>CM060903.1:130981813-133540146 GCA_030737815.1 Allium fistulosum | reverse complement strand
GTTCATTGCCAGCCACATTTTCTCAGTTTGTAGAACTAATGAGAACACTGCCAGTTAAACTCATTTTAAAATACGTTAGCAATGCTAACCAAATGATTAGGTGTTAAACCATCATTATAACCAAAGTTTATCAAATATAGTAAATGAATAACTTAATCCAGCAAATGACAGCTTAAACTAAGTGAAAATGGTAATCGAAAAAAAAAGGTTTCACCGATATTATTATTAAATTAAATAAAAGACACACTCCCCATATCAAATGCAAATAGGATATCGATTTGCATTGCAAAACTACAAATAATTAACATACAGATAGAAAAATCAGTTTCAATCGGATTAAATATATCATTATTATTACTAATTTCAGTAGTTCTGCGATTTTATGGTTAATTGCGGTGTGACCGTTCATACTTTGTTGTTATTAGCATGATACTTGGAATCGATTTGGCGTTGCTGGATGCAAAATACATGGTATCGATCTACAAATACCTAGAATCAATTTTTATTACTACTCAAAGATAAAGAATACAAATACCTGGAATCGATCTGTATTGCTACTTAAAGATGAAAATAGAAAATAGTTGGAATCGATCTAAATCGATAATCAGTAGATATAGCATCGGAGTGGTCGGTAATAGATGGACATTCAGTAATCGATAATCGGTAGATCGATCTAGTTTTTTTGTTTCGTGGATGCGAAATAGGAAACGGGTGAAGGGTTCCTGGATAAAAAATGCAAAGCGTGCGAAGGGTATGTGGACATGAAATTTAAAAAAGGGCAAAGGGTATTATTGGTATTACAAAAGGACACCAAGTAAATTAGTTCAATGAATTTTCTTTATTAGTAGTAGAGATGTACACCTTCTTGTTGTGTAAACCCTTTAGCGACTGGGCTGGCCTTAAAATTTTCATTGTTACCTTTGGAGTCAGTTTTAGTTTTATAGACCTATTTATAGCTTACAGGTTTAACCCCGACAGGTAACTCAACAAGATTGCAAACTTCATTAATTTCCATATATTTCATCTTGTCATTCATGGCTTCTAACCATTCAAATGATTTATCACTCGTGATAACTTGCTTGGATGAGAAAGGATCGTCTCCATTACCTATGTCAAATCCTTCCTCAATAATACGATATAATTTTCAAGTATGGCAGATCTTCTCTCTATTTGTGATCTTTGTAAGGGTTCTTGTGGCAGCATAGGAGTTTCATCAACACTAGGAACATCATGAACATAAGTTTCTTCATTAGCCTCTTGAACAAGAGGTATAGAATTTGTAACCTCTCAAATTATTTGAATTGGAACATAAGTTTGATTTTCTTCAAGGTTTACTATTCTGTTTACATTACTCACATTTACGTCGCTATTTTCAAAAAATACAACATGTCTAGTCTCTATTATTCTAGCGGTGTGTTATGGGCAATATAATTTGAAACCTTTTGGATCTCTCTGGATAAACAATAAAATAACAACTAATGGTTCTGGAATTAAGTTTCTTTATTTGCGGATTATAGACTTTGCTTCAGCAAGACAGCCCCACACACGCAAGTACCCTAATTGTGAATTTTTACCAGCCCACGGTTCATAAGGTATTTTTGGAATAGATTTAGAATATGTGTGGTTGTTTTTAAAGCTTTTGTCCATAAAAAATCCGATAATATGGCATTGCATATCATACTTCGTACTATATCCATTAGTGTACGATTACGTCTTTCAGCAACTCCATTCTGTCAAGGATCTCCTGGCATGGAGTACTAATAAACAATACATTTTTCTTGAAGAAATAAAACAAATGGGCCTAGACTTTGACCAAGGTCGGTGTGTCTACCATAATATTCACTACCTCTATCTGATCGCACTATTTTAATTTTAAGGTTATGCTAATTTTCAACTTCATCCTTAAATTTTTTGAATTTATCTAGTACTTAAGGTTTTCATTAATCAAATAAACATAACCATAGCAAGAATAATCGTCAACGAAAGTAATAAATGATTTATGCCCATTAATACCCAAAGTAGAAAAAGGACAACATATATCAGTATGAATAATTTCTAGTAGTCCCCCACTTCGAGTGGCTCCTTCCTTATTTCTCTTGACAAATTTTCCTTTAATATATTCTACACAGTTGTTGAAATAAAAAAAAATCTAATGCTGGTAGAATTTCATTTCTAATTAGACGTTGCATTCTATCTCTTGAAATATGACTCAACCTACGATGCCATAACTTGGAAGTATTTCCACTATCACGATTTCTCTTGACATCACGTTTGTAATTAACACTAGTAATATTCATAGATAAAAGAGATTCACACAAGGAACAATACAAAATAATTTGCATAGACTGTCACATAATAATCCAGAACCAACAAACTTAGAGTTAACTCATTATTTTCAAACTGAAATGTAAAACCACATGCATCAAATCTAGAAACAAAAATTAAATTCCCAATTACACTAGGAATATAAATTACAACATGTAAATCAATAATAAAGCCACTCTTCAAAACCAAACGAAGAATTCCAACAGCCTCGGCTTTAGCCTCTTATCTGTTAGAAACTTTAAGTTTCCTTTTTCCCTTTGAAGCATCCTCACGGAATGAAATCCTTGTAATAAGTTCGTAATGTGCATAAAGGCACCAGTGTCAACCCACTATGTATTTAGGTGAACATCAACTAAAAAGGTATCACAAATCCTGAAATTTAAATCAGTACCCTTTTTAACGTGCCTATCTTTAAACTTCACATAGTCCTTCCTCATGTGTCCATGCTTCTTACAGTGATGACATTTAAGAGCATGGATAAGTTTTGTACTAGATGTATTAGTCTTGTTAATACCAGTAGTCATATTCACTTTATTTTTACCTTACCACTGTCCTTATTTTTTGGTTTTGGAATTTGAACAGCAATGTGTGTATTGTTAGGTTTCTCAGCCTTAATCCATTCTTCTTCAATATATATAATAATTAATCGTTCATTTTCCACTTTTCTTTCTATGCATTATAATTGACCTTGAAAGGACCAAATTATGCAGAAAGAGAAGTCATAATGAAATGAACTAAAAAACCTTCAGAAATTTCCATATCCATGCCGTTTGATTTTGCGGCTATATCATTCATCATCATGATATGTTCACGTACACCGCTTGTCCTGTTATAATTGATAGTGATCATTTTCATTATAAGAGTGCTTGCATTAGCCTTAGAAGTGTTTTTCAACTATTCTTCAACAGAAACCAAATATTGTTTAGTAATGAAAATATTATTTGCATCGTCCTTCTCAGGAATACCTCCTATTATAGCAGCTGTAATAGTGCATTTTATAATCATAAGAGACATGCGGTTTGACCGCTCCTATTTTGCAAAATTAGCCTTTTTATCATCAATACTTGTTGCTATAATAGTAGGTTTGTCCATTCATAATGGTCAATATCCAAAACAGCAAGACAAATTTCAGTTTGCACTTTCTAAGTGGAAAAATTAATTCCATTCAATGGTACTATTCCAGAGATTTGAGCATGAACATTATTCAATGCTGCATTAGATTCAGAAAAATGAATTGCTTACCATTATTAACTATAAATCCCCAAATAGCGTAACAACATTAAATTATCTGTACATTGAGGGACTGACGGTAATTATACTGAAATAAATAATAAACACCAAATTATATTTCAATCCTATCATGACAGTTTTGCATAAAATTCAAATCATACTACCGTTGGGCAGAAACAAATTGAATTGTTAAAATAAATAAATTCACTTAATAAATCATAATAGCAATTAAAGTTGGTAAAATTACCATTCATAATCTATTAAATGTAAAAACATAGTTTTATGAAAATTAATTTGTATCGCCGTTGGGCAGAAACAAATTGAATCATTAAAAAATATTCACTTAATAAGTCATAATGGTAATTAAAGTTGGTAAAATTGCCGTTCATAATTTATTAAATGTAAAAATTTTATTTCATGAAAATCAATTTGTATCACCGTTTGGGCAAAAACAAATTGAATCAATAAAACAAATAAATTCACTTAATAAGCATAAGGTTAATTAAAGTTAGTACTACCGTTCATAATTTATTAAATTTAAAAACGTAATTTCATTAAAATCAACTTGTATTACCGTTGGGCAGAAACAAACTGAATCATTAATAAGTCATAATGACAATTAAAGTCGGTAAAATTACCATTCATAATTTATTAAATGTAAAACATAATTGTAACTTTAAATCATAAAATTCATTTAAAAAAAGTGGCACTTACAATTCAAAGTTGATAGAAATGACAACAACCAATTATTAAAAATAATATATGGTTTAAATTACTTAAAAAAAACAAACCATATAGAACAATAACATATTCAAAATGCAACATATATAGACATATCAAAACTCTTGTTCATGATCTTGCTTTGACCGAAATTTCACACACACTTAGTTGTATCAGACCCAACATATCAAAAGGAGAGCACCCATGTGATTCATGACATGATGCCTCTTGATTAAAGGTCTTCAACTTTAGATCTCCATGGAAAATACATTGATTAACATCTATGCGCGTACATAATAGAGAATAAAAATTCTCTTATTAAATCTTTCATCCAAAATTATAAGAAAATATTTATACATAAATTAGTTGAATCCGTATACCTTTTATACGAACTACTGAAAATCAATTTCGTAAAAAATTCCATCTTATATAAATTTATAATTGCTCTGATACCAAATGAAATAGATTTAAAAATCATAAAACGTTTTACAGTTATAACACAATCAATTCAGAATCCGTAAATTCAAAATAAATTAAAATAGCAAAGAAAATTAAATCTTACAGTTGTGAAGTGAAGGCATCGTTAGGCAGAAGCGTTAATACTAATCTTTAATGGATTTTCTCAGATCTGATGATGGAGACCCTTTTGCATTTTCTTTTCCTCTCTTCTTTTGTAAACTTATTGGACTTAAAAAATGTTTCAGAAATGATCCTTTAAATACAAAATAGGTAGAAGAACGTTTTAATTATGGAATATCATCAGTCCAAGTAGAGAAGAAGTTTATATACATTCTGAGGCAACCTTTGGGATTGTTATAATTATTAATAGCAATCCAAATTTTTCCATCAAAAATTCAGATGCTTTTTCATTAATTCTTTAAATGAAATTTGTGCAGAATAATAAAATAGGCTACATAATAAATAAAACTAACAGTTCAGATGCAGCAACGTTACTTCAGGTTCAGTGTC
Organism: Allium fistulosum; assembly: GCA_030737815.1. Lineage (NCBI taxonomy): Eukaryota > Viridiplantae > Streptophyta > Magnoliopsida > Asparagales > Amaryllidaceae > Allium > Allium fistulosum. The sequence continues at coordinate 133,534,902 of CM060903.1, read as the reverse complement.
ACATAAATGGCATTCATTCAAGTTTAGTGCACTTATGTTCAAATCTGATTGCTTAAGCTTCTCCACTTTGCCAGCCTTGCTCGTCAACGCCCCCTTGCATGCCTTATGCATATTTAGTGCACTCATGCCCATCATTCATTTTAACGTCCAGTTCAACTACATATTAGTCCAAAGCTCAGATATTGTGTATTGGTTCGGTCCAACCATATATTAGCTCAATTCAGAATTTCATATCCGGTGTAGTACAACAATGGCAACTCGTTTTTGTATTCGTGTTCCTGCATTAGTGCTCAGACATTTCTTCACCTTATTTTCAATTTAGGTTAATTATTTACATTGGTTTTCTTGCATTGGAGTTCCTGCAATGACATTTTAGTAACCATATGTGCAGTTTATCCACTTGCACAGATCATTTTCATTGATTTGGTTAAATTGATAGGTCACCCAGCCAGATATGTTTAGCTCCATGACTTTTTCATGCACGGTCTATTATCTTTTAATAGCTTCTCACCACTGTAGTTAGTAGTGTTTCCTTTTTATTTTAATCTCGCACATTAATTTGGTTATATTATCCGACAACTTATTTTTTTATGTTGATCATTTTGTGTCAGCTTTGTATACTCCTAAATCGTAGTATAAATTTTCTTTTGTATTACCAGCTAGTTTTTGACTTTAAAATTTTAGTAAATAATATATAGTGCTCTTCTCAAGTTGAGGATCATTCTTTCATAAAAAGCACAACAATAAACCATTCAATTTCACTTATTCATACAAACAATTTGCATATATATCATAACAATAATTATTATTCATCTTCATATATTTTCATCTCAAAATAAAACTTGTTATTTGTTTGTTTTGAAATAAAAATAAAGATTTGAATCCATTTAAATTCAAATTAACAAATCCATGGCGACAATAGGAAATCCTAAGGTTTCGGTCTAGATCCTTGATCAGCAAGAAGATGGTAAAGATAAACCTCTTGATGAGGGAGGAGTAGGTGCAGATAAGCCCAGCCCAAAGGCAAGAGAAGCGAGACCTTCGCTTGGGGCAACACTACCGGAGATGGCGAAAGGGGCAACAAAATGTCCCGGATCCTTTTAAAAAATTGAGTTACTTGTGTAGCAGAGCATCATATAAACAAATAATTTATAGTGTAGTGGTTTGAGTCCTTAGTAATGCCTTTAATGACCTAGGTTCAATTCCTAGCATTAACTTTTTTTTATTTTTTTGTTTCATTTTTCCTAAAATTTTATCTATGGCTGCTGATATACTAGGGCCGACACTGGATGTAGAGCGTTTCACCTAAGTGAAAACTAAAAGATGGAGGCGAATTCAAAATTCTCAAAATACACAAAGGAGATTTAGTTTTAGGAAATATGGCTGCATTAGGCAAAAGAAAAGAGCAGCATGAAATACGTTCAATATTTCAAGCGATAAGGAATTTCCAGATTTGTCAAGAGGAGCCGGGGAGAATTCTAATTCGATATTGGAGAGAGATTCTTTGTACCAACTCTGTTGTTAATGACCTAATTAATTTCTGTTAATTAGGGTTAATTAATTTAAATCTTGGACTTTTAAAAACTTAATTATGAAATTTAATTTAGTTTGAATAATTAATTTAAATTATGAATGAATTTTATTTCTTAAATTAAATGAAATGGGTTTTGATTTAGTTGAAATATTTTTAGATTTTGGAATATGAAATAAAATACAATTTGGAAATTGGAATAAATAAGAATTGAGATTTCTTATTTGAAATGAAAAGAATTCTAAAATTTTCATAAATAAATTAATGGATGAAAATTTATTTTCTTTGGAGAAGAATTCTTTATTAAGCGTGTTTAAGCTAAAAGGAAATTAATTCTATTATAATTTGTTAGGAATCTTTAGTTAGAAAGATTAGTTAAGTGTATAAAATTTACTAAATAATGTAATAACATTTTATTAGGTTTCAGCCTTAGTAATTTAAGCCCACTAGCAAATTACTTAACATAATACTCTAAACCCTTATCCAATTTCTATTCTAACTTCTCACAATTCAATTCATGTTCATTTCAATCGAGCAAAAGAAAATAAGCAGAATTTCATCCCAAGCCCTAGTTTTGATTTTATAAAATCAAGGAAAATCCTACAAATCATTAGAAAGAGCCATGGCTAGGAGGTTTGTAGATCTTAGTCAGGGTCAGATGTCTATAGCGGAGTATGTGACTACGTTTGAGCGATTATCCAAGCATGGTCTCGAATTTATCAGTACTCTGAGAAAGAAGAACCATAAGTTTATTTATGGATTATGCAAGCCATTGAGAAAGTCTTTGTTGCTCCAGCTTGATGTATCTTTTGAGTCATTGGTTCATTCATCAATTCGTTTCGAGGAAGAGGAGAGGGATGGTGAAAATAATTGGACTCCTCGGGCTTAGTCAGATTCTTCTCAGAAGAAGAAGCAGCCTTGGGATAAGGACAAGAAGGGACATCAAGATAAGAAGAGAAGGAATAGCGATTTAGGTTCTAGGGCAGAAAAAGATGCATGCTATAATTGTGGAGAGCAAGGTCATCTGATTAAGGATTGTACTAAGCCTCGATGTGCATCTCGTGGGGTATTGTGTTATTATCGTAAGAAACTAGGGCATACTATTCCATCTTGTCCCGCATTGCAGTAGAAGGGCAAAGGACAAGGGAACACAATTATTATAGCATGAGGCACATCTTAGCAATAGTAGTAGGGTATATCTTCTTTAGTTTTAGAAAGTAAGTTATTTTTGAAATCTAGTAATTCTGAATTAGTTCATAGAAATAAGTTAAATGATCCAAAAGTGATCAGAGTTGCACAACGGAATTTTAGAAATAGAATTGTTCCGCTGTAAGTAACTATTTAGTTTTGGTTGATTGGTTGTTAGGAATTGGTTGTTTGGTTGTATTTATTTAAATTGGATGTATGGATGCTAGTGATAATAAAATAAATATAACTAAGGAAAATTTGTGATTATTTGTTGTGTTTACTTGTCCGAAATATGTTTAAGGATTCTGATCGATATATAGGACGCCATGTTATCGATAGGAGTTCTTGAACATCGAAACGAGACATTTAAACATGAGAAATAATTATTTTTGGAAATTTTGAAAACAAATTGAGTTTTTAAAGATAATTTAAATAATATTTTTTCCATGAATCAATTTTGTGAAGCGAAGAAACTTGGTAAGGCAATGTTGGAAGCTTAGGCGATCAACTTTGTGGTGACAAAGTGGATCACAAAATTTTTATGGCTTAATGTTATTTAGAAGAATGAGATATTTTAATTTATAAATTAAGAAATTGAGTGAAAAATTAAATTCTTGGATTACGTAATGTAATAAAAAGTATATCAAGGTTAAAAATTTGGTTTATATTAGAGTTTTAAATGAAACTAAATGGTAAATTATTTAGAGAATTCAGAATTTTAAAAAATTTGTCTAAAAGAAATTTGTGTTATAGATTACTTTCATTTAAGGAATTGCGAGGACACAATTTTCTTAAGGTCAACCTTGTTGTTAATGACCTAATTAATTTTGGTTAATTAATTTAAATCTGGGTGAAAATTTTAATTATGAAATTTAATTTAGTTTGAATAATTAATTTAAATTATGAATGAATTATCATTTCTTAAATTAAATGAAATGGATTTCGATTTAGTCGAAATATTGTTTAAATCAATTTTTAGATTTTATAATATGAAATAAAATACAATTTGGAAATTTGAATAAACAATAATCGAGATTTCTTATTTGAAATGAAAAGAATTCTAAATTTTTTGTAAATAAATTGATTTAATTATGAAATAAATTAATGGATAAACATTTATTTTTCTTTGGAGTAGCATTCTTTGTTAAGTGTGTTTAAGCTAAAAAGAAATTGATTATATTGTAATTTGTTAGGAATCTTTTGTTAGAACGATTAGTTAAGTGTATAAAATTTACTAAACAATGCAATAACATTTTATTAGGTTTGGGCCATAGTAATTTAAGCCCACTAGTAAATTACTTAACTTAATACTCTAAACCCTTATCCAATTCCTATTCTAACTTCTCACAATTCAATTCACGTTCATTTCAACTGAGCAAAAGAAAATAAGCAAAAGTTCATCCCAAGCCATAGTTTTGATTTTATAAAATCAAGTAAAATCCTACAAATCATTAGAAATAAGGTATGAGTTACTTATCTTCTTATCTATCTTGTATACCATCAAGTTAGGGTTTTGAATGAGTACTTGATCTCTGAAATTGAATCAGGGGCTGTTTGAATTGAAGTTGTTTTGGAGTTTTGAAGGAGAAGTTTTTATAGTAGCTTAGCTTATCACTTTCAGCCTATTCTAGTTCCTTTCTTCATCTTGAGATTCAAGGGTGGGAGTTTTCTCTCACACAAATTATATTTAATATGAATATTGAGATGATTGTTTGCTAGATTATCAAGTAATGAATAGGTTAGTTGTTAAAAAATATGAATGTTGTTTGTTTAAAAACTAATCACTGTTAATGTTTGGTTGATCAACAATTCCTCTTTGAATGCTTATGCTATGATAGGGATTATGTTTGAATGTTTAGATAGACCTGAGATTATTGATACTATTGTCTGCAATTCACCAGTGTCAACGAAGTCCAATCATCAGAACTCGGACAGCGATTAACTGGGCAATCATTGCCCAAAAAACGCGACAATCGGTCCACCAGTTCCTTGTACCGGTCGACCAGAGAGACAAAAAACTGGGTAGTTTTTCCCAGTTCTTGCTTGCAATTGTTTTGTTAGATCAAGTGTTGTTTTGTCAAGTTAATATGCTTGTTTTGAACTATGTTACCTCTAGGATTTCACTGGTAATTTATTTTTAAAAATTTAACCTCTTTTTATGAATAATTCGAAGAAAATGTTTGTTTGAAAATAGAGTAATATATAAGGTATCTTAGAAATCAATTCTTATAGAATAAATTAATATTATCTATTTTAATATTTTAAATTCTTATCGGATTTCTATTGGATTTAAAACTTGGCTATTTAAATACTAATTTTTCAATTTTAAATAATTTTTGGATTTGAAAAGGATTGAAAAATAAAATGTTTTGAGAACCTAAATTCTATAATTTGGGAAATATTAATAATCAACTTTATATTATCGAGTGGTTTAGATGCTCTCGAATAACGCTTCGTCGAATATGGTACAACTCATTGAATAGAATGTTTGAGTGGAAATTATTAACCTATTAACGAATAATTGAATTTTACCATGTAGTATAGGATACTTGGGTTAAATTTTTGTGATTTCTTATAGGAAAGTATTTGACACTTTAGAGTTGCATTTTCTCTTGGTGTGTAGTGGGACCGTTAGATCCTTATGAGAATATAGTTCAGGTCAGTGGTACCTGTAACGAGTAAGATTTACTAGCTTCTAGTAAATACTTGAATTTTACCATGCAGTATAGGACATTTTGGTTAAGTTCTAGTGATTACTGTAAGTGATGGTATTTGGCACTTTAGAGTATTTTCTTTTTGGGTTCGGCCGAGGGTTGATAAATCCTTAAGAGGTATACTCTTGGATTTTTCCCCAATCCCTGTGATGAGTCAAGACTTAATTTTCACGATCTTCACGATCGGTCGAGATATATTAAATAATGCATATTATAGATTTTTGAATCATATTTTCTGGGTAGGCAAATCTATATTGTTCTGGATAGATTTGTGATGATGTATTATCTATATTGTTTTGGATAGATATTTACATGTATCATGGTCTATATTGCTCCGGATATACTACAACTCTTTAATTATTAGGCAATCTCGCCATTATTTATATTGTTTTAGATAGAGTTTATGTAGGAGATAATATCTATATTGTTCTGGATAGATATTTCTACATTGTTTTGGGTAGCTCTTATACAAATATGCAAGTCTGTATTGTTCTGGGTAAGCTTTTATGTCATACTATGTTGGACTAAAGAGGACTGCCATATCAAATTCATTATTTAAATGTTTCTTTAGAGATTTTATAGTTAGATAATTTATTATCATTGAGCTTTGGAGAATTTTGATCGTTGTCACCATATTTTAGATGATAGTCAATTATGACTTGTGATGAATTTATGAAATGGTGATTTGTTTAATATGCCTTACTATGATGATTATAGTTGAGCATATTTATACCATAACTTATTTTGTTATTGTTAAGTTATATATTCATGTTATCAGTATCTCATCCTTTCATTTAGATGTAGTCTGACCGTTTATTATTTTACAATACTCGGGTTAGGCAAAGACATTGCAGGTACAGTGACTCACGGACTGTTAGATATTTTGGACTAGCATTGGAGTAGACATCTTGGCTTTAGGTTTACTCATTTATGTATATTGCCTATTGGGACGACTAATCGGATGTATTATTTTGGATAGTCAATTGTACCCGATACTATATTTTGATGTAATGTATATATTGTGGGTCTAGTAATGATATTTTTTAGACTCGCGCTTTATGATGTGTATGATGTATATTATTCTGCTTTTATCTGTATAGCTCTGATATTTGTTTCTGTATTATATACCGTTTTGAATATTTTTGAATCGGTGTGTTTATTACTTTGTATTAATACTGTACATGTCAAATTTTAGTTCAAATATTAAGAAAGGTAAAAATGACGTGTCAGTGTTAGTATAAGGATATATTCATATTCAATCGCCCTTAACCAATTGTATTCTTTGGATTAGCAGACAACACTACTTGAAATGTTCTTTGCTAAACTGGGTATAGTGGTGGAGTCGTTATAGCTTTGTATCAGAGCCGTGTTCAGAACATTATAGAATATAAATTGATTTAGAGTTCAGATTTTGACCTAGATGACCTAGAAGTCCCATCCCTTGGGTGTGTTGTAGTTCGTAATTTTCATTAATATTAGGGATAGGAAAATAAATTGATTACCAAGGTAATCAGTTGGGTTGTATTTTAAGATTTTCTATAAGCATAAAAATATTATTAGATAATATTTGGAATTTGTTTCTCATTTAGAATTTGGATGTGTAGTTTTGAGTTATGGCTGGAGGTCGAATACCCACTAGAGCTACTGTAGGATCGACCAGCGGTCCTGATATTGGAGGAGTACTCTTGACTCCAAAGCAGATAACTGAGATGGTTAGGACTGCACAGACTCAGGCTCTTGGTGCAAAGCCAGTTCGTTCTGACTTCGCTCGACTCAGTAGTGATTTTGGACGTCTTAGAGGCAAACCTTTTAGGGGTACTGAGCCGATTAGTGAGGTTCAGGCATGGTTGAAGACTAGTGAAAGGATATTTACGAGTATAGAGCTTACTGGTGCATGGAGAGTTAAGGCCATTGATTGTCATTTACAGAGAGAGCATTAGACTAGTACGATCTAGTAGAGGTAGAGATTGTAGCAGCACCACTTACATGGGCTCAATTTAGACAAAGATTCGAGATGAAGTTTCTTCCAAAAGCTGAGAAAGAGGCTATGGCTAGGAGGTTCACGGATCTTAGTTAGGGTCAGATGCATGTAGCGGAGTATGTGACTACGTTCGAGCGATTATCCAAGTATGGTCTCGAATTTATCAACACTCCGAGAAAGAAGAACCAGAAGTTTATTTATGGACTATGCAAGCCATTGAGAAAGTCTTTATTGTTCCAGCTTGATGTATCTTTTGAGTCATTGGTTAATTCGACAATTCATTTCAAGGAAGAGGAGAGGGATGGTGAATATGGTTGGACTCCTCAGGCTCGGTCAGATTCTTCTCAGAAGAGGAAGCAACCTTGGGATAAGGACAAGAAGGGACATCAAGACAAGAAGAGAAGGAATAGCGATTTAGGTTCTAGGGCAGAAAAAGGTGCATGCTATAATTATGGAGAGCAAAGTCATATGATTAAGGATTGTACTAAGCCTCGTCGTGCATCTCTTCGGGTTTTATGTCATTATTGCAAGAAACCAGGGCATACTATTCCATCTTGTCCCGCATTGTAGTAGAAGGGCAAAGGGAAAGGGAACACAATTATTACAGCATGAGGCACAGCTTAGCAGTAGTAGTAGGGTATATCTTCTTTAGTTTTAGAAAGTAAATTATTTTTTAGTTATTAATTTTGAATTAGTTTATAGAAATAAGTTAAATGATCTAGAAGTGATCAGAATTGCGCAGCGGAATTTTAGTAATAGAATTGTTCCGCTGTAAGTAACTATTTAATTTTGGTTGATTGGTTGTATTTATTTAAGTTAGATGTATGGATGCTATTGATAATAAATATAACTAAGGAAAATTTGTGATTATTTGTTGTGTTTACTTGTCCGGAATATGTTTAAGGATTCTGATCGATATATAGGACGCCATGTTATCGATAGGAGTTCCTAAACATCGAAACAGGACATTTAAACATGATAAATAATTATTTTTGGAAATTTTTAAAACGAATTGAGTTTTTAAAGATAATTTAAAAAATATTTTTGCCATGAATCAATTGTGTAAATCGGAGAAACTTGGTAAGGCAATGTTGAAAGCTTAGGCGATCAACTTTGTGGTGACAAAGTGGATCACAAAATTTTTGTGGCTTAATGTTATTTAGAAGAATGAGAGATATTTTAATTTATAAAGTAAGAAATTGAGTGAAAAAATAAATTCTTGGATTAAGTAATGTATTAAAAAGTATATCGAGGTTATAAATTTTGTTTATAATTGGAGTTTTAAATGAAACCAAATGGTAAATTATTTAGAGAATTCGGAATTTTAAAAAATTTGACTAAAAGAAAGTTGTGTTATAGATTACTTTCATTTAAGGAATCACGAGGACGCAATTTTCTTATGGAGGGAAATCAGTAACAAACCTGCTGTTAATGACCTAATTAATTTTGGTTAATTAGGGTTAATTAATTTAAATCTGGGTTAAAATTTTAACTATGAAATTTAATTTAGTTTGAATAATTAATTTAAATTATGAATGAATTATCATTTTTTAAATTAAATGAAATGGATTTCGATTTAGTCGAAATATTGTTTAAATTAATTTTTAGATTTTAGAATATGAAATAAAATACAATTTGGAAATTTGAATAAAAAAGAATTGAGATTTCTTATTTGAAATGAAAAGAATTCTAAAAATTTTGTAAATAAATTTATCTTAATTATGAAATAAATTAATGGATAAACATTTATTTTTCTTTGGAGTAGAATTCTTTGTTAAGTGTGTTTAAGCTAAAACGAAATTAATTATATTGTAATTTGTTAGGAATCTTTTGTTAGAAAGATTAGTTAAGTGTATAAAATTTACTAAACAATGTAATAACATTTTATTAGGTTTGGGCCATAGTAATTTAAGCCCACTAGTAAATTCCTTAACTTAATACTCTAAACCCTTATCCAATTCCTATTCTAACTTCTCACAATTCAATTCACGTTCATTTCAACTGAGCAGAAGAAAATAAGCAAAAGTTCATCCTAAGCCCTAGTTTTTATTTAATAAAATCAGGGAAAATCCTATAAATCATTAGAAAATAAGGTATGAGTTAATTATCTTCGTATCTATCTTTGTATACCATCAAGTTAGGGTTTTGAATGAGTACTTGATCTCTGAAATTGAATTACGGGCTGTTTGAATCGAATTTGCTTTGGAGTTTTGAAGGAAAAATGTTTATAGTAGCTTAGCTTATCACTTCAGCCTATTATAGTTCCTTTCTTCATCTTTGATTCGAGGTGAGAGTTTTCTCTCACCCAAATTATATTTAATATGAATATTGAGATAATTTTTTGTTATATTATTGAGTAATGAATAGATGAGTTGTTAAACAAAAATCTGAATGTCTTTTGTTTAAAAACTAATCACTGCTAATGTTTGGTTGATCAACAATTCCTCTTTGAATGCTTATGTTATGATATGGATTGTGTTTCAATGTTTAGATAGACCTGAGATTGTTGATACTATTGTATGTAATTCACCAGCGTCAACGAAGTTCGAACATCAGAGCTCGAACAATGATTAACTGGGCAATCACTGCCTAGAAAACCCCGACAACCGGTCCACTGGTTCCTTGTATCGGTCGACCGGTGAGACGTAAAACTGGGTAGTTTTGCCCGGTTCTTGCTTGCACTTGTTTTGCCATTTCATGGATTGTTTTGTTTAGTTCTTATGCTTGTTTTTGACTGTGTTAGCTCTTGAATTTCAGTGGTAATTTATCTTTAAAAATTTAACCCTTTTTTATGAGTAATTTGAAGAAAATGGTTATTTGAAAATAGAACAATATATAAGGTATCTTAGAAATCAATTCTTATAGAATAAATTAACTTATCCATTTTAAGATTATAAATTCTTATCGGATTTCTATTGGATTTAACACTTGGTTATTTAAATACTAATTTGTCAATTTTGAATGATTTGAAGAAGATTGAAAAATAAAATGTTTTGAGAACCGTAATTCTATAATTTAGGAAATATTAATAATCGACTTAGTATTATCTATTGGTTTAGATGCTCTCGAACGCTTCGTCGAATATGGTACAACTCATTAAATAGAATGTTTGAGTGGAAATTACTAACCCATTAACGGATACTTAAATTTCACCTTGTAGTATGGGATACTTAGATTAAATTCTTGTGATTGCTTATAGGAAAGTATCTAATACTTTAGAGTTGTATTCTCTTTTGATGTGTTGTGGGACTGTTACATTCTTAAGAGAATATAGTTCAGGTTTTTTCCAGTGGTATCCATAACGAGTGAGATTTACTAGCCTCTAGTAACTACTTGAATTTCACCATGCGGTATAGGATGTTTTTATTAAGTTCTAGTGATTACTAAAAGTGATGTTACTTGGCACTTTAGAGTATTTCCTTTTAGAGTTCAGCCGAGGGTCGATAAATACTTAAGAGGTTACTCCTGGATTTTTCCCCAATCCATGTGATGGTTCAAGACTTAATTTTCATGATCTTCATAATCAATCGAGTTATATTATAATAATGCATATTATATATTTTCGAGTCATATTTTCTGGGTAGGAAAATCTGTATTGTTCTGCATAGATTTGTGATGATGTATTATCTATATTGTTCTGGATAGGTATTTACATGCATCATGGTCTATATTGTTCTGGATAGACTATAATTCTTTAGTTATTAGGCAGTCTTGACATTATCTATATTGTTCTGGATATATATTGGAGACAATATCTATGTTGTTCTAGATAGGTATTTCTACTTTTTTTTTGGGTAGCTCTAATATAAATAGGCAAGTCTATATTGTTCTAGGTAGCCTTTTATGCCATACTCTGTAGGACTAAAGAGGACTACCATATTAAATTCATTATTTAAATGTTTCTTTAGAGGTTTTATAGTTAGATAATTTATTATCATTTGAGCTTTGAAGAATTTTGATTGTTGTCACCATATTTTAGATGATAGTCAATTATGACTTGAGATGAATTTATGAAATGCTGATTTGTTTAATATGCCTTATTATGATGATAATTGTTGAGCATATTTATACCATGACTTATTTTGTTATTGTTAAGTCATATATTCATGTTATCAGTATCTCACTCTTTCATTTAAATATAGTCTGATCCGTGTATTATTTTATAATACTCGGGTCATGCCAAGACATTCCAGGTATATGGACTAGCACTGGAGTTGTGTAACAACCCTGAATTTTGTGATTTATTTTAATTGTTTATTTTGATTTTTTTATCTGAATTTTGATTTAAAAACTTTATTTATTTATTAAAATGAATACATTATGTTATTTTAAACATAAATGTTGATTTTTATGAGAATTATAATTTCAAACCTGAATAAATTGAATATTTCCAGAAAAAGTGGATTTTGGTCAATTTGGTCAAACTTTGACTTTTAAATTTTAAATTTAAATATTTGAATTCTTAAATTTTATCTTTTATTATAAAAATAGACTTAATATCATGAATACTGTTTTCATTTCATTGAAATTGGATTTAAATTGTGAAAGTTATACTGTTTTCAATATTGTGTGTATACTGAGTTATTTAACAATATTATTTATTTTAATTTATATAAATGATATTTTTATTTGACATATCTTATTATAATTTGTATATGTATGTTATATTATATTTATTTTGCCTATTAAATATTTTTAAAGTGATTATAAATTTTTTCCAAAGTTTATGGAATTTATTTCAAATTTTTAAAGCCTAGTTTGCATTTTTTAAGCTATTTTCTTAATTTAATTCTATTTAATTAAAATTTAATTATTTATTTTATACATTTATTTTTATTTCTGAGTTTTATCTTTATTTATCAGTATTTTACATGTACTTAAATTTGCAAAGAGAAATAATAGAAATTTGAAAGGTTTGTGACCTTTTATTTGCTTAAGACTCTTTGTTTTCTCACCTTTTCAATTCCAAATGCCACTTGCCTTCATTATGACCGACCTTATCTTCTTTCTCATCTGAACACCCTTCAGTTTTCACGAAAATAAAGTTTCTCATCCTAAAACTTTCGGCCATCATTTCTGAAACAAAAATTGGTAATGGTTTCTCACTTTTTTTTTCCATTTCTCTTCTTGTTTTATGCATTCATCTTGCCTTGCTTTCACCTATATGTTCGACCTATAGCCTCCTCCATCACCACCACCTTCATCACCACCTTGTCCAGCTGCAAACACCTTCATCTCCACTAACCTACCTGGCCGTGGCCTCTATGATGCAAGCTCCATAAAAAAAAATGCAAACACCTCTTATTTATTCATATCCGAGCCACCTATTGCCTTCACCACACCTCTTGGCCACCACTTGCACAACTTCTACCAGCCTATACCTGACCATAAGCCACTGCCACACCATCCCCTAGCACCCACCAGGCCTGGCCGTGCTAATACATGCCATGGCTGAACCATATGGTTGCATAAAAATCCACCTTTGCCTTGACTTTGTGTTTGTTCATGCCATAAATCACATAAGCAACTTCCATGCCTTCATTCCTTGCTAGGCCGACCCTATATGTATCCATACTTGACTCATTTACACAACCATGGCCATGTATTTTGACCATATAGGCCGAGCATAGTATTTGTGAAAGCAAGCGCAAGTCGTTTGATTCTTTGTTGTGCATAAATTCTAGCTTGTTTAATGTCATATTTTGTGTTGTATATTCATGTACAATATATTATTTTGTTTGATATGTACAAGATAACCACTTTGGCTCTTCCCTCACTTGAATCGTAGTCGTGCTTTCATGCCTTTTGGATCTTTGTTTGTGTGTTTGGTTGTGTATCTCCAGCTTGTAGAGGTGAGTATTTCTCACCAGACATTCTGTACTTATATAAGTAGTAAATTGACATCCTGTGAATCTGTAGTTCATATTATCATATTATACCTGACTGTGATATTATTTATATGATGATCACCCTGTTTATTCACCTATCATATCATCTGTTACTGTTATATAATGCTATTCTGTTTATTTATATCGGTTTATCACACTGCAAGTTCCATGTAGATTAGAATCACTATGGGTTGAAATGATATATACCCGAATGGACTTTAGAATAGGAAAAATCATTATGGGCTGAAATGATAGGCCTGAATGATTTTTATTTATTTCATTTAACTTGGGATTGCGGGTTTGAAATGGTAAAATCTGGATTTTTCCTTTGAAAATTATGGATTGAAATGATATATTATCCGTATCATTTTATTTAAGTTAGAAATTTTTATACAGATTGTGGTTAAAACATTTTTCTAAATTTTAAAGTGTATAAAAAAATGTAAATATTATGATATTTTGATTTAAATTTAATTAAAAATTATTTTTATAAAATATTAGTGATTTTGTATAAATTAAATAAGCGAATTAAGTAAATGGTGCAGTGGAATTTGAAATATAAGTTAATTTTGGAATTTATGATTTGTTTATAAATAGAATTTATGTAAAGTAAGAAAATACGACAATTTTGATTTAAAATGAAATTAAATGATTTTTATAAAGTGTTAATGATTTTTGTATAAATAAAATATGAAATAAATGGATATTTATGTTGAATTTTGAAATATAACTTAAATTGGAAATTTGTGAATTTTATAAAAATGTGAATTTTTAATTAAGTAAATAAAATGAAAATAGGTTATATTTTGAAATATAAACTTAAATGTTAAGTTAAAATATTTAATTATAAAGAAAAGAAATTAATGCTGGAATTATTTAAGTAAAATTATTATTAAATTTGATTTTGAATGCAAATTTAACTTTATAAATTCATAAATATAACGGTATTTCAATGATTGTTTTAAAGTGTGAAATTATATGATTTTATAAGTTAAAATGATTTAAATTAAAATTTAATTGGTTATTAAATTGTATTTAAATTCTTGAATTTTAATTGGCAGCCTTTTTGAAATGCTATCATTTCTAATATAAAGGATATTACAGCATTTTGTAAATGCTGTAATTGATATAAATGAACTAAATGGCTAAAATGAACTAAGGGCTGTTACTGCACTTTGTAAGTGCTGTAGTTGTTGAATTTAACTAAAGTTTTTATTTGAAATCTAAACCTATTACAGCATTTTAAATGCTGTCTTTTGCTAATTGAATTGTTTTTAAACATAACTTTCCGTAGCATTTTCTAAATGCCGCAAAAGTTGAAATTTCACTGTTTTAATAAATTTAAGTGAATAAATGAATTCTAAAATGTTAAAATTTTGAGAATTGAATATTTGACTATTAAATATAATAACTTCATTTTTTAAATGATTTAAATGGAATATTTTGATTTGAAATATTTTGATATTTTGAAATGGATTTGAAATGATATTTGATTTCGAAGTATAAAATACCATTTTGAAATTTTAACCATGGGATGTATTTAATTTATGGTTTAACTGCTCCTTAGAGGATGGGCGATCCCAAGCATCCTTTAAGTTATTGTGTATTACTACTACAGTTCATTTGAGTTGGTTTACATTATATAAGTATGTATGTCCTGACTCGAGTGTTTTGTGTTTTACTTTACGCTCGGGTCAGCCTGAGTATTTACAGCTTAGCTTTGGATTTCTTTTCTGGAGCTACGAATCGCTGGAGATTCTGCTTGTCTAGTTATCTATTCCTTTCAGTTCAGTTGTTTTATTTCAGCTCTGGTATTTATAAACTTCTATGTATTTGGAATTTCTATTGTATATGTTTCAGAATGATATTATGTATTTTGTTTTGAGAGTTTGTTATAGTAGCTTCATGAACTACTATGGTATTTTAATTTCCGCTGCGAGTTATTCTGATATTTCCGTGTCTGTGATTCTGTGATTGATTTTATTTGCTCTGAAATTTATTACGATATGTTATTTTGTATTATTCAAGTCGGACATGTGTGGATTATTGTCGATTTGAATGGTCCAAAATAGTAGGTCGTTACATTTGGTATCAGAGCTTTGGTTTTAGGCAAACCTTAGCCTACGGAGCAAAAACTCATTAGAGATAGGGTAGAAATACCCTAGAATGAGTGAAATCAATCTCAGAATCATCCCTTTGTGAGAGAACGTATTTTCGAAGTATAAAATGATTTTCAAAGGATTTTTAAAGATTATTTTGATATAAAATTTTCTTGTTTTGAAAGAAAATTTTCTAGTCTTTATCCCTTTCGTATCCACCTTGTTAGCAATTTCTTTGATTAGGATTTCCTTAAAATTCTGAACTTCTATCTTGGTTGGGATTTCTTCGATTAGGATTCCTTTTAATTTTGGAACGGTCCCACTTGTTCTGAAATCCATTCCTGTCTCCCCTAATTGTATTCTTTTGATTTTTGGAGCATTCCATAACTCCACTTTGAATGGCCTCTATAAAGGTGGCGATTCCGCCAATCTTTGAATGATTTGTAAAAGGGTGAAACTCCCTTATAATTGGCATTGATTCACCGGAGATTTCTGTATCCTCGGTTTACGATGTTTTCTATCTTCTGCTATATTTAGGTTCTATCTCTGGCGATCGAAGGTCGATTTGCCTTAGATTTTCGCATCAATTATATTCCTGAAGTCACGGTTGACCCTATTAAGGTCGCTCGCGATTTATATAGACTTATCCATCTTCTATTTGGTAATTTAATTTATCTCATCTTCGTTCGAGTTTATCTTCGAATCAGAATTCTATTTAATTAGAGTTCCTCTAAATTTGAATCTCTGTTTTGTTTTGAAATCCATCCTTGAATCATTCCTTGGAGAATTTGTGGTTGATTGTCTTTTGAAAACTGTGTATTCATTGAAGTTGTTGTTTTGATAAGGATGACCATATTTATATATAAAAGAGAAATGTTTTCGATAAGAATTATATACCATTTTAAAATTGAGAATTTAAAGTTTTGAAAGGATTTTAAATTTTGAAATTTATATAAGAAATGGTTTCATATAGAATAATTTATAACTGGGGGTTTTGAATCTGAATTTAAGTGATTGAACTCCGGCATTTTAGAACTGGTTTTAAGATTTTGAAATAATAAATAATATGATTTGAAAGTATTTTCCGAATTTGAAATGTTTCAAATGATTTTAATGAGTTTCAAATGATTTCGAAGAAATTTCAAAAGAAATTTGAGAAAATAGAAGTCCAGAACCCACTAATGTCGCTGGAAAATAATTTCGGTGATGAATGCATGCATCATCGACATTGATTTTCGAGTTTTAGAGTGGGGGAGAGGCCACTTTGGTAGCTTTGCTATGTGATTGATTTGTGAAACCAAATTTTGATTTCAAATTCCGAAGTGTGATGTGATATTTGAAAGATATATGTATATATATATTTAAACAATTTGAAATGAGCCGGTGTTCAGTCCTTGAGTTTGGATTTGATTTGATATAACCCTATCTTTTGGAATTGATTTACTGATTTGTTGGTGATTTCCAACTCTTGGATTGAAATATGATTTCTTCGACTATTTTGAAGGTTCGAGTACTTCCAAATCAAGGTTAACTTTTCAAAGCTAAGAAATTTTGAAAAGTCTAAAGTATATAAGTTTGGTATTTATGTTTAAAATATGTAGTAATATGATTTAAATAAGTTGAAACCGTTTTGTTAAGTAAATGAATAAGGCTATTTTGAATTTTTCTAATATGAAATTTAGATTTGAAATGTTTTGAAAAGAATTTGGTCTTCAAAATATTTTGAATAAAATTTAGTTTAAATGTTTTAACTAGGTAACTTCTTTATAAAACTATATATTTAAAAAGTTGGAATAGATACATAAGTTGTACGTATGCTGTTTTATTCGCATAATTAAATTGATCCAAGTTTGAGTACACAAATTCGAGGTGAACTACACCATTTCGTGTTAGGATTTTTCATTCGATTCTTGACGGCGAATATTTGATATGGATTTTGGGCTTGATTCTAGATTTCTCTATCATAGTATATGGCTATGCAAAGGAGACTGATGGCTTCTAGTCAAGAAACCGTATCGAAGTCCGCATTAGGGAAGTCGAATGGACAATACTAGTTTGAAAGCGAACTTGTGTGATCGAGCGAGCGATCGAATGTAATGTTGCGGAATGGTGACATATGTACATCTTATATTCTAATATCATTGATATACTTGACGCTGAAATTGGAAGTTGTTGGGTTGGATATCTTTGTAATTTAATTGGAATTTTCCTTTATGAAAAACCACTATCAATTTAAAACCATTTTTTTAACTATTTTTCTTTTATTTTCTTAAACAAACTATTTTATTCTATTTTATATACAAAACTACTTTTACAAAACTATTTTATATACAAACTATTTTACAACTATTTTTTTTAACAAAACTATTCTAAATTAAAAATCTTTTATAAAGCAAAGATGTTCAATCCCATATGACTCTTCATGCAGCGAAATTTATTCTGAAAATTTTGATTTTGATATAAGATAGACTTTATGTAAATATAAGATGATTTTGGAAACGACTTGTTTGACTTAAATTATATTGATTTGGAAATTTGGATTTATTTTCTAAATTTATTATTTTGGAAACTTTGGAACTGAAGATATTTGATTTGGAAGAATAATTTGGTGAAAGCATATATGATTTTGAAAATTGTATTGATATTGAAACAAATTGAAATTTGAGAACCTTGTGTTACTAAATACTTGATTTGGGAGTTATCGAACTTATATAAAAATTTGGTTTGTATAAGTATGATGTTGATTCGAAAACTATGGATTTGATAAGGTACTCAATTTGAAAAGTGAAATCTTATATGATTGAAGTCTATATAAGTGTGATTTGATATACTTTTGATTTTGGAAAGTATTTGATTTGAAAATGAAATCTTATATATAATGGACTTTATATAACTATGATATTTGAAAGTGATTTGAAAAGGTACTATATGATACATATTTTCGAAGTAAAGATATGGAAAGTGCCTTCTGCTTGATATCCGCTTTATGGCCACATTGTGGATTCATTCTATCAATATTTCTCTGATTTTTTGTTTTCCGGATATGATACTCGAGTGTCCATCGAATTCCATGGCATTACCCATGGTCTTACGAGCGTGATTGCATAGCGCAACTGCCTGGCTGAGATGGCCTAGGGGTACGGATTGTTTCCTGGAGGATCCAGGCGTAACCATTGTGTATCCTGCATCTATGTAGGTCGCATTAGTAGCGAAACCGCCTGGCTGAGATGGCCTAGGGGTACGGATTGTTTCCTGGGGGGATCCAGGCGTAACCATTGTGTATCTTGCATTCTACTAGTCATCATGGCGTAACTCGCAGGGCTGAGAAAGCTTACAGATATGGATTGTTTCCTGGGGGATCCGGGCGTAACCATTGTGTATCTGCGAACCATGGTTAGACAAAGGTTTTGTTTGTTTTTGTTTGGATTGTACTTTCCATATCTGTTTTTAAAAGTTTTCTAATATTTGCACTGGGTGTTGAAACAGGTCTACTAAGTACCTGGAGAATTCTAGCTTTGCGCCTGATCAACGCACTGCCAGAGTCTGCAGGAACGAGGATAAACTTGTTAAGACATCGAGTTATAAAAGTATTTTGATAAAATATTATATAAAGGATATTTTGATCAGTTGTTTCTTTTTCTAAAGATTTAAAGTGTTTTAAATATTGTTTACCTCTTTAACCAACAATTTAATTAATGGCCCATCCTTGTCTTTCGTTGTATTTTCCCTTATAGCTATTCCTATTCTCCACCTTGTCAAACTTACCTATAACAACAGTTATCAGGTGTAATTTTAATCTTCTTGTCATCTTGTCTTAATCCTATTCCATTCTATCTTTTCCGTACCTCATTCCTTTTCGAGGACGAAAAGATTTGAGTGGGGGAGAGTGTAACAACCCTGAATTTTGTGATTTATTTTAATTGTTTATTTTGATTTTTTATTTGAATTTTGATTTAAAAACTTTATTTTATTTATTAAAATGAATAAATTATGTTATTTTAAACATAAATGTTGATTTTTATGAGAATTATAATTTCAAACCTGAATAAATTGAATATTTCCAGAAAAAGTGGATTTTGGTCAATTTGGTCAAACTTTGACTTTTAAATTTTAAATTTAAATATTTGAATTCTTGAATTTTATCTTTTATTATGAAAATAGACTTAATATCATAAATACTGCTTTTCGTTTCGTTGCTGTGTGTATATTGAGTTATTTAACAATATTATTTATTTTAATTTATATAAATGATATTTTTATTTGACATATCTTATTCTAATTTGTATATGTATGTTATATTATATTTCTTTTGACTTTTAAATATTTTTAAAGTGATTATAAAATTTTTCCAAAGTTTATGGAATTTATTTCAAATTTTTAAAGCCTAATTTGCATTTTAAAGCTATTTTCTTAATTTAATTCTATTTAAATAAAATTTAATTATTTATTTTATACATTTATTTTTATTTCTGAGTTTTATCTTTATTTATCAGTATTTTACATGTATTTAAATTTGCAAAAAGAAATAATAGAAATTTGAAAGGTTTGTGACCTTTTATTTGCTTAAGACTCTTTGTTTTCTCACCTTTTCAATTCCAAATGCCACTTGCCTTCATTATGACCGACCTTATCTTCTTTCTCAGCTGAACACCCTTCATTTTTCATGAAAATAAAGTTTCTCATCCTAAAACTTTCGGCCATCATTTCTGAAACAAAAATTGGTAATGGTTTCTCACTTTTTTTTTCCATTTTTCTTCTTGTTTTATGCATTCATCTTGCCTTGCTTTCACCTATATGTTCGACCTAAAGCCTCCTCCATCACCACCACCTTCATCACCACCTTGTCCAGCTGCAAACACCTTCATCTCCACTGACCTACCTGGCCGTGGCCTCTATGATGCAAGCTCCACAAAAAAAAATGCAAACACCTCTTATTTATTCATATCCGAGCCACCTATTGCCTTCACCACTTCACCACACCTCTTGGCCACCACTTGCACAACTTCCACCAGCCTATACCTGACCATAAGCAACTGCCACACCATCCCCTAGCACCCACCAGGCCTGGCTGTGCCAATACATGCCATGGCTGAACCATATGGTTGCATAAAAATCCACCTTTGCCTTGACTTTGTGTTTGTTCATGCCATAAATCACATAAGCAACTTCCATGCCTTCATTCCTTGCTAGGACAACCCTATATGGATCCATACTTGACTCATTTACACAACCATGGCCATGTATTTTGACCATATAGGCCGAGCATAGTATTTGTGAAAGCAACTCCAAGTCGTTTGATTCTTTGTTGTGCATAAATTCTAGCTTGTTTAATGTCATATTTTGTGTTGTATATTCATGTACAATATATTGTTTTGTTTGATATATACAAGACAACAACTTTGGCTCTTCCCTCACTTGAATCGTAGTTGTGCTTTCGTGCCTTTTGGATATTTGTTTGTGTGTTTGGTTGTGTATCTCCAGCTTGTAGAGGTGAGTATTTCTCACCAGACATTCCGTACTTATATAAGTAGTAAATTGACATCCTGTGAATCTGTAGTTCATATTATCATATTATACCTGACTGTGATATTATTTATATGATGATCACCCTGGTTATTCACCTATCATATCATCTGTTACTGTTATATAATGTTATTCTGTTTATTTATATCAGTTTATCACACTGCAAGTTCCCTGTAGATTAGAATCACTATGGGTTGAAATGATACATACCCGAATGGACTTTAGAATAGGAAAAATCGTTATGGGCTGAAATGATAGGCCTGAACGATTTTTATTTATTTCATTTAACTTGGGATTGCGGGTTTGAAATGATAAAACCCGGATTTTTCCTTTGAAAATTACGGATTGAAATGATATATTATCTGTATCATTTTATTTAAGTTGGAAATTTTTATACAGACTGTGGTTAAAACATTTTTCTAAATTTTAAAGTATATAAAAAATGTAAATATTATGATATTTTGATTTAAATTTAATTAAAAATTATTTTTATAAAATATTAGTGATTTTCTATAAATTAAATAAGGGAATTAAGTAAATGGTGAAGTGGAATTTGAAATATAAGTTAATTTTGGAATTTATGATTTGTTTATAAATAGAATTTATGTAAAGTAAGAAAATACGACAATTTTGATTTAAAATGAAATTAAATGATTTTTATAAAGTGTTAATGATTTTTGTATAAATAAAATATGAAATAAATGGATATTTAAGTTGAATTTTGAAATATAACTTAAATTGGAAATTTGTGAATTTTGTAAAAAATGTGAATTTTTAATTAAGTAAATAAAATGAAAATAGGTTATATTTTGAAATATAAACTTAAATGTTAAGTTAAAATATTTAATTATAAAGAAAATAAATTAATGCTGGAATTTAATAAGTAAAATTATTATTAAATTTGATTTTGAATGCAAATTTAACTTTATAAATTCATAAATATAACGGTATTTCAATGATTGTTTTAAAGGGTGAAATTATATGATTTTATAAGTTAAAATGATTTAAATTAAAATTTAATTGGTTATTAAATTGTATTTAAATTCTTGAATTTTAATTGGCAGCCTTTTTGAAATGCTATCATTTCTATTATAAAGGATATTACAACATTTTGTAAATGCTGTAATTGATATAAATGAACTAAATGGCTAAAATGAACTAAGGGCTGTTACTGCACTTTGTAAGTGCTGTAGTTGTTGAATTTAACTAAAGTTTTTATTTGAAATCTAAACCTATTACAACATTTTAAATGTTGTCTTTTGCTAATTAAATTGTTTTTAAACATAACTTTCCGTAGCATTTTCTAAATGCTGCAAAAGTTGAAATTTCACTGTTTTAATAAATTTAAGTGAATAAATGAATTCTAAAATGGTAAAATTTTGAGAATTGAATATTTGACTATTAAATATAATAACTTCATTTTTAAATGATTTAAATGGAATATTTTGATTTGAAATATTTTGATATTTTGAAATGGATTTGAAATGATATTTGATTTCGAAGTATAAAATACCATTTTGAAATTTTAACCACGGGATGTATTTAATTTATGGTTTAACTGATCCTTAGAGGATGGGCGATCCCAAGCATCCTTTAAGTTATTGTGTATTACTACTACAGTTCATTTGAGTTGGTTTACATTATATAAGTATGTATGTCCTGACTCGAGTATTTTGTGTTTTACTTTACGCTCGGGTCAGCCTGAGTATTTACAGCTTAGCTTTGGATTTCTTTTCTGGAGCTACGAATCGCTGGAGATTCTGCTTGTCTAGTTATCTATTCCTTTCAGTTCAGTTGTTTTATTTCATCTCTGGTATTTATAAACTTCTATGTATTTGGAATTTCTATTGTATATGTTTCAGAATGATATTATGTATTTTGTTTTGAGAGTTTGTTATAGTAGCTTCATGAACTACTATGGTATTTTAATTTCCGCTGCGAGTTATTCTGATATTTCCGTGTCTGTGATTCTGTGATTGATTTTATTTGCTCCGAAATTTATTACGATATGTTATTTTGTATTATTCAAGTCGGACATGTGTGGATTATTGTCGATTTGAATGGTCCAAAATAGTGGGTCGTTATAAGTTGACATTTTGACTTTTGAGTTTACTCATTTGTATATGTTGAGATGATTAATCGGATGTATTATTTTGGATAGTTAGTTGTGCCTGATACTATATTTTGATGTAATGTACATATTGTGCGTCTAGTACTGATATTTTTTAGACTTACACTTTATGATGTATATGATGTATATTATTCTGCTTTTATTTATATAGCTCTGATATTTGTTTCTGTATTATATACCGATTTGAATATTTTTGAATCAGTGTGTTTATTACTTTGTATTAATATTGTACACGTCAAATTTTTAGATATTAAGAAAAAAGTATAAACGACATGTTAGAGTTAGTATAAAGATATATTCATATTCGATCTCCCTTAACCAGCCGTATTCTCCGGATTAGCAGATAAAATTACTTGAAATGTTCATTTCTAAACTGGGTATAACGGTCTGGTCGTTACACTCTTCCAAGGAAATTGTAGGTAACCCTAGTTCTGAGACACATCACACAAAGGCATGTATTTCATTGGTGATGTAGGAGAATTTATCGACTTATAAACCAATTCTATACTATCAACAATACCATTTCAACGATCTAAATTGTGTGCAAATGACATAACAGGTGGTTTCAACAACAAAGGATAAATGGAAATTTACGATTGCATGGTATTGGTCCTAAACCTTATTATCCATTCTGCAAAGCATATATTTATAAAGTTTGGAAACCCACATGTAGTTTTCAGATTTATTCAAAAGATAATAGTTTTTATATGGTTAACTTTGAAAAACAAGAGGACCGTGATAAAATTCTTGCTAACAGACCATATTTATATGATAATAAACTAATAATAATTAAGAAATGGTGTCCGAGGATGAAATTAACAAGAGATTTCCTTAAAAAAATACCGCTTTGGGTAAGGCTTCCGAATATAGATTTGGATTTCTAGACAGAGGAAGGAATAGGAAGAATTGCCTCACTTATTAGATGATCGATTAAAGTAGATGAAATAACAAGTGGAATACTGAGGATTTCTTTTGCGAGAGTATTAATTGAAGTTAATGTGGCATGTAATTTTCCTAGTTTTGTTCATAATTTGAATACGAATAAGAAATTAGTTGGTAGGAAGTATGATACGAATGGATACCACAAGTTTGTAGCACTTGTTAAAGTTTCAGGGATTCTTGCAAACTTTATAAAACCAGCAAACGGTGGATTCCAAAACATCAAGCATTGACAGGCCAAATAAATTCTAATACGTAACATAGAAATGTCAATTCACAATATCTCAGTAAAAAATACACAAACCTCAGGGATTCAAGCAACTCATAAAAACCTACTCAATCAAAGTTAGGGAAAAAGTACACAGTCCCGGTTTAAACAAGGTTAATCAGAATTAAATGATACAAATGTGGAGAAGAATCAAGAAATGAATACAGATGATTGGTTGGATCAAAACGATAAAACGATAGGTACTGAGATGGACTGCAGTGGCCTGGATCCACCAACTAATTATTCTGGAAATGCAGAATTTGCTGATCAAATAATAACAAAATGCTCAAACTGAATCAGTTAATCAGCGGGTACCTGATCAAATCAAGGACAATAAGGAAATGCTACAAAACAATATAAAAGAGATAAAAGAGACTCAACCTAATTAAACCATATGTTCAAGTAGTTCTGTTTTAATTTAGAAAGCAGACGTGGACACCAGTCAACCTACAAGTAGTCCTTTGATTCGAATCACTAGACGAACTCGTACAAAAGATTCTCCTTTTGAATTTAAGGCTAACATCTCAGCATATTTGATTAATAATCCTACATAAGATGAATTAGTCTTGTGTTAAATCTAAGGGTATGAAAAGCAAAAGGAGGAAAACAAGTGGTTCCCCTGGTAGCTCGGTGAGTAGGGGAAAGTGATCATTAATTAATTTATGACGTTCCTTTTATGGAACATTCACTACACCAAAACAGTCATTTGGCAACACTTTTTTTTTTCATTTGGCGACACTTATATGGGTTGCATTTTAGTCTCGCTAATAAGTGTCGCTATCCAATATAAGTGTTACTGAAAATAAAAATTTACACTTTTAAATACGGCGACACTTATTTTCGTTGTAAGCCTTGGTTTAATTGGAGTTAATTGAAATATACTAGGGCAAAATTGTAATTGAATAACATGTCACGTTTAACCCTACCCACGCTTATCCCTGGCCGCATTTTCCCCAAATCGTTTCCCTACCCTCCGTCTACAACTTTGCCACTTTTTCCTATCTCGTTCCCAAAATTATCAGATCTACAAATTTCCTCATTCCCTAATCGTTCTCAAAAAACTCAGATCGCAAATTTGCAGCGCCTCCCTAACCGTCGATAACCTAGGTGCCGGTGGTTGGTTCTGCACACGATGAGAAAATAGTGTCGGGGTTGGTGCTGCTCACGTCCAAAACTCCGCCATCGTTTCCGTCCATTTTTCATTGTCGCCAAGTCTACTCAGTCCCCTGCCTCTGATATGTGGCAAGCCATGTCATTCATTATCACAATGCCGCCAGCTTCCAATTTCCATCCGCAGGCCAAGCCACGCCGTCATCCGCCATCAGCAACTCCTCCTACGCAGCCTGGTAAGCAGTTTCCCCTTCAGTTTTCTATATAATCAAATTTCTGTGGATGTTATTTTGATTCTATGAAACTTAATTCATGGTTTCCAAATAATTGTAAATGAAAACAGTGCATGAATAGGATTTGGACTTGTGTATTGAGTTTCAGATTACAAATAAACTCAGTAAGAAAACTTATGGTTTTTAAAATACCACGAACTAAATTTATTCATCTTGCTAAGTACATAGATGCCATATTAGGTTCTTGTTTATCAATCCTAACTCCTAAGTATATGTGTTGCTTGCTTATACAGGAACTTAATTGTCTTGTGTATATATTCATGATATATCAAACTTTTATCTGTTTCACAACAGAGTACATATCAGACTCTGACTAATTTAATATATCATTTAATATATCTTTTTATGGTGCTGTTTTAAAGAACATGTATTGTTATTAATTGTGGAACTTCAGTTGTAAGCATTTCATAGATGTGACAGACTAGAACAAATGTCGTTTTATTAGTGCTGGCTGTATTTTGACTCGTGGTTTCGTGAGTAGCATCTTTTGAATATTTTTTATTCTGATGATTTCTGAGCTGTGTATGTCTTTTGAATTTTGATGGCAGTTTGAGGAAACAAAAGATTCAAAAACTATGTTTTACCTTTTGAGTTTTTAATGCAAAATTTAATTTTGTTCCCTTACTTTGACAATGTTTACAAAATTTATTAGTTCATCTTAAATGTTTTCTTACCGTTTGTCATGGCAACATGGCATGTTTACTGTTCTTCATATTGTCAGAGGAAATATCAGCTTTAGATGATCGAGATATACTCAAAATATTGGACTCTAGCTCTGGGTAATTTGTTTTATTCAACTATTAATCTTCTTTTCTACTTATTTTCAATTCGGTGAAGGACTACAGTTCTCAATTGGAGGGCAACTTATACCATTTGGCGTATCACCTCGGGCATGATTTATTACAAGTATACATAGAAAATCTACTGGACTTTGCATTGCATAAAATCAATTTTCTTGATAATAAGTAGATTAGGAGAATTTCCACATTCAATAGGAGCTACGTTGTTATGTTATCCGTTTGATAATCACACTGTTCCCAGAAAATTGGTCCAGTCTTGTCATTTTGATAGAAAGTGTTTGAGACATGTGAATGCTGTATCATAAACTGAACTATCCTTATTGTTTTGTTTCTGCACTCAATTCGTTATCAATATTTAAGCCATAGGTTTTTTGTATTGAAAATTTCATCACATATGTGAGCTTTTAAATACAATCACGTATAAGCTTATATATATGCAACGAAAAGTAACCACTTATAAAAAAAATATTATACAACTTATATGTATACATGTTCTATATATATACGGACACAAATCAGACCAGCTGTAATATATAGCTTAAGAATATATATAAACATTGTATTGAAAACATTGTATAACAATACATATAAAACTGTTAATGTAAAATATATACAATGTATAGACTTATATAAACTTGATATGTATACAAACACAGTATATAAATATTCATTACATTCTAAAACTTCATAAAGTTTGAAGGCACACAGATTATAAACTTTTCCCTCAGAACTGTAAAATAGAAAACAACTAAATATAAGAACCAATAGCCCAATATTAATATATAACATGCATTTTCAAACATGACCAAGCTATTCAATACACGCATGCTGACTTACCATGCGTTCCTTAAAAGTTGCTTTGCTTACAGCAATAGCTGACAATAGAGAAAAACTATTGCATAAATAGCTATAGAGTTTAATGCACACTTTTGCTCTATTTTCATCTTCTTATGCTTATGGGGTACATTTATGTGTCTGTTGATGAAATTTATTGTAAGACGTTTATGTGAAACTGTTGTTTCTACATGTGATATATGCAAATGTATCTTTCTGACTTCAAAGGATGGGGGCAATGTGGAGGTATCTATATGCTTGCACTGGTCAAGTTTTTCAACCCTTTCACATATCAACTTTATGTCCATGCAGTAAATTACTGTGAAATAATAATTAAAGCCAAGTGCCAAAATTATAAAAATAATCATAGTTGATTAAATAAATATTGATTTATTGCTAAATCTGCTTAAAATTTTAAAATAGAGCAATATGACAAGTTCTTTACCTCAGATGTGGCAAACTTCCAATATTAATAATGATAATAACTTAGATGTTAGAAATCTAGCCCATCTTAGAATATTTCAGGTATGGTAAGGACACATCTGGCTTTCACTTAAATTATATATCCTATCACAATGAAGACGTAAGTTTCAAATGGAGACGATAACTTGTTATCAATATTTGAACCTCCAACTATTTTTTTAATCAATATCACTAACTCCTGCTGTATTCAATCACCATTATGATTATTGTTTCTTAATACCCTCTCACCATTGCAGGTGAATGCATTTCCAATCACCGTTATGTTTGGCATGTGCTCTATTTTCCTATTTATGGCTTCAGTCTTGCAAAGGCGCCTTATGGTGGTTGCTGAAGTCCACAGAGCAAGTAAGTTTTTAACACTTTTACTCTATTTTCATAGCTATCTTGAATTTTAATATCACTTATTTAGTTCAAAATCAATTGGTAATGTGTACAAGCGATCTGTTTACATAACAAAATGCATTTATCAATTTCCCGATCAGTAATGTTCCCTAATGCATCATTCATGTGTGAATTTTTTTGTATCTAAGTCATGAATATGATAGCTTCACACACGGTCCTTTAATAGGTCGGTTGTTAGGTTGTTGTTTAACAAACTTTTAAGGAACGCAAGAAACTCCTTACTAGTAAAGGTGCTGTCAAGAACATCATTTAAACATTGTGTATTTGGTGTTTTTGTTGCTGACAATTGACAAATGTGTTATTGCATGTCTTCCTGAGTTACTTACCATACATTATTTCAGGTTTTCATACAATTTCAATTATATTTTGAATACCACAATTTTGTTAGTCTAATAATAAGCTATATACAGTCTCAGTTTGTGTGACCAATTATTCTACATATGATTTTTTTTCATCTTTCGTATAGTGAAGAATCTTAATGGATATCTAGGTATGCTCTGACGTACTTATGGAGATAAATTGGATACAGGGCCGGCTCCAAGATACGGGTTGCCCTAGGCAATTTTTTTTTCTTGCCCTTAGTGTCAAAAATAATAGTGACACACAGGAATTGAACACTGTTTCATGCATATTGTTTTATGTTTGACTGTGGTCATTCGAATTTGGTTTTGAAGCCTGCGTATCAAATTTACTCCATTCTGATGTATTGTTTTCACTGTTTGTCATCTTTCACGAATCACTTTGTTTTTTAGATGTGTCCATATTCAATTATCAACTTAATTTAATGTTCAATTTAATTTTTATAAAGGAACTGCAAATTCAATTTAACGTGATATTAAATGCAGGCACTTCTAGAGGAAGCGGAAAAAAAGAGGAAGTTGGATGATAGTTCTAAGGGTGGAGTCGAAGATCTTGAAGATGACCCGATTGCGGAAGTTTTTGGTTCCGACACGAAGAAAAATTATTGTCGAGCAATTACTTCTACTTAATTATATATTGTACTTGTTATGAAGTAGTTGACATTGTTATGAAGTAGTTGACTATGAAATTTATGTTGTTATTTGATCATGAATATTGTAAATTTTGGGTTTCTATTGAATGTAGTATAATAATGCATATCATGTTAGTTATTAATTGTTTATTAATGTTAAAATAATTGACTATATTGAGAATGAAAATATTTCAGCGTTATAAGCGTTGGCAATTAAAATTTACCAACGCTTATAAGCGTCAGCATAGAAAATTAAACAATGTTGGATGGTTAATTTGCCAACGTTTGTAAGCGTTGCTAAATAATATACACCAACGTTTATAAGCGTTGGCAAATACAACCTTCCAACGCTTATTAGCGTTGGGAAACTAAACTCCTCAACGCTTATAAGCGTTGGCAATAAATTGCGACGCCCCTACAGCGACGCTAATAAGCGTTGCTGAAACTGTTTGCGACAGTTATACTCGTTGGGAATCACCTGTTTTGGTGTAGTGATTAGGGGACTTAACTACCCTACTAGATTATATGATGTAATTAAACATGTAAACCTTCAATTATGGAAATTACGGAGCTTAAGCTTATCCTTAAAAATGAAAAGAAATTTGTAAAGTCTATAAACCCTGATTGGGACTACTTTGTTAGAAATCTGCTATTAGAAACTGCAATCGTTTCATTTACTTTTAACGTTATGCAGTTTCTAATCTTAATGTGACCCTATCGATTAGGTCATAAATAGAAAGTTTCATTTACCTTTAACGTTATGCAGTTTCTAATCTTAATGTGAGCCTATTAATTAGGTCATAAATAGAACGTTTCATTTACCTTTAACGTTATGCGGTTTCTAATCTTAATGTGACCCTATTAATTAAGTCATAAATAGACCGTTCTATAATTAGAACATTAGGTCTGTGATTAATCTTAAGCGTTGAATTGGTATATGATGGACGTACCAGATTTAGAGTTAAATGTTATATAAAGGATTGGGTCCTCTCTCTCCCAGCCAACAGATGTATTCTTCTCCATCAAAAACACATAAAGAAATAGGGTTAGAGAGAGAAACCGAATTCTGAGAAGAAGAGTAATTATTAGAAGTCAGAAGAAGAAGATGACAACCATTACATCTTCCGCCGTTAATCAAGCTACGTCATCTTAAACAAAAAATCATATTAAGTTTTGTTTGTGAAATATTCGGTATTGGTGATCCTTGGGTTATTACTTGAATTGTTCATCATTAATCATGAAAGATCGAACAGTAAAGAATTTCTGACATTTGGTATCAGAGCCACCAATCAATAACTGAATATTTCCTATGATTGCAATTGATATGTTCTATGCTTCACTTATGATGTTTAATCAAGTATGTGTTATAAGTCATTTATGCACATGAGATTTATGATTTTGTTAATCACCAAAGTGGTCAAAATCAGAATAATCATTTAGTGTATAAGTGACATAATGATTATTGATAGAAATTGCCAG
The DNA here is from genome assembly GCA_030737815.1 of Allium fistulosum. Classification (NCBI taxonomy): domain Eukaryota; kingdom Viridiplantae; phylum Streptophyta; class Magnoliopsida; order Asparagales; family Amaryllidaceae; genus Allium; species Allium fistulosum. The sequence continues at coordinate 133,504,248 of CM060903.1, read as the reverse complement.
TTATAATAATACCAATTAAAAACTGGCATCACTAATGATAGACCTGAGAACTTACCCAAAGGAAAGTCTTGTTCTATAACTAGTTGACATGATGAGGTTTAATAGATATCTTGATTAAATAAATATTGATCATCCAAAGAAGTCAGTTCTATTTAATTGAATATATTTATTACTTACTTATGTTTTGGTATTTAATTATGTTAAGTATAAGATAGTATCTACCCAAAGGAGTGTTATATTATACTATTATGTACGTATCTGAATCGCGTTAGCTATGAGCTTATAGTTATTTCAATTTTTTATTATTTAATTTGCAGTAGTTCCCATGAATACACATGCTTCATCTGTTACATTATTCGCTGGTGTTAATTTTTCTGAATGGAGAGAACAAGTCAATTTCTGTTTAGGTGTTCAGGATCTTGACTTGGCACTCCTTGAGGATAAACCTGTTGCTCTTACAAAAGCTAGTAATGAGACAGAAAAATCACACCATAAAGCATGGGAATGCAGTAACAGATTGAGACTTATGTTTATTAAGATGACCGTTGCTAACAACATCAAGTTAACAATTCCACAAACAGAAAGTGCTAAGGAATATATGTAGTTTGTGGAAGAGCGTTTTCGTTCAGCTGATAAGTCACTCGCTAGTACTCTTATGGCAGAACTCACGACCATGAAGTTTGATGGGTCGCGAACTATGCAAGAGCACATTATAAAGATGACTAATCTTACAACAAGGTTAAACTCCCTTGGACTTACAGTAGAGGATTCTTTTCTTGTCTAGTTTATCCTGAACTCGCTACCTTCTGAATATGGACCTTTTCAAATTAACTATAACACTATAAAGGATAAGTGGAATGTTAATGAATTGGCCAGTAGACTTGTTCAGGAAGAAGGACGTTTTAAAAATCAAGTGAATCACTCGGTAAGTTTTGTGAGTAATAAAGCTGGTAAAGAAAAGAATGGAAAATCAAGTCATTTCAAGAAGAAAAAGGCACCTGCTAAGAATGGGCATGATAAGGAAAAGAAGGAACTAAAGGACGTTCGATGTCATTTCTGTAAAAGGAAAGGACATTATCAAAATGACTGTCCGAAAAGGATAGCTTGGTTCGAAAAGAAAGGTAATCATCTATCTTTCGTATGTTTTGAATCAAATGTAGTTGAAGTTCTTATTAATACATGGTGGCTTGATACTGATGCTACAACTCATGTCTCCAATAATATGCAGGGATTTTTTATGATCCGAACCATAAATCCAAATGAAGATCGTTTTCTCTTTATGGGAAATGGAATGAAATCCACAATAGAAGGCATTGGGACTTATCGTCTAATTCTAGAAAGTGGATATGTATTAGACTTATATAGTACCCTTTATGTACCTTCATTATCTAGAAACCTTATTTCCATAAGTAAGTTGGATATTTCTGGTTTTAGATGTACGTTTGGATCTGGTTGTTTTGATTTATATAAGAATACTGATAATGTTGGTTCTGGTATTCTAATTGATGGTTTATATAAATTGAAACTGAATGACACTTATGCGAATTCCTTGCTGAATGTAATAAATAATGTTGGATGCAAACGTAGCATGTTGAATGAAAATTCTGCTTTCTTATGGCATAAAAGACTAGGTCTTATATCCAAAGAAAGAATGATGAGATTAATAAGTAATGAAATTTTGTCAAATTTGAACTTTAGTGATCTAGAATTATGTGTGGATTGTATTAAAGGTAAACAAACCAAACATAATAAGAAAGGAGCCACTAGAAGCAGCCAGCTTCTTGAAATAATACACACTGATATTTGCGGACCTATGGACACTCCAGCCTCTAATGGAGAAAAGTATTTCATCACTTTTATTGACGATTTTTCCCGCTATGGTTATGTCTATTTGCTTCATGAAAAATCATAATATGTGAATGTCCTTGAGACATTTGTAAAGGAAGTTGAGAGGCAATTAGATAAAAAGGTGAAAATCATAAGGTCTGATAGAGGTGGTGAATATTATGGAAAATATAATGAGTCAGGCCAGTGTCCAGGTCCATTTGCAAAATTCCTCGAAAGTCATGGCATATGTGCGCAATACACAATGCCAGGTTTACCACAGCAAAATGGTGTAGCAGAAAGGCGCAATAGGACGTTAATAGATATGATTAAGAGTATGATGTCAAATTCTACACTACCTAAGAATTTGTGGTCGTATGCTCTCAAAACCGCTAATTATTTGTTGAATAGAGTTCCTAGTAAAGCTGTTCAAAAGTCTCCTTTTGAATTATGGACTAACAGGAAACCTAGCTTAAGACACCTGCATGTTTGAGGTTGTCCAGCGGAAGCGAGAATTTATAATCCACATGAAAAGAAATTAGATTCTCGAACGATTAGTGGGTATTTTTTAGGTTACTCTGAAAAATCTAAAGGATATATGTTTTACTGTCCTAATCATAGTCCAAGAATTGTAGAAACTGGTAATGCAAGATTCATTGAGATTGGTGAAGTTAGTGGGAGTACTAGAAGAGAAATAGTGGAAATAAAGGAAACAAGGGTAAATGTTACATTGCCTACAATAGTTCCTCCATCTACTATTACTCCAAATGTTGTTCCAGCTGTTGGAGAACAGCATGATGATGAACAACATATAAATGAAGAAGTACTTCCTGAAGGAAATGACTTACAAAATGCTGATATGCATGAACCACAACAAGTAGCATTAAGAAGATCTCAAAGAGATCGTAGGTCAGCTATTTCTAATGATTATATGGTTTATATGCAAGAATCAGATTATGATATAGGAATCAATAAGGACCCAGTTTCGTTTTCACATGCTGTAGAAAGTAAAGAGTCAAAGGAATGGATTAATGCCATGAAAGAAGAACTAAAATCCATGCAACAGAATGAAGTTTGGGATCTCGTTGAGTTACCACATGGCTGTAAAACAGTCGGATGCAAATGGGTTTTTAAAACCAAACACGACTCTAGTGGTAATATCGAACGGTATAAAGCTAGACTTGTTGCTAAGGGTTACACTCAGAAAGATGGTGTTGATTACAAGGAGACATTTTCTCCTGTTTCGAAAAGGACTCACTAAGAATAATAATGGCATTAGTAGCACATTATGATTTGGAATTGCATCAAATGGATGTGAAAACAGCCTTTCTGAATTGAGATCTTGACGAGGATGTTTATATGGATCAACCTGAGGGTTTTCTGTAAAAGGTAAAGACAATTGGTGTGTAAACTTAAGAAGTCAATATATGGGCTTAAAAAAGTATCCTGGAAATGGTATATTAAGTTCAATACCATTATTACATCTTTTGGTTTTAAGAAAAATACGGTTGATCACTGTTTATACCAAAAGATCAGTGGGAGCAAGTTTATTTATCTAGTCCTTTATGTTGATGACATCTTGCTTGCTGCAAATAATTTAAGCATATTACATGAGACTAAGGAATTTCTCTCAACGAACTTTGAAATGAAAGATATGGGAGAGGCATCCTATGTGATTGGAATAGAAATATTTTGTGATCGATCACAAGGAATATTGAGATTGTCTCAGAAAGGATATATCGAAAGGATTCTAGAGAGATTTGGAATGAGTAAGTGTTCACCTGGGAAAGTTCCTGTACAGAATGGTGATAAATTCAATCTCATGCAATGTCCTAAGAATGATGTTGAACGAAAGGAAATGGAATAAATTCCATATGCATCTGTAGTTGGTAGCCTAATGTATGCTCAAACCTATACTAGACCGGATATTAGTTTTGCGGTCGGTATGTTAGGGAGGTATCAAAGTAATCCAGGAAGGGAACATTGGCAAGCTGCAAAGAAAGTGTTGAGGTACTTACAAGGCATGAAAGATTACATGCTCATGTATAGTAGATCCAATGAATTAGAGGTGATTGGATATAGCGATTTAGATTTTGTTGGATGCATCGATACTAGAAAATCGACTTTTGGTTACCTGTTTATGTTTGCTCAAGGAGCCATATCATGGAAAAGTGCGAAACAAACTATCGTTGCTTCATCTACTATGGAGGTAGAATTTGTGGCATGTTATGAAGCCACAATTCATGCATTATGGTTGCGGAACTTTATTTCAGGACTTGCGGTTGTCGACACCATTAGCAAGCCGTTGAAAATTTATTGTGATAACTCTGCAGCAGTGTTTTTCTCAAAAGACGACAAGTACTCTAAAGGTGCCAAACATATGGAACTGAAGTATCTTGTTGTGAAAGATGAGGTTCAGAAACAAAGAGTGTCAATCATGCACATCAGGACAAAACTTATGATTGCAGACCCTTTGACTAAAGGGTTACAACCAAGACAATTTAAGGAACATGTTCAAAGAATGGGTCTTGGTTGTAGTAATAATAATTGATGTGTGACATTCTGAGCTCCTTTGTGTGTTTCTGATATACAGTTATGTGTCTCTTGTTTTAATGTGGTAGTACGTACTTTATGTAATTTTAAACAAGAAAGAGTCTTATAAAGATATTATGTTTAATCATTATGATATAAGGCATTATGTGGACCATTATGCTATTTTATATAAATTATGAGTATAAAATGATGGATTGCTGGTATTGTAGTATATGGAAGGGAATGCATTGAATTAATAATGCACAACCGCCATAACTCTCAGCAATTTATCATAGTATGATGTTCAACACTTGATATTATGAATAATCGGGTCAAGTGGGAGAATGTTAGAAATCTGCTATTAGAAACTGCAATCGTTTCATTTACTTTTAACGTTATGCAGTTTCTAATCTTAATGTGACCCTATCGATTAGGTCATAAATAGAAAGTTTCATTTACCTTTAACGTTATGCAGTTTCTAATCTTAATGTGAGCCTATTAATTAGGTCATAAATAGAACGTTTCATTTACCTTTAACGTTATGCGGTTTCTAATCTTAATGTGACCCGATTAATTAAGTCATAAATAGACCGTTCTATAATTAGAACATTAGGTCTGTGATTAATCTTAAGCGTTGAATTGGTATATGATGGACGTACCAGATTTAGAGTTAAATGTTATATAAAGGATTGGGTCCTCTCTCTCCCAGCCAACAGATGTATTCTTCTCCATCAAGAAACACATAAAGAAATAGGGTTAGAGAGAGAAACCGAATTCTGAGAAGAAGAGTAATTATTAGAAGTCAGAAGAAGAAGATGACAGCCATTACATCTTCCGCTGTTAATCAAGGTACGTCATCTTAAACAAAAAATCATATTAAGTTTTGTTTGTGAAATATTCGGTATTGGTGATCCTTTGGCTATTACTTGAATTGTTCATCATTAATCATAAAAGATCGAACAATAAAGAATTTCTGACATACTTTTCTAATGCTACACACTGTTCTACTAAGGTTAGGATATTGCTAATATAGAACCCAAAACTGTTGATGCCTACAGTTCAGACATATGGAGAGAAGTTTATTTCATGCATATTTCAAAACAAAGGTGGAATTCGGTTGTTTTTTTACTAGCGTTTATGGATTACATACATCAGCTGATAGCAAAAATCTCTGGGATCGTTTTGCTGATTTGGGGAAAGAGGTTAATATTCCATGGATTGTTGTGGGACACTTTAATTGTTTTTTGTATAATTCTGACCGTTGGAGCCCAAATGTCTCTGTAACTAACGTAGATATTGACTTTGTCAATGACATTTTATCTACCGGCATAACTGAAATGAAGTACGCGGGTAATGAATTCACTTGGTGGGGAGGTAAAGACACTATGCCAAAAAACGCATCAGACAACAGATATTCCCCATTGTCTTAAAGCAAAACTATCTGTCGTATGATTCGGTTCCATCTCTTTGCACATCAGACCACAGACAATCAACATCGTCTAATATGCACTAACACACCAGAGAGAAAAAATCTATCTGTTGTTTGATGTTATAATATCATTCCTCGAATTTCCTATTAGACAACATATAAATATTGACTAATATGAATACCAATTACACTTATATGTTACTCTCATCTTACAACTAGTGGAGATGGATATTATATGTTGTTTGAAAGTTAGTAAAATAACAATTTCTATAATCTTAATGAAATTCACATTTCTGTTAAATGTTAGAACTTGCTTCATCCAACAGATAAATGTTGTTTTGCTTGGTTTCACATAACAGCAAATCTGTAGTTTTATATTATCTGATTCGCACAACAATAATAGACCCTTGATGGTTACCATTGTTTGAATGCAGTTCAGGTAATACAAATCAGTTTTCGTATATGTCGTTTTTTCTTACATGAAATGAAACTGTAATTCACTGTTCATATGGAAATCTAAAAACAGAAAATCTTATAAATCTTGCCAAATACAATATAATCGGTTCTTTGTTCAATGCCAAAACTAAGTACATATCCTACAAGCAGCAGTTCAACACAAACATACATAAACTAAGCAAATGAACCAATAGATACACAAAATTCAACAAAACCAACATTGACAAGGCTAACTAAAAAGGGTTCGATTGCAAGATGCATATTTACATAATATAACTAGCAGGCATATATAAAATTTAGGCACTATAATTAAGAAAACTTGTAGACATGCGTACCCCTCCACCCGAACAATATCAATATCCTTTTGGGAATATATATTGTTTAGAGCCTTCTCCTACTGCAATAGTAGGAAATATAGAGATTAACTTTACTCGGCATGGATCTCAATATACGCCTAACTAAAATACATTGACATATATTACCTTAGCAGACCATAATTGATTCTTATCCCCCACGATGTCTTTCATGTAGTGGATAACCCACATATCGCATGTCAATTGGACTATCTGCTCCGGAGCTCCCTAAAGCATGCATATATGTCAAGTAAACATAGAATTTAATCGATCATGTTGAGGAGGAAAAGTCATCAGACTTGAGAAATATGGAGTACGCACCACACAAGGCGTTCATTGAATTTCTTTTTGCCTTTCTTTGGTTTGTCCCGGTTGTAAATTGCAATGGAGCTGTAAAGTAAACAAACATAAACCACCAAACCACTTGAAAAGTCAGAATATAAACCTGTAATTGCACGCTCCTGTTCACAATATTCATCTATTCTTCACCACACAATCGTCCTCTCAATGGATTTATGAAATGCACACGTTCTTTAGTTGATTCACAACCATCAAAGTCCAATGATTGCTAACATTGAAAATTCCACTCAGCATTCATAACAAACTATAGTATATACAGCATGAATCAAGTACAAAATTTGATCAATCAATATAGAGAACTATACTATACATACCCTGAGTTATATGGCACCAAGAAAATATGACCATGCATCCTTTTTTCATACCGTTTGGCCAAACCAGAAGCCCTTTTAGCTGAATTTCCACATCTAAGTGCACCTGTATAAGCAGGATATACGAAGGCAATCATGTCTGTCATCTTAAATTTCTTCAGCACTTCATGAAGGTAGCTATAAAAGCATATAAGAAAAGAATAATTAACACCAATGCAACATTAAATATTGAGTCACACTCCCATTTAGCATTAACAGACTGACTATAATAAATAGCTACCCTCCCCTTATAAAAAACAATGACTTGAGCAGATGTTTCAGCAAAATTTACGATTGCATGTATATCTCTCGTGAAGATAGCCACTTTTGTTCGGATACTAAATATTTCCACTTCCAAAGTGGTGTTAATGCCGACCCCGTTCTTCAGGGATGTGTTGGCCCATTGGCAAAGCACCTTCAGTGCTAAAGGCAGTTTAGCGGGTAGTTTGTCGAGGTCTTCAACATCATCTTCATTGAAACAAAATTTCTTCTTCTTCTTGACAACATGAGGCTTCACAACCTCCAAGTTATTTAAATAACACTCAACTTTTTAGGCAAAAAATACCAAATTAAGTAAAATATTTAACAAATAGCAAATGGATCTTGAGTTACCTTCTTAGTGACTGCATTTGAGATGAAGATTCTCAGCCAAGCAATATATGCACACCAAGTGCATCTTGCACTGTAATAAATTCATCTTTTACAGGAATTGGTAGCAAGGCATCAAGAACAACAACTTTGGTGTTGGAGGAGACGCGTGCGTTTTCATTTCCAAGTGGAACTCTATGGATAGTCTGGTTTGTGGCATCGACATTGATTTCAATGATGGTTCCAAATGCAACGACATTATACATAGAATCAACTATGAGTGTAAACTCAACGTTGTTGTTGCCAGCCATGGATTCTTTCATCTACACCAAAAATGTTATGTATCATACAAGGTTTATTGATGTGCACGTAAATGTGCATATTTTTACCACCATATTTAATCTATTTAAATTAAATAAATGATCATATTGGGTATTTTAACTTGTTTAAACCAAAATTCATATTAGTCTCAAATCGTCACATATTCATCTTCATCCAAGGGCAAAATGGTCATTTTTGTGCATATATTAATTTGAGTAAATTTAATTGGAAATTTGTATATTATTTTATAGGAATTCGGCTTCATATACAAGTGGTTTCATGAAGATGTATGCATGCACAAGAGTGAAGATAAAGAAATGAAGATGGAAATAATTCAAAGGCATGATAATGGAGGACCCCACCTACCCACCTACCTTAATGTACAAATTAGAGGCTAATGCACATGCTTATGGAATTAATGGCTTCATGTACATTTTAGTGAGGGATTATTGAAGCTAATGATAAATTGGCCACCACACTTTCTACAAGGGCATTTTGGGCATTCCCCAAAAATATGCATTAGGGTTTCTAACTTGTTTAAATACCCCTTATGTTTCATGTAACCCTCCCTTAGTCTCTCTTAGTTTAGTTTAGCTTAGAAAATAAATCAAAGCTTTTCTCTCTTCTTTTTCCATGGCTACTTAGCCATTTTATTTCATGTAATTTTTCTTCCTTTTATGCAATGTTAATTCTCTTTTATTTACATGCTTCTTCTCTTCTTATGTTAGTAGTGTAGTTTACATTCATGCAAAGTAGATTAGTTTTAATTCTTGTTAATTAGCTTCCTTTTTCCATTAGCTTTCATTTTCCTTTCTTTTTGCTTTCATGTTGCTAGCTACATTTGTTTATATGATAACAAAAATGAGAGCTTAACCCCTTCAATTTAGGGGTAATGAAGCCTCTAATCATGTAGCTTCAACATTTTGATAATTTTGATCTCTTTTGTGCTCAAAGGAATGTTGATGTGATTTATTGTTTCATGTTGAATTTGATAGTCTATGTTGTTCATAACAAATATGTTATGCTTAAACAGTCACAAGCAATAATTACCTCTTCATCTACATATGATGATGGTAATGAAGTGAATGTGAAATTAAAATTTGATGGCCTATATTTCTAAACAATGGTTAATAGGTCATGCTTAAAATGGATTTCATTTTCAACTTTGTTGTTGTTTTCATGAGAGTTAGTAAGTGGTTTAAGGGGTATGTTATAGTTTGATGGCTTATGTTGAGCTAATTAATATCACAAATAAGCCATAATTATGATAAACACATCATTTAAACTCACTTATGACCAAAAAAGAGATCATAATTTCATTAATTGTTGAATTATATGATCTAGAGAGTGGATTTATCTCTAAATTGTCATTTAACTCTCGTATTTTTATCTATTTTTCTTTTGCTAGTTTTTGTTAGTTTCTTACATTTTTAGTTAATCACACTTTCAACTTTGGTTAATTTGATCGAATAGAATTTTAAAATCATCAGTTCCCTACGGATCGACCCGTATTCGCCACGTACTACAAGTGTACGCCGTGCGCTTGCGGTTATTTTTAATTTGAAATTCTTCGACGGTTTTCTAGTCCGATAGAATTTCCGTCGATTAACATTTATCAAAGCTAACCAATTTTACATCATCAATGAAATTAGGGTAGCAGGTGTTTACCAAAGTTTATTCATAAAATTCCAAGTCTTCAGTCAGTTTTCTTCTTGGGGACTTAACTTGTTCCTCAATAATCGATGCCAACCCTTTCTTTACATTTTATTTATTTGCCATCCCTTTTCCACATCTTGTTTCTTTGCATGCTCAATGCCATCAGCTGCCTTCAAAGAATGCTCTTGGGAACAGCTGCCTTGTGTAGATAGTGTGTCTGGCTTGGGTGAATCAGCCAATTCCCCCATCCCTAAAATCTTTGATTCTATATTATTTAAATATTCCTCAAACCAAGCCTGTTGCTTACTCATTTCTGCCTTCTTCTCCAGTTCCCACTTAGCTTTTTCCTCTTCTATAATCTTTCGAACACTTGATGGAGTCATATTTATTGATGATCTTTCCTTTTGGTATTTTGTTGGCAAATTGAAGTAAGCCTCAGGCTTGACAAAGCCACCAACACCTCATACCCTGTCGAGATACTCGGGGGTCCCCAAATCTATTTTCAGAATATCCTTAGGTTTATTTTCCTCAATGATTCTAGCTATTTTCCTCATACTCGGGGGTCCCCAAATCTTTACTCAACAACTTCTGACAACAAAATCATATATATTGGATTCATCTACTTTTATTTCAATAAATACAAAGAAGTAAAAATTAGATAAAAACAAAGTAATTACACTTACAATTCTATCGGCAACGGCATGTTAGCTGGGTCCTTAAAGTTTTCATTCTTGTCTTGATGTGCCTTTAACCACAGAGTACCACGAGATAGTTTTTCCCTAGGAATGGTTTTCAATTATTTTAACATAATGTGAATATTTATCAGTCCATTCTAACAAAACCTAACCACTTAGTTGTAGATATCATGTAGTTGTGCAAGCAACACTAACCAGTTCTTGCATCAGATTAGAATATCTTTTGCATGCCATCCGATAAGGGTACACATATCCTTTCCTTTTTTCTATTTGGGCCTCGCGAATTTCTTACAAATTACACGTATAAGTATACATTATATTAATGTCATGGCATCGTCGAACCAACTATGAAATAAAAGGACATTAGCAATTCAAAGATGTACCATAAAACCCCTTGTAATCCATTCAACAACAAAAGTATCCTAGTCGGCCTTCAGAATGAACCGAATATCATCTGGAGGGAACTCCGATGTCTTAGGGGTGTCCAAATAGGGCATCACGTACTTGTTGACTAGTCTGCTCTTGAACTCTCTCCATTTATTCGCCGTGTATGTTAAAATCAGTTTCTTCCATTCTTTAGGCACCACAAATGTTTTCTATATGTACACAAACAAATTAGCATAAGAATATTTTTATCTAATTACTAAGATTATACAAGTAATCAGTGGGAAGTTGATTTACCTCTACACAAGTAAAAATATTGTCCTTCTCATATGTAGGAAGAAGTCTCCAATTAGAAATAGCCATTGAGATCATTGTTCGTGCTTGCACTACAATGTAGGACTGCATCCACATCGCAGCCTTTCCAATTGGTTCCCCTTGGCACTACTGTCGACCTTCCATCTCTTTCCCCTAGCAACTCGCTTGTTAATGCGGTTCGTCGTCGTCATTCCTTGCTTCACCAATTACAATCCGCCGGTTAAATTATTAGCTCATCCTCAGGCAGCTTCCTCTTTCTAGGATTACCACCAATTGAAACTGACTTGGATGTTGCCACAACGTTCTTGGATGTAGAATCAACCTTCTTCATTATTGTCTTTCAAGTTTTTTAGGCTTGGAACTTTGCTGCGTGAACCATGTATGTCACTTGTTTGGTACAACACACGGTCTTTCAAAGCCATTACATGAAAATAAAGAAGTTAAAGAGCCACATGAAGTGAAATAAATATGGAAACCATCAGTAGACAGAAGTAATCCACACAAGTATTAAAAAATCAAAGCAATTTGACAAACACAAACATATCAAGAAATACAAGCATATATTTTCAAGCAACAAAGAACACAAACTCAAAGTAATCCACAAAAGTCTTCATATATTTTCAAGCATATCAAAGAACACAAAATCAAAGCAATTTGATAAAATAATCAACCCTAGCCTATTTATGAGGTTCATTCTCATAAATATCTATTTCCTAATCTCCGGGTCTTTTATAATTGCTATGTTCATCACTCATAATGTCGTCAAAAGTCTCCATTGACGGATTGTGGCATTAAATGGTCGTTGCTCCACTTCAATATCTTCTAGTTCCTCATCTTCATCAGCCCCTTGGTAGTTTCTGTCGGGGCATTGTACAACCATTGACCATAGAGGATCCAGGGGGTCTTGTATGTAACAAAAATTCTGCACATGTGCACCCAAGACAAAAGTATCATTTAAATGCCTTTTCCTATTCAGATTGACCAAAGTCAACCCAAGTTCATCTACTTTGATGCCCCTGACATTCTCAACCCAATCACATTTGAATATAGGTATACTAAAGTTGTAGTAGTACGTCCCCCAAATCTGTGTAATCACATCGTAAAAATCCATATCCTTTGTTCTGGGGTTTTCATCCTTAGCACTAGATACTTCCATTACATATGTTTGCAGAAATACTCCACTGTTCTGAAATGTTCGAATGTCATCATGCTCCTTAGTGGTGAAATCAACTCCATTAATCATGTATGCACCAAAGATAGGCACTTGATGGTTTGGACCTCTTGAAATCCACCTCATTGCTTCTAAACTTTGTATTTAGGAATCTCAAGTTCATCTGATACCTGCAAAACAATATACACATCATGCATTTGCTTTTAATTCAAAAAATACAAGCTGGAAGAACTTCATTAAGTCATCAATAAATCGACGACTTTCCTCTTCTTTAACCATGTCGCAAATGTCTTGTTATGTCTATCCTTCAGCCATTTCTCTGTTTTGGGGGGTCTGCTAGGAATTTCCAACCTTGGTATCTCCAAGTGTTCACCGGATTAACATAAATTCAAACCAGTTAGCCATATAAAAACAATTATAATATAATCCACATATTCAAAAAGCAGTATATAGTTAAGTAACGTACAACTTACGCAAAGTAGGGCCTTGCATCCTCCGTATTATGCAATATACAGAGATATGCTTGATCAAATGCCTTTCCATAAACTGCTAAGTATGACCCTCCTGACTTCCTTTTGCTGTAATTACGAATGTTTGATCTACAACTTTGTGGAATTCCAGCAATACTAGGATTGTCAAACATACGTTCGGCACAAAATTCAACAACCTCTTCAACTATGTAGCGTTCTGCTATGCACCCCTCAGGACGTCTGCTACTTTTCACTCATCCTTTAAATACCTTCATATATCTTTCAAAGGGGTACATCCATCGAAAAAAACCAGGACCACATAACTCTACTTCCCTCACAAGATGAACAGTCAAATGAATCATAATGTCGAAAAATGAAGGAGGGAAGTATTTCTCAAGCAAGGAGATTGTAGCTATTAGGTCAGCTTGCATTTTTCCAACTTCGAAGGATCAATAACTTTGGCACATATTACCTTGAAACATAAGCAGAAGCATATGATGTATACCTCACCGGCTTCTCTAGAACAGTTCACAATGCAAAAGAGAGAAGAAATTACAATACGATGTGACAATCATGTGACTTAAGACCAACAAGTCTTAAATCATGCATAGAGACAAGATTCCTAACATTAGATGAAAATTTTATTAGCACAATCATGTCAAATAAAGAGTTGCAAACAATTCTTTTCGTTCACAAGTAAATTCCAACTAGCCGTAGGTAACTTCGAACTTTTGGCACCATCTTTAGCTACCAAATCCTTTCTAATGCCCATCGCGCACATGTCTAAATGAGCAGTAGCCCAACCTTTTGTCTTCCCTGGAACATTCAATAAGGTACCAAGGAGGGTCTTAGCGCATTTCTTCTATATATGCATCACATCAAGTATATGTCGAGATGAAATACATGGCAATACTCTAGTTGCAAAAAGCAGACTTCTACTTCCATACAGGTTTGATACGGTCTGCACAACCCATCACTGAAGGAGGATTTAATTTTTTACCCAACTCATAGTTCAAACCCTCCAGTCTTGCTAACACTTCTTCCCCAGTTAATGGAACAGGAGCCATGTCCTCCTCTACTGTGTTGTCGAAACTTTTTTCTGCTTTCGATAAGGATGATGTCTTGGTAGGAACCTCCATTACCTCATGAACGACATTTTCCTACCATGCTTCATATACTTTGGTTTAGTCTTATTGGTGCATGTTGGACAAGCAATGTAACCCTTTATAACGCTACCAGATAAGTTACCTTAAGCGGAAAAGTCATTGATAGTCCAGAGGAGTACTGCTCTTAACATGAAGTATTCACATATTAATGCATCGTATACTCCATTAACACCCTCCCACAATAATTTAAGATCATCTATTAAGGGTTGAAGATAGATGTTGATATCATTACCCGACTGTTTTTGCCCGGAAATAAATAATTTCAACATCACAAACTTCCTCTTCATACACAGCTATGGAGGAAGATTGTATGTGATAAGCAAAATAGGCCAATAAGAATACTTACCAATTTTGGGAGCTGAAAGTATTAAATCCATCAGATGATAGGGCTAGTTTGAGGTTCCTTGGCTAACTACCAAATTCCGGCCATTTTTTGTCTATTAAATCCCAAGTCAGGGAATCAACTGGACGTCGCATCATTCCATCTTTCTTCCTTCTATGGTCATGCCATGTAAGATCTTTGATGTCTTTGCCGATTGGTACATCCGTTTCAACCTTGGAATTAGTGGAAAGTACCACAAAACTTTAGTAGGAACATCTATTAATTATTTTTCATCCTTCCCCAATTTCCAACATGAAACGCCGTAAATGCGGTAGAGAACATCAACTGCATGCTGCCCTCTATACAATATGCAGTCATTAGGACAAGTGTGAATTTTTTCGTACTTCATTCCTAATGCATCAAGATTCTTTCTAGCTTCATAAAAGGAGTGTGGAACCAAATTATCTTCTGGAAGTAATTCCCCAACCAATAATAACATGTCTGTAAAACAGCTATCTATCATGTTATGCCTTGCTTTAAAATTGAATATATGAATCAAAGCGTTTAGCATAGTTGTCTTCGTACAACCAAGGTACAAAGGCTTATCACCATCCTCCATATACTTCAGAAACTCAACTAGGTCATCTGACATATGTTCATCCTCACATTCTTCCCCATCTACCTCATCCTCCCCAACACCACAATGACATTCCCCATCTTCAGTTTTAGGTTCTTCTCCAATATTAGGCTCCGACTCAGCTATAATTGGTTCTCCATGGCACTTCCAATGCTTATAATCTTTATCAATGCCATTCAAATAAACATGGTCCCTAATAACTGAAATGGAGCATCCATCAGTGTTGCAACATTTCAAATAAGGACATCGTATATTCTTTTTATCCCTAGCATTAGCCGGTGCAAACTCAAAAAATGCTGCTAGTCCCTTTTCAAATTTGTGTGAACGTCTATCAGCATGCATCCATGACTTATCCATATACAACTAAACAAAATGAACTGAGTTTATTATTATTCTGTAACCGAGTTTATCCATCTACAACTAAACAAAATAAACTAAGTTTATCATGTTTTCTGAGAAACTTTAAACCATAATGATAAATACAGACAGTAGAGTAGAAACCGATCAAACCATTATATTTGAATAGAAACCATTTTGTATTCAATACTAAATGACACCACGGAAAGTAGAGTAGAAACCATTGAATACAAACCAAAAGCGGTATGGAGTAGCCTAACAAATTAAAGCAATTCATATCCTAAAGGCTATTGTAAGTTTGTAACAGGGAATGACGAGGGGATACCAAGACGAAGAAGAACAACACCAGTAAGCACGATTGTAGTAAGCACAATAGCCAAATTTCCCAACAATAAAACAACCAATAAGAATCACTAAATTTTTCATCACAATTTCATAAATAGAAGAAAAGAGAATTAGGGTATACCTTAATCAATAAGAGGCTTTGGAATAAGCCACGGTTCGGCTGCAAAGATTAGGGTTCCATTGCCTAGACTAGGGTTACACCGCCGAGATTAGGGTTCTGCCAAGATGAGATTCGGGTTTCGCCAAGATTGGGTTTTTAGAATGAGAGAGTATCGGGAGAGCGAGAAACTAAAGACTAATTATAAAAAGGAAAATACTATGTTAGATGGAAACCAAAATATTGATATGGAGCCAAAACTAAATTTTTTGATAACTTTAATCATACAACAAATAAATATTATCTAAAAACAAAACTAATTATAAGAGGTAAGAATACTACGTTGACCATGTTGAGAGGGAAACCAAAATATTGATATGGAGCCAAAAATAAATTTTTTGATAACTTCAATTAAATAACAAATAAATATTGTCTGAAAACAAAACCCAGTTTGGATCTTAAAAGGGTGAACTTTTTACACGACACTAAAATGTTGTCTGAATGACAAGCATGAAATCTCAATAAAATAATGATTTCACGAGCTATGTCGTACAATAGATGATTTTTCCATATGTTATGTGAAAAAGTGAAATAACAGAAAATTTACCATATGTTGTGTGATCATTGTTGTCTGATCCACTTTGTGGCATAGTGAGAATATGCCACTCACAGCAAGATTGATAGAGTTTTTTTTATAATCTATCTTTTCAAAATATTTTTCCATGGGCTATTGCTGGAATTATAAATCATTCGATGAGTGATCGTTGTTCACTTTTAATTAATCTCTACAATCAGGATAACGATAAGGTTAAAGTTCCATTCAAATATAATAATGTATGGAAATAATATAATGGATATTACATCGGGGTGACAAATGCATCGGACATAAGAGCAACATGTTATCCACTCTTTCAAGTATTATGAAAACTCAAAAATACCAATTTTTTTTAAAAGAATGGACAAAGGATGATCATGCATTCATGGGCTGATTGACCAGTTGAGAAAGGCAAATAATGGCTCATATATGTGATTACTAGTGGATAATGGGAATAATTCACTAATACAACAGTAAAAAGATAATGTATTGAACTTGGAATGTCTTATGCATAGTCATGCATTGGATATGCGACAAAATTCAAGATAAGGTGGTTGAAGAGGGTGATCAATGCTAAAAAATTTTCTGTTCTCATATGCCAAACACCAAAAACAGGAAACATATTAAGCAACTCATTGACCAAACTGGTAAAATTATTTTTGATCATTTTGATTTACAGAATATAGCTGTTAGATTCTATACAGGTCCTTTTAACTTTTCAAACAATGCAAGAGTGTTTCCTACAATCACATGTAAAAAGATTCTATCTTCTCAAGCAAGGATAAAATTAGGAAAAGAGGTGATATAAGAGGAGATTACAAATGTAGTTTACTTAATTGACGATAATAGCAGTCCGAGATCTGATGGTATTGGTGACAAGTTTTTTAAACAACATTGGGACATGATTAAATAAGAAATGTTTGTTGCTATTAAAGTTATTTTTAACATGGGTCAATTCATTAATGAAATCAATCATACTTTCATTACATTGGTGCCAAAAACAGAAACCCACATTTCGCAACGGGAAATGCCAGTCATAATAGGTCTATTACAACTAGCAGCTGCTAGTCTTAATATACAAAGTTTTAATAGGATGATTACATTTTACAGCTGTTTATGACAGTTGCAAGTGACCATTGTAGTAAGGATTTTTTACAGCGGTTAAAAGTGGTTGCAATAGATTCTTTTGCAACTGTAAATTGCAGTTGTAAATCTGTTACATTTATTTGAAAAGTATGATATTACAACTGTTAAAGACAACTATAGTATAATGTATTATAACCGTCTAAAACCGTTGTTATATGTTTCAATTACAATTGTTTAAAACAATTGTCATTTGCTCGTTTGCAACTGTTTTGACAGTTGAAAAATAAATGCAAAAATGAAAAAAAACAGCTGCAGCATATTATAATACATCTGTAATAGTATTTAATAATTTAATGATTGAAACAAATATTATCATAAAACAACCAAAATCACACATTACAAAACACTAAATAAAATGACATCCACAAATTTATAACATACATTCTAAAAGGCTAAATAAAGTTACATTCACAAAGTTCTAATGTAGTACAACACATAATCTATACATACATACATACCCAAATGACAGTTCCAAAATATAGTACAACAGTGAACCCCAAACATCAACAAATTGTAAGTGCCATCCTCACTACATTTTCATAGACTCGACCAGAAGAAAAAACAAAGGCTGCAAACCTGATTGCATTCCACAACTTTGTGAATAAGGCAATGAATCATCTTTCTCTTTTGAAACAATTAAGAATCTTGATTGGCCATTAGCTGATGTTGGAAACCTTACTCTATTGAATGAAACCCAATGCCAAGATGCATATGCTTGGATGATTGCTTTTGTTTTACGGCTATATACAACAATATTAGTACTTGTTATAAAAAGAAGTCCCCAATTTCCAATGGAATATCAGGTCAAAGTGTGAATGCAGTGTCTTACCTCAAGTATAATTAATTGAACCAAGTAATAGTAGGCTAGTTTCGTAAGTAATAATGGGTCTTGTAACATAAGTAATTATTGAAGAGTTGGGTAATCATAGTATCATTAATTATAGATGGTTCTATAGTACTAATTGGCACCTTTTTCTATGTGTATTTTAAAAGAAAACATGAAAGCAATTCACCAAAGACAAGTAGTATTGTTTCAATTTCAGCAACATATTTCACATACAAAGAGTTGCAAGAAGCTAACAAAGGATTCAGCGAAGTTTGTATTTTCTGTCGACGTTTGTACTTCTCCTTACATTCTTCCAATGATAAGAAGTTCTTCAATTTTTATGTCAACAAAATCCACTGATATAAGGTAAATAATTTCCATAGAAACCAAAAAACATTGATGATTAAGTAGTAAACAAAGATATATCCTTGCCGATCAATTATGGGAATATAAAATAAAATTGGATGTCTTCTCTAATGTCCTACTCCATGGCGAGCTAGTTATGAAGTAATATTAATTTTTGAAAGAAAAATTAGATATATTGTTAATCCATAATCAATTATTGTCTTGAATATCCAGCTAGGTAATATAGAAACTGTTCCAAAACTTTTGATGAAATTTGCAGTATACTCAAAACAATTAGTAAGAAAATTATTTTTGTCATTCAACATCCTTCATTTGGATTCATTATTTTAGCAAGATCAAATAAATTTGAATGGACAAATAGATTAAGTGCTCATTCGAGAATGAAATAACATTTAATAGAACTACAAAATAGCTTAGACCTGTAGTTTTTAAGTTTTTCAATGAAATAGCAAAAAATAGAAGTGTTTGACTTTGAGCAATAATAAACGTTGTTTAAAAAGATGAAATAAGTTGTAAACTATTTCTTGCTTGTAACTTATCAACTTTAAAGTACCAATAAGTCTTTTGTTTGAAGTTGTTGACTAACATGCAACTACAAATAAGTAATCAATAAGTTAAGTTGTTTTGGTTACTGATAAGTAGTTGGCAAGGTGTAGAAAAGGATAAAGAAGGAAAGAATGGTAACCTAATTAAGAAGGCGAGGAAGAGAAAAGAGTGGATATATATCATGCTGGGTCTGCTGCTAGCACTTCTAGGTAGACCACCACCATGCCTCCTGCTACTAGACCTCCCACCACCACCGCCAAGTGGACCCTCACCGACGTTGACCAGTCAAAAGGTAAATTACAACCATCATTGCCTAGTATCAGAGCTGCCACTGCCTCCAGCAGTTTATCTTTTATCGGCCTTTCCTGATTTCTCTACATTTTCATTGCCTGCCAATTTTATCATTTTTGCTCTTGCTGCACCAGCCTTCTCTCAATGATTTAAAACCAGTGCTACATTTAGATATCATGATAGCTCCTAAGAAGATGAATTAGTAATATATGCTAATCGAAAGAGAATATAAGGGTCAGAAAAGATTATAAACCAATTTCATGTTAATATTTTCCATAGGACAAATAAATAAATCCCACCTTTGAAAGATGGTTTGGTTGCAATGAAATTGGAGAAAATGTTACAATATGATTTATGAATATCCACAATACAAATATAAACAACCACCGAAATCAAAACCTTTTAGAAAATTACTTTTGCTATGATAAAGAAAAAAATATAGATAATACATGCTTTGTAATGATTGTATATTTCGAAAAGGTCGAAGATCAACAAAGTTACGACTACAAGCAATTATGCAGATGGAGGGAGTGGTTATGCTGAAGTGGTTGTGAAACAAGGAATACATGGTCACAACTGTTTCAAGAAGAGGCAAACATTTGTTTAATTGAAGAAAATCAAATCTGGATTACTATCGGCCAATAATTGGTGATTCAAAGAAACGAGCATTTATACCAAAGAATATATATGTATACACATCAGATTATAAGTTAAATGAGGCAATTATTTAGTTGCATATGTTTATGGACCACATCCTTGCCATTTACATTTCAAACTCTCCATTGAGAAAGTCTGGAAACCAAAAGGAAACATTAAAATTTATTCTAGACACAACGACTTGTTTCTCATTCATTTTATTTAAAAGAAGATTGCTACATGATTCTTAGAGGAGGGCCATACATTTATAACTCTAAGATTATTATTGTTTAAAAATGGTCAAGGGGTATCAGACTCTACAATTTCAAAATTGAATTGTGCATCCTCGTCGGAAATCACATTCTTGTTAACAACAACAAACTTCGGCACAACATCCTGACCAAACAAAGGACAAATCAACATTATCACATGATGCCCAAAATAGTGGTAACTACAACAGAAATTATGTCTTAACACCTACTAACTAAAAAGATGATAGACCTGTGGTTGTGTATACCATTCCTAATACTTCAAATACTGCAATTTATCACACCAATACCGATAAACCTCTTAGTATAGGTCCATTATTGGTTCATATACATGATAGCAACTCCATAGTGGAATTCAATCCTAGAAATGATATATTAGATGATGGTGATGGTGATGATGAACAAGAGGATTTTATTGCTTCTACTATAAAAATATATAATTTAAATTGGGGATAAACACACACAACACAAAAGATGTATCAACTTTCATCGAACTAAATCCACCCTATGTTAAAGAGGTTAAAAAACCAAGCTGACAAAATGAAAGGAAAGAAAGTATTTGATGCTCCTTATAAAAGAACAACTAGGAGCACAAATAAAGGTACATGACTATCTTGTGTTGTAATACATCGGGTATGAACGTAGATTTCAAAAAGAAATACGAATACGTGCTCACACTCCTTCAACCTCTATAAGCTGACCATATTTAAGTTAACCAAAAAAATATTTAGAGTCATATGAAATAAAATAATCTTAATACCTAAGCTCATAGAATAACATCAACCCTCCTAAAAGAATGATGCTTTATCCCTCCATAAATAAATTGAGTTAAACCTAAATGCAATTTCAGTGACATTAAGAAAATCTGTGTTTGCTACAACAAACATAACTTACCAACCCGAACTAATAATTGTCTACAGAAAACAATTTCAAGCAGAATTATATAATATGTAAAAGTAGTTTCAATCATTTGTGAAGGAAAAAATAAACATAACCAAGAAAAAAATAGTTCTACGTCTCCTTGTACGCCATCCTCCACGTGTCTGTCCAGTCCAACATCGTCCACATGTCCAAGGTCGACGACTACAGGCTAATCTTCATGGACTCGGCCCACCGGTTCTATTACTCCATGTATGCAAATGTTTCAGCTGCCAGGGTAGATTTGTGGTTGGGGGCGATGCTGAAGCAGAAGTGGGCGTAGAGCTAGCCATAAGGGAGGCATTGGAGGCGACGTTGGAGACGTTTTTGGTGGTCGCGCGATTGAGCCAATAAAGGAAAGCAACGGACAGTTCAAGGTAATCGTGGGGTTTGAGCGATAGCATTTGATTTGGTAAAAATTGAGACAAGTGATTTGGAATTTAGGGCTTTACCAAAAAATAACGGTAGTGAATGAAAATTATAAAGGGAACTCGGGCGGGCTTTTAAATTTTGTTAGCAAGGTAACAACATGTTATGGTGTTTATGTTTTAGTGTGTGTATAATCCATAAATTATTTTAAACTAGTGTGTTACCCATGCGTTGCTCACGGTTGACGTTGTTACAAAATAACTCTTAATATATTAGTAGAAAAATATATGATTAGTTTGTGGAGATGAATGAACTAAAAGCTATAATTTTATGTCCATTCCATTTTAATTTTTTGTTATGTGAACTATAATATTTTTTATTTAAGAAGGAATAAATTTCTCAATTTTGCTAATGTAATGAGTTATATATATATATTTCAAAATACACAAAACATGTTTGCAAAAAAAAGTATGCAATTTAGGTCTTCTTTTTCGAAAATCATCAAAAAAACAACGAAAAAAACTTTCTAATTTCAAACTTATTTCAATTTATATTTATCATCGTATTTATGTCAGAAAAATAAAAAAAGTTGGATGGAAAACAAAAAAAACGAAAACAGTAAGCTCTAGGAAAACTTGTAGAAATATATGCAATTATTCAAAATATTGTTGATATACAAGCAATTATAACCAATAATTGCTTGTTTTTATGCAATTATTTGATGTATATTTCAAACTTTCAAAATTTATTTCAAATTATATTCAACATCCTATTTATTGCACAAAAAGTAAGAAAAAGTTGATGGAAAACGAAACAAACTACTTCCAATGGAAAATTGCAGACATGTATGCAATTTTATAGAATAATTGCAAAGACATTTTTATAGCTTTTTGATGTCTACAAATATTGGCTTATTGAGTGAATATTTGCAGATATTTCTGTGTTTTTATCCAGTAGCCTAGTTTTAATATTTACAATTTTATGCAATTTTTTTTAGGTGGTGGAACAAACAAATTCGCTATAGTAAAATAATTATAGGGACCCGCTTTACATATGTGATTTGCACAGGGATGCCGTTTGAATTAAGTTAATTTTATGGATGTGTGCCTAATATTCACTTTATTATTTATCAAACGAATTAACTTTAAAAAAATCCTTTTAAATTAATCTTATATTACTTGTAAAAGTGCGAAAATATCTAAAACTAAAAGTTTAATGATA
This sequence comes from Allium fistulosum, assembly GCA_030737815.1. Taxonomy (NCBI): domain Eukaryota; kingdom Viridiplantae; phylum Streptophyta; class Magnoliopsida; order Asparagales; family Amaryllidaceae; genus Allium; species Allium fistulosum. The sequence goes on along the minus strand of CM060903.1, from coordinate 133,481,237 downwards.
ATGTAAGAACGTAATTTTGTGGATTAAAATTCCTTCAACAAGATGAAAATATATGTTCAAAATAAATATCTTGTATTATCAAAAATATTAATAGAATATCTTTTATAATTAAAAAATTGAAAACAATCATAATTTAGAAGATATAAAAAATGAACCTCAATAAAAAAGAACAAAAAGTGAAAACTAAAAGTGGTGATTCTTCAAGCGTTGCTTTCATTCAATGAGATAATATTTTATCGATATAGTAAAAATAAATATAAACAAGAAATTAATTACCAATTAAATATAATAGTGTTCATCGATTAATTGAATCCAAAATAATTTTGTAGAATATTATTATATTTTTAACAAACTGATATGAGGATGGAAAAATAGAATTTATAAAGAGTTGGAAAAGAAAATGGAAAGGGAACCTATACCATTTTGCTTTGAAAAAATAATTAGAACATGAATAATTATCGATCATAACATGTTTTATATTTTATAAAACTAGCATTAAAAGAGCAGCTAAAACATAATTAATATTACGAAAATTAGTGCTTATTATTAATATATTTTAGTTTTTATTTGTAGTTATATTTCTATTATTATTATCATTTTTTATTATATGTTATTCGGATAGTATGACATATTTATATGTATACAAAGAACCAAGAGTAATAATTTTGAAAAATTAAAAGTTTAAAAATTTTGAAAAATTTATATGTATAGAAAGAACCAAGAGTAATAGTAATTGTAATGCTCCACTTTTCTTTTGTGGTTTTGTACCTTAATACTAAATTTCATTGTTCAAGTTCCTCCCGAAAAAATTCATATGTCAATAGCCCGTCTATGAGTGTTTTAAGATTAATAAACCCAGTAATCTAACTCGAGGCGATTTTGTACTTCCAGATATTATCAATCGATTTAGCTGAAGAGCAGCAAAAGAATGAAGAGTTTGGCTATTTATCAAAGGTTTCCCAACTACCAGAGAGTTCCTAAGTACAGGTTAGCCATGTTCTCATTTTATAAATGTCACCGAGATCTTATTTATTTGAATCGTTCTAATTGTTAAAATTTGAATTTTTGGGGGGACAAACGATAAGTTTCAGTGCTTTCACTACGCCATAGATTGCATACTGCAACACCAAAGAAGTGATGCAGGATGTGCCAAAAAATGTTGCTGAAGGCTAAAAAAGGGCAAAGGCAACACTTTCTCGGTGATGCATTTTGCCGCGTTGCCGCAGACCTCAAAGGCAACATTTTGACTATCTAAGGCAACATAAGAAATATTGTTGCAATAGAACCCTATTTGGGTCTATAGCAACATCCATAGGTGTTGGTACCAACATTCCAAAATGTTGCTATAGATATTAACTTTCTGAATTTGTAGGGCCCACAATGTAGAGCATATTTGATTTTTTAATAGAAATAAATATTTATTTAATAAAATGCTATTGCACAGAATTTGATATTCAAACAGTAATTTATTTAAATAAATATTTTATTTCAACATTTAAAATAGTACAAATTCTTGACTCCACTATTTTACAATTCAATGATAAATAACACTGATATTCACATATACAGATATTCCTCACTACATTACTCAGTTCACTCATTACATATGCAGTTTCAATTTATACAGACACCGACACTGACAAATATATGATGAGCCGAGTGCCGAGCCGAAGGCGAGGCGAGAAGCGGGTCCGGGCGCAGCGCCGACGGGGGTCCGGGGCACCGCAGTCCCGGCGGGGATCGACATCTGAGCAATCTGCAAAAATACACACTGACGCAGTAAAATTGAAAAGGAAATATTTTTGCAGTATAAAATAAAATGTAATTTTGAAAATATTATTTGCCTCAGTTATTTGGGTGACAATTTGGTCCAAGCAGTTGACAATGCACAAGAACAAAAATGAAACAGAAGCATGCTACAGAAATAAACAGCATGCTCAATGAATTGGTCAGAGCAAACTATACCAGACTTGTATGCCAGACATAAAACAACAGTGGACAGAGCTCAACAAAAGAACTCAAACTCACAATTAAACCAAAACTCCAACCATATTCAAAAATACAGACCAACAGAAGTGTCAAGTGAATGAGCTGCAGCAATTTCAAAAATGACCGAAGTCAGATAATATAAGAAATATGAACTCGAGCAAGTCCAGCTACCATATGAAAGCAACCATACATATATACATGTGTGAAACAGCATGTATATATATAGGCAGTGCAAACAGGCTCAAAGGACCAGTGCATAGATATACAATGACCAATGCAAAGTGGTGAATACAAAAACATGCATCAATGAAACAAGCAGCCTTAACAAGTGAATGGCCAAGACCAAAACAAAGCAAGACTGGCACAAGGGAAAGAAACTTATATGACTCGAAGGCAACTAAATACAAGAGAAGGCCTCAACATCAAATAAAAAACAAACCCAGTGCAACATATATACATGTTCAAGTGCAACAACAAACACATATATACATACATGAATGCATATATATATATACATGATAATGGAAAACATAAGTGATACAACAGTTTCAGTGAACAAGTGAAGCACAAAGAGAAAGGTACACAAGTGTGTGTGTGGCACCAATGGAAACAGTATGGTGAAGCAACTTGACTACAAAAACTCAAGTGAAATATATTACAAGTTCAAGCTACAGGATGTCAACCAGAAGATATATTACAAGTTCAAGCTACAGGACGAACAGACATAGCCAAAGTCAACCACGAACAGTAGCAAGTTCAACCAATTCAAATCAAGTTACCGAAGTCTAGTTAAATGTCAAAGGCAAAGTCACGATGAACAATCAATTAAATGACCGATGTCAACAGAGTAAAGTCAGAGCCGTGACAACCATCGTCAAACCAAAACCGTGGTGGCCAAGAAATCGAACCAAGTCAGAAATCAACATCGTGGGAATCAAGTAACAAATATACGAAATTGACAAAGTCAGAAATCATCACAAACATTCAACTTAAATCAAGTGGCCGAGATAAATTAGTTGACAAATTCAAACAGATATATACGAACGTAAATCTAGGGGTTCGAACCCTATATAAACACATTAACATCATCGGCAGATAGTATCGAGTTCAAGCAAGCAATACAGTAAAGTAAAAGCAACAAATTACATACCCAAATACACAGTTGAACTCAAGCAAAATCGAAGGAGCTGTATTCGAAGCAAGGAGACGATCGATTGCCAAAGCAAATCAGAAGAACAGCAATTGTAATCGATCGACAATCAATCGGGTCCTTCGATATTAGCCGAAGCCCTAATCGCACAAGGCCGAAGCCCTAGCTAATCTCACAGGAGCGAAGACAAGGCCGAAGCCCTAGCTAATCTCATAGGAGCGAACACGAGGCCAAAGCCCTAATTTCATAGCAAAAGAGGAACAAGATAGGAGCAGCCATTATCACATACGAGAAAAGGGGATCTACTCTAAACTAGTTCAGGTGGTAAAACGAAATTTTGGGGCAAATTGCAGTGGTGATCCATTTTAACAACCAGATTAAATGTAGACCGTTGGATCGTATTCACGCGGATTGCTAATTTTATTAATTTTTTAATTTGAATACATCTATAGCTACTGCAACATCTTGTTGATACCTATGCTAACACCTTGAAGCGAGTGTTGTAATAGACAAAAATCTGCATACCTATCGTTACATTATAGCTAGCAACACCATGTAATTTCGTTGCAGTAGGCCATCTATGGCGTAGTGTTTCATCTTGTTCTCAGCTACGCCATTGTTACATTACATAGGTTTGATGATTACCTTTGGTATTTTCATATAATTCGTAGAATGCTTGCGAAAATTTAGTGAAACGGTTTTTTATACATTATTATGTTTTCACATTTTCTATAATTGCATTATGCTTAGTACCGAATCTTTCTTTGGATACAGATGTGGTGAAATGTGGCACATAGTTTTGTTTGGAGTATTCAGCAAAAGTTTGCAAGGTAGGAAGCGTACTAAGGCTAATAGGTGAGTTGCAATCTTTCGCTTGTCTATTAATATTTAGAGAATAACCATTTTTAATATTGTTTGTTCTCTCTATATAGAGCAAGAATTCACATCAAATTCTTATATGTTATTGGATTAATGTTACTTAATTGAGCTCTGCATGTACGTAATAACTGAAAGAGAATTACATAGCTAACCGTGAATGCACAAAACACGGTGATTAATGTTGTTTTCTAAACCAAATCCCTTGTCTAATCCATCTTTACATTATTCAACCAAAAAAGACCCTCTTTTACCTCCATTCTGAATGACTGGATATCTTTCATAAAGAAGCAAAAGAAAATACGACGATTTATTCATGGGAACCTCCAACGAAAAATACACGTTATTCCTTCTTTCTATAGAATCCATACTTTTTTAGGGGTTCCCTCTTTGTAGAGTTTGAAAGTGGCTGTGCTATAGGATCGAAATGGCCAGCAGTTGTAAACAATGTAAATGTAGTGGTAGTGCGATATAAACTAAGTTATCTGCTGATGCGGAATATGAGTATAAAAAATAAATAGTAAAGTAAATGACACCAGAGATTTTTATACTGGTTCAAACTCCTGTTCTACGTCCAGTCTCAGACTCCTTCTGGAATTTCACTAAAACAGCAACCCTCACTTAACCCGGAGGAACAGGTCTATACAACCCCTGAGCAGCCGAACAGGGACCTGAGCAGGGGAACAGGATTTCGCCTCAGCAGCCGAAGAGGACTTCACACGCCTGAGCAGTAGAATAGGACTTTAACAAATACAAAAGATTGTTTGACTTTTTGTGTTCTGATAACACAGATAAGTCTGTTTATAGTACACCATTCCTATTATCTTCTCCTCGAATAAAAATATGTATATTTGAAGTATATGAAGATTAGAAAGGTATAGTATTGCTTAGATTGTGATATATAAATATAATTCAAGCAATAAGTATGTTAAGAATGCTGAATATTTGAGAGTATAGTCAAGAGAGTTAGATAAGAGAGATAAGCAGATTGAGTTCTTTGGAATGAAGTTGGGATATGTATTTATAGTTCTTAAATAGCAACGACTATTGGCGAAGATTTCTGGTTGAAGCGTCGCGTCCAAATCTCTTCGTAGAGATTTGTAACTCTTCACGAATGATCGTGTCTTTTCAGAAAATATAGCTGTTATAGAAATTCAGTCAACTGAGCCTCTGTGTCAGTCGACTAAATATTCAAACGATTTTTATTATATTATATATATATATACTTGTGCACCTGTGCATGTTGCACAGGTATTAGAAGGTCAGTTGACTGACCTACCAGGTCAGTCGACTGACCTGGTATTATCTTTGTAATTTGCAAAGTTTACACATGTATATAATATATATATATATATATATATTATATGATTCTAACTTTAAAAAATATAATATATATATATATATTATATGCTTATATATGTATAAATCATTTGAAAATAAGAAGATTATATATATAAGCTAATATATACGTAAGCGAGGAGAGATCTTAACAATATTGACTTAAGACTCAAAACAAAATAATATAAAAGTTGATGCACCGATTTGATGTCTTGTCTTCATGTAGTATATATTCTCTTTTTGTCGTAACAGTCGTCGAATTTGTATGTTGTAGTGATAGCTTCGTGTCATGAATCAAAACCAAGTCTCAATAGAGTTTCCTTATATATTATTGTTATTGTAATAATTTTCAAAGAAAGAGCACATATAAGGGGATATATAATTTCCTCCAATTTGGATGCAAATTATCTGACAATAAAAATTCAAATGTATGTTAAAATCATAATGGAAATAATATTCTGAATAATGTAACAAAGAACAATAAATCAAACTAACAAAAAATAGAGTACTGTAGTAAATAACATTTCTGAAGTACTGTAAAATACACTATAAAGTATTTAAACTACCTACTTATTTTTATAAAGATCAAAGTCATTCTTTTAATCTAGGCCATTGCAATTCTTTTATCTCTTTGTCACATCCTCATTCAAGATGGTTCAACTTTAACATCCTAAAAAAAATAAAGAACATTAAGATCTCAACATTTATTTGTAGTACATCATTTAGTTGTTGACTGTAGTTTACTTTTTATTTTATTTTCTGTTGCTAAATTTTTTTTGATCAGCAATGGCTCTTTGGATTTTATTTGCAGTTAATTTCCTCTTCTCTTACTTATTTGTACAATAATCTGTCTTCTTTATTTGGAAGGTTATTTTTGTCCCAACCAAATCACTAAATATAGATGCAATGTTTCCCTTTCCATTTTCCTACTTTTAAATCAATCTCATTTCAATTAAAAGGAAAATAAACTATATAGATACACACACAAATCTAACTTCGAATAAATATAAAATAACCTGTGATTCAAGTTCAGTTAACTCTTTTATTGAATATTTAAGTAAATTTTCGGCTTCCTTCTCAAATGCGACAAAATCAATGAATCTAGATGCATCCTCTATTTGTGTATTGAGCTAAAGTGTAACATTATCCGTATATCAGATGTCAAATTTCAAATAATGAAAAACTTTATTATCAATATTACCATAGAACTGGGTATCTAATTTCAGTTTCACACTTGCTGTAGTAAAAAAATTCATCTAGCTTTTTAACCATCTTCTTGCATTTTGGGCAAAACAAATAACTCCAACCATATCGATCATAGATTTATGATATGTTGGCATGACAATTAAACTTAGTTCCCTATACAATGATAAAAATCTTTTACGCTTGAGTAAAATAAAAACTATCTCTGTATGGAAAAATAAAAATCTTTAGTCTGAAGAAAAATCTTGCTTTGTTGTTTGGATTTTTCATTTCTAACTTTAGTTCCTCCAGTGTCTTTTCCACGACAATTACCTCCCCGATACTTTCCCTTTTGTTGACAATTCGTATTGTTGATTCATTTGAAGTAATCCCTTCTCTAAGGTGTAACAAGTGTATTAACTAAAATATGCAAACATCGAGAGTAGGTAGTATTAATTAAGTTTTATCTTTGCTAAAACAAACCTCCCTAACATGGCAGCAACTTTCGGAACTTCCAAACTGATATACACTTTGGTAGAATTCGTTGATCGCAAGTAATATGTCCCTATTTGTGAAAAGTTATACTATTTTAGTATTTATAATAATGAAAGAATTGTTATTTACTGGGTTAACCTTTTTTACCTTCGTAGTTTCTAACAGTTGTAGAGGTAACTATTAAAACGACAGTTCCTTTAATTTTTTCCTATATTATCTTCATAGCATTGGTGAGCCAAATCTCTTCACAAGGTATCATTTCCACTGTAAAGGAAAGTGATATATAGTTGCATTTTCATATAATAATATCATTGAAAATTAGAATAGTTACCTTGAATTTGCAATGATAATGTCCCTCTTTAAACTTTTGCTATTTAAATCTTCAAACCTGGTTGCTTCTTCAATATTTGAAACCGAATACAGTTTGCCAATCACATCTAGAAAGTAATAAAGGCACTGTTAACTAAATATGATACTGTTAGTTTATTCAATAAATGTCTATCTGTACAATTATACCCCATAGATACGTGTCATTTCCATAGCGAGATTATATTTCAACAAATGGGAAAAACTTAAATTTGTGTTTATGAATATGTGTTTCCTCATCATGCACCTTTTGAATGCACGCGTAAGCACGAAATTCAATATTGTATAGCATTTGCACGATCTGACAAGTTTACTTTTGATTTTTGATGGTAAACTTGCTTATTTCAAATATTGATCCCTCTTCAACATTCGGTTCAAACTTGTTCATTAAAAACTTTTGTATGACGGCCACCAATTGATGTCTCTAATAGATAAAAATCAATGTTTATTAATATGTTTAAGATAATCTTAAATGGTTGTTTGCAATATTTCAATGCTTACCTCTTTATCACTAAGCAACATATTACTCCCAAAAACTTTTTTGTTCTTTAAGTTAATCGACTTCCATATTCTAGAAATTCTCACTTTGATTTTGCAATCATTTGTATTTGTGTCCAGAGATTGTACCTGCAATAATTTGAGTTCATCTTTTGTATTACCCGTGAATAGAAAAAGAGTAAAAAATTGATATGTTAGCCTATTGGAGATTTTTATTTTTGAAAATACAGTTGCTTTTCTAATTAGATTAATTTTTTTATACATAATAACATATTTATAAATTATAACGCATTTTTAGATTTTTTTTCAAACTTCATTGAATTTATGCTTGCATTAAAATATAAAGTGGTATACAAAAATAATCGTAAAAGCAAGCAAAATCAAATTCATAACAATAGAATCTTGTAAAGTTGTGGATCTTATATGAAAGTTGTAAATTAGAATGCATGAGGATATGCATTAATCACAAAATAATAAGATGGAGATTTAGATCAAAAAAATCGGTAGTTTGTCTATAATGATGTTTGTAAACTATAATGCACATTCAAACTTAACTAACTGAATAAAGTTCGATATAGTTAAAAATTTCCATATAGAAGTGATTTTATGAGATAAAAATATAGAAGTAACATATAGGCATTTAGAAATTGAAGAGCAGAGAAAATACGTAAATTGAGATATAGAGAAATACCTAAATTGAGCTAGGAGGAAAGATGTATTTGAGCGTCTATCAACTTGAAGCGTTTTGTTTATATAGGAATTAGATTAGGCTATGATATTTTGGAAATAGATAATTATACTCACTATAAATGAGGGAATAGAGGGGGCAATTTTGAATTTTAATTTGAATGAAACAATTTGACCAAGTAATAAATGCCTGAATCTAAAAATTCAACATGTTTGTTTTTGCTTTTAAATATATAAACACTGTTTTGTTTTATTCTGTTATATGACTACAGGTTGTCTTTTGAAGAAATGGCTGCATATTACGTGTACAAATCACTTGCATCCACCTTTCATCCGAGTGAAGCCAAGTATGACGTGTAAAAACTACTTGCAATTGCAATATGCGTCGATAAACTACTCGCATTAATTTTACAATTTTATATAGAGACGTCGATTCATCTTTTTCGTAATGTTGTTTTAGAAATTGTGCTGTAGTAGCATTTTAATACTCAAGTATATTATTTGAATTTATTAAATATGTTTCAGAAAATTAAAATACATTTGTAATACGATACGTGTAATTTGAACTTTGAATTGATTGATAAATCATCATAAACTGTTGATTATAGCAGTAAGTTAATGATTATATGAATCTTGATTAATATGTTTGTACAAGTTATGTGTACTTTTATGAATTGATTGTCGATATATCAGAAAGTGTGGATTATAGCAGCAAGTAGATTATTATAAGTTTATTAAATATGTTTGTAATATGGTGCATGCAGTTTGAATTTTAAATTGATTGTTATAAAAGGTGTTGGCAGTTTGAATAATTTTACATTATAGAGTGCGGCTGTAAATATCTGCTTTTTGAATCCATGAATATTAAGTTGAAATTTGTAAAATGGTTTTGTGAATAAATATAAAATATCTAGAGAGAATTAAGGAGAGAAAGGAAAAAAGGCTAGTGTTAATGAGAGAAATTTAAATTCTTCTGCTTTACTATTATTTAATAGATTATTAATTAATAAATATAAATTATTTCTTATTATTGTTTATAAATTATTAATTATAAATCATTAATTATAAAATGTTAGTTATGACTTATTAATTATAAATCATTAATTACAACAAATTATTAATTATAAAAATATTTTTTTATAAATTATTATTTATAATCATTAGCTATAATACAAACTATTAACTATATAAGTTTCCGTTTATACATTATCAATAATTAATTATATAATTATCTAATCATTTATACATTATTATATAATTAGTAATAATTAATTATTTAATAGTAATTATTAATTAAAAATTATTAAAAATTAATTGTTAAATATTACTTCTTAATTATTAAATATTACATGTTATTTAATAATTATTAAATATTAATCTTAATTATAATTATTAAACATTATTCTTAATTATTAATTATAATTAGTTATTAAATATTATTATTAATTATTAATTATTAAATATGTGAAATCATGAACTGCCTAAATTTTTTCATCTTACAAGTTGTCTTAAATACGAAAAATAATGTTTCCAACCTTAACGAGTTATCTTAAATCAGAAAAATATTAATAGTTAATTATATAAATTATCTAATGATTTATACACTATTATATAAATATTAATAATTAATTATTTAATAGTAATTATTAATTAATAATTATTAAATATTATTTTTAATTATTAAATACTACTTGTTAATTTATAATTATTATATTAAACTTAATTATTAATTATTAAAATTTAGTCTTAATTATTAATTATTAAAAATTAGTCTTAATTTTTAATTATAGTTAACTATTAAATATTAGTCTTAATTATTAATCATAATTAATTATTAAATATGTGAAATCATGAACTGTCTAAATGTTTTCATCTTACATGTTGTCTTAAATTGGAAAAATAATGTTTCCAGCCTTAACACCCATCAATTTCCACGATATATGGACTAAATGGTCTAATCGGAAGATTGCAAAAAAAGAGTTCAAGGGTTTTTTCTTCGAGCATGAGTATATCAATAAAACTTTGCAATGTGAGAAACGATGATGAGAGTCTCCTAGTCGTGAACCGATCAGAATATTTCAAAAAAGGTTCAAGGTTTATAAATAGAACCTTCTAAATTTTATTTCTAAATTTTGTGAATTTTTTAAAATTTATTTTGGAAAAATTTAAATTTTTTGAAATACTAAATATTATTATTAGCTATAATTCTTAAATAACAAATAACAAATAATAAATATTGCTTCTTAATTATTAAACATCAACTACTTATTAATTATTAGTTACTAAATATTAGTATTAATTATTATTATCATTAATTATTTAATAGAAATTATTGAAAAGTAATAATTAATTATTAAAAAAACTTTTTATTTTTTAATTATTAATTATTGCTTATTGCTTCTTGTTTTTGAAATGGTACTTAGATAAAACACGTCAGTGGGACAACAAATCACAAATCATGTGTCAATAAATGTTCGAATCACGCTACGCAAGTTTCAAACTTGTGACCTCTCGCACCAAAGTCGAATCACTTAACCACTGGGACAATGGTGCTTGTCTACTTATTGCTTCTTAATTATAATTGAATATCAATTATTTAATACTAACTATTATGAATATGTTATTGATAGTAGTTATTAACCATTCATTATTAATCATCAATTATTGAATATATTATTAAACAACAAATTAATTATTACTTAATTATTAGATATTAAATTATATTGAATTATTAAATATTAATTATTAAAAATGTAAATTAATTAAATTTCAAATGTTAAACATTAATTATTAAATATTAATTGACTAATTTTAAATTTAATTATTAACTATTTAATATTAATTATTGATTATATTTATTAATTATTAAATGTAATTAATAAATATTGAATATAATTGACTAATTATTAATAATTAACTATCATAAATTACTAAACATAAAAAATAATTATTGATTACTGATAATTATAAGTAACTATAAATTATTTATTGATAACCATTGATTATCATAAATTATCCATAATGGCATATATATGTTGTCATTTACAATTATTAATCAATGTTTACAAATTATTAAGCATGTTAACTATTTGTTATTAATTAAAATATCCAAGCGGAAAACTTTGTGTTCACTTAGATTTTTATTTGTAATTAACAATGTTTACTTGAAAGTGGTTACACCACTACTAAAAAAGGCTAATATTCCGACAGCACGTAGCGACGGCTTCCGACCGCTAATTTTCGACGGCTTCCAACGGGCCGTCGGAAGCCGTCAGAAATTCGCGAATTACAGACCCAGCGAGACTACTTCTTCCTCATTTTGCAGCATGGAATTTTTTATCAAAAACCCCCAAATCCCTCCTACAAGCTTTCAATCTCCAATTTCGAGCTTCCGGATCCTCCACAGCTGCCTAAGCAAACTCTATTGTTCTCAATCTCAGGTATAATATCTTAATTTGGGAAAAAAAATCTAATTTTTGCCTTAAATCTAGATTTGCATAAGATGATAAATTAGAGCTAATTAGTGATTGCAATTGTTTCCAATTGCGTGATAATGGTTTATAGCATCCCATGGTATACCTATTTCATATGTTATCGTGAAATTTTAAAGAGTATGTATAATTTGTGATTGCGTGTGTTTATAGTAAGTAAAACTGTATTTTTTCGTAAAATGTGAACATTTAATTAACTAATGTCCCTTAGAGAGTTTTTGGCCCCGTCTAACGAGTGTTGTACATGATCGTTATATAAATAGTCGTTTTTTTCAAAAAACAACCATTTATATTCATCTGGTACAATGTTTGTTGGATTTGTCTCTGTATTGGACAAGTTATGAACACAGTAAGCATTTACATTTTGTATACTTCTTCGTCTCAAACGGTTCATAAAATTTCGGCCTAACTTTTCTTTTTTGTTTCCTGCGTACACACATTGTGTACAATGCATGGAACAAAAGGAGTGGTCAAGACATATCCAATATATTTCGTCAATAGATATAAATCTAACACCAAAGAATACGGTGCAGAAAATTTAACGAATAATACTGGTGTATTTGTTAAAGGTAGCGACGATCCAGAAAATCACATAAATGATTTTTATGGCGTTCTAACACAAATTTTGCAACTGACATATTTTCCACGACCCGCGGAGGAGGTGTTTCTATTTAGATGCAATTGGTTTAGCAATGTTCCAGGTTCTGGAATTAATGTGCACAAGGATTATAATCTTATCGAAATAAAGCATATATCGCACTATCACAAGTACGATCCTTTTGTACTAGTCAAACAAGCATTGCAAGTTTATTACGCTCCTTATCCATCTCTAAAAAGAGATAAAGAAGATTGGTCTGCAATTTTTAAAACAAAGGCCATATTTACATTCGATGGGAAGAATATTCCAGACGAACAAGCTTACCAGGCAGATCTTGAGGAAAATAACGAAATAATAATTACAGACGATCATACAGATATTGGTCCTTTGATCGATGAATCAAATGTTTTGGTAGAAGCGTTTGACAGTGCAGAGGAAAATATCGTAGAAAACGAGACCAAAATTGAATCAGAAGACGACGATGATTGATAAAAATCCGAATCTGGTTTTTTTGCAATTGATGTAACTATGTTGAATTCTTGATGTATTATGAAATTGATGTAACTATGAAACCAAATCTGTACGTTTACCATTGTTTACATGTTTTATGTCATTTCCATTTGTCATTTATTTAGCAATTTTTATTAAAAATGCAATGTAATCTGCTTATCGTCGGAACATGAGACCCATTATGAATCATGTATAACACACTTCCATTTCTATTTCCATTTCAGTCATTAATTTAGCAATTCATACCATTGATGTCATTTACGTATAAAATATATTTCATTATCATGTTGTTATTCTCTTTTAAAATGATATGTATATACATCATAGGTTTATCGTAATGTCATCTAGAGGTAGGAGCTCTTCAGGAGGCGATGGCACTGGTCCATCGCAAGCATTACATCGTCCTGTAGTTTCTTTAGTACCTAGAGCAGAGGGGTAAGAATTAAATTTTATTCAGCATCTTATTTTTTTTATATACGTACGTACTTATCTGTATCATATTTAAAAACAGGGGGTTCGACCTACTGCCCTCGAAGATTGTGTTGGATGTTTCTAGAGCTTCTTACCGGAGTAGAATGAGTGCATGTTGGCCGAAGTGGGATAACATCCCTCCCCACATAGTAGAGTGTATTTGGCAGGATGTCCCAGTAAGTATATTGTTCTATTTTCCATTTTTAATTCGTTTTTGTCATTTTTTTTATTGTTTATCGTTTACAGTTTAATATTCTTTTTGCTTTTTACCATGAAACACAGACTGAGATGGACATTCAGACAGACGATATGCAGTTAGCACGAGAATATTGGATGAAGAAGATGCGTAAAAACTATAGGGACTCGATATCCGAAATCAAGAAATCAGGTAAGAAACCACGTTGGATGGGGGAGAGCGTATGGCAAGCATTGTTGGGATACCGGGAAACTGACGAGGCGAAGACAAGTATACTAATTTTTTTAAAATTATTTGACTGGTAGTAAATATCAAAAAATTCATGATCGATAAATAATGTATCAAATTTTGAATGTACAGGCAGAGTCGGAAAGAAACTCTACAAACAGAAATAAAAATCCCGTCACTCATCGCGGAGAGTCGAAGTCATTTCAACAGTATCGGCAGGAGTTGGTAAATTTACTGATGCAAATTGTAAATAGTTTGTGCTATATAATTTTAAATGTACAATAATTGTATGTAAAAATCAATTTCAGGAAGCTAAGGCGCATGGTCCCGTGGGCTATATGGACGTGTTTACTCGTACGCATGCTGCCGAGAATGTAAATCCGGACGGGACAGTTTCGTATACATGGCAGGACGATAAATCCAGCAAGAGCCATGTAAGCATATTTCATTTTATGCAGTATTAGTAATTGTTCCACTTGTTAAAATATAATGAAATAAGATATGATGATATTAATTTGTTAATGCAGGAAAAGTTTATGGAGGAGCGCCAGAAACTTCTTACTGATACGGGTCGAGATCAGCTGACGACGGATGAGGAGGATGCTATTTTTGAGTCAGTTATGGATCCATCGGAGCATGGCAGACGATACGGATTTGACAATCAGGTGGTAAGTAAATAATATATTGGGTTGAATCACAATTTAAAAACGGCCAAAAGAACATATTTTCAAATGTATACATTATACATGCATAAACTAAATTAAATAACTATAGCTTAGATCGATCTAGCAGAGATCGAAGATTTGCGGGCTAAAGTGGCGCAGCTGGAGGAGTAGAACCGTCGGCAGGCCATACAGACCACACAGTTTGTAACGACCCGATATTTTGGACCATTCGCATCCATTATAAGTGTATAGGAAGACACTCATGCCGGAGTTGAATTGCTCAAAATACCGCGTTGTTAATTTAAATTTGGCAAAACTGAGCATATACAGTAAATAAATAATCACAGATCACAGACACAAAGTAATAAGTGCAGCGGAATTAAAAGAGATAGTAGTTCATGAAGCTACTATATGAATATATAAAATACATCAGAGTTTACAACAGAAGAATAATACGATACATCAGATACAAATCAGAATACATCACTGGAATCATCGAATACTAAAAGCAGAATAGATGGCTGGATCTTCAAGCAAAGCTCCAACTCCAAAGGTGAGTCTCGAATACTGGTACACTCAGTCTGACCCGAGCGTAAAGCAAAAACACAAGACACTCGAGTCAGGATTAACATTCTTATATTAATAAATCCAACTCAAGTGAAATAGCAATTGAAATACAAGTAACTCAAAGGATGTTTGGAATAACCATCCTTTAAGGATCCGTTAAACTATCTACTATGTAGTATTGTACGATAAGTAGATAATGTCTATCAGTAATATAAAAAGATATCAAAATAGCGTTAAGTCATGGCCCATTCCACCCTTAACACATTTTTATTCCCAAAAGCATATACAAGACCGTAGTTTCCCCAAAACCGGAAGTCACCAGAGGGCAATCCATATACTAAAGGTACAAATCAAACTCGTAGTGGTCGCGCATAAATGGAATACAAGTATGACAAGGCACATGAGGCAATACCCAAGGTAGTGATACTACCGTTCGCCTGATCCGGACTGGTGAGAACGCAACGCCGCAGCGCCCGCAACACCATGAAACAACACTCCCAAAATCAAGGGTGCACCAATCGACAACAAGTATAAGTAGTTCGAAGAAGTGTGTCCACTTGAGGTAGCTAATCCTCCATTGGCCCGGCACAGCTCCTGTTTTAGTCATTTCCAATTTGACACAAGTGTCAAGGCTATCCATCATCATTCTCTTTCTTCAGTCAACACGATCACCATTCCAACCACTTCATTCTGGATCATCACTCCGCGTATAGTTATTAAAGTGGTTTTCGGTTTAGATAGAGAGTATATCCATAACCGAATTCCGGTCTCTTTAATAACTTCCGTAATTATTACACCGATTGGTCGTTTATTTATTTCGAAACCAAATCAATTTCAATTTCAATTTCAATTCGTAAACCAACATTTCATATGTCTTTCAAAAACCAATTTCCAAAATTTACGTTTCAAAACTTCAATTTACCATTTCAAAATCTTATAATTCAATTTCAGTCTTTATTTAAAACCATTCAAATACTGATTCAAATTCGTATATAAGTTTCATTCCGAAATCATTTAAATTAATTTAACATTCAAATCAATTTAAATCCATTTATCAATTTCATTCAATGTTCGTTAAGTAAATTTTCATTTAAAACAATTTCTGTTTAATTTCCAATTCATTATATCCATTTCTTAAGTTCAACTTCATTAAATCAAAACTTACAATTTTGAATTAAATTAAATTCGTCAAATCAATTCTTTCAATTACAAGTCTTACATTAATTCCAAAAATATCACATTTTCATTTCTTGTTAAAGAAAATTCAATTTCAATTACTTATTTACTTAAATAATTTTCCAAAACTTAATTAATAAAGAAACTCAATTTCAATTATTTACGAAGTAAAAATTTACTTATTCAAAAGTTCAATTTTACTTATTAAGAATTCAATCCAATTTAATCATTAAATAATTCAATCTTATTTAATTATTAAATAATTCAAAACTTAATTATTAAATAATTTCAAAGTTTAATAATTTCAAACTTAATTATAATTTCAAACTTAATTATTAAATCATTTCAAAGTTTAATAATTTCAAACTTAATTCAATCATTTCTCAAATTAAACAACATTCTTTCAACAATTACATTGTTAATATTTTGTTTCAGATTTATTAAATATTAACATTTTCCTTTCATTAAAAATTCAAATTTCAACTTCATTTTAAAACCATATTATTTATTCAAATAAAATCTTCGTTTTATTTTAAATCAAATTATTGACCAATCGGGTTTATTTAATTTTCTATCCTAGGTCAAGTTCAATTTGGGTATTTATCATTTCAACCCGATTCCAATTCAATTTAAAATCAAAACATAGCAAAGGGAACTTGCAGTGTGATAATTGGGATGGTGTCAAAGTAAATAAACAAGCAATAACAACAATCAATATCAATCCAATAATCAATTCAAATAATCCCAAAATAATCGTATTAATTCGCATTGTTATTTGTACGAATTAATATAATTACTTCTAGAATCTACACTATCATTTCATGTAGATTAAAGATTATTATTTTACGGTTCCTCACTTGTCATCTATTTACAATTTCATACATCATCAATTTAACAACATACATTCAGTGGTTCAAAATGTAATTAAACAAATCCTACGTGTCAATAAGTTCAACAGTTAAAGGGATCATATTATACAAATGTCAGTTAATCAAATTTAACAATTAATTATCCTATATCAACTTCAATTTCACACTATTTAACATTTTAACATTAACAATTTAACGTCCAATATAAACATCAACAATCAATCAATTATCAGCCAAACTGTATTATTATTGCATAAATAATTAACAGATAATGGTGTCAGATGTCACAGGTGAACTGATACAGGCAATAGCATATATAACAGTGTAATTAACTAACAGCAGCATATTTCAATTGTCGTTTCTATTGAAATCAGATTTAATAAATAAAAGAACATTAATCGTGAGTGATTGCTCACCTTTTTACGCTGAAGTTTGCAAGGCAAACACACAAACAAAAATCCGGAAAGCACGAAAGCACGACTAGATACAATTCTGATTTGAATGGATAGAGAGCCTTGATATTTATCTTGTAAACAATAACCAAAACAAGACAATATACACATAAATATTCAACACAAAACAATGTTGAAACAATTTTAAATAAGGAGCAACAAAGAAATATATGACTTGACCTTGCCTCAACCATTCAAGTGCTTGGCCATGACATCATTTGGCTCAGCCATGATCAGGTCTAGACCTGAAATACTCATCCAATGGTCAGCAAAAAGAAGGCAAAACAATGGAATGATGATGGTAGGAGTTACACATGAAGGAGATAAAGAGTCAAGGCCAAAAGGAGTGGTTTTGGTGCACACTAGGCTCGGCCTATGGCCTATAGGGGCTCGGTCATGCATGGTTCAGGTCAGGTCAGAGGAGAGGCTGATGGTTAGGGGTCAGGTCATGATGGTGGTGGAGCTAGGGAAGGTGGCCAAGGCAAGCTATGAAGGTGATGGTGGCATATAGGTCAGCTAGGCATTGTTTTGTGGAGTTTTGCAATGTTTTTGTGGTGCTTTGTTCAAGGAATGGTCATGGAACTTCTAGGTCAGAGGAGAAGGTTTATTGGTCGTGGATTAGGTGGGGAAGGAAGTGGTGGTGGTGGTCGGAGGAGATGGTGGTGGCTAAGGCCAAGCAAGGCATGAAGAATCAAGGCAAAAATCAAGCAAAAACAATGGAAAAAGAAGAGAAAAAGTAGAAAAATTTGGAGAAGCCATTACCAAAATTTCATAAATGAGTTAGGCCGAAATTTTTGATGGAATGAGAAGTCTTTTACGTGAAAAACAAAGATAAAACACACGGCTACAAAAGAAAATGAAAAGGCCAAGGCAAATGAAGAGTTTAGGCAATGAAAAGTCACACAAGTTAAAGCTTAAGTCCTTTCAAATTTCCTTTTCTTTTAAATCAAATAAAACAAATAAAAATAAGTAAATGAATTACAGAAATGAAAACAAAACAAAACAAAATAATAAATAAATAAATTTAGGAAAATAGAAAGAGAGTTAAAGAAATTGCTTAAATATTGAAAACAAGGTCCAGAAATTACAAATAAATCACCATTGGCTTTGGAAAATATCTACTTCATTTAAAAATATGTTCTAAAGAAAAAATTTGAAATAAATAATTCATTTATCATTTATAAAGTGAAATAAATAATTAAATTTAGAGAAAATAGAAAAAGAATAAAGAAATAGTCTATTTAATTAAAACAAGGCTTAAAATTACAAATAAAACATCACTAGCTTTATAAAATTTCTATTTCACTTTAAAACAAATAAAAGTCAAATAAGTAAAATAAATGATGAACAAAATAAAGTGGAGATTAAATAAAATAAGTTCTTAAGGAAATAGAAAAATAAATAAAGATTTTCTTTAATTAATTGAAACTGGAAATTAGAAATTATAAACAAAATACAACTGACATTGGAAAATGTCAATTACACTTTGAAAAATGTTTTAAAACCAAAATATATACATAACAAGTTATTTTACCCATATATATAAACATAAATTAGAACATTACATGACCAAATAAAATATTATTTGTGTAATTTAAAATAAACAATTTAGTTAAATACAGCAAATTACACACAATATTCAAAAGGGCATAACTTTCACATTATAAAACAGATTTCAACGAAACGAAAAGCAGTATTATTAAAATTTTATTTACTTTCATAATGATAAAATTCAAAAATTCAAACTTTTTAAAATTTTAAATTAAAAGTCAAAGTTTGAACATATTGACCAAAATTCATATTTCTTGAAAATATTATATTTGTTCATGTTTGGGATTATAATTCACATACAAAACATAATTAATATTTAAAATAACAAAATTTTCCATTTTAATAAATAAAATAAAGTTTTTAAATCAGGAAATTCAATTTAAAATAATTACAAAATCAGGAATAACGTGTGTGCTCCAAAGATGGCTGTGTGTTCTTTATTAGCCAAACTGGATAAACTGAACACAAAAATGAACACAAGAATCCTAACATTGACATGGAATGTAAACTACGCAATCAAGATACAGAGTTTAGAGATCGCTTGTTCTTTTATTATAATTATGCGGCAAGTATATATATGGCGAAAAATCAAAAACAAGCTGCCTATTCAAACCCCTACAAACAACAATCTAGACATTATCTTCTCTCAAATACTAATAAATAATTGTGGAAGTAAAGCGTATTGTAAGCTACTTGATATTATAATCACAATGTTAATATGGCATATGTGGAATAATTAAGAGAAATTCTAGAATATTCAAAATCATAGAAACACCACACAACATTCAATTATAGTTAATATTTCAAGACACTGGATAGTTAATCAGATGGGTAGGACGACGGTTCATCATAGAGCAGATTTTACAGATTTTTGTTTCAGATATCAGCAACATCCTATTGGCAATTCTCCAGAGAGAAGACAAGCAATTTTAGACGACGGTTCATCCTAAACAAACACTCTGAATTGATAGCTAGGACGGAGCTGGAGGAGATAAAGAACTGGAGCTTTTATGTAAAGGAGTTATTAGATAACAGAGAAAAGAAATCTCCGACGAGGTTTTATCCCAAAAGGACTTTTGAAATGATAGCTTGACTAGCGACTGAGGCGATTAAGGAATGGATCTTTCATGTGATGGAGTTTATCGACCAAAAATGAGGTTCATGTGATGGAGTTTATCGACCAAAAATGAGGAGAAAGTGTGGCGATTCAATTTTGAAGTGGTGATCTCTGAATTGGGACGTGGTGGATGAAACAAGGAGTTAAGAACTGTACTTCAATTATGACATGTCTTGACTTTGCGTCATTTTATTTTCTTTATTTTTAACACTTGTTTTGCGATATTCAACTGGGTGTAATGGAATGTACTACGGTTTTTGAGTACGGGAACAAAATTTCTTTCTTGCCAGTGTTTTTTTCCCTTACTATCATATTTTGTAACTCTCTTTTAAGTCAATGAAGTAAGTACCACAGTGCAAAAAATCAACAAAATGAACAATCGATCAATAATCAAGCGATAACAAACAATTAGTAAGCAACAATAAGAAATAAAATGCAATATCAAGCAATAAGGGTCAACAACAATCAACAATGATTATCATACGAATAACCAATCATTCAAAAGGAGTCTATAACAACACGCACAATAAACAATAATAGTCATAGCATGCAAGTCAAGTTGTAAATTCCCTTGAGTCTGTTCGACATCCAGATGACCCAAATGACTAAGTGGTTAAACTTCTTTCATGAATACAATATAGAAAAGACTATCACACCTCCTGCTCTGAAAAGGAAAACGTATATGATATGCTAGATGCCCAATCCTCAAAACTCTTGTATAAATACAGCAATCTAAGTCTCGCTTTCCTTTTCTTCTTTACATAACTCATCCTCCAAAGAAGGAAACTTCACTAATTAAATCTTTGTTAAATGACGATCTACAAAAGCTTTGGGCTCATTTGGGTTCAAACTCACCTCATTTATACAATGATAATAAGGATAATATACCAAGTGTACTATGATGCTCGCCCAGGTGAGTATCATATCATTTATTTAGAGGATTATCAGAATTATCACAAAATTTGTCTAAAAGCCCTTCCTCGAACTATCATTAACTATCTTAACTAAACTATATAAAATTCACAGTAATAAAAACCACCCAAAATAATATATGATGTCATGTCCCATCCTTTGTTCGCTTGCATGATTTTATTGTTGAACTGAGGTCGGCCATCCGACTCTTCTCATGCAAATTCTGATCTAGTACCTTAGTCCGATTACTGAAATTCTCTCGCACGACTAGAGTCATGCTTTGGAAATCTCTTGGTCACCTTAAGAATCTGAATCAAGTGCTCGCCTTTATGAATCGAATGAAAAACCCTTCCTTAAATGGTGTAAATTACATAGAAACCCTATGTTAATACTAGGGATTAAGAACTGGTATATAAATAGACTAATCTTTAGAAAACACCATTGCAATTCCTAGGATTAATCCCAACATTTAAGGTGTGCTAATACAAGGTCAAAACACTTCTAACATAAATGACTCAAAGCAAAACGTAGAATAATCCACTCAGTCTTTGCTCATTTCTGGGCAACTACCATATCCTATCAGGATATAAAATCTGAGTTACACTTCACCGAGAGCCCTACTCTACTCGAAAGCTTGTGCATCAAGTTTGAATGGCAGTACTCTCGGTTGCAATACCTTAGCTTAACGACCAAGATTACCCAAACAAGATTAAACATTACAAAAGAATCTTACTACAATACGAGGGTCAAGTTTTAGCACAATTACCAAGTGACTAGCAATATATGAATATACAGCTCTAGTATCAGAAAGAACAAAAGCAAGTATATTACAAATAAAGTATACTTACCTATCCTTTAGAACTGCAAGACAATTCTTCATCAAGTGACCAAGATGATCATAATTGAAGCACTAACACTTGGCTTTAGCTGCATGGTATCCATAGAGAAATGCCAATTTATGTCATAAGAGTGGCACACAATATCAGCTCTCTAATTTGCAAAAGCATGATCTAACTCTAAATCCTAGCCTTTATGCTTTGGTTAGAGTTTGGTTTGCTTTCCATATATGCTACATTCAGCGGTATCTCGCGGGTGCTCTCACGAAGAAAACCCATCATCAAGAGACCCTCAAAAGTGGTCTATACTGGGATATAACTGAGCAATAAATCCCCAACTGATGCACTAAGATCGTAGGCAAGTTTCCTTGCTACATCAAACGAGTCATAACCATCTCTACTTTGAATTTAACCAAAGGTTAAATTGGCTAATATACTCTTTCACTGACAAGATACCTTACCGCAAATGGATTAAACACTTAAGCTATATGTCCTTTTCGACCATAAAAATAAACCGAGACTCAAAGCGACATCTACAATTAATCCAAGTCATGGCCTGGTCGTCAACCTCTTCTACTACTATGCCCCAAGGGCTAAACCACCTTCAACACTTACCGTAGCTATTAGAATGTTCGCAAGAGGTGGAACATCCTAAGCTATAGCAAAATTAGTCTCTGAACTAATCAGGCATTTCAAACCGCCCGTCCGTAGTCGCTCTTGTACTCTATCTGCTCATAATGATAGCCTGAAAGAAGTTATCATAGCAACTAGAAATTGAAATAAATCTAAAGCCAGAGGACAAGTAGTGTATGAAGTATTATATAGTATAAAAATACAAGAAATTTAACACCCCATAATCTGGCGTTCGTTATTTAATTAGTTAGTTGGTTAGTTAATTAGGCTCTAGAAAGGAATTTGTGTAAAAGATGGAAATTAACCATTAAACTTGAACCATTACATTTGTGGCGAAATTCTGAGCAACTTTCATATTTAGAGTCTTGCGATCGGAGTCCAAACGAAGAAATTGCGGACGAAAAATGAATTCGAAACAGAAATAATTCGAATAGGAAAAATTAACGCTTTATATTAATTAACCCGGGCCCACAGGTCGACCCACCACTATGAATGGACGATCGGGGTAGGTAGGGGGCAGTCAACTGCTCCTTGTGTGGCGGCTAGGGTTAGCCTAGTCTCAACAACTCGGATTTAATATATTTTGATATAATGGTTCTGGTTGATTCTAGCACCTATAAATTAAGGCCTAACCCTCCCTTCTCTTCTCATATATTTTGGAGGCAGTAGCGAAGCTTTTCCATTTCTTCTCCTCCATTTTTTTTCTAAATTATAAAAATAATATATTTATATTTATATTCATATAAATTAGAGAAGAATAGAAATCTAATAAAAAAGAGGAGAGAAGAGAATCAACTATATGCGTATTTGAGGTAATTTATATATATTTGTATGTTTGTATCTATTTTCTTTTCCAATCCCAAATATCTTCTCAGATCTATAATTATAATGTATGTATATACCATTTTTATACATATTTATTGGATTAAAAAGGATTTGGAGATGAATTTAAGGTTCTACTTCAGATATGAATAGTTGGATCGCTTTTAAAAGGTGGGTGAGAAAATTTATGTATTGTTTATGTTTTTAAATCTATTCTGTTGGCATACATTTGATTGTTATGCCTAAATCAATTTAACTTGTGAATTGTAGGCTTAAATTAGTGTAAAAAACTGTTGTCTACATATTCTTGTTTTAGATCAAATTTGAAATATGTTTACACCTAGATCTGGAAATCAGTCCCGAAGATTTAAGAATTTAAATGATGTACATTTTTATTCAGATCTATACATGGGTGTAAAATAGGATTTTTGGATTATTGTCCAATTTGTGCTAGGTTGTAGATTCCATAGTTTAATTTGTGGGAAGAACATCCCTTTGATTTTATAAATTTGTTTACTTTTTCAACTTTTCATTCAAAATGACAACGTTTAATTTAACAAGGAATATCCAAATTAACCATTCCTTGTAATTTTTAACGGTGTCAATCTTTCCTCTTTGTATTAAACTAATTTATGGAAATCACAGCGGAAAATCTTCCAAAGGAATCTAATTCCAGCAAATTAAATATGGAAAGCATATTCTAGTTACATATTTATGACTAGAATATATTTGGTTACGAATAGGTAGTTTCATTGGGTAGTTTATATGTATTTATTGCGTTAATAACGAAGAACAATGTTTATTCATGCGTTATTTATGTATAACATTCGTTAGTCATTATTATATTTAGGGAAGCAAATAAGTAGAATTAGGAAATGTACTAATTCCTATTAATGGGTAATAAATTAGAAATTGTCAATAATTAATAGAAAATAAAAGATTGTAACCCTAGGGCAGTTAATGAGAAATAATGGATAGAATTAGAATAGGGGTTCAATTGGTTAGTTAAAGATTGTAACCCAATTAATGGGCAATTAACGGAAATTAATTAGGAGTTACAATTAATAGAGACAAGTGGATTAATGGGACTGATAAAAATGGAATAGATATAAATGGATTACAAATTTGAAATTTGTAATCATACATAAATGTCTTAGAAAATGTCCTTTCAGATTTATGGACAAATGGACATTTATGAGCATTAAAATGGGATTTATGGGCAGATAAGTATTTAAGGTAAATCATATTGCCTTAAATAAAAAGAAAATTAGTAAGCTAAGTCCAATGTCTACCTAGGATAATATAAATAAAGACTTAGGATTGTTAATTGGACTTAGTAGATTAGTGATGCGATGTAAGTAGAGTCACTCGACGGAAGACTGCCCTTCACTCCAAGGCTAGCAGCAATCGGGTGCACTTACTACTGACGTGAGATATCACTAATCCTAGGACCCATGACGGCGAATGGTACAAATTTGGAATTAGGAGTAGTGAGAGTGTAACGATCTGATATTTTGAACCATTCAAATCGACAATCATCCACTTATGTCAGACTTGAATCGCTCAAACAACGGATTGTTAATTTATAATTGTCAAAACTTAGCATATACAGTAAATAAATCAATCATAGAATCACAGACACAGAGTAATATAATAATAAGCAGCGGAACAGATAAATAGTAGTTCATGAAGCTACTACATAAACATCAGATTCTAAAACAAATATAATAGAAAATCCCAAGTATACAGAAGTCACTAATACAAAACAAACTAACAAGTCTGAACATAAATAACTGGAAATAACCGAGATAACTACAAAACCGAATAGATAAGACAGATCTTCAAGCAAAGCTCGAAGCTCCAAAGATGAGTCTCAAATGCTTTGACACTCAGTCTGACCCGAGCATAAAGCAAAACACAAAACACTCAAGTCAGGATTAACATTCTTATGCTAGTAAATCAACTCAAGTGAAATGTCCAAGTGAAATGCAATATAACTTAAAGGTGGGAATCCCACTCTTTAAGGATCCGTTAAACTATCTACATACATAGTACGATACGCTACATAGATAATGTCTATAGTAAAGTAAAATATTAAAATAGCGTTAAGGCGTTACCCATATCCCCCTTAACACATTTTTATATATTTCCGTAATCTATACAGATACTTTAAGCTCCACCAAACTGGTGGGATTCTCAGGGAGCACTCCATAGGTACGATACAGACTAAACTCGTAGAGGGCACGATAAGGCATGTGACAAGGCACGCGAGGCATTGCCAGGGTAAGGTTATACTGTTTGCACTCCCGGACTAATGGTAACACATAGCAGCTACTACCGCCCACCTCGAGACACACTCCCAAATCAAAGGTGCACCCAATAAAATCACAAAGTAATCGAATGGTATTGAAGAAATGTGCCCGATAGAGGGAGCGACCCCACTTGGCCCGGTATAGCTCATGTTTTAGCCACATCAAGCTGACTCACGGGAGTCAGGGCTGCGTTCATACTGCGTTCATACCTCATATAGACGCCGTCAAACCATCCTACTTCATTCTGGAATATCCACCACGCACATAGTTGTTAAAGTGGTTTTTGGTATTGGCAGAGAGTATGACAATATTCGATCTCGGTCTCTTTAACAGTCAAACGCTTATTTCACACCGTGGCCATTTCATTTGAACAGTTCATACTTCATATTAAAATATCATATTCATTTCAAAATCATATCACTTTCGAAATCATATTCACTTTCGAAATCATAACCGCAAAATAGTTTACACCATCATATCAAAATATTCGTATTTAAATCCATTAAACCTAAATCATAACAGTTCCAACTTAAATGGTTCAAATATTGAAAATAGTATATATATATTGAAATAGTTATAAATTAAAAATAGTTTATATTTAGAAATTGGTTATAGATTAAAATAGTTTATATATTAAAAATAGTTTATATATTAAAAGAGTTTATATCGAAAATAGTTTCAATTTAGAATTGTTTCTTCAAATTTCACAAATCAATTCAAATCAACTTAAATTTTCACAACTCAATTTGAATCAATTTTGGTTCAACAACTTCAGTTAAAAGATTAGAGGTTCAATCCAAATTCTCATAAAAATCATTTCAATCTATATCGATTTCAAATCCAGGTTTGAACTACAAATTTAAACCACTTCAAATTCAATAGGTTCTAAAGTTTAAATATTCAAACAATTACAATAACTCAATTTGATAATTTCATCTATATTTCAAAAATTCAACTTTAAATTTATTTAAGTTTGACATATTCACTTAATCATCTTAAGTTAACATTTAAATAAAATCTCAAATTACAAATTTTAATCCAATTTAAATATCTAATTTCAATTTTATTATATTTGAAATTATTCTCTTAAGCACCTTTTTATAAATTTTGAAAATCTCAAATTACAAATTTAAATCAAAATTTAATATTCAACTAAAATTTTATTTAAATTTGAGATATTCATTAAATCACCTTTATCTAATTCAACTTATTAAGTTATAAAATCATATCCATAAAATCTCAAAATTAATAAGTTTCAAATCAATACTTATTAAATTCAATTCTTAAATCAATTAATTTACAGGTCAACTCAATTTATCTTTCCAACCTTAACTTTATTAAAGTTATTACAAGATCTATTTTTAAATATTAATATAAATTGAAAATAAATATTTAAACATATATATATATATATATATATATTAGTTAAATTAAATTCTTATTAAAAAATTTATGTTAATTATTATTAAATTAAATCTTATTATTACTAAATCTATTTTTAAATCTTATTTTATATATTTTAAAATAATAAAGTTACAACATAAAATTTTATAATTTAAATTTTCAAACTTAACTTATAGTATTAAAATTTCCAAAATATATAATTTAAAAATCTAAAATTTTACACATATTAAATTTAAAAATAAAATCTATATATTATATTTTAAAAAAATCAATGTTTATTAAAATACATATATTTTCCTTTCAACCTTGGAAATCATTTTCCAAAAAAATAGACCAACGGTGTCCGTATATAGTTTTCTATCCTATGGTCAAGTGATACGGATATTTATCATTTCAATCCGAAATTATTCAAATTTACAGGTATATATCATTTCAACCCGCAATCCCAAAATTCAAAAATCAATAAAATCGCTTGGGTTTATCATTTCAACCCATAATAATTTTCCCTAATCTATAAGATCGTTCGGGTATGTATCATTTCAACCCTTGGGGAATTTCTAACTAACACGGAACTTGCAGAGTGAGAACAATAAAATAATAATATAAAATAGCATAACATATCAATGGCAAATATGATTAAAATATACAATTTAAATATATATACGATGGGTTATGGTGTCATATGTCAATTTATATCAGTAAACAATTGCAGATAATAACATATCATATTCAACGATCAAATTACTAACAAAATCAAATTTAACAACATATTTCAATCGTCATTTGATGTGAAATCAATTTACTAAATATAAGAATGTTAACCGTGAGTGATCGCTCACCTTTCGAGACTAGAGAAATAACAAGAACAAGATGAAATGAATCCAAGTACAAATTCCAAAGCAGAGCACGACGGACTTGAATCGATGAAATTCAAAATCAAACTAGCTTGATATAAATGGAAGCAAAATATATATTATATTATGTATATTTTTTCTTAAAATCAATATTCAATTAAAACATATATTTAAAATAAAAATCTTCATATAATATTTTAAAAATTAATATTTATAAAACACATATATTAAGATCAATATATATATATATATATATTATATTTTTAAAATCCAATGTTTAAAGATTAATTTTTTTTCCTTTTTTTATAAACAAGAGGAAAGAAGAACAGGTTTTCTTGGCCGGAGGAAAGCAAGTGTTGCCAGCAAGGCGTGGCGGTGGGCTCGAATGCTTGGGGTCTGGAAGGATGTATTCGGCAAGGTAGAGGGAAACGTAACTGTGGAGTGACTGGAGCAGCAAGGCCATGGAGATGGTTGGTTCGGTGGAAGGCTGATAAGCTCGGGATCATGTCAAGGAACTTCTACGCCTGGAGGAAATCAGAGGTGAGGCTGGATGGGGCGCTGTTGTTCAACGAGGTGGTGATGGGTTCGGGTTTCGGCAAGCAGGGAAATGGGTTTGGGTGTTTAGGGTGGTGAATTGGAAGAACAGTGGCACGTCTGAGGTGTAGCGGTAAGAGGCTTGGCTGCTGTGAGTGACGATGGCGGATCTATGGCGGAGGCGGCTACTGGTGGTGTAAAAGGAGGTGGGGTCTTAAAGGGTTTAGCTGGAGTTCGGTCAGAGGGAGTATGGGCTGCAGGAAGCAAGGGTAACAGGCGGCTCTAAGTGGCTGACGCTGCTCTGAAGGATGGCGGAGAGCTAAAGGATCAGAAGTGGGTTCTCTTATGGTGGTCGGTGGGAGGTTGGAACTATGTGGCGATGTAAAAACTAGGTTCACTGATTGTATACGAGCGGGTGGAGGAAAGGAAGGTTGGTCGTGGTTGAACTGGTGCTGCCACGTGCGTTCGGTCAGGTTGGGAGGAAGAATGCGAACGGCTAAGAAGGAGGATGGATGAGAAGATCTAGGTAGGAAAGTAGACGAGCGGTTTTCTTCTTCTTTTTTCCACAGATCTAAATATACAACCTATATTATTATATAATATTTTCTTCTCGTATGAACCAGGAAAACAAAGAATGGGAAAGAGAGAATGAGAACGAAAGGACAAATCAGAAAATATTATATTGAAACCAGAGAATATTGAAAGTCAAAAGCTGAAAATATCAATTGTTAATGGCTATTTGTTTCACGGTGGACAATGAAGGGATAGGAAACCAAAAAGGCTCGCATGCGGAACCGATACGGCTAACCGTTTCGCAGGTTTCGCCGTGTACCGGATGCCGAAATGCACAAATGAATATACTGCGGAGATCAACAGGACGAGAGGCACATAATGGTACATAGATATGAGAGATACGACCATCCTATCAAAACTCGATATTTTGCTGCCAAACTGCTGCTAATTTGCCGAAAATAAGATAAACGGGGTTATAGCAGTCCAAATTTGGCGAAACGAAATATGACGTCTCACTCAGAAAATGATTTACATTTTTATTATATAAAATATTCAGGTTTCGAAAATATTTTATTTCCATCAAAATTTTACCGATTTTAAATTGAAAATTGAAAATTTCACAACTGAACAAACATACATATTTTCTGATGAAAATCTGATACTTGCTACGTTTAAATAGACGTATCTCAAATAACAAATTTTCATTTCAAAATTTTATTATATATTTTCATGAAAAATTTAGTTAATTACGTTATTTAAACCGTTAAAATTTCCAGGTCGTTACACTCTTCCGCACTCAAAACTTTTCGTCCCCGAAAAGGAACGAGATATGAGAATAGAAGCAACAGAAAGGGAAGATGGATTCGAAATACATAGTTCCAAATACAACAATTAATTCAAAACCATATAAATTTCCATTTATTTTATTTCATTCACATAGTATATTTTTTTAATGTCAATATCACTTAATTAACCCCTCAAAATTTTTATTTAAGTTTAATATTAACATTCCATATTTATTTACTTAAATAGCATTCTCTTTTTATATTCAATTTATTTCACTTAACATATCTTGCAACGTATATTAAGTGTATAAACATTTATTATAACCACTCAATTTTTATTTATAAATTCCCTTAACCAAAATTTCATTTTGGACATCTTATTACTTACATTTTATATTGTATACTATTCAATTACATTCATACTTTTTCCCAGGTAAGTTTTATTAATGTTTCTGAGTGTAATTGAGCACTATTCAAATCTACCCCTTTTATTTACAACGTTTTTATTAAGCAAAATTTAGTTTGAACATTTTATTACTTAAGATTTCTCTTGTATAACCTTCAATTACATATTAACATTTTAACCTTTGAATATTCCGGGTAAGTTATATATATGCTTTAGAATGCAATTGAGTATTATACAAATTAATTTATCCTTGTTAAACTGTTTCAAGTTGTTTCAATTTCATTTCTCATCTTAGACAATCCCATTATTCAAACAATTTGCTCCATTTCAATAATTAAAAACCATCACATAACATAAAACTTGAGAGTTAAATTTCCGGTTTCATTTCAAACCATTTTGAAATAAATATATACATACATATATATATATATATATATATTGTACCTCAAATCATACTCAAGAAATTCAAATCAAATCCATTTTACAAAACAAAAGTGTAGCAAACCTACTAAGTGGTCTTCCCACTTTGAGACTCGAAAATGAATGTCGATGATGCTGCAATCATCATCGAAATTATTATCCAGCGACAGAAGAGGAGAGTACAGACTTACTTCTTTTAAAAGTCTTTAGAAACAATTTCCATTCGAAAATACTTTCAAATAATATATTTTCCAAAACTTTGAAAATAAAATTTTGAAAAGCACCGGAAATATAATTCTCAAATCCTTAATTTAAATTCATTTCATTTTCAAATCAAATTTATTAACCATGTTTATAAAATTTCGTCTCCTTATAACATACAACAATAGTTAATGGTTTAGGAATGTTGAAAAACAATAAATGATAATCTAGTATTATCATTTCTAACAACCAATTCATTTAACCATCTAATTTTAGAAGATTATACCTTTATATATAAAATATAATCATACATAAAATTATTTCATTTACCAATTTTGGAAACAATACTGTGTCAGTTTGCTCTATTCAAGTGTTTTGGAATTCCTATCGATAGCGTTGGCCAGACAGATCGATCGAAATCCAAAATTCAAACTTAACAACTCAAACAACACAATATAAAACATTTTTATATCAATTTCAAATACACTCCCTCATAGGATGATTCAAGAATGGATTTTAGAACAAGGATAGGGATTCAAATTTAGAGGGACCCTAATCAAAGAGAATTCTAACCAAGAAGATAGGCTCAAAAGGAAGATACGATAAGAGGAAAGATGGATAGACTTACATTAATCGCGGCGACCTTAACCGGGTCAACCAAGACTTAGAAGAATGAGAATATCATCAACAAAAACAAGGACAAGCTTGTTGAGAACATCGCGGAAAAAGAGATTCATGTGAATTGCTGGAGCATGGTTCGGGACTAGGTGGTAGGCTGACATCGCCGTGATGAGGACATGAATTTTTCAGATCATGTCAAATCGAAGGAGATGGCATGAAATGATTATTATTATTTAATTCGACCCTAATTGGGTCTAGGTTCAATTAATGCCCAAAGCCCGTCTAACGGTTGACACCCTAGTGGTAAACTTAGAGTGGTTTACTAGTTAACGAGTTTTAGCACAACTTGAACCTGGAATGGGAATGTAAAAGTCGCGTCTGAATTCCCCCAGTCGCCATCTTTCGTTTATACTTCCTCAACAAGCCGAACCTAGTCTCGATCCTCCTCCTTCAAGTATCAGCCTCTCTCTTCCATTCCTCCCCTAGGTGACGCCGTCTTTCCCTATAAGCGGCAGCCTCGCCTCCCCCTCATGCTGGTTTTGCACGTTAGATCTTGCCCCACCACCACTCTAGATCTAAACCATATTTCCTCCCCCAGACCATTTCTTAGCCCAAGACACATTTCTGCACTATTGGTTTTTCCTTGCACCATTATGGTCTCAACCCTCAAGAGGCCACTTGACTGGAACAAAATGAGCAAAGGTTTCACTGCTTTTAGGTTGGAAGAGCTATTTGTCATGGTAGGATTTGCACCGATCCTCTGCTTCGAGACCATTGGGCGGGAATGTTACCCATGCTGCATCTACTTTTTCGATGTCCTATTGGTGTAGAATTTTGATGGAGGCAACAGTTTGATTCGTTAGAGGTGAAAGGCTGATTGAGCTGACTAATGATGATCTCGTTGAGATTTTGGAGGCCTCCAAGAAGGACATGGACTTGAATGATTTTGAAGTGACCGACTCAAAGATTTTGCAGCAGATCTTTTCTAAGGAGGTCGGTGTTTGGAAGACAGATAATCTATGTCTGACTGCTTGTCGGGTTGTGTGTATCATTCAGTATAACGTCATCCCTAAGACCGGAAGTTACGACCGGATTTATCCAATGGTGCGGAAGATCACCTATGCTAGTGTTGGTGGCATCGTCATCAATTGGACCCGCACTCTTATGATGCAATTTGTTGATCAAGGATGCACTCCACATAGTCACTTTCCATATTTTTACCTATCCACTCTCGTCTTTAGGTAATACGGATAAACCTTCATAGAGAGCATTTTAGTGGAAGGTTCCTTCTGCCATCATTAAATCCTTCCTTAGGAAGATGGCAATTTTGAAGCTATCAACAACACCAGCAACGCCAGCGATATGAGGTTGGGCGTATAGCCGTCATGTTAGGAGCATTCAAGGGTCGCAGCAATGGATCGAGCTCCAATCATGGAGCAAGGCATCTCGTAGTTTGTATGCATTTTAGGATCTATGGTGTTGTTGTCTTTTCCCTTCAGCCATTTGTTCTTTTCTTTTAGGTTGTTTGGGTTATAACTGTTAGTTGTCTCTTGTAAAAGGCACGCACGATATTATGAGTTCCTATTTATTTACTATGTTATTGTTTTTGGATATGCAAACCGCTCTTATAGATGTATAGTAAAGAAGCAGTACAAATATGGAAAATTTTAGCAAAGGACGGGTTTAAGCTGTTTAGTATCATGGGTCATTATTCATGTTCCTTAGAAGATATTTTTTTTGGATAATTGGGCATGATCGTTTTTAAATAAAATGTCAAGTTTTATGGGTAAAGGTTAGCTGTAGAATTTTAGAATTTGGTTTATGCGTTTAGTGCATAACCGACTTCCGACTACTATAAAATTGTGGCTTAATTTATGAATTTTTTTGAAAAGGAAATATTTTGAAAAGTTTCTCTTTTGAAAAAATATATTTAGATTTTAGTTATTTTTCGCTTTTAAATCATTTTTAGTATTTTTGCTGAAAAATTTGATTTCAATAGAAAATGTGCGTCTAAATATTTTATGAATTTATTTTTCAAATGACGTACAAATTTGAAAATGAGAAAAATTCTTGTGAAATATTTGGTTTTGAAGGTCATATGTAAAGTGTAGGGAAGACAAATAGAGTTAGAATTTATCCATTTAGCGGTGCATTTGGATCGACGGTGCAATAAATGCAAGCGATTATAAGAAAAAACTGTTTTAGCCTAGGAATTTCTATTTCCATACCTTGTCGATGACACGCACGAGTCTATTTTTAGACTTAATTCCATTTTAGAGCTTGAAAATAAGCATCCTTATGCGTTTTGTGCATGAAAATTTAGTGTAAATCCGAGGCAGCGAGGAAATTTCCACTGTACTATAGGAAAATGAGAATTATAGAGTGGTAAGAATGTTAAATTCTCCACCTAAATTTCTTTCTACCGCACATGAGTAAAGTTTATGAAGCGATTTTTCGATGCGTTAGATTTTTGCATGCTAGGAATTGGATGCAAAAATTGATTGCTTCATACTTCTATTCGTAGGAGTATGAGGGATTTGGGCGAAAAGTTTTCTCAAAAGCTGCATATGTATAAAACTGCCAGTATATATATATATATATATAGGTTTTTTGCATCATATTTTTCAAAAATGTTTTCAAAGAAATGCTTTCATATAGGATGATCCGATTTAGAATTATTCAACATGCATATTTTTTGTGTGGTAATACAGTAATAGACTATGCACTTGTGCACGTTTGTTGAAAAATTGGTTATACACTCATTGGTTATGTAGTTTAGGATAATTAGGAGCCAAAACCATGACTTAATCATTGGTGAAATTCGAGGATGAAATTCTTTTAAGAAAGAAAGAATGTAATACCCTGTAATTTGACGTTAGTTATTTAGTTAGTTAGTTAATTAATTAGGCTCCAAGAATGAAATTTGATCACGAAACTTGTACTGTTGCGTTCGTGGCGATATTCTGAGCAACTTTTATATTTGGAGGTTTGCAATCGAAGTCCAAAAGAGAAGTTATAGACGAAAAACGAACTCGAAATGGAAATAATTCAAATAGAAAATTAACGTTTATATTAATTGACACGGGCCCAAAGGTCTACCCGCCACTATGAATGGTTGACCATGGGCGGTCGACCACTCCCTATGTGGCGGCTTGGGTTAACCTAGGCCCAACGGTCTAGATCTAATATATTTTGATCTAACGGTTCTGGTTAATTCTAGCGCTTGTAGATTTAGGCCTAACCCTCCCTTCCCTTCTCATATTTTTCTGAAGGCAATAGCGAAGATCTGCCATTTCATCTTCTCCACTTTCTTTTTAAATTATAAAATAATACATTTATATCTATATTCATACAAATTGGAGAAGAATATAAATCTAATAAAGAGGAGAAGAGAAGAGTATCAACTCTATGCGTATTTGAGGTAATTTATATATATTTGTATATTTGTATCTATTTTCTCTCGCAATCCGAAACTCTTCTCAGATCTGTAAT
Source organism: Allium fistulosum (assembly GCA_030737815.1). NCBI lineage: Eukaryota > Viridiplantae > Streptophyta > Magnoliopsida > Asparagales > Amaryllidaceae > Allium > Allium fistulosum. The sequence goes on along the minus strand of CM060903.1, from coordinate 133,446,020 downwards.
TCTAATGTATGCATATACCATTTTTATACATAGTTATTGGATTAAAGAGGATTTGGAGATGAATTAAGGTTCTACTTCAGATCTGGAGATTTGGATTGCTTTTAAAAGGTGAGTGGGAAATTTTATATATTGTTTACAATTTTAAATCTAATCCGTTGGCATACGTTTGATTTTTGTGCCTAAATCAATTTTACTTGTGAGTTGTAGGCTTAAATTAGTGTAGAAAATTATGCCTATATATTCTTGTTTTAGATCGAATTTGAAATATGTTTACACCCAGATATGGAAATTAATTCCAAAGCTTTTAGAATTTTAATGATTTTTTTATTTATTTCAGCTTTGTACTTGGATGTAAAATAGGATTTTTGGATTATTGCCCTTGTGTTAGGTTATAGATTTTCCATAGTTTAATTTGTGGAAAGAACATCCGTTTGATTTTTATAAATTTGTTTATTTTTTTCCACTTTTCATTCCAAAGGGCAACATTTGGTTTAACAAGGAATTTCCAAATTATCCATTCTTTATAATTTCAAACGAAGTCAATCTTTCTTCTTTTTGTTAAACTAATTTATAAAAATCTTGATGGAAAATCTTCCTTAGGAATCTAATTCCAAAAAATTAAATATGGAAAGCACATTCTAGTTACATATTTATGACTAGAATATATTTGGTTACGAATAGGTAGTTTCATTAGGCAGTTTATACGTATTTATTGCATTAATAAATAAGAATAACGTTTATTCATGCGTTATTTATGTGTAACGTTCGATAGCTGTTATTATATTTAAGGAAGAAAATTGGTATAGTAATTCCTATTAATGGGCAACAGATTAGGAATTGTCAATAATTAATAGGAAATAAAAGATTGTAACCTAAATTAGGGCAATTAATGAGAATTAATGAATAGGATTAGATTAGGGGTTACAATTGGATAGTTAAAGATTGTAACTCCAGTTAACGGGCAATTAAGGGAAATGAGTTAGGGGTTATAACTAATAGGGACAAGTGGATTAATGAGACCGGTAAAAATGAAATAGATATAAAAAGATTACTAATTTGAAATTAGTAATCATACATAAATGTCTTAGGAAATGTCCATTAGGATTTTATGAACAACTCGACATTTATGAGCATTAAAATAGGATTTATAGGGAGATAAGTATTTAAGGTAAATTTAATCGCCTTAAATAAAAATGGAATTCGTAAGCTAAGTTCAATGTCTACCTAGGATAATATAAGTAAAGACTTTGGATGGTTAATTGGACTTAGTAGATTAGTGATGCGAGGTCAGTAGAGTCACTTGATGGAAGACTGCCCTTCACTCTGAGGCTACCAGTAGTTGGGTGCATTTACTACTGATGTGAGATATCACTAATCCTAGGACATGTGACAGCGCGAGAGATTGGACATGCTTTCTTAATTGAAAAGTATTAAATGGTCCAAATTTGAAATTAGGAGCGGTGAGGGATATCTCCAAAGGGGTTCGCTTCTGATTTGAGGTATTAAGTGGGCCGTATGGTCCACCTCTCTCCTAAAAGGAAGTATTAAGTAACCTAGTGATATTTCAATTAAATAAGAATATCTCCAAAAAGGTTCACTTTAGTGTTAAGGTATTAAATGGCTATTGCAGGGTCTGCCCCCCTACCAAAAGAAGTAACCTAATGAGATTCCATATTTATAATTTAGAGTGATGATGGATATTTCGAAAAGTGTTCGCTTCGGGTTTGAGGTACTAAGTGACTGGTCTAGGTTCGCCTCTCTCCTATAAAAGAAATACTAAGTAGCCCAATGAGATTTCCAAACAATGTCAGCTTGATAGTACCAGTGAGGAGTCCGCCTTGGGGTTAGGTATTAAATGGCAATGACCTACTTATTAATAGGTGTTAAATGGTCAGAGGCTTGCCTAGTCCTTATTTATGAGGTATTAAGTGGCTTGGGTATAGTCTCTCATGTTGCTAAGACTTTAATAATGATAGGTGCACTAGTATTATGGCTATTATAAATTATAAGGCCATAGATAGTGGTCAGAAGTCTTTGTAGGTAGGACCAATTGACCAATAATGAAGATGCTAGAAGTCCACCTTGGAAATATGTCTTAAATGAGGAGTCTAACTCGATTAAAGTCTTAAATAGCAGAGTTTGCCTATTTCTCTTTTAAAAGTTTTATGTGGTGATAGTAGTAGTCCGCTTCTTATTTAGAAATTATTAAGTGGAAAATGGGTATGAAAGTTTTGGGTGGTTGATAAGGCTTCATCAGTATTTTGCACTTTGGGAATGGATAAGTAAGTAATCATGTGTGCAACGCAAGGTTAGGTTTGAATTGTAAACCTTGACAGACATAACAACTAAATGGAAACCAATCGGTATAAATTTATGCTATGGACAGTTTATAGATTTTCCAGTCATCAGAACGTTGTTCTGACCCCCTCCTCATTACAACCCACATGATGGATTTATAGGAACAGGTCATTGGAGTAATGTGTTTAGTTATCAGAGAAGTCTCCTTTTCTCTTATGCTCGATGCCGATGTGACAATTTGCTATCTAGGGAATACCATTAATTCTAGAATAGTAGTCATAATCAGTATTCTTATCCTATTATTGTTTCCACTGTGAGTTTAGATTTCTATCAATCTCTGATAATGCTCATGCTTATTTGCCGATACCAAATTCAACGATTGGTGCTTTGATGGACTTGGGTTTCGATTTTTGTCGAAATTTAGGCCCATTTAGGTATAGATTGTTACAAGTACTCACTCTCAACATATCTCCATCTACCAGATTGTTTAACTCAAATATATCTACTTGGCCCTCAGTTTGAGCCTAAACTCTGATCCCAACTATGATGACCCACCCTTCGTAATATCCTGAATCGACATCAAATAACCACGTCTGACCGTCGAATACCACAAAAGACAGTCCATCGGGATAAAATTAAAACTAAACATTATACAAGGCATATTAGTACAATCTCACTATGAAATGATAACATATAATATAAATATGCATGAACAGAACAAGATAAATAATATACCAGAGACTACACTAGTGGAAGCAACTGATAAGTAGATATCAATATAAAAAGTCACAATACATTAAACTCCATACATATGGAGTTCAGAATGTAACATCTAATACAACAAGTCACATATAAATTAGCATGTATGTCTCGTACTACATCAAAAAAAGTATGTATATCCAGTATTTTGACCTCGCACGTCTAGGATGCTCTAACTGTCCTGTAAGCTTATCCCTAACTACACCTGACTTCCAAACTACTCAATTGAGCACCAAAGAGTTGGCAGGTCATAAACAGACAAAAGAAAAACATGGGTCAGACATAAAACCTGGTGTGTGGGTATGGGCAGTTCAGATTACCCTTGAACATATAGTGAAGAGGACCGGCTATGCCTTAATAGCTTCTTATTTAAATACATGTATATAGTTTTGAAATATAGTATTTTGAGATACCTTACCCTACTCTGAACCTGTACCGCTAAGGTCAATCCATTATAAATATAATGTTGTGACTATAAAACTTTGTTGTCAAGGGCACCGCCAAGGCACAGCGAAGCGCCGCTTAGGCGCTATTTTGCAATTTTAATGCTCCGTTGTTTTTCTCTGGTGCTTTATTCCGCCCCTTGTCTGAGGCGCCGTCTGAGCTTCAAGTTTTTATTGGGATACTAAGAAAATGGGCATTTTCGATATAACTTTTCTTTACTTTTACTAAATTAAATATAATTACACTAAAAAGGCTCGATTGTTTTGTTTGATTATTTAAGCCCTTGATATTCAGATATAGTTTCATAATTTATTTACACTTTATATACTTCATATAAAAATATATAGAAAATTATTAAATAATTTTTTTTTATAATTCAAAATAAATGTACAATTTTCATGTTTCCCCAAAGCTTATCAATTTTCGATTCAAAACAATAAACATATAATAATGGTTACTTATTAACTTTTCACTTATGCAAAATTTGGTTTTAATGGCTATCCCTCTTACTTTCTTATTCTATTTATTTTTAAATTCTATTTTAAATGTCTATGGAATGTAACCTTGAGTAATCTATTACAAATAAAGAAAGTTAAATTGTTCGCAATTATCATGTTTTTTATGAAGTCGTGATTATTAAAAAAAATTGATTATAGCATAAATTTTTTATGTATATATATTATTATTATTAAATTATATTATTATTTTGAACTATAATATTTGTTTTTTTAATTTATTGACAATAAGCTTGATTGTGCGTGTGTATATCACTCATAGTCTAATAATAAATAGTGATGATATAATCAATACAAATTGACTTCTTTACTATATGTAGTTACATTTTTATCGTTAGTTACTGCACAAAAATTTGTATCAAATTATGTAACAAGCGCTTATTTTCGTCAAGGCTTCACCTGGACTCCGGTTGGACTCTAAAGACATTTTAGCACCTAGCACTCCACTCCGCCTTGAACAACCTAGCTATAAAATGGCATGCACAACAATGAACATATGGTACATCCTATTATATGAGTGCAAGGTCAAAACTACACTCTCTCGAGACTAGTGGTGATCTAAGCATCCTAATCTAGGTCCACCTCTAATCATAAGTAATAATACAATTGTATAGGAACTTCACAAAGGAGTCGTACCACCCACTATCTATCGCTAATTGTCTACTCAAATGATACATCATAAATCATCTTAAATACGATATACAACCTATCGTATACAATAGGATAGCCTGCTAACCGTCTACTATACGATACACTACCAATCGTCCTTCCATTGACTATCCATTGGAGAATAAACTAGAATAAGTCAGTATCTAAATATACCATAGACTCCAAGTTGCATCACAATGCAACAGACTCGTATAGATCTAACCTTGACCTCTACTACAAGTATGAGTGATGTATGATCTATTCTAGATAGTCGTCTCCATCTCCTTTTGAACATGCTCTAAAATCGCATATGCAAGCCGTGTTATTATCCTTTGGTACCATGGATTATCAACTTACTCGCTATATACCATACCATATGGATAATTGGTGTATCCCGCATAATATGTTCTCGGTGGCTTGAATCGGCCCCATGAAGTCGTATATAAATATCTATGTCATGTAGCAAAAGTTAATATATAACTCTATCCCACCTAATGAGCCATGCCATTGTCACGTCTCTTGGATTACATCTCATGCGCATCGCGTGAAAACATCACATAAGTTCCACCTTATTTTAAGCATTCGTTTCTTTCATTCAAAACCCTATGAAGGTCGCACCTTGTTTTACATCGAATGTGATGGTTCCAGGTCCTTATAGAGGTTCCCTAGAGACTATACATCGAGTATTGGAAGAGTCAGATCGAGATCGGAGTGCATATCATCTCGGACATGGGCTTATCGCCCATTTCAGCCAACGACTGGTTATTAACCAAGTATCGTTTCGGCTACATACATCACATCGTCTTGCTACCGGAACACGATATTCTATCCTTGGAAACTAGAATACAATCTAAAACATTTTTCTCCTTTAATTAATTAGCTTATCCAAATATATTACTTGAATGTCCGACTTAACTAAATATATTTCTATGAGCTTGCATTGAGTATATACAGACTGCATACAAATATATACATATTCTTTCACGTAGTTTACTCATTCAACTAATTTAATTGTTTAATATAATACATGCAATTATATCGACTAATAAACATTTATTAGGGTCTAAAGTTAATAAATCATGTTATAATAATATTTGAGATTTTATAACCTTAATCAAACCTCAGTAAATAATAAAATATCTATTTTGTAATGTGTAACTTCTCAAATCACATGTATAGAAACTCACTAACTCGTTAATTATCGGTTTACATTACAAATAACCAATACCAAGGCCAGGTAAACTTCAGAGTCCTTTTAATCATAGTTTAACCCACTTACATAATTCTTTTAGCCTTACCGCTTAATTTAAATATCATGTTTCTAACTTCTGATTAGTAGTAAAATATATAATGATATTTCTATCACAAATATGATTATAAATTAGATAATTAGTTTATAGTTATTTTATAAATTAAGATCAACTCTAACTAACTCTATTTAATATGAATAGAACACAATATATATATATATATATGTAGGGTTTTAACCAATTACCCCAAATATCAACGGTAAAATAGGTGGAACCTAGTGCACGAGGCTCTCGCACGATAGCGGGCTCTGGGGAGGTTGACAATGTACGCAGCCTTTCCCTCGCGTTGCGAAGAGGCTATTTCCGGACTCGAACCTGGGTGCCCAGATCACCATGCGGGTGACCTAACCTGTTGCGCCAAGGCTCCACCTCAAATATCAACGATAAAATATATAATAATATTTCTATTGCTAATATAACTAAAAATCAGGGTTTAATTAATGTATAACCACATTATAAATAAATATCAACTCCATCTAATTCCATTCAATAGAAGAGGACACAATATCTATATATACGGGATCTTAATCAATTATCTCGAATATTTACTCAAACCAATCCAATCAAACAAGGGGAAAATTACCAATATATATTATTCTACCTCTTCTTGGCAATATTTTTCAATATATATAATTTTGAGAATTTATATTGAAATATAAATTTAGTATTATAATTCCGTTCATTTAAACTGTAAATTCCCAAATGTCCAGATCCAGACCAAGCCTATACCATGTCGTAGATAATCTCACTACGAGTGCAACGATGATGACCGTGTCTCAATTGGACCTCGTATGCAAGTGATGTGGATTTTATAACAATATGGATTATAAATATAAATTAATTAACTTAATCACTAATTAACTTATCTAATCCCCCTCCGAATCATCTTCCCTAAATCCCTCCTTTGTACATAAATGTGCACAACCTAATATCCAAGACGTTCTCTCCCTTCTATTTTTTCCATTTACACACCACAATTCGACGCATTGGCAATTGCAATGCATCACACTACGCGAGCTCTTCATGACGTACTTCCTCTTGCAACGCTCGCATTCCTTCCCCAAAATGCGACACCTGCTCACGTACATGAACTTCAAAAAACCACGATTTGCTTTAAGTTGTCAGAGGTTGAGTTGTTAATGCCAAAGGGTATACTTCGCTAATAGAAGAACAATGATGTTCTCTGATTCGATCAACCCATCTTCCTCCACCACCAGAAGCTAACTCTAGTTGACTCCATTGAAAGTCGATCAATCCCAAGTCCAACCGCACAAGCCAATGACTATACAGATTTAAAGCACCCCTCTTCATGAGTTCAACAGATCCAACATTGTCTTGTTTCGTAGCATGTAGCTCCTGCCATCTAAGCAAACCCGAAGCCCCATAATATGGACCAGTTTCCATTTTCAGTTTTTTAAGAGAAGAAAAGTAAATGGAGGAATGTAATGACCTGCTTTTTTGACCCCCAAAAGTCAACACTAATACATCTGCGGTATTCATGTGCCTAGCATCCGAGTGCCGAAAAGATAGATTGTTGGGGTGAAAGAAAAAAGACAGAACAAAATCTCGCATCATGACAAGTAATCTATAATATACACATTATCTATACAAAAGAATACTACAATATATATACTTCAATAAAAGTAAACTAACCTATCATCAGTCTAGACAGTTATAATAGTCTATCTTTACAAATGCTGACAAATACAGCAAGAACAAAGTAACAGAAGATAAAGTATGTGAATACGTCTCGGAGGCATCCAACTCGTCTCCTGAAGCTCCAAAGCATCCATCACTAAATCTGAAAATATGCTCGGGTTGACCCAAGCATTATAAGAAAATAACACCTGGATCAGTCTGGTAAACCAGCATGAGAATACTCAAATCCAATCATATGGATTTCTGTATTTATAAAACCCTTCAAAAATAAAGGTATCTTGTAAGACCATGTCGTATATAACCACGGACGAGTTTTTACCTTATGATATATTAGAGAATCCACTGATATTATAATAATATCTAGGGTTTAAAATAAATATATAACATAGTTGAAATACTTGTATCTCACATTGCAACATAATTGGGCGCAACTAAGTCCGTAAAGGCACGTATTGGAGATTGGAGTCCATACAATGACAAGGTAAGAGACTACCTTCCGTACAGTACACCTCAAGATAAAATGTACCAAGAGCCAACACATGAAACCTCATTAGAATCAGAACCGACCTACCCCTTACTGCATAGTACTGAATATGTCACCACCGGGTTGTAGCCAAGAACCGTACCGGCCCCGAGCATACATAAATCCAAAAATATCGATCTAGATCGGATGATGATCATACCCTAATGGGAGCGACCAACATAGCCTTATGACCTAACCCATGTTTTAGTCACTACCGATGTGTGAGGCTTGAGGCTATGTTTTACCCTTTTCTCTTAACAAACCCACTTGGAATGCTAACACTACTCTCTAGGCAACAATGCAATGCCAACATTTAACCATACAAGTTTGTTCTACGAACTAATAAAATGAAGGCACTACTTCTACTATATCCATTTTGGAATCGCCCTTAAGATTAGTAGTAAGTAGCCATTGCACTACAAAGAACTCCATCTTCGAAACCATCATCTTCAAAATGTCTCAATTCGAACACTTATGTCGATTTGAAGTGGTTTTTGGATAACATATCCGATCTTGGTCTCTCTGAACGAACAATAGTCTCTCTGAACTAACAATAATAACTCAAAATGGCCAATATTTGATAGTCGATTATTTAACTATCAAATAAACAAATAATCTAACCAGCGATTTATATTCATAGGGAAACCAACACTGGTTAGACACATAAGCAACCACTAAGCCTGTTATAATCCTTTCATTAATTAAAATTGCTTTGTTAATAACTGTATCAAAATACTTTTACAAAGATATATTCGCAGACCCTTTATACTCCTTTTTATACTTGGAAAAATATCCATATATTTATCTCATCATTATAAGTATATTATCAAAACACTACACTTTCACTACTTAGAAAACGTATCCATATACTTATCTCAACGGTACAAGTATATTCACAAAATATTAAGGGAGATTTCCTATCTTCCAAAATCACATTTAAATGGGTCAAAAATAATTGTTATTTAAAACATTGTTTACTATAAACTCAAAATACTTTTCCTTCAGTGTTAAATATGGAAAGAACGCTCCCGTATCACCCTAATGTCAAGTATATGGTTTCAATTCTCCATAAGCTACTCATTTAAAAACAAGGTTTTATAAACCAAACCTCCTTTCCAATTTCCAAGATCTCTTACCAATTTATAAACTCCTTTAATAAACCTTTATTATTTACAAACTCCTTTTATAAATCCTTTATTATTTATAAACTCCTTTAATAAATCCTTTTTATTAAATAAAATTCCCTTTATGAAACAATTTATTATTTGCAAACACCTTTATTAAAATAATTAATTAACTTTAAACATCATTAATAAAATAATCAATTAACTTTAAACATCATTAATAAAATAATTTATCAATTTTAAACATCATTAATGAAATAATTAAATAACTTTGAACATCATAAATAAAATAGTGAAAATAAGTGATACATCCCTAAAATCAAACTTAATACACAAAACATCCTCTCCAAGAAAAACTATAAATTACATCCATATTTTCAAACACTACAATTTTCTTTTCTAAAATGCCCCTCTACTTCATGGTTGAATGTTGGTTCTTCATATGTGGATGTTATTCTCACATCCATAATTAAAATTTGCACCCCATTAATTATCAATCTTTAAAATGCAATAACTTTTTGTAAAAACGACGGATTAACAAATCGTTTTCACCATTAAATCACAAATTTTATTATCTTTCTAATGAGTGGCATTATGCATATGTAAAAACAATGGCAAGCCAAGTTATTCAATGAAAACTCTGCAATTATATGTTATAGTTGCACTTTTCTGCGATTACTTTGAATAATTGCAGACCTTTCTGTACTTATTCCATATAATTGCATAAAAGTATGCAATTATATGGAATATTTGCAGAAAAGTCTGCAATTATTCCATTTAATTACAGAAAAGTCTGCAATTATATGGAATAATTGTCGACTTTTCCGTAATCATTCCATTGAATTGCATAAAAGTCTGCAATTATTCCATATAATTGCATAAAAGTCTGCAATTATATGGAATAATAGCTGACATTTTAAGAAAAAATGATGATTATTTCATACAATTGCAGAAAATGGCAAGTATATGGAATAATTGTAGAAAATTCTACGATTACATGAAATAATAGTAGAAAAGTCTACAATTATTCCATATAATTGTATAAAAGTCTACAAGTATTTCATATAATTTCATAGAAGTCTACAATTATATGAAATAATCGCTGACATTTGAAGAAAAATTAATGTTTTTCAAAAATTGCAGAATTCTCTGCAAATATATGGAATAATTGCAGAAAAATCTATAATTATATGGAATAATAGCAGAGAAGTCTGCAATTATTCCATATAATTGCATATAAGTCTGCAATTATATGGAATAATTGCTGACATTTGAAGAAAAATTGATGTTTTTCAAAAATTGCAAATTTCTCTGCAAATATATGGAATAATTGCAGCCTTACTGCAAATATGATTTTTTGGTATCAACAATGTATCTCATTTTAAAGATTGTAAAATTTATGATTTTTTGGTGAAAACGGTATGTTGATCCAATGTTTCTACAGAAAGTTATGCGCGTTTGAAATGCTAAAAACGTAAAGGGTATTCAGGTCTTTTGGTGCAGGCAGATTTGAAAATAGAGACTAGAGACGTAAATTTACTTTGGAGGATGTTTTCTCTATTTTGAAACTTATCAGGGATGTAAGCCAAACTATCCCAATAAAATAATTGATTAACTTTAAATATCATTAATAAAATAATTAATTAACTTTAAACATTAATAAAAATAATTAATTAACTTTAATCATCATTAATTAAATAATTAATTAACTTTAATCATCATTATTAAAATAGTTAATTAACATTAATCATCATCGATAAAATAATTAAATAACTCTAAACATCATTAATAAAATAATTAATTAAGTTTAAACATCATTAATAAAATAATTAAATAACTATAAACATCATTAATAAAATAGTTAACTAACATTAATCATCATTTATAAAATAATTAAATAACTTTAAACATCATTAATAAAATAATTAATTGAGTTTAAACATCATTAATAAAATAACTAAATAACTTAAACTTCATTTCTCTCTATATTGTAAATCATTTATAATCTATAAACACTTTACTTCAAAAAGTTATGAAATTGAAGTTAATTTAAATCCATAACCTTTCAAATTCGAAAAGAGGCAACTTTCCACGTCATAATTGTTAGAACCATATATATGGCGTTTTGATGATAACCATACAACAATGCTACTAATATGTTTATTAAGTTATTTCAGGTCAAAACGATGGTGGAAAAGATGAAAAATAAATTGGCTAAAAATATGCAAAGCTGGGACTCGAACCCGGATGGGCTGAGAAATGAGCGCATGCTTTCACCACTGAACTAAGCAAGCTTATAGGAAATTATGCTTATTTAGTCGAATGAAATCCTTGATCAGTCGACTGAACTAGCCTAAGTTGACTAACTTATAAAAAACAGCCGACTGAATTAAGCCTGAAGTTCTGGACAAAATTGGCCACTTTTAGTCGACTGAATTTGATCCTTAGTCGACTGAGCTAGTACAAAAATGGCTATTTTTTTGAATTGGTGCCTTCATGTCTCTTTGCTCCAGAAGTTGCATCTCTTCGCTCCTGCAGCCACTTCTCTTCATCAATGGCGAATTTGGAAGGTTGCACCCCTACATTGGCAACCCTACAATAACTATATAATCCCATAACCATTCTTGAATCAACATACATTGAAACACAACTCTATATTTTGAATTCTAGGCCTCAAACTCTCAATTCCTAAGCAATACTCCGAATTCCACGAAATTCATAGATTTTGACTAGTGTGCTTCATCTCCACATCCCATATTCTAGTCGAATAAACTCCTTAGCCTCTACACCTCCACTCAATGTAGTTTGGTATGGTTGTGGGAGTTATTGTACATCAAAGTGACATTTTTTATATCAAGATACGTTGTGTCAAAAAGTAACATTTGTTACACTACTTGTAATTGTTGTTGAAGTCATGTTTGGTTGTTCTGGTAGAGTCTGTAAACATGTTCCTCTTGGTGAAGTGAGGGTGTTGATAGTGAAATTACTAAGAGATGCTTAGGGAATGAACGTAGGACGAGAGATCTGAACCAGTATAAGATCGACTGTGTTATCTACTATTTTATATGCACTACATTTACATTATTTACAACTGTTGACCATCTTTGATCCTGTGCGTAGCGACTAACAACTGGTATCAGAGCCCGGAATTCTATTGATCATCATAATACCATAGAATAATGGCTAGAAAGAGAAGACCCGGTCAGCTCAAAGGTAGTCGAGAAAAAGAAATTTTTTGGAATCGAGCAATAATCAATAGAATCAAGGTACATGTGTTATATGGCTAATCTCAGATCAAAATCGGTACGCTAAGATTCTATATATAATGATCTTTTACAAATGCATGAGAAGTTATTAAAAGATTTCAAAACATAACAAAAGGTCAATTCTATTTCTTTAGCTAAATTGGTGATTATGAGCGTAAAATTAGTATTTTAATAGAAGAAAAATAAATTTTTAGTAAAACAAACCGAAGTTTTTGCAAAAACATTGGAAGAACTTGCTTTACAAAGAGATTTTCTATAACAAGAAAATTAGCACTTAAACGATAAAAATACTGATCTTTTAAAGGAAATTGAATTTTTGCAAAATAAAAATATATTTTTGGAAAATTCTTTAAATGATTCTAGTTCTAAACTTTTGTCTCTTGAAAAAGAGAACAGAACTTTAAAAGATAAGAATCTAGAATTAATCAAAGAATATGAATTTTTAAAAAATAATAATACTGTTTTGCAAAAAGAAATTTGTGATTCCAATAGTGTATTCGATAAATTAAATGAGAAAATCACAAATTTTAATAGAGAAAGAGATGATTTGTCTTCCTTAACTACTTATAGCAAAGCTCACAATAATAGAATTGGTTCAGACTATAAATAAGATAATTATAGAAAAAGTACTAGGTATGCATTTCTATATACACATTTTAATGCTAGTACTAAAAGTAGAGATAGTTCTGAAATTAATCCATGTCATGATAGTATCATGCTTAAAAATAGAAAAAAAATCTTTGAATACTAAATCAGTGACAACTAATGTTGATATATGGGTTCCTACTAATCCAACTGATTATAATAGACAATCCTACATTAGTAAATATTACGACACTGTGATTAATAGTGGAAATTATATTTTTAAGTGATCAACCACATCCAACTGGATATGGTTTCCTAAGTCGTAAACCTTATATCTATTGTAAAATGAGTATCATTTTGCTTACATTTGACATATCTATTGGATACTCATTGCTTTACAATAATGTTTAAAATAATTATTATTTATGACTTCTCTATGATATTCTCCATTTATTTTTTAATTTTCTCATACTTTTTGTTAATTACAAATATGGAGAAATAATAAGCATATTGTAGGGGAGTACATAGTTAAAAGTTAAAGAGAAACATTATATTTAGGGTGAGTTTTTTGTCATATAGTGCGCCAATGTTTTTATCCCTTTTTGTTGATGACAAAAGGGGAGAAAAACACATGCTTTAAATATTTTATATTAGCATCTATATAAAGTTGATGGAAATAAACTTATTATACATAAAATATATTTAAAGGAGCTATTATTTTATATTATAAGGTTGTGTGGTTGTCATCATCAAAAGGGGGAGATTGTTAGAACCATATATATGGTATTTTGATGATAACAACCATACAACAATGCTACTAATATGTTTATTAAGTTATTTCAGGTCAAAACGATGATGGAAGAGGTGAAAAATAAATTGGCTAAAGATATGCGAAGCTGATACTCGAACCCGAGTGGGCTAAGAAATGAGCACATGCTTTTACCATTGAACTAAGCAAGCTTTTGAAAATTATACTTCTTCAGTCGACTGAAATTCTTGCTCAGTCAACTGAACTAGCCTAAGTTGACTAACTTATAAAACAGCCGACTGAATCAAGCCTGAAGTTCTGGACCAAAATTGGCCACTTTCAGTCGACTGAATTTGATCCTCAGTCGACCGAGCTAGTACAAAAAAGGTTATTTTTTTGAATTGGTGCCTTCATGTCCCTTCGCTCTAGAAGTTGCATCTCTTCGCTCTTGCAGCCACTTCTCTACATTAATGGCGAAGATGGAATGCTGCACCCCTACATTGGCATCCCTACAACAAATATATAATCCCCTAACCATTTCTAAATCAACATACATTGAAACACAACTATATGCTTTGAATTCTAGGCTTCAAACTCTCAATTTCTAAGCAATACTCCGAATTCCACAAAATTCAGAGATTTTGACTAGTGTGCTTCATCTCCACATCCCATATTCTAGTCGAATAAACTCCTTAACCTCTACACCTCAACTCAGTATAGTTTGGTATGGTTGTAGGAGTTATTGTAGATCAAAGTGACATTTTGTATATCAAGATATGCTGTGTCAGAAAGTAACATTTGTTACACTACTTGTAACTATTGTTGAAGTCCTGTTTGGTTGTTCAGGTAGAGTCTGTAAACCTGTTCCTTCGGGTGAAGTGAGTGTATTGATAGTGAAATTCCTAAGAGGTGCTTAGGGACTGGACGTAGGATGGAAAATCCGAACCAGTATAAGATTGACCGTGTTATCTACTATTTTATTTCCGTAGCATTAGTTTACAACTGTTGGCCATCTTTGATCCTGTCATAGCGACTAACAATAATACTAGTATTTGTATAAGCAAGCTTATATGTAAATAAAATCCATAATTAACCGTAATAGTTAAAACCTCACTTATACAATATAAATCAACTGGCATATAAATAAATGTCCAAATTAATATAATAGCAGAACATGGATATTCTGCTAAGTAGATGTCCAAAATAATCTTTTCAATTTGCATATAGCAAAACGATGTTTTATTCTGCCAACAAGATGTCATCAATGAAGTGTAATAAATGTCATCAATGAAGTGTAATAAATTAACCATGTTATTATTTAAAAAATGTAATTATATTCTACTACTATTAATTTATCATTAATTTATACTACATCAAAACTATCAACTATCTATATCATAGTGTAGTACTCGTCAACAAGAGTCTAACTCAAAAATCTACAGGTTAAACATATTTAAAACGAATGAAATATGGCCTTTTAAAGTTAACATAACTTGTATATAAAATTTAATCAAATAAAATTATATTATTTCTCACCCAAGAAAACATGGCCTAAAGCCCATCTCCTCACCAAACCATTAGCAAAAGTGCCCCACCTCCAATCCCTAAATTCAATTCGCTTGAACCCAAAACCGATGCACGGCCGTGCATGTGCACATCCACTTTCCACCACCATTCGCCTCGCCCAAGCTACCATTAAACTCCGCTTTACGAGCTCGTCACAATGGAACCTCCGTCACCCACTTCGGCGCCTCCAAACGAAATCCATCCATGCTTCTTCAACCCAAATTTGCGTCCAGTAAGTGTTCACACGCACCTAAAAATTGAGCTCCACCCACCGCCTCGATCATCATTAGCTATCGTTGCCACCCCCACCATCACTGCCAACATCTCGATTTCTGCATGCAAAAGCATAGCAACCCCAAAACCCTAGATTGTGCTCGCCTGGCCACCGATGACCACCAAAGAAGCTGTGACCACCTCCAATGCCTCCTTCATCACCCAACATTGTTTCTAGTACCTCCTCCCCTCGACCACCACAACGCCGAAAATAAGTAGATGATCATAAATTGATCATCAAACTACCACGACTAACCCCAACCCCCTAAAATCGACTGACAAGCTTTAAAAATTAATTTTCGATGATACGAACCCAACAGTACCCTCTAATCTCCATTTCATGATTGTTGAATTTTCACCATTTCTCTACATCCACTATTTTTCAGCAATTTCCACCACCATGCTCGACGAAACTTCGAGCGACTATTTTTAGAAAATACAAGAGATGGAAACAAACAACTTGAAGTTGAAAATTTTAGCCAATTCTCAACGGATTAAGAGATATTGATTTTTGAAGATGGAAAGGTTGGTTAATTTTCTTTGGTTTAAAATGTACAGAGATGAAGAAAAGGAAACAATGTGAGGAAAAAAAGTCTTTGCTTCATATAAATGTGGTACAGACAAGGCAAACACATGATCTCCCTATACCCTACATCACATAGGCCATACCAAGGCACAAATCATGCCTAGAATCATGGAAAGACATTGAGGAGGTAAGGATTAAGGTATGGGAAAAGAAAATGGGGCTCTATGCTTGTATATATGATGAAGAATGGTGTTGTGTATAGTGTGTAAACTTGTTTTAATTTAAAAAGTTTTGCAGTACACTGCCACACAATACCACATTCGTGTACGAGCCGTGAACGACAAAAATAAAAATACAATCGTGCACAATAACACGACACCATTATAAAACAATAATAAAATACACTAGTCAACTTATTCTTTTAAGTTTTAAAAATACCGACATTTGCCGTAAAATATGTTAAATGAAAATTTAATAATTTTCAAATTAAAAATTATGGAAAAATTCTATAAATTAAATTAGAAATATTACGCTAGAAATCAGGTCGTTACAGGAAAAGTGTGAGTGAGTGAATGTATATACCAATATATATTATTTATTTAATTTCTTAAATAAATCGCCACTCATTTCGAACTCGTATGATCTCACAGCACGTGGATCGCTACGAAACTCGTCGATGCACATCATCTCATTTTTCCGATTTTAATGGTATAAGTTTCATTGCTATCCGAGACGGCGTTCCAAGCTGATAATTTCACACATCTCGAGGTCATTCTGGCCATCGAATTGTCCAATTTCAAAAATTCTTCAACTCTGTGTCTCATGATGAAGTCCTCAATCCAGAAACACAAGCCGTCGGTCGAGATCCCACTAGACCCGACTACGCATGTATTTTTATAAAATACGTATAAAAATATTTAAATCGTAAAAATACCGTGACTCCAAATATAGAGATATTTATATATATTTTGGTTCGCAATGTCGATCCGGACTCGATGAAAGTAGTTTCGAGTCAATATTCGACCATGTGCAAAAAGTCAAATTTTGGACCTAAATTAACAAATGATTCGATAGTTAAATTAATTATTTAAATATCAAGTCGTTAAAATGCGGGTTATTGTAGTACACGTGCATTTAATGCACATTAAATGCAAATTGAGTACCCAATACGGAAGGACAATGAGCATATCTCTCAGCCACACATTCTCACATTACTTTTACAGCTGTCTTCCATCCACCTATGTGACCTGATCAATGGCTTAGGGGGATTCCCACCTATTTTCCAGCTCGATCTCGGCCATTCATCACTTGTATCAGCTACTATAAATACCTCATGCATTACTACTTCAAAAGGGTTGATTTTCAATTGAATTTAAGTCATTATCTCACAACTCAGAAATCCTCTCATGACAAATACAAGACCTAAGTTCTTAAAATTAGTTTTTTTTATCTAAAGTGTCTTATTTCTTATTATTCACTTGCAATTCCTTGTAATTGTAATAGAGATATATATAGTAAAAAATCTTTATAGTGGACGTAGGCAAGCTTACTCGAACCATACTATATATTTGTGTCATTTACTTTAATTTGCTTGTTTACTCGCTCATCTTACGTTTTTTTAACATAGTGTTAGCAAATAACCTTTGCACGTTAGTCTAATTTTAAGGTTGACTAATTTATTAGTCAACGACATTTGTTTGAATTACAACTTTAAAGCACATGGTTCAATCTGATAACATTTATCAATTAACCGATTTGTTTTAGCAAAAAATTTAAGTTGACAACCAATTACAGTGATACTACCTTCTATTTGAAGGAGACAGATCATCTCTTGAATAATATTTCATTTCAAGTGTTTCAATGTATACACAATTATGACTATAACAATTAAGCTGTTTTGTAATTGCTTCAAACAATCACACGTAAGTAGCCCCTTATTGCCCCCAATGATAATGAGTAATTCCCCATTGATTGCATGGACAGCGTTGCACATACAAATCTCAACGGATGTACTAATGTAACATCCCCCACTTAGAGGCAAAAAATTAACGGCTACGGATGTTGTAGTCATCCATAGTTACTAGTTCTCGACGATCAAATACGGTAATGTTAGATACATTGATATAACAGAAACACATGGATATGGAAAAAATTTAAATCATTAAACAACTTTCACATTCCATTTAAAATTCATTACATAATTCCACATTCGAGAACCACATCCAAAGAAATTATAATTATTATAACATACGCCAAGAGTGACATATGAAGATGCCACCTTGGATGATCAGAGTATAAATATATCTAGGCAATTAAACAACTTTGCATTTACATCAAAACATGGCGAAATCAAAATAGAAAGAACTCCTAATACCTACCTTTCCTCCTGCATGCCTTCGGAAGCTTATTCGTCTAAAGAGATACCTAAAAACCTTAACTCTCAAACTACTCAAAGTTAATTGAGCACCCGAGAGTTTAAGGGGAAAACATAAACTTCGAGCCAGACACAAAGCCTGGTATGAATAATAACCTACCATCTCAAACCATTTAGATATCTAGTGACACTACTACAAAACAGGTGATTTGCATCGATTGTTTACCCCCCTTTTGCATCAGTTCAACAACCGATGCATATGCAACCGATGCAACAGGCTTAACACTTTTGCATCAGTTCTGAAACCGATGCAAAAAGATCCTTTTTGCATCGGTTGTTACTAACAACTGATGCAAAATATCATGGTTGGTTGCTTGAACACAGCCCCATGTTGCATCGGTTGTAATGAAAACCGATACAACAAAGGAACTTGTTGCATAGGTTGTTGTTGAAAGCCGATGCAAACTAATCCCTCTATTGCATCGGTTTTTTATAACAACCGATGAAAACTAATCCCTCAGAAACCATTATTACAGTACTCAAATAGACTATATATATATTATTGATAATCTTTATATATATAAAAAAAAAAGAAAAAAAACATACACAAAAAAGAGAACATTGCATTCATCTTAAATTTTGTTACAGATTTTCAATTACATTTCAATTCATTGGCACTTTCATCACTGTACATTCTTGATTTCTATAAAAAAAACTACACTACACTTTGCACTGTCCTCTCTACCATCAACATTACAACTTACTCAGTCACAGTCCAACCACCTTCTGCTGCCTTCCAACAACCACCTTCACCAGTTCCACACTACTTCAAACAACCTAAAGTCCTGCCACCAACCTGAAGTCTACCCACCAACCTCTAACCATCCTTCACTACGCAGTTCAAACTTCACTATACAAACTCTCCAACATCCATACCACAGTTTTACTCCTACCTGAACCAAACTTCTGATTGCACCATAAACAAGATCTCACTCATAGTGGAATACTTCACATCTGGGTAAGTTGAGTCCATCTAAACCAGATGATTCAATGCTAAAATAAGTATTATCACCCTTTATGAAAATAGAATATATGAATATCAACTCCATGTTTCCTAGATATGGAACCTCTATAATACATCAAATTAACAAATGATTACTCACAATCTAAAATAGAGGCTTCTTTGATGATTTCAGCCATTAACTGCTTCACCAAACATGTAGCTATAGAGGTCATGCAACTGCACTTGAATTTAACCCAGTTTACACTTAAACATATAGATAATCACACTGATTATTGAATATATATGGAACTAGAATAACAGTGTAAACGGTTATTGAATATGATCTACCTACTATGAATTCTATGTTAACCAAAAAATGATGTGAATTTGATATCTCTGGCACATTCATTAATTTTCATGTTTTTTGGGCTCATAATCTCTGGTACATTCATCATAATTTCAGTTTATATATTATATATATTAAAAAATATCTCTGGTTATTCATACTTTAAGACTACCTTTAATTCTCTAAGAAGCTTCTCATCAGATACGAAGATTCTATCAATTTGTTTGCCAATTTTACCCTCCTACATCTTAGCTAACTCATTCATGGACAAAACATTGCCAGGTGGTCTTAAGTAGAGTGTCTTATTCAGTTTACAAGGATCTTCGATTGTCCTAACTGTGAAGGTAGCCGCATCAAAATCCTTGCCAAACACAGCTGCAATGTACAAGGCCTAGGTTAAATGAGGCGACGACAAAATAATAATCATGATATTAGCTGATGATAATTATGACTATTATTGACTTCAGAAAATACATGGAAATTCCATAAACCTTGGTCTTTCATTTGGATAGATCATACATAGAAATTTTATCAAAATGGGGCACCTTTAAAAACTGATTTCAATTTAAGACCAATTTGAAAGCTATGTAGTGCGGGGGCTTAATTTCTTTTATAGTAACTATTTGGAGTAGTGGACAGAGCATATGCAGTGCATGGGCTTAATTTCTTTTATTATTTCCACTGGTGAATCATTTAAAGTATTACAACCTTTATTTTTCCTCTATTTATTATTATTATTAATCACCCTTTTATAGTAACTACACAAACGTATAAAACACTCATAAATATAGGTAGTGAAGACAAACCTAAAATGTCTGCCATAAGAGCTCAAGTTGGTCCCTACATATTATTTTGTTAAATTGTTGTTATCAGTTATATCTTAAATTTTATATATACACTCATAAATAATGTTATGAAATTGAAAATATTGGGCTTACTCTGCGTTGTTGGAAAAATCCAAAACCCAAAAGCCGGAAACAAATATAAGTGCTGCTTTCCAGCAAGAGCCAATGTAAACACTGTAAATTCATTTAATTAGTTTCAGCCAAAGTTGATCTGAAAATGATGGCAGTAAGAAAATGAAAAATATGTGCAATCCTCTTTGGTATCGCCCAATGCATAGCCAAGGTCTGAAGAAAAGGAAATCACGATCACCTAAGGTAAGTTACATTTAGGCACATAAATAGGGAAGTTTGGTTCCAGTAACAGCATCAACAGGATCTCTGATTCCAATAAGTATAAATTACAGATTAATCATAAATAGTTTTAATGATAATCTATAATCTATCTGCATAAACAGAAGTAAACTAAACGAAAGGTATGGAAGATTAATGAAATAGGCTATTGATTTCGTGCTAATTTCAACATATTGCTAAAATACCTTTTATGGTTAATAAGATATTAAAGTGCAGAATTTCAAGATTTTGATATTACTTGGATATTTTGCCCTATTTATAGAAAAAAACTTGGATATTCAATGCCATTCATCTAGTAAGGTAATAGTCACTAGTAATAAAAATTAAGTACTATAGGATTTAGCAGACAAATAAAAACTTAAGAGAAATAAAACCCAGGCATATTTAGGGAACAATTTTTTTTACCAGAAGAAAATCGCATAGGCCACCAATTGCAAATTATTCGTTATGACCAATATTAGGCTTACCCGAATCATAGCTGAACTCTATGATTGAATCATCTGGTTCAATGCGCTTGAGAAGGGATGACAAAAAGGAAACATTCTGGAATAGCATGAAGCGAAAAAGAGTATAAGCATATGCATTAAGAATTTGGTTTTACTCTACCAGTTTAGAAGCATATATTCCTGGTACAGCTTGTTTTAATGTCCTTCCAATTACATCAGCTTGCATCTTACTCAATCAAGTTATAGTAAGAAATATTAACATGCATTAATCTTCAACCTAATTAACTTTTGAATTATTATTATTTTTGAGTCAAAAATATATGATGATATTGGTCTTAACCGGCATACTCTAACAGCTAGTACAGTACGTACCATTCATGCATATGGCTGCATTGACTAAATTTAACATTTTACATATATATGCAGAAAAACTTTAAATTACGTATAAGAAGCTATGAAGGTTAGTGATTTTAAATCACATATTAACATTGTAAGTAGTGCATTTTTTAAGTACGTATGTGTTGATGCAATCAAAAACTAGTAATATAAAATATACAAGTATCAATATCATCGATCAGTTGGATGATCCATTGTAACTACAATGCCATCAGTACTACGATCAACATCGTATCCTTCTTTTTACATTTTATCAGTACTATATTTTATTCAATCAATTTGGACACTGTTCATAAACATCCTTAACTTACGTATATATCTTATTATTAATAATTTTTAACTAAGTCACAGTATGTGCATGTAAAAACATTCAATTTCATTTCAAATAAGTTATTTATAGTAAATTGTTAACATGGTGGGAAGCTACCATCATTGGATTCAAAAACATCTTCTGAGCTCATATGGTGTATCACATATGCATAATATTAGAACTACATATAAACATGCAAGTGCATTTTTTAACTGAGCTGTTATATTATACATATAATATTCGAACATTGAAACCTTAAGCTATGCAATTAAATACCTTAAGTTGTACATATAATATGTATTATGAATTATGATAAGCAGTACAATACTGTGCATAATCAAAAGAAGCAGAACCGGAATATGAAAATCTAAAACTACAGGAATATTATTAATTAAACTGCAGGAATCTAGTACCAAATAGGCAAATTTCTTTTAATCAACCAATTAAAGCTAACTAAATAACCTGGAATATTATTAATTAAATGACATCAATACACCAATATCCTCTGCATGTTCTGTAAGAATCGTTTCATCATTTTTAATCTATAATAAGACATAGCATTCAAACATTTAAAAAACAAAGCTTGTTTAAAAACTTACTTCATCTTGCGAAAAAGGATCCCAATCCCATAGAACAAGCATAACCAGATTCATCATGTAACACAATATAATTGTAACTGCTCACATTTCTGAAGTATCATCCATCCGTGCTCTTGTATTTAAATGACCGGCATGTGAAGAAAAACTATGAATTCACGAATTCTGAAACCAAAGTTTGGAACCAAAGATGGAACTCGATCTGGCCATTATATTCCAATTCATGAATTCATGAAATATGGAGATCATGAAGTCTGGAAATTGTGAAGTTTGGAACTCGAATTCATGAAGTTTGGAACTTTATCTGGCCATCATACTCAAATTCATGAATTCTGAAAGCAACGAATTTCCAATTTCATTGTAAGTGGATTAGGGTTCGGGCTTGGATTCAGAGCTGAGGGAGTGGAGAATGGAGAGGAAGAAAGAGAGGTGGGGAGAGCTCGTGATAGAGGAAATTATTTATGGGGATGAAGCTTGGATTTAGATCAGGTTTAGCCGATTTTGGGAAAGATGAAAAGGGGGAGAGGGATTTAGGGTTTTCGTGTGAAGGACGAAAAGAAGAGGTTCCCGGTGAAAATGAGAGGGAGACGAAATAATTTACCACTAACTTTTCATCACGGTTTTCAACGTGGAATAGTATTTTTGCATCGGTTGTAAATAAAACTGATGCAACTAACACTATTTGCATCGGTATATTTTCTTCGGTTGTCGATGATAACCGATGCAAATTGTATTTTTTACTATCTACTGCTTTCCACATACTAAATGCATCGGTTGTTAAAGCGTAATAGATGCAAATACATCTATTTGCATCGGTTGTTGTAACAACCGATGCAAATGAGGCGAAGCAACATGCGTATTTTGTAGTAGTGTGGTACCTCGCCGCTTAGTTTAACGGGTTCCCCTCACTAGTATCTTATTCAAAAATTATAAGAACCATATATTGTGCTCATGCATCCACAATGGTTAAAACGTAGCAATTTAAAATATTATGATAATATGCAAACAAGTAAATTATTCTAGATTTCACATCCTCATTCATTTGACAATCTGTCTCGGTTATAGTTTTCTAGGGTCATTATTAACCTGTTAGTTTTCATGGGCTGACTAATAATCTGTTTAAAGCTCATGGACTATCTGTCCGGTCTCATAGTTTTCATGGAATCACTAAGAACCTATTGGCCCCTTTCAATAACTTCATTGATTCATGGGTTCTCCCTGAACATATTGGTATCTCCAATAACTTCTCTCATATCATAGTTTTCATGGGTTGACTAAGAACCTATTGACTTCCGTCAATAACTTTTTTCGGATATAGTTTTCATTCGATCACTATGAAGCTATTGGCCCCGCCAATAACTCTTTCCAAATATAGTTTTCATGGGTTTACTATGAACCTGTCTTAACTGACAACTTCTTTAATCAATCTTTGGACATCCTATTTTCTAGTCTACCTGACCTCATGGATGCAATTCTACTCATTCAGGAGTTAACTCAATTTATACTCACTACTGGGTCAACCTAGCTGGTTATTCTTCCCTTTTTCTCCCTAAAATACAGTTATGGTTCCATTATATAGTGAATATGTATATTGGAAGAAGCAAAATAATAACATAACAATACCAACATTTATGGTTTCAATATCCTTGAAAGCAATGAAAGATGGTTAATCTCTTTAACCTATGGTTTTATCAAGGAAAGCTTCTTCAAAAACTCCATCTTAAAAGCCATTTCAAAACTCCTTTATTTTGTCATGGATTTTCCTTTAAAAATAAGATTGGGTTCTTTGTTTTGAAAACTAAGGCTTTCAAAACCTTAGACCTTCACTTTTGAAACCATTAGAATACCTCATTCGAAAGCATTCAAATCTTCTTTTCTAAACACTAAGTATAAGCCTTTCGAAACCCTCAAAAAATACTTTTCAAAAGTATTAAAGTAATTCATAGAAGCATAGCTTCGAAACCATTTGAAAGCACCCCTTTCGAAACCATTGGGTTTTATCCTTTAAAAATAACTTTTGGGTCAAAGTCAATGTAAACGAAAGTACCCCTTTCAAAACCATTAACCTTTAAATAAAAATGATTGTAGAAAACTGATGGCATCGAGACCATTCATTCGAAAGCATTAATCATTTAAGTAAAATATTTGGAAGGATAGCTTTGAAACCCCTTTCAAAACCATTTCCTTCGAAACCTTTGGTATAAGTGGCTACTGGAGCCCTGTCGAAAACATAGGGAAGTGGCTTATTACTTTTATAAAACAAAAGCTACCTTTCGATCTCGTTGATGACTTCATTCCATTCGAAAGGAATAAAGGCGGCAGCATGATTTCGACTGGGTTCAAAATACCCTTTCGAAAGCATTGATTTAAAAACAAAGCAACTCATTCGAAAGCTATCCTTTAAACAAAAAGGTGGCAACTTCTTCGAAAGCTATATCGAACCCTTTCGAAAGCATTTTTTAAAAACAAGGTAAGTGACATTTCTTTGGATAGTAAAACAAAGGCCTCGACCCTATCGAATGCTTGGTTTCGACTCCATACCTTCTGCCATTCTCTAATCCATGACATACGAACGCATTGATACCTTGTGTATTGGTTTCGACTTTGTTGGGGTGGAAGTATAGGGTTGAAAGGTAGCTACTGAAAGTGGCGAAACAATAAACTTATGCAAAACTGTTTTCATTGCCTTTAAGTAATACTTTTCAACTAACTTGCCTATTTGTAAAAATATATTGGTTGCCATAAACTTTACTAAAATATTTTCCTAAAAGTTTGCCGAATTCGTCTTGGATTTAATACAAATAATTAGCAAAGAAGCCCTTCCCTTAAGCAAAACAATTTAGACATTTAAGTCCTCAAACTAAATTTATTTAATTTTTATAGTAAATTACTTACGAAAAATCCCCAAAAATTCTCAAAATTCACTTTTAATATGTTATCTAACATATAAAACTTTTGGACCCAAAATCCTTTATATAATTGCCGAAATTAATTTCTAAACCCAATTATTCATATTTTCCTTTGAAAATTCATAATAAATTACCCATACTTGGATAATTACGAAAAATTAAGGGACAGTTTGGCACAGGTCCCTAATAAGTTTCAAAATACACAAAAACCCCAGTAAAAAAAGTTTGTAAATTAGGTCCCTAGAATTAAGTTACCGAATAATGGCATACACTTATGCAATTATTTAGTGAATAATTGCAGACATTTATGCAATTATATCAAAAAATTGCATACATTTCCACAATTATTCACTGAAAAATTATGGAAATTTCCGCAATTTTTTCAAAAAATTGCAGAAAATTTCTGCAAATTTTTCAAAAATTTGCAGAAATTTCTGCAATTATTCACCATAAAAATTGTGGAAATTTCCACAATTATTCATCGAAAAAATTGTATAAATTTATGCAACTTTTGGATATAATTGCATAAATGACTGCGATTATTCAGTGAATAATTGCATAAATATATGCAGTTACTTAATAACTTAATTATAGGGATCTAATTTACATACTTTTTTTTACTAGGGTTTTTGTGTATTTTGAAACTTATTAGGGACCTGAGCCTAATATTCACAAAAATTAAACCCATCTTCAAAATAATGTTTTACGTAACATATTAAATCCTCATGGCATTCGAAACCCAATATAAATTATTTTAGCCTTAAAATCAAATAAAACATTTATCAAACAAACTTGTTTCATTATAACATATCATGTAACCCAAGCATATCATCATCAAAATCATCATAATCGATTTAAACTTAAACCCGAAATATAATGCTCTTTAAAAATGAAAATAGAGATGATGTTTATTATTATCCACCTTGCTTAGGATAAGGAACTTGAGATTTGACCTTTGATTAATTCCCCTTGCTTGATTACTTAGCTTTAATTGTTTTTTCTCCTCTTTTTTCCCTAGGTTATGGCCGGCTTGAACTTTAGTTTACGTTTTAGAATTTTGAATTATGAACGTGTAGAGAATGGGAACAAGGGTTTAGGGGTTATGGGTGCGGCTATTCCCTATAATGCCCTTGCGTTATTTCTTCATTAGTTAATTTATGAAAATATTTCCATAACCCATTCTTTTTATTTAATTAAGCACGACCCTAATTAAATTTTCAAATCTCATTCCCCTTATCACTCTAATATTTACATTATGCTATTTAATTTATCCAATTAAATCTCCTGAATAATGTTATTAAAAATTAATGGTGTTACAGGCTCCTCTCCTTAAAGAATTTCGTCCTCGAAATTCAGTAAGCACTAAATACTAAACATAGCAATCATCTGTAACGGCTCCTAACAATTATACTAGCCTATCTGACTAGCAATAGTATATATAAAGCAAATATAGAACATACTCTCACAGTAGATCAGGATAAATATCTCTAATCATGTCTTCTGTCTCCCAAGTACAGTTCTTCTCGTTGTTGCTCCATTGAACTTTATCCAACTTGACTATCTTGTTTCTTAACTTCTTCTCATCTCTCGCCACAACCCGAACTAGTTGTTTAACAAAAGTAAAATTTGGCTCCACTATCAACTCTTCCAACCCAGTCGGAGGAATAGTAGTCTCCGGATCATGCACGTACTTGCGGAGATGAGACACATGAAACACATTATGGGCACCTTCCATACTACTTAGCAACTTTACTCTGTATGCGAGCTTTCTGATCCTCTCTATAATTTGGAATAGGTCAACGTATCTCGGTGCCAGTTTCCTTGACTTTCCGAATCGTACCATACCTTTCATCGGTGATACCTTGATGAAAACCATATCTCCAACTGAGAATTCCAAGTCTTTATGCCTCTTATCTGCATAACTCTTCTGTCTAGATTGAGCTTCTCTCATACTCTCTCGGATCAAATCAATCTTCTCTGTCGCCTCTCTAACTAGTTCTGGACCCAAGACTAATATGTCTCCAGTCTCCACCCAACATGCTGGTGATTTGTACGGTCTTCCATACAAAGCTTTAAAAGGTGTCATTCATATACTAGTCTGATAACTGTTATTATAGGAAAACTCCACTAAGTGCAGGTGATCTTCCCAAGATCCACCAAAGTCTAGCACACAAGCTCTTAATAAATCATCGAGTACCTTATTGACTTTCTTTGTTTGTCCATCCATCTGAGGATGATATACAGTACTCATCTTAAGCTAGGTGTCTAAGAAATCCTATAGACTCTTCCAAAATTCACTAGTAAACAAAGCATCTCTATCACTGGCTAAACTACTAGGAATTCCGTGCAGTCTAACTTTGTTCTTCATGAACAACTTAGCTAAAACAGGTGCCGTCCTGGTTGACTTAACTAGAATGAAATGGGCACTCGACCCATATACTTTCATTTCCTCTATTCGACCTTGTCAACCCATATATAAAATCCATGGATATCGAATGCCATTTCCAAACTGGTATCTCTAAAGGTTGAAGAAATCCACTCGGCTTCTGATGTTCGGCCTTCACATGTTGACAATTTACAAACCGTCTAACTCGCAAGCCAACATCCTTCTTCATACCTTTCCAGTAAAAGATCCTCTTCATATCTTGATACATCTTGGTTCCTCCAGGATGAATCATAAACTTGGATCAATGACATTCTCTAAGAACTTCTTTCCTCAAGTCCTCAACATTCGGAACACACAACCGTCCTTTCTTTCTCAACCATCCCCTTTGGTCGAGATTAAAATCCGTTAGATCATCGATCTCCGACCCAACTTCAAGCCTTCTAATCCTCTCGGCTAATAATGGATCCTCCTTCTGCTTAGAAGCAATTCTTTTGATCAACACTGGTTGAACTTCCAAACAGGACAACATGGCGGTGCTCTAACTATAACTAGCAGTCGATCTTAACTGCACACTATAAGTAGTCAAAGCTTCTAAGTCCTTCCATTCTGCCAACATAGCTAACACTACATTCTGATGTCTTCTGCTAAGAGCATCCGCTACTTTGTTTCTTTTTCCAGGTGTATACTCTATACCAAAATCATAAGCTGATAAAAACTCCATCCACCTTTACTGTCTCATATTCAGCTCCTTCAGA
Organism: Allium fistulosum; assembly: GCA_030737815.1. Taxonomy (NCBI): domain Eukaryota; kingdom Viridiplantae; phylum Streptophyta; class Magnoliopsida; order Asparagales; family Amaryllidaceae; genus Allium; species Allium fistulosum. Next base: position 133,417,059 of record CM060903.1, on the reverse strand, counting down.
GAGAATAAATACCTTAAGGACTTATGATTTGTATATAGCTCAAATCTCTCCCTTAAGGGATAATATGTGATGCCCCACCTCTATGCTCACAATAACAAAGAGTATTAAAAGAAATACTATCTGTTATTACGAAGAATAAGGCTGGATAGGAGCGGCCATCCGTAGTTGGGCCTTACACTAGTATTGGTTACCTCGATAGGAGTGGTATATATTTTTATTGTTCATCTCTTATTTATTTACTCCCATCGACATACCCAATTCCAGTATAAAACGAACTACGATGGTTCATAATAGTTTAGGACAATATATATAATAATAACACAGATAAGCTAAATGCGGAACACAGATAATAAAAGTCTCATATATATATATATATATATATAACTGATGTCAGTTACAATACATTTGACACAATACATATGATACAACTACAACTGTCGACTCTGGTAGTTACATAAACAAGTACATTATTGACAATAATATACATGAATACATATCATCCTAGACTATGACACGACTACTCCAAAAGATATGAAGAGACTTCATAGCTCAAGCAGCAACCCAAAGCAAGATATCAACAACCTGAAATAACTCGGTCTGACCCGAGCATTAAATTCAAAAGAAAATAATACACGGGTTAGTCTAATTCAAACTCAGTTATTAATGCACAGAAGCAATAATAATAAATAACCAAATAGACGACAGTCATAGAAATCTCATCTATCCAATCCTTTAACAAGGAAATCGGATAACGGTAGATATAACACGAAACAGTGTTAAACAACAAATCAGCAAATTCAAATCATCAACAAAGATAAATAAAAAGATTATCAATGAAGATAATTTAGAAAACAACAGAATTGCCCACAACGGCAATTAAACAGCATAAACAACAAAATCTAATTATTAAATAAATAATTAGAAACTCATAATCTAATTATCAATAGATAATTAGAAAATCACAAAATGATCAAATCAAACCAAATCAGAATACAATTTCAAAATATTGAATTGGACACAAAACAATTCAAACAATTGAAATATCAATACAAAACGCCAATTCTGCGTGGCTGTAGTACACGCACGCGTGCACTGCCTTGCCACAACAGCATATGAAATCATCACAACACCAAATGCTAACAACAAATCAAAACTGCAGAGGTCAAGTCATGGCTATCGTGACTCAACGCAACTGCAACAAAATGAAACTGCAGTCACCACATGAATACAGCAGTGGACAGTGCAAGAGCAGACATGATGAAGTCAGTGCCAACAGTAAATGGCAGCAACTCAATCAAGTCACAGTTCAAACCAGGAATGCAACCTGCTTCATATACTCTAGCTACATGAAGACTAACCGTAAGCCCCAATAAATGTACAAACTCAAGTCAATCCATATATGAACTAGCATAAGTAAGTGAATGCAAGAGTCGACCAAACAACACAATGCCATCCCAATGAAACAACAACAATGAAATGGCTGTAAACAAAATATATGAAACTGCTTCAAAGGGGTGACAACATGTATGCTACAGATTTGAAACTCAAAGTAATCACAAATCTCAACTAAAGCTCCAAAGTACACATGAAGTATCTAAGCAGATAGCAAAATGACATAACAAGTTATACAAGTATGCACTGTACAGCAATGCAAAGGAATCAGACCAGGTCAGGCCTGGACACAAGAATGGACCAACATGCGTATGTAACAGTAATGATGCACAAACACTGGCCACATGAAGGAACCCGACCGTAAAGTCGAGCAGTGGATATCTTAATGAATCAGTGCGGAAACAATTGGCACCAACCCACAAATAAAATGCAAAAGGGCAAGTCACTGACTCAACCCAAATGCAACATAGACTATACAGTCTCAAGTGACAGCAAAACAAAATACAACATGTCAAGAATTCTAACTGACTCGAATATATATCAGAGAGCATATACATGGGTAATGCAGTGATATGCAGCAGGATAAATAACACATTGAAGCAAATCGAGCAAGGTACCAGAGATAGTTTTAGTCAAGTAATAGGAATTCAACAAAGTCAAGTGACAGAAGGATGGCCAAAGTCGAATAGCCAAAAATCATCACAGCAAAATCATCAAACCGTGGTGGTCACGAGATAAAGCAGCGCCGTGACAACCAGAAAACAAGAAATCAGCAACACCGAAACGAAATTACCAAGAAAATGAACAGTTCAAAATCAACGTCAAAACAAAATCGAACTGTCGAAGCATAATACTCAAGTCGTATTAGATGTGAGTGAAATAAAAATCACTCACCTTTGTTTCCCTTAGCACGAATCAAAGATCGACAGCCAGAGTCGAAGCCGAGGCCACAAAAATCGAGCGAGGGCGAACTCGAAACCTAGCCGCCATTATTTTCTTTCGTTTAGGGTTTCCGAATGAGAAATGAAATGGGGAACGGGTTATACACTTTGATAGTTATCACGGCAAAAAAACAAGCAAATCAAAACGTGGGCCAATACTAAGTTTTAAAGCCCGCATAATTCCTTAACCAATTTATAAAAGAATTTCAACTGAATAAAATTCCAAATAGCAATCAGCTAACAACATTAATCGTCTAATGACGATGATTAATCGATACGAAACCCCGGGTTGTTACAGACTCCCCTCCTTATAAAAATCGCGTCCCCGCAATTTTCATAATTAAAGGTGTCAATAACAATTATTTTTCTAACATAAACTGGTTAAGCTAGAAAAATAAAAGTCGGGAATACAAACGCCAAAGAAATCTTGTAATTTCATAAAACAAATTCACAAATTCTCAACAAAAATCTAATTATCAATAGATAATCAGAAAACAACAAAACTGAATAAATGCAATTATCAGCAATATTCAATTTTCAATTGGATAATTAGAATACAGAAATCACAAAACAACAATATCTAATTATCGATACGATAATTAGAAAACGGCAAAAATCTAATTATCAACAAAGACAATTAGAAAACACAAATCACAAATCGCAAAACCGCAAATATCTAGTTATCCAACAATTAACTAGAAAACACGAACTTCATAATCAGCAAACTCTAACTATCTACAGAGATAGATAGAAAATAGCAATTCAATATAATCAACATAATCTAGAATCAATTAGAGACTAGAAAATCTCATAATCAGCAAAACTAGCAAATATTCAATTATCAAAAACGATAATCAGAAATCACAAATCAACAAATATCTAATTATCAAAAACGATAATCAGAAAACATCAATTATCTAATTATCAAAAACGATAATCAGAAATCTCAAATCAACAAATATCTAATTATCACAAACGATAATCAGAAATCACAAATCAAAAAATATCTAATTATCAAAAACGATAATCAGAAAACATCAATTATCTAATTATCAAAAACGATAATCAGAAATCTCAAATCAACAAATATCTAATTATCACAAACGATAATCAGAAATCACAAATCAACAAATATCTAATTATCAAAAACGATAATCAGAAATCACAAACCAACAAATATCTAATTATAAAAAATGATAATAATCAGAAATCACAAACCAACAAATATCTAATTATCAAAAATGATAATCAGAAATCACAAATCAACAAATATCTAATTATCAAAAACGATAATCAGGAATCTCAAATCAACAAATATCTAATTATCAAAAACGATAACCAGAAATCACAAATCAACAAATATCTAATTATCAAAAATGATAATCAGAAATCACAAATCAACAAATATCTAATTATCACAAACGATAATCAGAAACACAAATATCTGATTATCAAAAACGATAATCAGAAACAACAAATATACGATTATCAAAAAAATAATCAGAAACACAAATATCTGATTATCAAAACGATAATCAGAAACAACAAATATCTAATTATCGATACGATAATTAAATCTCATAACAGCAAATATCTAATTACCGATACGATAATCAGAAACAACAAATATCCGATTATCAAAAACGATAATCAGAAACAACAAATATCTAATTATCGATACGATAATTAAATCTCATAACAGCAAATATCTAATTATCGATACGATAATCAGAAACAACAAATATCCGATTATCAAAAATGATAACCAGAAATCACAAATCAACAAATATCTAATTATCACAAACGATAATCAGAAACAAAAAATATCTAATTATCGATACGATAATTAAATCTCATAACAGCAAATATCTAATTATCGATACGATAATCAGAAACAACAAATATCCGATTATCAAAAACGATAATCAGAAATCACAAATCAACAAATATCTAATTATCACAAACGATAATCAGAAACAACAAATATCTAATTATCGATACGATAATTAAATCTCATAACAGCAAATATCTAATTATCGATACGATAATCAGAAACAACAAATATCCGATTATCAAAAACGATAATCAGAAACAACAAATATCTGATTATCAAAAACGATAATCAGAAACAACAAATATCCAATTACCTGCAGATAATTGGAAACAACAAATATCTAGAAATAAATTAAGATACTCTAGAAAATCAACATAAAAGGTTGGATCGATCCCATCAGATGGCGAGTTTTAGCTACGCCGCACGTGCATCAACAAATGGCCGAAGCCTACCAAGTACTATAAAATTTTGGCGCCCATCAGATGACCCGAAGGTCTAGTACTGGTATTTGACCCGAAGGTCCTCAAAGTGGCCCGAAAGCCCAACAAATGACCCGAAGGTCCAGCAGATGACCCGAAGGTCCAACATAGTGGCTCGAAAGCACACAAAATCATCAGAATCATCAAACATCATATGTTTCAATTTACGAGTCCGGAATTAACCGAAATAGCAAACGCACATGTCCCATACCACGTGTTTTACTAAATCGTTTGATTCTCTTCATCGTTTCCTTGAAAGTGAAAAATTGTATATTCTGTAAAAATAACATTTTACATTCTCAAACGAACAAATCCGGAATTAAGCGAAACAGTAAAAGAAAGGGTTCATAGTCCTCGATTTTGCTGAATCGTTTAAATCGCTTCCTCATTCTTTTGAAACCGCAAACTGTAAAAAAAAATTACTTTAAATAAATAACATTTTACGTTCTCAAACGGACAAGTCCGGAATTAAGCGAATCAGTAAAAGTGAGAGTTCATAGTCCTCAATTTTGCTGAAGCATTTAAATCGCTTCCTCATTCTTTTGAAAGCGCAAACTGTAAAGAATTTTAAAACAATTTTCAAAACACGTGATTAAAGTAGCAACATCAGTAGCAATTTCGAAAAGGAAATTGCACTTCCCAAAACATCGTAAAAACAAATCTCAAAATCAGCATTGCAGAATAACCGCTTAAAAATCCACTTTTAAAATTTGACGGTTACTGAAGCCAAGGCGACAGAAATTTTTATACGTCAAAATCTCATCAAAATAATTCACATCAAAATGTAATACCAGTGAATTTTCATTCATTAAAAATGTCAACAAAACACCGTGCTTTAAAAATTTAGCACCGATGTAAAAATCCCGTTATAAGAATAACGGCAACAAAATATGTTTAAACCAAACACCGGTTCAACGTAAAATTCATGCAGTAACGTGCAACTCAAATTTGCACGTATACTACAAAATGAACAAAGAAATCATTCGAATGTATCTTCAATGAAGATAATTCAAAACAGCAAAAATCTCAACAAAAATCACATAACAGCAATCGCTTCGAATCTTCAAATCGGATTCGAAATTTTCAAAGAAACAAAATAAACCCAGCAATGTAAACAACAAATGAAATTTATTTCAATTTCATATTTTGATTTTTAAATCAAAAAGGTTATCAGCTGTATTCAGCGAAGACAGTCTCACTGTTTCCGCTGCGCACTCTGATAAACAGAACACAACTTATTCAATCATCAAAACACAGTTTCACTTTTATTTTTAAATAAAGATATTTAAAAATTTCATCATAATTTCAAAACTTTAGTTTTGACTCAAAACACAAATAAAACATCAACAAATAGTTGTAACACATGTTCCATCCAAGTTATGTTTTATATTATGTCCATAAACCCCAAGCTCTGATACCAACTGTGACGCCCCACCTCTATGCTCATAATAACAAAGAGTATTAAAAGAAATACCGTATGTTATTACGAAGAATAAGGTTGGATAGGAGCGGCCATCCGTAGTTGGGCCTTACACTAGTATTGGTTACCTCGATAGGAGTGGTATATATTTTTATTGTTCATCTCTTATTTATTTACTCCCATCGACATACCCAATTCCAGTATAAAACGAACTACGATGGTTCATAATAGTTTAGGACAATATATATAATAATAACACAGATAAGCTAAATGCGGAACACAGATAATAAAAGTCTCATATATATATATATATATAACTGATGTCAGTTACAATACATTTGACACAATACATATGATACAACTACAACTGTCGACTCTGGTAGTTACATAAACAAGTACATTATTGACAATAATATACATGAATACATATCATCCTAGACTATGACACGACTACTCCAAAAGATATGAAGAGACTTCATAGCTCAAGCAGCAACCCAAAGCAAGATATCAACAACCTGAAATAACTCGGTCTGACCCGAGCATTAAATTCAAAAGAAAATAATACACGGGTTAGTCTAATTCAAACTCAGTTATTAATGCACAGAAGCAATAATAATAAATAACCAAATAGACGACAGTCATAGAAATCTCATCTATCCAATCCTTTAACAAGGAAATCGGATAACGGTAGATATAACACGAAACAGTGTTAAACAACAAATCAGCAAATTCAAATCATCAACAAAGATAAATAAAAAGATTATCAATGAAGATAATTTAGAAAACAACAAAATTGCCCACAACGGCAATTAAACAGCATAAACAACAAAATTTAATTATTAAATAAATAATTAGAAACTCATAATCTAATTATCAATAGATAATTAGAAAATCACAAAATGATCAAATCAAACCAAATCAGAATACAATTTCAAAATATTGAATTGGACACAAAACAATTCAAACAATTGAAATATCAATACAAAACGCCAATTCTGTGTGGCTGCAGTACACGCACGCGTGCACTGCCTCGCCACTACAGCATATGAAATCATCACAATACCAAATGCTAACAGCAAATCGAAACTGCAGAGGTCAAGTCATGGCTATCGTGACTCAACGCAACTGCAACAAAATGAAACTGCAGTCACCACATGAATACAGCAGTGGACAGTGCAAGAGCAGACATGATGAAGTCAGTGCCAACAGTAAATGGCAGCAACTCAATCAAGTCACAGTTCAAACCAGGAATGCAACCTGATTCATATACTCTAGCTACATGAAGACTAATAGTAAGCCCCAATAAATGTACAAACTCAAGTCAATCCATATATGAACTAGCATAAGTAAGTGAATGCAAGAGTCGACCAAACAACACAATGCCATCCCAATGAAACAACAACAATGAAATGGTTGTAAACAAAATATATGAAACTGCTTCAAAGGGGTGACAACATGTATGCTACAGATTTGAAACTCAAAGTAATCACAAATCTCAACTAAAGCTCCAAAGTACACATGAAGTATCTAAGCAGATAGCAAAATGATATAACAAGTTATACAAGTATGCACTGTACAGCAATGCAAAGGAATCAGACCAGGTCAGGCCTGGACACAAGAATGGACCAACATGCGTATGTAATAGTAATGATGCACAAACACTGGCCACATGAAGGAACCCGACCATAAAGTCGAGCAGTGGATATCTCAATGAATCAGTGCGGAAGCAATTGGCACCAACCCACAAATAAAATGCAAAAGGGAAAGTCACTGACTCAACCCAAATGCAACATAGACTATACAGTCTCAAGTGACAGCAAAACAAAATACAACATGTCAAGAATGCTAACTGACTCGAATATATCAGAGAGCATATACAAGGGTAATGCAGTGATATGCAGCAGGATAAATAACACATTGAAGCAAATCGAGCAAGGTACCAGAGATAGTTTTAGTCAAGTAATAGGAATTCAACAAAGTCAAGTGACCGAAGGATGGCCAAAGTCGAACAACCAAAAATCATCACAGCAAAATCATTAAACCGTGGTGGTCACGAGATAAAGCAGCGCCATGACAACCAGAAAACAAGAAATCAGCAACACCGAAACGAAATTACCAAGAAAATGAACAGTTCAAAATCAACGTCAAAACAAAATCGAACTGTCGAAGCATAATACTCAAGTCGTATTAGATGTGAGTGAAATAAAAATCACTCACCTTTGTTTCCCTTAGCACGAATCAAAGATCGACAGCCAGAGTCGAAGCCGAGGCCACAAAAATCGAGCAAGGGCGAACTCGAAACCTAGCCGCCATTATTTTCTTTCGTTTAGGGTTTACGAATGAGAAATGAAATGGGGAACGGGTTATACACTTTGATAGTTATCACGGAAAAAAAACAAGCAAATGAAAACGTGGGCCAATACTAAGTTTTAAAGCCCGCATAATTTCTTAACCAATTTATAAAAGAATTTCAACTGAATAAAATTCCAAATAGCAATCAGCTAACAACATTAATCGTCTAATGACGATGATTAATCGATACGAAACCCTGGGTTGTTACATAATATCTCCATATCTTCAGCGCAAAGATCACCGCTGCCAACTCCAAATCATGAGTAGAATATCTTACTTCATATGGTCTAAGCTGTTGTGAAGCATAGGCAATGACTTTACCCTTCTACATCAACACAGCTCCTAATCCGGTCTCACATGCATCAGTATACACTACCAACCCTTGGATTTCATCTGGAACTACTAACACAGGTGCATTGGTCAACAAATGCTTTAACTTAAGGAATGCTTCTTCACATTTGTTGGACCAGACAAACTTCACGTCCTTCCTACTTAATTTAGTCAAAGGAGCTGCTATCCATGAGATAGCCTTAATGAATCTTCGGTAATAGCCAGCAAGTTCAAGAAAAATTATAATCTCAGTCACCGTCTCTGGTCTCTCCCAATTATTAACAGCTTCATCTTATCTAGATCGCTTGACAAGCCCTTCTCTGAAACCACGTGACCAAGAAACCTAACCTCTTTCTTCAAAAAATGACACTTGGAAAACTTCGTCGACCACGAAAAAGATCACAAAAGGGGGTCATCTTCATTGGGAAGATGTATAGTTCGCTAGCAATTTGACTTTCAGTTGATGCTGCCTCAGCGTCTTGAGCACTACTCTAAGACGATCTGCATGCTCTCTTTCATTCGTAGAGTATACTAAAATGCCATCTATAAACACCAACACGAACTTATCCAATTACTCTCGGAAAACTCGGTTCATCAGATCCACGAAGAAAGCTGGTGCATTCGTTAACCCGAATGGCATTACTAACCATCCGTACGAACCATACCTAGTTTGGAATACTGTCAACGAAATACTGTCCTCTGCCACTCTTAACTGATGGAAGCCTGTCGCCAAATCAAATTGAGAAAATACTCTGGATCCACACAACTAATCAAATAGATCGTCAATTCTCGGCAAAGGATACTTATTCTTAATCGTCTTCTCATTCAAATTATGATAGTCAATACACATCCTTAATGATTCACCCGCTTTCTTCACGAACACCGCGGCCGCTCCCCAAGGTGAACTGCTTGGTCTAATAAAATTTATCCCTTCTAGATCCACTAGCTACACCTTCAATTCCTTCATCTCGGTTGGTGTCATCCTGTTAGGTGGCCTACTTATAGGTTCCACTCTTGGTACAAGATCTATCCGAAACTCAACGGCTTGCTTCGGTGGTAGTCCTATAACCGGCTCAAAAACATCTACAAATTCTCTTGCTATCCTAACTTGTCTTAACTCTTCTTTCACTTCCATAGCTCTCAACAAAGCACAAGCACTTCGGTCAGAATTCTCCATTTAGAATATCATTCGGTTATGACTATCAGGGTGTCTTAGTGATATTTTCCTATCCTGGCAAAATATTCTAGCCTCGTATTTACCCAACAAATCCATACTCAAAATGATTTCGAAATATATGAAACCAAAAACATACAGACTGCATGCAAACTTACGACCTAACAAATCAAGTTCTAGCTGGTCAGATCTCATCCCCAGAGTTGCATACCCTCTTATTGGATTCACAACCCTTAAGGAAGTAACAAGGTATGTGTGTTCTAAACATAACCTATCAACCAAACATTGGGTTATAAATGAATGTGATGCACCAGTATCAAATAGTATCCTAACTAGTATACTCTGAATCAAAAGCGTATCTTCCATCACAATCTTTCCTTTTCTCAGCAGTAGTTGTCCTACCAGATGATGGTCCAACGGCAAAGACCTTTCCCCTATCTACCCTGACTGGTTCTGGACATTGATTCTTATAATGCCCAACCTGGTCACAGTTAAAGCACTTTATGCCCTTCTTTTCTACAGCATTTTTCCCTTGCCGGTCCGGCACTCATGAGCATAATGACCCTTCTTATCACACTTGAAACAGACCAGATCAGCCTTTGCTTTCTTGACAGCCTCTCCCTTCTGGGTTCTCTTCTTCTTAAAGAACTTCGTCTTCTTTCCCTAAGAACCCTGGGTTTCAATTGGCTTTTCCTTCCCATAAATAGCAAGCATTTCCACATGTCAGATTGCCATCTCCACAACAACATTACAAGGATCACAGAGATGTAGTAGGGTCACTTTAGCAATCTCGGGTCTTAGTCCCCGAATAAACTTCTCATTCCTCTTGATGATGGTGTCAATGGTAACATACCCATATGTGGATAGCTCCTCAACTTAGTAGCGTATGCAACTACCGACATCTCTCCCTACACCAAATCCACGAACTTTCTCAACAATGTCGACTTAGCAACTTCAGACAAAAACCTCTACTCGAATCTCCTTTGAAATTATACTCAAGTCAATTCTTCCTTAGGAACTCCGGTGGTAACACAATTCCACCAATGAAGCGCTGCTCCCTGCAACTGCCTAAAGGCTAGTCTCCTCTTCTGCTTGTCATCAATCCCAAGTTAGCGAAGATTCTCTCACAATACAACAACCAATTCTCAACTTCTATGGCATCCTCCAATCCCACAAAAGGGCTTCCCACCAAGACTGTTGTAATTTCTGCTCAACTTAGCATAGTTGTTTTCAATAGGAGCCACAGGATTAGCTCCTCCAACATTCCTAGCTACTTCAGCAGCTACTCCTGCTTGCATCAGATTGACGAAGAACTGATACATCATCTCATATCTACTGGCGGATTTCCAGCACCTACATTGGCATCTGCATTTTGATTAGCATTTTCCTATCGACCTCGGTTCCTCCTGGTGGGTCGAGCATTTCCGTTTGTTGTGGTGCTTCCTCCACCGAGATTTCCTCTTCCGTTTCCTGCCTTCATATCTTCCTTTCTCGTAAATCTACATACGAGCCTTAGTAAGATACAGAAGAATGGTCTAAGATAAAGGGGAATACGTACTTATATATATATATATCAAATACAAGTATGTTACTATAGCGTTAACCCAAACCTCGATCTTATTTTCTGGTTTATTAGATTATGTTTAAGAAATCTTTTAGGCTTAAATTTCTTTTAAATTTTTCATAAACCTATGCACTGATACCAACTTGTAACATCCCCCACTTGGAGGCCTAGAACTAACGGCTACGGATGATGCAATCATTCATAGTTATTAATCCTCGACGACCAAATACGGTAATGTTAGATACATTGATATAATAGAAACACATGGATATGGAAAAAATTTAAAACCATTAAACAACTTTCACATTCCATTTCAAATTCATTACATAATCCCACATTTGAGAACCACGTTTAGAGAAATTATAATTATCACAACATATGCCAAGAGTGACATATGAAGATGCCTCCTTGGATGATCAGAGTGTGTGTGTGTGTGTATCTAGGCAATTAAACAACTTTGCCTTTACATCAAAACACAGCGGAATAAAAATAGAAAGAACTCCTAATAGCTATCTTGCCTCCTACAGGCCTACGGAAGCTTATTCGTCTAAAGAGATACCTGAAAACCTCAACTCTCAAACTACTCAAAGTTAATTGAGCACCCGAGAGTTTAAGGGTAAAACATAAACTTCGAGCCAGACATAAAGCCTGGTATGAATAATAACCTACCACCTCAAACCATTTAGATATCTAGTGATACCTCGCCACTTAGTGGAACGAGTTCCCCGCAATAGTATCTTATTCAAAAATTATAAGAACCATATATTGTGCTCCTGCATCCACAATGGTTAAAACATAGCAATTTAAATTATTATGATGATATGCAAACAAGTAAATTATTTTAGATTTCTCATCCCCATTCATTTGACTATCTGTCTCAGTTATAGTTTTCTAGGGTCACTATTAAACTGTTAGTTTTCATGGGCTGACTAATAATCTGTTTAAAGCTCATGGACTATCTATCCAGTCTCATAGTTTTCATGGAATCACTAAGAACCTATTGGCCCTTGCCAATAACTTCATTGATTCATGGGTTCTCCCTGAACATATTGGCATATCCAATAACTTCTTTCATATCATGTTTTCATGGGTTGACTAAGAACCTATTAACTTCCGTCAATAACTTTATCCGAATATAGTTTTCATGCGATCACTACGAACTTATTGGCCCCTACCAATAACTCTTTCCAAATATAGTTTTCATGGGTTTACTATGAACCTGTCTTAACTGACAACTTCTTTAATCAACCTTTGGGCATCTTATTTTCTGGTCTACCTGACCTCCTGGATGCAATTCTACTCATTCAGGAGTTAACTCAATTTATACTCACTACTGGGTCAACCTAGTTGGTTATTCTTCCCTTTTTCTCCCCAAAATACAGTTATGGGTCCATTATACAGTGAATATGTATATTGGAAGAAGCAAACATAATAACATAACAATACCAACATTTATGGTTTTAATATCCTTGAAAGCAATGAAACATGGTTAATCTCTTTAACCTATGGTTTTATCAAGGAAAGCTTCTTCAAAAACTCCATACTTAAAAGCCATTTCAAATCTCCTTTATTTTGTCATGGATTTTCCTTTAAAAATGAGATTGGGTTCTTTGTTTTGAAAATTAAGGCTTTCGAAACCTTAGACCTTCACTTTCGAAACCATTAGAATACTCTTTTGAAAGCATTCAAACCTTCTTTTCAAAACACTAAGCATAGGCCTTTCGAAACCATCAAAACATACTTTTTGAAAGTATTAAAGTAATTCATAGCTTCGAAACCATTTGAAAGTACCACTTTCAAAGAAATTGGGTTTTATCCTTTAAAAATAACTTTTGGGTCAAAGTGAATATAAACGAAAATACCCCTTTCGAAACCAATAACCTTTAAATAAAAATGATTGGGGAAAACTGATGGCTTCAGAGCCATCCCTTCAAAAGCATTAATCATTTGGAAGGATAGCTTCGAAACCCCTTTCGAAGCCATTACCTTCGAAACCTTTGGTATAAGTGGCTACTGGAGCCCTTTCGAAAAATTGGAAAGTGGCTTATTACTTTTATAAAACAAAAGCTACCTTTCAAACTCGTTGATGATTTCAATCCATTCGAAAGACATAATGGCGGCAACATGAATTCGACTGAGTTCAAACTACCATTTCGAAAGCATTGATTTAAAAACAAGGCAACTTATTCGAATGCTACCCTTTAAACAAAAAGGCGGCAACTTCTTCGAAAGCTATATCAAACCCTTTCAAAAGCATTCTTTTGAAAACAAGGCAAGTGGCATTTCTTTGGATAGTAAAACAAAGGCCTCAACCCCTTCGAAAGCTTGATTTCGACTCCATACCTATCATCATTCTCCAATCCACTACGCACCAACGCATTGATACCTTGTGCATTGGTTTCGACTTGGTTGGGGCGGAAGTATAGGGTCGAAAGATAGCTATTGATAGTGGCGAAACAATAAACTTATGCAAAACTGTTTTCATTGCCTTTTTAAGTAATACTTTTCAACTAACTTGCCTATTTGTAAAAATCTAATTGGTTGCCATAAACTTTACTAAAATCTTTTCCTAAAAGACTGCCGAATTCATTCCCGATTTAATACAAATAATTAGCAAAGAAGCCCTTTCCTTAAGCAAAACAATTTAGACATTTAAGTCTTCCAACTAAATTTATTTAATATTCATAGTAAATTACTTAGGAAAAATCCCCAAAAATTCTCAAAATTCACTTTTAATATGTTATGTAACATATAAAAATTTTCGACCCAAATTCCTTTATATATTTACCGAAATTAATTTCTAATCCCAATTATTCATATTTTCCTTTGAAAATTCATAATAAATTATCCATAGCTTGAATAATTACGAAAAATTAAACCCATCTCCAAAATAATGTTTTACATAACATATTAAATTCTCATGGCATTTGAAACCCAATATAAATGATTTTAGCCTTAAAATCGAGTAAAACATTTATCGAACAAACTTGTTTCATTATAACGTATCGTGAACCCAAGCATATCATCATCATAATGGATTTAAACTTAAACCCGAAATGCTCTTTAAAAACGAAAATAGAGATAGTTTTGATTATTATTCACCTTGCTTAGGATAAGGAACTTGAGATTTGATCTTTGATTAATTCCCCTTGCTTGATTGCTTAGCTTTAATTGATTTTTATCCTCTTTTTCCCCTAGGTTATGGCCGGCTTGAGCTTTAGTTTACGTTTTAGAATTTTGAATTATGAACGTGTAGAGAATGGGAACAAGGGTTTAGGGGTTATGGGTGCGGCTATTCCCCATAATGCCCTTGCCTTATTTCCTCATTAGTTAATTTATGAAAGCATTTCCATAGCCCATTCTTTTTATTTAATTAAGCACAACCCCAATTAAATTTTCAAATCTCAAACCCCTTATCACTCTAATATTTACATTATTATATTTAATTTATCTAATTAAATCTCCTTAAAATTGTTATTAAAAATTAGAGGTGTTACAACTAATACCCCCTTCTCGAATAGTTTGACTAGTAACATTTATGAATAAATATTTATTTGGCACGATTCAATAATAATGGTTACGAACATAATCGTAACTACAATCGATCAAATACTTTTTCTAAGGGTTTTTAACTTATATATATTTGACATATTTAATGCATTACTTTTGTCCTAATATAGCAATATAAACAATACAAAATAAAGCAAAAAAGTTACTTTATTTTGTATAAGATTCGTTATTAAAGTTGCGTTATATAGTCAAATTACATAGAGTGCACATCCTTAACTTTATCTGAGGATACCTCAAAGGTGATACAAGAAACATATTTCATTGAAAAAATTCTATAAGCTCAAAAGGAATAAAGAAAATGGAATTCGACATTTTCGCTCGGACAATTATCTCGTTGATTTTATTTTACTAAAGCGTTGCCAGCATCAATGTTCAAAGAAATAGTCTAAGGTACACATGAATGGTAAATGATCGATCAACCATCATAGTCGGTTGATACTTGTTTTAAAGGAGCACAAATTTTCCTCTGTACCTTTTCCATGTATCTAGGTTTTGTCCCAATCGATTATTGCAAAAATTTAAGACAATAATATAAATGAATTGCCCATGTGAGAAAAATTACCATGCACCAACTTATGTAATGATAGATATATCCCAGTGGTTGAACTGCTCTACCTTTGGTCCATGAGATCACATATTCGAATTATATGCAGCACGTGATTCGAACCACTGGACATACATTGACTTGTAGTATGCTAGATGCTACCTAAAATTTGTAATTCAACCATGTATTACCATCTAAATACCTAATTTTAATAAAAATGATAGATAAAATTGTGCCCTTCTAAATCTTTACACACATATATATTAAGTAGTGTTAGATAGTGTTTTGGTATCTTTTCACACAATACATGTTTTGGTTAAAGATTAAGATTATCAACAACTAAGCTCAAAATATTTAGATAAAAACCTAGAAGCGCAGCGCAAACAATCATGGACAGGAAAAGGAAGCCCATGTCAACATGTGAAAATACTTGCGAATGGGCCATCGTTCACGGAATGTAATATAAATAAGCGTAATGAAAAAATAAAATGTATGAAACGTAAAGCATGGGGCACAAACAACACTAATCAACATAAATATTTATGCACTAAAACAATACACAATATCAAATAATAAAAATTTAATATTTGTGATCTTGACAAAAAAAAAAATAAGTGCACAATAAGTAAATTAGTATTACATGTTAACGGAACTCCCAACAAATTGCATCTATTTTTGTGATTCAATGAGAAAATAAACGAAATATACCAAGGCCAACAGCTGACAACGATAAAACGGCACCAATACCGTATTTTATTAAATCTAATTTTGCAGTCTCCAATTGTGCTCTTAGCGCATGAATTTCCTGTACAGTATATATAGGATTATTTGTAATCAGTAAATAAACAACACAAATTAGCAAACTTTATACAATCTCATCAAAGATATGCATTACTCACTCTATCAAGTTTGCTATTCAACTCAGTAGTTTCTGAATTTTGCTTAGCTAGCTCATCTCTAGTCCGCCTGTAATTTTATATATACATAGCAGGAATCAGTTTTGATATGACATATTAACATAAAAAAATGCTCATTTACAAGAAATATGCACGTATAACATACTGATATCAGCGATTACACCCATTCATCTCTTAATTATTTAGACCAAATTAACCTCAATATTTTTCTTAAAATAATTCATAGATTACTTCATTCCTCACAGAATTGCTTGCATTGTACGTCGAAAAAAATTAAGTGAAAAATAGTTAGGATATGTAGTTTCATACATGCCTGTTGTACCTGTTTCCCTAGCCTATTCAGAGCTTAAATTTCAGTACACATTTGGATAATTCACATGATTGGTTGAACAAATTAAACAAATCCATAGAATAAATCTAACTTTAGCCAATTTGAATTCAAACGATAATAGATCTAACTAAAAGCTGAGATGCTTCAACTGATTTCAAACAATTTTCTATAAAAAAACACGTAAATCCAAAATGTGTATAATAAACCGAAAATTTAAAAACCTCAATTGACCGAAGTGAAAATGAAATCAGGAATCTTGAACGTAAGTATTTTTTTCAGCTAATACAATAGTCTTTGCATTATCTAGTTAGTTTGAAGAATGGCCCTTATTTCAGTAAAATAAGAATTATTATGAGTAAAATAGGAATTATTATGAGTAGTGTCACCATGTGCGCATTTTAATAGTTGAATAGAAAAGTTAGTAAACTGGTTGCCATCAAACATTTCAAAGTTCAACTATATCATAATAAAAGGCTATGAAAAAAAAAAAATTGAGTATACCAAATAAAGGCAGAAATCTTCATGCTAGCTAACCACAAACACAAAAATTAGTAATGCGACCATGAAACATTTAACAAAATTTTAGATTACCCAAATTATTTCGCATACTATGAATAGAGAGAGAATTAAAGCCCCCATGAATTAAGTCTACAATTTTGTTTCTACTTTCTAGGCGTAATATTTTGTACTCGTTTTCTGAGCATCCTAACATCGCCCACCATATAAACTACCCAATGATATAAAAACGTTATTTACGAGGAGAAATTATGTTTATATCAAAATTTCACAAAGAGATGTAGTGAAACTAAGAGAACAAATTCTGAAAAGAAAAAGAAAAAGAAATACCCTCTTTCAAGGTTGAGGTCCAAGCGTTGTCCAGCAGTAACCTTGTCAACTTCGTACCTGTTTTAAGATAGAATCCAGTATATTATAAATTCAAATAAGAAAAAAGTTTCACGTTAGCATATGTAATATGAAGTAAAACCATCAAACATTCTAATACTTTAATTCACTACGTATTTTGTCATTGTCCCCACGAAGCCTTTCATTTTCACGCTGGAATTCATTATGCATTTTCTCAATTTCCCCACGCAATTCATTATGCATTTTCTCAATGTCCCCGCGAAGTTTTTCGGTTTCACGTTGCAACAAAGAGGTATCCTGTATCCATATAAAAACTTAGTCAGTAATGCATAATGAATTGCAATCCATCAATCACCCAAACAAAAAATAAAGCCACGCATGGGACTTACTATGGTTTAATGACGTTCAAAATTTCACCATAATAACAAAAAATATTCTGTCATGAGTCTAAATCTGTGAATTACACATGTAGGATTTGGTTATAGTTTTTTCGGCGGATTACGTCAAACTACTTCTATTACTATAAGGATATATGAGTTTGGATATGTTACATATAAGTTTGACTATTCACAATTTGAATTTAGTTATAAAAGTGCAAATATTTCTTGCCAATAAATGAGGGGCAGTTTTGTTCAAATAACAATTCTATTTTTGAAATCATAATTCTAAACAACAACCGATCAAAGAATATTTTATATATTCAGCATTCGGTATTCAGAATCTAGCATTTGGTATAAAACATATGGTATTCAACATTCAATCATTCAAACAAATGGAGCCTCAATAGAGTGGCCCTAGTGGATTTAATATTCAAACTAACTTTTTTTTTATTTGATTAAATGTATGCATATGCATTGGCAAATAGTTTGTTTTAGAAAATATCCAGTTAAACACAAGTTTCTTAAATATGTGTTGAAACACAAGCTACTTAGAAATTATGGATTGATGTCAACTAAGTGATTGGTTGAAGCTTAATCAGAAGGTATGTTTAAAACATTTTTTTATTCTTGATTAATTTTATTCTAATATGAGTAATGCAAGAGACATTAATAAGTCTTCAAATAGCATTCTACAGGGAAATCTCTTCAGAGTATGACTTCCTCTTGACATATCATTTACTGTTTATGGATTGTCCAATGTATAACTAATTTTTTTTCTTTCTAATTTTAGTTCTTATTTTAATCATATATATTTCAGGATTTATTCTTGTTGTTTATACTATTTACGTTAGACTTTGCCTGTAAATATACCGAAAGTACATCATAATTCATAAGCTAACTAAAACCTCATAAAGTACTTGCTACTCAGTCAATAACGTTTTATAATTTGCATACACACCACTGCTCATTCTTTTTAAGTGCGGTATAAAATTCTGCACTAAAGATAAAAAATCTCAAAATTTCATGATAATCACGAAGCATCAAAACAAAGATCATTGATTAAAATAATCACAAAGCATCAAAACAAAGATCGTTGATTCCAAAATTTTAGAAACAAAAACTCGCAATTGTCAAATGGGAGCCTATTTAGACAGCAAACATTTAGGTCCTTAAGCGAAATCTCACCTCCATCTCAATATCTAATGCTGATAAAGGGGATTGATTATTATATAGAATTTACTTGTGTGCCGCAATTTCAAGCGTTGTTAAAATTACATAAATACATTTTAAATATTTCATATTTTATTGTACTTTTACATCAAGTGCATGTGTATGCACATCGTGTGTCATGTGCTGGTAATTATACAACTTAAATCTGTATAATACTAACTGTTATGTTTTGTTTTGTTTTCACTTGGTTTCGCCCTAACTAAATAGTGTATTTCACAGTTACCTTAATTGTTTGAGTATAGTAAATTTGTTTAAATATGTTTCAGTTTTACTTGTCAAAAAGCTGCATACACAAACATGATAAACAGTATGACCGTGTAAAATGTAAATACAATCAACCAGCAAATATATCTCCATTTAATCATTGACCAAAGTTGCAGACCCAAAGTATTTCCTCATGCGTTACCTTCATTCAACACTATATGTTTAATGGATGACAAGTACTATACCTACAAGATTTTAACCCAGAAGGAATACGGGGAAAAGTGGATACATACATAGGTACCAGTAGTCAGTGGATGCAGTGTATTAACATGACTCCAGCCCATGAGTTGCTACCAGGTTAAAACCCAACAGGAGAAACAATTTTCTTTCAGGATAACGGAAAAATGAACACAGATTACACGTTTACCACCCACTATATGTATTCAATATTCTGAATTTGACAATTCTATCGTGAAGTTTTTATGCACCTCATTAGAACCACTATACACAACAATGTATTATTAATTAGCATATCAAAGCTTTTAAATCACGGATTTCAAACAAAATCTTTGACTGAGATCATGTTCATGTTGATATCTTAGCAAGATGAAGATTTAAAACTCTAAACATATCTTGTTCCCTGCTCCCGTCTGTGGAGAATTAATTTCAATGTTGGTTAGTGGATATTTTGTAACTGTAGATTAATTCAACTATATATACGACTGACGTTTCAAAAAGATTCAATACCAGTACAATCGTCTTATCAATTGATTGCATGCAAAACTAACACCTAATACGTTCAAGAAAAAAGAAAATCACACCTGAAAGCTTTCATTTAAAACCTCATTAATCGCAGATGTAATCGCCTCAGCTTGCTTAGTTGGCAAACCTTGCGCCTCCAACTTTCTTAACTATATTGAACAAAAAACATACCTGATTAATTATTTGATTTCCAATCGAGCATTAAACACACAAAAGGAAATATAACAAATGCAATTTCTTACCAAGGCTAGAGTGTCAACTAGAAAGGTTCTCTTCCCATTGGCATTCACAAGCTGCGGAATACGTAGAATTTGGCCACGTCTGCTGCTATACAAATTATCAGACAAACTCAAAGAAGATGAAGCTGAAGAAGATGGTGGTATCGAGGTCGCGGAATCAGGAAGAAGACTACTGTAATTTCGATTTATTAGAAGAGACGAAGATATTGACTGTAATAGAAAAGATCCTCCTCTTTTGCAAACAATAACAGACATTTGAGATTATAGATTGGAATTTAGCTTGAGAATTAATAAAATGAAATTTAGGGGATTTCTTGAGCGCGACGAAATTGGTGAATAGAAATGGAGAAATTCGATTGGGAATATTTGGTTATTTCAAGTGAATTAGCTAAAGATACACGCTGCCTTTTTTTTACCAGAGAGAAGAAAACGAGAAATTAGAAATGGACTCTTTTCATTTCGTAAGATGGTCGTACAATTCGGGCACATCAGGATTCTATAAGCGGGATTGGGTTACATGTAATTATACTAATTTTAACTGAACCCAAAAATTCCTATCAAACCCCAACTTAATTTAAAAAAGTTAATTGGACAAAAATGCTTCATTTTACCCTTCTTTATTCTAACCGACGATACAAAAAAAAACATCTTTTACTCTAATTCATTTATTTTCACAAACCACGGTTTCTAATTTTAGTTAAATAAATCCAACTTTGTTTTTCAAATCAATTTTTTTTTATGAGAATGATGAATTGCAATGAGGTAAACCTTTTTTTTTTACATTTTAATTCGATTGAAATTTTGTTATATTGCAGAGGTCATAGTACGTGAATTACATTCTTACCCGTGGTCCGACTGCGAAATAAGATATGATTCACGCACACCAACTGTGTAATAATGATTTTTACCTTGTAGTTTAAAAATCATAATCACACAGTTGCTCTGCTTTGTGGTTATTCTAAAGAAAATAACGCTTAGCTTGTAAGGTATTAGATTAATTTCTCAGATTTTAGATTAGTATATTCAATTAGGATTTCAGATTTTCATTCAAGTAGATTCGATTAGGGTTTCAGATTTAATTAAAAAAGAAACTACAATGTCAATAGTTTTATGTTTTTGTGCATGAATAGAGTGGAGAAAAAATCGGAACTATTATACTGATTTATAAGGCTACTCAGCAAAAATAGAAGTACAACGATCATATTGGTGTTTGGGGCTACTTAGTTAATTTTTGGGTTCGAATAGAATTAGCTTATAATGTATTACTTAAACTTAAAACAGGAAGGAGACTTTACTGATGTGGCATTGTAAAATTTAGATACTCTTCATTCTCTAACAATATCTAGCTTTTGAGATTTTCTCTGGTTTTAGCTACTTCACACGCAATTTAAAAGCGGCCACTATTAACTGAAACCATGATTAACTACATTGGACCTATGTAATCTTCCCATCCATCTTTCTTGTAATTCCTCGCCTTATTCTCTAATCCATTTTTCGATGTTTTTAGATCCATTACAAAAGAATTAAAATTTCTCAACGCAACAATAATAAAAACTACATGTTAGGGCATCAATATTTGTTGCTCAATTTTTAAGCCAGTTAAGCACGGCCTGACCAAGTTCAAGCCAGCCTAGCACATCCAAACCCAGCTAGTTCATGCTAGTGCATTCCAAATCTGGCCCAAGCCAGCACATCTTGTAACGACCGGCAAATTTGACACTTAAAATAAAAGTAGTTAAAAATGAATTTTTCATAGAAGGATAAATTTGGTGTCACATATATAACCGTTGTGAATGTCTTTCCAAGCTAATCGGTTTGATGTATAATTTTGATGTATTTGGAGTTACACTTTGCGAAGTAGATGCCTTATAGTGTTTATATAGCGTACATAGTTGTTTTGGGTCAAATTGGATACATAATCCATAACCCCACCTAACGATTATATAAGAGAGGCCATGAAACCCTAGTCATTACCTCTATCTTTAGTTTTCTTTTCTAATTCTGAAATTGCTAAATTATCTGCATATGATAGATGACTCTCTATAATCCAAATTAATCTAAAATTCAAAGTGCCCGATACCCATCGAATTATATGTTATTTCGAAGCTCTTGATGACATGAATCAACGACAAATGTCCATTTATTGTAAAAATACTCAAATCAACCAAAATTTGTCGTCAAATGTTGAAAACGACAAATTCAAAGGGGCCAATTAGGTGTTTTTGATTGGCTGCGAATTACGAGGTGTGGCCGGCGTCAATTGGAAAGCCTCATCGGGAGGAGTCGAACGATGGTGGAAATTCGTCTAAATAACGTGTGTGGTGGCCGGAATTTGCGATTTAGGGCTTGGGCTATTAGGTTTTGGCGACGGCAGCGAGTGAATTGGAGGCAATGGTGATGGTGTCAGTCAGCGGCGCACATCTCGAGGAAGTAGATGGTGGTAGCGACATGGTCTCGGATAGTCAGAGGTAGGAGATAACGGCGATCAAAGCTGTCGTGGGTGGGTTCAAATGCAGAATCAGGGAAGATCTAGTACTGTAATAGAGTAAGAAAATTACATTTTAACCCTTCTATTTCCTTCAATTACAAATGGAACCTTGAAACTTCTGACCATCATATCCTTCGCATGCGAACTAGATCACACGCGGTTTCTTTGAATTTCTGACAATATGACATTTGGTTTACTGAGTTTGAAGGCGGTTAGCAAAAGCGTGTTGGTATGGTTAATTTAATTTAATTAATTGAACTATGAATTATAAAATACATATCTATTGATGAAAATTCATATTAATTGATGTATGTTGTGTTTTATAAATGATTGTTTGATTATTGTGGTGTACATCGATTGGATTGTTATTGTTGAGAACTGTATTACCGGATGTTTACTTATAATTAACTTTAGATTTGAACTTGGAAAATGATTAATTAAAATTGAATGGATGAGATTAGGCGATAATGTGAGAATTAGATAAATAATTGATAAATAAGGTTGTTTAAATTTTTGGATGATATTTGTAAATAATGGTGATTTAATGAATTAAACTGGAATTAACGTAAGAAAATGTAATGTTATTATTTATATATTTTTCGGGAAATTCACAAATAATAACGAAAAGTCTATTGCTAAACTAAATTGGAAAGTTTATTATTATTTATAAAATAAAGTGAGATACCATAAATAGTAATGAATTAGTTTTGGAATATATTAAAGAGGTTTAATATATATATATATATATATAATTTGACATAAAATAATGATATTATAGCTTTGGAAAGTAATTTGTTGCAAAATTACTATTTTTGATGTAAGATACGATGTTTAAGAGATTTGAAGTAATACGATTACAATAAAGTATTTTGAAGCACGTTATCATTTTGAATGAATTATTATTTTTTGAGATAAATAAAGGTGCTTTTATAATAAACAATAATAAAATGATTTTATACTTAAGTGAAAACGATGATCGTAAATATGATGTCTTAGATGGATGTAATATATGATTAATGGTTGATTTTATTTATCAAATACGTTGTTTTGAGATAATGAAATCACATTTGGATGTGTGTGCAATATTTTTTCATTATTACTACGTTGTGTAGTTAACTGTGATTTCATTATGTTGATGTTTGTGTTACTAATGTAGTGGATTAGTGCACATTTGATTGATATACATTTACATTGATGGTGTATTTCTAATGGTTTATAATTAGTATATATGTGAGTATATAATATATGTTGTGATTAATTTATTTGATGATAGGGGTTGACATTTAGTATCGTCAAATGTTTAATGACTAAGTGTGTTATTATTGTTGTTATCCCATATAATGATTAATTGGAATAAGTAGAAGTAGTGTTCCTGTTTGCATTGGTTGTAGTGGTTATTATGTGCTAACATATATTTGGATGTATGAGAAGAGCAGAAAATCGAACTACGTGGGTTTGATCCCCCAAAAAGGATGCATTGGAAGTCTTTTCTATGCAACAACCACTGATTCCCTTGAGGTCGGGGTGTATAGAAATTGACACAGCCTCAAAAATAGTTGACATCTTTTCCTTTTGTCTTATATATATCTACAGTTGTGAAGTTGTAGGTAGGACCAAAAAGCGAATGGAAAGATGGATGTTAGCTATATAGTGGATAATTTGGTATATTCATTATACCATTGTTATATTGCCCATGAGTTAGTAATAATTGATGTATTGAAATGTGAATTGATGTTGTAAAATGTTATAGTATTATCTTTTACCTCTCGTCTACCTAATCATCATATACATTTATCCATATTGTATCATATTTGTCTAGACTCACTTCCATGGACTCACATTATGTGCTACATGGTCGCTTATTATCCACCGTCACGTCAATCGTATATAAGACCCATACCCTAGACTAGCCTCGTGTCCTACAAGGTCACTTGTTGTCCTCGCATTAACTAATTGGACTCATGCACTGGACTAGCCTCATGCCCTATAGGATCACTTACATCCACATCTACACTAGTTTGCGGAAGCCTTTAGGGGAGCAACGCAATCCTAGACCACCTACTTGTGTGTTACAGGTTTCTATCTATATACATCTCCTGGGTTATTTACCTACACCTAGTCTTGTTCATGTCCTCGTACATTACCGTATTACATTTTTATACCATGACAACATATATAACCACTTCAAATAGCAGCCAAATGTCGCATACATTCATTTATTCAGAACGCTATTGTTTGCCTCGTTGTTAGCCTCCACTTACCTTCTAGAACACAAGAGAAACAAGACTCAAATCATTTATTACTTATTTATACAGGCCCTTCTGGGTCCAAGTTCAACCTATGCCTAGAACAGGCCACCGATGCACCGATCCAGCCCATTGGTGGACTAGTGTACACGTTTTCTGTAATTTTCGAGAAACTTGTGTTTTCATCGTCGTTTTTGCCTCTAGCCACCTCCATTCTGCCTCCAGTCGCCTGAGAACGTACCTAGTCCACATTTCTAAGTCTAATTTGATCATTTATTTCATTAATATCAACTTATAATCATCAAATTGTAGGATCGATTTCACCCTAGTGGGGGTGAATAGGGTGATACTAAAAATTAATGCAGAAATAAATATATAATAATTACAGCACAGATAATAGCAGAATAATAAAATTAGAAATAGAACAACATAGATTTACCCAGCTTCGGCAAAACCCTACCTACGTGTTGCCCCCAAGGTTTCTACTAGAAATTAAGTAGTCAGACGCTTACACACGTAAACTTGTGACACCCGCTATTGACTAACCTAACTCTACGCTCAAAAACCTACCACAACTCAGCCACTGAGTTGCAAATTCTCGAACTACACCACCGTAGTTCGTAACCTAGTCACACGACTAGAAAGTCACACAGCTAAAAAAGAAATTTACAACTGAAAAATAAAAGCTAAACAAAACCCTATTTATATATTTAAGCCCAAAGTAAAATATAAAGGCATATGCATGAAGGTAAATAAAAAATATGCAAATGAACCTAAATGGGAATATACAAATAAAAATATGACTTGACTTATTTGCCAAAATCTTAATTTCCCTCTCCCCCTTTTGTTAAGAGTAATAGTGTTAGAAAAATATAGATAAAGTGATTGACATTAGTACAACATTAATACCTAATCGAGTATAAATATTAAACTTCAATAAAAAAATCTAACAAAAATCATAAATACTCTGTTAGGAGCATATTCCACTTTAGAGTGATATGGGTGATGTCGGTATATAAAACCATATAGTTATGTCTATTTGTGGTAATTTATATCAGGAATTTGAATATCTACTAACCATGCATAACCGTTAGGACTTTTAAATGAGATTAGTAGTATTCCCAATTTTTATAAAAAAAATTTAAGCATCTTCTAACCACGCATAACTGTGAGGACTTTAAATGGGATTAGAATCAACTCATCTATTTAATAATCAATTTTGATATGTGTTCCTTACATGCATAACCGTGAGGACTTTGAAATGAGCATGAAAGCACATAAAAAAATATTCCAAGTAATTCACCCATGCATAACCGTGAGGACTTTTAAATGAGAGTGAATACTTTGGATGTTTTTATTGTAAAATAAAAAATAAAAACAAATAATTTCCCGTTTAAAATACCACATTTTGACATACTATATTGGATTTTGATGAGTGATGGACGTTATAAATATGATAGAAATAGAGATGGTCATGGAATTTTTACCAACAAAAGTTATTATAAATCTTTTTTAAATTTTTAAAGAAATTTACTAAATATACTGTCTCAAGCCATAATATATGATTAATATCAACACTCATCACTTTTTCAATCACTATTTATCTTTTCGATAATCACTAGGGAGTCAGATTAGTTAATGTAGACATTTAAGATCAAATCCAAAAATAATTATAAAATCAAATTTTCTAAAATGACTAATCTGAAACAAAGTCAACAAAAAACTATTTTCTAAAAGGGGTTTTATATAAAAAATGTCTGCTAATTTAAAATCAGTTAAAATGAAAAACATGCAGATATTTTCGTTGAAAATGATGCAACTAATGAATGTCTCAACATAAAACACGTTCCACTAGTACTTTTTCTATCAACTAGGCTACCAGCATAATCTACATCTGAATACTACTTTAACTCAAAGTTATCAGATGGATATCAAAGACCAAACCGTGAGATGTGCAACAAATACCTTATAATCATTTTACAGCTTTTAAAATGTGATTCCTTAAGGATTTGATTGAAAACGTGCACATAAACATCTAGTGAACATATTGTCAGATCTAGAAGCAGTAAGATAAACAAATATATCCACGTGTACCTAGAGTAATCATCAACCAACACAAGACACTATCTTTCCACCTAAACTTTCAATATCGTTAGTCCAAACGAATCTATATGAACTAGTTCAAGGATGAAAAGATGATTGGTCAACATTTTTGCCTAAGTCAAAATCAAAATCAACCTACATTTCTTTATCGCATCACTGGCTGATTTACATCAGATTATGGTGCAGATTTTCAACATTTAATATATCGTTCAAGATAAATGTACCGTTACCTATTTTACCTTTGCCGATAATGTTTCATTGTTGCCCATTATGATGCTTCCGCCATTGTGCTAGGCTAAGGAACTTTGATTTGTCGTCCGTCATGTGCCTAGAACAGCCAGAATCCAGGTATCACTCTTGTTGTTCCTTAGCCTGCCACTGCACCTACACAAGAAAAGATTTTTGTGACCTATTTGTTTTTATACTTCCATGATTGTTAGTGACAGTAGATTTTGGAAAATAAGTTTGTGTAGACCCAAGACAATCTATTTTGGCACCCAGATTTATTTAATTCTAAGGGATTTTACATTCGTGCCTTTAGTAACCCAAATTGGTATGGTTTTCACGTGTTTGGGTCTATACCAACAATTATTGTGATTGTGTCCAGTTTTTTCACAAATCGTGCACTTGGAATTGACTTGATTAATTTCGCTTCTAACACGTTCAGATTGAGTATACCGAAGTCCTTATCTAACAGCATTGACAGTTTGTTTCCCTAATAGCATATTTAGTGATTTTTCTCCTTTGGAGAATTTTCCTAAAGTTGTAGACAATTGTTGGACTTGTGTTTTGAGAGATTCATTTTCATTCAATAATTGAGTGCACTTTTTAATAGAATTTTTTCTTCTAGTATTTTCACTTTCTTTCAAAATCAGAATTTCATTTTCAAGTGATTTAATTTTAATTTTTGATTTTTTAATTTCTTCTTCGAATGATGGACACTTATCACACTTAGGGCACTTGTTTCGATAGTTTTTAACCAATTGATCAAGCTGTTTATTTAGTTCTATCAAACTATCTCTTTGTGATTAAATTTTAGCGTACTTCTTCTTAAGTCGTTCAAAGCAGCCATTTACTTCGTGAAAATTTATAAGTAATTTTGAGTGAGTGAGTTTTGATACCTCGCTTGGCTCGTCATCATCGCTATCAGTTGTATCACCTCGAAGACACAGATCTGCTCTTTCACTCTCACTGCTAGTGCTTTTATTATCATCATCACTTTTATTCCAAGTGGCTGCAAAACTTCTCCTTTTCGATTTCTTTCCTTGGCCGAGTCGATTCTGAGGACAATTGGGCTTGATGTGACCGGGTTTATTGCACTTGTGGCAAATGATCTCCTGCTCTTCTGAGTTGTTTAGTACTTTGACTATTCTGCTTTTCAATTGTTGATTTAGAGTTGGATTTCCATATTTGTGGTTCCACCTTTTGAATCTCTTTATTAACAGTGCTAGTTCGGTTGCTCCATCGTCATCGTCGTCATCATCACTTTCCGTTGTACCTTTCAGAGCTATTGATTTCTTTCTCGTATCACCTCCTTCACGTTCTTCCTTAAATTTGATTTCTAGCTCATAAGTGATGAGATTTCCGATGAGTTCTTTAACTTTAATTTGTTTCAGATCTTTTGATTCTTGAATAGCAGTCACTTTTGCTTCAAAATTTCATGGAAGAATTATGAGGATTTTTTGAACTATTTCCAGCTCTGTGTATGGCTTTCCAAGTGATTTTGATTTGTATACTAGATTAGAAAGTCGTCCATACATTTCTTTGACACTTTCATCTTTTGCCATTGTGAAGTTTTCGTATTCGCTACTGATCATGGCAAGGCGAGATTCTTTGACTTGGGAGGTTCCTTCGTGAGTCACTTCAAGTGTGTGCCAAATTTCCTGCGCAATTAGACAATGTGAGACACTATTAAATTTAATTTGATCTAATGAACAAATAATAGAATTCATAGCTTTAGCATTAGCATTCTGCAATTTATTTTCAAGGTATGTCCATTGATCCATCGGTTTTTCAATTTCTTGATTATCTACCACTATAGTCGGTGTCCTATATCTCATCTCAACAATATTCCAAGCATCAATGGTTTTTAGAAAAAATTTCATTCTATTTTTCCAATAAGCATATTCACCATTGAACATGGGTGGTCTAACTATAGACTGACCCTCAACAAAAGCATTATTAAAAGAAGCCATTTTAAAAATTCAAAATTTTAAAACAAAAATTGGTTTTTGAAATATCAAATTTTAAAAAAATAGTTTTTGTTCCTAGCTCTGATACCACTTGTAGGATCGATTTCACCCTAGGAGGGGGGGTGAATAGGGTGATACTAAAAATTAATACGGAAATAAATATATAATAATTGCAGCACAGATAATAGCAAAATAATAAAAGCAGAAATAGAACAACACGGATTTACCCAGCTTCGGTAAAACCTTGCATATGTGCTGTAACGACCCACTATTTTGGACCATTCAAATCGACAATACATCCACACATGTCGGACTTGAATAATTCAAAACAATAGATTGTTAATTTAAATTGGCAAAACTCAACATATACAGTAATAAATAAATCACATATCACAGACACAGAGTAATATAACAATAGTGCAGCGGAAACAAAAGAACAGTAGTTCATGAAGCTACTATATATATAACAGAGTTAAACAAGATACAATAGAAGTCTCAAATACAATAGTCAAATACAAAATTAGAATACATCACTGGAATCAACTGAATATCTGAAAGCTGGATAGATAGTTGGATCTCCAAGCGAAGCTCCAACTCCAAAGGTGAGTCTCGAATACTGGTACACTCAGTCTGACCCGAGCGTAAAGAAAACACAAAACACTCGAGTCAGGATTAACATTCTCATATCAATAAATCCAACTCAAGTGAAATAACGACTGAAATATAAGTAACTCAAAGGATGTTTGGGATAACCATCCTCCAAGGATCCGTTAAACTATCTACTATTTAGTAGTGTACGCTAAGTAGGTAATGCCTATCAGTAATATAAAGTATCAAAATAGTGTTAAGACGTTACCATTATCCCCCTTAACACATTTTATATAAGCATCATAGTCTATACAGCACTGTAAACTCCACCATAAACTAGTGGGCTATCAGGGAGTACTCCATAGGTATAACACAAAACAATTCGTAGTGGTCGCGTATAGGGATACAAGTATGACAAGGCACATGAGGCAATACCCAAGGTAGTGAAACTACCGTTTGCCTGATCCGGACTGGTGAGAACGCATCGCCGCAACGATCGCAACACCGCGAAACAACACTCCCAAATCAAGGGTGCGCACCAATCAAAAACAAGTAATGAGTAGTTTACGAAGAAGTGTGTCCGCTAGAGGTAGCTAACCTCACTGGCCCGGTACGGCTCCTGTTTAAGTCATTTCCAATTTGACACAAGTGTCAAAGTCATCCATTATCGTTCTCTTTCTTCAAATCCAGCAACGTCATCATTCCAACCACTTCATTCTGGATCACACTCCGCGTATAATAGTTATTAAAGTGGTTTTCGGTTTGGACAGAGAGTATGTCCCTAACCGATCCTGGACTCTTCAATAACTACGTAATTATTACACCGATTGGTCATTTAATAAACTTTCAAAACAGTTTATATTTCAAAACCGAAATATCATTGCCATTTCAAAACCATATCCATACGATATCATTTTTACTTCAAATAAATCCATTTCCAAAATCATATCACTTTCCAAAGTTATATCACTTTCGAAATCAGAAGTCTTTTAAAAATCAAAACACTTTGGAAATCAAAACTTTGAAATTCATAACACTTTGAAACTATAGCTTGAAATCATAACATTTTGGAATTTATAACACTTTCCTCTTAAAAACAGTTTAGATATTAAAATTTGTGTATATACTAAAATAGTTTATAAAATAAAAATAGTTTATATAAAATAGTTATAAGTTAAAATAGTTTATAATAAAATAATATATATTGAAAATGATTTATATAAAATAGTTTATATTAAAATAATTTATAAAGTAAAATATAAATAGTTGTAGATATAGTTTAAAGATACTTTATAAAATAAAATAGCTTCCACACATTCACAAATCGATTCAAATTATCTCGACTTCCAAATTTAACTTCATTCAATCTCAATTCATAAATTTCAACTCAATTCAATTCTCAATAAATCATTTTGAATTATAACGATTTCAAATACAGATTTGAAACGCAAAATAAACCATTAAATTTCAAAATATTTCAAAGCTTTAAATATTCCACATTTCAAAAACTAAATTTGATAATTCCATTTATATCTCAAATTAATTTCATTACATTTAGTTTCTGAGATATTTCTTTAATCATTTCAATACATCTAAATACAACTTCAATTTACAAATTTATATAAACAAAATATCCCATTTAAATTTATATAAGATTAAAATATTCATTTAAGCCACTTTTTAATCAAGTTCAAGTTATAAAACATATCTTAAAATTTCAAATTTAATAGATTTCAAATCAAACTTATTTAAGTATAATTATTAAATAATTAAGAATTCCAAATCAATTTCAAATTTATCTTTCAACCTGAAACATTATAAACTTTATATTTGAAAATATAAATTTTACATAAATACTCAAAACATATTTTTATATTGATTCAAATCAACTTTAATAAATC
Source organism: Allium fistulosum (assembly GCA_030737815.1). Classification (NCBI taxonomy): domain Eukaryota; kingdom Viridiplantae; phylum Streptophyta; class Magnoliopsida; order Asparagales; family Amaryllidaceae; genus Allium; species Allium fistulosum. Next base: position 133,385,014 of record CM060903.1, on the reverse strand, counting down.
TTTAAAATCAATATTTATTAAAACCATATATTTCTTTTCAAAACCATAGAAATCATTTCAAATTATTTATATATAGACCAACTGTGTCTGTATATAATTTTCTACCCTATGGTCAAGTGATACGGATATTTATCATTTCAATCCGTAATTTAAATATATACGGGTATATATATATATATATATATATATCATTTCAACCCGTAATCCCAAATTCAATTCAATTGAAAATCGCTTGGGTTTATCATTTCAACCCATAATGATTTTCTCCTATTCTAAAGTCCGTTCGGGTATGTATCATTTCAACCCATAGTGATTCTATACTAACAGGGAACTTGCAGAGTGATAACAGATATGATAATAATATAACAGGCATATATCATCAATATAAATAACAGATAATGGTGTCAGATGTCACAGGTGAACTGATACAGGTGATGACATATGTATAGCAATATAAATAACAGATAATGGTGTCAGATGTCACAGGTGAACCGATACAGGTAATAGCATATATATAACAGTGTAAATAACTAACATAAGTGAAGTGACCCACTTCTTTTGGATTGTTATTTTTTAGTGATTTACTGTTGAGATTTTTTTTTTACCAAGTGATCACTTCTTTAATTTCATTTCCCCCAAGATCCAAATTCTTACCAATATAAAAATATTAGTATATAAGTCAATTCAAGTCATTTATATATATGAAGATATATAAATGTTTCCTTGCTTATCAAAGTATTAAAAATTAACAAGGAAAATTCAATCACACAATATTTCTCATTTTTCAGAGAATTGGTGTCACATAGCCATTTCTATTTTTACATTCCCCTTTTTGATCTCAAGCTTGATTAATATTAAATTCGAATATTGTCACTTATAATTTTCTTGCTTACTTCTCAAATTAATTGGTTTCTTGGTTTACAAGCCATACTTTTTAAATTCCGGAATTCTTTTGTGGTTTGGTACTTATCATATGAATACTGAGGTGATAAACTAGGTTGAAATCTAAGCAGAGAAAAACAACACATGTGATCAAGGTTTAGACACAACAAGCACAAACCAATCATGACAGACAAAATGCATATTTCCTGGTTAACTGAGCAATAGTCATCACATGAGTGATGGTGTTGTGATCTACTTTATAAATCACACAACTTCTTATATCTGGAGCTAGAAAAGTGTTGAATCTGGTGTCTTACCACTTAGTATCAGTTTTGAAGCTATAGTATCATATTTTCCCAACCTAGTGTTAGATCAGTAGTTATAGTATCAGAAATTTCCTACCTAGTATCAGTTTTATAGTATCAGATTTCTCCTACTTAGTATCAGTTTTATAGTATCAGATCTCTCCTACTTAGTATCAGTTTTATAGTATCAGATCTCTCCTACTTAGTATCAATTTTAATTTCATAACTGAAGTGCCTCAAGACTGTCTAGAAAAATATGTTCACATATCAGATTAAATGGCATCTTCTCCTTCAGCATTATCTACTAAAACTATTTCAGAACTTGTTACTTAAGTCTACAGCTCACAAACACATATAACATTTAAGTTTCTTTTTCTTCTTACATACTGTTTTCCAGATATCAAAGCAAAAGACACTCATGAAAATACTTAGAACATATTAGAGTTTGCCTAACTTAATTATTACAAAGACACTGCTACTTCTCTTAAACACTTTAAATTCCTCAAGATCTCCAAATATCCATGCAAGCAAGCAAGCAATTCATGCATCATTCCCTGCAGCAAAACTTTGAACTGCCCCAATAAAATGAGACACCCCAAGTATTGCAAAGGCAACAAATAGGGTCAGAAATAAATTCTGGTGTGAGTGAAATCAAGTATGCAAAATATCTTGTAAATTCTTAAGGCTGTACAGAGAACTTTTCTATAAAATGCAATTCAAATCCCAATTAAAATCTGAGAATGTGTATATTTAGGTTTATCTATAAACATACACCCAAGCATTCATCCATTCACTTCATTCAGTTGTACAAGTACAAAACTCCTATGGATTAACTCCTTAAATTCCATAGCATCATTTCTCTTTCTCATCTTTTCATTTTGTTTGGTCTGAACTCTTGCCATTGAACACCATGTGTGCATTGCAAAGGGGCTCAGTTCTGTTAACCCTTTACACAGAGGCCTACAGGACTTAAACAAGTCATGCACATACCCATCAACCACCTGCTGATGAGTAGATCAAGGCACTACTCCTAAATTATTTTATAATTTAGAGACCATGCTTATTTATTTCTTTCTGAGGAATTTTTCTTTTGATTCCAGAGATGCTCGTATTCTTTCCTTCCTTATATAGGTCAAGAATTATTAAAATCACCCAAAGATCATATCCAGACATACAAAGCATTCATGTAAAATTGCACACCTTATTTCAAAGTCATTTTTGCTTTAATCACATTTTTCTAAAACCTGCTTATATTTTTATTTCTAGAAATTTTCCATTGCTTACACAAATATGAAGAAGTCATATGCAAAACTATATTTATTCTTTTACTGTGAACATAGGGAATGGTTTTTGAGAAAAACCCATAAAAACTTATTGGTTTATGATTTGAACAAATCAGCACATATTTGTAATATTGCATTGTTCATCTCATTTTTAATATAGACTAGACATAAGCATGAATCCCAATATTCACACTGCCTACTTCTTTTCTTTCATTGATACCCTATTCCACAGTAAAACGTTTGATTCATTTTTCATATCAAAACTAGTATATATAAAATCTATTTCTGTGATTAGTGTATTTGTTTGATTATCTATATTTTAAAACAAAAACTGAAACCATCACAACAAGTCAAAACAGATTAAAACCTCATCCAAAAACTCAACCAGAATACCATCCATGATCAACATATTTTCATCCAGAAAATAAAATCAAATAGGAAAAACATAATGTAATGTTTATATAAAATAACTTGGCTGCCCTTAACATGGGTCTTAATGCCTTACAGATCATAAGTGATTAATCACTCACCTTCCTCCTCTCTTCCCCGAGAATGTCTAAGCTTGAAAATAGGGTGAGCTCTCCTTTCTTTCTTTTTTTAGTGTGTTTCTGTTTTCCCCCAGAGAAAACCTCTGCTTCCCTCTTGATTTAAATCATTTTGCTAGGGTTTTACTAAAGGAAAAACCCATTTTATCCTCACATTACTCAGAGAATTATGTGTGTGTTGTTATGGCTAAATGTGCCATTTTCTCTTGATTTCTATTTCTAGTAAAAGCAGTTGCTTCTCTGCTTTTCTGTGCACATGCTATTTGCATGATCCATCTACACATCATCTTTGTGTGACTCAGATACATTGTATACCTTGTTAGGCCTGAATGGTCCTCTTATATTATTTCAAACCATTTATTTCCTGATTTATTTTTGAGAAGGTGTTTATGCACAATAATACTAAACTGGTTCTCATGCAATTTGGTTATCAAAAGGGCTTTATCATTTTATACTTCTTTGGCTACTCATATCTAATACATATATATTTATATATATATATGTGTATATATATATACAGGAGATATCTGTATATAAAATCTCACTCATATTTGATCATTTTCTTCTCACTATATTTTATTGAAAAAAAATCTCTATCCTCTTATTTATTCATTTCACTTACTCCTAATATTATTATTGTCAGACTATATTTTCTTTTCTTAAATATTCTCATTTTAAAATTATTTTTATCTCAATAATTTGGGTCTTCACATACTCTCCTCCTAAAAGGAATTGTGTCCCACAATTATTCTCTCATACATTTCCATCCAAATGTATACAAAGCATAATTTCAATTGAATGAAATTTCAGAAACTCATTCATTCCAAATCAATCAAACATAAATAAATAATTTTAAGGTCTCATCATAATTTTTAAACATACCTTTAAGTAGAAAACAGATTAGGATATTTATCCTTTATCCTCTCTTCAGCCTCCCAAGTGCAATCATTCCCATCCAAACTCCATTGGATTTTAACTAGTTTAATTATTTTATTTCTCAGTTTCTTTTCTTCTCTAGCCACAATGCCCACTGGTTCCTTTTTATAAACCAGATTTTCTTGAATTTCAACATGTGTAGGAGATTCAAGAATGGACTCTTTATCATGCACCCATTTTATCAATTGGGATACATGAAATACATCATGTATTTTGCTCAATTCCTCTGGTAACTTCAACCTATAAGCTAAAGTCCCTATTCTTTGAACAATTTCATATGGTCCTACATACCTTGGTGACAGTTTCCCTGCTTTTCCAAATCTCAATATTTTCCTCATTGGTGAAACCTTGAGAAACACATAGTCTCCCACCTCAAATTCTACTGGCCTTCTCTTTTTATCTGCATAAGCTTTCTGTCTCTCTTGAGCTACTCTCATTCTTTGCCTCACTAATTCAATTCTTGCAGAAGTTTCTTTTACATGGTCTGGTCCAAGCAACACCCTTTCACCAGCCTCCATCCAACATGCAGGAGATAAACAAGGCTTCCCATACAAAGCCTCAAATGGAGCCATTCCTATAGTGGATTGGTAGCTATTATTATAAGCAAACTCAGCTAAATAAATATGATCCTCCCAGTTGCCTCCAAAATCAAGTATGCATGCTCTCAGCAAATCCTCTAAAACTTTATTAACAATCTCAGTTTGCCCATCTGTTTGTGGGTGGTAGGCTGTGCTTAGGCTTAGTTCTGTCCCCATAGCTTCTTGAAAGCTACTCCAAAACCTTGAAGTAAACAAAGTATCTCTATCACTAATGATAGTCTTGGGGATGCCATGCAACCTCACTATTTCCTTCACAAATAATTGAGCTAGCTTGTGAGCATTTCTGTTTGAACTTATTGGGATAAAGTGTGCTGTTTTTGTGAGTCTATCAACCACTACCCAAATACTATCATTTCCCTTCCTTGTTCTCGGCAAACCATCCACAAAATCCATTGATATACTCTCCCATTTCCAAGTAGGCACTTCCAAAGGTTGCAATAGGCCTGAGGGCCTTTGATAGTCTGCCTTTACTTGTTGGCATGTCAAGCAATTTGCCACATATTTTGCTACTGCTCCTTTCATTCCTGGCCACCAATAATTTCTCTTGAGATCATGGTACATTTTTGTACCACCTGGATGGATTGTATACTTTGTTTTGTGATGCTCATCCATAACTTCTTGCTTTAGTTCCCCTACATTTGGTATGCAGAGTTTCCCCTTTTTCCTTAAGTATCCTTTACCATCTACCTCATAGTTTTCCACTGTCATGCCTTGGGATATCATGTTCTTTTTCTCCTTCAAATTTATATCTTGATTTTGCATTTGTCCTATTTTATCAACCAGTGTTGATTTTAAGGATAAGAGGCTTAATCTACCATATTCAATCATCTTACTGTGTGTCTTATCTGATACACTAGCTTCTTCTTTCACTTCCACCTCACTAAGAATTATCAAATCCTTGAATTCTGCCATCATTAAGCTTGCCAATTTAGCTTGATGTCTACTTAATGCATCTGCTACTTTATTAGCTTTTCCAGGGATATACAATATATCAAGATCATAGGCAGCTAGAAATTCTACCCACCTATGTTGCCTCATGTTCAAGTCTTTTTGGGAGAACAAATATTTAAGTGACTTATGATCAGTAAACAATTCAAACTTAGCACCCAATAAATAATGTCTCCATAGTTTCAATGCATACACCACAGCAGCTAGTTCTAAGTCATGTGTAGCATACCTAGTTTCATTTGGCTTGAGTTGCCTTGATGCATAAGCTATGACTCTACCATGTTGCATAAGCACTGCCCCCAATCCAGATCCACTAGCATCTGTGTAAACTACTAATTCTTCATTACCCTCTGGCACTTGTAAAACTGGAGCTTCTACCAGTGCCTTCTTTAGTGATATGAAAGCTTGTTCACACTTCTCTGTCCACACATATGGTTGCTCCTTTTTAGTTAACTTGGTCAATCGGATAGCTATCCTTGCAAAATCTTTTATAAATCTCCTATAATAGCCTGCCATTCCCAAAAATGACCTCACCTCAGTTACTGATTTGGGTCTACTCCAAGATTGCACTGCCATCACCTTATTTGGGTCTACACTAACCCCTTGTTGTGATACAATATGCCCCAAAAAATTTACTTCCTTCTGCCAAAATGTACATTTAGAGAATTTGGCTTTTAAATCATGTGCCCTCAGTCTAGACAAAACCAGATGCAAGTGCTTTGCATGATCTTCTTCTGATTTTGAATATACTAATATGTCATCAATAAAGACAACCACAAATTTGTCTAGAAAATCTCTAAATGTTCTATTCATTAAATCTACAAAATATGATGGTGCATTTGTCAATCCAAAAGGCATCACCAAAAATTCATATAATCCATACCTTGTGTTGAAGGCAGTATACTTAATACTCTCTTCCTCCACCTTCATCTGATGAAACCCAGAGGCTAAATCTAGCCTTGAAAAGACCCTTGCTCCATTTAATTGATCGAATAGATCATCAATTCTAGGAAGTGGATATTTGTTTTTAATGGTGACTTTGTTTAATTCCCTATAATCAATGCACATTCTCAAAGTACCATCCTGCTTCTTCACAAATACAATTGGAGAACCCCAGTTTGAACTACTAGGCCTTATGAAGCCTTTCTGCTCCAGTTCTTCCAACTGATGTTTCAATTCCACAAGTTCTTTAGGACCCATTCTAGTTGGCTTCTTGACGATTGGGCTGGCTCCTGGGATTAGCCTTATTTGAAATTCTACTTGCCTATTTTCTGGAACACCTATGACTTCACCAAAGACATCTGGGTATTCATTTATAATTTTTATGTCCTCCAGTGTTAATTCTTTCTCAGTCATGCTACATATGTGGTTACAGTAATTGATTTTAGCAATTTCACTCATAACTATAATATTTTTACCATTTTCTGTTTTCAGAGAAATAGTAAGATTTTCTAAGTTTAAAATTGCTTTGTATTTTCTTAGCCAATCTACTCCTAGAATAATTCCTATTCCAGGATATTTTAGCACAAACAAATCAGAACTAAACATATTTCCACCTATGTTTAACTCTACTCCCAAACATTTAATCCCTAGCATGCAAGAATTACCTAGTGGGCTTTGAATAAACAAGGGATTATCAACTAAATAGCATGTGAGAGTTAATTTATTCACTATGTCTTGGGATATTAGTGAATGTGTTGCTCCAGTGTCATATATAACTGAGATGGGGTGATCTTTAATTAGAAGTATACCTTCCAATTGTCCAGAACTTCCCACTGCAGTTGCTTTTGCTTTGCCCTCAAGTGCTCCTACCTTTGCTCCCTTTTTGAACTCTGGGCAGTTTCTTTTAATATGGCCTTCCTTCCCACAGTTATAGCAGCTAAACAATGCCTTCTTGGCTGCTTGACACCTATTACTCATGTGTCCTTCTTTGCCACAATTAAAACAAGTAACCTTCTTCTTAGCTTCCCCAGTGGCTGCTCCCTCCATTTTCTTATCCATATTCTTTTTGTCATAGGGATGTGCTCTATTTTTCCCCTTCTTTTGATTGGTAGCCCTCATGCTCCTAAATTTTTCCCTTGCATTGTCATGTTGTTCAAAAGAAAGAGCAAGGTCTATGACTTGATCAAATGTTTTATCCTTGTATGGTAACATTGCTCTACTCAGACCTGCATTTAATCCTTGGATAAATCTTGAATTCTTTGATTCTTCATCTCCTATGAGCATAGTTCCATACTTGGACAAACTCTCAAATTTTTGAGTGTATTCAGTCACACTCATTGGTCCTTGCCTCAGCCTTATGAATTCTTCAAGCAATGTTGCCTTAGCTGTTGCTGGAACAAACCTTGCTTCAAGCATTTCCTTGAATTGATCCCATGTTATCTCATTTTCTGGCCTTCCTGTGATGATCACCTCCCACTAATCTAAGGCTGCTCCTTTGAGTCTCCTTGAAGCTATCTGCCTCTTTCTTTGGTCATTAATTTGCATATCTGCAAATATCCTTTCCAAAGTTCTCAACCATGTCTGCACTCCCATAACTCCCTCAGTGCCTTCAAAATCCTTGCCTCCCAAATTTGAAAATGTCTTCAATAACTTAGCTAATTCCTCATGAGGATTCTCTTCCCTCTGCACTGCTCCTTCTCTAAATGCCCTCACCAAATCTTGCAAGTTAACCATTGGTGTTGTATTGGAGGGTCCTGCTCCATGACTTGGTGGTCTTCCTACCATGATTCACTATTCAATTGCATAGCTAGTCAGTCATATTTCTAATTTAATTATTTTTCTGAAATTTATTTCTACTGTGGATGTTTATTTCTATCATTACTATATTTTTTTTTTAGAATTTTATCCTTACAAGAAAATTGGATAATATATTTATGCTATGTTTTAATAACATAGCTCTGATACCAACTGAAGTGACCCACTTCTTTTGGATTGTTATTTTTCAGTGATTTACTGTTGAGATTTTTTTTTTTACCAAGTGATCACTTCTTTAATTTCATTTCCCCCAAGATCCAAATTCTTACCAATATAAAAATATTAGTATATAAGTCAATTCAAGTCATTTATATATATGAAGATATATAAATGTTTCCTTGCTTATCAAAGTATTAAAAATTAACAAGGAAAATTCAATCACACAATATTTCTCATTTTTCAGAGAATTGGTGTCACATAGCCATTTCTATTTTTACATTCCCCTTTTTGATCTCAAGCTTGATTAATATTAAATTCGAATATTGTCACTTATAATTTTCTTGCTTACTTCTCAAATTAATTGGTTTCTTGGTTTACAAGCCATACTTTTTAAATTCCGGAATTCTTTTGTGGTTTGGTACTTATCATATGAATACTGAGGTGATAAACTAGGTTGAAATCTAAGCAGAGAAAAACAACACATGTGATCAAGGTTTAGACACAACAAGCACAAACCAATCATGACAGACAAAATGCATATTTCCTGGTTAACTGAGCAATAGTCATCACATGAGTGATGGTGTTGTGATCTACTTTATAAATCACACAACTTCTTATATCTGGAGCTAGAAAAGTGTTGAATATGGTGTCTTACCACTTAGTATCAGTTTTGAAGCTATAGTATCAGATTTTCCCAACCTAGTGTTAGATCAGTAGTTATAGTATCAGAAATTTCCTACCTAGTATCAGTTTTATAGTATCAGATTTCTCCTACTTAGTATCAGTTTTATAGTATCAGATCTCTCCTACTTAGTATCAGTTTTATAGTATCAGATCTCTCCTACTTAGTATCAGTTTTAATTTCATAACTGAAGTGCCTCAAGACTGTCTAGAAAAATATGTTCACATATCAGATTAAATGGCATCTTCTCCTTCAGCATTATCTACTAAAACTATTTCAGAACTTGTTACTTAAGTCCACAGCTCACAAACACATATAACATTTAAGTTTCTTTTTCTTCTTACATACTGTTTTCCAGATATCAAAGCAAAAGACACTCATGAAAATACTTAGAACATATTAGAGTTTGCCTAACTTAATTATTACAAAGACACTACTACTTCTCTTAAACACTTTAAATTCCTCAAGATCTCCAAATATCCATGCAAGCAAGCAAGCAATTCATGCATCATTCCCTGCAGCAAAACTTTGAACTGCCCCAATAAAATGAGACACCCCAAGTATTGCAAAGGCAACAAATAGGGTCAGAAATAAATTCTGGTGTGAGTGAAATCAAGTATGCAAAATATCTTGTAAATTCTTAAGGCTGTACAGAGAACTTTTCTATAAAATGCAATTCAAATCCCAATTAAAATATGAGAATGTGTATATTTAGGTTTATCTATAAACATACACCCAAGCATTCATCCATTCACTTCATTCAGTTGTACAAGTACAAAACTCCTATGGATTAACTCCTTAAATTCCATAGCATCATTTCTCTTTCTCATCTTTTCATTTTGTTTGGTCTGAACTCTTGCCATTGAACACCATGTGTGCATTGCAAAGGGGCTCAGTTCTGTTAACCCTTTACACAGAGGCCTACAGGACTTAAACAAGTCATGCACATACCCATCAACCACCTGCTGATGAGTAGATCAAGGCACTACTCCTAAATTATTTTATAATTTAGAGACCATGCTTATTTATTTCTTTCTAAGGAATTTTTCTTTTAATTCCAGAGATGCTCGTATTCTTTCCTTCCTTATATAGGTCAAGAATTATTAAAATCACCCAAAGATCATATCCAGACATACAAAGCATTCATGTAAAATTGCACACCTTATTTCAAAGTCATTTTTGCTTTAATCACATTTTTCTAAAACCCGCTTATATTTTTATTTCTAGAAATTTTCCATTGCTTACACAAATATGAAGAAGTCATATGCAAAACTATATTTATTCTTTTACTGTGAACATAGGGAATGGTTTTTGAGAAAAACCCATAAAAACTTATTGGTTTATGATCTGAACAAATCAGCACATATTTGTAATATTGCATTGTTCATCTCATTTTTAATATAGACTAGACATAAGCATGAATCCCAATATTCACACTGCCTACTTCTTTTCTTTCATTGATACCCTATTCCACAGTAAAACGTTTGATTCATTTTTCATATCAAAACTAGTATATATAAAATCTATTTCTGTGATTAGTGTATTTGTTTGATTATCTATATTTTAAAACAAAAACTGAAACCATCACAACAAGTCAAAACAGATTAAAACCTCATCCAAAAACTCAACCAGAATACCATCCATGATCAACATATTTTCATCCAGAAAATAAAATCAAATAGGAAAAACATAATGTAATGTTTATATAAAATAACTTGGCTGCCCTTAACATGGGTCTTAATGCCTTACAGATCATAAGTGATTAATCACTCACCTTCCTCCTCTCTTCCCCGAGAATGTCTAAGCTTGAAAACAGGGTGAGCTCTCCTTTCTATTTTTTTTAGTGTGTTTCTGTTTTCCCCCAGAGAAAACCTCTGCTTCCCTCTTGATTTAAATCATTTTGCTAGGGTTTTACTAAAGGAAAAACCCATTTTATCCTCACATTACTTAGAGAATTATGTGTGTGTTGTTATGGCTAAATGTGCCATTTTCTCTTGATTTCTATTTCTAGTAAAAGCAGTTGCTTCTCTGCTTTTCTGTGCACATGCTATTTGCATGATCCATCTACACATCATCTTTGTGTGACTCAGATACATTGTATACCTTGTTAGGCCTGAATGGTCCTCATATATTATTTCAAACCATTTATTTCCTGATTTATTTTTGAGAAGGTGTTTATGCACAATAATACTAAACTGGTTCTCATGCAATTTGGTTATCAAAAGGGCTTTATCATTTTATACTTCTTTGGCTACTCATATCTAATACATATATTTATATATATATATATATGTATATATATATACAGGAGATATCTGTATATAAAATCTCACTCATATTTGATCATTTTCTTCCCACTATATTTTATTGAAAAAAAATCTCTATCCTCTTATTTATTCATTTCACTTACTCCTAATATTATTATTGTCAGACTATATTTTCTTTTCTTAAATATTCTCATTTTAAAATTATTTTTATCTCAATAATTTGGGTCTTCACAATAAGCATATTTCAATTGTCGTTTCAATTGAAATCAAATTTAATAAATAAAAGAACATTAATCGTGAGTGATTGCTCACCTTTCGAGGCTAGATAGATTTGACAAAGAATTGAGCTACGAAATCCAAGTACGAATTTAGGATCAAAGCACGGTGGACACGGAATCCGACGATCAATGCTGATAAATATGAATTTGTCGAATCAAGTTAGAACTGAATCGATGAAGATAATTTATACAAGTGGACTTTTATATACATATACATATTAAAATTTCAAACACAAATATATATAATGTATTTCATCTGCAAATATCCATAGGTATAATATTTTAAAAATATGAACGTATGCAAACATCTATATACACTTAAATATCTATATGTATAATATATAAAATTTTAAAACCCAAGTTGAGATAACACATGTAGATATAATAAAATATATATAAAAACCGAACTTAACTCTGAATTATATTTGACTACAATCTTTAATATTCAAAATAATGTATATAACTTGCATAATACACTGTATAGTAAATCACCTAGACTCACGCTACTATTCAAAATACACAGTAGTGTACTGATATAAGGTCATAAATGCGGCCCTGAGATTATTCAGAGAGATAAGTATGCAACTTATAAATATATGCCTTTCAAAAAGAACACGCAACATGCACTACACATACATAACTTGGTAAACATCAAGTATATAACCTAATACTTCCAATACACAGGTTTATGTAGGCATCATCGGATAATATACATCACCATCTTAAAACACAAACCGAAAACATCCTATATTCATATTTCGCAAATCTATATATAAATCTAAAATCAAACCTTCAATATATATATATATATATTTATATATATATAGATAGACAAATCAATAATTTGTATACTTTTATAACTGATACAGTAAACCATAATTGTGTATAGAAATCGAATATATGTACAGACTAAAAGGACATATATAAAACTATCATATACAAACATTATATACCATATATACATTAACCTATATTAACCGTTAAAATTTATATACAAACATATACACATGCGACAATATATTAAAATATACATCTTTAATAACCAATATAGACAGTCATTATAATATAGATAATATATCTATACTTACAGAAGAGAGGGAGGAAAGCCAAGGCAAAGAAAGAAAGAGGAGAAGTGCTGCGCTCGACCACGAGGCTGGAAGAAGCGCGCTGGAGCCGCTGTGGCCAGAGAAGAGGGGACGGTTTCAGCTCGAGCTGTTGTTGTCATGCCATGAAGCGGCGCTAAGGGGTGAAGGCCGGAGGGTGGATGGTGAAGATTCATGCAGCAAAGCAAGCATAGGGGAAAAGGTTGGAGGCAGTGGCGTTGATGGAAGGGAAACACGTGAAGTATTGGTTTACAAATGAGGTCGCATGGGTGGCAAGTCGGACGGTGGCAGTGGGTTGCTGATGAGGCAGGGAATGGTGACGGCTAACGGCGGTGGAATCGGTGAGGTGACTGAGCTTGCGTGTTGGAGTGGGGCCATGCGCGTGCCGAGGTGGAGTTGAAGGATAAGGTTGAGGTGGGCGAAGTAAAGGTGATGAGGTGGGTGCTTGCGGTCAGGGGGAGATAACAAATATAACGACTAAGCTTTATATTGAAATACAATTCATCTTCACTGTAAATGTCACAAAGGAAAGAGCAGCAACAAAAAGAAAGTTGGAAGTGGAAACGTGTAGGAGAGAGAAAAGCAGAGGCAATGCATAAAGAAGTAACCGGTGAAATATTCAACGCATGGAATTGTAATTTTCCAATGTGCTTAACTTCAAGGAATTAAATGCTAATGTCCATTGGGATGTTACACGGTTGTTACCCAACAGGCAAAAGAATTCAAGACGTTCAAAACGGTACCGATATACATGACCGTTTCACAGTTTCCGCGGCGTACCGGACTTCAAAACAAAGAAGTGAATATACCACTGAGATCAGCATGACGAGACGATCAAAACGGTATATGGATATCAGTGGTATGATTGAATTATAAAAATTTGAATTTTCTACTGGCGGAAAATGCAGCAAAAATGCAGAAAAATAAGATCGATGGAGCTAAAGAAGTCCAAATTTGGAAAAACGAAAAATGACGTCTCGGTCAGACGATGGTTTAGAATTTTCCTATATAAAAATATTTAGGTTTCAAAAACATTTTATTTTCATCAATTCCTAACCGATTAAATTGAAATAAAATTACACACGAAAATAAACTTTCATATTCTCGGATGAAAATTTACAGTTTGGTATGTTCAATTTGACGCATTTCAAATAATAAATTTTTACTTCAAAATTTTATCGTTACAATTTCTTGAAATTCCAATTAAATATATTAATAAAACAAATAAAAATTATCGAAAATTTACGGGTCGTTACAACACAGATTTACCCTGCTTCGGTAAAACCTTGCATATGTGCTGCCCCCAAGGTTTCTACTAGAAATTAAGTAGTCAGACGCTTACACACGTAAACTTGCGACACTCTCTATCGACTAACCTAACTCTATGCTCAAAACCCTACCACAACTCAGCCACTAAGTTGCGAATCCTCGAACTACACCACCGTAGTTCGTAACTTAGTCACACGACTAGAAAGTTACACAGTTAAAAAAGAAATTTACAGCTGAAAAATAAAAGCTAAACAAAACCCTATTTATATATTTAAGCCCAAAATAAAATATAAAGGCCGGCCCAAAATAAAAATGTTCCGTTTTATTTCTTTTCTCTGTGCAAAACTTTGGCCGATCCTTTCTTTATTCCTTCTCCAATAATTAGGGCTTTGTGAGATTTGAAGCGCTGATTGAAATATGATCGATTAAAATCGCTTTCACTTGATTTGGCTTTGATTCATTGGCCTTGATAATTCACGGTGGCTTCAATCTGTGTCGAGCTCGATGTGATATGATTTGGTACGTGATTTTCTTGTTCGATTTTGAATTTGCTCGACTTCAATTCGAGTTATATATTTGTTCGTGAGTTAGCTAGCTCTGGTATTTGTTTTTAACTCAAATGATTTACTGCCGATGATGACTTTGGGTTATATAGGGAACGAACCCCTACAATCTCGTTCGTATTTTTGAGTTTGAATTCTTCATGTGATTTGCTCTGCATTGATTTTTGATCAAACGATGTGATGAAATTGACTTGTTCGTTGTTTGATTTTCTCTGAGTCGGTTTCGTTCTTTTCTCCTATGACTTCGGCCATTTGATTTTTGCTTGAACAGTTTGAGTTGGTTTCGTCCATTACTGCCACTGACTTGTTCAATTTATTACTTATATGACCTCTGATTGAAAATGTATGGCCCACGACTTGATCATTTCTTGACTTTCATCGAACTACTACTTCACTGTCATTTTTTGATGTTTGTTGTACATATATGTGTGTCATTTTATGGTAGAATTGTACATGTCTCGTTCCAGTAGCTTTGTATTCCATTTGCATTCACATTGTCTTGTTCTTGCCTCGAGTTTGAATGGTCTTGTTATAGACTGACTCCAGTTGCAATTAACTCTTGTTGCATGAGAACTTTGTACATGTGCAGTTTGATTCTCCGAAACAATATATGTGTATACATATATATGCATATAGTTATACATGTGTATATGTGGATTTCATGTGACAGTCTGGTGTAGTATTTTTGGAGTCTAGTTGAACTGGTGTTCTGCACATTTTATTGATGCATTATGGTCTCCATACACATATACATACGTATATCTATGTATATATGTGTGATTGCTTTGGTGCCTTGCTATCCTTGTGCATATTGTTGTTTTGTATTCCTGAAGCTTGTTGTTGTTGTGAGCATTTGAAGTCTGGTACTAGTTTGAACCCTTGTTGTATGTGTTGCATTTCTTTGTTATGGTCAGATACATTTTTGCATATTCACTTTTTATTCAAGTGCTTTGCATTTGTTAAACTGGGTTCCCTTGTATTTTGGTCTGATGAATGTTTTCATTTTGTTGACTGGTCCATATTTGTCCCACTGACTTTTCTTGTACCTGACCATATGCATATGTATACATTTGTTGCTTTGCTTACTGCTTCACATGATTGAATGTTGATGTAGAAATTGAACATTGCTCTTGAAGTCCTCATGTATGCTCATGCCAGAAAGCTTGCATATGTATCAGACCATGTATACTTTGTACATGTCTTTGTTATTTGGAGTCTGGTATCATTTGTGCCTGAATCTGGTCTGTGGTTGGCTTTGAATGCATTTGACACTCGATCACTGTTTTTGCTTGGAGTTGAATTGTGTGTTACTGATCTGATTGCACCCTATATCTGAACAGATGTTAAATTTGGTCGTTTTGTAGTTGCTCATGCAGTCTTGGTTCACTTCTGTTGTATGTTTGGTACTTGCATATATGTAACTGAGTTTGTATGCTCCTACTGCATACATATGAATCTGATTCATTTTAGAGTGGTTTGATCTGGATGAACTTGTTTGTTGGACTGGGTTCACTTGTGTTGAGTCTTCATTTCATATGCATATATCTCTGGTTCAAGTGTGTTCGAGCTTGTTCCAGTCATTGAAACCTGTACTTGACCATTCTATTTTTTTGTATTGCACCTAATTTGAACCCATCTTTGGCTCGGGTTTGACCTTGTGCTCACTTGTCCCTGCAATTTTATCAAGTGTATATCGGTGTGCACCACCTTGTGGCATGTACAGTGATACACTGTGCATGTCACAAGTTTTTCGTGTATGATGAATTCAAAAGAAATGACGACGAACAACCCAAATAACTGAGGCAAATAATATTTTCAAAAACACACACTTTAATTTGCACTGCAAAATATTTTCTTTTTCAATTTTACCGCGTCAATGTTTATTTTGCAGATAGCTCAGATGCTGGATTCAAGCCGTAACAAAGTTGAAGATAAAAATACGAGTGATGAGTGAATATGTAGTGAGGTCAAAATTGTAAATTAAAATTTGTGATGTAATTGAAATTGTAATGTAATTGAAAATGTATATATGTAGTGAGAGCTCAAATTTGTACTATTTGAATTTGTAATAAAATATTTGTTTGAATTTGAATTCTGTGTTATTATTTTATCCAACAAATATTTATTTAATTATGTGAAAAATAAAATAGTACAATAACAAATACATTTAAACGAATATATATGTTTATTATCATAAAAAAAATCATATAATAGCATATTCTACATAAATTACTATATTCTAACTTAACCTAGTTTCTAAGTATCATTATTAGCCAAATCCCTCCCAAATCCCCCCTAAATATGAAATTACATGTTTATTTATGTCATACTACACTAATATAGCCACCATGTCATGTATACGGCATTATAATTACGT
This sequence comes from Allium fistulosum, assembly GCA_030737815.1. Taxonomy (NCBI): domain Eukaryota; kingdom Viridiplantae; phylum Streptophyta; class Magnoliopsida; order Asparagales; family Amaryllidaceae; genus Allium; species Allium fistulosum. Next base: position 133,368,061 of record CM060903.1, on the reverse strand, counting down.
TATACGAAGATAAGGAGATGACTCACTCCTTGAAACACCTATTTCTGCTCAGATCCTTACTGTCCAGCCTGCTACATCTCCTTACTTCAGATTTATGCCTCCAAATTACTACTAGTAAGTAGCTTTTATCCGATAGCTACATAGGCTTTTGGTCTCGCTCAATTTGGTAAAGTTTAGAAGGAGGTATTTGGCTAAGTAGTTAATATTGGTATCGGGTATATATCGGTCAAATACCAATATGAAATATTTTTAAATATCATGATAATATCGATAAAATATCGAACTATATGAAACATGTTATAAATGATATTATATTATGTTGTAATTGATGTTTAGTTTTAAATATTTGGATAAATATTACCAAATTACTATTAAAGACCGACTGCGTGTTGATAACATGTTACATTCTGTTTATTGGGATATTCTACTAAACATAAGTCATAAAAAATCTCATAAAAGTCGAAAAATTCATATAATGTGCATCTTACTTATTTTCCCTATTTTTACAGTATATTGATTGTTTCTTTGATCATCTATTCATCTGTATTACTTTCCAAATTTTTCATATTTATAGTTTTTCATTTCATTTTCACTTAATTTAATGAACAAGTTATGTTGATTTCATTCCAATTACAATTTATAGCCCATTCTCTATCTATATGTCAAATATATAACTTTACCACTCTTTAATTTTTAGTCTTGGTGCATGATAAGAACTAACAAAATGAATTTTTATAAGCTAACTTACCAATTAGAAATGGTGAATAAAAAGTAACTAAAATAATTAGTATCTCTTACACAATATAGTTTTTAGTGGTAAAATCTTCACATGAAATAAAACATATAAAATAATGAAATGAGTAGAGTTTTCTTTATTAAAAGACTAATGAAGAAAACTAAAAAATATGGTTAAAAATGAAAAGTTAGTGCATTGGAATTTCTAATGTGGTCTACGGATTTTCATTCATCTTATAATAAAAACAAATATTAAGAATGTGAAGATATTTATGTGTAAGTTTATTATTACCAACACGTACAATAACAAATGATATTCTTAGAAAATATTAGGTATTTACACTAGATATCGTAGCGATATATTGCCAAATATTGGATGATATATTGGTAACGGTATTTTAGGCAATATTTTAGAAAATTATTGACTAAGGAGGGATGTGAGATATATCAGTGACATTATCCGATATTAACTACATAGATATCTGGATTTGATCTTAGATAGGTTGAGAGGAAGGAGGAAGAAGAAAGTAGTTGGGTGGTTTTTTAATTGAAAGCAAATATATGTGCGTTTAATTTCTTAAAGGGTTAGAGAGAAAAATATTCCGCCTATTCTAAATTCAAACTCAAACCCTAACTCATTAGCACCCGTTCGACTCAACGTTGTTTCGACCGTAATTCCTACATACAGACTCTAAACAAAGCAAACAAAAATACTTTGAGAATAAAAAAATGTGACGTTCGCAATGACGTTTCTTTCATCATCAAATTCCAAATTTTAAAAACGACCATTTTATCCCTACTTATGTTTGGTTTATTTTATTCACACACAAAATCCAACCATTTTCACATGATTCAATTATTAATATTTAATTAAAATATTTCCCAAACTTTTGGGGTATTACATTCTCCCCCTTAAAAGAATTTCATTCTTGAAATTTCAAGGAATAGAAAATATAATATATCGAACACTTATTCGCCAAACACAAATCACTCGAGTATACAATCATAACATCCAATTTTCGCAAACGGCATATAGATAATGAGTGATATAAACAACATATAGTAAGAAATGACGTCGAACCTACAGTTTCTACTTGTATAATGAGTATATGCAGCTAATGCAACCTGTATGAATGCAAGTGGCATATTAGGCATGATGCATAACACCCTAATATAAGCATATATATTTCATTTTTTCTATATGAATGCAAATCCAATCATATATATATACACATATAATTTAACAGTCAATCCATACAAGGCATCCAAATCATACTCATAGAATAATCTAAACTTATAAATCAGGAAATGTACCGGAAAAGAGTTGGGGATGAATAGTTATCAACTTCTCTTTGGGCTTCCATGTACTCACCGTTGGTTTGTCTCCCCATTACACTTCAACTAACTTCACTACCTTGTTTTTAAGTTATTTCACCCCACGTTCCACAATACCAGTCGAACCACAGGGTAGACTTGGTTCAGAATCTAATTCTACCTCTTCTTATTGATTAGGTGCTATCATAATCTTCGGACCATGTACACATTTTCGCAAATGTAACACGTGGAATACATTGTGGACACCCTTCATCTTCTCTAGAAGCTCTACTTTATACGCCAAACTTCCTATCCTCTTCAATATTAGAACATGCCGACAAATCTAGATGTTAACTTCTCTGAACTTCATAATGTTACCACCCTCTTAAATGGAGAAACTTTGACAAAAACTAAATCACTCAACTATAATTTCAATTATTTTCTTCTCAATTAGCATATGAATTTTGTTGGTCTTGTGCATCTTTCATCATCTTCCTTATAAGCTCCACCTTCTCTGCAGTATCCCTAACCATATCTGGATCCAGAATAATCTTATCTATAAACTTCCACCAACATGACGGTGATTTTTATGGTCTTCTGTGTAACTCTTCAAACGATGTCATGCATATACTCGTCTGGTATATATTATTATGTGCGAACTCCATTAGAGGTAGATGATCCTCCCAAGATCCTCCAAAATCCAACATACAAGCCCTCAACAAATCCTCCAACACCATGTTTACTCTCTCCATCTACCCATCGGTTTGCGAGGTGATATGCCATGCTCAAATTCAATTATACTCTCAATGCCTCTTGTAGACTCCTCCATAATTCACTCATGAAATATGGATCTCGATCACTCACTATACTAGTTGGAACTCCATGCAGTCGGATCACTTCTTTAATATAGTACTTCTCTAACGCCGATGCGGGTTCTCAAACTCTTAACTGGAATAAAATGCATGCACTTTGTAAGACAATCTAATATAACCCATATACTCTTATTTCCTCTTTAACTCTGAGATAATCCATCCACAAAGTCCATAAATACGCACTTTCACTTCCACTATGATACGTCTAGTAGGATTAGTAGCCCACTCGGCTTCTTTTGCTCCGCCTTCACTCTCTGGCACATACACTTCGCCACATACTCATCTACATGATTCTTCATCCCTGGTGAATATAATATCATCTTCAGATCTCGATACATCTTTTCTCCTCCAGGGATGAATAGTCATTCTCGAGTGATAACACTTACCAAAAACCTCCTCTATCAACTTCTTAACACGTGATACACATAACTTTCCATCTCTCCTCAAAAAACCCTTCTGATCCTTGGAGTAATGATCCAAATGACTTGACCGTTCACCACATCCTAATGGTCCATAATATCAACTAACGGTGCATCTTGCCCTTGATTCAGCCAAATATGATCCATCGGCGTGGGTCTAACCTTCATTGCTGCTAGTAATCTAGGTGTATACTTTGATCGAGGTATAAATTAAATACTGATATGAACTCTAGATTTCTCCACTCTTATAATATATCATTAACTTCTGTATGTTCCATACTCAAAAGGGTCTGCAACTACATTTATTTTCCCTAAAGTATAAGGAATCCCAAAGTCATATGATGGTAAGAACTCCATCAATTGTTGTTGTCTCGGATACAAATCCTTCATAGAGAACAAGTACTTGAGATATTTACGATCCATAAATAGCCCAAACCTCTCACCCAATAGATAATGTCTCTAGGACTCCAAGTCAAATGCAATAGCAGTCAACTCCAAGTCGTACATCAGATAATTCCTCTCATAAGCCTTAAGCCGTCAACTCGCATACGCAACTACCTTCTCTTCTTGCATCAGGACATCACCAAGACTGGTACAGCATGCATCGTTATGTACGATGGAAGATTTGGTACCATCCGAAATAACAAAAACACGAGCATAAGTCAATAACTCTTTCAACCAAATAAATGCTGCTTCACACTCCGGACTCCAAGTATAAATTAGATTCCTCTTTGTCAAATGGGTCAGTGGTGTCGATATCTTCATAAAATCTTAAATAAATCTCCAATAGAATCTAGCCAAACTAAGTAAACTATGGACTTCTGAAGTGTTCTTCGGCATCTCCAATCTCTAACTGCAGCTAGTTGCCCTAAGTCCACCGCTAATCCATCTACCGACACTACATGCCGAAGGAAGTGAACTTCTTTCCTTCAAAAGTGACATTAAGAGAACTTGGCCTTCATCTGATTTCTTCTTAAGACATCCATCACTTCTCTTAAACAAATTTCATGCTCCTCCTCACTTCTAGAATAAATAAGAATGTCATACACGAAGACCACAACAAATCTATTCAGGTGCTCCCAAAATATCCTACTCATTAAGTCCACAAAATATGCTGGAGCATTAGTCAACCTGAATGGCATGACCAGCCATTCAAACAATCTATCAGGTGTACGGAATGTAGCCTTCGAGATACTTCTGCAACTACTCTCAACTGGTGAAACCCAGTTGCCAAATCAAGCTGAGAGAAACCTTTGCCCCGACTAACCAATCGCAGAGGTTGTCAATGCGAGTCAGTGAATAGTGGTTTTTCTTCGTTAACTTGTTCACTTCGTGATAGCATACTCATAGCCTTAGGGAACCATCTGCATTAGTAGCGAAAACGACAGGCGCTCCCTATTTTGAGATAATACTCCGAATAGAGCTTTCTACAACAATTCCAAAACTTGCTTATCCAATTATCCTCTTTCCTTTGGAGCCATATGCCTAAGAGGCATTACTACCAGCCTCGCATCTTTATTGAGATCAATACGAAATTCAATTTCTCTTCGCGAAGGAAGACCACAAACTTCTTCGAATACATCAGGATAATCCACTACACCAAAAAAGATATTTACGCTACAACAAAATATACCTTACTACAACATCAAAAAAATGTATTAATATGTATTTCGCAACGTTCTTACAAATGTAGTATTAGGCACGCTTGTAATAGAGTCGTCACCTTTCACAACGTTTTGAATAACGTTGTATTGGAGTCAACTACAACTTTTTTAGATGTTAAAAAAATATATTTAGAAGTTGTAATAGAATCAACTGCAACTACTTTTAGATGTTGCGAAATAGTATTGTAGAAAACATTTTTTAATATTCACTTTCTTAATACATTTGATTCCTTTTCAAATTAAAGAATACATTTTTATTATCCTCAATATTATTATAATAAGATACATTCACTTTCTTGAATATAATAAATTGCTTTCTGAATCACATAATTTTTTCTTTTCTTTCATCTTAAAAAATTTAATATAATACAGACTTATTTATATTCACTTAGCCTCGACAACGCCAAACCGTTGCAAAACAAATCTCATCACAACCATTACGTCAACAACTACTCTAACTCCAATCACCAGTGTAATTCTCTTCCCCAAAAAGGCAGCAAGTAACAATTCCCCCAACAACAGCAGCAACTCCACCTCCTCCTTAACCAACAAACATAATTCCTCCCCTCCCACCAACTCTCAATACAAGCACTTCACAACTAGCAACCTTGCTGATGGTCATATGATCCGAATGCAATTTCACCTTACCGAATTTCACTTACCACCGGCGATGTACAACTCCAATAGCAGCAATTTCACTTAACAAACACAAATCCTCCCCTCCCTCTAACTCTCAACACCAACACGTTAACAACATCCACCCAACACCAGATCCGAATGCATTTTCACCTTGTCGATACCAAACCACAACTGCACAAAACCCGACCTTTCACACAACCCTCCACCAAAGCCCCAAATCGCAAGCTCCATCAGAACAATCAAGTCCCCGCCTAACAACCCAACCAGATCCACAAAATAAAAACCAGTTAGCTTGTGTCATAATTACAACATCGTCAGAACTTGATTGACTTGACCTTCCTGAACGTCATCACTAGCGATGTACCCTCTCGCCTCCTAACTCTACCCGCGCCCTGACTGACATCGTAAACCAAGTTGTTAATGGCTGAATAGGGTTAGCTTGTGTTGGAGCCTTCTGAGTTGGATTCAATGTAGCTGAAGTTGTAAATGAGAGTATTCATATTTGTCCGAAAGGGTGATGTGTGTGTGGATCCGAAGGGGTTTTGATGAGATGGTTTATATTTTTTAATAAAAGATGTTTGTGTATTTGATAGGGTGATGCAAAGGGGGTTAAAATAAAATAAGGGTTTAGGGATGGAAATTTTCTTGGATTGGAGGGAAATTACTTTGGATTGGAGGGAAAATTTTGAATTGACGGAAATTAGTTTTGGATTGGAGCCAAAGCTTTTGTTACTTAGTGCCAAAAAAACTTGTGTATGTTATAAAAGAAAGCATTTAGATGCATATAGAAGTAATAATTTACAACGTAATATTAATATTATAATTTCGAATTTTGATTTGTTTTTTTCCATTTAAACATTTTCAAATTTCTCAAAAATTGTTTTATAAAATTTTAAATTTATATAAGTTAATTTTGAATTTTATGAAAATTACAAAATTTTCTTTTTAATCAAAGATGTTTGTGTATCTAAAAGGGTGATGTATAAGGAGTTAAAATAAAATAAGGGTTTAGGGAGGAAAATTATTTTGCATTGGAGCGAAATATTCTTGGATTGGAGGGAAATTATTTTGGATTAGGGGGAAAATTTGAATTCATGGATATTAGTTTTGGATTGGAGCCAAAGCTTTTGTTACATAGATCCAAAAAGACATGTGTATGTTAAAAAATATGGTTATAAAAGAAAGCATTTAGATGCATATAAAAATAATAATTTACAACGTAATATTAATACTTTAATTTCGAATTTTGATTTTTTTTCCATTTAAACATTTTCAAATTTCTTAAAAATTGTTTTATAAAATTTTAAATTTATATAAATTACTTTTGAATTTTATGAAAATTACAAAATTTTCTTTCTAAATTTTATAAATATTTTTAAATTTAATTTGAATTGCATATTAAATATTACATATAACAACCTGCAATTTCATTGCTTTGATTTGTGAATATTTAATTAATTTTAGATATTCAAATAATAGGTTTTATAATTAAAATAAAACTTTTTTTTAAAATAAATAACGATGGTGAAATAATTTTTCAAATTTGTTGAAAAAAATAGTTAGTTCGAAGAAAGATTGAAAATGTGACCAGAATTCGTTTTTCGAATTTATGCTTTTTCGTCGGCTAAAAGTTGTAATCAAAATAACGTAATTATATACACATTCATTAGAAATAAATTAGGATATGTATATATTCATGTATGCATTAATTAAGTGTATGTATGTATATATATACTTAAGATAATATAATATAAAATTATATAAAAGTAAACATCACATCATGGAAACATGTTTAAACATTAAGTACATGCATTTATGGCATGTTGGCTTTGGTTAAAGGGGGTGGATGCTATAGTGGCATGATTACAAGGGGAGGGAGGCTTGGTGATGAGGTTGAAGCATACGAATAGAGGGAAAATGACAAGGGTATAATGGTAATTTTCTTTGTGCATTTTATATAAAAGCTTTTTCCATTTTCTTTTTCCTTATTCTTTTCCCATTTTTTCAAAAGTCTCCATCTTCCTAAAAGATTTTCCAAAACCCTTTAATGGACACCCTTTAGAATTCTAAGAATTCAAATTTGAAATTTGCTTCTATTTAAATGTTTTTAAAACTTAGTTTTTAACTTCTCCTTCTTTATTTTTTTTCTTCCATTTCACTCGGCCAAAACTTCCACTAGACTGCTCCAAATCAAGGTTTTCTTTATTTCAAACTACGTAGAATTCCAGTGGCAACAACTTTCATTTGAATCACATTTTCAAATTTTCAATATTTTTTGGTCAAAAATACATTATTTTTCTGACTCGTTTTTGGACCCATATGTTCAAACCCGAAAATAGCACTCCTTCTTTTGACCATATCTCCCTCAAAACAAATCCAAATTGAGTGATTCTATTTTTGAAATGATAGAGAAAAGAAGTTTCAAGAACATTTCTTTTGATCACTTTTTAAAATTCCGAGAGTAACATGATCAAAAATCTGTGAGAAGATGACCTATTTTCGAGTGGATTTTTGTGGTTTCCAAGCTTTGCAAGTCTAAAGCATTTCAAGTTCTAAAGAGTTTTGGTGAGTAAACTTTTTATCTCTTTTTGGAAAGATGTGATCTTTAGTCTTTTCTTATTGTATGGTGATATATTGGTTGAATTGATGAGCTATTGTGTTGGTTGATTGGTTATGTGGATGTTTACTTGAAATTAGTAAGTTAGATTTGTGATTTGAAGGTTAAAGGTTAGTTATGCATGTAAAAGTAGGATTTTGATTATGTTTGGGTTTGGAGTATGTAAATGTTGTTATTGATATGTTATATGTTTGTTTGTTAAGGAAATCTAGCACTTTGTTTAGGTTATCGACGAAGAATTCTTTTGTGAAAATACGAGCTTTGGTTTTAAAAAGCAATTTTTTTTTTAAAAAAGTTAGAAACTTTGTTAGTTTCAACTTTCAATATACTTACCTTGGGGTTGGAAAGGTTAGAAAGTTTTTAAGTGTAAGGTTATCAAAGAAGAAAGTAAGGAAACATTTTTAAGTTATGGCACACATAGCGATAGTCGCTATGAATGCAGTTTCACTTTAAAAATCTGATTTTTAGAAAAATTGAGTTTTAAACTAAAAAGTGTTTTGTAAATGTTTTATAAAACATAATAAGGTGTTTAGAAAGTTAATTGAGTTTTTAATAATTAATTATTAACTAATTAGGTTTTTAAAAATTAATAATTAATTACGTATTAAATAAGGTTTATTAACTTTAATCAATGAGGTTTAGTTTCTAATTAATTATCTTCTGAAGATAAGATTAATTTTAATGAATTATTAATTGATTATAACGTTAATTATTTGTTTATTTAATTAATCAAGGGTTAAATTATTTTTAATTATAAATTAATTAAAGTTTTAATTTATAAATAATTATTTATTAAAGGTTTAATTTATTATTTAAATTTTAATTAAAAGATTATTTAATTAGTTAATTGAGAATAATTAATAGTTAGTTATTACTAAAGGTTTTTAATTATTATTTAATAATTAATAAAGGCTCGATTAAGGGTTTAATTTATAAATAAATTATTTATCAAAGGTTTAATTATTTATTAATTTATAATTAAATTAAGTTCAAATTTAATAAAGATTAATTATGATTAATTATAATTTAATAAAGGGTTTAACTTTGTAATTAATTATTTTTAAAGAGGTTCAAGTTTAAAATCGCTTTGTTTTTCCAAGAGTCAATTTGTTTAAAAGGGAACTTTCTTTTACAATGGATAGTGTTGAACATAAGGAATTCAAGTTTCAATACCAATAAGTAGCCAACCTCTATGAATGAGTTATATAAATTGTTGATTGTGTGGACATCTAATAGCAGAATAAGTCTCTGTTCTGCTATAATGTAAGTGAGTTGATTATTGTGGATATAGATTAGCAGAATAAATCTCCGTTCTGCTACAAATTGTTGTTTGATTATATGGGCATATGTATTAGCGAAATAAATCCTCGTTCTACTATAAGTTGATTGTTTAATTGTTGGACACCTATTTAGCGGGACAAATCACCATCCTGCTATTGTGTTATTTGGACATGTATATGCCAGTTAGTTTATAATAGACATGTTATTTCTGATTTGGATATGAAGTGTATTTACATATATATTGACTTATGTAAATAAATCGTTGAATGACTTGAAAGTGAAATTGAAATTAAATGGTAGCTTCAACTGGTACCATTGGGATTACTAAGCCTCCTTTTGAATTTATAAACTATGATTTTAAATTAACTTCAATTCTTTAATCAACTTGGGTTAAAGTTTATAAATGATTTTCAAGTTGTATTATTATTTTATAAAGTTATTTATAAGTAATAACTTGTTTATAAAAGGAGTTTTTACTAAATAAAAGGGTTTTCCTAAAGTGTTTCACAAATGATATTTTATAAATGATATTTTATAAAGGAATTTTTATAAAGGAGTTATAAAAGAATTTTTATAAAGGAGTTATAAAGGAAATTTTATAAAGAGTTTAAAAATAAAGGAAGGATTTATAAATTATTTTAGAGATTAGCAAAGAGTTTTATAAATTAACTTAGGAATTTATAAAAATGAGTAATAGATTTATTTTAAAAATTTATAAGTTATTTGAATTATGAAGTGAGATTTTAAAAAAGGAATTGTTATAATAGATAAGAGGGTTAATTTTATAGTAAGTAATGTTTGTAGAAAAAAAAGGGAATTTGAAAGGAGGAAATTTGCCAAATGTTCCGGTAATATACTTATGTCATTGAGATAAGTATATAAATCTTTTCCAAGTATAAAAGGGAAGTAAGGGGTTATGGGGAAAGCTTTGTAAAGTATCTTTTGATCGAATTTTTATAAAGTGATTTTAATCAATGAAAGATTAATTAATAAAGGCTTAGTGGATTCTATGTGGAATTAAATCAATATTGAATGATCGTTTATTTGATGGTTAAATAACTGACTATCAAATCTGAACCAAAACAAAACTTTGGAAATATCTAGGAGAAACACGTGAGTTAGATGGTACAATCATCCCCAATGATGATGTACTATGCATATAAATCTCGTTTTGTTCTTCTAGGGTAAATGATAAGGAAATCCGTTCACAAACGGTTAGGAGGTAAACTCCGCTCTTATCTTTTATTTGCTTATTTCCTAAAGAACTGGGGTTGAGTTTACCGGAAATTATCGAAAGTTGTTTTGAAGAGATCGGGATCAGATATTTTATCCGAAAACCACTTCGATCCAATTCAAGCGTTTCGAAATGAAGACATCTTGAAGAGTATGGAACCGAAGATGTAGCCATTGAAGTGTTAGGGCTGCTTGCTATTAATCCTGAGGATTTTTCCAAAATGGATATAGTAGAAGTAGTGTCTTCAATTTGTCCTTATCCTGAACAACTCGTATGGATGAATGTCGGCACTGCATTGCTGCTTGGAAGGCAGTGTTAGCATTCCATGTGGGATTGCTATTCTAAAAGGTAAAGATGTAGCCTCAGGCCTCATCAATCAGGAATGACTAAAATATGGGAGATGCAGCAGAGCCATGTGGGTCACACTCATTAGGGTATGTCATCATCAAATCTAGAATTGATATTTGACACATTTTTATATGCTTCGGTACGATTGCTGATCCCAACCATGGTGATAATGTATTCGATACTATCCAGCAAGGGTCAGGCCAGTCCTGTGTTGGCAGGGATTCCAAGCGAGGTTCTCGGTGTGTTTATCTAGAGATGCACTGTAGCGGACGGTACCACAGTAGCCCAGTCATTGTATGAAATCCATTCTCCAATAAGTGCCGTAAGTCTTTAGTTGTGCCCAAATTTGTTGGAATGTGAGATGCAAGCATTTCAGCTATTTTATGTATTTACTTTGAACCTTTAGACATTATCATAATATCACTAGATTTTCTATAAAAAGTATTTTGGTTATCGTAAGGTAAAACCCCGTCCGTGTTTATGTGCGGCGTGGTCTTACGAGATTACTTTGATTTTAAAAGGGTTTTAAACATAATAATTCGGTTGTTTGAGTTTACTCACACCAGACCCATGTCTGACCCAGAGTTTTATTTTCTTTTCCTAAAACTCTTGGGTGCTTAAATTTTTATGGGTAGCCACGTAGTTCAGGTTTTCCCATGGATGCATTTTGGAGGAGCTTGGAGCAGGAGGCTTCATCGATAGCTAGTTATTATCTTGTTTCCGTTGTATTATATGTATCATGTATCAGTTAGGTAGGGACAGGCTGTTATAACTATCCAAAGGTAGAACTGTATTACTATGACTCTGATGTATCATTTTTGAAATGACTTTTTAAAGCATTATGTTGATTAATATATGTTATTCCGTTGCATTGTGAGATCCTGTGATTGTTTAGTTTCTTCTTATCTTCTATCTCCTTTCTTTACCCTAACAATCCGTCTTTCCGACACTTAGTTGTTCGGCACGTGAATACCATGGATGTATTAGTGTCGACTTCTGGGGTTCGAAAAGGTGGGTCGTTATAGCGTGGTATCAAAACACAAGGTTAAGTGAGAACCTTGGCTTTGGTGGGGAAACTCATTAAGAGATAAGGCAATGGAATGCCTCATTATGAGTTTGAGTGTATATATATAAGAGCGCGTATTTGTTAGTGATATAAAAATGTTATATATATATAATAATGATAAAATTATAAAATTATTATTTTATGTTTGTTATGCTAATTTTGATCTGGAAATAATTTTAATATATATATATATATATTTATATTTTAAGTATTTGAAAATTAATTATTTATATATATACATTTTATTTAACCTTATATATATGATTTTAATATATATATATATATGTATGTATAATTTTATATGTTTAATTATGTATATATATTTATATAAATATTTTAAATTATATATATATAATTTTGAGACTTTTAGTTATAAAATATATTTTAAATATATGTATACGTATTTATATAAATATACTTTGCATTATAGATTTATGCACATGTTTAGACAACATGCAATACATACAAAATGAGCTAATGTGTCCGTGCGATGTAAATCCCAACATCTATATACGCACATATTAGACCCTTCACGGATTATTATGTTACACATGCACACACATATATATATGTATATGATACATGTATATATATAAAATCGAGAAGATAGCGCCCTCGATTCGCAGCACCGTTTTGTATATTATATTTGATGTGCATCGTTGGAGTTGGTTGCCCCTTGTATCACATAGGCCAGCAATCAGTTACCATAGGGGTACATTGTTGGTAGTCGTGGCTGAAGAGGCTATGCGTAGTCAAGCCTATGGCGGATCATTGTCACGATACCGAGAGAGGAAATATAATGTTAACCGATGACTGTAGGAGTCATGTCATATGGACCACGTATGGATCTTGGAGCAAACGGCTGTGCTATCAGTCTTTCGTCCGATTCTGGTTTATGTGTAGGTGGTAGATCATAATGAGATTATACCTACGACTGTGTCCAAAGTATAGTCAACCCCGTATCCTTCTTTAGCATGTATATTTACCATTCGCGTGTGTCGCCTATTATTTTATTTGGCATATGTTGTCGTTAATGATTTGGCAGACTCAGGATGTCTTTTGTGTGTGTGTGTGTGTATTTGGGCATGTTGTGTGATAGCCCGATTTACATGATGTTTTATATTCTTTGATGATGTTGGATTGTATGGATGACTCACCCATCGGGTTTAGTATTATTGATTTTTGTTTGGTTGACTCATATAGGTGATGACATTTTTCTGTATCTTCTGATGGATGTGTTTTTGTGATACCTTGATGATTACTTATGGCATTATATAAATTTTCTATATTTATATTCATCTTGCGACATATTGTTTGACGAGATGATCACATTAGAGAGTAATTATATTATTATTCCATGTTTACGTTAAGTAACCCTTATTTTATAGTTACTTGATTCGACATAGTCTGACCCATATATTATTTTATAATGCTCGGGTCAGTCTGAGACATTTCAGGTGCAAGGATGGCATGACCAGCATTTGTTTCATTGGGCTTAGAGAAGATTTATATTAGGGTTGTTATATGATATTTTGTACATCATTGATTTACAGTATATGTTTGACACTGATATGTATATTGTTCGTTTATCACATTATATTGAGAGAGTTGACATTTAAGAATGCATTGTATCCTTATGACATTATTGTATTATATATTATATGTTATCACTGCGATTTCGACTCTGTGTTCTCTGTGGTTTCCTATATATTGTATATTGTTTTATCCTAGAGGCACACATGTTTATTGCTCTGTACCGAAATTGAGTACAAAATTGGTAGGTTATATGGATATTTGAGATACGTTCTGGTGTTGGTCCAAGGGAATACTCATGATACTCCATATTGCTTCATTCTCCATATTATTCGACAGTATCGCTCAATAATACTCTTGGGTACGGGTATAGGAGTGGGGGTGCTACAGTTACTCCCGTTATCTAAGTTATAATATTCCAACTTGATACAAAGTGAAACAAATTGGGTTAAAATAATACCTTTATAATTATATGGAGTTTGTTTATATCATAAACAGACATATAAATGTTGTTTTATACATAAAATTAAAATTAAACATATATGCATATAATATTATGTTATCTATTTGTTTTACAAGTAGTTGCTGATCGGTTTATGCAAGTTGTTCACCTTTTAGGCTATGAGTAATTGTGGAATTTACAAGCTAGTATATCTGATTTGGACCTAAATTTAATTAGGATTTTACACGATAGGAAGGTGGAAAGACTTTCCAATTTTTGATGCCAACTAGATATTTCCTTAATCAAAGATTTAAACTTGAATAGTCTTAAATTAATTGTTCTTGGATTATTATTTACTAAACTTAAGTTTATGGCTGATTATGTATTAACATATTACACACACATGTGTGTGAGTGTGTGTCTAAATTGTGTGTGTGTGTGAGTGTGTATAGTATTATTAATATGTGTGTACAAACCATATACATATTATAGTATATTCAAACATATGTATATACTTAGAAATTTATATTCCCGATATGCATATGAACTTGTCATATGTACATGTAAGTATAATCCATGTATATTTATATGCACAATAGATATAAATCTCAATATCTATATGTGTGTGTATAGTTATGCACTTGTTCATATATCATTCATTACCATGTCATGTTGTGAATACGTATATGATTTATTCAAATAAACATTAAATTATCAATTAAAGTAGAATATTATAAAGTAAAATATGATTTCATCCTAAATATACATATGGGATCTAATGCAAATTATTATATTACAAAGGCCTATAAAGATCTGAATAGGAATTTTTTTTGAATTTTACTCATTTCACCCACTATGAAACAGACCTAATTCATTCACTAAGGACTATGGACTTTTTTACCCGAAAAATTGTCCTTTTAAATTAGTATCATATAGTGATGCTGATTTTGGAAGCTGCAAGATGGATTGAAAAAGCATGAATAGCACATGTTATTTTATCGGTCAATCCTTAGTCTCCTAGTTTAGTAAAAGTAAAATTGTTTTTCATTATCCACTTGTGAAGTAGAATATATATCAACAATATTTCTTGTGTACAAATAATTTATATGCAATAAACACCTAGATGATTTTGAGTAAACTTAAAGAAATCTCCTATTTATTGTGACAACACAAGTGTGATAAATGTGTCTAAAAATCTTGTAAATCATTCGAGAACATGTTGCTGTTAGACACCACTTTTAAGAGATCATATTGCTAAAGAAGCTATCACTTTAGATTTCATAAGTAAGAAAAATCAAATTGTATATATATTTACTAAACCATTGTGTGAAACAACATTTATAAATTTAAGATGTAACTTAGATATTTGTATTTTTAAAAGATTTAAGTTAGTTTTTGTTACTTGTCTTAATATTGGGTTTAACATTTTCTACATAGCTATGTTTGGATATATACATATATATGTGTATAATTAAGGTTATACATACTTACATATATGTGTATATATGTGTGTATGTATATAAGTCTACAACAAAAACCAACAAAAACGACTCTTTGTACATTTACTAGAATGAGACGTATTTGGGTTGGTTGATGGACGAAGATTAATCGGTTTAAGAGGAAATTATTTTTCTTTGTTTTCTAAAAGTGGGTAAAAGGAGGGATTTTGCAAACTAAGGTCAATTATAATATGCAACCCTTAAAACTTAGAAATATTTATAAGTTTTTTGTTGATGGAAAAGGGGGAGAAAATTTAGAGATATTGATTTAGGGGGAGAAAATGTTAAGGCCCCGTTTGGTTTCGTTTTGAATTTTGTGTTTTGTGTTTTCAACCTACACTACAAAATACAAGAAAATATGAAAAAAAAATTACAATTCTTAGCCATTGTGTCGACGGACGGAAAATGGAGGAGATGAATTGTTTTCCGTCCTTTTGTTATGTCTCAAAACGCGAAAAATCTAATAAACTTGTTTTCTATTTTCTATGTTAATTTCATTTTTCGAAATTGTGTGTTTTCCGACAATACATAAGAAATGCGCATTTTTGTTTAAACGAAAATAAAAAACTAAAAACAGCAAACCAAACGGGGCCTAAGATTTGAAAGGGGGACATATGTTGTACGTATATATATATTTTTTTAAAAGTGACGTCGTTGTCATAATTAAAAATGGAGAAAATGCTAGAAACATATATCTCGTGTTTTGATGATAATAACCGTAATGATAATGATACTAATAAATTTGATCATCATTTCAAGTACATAGACAAGGAGATGTACTTATGGCTTCATGATGTCAATATTCAAAGAAAAGATACATATGTAAGACAAATATGCTTTTGGAGTATGGAGACAAACTTTTATAGTAAATGTGGTGTTAACAGAATTAATGAGACACAACGATAGTAAGTCATCAATTTCCTACTTAAGTTTCGCATGTGGATGTCTCAAACCTAGGATCAACAGACATAGTTCGAAGACTGGAGGTGAGGATTGAATTTTTGTTTTTCTGGCAATAGTTCATATTTGTAGACAAACTTTCATGCTTTCTACTTTGCAATTTCAATTCCTTTATAATTAAATTGTAGTGTGGAAAATCCAAAAGTAGAAATAAAAGGTAAATAATGATGTGTGTGTGTATCGATATTAAATTATACTGATGTCTAGCAGTTTAAATGTCGAATAAGTTGACAACAATATTCAATACCATCAGGCATACACTTATCCCCCAGTTAAAATGCAGCGTAACTTATCCGACGGTTTAAACCGAAATGAGTGCATAACCGCCAGGTTTCCTACCAACCCTTGGCCTTTTGATTTCTATTAAATCACCCCTGTAAAGGGTGAGTTCCAAGTTGCAACCGTCAGAACTGCCCTAACAGATTAGCCCTGTTTTCCAAGTTTTGGTATGTAGCTTATATCTCTTGATAATGCCCTGGATAGCACCTACAAAAAATAGGCAACATGCTCTTTTCCATTGACCAATTTTGGTATATAAATGTAATTATTACATAAAACGGATGAGGATAATTTGTTTAATATACATAATTACCACAGCTGTAGTGTACTTAAACAGCAATGCGGTGTAACATAAATAACAAATCAGTGTCATATACATCCTGCTCCTGTACAGATTCAACATTCTTGCAATCCAATTGTTCCATAGATAATTAAGCTTCCATCACTATCCACAGTCCCAAGCACATATGCATCCTTAAGATTGAAACAATGTAACAGTTGCTATGTACCCATTCTTCATAACCTAGAATTATTCCATAAAAATCAGTAAATTATGAAGTGGTTTATAAAAATATTTAAAGTTGCTTAATTTGTACATTACCTCAAAAGCTATGTTTTGGTATCCATAAACAAAAGTCGATCCAAAAGGATTGTTCATAGAGCCTTGTGTTTGAATTGCAGCTCGACCACCATCCCCGAGAATTTCCTAAATTGATTGTTATAGCTATTTTATAATACATCAATGTACAATATTCGATAAATATTGGGCATATTCATTCTTTGTAGTTTGTCGTACATAGTTAGAACACAGTGAAGATGCTAACTTATGAATAACGAAAATGAAAGTGTTTTAATTTGTTTTGCAAATCATGTAGCATGGTTTGAATGCAAAAACAATTAAGTTTGAACTAAATTTGTTACAACCGCACACAATACAACACCAAAGTTCAAACTACCGTAGTTTAACCAAAGTTGTGCAATTAAAGCGCTTAACAGTTCCATAGCAGTGAAGGTGCAAAAACTATTGCAGAAATATGGTGAGGAAGAGCGAAAAGCTATATTCAACACAAAATCAATTGTCAAAGTCAATTTGTTATTAGTCTTACATTATTATTATTGGTGCAGGGAAAAAAATATATTGTTTACTCCAACATAACAAAATCCTAGAATGTCCATACAATTCAAAACTCCAATTAGAAATAGTAATTTAACTTATACTGGATGCTTGGGTCTTGAACTTGGACATACACCCTAGCATTATTAATTGAGTTTTTAAGAGAACAGGGCATATTAAATAATTTCTATTAATACTGCTAAAGCAAATCATAAGAAAACTCCAATTTAGTGGACTTATCGATACATAGCAAAGCTTTAAACGGATCCACGAGTGTTAAGTAGCTCAATTTTAATAGAGCTTTAACAGGACTTCTAACCACGTAGGACCAAAGTAATTGATTCTTTAAGATGATTGACCTACATGACAGAGCAGAATTATGTAGAGCTAGATCACTCACTGTTACCTTCACTTGTTCCCACTTTGTGCTTGGTGTAATGCAACTTCTCTTTTCAGCTTGCATAAGATTTTCAGCTACAAAGAGAATTTATTAGCACACACCCTTAAAAAGCATAACCTGAATACAACAACTTGAATCAACGCTTACTGTTGCTATCATATATGACAAAGTTGCATTTTATGTAGGAATTGAAATCTGAATGCCCAGGAAAGTTTGTGTGCAAGACGAACTTCTTGATTTTATGCGTCTATGTAATTTAAATGTAAAATTTATGTGAGGTCACTTCAATGCAGATACAAATGGATGTTCAGAATATAAACAATAGGATGCTTAAATATACCTGACCATCAAAAAGTATATCCAAACCTCGTGAAAAATAATTGTAAAAGTAATCACCACAGAGAGTTGTCTTTGGCCGTGGGTCTGAAGCAGAGTGAATTACCATCTGATCCACCTATCATGTAGTAAAAATAAAATTACCCACTATTAACCTAATATAATTAAAGCTATGTATATTCATATGTTATGTGTTAAATAAAGTTAACCTGCTTTTGATGAATTCCACAAGGGCGCCCTAATTCAGTCCAAACATCCTGTAAGTGTATGTATATAACGAAAATAGTCAGTTTATTGAAGAATGCATTAACAGCAAGACAAACGTTCATGCAAGAATTAAAAAATTAAGGTCCAGTAGAAGTGTGCTTAAAAAGAAACATGTCTGTGCTGATTTAAGATCATACACATCAAGACAAATATAGGCAAATACTATTAACCCACCGCTCTTTACCTTACCCACTGCAGGTCTCTCTTTAAAGTGTTCAAACCCTTTTTTTCCCTTTAACACCCCGATTATTTCCCATTTTACCCTTTCATGACTCCACTCTTGCTCCCCGATTATTTCCCTTTAAAGTGAATTACCATCTTCCTCCCCCTTTCTCCACTCTCTTGCTTTGTTGATCTAGATCTCATTTTTAGTTTGTTCTTTTTGCTCCAGCAAAAAAATGAACAAAAGAACAAGAATTGAAGCCCAAATAAAATGATTTCTTTTTAAATTTCTATTAAGAAATTAATTATATATTGTGTTGATTAACTTTAAACTTCTGAAAATTATAAGATTTTTGTTGCTTTTGTTTGGATTTGGCTGCAAACTAATTTCTAGATTTGACATATACTTAGATATTAATAGGATACATTGTCTAGTAAATTGGACGAAATGATTTGAAAATAACACCAAAATAGTGTAATTTAACAAAATAGATGGAAATAAGTTTTTATTATGCATGCTTACTTTTGATGTTAGCTGAACAGGGCAGTATAGTCATTGATAAAATAACATTTTTAATCAGGGGTGTAAGGCAATTGTAGGGGTATCAATAGAATCAGCCACAAATAAATTGATATTAAATATATTCATGCTTGTGTACTGTATATGTGGAAGTCCAATCAATCCAAAAATCTACCTAGTATGACATCACTATAATTACATAATATATAGTATCATCCATCAAGACTTACTAGCCAAATCAAACAGAATTGGCTACGACATAAAAATACTGAAGGAAAGTTCATACTCGGTAACAATCAATAATTGAAAATTTATTTGTGCATGTTGAAGTTCAAATCATTTGATTAAAGAGACGGTTGCCATTTAACTGTACATCAGTTCACCAATAATTGAGAAGCTGTGATGAAATATCCGATACAAAAATCCTATGGCACATGTATATTGATAAAGAATTGAGTGCAGAAACAAATCAACAAGGGATAATTCAGTTTATGATACAGCATTCACGTGTCTCAACACTTTGTATCAAAATGAGAAGCATGGACCAATTTTCTGGGAACAATGTGATTATATCAAACGATTAACATAATAATGTAGCTCCAATTGACTGTGGAAATTCTTCTAATCCATTTGTTATTAAGAAATTTGATTTTATGCAACGTAAAATCCAGTAGATTTTCTTTGTATACTTGTAATAAATCTTGCCTGAGGTGATGCGCCAAATGGTATAAGTTGCCCTCCAATTGAGAACTGTAGTCCTTCACCTAACTGAAATTAAGTAGAAAAGAAGATTAATAGTTAAATAGAAAAAATTACCCAGAGCTAGAGTCCAATAATTTGAGTATATCTAGATCATCTAAAGCTGACATTTTCTCTGATAATATGAAGAAAAGTAAACATGCCGTGTTGCCATGACAAATGACAAGAAAACATTTAAGATGAACTAATAAATATGAAGCTCACTTGCACGCAGAGCAAATGAAATTTTGTTTTCTAAAGAAATTTATATTCCCAACTTTAAATCTAGATTTTCATCAGCATCATCGTAATTTATGAAGCAGAAGAGATGGTCATTACTTCCAGTATACATGTGAAATGCGCTAATCCAAAGAGGCCTCCTATCTCATTAATTTAAACCCAAAAAAAAACATATATGGATAGGAAAATAAAATTAAAACAAGAGACGGCAGTGTCCCGTTGGTCCTCCTCTAATGTACTAGCCCGTTGATCTAGTGTCATAACAGAACACTGCAAGAACCCTAGATAAAATAATCCAAACCTTAGCATGCACTTCTTCCATGTAAAGACTGCCAGCTGGCAATGGAGGAATTGAAGCTTTATCCATCAAGGACCCAACACCAACTTTACCGTCAGAAGAGCTATCATATATAGATACACGGCATGTTACTGGTGTTGTTCCATCAGGAAATTCCAGAGGCAACTCTGTTGACACTGATGAAAATACAATCGCTAACATGCAATTAATGTTTGATCTAGCATGATGTAAGGGTATAAGATACAAGAATGCACCTTCTCCATCACGAAGGCAACTTGCATACTGGCTTGGGATTGGAAAAGCAAAGGACAATCCCTGAAAAGAGACCATTAAACTAAAGCAGAATGAAACACTTGTATAACATACTAGATTCTGCATTTTAATAAGCTTACCGGATAAAATAAAGTATATATGGCTCTATCGTGATCATAGATTCCAGGGAATGTAGGCCCAAAGAGAGCATATACTGCCATGAATGTTGCTAAAGTGGAAGGGCCACTGTACATAAGTAAATGTGAATGAGAGAAACCAGGAAAAAGGAAAAAGGAAAAAGGAGGAAAGGAAGAGTAAAAAAGAGCCAACCCAATCAAAGATGTTGCATAACGCATCTGCAAGCGTTTAACATCGTAAATCTCAACAAGTCGCAGCCTCTGGAGAAAGTAGGAAGCCAATATGGTTTATTAACATTTAATTCTGAATCACCATCCACTAAACATATCTGATTAGACAATAGTTATGAGGTATTTTTACTTTCAATCACTTTGCAACTAAAAGCTAAGGTAGCGTTTGGTCTAAAATGAGTTTTGTGTTTTGCGTTTTCAACATTAATTACGAAATATGAAAGGAGTGGAGGATGATGGATAGGATGGAAGGAAGATGGAGGGGACCAAGGGGAGTGGAGGAATGGTTGAATGATAGATTGTTTCTCGTGTTTCTCTTATTTCTCAAAACATGAAAAATAAAAAAGTTGTTTTCTATTTTGTATGTTAACTTTGTATTCTAAATTGGTCGTTTTCTACAATATACATGCGTCGTGCGCATTTTTGTATGGACGAAAATTCAAAACTAAAAAGGATAAACCAAACACTACCTAATATCGTAGCATCAACAGGCCCAAAATAAAAGTTTTCTGTGAATTTTCATATGAATATTAGAACTCGCGCACAAATGCTAAATTGCGTAAACCTTCTTTGTCTACTAATAACTTGCAAATTTATTTTAACAGCCGACGTAGCATGGAAAGTTATTATACAGTAGTTATTCGTAAGAAAAGTGTGGGTGGAAGTGAATAGACTTGTCAATTATGCAATTTTTACTAACTGTGATAGGAGATGTGGGTATAACTGTTATAAGACGGAAAGATGTGGGAATTGAGTGATTGTTTATACTTGAGTCATATGTTCTGCTTCCGATTGGTGATAGGATGATGGCTCAGTGGAGTGCTTCGAACTCGATAGGAGTAACTGGATAAGTACACCAAGGTGGCCTTCGCCTTTTTGGGATTCATCCTCATTTTTGATGAATATGGTGAACGTTTTGACATCTTTTGTCGTAGAACCGAAATTTGGAACAGGAATCGATTTTGGAACTTACAGACATGCTAAAACAACAATTGGAGCTTTGGTGGTTCGTTTTGAATCTTAATTAAAGAGCTATGCTAATGCATGATTTATTGTGATCATTTTACATGATCATATAATTTGTTTACAATTTAATAAATTTCATCTGTGTGTCTCTACATTATGAGATGCTTATGTTTTCCGGAATGACTAACTGTATAAAGCCCTGACTTGTAAAAGAGTGAATGCACTAGCATCATTTTTTGATTTAGATCAAAATGAGTTGTTAAACTCCAGGTTGATGTTTCTGCATATGCCTGCGAGCTCCCTAAAATTTGAGTCTTGTTGGGAATCCTAATCTACAGCAAAAGGTGCCACCTAAAAGATAAACAATGAGTATCAGAAGAGACGATGGATCCAAAAAGATGAAGACCACTCTACCGCGCTCATCCAGTTACTCGACACTATCAAGTTTCGACGTTGTCAACGTTGAAGCACTCAATTGAACCATCAAGCTGTCACCAATCAAAACCTGAACATACGACCCCACAAATAATAACTCATCTCGCCCCATTTTACCATATTATAACAGTTATACCCATTTCTCCGACCGTGCTTAATAAAAATTGCATAATCAACCAATCTCTTCGCACGCACGCACAGTACCAATCTCTTCACACACACGCGTGTGCGCATACACGCGTGCGCGCAAAAAAAAACAAACAAAGTCAATAGCAACTTTCCCACCATGTGAAAAGTTACTGCACAGTAAGTTTTTGGAGTGTATATACAAATCATTTTTCATCAAACAAAGCGAGGTCCAAGTAGTTCAAGTGACATGAAAAAAGACACTATAAAGGAAAACAAAAATGGAGGAAACAAACCTGCGCGCGCGCACAAACAAACAAAATCAATAGTAACTTTTCAACCATGTGAAAAAGTAACTGCACATTAAGTTTTTTGGAGAGTATATACAAATCATTCTTCATCAAAACAAAGCAAGGTCCACGTAGTTCAAGTGACTTGAAAAAAGACACTATAAAGGAAAACAAGAATGGAGGAAGCAAACCTGTGACCATGGATCAAAACGAAGATGAAACCCATGATCTGGAAAGCTAATAACAATGTCCAATTTCAGAGGCTCCTATAAAGGATAGAAGATGTCAACAAAATGAAATGTCAAATTTTTATACATTGGATTGTGGAAAATCTTAAATGCACCCATGTTTATACTTTATGCAGAATACAGGCTGCATGTAGAGTGTTTCAGTCTTTGGCAAAAATACACTCCATCAGAACAGAATACATGTCATGTATATACATGGGCTTCAGTTTTTGTCAAGCTTGCATATATATACTAAACTGCTACTAGACAATATATCTCAGCACCACGCAATTTGTAAATCAGAAACAGAATAACAAATCAAATGTAAACTAAACAGGCTAAAATTTAACAATTGCAAAGTTATTGAATTGCCTCTTCAGCACATGGATAAAGATCTAAAAATATGAAAGAGGATGATTTCAGAGTTATTTTCACAAACAAATATGAAAAAAATAATGTCCAATAAAGATTTTTGAGAAAACATCAACAGTCTAAATAAATAATCTAACAGACATCTAAGATCATGATTTTGATGGAATCACATAAGCACTTTATTTAAGTTTTCATCCCAGAATCATTGTTGTAAATTAAGTCTAGTACTGGACTAAAACTCTTTTTGTTGGTTGATAATAATTTGAACTTCCAATTGCAGCACTGGTGAACTGTGAGGATGACCTATCTACTTGCTGTATATATCAACAGTACAAGTTACCTGACCTAGTATGATATAATAGAACGCTGGATAATGTAATAAGGAATAATAAATCGTATATGGAAGAGATGAAGTGGGGAATAGCAGCATGAAGACAAGGACATTCTTGCCAACGATAAAGGTATGGTAATGGCTAATGCACAAGATAACATTTCATGCATGGGAAGAAGGAAAATTATGGCTGATTATCACCAAGTATATTGGTAAGGGGATTGTTAAACGTACTCCAGCTTTGGATAAGGGGAGATATTTTTTCAATATTTATAAAAATTGTTGTGCCAAGTACTTAAAAACTCAACTCCCATAACAAAAATAAATACAATTACGTAATTACTCTATTTTTTATCGGCATAAAAAATTTAAATGACAAACACATGCTGTGTTTTTAAATAAATTTCAATAGACCTGTAGCGTAGTACTGTACTAGCGATACCGTAGCGTGTTTATGTAGATTTTTCAATGGTTTCGTGTTGTTTTGTTTCCAAAATTTTGATGATGTATTAACAAATTTGCTTAAGAAGAATAAAATAGTAAATTATTCGGATTGGAGTACTACGTATCATTTTCTCTCCTCAATAATTTTATTTTGGTTGGAATCCCCTGAATTGTCCTCCCCTCATCCAAAAATGAAGTTCATTTAATCAAACCGACCGTTATGGAGGTTTGTCTACTGTAGGCTTGTAAAATCAAATCGTGTGAAGCCAAAAAAACATGAAACATGTTTTTAACATGTCTCTCCTTAAATCTCTCTAATGTTATTTATTTTGTTTTCTCAAATGTCTTCTTAAATCTCTTCAATTCTAAATTTTTTTCTAACATATTATCGTTTGATTTTTAACTAAAATTAACAAAAAACGACTTGAATATTTTTTGTTCGAAGTTATGTAACCAAACGATCGGTTTCCACCGTTATGCGGTTTTACTAGTAATCCCCATTGCTTATACGCTATTAAGATCATACTTGTGCAAGCAAATATATACTTGATGTTTCCATTGGACACGCCAACAAAAAACTAAAATGTTTAGCTGGAATATTCAACATAATACATCA
This sequence comes from Allium fistulosum, assembly GCA_030737815.1. Taxonomy (NCBI): domain Eukaryota; kingdom Viridiplantae; phylum Streptophyta; class Magnoliopsida; order Asparagales; family Amaryllidaceae; genus Allium; species Allium fistulosum. The sequence continues at coordinate 133,342,657 of CM060903.1, read as the reverse complement.
AAAATAGTCGATATTATGGGTTTTCATCTGCTCGATAAAATAATTAACAAAAAGGTAAATGTGAATGTGTTAATGTTATTGGTTTAGATAATCTTGACATTGAAAAGATGGTAACCTTTTGCAACTACATATATCACGCATGAATGTGTTTATTGTGATACCGTTTAAGGGGCATTTGAGTTGTATATATTAAGAATAAAGAGCAGAGGTAATAATGTTATGCCGTATACATTTTATAAGCACCAAACATACAGGAAAGCGATGCTAGCTCAATAACTAACCAAAATACAAATGTTGGCTGTTGCTAGCTCACGATAACTAAACAAAATACCTCATCAAAATATTTCACATGGACCACATCGTAAATGTTGGGTTGTTGCTCTATTTGAGTAAATGCCTCACATATAGACATGCCTGTATAAAAAAATGGCATTGTAAACCAGTGGATATTTGGTTGTGCAAGATATAATTGGAGGGTGACCATGCAAAGATTTGTCTTGTAATTCTACTTCTAAAGTTATCACTTGTTATCCCAACCTAATCACAGAAAAAAATTATTCACTAAAATGTCCAAAACATGCATAAACTTTCATCATTTCACCGACTATGAATTTCTACGACTAAAGGGGCTAGTACAATTAACTTAACTTGCAAGTTTTACTTTCGTACTTACTGAATGATAAAAAAATCAACCCAAAAGCCCAAGAGCTTTTCACGACAGTTGATTGACCTCATCAACATCCATCAGATTAAAATGTTCTAAAATCAAATAATCAATCAGCCTTACATAATTAAAGTAGCAAATTTTACGATCAAAGATTTAGCAGAACACCAAATAACTTGCAAAATTGGAAGGTCCAGTTTGACCTGAATTCTTCGTACATGGTGGAGAGATGGATTTTCTGATGAGCATGAAGGTTGCTTGATGAAACTGGGTGATGATATGGTGGCAGTTTGAAATGCAGTGGAAGAATTTAAGTAAGAATTCACAAGAATTGATTGACACTTATGAAATGATGATGCAAAGGAACGAATCTGAAGCAAGAACTTGAAGAAAATGAAGACCAGGTTTTTCAAAATGATGTGATAATTGAAGAGAACACAGGCTGATACATGTATCATGTACAGAAACAAGAAGAACATGTACTTCAAACAGTGGATTAACAGAATTTAATAAAAAAGAGAATTACAAAGATTGTTTTGCAGAACTATTGAACTGGTAGTAAAATTGCAAGGATGAATAAGAAAAGGGAAATATGCAGGCTACAGATTACCAGAACTTAGTTCAGAAGACAAAGAAAATTATCAACTAAAATTGGATCTAACAAGAAAGACAAATGGCAAATAGAAGAACTGATACTAAATTGCAGAGATTTAACAAAAATAGAATAAAATCTAATCTACAGAAAATATGAACAACTGAAATTGAATATATGCAGTAAACTAAGAACAAGAAATGTAATGGAAAGATTAACAAGAAAGGGACTAACGAACAAGAATTATCAAAGATGAAAAAAAAAAAGAACTGTTACTGACTTGCACTAGAATTCAAAAGAAATGAAAATGGATTGCTTCAAATTTCTCCACACCTTTACCCATGCATATACCAGTATATATATAGATATACTCGTGTACAAACTTCATGATTCAACTCGGCCCAAATACAACCCAGATAAGAAGTGATCAATCTTTTTAGGGCTGTTACAACTCCTCTCCCCTTCAAAAAACGACCTTGTCCTCAAGGTCGGGTGATAGCAAAGGAGGTGACCATGGTGATTTATATGGTTTTCCTCCATCTCCGTATACCTTCTCAGTATCTCCATATTCATTTTCAACCTGAGCTAAAATGATATGACCCCCTTGAGATGCAAATAATTTCTCTGCTTTCATCATGTTGACTATATATGTTGTAAAATTTTGCATATGTTTCTTAAATGGTTCGTTATTCGTCCGAAAAACAGTTCCAGGAACATAATGCAACCAAACAGGCACCCCTCCATAATTATATTCAGCAGCTACAAAAGGCCCAATCCTGAGAATCATATACAGTCCAGCATCTTTTATAATCTTCGCAAATTTTACAAGATCAAACCGGTCCTCAAAGTAATAATTGCCGGGAGAAAGCTCGTGTCCATTCCAGAAAACATAAGTCTCGATAGTATTAATGCCGCCTTCTTTTGCAGTAGCAATCAATCCAGGCCACATATCGTCAAATTCAATAGCTGAAGGAATAGGAATTGTTGGCTCTGAACGATGAATTGTTGGCATACGAACTGGATTGACAGTGGTATATGGATTAGATGGGAGAGGTTCTAGTTGATGATCAGCTGCAGTCTCATCATCTTTGGATTCGCCAACACCCTCTTCTTCATTTCCAATCAAGTTTTCTAAGTCCACAGCCCCGCCCTGTATGTAAACCTGGTTTTTACATGGATGCTCCATATGCATTTTTTCATTATAGCAGCAACTTAGTTCGTCCCTTCTCCTTTCCATCTCTTCAGGGTTGAATCTGATCACAATTTCTTCCTTGAATACTTTCCACGATCTATGATTTTGCACATTCTTTGTATACCAGATATACCATCGCATTGGCTCCTTCTTGAGATAAAAGGAACACATATCCACCCAAAATCTTTCATCTGTTTGATGAAATCTGAAGTACTGCTCCACCTGTATGATCCAATCAGTTACACTCTCCTCATTATCAAACGCAGGAAAATCAAGCTTGCAGGTGGTCATTGGTGTATTTCTTGGATCTGGGTAGTAGTGATTTTGGTAAGGTGGTCTATACTCATAGGGCAGTGGAGGTTCTTGAGGGTAGTTTAAGGAGTTTTGATGATATCTTGGTGGGTTTGCAGGCATTCTTGGAGAATGTGGCTGTGGTACTGGCTGAGGGTACATAGGGACTTGCATAGGGTAAGAGTTTGGGTAATTTGGGGAATGTGGTGGTGGTGTAGGCTGTTGTGGAAAAGGATGAAAGTGCTGATTCTTGATTCGCTGGACATCTTGAACTAAAGTGATGAGTGTATTGCATATACCATCAAAATTTGTATTCAAATCTTGATTTAACTGCTCCAATTTTTTGATAGATTGCTCGCCTGGATCTTTTGAAAGACGAGGGTCAGTAATATACTCATCTTGAGGCTCTGATACCAATTGGAAGGTCCAGTTTGACCTGAATTCTTCGTACATGGTGGAGAGATGGATTTTCTGATGAGCATGAAGGTTGCTTGATGAAACTGGGTGATGATATGGTGGCAGTTTGAAATGCAGTGGAAGAATTTAAGTAAGAATTCACAAGAATTGATTGACACTTATGAAATGATGATGCAAAGGAACGAATCTGAAGCAAGAACTTGAAGAAAATGAAGACCAGGTTTTTCAAAATGATGTGATAATTGAAGAGAACACAGGCTGATACATGTATCATGTACAGAAACAAGAAGAACATGTACTTCAAACAGTGGATTAACAGAATTTAATAAAAAAGAGAATTACAAAGATTGTTTTGCAGAACTATTGAACTGGTAGTAAAATTGCAAGGATGAATAAGAAAAGGGAAATATGCAGGCTACAGATTACCAGAACTTAGTTCAGAAGACAAAGAAAATTATCAACTAAAATTGGATCTAACAAGAAAGACAAATGGCAAATAGAAGAACTGATACTAAATTGCAGAGATTTAACAAAAATAGAATAAAATCAAATCTACAGAAAATATGAACAACTGAAATTGAATATATGCAGTAAACTAAGAACAAGAAATGTAATGGAAAGATTAACAAGAAAGGGACTAACGAACAAGAATTATCAAAGATGAAAAAAAAAGAACTGTTACTGACTTGCACTAGAATTCAAAAGAAATGAAAATGGATTGCTTCAAATTTCTCCACACCTTTACCCATGCATATACCAGTATATATATAGACATACTCGTGTACAAACTTCATGATTCAACTCGGCCCAAATACAACCCAGATAAGAAGTGATCAATCTTTTTAGGGCTGTTACAAAAATCCTACGATTAATAAAATCAAATGAAGAAATACCAAGGGTGAAAGGGCCAATTCCGACGCCAGGACGGAGATCGAGAGTAATGGAACCCATCGCCATGCCTTCGCAGCGCCGTCTCGCTGTCGCCGCCGGTCCTACCGCTGTCACAGTTGCCTGCGTAGTCACCATCGCCCCGGATCTCTGATGCATCCCGATCTCTATATACAGATTATCTTAGTTTCAGTTTCTTTCTCCAACCTACTAAGCAATTAATTAACTTATTTGGGTTTCGTCTTCTTGGCTTTTGCTTGCGCAATGGGATTATTGATTAACGCAATTCTACACGTATGCTTTTATTGGGTCATAAATTATGTTAAATACCTCGGAAGAAATGTAAAAGATAAAGTGCTAACTACACCACTTCTTCCCTGGTTTTTACCAAATAAAATTTACCGCACAACTTCAAACTTAACACTTAAAATTACCCTAATTACGCCGTGGTATATTTTATTATTTTCTACCGAATATCTAAAACCACATCTTTCCTTCTGAAATAATAATAATAATAATAACATTGACGGTTAACAATTGCTTAATAAAGCATACCAGTGGCTGTAAAAATCCATACAACCTACTGCACAAACAATTATTTATTCTCGAATTCATCAAAAATATCTAAAAATAAATCAACGAGTTTATAAAACCGATGTACACACAAAAGATACGTGTTTTGATATCTGATTTCGTATACTCGATCGGATATTCAAATCTGACATTAGCAACAATTTTTTTTAATTATATTAAATAATTATTCTTGCTACAACGGCTATCAACATCTGTTGGTTGTGGTAAATTTTAGTACCTAAAAAGAAAAAAGAACGGAAAAATGGATTGGTAAAATCAATATTTTGATGTAATTAGCAACTCTCTAAAAAAGAAGTGATATGTGTTAGCTCTAAAAATAGGCTAGCAATCAATTAAGTGTAAATTAGTAGGTAGATCCCAATGAATACTGAAACAATATTATTGTTTATAATTCGAAGGATAAATAGTAAGACAAACAAAAAGTAAATTACATGCGCAATTTATAGTGTCTCGATTTAGAGAACTTCTTTCCCTATTAAAAATGCTTTATTTCCTTTGTTGTATACGGTAGCAAGCCAAAAGCGTCAGCAAAAAAACAAAGTATATTTATTGAAGTGGAAAGAGATCGGAAGAAGTTGAGTTCTATAATGGTAGAGAGAATGTGGTAATATGTAATAAGCTTATATCTTGAAATCCTTCGTTCATGAAACCACTTGGATAATAAAAGCGATGGGTCCGGCTTCTATTGAGCTTGATTCCAAGTGGCTTTGAACTATAGTGTAGAAATGGTGATCGTTTACCTAAAAGCGTATTAGGGTTTGATTGACCCGGTTAAACGGGACTACTTCCAATCTTTTACTGATCTCTCGCCATTGTTGCTTGATTCAGGGTTCGCAAGTACATATTTGTTAAAAGTAGACTCATGCACGAAGTTTTATCAATATCTCTCTCGTAGGAGCATGATTCTAGGGAGCATGATTCTAGTGTTTTGATGACAAAAATTATATGATACTAATAATTTTACTGTGTTATTTTAGATAAAGTGCACTAATATAGAAGCTGAGTTATGATGGCAATTGATAAAAGTTCAATAGAAGTGAATGCATCAAAAATATCAAAATAAATCAAACAGGGACATTTGCAATGGAGAATAAGTATTCAGAGACTTCTAATGGAGTAAAAAAATCTGTTGAAATACAACGATGTTGAACAAATACTCGAAAGAGGACAAATGTGTACAAAAATCAAATATTTTATTTATCGACCCATGTTAGTCTCGATTTGTAAATCCCTGCAAATGGTCTTCAAATCACTTCAAATTTTAACACACCATTTCAGATATCATAAAATATTTTTCATAGCCTTTGGAGACTATTCTAAGTGTTAAATAAGTTTAAACAAAAAGTAAAAGCAAAATAAGTTGTAAACAAAATAAAAAATAAAAAATTGGGCCATGCATGTCGACTTGTAGCTTTTCACAAGTCGATTTGTGTGTTATTCATATTGACCTGTATAAAACCAATAGATCATAATGTTTGAAGTAAAACGGTCAAATTTTAGAAATATTGCTTTACTCTCGTCGAACTCCGAGAATTTTCTTCATCTTCCCCGAGTCTCCTTCATCACCGACCAACCTTAACATTTCCAAACCATAGCATATGCGACCTGAGGTGATAGAGTTAAGGGTGTGCACTAAGAGAATTTATGCAATTTATTATTTAACTTAACTACTATAGAAGAATATTATTCGAAATGAAATAGGCTTTTAGTTTTACTTCTTTTATATATGTTGTTATATAGAAATATAAAGAATTAATTAACACATTAAACATATATAAATTATTACGTCAAAAATGGAGCAAACACCTAATGAAGTAAGAAATATGAAAATTATTAAAGAAAATAAAGAAATAGAAAAGAAGAATACATAATTTTTATAGTAGTTCGGCAAATACTCCGGCCTACGTCTACTTAAACTTTGTTATTTGATTTCTGTAACTTTTACAAAATGTGATTTTATGGATCGGTATTCTATGGATTAGTGGAGATCCAACAAGGTTCCATGGCAAAGTCTAGAAATTCAGAAAAGAAGAAGAGAAAAAGTCCCTTTTTGTAACGACCCACCTTTTTGGACAATTTAAATCGACAAGTAAACACACATGCCGATTCCAAACCATTCAAAAGGGAGGATTGTTAATGGGGTAAATAAGAAAAGAAGAGAAAAGGAACAAGAAACAACCACAAAATCTCGCAGCGGAAAGATAAAATATAATAATCAAATAAACAGTTCATGAAGCTGTTTAGTATACTTTTGATTATCATTTATACAACATTTATCAGAGTTATACATATACAACAGAATAAATAAAATAATGCAGCAGACAACATGATGCAAGGATAATAATAGTAATAGTATACCAAATCTGCGTCTTCGTCCTCCAGAATAGATCTTCAATAAGCTGAAAAACTCAGGACTGACCCGAGCGTAATGAAAGAACAAAACACTCGAGTCAGGACTAAAATATCCTCATGTAAGTTAAATTAATTGAAAATAAAAATGAGTGTAACGGCGTCAGAGATGTTTACGGGGTTTGACATCTCTTATCCAGTGTAGACGTGCGTGCAGTAACTCAAGAGATGTTACGGGATTTTCCATCTCTTAAGGATCCGTTAAACTATCTACTATGTAGTACAATACGCTATTATAATATGTCTACAGTAAAGTAAAAGTATTAAAATAGCGTTAAGGCGTTACCCATATCCCCCTTAACACATTTTATATATTCCCATAGTCTATACAGTACCGTACGCTCCTCCGAGAGGTTTACGCAGAGGGCACCCCATAGGTATGGTACAAAATAAAATCGTAGAAGGCACGCTAGGGCATGTGAACACGGCACACGAGGAGATGCCAGGGTAGATATACCAATTGCACTCCCGGACTGGTGGTGACGCATAGCAGCTACTACCGCCCACCTCGGACACACTCCCAAACAATCGAAGGGTGGCCACCAAATCGAATCACAAAACAATATAATGGTATCGAAGAAATATGCCCGATAAGAGGAATGACCTCACATTGGTCCGGTATAGCTCCTGATTTTAGTCACATCTAAGCTGACTCATGGGAGTCAAGGTCACGTCATACCATATAGAATCGTCGCCAAACCATCCTACTTCATTTCTGGAATCTCCACCACGTACACAGTTGTTAAAGTGGTTTTCGGTATCGACAGAGAGTATGCCCATATCCGATCCCGGTCTCTTTAACAACCGAACGCTTATTACACACCGGATGGTTCTTTTACATTTCAAAAATCAATTCATAATTGATATCAAAATATCAAGTTCGCTTCAAAAATCAAATCCATTTCAAAATCATCGTATTTACGCAAAATATACGATTTCATTTCAAATCATTTCGCCCCAATATCTCATTTCAATTTAAAATTTATTTCACATTTCAATTTAGGTTGTAACTTCATTTAGCCCAATTCGTATTTAAATCCAAGATTTAAATATAAACATTTCACCTTATTGACCAGTTGGAAATTTTGGAAAATAGTTTTGAATAGTTTAAAGTAGCTTAAATAATTGAAAATAGTTAAAATACTCTAAATATTAAAGATAGATTTCAAAATAGTTTTAAATTGATTTAATATAGTTAAATAGATTAAAAATAGATTTAATATAATTAAATAGGTTAAATAGCTTTAAAATTAGGTTAAATATAATTAAAAATAAATTAAATAGGTTAATTATTTTAAAAATAAATTAAATTAAATTAAGTAGATTTAAAATAGATTAAAATAAGTTAATATGTTTAAATAAGTTAAAATAACTTAATATAATTAATATAGGTTAAAATAATTTAGTATAAAATAGTTTAAGTATTTAAAATAGTTTATATAGCAGAATAACTTCAGAAAACCAAATTTGAAATAGCTTCAAAGTCAACCATTTTAATTTCCAACTTACCAATTCTGAATCAAATTCAAATTTCCATTCAGTCGATTCAAATCTCAATTTTCAGTTCAAATCAATTTCGATTTCAAATTAATTCAATTCTATCCCGAATCCAATTTCCTCAAATTTCAAAATGTTGTCTTTATCACACTTTTACTTAATAATATTCAAAATCCGAATAAAAGTTGAATCCTTTAAAAATCAAATCAATTTACGAAAGTCAATTATCACAATTTTAATTTCAAAGTCTTAACTTCAATTATTAACCAATTTGTTTAACAAAATTTTTTTTCAACATCTCAACCTCAAATTCGCGATAAATTCAATTTCTATAAAAATTGATTTTTAAATTCCTTTAAATCAAACCATTTAAAATAATTCCAAATCAAAGATTTTACAAATTATTTAATTTAACCAATCCGGCGCCCATATATAATTTTCTATCCTATGGCCAAGTGATCAGTTATTTCAATTAAATTTCAGGAATAGATATATATCATTTCAATTCAAATCATAGTGTCATAGGTATATATCATTTCAACCTATTTCTCAATGTATTCAAAATGAATCAATTTACAGCTGTAATTTATAAAAAGGGTGATGACAGGATATTGACAACCAAATAAACATCCAAACATTCCAAACATCAATCAATAGCATCCATCGCAACCAATCATCCAAACAGACAAAATCAATCACGAAAATTTCATAGTTCTAAATGTTCGGTAACTTAATTTCGATTTAAATTCCAGTTCTAATTTGACTGTCGATTTCAATTTCAAACATTAAATTCGATGACAATCTAGATGACAGTTAAATTTTATCAACAACGACTAATAAAAATCATATCACTTCGCAATATTAAATTTAACTAGCATCAGAATATTCTAGTACGTTGTGAGCGTTATAAAACACTCACCTTGATTTTCAATTTTAAATCAAATCGAACGACGTTCAATTTAACCAAAAATTTTAGTTAGCTCCAAATATCTCCAAATCGATTCCATGACGTAGAGCTCGTCACCACGATTCCAACGCAAAAAGATTCGTCTGATTCTGATAATATATGAAGAAGTTATACTATATTTCAAGTTGGTATACAAATTTATAAAAATTAAATTACAAATTCTTCTTTTTCCTATTACCACAAAAATCACGACCGTTCAACCCTCAAAGCAAATCGTGACCGCAGCCTCTATCATCTCCCACGCAACACTCAGGTAATGCTCGAACGAAAGGAACCCAATACGCAAAACTAGGGCACGCCGCCGATCCCACCCAGGCCACCAAGCACGCGATCCAGACATGCCAAACGACGCGCCTCCGTGAGCTCCACCACCGCCCTGAGCATGGACGAGCTCGGTCATCCCTTGTCTCCAAAAAACGTGCGCGAACGCGCTGCCTTTAAGAGAAAATTCTGGCCACTACGAAGCTCCATTGCCGATCACAACCATTGGATCTGACGCTCTCGATGAGGTCTTGATTTTAGCAGTTGATGATTTATGCTAATTGCTAACGAATTTGAAGAAAATCGAGTGGGAATGAATTGTAGTTTCGGCCATCAAAATTATCTCTGGCGGCCACGAGATAAACGACTAGGGTTTGCAGTAGAGAACGCGTATATATACACGTATATATATATATTATTTAATATTATTTACAAATTTAACAAGATTTTCGAACGAACTCCAAATTAGACGTGCCGACAGACGTTTGTAATGTTCTACCCGCCTTCCGAACACATTGGAACGTGTTTCGGAGGCTAATTCGATCGTCTGAGAGAGTTATGGAAATAAACGATCGATTTTAAATTAAACCGATTAAATGAATTTCTAAACGTTTTCAGCTGCCACGGCCAAATGGCAACTCATATTACTACGAAATTTGAAATCCGATAATAATACACTATTACGGATCCAAAGGAACTGGTTTCATCGAATTCCGAGACTGTACCTCGGAAGGCTATTTTTACTCGTCGACTAAATCGACGACTTTTCAAAATTTACAGAATTTCTTAAAATTCAAATTTTAAAGTCTTATTAACTCTATTATAATCCAAATATAACTTATATTCAGTTTGGAAACCAATTTGAATCATATAAAATCAAATTTCAGTTATTCACCCTATTTTCGTATATTAGATTTCAATAACAAATTAATCATATTAAATTCAATTTTTAACTTTTGAAACAAATACAAATTATATAACAACCATTTCCATTAAGCAGTCATTCAATTCCCGTTATTCAAATTTTCAGTTAATTTCCGATATTAATTTTAAACAATTTAATTGTTCAATATTCAACAAATTTCAATATTGGATTTTTAAATGAATTGTACTTATCAATCCATTACTCTATTTACATCTATTAAATTTAGCATTATTATTTAATCCAACTATTGATCGTAAACTCATTCAATAAGTAGCATTATCTTTCAATACTCGTTATTATTAAATCTTCGAAATCAGTCTATTTCAAAGTTTTATTTCTAAATAATTCATAATTATTATTCAACTTCAATTATTGATTATACTCCCAGTTAATATATAGAATTTCATTTCATTTGCAATTGGTTTCCAAATTCAATTCGACTGACTGAATAAACAGGTAGCTTATAATAATTATCACCATTAACTTTTAAATCACACTTATAAGTTTATTATTTACTACAAATGTCACAATTACCTATACAATACCAATTTGATTCCATTACCGATGAATATATTTTATTTTATTAGTTAACCCAATATTTACCATTGTTCTCTTATATTCCCTTTATAACTAAGTTATAATATTTAACTCATTTCAATTTATGGGAATTTCATACAATTTATTAATAATTAACTTAGATAAATATTGTTGTAATTCATTCTCGTTATTATTATCATAAGTAAATTACAATTTTTTTTTAATTCTTCCAACATTAAGCCATGAAATCTTATTAAATTAACTATTTTAATTATCGAAAATTTACGGGTTGTTACACTTTTCAATTGTACTCCACCTCTATCAAAAATCACTGAGATAATCATCGAAAATTGCTCCACATGTCCACCACATCGTGCACGTTCTTCCATAAAAATCTCGGGGTCAACCGATCCAATACATCATGGATCGGTACCGAGTTGACTTGGAGTCGGACCAGAGGTATTTGATTGTTTGCTTAGGGCTCGACTTAAAGATTTCCTGAAATTTTAGTGCTCGGGTTTTCTTTGGCTTGCTTGGAGTCCGACTTGAGATTTTTGTGTGTCCAGCCCGAATTTCATAGATCTACACCGATCCATGGTCATGGTCGGTACCGAACGGTCATGCTTGGGGTTTTTGCATGGGTTGCTTCGGGCTTTGCTTCGAGTTTCCCTAAGGCTATTTTGCATCGAGTCCGACCCAAGGATTTTGTGGATTTGCTCTAAGTCGGCTTTTCCAAAAACTTGAACATCCAAAATTTCAACCTTTTTCTGCTCACTTTGTGGATTCAATAATTTAAGTCTGTTCAAAGATTGTAGCAAATTCGGCCGTAACACTTGCTCCCTAAAGCATGCCTTGTGAATGGAAGGTGTGCTTTACTCAAGGAAAAATATCAAAGTCGATGAATCATTATTAGTTTTATTTTCTGGCTATCAACTGATCAAACCATGTTGAATCGCCTGGTTCCCTCAGATTCACCTGTAAATCAATGGTCATTCCATACCATTATAGTTAAGGACTTGAGTCCTTGCTTGAGTTTTAGTTACAAATAATCATTATTTCGTGTTTTTCAGGAACTATTATATTGTATATATCATAAATTAGAATCACATCATGTTCATCCGGGAGTTAACAGTCATATATCAAAATCAATGTTATGCCGTGTTCATTTGGGATCTTAGTTACGACATACAAATCATATGTCGGGTAATAAAAGGTCAATAATCGTGTATGCTTATTGCCGCCAGTTGGAACATTATTTATAAATCATCTGGTGTCGCCTAGGATCCCATTATAAGAACACCCAACCGAATTGAAGCAGTGACTGAATCTATAATCAATATCAAGTCATTTCAAAGTCAAGTGGCGTTCAAATATAAAGTCTAGTCTTAGATTTCTTCGGATCGCATTATCAATATCTAGGTTAGCTTTCGAGCTCTCCAAATCGTTAGTTGAATCCTCGATCTCTCTGGATCGTTAGTTAAATCCTCGATCTTTTCGAATCGTTTGTTCAATCCTCAATCTCTTCGGATCGTTTGTTCAATCCTCTATATCTCTAGGTCGTCAGTTCAACATCGATCTCTTCGGATCATTAGTTCAATCCTTACTCTCTCTGGATCGTCAGTTCATGCTGAGTCAAATCCCTTCGCTTTTCAACGAGGGGACCCAACGACCGAGCGAGTCCAACCACTCACTCTCTACAAGGGGACTGACTATCCTGTACAAGCCCAATTCACTCGCTCTATAGCAAGGGGAATTGCACCTTACGATCGCCCCGTCTCTCCGGTTTGGAGAACCGCGTTCACTTAATTCATAAATCAATATTAAGGGTAACCAATCTCCGTTGGTGTTTTGAAATCAGTATCAGTTATCACGCATCGAATCTGACTCATATCCATCCCGATCATGGGATGACCATTCTCGGCCAAGATCCATGGTCGCATTTAGATATATCTATCACATATGGTGGTCGCTCCTGCGACGCCACTCAATTTATGCTTTGGTAATCTGATTTCTGACATATCATTGTGAGTGGTTACTCTGAACCTGCTATTCGATTTAGTTCTCCATCGTGCCCCTTGTTCCCCCAGGGCTTTCTAACTCTAATTCCTTTTTTTATGCATTTGCACTCTGATCTCCACTCCATGGCTTAACATTATTCCCTGGACACGCTCCATCTCACCTGCATTCCAAGTCCAGATCAATCATGCCCTTGGCTTTCATGGATTGGTACCGACTTGTGCTTTTGGATCGGTATCAAGTTGTGGCACCTCTTCAGAGGTTGCACCACTTCATTCCATTCTATTTTCAAGTGCATTTGTTCTAACTTCTGGCCTCTAGTATAGGTTTACAACAACTCCGACCGTTCTTTGTTGTCCTATCCTTCAAAGGAATCCGTCCATCATTTCTTCCTATTAGGTTGCCAATCTCTTTTGTATTTCTATCATCGTTTTCCCCATCTCATCTCTGGTTATGTATATGAAAGGGGTTAGATTATGAGGATGCCTCCTGGCTACCCCTTGTCCTTGTTAGCTTTCACGAACAGCGGTTCTTCTAGTTGATAATCTCATCATCTTCATAAATCCAAGTCTCAAACCATCAAATCTGAGTCCTCTCGGTGAAAGCACCAAAATGTTTACGTCAAAAATGACACAGACATGCAATGAAGTAAGAAATATGAAGATTATCAAAGAAAAGAAGAGCATACAATTTTATAGTGGTTCGAAAAATACTCTAGCCTACGTCCACTTAAACTTCATTATGTGTTTTCTACAACTCTTACAAACTGTGATTTTTTGGGCCGGTATTCTATGGATCGGTGGAGATCCAACAAAGTTTCATAGCAAAGTCAAAAAATTCAGAAAAGAAGAAGAGGAAAAAGGTCCATTTTCAAGTGTACTCCATCTTTATTTATAGGAAAAAATTCATCCAGATAATCTTCGAAAATTGCTCCACAAATTGTGCACGTTCTTTCACAAAAATCTCGAGGTCAACTGATCCAAGAAATAATGGATAGGTACCGATCCATGGCTCATGGATTGGTACCGAGCTGACTTGCAGTCGGCCTGAGGAATTTGAGTGTTTGCTTAGGGCTCGACCTAAAGGTTTCCTGAGATTTTACTGCTCGAGGTTTCCTTGGCTTGCTTGAGTCCGACCTGAGATTTTTATGTGTCCGACCCAAGTTTCATGGATCGATATATATCCACGGTCATGGATCAATACCCAATGGTCCTGCTTGGGGTTATTGCATGGGTTGCTTCGGGCCTTGCTTGCAGTTTCCCCAAGGATATTGTACTTCGAGTCCGACCCAATGATTTTGTGGGTTTGCTCAGAATCAGCTTTTCCAAAAACTTGAACACCCAAATTTTCAAAAAAAATCTCATTTTTTTTATATTTCATTTTTCTTTCCTTTTTATGATGTTTTCCAAGTCCTTGGGTCATTTCATCATTGTTTACTCATCCGATCTGATCATTTAAGTCTGTTCAAAGACTACGGCAAATTCGGCCGTAACACTTGCCCTCCAAAGCACGCCTTATGAATGGAAGGTGTGCTTTGCTCAAGGATAAATATCAAAGTTGATGAATCACTATTAGTTTCATTTTCTAGCTATTAACTGACCAAACCGCGACGAATCGTCTGGTTCCTTCAGATTCACCTGTAAATCAAAGGTCTATTCCACACCATTATAGTTAAGGACTCGAATCCTTGATTAAGTGTTAGTCATAAATAATCGTCATTCTGTGTTCTTTGGGAATTATTATATCATATATTATATCATAAATTAGAATCGTCTCATGTTCATCTGGGAGTTAACAATCACATATCAAAATCAATGTTATCCTATGTTCGTTTAAGATCTTAGTTACAACATACAAATCATATGTCGGGTAATAAAAGGTAACGATCGTGTAAGCTCATTGCCACCGTTGGAATGTTATTTATAAATCATCTGGCATTGCCTAGAATCCCATTATAAGAATTCCCAGTCGAATCAAAGCAGTGACTAAATCTCATAATCGCTATCAAGTGATTTCAAAGGCAAGTGGCGTTCAAATCCAAAGCCTAGTCTTATATTTCTCTGGATCGCATTATCAATATCCAGGTTAGCTTCTGAACTCTCTAAACTATTAATTTAATCCTCGATCTCCCTGGATCGTTAGTTCAATCCTTAATCTCTTCGGATCGTTTATTCAATCCTTAATCTCTCCAGATCGTTTGTTCAATCCTCGATCTCTCCGGATCGTTAGTTCAATCCTCGATCTCTCTAGATGATTGGTTAAATCCTCAACCTCTCCGAATCGTTAGTTTATATTGAGTCCAATCTGCTTGCTCTTCGACGAGGGGACCCAACGACCGAGTGAGTCTAACCACTCATTCTCCATGAGAGGACTGACTATCCTATACGAGTCCAATCCATTCGCTCTCTAGCAAGGGGACTTGCACCTTATGATTTATTGTCTCGTCTCTCCAGTTTGGAGAACCGCGTTCAATCAATTCATAAATCAATATTAGGGGTAACCAATCTCAGTTGGTGTTCCGAAATCAATATCAGTTATCACATTCTAGTGATTTTCAAAATCAAGCAATCATGAGGTTTAAATTAAATGCATCAGTTAAATGTCCAAAGCATCTAATCCTATCAAGGATCACTTTCAGATTTCCAACTCAGAGCATGCCTAAGGACCGATCGAGATCCCATACACATGTAAGTATCCTAATTTTTGCATCATTCATTCAAAAAAAAAAGTAAAGTGAGAGAATCAAACCTGACTCATATCCATCCTGATCATGGGATGACCATTCTCGGCCAAGATCCATGGTTGCATTTAGATATATCTGTCATGGATGGTGGTCGCTCCTATGACACCACTGCAGTCTGTGCTTTGGTAATCTGATTTCTAACATATCATTATGAGTGGTTACTCCAAACCTACTATTCGATTTAGTTCTCCACCATGCCTCATGTTCCCGTAGGGCTTTCCAACTTTAATTCCTATTGTTACGCATTTGCACTCCGATATCTGGTCCACAGCTTAACATCATTCCTCGAACGTGCTCCATCTTGCCTGAATTCCAAGTCTAGATCAATCGTGCCCTTGGCTTTCATAGATTGATACCGACTTGTGCTCTTGGATCGGTACCGAGTTGTGGCACCTCTTTAGGGGTTGCACCACTTCATTCTATTCCGTTTTCAAGTGCATTTTTTCTGCCTTCTAGCCTCTAGTATAGGTTTACAACAACTCCAACCATTCTTTGTTGTCCTATCCTTCTAAGGAATCCGTCCATCATTTCTTCCTATTAGGTTGTTAATCTCTTTTGTATTTCCATCATCTTCTCTATCTCATCTCTGGTTATGTAGATGGAAGGGGGTTAGATTATGAGGATGCTTCCTAGTTGTCCTTTGTCCTTGCTGGCTTTCACGAACAGCGGTTCTTCTAGTTGATAGTCTTGTCATCTTCATAAATCCAAGTTTCAAGTCGTCAAATATGAGTCCTCTCAGTGAATACACCAAAATGTTTGTATTAAAAATGGCGCAGATGCCCAATGAGGTAAGAAACATGAAAATTACCAAAGAAAAGAAGGAAATTGAATAGAAGAACACACAATTTTATAGTGCCTCGAAAAATACTCCGACCTATATTCACTTAAACTTTATTATTCGATTTTTATAACTCTTGCAAACTATGATTTTATGGACTAGTATTCTATGGATCGGTGGAGATTCAATAATGTTTTGTGGCAAAGTCTAAAAATTCAGAAAAGAAGAAGACGAAAAAAGTCAATTTTCAAGTGCACTCCACCTCTATTTATAGGAGAAAATCATTAAGATAATCTTCAAAAATTGCTCCATGTGTCGTGCACATTCTTCCACAAAAGTCTTAGGTCAACTGATCTAAGAATTAATGGATCAGTATCGATCCATGGCTCATGGTCGGTACTGAGCCGACTTAGAGTCAAACTTGAGGAATTTGAGTGTTTGTTTGGAGCTCGACCTAAAGATTTCTTGCGATTTGAGTTCTCAAGGTTTCCTTGGCTTGCTTGGAGTCCGACCTGAGAGTTTTATATGTCCGACCCGAGTTTCATGGATCGGTACCAATCCATAGTCACAGTTCGATACTGAACGATCATGCTTGGGGTTTTTTCTTGGGTTACTTCGGGCTTGGTTTGAGTTCCCCTAAGGCTATTGTGCTTCGAGTCCGACCCGAGGATTTTTGGGTTTGCTTTGAGCTGAGTTAGCTCTTTCAAAAACTTGAACATCCAAATTTTCAACTTTTGCGCTCATTTTTTGATAATTCATTTTCTTTCCTTTTAATTATGTTTTCTAAGTCCTTGGGTCATTTCTTCATTGTTTTCTCATCTAATTCGATCGTTTAAATTTGTTCGAAGACTTCGGTATATTTAGCCATAATACTTGCCCTCCAAATCACGCATTGTGAATGAAAAGGTGCTTTGCTCAAGGATAAATATCGAATTTGATGAATCACTATTAGTTTTATTTTCTGGTTATCAACTAATCAAACAGTGACGAAACGTCCAATTCCCTCGAATTCACCTATAAATCAAAGGTCATTCCATACCATTATAGCTAAGGACTCGGGTCCTTGCTTGATTGTTAGTCATAAATAATCATCATTCCATGTTCTTCGGGAATCATTATATTGTATATTACATCATAAATTAGAATCGTTCCATGTTCATCCAGGAGTTAACATTCATATATCAAAATCAATGTTATCCTGTGTACGATTGGGATCTTAGTTATGTCATACAAATCATATGTTGGGTAACAAAAGGTCAACAATCATGTAAGCACATTGCCATCGGTTAGAACATTATTTATAAATTATCTGGCGTCGCCTGGATACCCATTATAAGAATGGCCAACCAAATTGAAGCAACGACGTATCTGATAATCGCTATCAAGTCATTTCAAAGTCAAGTGGCGTTCAAATCCAAAGTCTAGTCGTAGATTTCTCCAGATCGCATTTTCAATATCCAGGTTAGCTTTCGATCTCTCCAAATTGTTATTTTAATTTTCGATCTCTTCGTATCGTTAGTTCAATCATCGATATCTTTGGATCGTTTATTCAATCCTCGATCTCTTTAGATCGTTTGTTCAATTCTCGATCTCTTTGGATTGTTAGTTCAATCATCGATCTCTTTGGATCGTTATTCAAATCCTCGATCTCTTCGGATCATTGGTTAAATCCTTAATCTCTCCGGATTGTTAGTTCATGTTGAGTCCAATCCACTCGCTCTTCGATGAGGGGACCCAACGACTGAGCGAGTCTAACTGCTCAATCTCTATTCGTGGATTGACTATCCAAACAAGTCCAACCCAATCGTTCTCTAGTAAGGGAACTTGCAAATTATGGTTCATCTCCTCGCCTCTCCGGTTCAGAGAACCACGTTCAATCAATTCATAAATCAACATTAGTGGTAGCCAATCTCCGTTGGTGTTTAGAAATCAATATCAGTTATCACATTCGAGTGGTTTTCAAAATCAAGCAATCATGAGGTTTAAGTTAAATGCATCAATCAAACATCCAAATCATCCAATCCTATCGAGGATCACTTTCAAATTTTCAACTCAGATCGTGCCTAAGGACCGATCAAGATCCCATACACATGTCAGTACCCTGATAGAAATATTGCATCATTCATTTAATATAAAAAGTAAAGTGAAGGCGAACCTGACTTCTATCCATCCCGATCATGGGATAACCATTCTCTGCCAAGATCCATGGTCGCATTTAGGGATATATTTGTCATGGATGGTGGTCGCTCCTACAACACCACTGTAGTTTGTGTTTTGGTAATCTAATTTCTGACATATCATTGTGAGTGGTTACTTCAAACCTACTATTCAATTTAGTTCTCCATCGTGCCCCCATTCCCATGGGGCATTCCAACTCTAATTCCCATTGTTATGCATTTGCACTCCGATCTTTGCTCCATGGCTTAACATCATTCCTCGGACATAATCCATCTCGCTTGGATTCCAAGTCTAGATCAATTATGCCTCAGGCTTTAGTGGATCGGTACTGACTTATGCTTGGGATCGGCACCGAGTTATGGCGCCTCTTTAGGGGTTGCATCACTTTGTTCCGTTTTGTTTTCAAGTGCGTTTTCTCTACATTCTGGCCTCTAGTTCAGGTTTACAACAACTCAAGTCGTTTTTTGTTGTCCTATCCTTTAGAGGAATCCATCCATCATTTCTTCCTATCAGGTTATCAATCTCTTTTGTATTTATATCATCATCTTCTCCATCTCATCTCTGGTTTATGTAGATGGAAGGAGGTTAGATTATAAGGATGTCTCCTGGCTGCTCCTTGTTGTTGTTGGCTTTCTTGAACAATAGTTCTCCTAGTTGATAATCTCGTCATCTTCATAAATCCAAGTTTTAAGTCATCAAATCCGAGTCCTCTCACTGAAATCACTAAAATGTTTACTTCAAAAACAGCACATAAACCTAAGGAAGTAGGACATAGGAAAATTATCAAAGAAAAGAAAGAAATAGAAAATAAGAACATGCAAATTTTATAGTGGTTTGTCAAATACTCTGGCTTATGTCCACTTAAACTTTGTTATTCGACTTTTGTAATTTTTACAAACTGTGATTTTAAGGACCAGTGTTCTATGGATCGGTGGAGATCCAACAAGGTTTTGTGGCAAAGTCTAGAAATTTAGAAAAGACAAAGAGGAAAAAAGTCCATTTTCAAGTGCACTCCACCTCTATTTATAGGCAAAAATCACCTAGATAATCTTCAAAAATTGCTCCACATGCCGTGCACGTTCTTCCACAAAAATCTTGGGGTCAACTATATGGGTTATTGAGTTATGGATCTTAAGGCTAATTAAACACTAGAGGAAGGTGAATAGTATTTTCTAACTTTTGTAAATCCCTTTGAAATTCTTTTAAGTTAAATATTAAATTTCAAATTAACAACATAGAATTATACTATTAAACAGTCACAAATGCAATCATAGATAAAAATAAAAGCAATAAAGCAATGTAAAGAGTTAGAGAGATGATATTAGGGATTTTATGATGGTTCAGATTTCTCTTACATCCAGTCCCTTATAATTGTTTGTACATATTACTTTTGAAATGCCAATCTTTGAACGGGCAGAAGGTAAACCCAATTACAATCTTGATTCCAAGGCTATGAGACATAGCCTCCTAATTTTCCAAGCTCAGGGTACACCCACTTGATTTGGATGGGCTAAAAGCACACCCACTTAGATTTCCAGGCTACCTAGCACATCCACTTGATTTGAACAAGCTACAAGAACACCAAGCAAATACAAATAGATTTTGATAATTTTTCCAAAGACAATTTTTTGAACTTTGGATACGATGGATCCTATAGCCCCTTGGACACCACTTTGATCTTTGATTTGAGAGAGAGAGAGATGATTCCAAAACAGTAAAAAAAAGTAGCAGTGAATCAATAAAATGAAGTTTGAAATGATTCTATATGATTTTGAAGAAAGTTAGTATATTTTAATGGACTTTCAAGAGAGTAAGTGGAGGGAAGAAAATAAATTAATAACTATCAAAAAATTCGTTTGAACTCCCCTTTATATAGTGAATAAACAGATGTGTTCGTTTGTGAAGAGTTGCGTTGAACAGACACTTCTTTTCAAAGTTTGAAAAACCACTTGGTGGCATGTATGTCGACATATCCATACCATGTATGTTGGCGAATCCATGTATTTTTTGAAAACTAGTTTTTTTAAATGTTTTAAAAATCCTATACTTTGTAAAATAAACTGATACTTTGTAAAATAGTTTGAACATAGTCTATAAACATTTTGAAGTTTGAAAAATTTTTATAAATATTTTGAAATATATTTTGAAAATTTATTTTATTTTAAAAATATAAAATAAGAAAAATAAGAGATAGAGATCAAAGATTACTACTAAGGACTTTAACAATATACTACGACTCTATATATTATATTATAGTCTTGAGATCTTTATATTTTGGTTTTTGTACTCATGAGTCTTCATGTCCATTTCTTGAGTCTTTATACTATACAGTCGTCGATTTAACACGTGTAATATCCTGCACTAATACTATATAAGTTGGCAAAATATTAGTATCTATATGAATGTATATTGTTGTTATCAAGGTTGTTATCATCAAAATCAATAATTGAGGTATTAACAAACTGATCCAAACATAATGGATCGATACCGATCCGTGGCTAATGGATTGGTACCGTGCTGACTTGGAGTCAAAACCGAGAAATTTGAGCATGTGCTTGGGTCTCGACCTAAGATTTCTTGAGAATTTAGTGCTCGAGTTTTTCTTGGCTTGCTTGGTGTCCGACCTGAGATTTTTATGTGTCCGACCTGAGTTTCATGGATCGGTACCGATCCATGGTCAAGGATCGGTACCGATCCATGATCACGGTTCGGTATCGAACGGCCTTGCTTAGGGTTTTTGCATGGGTTGCTTTGGGCCTTGCTTGGAGTTCCCCTAAGTCTATTATGCTTCGAGTCCTTCCCGAGGATTTTGTGGGTTCGCTCAGAGTCAGCTCTTCCAAAAATTTGAACATCCAAATTTTCAGCTTTTTTGCTCATTATTTTATATTTCATTTTTCTTTCCTTTTATGATGTTTTCCAAGTCCTTGGGTCATTTTTTCATCGTTTGTTCATCCAATTAGATCGTTTAAGTCTATTTGATGACTGCGAAAAATTTGGCCGTAACACTTGCCCCCCAAAGCATGCCTTGTGAATGGAAGGAGTGCTTTGTTTAAGGATAAATATCGAAATCGATGAATCACTATTAGTTTTTTTTCAGGCTATTAACTGATCAAGCCGCAACAAATCGTCCAGTTCCTCAGATTCACCTGTCAATCAAAGGTTATTCCACAACATTATAGCTAAGGACTCGAGTCCTTGCTTAAGTGTTGTCATAAATAATCATCATTTTGTATTCTTCAGGAATTATTATATTATATATTATATCATAAATTAGAATTGTCTCATGTACATCAGGGAGTTAACAGTCATACATCAAAATCAATGTTATCGGGTAATAAAAGGTCACTTGGGATCGCTATCAAACTATGTGTTCGTTTGGGATTTTAGTAACGACATACAAATCATATATTGGGTAATAAAAGGTCAACAATCGTGTAAGCTCATTGCTTGTAAGGTTCTATAAATCATTTGGCGTTGCTTAGAATCCTATTATAAGAACGCTTAACCGAATCAAAGCAGTGATTGAATCTGATAATCGCTGTCAAATCATTTCAAAGTCAAGCGGCATTCAAATCCAAAGTGTAGTCTTCGATTTCTTCGGATCGCATATAAATTTCTAGGTTAGTTTTCGATCTCTTCAAATCGTTAGTTTAATCCTCAATCTCTTCGGATCGTTAGTTTAATCCTAGATCTCTTTGGATCGTTTGTTCAATCCACGATCCATCCAGATCATTTTTTCAATCTTCGATCTCTGAATCATTAGTTCAATCATCAATCTCCGTGGATCGTTAGTTCAATCCTCGATCTCCCTGGATCATTAGTTAAATTCTCAATCTCTCCGGATCGTTAGTTCATGTCTTGGTCTTTAATAAAGATTTAACAATTTATATTGCAATATTTTGAAATATATTTTGAAAATTTATTTTGTTTTAAAAATATAAAAGATAGAAAAATAAGAGATAGAGACAAAGATTGCTACTAAGGACTTTAACAGTACACTATGACTCTATATATTATATTATAGTCTTGAGATCTTCATATCTTGGTCTTTGTACTCATGAGTCTTCATGTTCATTTCTTGAGTCTTTATACTATACAGTCTTCGATTCAACACTTGTGTAATATCTTGCACTATATACTATATAACATGGCAAAACATTAGCATCTATATGAATGTATATTATTGTTATCAAGGTTGTTATCATCAAAATCAATAACCGAGGTATTAACAAACTGATCTAAGACATAATGGATCGGTACCAATTCATGGCTCATGCATCGGTACCGAGCTTACTAGGAGTCGGACCCAATGAATTTGAGTGTTTGCTTGGTGTTCAACCTACAGATTTCATGAGATTTTAGTGCTCGAGTTTTCCATGGCTTGCTTGGAGTCTGACCTGAGATTTTTATACGTCCGACCCGAGTTTCATCGATCGAGTTCGATCCATGGTCATGGTTCAGTATTAAATGGTCATGCTTGGCATTTTTTCATGGGTTTCTTCGGTCCTTGCTTGGAGTTCCCCCAAGGCTATTGTACTTCGAGTCTGACCAAAGGATTTTATGGGTTCGCTCCGAACCGGCTCTTCCAAAACTTGAACATCCAAATTTTGAAATTTTTTTGCTCGTTTTTATATTTCCTTTTTCTTGCTTTTTATGATGTTTTCCAAGTCCTTAGGTTATTTCTTCATCATTTGCTCATCTGATTTGATCTATTAAGTCCATTCGAAGACTACGCAAATTTTGCCGTAACATAAGTAGAAAATCATTATGAGAAGTATTTTATCGATTGCAGTTACAAATGTATTTGTAACCATGTGTATTGAATTGATATACACATACAAATACTTACTCTTAAAAGTTCCTACTCCAGATGTATCGAGAAAAGTTTATTGACATGTCTGTTGAGGCTAGTGTACGTAACGCTTTTCATATGATAGACAATGAATTACTCATGATTATTGAGAGCAGCAAGAGGTTACGTGTTAGTGGTTGTTAGGAACAATCATTAAACGACTCAACTAGAGTCTTCTATAAGTTAACAGAACTAAGTCAAAATAAAAGGTCTCATTATAATGACATATGGTACTCTTCAGATTTGAGGGTACTGTCGATTTTAGTAAGTATGCTATACTTTAATTATGGTCAAATACATGGCATAGCGACCATGTTACGACCATAGTTGGATATACATTGAACTACCTAAAGTGATTTACTACCTAAGAGAGGATTCATTTCCTATGTCGTAGAAGGTTCGTATCACTGAAATTGATAGTCAACTTAAAGTCAAAATCTATGACCAAAGCAAATCAGTTAATTGATAAATGTTATTGGATTGAACTAATAATAGCCGTCTATGAAATTAAATATGAATATTGGTATAGTTTTGACCTTAGACCAAACTCTAAACTTTTAAGTGATGAAATGATGATAAAAAGAATACGTGTACAAAACGTTATTGAAGGGATGTGCTACTAGGGGCAATTATGTAATTTGATACATATATCTAACTCGACAAACAATCTTGTTCAAAATAAAAGATGTTTTCTTTCTATTATATACTTGTTATATAAAAAATCCTTAAATGATATGTTATGTGATGGTAATCAAAATGTGTTATAATAATGAGAAATCCATCACATTAAAATAACATATTATTTTAAATATTCATTGTCAAAATGTTTTAAGACAAGATATCGATACATCCACCGAGACTAGAGTATGTAACGCTCTTCAAATATCGAGCAGTGTATTATTCATGGTTATTGGGGACGCTAAGTAGCTATGTACTAATAGTTATTGGATAAGTATGGAATGACTCACTGGAGATTTTTCTGTTGGTTAATATAACTAACGTCAAATAGTGAATCTCGAAGTGACGATGTTACAAAGTTCTCTCGCTTGAGAATACTATTGAACTTCTATTTGGACATTCCACTTTGATTATAGTTAAATCATGGCATAACGTCCATTGAATGATTATAGTTAGGTCTAAGTTGAAGCACTGAAAGTCAAACATTATTTAATAGAGAATTCATCTCCTCGGTTATATGGGGTTAGTATGAAGATCAATGGTAGTAAATCAAAGTCAAGGTTTCTGGGCAAAGTAGCAGGTTACTAATCATTGTTATTATTAAACCAATGATTTTGTGTTTGGACCTCCAATGTTGAATGTGGATATTGAACCAAAAGATGGCACGACACCCCAAATCGATCAGAAATGAGATAAATCTAAGTAACACGAACAAAAACGGTAAAGAAGACAAAAAATTACAATGGTTCGGCGAAAGTTCTTGCCTATATCCACTTTAATATTGTTAGATTTGGATTCGTCACAACTACAATAGTTTACAACTGATTTTAGATCTAGAAAACCAAGAGTATTGCCCTTAATGACAAAGGTGGGGTAGGAAAGAAGATATAAAGAGTATGGAGGCCAAAAAAGTCCTTTATTCGTTGCTCTATCCTTTTATTTATAGCAGAGTTGCCCACCAAAGTCCCTAGATCAAGGAAGACCAAGTAAGAATCCAGGTCTGGGAGAATAAGGAGGTAGAACATATCCATTCTTGCCAAAAATCTTGTTGGTACTGATCACAATTGTGATCGGTATCAAGACGATTTGACTAGGCGATAATAGTCCTTTAGTCTTATGCTTGCTCATATCTTTAAGTCTTCAAGCTTTGTTTACAATTTTGTCCAACAAATCATATCGCTATCGATATGATTTATCCTATATGGGGCTTGTCTTTTTTGCAAAGCTTTGGAGTTGTTCACCTACTTTTTAGAAGTGGACCTCTCTAGCACAATCAACTTGGCACATTACTCCATCCTTGGACACATCACAAGCTGGTAAATAGATGAGAATATGCCAAAAATAAATCATATTGGTACCAATCACTTTTGTGATCAGTACCGACCACAAAGCCATTTTACATCTTCACCTAAGATTTTTAGAGTCGGTTTTCATAGCCATTTTAAGCTTGCCACTAGGTTCTTGTACCATTTTGCCTTCATCTCGACATTCAGATTCACTTAAAAGCTGCCGAGTTCAAATATCGGATAACACTTGCCCTCCAAAGTATGCTTCTATAAAAACAAAGCCTATTTTGGATCAATATAAGTGATATAGTGTCATCTAAATTGAGTTCTTTAGTTAACCAACCATCAGTTTGAAGCACCGTCTCTATTCTCAAAGCATCTGTTTATCAATTCAAATAGTTGGCATACCACTTTTTGCACTAAACCTAAGATTCACCTCATCTTGAGAACCATATCATGTCGTGGCCTGCTTTCCTTTATTTTATATATATATCATATCGGCACGCCAAAACATGTCATTACCAAAATGATTTCTGAATGGTTTTTAACTCATATTAATAGTTTAGTACTTAGCACTTTCCACCCATTTGCTTTTATTTTTAGCACCGAGATATTTCCCCTTGTGATTTTAAGATGTCAATTGCCACCATCTAAGAAACTTGACTTTATCATCCAACCACCATCACTTCGACAACCACTATCGACATCGCCCTGGTTGATTCCACCACCATATTCATCAGATTAGTGTCGATTCCTTCTGCACCAACCATTATTTCCATATCCAAATCAAATCAAGGTGGGTTCTTAGGCTATGTTGCCATCATGGTTGCCACGGGGAAATGTCGACGCCTTTGTTGCCATGCTATGGTTGCCGCTACTTAATTGTGGGCAAGGGATGACTACATTCGTGGCCGACCATTTACTAATGCCTCACTTTACACTGTAAAACCAATCTTTCCCTAAACTTGAAATGTCCTGGAACTTGAATTTCCCTAAGTGAAACTTGATTTTTAGCCAAGAATGGAGGTGGATGGGCGCGGCCTAGGTGGTGTAGGCTCAGCTTAGATTGGTTTAGGCTCGGCCTAAGGTGGTGTGGGGGTGTATGGCTTTGTTTAAGAAGAAGGAGGTGCTTAGAAATGAAAAGGAAGCATTTTTTAAGTATTTTTATAAACTAAAAAGAGGTAAAAAGAAAATTTTAAAATGAAGATAGAAACCATTAATGGACATAAGAAGCTTTAAGAAAGAATAAGAAGATTTTGAAAAGGTAAGAAATGAAAATGAAGAAGGAGGAAAATGGATTTGCTTTTATGGAAAAGGAGATAAGTGAAATTACCTTTTTAGCCTTAAGTACCATACCCTCCACAAAATCATGCCACATCATCACATCCTTCTCCTTCTTGCCTTTATAAACACATTACCCCCACTTCTTACACCTTCTCACATCAAAGTACAAAGTACATGAAGGTATGCTTGTTAATAAGGTATATCCATGTACTTTAAGTTGAAATTTACACTTAACTTCATTTTCATGTCACGTCTTCCTTATATTATCTTAAGTAAATACCTTTACCATATTATTATCACTAATTTACATCCTAACCATGTAAATGTTATTCGTATATATGTGTATGTGCACTAAGGTGTTCACAACATTTTAAACAACCTTTTTATGGTAAAATTTTGAATTTTTGGAAAAAGCTTTTCAGTCACATTTTCTATTTTCTTTTAAACTAATTATTTTTGTAAACCAGATCTTAAAACAACCTTTTCATCATTAGTTATTAATTAAAAGAGGGTTATTTGACCATTTAAAACCATTAATTTAATATTTAAATTGAATTAAATATTCACACATCAAAATGATAAAATTCCGGGTCGTTACATAAATATATTTGAAAATGGTATTTATTGCATTAGCTACATAACACACAAGTATCTAAAATGTTAACAAATTATTTTTGGGTTATGGACCAAGCCATATCTTGGAGTAATAATTCTTTAAGGCAAATGATTATGAATTATATGATACTAGTGAATTGTATCTCAGAAGATTAAGGGCGAAGCACCCATTCAGTGGGAGTGGCAAAAGAGTTGGTGAACTCTTTGGATTGATACATAAATATGTATGTTTTCAATATTCTAACGATACCAAAATGGATTCACTTATGTTGTTTAATTCATAGATGAATTATCATAGAAATGAACATGTGTATTTGATACACAAGCAATGTATTTATGATAAGTTCATGAATATAGAATAAAAGTAGTAAACATAATATGCAAATGAAATAAAATAACTCGATTTGATCAAATAGGTGAGTGTATTGGCAAAGAGTTCCAAATGTACCTAAAAACAAATAAGATTCTACCTCAAAAGTCACTCCTCCCTGTAATATCTAATGATGTATTGATAAGAAGTTACTGGACTTTGTTAGATAAAGTACGATTAACGATGAGTGTAATTGAGTTGACTCTTTCTATAATATCGTGTACTCAAGAGTAAGTACATAAGGTTAAAATTAATTTCATCTAAGAGAAATTTTGCAAAATCATACAAGATAAAAGTTTATAAGAAATCCCTATGTATCCTAGGTTAAAGAGTTGACAAGCTATGTAAATCAAGAGACTACACATAATACTTGTTCATGACGAATCTTGTGAGGGCCACCCAGAGGAGTTTGGGACCAATCAATATTGATTAACTAATTTATGTTATGAACATATGTTTTGTAAACTAAAAACCCTAGTTTTCTAGATATATATGGCAATTCATAAAATGTTTATAAATACATATTATGTTAAGCTGAGAAACAATTGTTGTTTCAAGAAACGCTAACTTCATAAGAAGGAATTTCTTTTAGAAATTATTAGTAATAAAATGGATTTGGGTATGATCCAATGATAAAACCGATAACAAAAGATGGAATAAAATTAACCAAACCAAATATACATGACACATTAGAATGTCTAATAATAAATCTGACACATTAAAGAGAAATTATGAATTTCATTAATGTTTAAAAAAGAAATTCCTCAATTTAAATAAGCCATTAATCTATCATGTGGCACGATACAAAAATCCAGAATGGATTCCAAGTACATTATCAAAATATAATTTTGATGGTGGGACCCAACATGATATGATCCATTGGCCATAAAAGTATCTTTAAGAAGAAGATCAATGCAGTTGGAATATAAGCCATATTGATAAGAATAACATCATAAATTTTAGTTGTTGAAACTAATGTAACCGATTCATGATTCTATACTCTGGTTAATTTAGATTTTACTCACAAAACATTTCACTTAGTATGGCTTTGGGCTTTGGTACATATATGTTGAAATATAAATTCTAAATAATGATTTAGAATAGACTATTTGCACATAACAACCAAAATGTCTCAAAGTCAATGGGAGCGATGAATGAATTTGTGAGTATTGGATATGTTCTAAGAGATGATATGAAAGTATTATTCGATAAGAATCAGAGCTAAGCAAGTATTTTGATAGAGAAATCAAATAATTTAATTTTCAGTCAAAATGCAGAGGAAGCGTGTGTCTATAAGAAAGAACGTTAAAGACACTAAAATATTTCTTAAAGTAAACAATAAATTTGTGATTGTTAACAATGTACTTATGTTAAAATTATTTTAATTTGGTTTTCTAATTCTCGATACAGGATTTGAAAAGACATCTTTATAATTAGTATATAAGGATGTTGGGATGTCCCAAAATGATATACACAGTCACTGTATTAAATTTTTTAATATGGAGCATGTAAGATGGACTCCTTATGCATTAGCAATACGAATCATCATGCATGCTATATTGTTTGCAATATCACACTCCGCTTATGCATTTGGTACATGGAGAAAGTAACAAATCCGAATTAACATAACTATATGAAAGTTAGAGTGTTCTTTAGTATTTGTGAAATACTAGAGAATTGTTTATATAAACAATGAATTCCTTGTGAAGAGAGGTATAGACTCAAACTTCAAAAATGATATAGAGTATAGTATGTCAGTCCTAAATCCATGTTCAATCTCAAATTAAAAACTTAAAGTTGGAAATATTCCAAACAATAAGTAGTGACTGGTTTAACCAAAGGTTCGGTACATCGCCTTGAAAAGCACTGCAATAAAAGAAGTATAAATAAATGAACAAATGTATAACTGAGTTGAGGATGATTCCAAATGTTGAGAATTGCATGACATTGTTTTATGATAATAATGCTGCAATATAGTTCGTAAAAGAACCTAAAGCTTACTAGAAGTTGAAAATCATACTCTGAAATGTTCCACATGATAAAGGCAGTTTATCATCATCGAAGAGAGTTGGTTGACATAGTAGATAATTAAAACAAAGTAGCATACCTAATCACTAAGAGATTGACCCTAATAGTTTTAAAGAAAACGAATCATATAAGTTGAAATAAGATCCCATAATTGATCCCAACTGCAAGTGGGAGATCGATAGAGTTAGCGGTGTACCCTATGGGCAATTATATAATTTGTTACATATATCTAATTCAGTAACCAATCTTCTTTAAAATAAATGGTGTTTTCTTTCTATTATATACTTGTTATATTGTAATATAATTAAATAAGTAACTAATTTAAAGTATATTAAATAGAAATTCATTAAATGATATGTTATATGATACTAATTACAATGTATTGCAATCATGAGAAATTTATCACATTAAAAAACACATATTATTTAAATATTCCTAGTCAAGATATTTCAAGATAGGACATCAATACATCTACTAAGACTAGAGTACGTAATGCTCTTCAAATGTTGGATAGTGTATTACTCATGGCTGCTAGGGGTACCGAGGGGTTACATACCGATAGTTATTGGATAACTATGGAATGACCCTCTCGAGAGTTTTTTGTTGGTTAATATAACTAAGGTTAAATAGAGAACTCGAAGTGATGATGTTACACAAATCCCTCGACTTGAGAATATGGTTGAACTTCAATGTAGACACTCCACTTTGATTATAGTTAAATTGTTACATGACGTCCATCGAACGACTATATTTTAGTCTGAGTTGAAGCATTAGAAGTAAAATGCTATTCAATAGAGAATTCATCTCCTTGGTGATATGGGGTTAGTACCATGGTTAACTGTAGTTAACTCAAAGTCAAAGTATCTGGCTAGTGCAGTATAGTTAATAATAATTGTTATTATTAAGCCAAAGATTTGTTTTTGGACTTTCAAAGTTGAATGTGGAAGATTGAAATTTTCATGAAAACAAAATTCCATAATCCTAATGTGATGTAGTGTTGACGAAGAGGATTGGTGTAATAATCATTGCTACTGAGTACCGCTTATAATAAGTAAAATTGGAGTATACCGAAAAAAATGTGTAAGCAATAACTTCAGCCAAAATGTCACACCGCTAACAATAATAATGTGTGAATGTTAATATTCTAATCGTTCGATATTTATCGCTGATTGAACTTACACATTTGAGTTGCACAACTGAAATAATGAATACTCCTAATAAATCACATGTTTTAATCGTTGTTAAATAAATAAATAAATTAATATTTATGAAAATTGATTATTAGGTTTTATTTGATTTTTCTTAATACCATTAGTGTTTAAAAAGTGCTTGTATCAAAATAATAAATGCACATATCTATATAAGATATCGATAGAATATTTAAATTAGATTTAAAAGGAATAAATGCTGAATGAATTTGAAATTTTTTAAGGCCGATTCTATCTCTTTTTAAAGGAGGCCATGACGACAGAGTTAGGGGTATGCCCTAGGGGCAATTATATAATTTGTTACATATATCTAACTTGATAACCAATCTTGATCGAAATAAAAGGTGTTTTTTCTATAATATACTTGATATAATGTATTATATTAATTAATTAAATTAATTAAATTAATTAAAAGTATATTTAATTGAAAATCCATAAATGGTATGTTTTGTGATAGCAGATACAATGTGTTGTAATCATGAGTGATTTATCATAATAAAATAAACATATCGTTTAAAATATTCCTAGTCAAGTTGTATTAAGACTAGATATCGATACATCCATTGAGACTAGAGTACATAGCGCTCTCCAAATGTTGGCAGTACCCATGAATGCTGGGGGCATCAAGGGGTTATATATTGATAGTTATTGGATAACTGTAGAATGACTCACTCGATAGTTTTCTATTGGTTGATATAACTAAGGTCAAACAGAAAATATCAAAGTGACTAATTTACACAGTTCTCTTGACTTAAGAATATTGTCGATCTTCCATATGAAAGCTCCACTTTGATTATATTCAAATCATGGCATGAAGTCCATCAGATGGGCCAAGTGGAAGTATTTGAGGTGAAATGCTATTCAAGAGAGGTTTCGTCTCTTCGGTATGTGATGTTAATATCATGGTCAATTGAAGTCAATTTAAAGTCAAAATCTCTGGTCAGAGTAGTTCCATTAATAATAATTGTTATCATTGAACCGAGAACTTTTTGTTTGGACTATAAGTTGAATATAAACGATATTGGAATTTTGACCATTACCAGATTCCATAAGTCCAAAGTGATATAATTTTGATGAAGAGAATTGGTGTAAATAATTATCAGTAATGGGTAAATGGGTAACGATTATAATAAATAAAATTGGATTTTACCAAGAGATGTGTAAGTGATAAATTCAGCCAAAATGTCACACCACTAACTAAGGTGACGGGCGAATGATAATATTTGAATTGTTCAGTATTAATTGTTGACTGAATTTACACCTATGACTCACACAACCGAAATGATGAAGATTATGAATGAACCAGACAATTTAATTGATTTTTAAAATTGAAAATTAATTAAATTAATTAATATTTATGAAATACTAATTATTAAATTTTATTAAAGTTATTTGAATGTCATTAGTATTTAGTAAAGTGCGTATATAAAAGAAATAAATGCGCGTATCAATACGATATCGGTAGAATGCTTAAATTTGATTTAAACAGAATAAATCCTAAAATGGGCTTTAAATAATTTAAATCAATTAATATTTGCGAAATATTAATTGTTAATAATTTCTTATTTGATCTGTTTGATTTCCGTTAGTATTTAATAAAGGGTGTATATAATAGTTATAAACGCGCGTATCGGTATACAATATCGGTAGGGAATTTAAATTGGATATAAATGAGAATAATACTAATTGGTTTTTGGAATGTTTTGGAGCCTGAATAGCCCATGTAATGGTTGGTCTTACTTTGAGAAATAAGAGGGGTCTTTTGTTTTGAAATGAAAAGAAAATCTTATTAAAAGGAAAGAAATCGGCATATTAAAGTGAATATTAGGCTCAGGTCCCTAGTAAGTTTCAAAATACACAAAAACCCCAGTAAAAAAAAGTGTGTAAATTAGGTCCCTAGAATTAAGTTACTAAGTAATTGCATATAGTTATGCAATTTTTTTGGTGAATAATTGTGGAATTTTCCGCAACTTTTTGAAAAAATTGCGTAAATTTCCGTAATTTTTTGGGTGAATAATTGCGGAATTTTCTGCAATTTTTTGAAAAAATTGCGTAAATTTCCGCAATTTTTTGGATGAATAATTGCGGAATTTTCCGTAATTTTTTGATATAATTGCATAAATGTCTGCAATTATTCACTGAATAATTGCATAAGTGTATGTCATTATTCAGTACCTTAATTCTAGGGACCTAATTTACAAACTTTATTTTACTGGGATTTTTGTGTATTTTGAAACTTATTAGGGACCTGTGCCAAACTGTCCCTATATTAAATGCCACATTTATTTTCTCATATAATAAAATTTTCTCTATGTCATTTGCCTCTTTCATTTTGATCTTCACAAGGTTGAAATTTCCATAGGGAAGAGGTTCTAACAATTTCAAAACCAAATTCAAACAAAACAAAAGAGAAAACAGTGGTTACCTCTAGATAATTGCAATTTGGAGATTGATTTATAAAATTCAGGAATTCTTCTTTATTCAGGGTGTATTCCGTAGGCTTCACCTAAAAGGTACTTTTATATATATATGTAAAATGTCATGTTCACATGCATGTGATTCTCCACATTTTCTATTTCTTCTTCTTGTATGCTTTTGGGTTATGTATGGTTATCAAATTCTACTTTTGATCATTTATATTGTCATCATATTGAATTTGATTTCCATTTTATCTGTTACCCATGTGATATTAATAATATCAATCATAGGTTCTTTCTACTCTTTTTTGTTTGATTAATATGTATGCACGTAATTTAGATTTAGATCCGATTATCATGAATTCATATATGCCTAATTCGTCTAATCCTTTTAATTCAGATAACATTATTAAACAAAATTCTGGAATCATTACATTTATGATCATATTACATATTACAAAGTTATGGATTGGGGAACGTTTTATAAATCTTTTGAAATACTTTGAGTATTGTTTACATGCAATTCATATGTTGTTTCCAAAATAAAAAAGGAAAAAGGGAAAGCTTTAGATTTCCCTTGATTTGTTTCTTAATTTAATATTTGAACTTATGGTAAGCTATTTTGTTTTGAAATATGGTTTTGAATTGCAAACTAATTAAGTATAATTTTATGTTGTTTTGTTTCAAAATGTTAATTTAATTTGTATACATATACATATATGGATGTATGTAAAGATGTGTGTGTGTGTATGTCTGTATATAAATTCTAAAGTTTACAAAATTATCTTTAAAAGTAATGTAATGATGTTTGAACTACTTTTTTAGTCAAATCCAATTTTAGATTGCTTTATATATCTTACATACACATATATTTACTTCTATATACAAGTGCACACGTAATCAAATAAAAAAAATGATTTTTTCGACGATAAAGGCATATATGGAGGGGATATGTAACTGTCGCGGTGTAATTCCTAACACCAAAAACGTTCACATTTGCTATGCACACATTCTATATGTAACACTTACATGTTCACACTTGAGCGCATTTGATGCACTCATCAAATAAATAAAATGCAGCAGAAGCAATTTAAAATTAAATCATAATATTTTTTAAATAATTTATAATAAGATGAACATTTTATTTGAAAGAATATGTAGAAAAGTTCTAAATGAATTTTGACTACATAGGTCCAATACAGATCCAATACGAATTGTTTTAAATTTACCCAATTACCCCACTTCCGACAGGCCTAGTTCCAACAATAATAGTAGAGCCCAATAGTCTATACGGTCTAAATTAGTCATGCTAGAGCTAACCAATTAAGCTTAACAACTATTAGGGTGTCTAGAAAAGTAGTGTCTAGACTTGGGTTTCGATAATCACGTACCTTACCCTGCTTGGCTACCGGCCTGACTCAAAAAGTGAAGTGAGCACAAAGGTTGCCCATAATAGAAAAGTCTTAATTTGAATTAGGCCTTCGACTAATTTTCAAAAAAAAAATTATAACTAAAAAAATACAAATTTGAAATTTAAAAGTTAAACTTAAAATAAGAAATATATATTATAATGTTATAATATAATGAAAATTTTCAAAATGTTTAAATATATATATATATATATTAATTTAGAAATAAATTTTATTCATAAGATTAATAAAAGAAATAAGTTAATTAAATAATTTCCGTAATGCATGTATAATACATAGTGATATATATTATGTTGTCTTAAAATGTTTAGGATAATGTAAGTGTGTATGTATGTATATAATATAATTTTCAAAATTAATAAAAATTTAATTTAAATTATTTAATAAATAAATTAATTAATGGTTAATTAATAAATCAATATATATATATATATGTGTGTGTGTATTACTATAAAGGTTATTGTATATATTCAATATAATATGTTAAATTACATAATTAACAATTAATTAAAAAGTTAATTAAATAAAATTAATTAAACATGATTTGATTAATATAATGTTATACCTAAGGTTATCATATAATTCAATTAAAATATAAAAGTTATATAATAATAAAACTTATATAATATGTTGGTGGAACGGTAAAACTCCAAATAGACTTTAAGGTATAAATACATGCATATAGTTCACATACCATGATTTATGTGTTCGACACTTGAATCAGGAGGGTATTTTATAAAATATACATTATTCCATAAGTCGATATGACTCAATATAATATATTAAATATTATGAATCTTTAATATATAGTTTTCCTCCACCATTTATATCTTAATAGATTGCATGCATACTCTCTAGTTATTGATATTCCTCAAGCTAGAAACGTCATCTGTAGCACTATTAGTATATTAACTAGACGAGGTTAGATACATGTAAGTATTGGTTTATATTCCTCAAGGTACGTGCATTATACTTAGGCCACCATGAAATGGTGGGTATGATTGAATAATC
Source organism: Allium fistulosum (assembly GCA_030737815.1). Lineage (NCBI taxonomy): Eukaryota > Viridiplantae > Streptophyta > Magnoliopsida > Asparagales > Amaryllidaceae > Allium > Allium fistulosum. The sequence continues at coordinate 133,306,529 of CM060903.1, read as the reverse complement.
TCCTTTGATTTGTTGATATTCCTTAAGGTCGAGATGAGACTAGGACAAAGACCATGGGTTAGGAGCAGTATTGGATACAAATGGTAAAGTTTCTTCCATCACTTGTGGGCTTATGATTTGTTGGTATTTCTCAAGTTTACAATCCCAAGACAAGCAAGTCTTAACATACTCTAGAGAAATCAAATGATTTCTATGTTTTTCTTAGAGGTTTGATAAACATAAAAATCCAATGGGAGCCTTATTAGAAAAATGAAATGATAACATTTAACCTTTCTAATATTGTAAAAAAATATATCAAATAAAGTTATAATAATCTACATAGATAAATTTATGCAGTTAATATAATTGATAAAATGTTTATCGATTAAACTATACAAAGGAATTGAATTAATATTGACAAACGTAAATATAAAGTATATTTACAAATATATTTTTTTGCATGTTGACCCATACAAGCATGTAATTATACAACTATTAAATATGTTCGTAACTTGGTCACTTATGTGTTTACTTACCAAGACCATGTATTTTCTTAGTGAGTTTTAAACTCTAAAGCAATACAAGGATATGAATATTTGTTACATTTTCAATCACATATAAATGTTATATAGTGAACAGTCAAGATTCGCAATGTATGAAACCTCGATGGAATTAGTTCATTGAAATAAACAAGTAAACTGTAGCTAAGATTTTATATTCAATATATGATTACAATAATGATCTAGTTGTGCTAAATATAACACTGGACCAAATGCTACAAGATAGATCTAAGAATTCGATCATTGAAATATCAATTTGATCAGTTTATTCAAAGTGTAATTTATTTGATGTTCTTAAAAGTTGAGGATGACCAAATGCACCTTTTGTAAAGAGTTCATTATGATATTATAGCAAGGATTTTCTTTGAATGGTTAGACCATTTAAAAAGGAAATTAAATGTATTAGAGTGGATATAATCTAAGGCATTATTGGGATAAAGAGAGTAAATGGTCATTTCTGCTTCATAATGAAATTCAGATGTAAGAAATGTAAAATAATAATAGATACCTAACATTGGAATGAGAAACATGATTTCTCTTCCAAAAGTATTTTTCACGTAGAAAATTATTTTCTACGACATTTATTTCTTTGAATTTAAGATACTCGATCCAAAAATTCTCGACTGTAAACTAGTTATAGTAAATGAAATAAATAGCCTATACTAAGTGGTTGAATGGAACTCCGTATTTCATACGTTATTATAGTAATGGCAGAATAGTTAGAGCATATCATATAATACTTATTGGTAAGTTATGAAAGTTGTTTACGTAAAACATACCACACATCATTTATGAAATAAGAACTATATTTCAATGTTAATTGAAAAATAGACATAGTTTTTTTAATATGAATATTTGTTATAAAATAAAACTGTTATGTGGTATTTGTTTTCAAAACAAATGTGATGCATTGGAAAATACAAAGTATCTAAATTTATTTTCAATTATTTTGGAATTATGGAATAAACCACAATTTGGAGAATAATTCTTTGATAGTATGATTATGAATCATATGGTATTACTAAATTATATCTCAAACAACAAAGGGAAAAGCACCCATTTGAGTGGGAGCATGATAAGAGTAGATAAACTCTTTGGATTGATACATATAAATGTATTGTAACAACCCGCATATATATCGATTTTATATTTAAATATTTTATTTAAATATTTTATCGTTAGTCGGATGTTAGTCCGAAAAGCTACTTTTTGCATACGGTCAAATTAGGACTCGAAACCACCTCCGTTGAGTTCAAAATGACGTTTGCGATCTTTTTGAGTGTAAACTTCGATATGTTTGGAGTTAGTGGAATTCTCGCTACTTTTTCCCGCTTGTGACTTTGGTTTGGACTGCACCTTCTTTAGTTCAGCCCAACCCTCTTCCTCACTTCATTCATCATTTGTTTTAACATTCAAGCTTCATAAAAAATGGTGGTGGGAAGTGGAAATTAAAACTCCAAACTCAAATTCAATTGCAAATCCAACATTCAACTCCAAATTTAAGTAGAAGATATTGGATTCAAGCTTTGGATTGCTTCTCCTTGCTTCCAAGCTTCATCTTCATCCATTTTAGTGAAAAGGTGAGATTTTTAATCTCACATCTTGCCTATGACTGTCATTGGACTGTTGGGAATGATTCCCTATCACTTGTGCATATGCATTTGCGTTTGGTTTGGATTGAATTGGTGGAAAACCCAAAATTTTCGAGTTATTAGCAATTTCCTGCAGTTAGGCCGCTCTGTACTGCTAGCTCGCTCGCGTAAAAGGGCCTCTGTTCGCATTTAGGTCGTTCTGGACGTTAGGTCGCGTGAAAGTCCTAGGTCGCTCGTTCCTGCTTCGGTCCCTAGGTCGCGGCAACACTAGGTCGAAGCAATTCTAGGTCGTTCTGCCTGTGCTAGGTCGTTCTGCTTGGAAAAGTCCCTGCCTGCATAAACAACGTTCTGCGCTTAGGTTGTAGGTCGCTCGAGGAAGTTAGGTCGTAGGTCGCTCAGCTTCGTGAAGACATTAGGTTGCTCAGCTCCTCTCTATTAGGTCGCGTGCCTAGTTTGGTCGCGAACTCTTTTAGGTCGCGTACCCCTTTAGGTCGCGTGCCCAGTTAGGTCGCGAACTCTTTTGGTCGCGTACCCTTTTAGGTCGCATGACCTTGTTTTATGTTAGGTCGCTCGGTCCTATTAACCTCGTTAGGTCGCTCGGCTCCTCTCTGTTAGGTCGCTGGCCTTAGGTCGCTTCCTCCTTTAGGTCGTTTGACCTATTTGCTTTTAGGTCGTTCGACAATTAGGTCGTTCGATAGTCCTTAGGTCGCGAAGTCCCTTAGGTTGTTCGCCCCTGTTTTGCTGTTCCACTGTTTAGCTCGGCCACTTTGTTAAGTCGCCCACCTTTTTAAACTTAGGTCGCATGACCCATTAGATCGCATGGCCCCTTAGGTCGCTTGGCTTCACAAGGTCACTTGCCTATTTACACTTAGGTCGTATGACCTGTATTTCACTAGGTTGCTCGACCTATTCTTTTGTTAGGTCACACGACATTATAACCCTTTGGTCGTCCGATCTATTTGACTTAAAGACTTTGCACTTTAACTCGACCATGTTAGGTCGCAAGTATATTCCTACTTTGATGGTTTTGAGATTGATTTCTTTGGGCTTTACTCACGTCTTCGAACGTGAATTATGTGATTCGATTTGTTTCAGCAATCGTTTTGTGACTTGTCACTCTAAAGATATGAAGGTTTCAATACTAGTAGTAAATATCAAAACTCTTTCATCAAAACGTTTTCAACTATTTTAAATATAAAACACGTTCTCTCAAACCGTTTTTCAATCTACTAGTATATACAAGCCTTTGCTTCACTCGGATGAGAAATCGAATTAAACGACTTAGTAAAACGAGTGGTAAGAAACGCTTGCGTTCACTTCGTCGGTTAGCTCTTGGACTTGTTCGATTGAACCCTTTTGTGACAATTTCCTAGTGGAGATCTACAGTTTGTTCGTAAATATTTAAGTTAAGCTAGTGGTTATGGGACATGAAGCTAAACTCATATATTTACTGGCTTAGTGTAATTGACACTTCCTTATGATCATGACGATCATTTTTGTGATTTAGACTAGCGATTGAGCGATGTCTCTTTGTCTGCGAGGGAGACTAGACCCCGCTTTTGTGATGTTTCGCCATCACATATATGGGGTAGCACCCCATGGTCTTCGGGCCGTTCATGTGTTAAAATTTAATGGATAGCTTCCATGAGATAGCTTCTCGTTCATGTGTTATACGCGTTGGTGAGTTTTCATGCTCCCGTTCATGTGTTAGGCCTCCCCCTTTTTATGTGTTTTTCTGGATTTCTTGTGATGATTTCTGGAATTTTCGCTTCACCAATTTTCATGATTTTCATTGATATGATATCAGTTTTGTGCATTGGTGAATTCATGTGTTATTGACTTGTTATGAATACAAGTTTAGGGTATGATACCCTATTTTATCTTTGAGAAGATTCTTGTGATATTGATTAATCTCTTGTTGATTTTCAATTACATACTTATAGTAGTATGCTACGATGGTTATTACATGTTCATGTCCTGTCTTTTACTTTATACCATATCATCTGATATTTATAGCTAGACTGATCCGTTTATTATTTTCTTATAAATAATACTCGGGTCAGACTGAGATGTTACAGGTGCTTCTGCTTGACTTCTCTTCAGGATTATTCTGACTTTTGGCTAGCTACATAGATTAGTAGTTTTTGGATGTACACATTTGAGATATAGACTCTATGTTGTGTACTTATTCTTTTGTATAGCACATGTTGCTATTCTTTTGTATTATCGTGGATCTTTCTGACCACTACTCTGATGTACACTTTCATGTGTTATATATTTATTTATATCTTCTTCTGCCTTTGTGATATGGATGTCTGTGACTGATTTATGTTATGATTATTTCTATGTTTGTTTCCGAAGATTATATATAGCCACCGTGTGATAGCTTTGAGTTTGTATCGGTATGTCGGATTTCCTCCTTAAATGATATGCATTCTATTCTATCTGACATATCGGTGCTCGCACAAAGAAGTTACATGGATGGTCGCTCCTCCACAACCTTATTCTCCGTGCTAATTGACAGCACTACATCGTAGTGTTCTTGGTTAGCGTGGGTATAGAGGTGGGGCGTCACAGCTTGGTATCAGAGCCAAACTTCGGAAAAATGTAGAATAACTTAACAAGGATCATCGTCCTAAGTCCACCTTAGGAGTTGTGTTTCAGGATTTAGTTCGAGTCTTTGAACCGATTCATCCTGTTTTCTTTATGATTCCTTGTTTCATCTATCAAGATTGCTTGATATTCATTTGGTGAATAACCTTTTTCTTCTTCTCTCTTTCTTAAAGAAGAGAATGTCTAGACCAGGCCGTCCCAGAGCTGGACCATCTACTGTCACTCCCCAGGATGGAGTTTTTATGACCGCTCAACAGCTTCTTGATTTAGTAAAGAATGCCCAAGCAGCTGGTCCCAATCAGGAACCTACTCATCCTAAGTCTGGATTTGCATGTTTGTGCAACGATTATACCAACTTAGGTGGGAAACCGTTCAAAGGTTCTGAAACTATTATTGAAGTCCAGGCTTGGATAAGAACATGCGATAGAATCTTTTGTCGCATGAATCTTGTTGATCTTCACCGTGTTCAGGTGGCTTCCAGTATGCTCCAAGAAAGAGCACTGGATTGGTATGAACTTCTCATTTCTGAAATTAATGAAGCTGATCTCACCTGGGAGCAATTCCGGGAATGCTTCGAATTAAAATTCGTACCAGAAGCAGAGAAAGTGACATTGGCTCGTCGTTTCATAGACCTTGTTCAAGGTGAATCCTCTGTGACAGATTATGTCGCATCCTTCGAGTCACTGTCCAAATACGGGGTTGAATACATCAACACCCCATTGAAGAAGAACCAGAGGTTCGTCTATGGCTTAAACAAGAATCTCAAGAAGCCATTACTTCTAAAATTAGAAGTTTCTTTCGACCAACTCATTGATATCGCTCTTCGTCTTGAAGAGGCTGATAAGGACAGTGATGTTGAAGTGGTGGCTGCCAAACCAAACTTCAACAACAAGAAAAGGCCTAACAAGTTCAAAGGTCTTTATCCCAACAAAAAGGGTAAGCAAGCAACTCCTGCTGCAAAGGAATTTTCCCCCAGTGATAGGAAATGCTTCAACTGTGGCGCTAAGGGCCATTTTTCGAACAAGTGTTCAAAGCCCCGCTCTTGCCGCTACTGTAAAAGTCCAGATCATTTTATGCACCAATGCCCTAAGCTTCAAGACTAGGAGGGAAAGTTAAACGTTACTCAAGCCCTTGGCAACACATCGCGCAGAGGTATGTCTCATTCTGTCCTTGATGGCATTATTATATTTCATGATCAACCTATTAGAGTTCTCTTTGATACGGGTGCATCCCATTCTTTTATATCAAAGGAACTTGTCGATACTTTTTCCTTAAGTGTTGTTGCTTTAATGACTTCTTTAAGAATTGCGAATCCGGTTGGTGGATCCGCAACTCTTAGTCTGCTTTGTAAAGATGTCGAGATTATTTTGTGTGATTTTTCTTTCCTAGCCGATTTGCATGTCATGTGTTACTTAGGCTTTGGAATGATTTTGGGTATGGATTGGCTTAATCATTATGAAGCTCATATCCTATGTCCTGAGCGGACTATTTGTCTTCGACATCCACTATCTGTTAAGCAGATTTCTATTGTTCTTAAAGATTCGGATTCTGCTTTGGTTGCATCTTTATATTCTTTAAATCCTCGTGATGATGATAATGATGATGAGGAGGATGTCATTTCTCTTATTCGCGTTGTTCGTGAATTTTCCGACATCTTTGAGCCCGTTTTAGGACTACCACCTAAGCGAGCAATTGAGTTCAAAATTAATCTTATACCTGGAGCTCAACCTATTACTCGTCCTCCTTATCGCATGTCTAATAAGGAGAATGAAGAGATGTGCAAACAATTATCCGAGTTAGAGACGAAGCAACTTATTCGCTCTAGTTCCTCGCCTTGGGGAGCTTCAGCTATTTTCGTAAGTAAGTCCGATGGTACACTTAGGCTTTGCGTCGACTACCGCAAACTTAATGATCTTACTATTAAGAATAAATATCCTTTACCTCGGATTGATGATCTGTTTGATCAACTTAGTGGTGCTAGAGTCTTTTCACAATTGGACTTGGCTACCGGTTTTCATCAGCTTCGTATTGCAGAGGATAGTATCCCTTTGACTTCATTCCATACTCGTTATGGATCTTATGAATGGCTTGTTATGCCATTTGGTTTAACGAATGCTCCGGCTTATTTCGTTGACCTCATGAATCGAGTTTTCAAAGATTTCCTCGATCGGTTTGTTCTCATCTTTATTGATGATATTCTTGTGTATTCTAAAACCGAAGAGGAACATGAAAAGCATCTTCGGATTGTATTGGAAACTCTTAGGAGCAATCAATTAAAGGCAAAATTTTCTAAATGCCATTTTTGGCAATCTAGTGTGAAATTTCTCGGTCATATTATTTCCGAATCCGTAATATCAGTGGATCCTTCAAAGATTGAAGTGATTCAAAATTGGAAGAGACCAGAGAGTGTAATGGAAATCCGTAGCTTCCTTGGATTGGCGGGTTATTACCGTCGTTTCATTAAGGATTTTTCTAAAATTGCCATGCCTCTTACTGGCTTAACAAAGAAAGGTGTTAAATACATTTGGTCGGACAAGTGTGAAACTTCTTTTCAGAAATTAAAAGAACTCCTTTCTGATGCTCCTATTCTTGTTATTCCCGAAGGGAATCAAGATTTTGTTGTTTATACCGATGCTAGTCGCGTTGGTTTGGGTGCCGTTCTCATGCAGAAAGAACGTGTTATTGCTTATGCTTCTAGGAAATTGAAGCCGGCTGAGACTAGATATGCCACAGATGATTTAGAGCTAGCGGCTATCGTTTTCGCCCTTCGAATTTGGCGACACTATCTTTTGGGAGAGAAATTTATACTTTATACTGATCATAAGTCTTTGAAATATTTTTTTTCTCAAAAGGAACTTAATTTGCGTCAACAGCGTTGGCTCGAATTCCTTGCCTCTTATGATCTAGATATTCTTTATACTCCCGGAAAGGGAAATCGAGTTGCCGATGCACTTAGTCGCAGACAACGAGCGGTTGTTTCCATGATGATATCTGAATGGAACGATCTCGAAGTTTTATCCACTTATGAAATTCGAGATCGTGTTTCCGATTTATGTTCATCTCTTGTTTTGTGTAGCCTTGAGGCTCGTCCTCTTTTAGACTGCATTCTTGAAGCTCAACAGCTAGATCCTGAATTGGCTTTGCTTAGCCAAAACCTTAAGGATAGAACCGATATTGAAGCCTTGAAAGACTTTGATATTGATTCTCGTGGCGACATTCGAAAATTTGGTAGACTGATCGTACCAAATATTAGTGATCTTCGTAAAGATATTCTTGAAGATTCACATCGTTCCAAATATTCCATTCATCCCGGTAGTAGTAAAATGTACGCAGATATGAAGCGACTTTATTACTGGGAGGGAATGAAATCTGATATTGCTAACTTTGTTAAGTGTTGCATGACTTGCCAACTTGTCAAGGCTGAACATCAAAGGCCCAGTGGGTTATTGCAACCATTGGAAATTCCAGTTTGGAAGTGGGATCAAATTTCCATGGATTTTATTGATGGCCTTCCTCGTTCTCGTTCGGATCATAATAGTTTATGGGTGATCGTTGACAGACTTACTAAATCTGCCCATTTTATTCCCGTTCGGTCGAACCGAACCGTTCCTCTTCTGGCTAAACTCTTTATCAAAGAAATTGTTAAATTACATGGAGTCCCTACTTCCATTGTTAGTGATCGTGATCTCTTGTTTACTAGTGGATTCTGGAAGAGTCTTCAAAAAGATTTGGGAACGAAGCTTAATTTTAGCACCGCTTATCACCCCCAGTCCGATGGACAAACTTAGCGTGTGAATCAAACACTTGAAGATCTTCTTCGTGCTTGTGTTCTAGACTTTGGTGGAAGTTGGGAAGATCATATTTCACTTGTTGAATTTCCTATAATAACAGCTTCCAATCTAGTATTGGTATGGCTCCTTTCGAGGCACTCTACGGAAGACCATGCCGATCTCCTTCTTGTTGGCTTGAGACCGGTGAGAAGCTGGTTTTAGGTCAAGATTTTATTCGGGATTCCACAGAGAAGATTGACCTTATTCGACATAGGATGAAAGAAGCCCAGAGTAGACAAAAATCCTATGCCGATAACCGAAGAAGAAAATTAGAATTTTCTGTGGGAGATCTTGTGTTTATTCATGTTTCACCTATGAAGGGTGTTGTACGTTTCAGTCGATCGAGAAAGTTAGCGCCTCGATACATTGGGCCATTCCCTATCACTGAACGTATTGGTTCCATGGCTTATCGCCTTTTATTACCGGCTCAGTTTTCTGCCATGCATGACGTGTTTCACGTTTCTCAATTACGGAAGTGCCTTCGGGATTCCGATTCTATTCTTGAGCCCAGTGCTGTGGAAGAGATAGAAGTTTCACCTAATTTAACTTATGAGCAGCATCCTGTTCGAATTATTGCTTCGGAGATCAAACGTCTTTGAAATAAAGATGTTCCGCTTGTTAAAGTTCAATGGTCCTCAAATCCTAAGGATTGCTCTTGGGAGACTAGAGAATTCATCGAGCGTACACATCCGTACTTACTTTCTCATGCTCTTTGAGGTAAAACTTCTTAATTCCAATTTCTTTTGTGTTAATATGCTTTTATGGTTGTTACTTCTTATTTCCGTCTTATATATTGCGAGGACGCAATTTCTTTAAGGAGGGGAGTCTGTAACAACCCGCATATATATCGATTTTATATTTAAATATTTTATTTAAATATTTTATCGTTAGTCGGATGTTAGTTCGAAAAGCTATTTTTTGCATACGGTCAAATTAGGACTCGAGACCACCTCCGTTGAGTTCAAAATGACGTTTGCGATCTTTTTGAGTGTAAACTTCGATATGTTTGGAGTTAGTGGAATTCTCGCTACTTTTTCCCGCTTGTGACTTTGGTTTGGACTGCACCTTCTTTAGTTCAGCCCAACCCTCTTCCTCACTTCATTCATCATTTGTTTTAACATTCAAGCTTCATAAAAAATGGTGGTGGAAAGTGGAAATTAAAACTCCAAACTCAAATTCAATTGCAAATCCAATATTCAACTCCAAATTCAAGTAGAAGATATTGGATTCAAGCTTTGGATTGCTTCTCCTTGCTTCCAAGCTTCATCTTCATCCATTTTAGTGAAAAGGTGAGATTTTTAATCTCACATCTTGCCTATGACTGTCATTGGACTGTTGGGAATGATTCCCTATCACTTGTGCATATGCATTTGCGTTTGGTTTGGATTGAATTGGTGGAAAACCCAAAATTTTCGAGTTATTAGCAATTTCCTGCAGTTAGGCCGCTCTGTACTGCTAGCTCGCTCGCGTGAAAGGGCCTCTGTTCGCATTTAGGTCGTTCTGGACGTTAGGTCGCGTGAAAGTCCTAGGTCGCTCGTTCCTGCTTCGGTCCCTAGGTCGCGGCAACACTAGGTCGAAGCAATTCTAGGTCGTTCTGCCTGTGCTAGGTCGTTCTGCTTGGAAAAGTCCCTGCCTGTATAAACAACGTTCTGCGCTTAGGTCGTAGGTCGCTCGAGGAAGTTAGGTCGTAGGTCGCTCGGCTTCGTGAAGACATTAGGTCGCTCGGCTCCTCTCTGTTAGGTCGCGTGCCTAGTTTGGTCGCGAACTCTTTTAGGTCGCGTACTCCTTTAGGTCGCGTGCCCAGTTAGGTCGCGAACCCTTTTGGTCGCGTACCCCTTTAGGTCGCATGACCTTGTTTTATGTTAGGTTGCTCGGTCCTATTAACCTCGTTAGATCGCTCGGCTCCTCTCTGTTAGGTCGCTGGCCTTAGGTCGCTTCCTCCTTTAGGTCGTTTGACCTATTTGCTTTTAGGTCGTTCGACAATTAGGTCGTTCGATAGTCCTTAGGTCGCGAAGTCCCTTAGGTCGCTCGCCCCTGTTTTGCCGTTCCACTGTTTAGCTCGGCCACTTTGTTAAGTCGCCCACCTTTTTAAACTTAGGTCGCATGACCCATTAGGTCGCATGGCCCCTTAGGTCGCTTGGCTTCACAAGGTCGCTTGCCTATTTACACTTAGGTCGTATGACCTGTATTTCACTAGGTCGCTCGACCTATTCTTCTGTTAGGTCGCACGACATTATAACCCTTTGGTCGTCCGATCTATTTGACTTAAAGACTTTGCACTTTTACTCGACCATGTTAGGTCGCAAGTATATTCCTACTTTGATGGTTTTGAGATTGATTTCTTTGGGCTTTACTCACGTCTTCGAACGTGAATTATGTGATTCGATTTGTTTTAGCAATCGTTTTGTGACTTGTCACTCTAAAGATATGAAGGTTTCAATACTAGTAGTAAATATCAAAACTCTTTCATCAAAACGTTTTCAACTATTTTAAATATAAAACACGTTCTCTCAAACCGTTTTTCAATCTACTAGTATATACAAGCCTTTGCTTCACTCGGATGAGAAATCGAATTAAACGACTTAGTAAAATGAGTGGTATGAAATGCTTGCGTTCACTTCGTCGGTTAGCTCTTGGACTTGTTCGATTGAACCCTTTTGTGACAATTTCCTAGTGGAGATCTACAGTTTGTTCGTAAATATTTAAGTTAAGCTAGTGGTTATAGGACATGAAGCTAAACTCATATATTTACTGGCTTAGTGTAATTGACACTTCCTTATGATCATGACGATCATTTTTGTGATTTAGACTAGCGATTAAGCGATGTCTCTTTGTCTGCGAGGGAGACTAGACCCCGCTTTTGTGATGTTTCGCCATCACATATATGGGGTAGCACCCCATGGTCTTCGGGCCGTTCATGTGTTAAAATTTAATAGATAGCTTCCATGAGATAGCTTCTCGTTCATGTGTTATACGCGTTGGTGAGTTTTCATGCTCCCGTTCATGTGTTAGGCCTCCCCCTTTTTATGTGTTTTTTCTGGATTTCTTGTGATGATTTCTGGAATTTGCGCTTCACCAATTTTCATGATTTTCATTGATATGATATCAGTTTTGTGCATTGGTGAATTCATGTGTTATTGACTTGTTATGAATACAAGTTTAGGGTATGATACCCTATTTTATCTTTGAGAAGATTCTTGTGATATTGATTAATCTCTTGTTGATTTTCAATTACATACTTATAGTAGTATGCTACGATGGTTATTACATGTTCATGTCCTGTCTTTTACTTTATACCATATCATCTGTTATTTATAGCTAGACTGATCCGTTTATTATTTTCTTATAAATAATACTCGGGTCAGACCGAGATGTTACAGGTGCTTCTGCTTGACTTCTCTTCAGGATTATTCTGACTTTTGGTTAACTACATAGATTAGTAGTTTTTGGATGTACACATTTGAGATATAGACTCTATGTTGTGTACTTATTCTTTTGTATAGTACATGTTGCTATTCTTTTGTATTATCGTGGATCTTTCTGACCACTACTCTGATGTACACTTTCATGTGTTATATATTTATTCATATCTTCTTCCGCCTTTGTGATATGGATGTCTGTGACTGATTTATGTTATGATTATTTCTATGTTTGTTTCCGAAGATTATATATAGCCACCGTGTGATAGCTTTGAGTTTGTATCGGTATGTCGGATTTCCTCCTTAAATGATATGCATTCTATTCTATCTGACATATCGGTGCTCGCACAAAGAAGTTACATGGATGGTCGCTCCTCCACAACCTTATTCTCCGTGCTAATTGACAGCACTACATCATAGTGTTCTTGGTTAGCGTGGGTATAGAGGTGGGGCATCACATGTATGCAATCACAAGTCTATTAATATCAAAACAGTTCCAAGTACTTCATTATATTCATTGACGAGTTATCACAAACACGAACATGTGTATATGGCACATATGGTATGTTAATGATGAGTTTGTAGAACATAAAATAGAAGTAAATAAAACAACATGCGATAGGAAATAAAATGATTCCATTTAGTCGAATAGTTGAGTATATTGGAAAGAGTTCCGAAAATTCCTAAAAATGAATAAGAATTCAATCTCAAAAGTCACTCCTATCTATGATACATAATGATGTATGGATAATGAGTAATTAAACTTTGTTGGATATAGTACATTTAATTGTGAGTGAAGTTGAGTTAACTTCTTTCTATAAGGTCATGTACTTAAGAGTAGCACATAAGGTTAAAATTAATTTTACTTAAATAATAGTTACAAAATCATAAAAGGTAATGATTTATATGAAATCTTAACCTATCCTAGGCCAAAGAGTTGGCAGGTTGTGGGATTCGAGAGACTGTACATAATAATTATACGTGAGGGATCTTTTAAGAATCACCCCTAAAGAATTTTGGGAACGATGATCATTGGATGACCAATTTATGTTGTGAACATAGTTTTGTATACTAAAATCAAATCACTTCTATATAAGGTAATTCATTAAACGTCTATGGATACCTATTCCATTGCACTAAGAAACAATTGTTGTTTCAAGAAATACTAAATTTGTAACGAAGGAATTTCTTTTAGAAATTGTTCGTAGTAAAATGATATGGATATGATCTAAGGATAAAACTAGCTACGAGGGATGAAATGAAATTAACCTCCTAAAATGAACACAACACATTAGAATGTCTAACAAATATTCTCTCATATTGAAGAGAAACTATGGGTCGTTTCTTATCAATTCGATAAAGACAACCTTCGGTTGTCAATTAAACCATTAAGAGTATTGACTCCATGATATGGTATGATGTCCAAATGCAAAGGAATTCAAAGTATGTTATTAAAATATGATTTTGGTAGTAGTACTAATGCAGTTGGAATATAATAAGCAATTTTGATAAGAATAACATCGTAATTTTATGTAATTAGCGTAACAGATTCATTATTCAATATGCTCAAGTTAAATTGAATTTACTCACAAAATTATCGTTTGGTGCGGCTTTGTGTTTTGTACATATGTGTTAAAACAGAAAATTCTAAATAATGATTTAGAAAAGACTATTTACACATAACAACCAAAGCGTCTCGAAGTCAGTGGAAGCGATATTCAGTTTGTGGGTTTTTCGGATATAATCCAAGAAATGATACAAAAGTATAATTTATAAGCATCGGAATTGAGTAAGATTTTGATAGAAATGTCAAATTGTTTGATTTTAAGTTAAAATGCCGAGGAAGAGTGTGCCCTTAAGAAAGAACTATTAAAGGTACTAAAATATTTCTAAAATGGTAGACAACAAATTACTTATTGTTAACGATGTACTTATGTTAAAATCAGTAATAGTTTGTTATTTAATACTCGTTATTGGTTTTGTAAATGGTATCTTTTATAATTAATATAAAGGATGCTGGGAATGTCCCAAACGATATGCAAAGACATCTTATTAATTAAAATGTTTAGTATGGAACATGTAAGATGGATTCCTTATGTATTAACAATGGGAATTATTATACATGTTGTATTGTCTACATTATTGTAGTTTGGTTATGTATTTGATGCATGAAGCAGATATCAAATCCAAATTAAATAGAATTAAATAATTGATATTTCATAAATATTAATTAATTAAATTAATTTTCAACTATTAAAAATCAATTATATTATGCGATTCATTCGTAATCTTCATCATTTCGGTTGTGTAGCTCATAGGTGTAAATTCTATTAACGATTAATATTGAAAAATTCAAATATTAACGTTCACATGTCACCTTAACTAGTGGTGTGACATTTGGGATAAATTTATACCTTACACATCTTATGGTTAAATCCAATTTTATTTATTATAAGAATTGCCCATTAGTGACAATTATTTACACCAATTCTCTTCATCAAAACTATATCACTTTGGACATATGGAATTTGATAATAGTCAAAATTCCAGTATTATTCATATTCAACTTTATAGTCCATACACAAAGTCGTTGGTTCAATAATAACAATTATCATTAATCGAACTACTCTGGCCATAGATTTTAATTTTGAGTTGACTTCATTTGACTGTGATACTAACTCCATATAACCGAGGAGAGGAATCCTCTCTTGAATAGTGTTTCACTTTTAATACTTCCACTCAACCCATTTGATGGAATCTATGCCATGATTTGACTACAATCAAAGTGGAGCTTTCATATTGAAGATCGACATTATTTCAAGTCAAGAGAACCGTGTAAATTAGTCACATCGATATTTTCTGTTTGACCTTAGTTATATAACCAACAGAAAACTATCGAGTGAGTCATTCATAGTTATCCAATAACTATCAGTACATAACCCCTTGATGCCCCCAGTAGTCATGAGTAATACACTACCCAACGTTGGGAGAGAGCTATGTACTCTAGTCTCAATGGATGATCGAGAGCTACAAACCAAGCTTGGTGGCGAAAGGTTTCTGTCAAATTCAAAGTGTTGATTATGATGAAACATTTTCTCCAATCGCCATGCTAAAATCAGTTTAGATGCTACTTGCAATCATTGCTTATTATGACTACGAAATATGGAAAATGGACATTAAAACATCATATGCAATTGTGATTTATAAGAGAGGTTTATATGTCATAGTTAGAGGGTTTCAAAGTCAGTGGGAGCAACGACAAGTTATATCGACTCTAAAGATCAATTTATGGAATTAGGCAAGCATTGATAAGTTCGAATAAATATGTTGAAAACTAATCAAATAGTTAGGTTTAGATTAAAGTGTAGAGGAAGAAAGTGTATGTAGGAAAGAAAAAAATGGTGCTATAACATTCCTAGCTTTCCTCATTGAAACTTAGTTTTCCAATGATTTATGATGAAAGATTCATGAGAGGCATCCTATATACTGGGTTAAAAATATATAGAGATAGGTCTAAAAGGATATTGAGATTTGTGACGACCCAAATTTTCGGACCAGTCAAAATCGTCGAAAAATCCGTCCGTTTTAAAAACTATGAATGAAAATTACCATTTTAACATATCATAATCTGATAAATATACACAGTCAACTAAATGTGTAGGATACAATTTCAATAGTATAACTTATCGAAGTAATCGTTTATTCTACAGGGTGTACTTTAATTCATACCAAACTCAAATTGCTATAAATCTACCGTTGCACAACTCTGATTTGAGAGACAACAATGTTGTAATGACCCGAATTTTATTAATTCAATTTGAGAATATTTATTTTAAATGTTTAATTAATAGTTTTAATAATTTAATAACCCTCTTTTATTTTATAAATAATGATAGAAAATTCATTTTTGAATTTTGTTTACAAAAAATGAAAGTTCGATGAAAAACTGAAAATGTGACTAGAACTCGGTTTTAGGATTTTCAGATTTTTATCGAATTACAAGTTGTAAAAAGGTGATTCGCATATACTTTAAACAACATTTAATGTTTGAACATATTATTTTGAAATGTATAAATAAAAATATAAGGATTTATAAATGTAAAATATATTCAAATTTTAAATGAAAAGATGGATTTGAAAACCTAAGATTCCTTGAGTATAAAAATCAACCTAGGTGCACGATCCATTCTAATATCGACCATATTTTCATATGGATGGTGGTTTGACTTTGAAAACGACATTTTGGAGGCTTGGAAATGATGGCAAAGTAGAAAATGTGATTAAGGGTATTTTTGGTTTTAACTATTTTATTCATTTATAAAAAGTAAGCTTCTTATCTCACTTTTTCATTTTTATTTTTTTATCTTCATTTTACACTTCTAACCCCTATTTTTCCACTTTCTCTAACATTTTTAAATTTATAAAAAAATATACCTTTAGTTTAAAAATCTAAGTACAACCTTGATCATTATCTCCACACTTAAAGGATCTGGACTTAAAGCTTGGATCTGCTAATCCGAGAAGTTGAGAACCCTAAACACTTGATACAAACTTTTGGAAAATAATATATGTTGTGAACGTGTTAAGTAATTTTGATTTGATATGGAAACATGTTTATGATATTAATTAAAAATCAAAATTTTGGTTGTTCTTTTCTTTGAAATGGAAAGATATGGTTACTTTAAAAAATCATATACAGGAATACATGTATATAGACCCTTCTATTATTATTTTCCTCCTTCCGGCTCTTTGTTTATTAATAAACATCCTCCATCTCATAGGTTAAAAATCCATATCACTCAATCCATGCAAATCTAGCCAAAGTGTTCAATTGATAGGTTGTCTGTATTGGTGGCTAGCTATTTTTAAAAATAGTCAAAAGTGGTTTCGTCGAACAAGGTGGAAGGTATGGGTTTAAATCAGTAAATGGTCGAACATTGTCAGTTTTTCGTCGACCTTGGATCAACGAACGGAGAGTATGGTCGCATTCGTCTTAGCATGTCGAGATTTTTAGAGCAAATCATAGGATTTTAGGGTATTGGATGGCAATAGGGTGGCTAGATGATCAGATTTGTGTCAACTAATTTATTCCGACGATCTAGAGGGAGTTTGGGTAGAGTGATGGACTTGGGAGCAGCCTTGGGTCAAGACGGTGGCGCGGGCGGTGGGCGTTTGGAGCATGGTGGTCATGGCTGCTCTGACGAACTCAAGTAAGGGTTTCGACCTATGTTTGAGTAGGGTTCGGTTATCTAAGTGGGGACGACAAGGTGGAGCATCGAATTCCAAGGGGTAAGGCTCGGAGGCGCGAATTGGTGTTAGCATTTGAATGGAGACGGTAGAAGTGGCAAGCGTTGATTAAGGCATCGACATTGGGGAGTTTTTAGGGCGGCGATTGTTTACTGGAAGCGCACGCATGATTTCAAAGCAGGATTTGGGTTGTTTTCTATTTAGAGGCACAAAAGAGGATGGTGGTGATACGATCGAGGCATGAGCGACGGTTGGCATTTTTGGGTGGGGTTGAGGCGATGCACTACATGGTGGTTCGGGCATGCACGTGCACGCATGCACGTGTGTGTGCGCAATCCAGTTTTAGGCATTAGATTTTGATTTGGGTAATTTGAAAATCCGAAGATGATTTGGGAATTTTATGTTTGGGAAGGATGAAGTTATGATTAGTTTGGTTTTAGGTAGTGTTGGGCCTATTTTGGATGAGGATTAAATAGTTTTGATGTTTAATTAATATGCTAAGTATGTTGAATTTTGACAGAGAATATCTCACTCATTTTAATCCGTTTGACCCATGGATTTCGACATTAGGTTGGGTATTAACTAGTAGAACACATTTGTATGATTATTTGATAGATCCGTTGAATAAATTATTGATAAAATTAATAGTCATAGAAAATAATTACGTCGTTAGGTAATTATATTTTATCACTAACATTCCGTTAGCAGAATAAAATACCATTGCTATATTTAAATTTAATTGATTTTATTGGACATTTATTTAGCAGAATAAATCCTCGTTCTGCTATTTTAGTAATTTGGACATTTATTTATATGTCACTTGACTATGATAGATGATGTGTTATCTGTCGTTTGTTAATTATGAATTTTATTTACATACCCGTTGCTTACGTAAATATCAGTGATATGATTTGGATTGTTGTACTAGAAATAAATCGTAGCTTGTCTAAGTGACAGTGTGGTTGCAAGCCTCTTTCCACATTTTTAAAAGAAATGGATTTGGATTTACTTTGACTTTAAAATATTTTGAAGTAAAGTATTTTCTATATTTAAATGGTTAAGTTAATATTATTTTAATTATAATATTTTAGAGTTAACTAATTATTTATTAATGATGTTTTAAAGTTGAAAGTTATTCAATTATGTTATTAAAGTTGTTTTAAAAGTTAATCAATTATTTTATTTAAGTTATTTTAAATTTAATTAATTTTCTTTTGATATTTTAAGTTAATTAATTATTTAATAATGTTATTTTGAAATTTATTAATTAATAGCAATTTAAGTTAATTTATTATTTAGTGATTAAGTTTATTAATTATTCACTATGGTGTTTTAAAGTTAATTAATTACTTACGAATGATGTTTTTAAAATTAATAAATTATTTATTATGGAATTTTTAATGGTATCAATTTGTTAAATGAAAAGGGTTAAGTAATGAATTGTTTTATAAAGGGAATTATTTTTATGAGGGGTTTATAAAGTTATATATTGGAAAGAGATCTTGGAATTTGGAAAAGAAGTTTGAGTTTATAAAACTTTGATTTTATATGAATAGGATCACTTATGAAAATCAAGTTTATGAAATTAATAAATAATCCTTCTTAGTTATGGTGGTATGAAAACCTTTTTCCATACTTAACAGTGAAGGATAATGGGTTTGGGTTTATTGTAAACAATATGTTTGAATGACATTGTTTTTGATCCATTTTGTATAATTTGAAAAATTAGAAACCTTTCTTAAATGCTTTGTGAGTATTCTTATACCATTGTAAAATCATACGGTAAAGTATTCCAATTATAAAAAGTAAATGGTTTGAGGATATACTTATACCGGTGAGATAAGTATATGAATATATTTTTATACATAGTTGAAGAGATTTAATTAACAAAGATTTATTTAAGAGGCTTGGTGGATCCCATATGGAAGTAAAGCTATGTTTGTTCGTTTGTTTGTTTTTTAATAGTTAAATAACCAATTATCAAATCTGGACTTATTTTTAACTCTGGAAATATCTAAGAGAAAACAGAGAATTATACGGTACAGTTATCTTCGGTGACGCTATACTGTACGTATAAATTCATGCATTATTCTAGGACAAATGATAAGGAAATCCATCTACTTAAATGGTTAGGAGGTGACCTTCACTCTTATGTATTGTCTGTGTGTTTCCGACAGAACCAGAGTTGAGTTTACCGGAAACTATCGAATGTTGATTCAAAGAGATTGGGATCGAGTAAGTATGAATTTATCCAAAAACCACTTCGAACCAACTCAAGCATTTGATTTGGAAGCATCTTGAAGACGATGTTAACTAAAAAGGGAAAGAAATGTGTTCGGATGGTAAGCACTTCTCTTAAGTATTACCCTTCTGGTAAGGGGATATACGATACTATTTGGTAGTACCCAGTTCCTTAGTATCATTTTGGGGTTGCTCGGACTAGATATATATACATACTTTTTCTATGGTTAAAATATATAGTATCATTTCAAAATGGGTTATGGAATAAAAATCGAGTATTTGGATCTCAAGTTTATTCAAGGAAAATAAATTCAAAATAAAAAGCATTGGATCAGATAGTTATATATACCCACAGGATTTAGCAATGTATTATACAAGTTTTGAAATTTTAAGTTATGTTTTTTTTGAAAATGTTGTCATAAATAGTTATGGGAAGTAAATTGGTTAAGTTTTTGTGTTAACTGGTTTCCTTCTTTATTTATTTGAGAATGTAACGACTTGGAATTTTATCAATTTGATTTGGGAATATTTAATTTATTTTAAATATTCAATTAATAATTGTATTATTTAATAACCCTCTTATATTTTATAAATAATGATAGAAAATTCATTTTTGAATTTTGTTTACAAAAATAGATAGTTTGATGAAATACCGAAAATGTGACCGAAACTCGCCTTTTGGATTTTCAGCTTTTTATCGAACAACAAGTTGTAGAAGGGTGATTTGCATATACTTTAAACAACACTTAAATGTTTAAACATATTATTTTGAAATGTATAAATAAAAATAAAAATAAAAGAATTTATAAATGTAAATTATATTCAAATTTCAAATGAAAAGATGGATTTGAAAAATTAAGATTCCTTAGGTATAAAAATCAACTAAGGTACATGATCCATTCTAATATCCACCATATTTTCATATGGTTAGTGTTTTGACTTTGAAAATGACATTTTGGAGGCTTGGAAATGATGGCAAAGTGGAAAATGTGATTAATGGTATTTTTAGTTTTAAATTTTTTGTTCATTTATAAAAAGTAAGCTTCTTATCTCACTTTTTATTTTTTATTTTTCGTCTTCATTTTACACTTATAAATCCCACTTTTTCACCTTTTCTACCATTTTTACATTTAATAAAAAAAATCATATCTTTAGTTTAAAAATCTAAGTATAACCTTGATCATCATCTCTACACTCAAAGGATTTGGGCTTAAAGCTTAGATTCTGCTAGTCCAGGTAGGTGAGAACCTAAACACTTGATAGAAACGTTTGGAAAATAATGAATGTTGTGAATGTGTTAAGTAATTTTGATTTGATATGGAAACATGTTTACGATATTAATTAAAAATCAAAATTTTGGTTGTTCTTTGCTTTGAAATGGAAAGATATGGTTACTGTAAATAAACATATACAGGAATACATGTACATAGACCCTTCTCTTCTTATTTTCCTCCTTCTTGCTATCTGTTTGTTAATAAACATCCTCCATCTCATAGCTCAAAAATCCATATCACTATATCCGGGCAAATCTAGCCAAAGTGTTCATCCGGTAAGTTGTCCATACTGGTGTCTACCTACTTTTAAAAATAGTCGGAAGTGGCTTCGTCGAATAGGGTGGGAGGTATGGGTTTGAATCAATAAATAGTCGAACATTATTAGTTTTTCGTTGAGCTCGGATCGACGAATGGAAATTACGGCCGCGTTCATCTTGGCATATCGAGATTTTTAGAGCAAGTCGTGGAATTTTAATGTGCTGGATGACGATAGGGTGGCTAAATGTTCGGATTTGGGTTAACTAATATAATCCGGGGATCTAGGGAGAGTTTGGGTGGAGTAATGGGTTCAGGAGTAGCCTTGGGTCAAGGCAGTGGCTAGGGCAGTGGGCGTTTGAAGCACGGTGGTCGGGCTTGCTTCGACGAACTCAATTTAGGGTTTCGACCTATGTTTGAGTGGGATTCTGTTATCTGATTGGGGACGACAAGGTGGAGCATCGAGTTCCAATGGGTGAGGCTCGAAGGTACGGCATGGTGTCAGCGTTTGAATTGAGGCAGTGGAAGTGGCAAGCGTTAATCTTGGCGTTGGCTATGGGGAGTTTTAGGGGCGGCGATTGTTTACTGGATGCGCAAGCACGATTTCAAAGTGGGATTTGGGTCATTTTCGTATTTGGAGGTGTGGAAGAGGACGGTGGTGGTACAATCGCGTTGGGCGCAGCGGTGGCGTTTGTCGGTAGGGTTGAGGAGATGAATAGCTTGGTGGTTTGGGAGTGCACGTGTGCACCTGTGTGCGTGCTCCAGTTTTAGGCTCATGTTTTTGATTTGGGTAATTTGAAAATTTGAAGTAGATTTGGGAATTTTATGATTGGGATGGGAATTTTATAATTGGGACGGATCAAGACGTGGTTAGTTTAGTTTTGGGTAGTGTGGGCTGCGCCTAGCTTGGATGAGGATTAAATAATTTAGATTTTCAATTAATATGCTAAGTATGTTGAATTTTAAAAGGGAATATCTCACTCATTTTTAATCCGTTTAACCCGTAGATTTCGACGTTAGGTTCGTATTTACTAACATTTGTATAATTATTTGACAGATTTGTTGAATTGTAAATTACTGATAAAATTAATAGTCATAGAAAATAATTACGTCATTAGGTAATTATATTTTATCACTGACATTTCGTTAGCAAAATAAAACACCGTTCTGCTATATTTAAATTTAATTAATTTTATTGGACATCTATTTAGAAGAATAAATCTCTGTTCTGCTATTTTAGCAATTTGGACATTTATTTATATATTAGTTGACTGGGATAGGTTATTTGTTATCTGTCATTTATTAATTTTGAATTTTATTCACATATTTGTTGTTTATGTAAATATTAGTGATATGATCTGGATTGTTAAACTGAAAATAAGTGGTAGCATGTCTAAGTGCCAGTGTTGTCGCTAAGCCTCTTTCCTAATTCTGAAAGGAAATGGATTTGGATTTACTTTGACTTTAAAACATTTTGAAGGAAAGTATTTCCTATATTTAAATGGTTAAGTTAGTTTTATTTTAATTATAATATTTCAAAGTTAACTAATTATTTACTAATAATGTTTTAAAATGGAAAGTTATTTAATTATTTTATTAAAGTTGTTTTAAAAGTTAATCAATTATTTTATTTAAGTTATTTTAAAGTTAATTATTATTTTTACTTGATTTTTTAAGTTATTTAATAATGATGTTTTGAAATTTATTAATTAATAGTGGTTTAAGTTAACTTATCATTTATTTAATAACGATTAAGTTTATTAATTATTCATTATGGTATTTTAAAGTTAATTAATTATTTAATAATGATGTTTTTAAAATTAATAAATTATTTATTAGGGAAGTTTAAAGGTAATCAATTTGTTAAATAAAAGGGTCAAAGTAATGAATTGTTTTATAAAGAGAATTATTTTTATGAAGGGTTTATTAAAGTTATAAATTGGAAAGGGATCGTGGAATTTGGGAAAGAAGTTTGGGTTTATAAAAATTTGATTTTATATGAATTGGATCACTTATGAAAATCAACTTTATGAAATTAATAAATAATCCTTCTTAGTTATAGTGGTATGATAACCTTTTTCCATACTTAACACCGAAGGATAAGGGATTTGGGTTTATTGTAAGCAATGGGTTTGAATGACATTGTTTTTGATCCATTTTGTATATTTTTTGAAAAATAAGAAACCTTTCTTAAATGCTTCGAAATATTCTTATTCCATTATATAAGCACATGGTAATGTCTTCCATGTATAAAAATAAATGGTTTAAGGATATACCTATACCAGTGAGATAAGTATATGAATATTTGTATAGGTAACTGAAGAGATTTAATTAATGAAGATTTATTTAAGAGGCTTGGTGGATCCTATATGGAAGTAAAGCTAAGTTTGTTTGTTTGTTGTTTGATAGTTAAACAACCGACTACCAAATCTGGACCCATTTTTAACTCTGGAAATATCTAAGAGAAAACAGAGGATTATATAGTACAGTTATCTTCGGTGATGCTATAATGTACATATAAACCCGTGTGTTCTTTTAGAACAAATTATAAGGGAATCCATTTGCTTAAACAGTTTGGAGGTGATCTCCGCTCTTATGTATTGTCTGTACATTTTCGAAAGAACTAGAGTTGAGTTTACCGGAAACTATCGAATGTTGGTTCATAGAGACCGAATCAGATAAGTATAATTTTATCCGAAAATCACTTCGAACCAGCTCAAGTGTTTGATTGGAAGCATTTTGAAGATGATTTAATCGAAGACGAAGCTTTTTGAAGTGCAAGGGAGACTTGCTACTAATCCTGAAGATGATTCCAAAAAGGATGTAGTAGAAGTAGTGCCTTTAGTTTGTTCACATCTTGAACAGCTTGCATGGACGAATATTGGCATTGCATTGTTACCTGGAGGGCTGTGTTAGCATTCCAATTGGGATTGCCTTATGAAAAGGTAAAACATAGCCTCGAGCCTCATCAACCAGGAATGATTAAAACATGGAATATGCAGTAGGGCTATATAGGTCGCACCCATTAGGGTATGTCATCGCCTCTCTAGATGTAGAAATAGTGCAAGATGTTCTTGTTGACCTCGGTACATTTTTTAGAGGTGTACCGTGTAGCGGTACTCCAGTAGCCTTGTCATTGTATGGAATCCATTTTTCAATACGTGCATTTATGGACTTAGTTGTATACCTATTATGTCGGAATTTAATTAATATAACAATTTCGGCTATGATTTAATAATTTATTTTAAACCCTAGACATTATTACTATATCAATGGATTTTCTATAAAATAGTTTAGGTATCGTAATGTAAAAAGTCATCCGTGTTTATGTGCAGCATGGTCTTACGGGGTACCTTTATTTTGAAAGGTTTTTATGACATTAAAAATCCATTTGATCTGTGTTTCTCACGCTGGTTTACCAAACTGATCCGGACATTATTTTCTAATAATGCTCAGTTTTGCCCGTGCATATTTTTCAAATTTAGCTGGACACTTTAGAGCTTCAGAAGACAAGGTGGATCCTCCAAGATTTATTTCCATATTTTATCTTCCACTGTTTTTTCTTATCTATATTTATTACAATTGAAAGGACAAGTTGTTATAACCGTCCAGGATGATGATATGTTAGTTGCTCTGATGATAATATGTATGGTAAAGTTCTTTCCTTTTGTAAAGACCTGCATATATTATATATTACTCATCACGTTTTGACATTCTGCTCTGTCTTTTTCTTTCTTCCATCCCAATGATCTGTCTTTCCGACACTTGATGTTCGGCACATGAATACCAATGATGTATTAGTGTCGACTTCTGAGGATCGAAAAGGCAGGTTGTTACAAACATCCATTCCAACAAAGTCAATAACATGTAAATGCATAATAAAATAGTAAGCAGGAAAGAAACATCAACACATGATAAATAACAAACACCGAATAAGGAAATAGTTATTATTTGAGTTGCATCACTAACACTTGTGACTGCTTTGTACCCCTATCTAATTGGGTACCCAATTAGATATAGGATCAAGCCAACGTAGTTCTCCTACCACAAATAGGACTCAAGGAGCCTACGACGCACAAACATATATGCAATTCCCAAAACTACATAACATATAACAATGCAAATGTAGCTTCTAAATCAACCCACTTAGGCTTATATCCATTCATTTCATATTCCTATAATCTAGTTAACTTTTTTATTTTCAAAATATAATCCTTTTCGAAAACAATCTCTTTGAACTAAATTCTCGATTTCATTTCAAGTCCTTTTGAAATAATAATATACATCTTTCACATCAAATCATACTTTTCTTTGGGATTTAAAACAAATATCTTTTGAAATTTTTACCAAATACTCTGTATAATAATACAGTGTTGTATATGATATAATTATTTGGAAATCCCAAATACTCTACTATAAAAGCATATCAAAATATATGCAACCAGATCAAGAGTTTTCTCCTATAAATAAGGCAATTGGGTCACAGTCTCTCTAAAATCAATAAGTATATCCCTTTATACAAAGAGTGCACTATACCCAAGGTTACACGAACCTTCCGCCCACTTTTTAGTTATGGGTTACCCGAATCATTGGTAACATAACAAATTATTTTGTTTCCCAAAGTGACAAATCATTTTTCACTAATATTCACAAATCGTTTCAAAACAAGTATTGTTTATTTCCTCAAAAACTTTGGAAAGCCATTTTAAAACCACTCGGGTTTTAGTACTCAAAATTCTCTTTTCATTTATAGAACACATTTTTTTATAAATACCCTTGTATAAACCACTTTTATATAAATCAAATCAAATTCCATAATTGAAATATTTACAAAATATTTTGTAAACAATTTCTCTTCAAATAAACGTTTTATAATATATTCTTTTATGAAAATCGCAAAACAAATTCATTAATTTGAAGTTCAAAATTTAATAAACCAACATTATCGTTAAACACCTTACAGTCATATTGTGAAATAAATCAAAAGGTGTTAGCCTACAATTGTTTTCTACCCAACTCATGTAGAAGAAAAAAGTTATTGATCATAAACTGGCCGAGCATAAATCAAACAGCCAAACAGAAATAATAACAAACCATTATTATTAATAATTTACAATCAATAACTAACACAATATTTATCCAATATTAATTAACCCATATATTAATTAACTTCAAAATAATCCTTTTACTTTGCAAGTGTAGAACGAAGATTAATTTTGCTCGATAATATTTTCAAATAATCTATTCAATTTATAATAGCAAAATGTGGATTTATTCTGTTAAACAGACGTCTTAATCAGATATAATATATTTTCTGCCATATTATTTAATAATGTTAAATAATAACATAATTTTATACTTCAATAAATGTGTAAAATAATTATTCCATTATGTTCAACTAGTTCATACGAATCTAATGTCGAAGACCGTAGGTTAAACGGACTTCGTATGAGTGAGATATTAATTTTCAAAGCTAAACTATTAACAAATTAAAATAACAAAATTAACCAAACCCAACCCGCTTCTAACACGCACACAACTCGCATGTAACAACACCTCTCCTCCTTTATTTTTCATGAACGCTTGGAACCTGTCACCCATCTTTATCCACCTCGTTCTCTCGCCTCCAACCACGAAATGCATCGCCATTTTCACTATTCAATTCCTCGTCCAAGACCACATCAGCCAGCGCTCTCACCTTCGAATTTAGTTCCGCCTATGATGACCCACATCACCTCCGCCTGCAACAACTTCTGGCCACCACGACCTTTACACGCCACCATCTCGGGTACAACATGAATGAAAAGTGCAGCACATTAGACCCTCTTCAACTTTAATGTTGGTAACTTTGGCTAATACTTAGTGTAAAAGGAGTTATTAGATTAATCAAATGAAAGTGGAATAGCTGCTGTGTATTTTCATTTACGGTCAAGAAATGGAAATGTGTATGTGTATATGAAAGAAAGAAAAAGATCCATGCTTGCTGTGAGTGTGTGTTCCATTTATAGCTAATTCAAATGCAAAACAAAATGATGATGCGACAAACAAGATCCACTTTTCACGACTCAATACAAGGAGCATGTTTAGTGGAGAAATGAAAAGATGTGTATTTGTGTTTGTTTTGAAAATGTTTTGCGGTACTCCATTACACAATATCATGTTCGTGTATGAGCAACAAACGACAGAAATAAAAATACGATCATGCACAACAATGCGACACGATCATAAAACAACACATGAATACACGGGTTAACTTATTCTGTGAAGTTTCAAAAATAACAATGTTTGTCGCAAAATGCGCCCAACGAAAATTTTAACATTTTCCAAATTACAAATTATGGAAAAATCTTATAAATTAAAGTAAAAATACGCCACTAAAAACTGGGCATTATTTATAATATAAATTTTATTATATTTAAATTCGAATATTTAACTAAATTAAATATTCAAATTCAAAGACTTAAAAATTATGGGTCATTACATTCCTCCCCTCTTAAAAAAATTTCGTCCTCGAAATTCCATGGAGCAAAAAAAATAACGAAAACGAAACAATTAACAAAAGTTAAGCACAAAAATAAAAACCACCCATAACCTCAGTCAGAGGTACAATGCTTTACCTTATGCATTTTTATTTATCAAATTAAGGTAGTTTCATTTAAAATTCCTAGGTCAATTTACTAATCTTAGGTGAAATTTTACTTAGGCACCTAACCTATGCTCTGATACTAACTGTGACGACTTGGATTTTCGGACCAGTCAAAATTGCCGAAAAATCCATCCGTTTTAAAAACTATGAATGAGAACTACCATTATAGCATATCATAATCTGATAAATATACAACACTCAACTAAATGTATAGGATACAATGACAATAATACAACTTATCAGAGTAATCATTTATCTTACATGGTGTACTTTAATACATACTAAACTCAAATTACTATAAATATACCACTGCAAAACTCTGATGTGAGAGACATCAATATCCATTCCAGCAAACTCAATAAACATGTTAATATGGAATAAAATGGTAATCAGGAAAGAAACATCAACACACGATAAGTAGCAAACACAGAACAAGGAAACTATTACATTATTATTGGGGCTGCATCACTACCACTTGTGACTACCTACGTAACCCTATCTAATTGCGCAAATTAGATACATGATCAAGCTAATGTAGTTCTCCTACCACTAATAAGACTCAAGGAGCCTATGACGCACAAACATATATGCAATTTCCCAAACTACATAACACATAATAGTGCAAATGTAGCTTCTAAATCCACCCACTTAGGCTTATATCCTTTTATTCAAATTCCTATAATCTGATAAACTTTATTATTTTCAAAATATAATCCTTTTCGAAAATAATCTCTTGAAACTAAATTCCCGGTTTTATTTCAAATCCTTTTGAAATAATAATATATATCTTTCGTATCAAATCATAATTTTCTTCGAGATTTAAAATAAATCACTTTTGAAAACGACATCAAATACTCTGTATAATAATACAGTGCTGTATTTGATATAATTATTTGGAAATCCCAAATACATTACTATATAAGCATATTAAAATATATGCAACCAGACTGGGAGGTTTCTTCCATAAACAAGGCAACTGGGTCCCAGCCACTCTAAAATGAATAAGTATATCCCTCTATACAAAAGGTGTGCTATACAGGATTACACGAACCCTCCACCCTCTTTTTAGTTATGGGTTACCCGAATCATTGGTAACATAATTGTTACACCATAATTTCCATAAAGTACAAACTACAACCATCTGGGAAGAAAGTTCTTTAGCTTGTAATTTCTAGACCCAATGTTTAGTTTCCAACTAGAGCTTAAGCAGCAGACTCATTAGCCAAGAGCATGTAATCCAAAAGCAAGAGTAGAAATGTCAACCAAGAATCAAGACCATTTTCCAACTAGGACAACAAGCTTAGCCAAGAGCAGCCACTGTCGAAGCCAAGGGTATTTCAACAAGAATCAACAATCAACGACTCAGATACTCCCTGATCGAGATCAATAGTCAAGATAGATGAAAGGAATCAAAGAAGCTATATATATAAAAGCGCAACGTCAACAATCCGTGTCAAATTACTTTTAATCAGATGATGACAAGCATTCAAATTAGTATTGCACATAACAAGCCAGGTCATCAGTCCAAATATAAGGCCTTCCACCAATGGCGCCACTACGTATTAGAGCTATAAATATGCGGTAATCCCAAGGCATAAAGGATCGTTTTTGGGTTAGAAAAGGCAAAAAAGCACTGAAAAAAGTTAAAATAGTACTTTCCTATATTAGAGCTCTATTCAAAACTTATTAATAGTGAAAATACTTAGATTCAATGTAATAAGCTTCTCGGCTGTATAAGAGTAACTAAATAAGAAAAGGACAGTGGATGT
Source organism: Allium fistulosum (assembly GCA_030737815.1). Taxonomy (NCBI): domain Eukaryota; kingdom Viridiplantae; phylum Streptophyta; class Magnoliopsida; order Asparagales; family Amaryllidaceae; genus Allium; species Allium fistulosum. The sequence goes on along the minus strand of CM060903.1, from coordinate 133,277,104 downwards.
AGGGACTTTCGACCCAAACCTTTATAAAAGTCTCGATGTCATCTACTTTTCGCACTTTGCCTTCTTTACATATACTGTTGTTACCCTACGGTTCAGCATCTCGAATTCAAAGACTTAGTTATGTAACATATTAACAATCTCTTTACCGGGTCCAATATTCCATTCGACTCCTGGAGACATACATTCGAACCTCGAGCTGTTGATGTTGACGAAATTCTGCACTAACATTTTTGGCGCTAGAAGGAGGGCTCGAACCTTTGCACTTTGTTCTCTTTCAAAGACCTAATACAGCATTCCAATCAATTATGTCAAGTTCCAAAAACAAAGGAGTCACCTTGGAACTGCTCCTCAACCTTCGCATTCATCTCATTAAAGAAGATAACAATGATAGACTGGTTACCCTCATTTTGGAGAAGGAGAATGGCCAAGAATATGATCCTGTTTATGAACTTCAAGCTTCTCAAATAAGGCAGCTTTTGGAATATCTCCAAGAATCACTTCATGGATCAACCTAGCTCCAAAAGATTATCGAGGCCCTAAATAGTGAAGTTACGGATCTCTCCATCGAATTGTTGAAATATGAAGGTCTGGTTTCTTCCAATAAGAGAGCCCTACCGTTACCCTGGATGATGGGTTTTGGAAGAAGCTGAAGCATGTTCAGGATCTTGCCCCACTCAATCAAAGCTTGTATGGGATATTCATGGAAACTCGTGATGACCTCTTTTACCTAGATTATCCCCCATTAAAGGAAGAAGATCCAAATAGTGAGAAGTATTACGCTTACCACTTGATGAACGGGCATGAAACAGATAAATGCTGAAAGCTCTCTTATGCGATCGAAAATTCATACAAAAAGGGAAGTTAACTCAATTTATTAAACATAGATTAAATATCCTATTTTAGAATTATTCACTTCATTTGGCTTTTATTATTTCCGGAGAACTCCATGTAAACCTTGTCAAATGAATGCATAAGGTGTTTCTTTTTACAAAGATGAAGTTGCAAGAAGAATTCTTTTCATAAGTCAAATTCCTGGAGACAAACAAAGGACACTAGTTCCATTGAAGTGCTTATCTCGGTTATAACCTTGAAAGTTTCAACTACAAGGGCGTGGGCACCCCATAATTTTGGATCTTCGGAAGTTTAATTAGTGGATCTCATTACATCCTTCTTTGACCTAACCCTATCCCGAGTTCCAACTCCAGGGGAATATTCAAGTTTCGATATTTACAATATCCCTCTCGGTATGTTTTCTCTCCTCAAGAACTTTTGCATATCATACTTGCATTTAGGATTTAAGGGCCGAAACTCCCCATTGATCTACCGAGATCAATAAAGAGTTTCATTTTTCTAAAATATATAAATAATAATAATATTTTCATCAATAATCTTCTTTCTTAAACTCGAATCAACTTTCTATTGAATAATGTTATTTGAAAACTATGTAATTTCAGAAGTCTTTACAAAATGGTCCGAAAGCATTCTTTATAAAGGATTGATATTTCCCATCTTCCAAGTTACAACTAGCTTTCCGTAAGACCATTAACTTAAAATAGATTTTATGGCGGACACCAGCCAAAAGTGGTTATAGATGGCCGACATCAGCTAAAAGTGGTAGTAGATAGCCGACACCAGCCAAAAGTGGTTGTAGATTGGGACCCAACGATAAGTTCGTAGACCTTGCCATAAGAGCACCCCTATGGTGATGTGTAACGAAGTGTAAGGTCAATATCACCTGAGTTTAAAAAGACAACAAAAGGTAGAATGCATGCTGATAGTGAGTCGTGGTCAAAAGGAACCATGCATTGGGTAGATTCCTAATTAGATTAGAGTGTTGGGTAGATTTCTAATAATAGTGAGCCATGGTCAAGTAGAGCCATGCACTGGGTAGATTTCCAATTAGATTAGAGTGTTAGGTAGATTCCCAATAATAATGATCCATGGTCAAGTAGTACCATGCACTGGGTAGATTCCTAATTAGATTAGTTGTTGGGTAAATTCCCAATAATAGTGAGCCATGGTCAAGTAGTACCATGTACTGGGTAGATTCCTAGTTAGATAGAAAGTGGGTAGATTCCCAATGGTAGTGAGCCATGGACAAGAAATGCCATGCATTGAGTAGATTCCTAGTTAGATGGAAGTGGATAGATTCCCAATGGTAGTGAGCCATGGATGAGAAATGTCATGCATTGGGTAGATTCCTAGTTAGATAGGAAGTAGGTAAATTCGCAATGGTAGTGAGCCATGGATGAGAAATGCCATACATTGGGTAGAATCCTAGCTAGATAGGAAGTGGATAGATTCCCAATCGTAGTGAGTCAAGGATGAATGGTATCATGTATAAGAGATGGGTAGATTCCCGATACGAATAGAATGTTGGGGAAAAGTTCCTAAGTTAGGACATCGAGTAGATTCTCGGTAAACCAAAAAGAGTAAAGGTGAATATAGGAACAGAATAAGATGAAACTCTTGATTGTGATACTAGGTTGGCTTCAGACAAGAATCCAAGTCGGTTGGGTCTGCAACCTTATTTTAATGAAAGTATGCCCAGGGCAAAAGATAACCTATAAAAGGAAGGTCCTAAAAGGCACACTCAAGCTAAGAGATATCATAAGAAGTTAGGTCGAAAGGAGTAAAGTTTCTTTACATATAGTTTATCCAAGAAAATGTTGCAAGAGATAGGACGAGATGAACACCTAAAGAAACAACATTACAAGAATTGGAATACAAAATCAAGAGCATCAGAGGATAAGGTATACAAACAAAAGAGGAAATCCTCCCCAAATGAGCAAGCCGAGATGGTGAAATAGGGCTCTTCGAAACAACCTCAGTTTTATACTCTCGGAAAGAAATCGTCAGCAACATCATCCTTAGCCTCTTTTCCTCCCTTCATTTAAAAAGAATAACAATGTCATCTCTTGAGGTCGAATATCGGTTCAAGGCTCATTCCTCTAAAGAGAAACATCTGCTGGTTTTTGGACCCAACTTTGACATAAGGAAAAATCGATTTTAATCTCAAAGGCCTTAAAGGTTGCTTTTAGCTTTTGAAGTTTAGCTACCTTGTCCTCATAAGAATGGTAGAGAGAAGCATAGTCTCACTGAATTTTTGAGTAGTTTAGATAAGATACTACCTAAGGAACATCGATTTAAGATTAGCAAAGGGAAGAGACGGGAAGGAAAATTATGCATCGATTACTCCAGGTTGGGACATTATATGGAAGTTACCTAGTATAAAGTTAGATGGAAATTCAAGTATTAAAAAGCCATCAAGTAAGTTTCGGTTTAATTTTTTATTCAAACCAAAAGGTATATTACAAAGACAAGCTATGGAATGTTTTCTTCATTAAGCGTATCATCAGAACGATCCTCTCGTACCTCCTTGTCAAAAGCAGCCGCTTCCTCCTCCTCCTCCTCCTCCTCTACTAGAGTCTCGGCTTCATCCACTCCCATGGCCTCGGCTTCTTTTTCCTCCTCAAATTCCTCATACCTCTTAGCAAAGTTAGCCTCAACTGTGGCAGCGTTGTCCCCAAGATAGGCTAAAGAGAAAGTCATGTTATGATCTCGATAATGAGCATAAGCATCAAATAAAACTTGAAAAGCCCGTCTGCTGGCCTTCCTCTCATGCTCATCTCTAGCAATACAATGTTCTTTATCCATCACCGCAGCCTTGGCTTTCTTCAACCACTTATCCCTTTCCTTTAAGGCTTTCTCGAGAGTCTCAATCTTGCGATCTCTCTCTCCCCGGCATTTCTACTTGACTCCTCTACTTGAGCATTCACCTCTCGAATTTTAGATTTCAATTCCGCAAACTACATTTTCATTGCCTTGGCAACAACTACTATGTCCTCTATTTTCAACCATCCATGTTGAAGAGTGGAGATTGCCGTAATAGTCTAAAAAAAGGCAACAAGGTAAGAACATATGTTGGAATCGTAACCTACATGTGAAAATGCATTTTTATCTTGATTCTTTCCTGGAGGCTATACTCAATTGCTTTTCGGATTTTTGAGGCAGAAGTTGGAGGTCTAACACGCACTTCGGTAATAGCATTGAAAAGGTCACCTTCAAAAGCAGATCTAGCTATTTCCATTGCTTTCTTGTTCTTCCCAACCATCAAATACAAAGCTTTCCTCTTGGTACTCACGGCTTTAGAGGATCCGGTAATCTTCTGCTTCTTCTAGACAAGAGTAATCTTATCAGAAAGCATCAACATAGACCTCTTCTTAGTCTCTTTCCCCTTACACAGGGGGTTGGTCTTCTTAGGAGAAGGAATCACTGCACAAGGAGAAAAGGGTAAGGCTATAATTGAAATCAAGACTAAGTTGTATGGGGAAAAAGAAATATATTAGTTCAAAGAATTAAGGGTGAAACCTTCAGTTTTGCTTTCCTCTAGACTCGGCTTCTTCTCCACTATCAATAACTATGGTAGAAGCTTTCTTGTACTTCCAAGAAGACTTAAGTCCAGCAAATTTAGCAGAAGAAGGTATCAGACCCGCGACCTTCAGTTTGCGTTCGGTAAGAATTAGGTGTTGATATCATCGTGAAGATGGAATTTTCATAACTTCTCCATACCTATATTTAAAGTGATTAAAGATTGACGGATCACTACTCTTCTCGGGTCTCACTATTTAACAAAATAAGGAGTCACAAATTAGAATACAGATAAGCCTAAAGGAAAGAAAAATATCCAAAGACATACCGGCATTATTAAAAGAGGTGACGATTCGATCAGAAGAGGCCTTGACAAGGAACACTGACATGGCATTATCTTGGTGAATGGATCCTATAAAGGAGATGGCCTTAGGAATTGAAGAAAATACATGGGAAATTCCCCAATGGATTTAGACTCTAATAATATGAGCATGTAATTAATCTCGATAACATGTATGTCCCGATAGCCTCTTTCAGAATATAAGATCGCCGTGATAGATAAAGTTGTGTAGGAGGTACCCAAGAGTTGGAAGGGATTAATGCAATAAAATTCTAGAAGATCAAAAAATAAGGACGATGGGAGTAGGAAAATCCCATGTCTAAATGCCCTACAAGCCACACAAAATACCCATATAGGGAATTGATATAATGCATCCTAGACCAAAGAGCAAGCGTCTCGACTCCTATGATCCCATATGAAGACAAAACCTCGTTGAGCTCTTGCCGAATCTTAATAGGTGCATCAATTTCAAATCTAAGAAAATAGGGAAGATGTCGAAAAAGGAATCAAAGAAAGCTTCAAAATAACAATGCCGGTTTTACAATTCGAACAAGTGAAAAGAAGAGAAATAAAGGGAGAGAGTGTTTATATTAAAGGAATGGCACAGATTGAGAAGAGAAAAGCTTTCCACCATGGATTTAGTTTAACAGGTGTACATAAGAAGAATATCAAAGGGTCCCCCACTAGATGCCAAGTCATCATTGTATAGAAAAAGATAAACATGTTTTGGAGACAACCAATCAATTGCCAACATCTGGACTCGTATTAAATGCAAAACCAGAAATTGCCTCTTCAAAGGTCTAGTCCCGAATGTTCACTTACGAATTCATACTATAAACACAGTTTTAACGTCACGGTCTCAAATTTGATTTTGCCTTTTAGCACCGTAATAATTTTGCTTACCACTTAGCCTAGATGGCTTCAAGTGACCGTAACATCCCCCATTTAGAGGCCTAAAACTGATATGGATGCTGCAGTCATCCATAGTTATTAATTCTCAGTGATCAAATGCGGTAATGTTAGATACATTGATATAACAAAAACACATGGATATGAAAAAAATATTTAAAATCATAATTTTTTTCCTATTACACTTTTGTCATATTTCAAACTCATTACATAATCCGAATTCGTAAACCACATTCAGAGAAATATAATTATTACAAAATACGCCAAGAGCGACATATGAAGATGCTCCCTTGGTTGACCAAAGTCTAAATATAGGCAATTAAACAACTTTGCCATTACATCCAAAACACAACGGAATCAAACGGAAAGAACTCCTACTAGCTAGCTTGTCTCCTGCACGTCTTTGAAATCTTATTCGTCTAAAGGAGAACTTGAAAACCTTAACTCTCAAAATACTCAAAATCAATTGAGCACCCAAGAGTTAAGAGGAAAACATAAACTTCGAGTCAGACAAAAAGTCTGGTAAGAATAATAACCTACCATCTCGAACCATATATATATCTAATGAGACCACGCCACTTAGCGGAACATGTTTTCCCATCACTAGTATCTTAACCCAATTTATAATAACCATATACTATGCACCTGCATCCATAATGGTTAAGACTTAACATAGTAAAAGGTATTATGATGATATGCAAACACGCAATATGCTCTGTTTCTCTCATCCCCGTTTACTTGACTATCCATCTCAAGTTATAGTTTCTAGGGCACTATTAATCTATTAGTTTTCATGGGCTGACTAGTAACCTATTAATTTTTTATGCAATTCCTATCCACTTCATAGTTTTCATGGGATCACTATGAACCTATTGGTTCCTACCAATACTATCATCCAATCATAGTTTTCATGGGATCTCTATGAAAATATTGGTATCTACCAATAACTTCCTCCAATCATAGTTTTCATGGGCTTACTATGAACCTATTGGATTCTCCAATAATTTCTCTCATTTCATAGTTTTCATGGGATCACTATGAACCCATTGAATAATTAAATAACTTAATCCGGACATAGTTTTCATGGGATCACTAAGAACCTATTGGCCTCTATCAATAACTATTTCCATACACAGTTTTCATGGGCTTACTAAGAACTTGTCTAACTAATAATCCTTTGATTAGTCTTTGGGCATCCTATATTTTGTTTTGCTGGACCTTCTGGATGCAATTCTACTCACACAGGAGTTAACTCAATGTATATTCACTACATGGTCATACTAGCTGGTTATTCTGCTCTTAACACCCCAAAATGCAGTTGTGGGTTAATTACAAAGTGAATATGTTTACAGAAGAAGCATACATGATAACTGGTCTTAACATAGTAATATAACCATCTATGGTTTAATTTCCTTGTAATCATTTTTCAAATGAAACATGGTTAATACCCTTAACCTACTATCTTTAGCAAGGAAAGCTTCTTCAAAAATTCTAAAGTTAAAGGCCCTTTCAAAACTCTTTCATATTGCCATGGATTTACTTTTTAAAAATGAGATTGGTTTCTTGTTTGAAAACTAAGACTTTCGAAACCGTAGGCCTTCTCTTTCGAAACCATTAAAACATACCTTTCGAAAATACTCAAACCTTCCTTTGAAAACACTTAAAGCTATACTTTTCAAAACACTCAAAACATTCCTTTCGAAAGCATTGAAACCTTCCTTTCGAAACCATTAAAGATATACCTTTTGAAACACTTAAAGCTTATCTTTTAAAGGCACTTAGTTCAAGTAAAATTAATGGAAGCATAGCTTCGAAACCATTTGAAAGTATCTCTTTTGAAACCATTGGGTTTAACATTAAATATAACTTCTGGGTCAAAGAAAACAAAAGCGAAAGTAACCCTTTCGAAAGCATTGGTCTTCAAATAAAGAATTAGGGATCGAAACCAACCTTTCGAAACCATTGCTAAAAGCGGCTACAAGAACCCTTTTGAAAGCATTGGGAAGGCGGCTTCAATATTAATAAAATGAAAGCCTTCCTTTCGAACTTATTGTTATAAGGCTATAAAGAAAAGCGGCCTTTAACCAATTCGAAAGGCATGAAGGCGGCAGCTAGGTAACGAATAGGTTCAAAATGCAGCAACTCTTTCGAGAGCTTCTTTTAAAACAAAGTAAGCAGCAACTCTTTCGAAAGCTCCTTTCTAAAGTTAATGGTAAGCAACAACTTGTTCGAAAGCTTCTTTTTTTGAACAAAAGTAATGAAACCCCTTCGAAAGCATCTTTTAAAAACAAAGGCAAGTCATGTATTCAAAAGCTTATAAGAATGACTTCAACCCCTTCGACAGCTTGCCTTCGACACAGTCCTTTCCGCCTTTCTCCAATCCACTGCGTATCAATGACTTGATACCATATATATTGGTTTCGAAAGGTTCATTATCAGAAGTATGGTGATGAAAGCTAGTAGATTGAAGTGGCGAAGTGGTAAATTAAAACAAAACTGGTTTTGTTGCCTTTCAAAGAAATTCCTTTTACCTAACTTACCCAATTTGTCAAAATATGATTGGTTGCCAAATTCTTTATCAAAATCTGTTTCTAAAAAGGCTTCCGAATTCAACAATTAATAATTGAAATCCTTTTAACCAATAAGCCATTCCCTTCAACAAAACATTTAAGCATTTAAGTCTTCAACTTAAATAATTTAATAACCATATTAAAACACTTAGGAAAATTCCCTAAAAATCACCAAAATTCACTTTTAATATGTTTTCTAAAATATATAAATTTCAGACTCGTAATCAACGTATAATTGTCTTAAATAATTTAAACTAAAAATTGTCTATTTCTTCCATTCAAAATTCATAATAAATTATCCATAGCTTGAAATATTATGAAAATTTGAACCCATCTCCAAAATAATGTTTTACATAGCATATTCAAACATCATGATATTCGAAATCAATTTACATGATCTAAACCTTTAAATCGAACTATACCATTACATGAAATTCCTTGTTTAAATCAAAACATGACATATAATCAAAGCATATCACCATTCATCCATCCAAACAAATTTAAACCTTAAACCCGAAATTAGAATGTTCAATAAGACATATATGAGATGGTTTAGATTATTATTCACCTTGTTTGGATAAGGAACTTGAGATTTGTTCTTGCTTTAATCTTCCTAGCTTGAATCTTAACTTCTAATTTATTTTAAGCTCTTCTTCCCCTAGTGTAATGGCCGGCCTTAATTCTCATTTGCTTATGTTTTTGTTTTATGAAAGTATGAATGAGAATGAGGTAAGGATTTAGGGGTTATGGTACACGGCTATTCCCATATTACCCTTGCCTTATTCTCTTAGGTATTTAACTTACAAACCATTTTTATAAATCCATTTAATTGTTGCACGATCCTAAATCTTTTCAAAACTCAATTTCCTTATCACCATAATCTTTACATTATTCTATTTAATTTATCTAATTAAATCTCCTGAATAATGTTATTTAAAATTAGGGGTGTTACAAGCTCCCCTCCTTAAAGAATTTCGTCCTCGAAATTCAGCAAGGACTAAATACCAATCATCTCTAACTACCATACTAATCTTGTCTCTAATCTTGTCTTCTTCTAACTACCATACTAACCTACCTGACTAGCAAACAGTTTTTTTTAAAGCAAATATATAGAATATACCCTCAAAGTAGATCAGGTTAAGTATCTCTAATCTTGTCTTCTGTCTCCCAAGTATAATCCTTCTTGTTTTTGCTCCACTGAACTTTCACCAACTTGAATGTCTTGTTTTTAACCTCTTCTCATATCTCGCTACAACCCAAACTAGTTTCCTAACAAAAGTCAGATCCGGTTCTACTATTAAGTCTTCCAATGTAGTCGAAGGAATAGTAGTCTCTGGATCATGCACATTCTTGCGAAGATGAGACACATGAAATACATTATGGACACCTGCCATACTGCTCGGCAACTCTACTCTATATGCGAGCTTTTCAATCCTTTCTATAATTTGGAATGGACCAACATATATCGGTGCCAGTTTCCTTGGCTTCCCAAATCGTACCACACCCTTCATCGGTGATACCTTAATGAAAACCCTATCTATAACTGAGAACGATCCAACATATCTCAGTGCCAGTTTCCTTGACTTTCCAAATCATACCACACCCTTCATTGGTGATATTTTAATGAAAACCCTATCTATAATTGAGAACTCTAGATCCTTACACCTCTTATTTGCGTAACTCTTTTGTCTAGACTATACCTTAAATCAACTCAATTTTCTCTGTTGCCTCTCTTACCAGATCTGGACCTAAGACTAATCCGTCTCCAGTTTCCAACCAATATGCTGGTGACTTACATGGCCTCCCATACAAAGTTTCGAAAGGCGGCATTCCTATACTAGTCTGATAACTGTTATTATAGGAAAAATCAACCAAGTGTAGATGATCTTCCCAAGGTCCACCAAAATCTAGCACACAAGCTCTTAACAAATCCTTGAGTACCTTGTTGACTCTCTCTGTCTGCCCATCTGTCTGAGGGTGATAAACAGTACTCATCTTGAGCTTGGTATCTAACACATCCTGTAGACTCTTCCAGAACTCGCTAGTAAACAAAGTATCTTTATCACTTACTATACTACTAGGAATTCCATGTAGTGTAACTATGTTCTTCATAAATAATTTAGCTAAAACAGGTGTTGTCCTGGTCGACTTAACTAGAATGAAATGGGCACTCTTGGTCAACCTGTCCACTACGACCCATATACTTTCATTTCCTTGATTCGACCTTGGAATTCCATCTATAAAATCCATGGACATCGAATCCCATTTCCAAACTGGTTTCTCCAAAGGTTGAAGCAACCCACTCGACTTCTGAAGTTCGGCCTTCACTTGTTGATAGTTCACACACTACTTTACCCACAAGCCAACATCCTTCTTCATACCTTCCCGGTAGAAACTCCTCTTTATGTCTTGATACATCTTGGTTCCCCTAGGATGAATCGTGAATTTGGATCGATGACATTCCTTAAGAACTTCTTTCCTTAAGTCCCCATCATTCAGAACACACAACCGTCCCTTCTTTCTTAACCATCCCCTCTGGTCAAGATTAAAATCTTTTAAATCATCAATCTCCGATCTAACCTCAAGCCTTTTAATCTTTTCGGCTAACAATGGATCCTCTTTCTGCTTAGAAGCAATCCTTTCGATCAGTACTAGTCGAACTTCCAAGCAGGATAACATGGCAGTGCTCTGACTAGAGCTAGCAGTCGATCTTAACTGCACAGTACTAGTAGTCAAAGCCTCTAGATCCTTCCATTCTGTTAACATAGCTAACACCACATTCTAATGTTTTCTGCTAAGATCATCCGCTACTTTATTTCCTTTTCCAGGTGTATACTCTAGAACAAAATCATAAGCTGCTAAAAACTCCAACCATCTCTGCTTTCTCATATTCAACTCCTTCTGAGAGAATAAATACCTTAAGGACTTATGATCTGTGTATAACTCAAATCTCTCCCCTAAGAGATAGTTTCTCCATACTTTCAGTGCGAAGATCACCGCTGTCAACTCAAGATCATGAGTAGGATATCTCACTTCATGTGTTCTAAGCTGTCCTGAAGTGTAGGCAATAAATTTACCTTTCTGCATTAACACTGACCCTAATCCGGTTCCACAAGCATTGGTATACACTACTAACCCTTGGTTTCCGTTTGGAACTACTAACACGGGCGTGTTGGTCAACCAATGCTTTAACTTAAGAAGTGCTTTCTCACATTTGTCAGACCAAATAAACTTCACGTCCTTCCTAGTTAGCTTAGTCAAAAGCACTGATATCCGTGAGAAATCCATAATGAATCTCCGGTAATAGCCAGCGAGTCTAAGAAAACTTCTGATCTCAATTACTATCTCTAGTCTCTTCCAACTATTCACTGCCTCGATCTTAGTCGGATCTACTGACAAACCCTTCTCTGAAACCACATGACCAAGAAACTTAACCTCTTTCTTCCAGAAATGACACTTTGAAAATTCACCTTTCAATTGATGCTACCTCAGGGTCTCAAGCAATACTCTAAGATGAACTTCATGCTCTCTTTCATCCTTAGAGTCTATTAAAATGTCATCTATAAATACCAATACAAACCTATCCAAATGCTCTCGATAAACTCGGTTCATCAAATCAACGAAGAAAGCTGGTGCATTCGTTAATCTGAATGACATTACTAACCATTTGTACGAACCATACCTAGTTCGAAATGCTGTCAACGGAATACTGTTCTCTGCCACTCTTAGCTGATGGAAACATGTCGCCAAATCCATTGGGAAAATACTCTGGCTCCACTCAACTGCTCAAATAAACCATCGATTCTCGGCAAAGGATACTTATTCTTGACCGTCTTCTCATTCAACTTATGATAGTCGATACACATCCTTAACGACGCATCCGGTTTCTTTATGAACACTATGGCCGCTCCCCAAGGCGAACTGCTTGGTCTAATAAAATTCTTTCTTTCTAAATCCACTAGCTGCACCTTCAATTCCTTCATCTCGGTAGGTGTCCTCCTACTAGGTGGTCTACTTATCGGTTCTACTCCTGGCATAAGACCTATCTGAAACTCAATGGCTTGCTTCAGTGGTTGTCCTATGACTGGCTCAAAAACATCTACAAACTCTCTTGCTACTAAAACTTGATTCAACTCTTCTTCTGCTTCCATTGCGTTCAGCAAAGCACAAGCACAAGCACTTGAGTCTGACTTTTCCACTGAGTATATAATCCGATCATGATTATTAGGGTGTATTAGTGATATTTCCCTATCTTGGCAAAATATCATAGCATCATATTTATTTAACCAATCCATACCCAAAATGATCCCGAAGCTTACGAAATCAAAAACATACAAACTGCATGCAAACTTATGACCTAACAACTCAAGTTCTAACTGGTCACATCTCATCCCCAGAGTTGCATACCCTCCTATCGGATTCGCAACCCTTAAGGAAGTAACAAGGTATGAGGGTTCTAACCATAACTTATCTACCAAACACTAAGATATAAATGAATGCGATGCACCGGTATCAAATAGTACCCTAACTGGTATACTATGAATCAAAAGCGTACCTTCCATCACAGTCTTTCCCTTCTCAGGAACAGTTGGTCTAGAAGAAGATGGTTCTAAAACAAAAACTCCCCCCCGTCTGTTCTGACTGGTTCTGGACACTGATTCTTATAGTGTCCAATTTGGTCATAGTTAAAGCACTTTATTCCTTTCTTATCTGCAACCTTTTTCCCTTTTCCAGTTGGACATTCATGAGCATAATGTTCCTTCTTATCATACTTAAAACAAACCAGATCAGCTTTTGCCTTCTTGGCAGCTCCTCCATTCTGAGCTCCCTTCTTCTTAAAGAATTTCCTCTTCTTGCGTTAAGAATCGTGGGTTCTGACCTACTTCTCATTCCCATAAGTAGAAAGAATCTCTTTATTCCTAATTGCCATCTCCACTACAACTATACTTGGATCACGGAGGTGTGGAATAGTCGCCGTAGCAACCTTAGGTCTTAACCCTCGAATAAACTTCTCGTTTCTTTTAATGATGGTGTCAATGGTAACATATCCCTATCTGGACAACTCATCAAACTTCGTAGCATACTCAATCACCAACATCTCACCTTGCACTAAGACCATGAATTTTCTTAGCAATATTGACTTGGCAACTTTAGACAAAAACCTCTCTTCGAATCTCTTTCGAAATTCTGCCCAAGTCAACTCTTCCTCGGGAACTCCCGAAGTAACACTATTCCACCAATAAAGTACTACTCCCTGCAATTATCTAGAAGCAAGTCTCCTCTTCTCCTCATCATCCAATCCCAAGTTAGCAAAAATTGTTTCACAGTGCAATAACTAGTTTTATACTTCAACAACATCCTCTATTCCAAAAAACGGCTTCCACCAAGATTGATGTAAGCTCTGCTCAGCTTAGCATAGTTATTGCCAACTGGGTCCATGGGATTAGCTCCTCCAATAGTATTACCCCCAGCTACTCCTGCAGCTGCTCCAGCTTGCATTAGATTGACAATGAACTGATACATCATCCCCATATCTACTGGTAGGGTTCCAGCACATACGCTAGCATTTGCGTTTGGATTAGCATTTTCCTGTAGGCTTGGGTTTCTCCTGGTGTTACGTTGAACATTTCCAGTAGTTGTGGTGCTTCCTCCACTAGATTTCCTCTTCCGTTTCCTGCCTCCATATCTTCCTTTCTCGTAAATCTGCATACGAGCCTTAATAAGATACAGAAGAACGGTCTAAGAGAGAGGGGAATATGTACTTATATATATATCAAACGCAAATACGTTACTACAGTGTTAACCCAAACCCCAATCTCATTTTCTGATTCATTGAATAATGTTTTGAAAATCTTTTAGGTTATAACTTTTAAATTTGCATAAACCTATGCTCTATATCAACTTGTAACATCCCCCATTTAGAGGCCAAAAACTAACTACTACGGATGCTGCAATCATCCATAGTTATTAATTCTCGGTCACCAAATGCGGTAATGTTAGATGCATTGATATAACAAAAACACATGGATATGAAAAAATATTTAAAATCACAAAACAAATTTCTCATTCCACTTCAAATCACATTTCAAATTCATTACATAATCCCAATTCGTAAACCACATTCAGAGAAATATAATTATTACAAAATACGCCAAGAGTGACATATGAAGATGCCCACTTGGTTGATCAGAGTCTAAATATAGGCAATTAAACAACTTTGCCATTACATCCAAAACACAGTGGAATCAAACAGAAAGAACTCCTACTAGCTAGCTTGCTTCCTGCACGTCTCCGGAAGTTTATTCGTCTAAAGAAGAAGTTGAAAACCTTAACTCTCAAACTACTCAAAATCAATTGAGCACCTGAGAGTTTAAGGGGAAAACATAAACTTCGAGTCAGACTAAAAGTCTGGTATGAATAATAACCTTCCATCTCGAACCATATAGATATCTAGTGAGACCAGACCACTTAGCGGAATGGGTTTTCCCTTCACTAGTATCTTAACCTAATTTATAATAACCATATACCGTGCACTTGCATCAACAATGGTTAAGACTTAACATAATAAAAGGAATTATGATGATATGAAAATACGCAATATGCTTTGGATTTCCCATCCCCATTTACCTGACTATCTGTCTCAAGTTATAATTTCTAGTGTCACTATTAACCTATTAGTTTTCATAGGCTGACTAATAACCTGTTAATTCTTTATGAAATTCCTAGCCACTTTCATAGTTCTCATGGGGTCACTATGAACCTATTGGTTCCTACCAATACTATCATCCAATCATAGTTTTCATGGGATCTCTATGAATCTATTGGTATCTACCAATAACTTTCTCCAATCATAGTTTTCATGGGATTACTATAAACCTATTAGATTCTCTAATAACTTCTCTCCTGTCATAGTTTTCATGGGATCACTATGAACCCATTGAATCTTTCAATAACTTAATCCAGACATAGTTTTCATGGGATCACTAAGAACCTATTGCCCCCCTACCAATAACTATTTCCATACATAGTTTTCATGGGCTTACTAAGAAACTGTATAACTAGTAATCCTTTGATCAGTCTTTGAGCATCCTATATTCTGGTCCGCCTGACCTCTAGGATGCAATTCTACTCATACAAGATTTAACTCAATGTATATTCACTACTGGGTCAACCTAGCTGGTTATTCTGCCCTTAATACCCCAAAATGCAGTTATGGGTTAATTATAAAGTGAATATGTTTACAGAAGAAGCATACATGACAACTGATTATAACATAATAATATAACTGAAAAGACAGTGCTGATCGTGCTATATGGAATTATACTATACTAGTGCGGAAATAAACTAAGATACTATAGCAATGTGAATAAGTAAAATAAAACAAGCACACCAGGAATTTTTATACTGGTTCGAACTTCCCGTTCTACGTCCAGTCCCAAACTCCTTCTGGAATTTCAACTAACTATAATCCTCACTTAACCCGGAGGAATAGGTTTACAAAACCTGAGCAACGGAACAGGTTTTTGCACCTCAGCAGTAGAAGAGGACTTCACTTTGCCTGAGCAACAAAACAGGTCTTTTAAAAATAAAGTTTTTTTTGACTCTATGTGTTCTTTAATAACACGAATTTGTCAATTATAGTACACCCTTCCTATAATCTTCTCCTTTATGATATATATATATATATATATGAATACGTGAAGAATAAGGAAGTAATAGAATGAATTTGTATGAAATTGAATGCACAAGAGTATAAGAATCAAAGAATATGAGAGTAGAGTAAGAATAGATTGAATTAATTTATGGAAACATGATTCTAATGTGTTTATATAAATTATAAATAGGTGCATATGTTCGTGAAGAGTTATCATGAAGAGATATGGTCATATCTATTGAAATGAAGAACGCGTCTCTTCACGAATGGAAGTGCTTATTTGAAAAAATAGCCGTTATAGATATTCAGACTTCTGAATTGAATAATTCAGACTTCTGAAATTGCACGAGCTCAAACCAGAAAGGAAATAGGCTAAAAATAATCATTTTCAGACGTCTGAAATTAACAAGTCATACGTCTGAATATTGTACTAAACAATATTCATTTTTCCAGATTCAGACGTCTGATTTGGTACATTCAGACGTCTGAATGTAAACTAAAAATGAGAACATGCAAAGATTATTAGTGTATGCTAATGAAATGAAAAACGTGTCGAAATATATATCATATAGGAGAGATTTTAACATGAGTAAACTCTAGACACAAACTCGATACATACATATATAAGATTTGAAGCTTATTTGAATCCGGACTTGATTAATTCCAAAGTTAATACCCTTGTAATCATTTTTCAAATGAAACATGGTTAATACCCATAACCCACTATCTTTTGCAAGGATAGCTTCAAAAATTCCAAAGTTAAAGGCTCTTTTAAAACTCTTTCATATTGCCATGGATTTACTTTTTAAAAATGAGATTGGGTTTCTTATTTGAAAACTAAGACTTTCGAAACCTTAGGACTTCTCTTTCGAAACCATTAAAACATACCTTTCGAAAGTACTCAAACCTTCCTTTCAAAACACTTAAAGCTATACTTTTCAAAACACTCAAAACATTCCTTTCGAAAGAATTGAAACCTTCCTTTCGAAACCATTAAAGATATACCTTACGAAACACTTAAAGCTTATCTTTTAAAGGCACTTAGTTCAAGTAAAATTAATGAAAGCATAGCTTCGAAACCATTTGAAAGTATCTCTTTTGAAATCATTGGGTTTAAGATTAAATATAACTTCTAGGTCAAAGAAAACAAAAGCGGAAGTAACTCTTTCAAAAGCACTGGTCTTCAAATAAAAGAATTGGGGATCGAAACCAACCTTTCGAAACCATTGATAAAAGCGGCCACAAGAACCCTTTCGAAAACATTTGGAAGGCGGCTTCAATATTAATAAAATGAAAGCCTTCCTTTCGAACTCATTGTTATAAGGCTATAAAGAAAACCAGCCTTTAACCAATTCGAAAGGCATGCAGGCGGTAGTTAGGTAACAAATAGGTTCAAAATGTGGCAACTTATTCGTAAGTTTCTTTTAAAACAAAGTAAGCGGCAACTCTTTCGAAAGCTCCTTTCTAAAGTCAAAGGTAAGCGGCAACTTGTTCGAAAGCTTCATTTTCTTTTAAACAAAGGTAATGAAACCCCTTCGAAAGCATCTTTTAAAAACAAAGGCAAGTCATGTATTCGAAAGCTTATAAGAACGACTTCGACCCTTTCGAAAGCTTTGTTAGTCCTTGAGATGATGGTTTTGATGACAAAAACCTTAGAATAGATTATAAAATATAAATACTAACATTACAAGTTTAGATATATATGTATTTGCAGGATCTAACCATGCAGGTATCAAGAATGAAGACTGTACAGTATAGAGATTCAAGATACATAGATAGAAGACTCATGAGTATCAAGATTATCAAGAGTTCAAGGTTAAGTCTGTTTTATTAGGAATATTTGTTAAAACTCGTAGAAAAGCACTGGCATCTTAATATCCAATTTATTCGTGGAATGGAATCCACTTCGAGCCTTTAACCCTAAGTAGGATGGAACCTACGAAAATCTAGTGGGACATTGTTTTGTATCCACTAATTTTAATTCAAATGATTTTTACAAAATTATCTTGTTTTCAAAATGATTTCAAAACTTTCCTTTTAAAAGATTCAAAACTCTCTATCCTGATTTTAAATAATTTTAGCCTCAAAACATCTTTAATTTCAAAGTCAAAATACTCCTGATTTTAAATGTCTTTTCAAATAATATATTTAACTTTTAATATTTATACTTAAATTTAAATATAAAATTATAGTTAAATTATGTATATATTGTTCTTTATATTTACTTATGAATTTCAACTATATTCAAGTATATTTATAAAGTTTTAGATAGTTTTTATATAAGATAAATATTGTTTTTATAGAAATTCAAATTATCATTTTTGGCTGAGGGATGTCGACATGCCCCTAGGTAGTATGTCGACATAGTGACAGTTGAAGTTCAAATTCAAATTTCAAAAGAAGTGTCTATTCGCCATAACTCTTCATGAATGGCCATGGCTATTGGTTTTCTATAAATAGGGTTCAATTTCAACGAATTTTCAATCACTTTTTTATGTTTTTCACTCCTCTTCATCTTCCACATTTCTTATTACAAAATCATACCAGTACTCTGCCGAAATCAACATCGAATCATACTCGATTACTTCTAGTTTGATTCTACATCACTATCTCTACAAGGTTCTCAGTGCTATTCAGAGTTATAGGTTTCTTTGTAATATATTAGCGAGAAAAGGTGTGATTGTAGCCTTGTAAATCAATCAAGCGAGAAAAGGTGTGATTGTAGCCTTGGAAATCAATTGGGTGAACTTGTTGCCTTGGAAATCAAGTTCCCTACCCGGAGGATTGGTATTCTTGAGGGTGTACCTCGTAGCCTTGAAATCGAGGGTTGTAATTGTTGAATTTCTTTTGAAAGGAAATCCGTACTTAGTTGTGCGGGACTGGATGTAGGGTAACTCCGAACCAGTATAAAATCCAGTGTGTTCTTTCCTTTACTGCTTTTACTTTATATTTGCATCTGTGTTTGATTCTGTGTTCATATCTGTGTCTGATTAGTGTATACATTGTTAATAAAGTAAGATAAACTCAAAAAGATTAACAAATTTCTTAAAACACTATTCACCCCCCCTCTAGTGTTAATTCTAGCCTTAAGATCCTTAATCCGCATTTCTCACAAGCTTGCCTTCGACACGGTCCCTTCCGCCTTTCTCCAATCCACTACGTATCAATGGCTTGATACCATGTGTATTAGTTTTGAAAGGGTTCATTAGCAGAAGTATGGTGACAAAAGCTTGCAAATAGAAGTGGTGAAGTGGTAAATCAAAACTGGTTTTGTTGCCTTTTAAAGAAATTCCTTTTTACCTAACTTACCCAATTTGTCAAAATATGATTGGTTTCCAAATTCTATCAAAATCCTTTTCTAAGAAGGTTGCCGAATTCAATAATTAATAATTGAAATCCTTTTAACAAATAAGCCATTCCCTTCAACAAAACATTTAAACGTTTAAGTCCTTCAACTTAAATAATTTAATAAACATATTAAAACACTTAGGAAAATTCCCCAAAAATCACGAAAATTCACTTTCAGTATGTTTTCTAACATATATAAATTTCAGACTCGCAATCAACATATAATTGTCTTAAATAATTTAAACCCAAAATTGTCTATTTCTTCCATTCAAAATATATAATAAATTATCCATAACTTGAAATATTATAAAAATTTACGGCCATCTCCAAAATAATGTTTTACATAACATATTCAAATATCATGACATTCAAAATCAATTTACATGACCTTAACCTTAAAATCGAACTATACCATTACACAACATTCCTTGTTTAAATCAAAACGTGACATATAATCAAAGCATATCATCATTCATCCATCCAAACAAATTTAAACCTTAAACCCGAAATTAGAATGTTCAATAAGACACATATGAGATGGTTTAGATTATTATTCATCTTGTTTGGATAAGGAACTTGAGATTTTTTTTGCTTTAATCTTCCTAACTTAAATCTTAGCTTCTAATTGATTTTAAGCTCTTCTTCCTCTAGTGCAATGGCCGGCCTTGATTCTCCTTTGCTTATGTTTTTGTTTTATGAAAGTATATATAAGAATGAGGTAAGGGTTTAGGGGTTATGGCACACGACTAGTCCCATATTACCCTTGCCTTATTCTCTTAGGTATTTAACTTATAAACCATTTTTATAAATCCATTTAGTTGCGGCACGACCCTAAATAGTTTTCAAATCTCAATTCCCTTATCACCATAATCTCTACATTATTCTATTTAATTTATCTAATTAAATCTCTTGAATAATGTTATTTAAAATTAGGGGTGTTACAGTGACAAGCATAGTTTTTATAAGTTTTGACCTCACGGTCTCAAGTTAGATTTTTCCTTTTGGCATCAAAACAAGTCGCTTACCACATAGCCTAGATGGCTTCAAGTGACAAGCATAGTTTTCAAAAAATTTGACCTCATGATCTCAAGTTATATTTTGCTTCTCGGCACCAAAATAAGTTCGCTTACCACTTAGCCTAGATGGCTTCAAGTGGCAAGCATAGTTCCGAAAGTTTTGACCTCACGGTCTTAAGTTAGATTTTTCCCCTCAGCATCAAAACAAGTTCACTTACCACTTAGCCTAGATGGCTTCAAGGGACAAGCATAGTTTTCAAAAGTTTTGACCTCATAGTCTCAAGTTAGATATTGCCACTCAGCATCAAAACAAGTTCACTTACCACTTAGCCTAGATAGCTTCAAGTAACAAGCATAGTTTTCAAAAGTTTTGACCTTACGATATCAAGTTAGATTTTGCCTCTTGGCACTAACACAAGTTCGCTTACCACTTTGCCTAGATGGTTCCAAGTGACAAGTATAGTTTTCAAAAGTTTTGACCTCACGGTCTCAAGTTAGATTTTGCCCCTCGGCATCAAAACAAGTTCGCCTACCACTTAGCCTAGATGGCTTCAAGTGACAAGCATAGTTTTCAAAAGTTTTGACCTCATAGTCTCAATTTAGATTTTGCCCCTGGGCACCAAAACAAGTTCGCTTACCACTTAGCCTAGATGGCAAGTGACAAGCATAGTTTTTAAAGGTTTTGACCTCACGATCTCAAGTTAGATTTTTCCTCTCGACACCAAAACAAGTTCGCTTACCACTTAGCCTAGATGGCTTCAAGTAACAACATAGTTTTCTAAAGTTTTGACCTCACGGTCTTAGGTTGAATTTTTCCTTTTGACACCGTATTAATTTTACTTACCACTTAGCCTAGACGGCTTCAACTGATAAGCATAGTTTTCAAAAAAAATTGACCTCATGGTCTTAAGTTAGATTTGCCTTTCGGCACTGTAATAATTTTGCTAACCAGTTAGCCTAAATGGTTTCAAGTGACAAGCATAGTTTACAAAAGTTTTGACCTCACGACCTTAAGTTAGATTTTGCCTTTCGGCATCGTAATAATTTTATTTACCACTTAGCCTAGATGGCTTCAAGTAACAAGCACAGTTTCCAAAAGTTTTGACCTCACGGTCTCAAGATAGATTTTGCCTTCCGGCACTAAAAAAGTTTTGCTTACCACTTAGTCCAGATGACTTCAAGTGGAAAGCCCGATTTTCAAAAGTTTTGACCTTGCGGTCCTGATTTAGATTTCGCCTCTCAACGTTCATGCAATTTTACTTATCGCTTACCTAGATAGCTTCAAAGAAAAAAAAATATGATTTTAAAGTTTTCTGATCTTATAGTCCAAATTAAGATTTCACCCTTCGGTTTTAAAAACCATTAACTACTCGTCACTTGACCAAAGCAACCAACTAAGTCTTCACCTCTGGGCACTGATTTTAAATTGTTTTCATAACCCTCTAGATAAGATATATCTATGCGGGATGTATAGGTTCAGCTATGCAACCAAAAGTTCCTAGAATACTACTTCATCCGAAAACCCAAGATCAACTTTATGATGGGAACGGAACAAACAAGCCAAAGACAAAGCATAATATGACACCATTCTTTCCAAAGGCCATCTCACACCAACCGTATAAGGTGAACTTTGGGGGCATGTGTTACACCATAATTTCCACAAAGTATAAACTACAACCATTTAGGAAGAAAGTTCTTTGGCTTGTAACTCCGAGACCCATTGTTTAGTTTCCAACTGGAGCTTAAACACAAGACTTATTAGCCGAGAGCATGTGATCCAAAAGAAAGAGTAGAAATGTCAACGAAGAATCAAGACCATTGCCCAATTAGGACAACAAGCTTAGCCGAGAGCAGGAACTACCGAAGCCAAGGGAATTTCAATAAGAATCAACAATCAACGGCTCAAATAGACCTAGACCGAGATCAACGGTCAATATAGATGGAGGAAATCAAAGAAGTTGTATATATAAAAGTGCTACATCAGTAATCTGCCTCAAAGTACTTTCAATCAGACGATGACAACCGTTCAAATCAGTATCGCACACAACAAGCCATGTCATCAATCCAAATAGAAAGCCTTCCACCAATGGTGCCATGACATATTGGCTATAAATATTGGCAATCCCAAGGCACAAAGGATCTTTTCTAGGTTGGGAGAGGCAAAAAAGCACTAAAAAAGTTAAAATAGTAGTTTCCTAGATTAGAGCTTTACTCAAAACTCATTAATGGCGAAAGCGCTTAGATTCAATGTACTAAGCCTCTTAGATACATAAGAGTAATGAAATAAGGAAAGGACAGTAGACATAGGGACTTTTGGCCCAAACCACTATAAAAGTCTCGGTGTCATCTACTTTTCGCACTTTGCGTTCATTGCGTATACTATCGTTACTCCACGGTTCAGCATCTCGAACTCAGATTTAGTTATGTCATGTCTCGACAACCTCTTTGTCAGGTCCAATATTCCACTCGACTCCCGGAGACATACCTTCAGATCTCGGGGTGTTGGTGTTGACGAAATTCTACACTAATAATAAAAAATCATTTTGTTTCCTGAAGTGACAAATCATTTTGCACTAATATTCACAAATCGTTTCAAAACACGGTATTGTTATCTCCTCAAAATCTTGGAAAGCCATTTTAGAACCACCGGGATTTTAGTAATTTGAATATTTACAAAATCTTTTGTAAACATTTCTTTTCAAATAAACATTTTATAACATATTCTTTTATAAAATCCGTCTTTCAAAACCACTTCATTAATTTGAAGTTCAAAATTTAGTAAACTAGTATTATCACTAAACACCTTATGGTTAGGTTATGAAATAAATCACAAGGTGTTAGCCTATAATTGTTTTCACCCAACCCATGCAAAAGAAAAAGGTTATTGCTCATAAATTGCCTGAGCACAAATCAAACAACCAAACAAAAATAATAACAAACCAATTATTATTAACAATTTACAATCAATAGCTAACACAACATTTATCCAATATTAATTAATCCATATATTAATTAACTTCAAAACAATCATTTTACTTTGCAAGTACAGAATAAGGATTTATTCTACTCAATAATTGTCCAAAATTATCTATTCAATTTATAATAGCAGAATGAGGATATATTCTGCTGAATAGATGTCTTAATAAGGTGTAATATATTTTCTACCATATTATTTAATCACGTTAAATAATAATATAATTTTATACTTCACCAAATGTGTCAAATAATTATTCCATTGTGTTCTACTAGTTCATATGAATCTAATTTCGAAGACCGCAGGTTAAATGGACTTTGTATGGGTGAGATATTAATTTTCAAAGCTAAACTATTAACAAATTAAAATAACTAAAATTAACCAAACTCAAATCATACCAAGCCCAACCCGCTTCCAACACGCACACAACCCGCATGCAATAGCACCTTTCCTCCTTTATTTTTCATGTATGCCTAGAACCCATCACCCAATCTTTCTCTACCTCTTTCTCTCGCTTCCAACCACGAAACGCATCACTGTTTTCACCGCTCAACTCTCGATCCAAGACCACATCGGCCAGTGCTCTCACCTTCAAGTTTGGCTCCGCCTATGATGACCCACGTCACCTCTGCCTGTAGAAACTTCTGGCTGCCATAACCTCTGCATGCCATCATCTCAAGTACAACATGAATGAAAAGTGTAGCTCCATTGACCATCTTGAACTTTGATGTTGGTGACTTTAGCTAATACTTAGTGTAAATGGAGTTATTGGATTAATGAAATGAAAGTGGAATGGTTGCTATGTATTTTCATTTGCATTCAAGAATGTGTCCATGTGTATATGAAAGCAAGAAAAAGATCCATGCTTGTTGTGCATGTGTGTTCCATTTATAGCCAACTTAAATGCAAAACAAAATGGTGATGCAACAAACAAGATCCACTTTCACGGCTCAAAACAAGGAGCACGTTTGGTGGAGAAATGAAATGTTGTGTACTTGTGTTTGTTTTGAAAAAGGTTTGCTTTACTCCGCTACACAATACCACGTTCGCTTACCAGCCACGAACGGTAGAAATAAAAATATGATATTGTACAATAATGCGATACGATCATAACACGACATAAAATTACATAAGTTAACTTATTTTATGAAGTTTCAAAAATAACAACGTCTGCCGCAAAATGCGTCACATGAAAATTTAAATATTTTTCAAATTAAAAATTATGGAAAAATCCTATAAATTAAATTAAAAATACACCACTAAAAATCAGGTAGTTATTTGAAACTTAGATTTTATTATATCAAAATTCGAATTTGAATATTTAAATATATTAAATATTCAAATTCAAAGACTTAAAAATTACGGGTCGTTATAGGATTGTCCCAATCAATATACATAAATACCATATTAAAATGGTTTAATATGGAAAATTTCAAGTGTGGAAATGTTCCACAACGGCATGGAATTTTTCTTTCAAAGAAATACTCCCATCTACAAATGAGGTGCAACAACGTATAAGTATGATTCCTTATGCTTTGGTAATAGAATCCATCATGTACCCTATGTACTGGGATATATGTTGCTTTTACACTTGGTGTAATTAGTCAACATCAATCAAATAGGGGAAAACCATTGGACAATAATTAAGGTTATCCTAAAGTATTTAAGAAATACTAAGGATTTGTTTCTAATCTATGAATTTTTTTAGATCCTAATGTAGGGGTACTCAGATTCAAACTTTCAAAATAATGTCAATGATAGTAAATCAATCTCAGACTTTGTGTTTACACTCTAAGGAGAACATTGATTTGGTAAAGTTCCAAGCAATAAGTTATGATTGATTCGACCACATAGGCAAAGTAAACATTCTATAATCATTCCCTAAAATAAACAGCATGGATGCAGAAATTCATTAAGAACTGGGAGCGATCCTCTGCAATGAAAGTCCAACGCAAATGTATTATGACAATAATGCAACAATACAGATTCCTAAGGAACTACGAGCTCACAAAAGGTTGTTAACATTCTCCATAATTCCCACATGATAAGAAGGTTTATCAATGACAGTAAAGAGTGATTGATAGAGTAGATACTAAGGATAACATCGCAGATCCATTCACTAAAGCCCTTTTAAGTTTAATTTTGGAAAACTGATCAAAGGTATGGGTATAAGGCATCGTAAGTGGTACTAAGTGCATGTGGAAGATTTAAAGAGTTTAGGGTTTACCTTAGGGCAATTATGTAATTTGTTATATAACTTAACTCTTGTATGAGAATCTTGTTCGAAATAAAGTACGATTTTTGTTTTGTTTTCTACTGTATGTATTGTTATATTATGATATATAAGTAATGATCTATATTGGCTATATACAAGTAGATAATCCTTAGGAAACAATCGCTTGTAATTTTGAAAGTGTTTGTAACCATAAGTATTGAATCGAATGTTCAAAATACATATCCTTAAAATGTTGCTAGTTAAGTTGTATCAAGAAAAGGATATCGATACATCCATTGAGACCAGTATGCGTAATGCTCTTTATACGATGAGCGGTGTAGTATTCATAACCGTTATGAACACCAAGGGGTTATGTACTTATGGTTGTTTGGAACATTCATAGTACGGCTTGATGAGAGTCTTCTATCAGTTAATACAACTAAGTAAGAATATAAGTTCTCATGTAATGATGTGCAGTAGTCTTCAGATTTGAGAATATAGTTGAACTTAAGTATCTAATTGTAATTTGATTATGGTCAAGCACACAATAAATGATTATGTTATGACTATAGTTGGGTATACATTGAATTATTTAAGGTGAAACACTACTCAAGAGAGGATTCATTACCTTTATTGTAAAAGTTTAGTACCACCATATTTGATTGTCGACTTAAAATAGAAATCTCTAACCAGAGTGGATCGGTTAAATGATAAATATTATCAGATTGAACTAAAGGTGTTAAAGTGGCACTACGCAACTAGCTATGGAAATTATTAGAGCTTTGACCATTGACCATTGACCAAACTCAAGATATCTTGGTGATATAGTGATGATGAAAATAAAACGTGAATAAAATATCGTTACTTACGGTGTAGCTTAATAAAGTTTGGAAATAAGATTTCTCCTAAATGATCTATCTGTAAGCAATTGAACTCGTGTCCACTACTATACTTCAGCAAAGACTATACAAGCTCTAATATTTAAACCATTTTAATATAACTGAGGGTTGAGTTCACACAACATTATTTATCAGCATATTTAATATATTCGGGTAGTTCAAATTAATCTATAACTGTTATAAATTAATATGAAGGAAATTAATTTAAATGTTATATTAAGTTTTCATGGTAATTATTTGTTTATTTAAAACCTTAAAATTAATTAATTAAATATATATATGTTATAAATTAATTAAATTAATTTAAAAGGGCTTAAATGTGTTTCTTAAATGTTTAATGGGTTAGTTAGTTTTGGTTGAAATATACATACACACACACATACATAATCACATACATACATACATACATACTTGGCCATGGCATGATAAAGAAAATTGAGAAAATGATTTTAAATTTTATTTGGTAAACTTTTACCAAGTTTAAATAGTTGAGAAAAAGTTGGAGAATATATGAGATGTTTTCTAGCCTTTTTGGTAGCTGTAAATACACGCCCATTTTTCCTTTCTCTTTGCATTTTTTCAAGCTTAAGCTCTCTCCTCCACTAGATTTTTTAAAATCTAATAGCTTAGCCTTACAAGCCAATCTAGAAGGAGAAATAAGATAGATTTCAAGGAGGAACTAGTCCGCAGTACAACATGTAATCAACTGGTTAGACCAAGGTAGGTAAATTCATTTTATATTACCTTTATATAATGTTCGGCCTTGATTAAGAAATAATTATACATATATTATAAACTAAACAACATGTTGAAACTATATTTATAATGTATATATATAGTAAACCTTTTATTTTTAATTTTGTAATATCTCATAGAAAAACTTAATTTTAATTTTTAAAGTACTATATAGCTAATATATATGCATAAATATATTGTTTAATACCTATATTTATATTATACTATACATATATATTATAACGTATTTTATATGAAAATAAATAAATTATTTTTTCAATCAAAGAATAGACTAATATATTTATTATTATTTTAAATCAAATCAACTAAATAAATAAATGTTAATTTAAAATTTAAGCATGTATTTTAATACACACACACACACTAGATACTTATTTAAAAATTCAAAAAAATTATAGCTTTTCAACCAACATAAATATATTTATATATATATATAATGCCTATATCTATTATTTTTAATTAATTTGACTAAGTAGAATAAATATTGTTTTAAAACTCAAATTCATAATTTAAAATATATTTTATTTATTCATTTATATCCAAGAACAAAAAATACTTTTATTTGTCAATACCTTAAAAATATGTGAATATACATATATAAATATATTAGTTAAAGATCAAAATTAGTTAATATTTAAATTTAAGATATTATAGAATATATATATATGTATGTATGTATGTATATGTATATATGTATGTATGAATTCAATCTCGGCATTATATTTGCGTTTACTTTATAATATGTCACATCATATTATCTCATTACTTGTATAATGGTACAAACTAATTTATATGCAATCTAGGCTATTTTGTAGTTATATCCCTTTATGACATCTACACTATACACATTGCACATGAACATGTGATTTTCAAATACATAATTTAACACAAAACATATAAAGTAAAATTTTAAAAATATAATCATAATGAAATTAAGTTGAACTAAAATTTAAAACATAATACTCTCCTTATATCAAAAAACATTAAATATGATTTAATGTCACAAAATTATTAACGATAACATAAGTTAAAGGTCTTGTGAAATAATACAATAAGAAACTTATGTCGTGTTCCTTTACAAAGTTTGAGACTTCATTAAAGTTGGGAGGTCTAGGAGTTATTAATGCTAAAAACTGGAACATCGCTGCTTTCAGTAAACATTTTGATGATGTGCTACATAAAAAGGACAGTCTTTGGGTCAACTGGATTTGGACTCATAACATTAAGCATGGTAAGTTTTGGAAGATGGACATACCTCAGGATAGTAGTTGGTCTTTGAGAAATATTCTTAAGCTCAGGGATATCTTTCTTCCTATGATTCAGTAACACGTCCACTCTACCACTGCTGTCAGTTTTTGGGACGAACCTTGGGTGAGTAAAGGCTTGATTCTTTCAAGACTATTTGATCACGCTTTGATTGTGCAATCTGCTGTAAACTGTGAAGCTAAAGTTAGTGATTATTATACTGATGGAAGAATTCTTCTTCCCTACAACAGTAGTCAAGTGGTAAGGCAATTATGGTGTACTATTCAGAGTATTAGTTTCAGCAGTGATCTCAATACCGCTGTGTCATGGAACAATAAATTACATAGTGTTAAACTGGTTTATAACCACCTTCACCTTAACACTGTCTTGCCAGCTGCTAAGTGGTATACTATTTTATGGACTCCTGATTCTTCCCCGAGAGAAAACCTCATGTTGTGGAAGGTAGTTAGCTGTGCTCTCCTGACCAGAGGTGTTTTAAACAATTATGGGATGTGTTGTTGCCCCGAGTGTGTTTTCTATGATCAACATGTTGAAACTGCTGAGCATCTCTTCTTTGAATGCCCTGCTCTTAAAGATCTGGTTGAAAGAATAACAAGTAAGATACATTGCTCTGTTGCATCTCCTAACTCTAGTATAAACTGGAATATTATTTATAAGGCAACTCGGTGGAAGACCTTCAACTCTCGAGAATTGGTGATATGCATTAAAATTTACTTGGATGTGATATGGAATGAAAGGAACACTATTGTGTTTGACAATATCAGAAAATGTAATACTGCACTATGGTCTGAAGTTAGGGTAAAGACACACATGCAAATGAAAAGGTCTGCTTGCCATTTCCCTGCTAACATGATATCTAAGTGGGCTCATTGAGTTGTTGTCTCCTTTTTTTATTTGTTTTCTTTTCTTCTTTGTTCTCCCTATTTCTCTTTGATTCAAAGTTTGTTTTGAATCTTTTTATTGTGATGCAATAAAACTGGTAGGGGGCCAGTCAACACCGCTGGCTTTGCCAAAAAAAATATTATTTAAATTTGTTCCTATTTTACCCCCGTCGGCAATGCACTTGGTCAAATAGGAGAGTGGTCATCTAACGAGTAAGTACTAAAGATAATATTGTAGATCCACTCACCAAGTTCATTTCTTATTTTAATATAAGAAATATTACCTAGGAGAAATTATCTTTTGTTATGTACTTAACTCTTATAATGAATCTTGTTCAAAATAAAAGTACGCTTTTGATTTTATTTCTATTGTATCTATATGTAATGCTTTGAGAGTACATTATAACGTAAAAGTGAAAAATCCCTTGGAAATAATCTTTAGTTCATCGCAATTAAGAAAGAGTTCATGACCATGAGTATTTGATCATACTAATAAACACATATTCTTAAATGTTCCTTGTCGAAGGTGTTTTGAGAATGGGATATTGATACACTAAGTACAATAGTGCACGTTATACTCTCAATATGATAACCGGTAATTTACTTATGATCATATGGGGTACCAAAAGGTTACGTACTTGTGGTTACTATGGAATAACTCACTGAGAGTCTTCTATAAGTTCTTGTATTTAAGATAAATAAAAGATATCATGTAATGATGTGGAGTAGTCATTTTTCTTAAGAGTGTTATGGATCTTATGTGTTAGACCTTACTTGAATTACGATTAATAACATGGCAACTGGATCATGATACTCTCAGAGTGGGTATATGTTAATGTAAAAACCTACCATTCACGATCCTTTGTTTCAACATCCAAATTGACATTCAAATCCCAAGGATAGTAAATGGTGGGTCGTTGGAGTAAAATATGATACGAACAATACGCAGAGGTATTTACCTTTAGCACACTTTCTGCATCCATTGCGGAAGGAATAAGATATAATAGAATGCATAACATAAATGTATGAGGTAAACTGGAAATAGCCATAGATGTCATTATAGTGGTTCAAATAATACTACTGAATACATGGTTCTACATAACACAAATACCGAGTAGTAGAAAATAATAAGTAAATAAATTATATAGCTCCAGTGTTCACCATTGGCTTCGTCCCACGTTTAGTATTTCCTAACTCCTATCTGTAACGTCCCGGATTTTCGCGTTCGAAAATCGACATCCATACTTTACATCGTACTCGAATGTCGTAGATTCGAGCGTTCAAATCCGAGTCGCCGGAGCTTATAACACAGTTAAGTAAATAACACAGCGGAAGAAATGAATAATACATTGATATACAATATCTGATACAACAGAATGTTACAATGAATATCAATATACATCAGAGATATGATACAACAAATAGCAGCGGAAAAGAAAACGATAACATCAGCAGCGGATAATCTCCATCTCCAAAGCACGATCCAGAAATAGCTCGAACTCCCAATAACGAGGCACAAAGATAAGCAAGTGCAGTCTGATCCAAAGACTGAACCAACTCCAAAAAATCTACTAAACCTGAATATCTGAAAACCCCAACTCTAGACTGCTCGTGTAGGAAATTATGAGCACCCAGAGTTTAGGAAAGGAACAATAAACTCCGGATCAGTCATGGGACTGGTGTGAGCAACAAAACAGTTTATCTTTAAAACAAATAGCAAGAGAATTTAAAGTCAATTCGAAATGCTTTTGGAAAATGAAACTACCATAAGACCTCCCGCCACACACACAATGCAAACGCAGAATTAGAGGAGATTTCTTCTTATGATAGTCAAAGATGTTTACTACGCAAAAATTAAATCATTTGATATTATTACTAGTGCATAGTGTAGAAAACAATTTCGAAAGTAGAATATAAATCTTAGCCAGCATAGACATTTCGCACTTATGCCTACTATAGCTACCATGTTCAATAGCAGGTTACCACCACATTCCATGGCAGGTAATACAACTAAAACCGTACAGGGCTCGTATTGTTTTGTTTGGATTTCCAACAAATGGTCAGGCTAAGGAACTTCCTATTCCACGAAAGAAACGCCTCTGGCGGGACGTTCCGAGAACCAACTGTTCTCTGCCAAACAAGGCCGGCAACCCCTTTTCCCAAGGGATAAAAGAAACCTCAGATATGCCACCCCCGGTCCTTTGGGACCTTTATCCGAGCGCTCGATAACCAACATCACACATCATAAAGAAAGTGTATCCACATGAGTAAGTATCTGGGCTCCATACCATGATACTACCCTTTTCCAGAAGGTATGGTCATACCCTAGGGGAGCTACCCCTGAAAACCTTGCCGCACAATTCCTGTTTCGACCATTACCGGGTTGTGAGGCTCGACGAAGTCTCGTCCACAAAGCTACGCTTTGGGTCAACAGATGATCAACCTATGATCACAAAGATAAATGATCAAACAAAAGATCATATCACAAATGATCAAACATTGATCATCACACAGCAACACTCAGCATGCCACATTACCAAATTGGGATATATCGCTGATAAATTTCAACTACATAACCTCAGAGCTCATACGTCTCAGAGAAGGGTGTTAAGCTAAGAGAATAAATTCTCCGCCACCAACAGATATGTATTTGAAAGAAATCGGCTTTATATCTCAAAGTGTAATGTCAGACATGTATCCATATAAGTCTGTTCCGGGTTCGAACAGAACCGAAGGCACTTCTCACGAAGCCCTTGCAATTCCGGATAACTTTCAATCACGTCCGGACTTCCCGTCACAAAAGAGTGATATAAATCTCTATACCGGCGCGACTCAGTGCAGAGACATTCGACAGGTTGTCCTTTCATTTTCGAAAAATATCCGGTCTTCAACACCGGTCTTCAAATGCTATCCATATCGTCGAATCACTTATTCGGAATGGGTTATGTGACACAAAGGTCCTCTCCCGGCTAAACCGAATAGTGAGCGCAATATTTAAAAATATACGGATATTGGGATTTCAATTAAGTCACAACTTAAACCCAAACTTTCTTTTCAAATGGTTTAACAAATTACCATTTCAAATCTTTTAAACAAAAAGATTCATTTTAACAACCTTCAATGGTTTAAAACAATTTTCACATTTTTAATCTTTTAAACAAAAGATTCATTCACAAGTTTTCCAAATTTAATTCCCATTTCAATTGATTAACTCGTTAAATCTTTAAAACAAAGATTTAACTCATAGCTTTCAAAACAATTTCATTTCGAATGGTTTAACAAAACATCATTTTAAATCTGTTGAAAATAAACAGATTCAATTCATAGCTTTCAAAAAGAATTCATTCATAACTTGGAAAACCATTTTTCAATTCATTCTTGAAATTCCTTTAATTAAACTGGAATTTCATTTCTTATCTGAAAGCTTTTATTCTTTTAAAACAACAGTTTCATTTCAGAAAAATCTGATTCATTCATACGAGTGGAAATCCAAATTCTCAAAATTATACTTTTAAATGTTTTAAATTCAGATAAACACATTTATAACATTTTCAATCCCTAGTTTCAAATCATAGGATTCAATTCCAAACTTGAATTCAAATTTAAATCAAATTATTTAAAATTTCAAAACTCGATTAAGTTATTCAAAATAACTTTTGTCTTTGAAATTCTATATCTAAAGCTTTTCACATTTAAACCCAATCCATTTCCAAAACATTTGAATTTAAAAATATAAATTCAAAACTAATTTCAAAAATCTGTGACTTAATCGATTTCCTCGTGAAATCCATATTTGTGTGTGTAAAGGTGTGGTCCAGAGGTTTAACACAATAGTGCAGCATCAATCATTACAGATATATCGATAAGCGGTATAATCGATAACGCTTATCTTTATTCACAGATTCATAGATAAAATAAATTTATCGGTCACAAAGATTCACAATTATAATTCGATGTGGGTTTCGGATAACCAACTGGAATCCGACTCCCTGTCGCATCGAAATTCAAATGCCGTTTTACGGGCCAAGGGTTTCATATTCACATAGTAATATATCACAGAAATAGAAATTTCAGATCACAACATAAATCATGACGTATCACAAAACATCATATATCAAGGATATCAAACAATCAAATCAATAGAATCCAAACATTCATAAGGTCAATTTATATCTGATCATAATTAATTTATACCAGATTAATTACTTTTGAATAAACTACAAATCTTGGTTAATTTATCATTAATTAATTATAAACCATTTTAATAAATTAACATTTAATCATTTATTAATTAACCTTTAATTATAAATTAATTAACATTTACTTATAATTCATCAATCTTTAATTATTCAAAAATTAACCTTTAATTATTAAATTCACCATTTAATTAATTATCTTCAATTAATTTCTTTAATTAATTATTCCTCAATTAATTATCATTCTTTAGTCACTTCCATTTATTAATTTATCACTCTTAATCAAATAATTATCTTTAAGCAATTAATTTCTCTTTAATCATCAATTAAGAAATTGGTTAATTTTCCTTTAATCTCAAATTACAATTATAATGTAATTATTCTTAATTACTTTATAGAAATAATCAACTGGTATTAATTGTTCAACTTAATTAATCATAAAAAAAATTCTTTTAAATTTGAAAAGCAATTTAATATTGACTACAACTTTAATGTTAATTAATTTCATACTTAACTTAACTTAATTATTTAATTAAAATAATAATTAAGAGTTTTAAACATCGTTAAGTATTAAATAATTAAAACATTTCTCATAAATAATATTTCTTAATTTCCATTTTTATTTGATCTTAACTTTCAATTTTAAAACTTTCTTAACATTTCTTAATTTTCTCACTATTAATTATAATCAAAACATTTACCTTGCATTTAAACAAAAGTCATTTATAACTTTTGAAAATTTCCAGGTTAAACTAAAATTTGACCCGAGGCCAATGTTATTTACTCGAGCAAGGCTCGAGTTTCCCCAGCATTTCGCCGTGTTCTCTCCCTCGTTCTCTCGTGATCTTCTCCTTCTCTCTTTTTTTTTTCAACTTATACTTAAGTGTTCAAACGAAGACGACAGGAAGTTCACTCGCATACGCGAGTTCCTCCCCGAAGCCAGGCGCCCTCTCCCCCGAGTATTTCGAAATTTCCTTCGAGTTTCCCCTCCCCAGTTAACTTCGTCTTCCCCAAATTCGAACGCAGCAGATACGTATCGTCTCGCGTGCACGTGCACACTTGGTCGGAGACTCTCCGGCCATCGCCACTCGTTCCAGCAAGTCCTAAATCACCTTCTCGTTCAACATTGAAACCCAAATCAACCTGAAAAGTTTGAATACGAAAATGAGCCTGACGCTCGAACTAAAATTTGAACTCTCGACAGAAAATCGCCTCCACCATCCAACGCCGACTACTAGCGGCGCCTCCACTTCGCCCATACCTCAACCATATCCCCCACAACCATCTTTCAGAATCGCGAGCCACTCGGTCTCGTCACGGTGACGAAAACAAATTCCAACCGAGCACGAAGGAAACAGGAACCCAAACCCTATATTCGATTATACCCAAAAATTCACGCAATCGAAATTTTTTTAGCATTTTTCCTATGATGTTACATCTTCAAGCTTGCATCATACCAAATTTCAACAATTAAAATTAATCGTATCAACTGAAATTGGCAAAAATGTAATTTTTCTTCATATTCAAACTGCTCTTCAACCATGATATTAAAAATCCTAGTTTTTAGTAAGGATTCAAATTATACACATGATTCAATAATTTGTTAAATTCAAAATTTCCCATATTTTAAGTACTCTCTGGACAAATATAAATCTTTCCTCTGGTATACGTTTGTACTTCATGAAATTATTTTTAGATCACAGTTCTTACTTTAATCCACAACTCTGCTTTTGACATCACATCCTAACTCTAAGTAGATTTTGATATATTGAATTTTTAGTGATCATATACTCTGTGAAATAAACAGAGAATTCTTGAATACTTGATACTGTGAAAAAATTATATATATATATATATATATAAAGACATAAATTATTCACTAATTAGCTGACTAATACTTTCATATGATGTTTACTCACTGATCTAAAGAAGAAAATACTGGGTCAAGTTGCTCACCAGAGATTGAAGCAGAGAAGAACAGAGCTGCTTCATTTGAACCAGGTTTTGAAAATTGTAAGCTGAAACCTTTCTTTGATTCTCTTGTTTTCTTCGATTGCTTTGATGCTTTTATTTGAGATGTTTATTTGTTTACAAGTGATATTATCTCAGTTTGAAATGAACGAACTGAATTGAGAACAGTTGATATATGGAATAAAGTATACAGGTTGATGATGATATTTGTACAAGGTAAGGTATATTTTTATTGGTTTGTACAATGCACATCAGAGATTTTTCTCATTTTTCTTTGTTTGATAAACAAGATTTCGGCTGATGTACATCTTGCTTTGGTGGCTGAAGATACATGGCATTTATTGCCTTTGTACAATTTCGCACTTATCAAATTTGTTTGTACATTTCTATATAGGTTTGCTGTCTTCTTTTATAAGCTTTGTACTCTACGTATGGGTGAATTTGAAAGCCTTCAATGCCAAGATATTTATCTACATGCTTATCTTATCCTTGTTTCATAAACTAACATTTTTATTTACTTGCCTTGCTTACTTTACTCGGCTGAGATGATGGTACTTGGTGGCTTCATAAATTCTCATTGTATAATTGAATATCTTTGTTTACGACCTTATACTATTTGTCATGTATATAGATGTATGATATTGTCTTCTTAAGCAAGCCTATATATATTTCCTTCTTTTCCTTTACAACATTACTTTACAATAAAATTAAATTTCTATTTTACCTTGTTGTTAGAATTTGCTTAATACGTTCTACTTTCTACTTGAATAATATCTTTATCTTTTATTTTGTCTTTGCTTTTTAATTCAAATAAATCCCTATAATTATTATGTTGTTAAAATTTTATTAAATGAATTACTTTATATTTTATAACTTATCTTCTATTTATTTATATTCCAATTGTAACCCATCAGATTCTAATTTAAATTATTTGTTTTACTTACTTTTATACTTGTGTCAAATATCTATATATTTTATAATTATTTTTAAACCATTTATTTTTGATTTAAAACTCAAATTCAATAGATATAAAATTTCAAATTTTCTCATATATACTCAAATATATACACATTCACATATGTACATATATATACAATATTCAACTTTAAATGATTTAACACGTTTTTATTTGATCTTGGGGAAACTCGCATCTCTTCATCATTTAATTTAACAAATTTTAATTCAAAAATTAATTTAATTATCAATTAAATGTAATTAAAATTCGGGGTCGTTACAAACTTCGCCCCTTAAAAGAATTTCGTCCTCGAAATTCGCAGGCACGAAAACAACAAAGAGATAGACAGATTCAATCTCCTATAATTCCTCAAACTTACGATATGAATTCCAAACTCTAGTCGGAATATCTCAGAATACATATCAATTTGTCCCTCTTCGGACTTTGGTATTCAAAAGAAATTACAATAGAATTTCAAAATTTGGTTTCAAACGATATCGTTTTAATTGATTCAATTCAATTTACCCTCATATTCTATTAGTCAATTTAATTCAATTTAAAATTCCAATTTCAAATTCATAATGGTTTGATTCAAAAATCTGATAAGAAACCAATGAAATATGAAGAATTTTCTACAACGATTCGTAGAGCCATCTTCACACCGAAACTTCTTCTTGTAGCTGGTACGAAGCAATGAAAAGAATTTTGGAAACGAATCAAAGAAAATTGATAGGAAAGTTTGTTTCCACTGTTGCAGGGTATTGACCATTTATAGTCGTATTTCCTCGTCCCCTATCTCGTCTTCTTCTTGCACTCATACTCACTATCAGTGGATAGTAAGAGAATTTACTGAGACGTTCAGACGGATATCTTAGAGATTACTCATTCTAGAGTTTACTTCACCCTATCTCTAATGAGCTACTTAACGTGTTATACTCCTGAGCTAAAGTTCAACCTTAGCTCTGATACCACATGTAACGTCCCGGATTTTCGCGTTCGAAAATCGACATCCATACTTTACATCGTACTCGAATGTCGTAGATTCGAGCGTTCAAATCCGAGTCGCCGGAGCTTATAACACAGTTAAGTAAATAACACAGCGGAAGAAATGAATAATAC
The DNA here is from genome assembly GCA_030737815.1 of Allium fistulosum. Taxonomy (NCBI): domain Eukaryota; kingdom Viridiplantae; phylum Streptophyta; class Magnoliopsida; order Asparagales; family Amaryllidaceae; genus Allium; species Allium fistulosum. The sequence goes on along the minus strand of CM060903.1, from coordinate 133,239,664 downwards.
ATTGATATACAATATCTGATACAACAGAATGTTACAATGAATATCAATATACATCAGAGATATGATACAACAAATAGCAGCGGAAAAGAAAACGATAACATCAGCAGCGGATAATCTCCATCTCCAAAGCACGATCCAGAAATAGCTCGAACTCCCAATAACGAGGCACAAAGATAAGCAAGTGCAGTCTGATCCAAAGACTGAACCAACTCCAGAAAATCTACTAAACCTGAATATCTGAAAACCCCAACTCTAGACTGCTCGTGTAGGAAATTATGAGCACCCAGAGTTTAGGAAAGGAACAATAAACTCCGGATCAGTCATGGGACTGGTGTGAGCAACAAAACAGTTTATCTTTAAAACAAATAGCAAGAGAATTTAAAGTCAATTCGAAATGCTTTTGGAAAATGAAACTACCATAAGACCTCCCGCCACACACACAATGCAAATGCAGAATTGGAGGAGATTTCTTCTTATGATAGTCAAAGATGTTTACTACGCAAAAATCAAATCATTTGATATTATTACTAGTGCATAGTGTAGAAAACAATTTCGAAAGTAGAATATAAATCTTAGCCAGCATAGACATTTCGCACTTATGCCTACTATAGCTACCATGTTCAATAGCAGGTTACCACCACATTCCATGGCAGGTAATACAACTAAAACCGTACAGGGCTCGTATTGTTTTGTTTGGATTTCCAACAAATGGTCAGGCTAAGGAACTTCCTATTCCACGAAAGAAACGCCTCTGGCGGGACATTCCGAGAACCAACTGTTCTCTGCCAAACAAGGCCGGCAACCCCTTTTCCCAAGGGATAAAAGAAACCTCAGATATGCCACCCCCGGTCCTTTGGGACCTTTATCCGAGCGCTCGATAACCAACATCACACATCATAAAGAAAGTGTATCCACATGAGTAAGTATCTGGGCTCCATACCATGATACTACCCTTTTCCAGAAGGAATGGTCATACCCTAGGGGAGCTACCCCTGAAAACCTTGCCGCACAATTCCTGTTTCGACCATTACCGGGTTGTGAGGCTCGACGAAGTCTCGTCCACAAAGCTACGCTTTTTCAAAAAAAAGCCACGCTTTGGGTCAACAGATGATCAACCTATGATCACAAAGATAAATGATCAAACAAAAGATCATATCACAAATGATCAAACATTGATCATCACACAGCAACACTCAGCATGCCACATTACCAAATTGGGATATATCGCTGATAAATTTCAACTACATAACCTCTGAGCTCGTACGTCTCAGAGAAGGGTGTTAAGCTAAGAGAATAAATTCTCCGCCACCAACAGATATGTATTTGAAAGAAATCGGCTTTATATCCCAAAGTGTAATGTCAGACATGTATCCATATAAGTCTGTTCCGGGTTCGAACAGAACCGAAGGCACTTCTCACGAAGCCCTTGCAATTCCGGATAACTTTCAATCACGTCCGGACTTCCCGTCACAAAAGAGTGATATAAATCTCTATACCGGCGCGACTCAGTGCAGAGACATTCGACAGGTTGTCCTTTCATTTTCGAAAAATATCCGGTCTTCAACACCGGTCTTCAAATGCTATCCATATCGTCGAATCACTTATTCGGAATGGGTTATGTGACACAAAGGTCCTCTCCCGGCTAAACCGAATATTGAGCGCAATATTTAAAAATATACGGATATTGGATTTCAATTAAGTCACAACTTAAACCCAAACTTTCTTTTCAAATGGTTTAACAAATTACCATTTCAAATCTTTTAAACAAAAAGATTCATTTTAACAACCTTCAATGGTTTAAAACAATTTTCACATTTTTAATCTTTTAAACAAAAGATTCATTCACAAGTTTTCCAAATTTAATTCCCATTTCAATTGATTAACTCGTTAAATCTTTAAAACAAAGATTTAACTCATAGCTTTCAAAACAATTTCATTTCGAATGGTTTAACAAAACATCATTTTAAATCTGTTGAAAATAAACAGATTCAATTCATAGCTTTCAAAAAGAATTCATTCATAACTTGGAAAACCATTTTTCAATTCATTCTTGAAATTCCTTTAATTAAACTGGAATTTCATTTCTTATCTGAAAGCTTTTATTATTTTAAAACAACAGTTTCATTTCAGAAAAATCTGATTCATTCATACGAGTGGAAATCCAAATTCTCAAAATTATACTTTTAAATGTTTTAAATTCAGATAAACACATTTATAACATTTTCAATCCCTAGTTTCAAATCATAGGTGTGATATCCCGGATTTTCGGGCATCAGATAATTGGATAGTTATCTGATTTAAATTTTAAAAAATACTGATTTATAAATTTAGATGTGATAATCTCCAGTATAAATTATTTAATATTTGACAAATTCTTCTTTTAAAACAAATAATAAAGTGTTGTTATATATATATAGGAGTTGATTGTAAATTTAATTAAAAATTTGAATTTGAATTGGAAATTCAAAGAATAAATATCTTAAAATTAAATTGGATATAAAATATATATGTATATGATTTTATTAGTATATAATTCGTTTCATATTATTTTCTTTAAAAAGTTCATATCAATATAAATTAAGGAAAGTAATTACTAAATAGAAAAATTAATATGAAAATTTTATGAAGAACATTTAAAAATATAAATAAAGTATATATAATTAGTATATTTGTATAACTATTTATAAGTGTATAATTGGAATTTTTCAACATCTATTTTTAAAATTATAATTAGATAAATATAAGAGAAGTTTAAATATTAAACCACTTAAGACATTTATAAAATAAAACCAAATTGGAATTATTATAAAATACATATATAAACATATTTATGCATGAAATTACAAATGTAAGATATGTATATATACTAAATAATAAATATAAAGCTTTGATATGTGTATATCTTTTAAAACTATAAGTATAAAATTTAAAGTACACAAGACATATGTAAATATAAAATAAATAATCTATATAAATAAATAAAAATTAAGTAGGGATGTAGACATAATTTATAAATAATTTAGAGGCAAGGATATAAACATAAAATTCATAGTTAAGACATTTGTAAAATAAATATAACATGCATTTACAAGTGTATAGCTTAGTGTATACAAGTGGCAATTGATAAAAATTAGTAAAATTAATAACAAGTTATTAGAGAAAAGAAGAAACCAGGCTTCATAAATTCTTTTTCACAATTTCACGAGCCTGTAAACCAAAAAGAATCAAACCAGAGAAACAAAACTTGAATTCATTTCTAAAACCTGAAGCTATATTCATCTCAAACTTGGAAAAACAAAATGCAGATCATCTCAAAACATCAAGCAAGTAAGCAAGTACAGATCATGATAAATAGCAGTTCAATGATCAACTTCCCAAGCTCAGTTTACAGATTTTCGAACCTGCTCTGTTCAAACAATAAGGTGAGTAAACTTTGAGTTAACTCAGTTATGGATCTGTGATAAATCTGGTTGCATGTAGTCTCGAATGCTTGCTTGAGTTTTGGATATAAATGTGTGCATATTAGTTATCATGCCTGTAAAATGGACTCTGTATATTTCATTGTGCTCTGTATTTAACAGACCCATCATCATCACAAGATAATGCCTATCTTCCTGTATAATCAATATTAAAATTTGATTTCTGAAATAAATAAATAAAAAAATGTGTTAATAAGGATGTGTGCTTGTTTTTAAAAATAAACTTAAGTGATTATATTGGATAAAATGTTGTAAGTTTAAAGGTCACAGTAAAAATCAGAAATTAGATAAAATTCAAGGATGGTGATTCTCGAATCCACCAGTATGGTCTGAATTGTCTTCGAAGATTAAGAATTTTAAAGGTAAAATTGTAATTTTTAGATTTAATTCTGGGAAGATTTTCGGTGATGATCATTTTGGGTATTTTGGCTACCCACGGTGATCGGCGAAGAATTGGGAGGTCGGGTTTGGCCTGGAGGAGGGTATTGGCATGAAGATTACTAGAAAAATGGTGGTGGAATTTATTGGTGGCCATGGTGGCGGATTGTCGATGATGTAGGGTTTAAGGCAGCCTCGGTATTGGGTGGCAACGCGATGATTTTGGGAGGCGAGTATGCGACCGGAGCTCGTGGGGTTTGGCAGGGTGATAGCATGTCGGAAGAGCTTTCAATCGGTGGGGAGAAGTTGTGTTCGATGGTCAGAGGCGAGGGCAAATGGAAGTTCCTGTCGATGTTGTGGGTTCAGATGTGTTCGAATTGTTCGATTTCATCTCGCGGCAAGTTCGACGAGGTCGAGGGGTCGAGTTCATCAGGGAGATCGTAGGTGACTTGAGGATGGTCGTGGCGAAGGTCGGAGCTTCGTCGTTAGGTAGTGCACGTGCACGTACACGGTTGCGTGTATCTGGAAGACTTGGGTTTGGGGAAGAAAGCGAATGCTCGGGTGTTTGTTCGAGAAAATCGAGTTTTACTCGAAGTAGGACGAAACGTGGGTAGCTTCGAGTTTTGCTTCGGGAATTCTTAGGGTTTTACTCGGGTTTTTGCAAGTTTTAAATAAATTATGTTAACCAAGTAAATAAGAAGTAAATTGTTACCAGATTTTAAATATAAAGCTTGAACAGTTTTGAAGGTATGTTAAAATGAATGGGTGGTGTCTTAATTAATAAAGATTAATTAATTAAGAATAAAAGAATAATTACTTAATGAAGTAATTTATGGATGTGATTAATTAAAGTGAATTTAATTAATGTAATTAATTTGAATTAATTAATTAGATTGATTAAATTAGGATAATCACTTTGAATAGCTTAAGTATAACTACTTAATGTAATTAATGAAGTATATTTACTTAATGTAAGTAATTATAGAATAATTACTTGATGTAATTAATTAAGGAATTTAATTAATGTAATTAATTATATTATAATTAATTTATGAAAGTAATTAAGGGTTGAATATTATTAATGGTTAAAGAATAATTAATTTATGTAATTAATTAGAGAATTAATTACTTAATGCAATGATTAATAAATTAATGTAATTAACTAAAGGATTAGTTAATTAATGAAAGTAATTAAAATTACTTAAGGTAAGTAATTAAATGATAGTTAATTAAATTAATTAATTAATGGTTAATTAATTAATGTAATTAATTTAAGAATAATTAAGTAATTAAAGGATTAGTTAATTAATTAAAGGAAATTAATTAATGATTAGGTAAGCAGGATTTAAATGGTGATTAAGTAATTAAATTAATTTATTTAAATTTATTTGAAATAATGTGACAAATAAATATTGCTTATGAATGATTGAATAATATTGTATACCTTAGATGGATAATATCTCTGATATATGATGTTATGATATGTTGGTTTAAACTGTGATAATATGGGTATCTATCGATGATGGATTACTGTGTAAATGTGACATCCTGTATTTAAAATTTGAATCGTATTCCATTTGAATAACTTTGTTAAGATGACATTGGATTCGAAGAGACAGGAGTCGGGTATTAGTTAATACCCGAAACCACTTCGATTTGAAATCTTCTATAATTCTTTATAGATTGATGTGTGAAATCAAATAGGCCAGTTTGGGATAATATGGATCATTTAAACTAAGTTGTATACTTAGATAGTGTTCTGTGAAAATAAGTGTTGACTATATAAGTTGTTTACTTATAGTAAAGTACGAGTTACCCCGGGTTTAAATAAGTTCTATGAATTGAAATTCCATGTTAAATAAGTTTACTCACGCTGGTTTCCAGCCTGACCCGGGTGTTACTTTGATGTAATGCTCGGGTCAGACCGAGTATTACAGATTTCAGGTAAGGACGTTCTAGAGCTCAGGAGGCGAGCTGGATGGCAGGAACGTATGGAGTGTATTCCGCTGTGTATATGAGACTGTGTAGTCTGTATAGATTGTAGTCTGGAACAAGTTGTATAACTGTCCAGCTCATGTATAAATGGTTATAACTCTGATGTATTAAATTGTAATTGACTGATACAATTTTCTTTGTGTAAAGAATATTATTTGATATTATATTTTATCCGCTGCGAATGTGAGAATCTGTGTCTTGCTCTGTTCTTTCTTCTATCTCTTTTCTTTTTCTTCTAACTATCTGGAAATTTCGGGTTCGAAATTTCCGGGTCGTTACACTTGGTATCAGAGCTGTAGGTTAAGCGAGAACCTTGGCTCTGTTGGGATTACTCATTAAGGATAGGGTCAATGGTACCCTAAGATGAGTTGAGTGTATATATATATATATATGAGAGCGTACTTGTTATTTTCTTATATAAAGGTTTTAAAATGGTTTTAAAAAAAAAATGATTTTTATATATAATTTTATCTTTTGATATATATATAGAGATAATTTTCTAATTATTAAATATATTAAAGAAATTGGTTGTTAAATCATTGGAATAAAATAAAATAATAAGAATTAAGTGGTAATACAACCAAATTGAAATATAATGAAGATAAGTTTGAAATGGATCTAAACTGAAATTAAAATCCTGAATTTGTAGAAGTATTTTCAGAATAAAGGTAAAAATGAATTGGTTTCCAAATATTGATAATCTTGGTTATTATCATAAATGGTTGTTGTGAAATGTGTAAATGATTAAGTAAAATGTTTTAGGGAAGTAAAACATTTAGGCAAGCATGGCTTGTAAATTGAAGTAGGTTTTAAATTGTGAAGTTTTAAATCTAAGTCTAGAAAACTTGAAATTGTTTAAAAGAAATTTGTTTTGAATTAAAACCAAAGGTGGTTTAAAAAAAAAAATTAGAATCTAAAGATTGAATTGTTTTTGAATTCTTATTTGAACTTTGTAATAAGTTAAGTAAAGATAATTTTAAAATGGAATTTTGGAATTTGGATTCAGAATTAAATGGTTTAAAAATTTAAGTTGTTAAATTAAAAATAAAGGTTGATTTAATTTAAAAGTAAAAGATGATTTGATTTAAGGGATTAAATCAACATATAAAAAAATTAATTCGAATTTATATAATTCGAGATGGTTTTAAGTTGAGATTTGAATAGAATTAGTTCAAATTGAATTTGATTTGAATTAATTAGAATTGTGGTTGAAGATGTATAAGTTTAAAAATTCAAATGGTGAATTAGAATTGAAATGATTTGAAATTGAAGCTGGTTCAATTTGAGATTAATCCAAATTGATTTGAAATAATTTGGAATTGTGATTAAAGTTGAATAAGTTTAAAAATCAAATGGAATATGATTTGAATTTGGAAAGGAATTAAGGTTAATTCAACTTGAATTGAGATTAAATCAATTTCAATGGAAATTGAAGTATTGAGTAAATTTAAATGGAAGTGGAAATTTAAATTGAATTGATGGGAAATCAATTGGAAATGGAGATTGAGAAATTAAACAGTTTGGCTCTGGATTATTTTCAAAATAAATTGTTTTAATACAAATATATTTTTTCAAACTATTTACTATATAATTTTTCTTCTTAAACCCCAAACTATCTTATAGTTATTTTACAATTATTTTGGATCTATTTAACTATTATGAAACTGTCTTATAAACTCATTACTATTTTTCAGTTACTTATATCTAATCACTATTTTAAAAACCATTTTGCAATTATCTAACTATTTTATAACTACTTAACTATTTTACAGCTATTTTACAAACTAATAACTATTTTTCAACTACTTATCTACTTTAAACTTTTTTTCAAGCTATTTTTAAATTTAAATAGGTCAGAGTTCAAACTGTTTGTAATTAAAGTAATAACTCAATTGTAAATGGAAGCAATTGAGAATAAGTGAATGGAATTAAAGGAAATGTGAATAGAAAAGAGAATTGATTTGGCTAATAACCAACAAAGATAAATACGTAGGATATACGTATATTATTCTATTCGCATAATGATTTGATCCAGATTCGAACACAGAATTTCGAGATAGTATTATCGATCCGAGTTGGGATTTTTCGCTCGATTTTCGACGGCGAACCTGGATATGGATTGTTGATTGGTTCTGGATATTCTCTATCATAGCTACGACTATGCAAGGAGAATGACGGTTTCTTATCAAGAAACCAGATCTGAGTCCGCACTAGGAAGTCGGGTGGACGATACTAGTTCGGAAGTGAAATTGTGTGATCGAGTGAGCGATCAAATTGGTATAGCGTACGGATGATATGTGTACATCGTACGAATTTGAATGAAATTGGTATTGAAAATTTGTGGATAAAAACTGTAAAATGGTTTTTGAAATGAAAAGTAATATGGTTAATAACTTTATAAAAGATTTATAAAATTTGAATATTTGATTTGGAATAAAATAAAGTTATATATATTCTTGTTATATAAGATAAATCTTCCCCTGTTGAATCTATTGTTAAAAGAAAAGGGTTTTGAAAATATTTGAAGTATAAAAGAGGTTTTATACAAGTTTGAAATGATCCAAAGATTTTCAAAGTTATATATATATATATATAAAGGATATTATGAGAATGATTTTGGAAAAGGTTTTGGGAACCTATATAAATTGGAAAAGGCTTTTGATTTTTGGGAAAATCAATTTTGGATTTTGGAAAGCCTAGTTTGAGAATTATCGATTTTGGTAATCGATTTTGTGTAAAGTAGATTTTGATAAATCATAAAGGGTATGATTTGAAGATACTATAAGTGTATAGTATAAAATGTTTTGAGTATAGCTCTGGGGAAAAAGGCGCTTCCTTGAAATGAACTTCTCAGGAGTACCACTGGGTGGTACTGCCTTGAGCCCCAAGGGGGGTTTCTAAAGTTGATCCTGTGAGGAGTCCGGACAAAACTAGTTCCTGAGGATTATTTGTGTAGCGAAAGTCGAGGGGCTGGTGCCCACAGAGGCATTTGGGTTATTCTGTGACGACAGTGTAACTCGATGTCACTGCGATCTACTGCAGACCATAGCGAAAGTCATGTGTGCCGCTGAGAGCCAACTGTCTACGTTTGATTTTATATCGGTAGACTGTGACACTATGGTAACATAGCGAAAGTCGTGTGTGCCGCTGAGAGCCAACTGTCTACGTTTGATTTTATATCGGTAGACTGCGACCTATGTGGGAGAAGTTTCATTATTTGGCAGCGAAATTCGGTGGTGCTGATGCCTACAGTTATATGGGTTTGTGCTGTGATAGCAACGTAAGGCCCGGGTATAACTGCGATCTGTAGCGGGTTCCATGGCGTAATCGAGGAGCGCGGAGACCTACAGTTATCTGTGGATTTTGCCGGGACGGCAACGTAACCATCGGGTTAACTGCGACCATGGATGGGGGTGATGATTTCCAGAGCATTCTCATCAAAAATATTTCCTCTCTTTTCAAAAACGTTTTCTATATTTTAAAGTAAATTATTTTCCAAGTATTTTCACTGGGTGTTGAAAACGGGTCTGCTAAGTACTTATAGATTTTCAGTCTTACGTCCGATCAACGTATGACCGAATTTCTGTGAGAACGAGGATGGACTTGTGAAGACATCGAGTTATAAAGAGTATTTTATAAAGTCATTTTAATAATATTATGTGGATTTTTCTTAAAGTGTTTTAAAATTTCTTAATAAAAAGAGTTTATAGTAAAATTTATCAAAGAGTAATTTTTCTTATAATAATCATTTTAATAAAATTCTTGCTTCGTTCCTTTTCGAGGACGAAAAGATTTAAAGGGGGGAGGAATGTGATATCCCGGATTTTCGGACATCAGATAATTGGATAGTTATCTGATTTAAATTTTAAAAAATACTGATTTATAAATTTAACAAATTTAGATGTGATAATCTCCAGTATAAATTATTTAATATTTGACAAATTCTTCTTTTAAAACAAATAATAAAGTGTTGTTATATATATATATAGGAGTTGATTGTAAATTTAATTAAAAATTTGAATTTGAATTGGAAATTCAAAGAATAAATATCTTAAAATTAAATTGGATATAAAATATATATGTATATGATTTTATTAGTATATAATTCGTTTCATATTATTTTCTTTAAAAAGTTCATATCAATATAAATTAAGGAAAGTAATTACTAAATAGAAAAATTAATATGAAAATTTTATGAAGAACATTTAAAAATATAAATAAAGTATATATAATTAGTATATTTGTATAACTATTTATAAGTGTATAATTGGAATTTTTCAACATCTATTTTTAAAATTATAATTAGATAAATATAAGAGAAGTTTAAATATTAAACCACTTAAGACATTTATAAAATAAAACCAAATTGGAATTATTATAAAATACATATATAAACATATTTATGCATGAAATTACAAATGTAAGATATGTATATATACTAAATAATAAATATAAAGCTTTGATATGTGTATATCTTTTAAAACTATAAGTATAAAATTTAAAGTACACAAGACATATGTAAATATAAAATAAATAATCTATATAAATAAATAAAAATTAAGTAGGGATGTAGACATAATTTATAAATAATTTAGAGGCAAGGATATAAACATAAAATTCATAGTTAAGACATTTGTAAAATAAATATAACATGCATTTACAAGTGTATAGCTTAGTGTATACAAGTGGCAATTGATAAAAATTAGTAAAATTAATAACAAGTTATTAGAGAAAAGAAGAAACCAGGCTTCATAAATTCTTTTTCACAATTTCACGAGCCTGTAAACCAAAAAGAATCAAACCAGAGAAACAAAACTTGAATTCATTTCTAAAACCTGAAGCTATATTCATCTCAAACTTGGAAAAACAAAATGCAGATCATCTCAAAACATCAAGCAAGTAAGCAAGTACAGATCATGATAAATAGCAGTTCAATGATCAACTTCCCAAGCTCAGTTTACAGATTTTCGAACCTGCTCTGTTCAAACAATAAGGTGAGTAAACTTTGAGTTAACTCAGTTATGGATCTGTGATAAATCTGGTTGCATGTAGTCTCGAATGCTTGCTTGAGTTTTGGATATAAATGTGTGCATATTAGTTATCATGCCTGTAAAATGGACTCTGTATATTTCATTGTGCTCTGTATTTAACAGACCCATCATCATCACAAGATAATGCCTATCTTCCTGTATAATCAATATTAAAATTTGATTTCTGAAATAAATAAATAAAAAAGTGTGTTAATAAGGATGTGTGCTTGTTTTTAAAAATAAACTTAAGTGATTATATTGGATAAAATGTTGTAAGTTTAAAGGTCACAGTAAAAATCAGAAATTAGATAAAATTCAAGGATGGTGATTCTCGAATCCACCAGTATGGTCTGAATTGTCTTCGAAGATTAAGAATTTTAAAGGTAAAATTGTAATTTTTAGATTTAATTCTGGGAAGATTTTCGGTGATGATCATTTTGGGTATTTTGGCTACCCACGGTGATCGGCGAAGAATTGGGAGGTCGGGTTTGGCCTGGAGGAGGGTATTGGCATGAAGATTACTAGAAAAATGGTGGTGGAATTTATTGGTGGCCATGGTGGCGGATTGTCGATGATGTAGGGTTTAAGGCAGCCTCGGTATTGGGTGGCAATGCGATGATTTTGGGAGGCGAGTATGCGACCGGAGCTCGTGGGGTTTGGTAGGGTGATAGCATGTCGGAAGAGATTTCAATCGGTGGGGAGAAGTTGTGTTCGATGGTCAGAGGCGAGGGCAAATGGAAGTTCTTGTCGATGTTGTGGGTTCAGATGTTTTCGAATTGTTCGATTTCATCTCGCGGCAAGTTCGACGAGGTCGAGGGGTCGAGTTCATCAGGGAGATCGTAGGTGACTTGAGGATGGTCGTGGCGAAGGTCGGAGCTTCGTCGTTAGGTAGTGCACGTGCACGTACACGGTTGCGTGTATCTGGAAGACTTGGGTTTGGGGAAGAAAGCGAATGCTCGGGTGTTTGTTCGAGAAAATCGAGTTTTACTCGAAGTAGGACGAAACGTGGGTAGCTTCGAGTTTTGCTTCGGGAATTCTTAGGGTTTTACTCGGGTTTTTGCAAGTTTTAAATAAATTATGTTAACCAAGTAAATAAGAAGTAAATTGTTACCAGATTTTAAATATAAAGCTTGAACAGTATTGAAGGTATGTTAAAATGAATGGGTGGTGTCTTAATTAATAAAGATTAATTAATTAAGAATAAAAGAATAATTACTTAATGAAGTAATTTATGGATGTGATTAATTAAAGTGAATTTAATTAATGTAATTAATTTGAATTAATTAATTAGATTGATTAAATTAGGATAATCACTTTGAATAGCTTAAGTATAACTACTTAATGTAATTAATGAAGTATATTTACTTAATGTAAGTAATTATAGAATAATTACTTGATGTAATTAATTAAGGAATTTAATTAATGTAATTAATTATAGTATAATTAATTTATGAAAGTAATTAAGGGTTGAATATTATTAATGGTTAAAGAATAATTAATTTATGTAATTAATTAGAGAATTAATTACTTAATGCAATGATTAATAAATTAATGTAATTAACTAAAGGATTAGTTAATTAATGAAAGTAATTAAAATTACTTAAGGTAAGTAATTAAATGATAGTTAATTAAATTAATTAATTAATGGTTAATTAATTAATGTAATTAATTTAAGAATAATTAAGTAATTAAAGGATTAGTTAATTAATTAAAGGAAATTAATTAATGATTAGGTAAGCAGGATTTAAATGGTGATTAAGTAATTAAATTAATTTATTTAAATTTATTTGAAATAATGTGACAAATAAATATTGCTTATGAATGATTGAATAATATTGTATACCTTAGATGGATAATATCTCTGATATATGATGTTATGATATGTTGGTTTAAACTGTGATAATATGGGTATCTATCGATGATGGATTACCGTGTAAATGTGACATCCTGTATTTAAAATTTGAATTGTATTCCATTTGAATAACTTTGTTAAGATGACATTGGATTCGAAGAGACAGGAGTCGGGTATTAGTTAATACCCGAAACCACTTCGATTTGAAATCTTCTATAATTCTTTATAGATTGATGTGTGAAATCAAATAGGCCAGTTTGGGATAATATGGATCATTTAAACTAAGTTGTATACTTAGATAGTGTTCTGTGAAAATAAGTGTTGACTATATAAGTTGTTTACTTATAGTAAAGTACGAGTTACCCCGGGTTTAAATAAGTTCTATGAATTGAAATTCCATGTTAAATAAGTTTACTCACGCTGGTTTCCAGCCTGACCCGGGTGTTACTTTGATGTAATGCTCGGGTCAGACCGAGTATTACAGATTTCAAGTAAGGACGTTCTGGAGCTCAGGAGGCGAGCTGGATGGCAGGAACGTATGGAGTGTATTCCGCTGTGTATATGAGACTGTGTAGTCTGTATAGATTGTAGTCTGGAACAAGTTGTATAACTGTCCAGCTCATGTATAAATGGTTATAACTCTGATGTATTAAATTGTAATTGACTGATACAATTTTCTTTGTGTAAAGAATATTATTTGATATTATATTTTATCCGCTGCGAATGTGAGAATCTGTGTCTTGCTCTGTTCTTTCTTCTATCTCTTTTCTTTTTCTTCTAACTATCTGGAAATTTCGGGTTCGAAATTTCCGGGTCGTTACAATAGGATTCAATTCCAAACTTGAATTCAAATTTAAATCAAATTATTTAAAATTTCAAAACTCGATTAAGTTATTCAAAATAACTTTTGTCTTTGAAATTCTATATCTAAAGCTTTTCACATTTAAACCCAATCCATTTCCAAAACATTTGAATTTAAAAATATAAATTCAAAACTAATTTCAAAAATCTGTGACTTAATCGATTTCCTCGTGAAATCCATATTTGTGTGTGCAAAGGTGTGGTCCAGGGGTTTAACACAATAGTGCAGCATCAATCATTACAGATATATCGATAAGCGGTATAATCGATAACGCTTATCTTTATTCACAGATTCATAGATAAAATAAATTTATCGGTCACAAAGATTCACAATTATAATTCGATGTGGGTTTCGGATAACCAACTGGAATCCGACTCCCTGTCGCATCGAAATTCAAATGCCGTTTTACGGGCCAAGGGTTTCATATTCACATAGTAATATATCACAGAAATAGAAATTTCAGATCACAACATAAATCATGACGTATCACAAAACATCATATATCAAGGATATCAAACAATCAAATCAATAGAATCCAAACATTCATAAGGTCAATTTATATCTGATCATAATTAATTTATACCAGATTAATTACTTTTGAATAAACTACAAATCTTGGTTAATTTATCATTAATTAATTATAAACCATTTTAATAAATTAACATTTAATCATTTATTAATTAACCTTTAATTATAAATTAATTAACATTTACTTATAATTCATCAATCTTTAATTATTCAAAAATTAACCTTTAATTATTAAATTCACCATTTAATTAATTATCTTTAATTAATTACTTTAATTAATTATTCCTCAATTAATTATCATTCTTTAGTCACTTCCATTTATTAATTTATCACTCTTAATCAAATAATTATCTTTAAGCAATTAATTTCTCTTTAATCATCAATTAAGAAATTGGTTAATTTTCCTTTAATCTCAAATTACAATTATAATGTAATTATTCTTAATTACTTTATAGAAATAATCAACTGGTATTAATTGTTCAACTTAATTAATCATAAAAAAAATTCTTTTAAATTTGAAAAGCAATTTAATATTGACTACAACTTTAATGTTAATTAATTTCATACTTAACTTAACTTAATTATTTAATTAAAATAATAATTAAGAGTTTTAAACATCGTTAAGTATTAAATAATTAAAACATTTCTCATAAATAATATTTCTTAATTTCCATTTTTATTTGATCTTAACTTTCGATTTTAAAACTTTCTTAACATTTCTTAATTTTCTCACTATTAATTATAATCAAAACATTTACCTTGCATTTAAACAAAAGTCATTTATAACTTTTGAAAATTTCCAGGTTAAACTAAAATTTGACCCGAGGCCAATGTTATTTACTCGAGCAAGGCTCGAGTTTCCCCAGCATTTCGCCGTGTTCTCTCCCTCGTTCTCTCGTGATCTTCTCCTTCTCTTTTTTTTTTCAACTTATACTTAAGTGTTCAAACGAAGACGACAGGAAGTTCACTCGCATACGCGAGTTCCTCCCCGAAGCCAGGCGCCCTCTCCCCCGAGTATTTCGAAATTTCCTTCGAGTTTCCCCTCCCCAGTTAACTTCGTCTTCCCCAAATTCGAACGCAGCAGATACGTATCGTCTCGCGTGCACGTGCACACTTGGTCGGAGACTCTCCGGCCATCGCCACTCGTTCCAGCAAGTCCTAAATCACCTTCTCGTTCAACATTGAAACCCAAATCAACCTGAAAAGTTTGAATACGAAAATGAGCCTGACGCTCGAACTAAAATTTGAACTCTCGACAGAAAATCGCCTCCACCTTCCAACGCCGACTACTAGCGGCGCCTCCACTTCGCCCATACCTCAACCATATCCCCCACAACCATCTTTCAGAATCGCGAGCCACTCGGTCTCGTCACGGTGACGAAAACAAATTCCAACCGAGCACGAAGGAAACAGGAACCCAAACCCTATATTCGATTATACCCAAAAATTCACGCAATCGAAATTTTTTTTAGCATTTTTCCTATGATGTTACATCTTCAAGCTTGCATCATACCAAATTTCAACAATTAAAATTAATCGTATCAACTGAAATTGGCAAAAATGTAATTTTTCTTCATATTCAAACTGCTCTTCAACCATGATATTAAAAATCACTAAACTTGTATTAAAAATCCTAGTTTTTAGTAAGGATTCAAATTATACACATGATTCAATAATTTGTTAAATTCAAAATTTCCCATATTTTAAGTACTCTCTGGACAAATATAAATCTTTCCTCTGGTATACGTTTGTACTTCATGAAATTATTTTTAGATCACAGTTCTTACTTTAATCCACAACTCTGCTTTTGACATCACATCCTAACTCTAAGTAGATTGTGATATATTGAATTTTTAGTGATCATATACTCTGTGAAATAAACAGAGAATTCTTGAATACTTGATACTGTGAAAAAAATTATATATATATATATAAAGACATAAATTATTCACTAATTAGCTGACTAATACTTTCATATGATGTTTACTCACTGATCTAAAGAAGAAAATACTGGGTCAAGTTGCTCACCAGAGATTGAAGCAGAGAAGAACAGAGCTGCTTCATTTGAACCAGGTTTTGAAAATTGTAAGCTGAAACCTTTCTTTGATTCTCTTGTTTTCTTCGATTGCTTTGATGCTTTTATTTGAGATGTTTATTTGTTTACAAGTGATATTATCTCAGTTTGAAATGAACGAACTGAATTGAGAACAGTTGATATATGGAATAAAGTATACAGGTTGATGATGATATTTGTACAAGGTAAGGTATATTTTTATTGGTTTGTACAATGCACATCAGAGATTTTTCTCATTTTTCTTTGTTTGATAAACAAGATTTCGGCTGATGTACATCTTGCTTTGGTGGCTGAAGATACATGGCATTTATTGCCTTTGTACAATTTCGCACTTATCAAATTTGTTTGTACATTTCTATATAGGTTTGCTGTCTTCTTTTATAAGCTTTGTACTCTACGTATGGGTGAATTTGAAAGCCTTCAATGCCAAGATATTTATCTACATGCTTATCTTATCCTTGTTTCATAAACTAACATTTTTATTTACTTGCCTTGCTTACTTTACTCGGCTGAGATGATGGTACTTGGTGGCTTCATAAATTCTCATTGTATAATTGAATATCTTTGTTTACGACCTTATACTATTTGTCATGTATATAGATGTATGATATTGTCTTCTTAAGCAAGCCTATATATATTTCCTTCTTTTCCTTTACAACATTACTTTACAATAAAATTAAATTTCTATTTTACCTTGTTGTTAGAATTTGCTTAATACGTTCTACTTTCTACTTGAATAATATCTTTATCTTTTATTTTGTCTTTGCTTTTTAATTCAAATAAATCCCTATAATTATTATGTTGTTAAAATTTTATTAAATGAATTACTTTATATTTTATAACTTATCTTCTATTTATTTATATTCCAATTGTAACCCATCAGATTCTAATTTAAATTATTTGTTTTACTTACTTTTATACTTGTGTCAAATATCTATATATTTTATAATTATTTTTAAACCATTTATTTTTGATTTAAAACTCAAATTCAATAGATATAAAATTTCAAATTTTCTCATATATACTCAAATATATACACATTCACATATGTACATATATATACAATATTCAACTTTAAATGATTTAACACGTTTTTATTTGATCTTGGGGAAACTCGCATCTCTTCATCATTTAATTTAACAAATTTTAATTCAAAAATTAATTTAATTATCAATTAAATGTAATTAAAATTCGGGGTCGTTACAAACTTCGCCCCTTAAAAGAATTTCGTCCTCGAAATTCGCAGGCACGAAAACAACAAAGAGATAGACAGATTCAATCTCCTATAATTCCTCAAACTTACGATATGAATTCCAAACTCTAGTCGGAATATCTCAGAATACATATCAATTTGTCCCTCTTCGGACTTTGGTATTCAAAAGAAATTACAATAGAATTTCAAAATTTGGTTTCAAACGATATCGTTTTAATTGATTCAATTCAATTTACCCTCATATTCTATTAGTCAATTTAATTCAATTTAAAATTCCAATTTCAAATTCATAATGGTTTGATTCAAAAATCTGATAAGAAACCAATGAAATATGAAGAATTTTCTACAACGATTCGTAGAGCCATCTTCACACCGAAACTTCTTCTTGTAGCTGGTACGAAGCAATGAAAAGAATTTTGGAAACGAATCAAAGAAAATTGATAGGAAAGTTTGTTTCCACTGTTGCAGGGTATTGACCATTTATAGTCGTATTTCCTCGTCCCCTATCTCGTCTTCTTCTTGCACTCATACTCACTATCAGTGGATAGTAAGAGAATTTACTGAGACGTTCAGACAGATATCTTAGAGATTACTCATTCTAGAGTTTACTTCACCCTATCTCTAATGAGCTACTTAACGTGTTATACTCCTGAGCTAAAGTTCAACCTTAGCTCTGATACCACATGTAACGTCCCGGATTTTCGCGTTCGAAAATCGACATCCATACTTTACATCGTACTCGAATGTCGTAGATTCGAGCGTTCAAATCCGAGTCGCCGGAGCTTATAACACAGTTAAGTAAATAACACAGCGGAAGAAATGAATAATACATTGATATACAATATCTGATACAACAGAATGTTACAATGAATATCAATATACATCAGAGATATGATACAACAAATAGCAGCGGAAAAGAAAACGATAACATCAGCAGCGGATAATCTCCATCTCCAAAGCACGATCCAGAAATAGCTCGAACTCCCAATAACGAGGCACAAAGATAAGCAAGTGCAGTCTGATCCAAAGACTGAACCAACTCCAGAAAATCTACTAAACCTGAATATCTGAAAACCCCAACTCTAGACTGCTCGTGTAGGAAATTATGAGCACCCAGAGTTTAGGAAAGGAACAATAAACTCCGGATCAGTCATGGGACTGGTGTGAGCAACAAAACAGTTTATCTTTAAAACAAATAGCAAGAGAATTTAAAGTCAATTCGAAATGCTTTTGGAAAATGAAACTACCATAAGACCTCCCGCCACACACACAATGCAAACGCAGAATTGGAGGAGATTTCTTCTTATGATAGTCAAAGATGTTTACTACGCAAAAATCAAATCATTTGATATTATTACTAGTGCATAGTGTAGAAAACAATTTCGAAAGTAGAATATAAATCTTAGCCAGCATAGACATTTCGCACTTATGCCTACTATAGCTACCATGTTCAATAGCAGGTTACCACCACATTCCATGGCAGGTAATACAACTAAAACCGTACAGGGCTCGTATTGTTTTGTTTGGATTTCCAACAAATGGTCAGGCTAAGGAACTTCCTATTCCACGAAAGAAACGCCTCTGGCGGGACATTCCGAGAACCAACTGTTCTCTGCCAAACAAGGCCGGCAACCCCTTTTCCCAAGGGATAAAAGAAACCTCAGATATGCCACCCCCGGTCCTTTGGGACCTTTATCCGAGCGCTCGATAACCAACATCACACATCATAAAGAAAGTGTATCCACATGAGTAAGTATCTGGGCTCCATACCATGATACTACCCTTTTCCAGAAGGAATGGTCATACCCTAGGGGAGCTACCCCTGAAAACCTTGCCGCACAATTCCTGTTTCGACCATTACCGGGTTGTGAGGCTCGACGAAGTCTCGTCCACAAAGCTACGCTTTTTCAAAAAAAAGCCACGCTTTGGGTCAACAGATGATCAACCTATGATCACAAAGATAAATGATCAAACAAAAGATCATATCACAAATGATCAAACATTGATCATCACACAGCAACACTCAGCATGCCACATTACCAAATTGGGATATATCGCTGATAAATTTCAACTACATAACCTCTGAGCTCGTACGTCTCAGAGAAGGGTGTTAAGCTAAGAGAATAAATTCTCTGCCACCAACAGATATGTATTTGAAAGAAATCGGCTTTATATCTCAAAGTGTAATGTCAGACATGTATCCATATAAGTCTGTTCCGGGTTCGAACAGAACCGAAGGCACTTCTCACGAAGCCCTTGCAATTCCGGATAACTTTCAATCACGTCCGGACTTCCCGTCACAAAAGAGTGATATAAATCTCTATACCGGCGCGACTCAGTGCAGAGACATTCGACAGGTTGTCCTTTCATTTTCGAAAAATATCCGGTCTTCAACACCGGTCTTCAAATGCTATCCATATCGTCGAATCACTTATTCGGAATGGGTTATGTGACACAAAGGTCCTCTCCCGGCTAAACCGAATAGTGAGCACAATATTTAAAAATATACGGATATTGGGATTTCAATTAAGTCACAACTTAAACCCAAACTTTCTTTTCAAATGGTTTAACAAATTACCATTTCAAATCTTTTAAACAAAAAGATTCATTTTAACAACCTTCAATGGTTTAAAACAATTTTCACATTTTTAATCTTTTAAACAAAAGATTCATTCACAAGTTTTCCAAATTTAATTCCCATTTCAATTGATTAACTCGTTAAATCTTTAAAACAAAGATTTAACTCATAGCTTTCAAAACAATTTCATTTCGAATGGTTTAACAAAACATCATTTTAAATCTGTTGAAAATAAACAGATTCAATTCATAGCTTTCAAAAAGAATTCATTCATAACTTGGAAAACCATTTTTCAATTCATTCTTGAAATTCCTTTAATTAAACTGGAATTTCATTTCTTATCTGAAAGCTTTTATTCTTTTAAAACAACAGTTTCATTTCAAAAAAATCTGATTCATTCATACGAGTGGAAATCCAAATTCTCAAAATTATACTTTTAAATGTTTTAAATTCAGATAAACACATTTATAACATTTTCAATCCCTAGTTTCAAATCATAGGATTCAATTCCAAACTTGAATTCAAATTTAAATCAAATTATTTAAAATTTCAAAACTCGATTAAGTTGTTCAAAATAACTTTTGTCTTTGAAATTCTATATCTAAAGCTTTTCACATTTAAACCCAATCCATTTCCAAAACATTTGAATTTAAAAATATAAATTCAAAACTAATTTCAAAAATCTGTGACTTAATCGATTTCCTCGTGAAATCCATATTTGTGTGTGCAAAGGTGTGGTCCAGGGGTTTAACACAATAGTGCAGCATCAATCATTACAGATATATCGATAAGCGGTATAATCGATAACGCTTATCTTTATTCACAGATTCATAGATAAAATAAATTTATCGGTCACAAAGATTCACAATTATAATTCGATGTGGGTTTCGGATAACCAACTGGAATCCGACTCCCTGTCGCATCGAAATTCAAATGCCGTTTTACGGGCCAAGGGTTTCATATTCACATAGTAATATATCACAGAAATAGAAATTTCAGATCACAACATAAATCATGACGTATCACAAAACATCATATATCAAGGATATCAAACAATCAAATCAATAGAATCCAAACATTCATAAGGTCAATTTATATCTGATCATAATTAATTTATACCAGATTAATTACTTTTGAATAAACTACAAATCTTGGTTAATTTATCATTAATTAATTATAAACCATTTTAATAAATTAACATTTAATCATTTATTAATTAACCTTTAATTATAAATTAATTAACATTTACTTATAATTCATCAATCTTTAATTATTCAAAAATTAACCTTTAATTATTAAATTCACCATTTAATTAATTATCTTTAATTAATTACTTTAATTAATTATTCCTCAATTAATTATCATTCTTTAGTCACTTCCATTTATTAATTTATCACTCTTAATCAAATAATTATCTTTAAGTAATTAATTTCTCTTTAATCATCAATTAAGAAATTGGTTAATTTTCCTTTAATCTCAAATTACAATTATAATGTAATTATTCTTAATTACTTTATAGAAATAATCAACTGGTATTAATTGTTCAACTTAATTAATCATAAAAAAAATTCTTTTAAATTTGAAAAGCAATTTAATATTGACTACAACTTTAATGTTAATTAATTTCATACTTAACTTAACTTAATTATTTAATTAAAATAATAATTAAGAGTTTTAAACATCGTTAAGTATTAAATAATTAAAACATTTCTCATAAATAATATTTCTTAATTTCCATTTTTATTTGATCTTAACTTTCGATTTTAAAACTTTCTTAACATTTCTTAATTTTCTCACTATTAATTATAATCAAAACATTTACCTTGCATTTAAACAAAAGTCATTTATAACTTTTGAAAATTTCCAGGTTAAACTAAAATTTGACCCGAGGCCAATGTTATTTACTCGAGCAAGGCTCGAGTTTCCCCAGCATTTCGCCGTGTTCTCTCCCTCGTTCTCTCGTGATCTTCTCCTTCTCTTTTTTTTTTCAACTTATACTTAAGTGTTCAAACGAAGACGACAGGAAGTTCACTCGCATACGCGAGTTCCTCCCCGAAGCCAGGCGCCCTCTCCCCCGAGTATTTCGAAATTTCCTTCGAGTTTCCCCTCCCCAGTTAACTTCGTCTTCCCCAAATTCAAACGCAGCAGATACGTATCGTCTCGCGTGCACGTGCACACTTGGTCGGAGACTCTCCGGCCATCGCCACTCGTTCCAGCAAGTCCTAAATCACCTTCTCGTTCAACATTGAAACCCAAATCAACCTGAAAAGTTTGAATACGAAAATGAGCCTGACGCTCGAACTAAAATTTGAACTCTCGACAGAAAATCGCCTCCACCTTCCAACGCCGACTACTAGCGGCGCCTCCACTTCGCCCATACCTCAACCATATCCCCCACAACCATCTTTCAGAATCGCGAGCCACTCGGTCTCGTCACGGTGACGAAAACAAATTCCAACCGAGCACGAAGGAAACAGGAACCCAAACCCTATATTCGATTATACCCAAAAATTCACGCAATCGAAATTTTTTTTAGCATTTTTCCTATGATGTTACATCTTCAAGCTTGCATCATACCAAATTTCAACAATTAAAATTAATCGTATCAACTGAAATTGGCAAAAATGTAATTTTTCTTCATATTCAAACTGCTCTTCAACCATGATATTAAAAATTTACTAAACTTGTATTAAAAATCCTAGTTTTTAGTAAGGATTCAAATTATACACATGATTCAATAATTTGTTAAATTCAAAATTTCCCATATTTTAAGTACTCTCTGGACAAATATAAATCTTTCCTCTGGTATACGTTTGTACTTCATGAAATTATTTTTAGATCACAGTTCTTACTTTAATCCACAACTCTGCTTTTGACATCACATCCTAACTCTAAGTAGATTGTGATATATTGAATTTTTAGTGATCATATACTCTGTGAAATAAACAGAGAATTCTTGAATACTTGATACTGTGAAAAAATTATATATATATATATAAAGACATAAATTATTCACTAATTAGCTGACTAATACTTTCATATGATGTTTACTCACTGATCTAAAGAAGAAAATACTGGGTCAAGTTGCTCACCAGAGATTGAAGCAGAGAAGAACAGAGCTGCTTCATTTGAACCAGGTTTTGAAAATTGTAAGCTGAAACCTTTCTTTGATTCTCTTGTTTTCTTCGATTGCTTTGATGCTTTTATTTGAGATGTTTATTTGTTTACAAGTGATATTATCTCAGTTTGAAATGAACGAACTGAATTGAGAACAGTTGATATATGGAATAAAGTATACAGGTTGATGATGATATTTGTACAAGGTAAGGTATATTTTTATTGGTTTGTACAATGCACATCAGAGATTTTTCTCATTTTTCTTTGTTTGATAAACAAGATTTCGGCTGATGTACATCTTGCTTTGGTGGCTGAAGATACATGGCATTTATTGCCTTTGTACAATTTCGCACTTATCAAATTTGTTTGTACATTTCTATATAGGTTTGCTGTCTTCTTTTATAAGCTTTGTACTCTACGTATGGGTGAATTTGAAAGCCTTCAATGCCAAGATATTTATCTACATGCTTATCTTATCCTTGTTTCATAAACTAACATTTTTATTTACTTGCCTTGCTTACTTTACTCGGCTGAGATGATGGTACTTGGTGGCTTCATAAATTCTCATTGTATAATTGAATATCTTTGTTTACGACCTTATACTATTTGTCATGTATATAGATGTATGATATTGTCTTCTTAAGCAAGCCTATATATATTTCCTTCTTTTCCTTTACAACATTACTTTTACAATAAAATTAAATTTCTATTTTACCTTGTTGTTAGAATTTGCTTAATACGTTCTACTTTCTACTTGAATAATATCTTTATCTTTTATTTTGTCTTTGCTTTTTAATTCAAATAAATCCCTATAATTATTATGTTGTTAAAATTTTATTAAATGAATTACTTTATATTTTATAACTTATCTTCTATTTATTTATATTCCAATTGTAACCCATCAGATTCTAATTTAAATTATTTGTTTTACTTACTTTTATACTTGTGTCAAATATCTATATATTTTATAATTATTTTTAAACCATTTATTTTTGATTTAAAACTCAAATTCAATAGATATAAAATTTCAAATTTTCTCATATATACTCAAATATATACACATTCACATATGTACATATATATACAATATTCAACTTTAAATGATTTAACACGTTTTTATTTGATCTTGGGGAAACTCGCATCTCTTCATCATTTAATTTAACAAATTTTAATTCAAAAATTAATTTAATTATCAATTAAATGTAATTAAAATTCGGGGTCGTTACACTATCAACCTACGATATATAGGAAAAATGGATATATAGAGGAGGCCAGACATATGCCTGGTGATTTAGAAAATACCTCAAAGTATATGATATTATCATGTTAATAAAGCATCACTAAAAGCTAGTATTACTCTTTTCATTTAAGAGTACTTGTTCCAATGTTTTAGCCTAATTTCTTTGTATGTTAATTCTAACTACTCTATAACATTATTATATATTCATAGCAATTTCTTTGAAATATAGGTAACTACATAAACAATTGAATATTCCTTATTTATCTTTTGAACAACGATCGTATATCGTATACACCCCAGGCTAGATCATTCAGACAACGACTATATGTCTTATACGATTCCAAATCTCCTAATAAGGCAATGACCTTATGTCGTATACACTTTTAAATCTAGTGATATGGCACTGAATATATGTCGTATAAACTCCACAGTGTATTAAAGAGGCAACAACTGCATGTTGTAGACAAGGACCCATGAACTATGAAGGCATCGACCATATGTCGTGTACGCCACACTCTATAAAAAGAGGCAACGACTGTATGTCTTATACACCATTCTGTTCATTAACCATTCACTGTTAGCTTACACACATATGAATGAAAATGTCCCTAACATTCATTACTCATAACATCTTTTCACATTCATCAATAGACATCGTTCAACATCCTAACATTGTTCATTAAACAAGATAAGATGATATTGGCCATTTGTATCGACACAACGAGTCAAGGTCTAGTCACGCTGGCTATAGGTGTTCGGTCGACTAACCATAGTCAATCAATCGACTGTTTGCCTGAAGCAATTTCTAAATATTTTCTTCAGTAAATCGATCGACTTACTTCAAGGTTTAGTTGATTTTTCATCTATTCAGTCGACCGATGCCCTTAGTTTAGTTGTTTGTTTAACCCTTATTTTTCACTATTTTCTCTAGGGTTCATACTAGGAATTTAGTCGGTCAATTAGGTTCCATCAGTCGACTGATCGCCTATTCTTGGCGAGTTTTTGCTTTTCTGGCGTATTTTCACTTATTTTATAACTAAGCCTAACTAAATCTTTGTGTAACACTTACTATGGATTATCTCCACATCTTATACCATCTTTATATTTTTCTTTGAAAGTTTATTATGATTTTATTTACAATAATTTTATAATATACATAGGGTACTTTTTCTTCTATTATTTATGGTCCTCGTTATATCATCTACCTACATGTAATTATGGTTTCATTGTATTAGTTTTCATACTCATGTACTTGAATTAACCATATTTCCCCAACTTTACAATTTACAATCTCAACTAACACATAGTTCACACACACGCTCAAATGGATACACACATATACATACACATACATGTGTGTGTGTATGTGTATTCTAGGTCTTCCTAATCATCTTCTTCCCTAATTCATGGTATTAGGATTTTATTCATCTCTAGTGACCAATTTCTATCTCCAGTCCCTAATTTTATCATCTATATTTCAATTAACATATATCTATAGGGTACTCATATCAATTCTTGACCATTTATATAACATAGAAAATTAATTATGAATTAGGTACGTGATTAGGAATACGTATCAAAGAAAATAAAATCCAACTTATAAGTTAACCAAGTTAGCTTAGAAATCCGCTTTATCTTCTACTAGCTTTCAAACTCCATGAATCACTGGACCTTGGTATATATGAATAACTATTTTCTTCGTAATCCCTTTAGAACTTTATTTTTTTAGTTTGGTAGAGAATTGATTTTTTAAATTTATTTTATTATTAAAATTTATGAGGTGTTACATCCTCTTCGCTTAAAAAAATTTCATCCTCGAAACTCCGAATGATAGAAAATGGAACTTGCTTATTAGCGTATAAACATATTCTACATGGGTCTACATCTAATAAAAATCCATAAAACATACATATATGCGTATAGTTTACTAAGGATACAATAAATACATAAGATTGAAATCAACACATAGGAATGAATATGAATGATGCATGTGTTACAATATTAATATGCAAATCTACAACCAGTGGCCTCCAACATGGATGCAAAAGGTATTGAATATAAGCATGTATTCAAAACATACTAATTAAAAGTAAAGTGGTATGCCCTATGGGAATTATGTAATTTGTTATATATCCTAACTTTGAACCAATCTTTTTAAAAATAAAATACGCTTTTTGTGTTTTTTTGTATTATAGATAATGTTTTATTACGATATAAATAAATGATTAAATAATACTTCAATATTAATAAATAGATATCCTTAACAAAGTATTATACGATTACATTGAAAAATTTATAAACATAAGTATCGAATCATAAGTTAAAAATACATTGTTTTAAATATTCTTGGTCAATATATTTCGAGAAATGGATATTGATATGTAACGACTTGGAATTTCAGACACTTCGTATTTAAATATTTGAATTATTTAAATATTTGAATTGGATTAAATGTGATTAAAGTGTTTTAATAACCTTGTCAACCTCCTTTTAAGTAATAACTAATGATGGTAAACCTGTTTTAGAAAAATGTCTAAAAAATGCATATTTCGAAGAAATATCGATAAAGTGACCGAAAATCATTTTATCGATAAACGGCTTTTTTCTCAATAGAAGTTGTTGGAACTTTTTGTGCTTGTATAATTAATATATGTTTAGGTAATTAGAAACTAAAAATATTTTTCATAAAATTAATTAGAGCTTCTAGAAGGATTAAGAAGAAGATATTTTGGTTGAATAGTGTTTTGGATATTTTCATGTGTGTGATGAGGTGTAAAGTAGAAGGTATGCAAAGGAGATTGGGGGCTCTTTATGGCCGACCAAAGAGTTGAAGGGGAGGCTTAGGAGCTTTAGTGTTCACTGATTAATTCAAAAGCTTGGAAATAAAATAAAAGATCAAAAATGATAGAAGTTATTAGCACTAATCCACTTTTATCTTCACTAATCTTTTTCTAATTAGTTCAAATATTAAAGATGGTATAACATCACTTCTATTATCTCTTATAATATGTGGCATGGCTTTGAATTGATGTTTAAATAGTCGTTTAGATTGTTGAATTTGGAATGGTCAGACTAACGATATTCCCTGTAAGTCACTTTAAATCCCCTTATGTTTAAACTTGTTCGATGTAATTATTTGGGAACATATTGTGATATAATATATTTTAGTCGATCTCTACACAAATTTTAGTGTATAGGGCAACAAGGAATTGGTTAGGAAAGTTATATAATTTGTGATATAAAGCTGTGAAAGTTAAAAGCAAAAAGGTCGCTATAAATGTACTTTGAAAAAGCCTTATGTTCGGTGATTTTTAAAGTCAACTTCGAAAGGCATTCTAGTGGATTCTTTGCTATTTTAATAATACTATTAGCATACTTATTACTAGAAAAATATTGTAGTTTAAATTTGTAACAACCTGCCCCAAAACAGACCTAATTTCGACCCAACAAAAGCCTATTAAACTTTAGGCCCATCTCAAGGCGAGTTGTAAGGTTGATAAAATCAAAACAAAACACGGTACATAGAGCTATCTATCTATACTTTTAGAACCTCACAATGGAATGGATAAAATATAATATCAGAAACAAGTTCCCATCTCATAAAGAAAATCATTTCAGAAACATAACATGTTAAATATTACAACATGTTTACATAAAGCCTCCATGGTACAATATCTCAAAATATCATAACTGTCTGAACTAGTTACAATAAAAATAATTAAAAATCATAAATATATATATAACTGCCATAAGTGTTCACCTTCACCTTTGTCTCCTAAATCAGCATTACTCTCTCTAACCTATGTTGTAATGAGGAGTGAGTCTGAATAACAATTGTCTGGTGAAATGGAAATCTCAAGCTTTACCATAATTGTACTTGGGTAGTATTATTTAAATAAGAAATATGTCTTAGGTATTAAAATCATAACATACATATAATATCAGCTATAAGCCCAAAGGCCCTTCCAGTCCAACTACATAACATACGTATAAAGTCAACTGTAATCCCGAAGGCTGTTCCAGTCCAGCTATACAAAAGTCAATTGTAAGCCCGAAGGCTCATACAGCCCGACTATACAACTCTAACGTAACTAGCGTTTATGATATAAGAGGAAACACCTGAACCATTAAATACCCTTTATTGGGGATTAAGCAGACTCTACACATTTAATACCAATAAAATAGGCGGGTTCCCATCACTTAATACCTAACCAATTCCCAAATTATAACGCAACTATCATTAACGATGCGAGAGAGAACCTCTAAACCACTTAATACCTTTTTATTAGGGATTAGGCAGACTCTGACCATTTAAGACCTATAGATTAGGCAGTTTCCCGTCATTTTATAGCTAACCCAAGGTAGGTTCCTACATGGTTCTCACTAGCTGACATCATGAGAAACCTCATTAGGTCACTTAATACTTCTCCTAAGAAAGAGGCGGACCCTACCATAGCCATTTAATACCTCAACCCAAAGCGAACCTTTTCGAAGGATTTTACCTACCACATCCAAAATGCAATTTATGACCCATAACTCACTCGTGACATCTCACATTAGTCCGACTATTTATAGGTACTGGTAGCCAGATTGACTGGGCAAGTTTACCCTATAGAATTAGGATTAATCTCGTGTCCACTGTGGTTATTTATTATAGGTGACCCATATTAGTTCGCAAAGCCACACCATTAGTAGCCAGATTTAACTAGGAAGACTTTCATGTAGCTTTGGACTAACCTCTCATCCCTATAACTTAGTCATAGCTTATATGTATATCCTATTTATATACATCATCCTACCTGAATAATAATTGAGGCCATATAAGGTATCCCCTTATTATGCCTCTAATTAGGGATTAACTCCCTAATTTACACTAACTTCATTCCTACAATTTAATATTACATAACTATTCTAATAGTTTTAATTATCACGCTCAATACGCTATCGGTTTTAATAGTCTGTACGTTAATATTATATACGTATATTTTTACGCATGGAATTTAAGGTCTAATCATTACGTTATAATAATTCGATAAAAATTCATTACAAGATATTTTAAAATATCAATCTCATACAAATCTACTATCCCAATAAGAACTGCCACTACCATAGCCAAATAAAATAGGTTCGTATGAACATGGAATAGCTACAACTTTTTCCATGTTAATAATTTAGAATTCCTTCTCCGTTTTAAAGAACGGATCTTCACAAATTAGATCACTTATGTTCAATTCAACCTTTATATACATCATTTTGGAGTGTGAAAGGAGTTTCTTATTTATCCAAGTGATAGAAATAGGCGGTGCAAACTACAAACCATTCAATTCATAATTTACACACCATTTATAATTTATTTCTTTTTGAACCCTTTAGTACTCCAATTTAAAACAGGGGAAATAAGTTGAATGTACCATAGATTATCTAATTCTAAACAAATAGTTAGATTCTAATATATTAATACAAAAAACAATTATAATTCTAATACATACAAAGGTTGACATTTACTTAAAGAAATTATGAGGGTTTTAGATGTTATATTTTCGTTTACCAAAATTTCCTAAGGCATACATCAAATCCAAATAAATACTATTCAATTACAAAAATGTGTTATATTTCCACTCACAAAGAACTGTTTGCCTCCCTACTGGATTTGATTCCACTGTGCCTAATTCTGTTTCAGATCTCCCTCTTTTGGAATATATAACAAAGAAAATTGCATGTAGAAATTAGATTTAGAATCAGAAACTAGAGGACTAGAATCAGTAATCAAAAGAATTAAACATCTAAGCCTTTTACCTGAAATCCTAACTGATTCTGGAACCTAAAGAAGAAGAAGGGAACTGATTTATACCGCTCTTAATTCTCTGTTAGATATTTCCCCCTATTTGAACATACAATAAATAGATTGTGTGTGTATTAGATTTCAAAAATTAGAAGATAGGGAGAAGCATGATTAATTTAAATTAGAGATTAGAATTACTTACTAGAAAGTTTATTGTTTTTCAAACCCTAACGGGGAAAGATTTTGATAGAAATTCGCCGATGCTTACAAAATTTTTGGAGGAAAAGTGGGGGTCCAGGTGTTTATTTATAGATGTGAGAAGGAACCAGAACCGTTAGATTAAAAATAATAGAATCTGGATCATTAAATTAAACAAAACCCTAGCTGTCACCTTCAGAATAGCCACTTTTTACCCTCAAGCGGTTGACCCCCTAATACTAAGCGGTCGGCCTCTAGCGGTCGACCCCTTGGCTAGGGGCGGTCAACTCTTGAGGCCAGAAACGCCCAATTTATTTTGTTTCCGTTTTATTTTATTTATTACTCGGTTTAACTTATAAATTGCTATTTGTTCCGATGTTTACTTAAACGTTAAGTACCCCTTAACATTAGTTATTAGTTTTCAAATTTTATACTTTTCAAAGTTCAGATATTTCAAATTTAAACTTGTTTGAATTAATTTAAATTCGAAAACTTCAAACGTCCATGACTCTTTCATTTTAACTCCGAATTCAGCAAATTATATATGGAAATTGATGAGAAAATCGCCAATGGATGCAATGGTGCAACTTCGGTGACCAAATTCCAACATTTACAAGATTTCCATTTTTAACCGTATTTTAATTATTTAATTTCTTATTAAATTTAATGGGGTGTTACATTCTTCCTCCCTTAAAAAGGATTTCGCCTCCAAAATCACCAAGCTCAACCAAAAATGAAATGTGATTATGTATGCAAACATACTATAGATGAGCTCATTCCTAGCGTGAATGCAAGATCATGACATATAGGCATGTATTCAAACATCCTAAATATACATAAAATTCTATATGAGTGCAAAAATAACAGTAAAAAGTGTGGTAATCATCTCCTGCCATCCAATCTGGTAACTATAATGCAACCAAAAACTTATATTTTGGAGAGAAAAGTTTATCAGAGAAAAGGTCGGGATGAGAAACCTTCACCTTTTCTTCAGTTTCCCATGTGCTTTATACTGGGTTATCTCCCCATCTACTCTAACCAACCCGATTTATTAGATAACCCAAAGGAAAGCACATGGGAAACCGAAGAATTTAGATGAAGGTTTCTCATCCCAGGGGAAAGCACCCGGGATAAGAAACCTTCATCTTTTGTTTAGTTTTCTTCCGAACACTTCCCATGTGCTAGTGTTGTTTTCCATATTAAAATATCAGATAACCGTGTTACGGTTATAAGAAGACCAAGCTCTGATACCAAATGAAAGAGACTGTGCTATAGGATCGTGTAATATGGATGAATTTATAAACTGCTTGTGTGGAATAAAAACTAAGTAAGTAAATAATAATGCAGTAAAGTAAATGACACTAGAGATTTTTATACTGGTTCGAACTCTCGTTCTACGTCCAGTCCCAGACTCCTTTTGGAATTAAACTAGCAACCCTCACTTAACCCGGAAGAACATGTTTATACCACCTGAGCAACCGAACATGACTTCTACCACCTAAGAAACCGAATAGGACTTTTACCGCCTGAGCAACCGAACGTGACTTCTTTACAAATAAACAAAAGTATCAGACTGTAATATGCTCTTTAAAATAGCACTGATAAGTCAATGAAGTACAATCTTCCTATAATCTTCTCCTTTATGATATATAGTGTAATGTGATTAAAGAATGTGGAAGATAGAGTGATCAATGATCAGAGATTGTATGCAGTTTGAGTGCAAATTAAAAATAGAGAATAAGAGATAAGAATTCAAGAACACTAAAATCAGTTGAGTTAATTGTTTGTTGAATTCTAGACTCTATTTATAGAGTTTTAAGAGTTGCATTGTTTGATGAAAAGGAACGATGAAAAGAGAAAATGCAACCATTAGATTCGAAGATGTTTCTCTTCGTTGAAGAGAAGCATCCCTTCAGAAAACTAGCTGATATAAATAATCAGCTGGCTGAATTTTCAATTCAGCCTTATGATTTATTTGAAATTCGATACAGCAAGAAAATAGGCTATTTTTGGCCTCATTCATCCGTCTGAATGATACCATTCAGCCGGCTAAAACTTCATAATAAATTATGCTTTGTTTCAGCATTCAGACGGCCGAATGGTTACATTCAACCGGCTAAATGTAGCATGTTTTGTGCATGTGCATAGTTTGTGTACGCGTTAGTGTGTATATACCATATCGGAGAGATATTAACATATTTCTAATAATATACAGACTCTAAAACAAAAGAATAACAATTTCATAGCTTTCTGAATCTGAATCTTCAATGATTCTCCTGCATAAATGGTTAGTACACATGAATATTGACTTATACAGTTGTCACAATCAAAACGATGAAAATCGAGATTCTAACATTCTTCCTCCTTTTGATGATGATAATTATATAAGTATAAATAATATATTTATATCGCCATGAAACTTGTATGAAAATTCCCCCTGTTTATATGCACAAATTTTTTAACAAATATATACCGAATTTTTCCCTCTTTGTCATCGACAAAAAGTAGAGATAAGTAAAAGACTAGAGATAACAACACATAGATAACAGAAACGGAATTGAATAAATTTAACAATCACAAATCTTTTAAAGATAAAATTCCAAGTTCTCGTCTTAATTTTATAAAGATATTTTCATTTAAAGGTTTTGTAAATATATCAACCAGCTAGTTTTCAGAGGATACAAATTCCAATCTGATATATCCTTTTCAATATTATCACAAAGGAAATGATGATGAATGTTAATATGTTTAGTTCGTGAATGATTGACATGATTTTTAGATAAGTTTATAGCACTTGTGTTATCACAAAAATAGTTGATTTAGATAAATTAACTCTAAAAACTTGAAGTGTTTGTTGCATGTATATGACTTGAGCACATGCTAAGGCAGCATAAATGTATTCCTCTTCACACATCGATAGTGAAACACAATTTTGTTTCTTGCTGAACCCGGAGACTAAGGATTGTCCAATGAAGTGACAAGTCCTGCTCGTACTTTTTTGATCCATTCGACATCCTCCAAAGTCAGCGTCACTATATGATACTAACTCGAAAGGACATTCTTTCGGATAGAAAAGTCTGAAATCTTTTGTTTTGCTTAGATAACGTAATATTCGTTTCATCGCTCGCATATGTGATTCTTTAGGATTTGCTAGAAATCGAGCACATAAACAAACACTCATCATTTTGTCAGGTCTACAAGCAGTTAGATAAAGTAATGATCCAATTATACTTCGATATGATTTTTGGTCAACACTCTTGCCATCTTCATCTTTATCGAGATGTATTGTTGTACTCATTTCTTCATCTCTATCAAGATGTATTGCTGTACTCATTAGAGTTGGTTTGGCAGAAGTATTTTCCATACCAAAGCGTTTAATTAGATTATTACAATATTTTTCTTAATTAATAAAAATTCCATTATCTAATTATTTAATTTATAACCCAAGAAAGTAAGATAATTCTCCCATATGTGACATTTCAAATTCTTTGGTCATCATATTAGAAAATTCCTGACATAACTTATCATTTGAAGAACCAAAAATAATATCATCAATATAAATTTGAATAATTAAAATATCCTTTTTAGTTCATTTAATAAAAAGATTTTGATCAACCTTCCCAATTTCAAAACCAAAATCTATAAGATAACTTTTAAGACGTTCATATCAAGCACGAGGTGCTTGTTTTAGACGTATAAAGCTTTCTTAAGTTTATAGACATGGTATGGAAATTTTTCATATGAGAATAGAGGAGGTTTTTCAACAAAAACATTTTCTTTTATATATCCATTTAAAAATGCACTTTTAACATCCATTTGATAAATTTTAAAATTATGAAAACATGCAAAGGCCAGTAAGATACGTATTGCTTCTAGTCGTGCGACTAGAGCAAACGTTTCTTCATAGTCAATTCCTTCTTCTTGATTATATCCTTGTGCAACTAATCTAGCTTTATTCATAGTTATATTTCCTTGTTCATCTGCTTTATTTTCGAAAACCTATTTAGTAGCAATGACTGTTTGGTCATTTGGTCTAGGAACTAATTCCCAAACTTCGTTTCGTTCGAATTGGTTTAGCTCTTCTTGCATAGCTATAATCCAATAGTCATCAGTAGAGGCTTCGTTGGCATTTTTAGGTTAAATATTAGAAAGGAATGCTACATGGCCCATTTGATTAAGTTGATTTCTAGTTCTGACATGTGAATCAATTTCTCCTATGACATTTTCTACTGGGTGATCTCGTAAAATCCTAGGAGGAGAACTTAATCCATTTTCATTATGAACAATGTTTTCATCTTCTTCAAAATTATTTTGAGTAACCATATTTGTGACTGTCTTAGTTATTATCTCATCATCCTCAAAAAAATTATTAAACTTAATATTTTCATTAAAGGAACATGAAGTGTTTCTTCACTTGTTTTAGTTCTTTTATTAAAAATTCGATAAGCCTTACTTCGTTTCGAATATCCTACGAAAATACCTTCATCGGATTTTGTATCAAATTTTCCAAGCTTATCTTTTGTATTTAAAATAAAACATTTTGAACCAAAAACTTTAAAATATGAAATATTTGGTATTCTTTCATGAAATAGTTCATATGGAGTGTGTTTAGTTATTGGTCGGATGGAAACACGAATCAGAACATAATAGGCAGTTGCTACAGCCTCTGCCCAAAAATGTTTTGGTAAAGTGCTTCCGTTTAATAAAGTTCTTGCATATTCTTGTAAAGTTCTATTTTTCCTTTCTACAACTCCATTTTGTTGTGGTGTTCTAGGAAAAGAAAAATTATGGTAAATTCCCTTTTATTACAAAAATGTTCAAAAGCTTCATTTTTGAATTCACCTCCATGCTCACTTCTAATATTTTTAATTTTTAAAATTTTGAGATTTTGAATTCTTTTAGCAAAAATTTTGAAATTTTCGAAAGTGTCACTTTTATATTTCAAACAAATAGTCCAAGTATATCTTGAAAAATCATCTACTATAACAAACACATATTTGCTATGGTTTATAAATTGAACTTGAGTTAGTCCAAAAAGATCCAAATGCAATAGTTCAAGTGGTTGTACAGTAGAAATGTTTTTCTTTGATTTAAAGGATGATTTTGATAGTTTTCCTAATTGACAAA
The DNA here is from genome assembly GCA_030737815.1 of Allium fistulosum. Taxonomy (NCBI): domain Eukaryota; kingdom Viridiplantae; phylum Streptophyta; class Magnoliopsida; order Asparagales; family Amaryllidaceae; genus Allium; species Allium fistulosum. The sequence continues at coordinate 133,204,211 of CM060903.1, read as the reverse complement.
CATCACAAATATTTTTTACTTTAAAATTCATCTTTGGTAAACCTTTTACTAATTCATATTTAGATAATTTGTTTATAGCTTTGAAATTAATATGATAAAACCTTTTGTGCCATAACCAATGATCATTTTCTTTGGCTAATAAACACTTATTAGTATTGTAATTTATATTCATATTCAAAACATATATATTTTTATCTCTAAAACCTTCAAAAATAAGATTTTTATTTTGATCAAAAATGCTACACTTATTTTCGAAAAATGATATATTGAATCCTTTGTCACACAGTTGGCTGATGCTAAGTAAATTATGTTTTAAATAAACTAATAAAACATTTGTAATAAGAGGTAAATTAGATATACCATTATTGCTCACATCGCCTTTGCCGATGATATATCCTTTCTAATTGTCTCCAAAAGTGACAGATCCTCCATCTGAGTAGGTAATGTTTGTTAGCATCTCCTTGTTTCCTGTCATGTGTTTCGAGCAACCACTGTCCAATATCCATTTTCCTCTCTTTTTAGGTGGTACCTGCAAAATATAGAGTTAACATTAGTACCCACCATTTTATTTAGGTCCTAAAAAGTTAGGTCTTAGGAAACCAAACCCAAGAGGGTTTAGAATTCCTTTTAAAAATAATTTTTTTATTTTTGTGAACGGTTTCTATAAAAGATTTTATATATTTATTTCTAATCAAAGGATTACTTGTTTTAGAAACCCAAATCTTAATTGATTTAGAATAATTTGTAACTTTTGAAATTGGTTTTTCAATAGTATTATTATTCTTTTTGAAATTGTTATATAAAGAATCCTTTTTCTTTGGAATAGCTTTAGAGACTTGCTTATATCCTAGTCCTCTTTTATTTGAAACTGTTTGAGAATTTTCTATACTTTTAGAAAGATTTTCTCTACCTTTGTTAAAGTTATAGACATTCTTAGTAATATCATCTAATTTTGCTTTAAGACTAGAATTATCTAATTCCAATATTTTAATATTAGCTTTAAGATCATGATTTTCAACTAAAAGAGAATCATTCTTTTCCTTCTGAGTTTCTATTTCTTGACTTAACATAGAAAGTTGAGATGTCGTATTAGAATAAGATTCTTGAGTAGTTTCAAGTTCTTCTTCTAATAGTTTTTTCTTATCTCTTAACATATCTACCTCAATTTCAGTCCTATTTAATTTTTCAAGAGTTTCTTTATACTTTCTTTTGATGTTTTTTAGTTTATCAAGTAACTCTGAGTTTATTTCCAATAAGTCATCAAAAGTTAGAACACTTGCCTCGTCATTTGTGGCCATAAAACATACGTTGGCTTATTCCGTATCACTGTCCGAGTCACTATCTGATGATGAAGATGATTCTAAATCGTCCCAAGTGACAGAGAAAGCTTTCTTTTTGAATCTGTCTTTCTTGTGCTTAAATTTGTCTCTCTTTCGATCAGGACAGTCTTTCTTGATGTAGCCTTTCTTGTGACACTCATAACATTCTAGAGCAGAAGATGATGGTTTGTTGTTGTTGTTATTGTTGCTGGATCTGTTCTTGTTGTTTCTTAATTTGTTGCTCTTTTTGAATTTCAAAAACTTTTTGAAATTTTTAGCAATGAACGCCATATCTTCCTCATCTGAATTTGGTTCATCCTTTTCTGCTTGGATGCTATGTTCTTCTTATTTTGAGCCTGTACTTGTTTAGCCTGGACATTAACTTCATAAGACATTAGATTTCCTATCAACTCCTCTGGTTTAATGGTTGAAGTGTCATTAGCTTCTTCGATCGTTAGAGATAAGACATTAACTTCATAAGACATTAGATTTCCTATCAACTCCTCTGATTTAATGGTTGAAGTGTCATTAGCTTCATAAGACATTAACTTCATAAGACATTAGATTTCCTATCAACTTTTTGTTCCCACTCATTCGTTAGAGAGTTGCGGATTTTTGAAAAAATATCAAAGACTGTATATGTTTCTCCTAATGCTAAAAGAGAATGATATATATCTTGGAATCTAGAGTACATTTCATTTATTATTTCATCTTGCTTCATTTTGAAATTTTGGAACTGATTTTTGAGCATAGAAATTTTACTCTTCTTTACTTTGTTAGCACCTTCATGTGTAATTTTAAGTGTATGCTAAATTTCATAAGCTATTTTTACACATTCTCACTCTAATAAACTCATTTTTGTCTAATGAACAATATAACATATTCATGACTTTAGCATTTGCAGCAGCATCCAGTTTTTGTGTGTTAGACCATTGTGAATATTCTATAGTGGTATGGTATATTCAGTTTGAGTAATATTCCAGGTTTCATAACTATTAGCTTGTATATAAATTCTCATCCTAGTAGCCCAATAGTTATAGTTCATTCCGTTAAATAATGGTGGTCGTGCAGTAGACTGACCTTCAAGGAAACTTGTGTTAGTTACTGTGCTAGTGTTGTTTTCCATATTAAAATATCAGATTACCGTGTTACGGTTATAAGATAACCAAGCTTTAATACCAAATGAAAGAGAATGTGCTATAGGATCGTGTAATATGGATGAATTTATAAACTTCTTGTGCGGAATAAAAACTAAGTAAGTAAATAAATAATGCAGTAAAGTAAATGACACCAGAGATTTTTATATTGGTTCGAACTCCCATTCTACATTCAGTTCCATACTTCTTCTGGAATTAAACTAGCAACCCTCACTTAATGTGGAGGAATAGGTTTATACCGCCTGAGCAACCGAATAGGACTTCTACCTCCTAAGCAACCGAATAGGACTTCTACCGCCCGAGCAACCGAACAGTACTTCTTTACAAATAAACAAAAGTATCTGACCGTAATATGCTCTTTTAAAATAGCATTGATAAGTCAATGAAGTACAATCTTCCTATAATCTTCTCCTTTATGATATATAGTGTAATATGCTTGAAGAAAGTGGAAGATAGAGTGATCAATGATCAGAGATTGTATGCAGTTTGAGTGCAAATTGAAAATAGAGAATACGAGATAAGAATTCAAGAACACTAAAATCAGTTGAGTTAATTGTTTGTTGAATTCTAGACTCTATTTATAGAGTTTTAAGAGTTGCATTGTTTGATGAAAAGGAACGATGAAAAGAATAGATGCAACCATTAGATTAGAAGATGTATCTCTTCGTTGAAGAGAAGCATCCCTTCAGAAAACTAGCAATTATAAATAATCAACCGGCTGAATTTTCAATTTAGCCTTCTGATTTATTTGAAATTCGATACAGCAAGCAAACATGATATTTTTGGTCTTATTCAGCCGTCTGAATCATACTATTCAGTCGGCTGAAACTGCATAATAAATTATGCTTTGTTTCAACATTCATACAACTGAATGGTTACATTCAGCCAGCTGAATGTAGCCTGTTTTGTGCATGTGCACAGTTTGTGTACATGTTAGTGTGTATATACCATACCAGAGAGGTTTTAACATATTTCTAATAATATACAGACTCTAAAACAAAAGAACAACAATTTCATAGTTTTTTGAATCTGAATCTTCAATGAATCTCCTGCATAAATGGTTAGTACACAAGAATATTGACTTATATAGTTGTCACAATCAAAATGATGAAAATCGAGATTCTAACATATATGATACTCGTATGACCACCCCTGTAGAGCCAAGGACTACTCAACATCCCATTTCTCGGTACTCGAATTCATGCCACTTAGTAGGCCAATACCTAGACTACACCCTCGTAGACAGCCCAAGGTACTCGGATCGAAATATCGTGTGATTCGAGGCAACCCCATAAGCCCAAGTGAGTGTCCTCATATACCCATGCTTTACGAGTACACATCAAAACCTACGGATATCAACGATCCCTTTGCATATGTTATCTATAGCAAAGCTAATCCTAGAACTATCCTTACGACTCTCGTCTGAAGTCGTCGAGGTTAGGGACTACTCTAGATAGCTATCGTCGGTCATAGAATGTCATCGTGCGTCCCATAAGCTCCGTCCAATAGTTCCTTCAATTCGGCTAATTTGAATCTCGAAGTATAGCGATCCCTCATCTAAGCCATCATGGAATCATCATCATCGAATCAAGTGTCATCATCATCGGAAACCGTCACTGATCCATCTCTAAAGGACTATAATTCGAGCATATGAACTCCTAACGATATGAAAGTCAAAACGTAGTCTTATGAGACCTTCCTTGTCCCCCCATATCGATCTCACCAAATATGGGACAAAACCCATAGATAGGTACCGATCTATGAGGACCGAACCATCTCCCCCAATCCATAGCCACCAATTATCGCTACCGATCCTACACTTCACACATGAGCTCTTATACACTTCCCCATGCTCCTTTATGCATCGTGGCTTGATTGGGTCAATTCACATGGATCGGTACCGATACATGGAGACCGATCCCACACTTCATTTTTTAGCTCCAAATCACTCCACCATGCTCCAAAACATTTATGGGTCGAATGGGTTAACCCCTATGGATCGGTACTGATCCATAGGGTTGAACCCATACATAGCCAAAATCACATGATGTTGGCTCCACCCTCTTGCTTCCATATTCCTATGCCCTGATCCATACTCCAAGCTACTCCACCGATCCATGCTACCGAGTCTCATCGATCCATGCCTTTGACCTCTATCGATCCATACTTTAAACGTCCATATCTTGAGCATACGAACTCCAAATAGCTTGAAACTTGGTGTGCAACCTTATAAGGTCTTCCTTATTGCCTCAAATTGATCACATCCAATTTGGGGTAGATTTTATGGATCGTCACTGAACCATAGATCCAAATCCTCAAATGAACAGTAGAAGGCACGAAATCCAAGGCTCCTCCAATAGCAAATCTCTAATCCCAAGAGCTAATCACGCTAATCTCCTCTTAATGATGTAATTTGGCTACTTAAAATAGTTTTAATGGTTGTTTTTTGGTCAATGGAGGTTAATAAAGGCCTTTAACTATTTTTGGGGGTTGTCAAATGATGGTGATGAGCTCCCATTAGCCTTCTCTTACCCTAAAACCAAAATGGGCTATGGACCTCAAAGCTAATGACCCTAATTTCCCACTTAAGCTTTTCAATATCAAAGAAAACTTCAAACAATCATTACTCTCAAACGATAAGTCCGTTTTCTTTATATGACTACTCTACGAAAAGGAAAACCAACATCCGGATCTAGTGGAAGTGGTTTCATACTCTAATTCAGCTTCTATCAAAGTTATAGTCAATACAAGATTTACAGGGGCAAAATGATCACATAGAAATTCACCAAAAAATCATGGATGTGGGAAATGTCCCTAAGACTCATTTCTCGAAATATTAGAACCATGCGAACTCATATGAAAATAATATAAATATCATATGATCCTTCGATACATATAGTATGGGTCTTTACATTCTCCCCCATTTTGGAATTTCGCCCCCAAAATTACATAATGAAGTTAATAGGGTCATCCTCCATGCCTAACAATCATATACAAGCATTGGAAACCATCACATATCAAATATGCATACATAGCAATAAATGGAAAAGAAAGCATCTAAGCCTATCCTAGCATGCAGGATATTATGCCATGGTATATTTCATGATATCGTAAGTGAAAGCAAAGCGATGGATAAGAAATCTCACCAAGTAAAGAGCTTTAGATATGCCATCCTCATGCTCTCCTTAGTCTTCCAAGTGCAATCGCCTTCACTATCACTCCACTGAACCTTTACCAACTTCATCGTCTTCCTCCTAAGCTGCTTCGTATCACGTCAGACGATACGAATTTGCATGCGAGGTCTTGAAGCTTCTGGTTCAATCTCCATATCATATAGCTGATCCGGTGCGATAGTTACGCCTGAGTCATGCACAAATTTCCACAAATGAGAGACATGGAAGAAATTGTGTACTCCCACCATTCTTTGAGGTAAGTCGACTCTATAAGCAAGGTTTCTAATCTTCTCTAATATCGGAAAAGGACCAATAAATCTCGATGCCAACTTCCCTCTACTACTGAACCGTATGGCATTCTTCAATGGAGAGATCTTAACAAATACCATGTCATTGATAGAGAACTCCAAATCTCGACGTTTCTTATCAGCATAGCTTTTCTGTCTGTCTTGTGCAACTTTCATTCTTGCCGAAAGGTATCAATCTTCTTTGATGTTTCTCTAACCATATCTGACCCAAGTATCAGTTTCTTAACCGCTTTCCACCGACAAGAAGAAGCAATGCACGGTTGGTCATATAATGCCTCGAGTGGTACCATACCAATGCTAGACTGATAACTGTTATTGTATGCAAATTCAACAAGGTGTAAGTGATCATCCCATGAGCCTCCAAAGTCTAGCATGCAAGTGATCCTCTAAGATACGATTCACTCTCTCAGTTTGGCCGTCAGAGAGTGATAAGCTGTGCTAAGGTGTAGCTCTATCCCGAATGCCTCTTGTATGCTATTCCAAAACCCATTAGTGAAAAATGGGTCTTGTTTACTCACAATGCTCTTTGGCACGCTGTGGAATCATACTATCCACTTCACATACAAGTCGGCCAGTTTGGCTGCCGTACTACTTAACTTGACGGGCATAAATCTGGGGCTCTTGGTCAATCGACCGACTATGATCCAAATGCTATTGTACCCTACTCAAGTCCTCGGTAGTCCATCGATGAAATACGTCGATACTTGTTCCTATTTCCACTCGAGAACTTCTAGCGGTTGCATCAGACCACTAGGCTTCTTCTGCTCTACCTTAACAAACTAGTAGTTTATGCATTTTGAGATGAATGCCCCAACGTCTTTCTTCATCCCTTCTAGCAGTAGGTTTGTCTCATATCACGATACATCTTATTACTACAGGATTAATAGTCAATCTTGAATGATGGCACTCTCAGAGCACCTCATCCCTCAATCCATCAACATCAAGAATAAACAACCTCCCATCTTTACGGAGCCAACCATCTCAATCGAGTCCATACTATCTTATATCCCCGTACTATCTCATATCCTTGGACTTTATTCCCGCTTCAATATTAGAAATAATCTCAGCTAATTTAGCATCGCACCTCTGATTGGTACCAATTTTCTCAATAAGAGTAGGTTTGATAGTCAAGTTCGCCAACCTCTCTGGTTCTAGCTCACATCTTGGTCGAAAATCATAACGAGCAATATACTAACTGTGTCCACTCTAGGGACATAGCTCCTAAGCTGGCACGTCTCCTACTCAAGGCATCGATAATTGCATTACCTTTGCCTGGTGTATATGCAATATCAAAGTCATGGGAGGCTAGAAACTCTAATCATCGCTGCCGACGAAGGTTGAGATCCTTTTACGAAAAGAGGTACTTCAATGATTTATGGTCGGTGAACAGCTCGAACCACTCTCCTAAAAGATAATGCCTCCAAATCTTCAGCGCAAACACAATCTACGCTAACTCAAAATCATGGGTCGGGTATTACTTCTCATGTGGCTTCAGCTGTTGACTAGCATATGCAACAACCTTACCTCTCTACATCAATACTACACCTAATCTAGTACCACATGCATCCGTGTATTCCGTCATCCCCTTATTCATTCTCGGAATAGTCAATACTTGTGCACTCGTCAACTTTTCCTTTGGATACACAAATGCCTGCTCACATCTCGCATCCCAAGTAAAAGTCTGATTCTTTTCGTCAAGTGAGTCAATGATGCTACTATCTTAGAGAAGTTTTAGATTAATCATCTATAATATCCATCTAACCCCAAGAATCTTCTCACAGCTGTAGAGTTTTTGGGTCTAATCCAATCTTGGACTCGTGCAACTTTTGTAGGATCAATGGCAATGCCCTGCTTAGAAATAATGTGACCCAAGAATCGCTCTTTTCTCCTCTAGAAGTGACATTTAGAAAACATTGCCTTCATTTGGTGCTCTCCTAACACCTCTACTACAATCCTCAAATGTGTCTTGTGTTCTTCCACTGTCCGTGAATATAGAAGAATATCGTCGACAAACACAAGCATGGATTTATTTAGCTGATCCCTGAAGGCATGGTTCATGAGATCAACAAAGTATGCCGGTGGATTGGTTAGCTCGAAATGGCATAACCAACCACTCATAGAAACTAAAAATGTGGTAATCGACACAATCTCCTCTAAAAGTGCCATACTTAATCAATTAAAAATATTGTTTTAAACTTAACATATAAGAGAATATGAGAGGGGCAATTTAGGTAGACCAAACTTTCACCATTTAAACCCTCTCCCCCTCATTACATTCTCACTTTACTCATTCATGAAACAATCAAAGAAAATATAGAGGCCGACCATAACTCAAGCTAGGGGAACAAAATCAAGAGGATTCAAAATGGAAAAGAAGCTTAAGGATACTAAAGCAATAACAAATCTCAACTCCAACAATTAATCAAGGAAAATCATATAAGAATCATCTCACTTTTCTTGTTTTAAACTCGGTTATGGATGGTATCCAAATAAATGTTGTTTGTTTTGCCAAGATATGGTTGTTTACTCATTGTTTGGATAGAATAATGAATTATGGAATTTTTAGAAAATTATTTGATTGGGTTTTAAGGGTAAAACCTAAGTTTTTAATCTCTAAATGGTTCGAATTTTCGATATGTTGTGTAAAATGATATTTTGGAGATGGACTTTTAATTTCATAATTTTCCAAATTATAGAGGATATTTTATGAATTTCCTAGGAAGGAAATAACTTAATTTTGGATTTTAATTATTTAAAATAATTAAATATGGATTTTGGCCCTGAAATCTTTATATGATAAGGATATCATATTTTTGAATTCCTATGAATTTTTGGGATTTTTCCCAAGTGATTTCGATTATGGTGAATTTATTATACTAGATAAGCATATAAATAGGAAAATTAACTGAGGATATTAATTAATTATTATAATATTATTTTGGAACTTGAAATTATAAGATGGTAGAAATTTCTGAAAAGGATTGGTAAAAGGTTGTTTTATCCAATAGAAATTGGATAATAATTGTGATTTGGTGAAAAGTTTTTACTTTAAGAAGTAATAAAACAGTTCTTATAAGAATTATGGCAATACCATGCCACCCTATCATCTTCGAGCTAAAGAAAAGGCCGCATTCATGGTTATCGACGTCGTAGTGAAAGGAAACATAGGACAGTGGTTCTAAGTAGGCCGAAGTCGACGTCGTCGACAACATATTATAGGTGGTAATGGCACTTCGTGATTCCTTATATGTTTTGAAAGCTTTAGTGTTGACATTGATGATGTCGCCTGTCTATACCGCCATTTTAAAATGATGACGCGCCTAATCACTTCATTTATTTTCAAGACTAAGATAGTAATGCCACCTTTATTGGCTTCGACACTATATGTTATTCGGCATAATAGCCGAAGTAGTTTAAGTATAAAGGTTCTATAACATTGTCAAGGGGCTTGGGGTTGATGTGCATCAAGGCCGGTGCCTTATGCTTGAGTGTCGATGCCTTTTGGCCACGACGTCACACTTCATCTCTTTAATGCCAAAGAGTCTTGTTTTCGAAGTTAATCAAAACTTTTTTAAAAGGGGCCAGAGAGGCTTATGTTTTAAAAGGTCGACGACCCTATGTCTTCGCAGTTAGCCAAATAACTTATAAAAGTTTTTAAGTTTTGTTTTAATAGGCGGATAGCCTATAGTTATTGAAGGTCGACAACATCAATTTCGACTTGAATTTTTCTTAAGCTTAAAAGAATCTATGTTTTATCCTCAACCTTGGTTAAAGGTCCACGCTGATTCAATAAAGCACGTGTTTTGTTTTGTTTTATTAAAGGCGAAGAGCCTTATGCTTCTACTTCGACGTAGTCATTGGGGATATCAATGCCGTTTTAAAATTTGTAAACTTCAACACTATCATTAGGGGCACCTATATAGATGAACTTAGACATTAATCTTAATTAACTCAATAAGGGCAGCGAGCTTATTGTTTTACGACTTTGATTCTAAACATTGGGGATACCAATGCTATTTTGATTATAGATGTCGATACCATCATTGAGGATACCAAAGTAGGTTAGTTTCGACTAGATATGTTATTGACTTTGACTTTAAACCTTGGGGATGCCATTGTTTGTGCTTAATAAATTCGACATGGTGATACCATTGTTTTTCACTTTGAAATGTTATAGCTATAAGGGGATACATGTAGGTAACATGAATTAAATTGATATATGTGGGTACATGAACTAAATTGAAACATGTGGGTGACATGAATTAAATTGCCAAATGATGGGTTTGTAGTCATCCTAGGAAAACTATGGGATGTGAGATGGATACTCCACATCATGTTGGAGATGGATAATCTCTATAAGAATAATGATGGGTTCATAGTCATCCTAGAAAAACTATGGGATGTGTGATGGATAGTCAACATCATTTAAGTTAAATGGAATATGTGTGATGGATAGTCCACATAATTTTAAATAATTAAACCATATGTGATGGGTAGTCAATATGGTAGGGAATGGGTAATCCAAGTAATAATTGTATCTGAGATAGATAGTCCATATACTATGAATATGTTTAAATGCGAGACAGATAGTCCACCAAACTATAAGGCATGTAGTCGGTTTAAATTGTGACGGATAGTCATTTGAAATTAAGATGGATAATCTTATGAATTGGGATGGGTAATCCAACATATGTTGCATGATATTTTCTATGTTATAACCATTATGGTTGCAGAAGAATAGTATATGGTTGTTATGTTTTAGTTGAGATACCAATGAGGGAAAACCCGGTTCAACTCAACGGCGTGGTCTCACTAGATATCTATTTGGTTCGAGATGGTAGGTTATTATTCACACCAGATTGTTGTCTGACCCGAAGTTTTTGTTTTTCCCCTTAAACTCTTGGGTACTCATTTGAGTAGGTCGGGAGTAAGGGCTTTCAGGTTCCAGTTAGACGAATAAGCTTCTGGAGACCTGTGGGAGGCAATATAGCTATTAGGAACTATATCTATTTGCGTTATGTAGTTTGGTTTTATCTATTTGGATGTAATGGCAATTTTATAATTTCCAAGGATTTGACTCTGATCAACCAAAGGGGCTTCTTAATATGTCGCTCTTCGAGTATTTTGTAATTATTATATTTTCTCTAAACGTGGTATTACGGTTAGATTATGTAATGAAAATGAAATATCATTTGTGAAATGAGATATAATTTTTTTTATTAAACGATGTTGAATTTTTTTCATATTCATGTGCTTTTGATTATTGATATGATTACATAGTCGCATTTTGTCACCAAAAATTAATAACTATGGATGACAACATTCGTAGCAGTTAGTTTAGGCCTCAAAATGGGGGGGGTGTTACATTATCCATCTTCATGGCAAATACTACTGGCGCTCTCCACTCAAATATACTCCTACGAATGAACCCCTTTTGCGAAAGCTCATTCACTTGCACCTTAAGCTCTCTCTGCTCTCTAGGTGCCATCCTCATCGACGACATCACTATCTGTCTGGCATCTTTAACTAAATCAATATGGAACTCGATCTCTCTATGCGGTAGAAGTCTAATTACTTCCTCAAATTCATCTGGATACTCCCTAGCAATAGGCACTAATGACAACTCGTCATGTGGGACATCGAGCGAATATATAGAAATCTAACCATCACATCATCATCTGAAAGGCAGCTTAACACTACCGTTCGCCTACCATCTACCCCTATCGTCACCAACGACTTCTCACAATCCACCATCACTCCTATCTATGAAGCCAGTCCACTTCCAAAATGGTACCAATCCCAACGAAACCCAAACAAAACAGCCGCAATCAAAAGGACGTCCATGACTCGATAAGACTAATCCATGACAAACCATACACAGCCTAGTGGAGCCTCCAACGGGGTTCATCACAATCAAAGGTTGGTCAACTATTTCAGGTTCCAACATTAACTTATCTACCAAGTCACTAGATATGAAGGAATGTAAAGCCCTGGTACCGAATAAAACTTATATAGATACATCATAAATGGAAAGCATACCTTGAATAACGATGCCTTTCCCCTTATCTTTCGTCGATGGAGCATTTGACGAAGTTGGAACAACATTGATAGCATACGCTTTCACCACCTGCTTCTTCTTAGGCAACTCGGGACAATCCTTCTTGATATGTCCGAGCTTGTTGCAGCTATAACATTTCTTCCCTTCGGCTTTGCAGTCTCTATTATAATGACCCTTTGCTTCGTAGTTATAGCCAGTCAACACTAGCTTGACCTTCTTCCTTTAGCCATCTTTGTTCTGAAACTGCTTCCTTTTATTATTCCCTTTCTTCTTGCCTTCCCAACCCGATTGCTACTTTGGCTCTTTTATAGGAATGGTAATTTTCGGTTTCGGATACAGACGTTTATGCCTCAGGGCCTTCTCGACCATCATCTCAAAATTCTCATTAATATGGCCCACAAGTCACTGCACTAAGTAGTTATCTAAGGCAATGATAAATTTCTCATTCTTCTTTAATGGAGTGTCAATGAAGGACATCTCATATTTCGACAAAGTATAGAACTCAACAGCATACTCGGAGGCATTCGTATCCCCCACTCCAGATCCGCAAACTTACGGAACAAAATTGACCTTTGAACTGCAGGAATAAATTTCTCCTCAAATCTAGCTTTGAACTGGTTCCAAAAGAATTGATCCTCGGGAGTGGCAGCCCTTACTACATTCCACATGTTCATGTCTTGCCCTTGAAGCTATCAGGAAGCCAATCATCTTTTCATAGCATCATCCAACTTTAAGTCATCGAAAATCCTTTCACACGGATCAAGCCAATCCTATAGTTCCATTTCCGATTTTGTTCCTTGGAACAGTTTACAACTACGACTAGCAAAGTCCTTGTTCAACTTAGCGAAATCGGCTCTGGGTGCCTGCATTGGAGCACTGCCATCAGCAACAACATTCAGAGCAACCACTTAGGAAATTTGCAGCATGTTCCTCATCATAGTATTAAACATGGTCTGCAAATTGGGATTAGCAGCCCTTGAGCCAACTCGTTCCTCGACTCCAGAGATGGAGTTCCTAGCAGCGTTCCTTGTTTGGTGACTCATCGTTCAATCTGTAATAAGGACGATCAATCTCTTTATGAGGAATCCCACTTAAGTAGTACTGATGTGTGTAGTGTGACTTATGTATTATATATTCTACTATATAGTTTTGAGAACCAAAATATATAACAAGCATGTGCTATCGTGTGTATATACACTCTCTCGATCCAGTCTAAGGTGAGAACTCCTACCCTATCTCTACTAGATCACAATATTCCTTAGGTTAAACAATGCAACCTTCGCTTTAATACAAAATGTGATGACTACCCTGCATCGCCGACACCCAATATACCTGTATAGTGCACTATAGCGATGCTTGGTCGATGTGGGGTGATCATCAATGGTTGTAAAGTATATAAGCAACATAGAACCTGTCGTATATCCCATAATGCATTGAATAAAATATAATAGCAAACATCTCAGATATAAGATAGGCAAGATAATAAATAAATGAATGAATCACAACATCAGAGTATGCAGATCCATACGGTAAGCAACATAGGTCATAGAGTTATACATCAAATAATAACTCATAAACTATCTCTTAATAGTAAGGCACCAACAAGCTTCATAGTGTTGTGCAGTAGAATAGCAAATACATACATATAATAATATAAGAGAATAGCCTCCTGCTCGCCACTGGTCCAGCTCTACGTGCTCACCAGACCCGATACCCATAATCTACTCATTTAAGAGTGCATAGAGTAATAATAAGCAAAGCATAAAACTCTAGAGCAGATAGTAGTCTGGTGTAAGAAGTAGAAATCTCAAATACTATAAAGGCAATAAACTAGGAAAAATGGTATGGAAAATCATACCTGACATGTCCCTGCATGTCCCTGCATCCACAGAGTTAGCACATATAAAAGGTATACGCTACTCTATGATAATCATCATGGGTGTACTGTGTATCAAGGTACTAAGGGTGCCTAGACATCACCATCGGTAATATCTACATCGTGTGACATTCCTAAGGTGGTTAAACAATCAAACAAACACAATATCCATCATTCATCCTCACATTCGCTCACTCGGTGCATTGGATATATGATACTCGTATGACCACCCCCATAGAGCTAAGGATTACTCAACATCCCAATTTCTTGGTACTCAAAACCATGCTACTCAGTAGGCCAGGACCTAGAGTGCACCCTCAAAGATAACCTAGGGTACTCGGATCGAAACATCGTGTGATCCGGGGCATCCCCGTAAGCCCATGTAAGTGTCCTCACATACCCCTTCCTTACGAGTACACATCAAAACCTACGGATAGCAACTATCCCTTTGCATATGTCATCCATAGCAAAGCTCATCCTGGAACCGTCCTTACGACTCTTGTCTGGAGTCATCGTGGTTAGGGACTATACTAGACAACCATAGTCAGTTGAAGGATGCCATCGTGTGTAACGATCTGCCTTTTTTCCACCTAAAAACGACACTTAATACATCCTTGGTATTCATGTGCTGATCATTTATATGTCCAATAGACAGGTCGGTTGGGATGAAGAAAGAAGAATACGGAACATAATCTCACATCGTGACGAGCAATATATAATATACACAAAATCTTTACAAAAAGAAATCATATTTATTTATACACAACATCAGAGTACACTATCCTACTATCAGCCTGGACAGTTATAATAGCTCGTCCTTAAAAAAGATGCTTAACACAAACATAAAAGAATGCAACGGAAAAGTAAAAGGTATGTGGCAATGCCTTGGAGGTATCCAGCTCGTCTCCTGAAAGATTAAAGTATCCAGCAAAATCTGAAAAATATGCTCGGCCTGACCCGAGCATTCTAAGAAAATAATGTCCAGATAAATTCGGTAAACCAGCATGAGGAAGCTCTATCAAATCATATTGATTTCTACTTTTGAAAACCTTTTTCAAAATAAAAGGTATCTCATAAGACCTCGCAACACATAAACACAGACGAATTTTTACCTTATGATAACCAAAACATTTTTATTATAAAATCCAGTGATATTATAACAATGTCTATAGGTTTAAAATATCAATAATCATGTAGCTATGATGTGTGTACATCACGATAATAATAAGTAAACAATCAAAAACCGAAGTCGCTTATTGGAGAATGGATTCTAACAATGGCAAGGTAAGGGACTACCTTCCCTACAGTACACCTTTAGATAAATGTACCGAGAGATTGAAAACCTTTCGACCTCAGCATAACAAGGCCAGCCTACCCCTTACTGGATAGTACCAAATATAATCATCCCTAGGTTGCAATCCAACAACCAAAATGAGCCCCGAAGCATACATAACAAAGAGATAATCTCAATCTTGATAATGGATGACCATACCCTAATGGGAGCGACTCACATAGCCTTGCAGCTTCCCCTGTTTTAGCCATTCCCGGGTTATGAGGCTTGAAAGGCTACGCTCTTACCATTTCCTCATAACAATTCCCTCTTGGAATGCTAACACTGCCCTCCAGGCAGAAATGCAATGCTAGTATTCATCCATACCAAGTTCGTTCTGGGTCTAAACGAAACCGAAGGCACTACCTCTACTACATCCACTTTGGAATCTCACTCAAGATTAGTAGTAAGTAGCCCTTGCACTTCAACGAACTCTGTCTTAGATCATCTTCAAGATGTATTCCATTCGAACGCACATGTCAGTTTGAAGTGGTTTTCGGATAACATGTCTGATCCCGATCTCTCCAAGCCAACAACTGATAATTTCCAGTTGACTCTATCCCGGTTCTCTCAGAAGTAAGCGGACTATATAATATATCATTTAAAGCTAGAGATGTTTCACCAGAATGAGTTCTCCCAAGAGAACTCAGACCGTATGAACACGTGAAGCTCTTATTTACTTCCTAAGTCAAAACTGGGCAAGATTTGATAGTCGGTTATTTAACTATCAAATAAACACAACAATCTAGAGATTTAATTTCCTATAGCAATCAATAAGCCTTAGAATAAATCTGTCATTAACTAAATCTATTTTTCAAAATATTTATTAAAATATTCATACACTTATCACATCGGCATAAGTATATTCACAAAACATCATGAAAGATTTCTTATTTCAAAATCTTATTAAAAGGATAAAAAAAACAAATGTTATTCAAAACAGAGATAAGGATAACCTCAAACACTATTCCTTCAGTGTTAAGTATGGAACGAATGTTCCATACCATCATAATTAAAAAGGTTAGTTAAAGGAAATCCAATCTCAATTTCTTTTTTTTAAATTTCTTCAAAAAGTCCTTTTAATAAATCTCTTTCATTTACGAAAATCTCCTTTACTTAAATTCCAAATCCATTTATAAAACTCTTTATATATCTCCAAGTTTATTTATAAAACTCTTTTACAAATATCCAAAATCATTTATAAAGCTTCTTTATAAATATCCAAAATCATTTATAAAACTCTTTTATAAATATTCACAATCATTTATAATACTCTTTTATGAATATCCACAATCATTTATAAATCTCTCCCCAAATTCAAGACCTCCTTTTTAATTTATAAAACTCCTTTGATAAACTTTCCTTATTTTAAAGAAATCTTTTTTAATAAACTTTAATCAATAAAGTTCCTTTGATAAACAATCAATTATTTAGAACACCTTTAAATAAATAATTGCTTAATTATCCTTTAAATATCATATTTAAAAATGATAATAAACTTTAGACCATTTTCAAAAAGGATAAAGGTTAAATATTTGACTTCACAAGTTTGGAAAGAGGCTTAGCAACCATAATGGTTCACATTTAATTAAGTTTAACTTTTCAAGTTATAAAATGAGTATTTACATAACAAGCAGATATGTAAAGGCAATCAACCAATAACAATCAACCATCATATAGGTAAATGTCCAAGTGACCAAAATAGCAAAATGGGTTTATATTCTGCTTAAATAGATATCAACAGAATCTACTTAGCGAATTATGGCAGAACTGTGGTTTAATCTACCAAACAGATATCCAATATAACTTAATTAGCAAACGGTGTTTTATTCTACTAAACAGATGTCATTGGGTTTCATATTCATTCGAGGTTACTTGAGGGTAATCGAAAAAGAAATCCCTTGGATTTAATAACATTCTTTAAAAGAGAATTGCTTTAAAAACAAACCGGTCTTTAGAAATAAAGTGGTTTAAAACTTTAAAACCTTTATTTAATAATTAAATAACATTTAAACTCTTTATTTAAATAATAATTTAACATTTAAATAAATAATTAAATCATAAATGGAGCTTTAAATAAATAATTAAATAATAATTTATATTTTAAAAATAATAAACCATAATTAATTATTATTTAATAATTAAATAGTAGATTAAACATTTAAGTAAATAATTAGATAATAATTAACCCTTAAATAAATAATTAAATCAAAATTAATTTTTATTTAATAGTTAAATAATAAATTAAACCTTCATTTAATAATAAATTAAATCTTAATTAAGACCTAATTCAATCTTAACTTAATTAGTAATTTAATAAATATGTAAACCCTTTCTTAAATAATAATTAAACCTTAATTAATAATTAATTAAAAATTAACCCTTAAATAAGTCATTAATTAATAATTAACCTTTAATTAAATAAGTAATTATAATTTACTCATGTGATTTATAATTAAGTACTAATTTCCGTTATTAACTAATGACACTAATTTCCGTTATTAACTAATGATTAAGTACTAAGTACCTAACTTAATTTATTAATTTAATAATCATTAAATAAATAAATAAATAATTTTTATTACTTATAAATTATTTTAAAAACACTTTTCAAAAAGATACTTAAGTGAAAACAATTTTAATTGCAAAAAATGTTTGCTTTTACGAACTGTATCTATAACGATTATCGTTATATGACCCTTAATTTCAAAACTTGATGTTTATCTCAACTTAACTTCAAAAATTTTAACTTTATACTTTAACTACTTTATAAAATTAGTATAAAGTTTTGAAAAACAAAACTTTGAAGACCCACATTTTCAACCCTCAGAAATCGACACTAATACATCCATGGTATTCACATGCTGAATGTCCAAGTGCCGGAAAGACAAATTGATCAACGGTAAAAAGAAAAATAAAGACAAAACAAAATCTTACACGAATGGAATAACATATATTATTTCAATATATAATCTTTAAAAGGAAATTTTAAATACATACATCAGAGTCTATCCTAATCTCAGCCTGGATAGCTATAAAGCTCTGTTCCTACTAATGCTGAATATAAACAATAAACAAATGTGGTGGAAATGGAAATGGATAACCATCTAGAAAGAAAACTATAGCTCCTGCTCCAAGCTCCTCCAAAATGTTCTAAGCTAGATCTGAACCACTTGGCTACCCGAAAAAACAGGGCACCCAAAGTTAAAGAAAATAAACTCTGGGTCAGTCATAAAATTGGTGTGAGAAAACTCAAAACACGAATATTTATGAAAACAAATGGTATCTCATAAGACCACGCCGCACATAAACATGGATGAGTTTTTACCTTATGATTACCAAAAAATTGCTATGTAAAATCCAGTGATATTATAATAATGTCTAGATTACAAATACATATTAGTCATAGCCGAAATTGTTACATTAATTAAATTCCAGCATAATAGGTGTACAACTAAGTCCGAAGGCACTTATTGGAGAATGGATTTCATACAATGACAAGGTAAGGGACTACCTTCCGTACAGTACGTCTCTAGAGGAATGTACCGAGAACCCATAGATGATCCTCTGCATTTGGAAAGACCGGCCTACCCCTTTCCGATAACCAACACAATGATCCTGAATAGTACCGAATATGACATCACCCCGGTCATTCCCGACCTATCCGTGGCCACAGCATACACAACAAACCCGATATATAGAGGGTACTCTAGAAAGATGATGACCATACCCTAATGGGTGCGACCCACATAGCCTTGCGGCATACCCTATTTTAGTCATTTCCGGGTGTGAGGCCTGAGGTAACGTATTAATTTTACAAAACAAATCCCACTTTGAATGCCACATTGCTATTTCTAATAACACACTATTGATTTTCACAGAAGTACAACCCTCCAATTTTATATGCCTCAGGGAAGGGTGCTAAGTGTAAGCGGGGTTACCTCCTCACCACCAAACAGATGTACGTTTGTCAAAAGTCAACGTACGTGGTCTTAGAAATGCAATGTCAAACACTCGTCCATACAAGTTGTCCAGAAACAGGACAAACTGAAGGCACTCTTCCTACTACATCCTATTTAGGAATCACCCCTAGGATTAGTAGCGAGCAGTCCTTGTATCAAAGATTTCAAAATGAAGATACCACTGCCACTATATATATGATATGATAATTACCCCAGAGGTTAGTGGCAAGCAGCCTTACATTATGAAGATCTCCATCATTAAAATCATCGTCTTCAACATGTCTTCACTTTCGAACGCGTATATAAGTTTGAAGTGGTTTTCGGATAGGAAACACCCAAATCCGATCCCGGTTTCTTCGAACCAATTATCGATAAAAGATGTCAAGTATGTAGGTGATTATTATTCAATTAATCTAAAATATCTTCTTAGAGATATATGTCTTTTAACCATTTTCTTTTTCAACTTATACGGGATTATTAAACCATTTTTTTTAATTTTGGAAATACCAAATCATTTCTCTTTAATTACACAAACATTATTGAGTAAAAAGGGATCAGTAGAAATTATACTAATTATACTGAATACTAATTTCCGTACTCAACCCTTACTATTTATCGAATAATGGTGAAATCACCTTTTGAATTCATACGGATAGTATGAGTTCCCTCTTCGGAATTTAATATAGAATTTAACTAGAATGTTGCCTATATAACCAAAAATCTTATATTTTAAAATCTGGTTTAACCTTTGGAAAACTCCAAATCTCCTTTTTTTTATCTTAGCAAGATGCGGTCCGAGTAAATCAAATTTACTATCCACTCCCTCGGGCCAGTCCGGATAACTAGGGAGAGCGGGAAATTGGTTTTCTAAACCTAAGCCTAGAGACTATCTCTCTATCACCCATAAGACCGTCAAGTTATTTAATCAACTCTAAACCCTTTAAAATACTTGATTTATTATTTGAAAAACTTTTATAAAGGATTCAAAGAAAACCTAAGTTTAAATCTTATTTCAGAAATTTCTAAATTCCTTTGTTAAATTGCCGATGAATAGTACTTTTAAGGGCTTTGTATCACAAATTCCATTTAAACCTTTTATATCTCCAATTTTTCCATTTAAAACTCTTTTAAAATATTTTAACATATTTTTAGAATTTATCTCAAAAATATCTATCTTTAAGAGTTGAAACCCATATTTTACAAACTACCAAAACACGATGATTTTAAAAACTTGATTTGGACATATCTCAAATTTTACAAAATGAAATCTTGAGTTTTCTTCTTCATTTGGAAACTGTAGTTATAAGAGTTAAAATTCTTTTTTTGAATAATTCCGAGCTATATTCCACTCTACACATTGATTTAACTTTTATGGCACGAAATCACGAACTGCCATTACGCAACGTGCCTATTTTCACTCTATTTCATATCTTTTCAAAACCTTGCGGAAATGAGTTTTAATGTTTATATAACATTTATAAACCATTTTAAACTATTTTTTATTCATGTTTAAAGAGGTTTAACTATGCTATAACACTTTCATAATTCATAAGAGATAGTGTTTTCTTTGCGTAAATTCGACGTGTATTTACCGTGAATTATTTCTATAACCAAGCAAACATATTATTGCATCCAAAACATGATGACCATACATAGAAAACAAGTGTGGCAAAATATATCATATCATCATATAGTTTAATAAAATAAACTAGCGGAGTAATTCTCATATATATAGCTATCCTTCTTTTAATGTTACGAACTTGACTATAGCTTCGCTATTTCTGTACCGAAGCTTATGAATCCTGACCTGGAAACCTTGGGTTTGCTCGGCCTTGTACTAGAGAGGATGGAGAGATGGTGGTGGCTCTTGATGAGTCGGCCAAGCAAGGAGAAAGAAGTGAAGGTGATCACTCACTTTAATTTCAAACTAAGGCAATATCTTTCTATATTTGGAAGTGTATTTTTAGCAGAGCTTCGCTACGATTATGAAATAATTTATGAGGACATGGAAGCCATTAATCAATAGGAAGAAGAAGCTTAGAAAATGGAATGGAAGTGTGAATAAAATGAGAAGGTATACCTTGTATTTATTGGCATAAATATGTAAACAAATATCTTATGGTACAAAGACCATACTACACTCACCCATACCCCCTCCATGCGCACAGGCACCCCCTCCATGTGCTTGGACACCCACTTTTGTCCTCCTCCCATCATATTATAGGTGTGTAAACAGGTGATGTTTGATGTGTAGTTTGCTTATATGTGAATATATGTTATAAATATCTTGATATTTAATGCTTGTATATATAGATATAGGTGTATGTATGTATTTGGTACGTATATATGTGTATGTGTATATGTTGGTGTATGTATGTGCATGTTATATATATGCACAAGACAAACAAACAACGTTGCGATCACTTTGAACAACTTCTGTTCGTTAAACCGTTGGAAGTTAGAAACCTAATTTCGTACATTTTCACTTATTAATTAAAGTACATATAAATGTAAAAAAAATTTGAAAAACAATTTAGTATCATTATAAATTAATTAAAATGACCACATTTGAATTATGAAACCATATAAACCAATACTGAACAAGTGTTTATAAAAAGTGTTGTTGTAGTGCCAAAGCGTTATGAATTTTCTTATATTTTTAAAACAAGTATATATCTTTATATAACTATTATAAATGGTTTATTAGTTTTATATAACTAGTTAAAATGAATTATTATCATTTTAAAATAATTATTTGAATATTTAAACTTAATTTAAAATTCCAGAAAATATATAAAAATGATGACAACATTGATGATGTCATAAAGGCATTTTATTTCAAAAAATAAAATAAATAATTTTATTACATATTCTTGCTTAAATAGAGAAATAAGTGTATGTATCTGTTACCTAGTGCCTTCACCTAGCTATATTGGGCTGATCACGCAGGCTAGACTTGACTGTTGATGAGAAGGATGATCATGAGGCAACAGCTGCATGACAGAATATAAAGTTCGGAGAGTTGTACGGAGCCCGGATTGGACGAAGTTGACAGATGGGCAATGCGGGATGTTAGAAAAATAGGAGTTAGCTTATATGAGAGAGGGATCAGCATAGTGGATAATGGATATGAATGAGATAGTATAGGGTTCGGTGTAACATGAAGAGGCCATAAGGATCGGTATGGTCACTGGGTTAGGAAGTCAACTTATGTGGGGATGCAGAGGGATCGACATAAGACATGATACCTAGTTCAACATGGCCCAACAGCGATAGACAGATCGGTGTGATACGTTCGATAGAGAGGGATTGACATGATGTGACTTGTGAGATAAGGATCGACATGTTGTTGATCATGAGAGAGGGTTCGACATGGCTTGGTCGTAAGGGATGGATCGGCATGGTATGACTTATGAGAGATGGGTCGGCATGGTATGGTTTGTGTGATATGGATTGGCATGGCTTTCTCGCGGAGGATGGATCGGTATACGTTGGAAAACCAGGAGGGATCGGCACTCCCTTGACCAGATTGGGATTCGAACTAAAGTACTACAAGAACTATAGCTCCACGTATCCGAACGCCATGATATTTGAAGCACTATCATGTCAGAGCATAAGGGAGCTACCAAAGGGATCGCTAGCCAAAACTCAACATACCGAGGGATTGATACTGATCCTTATCCATTGAGAGTTTGGCCTAGTCCTCCCTATGGTGGGCCCGTATGGTCGAGAAGGTCATGTTGCCGAAGTTCCAGTCAGATTGGAGGCCACCTTCATCTATAAATACATGCATAGGGGGCCATTCTGAGGTCTCTTACGTTGTTGGTTAGAATCCACCATTATTGTAATCAACTTCCTCCATTACTTCTTGAACTCTAGTTGTTCTTGCAGTTTGTAATGTACTCAAGTAAATTGAAATACAATAAAGAGAACATTCAAAGTGGACGTAGGCAAACAACGCCGAACCACTATAAATCTTGTTGTTTCTGCTTTCTGCTGTGTTTTTCTTATTATTTTGTAATTTTCCTCTGTTTTCATTTAATTTCTTCATTTATTTCACTAATTAAATCTGTTCTTGGGTGCTTGTGGCCGATTTGGTTGCAAACGTTTTGGTGCTTTCATTGAGAGCCTTGATTCTCAGCCTATTAGGATCACCTTTGTTGCTATTGGATTGAGAAAATCCCACGAAGGAGATCCAGATTCATCTTCAAAAGCTTGCAGGTACTACTTAGATTTACCAAGATCTAAGCAAAGAAATCCAGAATGGTGAGGCGCACCAGATCTACTTCCTAGAATGTTAATGCAAATGAAACTGCCAGCGTCCAACAAGGGGCTCTAAACAACCAACCCGCTAATGTGAATGTGGAGCTTGTTGCAGTCCAGGACCCCACTGATTCCATAACTAGAGCTGAATACAATAACTTGATGAGAGAGCTGATGGAGAGTCGTAGGCAGCTAAACGAGCAAATCTAGACTAATGCCAACTTGATGAATCAGATTGCTCAACAGCAGCGCCAAAGTGCGAGAAGGGATCTTGCTTCCTACTTGGCATCAAATAGTTCAACTTCATCAGACGAACATCACAGGCGAAGGCATCGCAGATTTGAAGCGGTGCGAATGGGGACATCGGAGAAATGCTTGAAAGACCAACATGGTCTGCCAAGACGGGTCGGTGCCGATCCCTCCTTTGGGATCAGTACCGATCCATCAACTAGAGGGACTGCTCCTCAATTGCAATTGGGGAGTCATGCTCATGCTGGATCCAGGAACTTGGAGGCTGGAGTACGTTTAGATGCTGACCGAATACCTCTTCAGAATGATAATGAGGTGAATGTTCAGAATGCACATCAGGAGGATGATAGGCGAAGGAGGCATGAAAAGGCCCGTAGACACTGACCAGAACATTCACGCGAGGTGGAGCACAACCACCACTTGGCGCCACCTATCCAGACACCGGACTTACCAGCAATGGTTAGACAGTTGGTGAGGGAGAACCAGGGCTTGACGAATGATGATTGGGGAGTCTCTAGGAGGCACACCCCATTCACCGAGAGTGTTTTACATGCAGAGTATCCTTGAAGGTTGAACATGCCTACCTATGAGGGGAAAACCGACTCCATGCAGCACATCATGAGGTATGAATGGTTGATGGACTCAACAAGAGCAAACGATGTCACCAAATGTAGATGCTTCCCTATAACTCTCTCTGGGATCGCCACGATGTGGTTCACAAGGTTACCCCCCGATCAATCTCAAGATTTGACAAACAAGCAACAAGGTTTGTGGAGCAGTTCCGGATCCACACTACTCGCCCTAAAGATGTGATGTCTTTATCAAGTGTAATCCAGGCTCTAGGGGAATCGCTAAATGACTACTTGCAAAGATTTCATGTTGCGGCCACTGAAGTTAGTAACCCAAATGATCATGCGATACTCAGGCTATGACGAGAGGGGTCGACCCGGAATCTTAATTCCACGACTAGCTAGCTAGAAAACCACCGGCCACGTTGGAATGTTTCTATTCATAGGCAGCCCATTTTATGAGAAAGGAGGAAGCTAGATTGTCTAGAAAGAACAATGCTACGGGGCCCAGTGGGGAAGCGGTGCAAAGCAACATCGCAATAAAGTAGTCTGACGAGAGTTCTGGGAAGGTTCAGGTCAATGTTCAAAACAAGTCGAATCAACAAAAAAGAACTAATGAGGGGAATCGAGACCGGAAGAGGGAGCCCGGAAGGCCGAAGCCTAGGTTTCCCATGTATGACAGCTACACACCTCTTAATGCATCTCCGGAGAACATTTACATGTCCACTTGTAATACCTTTTAGTATAAGAAGCCGCATCCAAAGGAGTCAACATAGACACAAAAGCAAACTAGAAAGTATTGTCAGTTCCATGAATGTTACGGGCACAACACGAATGAGTGTAGGCATCTCCAGGATGCCATTGAGAAATTGATTCGGGAGAAGAATTTGCAGTAGTTTGTGAAAAGTCCGCAGGACGACGGACATGGGACGTCTGACCCCAATCGAGGGCAAGCTCCGCGTAGGGCTGAGGAGCCTGCGCGGACTAGAGGAAGATTGGTAATAATGGACCGCACCCCATGGATAGAAGTTGGTAGGAAATGGAGCGCTATGCCAGTGCGATGAGACATGTGGATTTTGAATGTTGTTCAAATACGGAGGATGGAACACCGGCCAAGCAATAACGGACGATGACTGATGATATAGTGTTCAGGAGCAGGGATGTCGATTGAGTGGAGGCCCCTACTATTGATCCGATGGTCATTTCGGCCATAATCGGCCCTGCTCTGGTGAGAATAATTTTGATTAATTGTGGAAGTTTAGCGAACATTATCTTTAAGAAAGCCTATGATCAAATGAGAATGGAGGCCAAGGATTTGAAATCCTCTAAAGCTCGAATACATGGTTTTAACGGTGTGGCAACTAAGGCAGTTGGTTATGTCGAATTGCCGATTGAGTTGGGGGAAGGTGAACATAGGATGGTGTGGATCCTACCATTCATTTTTTTGGATGTTGGATTACTGTACAATGTTTTTCTGGGCTATCTGGCCCTGGCTAAATTTCGGGCAGCTCTTGCCCCGTGGTGTTTGACGTTGAAATTACTGACCGATAACGGAGTAGGTGTTGTGCATGGTGATCAGGCGATTAGACATGCCTATTATGTGGCCGAGTTGAGAGAGGCTCAGCGTAAAGAGAAGGGAAAGGGTGTGGACAAGTCTTTTCCCATCCAAGTTACTGAAGATTGACAAATAGCGCTTAAGCCATGGCTTAGGCACCACAATCGATTCTACAGAGATATAGATCCAAGGGACGATGAGGAAGAACCCACGGAGACCAAGGCAGCGCCGGCTGAGCTGACGATTGATATAACAGTCAGCCACGAGGACCCATCTCAGGTGTTGAAGATTTGTTCAAAACTCAGCCCTTCGATGATGAGAGAACTTACTAATTTTCTCCGAGCGAATCTAGATGTATTCGCTTGGATGCATTTTGATATGTGTGGGATCTCGCTTGCCATTGTGAGCCATGCATTAAACGTTGATCCGAAGTATGTTCCAGTGAAATAGAAAAGGCGAGGCATGGACCTGGAGAGATCCGTCGCTCTTAAAGAGGAGGTGGATAAACTTAAAGTCAATGGGTTTATTCGCGACGCTCTCTATCTTGAATGGATATCTAATCCTATGCCGGTGAAGAAGGCGAATGGGAAGTGGAGAACGTGCATTGACTATTCAGACTTGAACAAGGCATGCCCTAAAGATAGCTTTCCCCTTCCTAGAATTGATCAGCTAGTCAACTCAACTGCGGGGCACGAATTGTTGTCATTCATCGATACGTACTCGGGGTATAACCAAATCCCGATGCATGTCCCAGATCAGGAACATACTAGTTTTGTGACGGATGTTGGGTTATACTGTTATGTAGTGATGCCGTTCGGATGAAAGAACGTTGGAGCAACCTTAAACGTCCGGTTAACCGAATGTTTAAGGATCAGATTGGGAGGACGATGGAAGTCTATGTGGATGATATGTTCATGAAGTCACGACGATCAAACGACCACATTCAAGACTTGGCGGTGATGTTCGATATTCTTCGATTCCATAACATGAAAATCAACCCTTTGAAGTGCTCATTCGATGTTGCGTCAGGGAAGTTCTTGGGTTTTATTGTTAATGCTCGAGGAATTGAAGTTAATCTAGAGAAGATTCAAGCCATTCGGGATATACAAGCGCCCAGAACCATTAAACAAGTGCAGAGTTTGAACGGGAAGGTTGCCGCTTTGAGTTGATTCATCTCCAAGGCAACTAATAAATGCATTCCTTTCTTTGACCCGATAAGGAAGGGAAAGTGGAATTTTGTGTGGATGTAAAATTGTGAAGGCGCATTCTGAGCTCTGGTGGATCATTTGGAGAGACTCCTTGTCTTGTCAAAGCCGATAGATCATGAGGAGTTGTATATTTACTTGGCTATATCGTCACATGCCATAAGTGCCGCCTTGATCCGCGAGGAGAACCTGATTCAGAGACTGGTGTATTACGTCAGTAAACGATTAATGGGTGCAGAAAGAAACTACCCAAAGATAGAGAAATTAGCGTACTACTTGCTAGTCACGTCATACAAACTTCGCCCATACTTACAGGCACATTCGATTAACATTTACACCGACCAGCCGTTACGACAGGTCCTACAGTGACCTAAGACGTCTGGAATGTTGCTTAAATGGAACATCAAGCTCAGCCAATTCGACATTTCATATCTGCCGCGAAGAGCAATCTAGAGACAAGCATTGGCATACTTTATAGAAGAGTTTACCATGTTGGACGAGCCCCTAGAGAGTGGTGTAATCCCTGTTGTACGATGGAAGATGTACATTGATGGAGCATCTAATGATCATTGTTCCGGAGTTGGGATTCTTCTTGTAACCCCTGAGAACCGGTCAATTTGCTATGCTTTGAAGCTTGATTTTCCTGCTACAGATAACGAAGCTGAGTATGAAGAATTGATCGCTGGGCTAAAACTCGCTAGAGAGCTCGAAGTAAAGTCTCTTGAAATTTTTTACGACTCACAGTTGGTGGTGTATCAAGTAAAAGGAGATTATCAAGCTAAGGGACAATGACTTGCCCCGTATCTTACACGAGTTCAGGAGCTGTTGGCGGATATCGAATACCATGACATCTTGCATATCCCGTATGAGCAGAACATAGAAGCCAATTCGTTGGCAAAGTTTGCTAGTGCTGGTGATGCACAATAGATGTGCTTAGTTCTGTTGATTCATGAGTTTTGATTCATGACACAAGCTTCAGAGATCATACGACGAGAATGCTATATGAAAGCGACAAAAAGAGAATAAGTGCATACCATGCACTACAAAGAAGATAATCTTACAATTCAGAGATTAGTATGGATATTTTATTTTATTTGAGTCTTAGAACAATGTTAAAATCATTCCTCAAATAATCACACACGCACACAAAACATTTTATATCAAAAAATATGTTCATTGTGCATATAACACCAGGTCGGCCGACCGACCAGGATCCTCGGTCGACCGACCCTGTATCATATGCACAGTAACTTTCTGTTTTGTATACGTTTTTCAACTCAGCTGACCGGCCAGTTTTTCCGATCGACCGACCAGAGAAAAACGGCTAGTTTTCTGAAGAGACGCGATCTTTTCATGAAGAGTAATGTCCTCTATTTCAAGAGGTATGGACACTACTGTTGACTAAAACTATTCATGAAAGATTACAACTCTTCAACAACTATATAAACATATTCAATTCACTTCTACAATCACCGATTCTTGTTTATATTTCTGAAATCTAATCTCTTCTCATTTCTGAAAATAAAAGCATTCACTCTTATTCAATATCACTAGAATCCTTGAATTTATTCATATACTTCGATTCTACGTGATTATCTTCCTTCTAAATCTTCACACACATACATATTCTTGAGGATTTGATTATAGGAAAAGTTGTACTATCAAAAGACAATCAGTGTTATTTAGAACACATTCGTCAACAAACATTTTGTATTAAGTTGAAGTCCTCTTCGGTTGTTGAGGCGGAAAAATTCCTGTTCGGCTGCTCAGGTGTCGTATACCTATTCCTCCGGGTTAAGTGAGGGGTTTAGTTTAAATCCAGAGGGTATTCTGGGACTGGACGTAGAACGGGAAGTTCGAACCAGTATAAAAATTCCTGGTGTGCTTACTCTAATTTTTACTTTACTGTTATTACCAGTTTCCGCATTAATATACCATATTACACGATCCTTAGTACTGCACGTACACTTTCATTTGGTATCGGAGCAAGGTCATCTTATAACCATCACAAAGTTATTTGATATTTACTTATTTTTAGTAATATGGCAACCACACAAATTAACGATGTTAACACTCACACTAATTCTAGTTTCACAGAAGGTCAATCGACTTCACGACCTCCACTTTTCAATGGTATAAATTATAATTATTGGTCAACTAGAATGAGAATCTATATGCAATCAAGTGGGTTTGATATCTGGAATATTATACAAAGGGAATACATAATTCCTACTGGAGAATACTCGACTTGGAGTAACACACAAAAACTAGATGCTACATCAAATGCTAAGGCTATGAATATTTTATTTTGTGCATTAGATAGAAATGAATTCAATAGAGTTAGTATGTGTACTTCCGGCTATGAAATTTGGAGAACTCTTAAAGTTTCACATGAAGGAACGAACAAAGTTAAATTGAGCAAAATTTCTATGCTGAAACATCAATTTGAAAACTTTAAAATGAGGCCAAATGAATCTATAAATGACATGTACTCTAGATTTCAGGATATTTATCATGCTCTATTGTCTCTAGAACAAAAGTTTACTGATTTTGATGTTGTTACAAAAATCTTGAATTCTTTAACGGATGAATGGGAACGAAAAGTCCTAGCTATTGAAGAAGCAACTGATTTGTCAACATTAAAACCAGAAGAATTGATAGGTAATTTAATGTCCTACGAAGTAAATTTGCAGGCAAAACGAAATGGAGCACAAGAAAAGAAAAATGTAGCATTCCAAGCAGAAAAAGATGATTCCGACTCAGACAATGAAGATATGGCAATGATCGCTAAAAATTTCAAAAAGTTTTTGAAATTCAACAGAAACAAATTCAAGGGAAACAAAAATAATTCCAACAACAATTCTAATAGCAGCAAACCATCATCTTCAACAATGGAATGTTATGAATGTCACAAGAAAGGACACATGAAGAAAGATTGTCCAGATCGTAAAAAGAACAATTTCAAGAAGGACAAAAACAAACGAAAAGCTTTTTCAGTCACTTGGGACGACACTGACTCGTCATCCTCATCAGAGAGTGAAAGTGATAATGAACAAGCAAATGTATGCTTCATGGCTTCGTCAGACGATGTAAGTGATTTTACTTTTGAAGATTTAATTGAAATAAATTCTGAATTAGTAAATTTAACAAAACAACTTAAAAAGAAAAATAAGGAGTTGCAAAGAAAGTTAGATAGAACAGTTTTAGAAGTAGATATGTTAAAAGATGAGAAGGTAATATTGGAAGAAGAACTCGAAATCACTCAACAATCGAATTCTAACTTATCTTCTCAAATTACGTCAATATCTGAGGAACAAGAAATTCAGAAAAATAAAAATGATGTTTTACTTTTTGAAAATAATGATTTAATATCTAAAATTAAGGATTTAGAGTTAGAAAAATCTAGTCTTAAAATAAAATTTGATGATATTTCAAAAAATGTTTCTAATTTCAATAAAGGAAGAGAAAATCTTTCTAGTATACTAGAAAACTCTCAAACTTCCAACAATAAATCTGGACTAGGATTTAAGAAACAAAATAATTATGCTAAAAGTAAAATTAATAATAAAATTAAGAAAGATATTAGGAAAACAGTTTATTCAAATACTAAAACTATTAAGATATGGATTCCAAAAACCAATAATATATTGATAAGGAATAAACATATCAAAAGTTTTATGGAAACTGTTCATAATAACAAGAATTATGTTTATAAAGGGAATTCTGAACCCGTATGGGTTTGGCTTCCTAAGATCTAACTCTTAGGACCCTAAAAAGATTGGGTACCAACTTTTTATAATTTTTGCAGGTACCACATAAAAAGAGAGCAAAATGGATTTTAGATAGCGGTTGCTCAAAACACATGACTGGAAACAAAGAAATGTTATCAAACATTATATACTCAAATGGAGGAGCAGTCACCTTTGGAGATAACTCAAAAGGGTATATCATCGGCAAAGGCAATGTCAATAGCAATGGTACATCTAATTTACCTCTCATTACTGATGTTTTATTAGTTAAAAATTTAAAACATAATTTATTAAGTATTAGTCAACTATGCGACAAAGGTTTTAATATAACTTTTTCAGAAAATAAATGTAACATTTTTGATAAAAATCACAACATTATTTTTGAAGGAAATAGAGATAAAAATATTTATATTCTAAATATGAATGTTAATAATGATTCAAATTTGTGTCTAGTAGCTAAAGAGAATGATTCTTGCCTTTGGCACAAAAGATTTTGTCACATAAATTTTAATACCATCAACAAACTTGCTAAAAATAAATTAGTTAAAGGGTTACCCGATATAAAATTCAAAACTAACATATTTTGTGATGCATGTAAATTAGGAAAATTAACAAAATCTTCTTTTAAATCAAAGAAAGTAATATCTACAGAACAACCACTTGAACTTTTACACATGGATCTTTTTGGTCCAACTCAAGTGCAATCTATTAATCATAATAGATATGTTTTTGTTATTGTAGATGATTTCTCTAGGTATACTTGGATTTTCTTTTTGAAAAATAAAAGTGATACTTTTGATAATTTTAAAGTTTTTGTTAAAAGAATTCAAAATATTAAAACTTTGAAAATTAAAAATATAAGAAGTGATCATGGAGGCGAATTTGAAAATGAAGTTTTTGAACAATTTTGTAACAAAAAGGGTATTAACCATAATTTCTCTTTTCCTAGAACACCACAACAAAATGGAGTTGTAGAAAGGAAAAATAGAACGTTACAAGAATGTGCAAGAACTTTACTAAATGGAACAACTTTATCGAAACAATTTTGGGCAGAAGCTGTAGCTACTGCTTGTTACGTACTGAATCGTGTTTCTATTCGACCATTAACTAAAAATACACCATATGAACTTCTAAATGGAAGAAAACCAAATATTTCATATCTAAAAGTTTTTGGTTCCAAATGTTTTATTTTAAATACTAAAGATCAACTAGGCAAATTCGATCCAAAATCCGATGAAGGTATATTTGTTGGATATTCGGAACGAAGCAAGGCCTATCGAATTTATAATAAACGAACTCAAATTATTGAAGAAAGTTTACATGTTTCTTTCAACGAAAATTTTAAAAATATAAATCCGAGTGTTAATATTGATTCTGATGATGAATCTACTCAGAATGAGAATATTAGTACAAATGAAAATCTTGATATTAATGAAACCAATACAAATGTAACTTCCAATTTAATAAAATCTCCACCTAGAATTTTAAAAGATCATCCTGTGCAAAATATAATTGGAGAAGTTAATACGAATGTTAAAACCAGACATCAATTAAATCAAGCTGGTCATGTTGCTTTTCTTTCTAACATAGAACCTAAGAATATAAAAGAAGCTTCAACTGATGACTACTGGATACTTGCCATGCAAGAAGAATTAAATCAATTCGAACGAAACGAAGTTTGGGAACTCGTTCCTAGACCTAGTGATCAATCAGTCATCGGTACTAAATGGGTTTTCAAAAATAAAGCAGATGAACTAGGAAATATAACACGGAATAAAGCTAGATTAGTTGCACAAGGATATAATCAAGAAGAAGGTATTGACTACGAAGAGACGTTTGCTCCAGTCGCCCGACTTGAAGCAATACGAATATTATTAGCTTATGCATGTTTTCATAATTTTAAACTATATCAAATGGATGTTAAAAGTGCATTTTTAAATGGATTCATAAAAGAAAATGTTTTTGTTGAACAACCACCTTTGTTTAATCATGAAAAATTTCCGGATCATGTATATAAACTTAAAAAGGCGTTATACGGTTTAAAACAAGCACCACGTGCTTGGTATGATCGTCTTAAAAGTTATTTATTAGAATCTGGTTTTGAAATCGGTAAAGTAGATCAAACACTTTTTATTAAGAAAACTAATAAAGATATTTTAATAATTCAAATATATGTTGACGATATTATTTTCGGCTCGACAAATGAAAAATTATGTCAAGAATTTTCAACCATAATGACAAATGAATTTGAAATGTCTCATATGGGAGAATTGTCATATTTTCTTGGATTACAAATTAAACAAATTGAAAATGGAATTTTTATTAATCAAGAAAAATATTGTTATAATTTAATCAAACGTTTTGGTCTTGAAAATACTGCTGCCAAACCAACTCCTATGAGTACAACGGTTCATCTCGATAGAGATGAAGATGGCAAAAGTGTTGATCAAAAGTTATTTCGTAGTATGATAGGTTCTTTACTTTATTTAACAGCGAGTCGCCCCGATATTATGATGAGTGTCTGTTTATGTGCTCGATTTCAAGCAAATCCCAAAGAATCACATATGAGAGCAGTTAAATGCATTATTCGTTATCTAACTAAAACCAAAGATTTCGGACTATTTTATCCGAAAGAATGTCCTTTTGAATTAGTGTCCTACAGTGATGCTGATTTTGGAGGAAGTCGGACGGATCGAAAAAGTACGAGCGGAACGTGTCACTTCATTGGACGTTCCTTAGTCTCTTGGTTTAGTAAGAAACAAAATTGTGTTTCTTTATCAACATGTGAAGCAGAATATATATCTGCTGCTTTGGCATGTGCACAAGTCGTATATATGCAACAGACATTACAAGATTTTAATTGTCATCTTGAAAAATCAATAATTTATTGTGATAATACCAGTGCAATAAACCTTTCAAAAAATCCGGTCAATCATTCCCGAACAAAACACATAGATATTCGTCATCATTTTCTTCGTGATTGTTTGGAAAAAGGATTAATAAATCTAGAATTTATCAATACTGAAAATCAAATAGCTGACATTTTTACTAAACCACTAAATGAAATTTCTTTTATAAAACTAAGACGAGATTTAGGTATAATGTCGTTTAAAGACTTATGAATAAAAAAAATATATATATATAAATATAAAATGATGAAAAAAATAAAATTATTTTTCTGACCAAAGCGGTACTCGAACTCATGACTTCTGACTTGTATGTTAGATGTTGTAGTATAGCCACTTGGGCTATGGGTGTTTCTTGTTCCAGCTCTGTTTCTAATTTACATCATTGAAACTTGATTTCAGAATATACTATTTTTTAACTCTAAAGCATTGTATGTCATTCATTTGTAAACAGTTTTTGTTTAAAGAATTATGTGATTAAAATTAAAATCTGATTTTAGACCACTATTTTTTTAGAAAATATGGTTATATATATACATACATATGCTTATTGAATAGAGCATCAAATACAAAACAAAAACTTAAAACAAAAATATCTTCTAATAATGATGTCTACAATTCTGAAAATTCTCATCTCTCTTATACTTCCCCGGACGACGACTATTCTGATCGTATCCCCGAAGGTGGTCCTTATCCTACATTTCCAATGCCAAATCGTGTTTTAGATTTTCCCTCTCCAGATAATGATCCCCGACACAGGTGGAAACCTTGGGAAGACTCTCATACAGGTTATACACCTGATAAAAAGAAAGGGAAAAAGGAAATGGTAGTAACTCCATCAACCAAACAAAAGATTGATGAAATTCATCACTACCAACAACAACAGATGAATATGCAAAGGGAACTTTATTACGAACAGAAAGTCACGGCAAGGCGTTTAAGCTTCCTTGAAAAGATTGCCATGAAATTTTGTTCATCTAAGAAGGATGATGTTGCTGAACCTTCTTATAGAACTCCATCTCCCTCTAACCATGTTCAATCTCCAATAGCTCCAATATGGTCACCGGTAGAAAACGTTCCATCTCCAAATTCATGGGAACGTCGATGCTAATTCATCATGGCTATATTTTAGTATATATTTGTTATTTTTTATATAAGCTGTATAAATAAATATGATGTAATAACATGATTATATTTCTATAATTCTTATTTAAAAAAAAAAAAACAAACAAACAACAGCATGACATGCTTTCGGTCGACCGAAATGCCTGAACCGGTCAACCGAAGCTGTCCCGAGAAGTTTTTAAAAAACAGATTTCTTCCAAGTCGGTCGACCGAAATACCTGACTCGGTCAGCCGAACGTATTTCCCGAATAACAGTAGAATATTTTTTAACCTCGGTCAACCGAATTCCCTGCACCAGTCGACCGAAGCTTTTCCCGAAAGTTTCAGCACTGTTCTGAACCTAAACTCGGTCGACCGAACCAGGTCCTTCAGTCGACCGAACGTATTATTCTGCTCAAATTGTCTTCATATTTTAAACCAACCTTTCACCTTTTTATCTCACCTCTTCACTTTACTCTTCCACAAAAGAATTGAACCCTAGCCCCCATTACAACCTTTCTAAAATTTCTTCAAATTCTTCAAGAAAAATGGCTCCCAAAAAGAAATCTAAGACTACCGCTGGCCAATCTTCCTCAACTCCTGTAGATTCTCAAATTGCTTCTTGGTTAGTAAGTGAAAAAGCTTTAGAAAGATGGATAAAGCTTCAAGATGCAAAAATCTTTGAGGAGTCGTTTGTAAGTTATCCTGATTTTACCGCCTACGGTGTTGAAGACGCCGCTCTTGAAAGTGGTCTTGATGCTTTTCTTGACCATAGGAAAAACAACTTGAAGATTAATCATATAATGGTCAAGTTATTCTTAGCAAATCTCAATCTTGTCAATCCACCTAGAAACACTGAAAATTGTGTTTGGACTTCGGTATGTGGCACATCGATATTTCTCTCCATTGATCGAATGAATCATATTTTAAATGCTCGACCGGGTGGAATCTCATTACATGATGTAGATTGTAATCCATCAACTCGTGACCGCCTAAGTCACTTATTATTTGAAGATGATGCTACCGACTTAAGGCAAACTTCATCTCTCCGACCTAAAGCACGACTTTTTCATCGATTCATGATGAAGTCTATTGTTCCAAGAGGAGGGTCGTACCACTTAGTGTATCCCGAAAACTTCAAGGCGTTATATGCTATGTGTGGAATCATTCGGGTAAATTGGACACAACTACTTATGGATGAATTCCTTACATTCAACCAAGGAAAAATGCTCCATATTTACTATGGAGAATACATAATGCGGTTGATTAACAACTTTGTCACTCATGCACCGGAATCCGAAACATCCAAAGTTCGTACCTTTGACTCACGAACAATAAAATTGATGAAGTTACCCGATGCACCATCCCAAATCACAACCTTTCAGCAATGGCGTACCATTCCACGAGAACAACTACGTCGTAGCTATTCTACTCCTCAACCCTCCACTCATTCCACAGAACGTTTAACTCGTCAAACCTCTATCCAAAGACCACCTCCCGGTACTAGCACAGCGGCTGCCATAGATATTTTAGCCCAAAATCAATTAGCTTTGGATTCTCGCCTTCGAAAAATTGATGGGCGTTTCAAAAAGATCAAAGGCTTCTTCGTCAATTTATGGGATGCCTTATCATGCTCTTCTGAAGCCGGTGCTTCATTTGTTGCTCCTGGAAAAAGACCCGCACCAAATTTCTCTTGGTCTACATCCGAGAACACAAGTTCCAGCACATCGGCAACTCCCGCACCTACCACTCACAGACGGGGTAAGGAACCGGCTCCTCTCGCTGAAAATCTTCATCCAGCACAGTGGGATACCGACGATGATGAGGAGTAATTGTAGTTTTTTTTTTAATTTATTTTAACTTTCAACAATCTCTTGTAGTTTATTTTGTTTCTTAATTAATTGTTATGTTATGTTCTAAGCAAACATCTTTAAATTATTTCTAATTAAGCTCAAGGAATGTACCATGTAAATTTAAATGTTTTTGCATTACTTCAGTCTGTTATAAGTATTCCTTTTTGTCGATGACAAAGGGGGAGAAATGTATTCAAATTAACGAATTTTTGCAGAAAAGTCGCCATATATTCAGGGGGAGAACTATAATATATATGTCAATATTACTTCGTCACATAAGTATTGTCATCAATCAAAAAGGGGGAGAATGTTGATTCATGAGTTTTGATTCATGACACAAGCTTCAGAGATCATACGACGAGAATGCTATATGAAAGCGACAAAAAGAGAATAAGTGCATACCATGCACTACAAAGAAGATAATCTTACAATTCAGAGATTAGTATGGATATTTTATTTTATTTGAGTCTTAGAACAATGTTAAAATCATTCCTCAAATAATCACACACGCACACAAAACATTTTATATCAAAAAATATGTTCACTGTGCATATAACACCAGGTCGGCCGACCGACCAGGATCCTCGGTCGACCGACCCTATATCATATGCACAGTAACTTTCTGTTTTGTATACGTTTTTCAACTCAGCTGACCGGCCAGTTTTTCCGGTCGACCGACCAGAGAAAAACGGCTAGTTTTCTGAAGAGACGCGATCTTTTCATGAAGAGTAATGTCCTCTATTTCAAGAGGTATGGACACTACTGTTGACTAAAACTATTCATGAAAGATTACAACTCTTCAACAACTATATAAACATATTCAATTCACTTCTACAATCACCGATTCTTGTTTATATTTCTGAAATCTAATCTCTTCTCATTTCTGAAAATAAAAGCATTCACTCTTATTCAATATCACTAGAATCCTTGAATTTATTCATATACTTCGATTCCACGTGATTATCTTCCTTCTAAATCTTCACACACATACATATTCTTGAGGATTTGATTATAGGAAAAGTTGTACTATCAAAAGACAATCAGTGTTATTTAGAACACATTCGTCAACAAACATTTTGTATTAAGTTGAAGTCCTCTTCGGTTGTTGAGGCGGAAAAATTCCTGTTCGGCTGCTCAGGTGTCGTATACCTATTCCTCCGGGTTAAGTGAGGGGTTTAGTTTAAATCCAGAGGGTATTCTGGGACTGGACGTAGAACGGGAAGTTCGAACCAGTATAAAAATTCCTGGTGTGCTTACTCTAATTTTTACTTTACTGTTATTACCAGTTTCCGCATTAATATACCATATTACACGATCCTTAGTACTGCACGTACACTTTCAAGTTCCAATCGAGACATTGCATAACCGAGCATAAATAAGATGGAAGTTGATCAAGTGCTAGAAGCGGGGCCCAAAAGGGAATCATGGATGACTTCATTTAAAGAATACATGTTGCATGGAATTTTGCCTGAGAAGAGAAACGAAAAGCGACAAGTCCTTCGTAAAGCTTCATAGTATATTATGCAAGAAGGAACTATGTATAGAAAGGGGTTTTCCATTCCCTTACTCCGGTGTATCTCTCATGATGAGATAAAGCGCGTTTTGAAAGAAGTCCATGAGGGGGAATGTGGCGATCGCACTAGGGGGCAAACTTTAGCAAAAAAGATACTCCGTTACGGATACTATTGGCCAACTATGAGCATGAATGCTGCTGATTATGTGAGACGATGTGACAAGTGCCAGATATATGCAAAAGTCCCAAGGGCCCTGCCGATGGACATCACACAAATGGTTAGTCCATGGCCATTCGCTATGTGGGATATCGACATCATCGGCTCTTTACCAATCTCCAAAGGTGGCGCAAAATATGCGATTGTCGTGGTTGATTATTTCACCAAATGGGCCAAAGCGGAGCCATTTGCTAGGATCACGACTAAGAAAGTTATCAACTTCGTCGTCTGAAACATCATATGTCGCTTCGGTCTTCCCCGGACTATCCAGATAGATAATGGGACTCAATATGATAGTGCTGAATTTAAATAACCATGTCAGAGATATCGCATCGAAAAGAGGTTTGCGGCGGTCGCTTACCCTCAAGCTAATGGACAGGTTGAAGCTGTAAATAAGATTATCAAGTCTATTTTGAAAAAACGTTTGGAGAAGGCTAAAGGCAAGTGGGTAGACGAACTTCCTACGGCACTTTGGACCTATAAGACCACTCACAAGTCCGCGATTGGCCATTCTCTATTCGCTCTTGCTTACGGGGCCGAAGCAGTTATTCAAGTAGAACTTAAATCCCCTTCTCACCGAGTGACCTACTACGAACCCAGAACATACCAAGATCTTCTCTTGGAATCTTTGGACTTTATCGATGAGAAAAGCGAAGAAGCCGACCTGAGAGCGGCTGCACACCGACATCGAGTCACCCGATATTACAACACGAAAGCTCGGTCAAGAACCTTCGAGGTTGGCGATCTTTTCTTGAAACGAGTTTTTCGGGTCCCATCGCACATGAATCCGACATGGGAAGGACCTTACATCATTGAACAGAGGCTTGGAGAAGGAACTTTCAAGCTAGCGACTGTTGATGGAGCGACACTTCCGAAAGCGTGGAATAGCGGACATTTACGACGCTATTTCACTTAGAATACTTCCTCTGTATTTCAGTACTAGTTACTTTCGACATTTTCTTTGGTATTTGAACTTTTGGATATGTAATAAGACAAGCTGGTTTGCTCCTTTTCATGTGATGAATAAAATTTTGAACTCCTTTTGCATAAATGCCGTTATTACATTTTATGCTAAGTGTACAGTGAAACTGATTGACATCGATATGTGTGATGTGTGAACAGATTCACGAAGTTTGAAATCGATCAATCATCCCAATCCCCGATGGGTCTGAACAAGATGAGCTCCGTAAATTTGCTCGGTTGATGACTCCAACCCTAGGGCGGTACTCGCAAGAAGGAACGAAGGTCGCCGCAATTTGGAGATTGAATAAAAAATTGGGTGGAAATACGACTGCCTACGAGAAAAACTCTAAGTCCCCAGAGGGCAGACTAGAGTCTAGACAAATCAGGCAGAAAAACGACTGCCCCGAGCGGATACACGACTGCCCACGAGAAAAACTCTAAGTCCCCAGAGTGCTGACTAGAGTGTAGACAAATCGGGCGGAAAAACGACTACCTCTGTCGGATACCGGATTGCCCACGAGAGAACTCTAAGTCCCCGAATTGCGGGCTAGAGTATAAACCATTTGGCGGAAAAACGACTGCCACGGGCGGAAAAACGACTACCCTGGGTGAATACACGACTGTCCATGAGAAAACTCTAAGTCCCTAGAGTGCGGACTAGAGTGTAGACAAATCGGGCAGAAATACGACTGCACATGAGAAAAACTCTAAGTACCTGGACTGTGGGCTAGTGTATAAACCATTTGGCGGAAAAACGACTGCCACGGGTGGAAACACGACTGCCCACGAGAAAAACTCTAAGTCCCACGATTGCGGGTTAGAGTATAAACCATTTTGTGGAAAAACAACTACCACAGGCGGAAACACGACTGCCCATGAGAAAAACTCTAAGCCCCCGGATTGCGGGCTAGAGTTTAAACCATTTGGCGGAAAAACGACTGCCACAGGCAGAAACACGACCGCCCATGAGAAAAATTCTATTGAGATGGAGATAGTGAATTATTAACGAGACTTGTGAAAATTATTACAAGTACATGGAATGGTAAGTAATTATTCTACTATTGAAATAATGATTCGCATGATGACTAATCAAAAAATAAAAGCTTTTATTCACTATCTCAAAAATCCATTGCAAGTTATTCCAAAAGTTCAGGATTCATGCCCGTACACTTACTACTAAGAAAAGAAATACACATCTAAATTATCCAAACTATGTACGATGACACAAAGTACTAACTATTTTTCGACTTATTCTCCTTCTTCGGCTTCTCAGGAGTAGAATCAGTTGAGCATCTTTTTCGGGACCCTTTGCCGCCCTTAGTTGGGTCACTCGAAGGTGTAGGAGGAATTTCGCTGGGGATCGACCCGCCAGGTGGGATGACTTGCAGTGGGATGACTTGCAGAGGTACAAGATCAAGATCTCCAACTACCACCTCAAAGGGCTCGCATTTGACTTCGCGTTTCGATTTCTCCTCCTCTTCCATCTGCTTCTTCATGCCGATTTTGGTGGTACACTCCGTAGCCCACGGGTGCACCACGTCATCAAGTTCCTCAGCAGGAGATGAGTATTCGGGCTTGTCTTTGTCAAGTGCCTCGATGACTTGAGCATCGGGCCCCAAAATATCTGCAGCAGCCGTAGCTTCAGCCGTTTTCTCTTGTTGTTCCGTGGCGACATTGCTCCTAGGAGTTTGTTCAGGACCTGCATGACCTGCAAAAATTCCTTAAGACATGGACATTAGTTAATGGCCGTTATGCGCCGAGAACAACAACTTTTTGAGTGTAAAAAAACTCAGTGCGATACCAGTATACGGTTGGCTCTCAGTGGTTATTGAAATGCTCCCTTCGAGAATGGGAGATAGCATTTAAGACCGGGTCTGTCCGGATCATAGTCGATCTGTTGCTTCGTGATTTGTGAAGATGATGTACCAGCTATTTGGGTAGGAGAAGGACCCTTGGGATCGGTTCTAGAAGATTCAACGACGTCTTCTCCCTCTTTAGCCGGTGCAGGAGCCTTAAAGAATTGAAGTTTCGCATCAGCCAGATCAGACGGCTCATTTGCTCGGAGCACCTCTTGCATGAGTGCCTCTTCATTAAGCTCTGCTACACCCAGTTCTTCCTTCTTGATTTTGGTAATGAGGTCCCAGGCTTTGACGACCGATTACAGATAGCCTTCGCCTATAAAGGTCAAGTCATGGTGAAGAAGAACTTTCGCGTTATATTCAACGATAAGCGAATCGAACAAGTTCTTGATCTTAGTCCTTCCGGACTAGGTAGTAGCTTTTACCCAGAAGTTAGCCTCATCAAGCACTTCCTTTCTGCCCTTCTCGCGGGCTTCTTCTTTCAAAGTTTCGATCTTGGTGAATTGTTCATTGAGCTTCATTTTTACGTTTCTTGCCTCAACGATCTCCTCGCAGTATCTCTGCGATTCTTCCTGTGCCTCGATCTTTTCCTCCCTCTCTTTATTTAATAATTTTTCCAGCTCTTCAACATGGCGAGCTAAGGCATCTTTCTCCTTTTGCAAGGCATCTTTCTCCTTTTGCAAGGAGTCCTTTTCTAAGGCCAGAGTGCCACTGTGGCGAAGCGCTGCGTCCAGTTCTTTTTTGTGCGAAGTCTCCAGGCGATTTACTACTTCTGTCGTTTCTTTTGCATTCTTCTCTGCTTTGGCAAGTTGGCTTTTATACTCAAGTAGCTCAGCGTCCTGGTGCTTGATGATGTCCTTGTCATGAATAGTCTCCAACTTGAGGCGATTGATTTCATGTTGACGCTCGATGGAGACTTTCTCGGCTAAGTGAATAAATGATTCATGCTGGACGTACATGTTGTTCATGCATGCTAATGAGCTCTCTTTAGCACTTTCGGGAATGACGTGTACGGAAGGGAAGAACTTAAGTCCATCAAAGCAGATTTTTGGAAAAGTAGCTTTGAGTTCAACTAACTTTTCCGCTGTAGTAGGATCATGAGCAGGAACCGATGGAAGCCGATCAGAAGTAACAAGTGGGGGTTTGCCGGAATGGTGCTCGTGTGATTGCCTCAAAATTGACGACCCAAAATGCTAATAGTGAGGCATGGTAGCATGAGAACCACGATGTGAAGACTTATCTCCGCTCTGAGCGGGAAGGTTTGAGTGATCATCATGACAAGGAGCGTGTGATTGAGACTTCCATTTGGACAAGGAGGAAGACTTGTGAATAATAATCTTTGATTCACCCATCATCTTTTTCTCTGTGTCTCCCGGATTTGAAATCTCGGCTTGAGCGATAGTAAGTAGAAGAACCCCGAAGATGGTCGAAAGAATGGGAATGTGACATTGCACCTGTGATGAATCAGATAAGAGCACGTTAAAAGCTATCGAACAAAGAATTAATAACGTGTGTATAGTGGGGTGCAAGTGTTAGTGTGTGTCTTAGTGATCCCCTCGACGGACCGGTAATGGTGGCTTTATGCATCGGAGTTTCCTCCCTTCTGTTAGAAGGTTGCACGCCTTGGCCACTTCTGGCGGGAGAGTTGAGCCCTTCGACGTCGATGTTAGGGAAGTCGTAATTTAATATATCATCTAGAATCAGAATGTCAGAGAGTCCCTTCAATGAGCTATCCATTTGTTGGGAAGATGACTCTTGTTCAAGCGGGGTTATGACGAATTTCAGATTTTCCCCGGCCTTACTCTTTCGTAGTTTGTACACCAACTTTTTTCTCCTATTCGGGGGAGTTTGCATTTGGCTGGTCTGTGGCGCTTCGACTACCGGCACTTTTCCAGGGCCTACATCTTTGCTTCTCGGCCTAACATCTTGAGATTCTTTTATCTCTCCCTCTTCGATGTCTTCCCAGGTTCCTTCAACAAGGGGCACCACGGGGTCGCTTGTTTCTACCCTTCCTTCGACAACAATTTTTGGGACAACTTTACTCCCGAGAGCTCATTTTGCGACCGTCTTCCAACAGCCTGCATATTGAAAGCAGCTCATCAGTGATAAGAAGTTTGATGTCCCGATCCTCAACAGAAGTAGCATGAATGGCAGCGACGACCCTAGAATACTTGATGCCTTCGGGTCGAGGGCGAACACCTGAAA
Source organism: Allium fistulosum (assembly GCA_030737815.1). NCBI lineage: Eukaryota > Viridiplantae > Streptophyta > Magnoliopsida > Asparagales > Amaryllidaceae > Allium > Allium fistulosum. The sequence continues at coordinate 133,160,818 of CM060903.1, read as the reverse complement.
GAACTAGGGATGTTAGTATGTTTAAAGAAGAAGCTGCGACGTGAATCATTGAACTAAAGACGAAGATAGAAGTAACACTTACGTCCTTCCAACTGTCTCCTTGCGAAACCAGGAGGACATCGCACATAAAACCACTCGTGCTTGAATAAAGAGAGCTTGTTCCACGCACCCGTTAAGACTTGGCATTTGGGCGAGGGTTCAAGACAGACATAAGAATGGCTCCTTGTCCATCTTTTGAAATTTTAGATATATCTGATGTCTTCAGGAGTCGACGGATGGAACAGAACGTTCATAAAAAGAAGGAAAGTCCCATAGATGAAAGCATAGCTGTTGGGATGCAACTGGGTAGGAGCGATCCCTAGGTACCTCAACATTTCCCGAACGAAGGAGTTGAAGGGTGACCTACATCCAACCCAACACATAAACTTGTTGCAAGCAGTATATTCAGCGGGGCCAAGTGGGGCCTGTCTTGCCTCGATGGAACTAAAACGTCTTCAAACGGAATTCCATGGATGGAACACAATCGATGAAGAGTGGGTTCGCCGATTCTAGATGCTTGTGAGTCAATAAGGTTATTTAGAATGATAGCACCCTCAATGACATCGGGATTTGGACTAATGACTTCTGTATGAAGGACTGGAATGTCGGAAAAGAGATTTAGTTGTGGGTTAGATGCCTCTACTTGTTCTGTATGGCAACTCGGAGAAGGTTTATCAGATATGGTGGCGGAGCTTAACTTTGCCTCAGAACTAATGTGTCTTACGGCGGACTCGGAAGACATTTTGACGAAGTGCGTCGTGCAGCTTGAGATCTATGTCAGCTATACTCAGTAGGTAATCAACGTTAGAAATAAAAACCCATTCCCCCCGTGTCGTGTGTGAACAATAGTGCAGTGCAGTGTGGTGTGAAACAAGTATGAACAGTTCAGAATCATAAAACCAAGAATGAAATGGCAAGACTTAGAATTACATCCAGAGAGACCATCATCATTGACCGTCTCAATTAACATGAAAGTTGATCGGCAACGAGAGCTTTAGGATCGGTTATTGGCATATTAAGCTATGAAGTTTTTGTTCAAGTTTTTTAATATAGTTTTTCATTTGGTCCATGTCGAGAAATACAGAGATGTGCTTGTTTGTGATTAAGTCCAGCAGTCCAATTTTGAACAAGGCAATATGCAATTCCATGTTTAAAAGACTTAAGTTAAAATTAGCATTCATTTTAAATAACGATCCCTCAGTTCCTTATGCCGATCACTTCCCTTTAGCCTATGCACCAACCCCTATACTTTAACTCCTAAGCTGATCCCTACAATTAAACCTCTATACCGATTCCTTAGACCATTAGCTCCTACCGATCTCTCAGTTCCTTATACCGAACCCTTCACTTTAGCTACCATTACCGATCCCTACGCCTAAGTAGCTAACACCGATCCCTACACTTAAGTCACTGATGCCTATCCCTAATTCACTTGCATGGTCTGCCGAACCTTCTCGCCTGATACAAACTCCTACCGATCCCTCGTAAAGCCCTTCCTTACGCTGACCCCTAACATTAACTACTCTCCATCCCATCACCAAATTACCAAGTATTGAACCCTCCTTCCTCCTTTTTCCTCTTTCTCCAGCACCTTCATTTTCTCTTTGTATCTCGCTTAACTTAGCAAAATCCACCGAATCGTTCGCCTAGAAACATCTCGAACACACGCAAACTCCAAATTCATGACTCAACTAACACGATTATAAAAGGAAAGCATACCTATCTGAATTAAATTATGAGCACGCGGTTGAAACTTGGGATTAACGGCGAGTTACTGATGGTTTTGATCTAGACTGATGTTTCACGTTTGAGTTTACAGTTAAGGGTGAAGATTTTTTCTCTCAACCGTTTGGCTATGTGCTTGTGCAAAGAGCAGGAGAAAAGGTTTAAGTGTTGTGAAGTGAAAAGTGAGGAGAGAAAGGAAAAGGGTGTGAATTTATATATGAGCGATGGAAATGGAGTCGAACCGGTCATTGAGGGCGACTAAGTCAAAGAAAGAAAAAAGAAAAGAGAAAGGGTCGGCATTGAGGCATGCCGAACCCTATTCGCACGTCTCTAATAATGGATCGGTGAGTGGGATACTAATCCCTCCGAAAACAAAAAAAGAAGAAAAAAAAGAGATGTGTGAATGATGGATATGGATGGGATAAAAAATGAAGTAAAGAAGTGGCAGACAACTAGAAAGTGGTAGATGATCGTCATCGTGAAGATTCAGTTGTAAACATAAGTGTACATGACACTATCAAGTTTGGCAACAACCTACGAACGTCCGAACACATTCGGAAGCCAACAACTGGAACGTACATGTGAATGATTTAAGAATTCACCCTTTTGAAATTAACTGAAATTGCGATACAGCCTGAAGCGATCGAGTTTGAGATCGAATCAGAAGAAAGCCTATAAATCTCACATGACCAGATCTGTACATACTAACAAAATATGACATCATACTTGTATCATTGAAGATCGATAAAGGAATAGAAATCAACTAGAAAGTAAGATAAACTTCTTCCCAGCAACTCAGACCGTTTTTCAATTCAAAGCACGGCATGTTACCCACAAGACGTACTTTAGGGGGCAAGTGTTACCCGGTGCCTTGACCCAGCTATATTGGGCTGATCACGCAGGCCAGACTTGACTGTTGATGAGAAGGATGATCATGAGGCAACGGCTGCATGACCAGGATATAAAGTCCGGACAGTTGTACGAAGCCCGGATTGGACAGAGTTGATAGATAGGCAACGCGGGATGTCAGAAAGATAAGAGTTAGCTTATATGAGGAGGGATCGACATAGTGGATGATGGATATGATTGAGATAGTTCGGTGTAACATGAAGAGGCCATAGGGATTAGTATGGTCACTGGGTTAGGAAGTCAACTTAGGTGGGGATGCAGAGGGATCAGCATAAGACATGGTACCTAGTTCAACTTGGCCCAACGACGATAGACAGATCTGTGTGATACGATGGATAAAGAGGGATTGTCATGGTTTGACTTGTGAGATAAGGATCAACATGTTGTTGATTATGAGAGTGGGTTCGACATGGCTTGCTCGTAAGGGATGGATCGAAATGGTATGACTTATGAGAGATGGGTTGGCATGGTATGGTTTGTGTGATATGGATCGGCATGGCTTGCTTGTGGAGGATGGATCGGTATACGTTAGAGAACCAGGAGGGATCGACACTCCCTTGTCTAGATTGGGATTCAAACTAAAGTACTACAAGAACTAGAGCTCCATGTATCCAAACGCCATGGTATTTGAAGCACTATCATGTTAGAGCCTAAGGGAGCTACCATAGGGATCGCTAGCCAAAACTCAACATACGAAGGGATCGGTGCCGATCCCTATCCATTGAGAGTTGGGCATAGTCCTCCTTATTATGGGCCTATATGGTCGAGAAGGTGTTGCTGTCGAAGTTCCAGTCAGATTGGAGGCCGCCTTCATCTATAAATACATGCATAGGGGGCCATTCTGGGATCTCTTACGCTGTTGGTTAGATTCCACCATTATTGTAATCAACTTCGTCCTTTACTTCTTGAACTCTGGCTGTTCTTGCTGTTTGTAATTGTACTCAAGTAAATTGAAAAGCAATAAAGAGAATATTCAAAGTGGACGTACACAATCAACGTCGAACCATTATAAATCTTGTTGTCTCTGCTTTCTGCTATGTTTTTTTTTGTTATTTTGTGATTTTCCTCTGTTTTCATTTAACTTCTTCATTTATTTCACTACTTAAATCTGTAATTGGGCGTTTATGGCCGATTTGGTTGCAACCAATATCCAATTTTGTATCATCTGAAATTGAGAAAATCTCAGTTTTACTAAAAACTGATTTTCGTCGCTTTTCTGACGGAAATCCCAAAAAATATATATTTGTAAATATAATTTTAAAATAAGTTTACCATTATTAATTATTGTTCAAAACATTATAATTTGTGTTAAAAAATCTTATATTTGAATATTTAAAAATAAATTATTTTTCAAAGTGATAAATTTACGGATCGTTACAAAATATATGTGTTATCCCGCCTTTTGGCAAGACCGTGACACCAAGGAATTGACTAGTAACCAATGACGGCCCATCCTAGAAATCAGTTATACACAAGCTCACTATGGATATCGACGAATTTTGTCCGAGTCCGGATCGAGCCAAAATTGGTAGGACATGACAAACTAAGCCATGAGAGCCAACATTCCAAATCTCAAGTCAATCCGAGTTCGTATGCTCAAGTTGTGAACGATACAAAATTGGTTAAGAACAGCCTCCTTCGACTCGCTCCGGTTCGAATCCATAGGGAATGCATGCTTCGACTCGTTCCATTAGCAACCAGCAGAGGCCAACTTCGACTCGCTTCGCAACGCCCAGGAATGACAACTTCGACTCGCTCCATTCCACATCCATCAGAGAGTCCTCTTCGACTCGCTCCAGTCCACATCCATCAGAGAGTCTACTTCGACTCGCTCCACTCCACATCCATCAGAGAATCCTCTTCGACTCGCTCCATTCCACATCCATCAGAGAGTCCTCTTCGACTCGCTCCACTCCACATCCATCAGAGAGTCTACTTCGACTCGCTCCATTCCACATCCATCAGAGAGTCCTCTTCGACTCGCTTCGCATCCCTCAGAACTGCCCTCTTTGACTCGCTCCAGTTTGAAACCATCGAAAGTGCACTCTTCGACTCGCTCCGCTCAAACAACCGCTCAAACCTCTCAGGAAGCTCCATTTCGACTCGCTCGACCAGTGCGAACTTCGACTCACTCGACCAGTGCGTACTTCGACTCGCTCGAAACAACATCAAGGGCGGAGTGAAATTCAAGCGCCACGTCACCGAGTCGAAAGGAAGCAAGTCGAAACGGAAGCGAGTCAAAACGGAAGCAAGTCGAAGGAAACAGCCTACCGAAAACCCCATTTCGTATCAATCATATCTCCCAATCTACAAGTCCAAATGCTATGAAATTTTCACAGAAGGCTACATGCATGCTAAAGAATGTCCACGCCAAATTTCGACTCCGTTGGATGAAATCTTGATCGAGTCGAAATCTGATCGTGTCGATCACGGATCGGACCGAAACTTCACGGGCTTGGGCGTACGGGCCTGGTCACGGGCCAGAGAGGGTCTCCCGAGATCTGAGCAAAATATCAGCCTCCTACACCTATAAATAGACCCCCAAAGCCAACAGAAAAGGGGTTCTTCTTCCTCTTTCAGATCTCCAACGCCCGGACTCCGCCAGATCCAGATCTGAACTCAATTGCTGCTGCTACCAACAAAATTCACTGCTCCAAATCATAATTGCCTACTGTAAATCATTGAATTCACTTGTAAACACAAAAGAAAGATCAATAAAGCAAACTACTTCATAGTGGACGTAGGCTATACGCCGAACCACTCTAAATTCTTGTGTCTCCTTGCACTTTAATTATTCTCATTTATGAAATTTGGAGTTTTTGTTAGATAATTCCTCTTTTTCATTTAATTTCTTCACTTTATCTCTTCAAAGACTTCCGAAGAGTGTTGTGCCCAATTTTGGTACAAACACTTTGGTGCTTTCACTGAGAAAAAACCCAATTTTTCTCTTGCTCTTTGGATCTCCTATCTATATTGGATTGCATAAATCTAAGAAGAAGATCCAGATCTAGAACTTTGAAGCCCTTCCATTCTATTCAGATTTGCAATCAGATCTAGGAAAGGACTTCATCAATTTATTATGGTACGCACACGTACCACTTCTGTAGCTGCTGAACAAAAAGCACGGGACCGACAAAATCTCGTGCAATCACCTCCATCCAACCAAAATGCTGCAGGATCTTCAGATCCATCAGGTCCAATCACTAGACAAGAATTCCAGATATTGCTTCAAGAGTTGACCCAAAGTCGACAACAGCTAACTGAACAACTACGCGTCAACACAGAGTTGACTAACCAGCTAAATCGCCAAAGGCGAAAAAGATCCAGAAGAGACCAAGGTTCTCACTCTTTCACAGAAAGTTCAGCCTCCTCCGATGGCCAAACCAGATCCACACGTCCACGGCTAGGTGTAAGCTACACCCAAGCCACGGGACACCAACCTTCTTCGAACCTTGGGCAACCTAGAGCTGGGCCATCCACTAGTCTCCGCGCGGAACCTTCAACTCGAGGAGGAGCTGCTCCTTACCATGTTACCGACAACATTGCTACTACCACCACTACCGAACGAGGAGGTGATGCTAGAAACCAAGCTGATTGTAACATCCCTCCCTTCTGACCGCCCTAGGTCGGTAATTAAACCAACTTGAAACGTTCAAAATGACGGATTGTTGTTTAGTTTATGTAATTTAAACAGAATCAGCCACAGAAACACAGAATAATAATATTATTTCATTACTATGAATTTCTTTTTTTTCATACATCAGAGTTTATACAATGTATTAAATTGATATAGCGGAATATCTCTTTAAATACAAAATTTCCTGAACTAAAATGATTCTTTTACCCTCTCTCCCTAACTTCACTGCTCGAAATTCTTCAAGCTGTAAAATAACTCGGTCTGACCCGAGTATTACATTCAAAAGAAAATAATACACAGGCCAGTCTAATTCAAACTCAGTTATCAGTGCATAGAAGTAGTAATAATCAAATAGACGACAGTCACAATAATTCCCGTCTATCCGACTCTTTAAGCAAAGAAATCAGATAACAGTAAATATAACACTTAACAGTGTTGAACAACAAATCAGCAGATTTTAAAGTATCAACGAAGATCAAATTCAAGTGCAGTGTAACCACAAGTATTCAAGGGAAACTGCAACAAGAAACTGCGGCCACCACAGGGATACCATGGCTCAAGTTCCAAAATATCAAGAAAATATGCCAACAGAAAGATGCAGTTCAAAGCAAACTGCAATGAACAAAAATCACAAAATCCAACATCAACTAAATTCCGATGGTCGAGACAGCTACATACAGTCTCAAGTGAAAGGTCACACTGAAGACTGTACGCAACCAAGTAAATTACACAAGTGATGCACAGTTCAAAGGAATGCTTAAAATCATGCAATAGTGAAATGATGTACACCTGAATGCAACATTGAAATTTCTACACCAAGTGCACACGTACAACATCAAGGAAGCAATATCGAACCAGTTCAATTGCCAAAGTGAAGCCACCAGACTCAAGTATCAGATTAAAATAGGATGAACACAAGACTCAATAATGCCAAAACCATGGAACAGTAGGCAGGTTCAAAATCAAATCAGAGTTGTGGTAACCAATTTCGCCAACGAAACACTATATGCATAAGTGTTCGAGGCAACATGGAATAATGACCAAGCAGCAACCATTTGAAAACTAGACAAATGAACTCAAGAAATAAGTTCACCATGAAACAGCAAGTAAGAAACCAGAATACACAATGAACTTAAAGAATCCAAACCGACATCGGAAATATTGCAAAGGCTATAATAAAATTCATGAAACTACATAGCATCATGCATGCTACAGGTCTGAAGACCAACCAAACTAGTGAAACAAACACAAATTAGACCATACAAAACTGGACAGTACCATCTAACCCAAAGGAAAATCAAGTAACAGTCAATCGGCCAGAGTGTACAGGAATACAACTACAGGTACAAGACCATGCAATGTACATGAATACAACTAAAATGCAATCAGTTCGAAGTTAAAGTGAATGGCAACACGTGATGCATCAGTGATACAACGCGATATGCAGGCAAAGGTTTCAGTGTAAACTGCAGACGCAAATGCTCAACACAAAGAACATGCTATGCAACATAAATAAGATTCAAAACCATATGCAGTAAAAACAGAGGCAATACTCATGTCACACTAGATTCATAACAACCAACCATGCGACAGTTTCAAATAATGTCGAGGTCAACGAATCAAAACGAGTTCAAAATCATAAAACAACAGTCTCAAGTCAAGACAGTGCCAAACCCAATTTATTTTCGCAAAAATCAAATTTGCAATCAAGTCAAAAAAAACAACTGCAGTTTGAATCAAAGTATGTCGAATTCTAGTTAAGTTTCAAACTCGAATATTTTCACATATCAAAATGACTAAAGTCAAAGCCAAAAAGAACAATTTCACAAAATTAAGTCTGTAGCTTTCTAACCAAAAACAGTGTCGAAGATAACAGAGCAAGTGAAATCAACATCAGAAAATTTCAAGCAAACCGAGTAAGTTACAAAAACCCAAGTTCAAAATCACCAAAATCTCGAATTAGATGTGAGTGAAATTTAAATCACTCAAGTCAGAAAAACATCAACATCGAATAAAATCAAATGGCCGAGATAAAAATTCAACAACAATCGAACGGCTGAAGCCCAATATAGCTCAGAAATTAAGCAACGAAACTCACGAATTAAAACAAGACAGAAATCATCTAAATTTAAATTAGATGTGAGTGAATATAAAATCACTCACCTTTAATTGTAGCAGCCGCGAGTGAGAAACGGAAGTCGAAGCCTTCGATTTATCTAAAACCCTAGCTATCGAGATGAGGAAGATCGAGCCGAAGTCCAGAATTGCCAGAACGAAGCCGACGCCCTAATTTTAAGTCGCCATTTTTTTTCGTCGTTCGATTTTTTTCTCTGATTTAATTTATGAAGAGAGGGGGGAGGGGGTTTCGTGTTTTTTTAGAGAAAGATCGTGATTTTGCAGAGGGAAATAGTGATCTAGGGCATGGGTCTAGGCACGATTTAAGGCGTAAATTTAGGCGTAGGTTATAGATATATGTTTATACAATAGGGTGGCTGGTGAAAAGATTATCACATTTTTTTTATTATATATATTTTTTTTCATTTTAATTTCAATTTGTATTTCAACATAATTTTTTTTCTTTGACACGTTTATATGTCGTATGTTCACAAAACAACCCCGATAAATACGAAATTTGAAATCCAGTAATAATTCAATATTACGGACCCAATGAAACTGGTTTCGTCGAATTCCGAGACTGTGCCTCGGAAGGCTATTTTTAAATTCAATTTAAACGATACAATTTCAAAACTTGAACAAATCACTTTCAAATTCAATTTTGAAGCTTCTATTATCTTCAGTATTATCAATGTGAATTTTCTAAGCCTTTAAAATATTTTTAATCAGCTTAAAACTGAAGATTCAAATTATTATTCAACTTTAATAGATTAAATTCATAAATTTAATTGGCAATTTATTCTGATAATTTGAAATTCAAGTCAAATCATCATTCAAATATTTAAAATTAATTAAATATTTTCAATTTAAATTGTTCAAAATTCAGGGTCGTTACACTGATCCTCAACGTAGCCAACGAGAACAGACTCCTGAGCCTTATGTCCCTGAGGATGTTGAACCAAGGAGGCGAGGCACGGACCGTCGATCGCGTCCGGTCTAGACTCGCGCTGTGGAACCCGACCACACCTTAGCACAACATGCTCCAAGTACCCGAACGTAGGATATACCAGCCATGATCCGCCAAATGATCCGTGAAAGTCAGGGTCTCTCTAATGACGACTGGGGAATCTCCCGAAGTCATACCCCTTTCACCGATGACGTGTTATATGCTGAACCACCTCGGCACTTCAGGATGCCAGCTTTGCCAGTTTATGAAGGAAGTTCTGATCCCAACCAACACATCCTGAAATACGAATGGCTGATGAATGCTGCTAGAGCTGATGACGCAGTAAAGTGCCGTAGTTTCCCCATTTCCCTAGGGGGCATCGCCACCATGTGGTTCACTCATTTGCCACCGCGATCCATCTCTAACTTTGACCAGATGGCCACCAAGTTTTTCGAACAATTCCGTATGCACGTGGCGAGGCCAAAGGATGTTAACACTCTGTCTAGTGTTACGCAAGCTCCCGGAGAAACACTTAGACGTTACTTGGAGCGATTCCATGCTGCGTGTGCAGAAATAAGCAATCCCAACGATAACTCTATGCTAATGGCTCTGACTAAGGGGATTGATGCTGTTTTCCGAGTTCGGAAATTGGTTAGCTGGGAAACCACTTGCGTCATTGGACCGTTTCTATTCCAAGGCAGCCCAATTCCTAAGAAGGGAGGATGCGAAACGGTCTAGGAAGCAGGATGACGTAGGGCCCAACATCGAAGGTATCCAGAGTAACGTCGCAGTTAAACAGTCCGGAGATAGTTCTGGAAAAATTCAGTTGAACGTCCAAAATAAACAGAATCAGCAGAGGGACAATAGAAATCAGAACAAAAAATGCGATCAGGATCGTGGACCACGGCGTAGAGCTTCCATGTACGAAAACTACACTCCATTAAACACGTCGTTGGAAAATGTGTATTTGCAGACCTGCAATACCATGTAGTATAAGAAACCTGCCCCGAAACCATCAACTGAAAGACAAATCCAAACAGGAAAATTCTGTAGATTCCATGAGAGTTATGGCCACAACACCAATGAGTGTCCTCACCTACAAGACCTCATTGAAAAACTGATACGTGAGCGGAAGCTGGATCAGTATGTACGTGCGTCGCAATCCGGTGGTGCGGGCCCATCAAATCAGAATCGTGCGCCGAATCAGGAAAGACAAGAGGAACCCGCTCGTGCAGATGAGAGGTTGGTCATCAATACAATAAGTGGTGGTCCTCACCCAGCAGATCGAAGCTGGAAGGAAATGGAGTCGTATGCCAGTTCTATTAGGCATGCGGACTTCGAGTGTTACAGTAGTTTTGATGAGGGAACTCCAGCCAAGCAACAGAAAACGATGACGGATGACATCGTGTTCAGGAGCAGAGAGGCAGATAAAATCGAAGCTCCCACTATCGATCCACTGGTCATCTCAGCATAAGTAGGTCTCGCTTGGATGAGAAGGATCTTAGTTGACAGTGGAAGCTCTGTGAATATTTTGTTCAAGCGAGCTTATGATCAAATGAAGATGGAAGCCGCGGACTTGAAGCCTTGTCAATCTCGGGTCCATGGTTTCAACGGAAGTGCCACGATACCCACGGGAATGGTGGAACTGCCAGTAAAGTTGGGAGTTGGAGAACGTCGGAGAGTACGGATGTTGCAGTTCATTGTTATGGACATAGACTCCCCTTACAATGCTTTCTTGGGCCGACCGGCCCTCGCTGAATTCAGGGTAGCCATTGCCCCATGGTGTTTGACCTTAAAATTTCCCACTGATCATGGAATAGGAATCGTTCAGGGAGATCAGGCTACTACCAGAGCCTATTATGTTGCTGAGCTGCGGGAGGCGCAGCGAAAGGAGAAGGGAAAGGGCGTAGAGGAATCTCTCTGCATCTGTTTTGCCGATAATTGACAATTAACGCTCGGGTCCAGGCCCGGGCACCCCAGCCAATTCCTCAAAGACCTTGATCCAAGAGAGACTGAAGACGAAGGAGAATCTAAAGAAAATCAAGAATCACCGGCCGAACTGACGATTGATGTCCCGATTGACAGTAAAGACGACTCGAAAATGATAAAGATTGGATCTCAGCTAAGCCAGCAAGCTCAGGAGGAACTGGTTGAATTTCTGCGGGCAAATCTTGACGTATTTGTCTGGACACATTCTGATATGTGTGGGATCTCGCCGGACATCGCGAGCCACACTCTAAACATTGACCCGCGGCATGTCCCGATCAAACAAAAAAGGCGCGGTATGGATCCAGAGAGATCTGCCGCCCTTAAAGAGGAAGTAGAAAAGCTTGAAGCAAATGGGTTCATTCGAGATGCACTATATCCTGAATGGGTGTCTAATCCCGTGCTCGTCCGAAAGCCGAATGGAAAGTGGAGAACATGTGTCGATTATTCCAATCTGAATAAAGCATGTCCCAAAGACAGTTTTCCACTTCCCAGAATTGATCAGCTAGTAGATTCGACAGCTGGGCATGAACTCTTATCCTTCATGGATGCAAACTCTGGTTACAATTAGATACCGATGCATTTACCCGATCAGGAACATACCAGCTTCGTGACCAACCTGGGACTTTACTGCTACAAGGTTATGCCATTCGGACTCAAGAACGCCGGAGCTACTTATCAACGATTGGTCAATAAGATGTTTACCGATCAAATCGGGAAAACAATGGAAGTATATGTCGACGACATGCTTGTAAAGTCACGACTCTCCACCGACCATGTTAAAGACCTGCAAAATATGTTCAACATACTTCGAGCATACAAAACGAAGCTCAATCCCCTGAAATGTCACTTCGGAGTTGCATCCGGAAAGTTCCTTGGGTTCATCGTTAACGCCCGGGGAATCGAAGCTAATCCTGAAAAGATTTGGGCAATCAGAAATCTTGAAACTCCCAAGACTATAAAGCAAGTCCAGAGTCTCAATGGAAAGGTAGCAGCATTGAGCAGGTTCATTTCAAAGTCCACTGACAAATGCATTCCCTTCTTCGATCTGATTCGAAAAGGGAAACGAAACTTTGAATGGACCACAGAGTGCGAGGGCGCTTTCCATGCACTAGTCCAACATCTGTCCACACCGCCGATACTGTCAAAGCCTATTAATCATGAGAAGTTGTATGCGTACTTGGCAATATCAGAAAACGCTATCAGCACTGCCTTGGTTCGAGAAGAAGACGGGGTACAGAAGCCAGTGTGCTACGTCAATAAACAATTAACTGGGGCTGAAAGGAACTATCCAAAGTTGGAGAAGTTGGCTTACTGCCTTGTAATCGCATCAAGAAAACTACGACCGTATTTTCAAGCACATCCCATAGTCGTCTACACCGACCAGCCGTTACGATAGGTCCTTTCGTGGCCTGAGACGTCTGGTAGGCTACTTAAGTGGAACATCGAACTGAGTCAGCTTGATATTACTTACACTCCAAGACGAGCAATACAAGGACAAGTCCTTGCTGATTTCATAGCTGAATTCACCATTCTAGAGGACCTTCCCGAAACCAGTAAATCCCCCGAATATGTCTGGAAGCTGTATACCGATGGGGCATCAAACAACCGGTGTTCGGGCGCTGGTGTTGTACTCGAAACCCCCGAAGGTCGATCTATATGCTACGCTTTGAAGTTTGACTTTCATGCAACCAATAATGAAGCTGAATACGAAGCCCTCTTAGCTGGCTTGAAACTTGCCAGAGATCTGAAAATCATCGTTGTGGAAGTTTACTGTGATTCACAATTGGTTGTGTGTCAAGTACGGGGAGAGTATCAAGCAAGAGATCGAAGGTTGGCTGCTTACTTAGCTCAAGTTCTGGAAGTACTGAATCAGTTCGACTACTACGCCATCTATTGTATACCTCGGGAGCGCAACCAAAAGGCCGATTCATTGGCAAAGCTAGCTAGCACAGGTGAAGCTCAACAAATGGGACTCGTTCCCGTAGAAACGCTATCTTCCCCAAGTATCGACCGGACAGAAATAAACCGGGTATGCGAAATTATTCCCGAAAAGGACTCATGGATGACCCCACTTAGAAATTACATTGAGCACGGAACCCTGCCGGAACACAGGAGTGAAAAGAGACAAGTCCTCCGAAAGGCCTCAAGATTTACCATTCAGAATGGACTCATGTACAGAAGGGGGTACTCAGTTCCCCTACTCCGGTGTATCGCTCACGATGAAGTTAAACATGTGTTGCGCGATGTACATGAGGGAGAATGTGGCGATCACACCGAGGGGCAAGCACTTGCCAAGAAAATACTTCACTACGGATATTACTGGCCTACCGTGAATCGTGATGCGTTGGACTATGAAAAGAAATGTGATAGGTGCCAGAAATATGCCCGAATTCCTAGAGCTCCTCCTACTGAGAAAACACAAATGGTCAGTCCATGGCCGTTTGCAATGTGGGGCATCGACATCATCGGTGCTCTACCTCTGGCAAAGGGTGGTGCGAAGTACGCCATCATCGCATTTGATTACTTTACAAAGTGGGCTGAAGCTGATGCTCTCGCTACCATTACAATGAAGAAAGTAATCAACTTTGTGGTTCGTAACATCATCTGTCGATTCGTCTCCCACACACCATAATTACGGACAACGGAACCCAATTCGACAGTGCTGAATTCAAAGATTTCTGTAAACGATTTCACATTCAAAAGAAATTCTCCGCAGTTGCACATCCTCAGGCAAACGGACAGGTCGAAGCGGTTAATAAAGTTATAAAGTCCATTCTGAAAAAACGACTGGAAAAGGTCGGGGGCAGGTGGGTCGATGAACTTCCTATGGCTTTATGGGCTTACCGAACGATCCACAAGACCGCGACCAGCCACACTCCATTCTCTCTCTCTTATGGTTCAGAAGCTGTTATTCTAGTTGAGCTAGAAGTACCTTCTCATTGTGTGACATACTACGATCCAAAGACAAATGCCATATTCCTTGCTGAATCTCTCGATCTACTAGATGAGAAGCGTGAAAAAGCTGATTTGAGGGCAGCTGCGCATCGAAGTCGAGTCGCCCGATTGTACAACGCCAAGGTTCGTCCGCGAACCTTCGAACTAGGCGATCTCGTCTTAAAAAGAATCTATCCGGTTCCTTCGCATATGAAGCCGACATGGGAAGGACCGTATGTTATTGAACGAAGGCTTGGAGATGGCACAATCAAGCTATCGACGGTCTTACCTTGCCAAGAGCTTGGAATAGCGAGAGGCTTCGCCGCTATTACACATGATAGGCTATCTTTATCCATTTAATTTACTTTCCTTTTCCGCAATTTGTTTCTACATTTCGAAATTAGAACTTGTAATAAGGCAACTGACTTTGCCATACTTTCTTATTTCAGCAATAAAATGCAACCTCTTCGAGCCAGAGCTGTGATTTACTTGAAATACTTCATATGACCATCACTATGCACGGAGAGCTAAGTCTCATCATAAGGTGGGATTTATTCAAATAAAGAGTGACTGCGGTGCAACCAATCACTCACTAAGTGAAACCCGAGCTCGGGGGCAAGCCATCACATCAAAGTCAAAAAAGGATTGATACACGACAATCCTTCATCAACTCCGTATTCCCAGAGTGCGAAGCGGAGTATAAATATTCAACTCCGAACTCCCAAAGCGCGATTCGGAGTATAAACATTCAACTCCGAACTCCCAGAGCGCGAGTCGGAGTATAAACATTCAACTCTGTATTCCCAGAGTGCGAAGCGGAGTATAAACATTCAACTCCGAACTCCCAGAGTGCGAAACGGAGTATAAACATCCAACTCCGAACTCCTAGAGCGCGATTCGAAGTATAAACATCAACTCCGTATTCCCAGAGTACGAAGCGGAGTATAAACATCCAACTCCGAACTCCCAGAGCGCGAGTCGGAGTATAAACATCAACTCCGTATTCCCAGAGTGCGAAGCGGAGTATAAACATCCAACTCCGAACTCCCAGAGCGCGAGTCGGAGTATAAAATTCAACTCCGTATTCCCAGAGTGCGAAGCGGAGTATAAACATCTAACTCCAAGTTCCCAGAGCGCGAACCGGAGTATAAACATCAACTCCGTATTCCCAGAGTGCGAAACGGAGTATAAACATCCAACTCCGTATTCCCAGAGCGAGAAGCGGAGTACAAACATCAACTCCGAGTTCCCAGAGCGCGAACCGGAGTATAAACATCAACTCCGTATCCCCAAAATGCGAAACGGAGCGTAAACACCAACTCCAAGTTCCCGGAGCGCGAGTCGGAGTACAAATGCCAATTCCAAGTCCCTAGATAGTAGACATATGATTGAAACCCAAGCCAGCGTGACCAACCGCCAATAAACAAATGAGGATCCCCGGAGTGCGGATATGATCATCGACGATCGGACAAGCGTGAGTAAACCGCTCAATCCCCGTTCATCTCAAACCCCCATCCAGCGGCACTAGACTCGGCATGCTATAAGAAAAGGGCAATCGCTGACTGATGTTTTACAACATACCACCAAGACTGGGAGGCAAGACCTAAGCATCAACCATCGACTGAAGCAATGCGACGTCAAAATTCGACTCGTTTCCCGGTCGCAAACCATGTCCACAATACCCGAACTTGGCGAACGGAAACCAACTTCGTTCGGAAACTGAAACTTCACAAGTGCATTTCAGACACTGAAACACTTAAACAAATACACAATGACAAAAAAGAAGTCAAAAAAGAAAAGTTTCATTTCTATTGATTATAGAAGAAGTTCGTGTACAAGTTTCCAAAAAATTCCTACTAGCAGGGGCCGAACCCGCATCTATACACGGCTAACAAAATGCAAATCAAAATACACCGGAAGAGCATGCCTAATCTTTCTTCTTCCTTGGCTTCCTCCTCGGTGTGGACCCGCTGGAGCCATCACCAATCTTCCTCTTCGAGCCTTTGCTTTTCGACGGTTGGTCTTCAGGCGATGGCATTATGTCGACGTCCTTCTCCGAACTCGTGTTAATAATAATGCTCCCTACGGGCGGAGTCGGAGGAACGGGATCAATTATAGAAGGTGGAATGGGCAGGCTGGTGAGGAAGACAGTACCACAAGGAGACATCATTCCGAGCGGGGCAGGTCCCGATGCTGCCATCCCACCTCCAAAGCTGCCGCCATAAGCCGCTACTGCCATTTCAGCGTCAATCTGAGCAAACATCTCCTCTTCGGTTACTGCTCGAGCCCCACTGGGGAGCATCAGCGGTCGGCATTGAAGAGCTTGTAGCAGGATCAGTTCCACTCATGATAAATGACAAGTTAGCACGAGGATCGCCGTGGCGGCGAAAGAGTTCATCCATTAGCTGCTTGTCAAACATAATTGTACCTCCCTGCAGATCGTCGAGCGGAGCAGCTGTACTCATGGTGATCGCTTCGGTCGCAATAGCCTCCTGCGTTTGATATGGCTCTTGAGTAGCAGGAGGCATGGCCGGTACGGCATCGATCACTGGACAAAGAATGAGAAAACTGTTAGAACTTAACTCGATTGAAGATGTCGACTTAAGAAAGATATGTGGAATGTTTAGAGTACCTTCCTCAGTTTGACTCGTAGGCGGCAGAGCGGCATCAGTGACTTGCGCTGCAGCCAAAGACATCTGCGGTTGATCTAGATTGTAAGCAGGGACGGCCTGGGGATCAACCGCAGACGAGGATTCGGGATGGGTTGACACAGGAACTTCAAGACTTGCATCGTGATGCTCAACCCCGGAGCCTTCTCCTACTTCCAGGTGCTGGGTGCCGAGTCTCTCCTTCTCATAAGAGATCATTGAATCATGGAGAATCTTCTTTTCATCATCGGTTAGCAGACGATTCTCGAGCTCAAATTCATCCACAGACTCACCCTGGTGCGCCTCCTTCTCTTCCTCAACCAGTCGGCCCCAGCACTGTGGAGATGCGTCGAATAATCATCGAGCCAGGCTAGACCCTTGTGCCTCAGCACATTAGCGTTGTAAACGACAAGGAGGTCTTCAATGTCGGCCTCTAGCCTGGACTCGGCCAACTTCACCCTCTCCTCGACCTCAGTCTCCACCTTCTAGACTTTAGCCACAGCCGCATCCCGTTCTTCCCTAAGCAGAACAGCCTAATCGCACGCCTCTTGGGCTGCGCTGTTCGCGTCATCTTTTTCCTTGATCAAGTTGGCGAATTTGGCTTTGAATTCATTAAGCTCCTTGACCGCCGCATCCCGCTCAGCGGTAACCGTAGTGTTCCGGTGGCCCATCTCCTCCACCAAGGCGACATGCGTCTGCCTTAATCTCTCCATGGCCACATTCGCTTCATCATCTTTTTTGGTGGCCTAATCTCAGACTTCCGAGAAGAATCGGACTCAACAGTCAGCACCTGAATAATCCGGTCCCTTTGAGCAAGGTCGGATTCCATTTTCTCGAGTGCTTTGGCTCGCTTAGCAGCCACCTTAGAAGCCTTCTCCGCAGCCTTTACCCACTCTTTGTACTGGGTATAGATGTCATGAATGTACTCATGCATCATGTTTTCCACTCCAGACGGAATTCTTTTCAAGTGTGGTGGGAAGACATAGCCATCGAAGCATATGTTCGGGAATTCCTTCCGCATCTGAGCCAGTTTAAGGGCCCCTTCTCCTATGGGCACGGTGGGGACCTGCTCTGTAATTATGGAGGATGTAGTCTCGACTCTCTGAAGATGAGTCTCAGATCTAGAAGTATGGGAAGTTGGCTTGTGACGAGGAGGCTCTAGCGAGTGTGGAACGAAAACAGGAGGTGGAGATGGAAGTCTAGGAGGAGGAGAGCGCGATCTAGACCAATGTCTATACTCCCTATCCCTATCACGCCCGTACCTATCTTGGTGGGAGTACTCGCGGTCGCGATCTCTATCCGAGTCCCTTCTGCGGGAGTCATAATAAGAAGAAGATTTTCGGGCCGAACGAAGACTGCCGAGCATCGATCCTCTTCCAAACATAGTACCTGGAAATGAGAAAC
Organism: Allium fistulosum; assembly: GCA_030737815.1. NCBI lineage: Eukaryota > Viridiplantae > Streptophyta > Magnoliopsida > Asparagales > Amaryllidaceae > Allium > Allium fistulosum. The sequence goes on along the minus strand of CM060903.1, from coordinate 133,142,472 downwards.
GAAGAAAGAGTTAGTGGCTTCCTAAGTTGGACGAAGTACAGTTGTGAATCATGTAGTGTAGTGAAGTGTATGCATGTGCAATCCCCCGAACAACTGGAAATGTTGGCCGCACTCGTAGCAAGCGACCCGCTCGGTTCAAAAGCACTATCAAGCCCCTCCGTCCCGGCGTCGTGTGGAGACGACACAAAATCCGGGATCAGAATATCAGCAAGCCCTGCAAAAGGACTCTCCACTTGCGGAGGAGGAGCCTCCGAAATTCTAATCCCCTGGAAAGGTAAAGACACGACCACGGATTTAAATCTCTTAGATTTAGGGCGTTTGTAAGCAGCGGCCTTGCCTTTTCTTCTTCCTCCCGAATCCAGGACATCATCAGAAGGCCCGGCTGGGAGCTCGGTATCAGTAGGCGTTCTTTCCGGATCAATTTCTTCGGCGATCACGACTGCGGGCGCTTTACGCTTCACCCGTTTCTTCGGGACCACTCTATGTATCCCTTCCAGATGTATGCTTTGTCTCCGTTCTATCAGCCCGACAGCCCTCAAATTCCCGTCGATCAGGACTAAGTCTTTGTGCCTCTCTTCGCCCGGAAACGCTTGAAGGATCCGAACAAGTTCTCTGAAGTATGCGCCATCGGGACGAGAGATTGCAGCTATAAGAAAGGAAAAGTATGTCAGTTTTGAAGTCAGTTACTAGTATCTCAACGATTCAAGAGAGAAATGGCAACACTTACGTCTGTCCAACCACCGACCAGCGAATCTAGGAGGGCACCGAACGTAGAACCATTCAGTCTTATAGTAACTTAGCCTTCCCCAGGAGCCCAGTACAATGTGGCAGCTTCTGACCGCCTCCAGGAAGGTGAAAGAAGGACTGTCTCCACGGCTCTTGACATTGAATAAATATCTGATTTCGATCGGCTTCGGCGGTCGAAAGAGGATCTCCATAAACAGGACAAAGGTGCTGTTCAACAAGGCATATTGGGATGTAGCTGAGATGGGGCTATGCCAAGAAACGATAACATCTCCCTTATATATTCATTGAAGGGAGGAAGTGTCCCCGCTGTGCAAGCGTGATGGTTGAAAGCAGTAAACCCCTCCGGGGGATCGTGTGGCCTGTCAGTTGGCCCGAGAAGTAGCAAGTCGTCAAGCGACAAACCATGCCTTAAGCAAATCCGTCCCGGCATGTCTTCGGAGATACCCGACGGCACGAAATCTGTTGGATTGAGAATAAACCGAGCACCCGGACGCTCATCCGGAGCTGGCTCTATAACTTCGGCTTCAATAACCGGTATCTTTATGATTGGAGGAATAGAACTTGGGAGTTCCGGCTGCTGAGAACTTGAAGGGTCCATGACTAGCTAGCTTATAAAAACCATTGTTAAACTGACAAATAACACTCGTGCATCCCCCAGTGTAAAGTGTGTGAGTGTGTTGTGCAGTGCAGTGCAGTACTGTATATTATTTGAGAAGATCAACAGGATTGAAGGAAGCGTATAAGCGACGAGACTTCGAAATTCGGTCGGAAGGACCGTCATCGCTGACCGTCACAACCAAACCATCCAACTATTGATCATCACTTCAAGTCAAAGTTTGTTGTCATTTTTATAAGTTGCAGTTTCATCGACGAGCTTCGATAAGGAAATCAGATATGCAGTGAAACAGTTAAGTCCAGTTATGCGAATTTGAATCTCGTCGGAGGCAATTGTTCAAGTGTGTGGGAAGTTTCAAACTTTTTTGATGATCAAATTTGTATCGCTCGCGAGAGCCATGTTCGCATCAATAAGCTATGGTCGTGTGCACACGAGTCAGACTCGGTCAGAAGGTTAGCATGAAGGCTCGACTCGAACTAGAGGGCTCGATTCGAAATCCCCAGTTCGACTCGCTCCCCAAGGCCATCGGGTTCGACTTGGTCCTAGGACGACGCATTTCGACTCGGTCCCGGGACCACACAGTTCGACTCGATCCCCTAGACCATCGAGTTCGACTCGCTTCCAAGACTGCACACTTTGACTCGATCGAAAACCACCCCTTTTCGACTCGATCCAAGGACATCGTTTCGAGTCCATCAGGCGCGACCCCTTCGTATCGATCCATGGATTCAAAGTACTCGATTCGATGCGAAGCTCCACCATTAATCAATACGAAGACCTTCGCCTCATCATCTCGAAACCCATACTCCACCGAGACGAAGATGAGGCCAGAGAGCTTTCGATCGATCACGACTCCAATCGATTTGGTGTTAAGAATCAAGTCTCCTTGTTTACGTGATGGTTTCGTTCAATGGATTACCTAAAATTTGTCAGTTAGTTCAAATGGTTGAAGATAGGAATCGATTCGAAGGCAAAGGTTTTTTTTCTCTTAAGAGGCTCTGGAGCGATACGAAAGCAAGGTAGATAAAGATGAAAGGTAAAAAGTGAAGAATGGCTAAGTACGAAGTATTTATATGGACTCGAAAGCAAGGGGAATAAACGATTCGAATCCCAGTGGAGTCGAACACGTGCTTCGACTCCCTCTTCAGTGCGTTGATGCTAGGCTCCCTTTCATATCGTTTGTCCTCAACTCCCTCTCCAGTGCAGCAAAACAAGCGGTTCGAATCCATCAGGGAAGCGCATTTCGACTCGCTCAGTTCACAGCCGCCAGGGAAGCGCATTTCGACTCGCTCCATTTTGACTCGCTCCATTTCGACTCGGTCCATTTCGACTCGCTCCATTTCGACTCGCTCAGTTCACGCCCATAATCGAGTCGAACAAGCGCTTCGTATCCATCGAACCCTGCGTATATCAATGCAAAATTCCTGTTCGTATCCATAGTTTCCAACTCCATCAACTCGACATACTTACTTTGCATCCATAAATCCAATGAAAATTAACTTCGATGTTTCAATCCTTCACATCGATTCAGGAGTGGAACGTTACGAAGGAACATTCAAAAACAACCGTCAAGCGTTGTTGCAATGAATTTCACATCGGTTCAGGAGAGGATCGATACGTGATTCAAAAACAATAAACTGACAACGACTCGAGAACGTACAAACGTCAACGGGAGTCAGATTAACATATATGCATGAATGTTGGACTTGTATTCAATATTCAGATTTTCAAGAATCAGAAATTCATCTAATAACGATTACAACAGCAAACGAGTAACCACTAGCATACAGCAATCAGTTGCAACAATACATGGTACAACAGTCGATAGTCAACAGTTTACATTATCAAGAAGAACGGTCAAAGATTACAGCTTTCATCGACAAGACAATAACTATTCAGAGTAGAGATGGCAGTATTTCAAAGCACATCATGTTTCCATAAGACGTACTTCGGGGGGCAAATGTTATCCCGCATTTTTGGCAAGACCGTGACACCAAGGAATTGACTAGTAACCAATGACGGCCCATCCTAGAAATCAGTTATACACAAGCTCACTATGGATATCGACGAATTTTGTCCGAGTCTGGATCGAGCCAAAATTGGTAGGACATGATAAACTAAGCCATGAGAGCCAACATTCCAAATCTCAAGTCAATCCGAGTTCGTATGCTCAAGTTGTGAACGATACAAAATTGGTTAAGAACAGCCTCCTTCGACTCGCTCCGGTTCGAATCCATTGGGAATGCATGCTTCGACTCGCTCCGTTAGCAACCAGCAGAGGCCAACTTCGACTCGCTTCACAATGCCCAGGAATGACAACTTCAACTCGCTCCATTCCACATCCATCAGAGAGTCCTCTTCGACTTGCTCCACTCCACATCCATCAGAGAGTCTACTTCGACTCGCTCCACTCCACGTCCATCAGAGAATCCTCTTCGTCTCGCTCCATTCCACATCCATCAGAGAGTCCTCTTCGACTCGCAACACTCCACATCCATTAGAGAGTCTACTTCGACTCGCTCCATTCCACATCCATCAGAGAGTCCTCTTCGACTCGCTTCGCATCCCTTAGAACTTCCCTCTTCGACTCGCTCCAGTTTGAAACCATTGAAAGTGCACTCTTCGACTCGCTCCGTTCAAACAACCGCTCAAACCTCTCAGGACGCTTCATTTCGACTTGCTCGACCAGTGCGAACTTCGACTCGCTCGACCAGTGCGTACTTCGACTCGCTCGAAACAACATCAAGGGCGGAGTGAAATTCAAGCGCCACGTCACCGAGTCGATAGGAAGCGAGTCGAAACAGAAGCGAGTCGAAGGAAACAACCTACCGAAAACCCCATTTCGTATCGATCATATCTCCTAATCTACAAGTCCAAATGCTATGAAATTTTCACAGAAGGCTACATGCATGCTAAAGAATGTCCACGCCAAATTTTGACTCCGTTGGATGAAATCTTGATCGAGTCAAAATCTGATCGTGTCGATCACGGATCGGACCGAAACTTCACGGGCTTGGGTGTACGGGCCTGGTCACGTGCCAGAGAGGGTCTCCCGAGATCTGAGCGAAATATCAACCTCCTACACTTATAAATAGACCACCAAAGCCAACAGAAAAGGGGTTCTTCTTCCTCTTTGAGATCTCCAACGCCTGGACTCCGTCAGATCCAGATCTGAACTCAATTGCTGCTGCTACCAACAAAATTCACTGCTGCAAATCATAATTGCCTGCTGTAAATCATTGAATTCACTTGTAAACACAAAAGAAAGATCAATAAAGCAAACTACTTCATAGTGGATGTAGGCTATACGCCGAATCACTCTAAATTCTTGTGTCTCCTTGCACTTTAATTATTCTCATTTCTGAAATTTGGAGTTTTTGTTAGATAATTCCTCTTTTTCCATTTAATTTCTTCACTTTATCTCTTCAAAGACTTCGAAGAGTGTTGTGCCCAATTTTGGTACAAACAATATGTTTTTTTTTAAAATTTCATAAAAACATTTCCAAAACGTAAGTCAGGAAAATAAGTTTTCAAACCAAAGGATCTCGATGTTGCAACTACGACTCCAAATACTAACTTTCCTTTAACATATAATAATATAAGCATGAACACAACATATAAATATGCCATCACAGCATACAACTACCAAAGAAACTAACTTTCACTTTACTAACTTTTAAATTTTATTTTCCAAGTCAATAATCATCATTACGTATCACATACATAAGCAATGCACACCATCATTGATTTTAACCAAACATCCAATCTATTCAACAACCAAAAGAACATTTTAATAAAGTTTAAAACTTTAAATAAAAGGTAAGCATTGCTCACCTATAAGCTATCCAAAACGAACAAACTTTCACTAACTTTTGAAAATGACCAGAAGCTTTACTTTTCTTTAACAAAAATGAGTATTTGGATGCATTAAGTGGCTAAATGGTTCGGCCATAGGGCATAGTTGCTCGACCATGGTAATGAAGAGGTGGCGTGGACTTGATTTTGAGAAGAGGGAGTTGTAGAAATGGACGGAAGAGTGTTTAAACAGGGTTTCATAAATTAAAAGTGATAAAGTTAGAATTTTTAAATTTTGGAAAATAAGAGAGAAAACATTAAAAAGGTTTCCAAAGCTTAGAAAGAAGGAACACTTTATGAAATGAGAAATAAAAATGAAATTGAGAAAGAGAAAATAAGGAAATTTGGTTTTATATACAATGGACTTAGTAAATTACTAAATTGCCCCTTAAGTACACTACCCTCCTTAAACCCTTGCCACATCATCAAGTCTACCTCACCGTTGTTTCATACACAAGCCAACTTGTCCATCCCTTCTCCAACATGAGCCAATATGCATTAACTACCAATTGTACTTATGTTTCTTAAGGTATGTTTTCAAATTAAACATCTTTTAATTTATATTTTCATAAAATGTCATATCGTTCTTATTATATAGTGTATATCCATACTAAAGAGTTCATAACGTTTCTGACAACTTTTTGTGATGAAAAGTCGAAATTCGGAAAATGAATTCCAACCACATTTTTTATTTTTCTTCGAACTAATTATTTTTGTAAACAAAATTTGAAAACCATTTCACCATCATAAGTTATTATTTAAAAGATATTTATTTTAATTATAAAATCTATTATTTAAATATTTAAAATTAATTAAATATTCACAAATCAGAGCGGTGAAATTCTGGGTCATTACACTCTCCTCCCTTAAAAGAATTTCGACCCCCAAATTTTAACACAGCCCTAACCCAGAAACACTTAATAATACTCATCAGTCCGTATGATGTACATAGATTATTTCTATGCAAAATATGGTTTGATTACTCACTCAAATACATAACTTTACTCTGAACTAGTATTTCTCACCCGACTTCCTAGTGTAGACTCCAATCAGGATTCTTAATTAGAAACCTCCATTCTCCTTACATAGCCATATACTATAATAGAAAACCATTGGCTCCATATTTAGAACCCTTGCCAAGTGTTTGCTATCAAAATCGAGTGATAAATCCTTATTTGGAATGGTGTGGGATACCTCAAGTCATGTACTCGAACCTTGAATCAAGAATTATGTGAGAAAGAGGAAGGATCTACGTACTTATTTATTGGTTCTTATTACCCAACCACTTTCTATCCTCTTTTTTTATGAGAACATTTTATAAATTTTTTAACTTAGGTTCAAACATTTTAAAATGACACAACGCTTTATTTTTGAAACCTTTTCATAAAATCATTTTAATTTATTAACTTCTATAATACTCTCCTACATCCTGAGAGTATATACAAAACATCTAATTTTTAATTCTATTCCACTCATTCTATTCGGATGTTGATCCTAAAATAATTTTGGGTTCTAAAACTGAGTCGACCAATACAACTTCTTTACCCATTCGGTCTGGTAAGCAGCTAAGAAGAGAAGTATGTTGGTATCCCAACTCCATCCTAAAGTCTACTTTTTTCTTAGACACCTCTAACGTAAAGGTGTTTATTAGCCGGCCCAATAACATCAAATAATATTTCACTTTTAGATGTTAAACCCAAAACACACTGTTTAATAATTTTTTTTAATTAAATCTCTTTATTAAATTAAACCTAATTAAAACTTCATTTATTAACCCACTCTTTTATCGAAATACCTTTATATGTTGGAAACTTAAGAGCTAAATATCCGGTTTTTATTTCAAAAATCTTTTAAAGTGATACTTTATTTTTAACCCTTAGGAAATATACATATAGCTCGAGTGACTCCAAAATGATATCAAGGAACTATGTACTACCAAATAATATCATATATCTTTTTACCAAGAAGGGTAATACTTAAGAGAAGTGTTTACCATCCGAAAACATCTCCTACCCATTTTAGTCACTTTCGAGTCACTCGAACTAGTTAATCATGAAAAAATACTTCTTCTTCTTTTCAGATCCCTTTTTGAAAAAATATTATGTATATATTTCCAACTAAATAGTTTTTAACAAAATATTTATCATCCACTTGCTTTGGATTCATTCGTATTCGAACTCTTTTCGATCGTACAATGACAAAGAGAATAATTTACTAAGTGCACTACCACATCCACCTAAGAAAATATTTGATTGTCACTTAGAAGATTATTCTGGTCATCATAAAGCAGATTGAGACTCATTCCCTGAACTGTCCAAAGAAAAATCTTTCTCACAAATTTCCTTTCAAAATATTTATACATTAAAGTATTTTTAAGTAAAACTATCACTACTTTTCCAAGAATCATTTGAAAACTTTTTCAAAACCACCAAGATTTAAATTCTTTGAAAATCCATCTTATTTTCAAAATATATTTCATAATCTTGATTTATAAAATCAACATTTTATAAAATCATCTGAAGTATTTCTTTTTATAAATACCTTTTGTTAAAACCCAAATTTAACCCAACATTATCAATGGACGCCTTATAATCAAATTGTGAAACTTAATTCACAAGGTGTTCGTTTCAATGTTTCCACAAATACTATATACCCAACCTATGGTTTTAAAAAAGAATTGCAGATGAATCTACAACCCATAGCCATTGCTCAAGACTGGGCGAGCATGACTAACTAAACCCTATATGATAATTAAATATTATCAATTCCTAACAAACAAGCACATCAACAAAACTATATTAATTTCGAAAATTCTTCCTTTATATAAAATATAGTCCTAGGTAAAATTATTTCATTTACCAATTTTGAAATTTGTGTGTTGATTTTTCTGTTCAAGTGCTTATGAATCCTTTTCGATAACAATGATCAGGCGCCTCGATCAGAATCCCAAAATCCAAACTTAACAGACCAATTAACACAAAACATTTTTATATAACTAACAAATACACACCCTATATGTACACTCAAACTCATTCTAGGATATTACTAATCCCATCTCTAATGAGTTATTCATTCTAGGGCATTACTAACCCTATCCCTAATGAGTTACCTCACCAAGGCCAAGGTTTTCGCTCAATCTAAGCTCCGATATCATGTCATAACGATCTTCCATTCTTACACCTCAAAACGACACTTAATATATTCTTGGTATTCATGTGCTAATCATTTATATGTCCAAAAGACAGGTCATTTGGGGTGAAGAAAGAAGAAGACAGAACAAAATCTCACATCGTAACGAGCAATATATAATATACATAAAATCTTTACAAAAAGAAATCATCTTTATTTATACACAACATCAGAGTACATTATCCTATTATCAGCCTGGACAGTTATTACAACATGTCCTTACAAATGGTGATTAACACAAACAAAAAAGAAAGCAGCAGAAAAGTAAAAGATACGTGACTACATCTTGGAGGTATCCGGATCGTCTCCTGAAAGCTCCAAAGTATCCAGTTAAATCTGGAAAATATGCACTTGCTAACCGAACATTTAAAAAAAATAACACCTAGATCAGTCTGGTAAACCGGTGTGAGAAAGCTTTATCAAATCATATTGATTTCTACATTTGAAAATCATTTTCAAAATAAAAGGTATCTCGCAAGACCTCGTTGCACATAAACAAGGATGAATTTTTACCTTACGATAACCAAAACATTTTTATTATAAAATCCAGTGATATTATAACAATGTCTATAGGTTTAAAATATCAATAATCAAGTAGCTATGATGTGTGTACATCACAACATTGATAAGCAAACAATCAAAAACCAAAGGCGCTTATTGGGGAATGGATTCCAACAATGGCAAGGTATGTGGCTACCATCCGTATAGTACACCTCTACATAAATGTACCGAGAGATCGAAAACCTTTCGACCTCAGCATGACAAGACCTGCCTACCCCTTACTGGATAGTACCAAATATGGTCATCCCAAGGTTGCAATCAAACAACCAAAATGGGCCCCGAAGCATACATAACAAAGAGATAATCTTAATCTAGATAAGGGATAATCATACCCTAATGGGAGGGATCCACATAGCCTTGAGGCTTCTCCTGTTTTAGCCATTCCCGGGTTGCGAGTCTTGAGAGGCTACGCTCTTACAATTTCCTCATACTAATTCCCTCTTGGAACGCTAACACTGCCCTCCAGGAAGAAATGCAATGCTAGCATTCATCCATAAAAGTTCGTTCTGTTTTGAACGAAACCGAAGGCACTACCTCTACTACATCCATTTCGGAATCATCCTCAGGATTAGTAGCAAGTAGCCCTTGCACTTTAATGGACTCCGTCTTAAATCATCTTCAAGATGTCTTCCATTCAAATGCTTATGTTGGTTTGAAGTGGTTTTTAGATAACATTTCTGATTTCGGTCTCTTCGAACCAACAACTGATAATTTCCAGTTGACTCATTCCTGGTTCTCTTAGAAGTAAGCGGACTATATCAGAGTCCCCAAGGGATCTCTGATATATCCCTTAAAGCTAGAGACGTTTCACTAGAATGAGTTCACCTGATGGAACTCAAACTTTATGAACACGTGAAGCACTTATTTACTTCTTAAGTCAAAACTGGTCAGGGTTTGATAGTCGGTTATTTAACTATCAAATAAACAAACATAATAATCGAGAGATTTAATCACCCATAGCAATCACTAAGCCTTAAAATAAATCTTTCATCAATTAAACTCTTTTTCAAATATTTATTGAAATATTCATATATTTATCACATTGGCATAAGTATATTCATAAAACATCATAAAAGATTTCTTATTTCAAAATCTTATTAAAAGGATAAAAAAACAAAAGTTATTTAAAACAGAGAAAAGGATAATCTCAAACACTATTCCTTCGGTGTTAAGTATGAAACGAATGTTCCATACAACTATAACTAAGAAGGCCAGTTAAAGGAAATCCAATTTTAATTTTTTTTAATTTCTTCAATAAGTCCTTTTAATAAATCTCTCTCATTTATGAAAATCTCCTTTATTTTTTATAAAACTCTTTATTATGCTCCAAGTTTATTTATAAAACTCTTTTATAAATATCCAAATCATTAATAAAACTTTCTTTATAAATATATAATATCATTTATAAAACTCTTTTATTAATATCCACAATCATTTATAAAACTCTTTTATAAATATCCACAATCATTTATAAATCTCTCCCTAAATTTCAAGATCCCCTTTTTAATTTATAAAGCTACTTTTATAAACTTCAATATTTTAAACAAAACTTCTTTTATAAACTTTAATCAATCAAGCTCCTGGGATAAACAATCAATTATTTAAAACGCCTTTAAATAAACAATTGCTCAATTATCCTTTAAATGTCATATTTAAAAATAAACTTTAAACCATTTTTAAAAAGGATAAAATTTAAATATTTAACTTCGTAAGTTCAAAAAGAGGCTTAGCAACCATAATGGTTCACATTTAATTAAGTTTAACTTTTCAAGTCATAACATGGGTATTTATATAACAAGTAGATATATAAAGGGAATCAACAATCATATAGGTAAATATCCAAATTAACAAAATAGTAGAATGGGTTTATATTCTGCTTAAATAGATGTTAACATAATATACTTGGTGAATTATGGCAGAACTGTGATTTAATCTACCAAATAGATGTCCAATATAACTTAATTAGCAAAACGATGTTTTATTCTACTAAATAGATGTCATTGGGTTTCATGTTCTTTTGAGGTTACTTAAGGGTAATCGACAAATAACTCCCTTGGATTTAAAAACATTCTTTAAAAGAGAGCCGCTTCAAAAATAAACCGATCTTTAGAAATAAAGTGAATTAAAACTTTAAAATCTTTATTTAATAATTAAATAACATTTAAACTCTTTATTTAAATAATAATTTAACATTTGAATAAATAATTAAATCCCAAATTGACCTTTAAATAAATAATTAAATAATAATTTATTTTTTAAATAATTAATTAAGCCATAATCAATTTTTAATTAATAATTAAATAATATATTAAAACTTTAAGTGAATAATTAAATAATAATTGATCCTTAAATAAATAATTAAATCAAAATTAACTTTTAATTAATAGTTAAATATAAAATTAAACCTTCATTTAATAGTAATTTAAATCTTAGTTATGTCCTAATTAAATCTTAACTTAATTAGTAATTTAATAATATGTAAACCAAATATGTAAACCCATTCTCAAATAATAATTAACCCTTAATTAATAATTAAATAAAAATAAATCCTTAAATAAATCACTAATTAATAATTAATCTTTAATTAACTAGCTATTATAATTTGCGTACCTAATTTATAATTAAGCACTAATTTTCTTTATTAACTAATGATTTAGTACTAATTACCTTACTTAATTTATTAATTTAATAATTTAATAATCATTGAATAAATAAATAAGCAATTAATTAAACAATTATTTTTTATTACTTATAAATTGTTTTGAAAACTCTTTTCAAAAAGATACTTAAGTGAAAACAATCTTTAGTTGCAAAAAGTGTTCATTTTTATGAACTGCATCCATAGCGACTATCGCTATATGACCCATAATTTCAAAACCAGATTTTTATCTCAACTTAACTTTAAAATTCTTAACTTTATACTTTAACTACTTTATAAACTTAGTATGAAGTTTTGAAAAACAAAAGTAAGGTTTTTGAAATTTTATAAAAACATTTCCAGAAAGCTAGCAAGGAAAACAAGTTTTTCAAACCAAAGGATCTCGATGTCCCAACTACAACTCCAAATACCAACTTTCCTTTAGCATATAAGAACATAACATATAAATATGCCATCACAACATACAACTAGCAAAGAACCTAATTTCACTTTACTAACTTTTAATCTCATTTTCCAAGTCTATAATTATCATTACATATCACATACATAAGCAATGCACAACATTATTGATTTCAATCAAACTTCCAACCTATTAAACAACCAAGATAACATTTTAATAATGTTTAAAACTTTAAATAAAAGGTGAGCTTTACTCATCTAAAATCTATCCAAAATGAACCAACTTTCACTAACTTTTGAAAATGACCAAAAGATTTACGTTTCTTTAACAAAAACAAGTTTTTGGATGCGTTAAGTGGCTAAATGGTTCGGCCATGAGGCATAGGGGCTTGGCCGTGGTAGTGAATAGGTGATGTGTCCTTGATTTTGAGAAGAGGGAGTTGTAGAAGTGGGGGAAGGAGTGTTAAATAAGGTTTCATGAATTAAAAGTGAAAGTTAGGATTTTTAAATTTTGGAAAAATAAGAGTGATACCATTAAAGAGGTTTCCAAAGCTTAGAAATAAGGAACACTTTATGAAATGAGAAATAAAATGAAATTGAGAAAGAGAAAATAAGGAAATTTAGTTTTATATTAAATGGACTTAATAAATTACTAAATTGCCCCTTAAGTACACTACCCTCCTTAAACCCTTGCCACATCATCAAGTCCACCTCAGCATTGTTCCATGCGTAAGCCAACTTGTCCTTCCCTTCTCCAACATGAGCCAACATGCATTAGCTACCATTTGTACTTATGTTTCTTAAGGTATCTTTTCAAGTTAAACATTTTTTAATTTGTATTTTCATAAAATGTCATATCACTCTTAGTATATATACTTAATTGTATATATAAACCAAAATATATCCTAACCAAACTTATGTTATATATAAACATGACTGTATATTCGTACTAAATAGTTCACAACATTTTCGAAAACTTTTAGCCGACAAAAAGTCGAAAATTGAAAAAACGAATTCCGATTACGTTTTTGATTTTTTTTCGAACTAGTTATTTTTGTAAACAAAATTTGAAAACCATTTCACCATCACTAGTTATTATTTAAAAGATATTTATTTTAATTATAAAATCTATTATTTGAATGTATAAAATTAATTAAATATTCACAAATCAAAGCGGTGAAATTTCGGGTCGTAACATCGTACATCACATAACCTCCCTCCAATAGTTCCTTCAATCCGGCTACTCTGCATCTCGAAGTATAACTATCCCTCACCTTAGCCATCACTTCCCATCATGGAATCATCATTGTCGTATCGCGCGTCGTCATTATCGAAAACCGTTACCGATCCATCTCCAAATGACTATATCTCGAGCATACAAACTTCAAACGATATGAAACTTGGAACATAATCTTATGGGAACATCCTTGTCATCCCATATCGATCTCACCAAATTTAGGACAAAACCCATGGATAGGTACCGATCCATGAAGACCAAACCATCCCAACCAATCCATGGCCACCAAACCATCGCTACCGATCCCACACTTCACACATGAGCTCCTATACACCTCCTCATACTCTCTTATGGATCGTGCCTTAATTGGGTCGGTACCAATCCATGGAGACCGATCCTACACTTTATTTTCCAGCTCAAAATCACTCCACCATGCTTTAAAACAATTTATAGGTCGAATGGTTTGACCACTATGGGTCGATACCGATCCATAGGGTCGAACCCATACTTAGCCAAAATTGCGTGATGTTGGCTCCACCCTCTTGCTTTCGTAATTCCATGCCCTAATCCACATTCTAAGCTACTCCATCGATCCATGCTATTAAGTCTCGCCGATCCATGCCTTTGACTTCTACCGATCTATACTTCGAATGTCCATATCTTTGTTAGTTCCTGAGATGATGGTTTTGATGACAACAACCTTAGGACTTGTTATAAAATATAAATACTAATAGCTTTGTCTAGATATATACGTATATGCAGGATATATATATATGCTAGTACTGAGAATGAAGACATTACAGTATAGAGATTCAAGACTAACGAATTCAAGATTGTAGAAATCAAGACCGAAGACTCATGAGTATCGAGATTATCAAGAGTTCAAGAGTTTAAGATATCAAGATAAGTAATAGAGTCTAGATTTATGTTAAAACTTCATAATAGCACTAAAATCTTTATTCGGATTTTAATTGTGGAATGGAATCCACTTTCTCGATTTAATAGTGGGATAGAACCCACGACCTCTTTAGTGGGATGGAACCCATGACCTTCTCTAGTGGAATGGAATCCACGAAATTTTCAAAATGACTTATTTTTAGACTTTTCAAAACTATCTTTTTAAAACATACATCTCTCACTCGGTTTAAATATTTTAGCCTTAATTCAAAAACTATTTTTAATCATATTAATTTCAAAATCATTTCTTATTTTTAAACTATCTCTTGGTTTTAATGTTTTAGCTTTATTCTCAAAATATTTATATATTTAGATTTATTACTTTTATATTTCGTAAGATCACTTTCCAAAGGTTTTTATAATCATAAAGTATATTCAAAATAGTTTATAAAGTTCTAAGATTGTTTCGACAAACTTTAGAAATAAAATCTCTTTTAAAACCAAAATCAATTTTCAAAAAATACTAGGGGATGTCGACATTCCTATACCCCCCATGTCGACATGGTAGCTGTATATTTTAAAATTCAAATTTTCAAAAGAAGTGTTTATTCATCATAACCTTTCACTAATGGACATGACCGTTATTCTCCTATATATACCAGTAGTTTTCAACGAATTTTTACTTAAGATTTCTTTGTTTTCTCTCATCTTTCTCTTTCATTCTTATTTTCAAACATTCTTAACAAAACTCTGCTGAAATCCTAAGTGAATCAAACTCGATGGTCTCTAGTTTGATTCTCTACCACTTTCTCTCAAAGATCTCAGTGCTATTCAGAGTTATAGGATCATTTGTAATCAAAGATTGAAAGATCAAAGTGTATCGAGTCTCTCTCTATCAAAGTGGGATTGGGAACAGTGTGATTGTAGCCCGTAAATCAATTGGGTGTGATTGTAGCCCGTAAATCAATTAGGTGATCTTGTAGCCTGGTTAAATCAAGAGAGTTTGCCCTGGACTCGGAGACAAGAGGGTGTATCTCATGGCCTTGAAATCGAGGTTGTAATATCGACATTATATTTTAAAAGAAATCTACACAAGAAATTATGTGGGACTGGATGTAGGGTAACTTCGCACCAGTATAAAATTCCGATGTGTTCTTTCCTTTACTGCTTTTATTTACTATTTGCATCTATGTCTGGTTCTGTGATTGTGTCTATGTTTGTGAATTACATCTGTTTGGGTTTAATTTGAAAAGATTTTAAAAAGATTCATAAAATTAATTAAACACTATTCACCCCCCTCTAGTGTTGATTCTGCCTTAAGATCCGTAATTCACATTTCCTACAATCTTGACCATACAAATTCTAAATGGATTGAAACTTGGTGTGCAACCTTATGAGGCCTTCCTTGTTGCCTCAAATTGATCGCGTCCAATTGAAGGTAGATTTATGGATCGTCATCGAACCATAGACCAAAATTCCCAAATGAATTGTAGAAGGCACGAAATTCAAGTCTCCTCTAATAGCAAATCTCTAATCCCAAGAGCTAATCACACTAATCTCCTCTTAAGATGTAATTTAGCTAATTAAAGTAGGTTTAAGGGTTGCTTTCTGGTTAATGGAGGTTAATGGAGGGTTTTAACTATTTTCGGAGGTTATTAAATGATGGGGATGAGGTCCCATCAGCCTTCACTTACCCCCAATACCGAAACAGGTTATGGGCCTCAAAGCTAATGACTCTAATTACCCACTTAAGCTGTTCAAAATCAAAGAAATCTTCAAACATGCATAACTCTCAAATGGTAGGTCCATTTTCTTAGTATGACTATTTATGAAAAGGAAAACCATCATCTGGATCTAATCGAAGTGGTTTAGACCCTAGTCCAGCTCCTATCAAAAGTTATAATCCATACAAGATTCACAGGATCAAAATGGTCATGAAGAAATTCACCAAAAATTATGGATGTGGGAAATGTCCCTAAGAGTCATTTCCCGAAGTATTAGAACTATATAACCTCATATAAAAATAATATAAATATTATGTGATCCTCCTATACATAGAATACAGATCTTTACATATAATCTTTTCCATTTACATTCCTTACAATATGACCTTCGTTCCCCATTTCCTACTCAATTCATTTTTTCAGCTCATAGTCGCCTCATCCATCCTTTCGAAATATGGTCGCAACTACTTCCATGGTTAGAAATTATAGAGTAAATTTAAATTTAAAAATATATAGATATAGATGCAGTAGATTTTTGAAAAATACTTTCAAAAATAACTAGTACGCAATCATATATATACATATCCCCGTTGAGCGGGTAACCTAAGCTCTGATGCTAGCTCACAATGCGAGAACCCCCTATCATGCTTCAACCAGGTTTGGTGAAATGGAAATCTCAAGGTTTACCATAATTGTGCTTGGGCAGTATTATTTAAATAAGAAATATGTCTTACGTACTAAAATCATAACATACGTATAAGTCAACTGTAAGCTCAAAGGCCCTTTTAGTCCAACTGCATAACATACGTATAAAGTCAACTGTAAGCCCGAAGGCTCTTCCAATCCAACTATAGAAAAGTCAACTATAAGCCCGAAGGCTCTTCCAGCCCGACTATAAAACTCTAACGTAACTAGCATTTACAATGTAAGAGGAAACACCCGAACCAATAAATACCCTTTATTGGGATTAGGCAGACTCTAACCATTTAATACCTATAAAATAGGTTAGTCTCCGTCATTTAATACCTGATCCATTCCCAAATTCTAACACAACTATTGTTAATGATGCGAGAGAAAGAACCACCAAACCACTTAATACCTTTTTATTATGGATTCGGCAGACTCAGACCATTTAAGACCTATAAAATAGGCAGGTCCCCATCATTTAATACATAATCCAAGGTCGGTCCCTACATGGTTCTCACTAGCTGACATCGTAAGAAATCCCATTAAAGCACTTAATACTCCTCCTAAGAAAAAGGCGGACCCTACCATAGCCACTTAATACCTTAAAGTCGAAGTAGAGCTTTCCAAAGGACTTCACCTACCGCATCTAAAACGCAATTTATAATCCATAACCCATTGGTGATGTCTTACATTAGTCCGACTATTTGTAGGTACTGGTAGCTAGATTAACTGAGCAGGTTTACCCTATAGAATTGGAACTAACCACACATCCACTGTGGTTATTTATTATAGGCGATGTCCCATATTAGTCCGCAAAGCTACATCGTTGGTAGCCATATTTAACTGGGCAGACTTCCGAGTAGCTTTGGACTAACCTCGCATCCCTATTACTTAGTCATAACTTATATGTATATCCACTATATATATACATCATCCTAACTGAATAATAATTGAAGCCATATAAGGTATCTCCTTTTGTGCCTCTAATTAGGGATTAACTCCTTAATTTATACTAACTTCCTTCCTACAAATTAATATTTTCTAACTGTTACACCCGTTCTTACCACAAACCACAATAAAGGAAAGTGAGATAGAGCGAAAGGGGAACCGACTTAAACCGACCTAGGCCCTATAATTAAAGGATCGTGACAAGAGATTAGTACCGCGCATGTCAAGGAATAGAGGCATGCCGCCATTGCTACATCCTACAACACAAAGTGAGTAGAGGTGTAGGAAACATTACCAAACATACTAAGATGACGCCTCATGGAGCGAAAGGCATTCAAAAGGGGTATAAAGAGCTATTCGAAACATGCTTTATTGCAGAACCAAATTCGTAGGCAAATGACAGGTGTGAAGTACTTTCTCCTTCCTCAGCAGACAGAGCGTACTCGCATAGAGTGCGACTCAAACCATGGGTATACTCAGAAACATTCTAAGCATAAGCCAAGTAAGTCCTTAGAGCAAAATAAGGAAACACTGCTCTATTCTGGCCCGACGCATTATGAAGTCAAATAAAAATAGCAAAGGTATCGGTAGAGCAAGGCTGCCTACCCACTAGACAACAATCACTGCATATGCAACAACATCATAGTGGAGAATCGAGGTGGTCCCCTATCATTCCTCTCAGGACATTAGCCATTCTGAGAGAAAGAGGAGACGAACCTATACAGACCTAAGCTTCTTGCCCAATTCCTCAAACATCTCATGGGCAAGGTCAAAATCGAATTTGAATTCTCCTACTATAATTTCGGATGTTCCCGCTCTAAATTTGGGATTCTCGCCTCCATTCAAACTTCCTACCAAAGACATGTCAATAATCCAATCACATCAAATAGGTATTTTGGATAAATGACAGCTGGCAGGATCCAATAGTTAAGGAAAAAACGACGAAGAAGAAATTTTTGTAATTCGTGTTCTTTTCTTGACTTTAATAAAAAAGGCACTGTACAATAAAGGGGGACCTTCTTAGGACTCTATCATTTTTTCTCTTTTTAGAAAACTTTAAGATTCAATGGTACCTTCTGCCATGAAATTCTATACTCAATTAATAAATAAGGAAGAAAGATAAACTTTCCTTGTGGACATAGGATTTCCTGGGATCCAAACAACGTAAATCCTACGTCCTTTACTGTTCATGTTCATTACTTCTAATTAGCTGCAGTACAACATTTACATTTAGTTTTCAGTGAATTAAATAGTAGGTTAGATCTGACAATTTAACATATAGTTAAAGTACAGCTACATGATTGTGTAAGCCCTCAGCGACATAATCACCACTTCACGATGAAATTAAGATTATTTAACTTTTCTAATTCCAAATCAACAAAGTAGTTTGAAAACAAATTATTTTGTGCAACTTTAAGGAGTTGAAGAACGGAAAAGTTCTCCAACGTGTTTTGGCGCTAGAAGGAGGGATCAAATCTTCATAATTCTATTTGCCTTCCACATCCAGTAAAATAGTATATCAAAAATTATGAATTCTATCGATTCACCTGTAGCCTTGATTCAAGAATCTTTACATCTGGCAGCAAAAACTATCACCAAGTCTCTCATACTCTCAAAAACCCAGGATGAGGATGGAGTCTCGAACGAGGTCCCTGCAGATACCATCCTGGCCACATTTCAATCCTTCTCAGATCAAATAAACCGACACACAGAAGGATTGAAGAAAATAGTGACCTAGCATGTTGCTCATGGGCTATCATAAGCTCCTCACTCCACATCTCACCGCCATCATCCTACAGTTGTGCTGAACAATCAGTAAGTGAATGATAATGATACTCTCACTAATGGGAACGGTGATGCTGGATTTGAAACTGACACTAAATTGAAAAGTAAAATCTAGGCCGACCCTCGGATTAAAACCAAACCGACCAATACAAACCATCTGTTGCTGGAAAAAATGACCCGATCCACGGGTAATGATGAGGACATCATATCTAGCGATAATTCATCTGAGCTTGATCAAAGGGAATATGAGTTCCATCAACTCAGGACTCAGGTAGAACAGTTAGCAAAAATCTGTAAACAGAGTATGGGAGAAATAACAGGGGAAGGAATTTGTACTCCTTTCGGTGAGACTATCATCGAGGCTGATTTTTTGATAGTTTAAAATCCCCTACGATTGATAAATTTGATGGAACTACCAATCCCAGGGATCACCTCGGTACATTTGAATACTTTATGGACATCCTAAAGGTCAGGAGGATGGCCTGGTGTAAGCTTTTCCTGCATATTTTTCTGGTGTAGCCTCAAGACGGTTCCGAAGGTACAAACTGGGAGAGGTCGGATCTTGGAGACAATTATCTGTGTATTTCCTAAGCCAATTCAATTCGAGAAGGGAAGCCTCCCCTGACATTCACACCATGTCCTCGGTGAAGCAGGGGGAGAATGAAAGTCTGTGCAGTTTTATCAAGTGCTTTAGAAGCCCTCCGAATTGAGGCAACCAGCGAATAGGCACTACAAATGGTGGCTCATGTTGGATTTAGGAGAGGAACCGCTATGTGGGACAAAAATAGCAGGAAGTCTTGTCATAGTATGAAAGCCTTCTATGAAAGGGCAGCTGGTTACATCAGGATGAAGAAGGCCGGGTCGGTATCTCAAACTCAGAATTTCCACCCCTAATATGATAGAAAGGGGGGGGGGGTAGACAGGTATCTTCCACCCGCAAAACGACAAAAGGAGGTAAACCTCACATCAAAGATCCCATGCACCCATTCCCTTAGATAGATATATGAGATAACCAAAGATGAGCCGTCTTACAATGTGCTGAATAAGGGAAAGCAACCAGAAAAAAAATAAAGGTAGAGCTTACTGCCGTTTCCATAAAGAAAATGGTCACCATACTAATAATTGCCAACATCTAAAATAGGAGATAGACATGCTAATCGAAAAAGGATATTTGGGCAGCTTCCAAAGAGAGAATGGTCGAGATGGGACTGGCCATCTGATTCCATATCTGAATGAACATCAAGCCGCCAACCCTTCAAAACTGATAGTTTCAATTCATGGAGGTCTGCAACTCGCTGGTGCAAGGGAGAAGGCATAGGAAAGATATGTGCAAGAAGCTAAAGCCCAAGGGGTAATCTTCCATGTCAAACAAAAGCCTACACCAGAGATTACCTTCATAGCACCTCATTCGGCATGGGTCGTATTTCGACACCAAGACCCAGTTATCATTACGATGCAAATCTCGAACCGTGCCATGAAGAAAGTCTTCGTTGATTTGAGCAGTTCAGAAAATGTCGTCTTCAAATCTACCTATGATCAAATGAAATTACCATCTGAAATCCTAAAACCCCAGCCCTGAACCGATCTTTGGTTTTAACAAAACCACCACCATTCCAGTAGGATCAGCATGCCTGCTCGTCACAGCTGGAAGTGCTCCGTTAAATAGGACATTCAATGCAAGTTTCTTAATCATCGATCAACCCTTGCCTACAATGCTTTCTTGGGAAGACTTGCTTTGCTTGATCTGGGGGCAATCATCTCTCAAAAGGATTTCCCATGAAATTTAGTACCCCAGCTAGGAAAGGATCTATAAGAGGGGAAGAGGTTTTAGCTAGAGAATTATATCATATAACTCTTAACTCTAGCAATAAAATTGTTCCAAACTATTCTGCTATTTCTCTTGATGTTTATAATAGTAAAACCGAAGCAAAATCGGGGCAAAAAGAAGCAGCGGTATCAGACACCCATGTTGGTACTACAGTGAGTAGCCTAACTTCTCCCAAACCTAAGAGAAAAGAGAAGAGAACGTATATGCACATGATTGGCACTAATGAATATAACTCAGTATATGTGTAGTATTTCTCTTAGGAGGTCCAGAAATAGGCGCCCTCTATGAGTTCGCCGCCAAAAGAAGAACTACAAAGTGAAATAGATCTGAGGTTAGGGGAAATAAAGAAAGAATTGAAACCAGTAAACAATACCAAAGATATCCAGATAGATCAAGAGGATCCCACAAAGGTACTCAAGATAGGGAAGAACCTTAATGCAGAGGCTGGGACGATTTGATAGACTTCTTAAAATTCTCCACAGATGTATTTGCTCGGAACCATTTAGACATGATAGGAATAGATCCGGCCGTCATCTGCCATGCATTGAACATTGACCCAGATGCGTACCTAGTTATACAAAAGCGCAGAACTCTAGACCATGAAAGGTACAACGCTCTACACGAAGAGGTTAAGATATTAAATGAAAATGGGTTCATCGGGAAAGTGTACTACCCTAAATGGATTGCCAATCAGGTATAGGTGAGAAAACCAAATGGAAAATGAAGAACCTACATAGATTTCACTAATCTCAACAAGGCCTCCCCCAAGGACAGTTTTCCATTTCCATGAATCAACCAGCTAGTAGATGCAGCGAGTGAGCATAAACTACTCTCCTTCATGGATGCCTATTCAGGGTATAACCAAATAGCAATGTTTGAGCCAGATCAGGAACAAACTAGCTTCGTAACAGACAAAAGGTTATACTGCTACAAAGTCATGCCGATCAAACTTAAGAATGCGAGGGCAACTTATCATAGGTTAGTTAATACGATGTTTGCTGAGCATATTGGAAAGATTGTAGGTATACGTGACGATATTTTAGTTGAGTCCAAAGTAGCATCAGATCATGTCAAAGACTTAGAGCAAACTTTCACAGTCTTAAGGCAATACCATATGAAGCTAAACCCTTTGAAGTGTACTTTTGCTAACAAATCAGGCAAGTTCCTGAGATATATAGTGAGTGCACGTGGTATATAGGCTAACCCTGGAAAAATCGATACCATGAGTAGGATGGAGATCCTAAAGAAACCAAAAGATCCGATGAGCCTAAATGGTAGGGTGGTAGCTCTAAGCAGATTCATATCCAAAGCCATAGACAAATGTATCCCGTTCTTCGACCAATTGAAGAAGGGGTGAAACTTCGTATGGACTAAGGAGTATGAGGCAGCATTCCAAAACTTAAAGGACCATCTAGTTAAAGTCCTATATTATCAAAACTGATAATAGGTGAAAACTTATACATTTACTTAGCTGTAACTGATCAAACTATTAGTGATGTAGTGGTACGAGAGGATGAAAGGACACAAAGGCCCATCTATATTAGAAGCAAGCGGCTGTCAGAGGCGGAGCTAAACTGTTCAATTTTTGAAAAGCTAGCATGTAATTTGCTCCTTACAGTGACAAAGCCGAGGCCTTATTTATAGGCACACCCCATCAAAGTTCTCAGAGGCAAACCACTCAAACAAATACTGTAGAAGCCAAAGACATCAGGTCACCTATAAAAGTGGGCAATGGAAATTAGCCAATATGACATTTCCTACTGCCCTAGGAAGGCAATCATAGGCCAAGCACTCACATACTTTATTGCGAAATGCACCTTACGAACTGAGCCCCATTCGGAAGAGAAAACTAGCGCCTCACCGTTTTGGCATCTATTCGTGGATGGAGGCTCGAATGAGCAAGGGGTAGGAATTGGATATGTTTTGATCATGCCGAATAAGCAAAAGCTGCATGGAGCAGTTTCGGTTTTAAAAAGCCTGACAATGTGGCAGAATATGAGGCTCCCCTTGCAAGCCTATGAATGGCCTAGGTACTGAAGGTAATGCATATTAAAGTTCTCAGTGATTCTCAGTTAATTGTGAACCAAGTGTAAGGAAATTACCAAGCAAAGAAACTGACCTTAGCTAAATATGTGGAACTATCTAAGAGGAGCAATTTGAATAACCCAAGATAAGACAAATCCCTCGTGAAAGCAAATCATCTGCAGACTCTTTAGCCAAATTGGCTAGTACAAAAACATCCAGTGAAATGAAGGCCGTACTGATTGGGCATCAAGCGGAGCCAAGTATAATAGTGTATAATCAAATACTGATTCTGTCCCGAGCCCAGCGGGCCTCCTTTCAAGGCACACAAAACCAAGAGGCGGTAGAGAGCAAGAACAACTAATTACAGAATCCTCATTCCTACAAGCCAAGGAACACAACTGGATGACTCCTATGAAGCAATATCTTTTAAATGGAGTTCTACCTTGGAATAGAAATGATGCCCAGAAAATAAGATACCAGGCCCCATACTATTCCTTCTTTGATGACACATTATACAAGAGAGGGTATTCTACCCTTTATCTTAGGTGCGTTTCCAAGGAAGAGGAGGTACGGGTCATGAGGAAAGTGCATGAGGGACAATGCGATGATCACTCTGGGGGAAACAAATTGGCAATAAAGGTACTAAGACATGGCTATTATTAGCCCACAACGCTTCAGGATGCAAAGGAATCTGTACAAAAGTGTGACAGATGTCAACGGTTTGCTAGCATCGCTAGAAAACCATCCCATAAGCTCATCCCTCTCGCAAGCTCGTGGTCGTTCGATATATAGGGATAGATCTGATAGGACCACTTCCAATGTCGAAAGGAGGAGCTAAATACGCCATAGTAGCCATTGATTACTTCACTAAATAGGTAGAGGCAGAGTCTCTGGCCATAATTACTACAAAGAAGATAGTCACTTTCGTAGTAAGAAATATAATTACCAGATTTGGAATACCACATAAAATTATTTTTGATAATGGTACCTAGTTTGAGAGCGAAGAATTCATGGAACTTTGCAAGAAAAACAATATAATAAAAGGCTTCTCATCGATCGCTCATCCATATGCAAATGGATAGGTTGAAGCTGCCAACAAAATCATCAAAAAACAACTAAAGAAAAGGCTGCAAAAAGCTAAAGGAAAGTGGGAAAACAGACTCTCTTTAGTATTGTGGGCCTACCAAACTTCAACTGGAACTCCTACGGGTCACACTCATTTTTTGTTAACTTACAAAAGTACAGATATGATGCCATGCTACCCATTGAAGTTGAAATCCCATCACACCGAAGAATATCATATACCGTAGAAAAGAATAAGAAATTGAAGGAAGTTTCCCTAGATCTCATCCAGGAGAGGAGGGATGAGGTAGCAGTAGTAGCGACCACATATTGGTAGAGGATGGCAAAGATTTATAACGCAAGGCTCAAAGAAAGAAGCTTTTGCAAAGGAGATTTAGTACTACGAAGAATAATGGCCAATACAAGGGACCCTACGGATGGAGCATTAGGACCAAACTGGGAAGGACCATTAGTCATAGTAGAGGTTTTAGCAAACAGAGCATACCAGTTATCTAGACCTAATGGCAACCTAGTTCCAAGAACCTGGAACTCAAAACACCTCAGACCTTACTTTGTCTGACTTACGTTTCTTAGTAATGTACTTTGTAATATTATAAAGTAACAATACTATAAACTGCACTTTGGCTCGGGTTACGAGGAGCCAATCTCGACACTCTTAATGTCTATTATTTGCTGGAATGTTAGGGGTCTAAATGGTGAAGTTAGAAGATTAGACCTCTTTAAACTTAGGAATAAATTTAATCCTACTATTATTGCTTTTCTTGAAAATAAGATGGGGGATCATAATATTAATCTTTTTGCTACTATGTTTGGTGATGATTGGGGATGGATAGACAATAATTCGACATCTTCTAAAGGTCGTATACTTATCACTTGGCATAAATCCATATGGGACCTTTCTATTAAAGATAAATCTGAACAATTCATTACTGTTACTTGTACTAATGTGGGTGGTTTGAGCTTCATATGCACTTTTGTTTATGCTCATAATTGGGCTTCTCTTCGTAGACAGTTATGGTCCTATTTAATTCATACATCCAAGCATATTAATCATAACTGGATGGTCATGGGGGATTTTAATGCTGTTCTGAAAACAAATGAAAAAAGAGGTGGAAGTACCCTTAGATTATCCCAAACAGTGGAATTCAACAAATGTATTGTAGCAGCTGGCCTCTCTGAAGCAACCCACTCTGGCCTGAAATTTACTTGGTTCAGTGGTGAAGTCAAAAAAATTGCTTGCAGACTTGATAGAGTACTTATTAATGACAAAATCCTATCCAATATCCCTAATTTGAAAATTTCTGTACTTCCTAGTTCAACCAGTGACCACTCTCCTTTACATATTCAATTTAATCAACATATTAATTTTACTAAAGGAAGACCTTTTAGATATGGTAATCACTGGCACTTAATTGAAGGTTATGCTGATGTTGTTGATTTCAATTCTATCCCTAAAACTGATGGAAATGGTTGGTTTTCCATGGTCATGATGTTAAAGGAGCTAAAGCATAGATTGAAAAATTGGAACAGAGAAAGAACAAAGACTCAAGATACTATAAGTCAATTACAACAGGAGTGTGAACAGCTGCAGACTCTTCTTGATGCAGACCCACTTAATGATAGTCTACTTTCTAATTATTTCTCTACTCAGGAACAACTTAAAGAGGCCTTTCATTTACAAGCTATACAAGCAAAACAAATGGCTAAAGAGAAATGGCTCACTCAAGGGGATGACTGTACCAAATTTTTTTATGCTAAGATGTCTTTTAGGAGGAATTGTAATGCTCTTATTAATTCTATGAATGATCATGGGGATTTAGCTACTGATATTTCTCAATTTGAACAAGGAGCCATTTCTTATTTCACTAATTTATATAATGGTGAGAATAAGATAACATTACCTCATATCACTTGCAGGGCACTTATAACTGATGTGGGCATGCAGATGCTGCAAGAGATTGTCACTGAGGAGGAAGTAAGAGCTGCTGTTTTCTCTATTCACACTGATTCTTCCCTAGGGCCTGATGGGTGGAACTCTAAGTTCTATCAACTCCATTGGCATCACCTGAAAAATCAACTGTTAGAAGCTATTCAGGAATCTTTCAACACTGGTAAAATTCTTCATGAATTAAACCACACATTTATCACTCTTATTCCAAAGGTGGAAAGTCCTTCTAGGATTGAAGAATTTAGACCCATTGCATGTTGTAATGTGTTATATAAGATTCTCAGTAAGGTGATATGTAATAGACTTACAAAGGTTCTTCCTGATCTTATTTCTGAATGTCAATCTGCTTTCATTAAAGGAAGACACATATCTGAGAATTCTTTACTAGCTCATGAACTGATTAGAAAGTTCAATAAACCTGGAGCTGACAAGATGTGTTTAAAGATTGATTTACAAAAGGCTTATGACAAAATCAACAGACAATTTATCATTCATATGTTACACTGTATGGACTTTCCTACTTCCCTGATTAATCTTATTGAGGAATGCATCTCCACCCCCACATATTCCATTATCATTAACGGTACTCCTAAAAATACATTACTAGTAATAGTGTGACGACCCGACTTCCTACGCCCAGGAAATCGTATCGTTTTGAAGAAAAGAAAGAGGTGAGAAAGTAGAAAGAAAGAGAAGAAGAAGAAACAAAATAGAATCTCAACAGCGGAACGAATAAAATATAATATATCACATAGATATTACATAATATCATATACATCAGAGTACACAGACAATACAACAGATACTAGACAGTTATAAACACCTGTCAAGTTAATACAACTCACACATCACAGAGATACAACACAGCGGAAAATACAGAATAAACTCTAATCACAACGGAATAACTATATATCTACACACTGAAGCCTCCTGCTCCATTGCTCCTCCAGAATTCGTCAAAGCTAAACCTGAATCCCTTGACTACCCGTAAAAATTTGGGTACCCGAGAGTTTATGAAAAACAGAAATAAACTTCGGGTCAGACATGGGTCTGGTATGAGTAACAGGTTAAAATTGTTTAACTTTGAAAACCATTTGAAAACAAAAGGGTATCACGTAAGACTTCCCACACATAAACATGGAAAAGTTTTTACCTTACGCTAACCAAAACATTTGATAGGAAATTCAGTGATATTATAATAGTGTCTAGGGATTTCAAATAAATAAGAAATAGCCGAAATTGTTACATGATTAAATTCCAGCATACTAAGTTTACAATCAAATCCGATGGCACTTATTGGATTTTGGATTCCATACAATGGCTGGGCTACTGGGGTACCGCCCGTCACAGTACGTGGCCTAGATCACCGTACCGAGGAGTACGCCCGCTCCCCTGCAACACAAGGCCGGACCCATCCCTTACTGGACAGTTCCAAATAAGATCACCCCACAGTTGGCGCGACCAACCGTACACTAAACCGAAATAAATAGGGACATCTAGACAGGGGTAAACCTTACTCTCAAGTGGGGGCTACCCACGAAGCCTTGCTGCACCTCCCCTGTTTTAGCCATTCTCGGTTGATGAGGCTTGAGGTCACGATTACCTTTATAGAATTCATCCCTTAGAATGCTCATCGTCCACCTGACGATGTTCTGAAAGCATTCAATCCATACAAGTTCGTTCCGGGTTCGAACGAAACCGAAGGCATTATCTCGTTACACTCGTATTGGAATCACCCTCAGAGTTAACGACAATAACCCTTGCATTCTGAATCACCATCTCGAACCTATAAGTACTATCTTCGTCAAAACTCATTACGGAATCACCCACAGAGTTATACTGACATATAGTTCTTATACCTCGAGTCTTCACTTGCTCCATTTGAATTTCACGACCTAACGTTATTTTGGATCGATGTGGTATTCGAGTCTCCAGACCTGGAATCCCGGTATACGGAAACCCGATCCCGGTCTCATCAAAATCCAAAACGTGTCTTTTAAGGCCAAGTTGTTTTAAAAGTTTAAAACAGTTCAATTCAATTATCTATATCAACACAGATAGATAAAACACAATATCACAGATGAATAATTCACATATCAGCATAAATGGAAAATCTAAAATATCATCACACTTCAACAAAGCATCCATATCATAACAGATAACACTCATCTCATATCTGAGATCACAATCAATCAATGGGATCCATATCATTCATCCATTCATAAGCAAGGACAATAAATCACACCATTGATAATTAATTTAAATGAATTAAATCAATTACCTTATCCTTAATTAATTTAAAGTTAATTAAATTAATTACTTCATCCAATCTTGCTTACATAACCATTTATTAATCACAAACCAATTAATCAATTATCAGTTACTTATTCATTTCAATTAATCCTCTTTGATAAATTAACCTTACTTACATTCTAGTAATTTCTTTTAATTTATTTACAGAGATTAACTTTTTAGCAATCCCTTAACAAATTCCATTCATATTGGTTTATTATATTTAATCACTTTATTGAATTATTATTGCCAAATTAAACTAATTCCTAATTGTATCATTAATTATAATAATTAATGATCTTTAATCAATTATTTTATTAATTAAATTTGTTAAGAAGAATTAAATCTTCAATTTACATAATATCAATCGTTTCTGATTTATTTCATACAGAAATCAACTTCCCTGAATTAATTACTCTTCAATAATACTCGATCAATTCCTCGATTAACTTCAAGTAATTAATCTCCAATTACTTTTATCATCAACATCATCCAATTGATTGCCATCAGTAATTTCTCATCAATTACTTCCCCGAGTAATTTTACATCAAATCAACAAGTGATTAATCCAATGATTCAACTCGAATTAAATCAATCTGCTCCATTTATTTTAATAAGTGATTTATCATTTGATCATTAACAAATCTTGATTCCTCTTTCTAATTATAACATTGGGTGATTGTTCATTTAAACACTTCCACTAATTATTCTAAATAAATAATTACTTTCTTAATTTTATCCAATTATTAATTAATAATTACTTATTAAGTAAATTACACTTAATTAATCCATAATCAAGTGATATTTTAAATTGAATAAATAATTAACTAATTTATTTACAATTTATTATACAATTAATAAATTAGCTTCTTTTATTTCTGATTTCTAAATCTATTAAGAAAACATTTGTCTAAATAAATCTTACTTATGAACAAATTCCTACTTAATTAATTTAATTAATTATTCATAAGTTAATAACAAAGATAAATTAACCATATTTATCTTTATTAAATGATTATTTGAAATTAAATCAAGTTTAATAACTTCAACAAATTGTCCTATTGGTTTCAAAATCAAAATAAATCATTTAGAAATCAGATTTAAAACATTTTAAATTATCTAATTTAAAACTTATCTATTTTCACATACAATTGTAAATATTTGTTATTTAAACAATGCGTAACAATCCACTTAAACTCTTAACACCTTTAAGTATTTGATTATAAAACTTTATTATTTTCTTTTTCCCAATCCAGTCTCCAAACAACTCGAAATCTCATACTTAACTTTTATTTATAGACTTGGTTTGTTTGGTTTTTGAATTAAAATTAAAACTTTAAAAAAAATGTACCAATCTGTTCCAGTTAACTCAGACTAACTTCAAACCCGTGCCCCTCCCCTGTTTGCTTCGAGTAAACTCCAACCTTCCCCGAGAAAACACAGGCCAAATTTCTACCAAACCAACCCACAGCATCCTCGAGTCAACACAAAAATTTCGCGAGCAAAAACTTGGATTACTCGAGACAGACCCGAGTGTTCCCTTCTTCTCTCACGCCTGTCACCAGAATTTCAGACCCCCCTGCACTTGTACACGGTGTACGTGCACAACTCCGACGAGCTTCTCCAGCCATCTCCCCTTTGTCGAGCAAGTCGACGATCCCTTCCCCACCCTTTTCTGATCATCCCGGCACTGACACCCTTTCGAAATCGAAATCGAGCAAAGCTCGAGACCTGGGAACCAACAACCGGTCTAACATCCAACCGGAAATGTCACTGTACTCGTCACCCCGACAACCAGAAAGGCTCAAACTCCGACCATCTATCCACCACTACTCCACTCACCATTACCCAAAGCCACCAAACACTCGATCAACTCTCGACGAAGAACGAAATGAAATTCGTGTCCCTACAAAATCTAGGTTACCAGAGAAGAATCACCCGCCGCCGCTTCCACGAAGCTTCGTTCGACATACGAATATTTTTCCCTTAACCCCCTCACACTCCTCCACCTCTAGTTCACATCGCGTCTCCTCCGATCGACTTGATCGTCCATGGTGACCAAAAATACTCTAAATTGATGAACTCGAACTGCTCTCTATCAGGTCCACTAAAAATCATGAAACCTATTTCAAAAATCCCCATTTCCAATACGCATTCAAATTATAAATATGATTCACCATTTCGTAAAGTTTGAATTTTTGATAAAATTGATTTTGTTCAACAAATTTGGCTCCAGTGATCATTTTCTAAGTCGTTTTAATCTTAACTAAATTTATAAACTTAGTTTATGATGATACGAACATCTTTCGTTTGAATTTGAAATTAAATTATCAACTAGAAAAAAAATGATTGATTTTTGAAATCAACAGACCTGAGTTTGAACTAAGAACAGAGAGGATTTAAAACAACAGCATAAATAACATGTTCCAGCTTCCAGATATATATAGATAACCATATATGCACACACACATTTCTTAAATGAACTTGCAAGGATTTAAACATTTTAAATTTTAAAGTAGATTGTTACTCACCAGTAAACATAGAAGGACAGAACACCTATGTTTGCAACAGTTTCGAACTTGGAAAGAAACTGGAAAGTTGTTTTCAGCCTTGATCTTCATCTGTCTTGCTTTTGAATTAGTTGCAGTTTCTTGATGTTGTGTTTTAGATGAAAGCTTGTTTTAAGTTTTCTAGTGAAGCTCCATTACAATTTGTATTGAGTTCGAATGGAAAGAAGAGTGACAGGAGGAAGATAGGTTCCAGTTTAAAGTATAAAGAAGTTACAAGCTTTGTATTATATTTTCCTTCTTTTAAACAAAGGTCAGAGATATTTTGTATAATGGAGGCTGAGGATACATATTGTGAGCTAGAGGAGATGTTTGCACGACTAGCATTAATTGCTTTGTACCATGATACTTCCATTTTCATACTTATCCTATTTTTCTTTTCTACATGCCTGGCTTTACTCTCAAGCTACAAATATTATACTTTGTATTCTGATACTTTTGTTGCCTAAAGTTTGCAGGCATACACGTATTCGAACATTGCTTGTTTTCATACCATGCAAGCTTAGATATATATTTTTTCAAATGGGCTATGCAGATCATAAGGCTGGCATCATTCTTATTGTTGTATTTCTCTTCTTGTTCTTGTCTACTTTGAGATGTGATTGAAATATTGTCCTAATATATTGTTTGATTAAGAATGAAATGGATGTTTATTTTGAGACGTTGTTTGATTTGTTTAATGTGTTCGTTGTATAATTTATAAACTATAAAATTTATCTCAATGAAGTCGTTTCATTTGAATTATTGTTAACTTGTTATTTTCAATATGTATATTGGTTACTTATATTATTGTATTGTATTTCTAGCTGAATACTTTATACTATTTTTACTTATAAATATCATCCAAATAAATTACAACTTATAAATTTGAAACGGTTCATAAAGAAATTATATTTTTATTAATATTATAGAGGTTCGTTTATCACATTTTAAAAAGATCAAACAAAAGAAATTATTTATTTCACACTATATCCAAAGTAACACTTGACAAATTGAATTAAAAACTCATATATATATTCTTAAACTAAAATCTTACAAGTTACACTTTTGAAAAGAAAAAATGAAATTCTTTTATAAATAAATATAAATCTGAACCAAATTAGAATAAGCTTAAAACAATTTAACCATTTATCTGAATATTTAAAACCATATATATATATTTATCAAATAGCTTTGAAAAGTCATCCCAAAATAAATAATAATTTCCAAATCTCTAGATACATATAAGAAATTTGAAAACAAAATTTATCAATTAAAATTAAAACAGAACTTACCTGTCTACGATATATACCAGTATATCCGTTATAAACAGAAAAATCATTTATTAGTTTTAAAAGATATAACTCACCAATATGATATTTATCAAAAGAAAATATCAATTCAAGTTTATAATTCAAAAATATATCCAATCAATTTAATATTTAACATAAATTATTAAATTGATATTGCTCGAAATTCCGGGTCGTCACATTCCTCCCCCCTTAAAAGAATTTCGTCCCCGAAATTTAAAACAAAGGTAATTTAATAATCTATTTAAAATTTAATTTTAAAACACAAGCATATATCAATCAATGCTAACAACCATAGCATCCAATCAAACAAATCTATCTATCCAAACAAAAATTCTGAATAGGATTCTCTCGAGTTTCCCCGAATATAAGTACCGGGTTACTCGCTCTATAAAATCCAAACAGTCAATATCTCTAAGCTACCGAGCTCCTACTCCTCTAGGTCTATAAAACAAGATAGGATATCAGACTACAAATAAGTCTGACTCAACAACCAAAACTCCCTGAACAGCCGGTTCCAAAACCAGAAATAAAACCTCACACGTACTCCCTCAGAGATACGTGAAACATAACGAATCACAGCTATCCAAACTGGCAATTCACCCCAGAATACCAAACACTAACTTTTCCATAATACAGAGAAAAATCCAGAACACCTCGGAGCTAATTTCCCAGACTTACCAAACTATACAGCTCCTTTAATCAGAGAAAACTCATTCAGAATCAAATCTCCGATTCTGAAATCCAAATTCTTCTGTCCCCTATCCACCAAACTCTTCGGATGATCCAAATCTGCCTTCATCACTACTGATCAGCTAAATCTCTGTTGATGCTTTTCAGAACAAATCTGAATCCAAAAACAATCTAGTAGACAATCCTCTCCCTATCATCCAAAATCAAGAACACAATCCCTACCATCAGCCGTAGAAATAACTTCTCTTCTCCAGGAAAGAAAAACAGATGTACCCCAAACTGCTTCCGCTGCATAACTCTGATATGAGAGCAGATGAAATGCTGATGACGAACTCCAATACAAACTCCCACCGATACCAACTGTGACGGACCTAGGCTTTGCAACCGTCGGTCAGTAGCCACAACTGGTCTCTCCAACCGTTCTAGAAATATGGTTCAATAGATCCATAAAGAGAAAACTCAGAAGTCCCTCCAAAACCCATCCTACTACTAAGTTAAACCATCAGTACCACTCCTGGAATATAGTCGATACCAAATTCAATCTCCGGATGCTAACAAAACACTGACTTCCTGAAGACATCCAGAAAAAGAATCTCTAAAACACAGGAGAACGCTCAACTTTCGCAAGTCACTTTTGCGATCCTATCCGGTTCAGATTCCAAAGAAACTGTTCTTCCTTTACCAACCCGAACAGCATATCCGAACGAAATTACTCCTTTAGAAATATCTTATCTGTCAGAAAACTGATAGTTCCTCCTCAAAACAGATATCCTGAACTGCTGAGCTCCCAGAAGTAATGGATAAGTCTTTAACATCTACTCGAACTACTGACCGTAGAATCTCACATCTCCTGATCCATTGTAGAAAAAGATTCACATTGCTGCTTCCACACTCCATTCCAGGTCACTGCTTAACTAGAAGACTTCTTTATTCCAAAGGCTTCTCGAACTTCATAGTCTTCAGCCAACTTCACAAAGAGTTTGAGACAAGCAGATACTTCTCAAAAATTCGGACTCCAAGCCAAGCACCATCAATTTACTCTTATTAAGGGGTGAAAATGAGACCACATCCGAAAGTAACAACTTACAACCTTAGTCTCATACTCCAACACCGATAAAGCTTCCCTGCGGTAGACATCAACTGTCCACCCCATAACTCCTTAACTTGCTCCAAAGAAACACCTTCAGACCATCTATGGTTATTGCATCTCACTATGCAGCTACTCCCTTCTGAAGTTGCAAAGATACCTTTACTCACTTCTGCTCATCCAACAGATCCAAATTCCAGATAATCTGCTTACTGAGCACAACCAACTTACACTTCCAAGAGTTACTCCGAATTCCTTAAAAATGATTTCCTTCGGAGATCAGAGTAATCCTTACTCCATACTGCCAAACTTACTCGAGAAAGACTTGGGCCTACAGTCTTGACATATACATCTCTAACCATAACAAATTCAACCATTGGTGATCGTGCTACACACACCACCACCCTATCTACCTTTATAACTTATATTGGATAACCTGAACAGGTAACCCAACCGATAGGCAGAAACAAATAAATAAATAAATATATATATCAAAATACAAGTACGCTCTCTCAAGATAGGAATCACTTAAGAGCCTAGGTATTCGCTCAACCTAGTGCTCTGATACCACCTGTGACGACCCGACTTCCTACGCCCAGGAAATCGTATCGTTTTGAAGAAAAGAAAGAGGTGAGAAAGTAGAAAGAAAGAGAAGAAGAAGAAACAAAATAGAATCTCAACAGCGGAACGAATAAAATATAATATATCACATAGATATTACATAATATCATATACATCAGAGTACACAGACAATACAACAGATACTAGACAGTTATAAACACCTGTCTAGTTAATACAACTCACACATCACAGAGATACAACACAGCGGAAAATACAGAATAAACTCTAATCACAGCGGAATCACTATATATCTACACACTGAAGCCTCCTGCTCCATTGCTCCTCCAGAATTCGTCAAAGCTAAACCTGAATCCCTTGACTACCCGTAAAAATTTGGGTACCCGAGAGTTTATGAAAAATAGAAATAAACTTCGGGTCAGACATGGGTCTGGTATGAGTAACAGGTTAAAATTGTTTAACTTTGAAAACCATTTGAAAACAAAAGGGTATCACGTAAGACTTCCCACACATAAACATGGAAAAGTTTTTACCTTACGCTAACCAAAACATTTGATAGGAAATTCAGTGATATTATAATAGTGTCTAGGGTTTTCAAATAAATAAGAAATAGCCGAAATTGTTACATGATTAAATTCCAGCATACTAAGTTTACAATCAAATCCGATGGCACTTATTGGATTTTGGATTCCATACAATGGCTGGGCTACTGGGGTACCGCCCGTCACAGTACGTGGCCTAGATCACCGTACCGAGGAGTACGCCCGCTCCCCTGCAACACAAGGCTGGACCCATCCCTTACTGGACAGTTCCAAATAAGATCACCCCACAGTTGGCACGACCAACCGTACACTAAACCGAAATAAATAGGGACATCTAGACAGGGGTAAACCTTACTCTCAAGTGGGGGCTACCCACGAAGCCTTGCTGCACCTCCCCTGTTTTAGCCATTCTCGGTTGATGAGGCTTGAGGTCACGATTACCTTTATAGAATTCATCCCTTAGAATGCTCATCGTCCACCTGACGATGTTCTGAAAGCATTCAATCCATACAAGTTCGTTCCGGGTTCGAACGAAACCGAAGGCATTATCTCGTTACACTCGTATTGGAATCTCCCTCAGAGTTAACGACAATAACCCTTGCATTCTGAATCACCATCTCGAACCTATAAGTAATATCTTCGTCAAAACTCATTACGGAATCACCCACAGAGTTATACTGACATATAGTTCTTATACCTCGAGTCTTCACTTGCTCCATTTGAATTTCACGACCTAACGTTATTTTGGATCGATGTGGTATTCGAGTCTCCAGACCTGGAATCCCGGTATACGGAAACCCGATCCCGGTCTCATCGAAATCCAAAACGTGTCTTTTAAGGCCAAGTTGTTTTAAAAGTTTAAAACAGTTCAATTCAATTATCTATATCAACA
This sequence comes from Allium fistulosum, assembly GCA_030737815.1. Lineage (NCBI taxonomy): Eukaryota > Viridiplantae > Streptophyta > Magnoliopsida > Asparagales > Amaryllidaceae > Allium > Allium fistulosum. The sequence goes on along the minus strand of CM060903.1, from coordinate 133,106,343 downwards.
CAGATAGATAAAACACAATATCACAGATGAATAATTCACATATCAGCATAAATGGAAAATCTAAAATATCATCACACTTCAACAAAGCATCCATATCATAACAGATAACACTCATCTCATATCTGAGATCACAATCAATCAATGGGATCCATATCATTCATCCATTCATAAGCAAGGACAATAAATCACACCATTGATAATTAATTTAAATGAATTAAATCAATTACCTTATCCTTAATTAATTTAAAGTTAATTAAATTAATTACTTCATCCAATCTTGCTTACATAACCATTTATTAATCACAAACCAATTAATCAATTATCAGTTACTTATTCATTTCAATTAATCCTCTTTGATAAATTAACCTTACTTACATTCTAGTAATTTCTTTTAATTTATTTACAGAGATTAACTTTTTAGCAATCCCTTAACAAATTCCATTCATATTGGTTTATTATATTTAATCACTTTATTGAATTATTATTGCCAAATTAAACCAATTCCTAATTGTATCATTAATTATAATAATTAATGATCTTTAATCAATTATTTTATTAATTAAATTTGTTAAGAAGAATTAAATCTTCAATTTACATAATATCAATCGTTTCTGATTTATTTCATACAGAAATCAACTTCCCTGAATTAATTACTCTTCAATAATACTCGATCAATTCCTCGATTAACTTCAAGTAATTAATCTCCAATTACTTTTATCATCAACATCATCCAATTGATTGCCATCAGTAATTTCTCATCAATTACTTCCCCGAGTAATTTTACATCAAATCAACAAGTGATTAATCCAATGATTCAACTCGAATTAAATCAATCTGCTCCATTTATTTTAATAAGTGATTTATCATTTGATCATTAACAAATCTTGATTCCTCTTTCTAATTATAACATTGGGTGATTGTTCATTTAATCACTTCCACTAATTATTCTAAATAAATAATTACTTTCTTAATTTTATCCAATTATTAATTAATAATTACTTATTAAGTAAATTACACTTAATTAATCCATAATCAAGTGATATTTTAAATTGAATAAATAATTAACTAATTTATTTACAATTTATTATACAATTAATAAATTAGCTTCTTTTATTTCTGATTTCTAAATCTATTAAGAAAACATTTGTCTAAATAAATCTTACTTATGAACAAATTCCTACTTAATTAATTTAATTAATTATTCATAAGTTAATAACAAAGATAAATTAACCATATTTATCTTTATTAAATGATTATTTGAAATTAAATCAAGTTTAATAACTTCAACAAATTGTCCTATTGGTTTCAAAATCAAAATAAATCATTTAGAAATCAGATTTAAAACATTTTAAATTATCTAATTTAAAACTTATCTATTTTCACATACAATTGTAAATCTTTGTTATTTAAACAATGCGTAACAATCCACTTAAACTCTTAACACCTTTAAGTATTTGATTATAAAACTTTATTATTTTCTTTTTCCCAATCCAGTCTCCAAACAACTCGAAATCTCATACTTAACTTTTATTTATAGACTTGGTTTGTTTGGTTTTTGAATTTAAAATTAAAACTTTAAAAAAAATGTACCAATCTGTTCCAGTTAACTCAGACTAACTTCAAACCCGTGCCCCTCCCCTGTTTGCTTCGAGTAAACTCCAACCTTCCCCGAGAAAACACAGGCCAAATTTCTACCAAACCAACCCACAGCATCCTCGAGTCAACACAAAAATTTCGCGAGCAAAAACTTGGATTACTCGAGACAGACCCGAGTGTTCCCTTCTTCTCTCACGCCTGTCACCAGAATTTCAGACCCCCCTACACTTGTACACGGTGTACGTGCACAACTCCGACGAGCTTCTCCAGCCATCTCCCCTTTGTCGAGCAAGTCGACGATCCCTTCCCCACCCTTTTCTGATCATCCCGGCACTGACACCCTTTCGAAATCGAAATCGAGCAAAGCTCGAGACCTGGGAACCAACAACCGGTCTAACATCCAACCGGAAATGTCACTGTACTCGTCACCCCGACAACCAGAAAGGCTCAAACTCCGACCATCTATCCACCACTACTCCACTCACCATTACCCAAAGCCACCAAACACTCGATCAACTCTCGACGAAGAACGAAATGAAATTCGTGTCCCTACAAAATCTAGGTTACCAGAGAAGAATCACCCGCCGCCGCTTCCACGAAGCTTCGTTCGACATACGAATATTTTTCCCTTAACCCCCTCACACTCCTCCACCTCTAGTTCACATCGCGTCTCCTCCGATCGACTTGATCGTCCATGGTGACCAAAAATACTCTAAATTGATGAACTCGAACTGCTCTCTATCAGGTCCACTAAAAATCATGAAACCTATTTCAAAAATCCCCATTTCCAATACGCATTCAAATTATAAATATGATTCACCATTTCGTAAAGTTTGAATTTTTGATAAAATTGATTTTGTTCAACAAATTTGGCTCCAGTGATCATTTTCTAAGTCGTTTTAATCTTAACTAAATTTATAAACTTAGTTTATGATGATACGAACATCTTTCGTTTGAATTTGAAATTAAATTATCAACTAGAAAAAAAAATGATTGATTTTTGAAATCAACAGACCTGAGTTTGAACTAAGAACAGAGAGGATTTAAAACAACAGCATAAATAACATGTTCCAGCTTCCAGATATATATAGATAACCATATATGCACACACACATTTCTTAAATGAACTTGCAAGGATTTAAACATTTTAAATTTTAAAGTAGATTGTTACTCACCAGTAAACATAGAAGGACAGAACACCTATGTTTGCAACAGTTTCGAACTTGGAAAGAAACTGGAAAGTTGTTTTCAGCCTTGATCTTCATCTGTCTTGCTTTTGAATTAGTTGCAGTTTCTTGATGTTGTGTTTTAGATGAAAGCTTGTTTTAAGTTTTCTAGTGAAGCTCCATTACAATTTGTATTGAGTTCGAATGGAAAGAAGAGTGACAGGAGGAAGATAGGTTCCAGTTTAAAGTATAAAGAAGTTACAAGCTTTGTATTATATTTTCCTTCTTTTAAACAAAGGTCAGAGATATTTTGTATAATGGAGGCTGAGGATACATATTGTGAGCTAGAGGAGATGTTTGCACGACTAGCATTAATTGCTTTGTACCATGATACTTCCATTTTCATACTTATCCTATTTTTCTTTTCTACATGCCTGGCTTTACTCTCAAGCTACAAATATTATACTTTGTATTCTGATACTTTTGTTGCCTAAAGTTTGCAGGCATACACGTATTCGAACATTGCTTGTTTTCATACCATGCAAGCTTAGATATATATTTTTTCAAATGGGCTATGCAGATCATAAGGCTGGCATCATTCTTATTGTTGTATTTCTCTTCTTGTTCTTGTCTACTTTGAGATGTGATTGAAATATTGTCCTAATATATTGTTTGATTAAGAATGAAATGGATGTTTATTTTGAGACGTTGTTTGATTTGTTTAATGTGTTCGTTGTATAATTTATAAACTATAAAATTTATCTCAATGAAGTCGTTTCATTTGAATTATTGTTAACTTGTTATTTTCAATATGTATATTGGTTACTTATATTATTGTATTGTATTTCTAGCTGAATACTTTATACTATTTTTACTTATAAATATCATCCAAATAAATTACAACTTATAAATTTGAAACGGTTCATAAAGAAATTATATTTTTATTAATATTATAGAGGTTCGTTTATCAAATTTTAAAAAGATCAAACAAAAGAAATTATTTATTTCACACTATATCCAAAGTAACACTTGACAAATTGAATTAAAAACTCATATATATATTCTTAAACTAAAATCTTACAAGTTACACTTTTGAAAAGAAAAAATGAAATTCTTTTATAAATAAATATAAATCTGAACCAAATTAGAATAAGCTTAAAACAATTTAACCATTTATCTGAATATTTAAAACCATATATATATATTTATCAAATAGCTTTGAAAAGTCATCCCAAAATAAATAATAATTTCCAAATCTCTAGATACATATAAGAAATTTGAAAACAAAATTTATCAATTAAAATTAAAACAGAACTTACCTGTCTACGATATATACCAGTATATCCGTTATAAACAGAAAAATCATTTATTAGTTTTAAAAGATATAACTCACCAATATGATATTTATCAAAAGAAAATATCAATTCAAGTTTATAATTCAAAAATATATCCAATCAATTTAATATTTAACATAAATTATTAAATTGATATTGCTCGAAATTCCGGGTCGTCACAAATAGGGGCTTGAGACAAGGTAATCCCCTCTCCCCCTACTTATTTGCAGTTGCCATGGATTTTTTCTCACTTCAAATGGAATTAGCTTGCTATAACTCTTTGTTTCAGCCTCTGTTTAAACATGATCCTATTGTCAATCATTTATTATATGCTGATGATTTGATTATTGCTGTTAGAGCTTCCTCAACTGCTGCTCAGGGTTTACTTCATATTTTTAATCAATTGCATCTATTTGTGGGTCTTGAGCTAAATACTGCTAAGTCCAAATGCTACTACTTCTAAAACAGCCATTTTGGACATCTTGCAAATTAAGAAAGGTCTGCTTCCTATCAAGTATCTTGGGGTTCCTCTATCAACTAATGTCATTACTGACCGTGAATGTGGTGAACTAATTTGAAAGATTAGAGACAAACTTAATGGTTGGAGTTCTAAATTACTCTCTTTTGCTGGTAGAATTGAATTGGTGCATACAGTTATTACTGCTAAAGTTAGATTTTGGCTTCAAACATTTCACATTCCTGACAGCTCAATTGAGAAGATTAACTCAGTATGTGCTAACTTCATTTGGAGGGGGGGGGTTACATAAAGTCAGTTATGATATTCTTTCCAGACCTAAATCTGAAGGTGGTGTTGGACTCGTCAACCTCAAAGATCTTAGGAGGACTTATCAAGTTAAACATGGATGGAAAATCTAACCTCTAACACTCTCTGGGCTAGGTGGATGAGGAGAAGATATTTAAAGGGAAGTTTCTGGACTATGCATGAGGATATTAACTCTTCTGGGGTTTGGAAATGCATTTTAAGGAGCAGGGATGTTTTGAAAACATGTATCTCAAGGAGAATTGCTAATGGTAGGGATACTTATCTTTGGAGGGACCCCTGGATTAATGGACATTCACTTGCTGCCAAATATGGCTGGGGAATGATTTCATGTATTGGAGATTATGATGATTTAGTTGCTTCCATTATCCAGCATGGTGATTGGATTCCTGGCCAGAAAGGACTTCATGTTATCGCTGAGGATGTCAAGTTTGTTCCTATCTACTCCTCTGAACCTAATGATACTTGGACTTGGAACTACACTAAAGATGGTATCTTTACTACCAATAGTGCTTGGGAAGCTCTACGTACAAAGCATATTAACAGATTTTGGGCAGCTCCTATCTGGTCCCGATCAAATAACCCTAAGATTGCTTTCATTCAAAGCCATTAATTCAAGACTTCCTACGGCTGAAAGACTTGCTAGATGGGGTATGGAGGTCAATCTCAATTGTAAGTTATGTAATTCCCACCCAGAATCACACAATCATCTATTTTTTGAATGTGAATACTCTACTCGTGTGTTAAGTCATGTTAAGAGTAAAAATCAAGACATGCATGCAATTTCTACCCTTGAAGATGAATTACTGTACCTGAGCTCCTGCAAGAAAGAAGACTTGTTGACCCAACTGCAGTTTATTTGACTCACCACAACAGTTTTCCATCTCTGGAAAGAGAGGAATCGAAGAGTCTTCAAGAAAACTGCAAAGAATCATCACCAAATTCAGTTCGCTATTGAACAAGATGGCAGGATCCTAGTGAAAAGAATTAAAAGTAAGAATTTTACCTGTGCGTCAGAACTGGAGAGCAGTATCCTTCGAGATTGGAAAGTGGATCCGCTATGAATTTTAGCTTCATATTTATTTTGGTAAGAGATGCTAGTAAAGGTTTCTTATACCAACTAGTAGTAACAAATAAACTCTGGATTTAAGGGTGAATGAGGAAGATTAGCAAAAGGAGACCCATATAATGAGATGAAGGTAACGTATAAGAATATGAAAGAGGAGTTTATAACCTTAAGGTAAATCTCCCCAGTCAAAGCACAAACCCTATTGGTAGTTGTTCTAAGGACTCATATTTACTTAAAGGAATGGCTGAAGCATTTCCATATTTAAGTTAGGCACTGTATTTGAAAATAAAATTTGATTTGACCACCTTTGGAAAGAAGAACGTAAATCTATATGCGTTTAAGGCATTTATAGTTAGAAGTGGGCTTAGGAAATTGGGTTGCTATTGTCTACTCCAATTTAAGTGATAAAAGAGTGAAAAATGTTTTCTGAAAAATGTGAAACAGTAGATGTGTGATAATTTAAACAGAAAAACAAATTAGTTTTGATTTTCTATAAAATAATCAGACAAGCTATATAAAATTTGTTTAAAAGTTTAAATTAAAAGAATTTGACAAAAAACAAATTTTCAATAACCGTCATAAAGATTTGTTTTGTCTCTTAGGCACACTGTTACCCTTACCTTCAATGTGCATTGTGTTTTTAAACAAAACTTTTGAAAAAAAGAGAGAAAGAAAGCTGTTTCATGTATTTATATAAAATAGTCGGACAAATTTTATGAAATTCGTTAAGAAGAAAAAGTAGAGAAATTGGTGAAAAGTAATTTTTCAAATAATTGTTTTAGAGTTTTTATTTTGTCCTTTAAGCACATTGTCGCACTTAACCTCAATGTGTATTTTGCATTTTATAATAGAACTTGTGGAAAATTTTGAAAATTCTATAAGGCACTACTTTTCAACTCCTTTTGTGATTAGGTAATGAGTATGTATTTGAAAATATTTCATAAATGTTTTTATCATACTTTAAAAATATGAAAATAATAAAGTAATAATAATAAGTTAAAAAAATGTTTTGTAGAAAAAAATTCTTATTTATGAAAGGAAATTTCAAAATGTTGTGTACGTATATTTTCACTAAGTTAAGTTAATCATTTTTGATGAATTAATAAAAGAAAAATATTATAATCTTAGTAAAGAGGAAACACTTGCTAGAAATGAAAAGGGAGTCCAACTTTCTAGTTTTATGGAAAACAAAGTTAAAAGTCAAGAGATTTTAAAGTTTTAAGCAACTTGCTAAATTTGTGGAAAAAAAATCAATCAATTTTTTTGATTAAAATGATAAAAATGACAAGTGGACTTTACCATTGTAAAGGCTTATTAGCTTTATGTAAACTATCTTAAAATGAAAAAGATTTGGATTTAAAAGGTAAGGTAAAAGTGTTTTGATTATCACTTAAAAATCAAATGAAATAGATTTGGAGTTAGGTAAACAGGATTAAACAACGCACTAGGATAAGATTGACTGTGGAATTTGAAATAACTGAAGTGATTGAGACAGAGATAAAAAAAGTAAAATGGGAATTTAATGACCTTTCTAATCAATGATTAGGTATTAAGTTAAACTTTCTGAAATAGTGAAGAGCAAACGCCACTATGTATCTTACCACCTAAGTATGGTTGGAATTGTAGGATCCTTGTATAAGAAAGATTGAAAAGTTTGGTTTGCGTGAACATATTTCCAAGTAAGGAAATAGTAGGCTAAGATGCTTTATTACATCAAGGATGTTGTAGACACAAAAAGTTTTTCAATCTAAAGGGTAAGAGGGCCAAGTATAGGCATTTCCTGGATTACATTATGCAATCTAACTAGAATTAATATAGGCTCGACACTATAGCAACGAGGTTGATACAATGTAGGTAAGGATAGGATACCTGTAGGCCATGGGCGGTCCAGGTATTATGTTTCTCCCTTGAAGGCTATGGACAAGGTGGACATGAATGGGAAAGTATACCTTTTGGTTTATGTTATTAGTTTATATCAGTGTAGATGTGTTCCATGTAGATCTTGGAATTGTAGAGTTGAGTATATCATATATTGGAATATAAAAAAAAGGAGAGAAGTAGTCTCTAAATTAATGAGGACTTTAGAAAGGAAATGGTATGATAAATTCTAGATTTGTAGATCTACATGATTTGAGCAAAAAAAAATAGAGTTAGACATCGCAGCAAATATTTGGATAATTGATATGGCGTAGTAAACACCAAATCGGAAGTTGTTATAAAATGGAGTGGGATTTAGGTAGCATTTTAATTCAATGGAATGAAGAATGTAGCAATGTGTGCTTCCATAAATTATCTAGTTTTAGTATAAAAGTGTATCATTTGAAATAACAAGGAATATACCCCAAAAGAAAGAGTTGTACAAAATAGGGATTATCACAGTATTCTATACTGTTTATTTCAATATTAGCATAAAAGATAATTTCTTGTAATTTCAGACATGACACAAATCCTTTTTTTAGAAAATGTATGGAATGTTACAGAGTTCACATTTCCTTTGGGGAAAGATGTAGTTCCAATGCATTAAAACGTATAAATCTCTAATTATAAACCAAAGTAATGGCCACATGTTTATTGGATTAAGATGGCAAAACACCATTCCACATTAAGGTGTAACAATCATAAAATATAAAAAAATAGATGGAATAAGGTGATAAGAGGTTATGTTTGATAAAAGGTTCCATTTACGGAAAATAATAACGAATAGAAAGAGAAACTTTAAAACGCAAAGAGGATATCCCAATTGATAATTTAGTCAAGATTTTTGGAATGGATAGTTAATTCAAGAATTTAGGTCTCAGTCAAGAAAAGGTGTTGTTGTAGCACGCATTGAGAATGCGAAGGAAATTTTCATGTAAAACAAGATCGAAATTTTTTTTTGGGTTAGATTTGAATAAGGGGATAAAAGATTTTTCTCTAACATCGCTCAGATTGGAAGAAGATTATTTTCTTAAGAAAATATATGGAAGGCTGACATATTATACATATTCGTGTGCGTTCTAACCACACACGACTGAAGTAACCCTTAAGTAAATAATGTTTGGTTAAAATGACCTTAAATTATTTCACTAATGATTTTGAGGACTTTTGTTGTTAATGCTAAAGGGAGATACACCAAACTTTCATTTGTAGAACTTGGAATAGATCCTTGTAAACCATAAACATGATACTTATGTACCATGATTTTAGAGAGTTTGGGAAACAGTCCAAGTAAATGAGAAATGACTTGAGTTGAGCTGATTTGGAAAAGAAGTTGTGTTATTTTTTTATATTTAGCAAGTCACCAGTTTGGAAACCTTAATGGAAAAGGAAGTATAACAAAGGGTTGAGTTATCCCACTTGGTATCTAGGCATAGAGGTGATTAGGTACACCACTGAAAGAGTAAGACGGTATGTTGTGCATTGAAGGTTTTATGGAGCTAAAGTTAAAGAGAGCATATTCTTGCTCGAGTTGTTTAGCATGATGTAAGGTGATACCATGTTAGTCGGTAGCAAGGATTGTTTAAAGTTACCAATCCACATATGATTGGAATGGAAAGTTTAGATGGCGGCAAGAGTTGGTTAAGGTAGTCGGGATCCAATTAATAAAAAGACAAGGACTGCACCAAATAGGCAGGAAGAAAGTACCGACAGGAGGCGTGGGGTACTCATGGAACTGAGTCCATATAGAGTCCGTGGAGTCGAGTCCACGGTAGAGAGCAGGCAAATAGAAAACCCCTCAAAAGAGATAGGATATGGCTTAAATATAGGGAAGCTGTTATTAGGTTCTTGTGGAAGTGTCGATGTGGCGTAGTTACCTTTGTCAGGGCATTTTAGATAGGAAAGCTTAGGTTACCTTTGAACTTAGGAATTATGTGGTATACCCTTTAGGTAGAGACCTTTGGATGATAGGAATGTTTGTAAACATGTCAACGAGACATGTATGATTGATGGATGCTGTTGGATGTAAATAGATGTTTATGGATGCAAGTGGTTGCATTGCATGCATTAGGATATTGGGTCCCTTAGGCAACACAGTCATACCTTGTGCATATTACTTGCTGATTTTAGTTGTTATCCATGGATGACTTTTGCATATCGATGTTGCATTTGGATGTATGGCTGAGCATACATGTAGAGTTACTTGTTTATTTTAGGACTTGCATACATTTGGATGCATGACACAAAAATACTTGCATAAACAGGAGGTCGACTGAATCTGTAGACTGACTACTCTTTTGCATTAGTTTAGGTTCATGTGCTTTTCATGTTGCATAATCACATAAGTGCATTAGAGTCATTAAGGATTATAGTTGCCGTGGATGATGGATGAGTAGGTGGATGTAGATTTTGGTTGTTGGTTGCTGTTTGCATTCTTTCGTCCTTAGAGATTTCGGGGACAAAATTCTTTAAGGGGGGAGAATGCAACACTCTGGGATTTTTTTGAAAACAAATAAGGAAATATAATTAAAAGATAAGAATTAACCTAATAGAAGAATTTTCAAAAACATCCAAATTTGACTGCGTAGCTAGCACCTTTGTGTCCGTAGCGATTTTCTAGACAACTTTCATATATAACTTGTTGAAATCCGAGCTAAAACGAAAAAGTTATAAATGTTTGAATAATAAAGAAATTAAAAAGAAAAATATAAAATAATTAACTAGCCAGGTTGAACAAGATTGGACCTAGGTCGACCATGGGCGGTCGACCTAGCCCCACGGGCAGTCGACCCGACCTAGTGTCGATCCGAGAGTTGTGATTTTGAGTCGCTTCATTTCGTGCGTGTGTGATGATTTCGTGCCAGCGAAGTAAATAGCAGTGGACGAAGTTAATTAGGGGCTCCGATCTGACGGTTGTGAGTGAAGGTGTTACCCTATCAATTGACAGCTTAGGTTAGTCTGAAACTCTAATTCTCTCCATTATAGTGAAGCTCTGCCAAAATAAAACCCAAACCCTAATTTCCCAAACCAATTTCTAAACCCCAAATCTATTCTAAATCTCAACCTAAATTAAAAAAGGGGTATTTCACCAGAAGGACAAACTTTGCAGTCCAATTAGTTTCTAGGACACACATTCAAAGAAATTACTTTCAAGACCAAAATCAGCAAAATAATTATTTTCAAGGACAAAGTCAGCAGTCCAATTACTTTTAAGGACATAATTTCATAGGTTTTTAGGCCCTAGAAACTAATTATTTTACGTTTTGTCCTTGAAAGTAATTGTTTCAGTTGTGTGTCCTAGAAACTAATTCCACTTGCTAAAGAGGCCCTTGTGGCTAATTTCCACATTAAAAAAAGGAGATATAGCAATTGGTGGAGAGGCCTAAGCGAATTTAATGGAGAAAGCCTGCAGTGTCAGAGGGACCTAAAGCTTAGGACAATGGTGAGTGGGCATAGATTTAACAAGTTAATTAAATTAATTGATTTTAATTCGTACCATATGTTGATTTAACCATTAATTCTGAGATTAATCCGTTAAATTATTCAATTTGGAATCTAGAATAATGGATCTTATTATATAGTTGTAATTGACATATGTAAGTTGTAAAACCATTAATCATATGCAAAAATTGGATTTGACACCTATAATTTTCCAATTGGAATAATGTAAATGTTGCGATATATGTAATTAGGATAGTATAAATAGATCAGCCCCACTGAAATAAAATTAAATGGATTAAGCCTGATAATTAAATGAAATGGACTAATTTACTTAAAACAAGTAAATTGAAGGATGTCTGGATTGTAGGCAATCGACCTAAGACTAGTGTAGGTCGATTGTCATTAGTCACTTTAGACTTAATAGACTGTTTGGGATCTTGAGCCGATAGGTGTATGAACCCTGTTGTTCTCTAAATTTCTTGATTGGCATATACACATTTAGGTGTTCTTATTTAAGGTGGCGGACTTAGTTTGCATCTCCGTATCATAGAGTATGATGCAGAGTGTCGTTGAGACGTGCAACATATGTTGCAAAAGGTGCGCACAAGTGTTGGGATCAGATTATAGGTCGTTAGTCGAGGTGCTGGGATCGGATTAACGGTCCTTAGTCAGGGTGTTAGGATCGGAGACTGTGCCGATTATGGACATTCCCATAGGCCTGTATGGGCGTAGACGCTGAAAGCTAAGTGAGGCCCAGTACTAACCGAAGTTAGGCCCAGTAACTCCCGGTGGTGTGTAACAGGTATTTTGCCGCTGGTATCGAGGGGTTGGGCACGGGTGCATACGATGAGTCACTATGCGAGTTTACATACATGTTTTTCCTCTCCAGGCCTAGTGTGAGTTAAAGTGGGACAGCAGTTCCCCAAAACTAGACGATCTTTCGGTGAGGTGCAATTTGTTGTTATCCCCATGATGTTAGGCTGATGACCTTTGATATGTGAACTTAGGCATGTGACCTTAGGTGCATGGTTACTTTACACACACTCTATATCACCTCGAGTAGGCCTGGAGTCAGTTGTATTTAATTTCCTTGTTTGTCTTGTTCTTATTCACTAGATTTTATGTTTGACTCACCCCCTTTCTTTCCATTTTCCCCCACCATAGGATGACAGGTTAGCAGTGGTTGAACATAATACAAAGAAGAAAGGAGCTCAATGATGGAGTTTTAGTATTTTCTGTTGTTCTCTTATAATTACTTATTGTATTAGAATGTAAACTTATATTTTAATTTGGAAACAATGTATTTTGTAAAGCAAGTATTTTGGAGAATGCTTTTATGAAATGTCTGTCTGTCTTTCTATATTTATATTTTAATTCATTCCGCTATGAGATTTGAAGTGTAGAATATCTTAGAACTCTATATTTGTAATTATGGTCTATAATGTTTTTAAAAAACCAACAGCTCGTATTTTCTCAGCATGATTAGTGTCGGAAAATGCAGGTTGTTACATTTGGTATCGGAGCTCAAGTTTAGGATTCCCTTGGGATTAGGCACGTATCAAGAGATTGTGCGGGTTGTTACATTTTTTCTCTTTTTAGAAAACTTTAAGGTTCAATGGTACCTTCTGCCATGAAATTATGTACTCAATCAATAAAAAAGGAAGAAAGAGAAACTATCCCATGGACGTAAGATTTCCTAAGATCCGAACCACGTAAATCCTGTGTCCTTTACCATTCATGTTCTTTACTTCTATTTAGCTACAGTACAATAATTTCTTTCAGTTTCTAGTGAATTAAGTAATAGGTTAGATCTGACACTTTAACATACAGTTAAAGTGAAGCTACATGATTGTGTAAGCACTCAGCGGCATAATAACCACTTCACGGCAAAATTAAGATTACTTAACTTCACTAATTCCAAATCAACGAAGTAATTTTTGAACAAATTACTTAACTTAACTAATTCCAAATTAAGAATACTAAATATTCTAATAGTACTAATTATCATGCTCAGTACGCTATACTCAATACGCTATTGGTTTTATTAGTCAATACGTTAATATTATATATGCAAATTTTTACGCATGGAAGTTGAGGTCTAATCATTACGTTACAATAATTTGATAATAATTCGCTTACAAGGTATTTTGAAATATCAATCTCATATTAATCTACAATTCCAACAAGAACTACTACTACCATAGCCAAATAAAATAGATTTGTACAAACTAGAATACCTGTAACTTGTTCTATATTACTAAATTGGAATCTCTTCTCTACTTTAAATAATAGATCTTCGCAAATTAGATCGCTTATGTTCATTTCAACCTTTATATATATATATATATCATTTTAGAGTGGGAAAGGAGTTTCTTATTTATTTAAATGATAGAAATAGCCGGTGCGAACTATAAACCGGTCAATTCAAACTTTACACACCATTTCTAATTTATTTCTTTTTGAACCCTTTAACACTCCAATTTAAAATAGGGGAAATAGGTTGAATGGACCATAGATTATCTGTTTCTAAACAAATAGTGAGATTCTAATATATTAATACCAAAAATAATTATAATTCCAACATATACAAAGATTGATATTTACTTAGGTAAGTTCTGGAGGTTTTAGATTTTATATTTTCGTTTACCAAAATTTTCCAAGGCATACATCAAATCCAAATATATACCATTCAATTACAAATTGTGAAAAACTTGATATTTCCACTAATGAAGAACTATTTGCTTCTTAATTGGATTTGATTCCACCACGCCTGGTTCTCTTTCAAATCTCCCTCTTTTGGAATATACAACAAAGTGAATGGCATATAGAAACTAGATTTAGAATCAGGAATCAAAAGAATTAAACATCTAAACCTTTTACCTGAAAATCCTAACTGATTCTGGAACCTAAATAGGAAAAAGAAGAGATCTAATTTATACCGCTCTTAATTATATATTAGATCTTTCCCCCCTTTTGAATATACAACAAATAGATTGTGTGTGTGTGTATTAGATTTTAGAAATCAAAAGATAGGGAGAAGCAAAATTGATTTAAATTAGAGATTAGAAACTAGAATTACTTACCAGAAAGTTTACTATTTTTGAAACCCTAAGGGGAAATATTTTAACAAGTGAAAATTAGGGTCACATCCCTAAAACCAAACGTAATTCACAAAAACTCCTTCCGTTCGAAACTTTATAAATCCAGTCCCTATTTTTGTTTTGGCTTAATTCTTTTCCATAAATACCCTCGTTTATACCGTGCTCCATTTTTTCTATCTGTGATTATTTGGTTTATATTGAACGATAAAATTATCTTTGCTTAATGATTTATCTGTTTGCAATAAAAGATTTTTACTGAAATACCGTGTAAGTTCGTTTTCTGCAACTATTTGCAATAGTTGCATCTGCAACTATTTGCATTTCTGCAACTATATCATATAGTTGCAGAAATGTCTGCAACTATATGCAATAGTTGCAGACATTTCTGCAACTATTTGCAATAGTTGCATCTGCAACTATTTGCATTTCTGCAAATATATGCAATAGTTGCAGAAATGTCTGCAACTATATGAAATAGTTGCAGACATTTCTGCAACTATTTGCAATAGTTGCATCTGCAACTATTTGCAATAGTTGCATTTCTGCAACTATATGCAATAGTTGCAGAAATGTCTGCAACTATATGAAATAGTTGCAGACATTTCAGCAACTATACCATATAGTTGTAGAAATATCTGCAACTATATGTAATAGTTGCAGACATTTCTGCAACTATATCATATAGTTGCAGAAATATCTGCAATTTTTTGCAATTTTTATATATTTGAAAAAAAATCGAAAATGTTCAATATTTGCTTAATTGTCTGCAAATATTTGAAATAATTGCAGATTTAATACAAATTTAAATTTTTGGTATCAACAATGGATCTCATTTTAAAGATCATAAAATTTGCGATTTTTTGGTGAAAACATTATGTTGATCCGGTTTTTGTAAATAAAGTTATACACGTTTGAAAAGTTAAAAACATAAAGGGTATTTCGGTCTTTCTGCGTGCGTGAATTTGAAAACAGGGAGCGGAAACGTAAATGTTGGTTGGGAAGGATGTTTTCTCTATTTTAAAACTTGTTAGGGATGTGAGCCAAACTTACCCTTTTAACAAAGCCTCGCTGATGTCACAAAATTTTATAAAAAAAAAAGTGGGGTTTTAGGGGTTTATTTATGGAGGTGAGAAGGAAACAGAACCGTCGGATTAAAAATAATAGAATCTGGATCGCTAAATTAAAAAAACCCAAGCCGCCACCTTCAGAACAACCACATTTTACCCTCAAGCGGTCAACCCCCTAATACTAAGCGGTCGACCTCTAGCGATAGACCCCTTGGCTTGGGGCGGTCAACCTCTTGAGGCCAGAAAAGCCTAATTTATTTTGTTCCCATTTTATTTTATTTATTACTCATTTTAACTTATACGTTACCATTTGTTCTGACATTTACTTAAAGTTTAAGTACCCTTTAATGTCAATTATTAATTTTCAAATTATGGACTTTTCAAAATTCAAATATTTAAATTTTCAAATTTAAACTCATGTGAATTAATTTAAATCCGAAAACTTCAAACGTCTATAACTCTTTCATATTAACTCCGATTTCGACATATTATATATGGAAATTGATCATAAAATCGCTATGGATGCAATATTACAACTTTCGTGACCAAATTCCAACATTTAAAAAATTTCCATTATAACTTTATTTTAGTTATTTAATTTCTTATTAAATTTTACGGGGTGTTACAAATCATTCATTAACTTGTGGAACAAAGTTGCAAAATGTTACAGCGAGAAGGTCGCTATATGAGCACTTTGAAATGCCTTGTTTTAGGAACTTTAAAATTAATTTGAAAGTCATCCTTAAGGGTTTCTTTGATTTTCTAATAAGTACTATATCTTTACTTATTTCTAGAAAAAATTGGAGTTCAAAAGATTTTATAACTGGTCAAACAAGGTGGCTAAAGCTAGAGTAAAAAGGTCGCTATAAATGCATGTTGAAATATAACTTGTTTTCGAAAAAATTTACAATCAACTTGAAAAATATTCTTAGGGTTTCTTTCGATTCTTTTAAGTACCCTAAGTGTAGTACTTATCATAAAAATTTCAAGTCCAAAATCATTTATTGAGTGGTGAAAACTGACCACAAAGATCAAGCATTTCCATGTTGATTCTATGCCCATAACTTTAAATAGCATTTATAAATGATGTCTTTGGGCATGTTGCATGGTTTTGTTGAAATGCGACGTGATGACTAGTTTTCATGATTTGAATGGTTTATAAATTATTTTCTTTATGGAATCTTTTTATAGAAGTTCTAATAATATGAATTTGAGTACAAAAAAAGATTAGAAGTTTAAATATAGTTTCAATAATAATTTTTTTTAATTTTTTTTGTGTAAAGTGCTGAAAAATATAAAATATGCTTTTGTTTATATTTGTCGAAATTTTAAATTAGTTAATTTTATGTAATATTTTACATTGATATTTAAAACCTATTTATAAGTATTTTTAAATTATATATATATAAGTTTGAAAAAGTAAGTGAAGTATTTTATAAAAGGATAAGTGATTTTGGTAATAATACTCAGTTATAATAAATGGTTTTGAAAAGTTAAATAAAAGAATATTACCTTTTCTAATAAGTGTAGATATACTTAAATCTTTAAGAAGAATGTTTTAAAGATAATTATAAGTGAGATGGTTTTGGCTTTATAGCAAACAATGTCTAAGCAATATTTGTTTTTAACCCTTTTTTTATTATACTTATAAATTTAATTAGATCTTTAAAAAGAACGTTTTAAAGATAATTATAAGTGAGATGATTTTGGGTTAGTAATGACAATGTTTAAGTAACATTTGTCTTAAACTCTTTTGAAATAGATTTGTGAATGAACTTAGACCTTTTAAATGGATATTTTAAAGGTAATAACGAGTATGGAACCTTTTGGAAAAAAGATAGAATTAGTAAAGGCTTAAAGTAAGAAATCTTGTTAAAGATTTTGAATGTACTTATACCATTAAAGATAAGTACATGAATATTTTTTGAAGTATTGAAAAGAGTACAAATGAATAATTGAATAGTAGAATACTTGTATATATCTTTTATAAAGTTATTTTAAACATATATACAAGTAGAAAAAGGGAGTGAATAAGAAAATCACATGTTCATACGGTTTGAGATCCCCCGAGGAGGAATCATTCATCTGAATTGTCTCTTTCTTTTAAAACGTATGTATACAAGATCCCTTAGGGAGGACTCATATATATAGTTTGCTTACTTTTGAAGGAAGTAGTAATTAATAGACGAAGTTTTATTAGATAAAATAAGTTTTACTAATAAAAAGGTTTTAATTAATAAACGAATTAAATAAATAAAAAGGGGATTAGAAGTCACTTATGTGACTTAATCATGCTTTGTGTGACTTAATCATGCTTTATGTGTTTACTCATTTATGGAAAATATTTAGTCATGCACTTAGCACTAAAAGCCAACAAAGTAGACTTTTTTTTATCTAGATAGTTAAGAATGAAGTAATTAGGTAGGGCTTTGATGCACCCAGTGCTCTAGCCTACCTGACTTCACTCTTGATGGAGGTATAGTATAAGTTGAGAAGGTCGAAAACATGATAAGTATACGAGACTTAGTTTCCATATGCGATCATTCTCAATTTTGTTGAATTTGACCAAAATAAGTTAGGAAATATCTAGAAGAAATATGAGGGTTATATGATACCATTATCTTCGGGGATGCTATACTATACGTATAAACTCATTTTGCTCTTCCAACACAATTGATAAGGAAATTTGTTTAGATAAGAGATTGTCTCTAACCTTGTGCATTATCTATTTATTTCTAAAAGAACCGAGGTTAAGTTAACCAGAAATATCTCGATTGGTTTTGAAGCGTCCGGTAAGCGGGGGAGCGTACTTATATGAGATGACTCGAAACCACAACCACTTCAAAACCATATACTTGATTTATGCTATAGAAGTGGTTGTAAAGCGAAATGTGGTAGAGTTGCAATGTCTTTCCTAAGGTTAAGTCCAAGGGAGAGGTCAACGTTATCATTTCGAACGATGCTATCGTATGGGACTGTCTATCCTAAGGGTGATACTAAAAAAGAGGACATCGTTAGCATTTGTCGAAGGACTTATGCCGGAACCTATATGGAGATTTGAGATCTGTTCGAGATACTCGAATCCATGGCGAGATTCATGATTTTTTCAAAATACTGGAATCCATGTGGGGATTCATGGACAGTTCGAGATGCTATAATCCAAAGAGAGATTCGAGATCTGTTCGGGTGATGATGACTCGTGTGATGAGATGTTGAATGTAACCTCACCACCGGTAATAGTTAAAGACAAAATAGGCTGCACGGTCTAGGGTTTTTCTAACCTGCGATAGGGTATATCAACTCCATATCTGGAGATACTAATGTTTCGGGGAGTTGATGAAACTTGGTTCCACGTGGTTCATACCAATGTTCGTGTATGGGCTAGTTGTGTTTTCTTTATGGTATATTCTATCTAGAGATATAAGAGCTCGGAAGGTAACTTCTGATCCTTGTGAATGGAGGTTGGATTTGGCTTAACCAGAGAGATATCCATGGAAAATCCATTATGCATGCGTACCTTAGCAGTTTTGATTATACTTCTAATATTGTTGTGTCATGAGATGCAAGTGGCATAGCTATTTTTTGATTTATATTCTATACCTTAGGCATTATCTATTATATCACATTATGTACTAATTGGATAGGTGGTTCTTTTAAAGGGATGACCTTTAGGACGATCCGGGCGGTCTCAATAGTACCGTTATATGTTGATTGCATATTTCTTGAGTTTCTCACACTGGACTTATGTTTGACTCATGGTTTTCCATGTCCATGGGTGCTCTTTCGAGTAGTCTAGGAAAGGCAAGTTTTCGTTGATATTCTTTGGTGTTTGAGGGGACGAGTTGGATGCTTTCACCTACTACAGTATTCTTATTTCCGCTGCATTACTATTATGTATATATCATCATTTTTGAGGACATGCAGTTATAACTGTCCAGAGCAATGATAGTACTTAGAATTGTAACTTTGAAATGTTATGCATCTTAGAGTGATAGTTTGTGCCGTCTTTTGATATTATATGTTATCATTCTATGAGATTCTGATTTTGTTTTCTCTTCTTTCTTGTTATGTTTCTTTTTCTTTTTATTTTATGCTAATAATCTATCTATTCGGTACTTGAGTGCTCAGCACAAGAATACATGAATGTATTAGTGTCAATTTGTGGGTCAAAAAGGCGGGTCATTACAATTGGAATCAGAGCTAAAGGTTAAGCAAGAACCTTAGCTTTGGTTAGGTGTGACTCATCAAAGATAGGGTAAGTGACACCCTAGAATGAGTTGACTGTATTATATATATGAGAGCGTATATGTGTTTGTTATATATTAGTTATATATATAAGTAAGTTGATAGTGTAGTTTAATTAATGTAGGTATTAATGATGTTCATCTATTATCTCTCGTTGATTAGTTTAATCATTCTCGGGTAGTTTATGAGCATTGACTATTGTTTGTTGATTATTGATTTGTGCTAGACCAGTTTATAAGTAGTTTTACATTTTCGGTGCGTGAGTCGGGTAGATAGTAATTGTAGGAGCACTGAAGTGAATCCCTTATGAATTAAGTTTCACAATTTGACTATAAGGTATTCAACGATAATTTGGGTTAGAAATTTATTCTAATGAAAGAAATTTAGTATAAATTTTCTAAGTATAGTTTATAAAATATGGTTAATAAACGAAGAGGATTGAAACTGATATTTTGTGAACTTAAAGCCCAGGGTCTTTGAAAATGGTTTTCAATATTTTAAAGAAAATAATAGTAGTATTATTTGAAAGTAAATATTGAAAGTAACTGGTGCTATAGGATCGTGTAATATGGATAAACTACTTGTGCGGAATAAGTAAGTTGTAACGACCCGCATTTTTGACCGTTCAAGTCGACAATAATCCACACATGTCCAACTCAAACCGTTCAAAAAGGCAGATGGTTATTGGGGTTAAATAAGAAAAGGAAAGAAAGAACAGAAGCAAACTCAGAATCTTGCAGCGGAAGGAACAAGATATAATAATAAAATAACAGTTCATGAAGCTGTTAAATAAATAAATTTGATTATTATTATACATCATAAATCAGAGTTACATACATATCAAAGATAATACAATAATGCAGCGGAAAAATAATATGGTAGTAGAATACAAATGATGTAATACCAAACTCCGTCTTCGTCCTCCAAAAAAGATCTTCAACCTTATCTGAAATGCTCAGGCTGACCCGAGCGTAATGAAAAGACAAAACACTCGAGTCAGGACTAAAATATCTCATGTAAGTCAAATCGAATAAGAAAATATGAGTGTGACGGCGTCGGAGATGTTTACGGGGTTTGACATCTCCTGTCCAGTGTCAACGTGAGTGCAATAACTTAAGAGATGTTACGGGATTTTCCATCTCTCAAGGATCCGTTAAACTATCTACTATGTAGTACAATACGCTATTATAATATGTCTATATTAAAGTAAAAGTATTAAAATAGCGTTAAGCCATGGCCCATTCCACCCTTAACACAGTTTATATTCCCAAGAGCATATACAAGACCGTAGTTTCCCCAAAACCGGAAGTCACCAGAGGGCAATCCATATACTCAAGGTACAAACCAAAACGTAGTGGTCGCGAATAGGATAATCAGTATGACAAGGTACATGAGGCAATACCAACTAGGATACTAGTAGTTGCGTGATCCGGACTGATGTTGGGCATAGCAGCTACTACCCCAACACCACGAAACAACACTCCCAAATCGCGGGGTGCACCCAAATCGAATCACAAAAGTAATAGACATGGTATCGAAGAAGTGTGTCCGCTAGAGGTGGCGAACCTCAATGGCCCGGCGCGGCTCCTGTTTTAGTCATGTCAGGGGTCATCCAAAATCGTTCTCTTTCTTCAAATCAACACGTTCATCAAAACCATCCACTTCATTCTGGATCAACACTCCACGTGTATTAGTTATTAAAGTGGTTTTCGGTATCGACAGAGAGTATGTCCATACCCGATCCCGGTCTCTTTAATAACTACGTTATATTTTTCACACCGGTTCGATCTTTTACATTTTCAAATCGATTCATAATTGATATCAAAATATCATATTCGCTTCGAAATCAAATCCATTTCAAATATCATCATATCTATTCAAGATGTAAGATTCCGTTTCAAAATCATTTTTCGCCTCAATATCTCATTTCGATTTCAAAATCATTTTCGCCTCAAAATCTCATTTCGATTTCACATAAACTCGAATTCCAAAATTTAAAATTTTCAAAATCTCAAATCATCAATTTCAACTCGATTCAGCTTCTCAATAAACCATTTCAAATTATCAATTTCAAATACATATTTGAACCACAAAATAAACAATTTTACTTCCAATATATTTCGAAACTTTAAATATTTCATATTTCAAAACAGTTCATATATTTATATAAGAATATAAGATTCGCTTTAAAACCATTTCGTATTCAAATTAGAATATTCTTCAAATTAAACATCCGTATTAAGTAGTTTACTTAATTTCTGGAACAATTCCAATTCAATAAACTTAGATTAATATTCGGATTTCAAGAATTCATTTAAGTATTACATTCCAAATCAATTTCAGTTCAAATCCTATTCAAATCAATTTTATCTTCAAATTTAATTCAATAGTTTCAATTTAGTCCAATTCACAAATTTCTTTGAATTTCAATTAAATTCCAAATTAATTAAATCTCATTTTCAAATCAATTTTCAATTCCAAATTCCACTTGAAATATCATTTCATATAAATTTTCTTAGAAATATTCAGAGTTCGATTAAAAGTCCAATCTTTTAAAACAAATCAATCTTTCGAAAATTTACGCCGTATTTCAACTTTTTCTTCAAAATCTAAACTTCGAATAATTAAACAAATTCATTTACCAAGTTTAAATTCCAACATCACGATCTTCAACTCAAAATAATTCAATTTCCATAAATTGGATTTTATTCTTAAAATCAATTCATTTAAATAATTTCAAAACAACTTTTAAAATCATTTAATTTAACCAACCCGGTGTCCGCATATAGTTTTCTATCCTATGGCCAAGTGGTTAGTTATTTCAATTAAATGTCAGGGATGAATATATATCACATAAACCAATCACAGTGTCATATGTATGTATAACAGGATACATAAAAGCAAATAAACATCCAAACATTTATATATCAACCAATAGCATCCATCGAAATAAATCATCCAATAGACAATACAATTCACGACAATTTCATAGTTATCAATATCGGGAAATTTGATTTCGATTAAATCCTAATTTCAAATTTACTGTCCATTTAATTTTTCAACGGTGAATTCACATGACAATCTATATGACAATTAAATTTTTATCAAACAACGACAAATAAATTCATATCACTTCATAATGTCAAATTTAACTACCATAAAGATATTCAGTACGTTGTGAGCGTTATAAAACACTCACCTTGATTTTCCATTTTAAATCAAATCGAACGACGTTCGATTTAACCTAAAATTTTAGTTAGCTTCAAATGTCTCCAAATCAATTCCATGATGTAGAGCTCGTCGCCACGATTCCAACGCACTTCGTTTCGTCCAAAACGGACCTCGTATGAAAAAGATACGAATTTTTGAAGTTACACGAATTTAATATAATTCAATTTTACAATTTTTTATTGTTTTAACCTCCAACACATCAGAGCCCTTCATCCTTTCAGCACTAGATCTGGGCCGTGCTTGTATGCTTCTCCTCCATCACGCATGCTCCAGGCCATTTACGTTGAAACCAAAACCAACATCATCATCTAGGGTTAAAATTTACAGCCACCACGAAGCACGAAAACTCGATCAAGGACCGCCGTTGCGTGCGCCCATCTCCCCCACACCCACGGCTGCGATTTGGTTGAACTCGGCTGCTCCTGGGCCTAGAAATGCGTGCGTGACCTGGTGACGAACGGGGCCCACTTGCCGTTGATCCATGCAACGAAACTCGATCATCTCCGTATGGATTTGTAGCTCTCATCGAGCTCTAGAAGTTTGTTGTTGAAGACTTTTGCTAATTCTTTACGGATTGAGAGAGATTAAGAGGAGAAGGTTCGAAATTTTCTGGCCATTGAAAAATTAGGGCCGGCTGGAGAAGAAGGAGGGTTGGTTTGCAAATGAAGAGTAAAGTCCTTTTATAGAAAATCTACCGAAAATCACTATTCACTCGATTTTCCGAACTCCGATTTACGCGCGGTGACCGGCGTTTCTAGGGTTTATCCCACGTTCCGGACACAATGGAATAGGTTTCGGAACCTAATTCGACCGTATGTGCGAGTTATGGCAATAAACGATCGATTTAAATTAAACCGATTTAAACCGATTTCGATGCGTTTTAATTCGTACCGGACAAACGGTAAATCCAAAAATTACGAAATTTGAAACCATACAATAATATCACAATATGGATCCGATGAAACTGGTTTCGTCGAAATCCGAGACTTTTTGAAAAATGACTATTTTTAACTCGCCGAATTAAAATTAAAAACAATACGATGCGTTTCGAGCTGCCACAGTCAAACGGTAACCCCGATTGCTACAAAAATTGAAATCTAACAATACCAAACTATTACGGATCCAATGGAACTAGTTTCGTTCAATTCTGAGACTGTTTGAAAATTGGCTATTTTACAGTCGATAATTAAATATTAAAATATTCAATTTTCACAGTTCAACCTAAAATTCAATTTTAAAAGTTCTATAACATTTCTATAACTCCAATATGATAAGATAAAATTTTACAAATCATTTTCAATCATATTCAACTCGATTTTCAATTATTTCTGAAATTTAACTTATTAAATTATTGATTTAATTACCTAATTAAATCCAATATTCGAAAATAAATTATTTGACTGTTTAATTTCAATATAAAATTCCCAATTTTAAATTATTACCCTTTAAATCAAATTTCAATTGTTCACAAATCCTATTTTTAATTTCCCAGTAATTAACAATCTTTTACAATGCAGTTTTCCATTATAAATCCAATATAAAAGATTATATTAGATTCAGCCTTCAATTATATTGTAATTCAAATTCAAGTTATTTAATTTCAAATGAATTCTTTTATTTCGATTTACACTTTCATTATTGAATCAACCATTTACTTATACATTATTATCAATAGTTTATAATTCATTTACTTTCATTTTCTTCAGCTATCATCTTATTTAAATTCACAGTAATATTAAACTATATTCATTTACGTTGATTTCCATATTATAACTTCAATATTAAATGTAACATTTATTTATCCTTTGTTTACAATCGTAACCAATTTGGTTTACAATCCCATTCAATTCATTATCTATATTCACTACAAGTTAACATCCATATTTGATTTACAAATAAGTTATTTCAGAATTTCGTTTTGTATTTTAACTTGAAATTTACATTTAACAACACAAAATTTTATTTCCTTCGGATTTTTATCCAAAATTTTCTTTTTAATTCGTATTTTTAAAGTGTTAAAAATACGGGTCGTTACATTCTCCCCCACTTAAAACTTTTCGTCCTCGAAAAGGAACGGAGAAGGGGAAACCATCATTTAGATATAATTCATTCAAAATATTCGACTTATTTGCAAAATTTAGTTATAGGATTTTTTTTTTCTCAAAATTTTCTAACTCCCGGATTTTTGAAAAAAAATTCGGCAGCACCTCCTTTGCGCGGCTAGGACCGAAAAATTTCACATGGTAATAATTGCATGATATACATCTCATTTCAAGAATGAGGCATCCCAAAACATGGGGAACACAATAATATACCACAACATAAACTGTAATCCGAGAACGTACCTTCTATTAAGCATTTATTAGCATTTTAACTTACATTTTGCATTTAGCGCAGAAGCGAGCTCCACAAACGAAGCGCAACCCCTTTGCTACCTATTAAAATGCTCAATAACCAAGTTAGAACCATGCATATAAAGATAGATCAATATACTTAGCATAAACGACATACATATAACATGTTTAGCTTCAAAACTGAAATTCCAATTCCAGAACAGCAAACGAATCCTAGTTTTTGGTCATCTAAACAATAAAATTTGACAATGGAATCCAAACAAAAGTTGTTGCATTCGTTTCAGGCTTTACGGAATGTCCAAAATTATCAAATTCGGACCATCCGTTCAAAAGTTACGGCCATTTTACTAAAATCACACGCCTCAGCCTGGGCAATGAATTGCGCAGGTCAGCGACGTTTGGTCACGTTTTTGACCTTCTAAACGACAGCAAAACAGAAAATGCTTAAAACAAAAGTTTTAGCTTAAGTTCTAAGCTTTCCAGAAAGTGCAAGATCATCAAAATCCGATGCATCAGTAAAAAGTTATGGCGAGAATACTAAGGGTATGTGCTTCAGATTTCTACTTCGCACAGGCCAGCGACTAATATTGGTGTTTTAAGCCTAGTGGATGAAAGTATTTATCAAAACATTCTAAACAGAAGATGTAGCACAGTTTCTAGGCTTTCCGAAAAGTCTAAGATCGTCAAATTTCGTCCATCCATTTAAAAGTTATGGTTGTTTTCGTTTCAGCATATATTGGATAATTTTGGATTTTTTTTTTCAAAAATTTGCTTTTATTATTTCAAAGTACAAACCATCAAACTTCAAATCTTCTAAAGAAACAATTATAAACACAAAGTCGTTTATTTTCTTATTTATCAATGGAATAAGTTTACATTCGATTTTTTTTTCCGATTTATTCAAGTTTGTTTCATTCATAATTTAAATTCAAGTCAATTTGCTTCAATTTAATTTGAATTCAATTATATTTAATTTCACTTTGCTTCAAATTTGAATTTAATTATTTGAAATTTTTTTTTTCCATTTATTCAATTCCATTTACACTAATTAATTCTATTTAATCAATTATCATCCATCTAACAACCAATGCATATCAAACATTAACATCCATCCAAATCTATAATAAATCAATTATACATTTCCAAGTCAAATTTTAATTTCATACACTTCCAAGTTTATTGACATTTAGTTTTATTCAAATTTAATTAGTTTTTCATTTACTAATTTTATATTTTATTAATTTTAAATTTAATTCATTTTACAACTTAAATTTTCTTTATATTTACAACTATCAATAGATCTTCACAATTTATTATTCGCAATCACACTTGTATATTATTCATTTACTTATCCATATTAGCATTTTAAACTTTTTTAAGTATTTGGTAAGTTATAGCTATGCAAATGGAATGTAGTTAAACAATATACAACTTCTTTTCATTCAATTCGAGTGTTATACCTATTAAATAAATTTCCAATTTATTATTTTCCAAATTAAGGGTTACTCCTACAATTTTAGTTTTTTTTTTTTAACACTTAAATTCAATTTCACCTTTTTCAATTCATAAGTTTCTAACAATTCAAGATTTACTTTAGTTTAATAATTAAAATCATTCCTTATTAGAGAACTTAAGAATTTCAACACCGGATTCGATTAAACCCTTTTTTTTTTAAATATATATATATATATATACACTAATATCTTTATATCTCAAATCATACTTTTAGAAGAATTTTAATCAGCATTGAAATATATATATATATATATTCTTATTTTCATTACATACTTTAGATAATTTCAATTCAATTTCTATTTAATCCAAAAGAGTACAGTTTCTAGTTTACTTCAATAGTTTAAAGTCATTAAATATTAAAGAACTTAAGAATTTCAACTCCGGTTTCATTTCAAATCAAGTTTGAAATAATATATACTTATATTAATATATATCAAGTCATACTATAGAGAATACAAAATAAAATTCAATTTTTAATCAAAACAGGGTTTAGAAAAACTATTAAGTGATCTCCCCCACTTGGACTCTCGAAAATAAAGTCGATGATGCGTGCACTCATCACCGGAATCATTTTCTAGTGTCAAGAGGGGAGTATAACACTTACTTCATTTGAAAATCCTTTGAAAACAATTTCTAATCAAATATACTATCATATAATACTTATATTATACATTTCAAATTTTTGATAATA
The DNA here is from genome assembly GCA_030737815.1 of Allium fistulosum. Classification (NCBI taxonomy): domain Eukaryota; kingdom Viridiplantae; phylum Streptophyta; class Magnoliopsida; order Asparagales; family Amaryllidaceae; genus Allium; species Allium fistulosum. The sequence goes on along the minus strand of CM060903.1, from coordinate 133,078,835 downwards.
AATTTTCAAAACACCGGAATTTAAATTCTCCATCTTAATTTAAATTCATTTTTATTTTATTTAATTTACCATTTATATTCATTGTCAGTCATATTTACAAGTTTCCTTCCTTAAAAATCATCCATTAGTCAATAGTTAGAAATATTGACTAATCAACAATAAACGATGATAATCTAATATTATCATCTCCTGACAACCAATACAATCAAAATTTATAAATTTTCAAGATAATTCTTTTATATATAAAATATAATCTAAAACAATATTATGTCAATCTGTCCTATTCGAGTGTTTAGAAATTCCTATCGATGCCTTGGCGTCCCAAGTACCAACCAGAATTCATAAATACTCAACGGAACAAATTAACACAATATAAAATCATTTTTATATCAAAATTACAAATACGCTCTCTCATATACACTCAAACTCATTCGTAAGGTTTAACCCTATTTCAATGAGTTATTCCCCACTAGAGCCAAGGTAATCTAAACCAAAGCTCTGATACCAACTGTAACGACCCGCATTTTTGACCGTTCAAGTCGACAATAATCCACACATGTCCAACTCAAACCGTTCAAAAAGGCAGATGGTTATTGGGGTTAAATAAGAAAAGGAAAGAAAGAACAGAAGCAAACTCAGAATCTTGCAGCGGAAGGAACAAGATATAATAATAAAATAACAGTTCATGAAGCTGTTAAATAAATAAATTTGATTATTATTATACATCATAAATCAGAGTTACATACATATCAAAGATAATACAATAATGCAGCGGAAAAATAATATGGTAGTAGAATACAAATGATGTAATACCAAACTCCGTCTTCGTCCTCCAAAAAAGATCTTCAACCTTATCTGAAATGCTCAGGCTGACCCGAGCGTAATGAAAAGACAAAACACTCGAGTCAGGACTAAAATATCTCATGTAAGTCAAATCGAATAAGAAAATATGAGTGTGACGGCGTCGGAGATGTTTACGGGGTTTGACATCTCCTGTCCAGTGTCAACGTGAGTGCAATAACTTAAGAGATGTTACGGGATTTTCCATCTCTCAAGGATCCGTTAAACTATCTACTATGTAGTACAATACGCTATTATAATATGTCTATATTAAAGTAAAAGTATTAAAATAGCGTTAAGCCATGGCCCATTCCACCCTTAACACAGTTTATATTCCCAAGAGCATATACAAGACCGTAGTTTCCCCAAAACCGGAAGTCACCAGAGGGCAATCCATATACTCAAGGTACAAACCAAAACGTAGTGGTCGCGAATAGGATAATCAGTATGACAAGGTACATGAGGCAATACCAACTAGGATACTAGTAGTTGCGTGATCCGGACTGATGTTGGGCATAGCAGCTACTACCCCAACACCGCGAAATAACACTCCCAAATCGTGGGGTGCACCCAAATCGAATCACAAAAGTAATAGACATGGTATCGAAGAAGTGTGTCCGCTAGAGGTGGCGAACCTCAATGGCCCGGCGCGGCTCCTGTTTTAGTCATGTCAGGGGTCATCCAAAATCGTTCTCTTTCTTCAAATCAACACGTTCATCAAAACCATCCACTTCATTCTGGATCAACACTCCACGTGTATTAGTTATTAAAGTGGTTTTCGGTATCGACAGAGAGTATGTCCATACCCGATCCCGGTCTCTTTAATAACTACGTTATATTTTTCACACCGGTTCGATCTTTTACATTTTCAAATCGATTCATAATTGATATCAAAATATCATATTCGCTTCGAAATCAAATCCATTTCAAATATCATCATATCTATTCAAGATGTAAGATTCCGTTTCAAAATCATTTTTCGCCTCAATATCTCATTTCGATTTCAAAATCATTTTCGCCTCAAAATCTCATTTCGATTTCACATAAACTCGAATTCCAAAATTTAAAATTTTCAAAATCTCAAATCATCAATTTCAACTCGATTCAGCTTCTCAATAAACCATTTCAAATTATCAATTTCAAATACATATTTGAACCACAAAATAAACAATTTTACTTCCAATATATTTCGAAACTTTAAATATTTCATATTTCAAAACAGTTCATATATTTATATAAGAATATAAGATTCGCTTTAAAACCATTTCGTATTCAAATTAGAATATTCTTCAAATTAAACATCCGTATTAAGTAGTTTACTTAATTTCTGGAACAATTCCAATTCAATAAACTTAGATTAATATTCGGATTTCAAGAATTCATTTGAGTATTACATTCCAAATCAATTTCAGTTCAAATCCTATTCAAATCAATTTTATCTTCAAATTTAATTCAATAGTTTCAATTTAGTCCAATTCACAAATTTCTTTGAATTTCAGTTAAATTCCAAATTAATTAAATCTCATTTTCAAATCAATTTTCAATTCCAAATTCCACTTGAAATATCATTTCATATAAATTTTCTTAGAAATATTCAGAGTTCGATTAAAAGTCCAATCTTTTAAAACAAATCAATCTTTCGAAAATTTACGCCGTATTTCAACTTTTTCTTCAAAATCTAAACTTCGAATAATTAAACAAATTCATTTACCAAGTTTAAATTCCAACATCACGATCTTCAACTCAAAATAATTCAATTTCCATAAATTGGATTTTATTCTTAAAATCAATTCATTTAAATAATTTCAAAACAACTTTTAAAATCATTTAATTTAACCAACCCGGTGTCCGCATATAGTTTTCTATCCTATGGCCAAGTGGTTAGTTATTTCAATTAAATGTCAGGGATGAATATATATCACATAAACCAATCACAGTGTCATATGTATGTATAACAGGATACATAAAAGCAAATAAACATCCAAACATTTATATATCAACCAATAGCATCCATCGAAATAAATCATCCAATAGACAATACAATTCACGACAATTTCATAGTTATCAATATCGGGAAATTTGATTTCGATTAAATCCTAATTTCAAATTTACTGTCCATTTAATTTTTCAACGGTGAATTCACATGACAATCTATATGACAATTAAATTTTTATCAAACAACGACAAATAAATTCATATCACTTCATAATGTCAAATTTAACTACCATAAAGATATTCAGTACGTTGTGAGCGTTATAAAACACTCACCTTGATTTTCCATTTTAAATCAAATCGAACGACGTTCGATTTAACCTAAAATTTTAGTTAGCTTCAAATGTCTCCAAATCAATTCCATGATGTAGAGCTCGTCGCCACGATTCCAACGCACTTCGTTTCGTCCAAAACGGACCTCGTATGAAAAAGATACGAATTTTTGAAGTTACACGAATTTAATATAATTCAATTTTACAATTTTTTATTGTTTTAACCTCCAACACATCAGAGCCCTTCATCCTTTCAGCACTAGATCTGGGCCGTGCTTGTATGCTTCTCCTCCATCACGCATGCTCCAGGCCATTTACGTTGAAACCAAACCCAACATCATCATCTAGGGTTAAAATTTACAGCCACCACGAAGCACGAAAACTCGATCAAGGACCACCGTTGCGTGCGCCCATCTCCCCCACACCCACGGCTGCGATTTGGTTGAACTCGGCTGCTCCTGGGCCTAGAAATGCGTGCGTGACCTGGTGACGAACGGGGCCCACTTGCCGTTGATCCATGCAACGAAACTCGATCATCTCCGTATGGATTTGTAGCTCTCATCGAGCTCTAGAAGTTTGTTGTTGAAGACTTTTGCTAATTCTTTACGGATTGAGAGAGATTAAGAGGAGAAGGTTCGAAATTTTCTGGCCATTGAAAAATTAGGGCCGGCTGGAGAAGAAGGAGGGTTGGTTTGCAAATGAAGAGTAAAGTCCTTTTATAGAAAATCTACCGAAAATCACTATTCACTCGATTTTCCGAACTCCGATTTACGTGCGGTGACCGGCGTTTCTAGGGTTTATCCCACGTTCCGGACACAATGGAATAGGTTTCGGAACCTAATTCGACCGTATGTGCGAGTTATGGCAATAAACGATCGATTTAAATTAAACCGATTTAAACCGATTTCGATGCGTTTTAATTCGTACCGGACAAACGGTAAATCCAAAAATTACGAAATTTGAAACCATACAATAATATCACAATATGGATCCGATGAAACTGGTTTCGTCGAAATCCGAGACTTTTTGAAAAATGACTATTTTTAACTCGCCGAATTAAAATTAAAAACAATACGATGCGTTTCGAGCTGCCACAGTCAAACGGTAACCCCGATTGCTACAAAAATTGAAATCTAACAATACCAAACTATTACGGATCCAATGGAACTAGTTTCGTTCAATTCTGAGACTGTTTGAAAATTGGCTATTTTACAGTCGATAATTAAATATTAAAATATTCAATTTTCACAGTTCAACCTAAAATTCAATTTTAAAAGTTCTATAACATTTCTATAACTCCAATATGATAAGATAAAATTTTACAAATCATTTTCAATCATATTCAACTCGATTTTCAATTATTTCTGAAATTTAACTTATTAAATTATTGATTTAATTACCTAATTAAATCCAATATTCGAAAATAAATTATTTGACTGTTTAATTTCAATATAAAATTCCCAATTTTAAATTATTACCCTTTAAATCAAATTTCAATTGTTCACAAATCCTATTTTTAATTTCCCAGTAATTAACAATCTTTTACAATGCAGTTTTCCATTATAAATCCAATATAAAAGATTATATTAGATTCAGCCTTCAATTATATTGTAATTCAAATTCAAGTTATTTAATTTCAAATGAATTCTTTTATTTCGATTTACACTTTCATTATTGAATCAACCATTTACTTATACATTATTATCAATAGTTTATAATTCATTTACTTTCATTTTCTTCAGCTATCATCTTATTTAAATTCACAGTAATATTAAACTATATTCATTTACGTTGATTTCCATATTATAACTTCAATATTAAATGTAACATTTATTTATCCTTTGTTTACAATCGTAACCAATTTGGTTTACAATCCCATTCAATTCATTATCTATATTCACTACAAGTTAACATCCATATTTGATTTACAAATAAGTTATTTCAGAATTCCGTTTTGTATTTTAACTTGAAATTTACATTTAACAACACAAAATTTTATTTCCTTCGGATTTTTATCCAAAATTTTCTTTTTAATTCGTATTTTTAAAGTGTTAAAAATACGGGTCGTTACATAAGTAAATAGTAAAAGAAGTAAAGTAAACGACACCAGAGATTTTTATACTGGTTCGAACTCTCGTTCTACGTCCAGTCCCAGACTCCTTATGGAATTAAACTAGCAATCCTCACTTAACCCGGAGGAATAGGTTTACACCGCTCGAACAACCGAACAGGACTTCTATCGCCTAAGCAACCGAATAGGACTTCTACCGCCTGAGCAACCGAACAAGACTTCTTTACAAATAACAAAAGTATCTGACTGTAGTATGCTCTTTGAATAGCACTAATAAGTCAATTAAGTACAATCTTCCTATAATCTTCTCCTTTATGATATGTAGTGTAATGTGCTTGAGAATTGTGGAAGATAGAGTGATCAATGATCAGAGAATGTAAGCAATTTGTGTGCAGTTTGAAAATAGAGAATAGATAAGAATTCAAGAATATTAAAATTAGTTTCAGTAAGTTGTTTGTTGAATTCTGTAATCTATTTATAGAGTTTAAAAGGTTGTAACCATAGATGAAAAATTAAATTGAAAAGAAACAGGTGCAACCATTGATTTTGAAGATGTTACTCTTCGATGAAGAGAAGCGTCTATTCATGAAAATAGCAGTTGGAAAAATTTAGCCGACTGAATATATTAATTCAGCCTTCTAAATTGAATTAAATCGAAGACAGCAAGGAAATAGGCTAATTTTAGCTTGATTCAGCCGGCTGAATTTATTCATTCAGCCGGCTGTTTTTCAGCCTGCTGTGCATAGTTGAGTATGTGTGTATACGATTTTATATATATATATATATATATATCAATTCAGGAGAGATTTTATCAAATTACTAAATGATATACAGATTCTAGACTAGGAACTAACAGTTTCAAAACACTCTGAATATGAATCTGCAACAAATCTCCTGCATAAATGATTAGTACACACAAAATATTTTATATAGCTTCTCATTAATCAAAACAATGTTAAATTGAGATTCCAACATTCTCCCCCTTTTTGATGATGACAACTATATAAGTAGAAATAATATATTTATATAAGTACTTACCTTAACATTGTTACTCCCACTGTCAATATGCACAAAAATTTAACTAACTTTCTCCCCCTTTGTCATCGACAAAAAGAAAGAGATGCATAGAATCAAATAAAGAGTACATTATATAAATAACTCATACTCGAGATGCCATTATTGAAAATAACAATATTCATACAATCATTACATAAATAACTTGATAGAGCATCATAGAAGTTTGATTAAAATAGTAGAAACAATAATAATTAAAACTGGGTAGAGAGAGAAGGGTGATCATTATTGGAATCCGAACTTGAAGATGACCATTGAAAAGGAGATGGATTGTGAACTTCGGTGGATGTAGATCCGGAACAAGAAATTTTATCCCATATTTTATTGAGAAAACCTTTTATGGAGTTGAATTTCTTTCCCGTTTTCTTTTCAAGAGCCTTAATATCCCGATGAAGTTTGGATTGATTTCGAGAGAGAGTGATGATAGCTTGTTTGGAGGAAGTTTCCGAGCCAACAAGTTGAATGGAGTCATCGTCCTCCTCTTCTTCTTCATGTTGAGTATGCGAAGAAGAGGCAATAGTAGTGTCACGAGGTTGAGGAATACCTTGTTGAACATTGTGAGACCATTGTTGAAAAGAAATGATTTGTTGTGAAGGAGGTCGGTGTGGAAGACCCATCAATCCTAAAGTTTTTGCGGCTAACTCACTAATGCTTGAAAACTCGGAGTCGGGCATTGGAATGCCAAAGTTGAGAAGGATACGCATAATATAAGCACCATAATGAATGGTCTTATATTTTCTTCGGATTGTGATGTCTTGAAATTCATCTAAAATGATTTTGCCCCAATTTACTTGTTGGTTGGAGTAGATTGAGTAAAGTGCTTGAAAATCTCTTTTCCAGACTTTTTCATAACTTCCCGTTCGAGGTTGTAGAGAGCGAATGAAGGCACGGTGAATAAGACGTGCTTGTGGTCTTAAGGTGCTAGACTTTAATGCACTTAAATCGGTAAGATGATCAGACAAGAAACGATGTGAAACTTTGTCTCTATGATCCATATTAACTTCAATATCATCTATATCAACACCTTGAATTGGACAATTTAAAATATTGCCTAATCTTTGTAAAGGCAAGAAAATTTTAATGCCATAAACTATAGACCAAACACAATCTTGTCGATTTTGAGGATTATGGTGGTCTAAATTCAGATTAGCAAGAAAGAGTTTGATCAAAAGATGATTAATTTTGACATTATTTAGAGCATACCCTATTAGATTATCAATGTGGAATTGCTCTGCCAATTCTCTAATTCGGTAAGCTGCAAAATCCGAAAATTTCATGAAAGCCCCTTCAAAGATATTGGAATTTTTCATAGAATTGAATCGAGAGATTGCAACATCATTCCAAATCCATTGTCGAATCTGATCTTTGGATGGACCGGAAGTGGATTCTCTTGTGCGTTTGGATCTTGGAGCCATTAGAGAGTAAAAAATGAGGAGTAAAAGTTGAAGAATTTTTAAAAAAAATGGCTAGGGTTCTGAAGCGAATGGGTAAGAAATGAAAAGATGAATATATAGTAGGTAAAAAGTAAGGGCAAAAGTGGAAGAAAAGATGTAGGACCAAGATAAAAAAATGTCTCAGAAGGAATTCAGCCGGCTGAATCACTGTAATCAGCCGTCTGAATTTCTTCCCGCAAGAAAATAGTTCATTTTTGAACTAATTCAGACGGCTGTTTGTATTGATTCATAAAATTTTTCTTCCGCAATATTCAGCCGTCTGTGTCATTATAAACAGCCGGTTGAATTTTTATAGAAACTTATAACAGCCTTTAATATTTAGCAAACAATATATATATAAACAATATGAATAACTTTTAAACAATTAGTAATTAAAAATTACATATTAACAACAACATAAAAATTTAAATAGATTTGGAAGAAGAGCTTGGAGTGTGATATTCATCTGGTTCTATTTTTGTGTTCTCTTGAAATGGTTGAAGTGGTTACCATCTATTGCCGCGTTCCCAAAAATTTGGAGATATTGGTGGACGCTGCGGTGATGGTTCCCAAGAATTGTGACGAATTGGAGAATGAACAGGAGACGGTTGATGAACCGTGTTTTTAGAGGAAGAACCACAGAATATTAAAGCGACTTGTTCCAAAAAGCTTAAATGCTTGGCATTAAATCTTTGTTCATAATAAAGTTCGCGCTGTAATTCCAGTGTTTCCCTTTGGTAGTGATGAATGTCATCTATTGTAACAACCCGCATATTTTACGATTGTATATTTAAATGTTTTATTTAAATATAGCGTCGTTAATCAGATTAAAGTCCGAAAAGCTACTTTTTTGTAAACAGTCGAATTGGGACTCGAGACCACTTCCATTGAGTCCAAAATGGCGTTTACAACTTTTTTGAGTGTAAACATCGATATGTTTGGAGTTGAGTAGAGTTTGCTATTTTTCTATTTGGGCTTTGGGTTTGGGTTTCAGCCCACTAACCCATCTAATACCCTAACACTCCACTCAACTCCTCTTCATTCACTCATTCTTTTTCCTAACACTTTAGCTTAAGAGAAATGGGGAAAAAGATTGGAAATAGAAATTTCAAACCCTAGTTTGATTTGGAAACTCAAGTTCTTGCTCCAAAATCAAAGAGAAGCTTAGGTTTTCATCCTCTTCATCTTCTCTATCTCTATCTCTCTTCAATTTTAGAAATTCCTAAACCCTAACTTAGGAAATATTTGCTTATTAGCTTAGATTGGAGCTTCTTGAGTTGAGATTGAAGAGGAAATGGTCTTTCCTTTGTTTTCAAGCTTCTCACTTGTGTTTTGAGTTTAAAGTGGAGTTCTTTAACTCACATCTACGTCTATAGCTATCATTGTTGTTAGGTATGAATTCCTAACATTTGTGCATATTCATTTGCTTTTGATTTGGTGAATTTTCCAAATTTTGGTGTTTTGGTCCAATTTTATGAAAATCCTACTATGGATGTTTGGACATTGATATTTGGGGTGTATCGAAGAGCCTTTAAGGCTGGGTTGCCGCTTGGCATAAATCCTTAGTCGTTGTTGCTCGTCCGATCATTCCCGATACGTTTTGGCCACTTTGGTCTAGGCAAATTGTTGCCCAGACCAGGTGACCAAGTCCAGACGTCTGGTTTGGACCTGGAGCAAAAATATATGCACGCAGAGTATAAAAAAAAGACAAAGACTAATTCCAGACGTCTGATTTTTAGGTTCAGACGTCTGGATGGTTTCAGACGTCTGGATGGTTTCAGACGTCTCGATTGCCGAACCAGACGTTTGGAAGGTTTTTTCTGGAAATTCCAAAACCTAAATCCAGACGTCTGGATTGACCCCCAGACGTTTGGAACTGTGTATTTTTGCCTGTTTAGGCTTTTCTTGATTGAATTTCCATTGTTTATCGATTTTAGTTGCTCCGATTAGTTGTTATCACTTCTATCGATCTTGATGACTTCTTTTTCGGGATTTTTGGGAATATCCATTTTGATGGATTTGGTATCAATTTCTTTGGATTTAATTCACGTCTTTGTATGTGAATTTTTGGTGATTGATTGTTTCTACAATCATTTCTATGGTTTGTCACTTTAAATTGCAAAGGTTTCTATACTAGTAGTAAATACTCAAACTCTTTCATCAAAATGATTTCAACACTACTTTTAAATACAAAGCTCGTTTTTAAAATCATTTTCCAATCTATTAGTATACACAAACATTTACCTCATTCGTACGAGAAATCCAATTAATCGACTTAGCAAAACAAGTGGTATGAAACGCTTGCGTTTACTTCGTCGGTTAATTCTTAGACTTGTTCGATTGAAATCTTGTGACAACTTTCGAGTGGAAATCTACAATTTATTTGTAAATATTTAAGTTAAGCTAGTGGTTATGGGACATGAAGCTAAACTCATATATTTACTAGCTTAGTGTAATTAACACTTCTTATTGATCAATGATGATCATTTTGTGATTTAGACTAGCGATGTGCGATGTCTCTTTGTCCGCGTGGGGGACTGTACCCGTTCTATTGAGCTTCGTCTCATTTTTATAGGCTATCGACCTACGGGCTTTATGGAGTTCGATTCATCGGGCGTACCATTATTGCACTATGTCGTTGTTCCGAATTATTTGAGTTTCGGGATCATCGGGCATACCGTTATTGCACTATGTCGTTGTTCCGAATTATTTGAGTTTCGGGATCATCGGGCGTACCGTTATTGCACTACGTCGTTGTTCCGAATTATTTGAGTTTCGGGATCATCGGGCGTACCGTTATTGCACTACGTCGTTGTTCCGAATTATTTGAGTTTAGGATCATCGGGCGTACCGTTATTGCACTACGTCGTTGTTCCGAATTATTTGAGATTCAGGCTCATCGGGCATACCGTTATTGCACTACGTCGTTGTTCCAACTCATTTGAGTTTCAGGTTCCTCGGGCATACCGTTATTGCACTACGTCGTTGCACCGACTTTATGGTTAGCGACCATGGGATAGCATTCCGTTTGTGATACACGTATTGGTGAGTTTTCATGCTCCCGTTTGTGATAGGCCTTCCCCCTTTGTGATTTCTAGATTTCTAGTTGATGATTTCTAGAATTTGTGTTTCACCAATTTTGATGATAGGCATTGATGAGCTCTATCAATTATTTGTGTTTTTGGTGAATAATTTAAAGAATGTGATTTTTTTTGGTGTTTTGAGATGATTTGAGATATTGTATGATTTTTGTTGTTATTTGATGTATACTTGACACAGTATGGCATTTTTTTGTTATCATACGTTTTTGGTCATATCTCTTATCCTATCTCATTTTATCTTATATTTATAGCTAGACTGATCCGTTTATTATTTTCTTCTTAAATAATACTCGGGTCAGACCGAGGTATTTCAGGTGCTCCTGCTTGACTTCTTATCAGGGTCCGTCACCGGACTTTTGGCTAACTACTTTAGCATAGTAGTTTTTGTTAGTATACATTTGAGATGGAGACTCCTTATTGTATACTTATTCTTTTGTCTAGTACTTGTATCTATTCTTTTGTGATATAGTGGATCTAGTTTGACCACTATTTTGATGTACACTTTTATGTGTTATATTCATATTTGTTTCCGCCTTTGTGATATGAATATCTATGAATGATTTGTGTTACGTTTATTTCTATATTTGTTTCCGAAGGCCTCATAGCCACTGTGTGGTAGCTTTGAGTTTGTATTTGATACGTCGGATTTCCTCTTGAAACGAAATGTAAGTCATATTATTTGACATATCGGTACTCGCACAAAGCAATTACACAGATGGTCGCTCCTCAACAGCCTTATTCTTCGTGTTAGTCGACGGCATTACCCCATAGTGTCCTTGGCTAGTGTGAGTATAGAGGTGGGGCGTCACAGCTTGGTATCGAAGCCAAACTTCGAAGCAATGTAGAATAATCTAGCAAGGATCATATCCCTAAGTCTTTCTTAGGAGTCGTGCTTTAGGATTTATCCGAGTCTTAGGACCCGCTCTATCCTATTTTCTTTTGTGATGTCTTGTTTTATCAATCAAGTTTGTTTGATATTCATTTTGAGAATAACCTTTTTCCTCTTCTTCTTAAAGAAGAGAAAATGGTTAGATCTGGCAGTCCTAGCGCTGGTCAATGTAGTAGACCTTCTCTGGATGGCGTATTCATGTCCGCCCAACAACTTTTGGATCTTGTAAAGAATCAAAGGTTTATCTGTGCTTTGAGTAAAACCCCAAAAAGGTTTTACCTTTGAAACTAGAAGTTCCTTTCGATTAGCTTGTAGATATCACTCTTCGACTAGAAGAGGCTGATAAAGAAAGTGATGTTGAAGTTATGGATGCCAAACGAAACTTCAACATCAACAAGAAGAGGCATATTAAGTTCAAAAGTCCTAATCCTAACAAAAAAGGGAAGCAGGCAATTTCGGTAGCAAAGACTCCTTCCTCTAGTCGTGGACGATGCTACAATTGTGGTTCTACGGGCCACTATGCAAATAAGTGCCCAAAACCATTTTTTTGTCGTTATTGCAAAAGTTTGAGTCATCATATATCTGCGTGTCCCATACTTCAAAGTAGGAAGGAGGGAAAGCTAAATGTTGTGCAATCCCCTAGTAACATTTCTCTTGGTCAAGGTATTTTTTTCATTCAATCCTTAATGGCATTATTTTATTTCGTGATTATCCTATTCGAGTTCTTTTTGATACGGGTGCATCCCACTCTTTTATATCAAAAGAACTTGTTGATTCTTTTTCTTTAAATATTATGGGCTTGATGACTTCACTGAGAATTGCGAATCCGGTTGGTGGATCCGCAAAACTCAGTTTACTTTGTGAAAATATCGAGATTATTTTATGCGATTATTCTTTTCGAGCCGATTTGCATGTTATGTGTTACTTAGGCTTCGAAATTGATTTTTTGGGAAAGGATTGGCTTGATCATTATGAAGCCCACATCCTATGTCCTGAGCGAACTATATATCTTCGACATCCTTAATTTGTTAAGCAGATTTCTATTGTTTTTAATGATTTTGATTTCCAAATTCGGTGGCATCATTTTATTCTTTAAACCCACTTGATAAGGAAAGTGTTATTTCTCTCATTCAAGTAGTTTGTGAATTTTCCAGTATATTTGAGCTTGTCTTAGGATTACCACCTAAGCAATCTATTGAGTGGTGCTAAGGTCTTTTCACTTCGACCTTGCCACTGGTTTTCATTAGCTACGAGTTGCGGAGGATAGCATTCCACTTACCGCATTCCGCACTCGTTATGATTCTTGTGAGTGGTTCGTTATGTCATTCGGTTTGACGAACCTTCTACCTTATTCCATCCATCTTATGAATCGAGTATTCTACGAATATCTCGATGAGTTTATCCTTGTATTTATTGATTATGGATGAAAACTACAATTTAAAATTTGCAAATCTTTTTATTAAGATATTTATAAGTATGATTGGATTTTGTTCTTAAAACGAGCAAAGAATATTCGTAAAATCTTTAAGAGACATGTTTATCATATAAAAGATGATTTTGTGTTGTTTTGCCCATCGAGTGCTTTAAGAATTCTGGTCGATGCGCTTGATCAACGTTATCGATAGGAATCTCCTAAACGCTATGATGAGACAGTCAAACATAGTAAATTCTTGTAATAAGTTAATTTTTCTAAAAAAATGATTACATGAAGTTAATTATAATTTTGAATGTCTTAGCTTTTCGGGAAAGAGGATCATTTAAAAGAACTCCTTTCCGAACTCCTATTCTTGTGATTCCCGAAGGGAACCAAGATTTCTCTGTTTGTACCGATGCTAGTCGTATTGATTTGGGTGCCATTCTCTTGCAAAGGGAATGTGTTATCACATATGCTTCTTGACAATTAAAGCTTATCGAGACTAGATATGCCACTCATGATCTAGAGCTCGTGGCTATTGTTTTCGCTTTTAGAATTTGGCATCATTATCTTTTGGGAGAGAAATTATTCTCTACACCGATCATAAATCTTTGAAATATTTATTTTCTCAAAAGGAACTTAATTTGCGTCAACAACGTTGGCTCAAGTTCCTTGCATCTTATGATCTTGATATTCTTTATACTCCAGAGAGGGTAATCGTGTTGCCGATGCCCTTAGCCGAAAGCAACAAGCAGTTGTTTCCATGATGATATCCAAATGGAGTGATCTCGAGACTAAATCCACTTGTGAGATTCAAGATTGTGAATCTGATTCATGTTCATCTCTTGTTTTTTGTAGCCTTGAGGCTCATCCTTTTTTTTTGGACTGTACCTCTTTTAGCTAAACTCTATGTCAAATTAAATTGCATGGAGTTCCTACTTCTAATGTTAGCAATCGTAATCCATTATTTTACTAGTGGATTTTGGTAAGGTCTTCAAAAAGCTTTGGGAACAAAGCTTAATTTTAGCATCGCTTATCATCCTCAGTCCGTTGGACAAACCGAGCGTGTGAATCAAACTCTTGAAGATCTTCTTCGTGCATGTGTTTTTGATTTTTGTGGAAGTTGGGAAGATCATATTTCTCTTGTTGAGTTTTCTTCCAATAATAGCTTCCAATCTAGTATTGGTATGGCATCTTTCGAGGCACTCTACGGAAGGCCATGCCGATTTCCTTCGTGTTGGCTTGAAGCCAGTGAGAAGCTGTTTTTTGGTCCAGATTTTATTGGTATTCATTTGTGTTTCACCTATGATGGGTGTTGTGCGTTTCAGTTGATCGGGAAAATTAGCATCTTGATATGTTGGTCCCTTTCCCATCACCGAACGTATTGGTTCCGTGGCTTATCGCCTTTTATTACCGCCTCAATTTTCTGCTATTCATGACGTTTTCCACGTCTCTCAACTACAGAAATACCTTAGGGATTCCGATTCTATTCTTGAGCCCGGTGTAATTGAAGAAATTGAAGTTTCACCAAATTTGACTTATGAGCAACATTCTATTCATATCATTACTTCGGAGGTTAAACACCTTCGAAATAAAGATGTTCTTCTTGTGAAAGTTCAATGGTTCTCAAATCTTAAGGATTTCTCTTGGGAATCTAGAGAATTCATCGAGTGAACACATCCGGACTTACTCTTTCGTGCTCTTTATGGTGAACTTCTTATTTCAAATTTTCTTTTGTGTTGATATGATTTTATGGTTGTTACTCTTTATTTTCCTCTTAATTATTGTGAGGACGCAATTTCTTTAAGGAGGGGAGTCTGTAACAACCCGCGTATTTTACGATTGTATATTTAAATGTTTTTTTAAATATAGCGTCGTTAATCGAATTAAAGTCTGAAAAGATAATTTTTGTAAACAGTCGAATTAGGACTCGAGACCACTTCCATTGAGTCCAAAATGGCATTTACAACTTTTTTGAGTATAAACATCGATATGTTTGGAGTTGAGTAGAATTTGCTATTTTTCTATTTGGGCTTTGGGTTTGGGTTTCAACCCACTAACCCATCTAATACCCTAACACTCCACTCAACTCCTCTTCATTCACTCATTCTTTTTCCTAACACTCTAGCTCAAGAGCAATGTGGGGAAAAGATTGGAAATAGAAATCCATACCCTAGTTTGATTTGGAAACTCAGGTTCTTGCTCCAAAATCAAAGAGAAGCTTAGGTAATCATCCTCTTCATCTTCTCCATCTCTGTCTCTCTTCAATTTCAGAAATTACTAAACCCTAACTTAGGAAATATTTGCTTATTAGCTTAGATTGGAACTTCTTGAGTTGAGATTGAAGAGGAATTGGTCTTTCCTTTGTTTTCAAGCTTCTCACTTGTGTTTTGAGTTTAAAGTTGAGTTCTTTAACTCACATCTACGTCTATAGCTATCATTGTTGTTAGGTATGAATTCCTAACATTTGTGCATATTCATTTGCTTTTGATTTGGTGAATTTTCCAAATTTTGGTGTTTTGGTCCAATTTTATGAAAATCCTACTATGGATGTTTCGACATTGATATTTAGGGTGTATCGAAGAGCCTTTAAGGCTGGGTTGCCGCTTGGCGTAAATCCTTAGTCGTCATTGCTCGTCCGATCGCTCCCGATACGTTTTGGCCACTTTGGCCTAGGCAAATTGTTGCCCAGACCAGGTGACCAGACGTCTGGTTTGGACTTGGAGCAAAAATATATGCACGCCGAGTATAAAAAAAGACAGAGACTAATTCCATACGTTTGATTTTTTGGTTCAGACGTCTGGATGGTTTCAGACGTCTGGATTGCCGAACCAGACGTTTGGAAGGTTTTTTCTAGAAATTCCAGAACCTAAATCCAAACGTCTGGATTGACCCCCAAATGTTTGGAACTGTGTATTTTTGCTTGTTTAGGCTTTTCTTGATTGAATTTCCATTATTTATCGATTTTAGTTGCTCCTATTAGTTGTTATCACTTTTATCGATCTTGATGACTTCTTTTACGGGATTTTTGGGAATATCCATTTTGATGGATTTGGTATCGATTTCTTTGGATTTAATTCACGTCTTCGTATGTGAATTTTTGGTGATTGATTGTTTCTACAATCATTTCTATGGTTTGTCACTTTAAATTGCAAAGGTTTCTATACTAGTAGTAAATACTCAAACTCTTTCATCAAAACAATTTCAACACTACTATTAAATACAAAGCTCGTTTTTAAAACCGTTTTCCAATCTATTAGTATATACAAACCTTTACCTCATTCGTATGAGAAATCCAATTAAACGACTTAGCAAAACAAGTGGTATGATACGCTTGCGTTTACTTCGTCGGTAAATTCTTAGACTTGTTCAATTGAAATCTTGTGACAACTTTCGAGTGGAAATCTACAATTTGTTCGTAAATATTTAAGTTAAGCTAGTGGTTATGGGACATGAAGCTAAACTCATATATTTACTAGCTTAGTGTAATTAACACTTCTTATTGATCAATGATGATCATTTTGTGATTTAGACTAGCGATGTGCGATGTCTCTTTGTCCGCGTGGGGGACTGTACCCCGTTCTATTGAGCTTCGTCTCATTTTTATAGGCTAGCGACCTACGGGCTTTATGGAGTTCGGTTCATCGGCCTTCCCCCTTTGTGATTTCTGGATTTCTAGTTGATGATTTCTAGAATTTGTGTTTCACCAATTTTGATGATAGGCATTGATGAGCTCTATCAATTATTTGTGTTTTAGTGAATATTTTAAAGAATGTGAATCTTTTTGGTGTTTTGAGATGATTTGAGATATTGTATGATTTTTGTTATTATTTGATGTATACTTGACACAGTATGGCATTTTTTTGTTATCATACGTTTTTGGTCATATCTCTTATCGTATCTCATTTTATCTGATATTTATAGCTAGACTGATCCGTTTATTATTTTCTTCTTAAATAATACTCGGGTCAGACCGAGGTATTTCAGGTGCTCCTGCTTGACTTCTTATCAGGGTTCGTCACCTAACTTTTGGCTAACTACTTTAGCATAGTAGTTTTTGTTAGTATACATTTGAGATGGAGACTCCTTGTTGTATACTTATTCTTTTTTCTAGTACTTGTATCTATTATTTTGTGATATAGTGGATCTAGTTTGACCACTATTTTGATGTACACTTTTATGTGTTATATTCATATCTGTTTTCGCCTTTGTGATATGAATATCTATGGCTAATTTGTATTACGTTTATTTCTATATTTGTTTCCGAAGGCCTCATAGCCACTGTGTGGTAGCTTTGAGTTTGTATTTGATATGTCGGATTTCCTCTTGAAATGAAATGTAAATCATATTATCTGACATATTGGTACTCGCACAAAGCAATTACACAGATGGTCGCTCCTCAACAGCCTTATTCTTCATGCTAGTCGACGGCATTACCCCGTAGTGTCCTTGGCTAGTGTGAGTATAGAGGTGGGGCATCACATCTATCTTCTCTTTGGTAGATGGTGAACCAAAAAATAGAGACCGTCTCGTTCTTTTACCAGGTGGAGTATAACTAGTGTGTGTAGAAGGAGGAACAATTGGAACTGGTTCGTAAATTGGTGTTGGAGTCTGTAAATTCACCTTTCCCGAACTAGGAGACGAATAAGATAGAGCAGAGGATTCGGAATTATGATGGGAAGACATTTTGAGAAATGTATTTGAAACTTAATTTTTTATATTTAAAACTAATGTCAAAAGAAGGAAGATTAGTAGAGGTATATATGTGTAAAGACATATATAAATAGAAAATAGATTTGTGGTTTGGTTTATAAGAACCATAGAAAAATTTGGTTGGAGGAAAACAAATGTAAGGTAAATAGAAAAAAATTGCAAACCATCTAAAGTTAAAAAGAAAGGAGTAGTGAAGTGGTAGAATACTAGACTTCCAAGTAAGAGATCCCGAGTTCGAGTATTGGAAAAAAAAAATTATTAAAAAAATTATAAATCCTTTATCGATACAATTCCTAATTCTCTTTTTAATTTTTAAATATATTTTCATTTAAAGGTTTTGTAAATATATCTGCCAATTGATTTTCAGAGGATACAAATTCCAGTCCGACTAAATCCTTCTCAATATTATCACGAAGAAAATGATGATGTATGTCAATATGTTTAGTTCGTGAGTGATTTACAGGATTTTTGGATAAGTTTATATCACTAGTATTATCACAAAAATTTGTTGATTTAGATAAATTAACACCAAAATCTTGAAGTGTTTGCTACATATAAATGACTTGAGCACAAGCTAAAGCAGCAGAAATATATTCTGCCTCACAAGTTGAAAGTGAAACACAATTATGTTTCTTGCTAAACCAAGAGACTAAGGACTGTCCAATGAAATGACAAGTCCCACTAGTACTTTTCTGATCTGTCCGACATCCTCCAAAATCAGCACCACTATATGAAACTAACTCAAAAGGACATTCTTTCGGATAGAAAAGTCCAAAATCTTTGGTTTTGCTTAGATAACGTAATATGCGTTTTACTGGTCGCATATGTGATTCTTTAGGATTTACTTGGAATCGAGCACATATACAAACACTCATCATTATGTCAGGTCTACTAGCAGTTAGATAAAGTAATGATCCAATTATACTTCGATATAATTTTTGGTCAACACTTTTGCCATCTTCATCTCTATCGAGATGAACTGTTGTGCTCATCGGAGTTAGTTTAGCAGAAGTGTTTTCCATATTAAATCGTTTAATTAGATTATTACAATATTTTCTTGGTTAATAAAAATTCCATTTTCTATTTGTTTAACCTGTAATCCAAGGAAATAAGATAAATCTCCCATATGTGACATTTCAAATTCTTTGGTCATAATTTTTGAAAATTCCCGACATAATTTTTCATTTGTAGAGCCAAAAATAATATCATCTACATAAATTTGAATAATTAAAATATCCTTTTTAGTTCATTTTATAAAAAGAGTTTGATCAACCTTTCCTATTTCAAAACCAGAATCTATTAGATAGCTCTTAAGACGTTCATACCAAGCACGAGGTGCTTGTTTTAGACCGTATAGGGCTTTTTTAAGTTTATAGACATGGTCTGGAAATTTTTCATGTGTGAATAACGGAGGTTGTTCAACAAAAACATTTTCTTTTATATACCCATTTAAGAAAGCACTTTTAACATCCATTTGATAAAGTTTGAAATTATGAAAACATGCAAAGGCCAGTAAGATACGTATTGCTTCAAGTCATGCAACTGGAGCAAACGTTTCTTCGTAGTCGATTCCTTCTTCTTGATTATATCCTTGTGCAACTAATCTAGATTTATTCCTAGTTATATTACCCTGTTCATCTGCTTTATTTTGAAAACC
Organism: Allium fistulosum; assembly: GCA_030737815.1. Lineage (NCBI taxonomy): Eukaryota > Viridiplantae > Streptophyta > Magnoliopsida > Asparagales > Amaryllidaceae > Allium > Allium fistulosum. The sequence continues at coordinate 133,059,379 of CM060903.1, read as the reverse complement.
CATTTAGTACCAATGACGGTTTGATCACTTGGTCTAGGAACTAGTTCCCAAACTTCGTTTCGTTCAAATTGGTTTAGCTCTTCTTGCATAGCTATAATCCAATAATCATCAGTAGATGCTTCTTTTGCATTTTTAGGTTCGATTTTAGAAAGAAAAGCTACATGGCCCATTTGATTAAGTTGATTTCTACTTCTAACATGTGAATCAATTTCTCCTATGACATTTTCTACTAGGTGATCTCGTAAAATCTTAGGAGGAGATCTTAATTCATTTTCTTTATGATCAATGTTTTCATTTTGTTCAATATTATTAGAAATGTTTTTATCTTCTTCAAAATTATTTTGAGTAACCATATTTGTGATTGTCTTAGGAATATCCTCTAAAATTTTATTAAATTTAAAATTTTCGTCGAATGAAACATGAAGTGTTTCTTCGATTGTTTTTGTTCTTTTACTGAAAATTCGATAAGCTTTGCTTCGATCTGAGTACCCTATGAAGATTCTTTCATCGGATTTTGGATCAAAATTTCCAAGCTGATCTTTTGTATTTAAGATAAAACATTTTGAACTAAAAGTTTTAAAATAAGAAATGTTTGGTTTTCTATGATGAAAAAGTTCATATGGAGTGTGTTTTGTTAAAGGTCGGATAGAGACACGGTTTAGAACATAGGAAGCAGTAGCTACTGCTTTTGCCCAGAAATGTTTTGGTAATGTATTTCCATTCAATAAAGTTCTTGCACATTCTTGTAATGTTCTATTTTTCCTTTCTACAACTCTATTTTGTTGTGGTATTCTAGGAAAAGAAAAATTATGGTAAATTCCCTTTTTATTACAAAAATGTTTAAATGTTTCATTTTCAAATTCTCCTCCATGATCACTTCTAATATTTAAAATTTTTGAGATTTTGAATTCTCTTTGCAAATTCTTGAAATTTTCAAAAGTATCACTTTTATTTTTTAAGAAAATAGTCCGAGTATATCTTGAAAAATCATCTACTATAACAAATACATATTTACTATGATTTATAGATTGAATTTGAGTTGGACCAAAAAGATCTAAATGTAATAGTTCTAATGGTTGTATAGTAGAAATATTTTTCTTTGATTTAAAAGATGATTTTGATAATTTTCCTAATTGACAAGCATCACAAATATTGTTTACTTTAAAGTTCATTTTTGGTAAACCTTTTACTAAATTATTTTTAGATAATTTATTTATAGTTTTGAAATTAATATGACAAAATCTTTTGTGCCATAACCAAGGATCATTTTCTTTGGCTATTAAACACATATTTGTATTATAATTTATATTCATATTTAAAACATAAATATTTTTATCTCTAAGCCTTCAAAAATAAGATTCTTATTTTGATAAAAAATACTACACTTATTTTCAGAAAAAGAAATATTGAATCCTTTGTCACACAATTGGCTAATACTATGTAAGTTGTGTTTCAAATTTTTAACTAATAAAACATCTGTAATAAGAAGTAAATTAGATATACCATTATTTCTCACATCGCCTTTACCGATGACATATCCTTTGGAATTATCTCCAAATGTGACAGAACCTCCATATGAGTAGTTAATGTTTGTTAGCATTTCCTTGTTTTTTGTCATGTGTTTTGAGCAACCACTGTCTAGTATCCATTTTCCTCTCTTTTTGGATGGTACCTGCAAAATATAGAATTAACATTGGTACCCAACATTTTATTTTGGGTCCTAAGAGTTCGGTCTTAGGAAGCCAAACCCAAGAGGGTTCAGAATTCCTTTTGAAAACAAAATCTTTGTTTTTATGAACAGTTTTTATAAAAGATTTTATATACTTATTTCTTATTGAAGAATTATTTATTTTAGGAACCAAAATTTTAATTGAAGTAGTAAAATTGGAAATTTTTGAAATAGGTTTTTCAACTTCATTTTTATATGAAGAATTCTTTTTCTTTGGAATAATTTTAGAGGATTGTTTATATCCTAGTCCTCTTTTATTTGAAACAGTTCGAGAATTTTCTATAATTTTGGAAAGATTTTCTCTACCTTTATTAAAATTAGAAACATTTTTAGTAATGTCTTCTAACTTTGTTTTAAAGTTAGAGTTATCTAACTCTAAAATCTTGATATTTGATTTAAGGTCATGATTTTAAATTAATAAAGCATCATTCTTTTCTTTCCGAGTTTCTATCTCTCGACTTAGCTGAGAAAGTTGAGATGTCATATTAGAACAAGATTCTTGAGTAACTTGGAGTTCTTCTAAAATTTTCTTTTCATCTCTTAGCATTTCTACTTCGATTTCAGTTCTATTCAATTTTTCAAGAGCTTCTTTGTACTTTCTATTTTTGCCTTTTAATTTGTCAAGTAATTCTGAATTGATTTCCAAAAGGTCATTAAAAGTTAGATCACTTACCTCGTCTTTTGTAGCCATAAAGAAAATGTTGGCTTGTTCCGAATCACTGTCTGAGTCACTTTCTGATGATGAAGATGATTTTGTATCGTCCCATGCGACAGAGAAAGCTTTCTTCTTGAATCTGTCCTTTTTGTGCTTATACTTGTCTCTCTTTTTCTCAGGACAGTCTTTCTTGATGTGACCTTTCTTGTGACATTCATAACATTCTAAAGCAGATGATGATGGTTTGTTGATGTTGTCATTGTTGCTGGAGTTGTTCTTGTTATTTCTAAATTTGTTATTCTTTCTAAATTTCAAGAACTTTTTGAAATTTTTAGCAATGAACGTCATATCTTCTTCATCTGAATCTGATTCATCTTTTTCTGCCTGGAATGCTATTTTTTTTTTATCTTGAGCCTATACTCATTTTGCCTGAAGATTAACTTCATAAGACATTAGATTTCCAATCAACTCTTCTGGTTTTATGATTGAAATGTCGTTAGCTTCTTCGATTGCTAAGACTTTTCGTTCCCATTCATCCGTTAGTGAGTTGAGGATTTTTGAAACAATATCAAAATCTGTGTATGTTTCTCCTAATGCTATCAAAGAATGATATATATCTTGAAACCTAGAGTACATTTCATTGATAGTTTCATCTTGCTTCATTTTGAAATTATGGAACTGATTTTTGAGCATAGAAATTTACTTTGTTTGACTTTGTTAGTTCCTTCATGTGTAACTTTAAGTGTATGCCAAATTTCATGAGCTCTTTTACACAAGCTTATTCTATTAAACTCATTTTTATCTAATGCACAATATAACATGATCATAGCTTTAGCATTTGCAATAGCATCTAATTTTTGCATGTTAGACCTTGCTGAATATTCAGCAGTAGGAATAATATATTCAAATTGCATAATGTTCTAGGTATCATAACTACTTGCTTGTATATAGATTCTCATTCTAGTAGCCCAATAGTTATAGTTCATTCCATTAAATAGAGGTGGTCGTGCAGTAGATTAACCTTCTGTAAAGGTAGTGTTAGAAACAGTGTTGGTGTTGTTTTCCATACTAAAATAATATCATATAACTATGTTACAGTTATATGAAGGCCTTGCTCTGATACCAAATGAAAGTAACTGGTGCTATAGGATCGTGTAATATGGATAAACTACTTGTGTAGAATAAGTAAGTAAATAGTAAAAGCAGTAAAGTAAATGACACCAGAGATTTTTATACTGGTTCGAACTCTCGTTCTACGTCCAGTCCCAGACTCCTTCTGGAATTAAACTAGCAACCCTCACTTAACTCGGAGGAATAGGTTTACACCGCCCGAGCAACCGAATAGGAATTCTACCGCCTAAGCAACCGAATAACACTTCTACCACCTGAGCAACCGAACAGGACTTCTTTACAAAAAACAAAAGTATCTGACTGTAGTATGCTCTTTGAATAGCACTGATAAGTCAATTATGTACAATCTTCCTATAATCTTCTCCTTTATGATATGTAGTGTAATGTGCTTGAGAATTGTGGAAGATAAAGTGATCAACGATCAGAGAATGTAAGCAGTTTGAGTGCAATTTGAAAATAGAGAATAGATAAAAATTCAAGAATATTAAAATTAGTTTCAGTAAGTTGTTTGTTGAATTCTGTAATCTATTTATAGAGTTTAAAAGGTTGCAACCATAGATGAAAAATTAAATTGAAAAGAAACAGGCGCAACCGTTGATTTTGAAGACGTTACTCTTCGATAAAGAGAAGCGTCTATTCTTGAAAATAGCAGTTGGAAAAATTCAGCCGGCTGAATATATTAATCAGCCTTCTGAATTGAATTAAATCGAAGACAGCAAGGAAATAGGCTAATTTTAGCCTGATTCAGCCAGCTGAATTTATTCATTCAGCTGGCTGAATATTGTGAAACAATAAATTTGTTTCAGTATTCAGCCGGCTGAATGAAAGCATTCAGCCGGCTATTTTCAGCCCGATGTGCATAGTTGTGCATGTGTGTATACGATTATATATATATATATATCAATTCAGGAGAGATTTTAACAAATTACTAAATGATATACAGACTCTAGACTAGGAACTAACAGCTTCAAAACACTCTGAATATGAATCTGCAACAAATCTCCTGCATAAATGATTAGTACACACAAAATATTTTATATAGCTTGTCATTAATCAAAACAATGTTAAATTGAGATTCCAACAAATATTTGGGAAATGGGTTTATGGAATTGTGATCATGATACTTAGTAATATTTATGAAGTATTTGATACCGCTTTAAAATTGATTTTGGTTTATTCCCAAAAGTATGATTTGGCATACAAAAGGTATATTGTATATATTATTATTTTAACTGATTTGAAATGAACCTAGAGTTTAATTCTAAAGTTTTCTTTAAAGATAAGTTTTTATAACTCTTGAATAGAGAAGGTAGTAAGTTAAAACACATGTTTTAAAATGGATTTGAACATCTTTGTTAAGTAATCATTCAATGTTGGTAGGCCAACTAATAATCGTCTTTACCTTAGGGCTGTCTAAGGAAAATAGACTCTGGTCTTAGGTTTAGATACCAAGTCCTGCTCTTTTTAGCTATTTACCTAACCTGACAGTTAAAGAATTCTAGAAGGTTGACTCAGTTATAAAACCCAGATTTATTTTGGGCCTTCATCTGAATTTTAGAAAGTAAAATGAATTTGATGTTTCGATATATACTCTTAGGATGTAGTAGAGTATTATACGAGTAATAAAGTGAAGTAATTTTTATGACATATTTTATAAATAAAGATATGTCTTTATAAAATGCTTATAAACTCAAAGTTATGTTTTATGAAATGGTTCATAAATGATTTTAGTATTGAATGAGATATACTATTTGTGTAAATAAATGTGATTAAAAATATAATTGCTATTACTAAGAAACTAATAGGATAAGTACGTAAGTTGTACGTAGATTGGTTTATTCGCATGACTGTTCTTGATCCAATGTTCGAGTACATGATTTCTAGGTAATTTACATCGGTCAAAAAAAGGATTTTTCACTCAATTTTTAACTGTGAACACTTGTACGACGACCACCCTACACCCCAGTGCTCATATAATAGAATAATGCACTGCTGGAGCATCCAGAAGATGTTGGATTATTGTCAAGGGAAAGAATAGAAGAGGAAATAAGAGAAATAGAAAAGAAGAGAAACAAAAGAAAACATCACACTCACAGAACCCGTCGTATATCTCACAGTGCATTGAATTAGTACAATAGTCATCACAAATATAAAACAGGCGAGACAATAGTAACTACATAAACCACGGGATCAGAGTACATAGGCTCATACATTGATACAAAATAGTAATAGAGTTTATACAACTGATAAATAAACTCAATTGATAAACTGTCCTTAATAATAGTAAGTCAAATACTGTCAAATCTCCACAGTGTCATATACCAGAATATGCAATAATAATCCTAATATGAGAAAGCATCGCCTCCTGCTAGTCCATCTACAGAACTACATATGCCGTTAACACATACTATTTAGTCTACTCATTTAAGAGTACCCAAGGTAAAAATAAGCAAAGCATAAAACACCAAGTCAGATGATAGTTTGGTGTGTGATAAACAATCTCAAAATACTACAGAAGTTAATATAGTATATGAAATAGAGGGTATGGAGAATCATACCTGACCCGTCCCTGCATCCAAAGAGTTAGCACATAACATAGGATATATGCTACTCTACATCATAGTTATCATAGGTGTATTATACATCAAAGTACTAAGGGGTGTCTAAATATCTATGTCAATAATATCAGCCTCATGTGACATCCCTACAGTGATAGATAATCAAAACAAACATAGCATACATCATCCATCCTCACATTCACTCACTCAGTTCATTGGATATATGATACTCATGTACTCCATCTCGTCGTCAAGGACTACTCAACGTCCCTGGCCACTCGATCCGTTAGGGTACATATAGGTTCTAACGTCAAGGAACTCTACCATATCGTCACTACGTCTTCACGTCAGCAGACTATAGTATATAACCCTACCCAGGGTCCTAACATCAAGGGGCTCTGGGGTCCGGGCAGATCAGGTCCTAACGTTAAGGGACTCTATTCATCTCATGTACCATTATCTCACAAGTGTGCCACATCATCTCGAGTATCAATAATCCCGTTGCACAAGTCATCAATAACAAAGTGCATCCTAGAACCATCATCACAACTCCCGTCTGAAGTCAGCTTGGTTGGGAACTATTCTAGACCATCATCATCTATCGTAGAATATCGCCATGCATCTCATACCCTTCCTCTACAATTCCTTTCATTCAATCATAATCATCTACTCTATGTCTCGAAGTACAGCTATCCATGTTTGAAGCCGTCACTTCCCATCATAAACCATTATGCCGAAGCATTTCAACCATGCTTCACTACCAAAACCACTCATCGAAGAGCCATAACCTCGAAATCGACCGTTGAATGAACAAACAAATCATCACATCATGCTCCTCGAAGCCTGTCCATCATCGATGTCAAAATTTGCCAAATTGACCATCATTAATAGTGGTAGATACCGACCACTCCAGTGTAGTCGATAATAACAACTTTGGTCTTGTACTTAACCAAAAATGACTAGGTACGAATCAGATGAAAACGTCTAGCATCCAACCTAAAGTCCGAGGCACATACTAAAGTCCATCGTCTCTCGTCTTCAGATCGGTCGGTACGCACGAAACTCTACACGAAATCCTATTCTATGGGATATTTCCTAACACTTTATCGCCTATTGATCAGCGTTTTCATCCAAAATAAGCAAACAAGCATACATGCAACCAACAAGCATACAAATATCTATAATCGCCTACACACATACAACGCATACAACACATCTAAAGCAACCAATGTGGGACTAATATAAAAATATCATAAGACTAGCAACTTCGTAAAAATAGTACGTCAATAAGAAAAGTGTGATGTTTGATTTAAAAACTTTTTAAAACACTTTCTAAATTCTTTTATAAAATATAAGATGTAGGTTTAAATATATTAAAGATCACATTTTAAAGATAGAAATCATTTCAAAACGTCGTTTCTATACTATATTAACAATCTTAGTACGGCGAGAGAAAATATCACTCACTTCAACAAAAGCTGGCCAATCCTACGCCAAGTAGCAGAACTCTCCATCATGAGTAATGCAAGAAACTTCATCTAAATCGGCGCTCGTATGCAAAAGATATGGATGGTATAATAATTCAGTATACATATTAATTAAATAATAACTTAATCCTATTTAATTCATTAACTAAGATAATTAAACTTAATAAATTATTTTCATAATTACCTTTGTCACGTTATTCACACGGCCCACCTATACTTTGCCACGCTACCCACTTTTCCACCTTTTCTTTTTTCCTTTGCTGTAGCCAAAGCATGCAACTTTCATGCACCTACTTCCATTCGTACACACACACACACGCACACACTCAAGCCTGGCCTGGAAGACAGCCCACTAAGCCCTCGTGCTAGGGTAGCCCACTGGGCTAGGGCAACAAAATTGATTTTTTATATTATAAACTGTTGTTGATATATACATTTTAAGCTTCAACAATTTGTCAGCCAATATTTAGTTTAGTGGTAAGTGGAATCAAATAGGGCCCTAGTGATTTGGGTTCAATGTAGGCAAGGGTCAACTAATTTTTTTATTTAGGTTTTTTTCATAGTTGTGTTTATGGGCTTCGGCATCTAAAATTATGACCCGGTCATGCATACACTATCACCCATCGCCTCATGTCAACTACACCACCACGTTCTGTTGCATCTCCACTGCCACCAGCTCCGCCTGGACATCCTCCAACCATCGCCCTATCCACCCATGGCCAGCCACCTACTCACGTTTTCATTCTTCTTTTTCCTTTTCTCTGCTCGGAGCTTAGGCATGTTTGTGCCATTATCAAGCCACCTCCAGCACCGCCTATCACCGCTAGTGACCCCGCTTGCTACTGTCCATCATTGATACCAACCACAACCACTTCCATCAACTCTAACCACCCATAGCCATGGGGAAAAGGCACCAAACCCATTTTAATTTTTTCTAGAATTCCCTAGCTACCACGCTCATCTTTAACCGAAAAGATTTATAGTATCATACTCCACTTGTCGATACGAACAAATCCATATCATCAAAACCCATTTTCGATCACCTTAAAAAATCACCCACTTGTTAGATCGGTAATTTTCGGCCACCGTAGTTGAATTTGGGTCGATTGTGGCCATGGCTATGTAGTTTTTAGAAAGGTATAAAGATCTAGATTTTATTTTGTCGAAAATAATGATGATTTGATGGAGAAATATGGGGAGAAGAGAGGTGGGTATGAGTTTGATGGAGGAGGAGATAAATAACATGAAGGAGAAGGAGAATGATGCGGCCATGGATTAAATGTAGTATTTATTGGGCGTGGATAGGGTTAGTATGTACCCCTTTTTCTTAAAATTTTGAAATTTCAACACCCATTGTGTGCTCATATGGCTTGTAGGAACGTCCGATTGCGACGATTCTTCGAGCACGTGAATCATTATATCTTTCGCGTTTCAATAGCACAAGTTTCGTCGAAATCAAGACTACGCTCCAGGATGCTATTTTTGGACATTTTTAAGTCTTACAAGTAGCCACAACATTCAATCTCAAAAATTTTCGACGGTGCGTTCATACACTTTCTCTTTGACCCTAAGACGTTTTCCATTAATACAATTTCTCCATTGCGTTAGTGCATGTATATCGGCCTAATACGTGTAACTACCGAAAACATCGAAAATAAATTTGGATCAAAATCATCTAATAAAATTATTATGGGTCAAAAATATCATTACTCGATAGCGTCCAAAGTTAAGAGTCTTATGACCCAATATGAATTTAAAATTAATATTTTGCGATCCTACGATATGTAAAATACGGGTTGTTACAACTTGGTACGAATTCTTGATATGATCTTGTTTTTTCTATCATAATATGTGTCTATGTAAGGAAAATATAAGTTTCTAATCAAGGAGCCTGACCTGAGTCCGCACTAGACAAGTCAAGTGATCTATACAATTTGAGAAGTGAAATTTGCGTAATCGAGCAAATGGTCGGATTAAGTATTGTGTACGGATGATCCATGTACATTGCGGGTTTAAGTATATGCATACTATATTTTGTTTTCTTATGGAGAGTTTGGGGAATGACTCTTTGATTTTTTCTAAGGAAGCATGAATAATCGACTAAGTAATAACCTGCGGATATTGAGTGTAAGGTACGCCTAGTAGATTATTTATCGTCCTTATGCGATGATAAGGTTTTGAACCTAAGCAAACCATGGGCTTTGTTTGCTAGTGTTTTGAATACTGTTAAGTATTGATTCATGCCTGTTTCTTTATGTGTTAGTCATATTGTAATTTCGAGGACGAAATGTTTTAAGTGGGGGAGAATGTAATGAACCGAAATTTCGGGCACTTCGTATTTAAATATTCGAATCTTGGATTAAACGCGATTAAAGTGATTTAATAACCTTGTTAACCCCCTTTTAAGTAATAATTAATGATGGTAAACTTGTTCTAGAAAATGTTTAAAAAATGTATAGTTCGAAGAAATATCTATAAAGCGATCAAAAATCGTTTTATCGATAAACAGCTTTTTTCTCAACAGAAGTTGTTTGAAATTTCCGTGCTTGTCAAATTAATCAATGTTTAGGTAATTAGCAACTAATTTTTTTGTGTAAAATTAATTAAAGGTTCTAGAAGAATTAAGGAAGAACATATTTTGGGTGAATAATGTTTTGGATATTTTCGTGTGTGTGATGAGGTGTAAAGTGGAAAGCATGCAAAGGAGATGGGGGGCTATTTGTTGGTGGACAAGGGGGGTAAAGGGGAGGCTTAGGAGCTTTAGTGTTCACTCATTCATTCAAAAGCTTGTAAATAAAATAAAGATAAAAAATGGTATAAGTGATTAGCACTAATCTACTTCTATCATCACTAATCTTTCTCTAATTAGTTCAAACCTTCTCCAAAGTTCACCAAACTTTCACCAAAGCCTTAGATCATCTTGGGAAGCATGGAATGCAAAGAAAAAGTTGAAGAAAAAGAGCATAAGGGGGTTCCACTTTGGACCATGAGCATTGAAGTGGAGGGACTGGTGTTGCCTTGTGGTTTTGGTGCAAAAGCTTGGATCTTTGGGTGTTTGGAGATGGTACGAGATGTTCTTAAGTTTGTGTGTGCTTGAGCTTGTGTTTGGCTTGGATCTGGGTGTGTTATCTCGCCGTCTTGTATGTATATATCGTGTATGTGTATGTGTGTACAAATATAAAGTGGCATTAACTAATTAAAGTTATAAACATTGGACTCTCTTGCTTTTGAAAGCAAATGACAACATTATATGTTATAAAATCACTCCTATTACCTTCTATAACATGTGACATAGTTTTGAATTGATGTTTAAATGATAGTTTGGATTGTGTGTTGAATTTGTAATTTATATGGATGGTCTGTATAGCGATAGTCGCTATAAGTGCACTTTGAGTCCTCATATTTTTAACTTGTTCTATGTGATTATTTGTTAATATATTATGATATAATATATTTTGGTTATTCTCTACACATATTTTTATGTATAGGGGCAGCAAGGAATTGGTTTGGAAAGGTATAGAATTTGTGAAACAAATTTGTGAAAGTTAGAAGCGAAAAGGATGCTATGAATGCACTTTGAAAATGCCTTGTGTTCGGAAATTTTTAAAGTCAACTTTGAAAGACATCCTAGGGGCTTCTTTGCTATTTTAATAATTACTATAAGTTTACTTATTACTGGAAAAATATTTAAATTTAAATCATTCATTAACTTGTGGAACAAAGTTGCAAAAAGTTATAGCAAGAAGAAGGTCGATATATGAGCACTTTGAAATGCCTTATCTTTGAGAATTTTTATAATTAATTTAAAAGACATCCTTAGAGGTTTCTTTGAATATTTAATAACTATTATGTCTGGACTTATTACTAGAAGAAAAATATAGTCTAAAAGATTTTATAATTGGTCAAACAAGGGGTCTAAATTTAGGGTAAAAAGGTCGCTGTAAATGCACTTTGAAATATAACTTGTTTTTAGGAATTTTTATAATTAAAATGAAAAATATTCTTAGGGGCTTTTTCATGATTTTTAAGTACCATAAGTGTATTACTTACTGTAAAAATTTCAAGTTTAAATTCATTAGTTTATGTGGTGAAAACCGACCATAAAGATCAAGCATTTTTATGTTGATTCTATGCCCATAACTTTAGACCACATTTATAAATGCTGTCTTTGGACATGTTGCATGTTTTTGTTGAAATCCGACGTTTTGACTAGTTTTTTCGTTATTTTAATGCTTTAAAATTATTTTCTTTGTGGAATATTTTTATGGAAGTCCTAATAAAATGGAATTGAGTATGAAAAAAGATTAGAAGTTTAAATACAGTTTTAATAATTAATTATGAATTTTTAAAGTATGCTGCTGTAAATATAAAACATGCTTTTGTTGATTTTTGTCAAATTTGTAAATTGGGTATTTTATGTAATATTTTATGTACATATTTAAAACCTATTTATAAGTATTTTTGAAGTATATACAAGTTTGGAAAAGTAAGTGAAGTATTTTATAAAAGGATAAGTGGTTTTGGCTATAACACTTAGTTATAATGAATGATTTTGGGAAGTTAAATAAAAGTATATTACCTTGTTTAATAAGTGTAGATATACCTAGTTCTTTAAAAAAATGTTTTAACGATAATTATAAGTGAGATGGTTTTTAGTTTATAGTAAACAATGTTTAAGAAACATTTGTTTTTAACCCTTTTCTATTATACTTATGAATATAATTAAATCTTTAAAAATAATATTTTAAAAATAATTATAAGTGAGATGGTTTTGAGTTAGCAGTGACAATATTTAACTAACATTTGCCTTAAACCCTTTTGAAATACATTTGTGAATGAACTTAAACCTTTTAAATGGATATTTTAAAGGTAATAACAAGTATGTAATCTTTTGAAAAAAAGATAGAAAAAGTAAAGGTTTAAAGTAAGAAATCATGTTAAAGATTTGTAAATATAATATACCATTTGAGATAAGTATATAAATACTTTTGAATTATTGAAAAGATTATAAATGAATAGAGAAATGGTAGAATACTTGTATATTTCTTTTATGAAGTAGTTTAAACATATATACAAGTAGAAAAATGGAGTGAATAGGAGCATCACGTACTCATACGGTTTGAGATCCCCCCGGGGATGACTCGTTTATCTTAGTCATCTCTTGCTTTTAAAACGTATTTATACAAGATCCCCCATGGAGGATTCCTATATACAATTTGCTTACTTCTGAAGGAAGTAGTAATTAATGTAAAAATGGGATCAGAAGTCGCTAATGTGACTTAATTGCGATTTATGTGACGTAATCATGCTTCGTGTGTTTACGTTTATGGAAAGTATTTAGTCATGCACTGAGCACTAAAAGCCGACAAAGTAAACTTGTTCTATTTGTGAGAGTTAAGAATGAAGTATCTAGGCAGGGCTTTGATGCAAGCAGTGCACTAACCTACCTGGCTTCACCCTTGATTCGGGGATAGACAAGTTGAGAAGGTCGGAAAAGTGATAAGTATATGAGGCTTAGTTTCCATGATTGTTCTCATTGTTGTTGAATTTGACCAAAATAACTTAGGAAATATCTTGAAGAAACACGAGGGTTATACGACACGGTTGTCTTTAATGATGCTATAATGTAAGTATAAGCTCGTCTTTCTCTTCTAGGACAAACGACAAGGGAAACCATTTGGATAAGAAATGATCTCCACCCTTATGCATTATCTTTTTATTTCTGAAAGAACCAGGGTTAAGTTAATCGGAAATATCTCGATTGGCTTTGAAGCCTTCGGTAAGCGTGGTAGTGTACCTATATAAGATGACTCAAAACTGCAACCACTTCAAAACCATATACGTGATCTATGTTTTGGATGATGTTGTGAAGCGAAATATTATAGAGTTGCACTATCTATCCTAAGGTTAAGTCCAATGGAGAGGTTAGCATTACAATTTTAAACGATGCTATCGTATAAGACTATCTATCTTGAGGGTGATCCAAAGAGAGAGGATAGCATTAATATTATTCGAAGGACTTATGCTGGAACCTATGTGGTTCGAGATCTGTTCGAGATGCTCGAATCCATATAGAGATTCGTGATCTGTTCCAAATACTGGAATCCATGTGGAGATTCATGGACTACTCAAGATGCTGGAATCCAAAGAGAGATTCAATATCTGTTCGAATGATGATGACTTGTGTGATGAGATGCTGAACATGACCTTACCATGGTAATGGCTAAAGAAAGAGTATGCTGCACAACCTGGGGTTTAGCTGATCCACGACAGGGTATGTCAACTCCATATTTAGAGATGCTTTCGATGTTGCTTGAGGAGTTAATGGTACTTGGTTCTACGTGGTTCATACCAATGTTAGTACGTGGGTTAGTTGTGTTTTCCTTATGGTACATATTCTATTTAGAGATATACGACGCTCAGAAGGTAAGTTCTGATCCTTATGCATGAAGGTTGGATTTGGCTTGACTGAAGAGATCTCCATAGAAAATCCATTATGTGTGCGTACCTTAGTGGTTTTGATTGTACTTTTAACATAATTATGTCATGAGATGCAAGCAGCATAGCTATTTCTAATTTATATCATATATCCTAGACATTATCTATTATATCACTGTATGTACTTAATAGATAAGTGGTTCTTTCAAGGGGATAACCGCTATGGTGATCCATGCAGTCTCAAAAGTACTATTATATGTTGATTGCATATTTCTTGAATTTCTCACACCAGACTTATGTCTGACTTGTAGTTTTATATTTTCCTTATTTCCATGGGTGCCCTTTCAAGTAGTATGGGAAAGGCACGTTTTGATATTCTTTGGAGCTTAAGGGATGAGCTAGATGCTTTCAACAACCATAGTATTCTTATATCTACTGCATTACTTTATGTATAAGTCAGTATTTATGAGGACAGACTGTTATGACTGCCTACGCATATGATAGTACTTAGGGTTGTAACCCTGAAATGCTATGTACCTTAGAGTGACAGTTTGTACTTTCTTTTGATATTATAAGTTATTGTTCCACTGTGAGATTCTAATATTGTGTTATCTTCTATCTTGTTCTATTTACTTTTCCTTTTGTTTTATCCTAACAATCTATCTTCTCAGCACTTGAGTGCTCGGCACAAGAATACCGTGGATATATTAGTATCGACATTTGGGGGTTTCAAAAGGTGGGTCATTACATGATACATCCGTTGAGACCTGAGTATGTAATGTGGTCTAAATGTTGGAAAGTGTATTGCTCATAGCCGTTGGGGATGTCATGGGGTTATGTACTTGTAGTTATTGGATGACTATAAAATGACTCGAGTTATATAGCAAATCTTTGTGTGAAGATGTTACGCAGTTCTTTCGACTTAAGAATACCGTGGAACTTAGATGTGAACACTCCACTTTGATAATAGTAATTTCAAGGCATGGAAACCATCGAACAACTATAGTAGGGTCTGAGTTCAAGCATAGAAAGTGAAACACTATTCAATGTAGAATTTATCCCCTCTATTATGAGAGGTTAGTATCCTGGTCAATTATAGTTAACTCAATGGCAAAAGTTCCGGCTAGGACATGTCAGTTAATAATAAATATTATTATTGAATCAATAACTGTAGATGAACTAAATAGTTATATATGGATACTGTTGGAGTTTTGACCATGAATAAACTTCAGATATAGGAAGTGATACAGTGGTGACAAAAAGAACGTGCATATAATGTATCATTGCTTAAAGATGCTGCTTAAATCGATCTATATTATGATTTTACCAAAAAGATCTATAAGCTATGAATTCAGCCAATCTGTCACACTATTAGCTAAGATGACGTGAGGACGGTAATATTGAATTGTTAAATATTAATCCCTGACTAAATTCACATCTGCAAGTCACACAACTGAATCTTGAGTCTTTGAAATATCATCTGATTTAATTAGTTTATATTATGTTATAAACTAATTAAATTAACTAATATATAATATATATAGTTATGAATTCTTTTAACAGTTAAGATTCCATTAGTAGGTTTGGTAGCTCTTAGGATTTATTTGGATGCCTTCAGTAATCATTTGGATGTGTATATAAGCGTTAGACATACACGTATTAATATACGATATTAATACATATTTAAATGGTTTAAATATACGAATAAATACATAAATAAAAGGGGTGGCATACTTGTGGAAGATAAAGAGTTTGGCTTTGGCTTTTAAGAATGAGTAATTAGTGGTAGATGTTTCTCCTAAAACTCTTCAATAAATAGTATTTCAAACTCCTTTATTTGTTTGGATGAAAAACCCTAGCCTCACCTCATCAATGGTCGCCCCCTATTATTCTCCTCTCTTCAAAATATAAGCAACTACATTGGTGATAGTTCTGTGATCCTTGCAAGATCAAGGATATGGTATCTGATTCCTGGGATACATACACAGATCGAGGTGCTACAAATGATAGGATCATAAATCAGTAAGCATTATATTTTATTTTATTTCTTGATGCCTAAACCCAATATATGATGATCGACAATGTTTATATGTTCGTTGTATAATTATTAAAATTAGTGATTGATCAAATATTATTTGTGTACATAAAATGATTAATCGTAATAACTAAACCCTAATGAAAACTACTTCATATAATTAATATTTTATTGCGCAAATCAGACAAAAATAAAATCAACTTTTCATCACTAGAATTTTAGTTTTATTACTTTAATTATATTAGATATAAATAAATATAATATGATTGGAATATAAATTGTATATAATGAGGAATTTACAATGTTTTTACATATATGTATGTATGTATATATGTATATGTATGTATTTATATCATGATTATTTTATAGGTATGTAAACATACACTTTTTAATTTTGGACTTATATGTAAATTAGATATATGATTGGAATATAAATTGTATATAATGAGGAATTTAAATTGTTTGTTATATATATATGTGATGACCCGATTTTTCATACCCGAAAAATCGAACCATCAGGGTTAAAGAAGAAGAGGTAGAAGAAGAAAATAGAAAAAGAAACAGAAACAATATCTGAATCTCACATTCGCAGCGGAACAATATATAATAAATGAATGAATAATCTTTATAACAAAGAACTATATCAGTTTATATAATACATCATCAGAGTTTACAACAACAACACATCACTGGACAGTTATATAAACTTGTCCACATAACCGAATACACAGTGGAATAATACTAGTATAAGTGATATGTCTCGCCATCCAGCTCGCCTCCAGATCTCCACAGCAATCCATCCAGATCCAATTGATAACCTGATTCTAGGCTGCCCCTGTGGAAAATTATGGGCACCCAGAGTTTAGAAAGGGAACAATAAACTCAAGGTCAGTCATGGGACTGGTGTGAGATCTTAAAAACAGTTATTGGTATTAAAAAGAAATCTGCAATGCTTTTGGAAAATGAAACTACCATAAGGCCTCCCTCCACACACACAATGCAAACGTAGAATTGGAGGAGATATCTCCTTATGATAGTCAAACATGCTTGATACGCCAAATCTTTTTAATATTATCATTAGTGCCTAGTGTGGAAAACATTCCAAAAGTATAATATAAATCTTAGCCAGCATACAACCATTACCGTATGTCTGCTATAGCTACCATGTTCAATAGCAGGTTACCACCACATTCCATGGCAGGTTATACAACTAAAACCTACAAGGTTCATGTTGTTTCTTTGGATTTTCCAATAAATGGTCAGGCTAAGGAACTTCCTATGCCACATGGGTACACCTCTGGAGGGACGTCCCGAGAACTTAACCAGCTCTCTGCCAACACAAGGCCGGGTTACCTCTGTAACTAGGTAACTACTACTCGAGTATGCCACCCCCCGGTCGTTTTCGACCTTTATCCGAGGGCCCTCGATCACAAAGCAACAACCACACAGTAAATGAGATTGGAGCAGCCACATAGGTAAAGTATCTGGGATCCATACCATGATACCACCTTTTTCCAAAAGGAAATGACATACCCTAAAGGGTGCGACCCTCATAACCTTGCTGCATCTTTCCTATTTCGACCATTTCCGGGGTGTGAGGTCCGATGAGGTCTCGTCCACAAAGCTACGCTTTACACGAAAGCCATGCTTTGATCACGAATAATCAACAAATGATCATCAACACACAGCAGCACTTAGCATGCCACACTACCAAATTGGGAGCATATCGCTGATAACCTTCAACTACATAACCTCTGAGCTCGTACGTCTCAGAGAAGGGTGTTAAGCTAAGAGAATAAATTCTCCGCCACTAAACAGAAATGTATTTGAAAGAAATCTGCTTTATATCTCAAAGTGTAGTGTCAGACATACGACCATACAGATCTGTTCCGGGTTCGAATAGAACCGAAGACATTTCGTCCAAATAAGGAAGAAGCTCTTGCAAATCCTGTCTTCAATTGCAATCCATAACGTCGTATCATTATTCGGAATGGGTTATATAACACAAAGGTCCTCTCCCGGCTAAACCGAATAATGAGCGCTTGTTTTAAAAACAAATTCAAGTGCCATTTCTAAGGCAAATATTCAAAGTCGGTTGTTTAACTATCAAGCAACATTCACAACAATCAAGCCTCAATAATTTCCCCAAATTGTTTATACTGGTAGTTGGATATTTTACTATCAAGCAATATTCACAAAAATCATCCAATCTAAATAATTTTTCCAAATCATTAAATTTCAAAATATCTTTGCAAGATATATATTTTCCACACTTCACCACTTTGAAAACCAATTTCAAATCACTTTTCACTCATGGAATAAAATTCCCGATATTATTTATTTCCACTGGAAATCTGCCAAGTCCGAATATTTTAAAGTAATTTAAATCACTTATCCAAAATATACTTGGAAATATTTTAAATAAAACTATCTTTAAACTCTTACTTAAATATTAGTTATGAAAATATTATACTAATATCTCATATAAAACTTCAAGTCCAAACTTATAAAATTAGTAGATAGAGCATAAATATTTCCAAATAACAAGCATTTGCAAATCTATTTCCGAATTAATTTTCAACACAAAATCAATTTTTCATTCAAACACCAAATCAATTTTCATATTGATTTTCCAAAGATTTATTTTCCAATACCAAATCAATTATCAAATGGATTTCAAAAAATTTTTATCACCTTTTAAATAAATCCCTTTATTCTTTCCAAATTATTTAAAATTCCATTTTCAATAAATTCTTCAACTTTTAAATAATATTATTCAAAACCCATTTATTAATATCTTTTCCCATATTTTGGAAATAATTCAATAAGATTTCAAAAATCAACTTTATGCTTTTAAATTCCTTCTTTTAAATTTACCCAATTCTTTCAAAAGGGATTTACTTAAAATTTCCTACTTTAATTTCAAAAATCCAATTTTATTTATTTCTGGTATCCAACGATACCAAAAATACATTCGGCTAAATTATAACCTTCAACAAATTCAATCATCAATATAATCATTCACAGATTATAAATAAATCATCGCACAACATATGAAACAAATTCAACAATTTGAGGAATCCAGTTGGATCCCTCCAACCTGTTTCCCTGCATCAACAGATGTTAGCACAACAATTAAATACCCATTTCACTTCGTGGTGGAATATCGCGGTATATGGAATTTATAAAATATCATCCGCTATTATGCAGCGCATAAGGTCTCATCCGCTATATAATGCGGGAAGTCAACAACTCCAAATACATATATAATACCAATTCCACTTCGAGGTGGAATATCGCGGTATATGGGTTTACATATAATATCATCCGCTATTATGCGGCGCATAGGGTCTATTTCAATACAACTGATAATACTTTATCATTCATGCACACAATCAACAATTTTAATCTA
This sequence comes from Allium fistulosum, assembly GCA_030737815.1. Classification (NCBI taxonomy): domain Eukaryota; kingdom Viridiplantae; phylum Streptophyta; class Magnoliopsida; order Asparagales; family Amaryllidaceae; genus Allium; species Allium fistulosum. The sequence goes on along the minus strand of CM060903.1, from coordinate 133,039,934 downwards.
ACTATCACAATTCAACAATCAATCAATAACTACAGTTTTCAATTATTCAATTTGAGTGAGAAGATCTCACCTTAAACTATGCATGCAACCCATTTTCATTCCAGCTTGATTTCTTTCAGATTTTGACCTTGTATAAACATTTATATGGTTTATAAATATTTATATCGATCGAATAATTTATTTACCATTTAATTAACTAACAATTTAATTTAACTAATAATTTTCTTTTAAAAGTCTTTTAGTAACTAAAATAATTAAATCAGTTTATCAAACAAATCTGCATATATGTGTACAATTTTTGTCACTGCATATACATATAAAAGCTTGACTTTACTATATATATTTTATCTTTACATATAAAATTACGATTTAAAAAAAAATCCATTTTTATCCTTATGCATATAAACATTTATTTAATTAAATAAAAAAAACAATATACCTTACTGGAAACGAACCCATGCCACCCCACGTTTACCACGCTCGACCGAACTCGCTACCCTTCACCGTCGACAACCCAGACTTCGAGAATTCCCATCTACATCATCACGAAGACGCGCCTGCTCCTCCTCCTAGACTCGATAGCCGCTACCTCTTGCCTCGACTCTGGCCACTCGCGTTCCCAACGCTACTCGAAGCCCAGAAAAAATGAAACCCTAGTTTCGCCGCTAGGCCGAGCAACCTAAACGAGAGTCGCACCCAAAACAACGCGAACAACCAGGCCTCGCTCTCCGATCTCCCCTGACGACATCGTGCTTGAGCTCGCTAAGGAGTCGCGATCGATTTCCTCTCGAAATCAAGTCGACTTCGGTTTGATTTGAATAAGAAGACAGGCGGCCATAGGCGCTGGATTTGGGAGAAGAAGAAAAAACATGTGATTTATGCTCTTTATTTCGAATAAGGAGCGAGATTAGATTGAACTGCTCAGCCATTATTTTATTTGAATTCGATTTTTTTCTCCATATCTGTTTTGAAGAGAAGCTCAGCCGGTTGATTTTTTCTTTTTATTTTGAATTCGTCTACTTCGTGATTAAAAGGGAAAACGGGGGAGACAGGATTTGAACTCGAGGTGATGGGTTGCGTGAAGAATCTGGCTGTAGTGATTTGAAGAATGACAAAATAACGGCTGATGGGAGATAGAAAATAGGCCGATGGGAATATAGATTTTGTAACGATCCCGGATTTTAATTGAGTGTAGATTGATAATTAATTTAATTTTTGAATAAAAATTGTGGGATTAATTGGAAATCAATGTAAAATATTAGTTAAAAATATGAATTAATTGAGAAATATATTTGAATTAAATTTGAATTGGGATTTATAAATAATGTAAAGGAAATTTTGCTTTGAGAATTTAAAAATGGAATCTTTGGATTTTCAAAATAAAAATTTATCTTATTCAATTAAATTAAAGACTCTACATTTTTATGATATATGCAAATGAATGTAATATAGATAATAAGTATAAAGTAAGAGGACAAAGCAAAAGAAATATGTAAGTAAATAAAATAATTAGACAAAGCAAATATATATATTTAAGTATGTACACTTGGAAACAAAACAAAATAAAATATGCAGCCTATAGAGTTAGAAAAGCAAGTGTAGGCAAGATAAAAAGAGGAAATAAAATATCTACAAGACAAAGTTGCAGCCACTAAACAAAATGCATAGTCAACAAGTACAAACAAATAAAATTATAAGTATGGCTGAAGTAAACAAATCTTTAGCACCATACCTCTAATACATCTTCAGTCATACCTATTGTATAAACAAAATAACATCAACCTGTACAAGTATGTCTCAGGTAAATTTCCATATATTATCATCAGTTTGTCCATAAGCTAAGGCAAAGGAAGCTGAGTAAAACCATAAATAAACTTCAACTTAAACAGCTCAAAACAAATCAACCTCAAACACACAGAGATCAAAAGAAGGCTTCAGTTAGCAGTTCTTAAGCCTGTCTCAAGTCAAAAGAAGTGCTCTGTCCACTTCTTAATCTTGTGAGTAACTTTCTTTTTAAAATACTTAAGTATCTGGATTGCTTGATTTTAGTGTAAAGATAATGATGTTTTGTTTTATATATGGATAAAATTTTGTATGTTTGTGAAATAGGATATCTGCATGTTGTAAAATCCTATAATTCATCTCTGTGTTCAAAATTTCAAACTCAGGTTGGATTTAAAATTTTTAACTCTACTTGATCTACTTGTTGTTATGACCTGGGATCAAAACAAGATAGGTTTGCTTGATTATAAAGTTAAGTTTTAAAAATTTAAACTAAGTTAAATAACTTTAAATTTACTCTGGAAATCAAAAACAACAGGGTAAACTTAAATAGAAGGAAACTCGAACATTTTAATATATTGATTCAGGATCACAAGTTGAATCTCTAGCCTATAATATGATTTTTAAACTAAACATCATAATTTTTAATGTGGGATTTAAGGTGTAGTTCTGGGTTGAACTAAAATGGGTTATTGTCGATTCTTGGGTGATCAAGTGGACCGGAATGCTCGGTGTTCCCTGTGGTGATGGAGGAGTGATCGGAGGGTCGAGGGAAAATGGAGGAAGGCGGTGCAGTTGGACGTGGTGGCAACGGCGACGCAATTCTTTTTGTAAACCTAGTTTTGCTATGGTTCAGTTTTGGGTCTCGTTCACCTTTGATTGGTGATCGAGTTCGACGCGCTTATGGGGATTGGAAGAGGGGATGTAGGCGAAGTTGTAGCCGGAGATGCTGGCGTTCCAATGATTGGCATTAGGAGGGCGAAACGTTGATAGGTTCGAGAGGGGGGAAACTGTTTGTGTTCCAGGTTTGGAATGGAGAACTCGATTTTGATTCGAGTTGCTGTGATGGATCTAGATGATCGTGATCATGTCTGAGGTTGGTAGGCGATGTGTTGGAGTGCTGGTGGATGGCCGGAGATGGCCAGAGCCACGGTGCATGTGCACCGTGCATTTTGAAGTTTTGATGAACTTATTTGTGTGCAGAGAGTTGAGCTCGGGGAAGATTCGAGTCATTCGGGTTGTTTACTCGAAGCAGCAGGGCGAAGGACTCGAAGCAATTTTGGTTCGACTCGAGTCAATTGCTTGTTTCAGGGTTTTTGTAAAAAAAACTGGCAATGTTTGGTTTTTAAACAAATTTAAATGCAATTTAAATTTGTATACCAGATTTAAACAGAGTTTAAATCCAGTTTGAAATGAGGATTCAAATTTACTTTTGAATTCTAATATGAAATAAAATAAAGTTTTAAATAATTTAAATGTTTGGTTTTCAGGTTTATAAAAACCTGATAGTTTTCTGAATTTTAAAAATTTAAAATTTAAAGTTTAAAAGCATCATTTAAACAATGGTTTAAACTCAAAGTTAAGTTCAGGTTTCAAATAAACTTTTGAATCTTAGGTTTTAAAATGAATTTGGATTTTTAAATCAAGAATTTAAGATCAATGTTTTAAAGTAAGTTTAAAGTCAAGTTTAAAATCAAATTCAAAATATGGATTCAAGTTTCTTGAATTCAAATCTGAAATAAAAAATCAGTTTTAAATCTGAAGGTGTTTTAAACAAGTTTAAATTTAATTTAAATTTGGTTAAGGTTTTAAATGGTAAATCATTTTGAATCTTATATTCAAAATGTGATTTAAATTTAAATTCAAAAGTGTAATGTTCTACACATTAATATTAATTAAATCATTAATAAAGGAATAGATTATCTTAGAGATAATTTAGATATTGAAGTAATTTAGATTAATAAGTTAATTAAAGAATGACTTATTTATTTAATTTAAAATTAATAATTTAGAATTAAAGATAATTTCTTAAGAAAGTAATTAAAGAAATGTTATTAGTTAATGAAGATAATTAACTAGGGATTATTAAGTAATTAATTTATGTGATTAAATTTTGATAATTAATTAGATTAATAAATTTAGATAATTAATCGTAAATTATTAATTACTTAATGAAAGTAATTAAGGATTAATTACTTATTGTAATTGATTTTTGGGATATTTTGTTTAATTAAAGTTAATTAATTTAGTCTAATTAATTTAAGAAAATCAATTGATAATTGGATAAGTATAATTACTTAGTTGAATTAATGGAGATAATTACTTAAGAAAGTAATAAATGATAATTACTAGAATGTAATTAGTGAAGATGATTTATAAATGAAGTAATTTGGGTAATTACTTTGGTAATAAATTAAGGGGTCAATTAATTATGAAATTAGTTTAGTGGTTGACTAAAAAATATGATTAATCAAGAATAATTTAATTAATTAAGGTGGTTGATTTATTAGTTTATATCAAATGATTCGTAATTAATAAATCAGAATTTGATAATCAATTCATAAGTGATTAATTTACTTAGAAATAAATTAAATTGATTAGGATTAAACGATTAATTAATCCTACTTATAAATGTTTATTGAATGCTTGACCTTACTCATGAATGACTGCATTGTATGAGATGCCTTGAATTGATTGTCCTATCTGATCTGTGATATTTTGTTTTGTGAATTGAGCTGTGCGTAATGTATTCATTTATTTGTGATACATTTGTTTATTATCTGTGAATTTGTAAATGAATGATAAGCGTTATAGTTTATATCGCTTATCGACTATATTTCTGTATTTTAATCTGTTATGATTGAATGATGTTGCACTATTGTGTTAAACCCCTGGACCACACTCTTACACACACAAATATGGATTTCACGGGGAAATCGATTAAGTCACAGATTTTAAAATATTTTAAAAGTTGAATATTTAAAACCAAATGTTTTGGAAATGGATTGAGTTTAAAGTGAAAAGCTTTTGAAATGGAATTACAAAGATGAAATTTAATTTTAATAACTTGATAAAGTTTTGAAGTTTAAATAATTTGATTTAAACTTAAATTCAAGATTTGAAATTGAATTCTATGATTTGGAAACTAGGATATGAAGAAAAGTTATTTAACTTATAAATGAGTTATATGGGTGTTTAAACCATTTTAAAGGTATGGATTTGGGAATATAAATTTAAATTCAAGGGTTTTAACCCGTGCAAATACAATTGGATTTTTCTAAAACGAAAATTATTTGTTTTCAAATAATTAAAGCTTTCATATAAGAAGTGAACTTCCAAATTTTGTTAAAAGGAATTGTAAGATTGGAATGAAAATGAATTTTCTAAGTTATGGAAATGGTTTGAAAGCTATAAGTTAAATCTTTAATTTAAAGATTTTAAATGAATTAATCCAATTGAGATGGAATTGTTTTGAAATCTATGAATGAATCTTTGTGAAACTGAGTGAACTTGTGAAATGAATCTTTTTGTTTAAAGATTTGGAAATGGAAATTTGTTTAAACTATTTGAAAGAAAAGTTTTGGGTAATAAGTTGTGACTTAATTGAAATCCCAATATCCATATGTTTCTTGTAAATATTGCGCTCACTATTCGGTTTAGCCGGGAGAGGACCTTCGTGTCATATATCCCATTCTGAATATGTGATTTGACGTTATGGATAGCATTTGAAGACCAGTGGTGAAGATCGGGTATTTGCAAAAACGATAGGATAACCTATCGATTGTCTCTGCACTGAGTTGCTTCGGTATAGAGATTTCCTAAGTGATGGGAAGTTCGATCGTGATTGTGAATACCCGGATTGCAAGGGCTTCTTTGGAAGTGCCTTCGGTTCTGTTCGAACCCGAAACAGACTTGTATGGTTACATGTTTGACATTACATTTTGAGATATAAAGCAGATTTCTTTTAAATACATTTCTGTTGGTGGCGGAGAATTTATTCTCTTAGCTTAACACCCTTCTCTGAGACGTACGAGCTCAGTGGTTATGTAGTTGAAGGTTATCAGCGATATACTCCCAAATTTGGTAGTGTGGCATGCTGAGTGTTGCTGTGTGTTGTTGATCATTTGTGATCAAAGCATGGCTTTGTGAAAAAGCGTAGCTTTGTGGACGAGACCTCTTCGGACCTCACAGACCGGAAATGGTCGAAACAGGAATATGCGGCAAGGTTATGAGGGTCGTGCCCTTTAGGGTATGTGACGCAGCGGATTACTCAAAACAATGTAGATCGATGAAAGTAGCAGTCGGTGGATTGATGAATACTGCGATGCCTGAATTCGTTGATCCAGAGATACCGAATTCTAGCTATCTCTGACTCGTTGATCCAAAGATACCGGGAAAGAGATATACGATTCTTCAACGTTGATCTTGCGCACAAGATACCGTGAATCGGCTTCAACAAACGAAGATTCGAGCGCACTCGAATAACGTAAGTGGAGATAGGAGACTTCACTCGACTACCAATTAGAAGAAAGCACAAAGCAATCAAAATGGAAATTTTATTCAAAAATCAACAACCCCTTACAAATGACTCACACGGCCTATTTATAGGCGTTACAAGTTTACAACAGAAATTACATTAACTCCTAAGTCGGAACCGACTTATCACGTACGACTTAAGAAATACAGACGACATACGACTTAAATATTACAACACAATACAAGCCTTGCCTACTTACGACTCAAAAGAATACAGACAATCATAAGACTTACACACAGACGACATATGAAAATAGACGACATACGACTTATAAAAGACGCGACTCAACATACAGGTGTATTACAAACGACCTATGACTTATAAAAGAAGACGACCTATGATTTAACAATCTGGAGAATACAACAGAACATTATTCACTTAAGTCGTTGCCGACTTAACATCTTCTCACGACTCATCAATAGCAGTGTTTTAAGAATCAACGGTTCAGATTAACTCGACATAAGATTCAACAGCATCCAGCTTTCACGACTTAAAGACAACCAGCTTTATTCGACTTAAGAATCAACGGCTTAGATTAACTCGGCGTAAGGGTCAACAGTCTTCAGGCTTTGGCGACATAAGATGGTACGACTTAACTGAGTCGTAACTCGGTGCCGACTTATCATCTGTTTTAAGTCGTATCTGACTTATCACTTGTGCATTCTTCACTTGAGCTGCTCCTCCTGTATCCTTCTTGTTGAGTCGTTGAAGACTTATCTCCTCGCCTTCGTTAAGTCGTAGACGACTCATGCGACTCATGTCTGTTTCCTTAAGTCGGTCACGACTTAGGCCCTCTCCCCAGTTGAGTCGGTCACGACTCATGCCTGTTTCTATAAGTCGGTTACGACTTATATTTCCCTCGTTATCTTTAGCTCGTGGACGACTTACGACATTGCCCTTAAGTCGTAGCCGTCTTAAACCTTCAATACTCACAGCTATTTTGTTATCTCATGCCTCTTCTATAAGTCGTGGACGACTTATATCTGATTCCTTAAGTCGTGTACGACTTATGCCTTTGAAGGTTGTAGGTTGCGCTGCATCATCCTCCCCAGGTTGAAAGAAATTCGTCCTCGAATTTGCACATTCCTCCTCCGCAATATGCTCATCCTCGTGATAAGGTACGAGATGCTTAACGTTGAATACGTCTGACGTGTACACATCATCTGGCAGCTTCAATTTATAAGCATTTTCATTGATTCGTTTCACGACTTCTACAGGACCAATTTTTCTAGTTTTTAACTTGTTATAAGCGCCCACTGGAAAACGATCCTTTGTTAACACTGCATAAACCCAATCACCTTCATTAAATTCAACATTTCTTCGCTTCAAATCTGCATAACGTTTATATTTCTCATTCACTTTCTCCAATCGTTCCTGAATGATTTTATGACATTCTGTCAATCCTTCAACAAAATCAGCAACTTTCTTAACTGTCTTCTTTGATTGTGGCACTACCGTTAGATCCAACGGTCCCTTCGGTAAGCTTGAATATACTATCTGAAATGGACTGAACCCTGTGCTACGATTTACCGCATGATTATGAGCAAACTCTGCCTGGCATAACTTCACATCCCAACTCTTCAGATTATCTTGCACAAGACACCTCAGCAAATTTCCCAATGATCTGTTCACAACCTCGGTCTGTCCATCCGTCTGCGGATGATAAGCACTACTAAATTTCAGCTTCGTTCCCACCATTTTCCACAGACTCAACCAAAAATGACTCAAAAATCGAGTATCTCTATCCGACACAATAGATTCTGGCAATCCATGAAGTCGATAGATCTCCTTGAAAAACAACTGAGCAACATGAACAGCATCCGCCGTCTTCTTACAAGCAATAAAATGTGCCATCTTCGAAAATCTGTCCACCACAACGAATATAGAATCATTTCCCCTCTGAGTTCTAGGCAATCCCAAAACAAAATCCATACTGATATCCACCCATGGTTTTATAGGCACGGGTAACGGCATATATAAACCAGCATTAGTCGCAGTTCCTTTCGAAACCTGACAGATATGACATCGTTCCACAAACCTCTCCACTTCTTTCCTCATCGATGGCCAAAAGTAAGATTGTGAAATCAACTGTAATGTACAGTCTCTACCCAAGTGTCCTTCTTCATGTAGCTCTTTTACGATCTTCATTCTCAAACTACCCTCCGGTATGCACAATCGATTTCCTTTGAACATAAAACCATCTATCATTATAAACTCATCCGTCTCCCCATCCTTGACTTTATCAACAAACTTTGCAAAGTAAGGATCATTGTCAAATAATTCTGGTAACATTTCAAACCCCGTCACTTCAACCTTTAGTGTAGTCAACAAATGACTCCTCCTACTCAAAGCATCAGCCACACGATTCGTCACCCCTGACTTGTGTTTAACAACAAAAGTAAATTGTTGCAGATATGCAATCCACGATGCATGTCTCGCTGAAATCTTGTCTTGCCCTTGTAAATGCTTCAACGCCTCATGATCAGTGTAAAGAACAAACTCCTTCTGAAATAGATAGTGTCTCCAGTGTTTAATAGATTGCACAACAGCATAAAATTCCACATCATATGTACTGTATCTCATCTTTGCTCCTGATAACTTCTCGCTAAAGTATGCAATAGGACGACCCCTTTGACTTAACACTCCTCCAATCCCAACCTTTGATGCATCAGTATGTAATTCAAACAACAACTGAAAATCAGGTAATGCTAGGATTGGTGCAGACGTCAAGAGTTCTTTGATTCGCTCAAAAGCAACCCCGGCTTCCTCCGTCCATGCAAACTGTTTACCTTTCATACAATCTGTAATAGGCGCCATCACACTACTAAAGTGTGGAATGAACCTTCGATAGAATGAAGCCAACCCGTGAAAACTACGAACTTCCGTTATCGTCTTGGGTTGTGGCCAATCTCGAATAGCTTCGACTTTACTTTGGTCAACCTGTATTCCTTCTTCCGACACAACATATCCCAGAAATAAAACACTCCTCGCCATAAAGACACACTTTTTTGTAGCAGCATAGAATTGTTCTTCACGAAGAATAATTAACACTTTCTTCAAATGTTGAACATGCTATTCTGTACTCGCACTGTAGATCAGAATATCATCAAAGTAAACCACCACAAATTTCCCAATGTACGGTCGGAAAATTTGATTCATCACCCTCATAAATGTACTTGGTGCATTCGATAGACCAAACGGCATTACCAGCCATTCATACAAGCCTTCCCTCGTCTTGAATGTTGTCTTCCATTCGTCCCCTGGTCTAATGCGAATCTGATGATAACCGCTCTTCAAGTCAATCTTAGAAAAGATTACAGACCCACTAATTTGATCCAATAAATCATCAAGCCTCGGCATCGGAAATCTGTATCTGACTGTGATCTTATTCAATGCTCTACTGTCTGTGCACATCCTCCACGTTCCATCCTTTTTTGGTACCAATAAAGCTGGTACGGCATAAGGACTTAAACTCTCCTGCACACGCCCCTGTTCAAGCAATTCTTCCACCTGCCTCCGCAACTCTTCATGTTCCTTCGGACTCATTCGATAATGTGGTCTGTGTGGCAACACAGCACCTGGAACAAGATCTATCTGATGTTGTATATCCCTCAACGGTGGCAATTCCGTTGGTAACTCCTCTGGAAATACATCGTCAAATTCTTTCAAAATTGGCTTTGCTTCTTCCGAAATTTCAACCTTTTCTTTGCTCTCACGCCCAATCAATAAAAATACTTCAGGTTCCTCCTCTACTTCCTTCACAAACTCCTTCAAAGATAACAAAGTTTTGAGCTCTTTAATCTCCTCCAACTTGTTTTCCTCCTGTTGTCGCTTCTTTGGAACTAGAGTAATCTTTGTGCCTTCAAACATGAAACTGTAACTGTTGGTACGCCCATCATGTTGTACTGCTCTATCATACTGCCACGGTCTTCCCAGCAACAAATGACAAACGTCTATATCTACCACATCGCACCAGATTTCTTCTTTGTATTTCTTTCCAATTGAAAACTTCACACGAGCCCTTCGTCCAACCTTCACCTCCCCGCCTTTCCTCAACCAAGCTAGCTTGTATGGCTTCGAATGTTTCTCAGTCTTCAATGCCAACTTCCTCACAGCTTCAGAAGAAATTATATTATCACAGCTTCCAGCATCAATAACAAGTTTGCAAATTTTCCCCAGAATAGTACATGTTGACTGAAAAATATTGCTCCTCAACCAACTACAATCTTCCTCTTGCTTTGGTGTTAAACATGACATCTTCATCATGAGATTATAACCTTCGTCTCCCGACACTTCTTCTTCCTCCTCATCAGGTGGTGTATTGGAACATTCAGCTTCTTCATCCTCATCCTCAATCTCCGCTATCATAGCTCTCTTCTTCGGCTTTGGACATTCGCTACTTTTGTGGCCCATTTCTTGGCAATTATAACATTTGAAACCATTATTGACTTTTGTCTTTTCAGCCTCCTTCACTACTGGTCTACAGATAGGTTTAGAAACATTAGAACTCCCACCAACACCCTTCACTTGATTGTTAGAATTAGTAAACACACCACTTCCTCGTTTACCCTGCTTCTCCCAAGCCAACGCTTTTTGATGTGCCTCTGCCACAGATCTTGGATCGAACATATTAACCATATCCTGGATCTGCATTCTCAATCCCCCAATGAATCTAGATGTCAGCTGCTCTTCCGTTTCCATAATATCATTCCTCGCAATAAGCTGGTAAAACTCATCCGCGTAATCATTAACAGTCTTCGTACCCTGCCTCAAGTTCTGCAAACGTTGATACATCAAAGTTTGATAATTGTATGGTAAGAACGTTGCTTTCATTAATTTCTTCATCTTCTCCCAAGATTCAACTTTTGACTTCCCCATTCGTTCACGTGTAAGTTTGGTTTGCTGCCACCATGCCAAAGCTCTACCCCTCAACCTTGTAGCAACCAACTTCACTCTACGATGTTCTGGAACTTCTTTGAAATCAAAAATTTCTTCAACATTAGCCACCCAATCCAAAAACTCCTCAGCCTGCATACCACCTTTGAATTCAGGAATTTCAGTCTTCATCCCCGTCTCCCACTTGTGATCATACTCAGAGTAATTTCTTCCTTGTCCTCGTCCTTGTCCTCGAACACTACCACCATCATACTCCTCTTCAAAATCAAATGTATATCGTTGTCTATCTCGTCCACCCACATCTCTACTACCTTCACGTCTACCACCATCATCCCTTCTATCTACATTCCTCCGTTCACGATCATTCACGTTCCTCCCACGCCTTTGATCATTGTCAACACTTCTTTCTCGATTGGATTGTGGTGAGATTCTACTTCCCCCATGGTTAGATTCAGGTGAAACCCTTCTCCGATTTTGATTCATTTCCGTCATAAGCTTCTCTAACCGGTCAATTCCTTCGTTAAGCTTTTCACTAAAGTTTTCATTGATTCTTTGCTCCATCTCATCAGCTTCTTCTCTTCGATACAAAGCTTCTACGTTTTGGTGGCGATTAGCTCTTCTTGGCGGCATACTTGAAATCTTCCAAACTCTTCAAATTCAAACACAATTCGAACTTTGATCCAAAATGGAATGGATCGAAAACTTCCACTTTGTTGCAATTTGCGATGAACACGATGAACACAACCTCTCCAAATGATAAGATTCGATCTCTAAACTTCAATACAAAGTCGAACAACTTCACTTGCTCACGGCTCAACACTTCAAGCTTCAAAATGATTAGGCTCCAAGTCTCGATCTAGCTATGATTGGCTAGAACAAGCTCTGATACCAAACTGACGCAGCGGATTACTCAAAACAATGTAGATCGATGAAAGTAGCAGTCGGTGATACCGAATTCTAGCTATCTCTGACTCGTTGATCCGAAGATACCGAATTCTAGCTATCTCTGACTCGTTGATCCGAAGATACCGGGAAAGAGATCTACGATTCTTCAACGTTGATCTTGCGCACAAGATACCGTGAATCGGCTTCAACAAACGAAGATTCAAGCGCACTCGAATAACGTAAGTGGAGATAGGAGACTTCACTCGACTACCAATAAGAAGAAAGCACAAAGCAATCAAAATGGAAATTTTATTCAAAAATCAACAACCCCTTACAAATGACTCACACGGCCTATTTATAGGCGTTACAAGTTTACAACAGAAATTACATTAACTCCTAAGTCGGAACCGACTTATCACGTACGACTTAAGAAATACAGATGACATACGACTTAAAAATTACAACACAATACAAGCCTTGCCGACTTACGACTCAAAAGAATACAAACAATCATAAGACTTACACACAGACGACATATGAAAACAGACGACATACGACTTATAAAAGACGCGACTCAACATACAGGTGTATTACAAACGACCTATGACTTATAAAAGAAGACGACCTATGATTTAACAATCTGGAGAATACAACAGAACATTATTCACTTAAGTCGTTGCCGACTTAACATCTTCTCACGACTCATCAATAGCAGTGTTTTAAGAATCAACGGTTCAGATTAACTCGGCATAAGATTCAACAGCATCCAGCTTTCACGACTTAAAGACAACCAGCTTTATTCGACTTAAGAATCAACGGCTTAGATTAACTCGGCGTAAGGGTCAACAGTCTTCAGGCTTTGGCGACATAAGATGGTACGACTTAACTGAGTCGTAACTCGATGCTGACTTATCATCTGTTTTAAGTCATATCTGACTTATCACTTGTGCATTCTTCACTTGAGCTGCTCCTCCTGTATCCTTCTTGTTGAGTCATTGAAGACTTATCTCCTCACCTTCGTTAAGTCGTAGACGACTCATGCGACTCATGTCTGTTTCCTTAAGTCGGTCACGACTTAGGCCTTCTCCCCAGTTGAGTCGGTCACGACTCATGCCTGTTTCTATAAGTCGGTTACGACTTATATTTCCCTCGTTATCTTTAGCTCGTGGACGACTTACGACATTGCCCTTAAGTCGTAGCCGTCTTAAACCTTCAACACTCACAGCTATTTTGTTATCTCGTGCCTCTTCTATAAGTCGTGGACGACTTATATCTGATTCCTTAAGTCGTGTACGACTTATGCCTTTGAAGGTTGTAGGTTGCGCTGCATCAGTATGTCATTTCCTTCTGGAAAAGGGTGGTATCAGGTATGGAGCCCTGGTATTTAACCTATGTGGATACTCCGATCTCATTTATTGTGTGATTGTGTGTTTACTAAGGCCTCGGATAAAGGTCCCAAAGGACCGGGGGATGGCATAGTCATGAGTTACCTAGTTACAGGGGTAACCCGGCCTTGTGTTGGTAGAGAGCAGTTATCACTCGGGACGTCCAGCCAGAGGCGATCCTATTCGGCTGTAGGAAAGGAAGTTCCTTAGCCTGACCATTTGTTGGAAATCCAAAGAAACAATACGAACCTTTACGATTGCAATTGTATAACCTGCTATGGAATGTGGCGGTAACCTGCTATTGAACATAGTAGCTATAGTAGGCATACAATAATGGTTGTATGTTGGCTAAGATTAATATTATACCTTCGAAATGTTTTCTGGACTATGCACTAGTAATAATATCCAATGATTTGTTTTGCGTAGTAAGCATCTTTGACTATCATAAGGAGAAATCTCCTTCGATTCTGCGTTTGCATTGTGTGTGTGTGCGGGAGGCCTTATGGTAGTTTCATTTTCCAAAAGCATTGCGGATTAAATGTTTAAAATTCCTTTGTTGTTTGTTTAAAGATAAACTGTTTTTGTTACTCACACCAGTCCCACGACTGACTTGGAGTTTATTGTTCCTTTCCTAAACTCTGGGTGCTCACAAATTTCTACACGAGCAGTCTAGAGTTGGGTTTTTCAGATAATCAGGTTCAGTAGATTATCTGGAGCTAGTTCAGTATTTGGAGTCCATTCATCGGAGTTGCTTATCCTGGAATTGTGGATTCATTCTTGTCTGAAGATCATTTGGAGTTATCACTTCTATAGATATTGTTCTGCTGCTGATATTATCTTTTCTTTCCGCTGCTATTTCTTGTATCTCTGATATTGTTGTATCATATTGATATCATTGTTGTATATCATACTGGATATTGTATTCATTGGAGTTGTATATGATATCATCTATTTTTATTCCGCTGTGTTATTATACTTAATGGTGTTATAAATCCGGCGACTCGGATTTGAACGGTCGAATCTATGGCATTCGAGTACGATGTAAAGTATGGATGTCGATTTTCGAACGCGAAAATCCGTATCGTTACAGATTTTAATGTTGAGAAAAATATATATATATATATTTAAATTTAAATCGACCCGAATCCGCAACTCAAAATCTTGACCTCCTATCGAGGCATGCCGCTAGGCGTTTATAATGTTATACCCCTATTTCGAACACAATGGAAAAGGTTTCGAGTCCTAATTCGATCGTATGGAGAAGATAGCTTTTCAGACCCATTTATAATATTGAATTTCGATATAGATTTCAGCGCGTTTATATCCCGTATGCTCACACAACAACTCTAATCACTATGAACATCGAAATCCGATAATAATACACTATTACGGATCCAATGGAACTGGTTTTGTTAAATTCCAAGACTGTGCCTCGGAAGGCTATTTTTAAATATCATTTAAACGATAAAATTTCAAAACTGAACAAACACTTCAAATTTAAATTTTTAACACTTCCATTATCTTCAGTATAATCAATATGAATTTTCTAATCCTTAAAAATATTTTTAATCAGCTTAAAAATTGAAGATTCAATAGTTTTACCCAACTACAATAAATTAAATTCAATAATTAAATTGCCAAATTCATTCTGATATTTGAATTCAAATTAAACTAACTTCCAGATATTTATAATCAATTAAATATTTTGATTTCCAATGTCAAAAATTCAGGGTCGTCACAATATATGTATGTATGTATGAATGTATGTATATGTATATGTATATGTATGTGTATGTGTATGTGTATGTGTATGTGTATGTGTATATATGTATGTATGTATGTATATCATGATTATTTTATAGGTATGTAAACATATGCTTTTTAATTTTGGACTTATATGTAAATTAGATTCTATCAATAACATCTACAAATTTTTGGACTTGTATATATACTTGTTTTAGCCAAAACATCTACAATTATATGGAAATGGATATAAATCCCAGTATCAATATGTTTGTGTGTGCGCAAGCATACACACACACACATACATCATACATACATACATATATATATATATATATATGTTACACACATGTTATATACATATACTTTATTAACTATCATATCATATATGTCAATGTGGCTTTTTACATACATAAAATAATAATAAATAAAACAACTAACTAAATTACATAAAGGTTATATTTATACTTTATTACCTTATCATGCCATATATGTCGATATGACTGTTCAAATTTTAAAATGATAAAAACATAAAAGCACCTAATATAAATATGACATATTTTAAAACTCCAGATATGATTAATTACAAACTAATTATTTGCATAAACCTATCTAAGATTACCTTTGGGAATTTTTTTGAAATTTACCTCATTTTACCCACTGCCAAAAGACTTTACACTAGTATCCCATATATATATATATATATCTGTGTGTGCGTATGATATAATGGGGTATTAGGATTATCTAAAACATTATATATGATACTAGTACTAAAATGTTTAATGCGAATTCCAAACAAGAAATGTTCTTATGGAATGAGATATATAAGATACCTTATGCATTAGAAGTAAGTTCCACCACATATGTTGTGTATTGAATTAGATTTACATATGTATTTGATACAATAGGCAAATGAAATCAAGTCTAATAATTTACCAGGTGAAGTACTCTTGGATATTTATGAAAAATACTAAGAAATTCTTATGTAGGATGTTCATGCTAAAACTATTGAAAATAAGAAGTACAGTAAGACAATCTCAAAATTTTAAAGGTTCAGCCTTAACTTAGGTCTTATGATGGAAATAGTTCCAAACAAGAAAATTATAGTAAGTTATAGTAGGATGAGTACATCATATAGAATAGTGCCATAGCAATATATGTATATGCAAATTTATAGATGAGGTGAAGATTGTTTCCTCGATTGAGTGCCCAATGACATATTGTGACATCAATATTAAAACAAGGATTGCAAAATGAATCAAGAACTCATGAAAACATAGTGTGACAACCCGAAAGATTTTCGACCCCGAAAATCAATACTAATACGTTCACTGTATAGAGTGCCGAGAAATCGAGTGTCGGAAACCCCAGACTGTTAGGGTTAAAAAGAAAAGGAGGTAGAAGAAGAAAAGGAAAACAACAGCACAGAATCTCACAATCGCAGCGGAACAAAATATAATATACAAATAGCAGCATTTTATACAAGAAAAGCTGTAACTGTCAATATACATGTAAAATATCAGAGTACAACAAATCCAGACAGTTATAATAACGTGTCCTCAACTACTGTCTATACAATCCATAATACACTACGGAAAATAATCAATACGTCTCTGCCATCCAGCTCGTCTCCTGAGCTCCAGAACGTCCTAACCTGAAATCTGTAATACTCGGTCTGACCCGAGCATTACAATAAAGTAACACCCGAGTTAGGCTGGAAACCAGCGTGAGTAAACCCATCTACTATGAAATACATAAGTTATAAAGTTTCTTTGAAAACTAGGGTAACTCGTCCAACATTACGAGTTCTTATCTTGTTATAACCAACGCTTGTTGCTAAATCCATTATTAAAATCATATCTAAGTGGAGTTACTTATTCAAAGTAGTCGGATTTACTTAATTTATTCAATTCCAGTCTATTTTATTCTACAAATCAAACCTGTAAAGATTGTAGTAGTTATTAAATCGAAGTGGTTCCGGATAACGTAGATATCCGATCCCGGTCTCCTCGAATCTAACCGCCATCTTTTTAAGCCAAGTTGTTTTTAATAAAACAATTCAATTTTCAGAATGTCAATATTCACATAAAAATTCCATCACAATATCTATTGAAATAAAACATCCCACATTCTATATTTAACTGTTCATATCAGGTTATTTCAAATCACAGAATAACTGGAAACAACATACTAGAGAAACAAAGCAATCCAATGTACTTAATCCAATTTAACTATTCATAGACTAGATTAACAAGTCACACAAACTGTTAATTTACTTTAAAACATAATTTTTTAATTATTTTCAAAACATGTTTAATTATTATTAAACTAATTACAAAACATTTTATTTTATTCTAATTAAATATCTGGAACTAATTAATAATTAACGAGTATAATTAACTTAAGACTTTTAATAATTTGGTTTAGATCATTTTATTTTATCATTAACTATTAACTAATTACAACTATTTATTTTCTTTAATAAACCTTAGTAATTAATAAATAATTAACATATATATAATTACCTTAACTTAATTAATTTAAGTTAAATTATTCTATTTATCCTAGCCATCACTAATCCTAAGGTTTAAGTTAACTTAAGGTTTTAAATTACTTAATTTATATAACCATAAACTAATTACTTTGAAACCATTTTCTTTTCATTTAAAAACTTTTATATTATATATATATATTTATTTATTTTTTCAATCTCGGCCCATAAGACCAAAGCTCCAAACCCATAAACCCTTCCCTACTACTCTTCTTTCTCTTTACCTTATCCTTACTTCCTAAAATCAACTGCTCCTACCTGATATCCCAACAATGTGTGCATGTGCACATGCGACCGGAGGCACGACCATCACCGCCGGCACCTTCCCCAAACCACCTTTGCCACCCTCGCCACTCTCAGCTACCTAGAACTCCTCGAAACCCCCGAAAGCAAAAACGAGCAAACGCCATCACCTGATAATAAAACCCACATTCAAATCCAACTCGCGCCGCCGCTACCACCAGAGACCACGCCGTTCCACCTGAAGCTACGCCTGACTCCTAGCTCCCTTTCCCCCCTCTTCCGAGCCACCTCCACGCCTCCACGACGTCACAATCGAGCGGAAACCCACCTCGATCAAAACACTCCTAAAACCCTATCTCGCCTCCAGCCCGACGCCTCGTTCACCAGAAAATTTCCCCATTATTTTTCCTAAGACCCCCATCCCCTCGGCCTCCTCTAGCGAGAATCCCGACCTCCAACCATGTCCCGATCGCCGTGAATTGGCCAATGAACCAATTCCGATCATCACCCGATTTCACTCTAAATACATAGTTTAAAATCACGGGACCACCACCAAAATTCGTTATTTCCAAAACCGATCGTGCCTATGTAAATGAAAACGTGAATTAAAATGATCGATGTTCCCTGAAATACTGGTTGACTTACTTCATTCCTTCTTTACAGTATATCTACTGAATAATAAATCATGAAATTGGTTTTAAAATTTAGTACATACTAGTACAAGCAAAATCCCTTTAGACACCAGGAACTAAAAACTGTATAGATGAAGAGAATTGGATTTTAGAAGTGTTCGAAATGGCAGAAACAAGAAGTCAGAGGCAAAACATGTATACAGGCATTTACATGCTTTCATACCCAGGCATACATACATTTCCTTCTATGCAGCACATATTCAAGGTTGTTATTTCTATTTTATTTCCAACATAATCACAGATTTATGAAAAGATTTTTTTTTTGAAAAAAGTTTACTCACCTGTAAAAGCCTATGAACAGAGGAAACAATGTCATGATTCTCAAAAGCCGCTAGCTTGCTTGTTGATCTTGATCTTCTTTATTTAGTTGTTGAGTTGAATTTTGATTCTTTAGTTTTGAGAAATGGCAGAAATGTTTATCCTTTGTTTTACTTAGTTGAGTGAACGAAAATGAAACAAAGGAGATATATACATATTTATAAGAAGGCATAGCACTGTACACAGCCACCTATTTTCACATTTTTCCTTTGCTTTGATTTATTTTCTAATTCTTTGGTCAGCCATCTTTACCTTGACCTGAAATGATCTTTGAAATTTGAAGTGATTTATTGAAATAGAAGTGATTTAAAAAAGAAGAATTGACCTTTTATGTGCTTAAGTAGATAGGTATTAAATGTGTGTGTTCCCCTTCATGTTTACATGCATATCCATTCATATGTATATACATATCTCCTACATATGTATACACATTATACTTTGTCTTATTGCCTTACATACACACAAATATTCATATATTTTTTTCCATGGTTAATCCTATATGTTTTACTTTATATTACATACAACAATATAAGTTACTTATATACTTTTATTCCTATCCTCAAACATATGTTTTCATCATTTATACCATATTCATTTTTACATTGTCATGATTACCCTTTTATTATATATATTTAGATGTACAAATATTTATTTATTTCCACAAGCATTGTTGTTATAATATGTATACATACTTTGATGTTTTCACATACCTTTCATATACATTTCTTATGTACATTTTGATATTACATATATATTTATTCATACCTTTACAAACTTTCCTATATTTTTCTTCATATGATATATATACACATATATATATTATTTGTATACTTATATTTACTATCAAATGCCATAAGGCTTGTATAGATCTATTTATATATTTTTGGATGTTTTATCTTAGTTTAAATAGTGGAGTATACACACACACAGGTATATATATATATATAATTTATTTTCTTTCCTATAGGATTTTTCATATCCAGAGATTTTATAATTAAATATTTATTATAGTTCCCAAATCAATTTATATATATATTCCGATATTTCTTTAATTATCAGAAATTTATTTGTTCAACCAATCAAAATTAATATTCCGAAAATTTCAAATCAGTTAATTACCCAATTAACAAACGTTAAAAATCCGGGTCGTCACATTCCTTCCCCCTTTAGAACTTTTCGTCCTCGAAAAGGAACAAAGCGAGAATCTTAATTTTCTGTTTATCTTAGTTAAATTAATCTTTAAACATTTTAACTCTTTTACTCTTTTATTATATAAATTTTTAAACATTAAAAAAATCACATAATATTACCAAACTAGCTTTATATAAAATACTTTTTATAACTCGATGTCTAAACAAGTCCATCCTTGTTCTCATAGAAATTCAGTCAAACGTTGATCAGGCGCAGGGCTAAAAATCTATAAGTACTTAGTAAACCCATTTTCAACACCCAGTGAAAATACTTGGAAAACATTTTTTTCTCCTTTTTGTGAGAAAGCCCTGTAAATCATCACCCCCTCCATGGATCGCAGTTAGCCCGATGATTACGTCGCCATCCCGGCGAAAACCATAGAAAACTGTAGGAATCCGCACCCCTCGATTACACCATGGAACCGCCATAGATCACAGCTACACCCAGGGTTACGTTGCCATCACGGCAAAAACCATGCAACTGTAGGCATCAACGCTCTCGAATTTCGCTGCCAAATGAAACTTCACCACATAGATCGCAGACTACATCAGTCGAGTCCCAATGTAGCCTGTAGGCACTCACTGTCACACGACTTTCGCTATGGACCACATAGATCGCAATCTACCGATGTTACGTCGCTCTCCTAACGAAATCAAACGTAGACTTTAGGCAATCGCTGCCTCTTGACTTACGCTATGGAAACGTAGTAGATCGCAGTTACACCAGAGTTACACTGCCGTCACAGCATACCCCCAATGTCTCTGTAGGCATCAGCGCCCTCGACTTTCGCTACCCCAATCATCATCCACAGGAACTACAGTTTAGTCCGGACGTCCTCTGGGATCAAATTTTAGAACCCCCCTTAGGGCTCAAGGCAGAACCACCTAGTGGATCTCCTACTATAAGTTTCAACTCTAAATGGGAGCGCCTTTTTCCCCATTGCATTCTCAAAACATTTTATACTATACACATATAGTACCTTTCAAATCATACTCTTATATGTATCACAAATAAATCCCATTTACACAAAATCGATATCCCAAAATCGATAGTTCTCAAACTTGGCTTTCCAAATTCCCAAAATTGATTTTTCCCAAAATCAAAAGCCTTTCAAAATCAATAGGTTCCAAAAACCTTTTCAGTTCCATTCCCATAAATCATTCTTATATATATAAGATTCAACTTGAATAATTTTCAGATCACTTCATAAATTCCATTTTATATTTCAAACATCTTTCAAAGGTCACTTCTTCTGGTTATAGATTCAACAAGGGGAGTTTATCATATATAACAAATATACATATGTAACTTTATTTATGCCAAATCAACATTCAAGTTCGATTTCCTTTATAAGTTATTTGCCACATTACTTACTCTTTATGAAGTGAGTTTCAGTTATAATACTATCCAATTTCAAATCACCATATTTCCTCAAATATATTATTCCACTCTACAATCATTTCTACTTCAATATCCGATTTCGCTTTCACTTCCCAATTGCTTCAATTTCCATTTGGGTTATAACTTCAAAATTTGTATTTAGGTCCATGATTTTTTTTGATCATGGGGAACCTTAAGATCATGGTATTCATTGATACTCACTTAAGTAAACCCCACGCCGTGTGTCTACCCCGCTTTTATTTAGTCGTCGCACACGGATGCGTAACGTTGAAACTCCCACTGATGGTTTGGCGCTGGGATTCGAACCTGCCCGGACGCAGTTTTGACCAGTTTAGGTCCATGATTTAACATAACCAATTTCCATTTTGACCAGTTTTAATTTAGAAAATAGGTTAAATAGTTTAAAATTGTTAAATAGTTAAATGGTTGTAAAATAGTTAAATAGTAAGTATAAGATAGTTTGGGTATTAAGAAGAAGGGTTTGTATAGTAAATAGTTGGGAAAACCAAATAGTTTGAGTATTTAAGAAAATAGATTAGAGGCCGTTTATATTAAAATAATTTATTTGAAAATAGTTTCAAGGTCAAACTAGTTCAGTTCCCAAACTACACTTCTACCAATTTCAATTTCCATTCCCTTTTAAACTGATTCAATCCAGATTCCCATTCGAATTAACTTCAATTCTCTTTTTAATTCAAATCAATTCCCATTTGATTTCAATTATTTCAACTCTGATTACAATTTCAATTCAATTTCAAATTTGAACTAATTTCAACTTCGATTACAATTCCAATTAATTCAATTTAATTTCACCTTTGAATTAATTTCAATTTCATTCTCCAATTTTAATCTATCTTGATTTGTATAAGTTCGAGTTCGGTTTTCAAAATACCGATTTAATTACTTAAATCGAATTACCCTTTAATATTTAATTTAACAACCCAAGTCTTTAAAATAATTTAATTATGAGCCAATTCCAAGTATTCATTTTAAATTGCTGTTACTTAAACTTATTTTCAAAGTTTGAGTGAGAGTTCAAATCTGTTTAAACAATTTAATCTTCGGGATCCAATTTATTACCCAATTTTACTTCAACTTGAAACCCCATTTCTTTACAAATTTCGGTTGACAAATTCCTTGTTAACATTTTAACTTAAGTTCAAAATGATTCCCTTTCCACAAATTCAACTTTATTTCCAAGAATCAAAATCTTTTAAATAGTTTCAAAATAAAGTTTTTATTTCCATTTCATTTCAGCAATGGATGTATATCTTTTCAATCCATTTTTTAATTTACTCGAAATAGTCCAATTTACAGTTTTTATACACCGTAAATAACAAACATGTTGATAACAAGATATATCAAGGTAAATAAACATCCAAATTACCTAAAACACCAATCAAAAGCATCGACCACCAATTTTCAGAATTCAAGACTCTTTTTATTTCAAAAGCTGTTTGAAATCATTCATACACAACCCCTTATCAAATCCATACTTTTCTTTCCCATTTAATCTATTTAACTTCCCTAAGTTAAATCTTAATTTCACCTTGAAATTTCCCATTTCAGATTATAAGCTCAAAACTTATTTATCTTACCCTGAGTTAAATTTCCAATTCATTTAATCCATTTAACTTCTCAATTTAATTTTTTCACTCCAAATTTAATTTTTTTTATCACTATCCCTTCCCATTTATAAGTTCAAAAACTTATCTTTCTTAGGGTTATACTTCACATTCTCAGGGGGATTTCAGAATTCAAAACATCAATATTTATTTCAAATCAACTTTTAATCATATATATCCACATATATATACATATTTACCCTCCAACATATCAAACCACACTTTACATTTTAAACCATTCTTTGTTTTTACTTAAAAACAAATTCCTCCAGAATTTCAAAACAAATTCATCTTCCAACCACTCTTGTTTTTAAAACAAAGATTTCTATCTTCAAAAATATTCTAAATAATATTATCTATTATTGTTTCCTTAAACACTTTGAAACAATTTCAAAACCTTTTTCTAGGCTTAGATTTAAAACTTCACAATTTAAATCCATTTCAATTTATAAGTCACATTTATAAATTCAACCTAGATAATTTCACTTCCTTAAAACATTTCACTCTGTTCCATCGTTGTTTATTCTGTAATAAACATCCTTTACAATAACCAATTTTAGGATAAAAATCAATATTATCATATTCAGGGGCCAACACACCATATATTCCATCATAATTTACTTGAGCAATATAATCAGGGTAACTTATTTCAAGTACTTTGAAAATTCCTTTTAAATTTTTAGGGATTTAAATTCAGGGTTTAAATCCATTTTTAACTTAACTTGTTTGTATAGTTAATCCTTACCCAAATTTCTATTTCGTTATATGTGTTTTCCACTTAAATTTTATAATCTTATTTAACTTTAATAATAACAACCAATTTCCTTAATATGCTATAATAATTTGGAAAACTATTGCTTCATATATCAAAATATAACTTATATAGAAATCATTTTTTTTAAATCATTTTAAAAATATTTTATAAGAAAATAACAAGTACGCCCTCATATAATACTCTCAACTCATTCTAGGGCACTACTGACCCTATCTCTAATGAGTAGTCCATACCAGAGCCAAGGTTCTTGCTTAACCTTTCAGCTCTGATACCACAGTGACAGCCCGAAAGATTTTCGACCCCGAAAATCGATACTAATACGTTCACTGTATAGAGTGCCAAGAAATCGAGTGCTGGAAACCCCAGACTGTTGGGGTTAAAAAGAAAACGAGGTAGAAGAAGAAAAGGAAAACAACAGCACAGAATCTCACAATCGCAGCGGAACAAAATATAATATACAAATAGCAGCATTTTATACAAGAAAAGCTATAACTGTCAATATACATGTAAAATATCAGAGTACAACAAATCCAGACAGTTATAATAATGTGTCCTCAACTACTGTCTATATATTCCATAATACACTGCGGAAAATAATAATTACGTCTCTGACATCCGGCTCGTCTCCTGAGCTCCAAAACGTCCTAACCTGAAAATCTGTAATACTCGGTCTGATCCGAGCATTACAATAAGTAACACCCGAGTCAGGCTGGAAACCAGCGTGAGTAAACCCATCTAATATGAAATACTTAAGTTATAAAGTTTCTTTGAAAACCAGTGTAACTCGTCCAACATTACGAGTTCTTATCTTGTTATAACCAACGCTTGTTGCTAAATCCATTATTAAAATCATATCTAAGTGGAGTTACTTATTCAAAATAGTCGGATTTACTTAATTTATTCAATTCCAGTCTATTTTATTCTACAAATCAAACCCGTAAAGATTGTAGTATTTATTAAATCGAAGTGGCTCTGGATAACGTAGATATCCGATCCCGGTCTCCTCAAATCTAACCGCCATCTTTTTAAGCCAAGTTGTTTTTAACAAAACAATTCAATTTTCAGAATGTCAATATTCACATAAAAATTCCATCACAATATCTATTGAAATAAAACGTCCCACATTCTATATTTAACTGTTTATATCAGGTTATTTCATATAACAGAATAACTGGAAACAACATACTAGAGAAACAAAGCAATCCAATGTACTTAATCCAGTTTAACTATTCATAGACTAGATTAACAAGTCACACAAACCGTTAATTTACTTTAAAACAGAATTTATTAATTATTTTCAAAACATGTTTAATTATTATTAAACTAATTACAAAACATTTTATTTTATTCTAATTAAATATCTGGAACTAATTAATAATTAACGAGTATAATTAACTTAAGACTTTTAATAATTTAAAGGTTTAGACCATTTTATTTTATCATTAACTATTAACTAATTACAACTATTTATTTTCTTTAATAAACCTTAGTAATTAATAAATAATTAACATATATATAATTACCTTAACTTAATTAATTTAAGTTAAATTATTTTATTTATCCTAGCCATTACTAATCCTAAGGTTTAAGTTAACTTAAGGTTTTAAATTACTTAATTTATATAACCAAAAACTAATTACTTTGAAACCATTTTCTTTTCATTTAAAAACTTTTATATTATATTTTTTTTATTTTTTATTTTCAATCTCGGCCCATAAGCCCAAAGCTCCAAACCCAGAAACCCTTCCCTACTACTCTTCTTTCTCTTTACCTTATCCTTACTTCCTAAAATCAACTGCTCCTTCCTGATATCCCAACACCGTGTGCACGTGCACACGCGACAAGAGGCACGACCATCACCACCGGCACCTTCCCCAAACCACTTTTGCCACCCTCGCCACTCTCGGCTACCCAGAACTCCTCGAAACCCCCGAAAGCAAAAACGAGAAAATGCCATCACCTGATAGTAAAACCCACATTCAAATCCACCTCGCACCGCCACCGCTGACCACCAAAGACCACGCCGTTCCACCTTAAGCTGCGCCTGACTCCCAGCTCCCTTTTCCCCCTCTTCCGAGCCACCTCGACGCCTCCACGACGTCACAATCGAGCGGAAACCCACCTCGACCAAAACACTCCTAAAACCCTATCTCGCCTCCGGCTCGACGCCTCGTTCACCAGAAAATTTCCCTACTATTTTTCCTGAGACCCCCATCCCCTCGGCCTCCTCTAGCGAGAATCCCGACCTCCAACCATGTCCCGATCGCCGTGAATTGGCCAATGAACTAATTCCAATCATCACCCGATTTCACTCTAAATACATAGTTTAAAATCACGAGACCACCACCAAAATTCGTTATTTCCAAAACCGATCATGCCTATGTAAATGAAAACGTGAATTAAAATGATCGATGTTCCCTGAAATACTGGTTGACTTACTTCATTCCTTCTTTACAGTATTTCTACCAAATAATAAATCATGAAATTGTTTTTAAAATTTAGTAAATACTAGTACAAGAAAAATCCCTTCAGACACCAGGAGCTAAAAACTGTATAGATGAAGAGAATTGGATTTTAGAAGTGTTCGAACATGGTAGAAACAAGAAGTCAGAGGCAAAACATGTATACAGGCATTTACATGCTTTCATACCCAGGCATACATACATTTCCTTCTATGCAGCACATATTCAAGGTTGCTATTTCTGTTTTATTTCCAACATAATCACAGATTTATGAAAAGAATTTTTTTTTGAAAAAGGTTTACTCACCTGTAAAAGCCTTTGAACAGAGGAAACAATGTCCTGATTCTCAAAAGCCGCGAGCTTGCTTTTTGATCTTGATCTTCTTTATTTAGTTGTTGAGTTGAGTTTTGATTCTTTAGTTTTGAGAAATGGCAGAAATGTTTATCCTTTGTTTTACTTAGTTGAGTGAACGAAAATGAAACAAAGGAGATATATACATATTTATAAGAAGGCATAGCATTGTACACAGCCACATATTTTCACATTTTTCCTTTGCTTTGATTTATTTTCTAATTCTTTGGTCAGCCATCTTTACCTTGACCTGAAATGATCTTTGAATTTTGAAGTGATTTATTGAAATAGAAGTGATTTAAAAAAGAAGAATTGACCTTTTATGTGCTTGAGTAGATAGGCATTAAATGTGTGTGTTCCCCTTCATGTTTACATGCATATCCATTCATATGTATATACATATCTCCTACATATGTATACACATTATACTTTGTCTTATTGCCTTATTGCCTTACATACACAAAAATATTCATATATATTTTTCCATGGTTAATCCTATATGTTTTACTTTATATTACATACAACAATATAAGTTACTTATATACTTTTAATCCTATCCTCAAACATATGTTTTCATCATTTATACCATATTCATTTTTACATTGTCATGATTACCCTTTATTATATATATTTAGATGTACAAATATTTATTTATTTCCACAAGCATTGATGTTATAATATGTATACATACTTTGATGTTTTCACATACCTTTCATATACGTTTATTATGTACATTTTGATATTACATATATATTTAGCCATACCTTTACAAACTTTCCTATATTTTTCTTCGTATGAGTATATACACACACACACACACACATATATATATATATATATATTATTTGTATACTTATATTTACTATCAAATGCCATAAGGCTTGTATAGATCTATTTATATATTTCTGGATGTTTTATCTTAGTTTAAATAGTGGAGTACACACACACACAAATATATATATATAATTTATTTTCTTTCCTATAGGATCTTTCATATCCAGAGATTTTATAATTAAATATTTATTATAGTTCCCAAATCAATATATATATATATTCCGATATTTCTTTAATTATCAGAAATTTATTTGTTCATCAAATCAAAATTAATATTCCAAAAATTTTAAATCGGTTAATTACCCAATTAACAAACGTTAAAAATCCGGGTCGTCACAGATAGGATGCATTATCTGTGACTGCCACATGGAAAATAGTTTATCAAATGGATAGACAAAGCGAAACAAATATATTAGATATAATATAATAATACATATCCATTCATTGAGGCCTACCTCTTTGTTTGATTTAGGACGACCGATCAAGAAGATATTGGAATGTGGATCTAAAATTGCTCCAAGTGAAAGTGGAAGATCGAAAGTTAGGAGGGTATACCCTAGGAGAAATAATGTAGTTTGTTATATATCCTAACTTAAAACCAATCTCATTTGAAATAAAGAATGATTTTGGTGTTTTTTTCTATAATATATAATTTTATATTGTGATATAAATTGTTATTTTTTATGTAGCAAGCTGGTTTTATAGTGGACCGTCCACATTTATTACTAAACAACAATTACAAAACAAGAAAGAAAAAAAGAAAAGAAATTTACAATAATATTACAAAGCCGGAAAAGACAAAATGAATCGGCCTATAGTAAAAATTCACTTAATGCTCTGGCAAACGAAGTATTAAATCGAATTTAAACCCTAAGCGCGCCTTAATTTTGCAAAATTTTATGAAGCAGAGAAGATATAGGAAGACTAGTGCCCTTAAAGAATCTCACATTCCTTTCCTCTCATATCTCCATTAGAACCTTCTTTAGCAATCTGAGGAGGGTGATCGAGGCAGGTGATCTCCATCTTGTTGCTTTGTAAATATTAGCTAGAGAACGAAGGTTGTAGTGATTCAGTAATCTTTACCAAAATTTATGCACATACAAGCAGTTAAAATCTAAATTCCGTATATTTCCAGGAGCTCGTGTGCATAGGAAGCAGCTTGAAGAATTGATGGTTTTCTATGTAGCAGATTATCCTAAGTGTGAATCGCAACATTAACAAGCTACCTTAGGTTTTGAGCCTGATTTCCATATATTTTTGTACCATGGGAAACTGTTGAGTTATTGATTTTTCAACATGGCTTCATACACAATAGAAATGGAATGACTGCCTTTACTATTCCAATGCGTATTCATATTTGACAATGGGGTGAAGGGGTTTTAAATTGTATATCATAAATTTTTGACAATTGTAGAGCTAGCATGAGGTAAAATAATTGACCTATAGTGAAAATAATCATCAGCTAAAGCTATCTTAGGGATTCCAAAATTGGCACGCAGTTTATAATCTATTAGTGTAGAGAGAATAATTCCAGACTTACTCAAGCGAGAGTGCCAAAAGGACGGAAGAATATTGCATCTGATCATGGAAAGACATTTATTTCTGATCTTTATGATGCTTCTCCAAAAGAAACTAGTACCCAAAGGAATTTCCATTATCTAGAAAATCTTATGTTTCAAATTATTATGCAGATTCCAAGTAGCCCATAAACCGTTACTTTAATTAAGAATCTAATTAACATAGTGAGATTTTGCTACTTGATTCCATATCTTCAGGTTAAGAATGCCCACGTCCCCAAATTTGCATGGTAACTGAGTTCTTTTGAAACCTATAGGACAATTTTTTGGAATAAGGGTCTCCATGTTATAAGAAGTGATTAAAGGCCCTACTCAACATCGAGACCAGTTTATTTGGAATTAAAAAACACTAAAATAGTACATATATATGGCTATAGCTACATTTTGATGATCATAAGTGTAACAATCCGCATATATTACAATTATATATTTAAATGTTTTATTTAAATATAGCATCGTTAGTTGAATTTAAAGTCCTAAATGTGACTTTTTGTAAACAGTCGAATTTAGACTCGAGACCACTTCCATTGATTTTAAAATGACGTTTACAACTTGTTTGAGTATAAACATTGATGTGTTTGGAGTTGATTAGGATTTTGGTATTTTGTTTGGGCTTTGGGTTGTGTTCTAGCTCACTAACCGAACAAGAGAACCCAAACTCTTCTTCCTAATAACTCCCACTCCACTCCTCTTCATTCATTCATTCCACTCATAATTTCCTAACACTCAAGCCCTAGGAAGAATGGTGGGAAGAGGAAATTAAAATTCCTAAGCCCTAGTTTCTTTTAGGAATTCAAGTTCTAGTTCCAAAATCAAGGGGAAGCTTAGGTAAGCATCCTCTTCATCTTCTCCATCTCAATCCCTCTCTAATTTTCATAATTTCTTATAACTTAACTTAGGAAATATTTTTATATGATCATAGATTGGAGCTTCTAGAGTTGAGATTGAAGTGGAGTTGATCTTTCCTTGTTTTAGAGCTTCTCATTCTTTGTTTTGAGTTTAAAGGTGAGTTCTTGAACTCACATATATGTCTATAACTTTCATTGTTGTTAGGCGTGAATTCCTAACATCTATTTCATGTTCAATTGCTTTTGATTTGAGTTGTTTTGGTGAATTTTCCAATTTTGTTTTTTGAAGTCAAAATCTTTAAAGATCCTATCTTGGATGTTTGGATATGTTGTTTGAGGTGTATCGAAGAGCCTATAGGACTGGGTTGTCGCTTGGCATAAATCCCTAGCCTCCATCGCTCATCCGATCGCCTCCGAATTGATTTGGCCATCATTGGCCTAGGAAAATTATGCCCAGGCCCATGCCCAGGCAACCAGACGTCTGGTTGAAAAATCCAGACGTTTGGTAGGGGCTTCTGGAAGAATAATTAAAACGATAGAGAAATAAAAAAATGGCAGAGCCAAGATCCAGACGTCTGGTTAAAACCAACCAGACGTCTGGTAGGCTTCAGGGAAGAAAAAGAAAAAGGAGAAAGAAATTATAAAATTCCATAACCCCAGGTCAGACGTCTGGCTAAACCTACCAAACATCTGGTACTGTTCTATTTTGCCTATTTTTGAGTGGATTTCCAATCTTTATCGATTTTTGTTGATCCGGTTAGTTGTTGTCATTTATTATCGACTTTGATGACTTCTTTTCTAGATTTATGGTAATATTCATTTGATGGATTTGATATCGATTTTTATGGTTTTAATTCACGTCATCGAATGTGGATTTTGGTGATAGATTGTTTTTACAATCATTTCTGTGTTTTGTCACTTTAAAATACAAAGGATTTTATACTAGTAGTAAATACTCAAACTCTTTCACGAAAATGATTTCAACATTACTTTTAATACATAGCTCGTTTTTAAATCCGTTTTCCAATCTATTAGTATTTACAAACCTTTACCTCATTTGTATGAGAAATCCAATTAAACGGACTGAGCAAAACAAGTAGTATGAAACGCTTGCGTTTACTTCGTCGGTTAATTCTTGGAATTGTTCGATTGAAATCTCATGACAATTTTCGAGTGAAAACCTACAATCTGTTCGTAAATATTTAAGTTAAGCTAGTGGTTATGGGACATGAAGCTAAACTCATTTATTTACTAGCTTAGTGTAATTTACACTTATCGATCAACGATGATCATTTTATGGTTTAGACTAGCGATATGCGATGTCTCTTTGTCCACGTGGGGGACTATACCCCGTTCTATAGAGCTTCAGCTCAATTTGGTGGGGTAGAGACCCATGGTCTTTTGATCGCTCGTGGAGCAATCGACTCAATGAGTCTGTGCATGGGGCATATCTTTTTAGGTGCATCGATGTTCGGCTCAATCGAGTTTCTGTCCATGGGGCGTATCTTTTTAGGTACGTCGATGTTTGGCTCATTACGGGTTAGCGACCCATGGAACAGCGTCCCGTTTGTGATACACGTGTTGGTGAGTTTTCATGCTCCCATTTGTGATAGGCCTCCCCCTTTGTGTTTTCTGGATTTCTAATTATTGATTTCAAGAATTTGTGTTTCACCAATTTTTGCGATTTGTATTGATATGTTTTGATATTTGAGGTTTGGTGAATAAGCTAAAGAATATGATGTTCTTTTGGATATTTGAGGAGATTTGAGATATTACGTGATTTTCATTGTTATCAAATATATACTTGTCACAGTATGACATTATTGTTATCATATATTTTTGTCATATCTCTTATCATATCTCATCATATATGATATTTATAGCTAGACTGATCCATTTATTATTTTTCTTCTTAAATAATACTCGGGTCAGACCGAGGTGTTTCAGGTACTTCCACTTGACTTCTTAGCAGGGTCTAGCTTCTGACTTTTGGCTAACTGCTTTAGCTCATTAGTTTTTATTTTTGTACATTCGAGATAGAAACTACTTGATGTATACTTATTCTTTTGTCTAGTAGTTGTACCTATTCTTTTGTGATGTAGTGGATCTTGTAAGACCACTACTTTGATGTTCACTTTTATGTGTTATATTCATATCTGTTTTCGCCTTGGTGATATGAATATCTGTGACTAATTTTGTGTTATGCTTATTTTATATTTGTTTCCGAAGGCCATATAGCCACTGTGTAGTAGCTTTGAGTTTGTATTTGATATGTCAGATTTCCTCTTGAAATGAAAAGCATGACCTTCTATCTGGCATATCGGTACTCGCACAAATCAATTACATAGATGGTCGCTCCTCAACAGCCTTATTCTTCGTGCTAGTCGAGGCATTACCCTATAGTGTTCTTGGCTAGTGTGAGTATAGAGGTGGGGCGTCACAGTAAGTCTTGCTGCCTGAGATAAACTGCTGCTTGGCATTGTATTTAACTCAGAAACAATTTTTTCAAATAAAGGCAAGTATTGTGTAACGACCCGTATTTAGCTACTTTAAATTATTAAATTTAATGTAATTATTAAATAAAAATAGTTGAATATAAAAGTTTAATTATTTTGAATGTATGTTATTGGATATGAACTTGAATAAAATTTTGAGATAAACTAATTTCGAAGATTTAAGTAATAACAAGTATTGAAAGGAAATGCTATGTATTGAATGTGTTTACAATCAATAGTTGGATTAAGGAATAAATGTTGAATTCAGTAGATGGAAATAAAGTGATTGATTGATAACTAAAATTCATTTAAAATCTAATATTGAAATTTGTTGAATATTGAACAATTAAATTGTTTAAATTTAATATTGGAAATTATATGAATAATTGAAATCTAAATATAATATGATTGAAAATGATATCGGAAGTTGATGTAAATTTTATTTAAACAACAATGAAGATTATTAGCATTTAAAATTGGATTTAAAGGTGAATAATTAAAAATTGGAAATTTTATATTATAATCGAGACGTTAAAATAGCGATCCGGGGCACAGTTTCAGATTTCGACGAAACCAGTTCCATTGGATCCGTAATAGTGTATTATTATCGGATTTCAAATTTCGTAATATTTGGAGTTATCGTTTGGTCGTACGGGATAGAAATACATAGAAATTAATATCAAAATTTTAATATAATAATTAGGTCCAAAAAGTTATCTTCTCCATACAATCGAATTAGGACTTGAAACCTTTCCGATTATGTTCGGAATAGGAGTATAATATTATAAACGCCTAGTGGCATGCTTCGTTAGGGATTCAGAATTTAAATTACGGAATCGAGATAATTTGAAATTTAAATAATATATATATATATTCATTGACTTGACCTCAGCTTCTTTTATTTCATTTCAAGTCACTGTAGCAAGCCACCTACAAGCCAACATCACTTCCCTTCCTTATTTTAAATAGCATGCAACTATACAGTAGAAGCCAGTAGAAGAAAAATAAATCAAAACTTTAAAAAAAATTCTTTCTCTTAATTACTCGGTGAAAAATTCTCAAATTTATTTCAAAAATCATGATTTTGTATTCTCTTCAATCTGGTATGGCTTTTGTGTGGTGCGGATTTGAGTTTGGTTGATCAACGTTGATGGCGTGGGTGTGTTTGTGACTATGGATTGGATTTTCTCCGGTTTTGATCGTCGATTCGACGAACGGAGTGTAGATTTGGACTCAGGAAGGTGAGGAGCAGCCGTGGGTGAAGTTTGGGGTGGTGCGGCCTTGATACAGGGGGCTCGACATATGGACGGTGGCAACAGGAGGTGTTAGGTCGCGATTTGCTTTGGGGTTTTGGTCGTGGTGGTAAGGTGATAGGCAGGTGGAGGTCGATGTGGGGAAGTCATTGGCGAAGTCGAATCTTGTTTTCGTGCATAATTTCGCCGTATCATAGCTCGCGTGCACACGGCTTTTGGGTTGGAGCACGTTTCTTGCACATGCATAAGAAAAGGAGGAAGATGCAGTAGGCGGGTCTGGGTGCTTTTGCTCGTTTGGGCCTTGGGCCATATATAAAATAAAGAAGGAAAGAAGAGGAAAAAACAAAAGTTTTAAACTGGAAGGTGAAACAGAGGAAAGGGGGAAGAAGTTGACGTGTGGGATTGGTGGGCCGGGACGCTTTTGGGTATGGATTTTGTTTTTAAAATAAAATTGTGTTTGATTTAATTATATTATATCGATGAACTAAGAAATTATACAACTCTCTCATACGAGATTGGAATTGGACGAAGCAAACGGCGACGGAATCGTGGCGATGAGTACTTCATTATGGAACTGATTTGGAGTCATTTGGAGCTAGTTAAAATTTTGGGTTAAATCGAACGTCATTTGATTTAATTAAAAATTGAAAACTCAATGTGAGTGTTTTATAACGCTCAACGTACTAGAATATTTTTATGCTAGTTAAATTTGAATTTGTGAAGTGATATAAATTTATTGATTGTTGTTTGATAAATTTAATTGTCATCTAAACTGTCATTAAATTAACTGTTAAAAATTAAAATTGACAGTCAAATTTGAAATAGGAATTTAATTGCCAGTAAAACACCCGATTTTAATAACTATGAGATTGTTGTGAATTATATTGACGGTTTGGATGATTGATTGCGATGGATGCTATTGGTTGATATTTTGGATGATTTGGATATTTATTTATTCTGATATATCCTATTATCACCATGTATATTATTTACATTATATAAACTGTAAATTGAATTATTTTGAATGAATTAAGAAATAGGTTGAAATGATATATACCTATGATATTTATTTTTGATTGAAATGATATATATACATCCCAGAAATTAAATTGAAACAACTGATCACTTGGCCATAGGATAGAAAATTATATACGGACACCGGATTGGTTAAATTAAATAATTTTTTTAAAGTCTTGGTTTTGAGATTATTTATTGATTTTGAATTTAAAGAAATGAAAATCAAATTTATGAAATTTGAATTAATCACGAATTCGAGTTTGAAATGTTGAAATTAATTTTGGTTAAAAGAAATTGTTTTAATAATTGAAGTTGAGATTTTGAAGTTATAATCGAAATATGATTGAATTTCATAAATCGAATTGTTTTAAAAGATTGGATTTTTGTTCGAACCTTGAATACTGCTGAGTAAAAGTGATATAAAACGATATTTCGAAATTGAGCTCGGAATTGAATTACATTTGAAAATTTGGATTTTAAATTGAATATTGAAGGTAAATTTGATTAAGTGTTTTAAATCGATATTTTGGAAATCGAACTTGGAATTGATATAAATCGAAATGGTTTAAATTGAGAATTGAATTGAAATAAATTCAAATTGGAATTGAATTGAAATAAATTCAAATTGGAATTGAATTAAATTAATTGGAGTTGAGATCAAAATTTAATTAATTTGAAATCGAATTTGAATTGAAATAGAAATTGAATCGATTGAATGGAAATTGGAATTGATTCTAATTGGGAAGTGAATCGATTTGACTTTGAAGCTTTTTCAATAAAAAAAATTAGTATAAACTGTTTAAAATCTATGTTCTTTAAATATTCAAATTATTTTGGTTTTCCAAATTATTTTACTATACAAACCATTTTAATATTTAAACTATTTTATATTAAACTATTTTAACCATTTAAACTATTTTAACTACTTTAACCATTTAAACTTTTTCAACTATTTTAACCATTTAAACTATTTTTAACTATTTTAATTGTTTAAACTACTTTAAAACTGTTCAAACTATTTTCTAAAAATTCAAACTGGTTAGAGTGGATTTGTTTATATTTAAATCTTGGATTTAAATACGAATTGAGTTAAAATGAAGTTATAACCCAAATTGGAATTCGAAATGATTTTGGAAACGAAATCGAGATATTGAGGCGAAAATGATATTGAACTGAAATAGTATATTTTGTGTAAATTTGATGATTTCGAAATGGATTTGATTTTGAAGCGAAGATGATATTTTTATATCAAGTACGAATTGTTTTCGAAATTTAAAAGAACCAACCCTGGATAGGAGATGTGGAAACCCGTAAGCATCTCTGACGCTATTACACTCATGTTATATGAGATATCGATTTGACTTACAAAAGAATATTTTAGTCCTGACTCGAGTGTTTTGTCTTTTCATTACGCTCGGGTCAGCCTTGAGTTTTTCAACTTATTGAAGATTTATTCTGGAGGACGAAGACGAAGATTTGGTATATTATTACTATTATTAGTCCTGCATCATGTTGTCTGCTGCATTATTTATTTATCTCTGATGTATATATATATAACTCTGATGAATGTTGTATAGATTACAATTAAATGTATTGTATAAACATCTTCATGAATTGTTTATTTGATTATTATATTTTGTCATTTTGCTGCGAGATTTTATGTTTGTTTTCTTCTTCTTTTCTTATTTTTTTTAATTAACCCCATTGATTATCTATGTTCCGGATTGTTTAAGTTGGACATGTGTGGATAATTGTCAATTTAAACCTTTCGAAATGTGGGTCGTCACAGTTGGTATTAGAGCTTTGGTTTAGCGATAACCTTAGCTTTGTGGGGTAACTCGTTAGAGATAGGGTCAGTAGCACCCTAGAATGAGTTTGAGTGTATCAATAGATATGAGCGCGTATTAGTTAGTGATATAAAATTGTTTTATATTGTGTTGGTTGATCTATTGAGTAACTTATGGATTCTGGTCAATATGAGTAATTAACGTTATTGATAGGGATCTCTAAACACTTGAACAGAACAATTCGATATAGTATTGTTTTGAAATTGGGTGAATGAAATAATTTTACCCTGATTATATTTTATATAAAAAGGAATAGTTTTCAAAAATTATTATGGTTTATATAGCTTGTTTGGTTGTTATGAATGATAGTATTGATTATTATCATTAATTGGTTATTGTGTTGTAATAAAAGAGGTTTATTACAAAATAAACAATGATAAAACAATTTGTGGAATGTTTTAAGAAGTGAAATTATGTTAGTATATTTTATAAATGTGATTTATAAATTAAAATGAATTTAAATTAAGAAGTTTTGAATTTAAGACCCGAGAATTTTTGAAAATGGTTTTCAAGTTTTGAAAAATATAGTGATATTAGTTGAAAATATTTATGAAAAATATTTTTAAAAGGATTTTAAAAGGAATGAATTCAGTACTCCCCTCTTCTGTCGTTGGAAAATAATTTCGATGATGACTGCGCAACATCATCGACGTTCATTTTCGAGTCTCAAAGTGGGGGAGACTTCTGAGAAGCTCTGCTATGAAATTGTTTTGACAAATAGATTTTGGTTTAAACTCCAAAAGTATGATTTGATATTTAAAAGAGATAAGTATATATACTTATTTCAAAGGGGCATTTCACCAGAAGGACAAACTTTGCAGTCCAATTAATTTCTAGGACACACATCTGAAATAATTACTTTCAAGGCCAAAGTCAGCAGAATAATTACTTTCAAGGACAAAGTCAGCTGTCTAATTACTTTCAAGGACATAATTTCATAGGTTTTTAGACCCTAGAAACTAATTATTTTACGTATTGTCCTTAAAAGTAATTATTTAGTTGTGTGTCCTAGAAATTAATTTCACTTGCTAAAGAGGCCCTTATGGGTAATTCCCACTATTTCAAATGATTTGAAATGTACCCGGTGTTTAAAATTTTAAGTTCTGTTAATTAATAATCTTCAAATTATTTGAATGAAATGAAATATTTGAATAATCAGAACTTATAGAATAAGAGGATTAAGAAATCTAAGCTAAATGTTTTAAGAAACATTAGATTTGAAGTGTTCAACTCTTAAATTGAAAGTAAAGAAAATTTAAACAAGTTAAAATTGTGAACATTCTAATTAATTGGTATAATACCAAATTGCATTCTAATAACATATAATAAGACTTACCAAATGTTAAAAATTAAAATGGTGATTTGGATATGTAATGGGATATTATACAAGTAAACAAAAGCTAAAAGTAATTAAAATGTATATAAATGGGAATTTAGTTGTAATAAT
Source organism: Allium fistulosum (assembly GCA_030737815.1). Taxonomy (NCBI): domain Eukaryota; kingdom Viridiplantae; phylum Streptophyta; class Magnoliopsida; order Asparagales; family Amaryllidaceae; genus Allium; species Allium fistulosum. The sequence continues at coordinate 133,001,779 of CM060903.1, read as the reverse complement.
AAATGCTATATAGCTAATTGGTATATTATGAAATGATTAATGACTAAATGGAATAAGTAAGTGAACTTAAGAAAGAAGACACATGAATTAAATAATATCTTTGTAAATTGGCTATAGAATTAAATATAAACTTGCAAAGGAATTGTGAAATTGAATTTGTAACTTTTGAGATAATTGCAAACTTAGATAAAGCCATATATAAGAAGTTGGACTTTTATAGAAAGATTATAAACTAAAGTGATGATTAATAAAATGTTTCACAAATAAATTTTTTGTTAAAGGAAATTATGAAAATGAATGTAAATGAAAAGAATTTGGTGTAACTAAGAATCAATTGGAATAAATATGTAAGTTTTACATATATTATTTTATTCGCATAATGATTTGATCCAGATTTGAGCACAGAATTTCGAGATAATTTATATCGATCTGAGTTAGATTTTTTCACTCGATTCTCAACGGCAAACCCTTGATATGGATTTTTTGAATTGATTCTGGAATTCTCTATCATAGTATATGGCTATGCCAAGAGAATGATGGTTTCTGATCAAGGAACCAAATTTGAGTCCGCACTAGAGAGTCGTGTGAACGATATTAGTTCGGAAGTGAAATTGTGTGATCGAGTGAGCGATCAGATTTGATATTGCGTACGGATGATATATGTACATCGTACGGGCTTAAGTAAAGCAAATATTGGAAATTGAAAATGAAAAACATAAAATGATATTAAATTGTATGATTGGATATCATTGGTAAATAAGATGCAGGTATTTAAAATCAAGAAAGATTTGGATTACCCGACAAAAAGGTGCATGTTTATTTTTTCATTTGATTTGATGGTTTTATGATGGAGCCACTTGGCTTTTGTTGGTTTAGGGCCCGTAGTGGCGGTTTTGTAGTAGTTCCGATCTAGCCGTGCAAAGGAGAGACTGTCGAAATTTTCCGTAAATCCGGGTGTTACAAAATTTTTGAAATTTTAAAATTTTTATAACTTGTTTTAATAACTAACTTGTAAATTCTGTCAGCCGATCGGAGTAGCGTAGTAGAAACGTAGTAATGGTTTTATAAATGAGATTTAATGTTTTATAAGTTGACTGTTTTGAATAAAATATATAAAGTATTAAATTCTGTACTTAGTTTCTTTTCGAGGACGATTGAGTGGGGGAGATTGTAACGACCCATATTTTTAGCTATTTTAAATTATTAAATTTAATGTAATTATTAAATAAAATGGTTAAGAACAAAAATTTAATGATTTTGAATGTAAGTTATTGGATATGAACTTGAATAAATTTTTGAGATAAACTAATTTCGAAGATTTAAGTAATAACAAGTATTGAAAGGCAATGCTATGTATTGAATGTTTTTACAATCAATAGTTGGATTAAATAATAAATGTTGATTCAGTAGATGGAAATAAAGTAATTGATTGATAACTAAAATTCATTTAAAATCTAATATTGAAATTTGTTGAATATTGAACAATTAAATTGTTTAAATTTAATATTGGAAATTATATGAAAATTGAATTCTGAATTTAATATGATTGAAAATGATATCGGAAGTTAATGTAAATTTTATTTAAACAACAAAGAAGATTGTTAACATTTAAAATTGGATTTAAAGGTGAATAATTAGAAATTGGAAATTTTATATTATAATCGAGACATTAAAATAGCGATCCGGGGCACAATCTCGGAATTCGACGAATCTAGTTCCATTGGATCTGTAATAGTGTATTATTATCGGATTTCAAATTTCGTAATATTTGGAGTTATTGTTTGGTTGTACGGGATAGAAACAACTAGAAATTAATATCAAAAATTTTATATAATAATTGGGTCCAAAAAGCTATCTTCTCCATACGATCGAATAAGGACTTGAAACCTTTCCCATTACGTTCGGAATAGGGGTATAACATTATAAATGCCTAGCGGCACGCTTCGTTAGGGGTTCAGAATTTAAATTACGGAATCGAGATAATTGGAAAATTTAAATTATGTATATATATATATATATTCATTGACTTGACCTCAACTTCTTTTATTTCATTTCAAGTCACTGTAGTAAGCCACCTACACGCCAACATCACTTCCCTCCCTTATTTTAAATAGCATGCAACTGTACAGTAGAAGAAAAATAAATCAAAATTTAAAAAAAAATCCTTTCTCTCAAATTACTCAGTGAAAAATTCTCTGATATATTTTAAAAATCATGTTTTTGCATTCTCTTCAATCTGGTATGGTTTTTGTATGGTGCGGCTTTGAGTTTGGTTGATCGACGTTTATGGCGTGGGTGTGTTTGTGACTAGGGTTTGGGTTTTCTCCGGTTATGATCGTCGATTCGATGAACGGAGTGTAGATATGGACTCAAGGAGGTGAGGAGCAGCCGTGGGCGAAGTTTGGGGTGGTGCGGCCTTGATATAGGGGGCACAAAATATGGACGACGGCAGTAGGAGGTGTTAGGTCGCTATTTGCTTTGGTGTTTTGGTCGTGGTGGTAAGGTGATAGGTGGATGGAGGTCGACGTGGGGAAGTTGTTGGCAAAGTCGAATCTTGCTTTCGTGCATAATTTCGCCATATCATAGCTCGCGTGCACGCGGCTTTTAGGTTGGAGCACATTTTGTGCACATGCATAAGAAAAGGAGGAAGATGAAGTAGGCGGGTCTGGGTGCTTTTGCTCGTTTGGGCCTTGGGCCATATATATAAAGAAAAAAAAAGGTGAGAAGAGGAAAAAAAAAGGTTGTAAATTAGAAGGTGAAACAGAGGAAAAGGGAAAGAAGTTGACGTGTGGGCTTGGTGGGCCGGGATGCTTTTAGGTATAGGTTTTGTTTTTAAAATAAAATTGTGTTTGATTTAATTATATTATATCGATGAACTAAGAAATTATATAACTCTCTCATACGAGATCGGAATTGGACGAAACAAACGGCAATCAAATCGTGGTGACAAGTACTTCATTATGGAACTAATTTGGAGTTGTTTGGAGCTAGTTAAAATTTTGAGTTAAATCGAACGTCGTTCGATTTAATTAAAAATTGAAAACTCAAGGTGAGTGTTTTATAACGCTCACAACGTACTAGAATATTTTTATGCTAGTTAAATTCGAATTTGTGAAGTTATATAAATTTATTGATTGTTGTTTGATAAATTTAATTGTCGTCTAAACTGTCATTAAATTAACTGTTAAAAATTAAAACTGACAGTTAAATTTGAAATAGGAATTTAATTGCCAGTAAAACACCCGATTTTAATAACTATGAAATTGTTGTGAATTATATTGACGGTTTGGATGATTGATTGTGATAGATGCTATTGGTTGATATTTTGGATGATTTGGATGTTTATTTATTTTGATATATTCTATTATCACCCTGTATATTATTTATAGTATATAAACTGTAAATTGAATTATTTCGAATGAATTAAGAAATAGGTTGAAATGATATATACCTATGACATTTTTTTTGGCAAAGCCAGCGGGGTTAAAAGGGCCCCTACCTTATATTTATACCATGCAAAAATTATACAAGTATAAATAAGAAGTACAGAGAGAAACAAGAAAGAAGAGACAGAAAATAGCAAATGAACATAGCAACAAACAATAACCACAAGCAACTCAAGAAAGCCACCAAGGAGCATGCAGAAAGCACAAAGTAGGACCCGAAGTAGCCAACCACAATCATCAACACAGCAGAATAAAATGACTCGAAGCAAACCATCTCAGACACCAAGGAAGACTCGAAGCAGCACCACAAAGACCCAAGCAAACCACCAAAAATTAGCAGCACAGCAAGTACATCAAGAGACACTAAAGTGTTTAGCAATTGAGAGGAACAAAATGTGTTTAGGGGTAGAAGAGCCATAAAACACCATATTGTTCCTTTCCATCCAAACAAAATACACAAATTTCTTAAGAAGCCTTAATAATAAATCACTTTTACTAGACTTCCATCTAGTAGCTTTAAAAATGTTATACCATTCAATAGATGAGTTCGCACTAGGATTGTGCAGGTTAAGAGACCTCAAAACACTTTTCCAGATGAAAAAAGAGAACTGATAGTTAAAAATAGGTGACTAATACTCTCATCTTCATTGCAACACAAAAGACAGGTAGCAGACATAACCAGATTCCTAGCCCTAAGCTTATCAAGAGTATGAATACCATTCCTTATCAACTTCCGCAGCATGATATTTTCTTTAGGGATTGAACTGCACTTCCAAATTCTAGAGTGCCAAGGGAAGTAGGACAGAGGACAAGGCTTGGTAATGTACTTATAAACAGTAGCAATAGAATGATTCTTCCCAGCCCCTAAATCATGAACATTATCCTTTAAGTAAACATTGTTCTGAATATTAGCCCACACTTGTCTGATAGCATAAGAGCTAGAGTAAGGAATATTAATGTAACCATCAGACCAGAATGAGCTAACCTTAGCATTATCATTAATCCCAGACTGGACCCTCAAATTAAAATTAATCACATTAGCAAGAATGCAGCCATGAGCAGACCAAAGATCAAACTAGAAGGATGTATCATCATCTTTAATACATTTCTGAAAAATGGGAAGAAACAAAGACCTGCATCTTAGAATATTTCTCCAAACCCAGCTACAATCCATAGGGATATCCATAGTCCAAAAATGCATATTCTTGATTAAATTAATCCTAGTCCAAGAAGCCCAGAGATTATTTACATTATTCATCAATTTATCAATTCTAGTAGAAAGAGTTGCCTTATTCCATTCCTTGATGTCCATAATGCCAAGACCACCAGTATTGAAAGGACAACAAACAGAATTGAAGGCGATGGGGATCAACTTCTTAGAAAAAGGATTGCCGTGCCAAAGAAAATGATTTAAAGCGGAATTAATCATTGATAAGAGCTTGGCAGGCAAAATATAAATTCTGGCATAGTATAAGCACATGGAAGAAGCTATAGATTTTACAACAACTAACCTACCAGCCATAGATAAGAAGGAATCTAACAAGGAAGATAATCTAGCAGTGATTCTTTCAAACAATTGCAGACATTGATTAGTTCTGATTTTAGAAGAGCAGACAAGCATACCAAGATAAGTCTCATTATCATCAAAGGGAGATAATCCAGATAAAGCAGTAATAATACTCTTTTGATTATCATCCAACCCTGCAATTTTAATCTTGGATTTGCTCCTATTAATATCCAAAACAGTTAATAATTTAAATCTAGTCAGAACATTCATAACACCATTTATTGACTTATCATTAGGTTTAGTGAACAACAATAAATCATCAGCAAAGAGAAGAGAAGAGATTTTCATGCTCTTACACAGTGGATGAAAATAAATAAGCTTAAGAGTCATAGCATTGTTGATAAAGCCAGTGAATAATTCCATGACACACACAAAAAGGTACGGAGAAATGGGGTCCCCTTGCCTAATGCCATGAGTAGCATAGAAATAACCAAAGGTATCACCATTTTGTTTAATAGAAAATTTAACGGTAGAGATACATGTGAAAATCCAAGCCAAAAAAGGGGTAGGGAAGTTCATTCTATAAAGAATATATATGATTGATTTCCAACTAACTGAGTCATAAGCCTTTTGAACATCTAATTTCATCACACACCGGGGAGAGATATTAATCCTGTTATAGCCTCTCAATAGCTCATTGGACAGAAGAATATTATCAGTAATGTCTCTATGAGGAAGGAAAGCACTTTGGTTATGAGAAATGGTGGTAGCTAACACATGCTTCATTCTAGCAGCCATAATTTTAGAGATGATTTTGTATATAACATTGCAACAGGCAATGGGTCTAAATTGGGTAACAGAAGAAGGTTGCTGAGTCTTAGGAACCAAAGTAAGTCTGGTGGCAATAATTCCAGCTAATAGCTTGTTGTGTTTGAAGAAATTAAGGATGGCCTTAGTCACATCATGCCCAATAATTTCCCAGGTGACTTTGAAAAAATGTGCATTATAACCATCAGGCCCAGGGCTGCTAGATCCCTTCATATTGAAAATGGTATCTTTAATTTCATCAGGAGAAATTTCCCTAATCAGAAGTTCCTTATTATTGTTAGAAATGACAGGAAGAGAAACATGAGAGAATAATTGCATGGAAATATCAAGAATGTCATGGTTGGCAAGCAGGATCTTATAGTAAGCCAGAAAAGCTTCCTGAATAGAATCAGTAGTATTACAAGAATTGCCATTCATATCATTAATATTACTGATAGTAGACGAAGCTTGTTTTATCTTTAGGGAATTATGAAAGATTGCTGAATTCTTATCCCCATGGATTTGCCATTTTAATTTGCCCTTCTGCTTTGCCATTTTGATCTCCTCCCCAAGAGCAATAGATAAGCTGAGTCTGAGATTAACTTACTGTTCATTAAACCAAATATTAGGGTCAGAAAGGATATTCCTCTACACTTGCAAAAAAATTTCTCTAATAAATGAAGAGACGCTATTGCCATTCCCATAATTTGCCTTAGCCCAACTCCTCAAATTGTTCTTCAAATGAATAAGCTTAGACTGCAAAATGAACATAGGATTACCAAAAATCTGCATATTCCAGCAGTTAGCAACAATACTTAAAAATTCAAGATTATCGGTCCAATTATTAAAGAATGAAAATGAGGAGTGTCTTCTCTCAGTGGCCATGCCCCAGCCCATAATCAAAGGAGAATGATCAGATAAAGATGGAGGGGGGATTAAGGTATTTAGCTTAGGCCATTTCAACACAGAGGCAAAATTTTGATATTACCTATCCAGTTTGCAAAGACTTTTGTTACCAGACCTGCTAAAGTTATTCCAAGTATAGAAACATCCATAGGATGCAATAGGGAGAAGATGGGCATTATAAATGAAATTATTTAGTGGCCTAGTATGTTGATAAGTAAGTGGAGAACCACCACTTTTATCAGTAGACAGTTGCATGCAATTCTAGTCACCAAAACAAAGCCAAGGGGAGTTAGAGGTGTGAATACAAGGAAGTTTATCAAGAAACAATTGTCTATGAGAAACACAATTTTCAGCATAGACCACTGTTAAGAAGAATTCAGTAGCAGAAGAGATATGAATGATTTGAGAATGAATGTACTGCCTATGGACACATATAGGGTTAATGGAAAAATGGAAGGATTCCACATAATCAGGATCCTACCAAAAGGAGCTTGAGCCAGATTATGGATATAACTCCAGTTATGATTAATTAGAGACGCTGCTTTACTAGAATTTGAATGATTCAGCTTTGTCTCAGCTACTGCCATCAGATGAATATTATGGGTAGTTATAAAGTTGCTAATTTCCATTTGTTTGGCTTGGGAGTTTGCACCCCTTATATTCCAAAACCCTATCCTGTCAGTCATCATTGAGATTTAGATAAGGAAGCTCTGGTTCTGACACCAATGGGTGAACCAGTAATATCCTCAGAATTGGACATTTGGATTGCAGATTGAGTTATGGTATATTGGATTCCATTGTCATTGTCATTTTAGGAATGAACTATTTTCTTGGGCCTACCTCTTTTTGATTTTGGCGAGGATTCCAAGTTAGGCGAATTAAGAGTTGAAAGATTTGGGCCTGATTCCAGACGAGCGGAGGGACTAATATCAGATGGGATAATATCATTGAATAAGTGGGAAGGCAATGAAATAAAGGAATAAGGAGATTTCAAAGGTGAACCTGAGGAAGGGAGACAAGGAGGTTGAAGAGGAAGGGAGGATGGAGATACGTGCATGTAATTGTGCAAGTCATCAAGAGAGGCACTTGAAGTATTTTTGGGAATCCCTTTAGAGTCATCAATTTTGGGGGTATTGGAAGAGATTAAGTTTTCTGTTGGAAGTGTATCATTGTTCAATAGTTGAAGAATAGAAAAATGGTTTGAAGTTGAAATAGAAACATTTTCCAAACTCAAATCAGACGTAACCTTATCATATGAGTCATGCAAAGAAGAAGGCTGTATGTCTTGCATGGAAACTTTATTAGGTTAGGAGCATTCATATTGGCATTTAATACTATTTCATTATTCAATTCAGTCTCCTTTTCTTTATCTTTTTCAATTTCACTTCCAACTTCCACACTGTCTACAATACCTCCCTGTATTTCATTCTCCTTATCACTTGCTATTTCATTAGCAATTTCAATTGTACTACCAGCAATAACATCAGGAACTGGTTTAATCTTCCTCCATACCTTCTGAACAGATTTCGCTTTCCTTCTTGTCCTAACAAAGAACAACACTTTCCCATTACTTTGTTTGTTTTTAACTTTGCATGAACCACCAACTCCATCCACTGTAGTATTAATTTTCTCCTTATTAACAACTTCATTCTTTTCTGTTACTTGACTGAATTCACATTGACTAGAAGCATGACCAAACACATTACAGTGAGTGCAAATCAGAGGTTTCCAAGCATATTCAATCAATACATTAGGGCAGGAATCATCACCCACAACAATAAATTCAGGCTATTCTTTATTAGGAGATATTTCAATTAAGCACTTGGCATACTCAAATCGTTTCATTCTTTCAGTATTTTCATCATAACATACTAATCTCCCAAGATGGCACGCTAGCTAGTTAATGCCCAACAATGACCATGTAAGTATTGGAATCCTATAAAAATGAACCCATATTGGAACAGACTTAACTGTTGCTTGAGCTGATGCAAAGGAGGGGTTCCATTTCAATACAATGAACATCTGCCCTTTGATAAAGATAGGATCTTTCATAAGAATATTAAGCTTATCTTCCTCATTTGAGAACTTGAAATAATAGTTCTTCTTATCAAAAAATATCTCATATGACCCTTTTAGTTTCCATACTTTTTCCAAATGAGCTTTAGCTGCCATGTAGTTGACAGTTCCTGCTAGAAAAAATCCAACCAAGCACTCAGACCATGCTTTGATACCTTCATTAACTACTTCCATTGGTGGTTCAAGGGGGACACCAAAGTATTGTAAGTCAAAGTATACAGGAGTGTAAACACCAGCATTCCTGGGTTTACAAGTAAAAAAGAGAGGACCATTTAGACAAAGGTATAGGGGCAGGAACTGGATCAGGAAGAAGAGACGAAGGATCATAATCAATGGAGGAAAGTGGAGGGAAAGAAAGGCTGGACAGAGGATGGGGAGGAACTGAAGAAGAAGGAAGAGACGGATCAGGGGGTTGAGGGGGTAAGGGCGGCCTGACAGGGTTTAGGACAGATGAAGGAGAGGAAGACGAGACAAGAGAAGGAGGGATGGGAGAGGAAGATAAGGCAAGGACATACGGTAAGGAGATTGGGATGGGAATGGAAGAGGAAGCATGGACACCATGAGAGGACACCATGAATATATTTTCTTACAAATACCTATGACATTTATTTTGGGTTGAAATAATATATATCCATTCCTGGAATTAAACTGAAACAAATGATCACTTGGCCATAGGATAGAAAATTATATACGGACACCAGATTGGTTAAATTAAATAAATTTTTTTAAAGTCTTGGCTTTGAAATTATTTAATGATTTTGAATTTAAAGAAATGAAAATCGAATTTATGAAATTTGAATTAATCACGAATTCGAGTCTGAAATGTTGAAATTAATTTTGGTTAAAAGAAATTGTTTTAATAATTGAAGTTGAGATTTTGAAGTTATAATCAAAATATGATTGAATTTCATAAATAGATTTGTTTTAAAAGATTTGATTTTTGTTCGAACCTTGAATATTGCTGAGTAAAAGTGATATAAAACGATATTTCGAAATTGAGCTTGGAATTGAATTACATTTGAAAATTTGGATTTTAGATTGAATATTGAAGGTAAATTTGATTAAGCGTTTTAAATCGATATTTTGGAAATCGAACTTGGAATTGATATAAATCGAAATGGTTTCAATTGAGAATTGAATTGAATTAATTGGAGCTGAGATTGAAAATTAATTATTTTGAAATCGAAATTTAAAATGGTTTGAATTGAAATTGAAATTGAATCGACTGAATGGAAATTGGAATTGATTCGAATTGGGAAGTTGGAATTGAATCGGTTTGACTTTGAAGCTATTTCAATAAAATTATTTTAGTGTAAACTGTTTAAAATCTATATTCTTTAAATATTCAAATTATTTTGGTTTTCCAAATTATTTTGCTATATAAACCATTTTAATATTTAAACTATTTTATATTAAACTATTTTAACCATTTAACCTATTTTAACTACTTTAAACATTTAAACTATTTTCAACTATTTTAACCATTTAAACTATTTTAATTATTTAACCTGCTTTTAAAACTATTCAAACTATTTTCTAAAAATTCAAAGTGGTCAGAGTGGATTTGTTTATATTTAAATCTTGGATTTTAATACGAATTGAGTTAAAATGAAGTTATAACCCAAAATTGGAATTCGAAACGATTTTGGAAGCGAAATCGAGATATTGAGGCAAAAATGATTTTGAACCGAAATAGTATATTTTGTGTAAATATGATGTTTTCGAAATGGATTTGATTTTGAAGCGAAGACGATATTTTGATATCAAGTATGAATTGTTTTCGAAATGTAAAAGAACCAACCAGTGTGTAAAACAATGTTTAGTTGTTAAAGAGACCAGGGCCGGATATGGGCATACTCTCTGTCGATACCAGAACCACTTTAACAACTGTGTACACGGAGGAGACTCCAGAACGAAGTGGTTGGATTTGGCGGCGTTTGCTGGATTTGAAGAAAGGGAATGATGATGGATTAGCCTGCACTTATGCTAATTTGAAATGACTAAAACAGGAGCCGTACCGGCCAAGTGGGTTAGCTACCCCGAGCGGATGCACTTCTTCGTATTACCATCATTTACACTGTGATTGATTGGTGTGCACCCTTCAAATTATGGGAGTGTTGGACGCAGTGGGCGATCATAGCTATGATGCGTTACCACCAGCCGGGAAGGGTAAAATGGTATTATCCTACCTTGGGCATTGCCTAACGTGCCTTGTCATACTTTTATCCCTATATGAGACCCATACGATTTTGATTTAGTGTTGTCATATCACGGCACGTCCCTGACTACCGACGTTCTACTGGTGGTGTTAAATGCAAACTGTACGCCAATGCTTAAAAATGCGTTAAGGGGGATTAATGTAAAGCCTTAACACTAAGAAAAATATTTATTTTATTGATTAGACATTATATATGCAGCGTATTTTACTACATATAAATATTTTGACGGATCCTTAAGAGATGGAAAATCCCGTAACATCTCTTGAGTCATTGCACTCATGTTATACACTGGATAGGAAAGTGAAAACCCATAAGCATCTCTGACACTATTACACTCATGTTATATGCGATATCGATTTGACGTACATACGAATATTTTAGTCCTGACTCGAGTGTTTTGTCTTTTCATTACGCTCGGGTTAGCCTTGAGTTCTTCACCTTATTAAAGATTTATTCTGGAGGACGAAGACAAAGATTTGGTATATTATTACTATTATTAGTCCTGCATCATGTAGTCTGCTGCATTATTTATTTATCTCTGATGTATATATATAACTCTGATGAATGTTGTATAGATTATAATCAAATCTATTGTATAAACAGCTTCATGAACTGTTTATTTGATTACTATATTTTGTCATTCCGCTGCGAGATTCTGTGTTTGTTTTCTTCTTCTTTTCTTATTTTTCTTAATTAACCCCATTGATTATCTATGTTTCAGATTGTTTAAGTTGGACATGTGTGGATTATTGTTAATTTAAACCTTCCGAAATGTGGGTCGTCACATATTTGGCAGTTGAAAACTTAACAGCGCACATAGGTGCTACAAGTTAAGCGGCTTTAGAATCCAGAGGTTGTAATCCAGATAATGATATGATTGCATTAGCAGCATTCAAGGATAAGCCTGCAATTCCAATTTGAGATTTCTGCTTGTTAATGTTCAGGCCAGTGATTACTTTAAATTGGTCTAAAGCTTTAAATGAATTTGTAATGGAGTAAAAGGTTGGCTTAGTAAACAATAACAAGTCATCAATGAATATTAATATGGAAATTTTATGCTCTTTGCATTTTGGGTGAATTTCAGTCTATTTATCATCAACATACTAATTGATCAGATAAGTAAGCAATTCCATTACCGAGATAAATAAGAAGATATAGGATCTCCTTGACGAATACCTTTATTTAAGCCAAGATAACCAAATCTTTCCCCATTCAAAGATAAAGATATCTTGACAGATGAAATACATGTGTGTAGCCAAGCTAAGAAGGCAATGGGAAGTTCATTTTGGACATAATAGAAATGATAACATCCTAATTGACAGTGTCATAAGACTTTTGAATGTCAAGTTTCAGGACACATCTAGGAGATATATTTTTCCTATTATAACCTTTCATAAGTTCTTGAGAGAGAAGGATGTTCTCGGTTATAGATCTTTTAGGAAGAAAACTAGTTTTATCGATTGATATTATTGCATTAAGGTAGTCCTTCATTCTACTAAGGATGATCTTAGCTATACACTTATATATAAAATTACAACAAGCAATTGGCCAAAATTGTGTGACATCTTGAGGGAATTTAGTTTTAGGAATTAAAGCCAATCTTTGTGGTAAATGCCAGTGAGCATAACATTGGCCTTGAAAAAAATGCATGATTACTTTGATAAAATCAGATTTGATAACATTCCACGTAGTTTGGAAGAAATAAGCAGTGAAGCCATCAGGTCCAGGAGAACTAGATGTTTCATTTCGAAAATTGCTTTTGAGATTTCTTCATTGATGTTTGCATAATAAGGTAGCTTGATTGGACATCAGATATGGCATCTATGTGAAGATGATGAAGAGGAGATAGATCGGTGTGAGGTATAGTTGTGTCAGATAATACACGCGTGTTATAAGATAAAAAGGCTTCCTTTATTTCATCCTAAGAATTTAGTTGAGCACCATGATGATATTTTAGGGTAGGAATTATTGTGTTAGCTTTTTTGAGCTTGAGAGAGTGATGAAAGAGTCAAAGTTCCTTTCACCTCCTTCAGTCCAAAGATTCTTATTCTTCTGCATAATCATCTGTAACGACCCGGTATTTTGGACCATTCAAATCGACAATAATCCACACATGTCGGAATTGAATAATGCAAAATAACATATTGTAATAAAATTTGGAGCAAATAAAATCATTCACAGAATCACAGACACAGAAATATCAGAATAACTCGCAGCGGAATTTAAAAATAACCATAGTGGTTCATGAAGCCGCTAAATACATAGTCTCAAACAAGTACAAATTACATAGTCTAAAACCAATACAGTTTGAATAACCACAGAAAATCCCAAATTCATTTGTCTCAATTACATAAGCTAAAATAAAAGACTGAATAGCAAAACAGATAGCAAGTTGATAAAGATGATCTCCAGTAGTCCTAGCTCCGTGAAGATGAAGTCCAACTGATACTCAGGCTGACCCGAGCGTAAAAATAAACATAAACACTCGAGTCAGGATATACATACTTATACAATGTAAACCAACTCAAGTGAACTGTAGTAAAGATACAAGTAACGTAGAAGATGCTTGGGACCGCCCATCCTCTAAGGATCCGTTAAAATATCTACTATGTAGTAATATTCGCTATTATAATAGTATCTAAATAAGTAAAGTATAATCATATAGAAAATAGCGTTAAGGGGATGGAGAACCTTAACGTGGTCGGATCTTAAAATCATAATCGTAGTAAAGCTCGATATGGTAGGTGACACGGCACAACTAGGCAATGCCAGGGTAGATATACCAATTACGCACACAGACTGATGGATACGCATAGCAGCCACTACCGTTCCACCTAGAACAACACTCCCAAATCGGAGGATGGCCATCTAATCAATCACAAGTAAGAGTATAATATCGAAGAAATGTGTCAGAGAAGAGGTGCTACCTCACTGGTCCGAGATCGCTCCTGTTTTAGCCACCTTATGCCAACTCACGGGAGTTGGGTCCACGTAACATACCTTAAGAACGTCGCCACCATCCTACTTCATTCTGGAATCTCCACCGCGTACACGGTTGTCAAAGTGGTTTTCGGTATCGACAGAGAGTATGTCCATATCCGATCCCGGTCTCTTTGCCAACCAATCGTTATTATAACCCGTGGTTATAAATTTAAAACAATTTATATCAAAAATACTTCAAACTAAATCATTTAAAACAAAGCCATTATCCTTATAAATCAAATATTAAATTCCCAAAAATTTAGCCTTTCAGAGTTCATTTATTCACTTAAAAACAATAAACGTTAAAATTTTCAGCTTTTACAGCATTTAAAAAGTGCGGCCGTAAGTTATATTTGAAGAAAATTTTATTCAGCAAAACAACATTTATAAACTGCTATAACAGTTCAGTTTTAAACAAAAATCATATTTCAGTCTACTGCAGTCCTTAACAAGTGCTACAGTAGCCCTTTTATTAGTTCAGGTTCAATTTTAGTTTCTGCTACAACAGCACTTACCAAGTGCTATCATAGCCTTAGTTCGTTTTAGTCTTTTGGTTCATTTATATAACCACAGCACTTAACAAGTGCTACAGATTCCACTTAGTTCAGAATTAGTTCATTTAATTTAAACCATTTAAATTTATAAAAGTAATAAATTTTCACATTTAAAATGTTCATTTAAATCCTTTAACTTATGATTTTTCTAAAGAGAAATTTTACGAATAAAAACCAAAGTTCACTTATTAAATTCAAGTGTATAAATCCCCACTTTCATTTAAACAATTCATTTCAACATTTAAACTTAAACTCCATTTTCCACCATTTTAAAACTTAATTTTCATTTCAATTTAATTAACTTAAGTTTCCATCTTTTCTTTTTAGTCAAATTTTCAAATTTAAGTACCATTTTAAAATCAATATTTTTCCATTTATTTATATTTATCACATAGAAAAATCATTTCTATTCTAAATAAATCATTTAAAAATTCGATTTAAATCAATTTAATATTATTACAATATTTAAAATATTTAAAGGTATCCAGAAAAATACAGAAAAATAACCACGGGTCTGTATAATATTTTCTAGCCTAAGTCAAGTGATACAGATACTATATCATTTCAATCCGTAGTTTACAAAGAAAAATCCGGGTTTTATCATTTCAAACCCGAAATCCCAAGTAAATAAAATTTAATTGAAAATCGTTCAGGCCTATCATTTCGGCCCATAACGATCTTCCCTTATTCTAAAGTCCGTTCGGGTATGTATCATTTCAACCCATAGTGATTCTATTCTACAGGGAACTTGCAGTGTGATTTAACAGAATAGAATGACAGTAAAATAAGAACAAAATATAACAGATGATATGTTATGCAATTTTAACAATTCTAACATCAAATATAAATAAATCACAGGTAATTATAACATCATTTATTTATTTATTTATTTATTTTCTACATATTCAGTTGCGGTCGTTTCATAATCATATAAGTATGAATATTCGTGTGAGATTTACTCACCTCTACGGAGCTGGAGATTTGAAAAAGAGAAGAGAACGCGCTATCAAAAGCACGCGGAAAGCACGATCAGTTGTTAGCGGATGCGCCAACTAGATTCAAATCTAAAGCAAAATAAATAATCAAAATCTAAGATTGCACGAATAACAAATTTTCAAATGAAGCAAACAAACGAAAAGGAAACAAGTTGAATACTAGAAAGGAATAGCTCGACCACTTTTAAAATAGACTATAACTTTAAAACAAAGGCTCGACCCAACACGTTCATTTCTTTTTTTTTTTTTCAAATCCAAGGCCGGTTAGAAATATAACTCCAAAGTTTGCAAAAGTGACAAAACAACTTTTTTTTTTCAAAACAAAGGTCAGTAAAAAAACAGACTAGGATACCAAACCCGTGACCAAAAGCAACTTTTCTCATTCCTTTTTTTTTCTAACAAATCTCTATAGGAACTATATTATAATTTCAACAACAAGGTGACAAACAACTTTTCATTTCTCATTTGTATTCAGACAACAGGCTCAGGGAAAAGCAAATACAAAACCCAAGATAACAAAACACTTCACTGCTCTAGTTCAAATACAGGGCTCGGTCTGACATGGTTCGGGTGGCATGGGTTGGTCAGCATGGTTATGGTCAGAGGGAGGCGTGGTGGTTGACATGGGGTTGGAGGCGTGACTGGCTCGGTCGGGTTTTGTGGTGACCTGGGTGGAGGCGTGACTGGGGTTTCTCGCATGGGTTCATGGGGTCGGTGGCTGGGCTTGGGATGACGTGGGTGGTGGTCTCGGCATGGGTTGTGGTGGCAGGCAGGGCATAGGGGTGACGTGGTGGTGGACTGGGGTACAGTGGCTGGTCTCGGCCTGGCGAGGGGACGTGGGTTTCGGGGATAGGTCGAGTGTGATGAGCAGGCAACAGAAAACAAAGCAGGGAGGAAGGATTAGTATCAAAACAAATGAAAAGAAAAGGCATGTTGGTTCATACCTGAAGGAGAAGGTCACGAAAAATCGATGGAAGCAAAAATAGAAAATTTGTGGAAATTGAGGTCTGGGAATATTTTGAACGTGGAGTAGAATGTGACAGCTGCTCATAATTTGTAGAGAGAAGGCAAAGAACAAAGTTTTAAACGGTAGAAAATTAAAGCAATTTAATTTTATTAAAAGCTGGAACGAAACGTAAGGGATAATATACCAAATGCTTAATAGTTGGAACGGGAAAAAAGATAAGGCATTTAAGTTGAACGAAACGTATGGAATGCAAAGAGGGAATGGAATAATTCTCACGTGGCAAAGTAAGGCAAGATTTTTGAAATTTTCAAACTGAAACTATACGGATGAACTAGCACTGTTAACGCAAGAAAAAAAATCAATGGACAAAGAAACAATGAACGTAAAAGTGTAATGCCCAAAGTGACGTACAACCGTTATTTATTACTTTTATTAAATAAAATTGAAAAATGCTAACGGTTTCTTTCAATAAAATAACGTATCATTTTAAACCAAAAATTAAATAGCTATTACCATAATTAATAAAATTTGATTGTTTAATATAAGTTAAGAACGGATGTAATTATACGTAACGAAAATGCAAAGTTTAAATTTTCCGTTTCACACTAATTATTACACTTTTAATTCAAATCAATATTACAGAATGTTTATTTTTAAATAAAAATTTGTTAAAAATTTTGGGCTATTACACTCTCCCCCACTCAAAACTTTCGTCCTCGAAAAGGAACGAAGAAGGAAAACAAAGAAAGATAAGACAGAAAAGCAAAAGTACCTGAAATAAACAATTCCGGAGTCGAAGCACGAATGCTCTCCTCCGTCTCCCAGGTGCAATCCCGTTCATCAGTGCTCCACTGCACTTTGACCAGGTTGACAGATTTTCTTCTTAGCTGCTTCGTACCTCGATCGACGATACGAAGTGGCTTCCTCTCAACACTCAGATTTGGCTCAATATCCAAACTATCAAGAGCAGAAGGCTGGATAATAAGAGATGGATCATGCAGATAGCGACGAAGATGAGATACATGAAAGACATTGTGTATTCCATAAAATTTCTCGGGTAAATCCAGACGATAAGCAAGAGAGCCAATTCTTTCCAAAATGCGGAAAGGACCTACGAATCTAGGAGAAAGCTTTCCTCTATGACCAAAACGAATAACATTCCTTAAGGGAGAAACCTTAAGGAAAACCAAATCACCAACAGCAAACTCTAAACTCCGTCTTCGACGATCAGCGTACTTCTTCTGTCTATCTTGAGCAATCCTCATCTTCCTCTTAATCTCTTCAACTCTCTCTGAAGCTTCCAAAACCATCTCAGGACCAAGAACCAAACGATTACCGAATTCAATCCAACAAGAAGGAGATCTACAAGGTCGTCCGTAAAGAGCAGAAAACGGAGATGTCTCAATACTGGCCTGATAACTATTGTTATATGTGAATTCGACAAGATGGAGATGATCTTCCCACGATCCTCCATAATCAAGCACACAAGCACGAAGAAGATCTTCTAAAATCTGATTCACCCTTTCCGTTTGACCGTCGGTCTGTGGATGGTAAGTAGTGCTCAGATTTAGACGAGTACCCAAAGAATCTTGAAAGGCTTTCCAAAACCTACTAGTAAAGATAGGATCACGATCACAAACGATACTGAGAGGAACACCATGGAGACGAACAATCTCCCTCATGTAAATCTCAGACAAACTAGAAGCTGAACGGGTAGACTTGACCGGAATGAAATGAGCTGATTTGGTCAATCTATCTACAATAACCCAGATACTCTCGTTACCCTTCCTAGTCCTCGGTAAACCATCAATGAAATCCATAGAAACTTGTTCCCACTTCCAATTGGGAATCTAAGAGGCTGCAATAAACCAGGAGTCTTCTGATGATCTGCCTTGACTTGCTGACAAGTCGCACACCTATTAACAAAAATGGAAATATCTCGCTTCATACCTTTCCACCAATATAACTTCTTCATGTCTTGATACATCTTGGTCACGCCTGGATGAATAGAAAGTCTGGACTGATGATTCTCCCGAAGTAACTCCTGTCTCAATCCATCAACATTCGGGACACAAATCCTATTATTGATCCTCAATACACCCTTATCGTCAATCTGAGCTCCACTGCCATCAAGACTACTACCTCCCACCCTACCTCGGACATTCTCCTTAATCAATCTAAGCATCTGATCCTTATCCTGTCTAGCCATAATACGATCCACAAGAGGTAAAGAAACAACAAGCTGACACAACAAAGCCTTCTTCCTACTCAAAGCATCTGCCACAACATTAGCTTTTCCCGGTGTATAGTTGATGTCGAGGTCATAAGAAGCAAGGAACTCTAACCACCTAACTTGTGTCTGATTCAAATCCTTCTGATAGAAAATATACCTCAAAGACTGATGATCTGTGAAAAGCTCAAACTTGGTACCCAACAGATGATGTCTCCAAAGCTTCAAAGCGAAAACAACGGCAAGCAACTCTAGGTCATGGGCAGCATAATTTACTTCATGGGTCTTCAATTGTCGACTAGCATAAGCAATCACCCTACCATCCTGCATCAGAACAGCTCCCAAACCTTCTCGACAAGCATCACTGTATACCGTTAATCCCTCATTTCCATTTGGAACGGTAAGAACAGGTGCGGAAGTAATCTTGTCTTTTAACTCATTGAATGCGGCCTTACACCCGTTACTCCAAATAAACTTAGCATTCTTCCGAGTTAAAGCAGTGAGAGGTGCAGCAATCCGAGCGAAATTCTCAATGAATCTCCGGTAATAACCGGCAAGGCCTAGAAAACTACGGATATCAGTAGGAGTCTTAGGAGTTTCCCAATCCTGCACAGGATAGGGAAAAAGAAGAATAATAGGAAAGATATAATAAATTGAACGAGGCAAGGAAAGCGAAAGAAAGAAAGACTTACATTGATCGCAGCGATCTTGACTGGATCGACTGCAACTCCATTTCCAGAAACAATATGCCCGAGGAAACGGACTTCATCCTTCCAGAAATGGCATTTGGAAAATTTAGCCTTTAACTGATGATTTCGAAGAGTCTCAAGAACAGATTTCAAATGTGACTCATGTTCTTCTTCAGACTTAGAGAAAATGAGGATATCATCCACAAAGACTAGAACAAATTTATTAAGCACATCACGGAAAACACGATTCATCAAGTCAACAAAGAAAGCAGGAGCATTAGTCAAACCAAAAGGCATGACTAACCATTCAAAGAATCCATTCTCAGTATGGAAAGCAGTCTTGGGAATACTTTCCTCGGCAACTCTGAGTTGGTGAAAACCCGTGGCAAGATCAAGCTGAGAGAAAATAGTAGAACCATAAAGCTGATCAAACATGTCATTGATGCGAGGCATTGGATATCTATTTTTCATAGTGAGCTTGTTCAACTCCCTATAATCAACACACATCCGGAGAGAACCATCGGACTTGGTGACGAAAACCACTGCAGCTCCCCATTCAGAATAGCTAGGGCTGATCAGACCCTTGGAAGATAGGTCCTCAATTTGCTTTCCTAACTCAACCTTCTCGCGGGGTGCCATTCTTCTATGAGGAAGAACTACAGGTCGAGCTCCAGGAATGAGATGGAAATCAATTTCCCGCTTGGGAGGTAAAGCAGTAACTTCACCAAATACATCCGGGTAGAGATTGACTACACGAGTCGACTGAAGATCAACAGGAGAAGAATCCAATGAGTAGATAAAGCTACCAGCACAATCATAAGGCAAACAACACTGAATAACCAAAGAATTACCCCGATCATCCTCAAGAGAAATGATTCGGGATTTACAAGAGATATGGGCATCGTGATTCTTTAACCAATCATCTCCAAGCAACAAATCAAAAGTATCAAAACCAAGAATATAGAAATCACCACTGAAACGATGATCGGAATGGTGGAGTTTCACATGTTTACAAATCTTATTTAGATTTGCGGGACCACCAATAGGATTTGAAACACATAGAGGGACAGAAGCATACTCAGGAGAAAGGAGATGTTCAAACTTATTGCACAGATCATCAGAAATAAAACTATGCGAAGCCCCAGTATCAAATAAAACACGAACATGATGATGAAATAAAGTAAAGGTGCCTTGAAGAGTACCTTGATCATCGCTCGGAGCAGGAGTAGGTGCAGCAGGTGATGAAGCAGAGGTGACAGCAAATACACCAGATGGTTTTCCCTTCTGATATAAAGGATAGTCCTTCCTAAAATGACCCGACTGGAGACAAACATGACAAAGATCGTTCCTGGAAACCTGAGGTGGAGGAACAGCAGCACCAACCGGAGTAGGGCAACTATTGGCATAGTGTCCCTTCTGGTCACACTTGAAGCAGGTAATGGTGGAAAGATCAATAGGGTGTCTCTGGAAAGGAGAAGATGCTGAAGATCCCAAGCCCGGATGTTTGAGCCAATTCTTCTTCTGCTGGTGGAAGTTGGGCTTTCTCTTCCTGGAATTTGCAGAGGAAGACTGTGATACTTTAGCACCAGAAGCGGCAGGACCCTTGGAAGTAGGGTTCTCATAGCAAATAGCCATATCCATGAGCTCAGTAAAAGTGCCATGAACATGTGAAATAAGACGGTCGTAGAACTCTGGACGAGCTCCAGCAATGAATTTCTCATTCTTCTTTAGCTGAGTGTCGATAAGACCAGGACCAAATTTGGAAAGTTCATTGAACTTCCGCTCATACTCTGAAAAAGACATGGTACCCTGATTAAGATCCATGAATTCACGATAAAGCTGGGATTTCCCGGCTTCGGGCATCCATTTTGCCACAAAAGCCTCCCTGGAAAAAAAGATACAGAAACTGAACTTAAGATAGATTCAAAAGAAAAGGAAATGGGGAAAATTCAAGTTAACACAAAGGATACCTGAACTGTACCCACGAAAGATCACCTTCGTTAGTGTGAGCCGTAACAGACTCCCACCAATCTAAGGCTGACTCTTGCAGCTGCCATGCTACTAACTGACGCTTCTGGGCATCAGTGATCTCTAGACCAGTAAAAATTCTCTCCAAACTTCATAGCCATTGCTGGGCTTCGATAATACTCTCTGAACCGGTGAACCTAGTGCCACCGAGCTGAGAGAATTCCTTGCAAAGAACAGTAAACCTAACGGGTGCATCAGGTGGAGGAGCTGGGGCGGTACCACGACCCCTACCTCTAGCATTTCCACGATTCATCCTGGAAATATCAAGAATAAATTTAGGACAAGGTACAGAGAAGACAAAGATAAATTAAGATAAGACACGATAAGATCACTTATATGAATATCCTAATAACAAAATTTCTAACAAGGTAGATACGGAAAGAAGGAAGTTTAGAAAAAATTTCTTCTTAAAACAAGAAACTTTATATCAAAATAATCTTTGAAAAATCATTTGAGAAATCATTTTAAAATCATTTTATACTTTGAAAATACGTTCACTCACAAAGAAATGATTCAGAGTTTGATTTCACTCATTCTAGGGTATTTCTACCCTATCTCTAATGAGTTTTTTGCTCCATAGGCTAAGGTTTGCCTAAAACCAAAGCTCTGATATCAAATGTAGCGACCCGGTATTTTGGACCATTCAAATTGACAATAATCCACACATGTCGGACTTGAATAATGCAAAATAACAGATTGTAATAAAATTTGGAGCAAATAAAATCATTCACAGAATCACAGACACAGAAATATCAGAATAACTCGCAGCGGAATTTAAAAATAACCATAGTGGTTCATGAAGCCACTAAATACATAGTCTAAAACCAATATAGTTTGAATAACCACAGAAAATCCCAAATTCATTTGTCTCAATTACATAAGCTAAAATAAAAGACTGAATAGCAAAACAGATAGCAGCTTGATAAAGATGATCTCCAGTAGTCCTAGCTCCGTGAAGATGAAGTCCAACTGATACTCAGGCTGACCCGAGCGTAAAAATAAACATAAACACTCAAGTCAGGATATACATACTTATACAATGTAAACCAACTCAAGTGAACTGTAGTAAAGATACAAGTAACGTAGAAGATGCTTGGGACCGCCCATCCTCTAAGGATCCGTTAAAATATCTACTATGTAGTAATATTCGCCATTATAATAGTGTCTAAATAAGTAAAGTATAATCATATAGAAAATAGCGTTAAGGGGATGGAGAACCTTAACGTGGTCGGATCTTAAAATCATAATCGTAGTAAAGCTCGATATGGTAGGTGAAACGGCACAACTAGGCAATGCCAGGGTAGATATACCAATTACGCACACGGACTGATGGATACGCATAGCAGCCACTACCGTTCCACCTCGAACAACACTCCCAAATCGGAGGATGGCCATCTAATCAATCACAAGTAAGAGTATAATATCGAAGAAATGTGTCCGAGAAGAGGTGCTACCTCACTGGTCCGAGATCGCTCCTGTTTTAGCCACCTTATGCCAACTCACGGGAGTTGGGTCCACGTAACATACCTTAAGAACGTCGCCACCATCCTACTTCATTCTAGAATCTCCACCGCGTACACGGTTGTCAAAGTGGTTTTCGGTATTGACAGAGAGTATGTCCATATCCGATCCCAGTCTCTTTGCCAACCAATCGTTATTATAACCCATGGTTATAAATTTAAAACAATTTATATCAAAAATACTTCAAACTAAATCATTTAAAACAAAGTCATTATCCTTATAAATCAAATATTAAATTCCCAAAAATTTAGCCTTTTTGAGTTCATTTATTCACTTAAAAACAATAAACGTTAAAATTTTCAGCTTTCACAGGATTTAAAAAGTGCGGCGGTAAGTTATATTTGAAGAAAATTTTATTCAGCAAAACAACATTTATAAACTGCTATAACAGTTCAGTTTTAAACAAAAATCATATTTCAGTCTACTACAGTCCTTAACAAGTGCTATAGTAGCCCTTTTATTAGTTCAGGTTCAATTTTAGTTTCTGCTACAACAGCACTTACCAAGTGCTATCATAGCCTTACTTCGTTTTAGTCTTTTGGTTCATTTATATAACCACATCACTTAACAAGTGCTACAGATTCCACTTAGTTCAGAATTAGTTCATTTAATTTAAACCATTTAAATTTATAAAAGTCATAAATTTTCACATTTAAAATGTTCATTTAAATCCTTTAACTTATGATTTTTCTAAAGAGAAATTTTACGAATAAAAACCAAAGTTCACTTATTAAATTCAAGTGTATAAATCCCCACTTTCATTTAAACAATTCATTTCAACATTTAAACTTAAACTCCATTTTCCACCATTTTAAAACTTAATTTTCATTTCAATTTAATTAACTTAAGTTTCCATCTTTTCTTTTTAGTCAAATTTTCAAATTTAAGTTCCATTTTAAAATCAATATTTTTCCATTTATTTATATTTATCACATAGAAAAATCATTTTTATTCTAAATAAATCATTTAAAAATTCGATTTAAATCAATTTAATATTATTACAATATTTAAAATATTTAAAGGTATCCAGAAAAATACAGAAAAATAACCACGGGTCTGTATAATATTTTCTAGCCTAAGTCAAGTGATACGGATACTATATCATTTCAATCCGTAGTTTACAAAGAAAAATCCGGGTTTTATCATTTCAAACCCGAAATCCCAAGTAAATAAAATTTAATTGAAAATCGTTCAGGCCTATCATTTCGGCCCATAACGATCTTCCCTTATTCTAAAGTCTGTTCGGGTATGTATCATTTCAACCCATAGTGATTCTATTCTACAGGGAACTTGCAGTGTGATTTAACAGAATAGAATGACAGTAAAATAAGAACAAAATATAACAGATGATATGTTATGCAATTTTAACAATTCTAACATCAAATATAAATAAATCACAGGTAATTATAACATCATTTATTTATTTATTTATTTATTTTCTACATATTCAGTTGCGGTCGTTTCATAATCATATAAGTATGAATATTCGTGTGAGATTTACTCACCTCTACGGAGCTGGAGATTTGAAAAAGAGAAGAGAACGCGCTATCAAAAGCACGCGGAAAGCACGATCAGTTGTTAGCGGATGCGCCAACTAGATTCAAATCTAAAGCAAAATAAATAATCAAAATCTAAGATTGCACGAATAACAAATTTTCAAATGAAGCAAACAAACGAAAAGGAAACAAGTTGAATACTAGAAAGGAATAGCTCGACCACTTTTAAAATAGACTATAACTTTAAAACAAAGGCTCGACCCAACACGTTCATTTCTTCTTCTTTTTTTCAAATCCAAGGCCGGTTAGAAATATAACTCCAAAGTTTGCAAAAGTGACAAAACAACTTTTTTTTTTCAAAACAAAGGTCAGTAAAAAAAAACAGACTAGGATACCAAACCCGTGACCAAAAGCAACTTTTCTCATTCCTTTTTTTTTCTAACAAAGCTCTGTAGGAACTATATTATAATTTCAACAACAAGGTGACAAACAACTTTTCATTTCTCATTTGTATTCAGACAACAGGCTCAGGGAAAAGCAAATACAAAACCCAAGATAACAAAACACTTCACTGCTCTAGTTCAAATACAGGGCTCGGTCTGACATGGTTCGGGTGGCATGGGTTGGTCAGCATGGTTATGGTCAGAGGGAGGCGTGGTGGTTGACATGGGGTTGGAGGCGTGACTGGCTCGGTCGGGTTTTGTGATGACCTGGGTGGAGGCATGACTGGGGTTTCTCGCATGGGTTCATGGGGTCGGTGGCTGGGCTTGGGATGACGTGGGTGGTGGTCTCGGCATGGGTTGTGGTGGCAGGCAGGGCGTAGGGGTGACGTGTTGGTGGACTGGGGTACGGTGGCTGGTCTCGGCTTGGCGAGGGGACGTGGGTTTCGGGGATAGGTCGAGTGTGATGAGCAGGCAACAGAAAACAAAGCAGGGAGGAAAGATTAGTAACAAAACAAATGTAAAGAAAAGGCATGTTGGTTCATACCTGAAGGAGAAGGTCACGAAAAATCGATGGAAGCAAAAATAGAAAATTTGTGGAAATTGAGGTCTGGGAATATTTTGAACGTGGAGTAGAATGTGACAGCTGCTCACAATTTGTAGAGAGAAGGCAAAGAAAAAAGTTTTAAACGGTAGAAAATTAAAGCAATTTAATTTTATTAAAAGCTGGAACGAAACGTAAGGGATAATATACCAAATGCTTAATAGTTGGAACGGGAAATAGAAAAGGCATTTAAGTTGAACGAAACGTATGGAATGCAAAGAGGGAATGGAATAATTCTCACGTGGCAAAGTAAGGCAAGATTTTTGAAATTTTCAAACTGAAACTATACGGCTGAACTAGCACTGTTAACGCAAGAAAAAAAATCAATGGACAAAGAAACAATGAACGTAAAAGTGTAATGCCCAAAGTGACGTACAACCGTTATTTGTTACTTTTATTAAATAAAATTGAAAAATGCTAACGGTTTCTTTCAATAAAATAACGTATCATTTTAAACCAAAAATTAAATAGCTATTACCATAATTAATAAAATTTGATTGTTTAATATAAGTTAAGAACGGATGTAATTATACGTAATGAAAATGCAAAGTTTAAATTTTCCGTTTCACACTAATTATTACACTTTTAATTCAAATCAATATTACAGAATGTTTATTTTTAAATAAAAATTTGTTAAAAATTTTGGGCTGTTACATCATCTCTAGCTCCATTCTAGTAGCTGCAGCAAGTTAAGAGGTTAGAAAATGCTCTTTATCTGAAATATCAATGTCTGAAGGGTTAGCTTGCAGAATAAGTTGCTGAGAATGAAGCTCCTCCCTAATATTATTAGAATGGAGATTACCATTGCTATATTTATCATGACACCAGACCTTTAACATATACTTAATGAGCTCCAACTTTCTTTGGAGAATGAACATTATATACCATGTAACGACCCACTATTTTGGACCATTCAAATCGACAATAAATCCACACATGCCGGACTTGAATAATTCAAAACAATAGATTGTAAATAAAATTTGGAAAAACTCAGAATTTACAGTAAATAAATCATAGACCACGGACACAGAGTAATATAACAATGCAGTGGAAGCAAAGAAATAGTAGTTCATGAAGCTACTATATATATACAAGAGTTAAACAAAATACAACAAAATTTATGAATACAAGATGTCTCAATACAATAGTCAAATACAAGATCTGAATACATCACTGGAATCAACTGAATGACTGAAAGCGAAATAGATAGCTGGATCTCTAAGAAAGCTCCAACTCCAAAGGTGAGTTTCGAATGTTGTATAACTCAGTCTGACCCAAGCGTAAAGTAAAACACAAAACACTCGAGTCAGGACATACAAACTTATACAATGTAAACCAACTCAAGTGAACTGTAATAAAATGCGCAAGTAACTTAAAGAATACTTGGGATCGCCCATTCTTAAAGGATCCGTTAAACTATCTATTATGTAGTAATATTCGCTATTATAATAATGTCTATAATAAAATAATCTTACTTTAAAATAGCATTAAGGAGTGACCCAATATTCCCCTTAACACATAATAGTCCCAGTAGTATATCCAATATTAGCATACCCCTAGATCGGGAGCTACCCTCAATACTCCATAGGCTACGGCACAAATCCAAACTCGTAGTAAAGCTCGATATGGTAGGTGACACGGCACAACTAGGCAATGCCAGGGTAGATATACCAATTACTCATCCGGGCTGGTGGAAACGCATAGCAGCCACTATCGCCCACCTCGGAACACACTCCTAAATCAAAAATCGAAGGGTGGCCACCAAATAAATCACAAAGTAATAGAATAGTATCGAAGAAATGCGTCCGATCAGAGGTGCTACCTCATTGGCCCGTCAATCGCTTCTGTTTTAGCCACCTTATGCCAACTCACGGGAGTCGGGTCCACGTTCATACCTCAATAGGATCGTCGCCACCATCCTACTTCAATCTGGAATCTCCACCGTGTACAGGGTTGTCAAAGTGGTTTTCGGTATCGATAGAGAGTATGCTCATATCCGATCCCGGTCTCTTTGCCAGCCAATCATTATTATAACCGATGGATATTTATTCAAAAATCATTTATACTTTAAAATCCAAAATATCATATCCATTTCAAAAAACAAAGCCATAATATCATTTAAATTCAAAAGCCAAATCAATATATCATTTAAATAAAACCCAAATTTCCAAATCACTGAATACTTCCTTGAATTTATTAAACTTGAAATATTCCTTTAAATCATCTTAAACCAAACCACTTTAAAGTCACATTCTTAAATCTTCAATTTCAATAAGTTCCAAGTTAATATATTTTAAGACAATTCTTAATTAAATACAGTTTCACACAATTTCATTTTTCAAAACCATAGTACTTTTCAAAGTTATAACAACTCTGAAACCCAACACTTTGAAACCATAATATTTGAAATCGTAACAATTTAGAAATGTTATTCTTTGAAAATCATAATACTTAGAAAATCATAACACCCTTAATATAATATTCATTTAAACCATTGAAATTCATTGTCAAATAATATTCATTTAAAAGTTGTAGCATTTCTACGTTCATTCATTAAATTATAAAATTTCCAAAACATTGTATTTTCATCTAACAACAGCACTTATAAAGTGCTACAGTAGATATATTAGTAATATTTCAAAACATTGTCAAATTCAGAAACAGCAGCACTTATAAAGTGCTACAGTAGGTATTAGAATTTCAAAACAGTTCATTTTAAGAAACAGCAGCACTTACCAAGTGCTACAGTAGATATTTAATTATTATTTCAAAACAGTTTACTTTCAACAGCAACAACAATTACAAAGTGCTGTAGTAGTTCTTTGTTTTTTCAGAACTTAGGCTATTTCTAGAAATGACAGCACTTAACAAATGCTGTCTTAAGACCACAGCATTTCTGAAGTGCTACCAATATTAATTCCAGCTTTATTATAAAAAATTTCAGAAACAATAAAACTTAAAATTTGGTCATTTTAACTTATAAAAATCATATTTTTTGCTTCAAAAATATTCATTCGGATATCTTAACTTATGATTTAATAAAATAAACACTTAATAAGTAAATATCCAATTTAAACAATAATTCATTCATTAAGTCAAAAGTAAATTATTTTCTCAACTTTTACTTTAACAATTAACTTAATACTTTATTTTAAAATACCCACTTCCCAAGTAAAATTTTAATTTCCCTTTATTTACTTAAAAGTTTCATTTAAAACCAAATTTCCAATTTCCAAGTTAAGTCATAATTAAAGTTACATTTTTCCATTTAAAAATCATCACTATTTATTTTACAAAACATAACATTTCACAAAAGAATATTTTATCATAGTTAATATAACAATCTAATCCTTTTCTTTTAGATCTATTCATTTAGACATCAATTAACTATGATTTTCTAGTTAAATATATTTTTTTACAAAATGTCCAATTAAAATTGTATTCCATTTTATCAGTTCAAAATACATTATTTATTACACAAAACATGTCTGTTTCATAAAGTAAAATTCATAACAATTACTAGGTTAGATTTAAAACTTCCATATTAAGTCAGATTTAATTATTAAGTTATTTATCATTAAAAATGTCTTTAAATTCGCTTTAAAACCCATATATTTTTATATTTCAAATAAAACCACTTATAGACTTAAAATTTTTTAACTTATAGAAAACCAATATCTTCTTATATTTTAAATCATTAAATCAAATCTTTAAGCTCAAATTTCATACATTTAAAAAATCAAAATACTTAATAATTTTTAGGAAAATATTATTTAAAATATAACCATGGGCCCGTATAATATTTTCTAACCTAGGTCAAGTGATACAGATATGTATCATTTCAATCTGTAATTTAAAAAAGAAAAATCCGGGTTCTATCATTTCAAACCCGCAATCCAAGTCAAATAAATTGCAATAAAATCACTCAAGCCTATCATTTCAGCCCGTAATGATTTTTCCTTATTCTAATGTCCGTTCGGGTATGTATAATTTCAACCCATAGTGATAGGGAACTTGCAGTGTGAGATACAGTAATTAAAATGAACATTATAACATATAATAACATATCAGGTAATGTAACAAGTATATAAACAACATTTAACATCAAATAATATATCACAGGTATGTATGAATAACATATAAATTTTTACAGATTCACTTGTCATTATTTCGCAACAATATAAGTACATTTGTCTAGAGTGATAAAACTCACCTTTTTAAAGCTGGAGAAGATAGACAATGAAATTGAGTTATGAATCCAAGCACGAATTTCGAAGCAAAGCACGATGGAGACGAGTTCAATGGACAAAGCTGATAAATAGGAATTGACGAAATCTAATCAGAATTGGACCGATGAAGGTAATTAGTATAAGTGAATATATATATATATATAACTATATATACATATATATATAATCATATTCTAAATACAAACACTTTTTAATTCAAATATATATTTGTGTATATATATATTCCAAAATCGTTGTTCTGAATTAAAACACATATATTGAAAATAAACATATCTACATGGTATAAATACATACATACATATATATATATACTTATCAAAAATGCAAACTACCTATATTGTGTATGTTCAGTTGAAATTATCCATATATATTCCCAAAAATCAATTTAAACATATATCAATAAAAACCCAACTCATGTATGTTAATATAAATTCATGTAAACAGATAATATAAAATACTAATATACATATCATATATATGCAGACAAATGCACATATATATAAATCAGACCGTTCCTCCCTATATGCAGACTGATAAGTTAACATATTTTATACTTTAAAAATTTCATCCCACTTTATATATGTGAGACAAAATATATTCAGATATATATATACCTATATTATAGCAAAGCATGGTACAACTTATAAAACATATATCCGACATCAAAATATATATATACTTGAAGCTTAACTCATATATACTACACTATATGAAGCCTTGGAAGAAATATGATTTCAATACGACAGATTATATATAATTCAAATTGCACGCACACTATATAATATAAACTATACGTATAACCACTGATTGTCAAAACTTATATAACATACTATTATATAAACTTATTATATAACAATTCTGTATAACATATAGCCTAAGTCTTCTTTAAAATATACTTACTGTACTATGTAATAGCTCATGCGTACACGGCTTTAAAACAAAAGAGTACAATAGTTTTTAAATAAAACATACAAATATTATATATACATAAATACCTGTATACACAGGAATTTGAGAAGGCGAGCACTTGAGGCCGAGATGAAGGGTTGGAGGATGCCTCGCCTGGGTGGAAGAGGCTACTAGGTGGGTCAAGTATGTTGATGAGCACAGGTCTATAGGCTAAGGTGGATCAGAGAGAGGGGAGGAGGCGGATTGGTTGGCTTCGGGTGGTGAGGGAGATAAATAATGAAGACGTGCATGCTTCAGGTAGAATGAAGAGAAAATGAACAGTGGCAAAGGTTTCATCCTATTTTATTTTTATTAAGCTGAATGAGACAAAGCGAAGAAATAAATAGACAATCAAATATGAACGGACCAATAAATTGAAATGAATAAAAAAAAAGTAATTGTAGCGGTCAAGTCCCTGGATTGAGCTGAGCAATAAAATTTTGTTTGGGCAGCACGTTTAAATTTTGAAACCGAAGGAAGGAGTAAAGTCACGATTTATGGAACCGTTACAACGAACAGTTTATTTCTTTCGTCGTGTACTGGATCTCAAAATACAGAAATAAATATACTACAGAGATCAGCACGACGAGACGATCAAAACGGTATATAGATATCAGTGGTATGACCATCCTATCAAACGTCGATACAGACACTGATATACGTTGCTATTCCGTACGAAAAATCCAAACATAGCTAGAATCGTCCGAAATATGCTCAACGAATTACGCAGTCTTATTCAGAGTGTTCTAAATAAAGTTTCTCATGTTGACATATTTAGGTTTCAGAACACTTTTTAAATTCAACTGTTATTAACTGACTTAAACTGAAATAGAATTACACAAGAAAATAAATTTCAATATTATCAGATGAAAATTTACCATTTTCTATGTTTAAACAGATGTATTCCAAATATTAAATTTTTATTTCAAAATTCTATTATTTAAAATTTCACAAAAATTCAATTAATTAAATAAATAAAACACTAAAATTTACAGGTCGTTACACTCTCCCCCACTCCAAACTTTTCATCCCCGAAAAGGAACGAGGTAGGAGAATAGAAACAACCAGAAAGAAAAAAATAGATTGGAAAACAAAATAAGATAATAAATTTAAAACCATGAAAATTTCAACTTAAATCAATAATTGATTTCATCCATTAGATTTCACCTAAGTTAAATAAATCTTAACTATCTCTAATTTCATTATCTTATCATCCAATCATCATAAATTAAGAATTTCTAAAATCATGAATTTGAAAAAATCATTTATTACACCCATAATTTATTCAATAAATTTAATTCTTCTTTATTCCAAGTTATTATTAAATTTATTCCACTTAATATATCTACTCACATATATTAAGTATATTTATTATAACTACTCCAAATTTATTTATAACTCCTTTAACATCATGTTATATTGTAAATTATTCAATTAACCATTTATTCTATTTACCTTTATTAATCTTTTATAACTAAAATTTAAGTGTATAACATTTATTATACAGGAAATTATTGTCAAAGACAAAATTTCTCAGTATTTTTGCCTCAAGGACGGACCTTCAGTATTTTAGGCTAAAGGACAACTTTCTTTAGGTATCAGTTTTTATTGTTTTTAGGTATCAGTTTGTAGTTATCGGTAGCAGTTTTTAGGTATCAGTTTTTAGTTCGGTAGCAGTTTTGAAAGAATGTTTGTCCTTATGAATAATTTTGAAAGAATGTTTGTCCTTATGAATAATTTTTAGGAGAATGTTGTCCTTGTGGTTAAAATATTGAGGTCGTGTCCTTAAGGCTAAAAATATATAAATTTTTGTCCTTTAAATTAATTCCCCCTTTATTATAACCACTCAAATTTTATTTATAAAATCCCTTTATATTGTATATTATTCAATTACATTGTTAACTTTTAAATAAATAAGGTAAGTTATATTGGAATGCAATTGAGTATTATACAAATAAAACTTTCCCAATTCAATTATTCAAGCTTAAATATTTATTCAAATTTTGGCTTCATTTTATAATTGAAATCATCCTTTAAGATAAAATTTAAGAATTAAATTTCCGGTTAACTTCAAACTATTCTAGATAAATAAATATATATACATAATATATATCAAATCAACTTTAAATCATATACCAATATATACATTATAAATCAAGTCAAATTTTAGAAATTCAAATCAATTTAATTCTTCAAAGTAGAACTGTAGCAAAGCTACAGAATGGTCTCTTCACTTCGAAACTCAAAAATGAATATCGGTGGTGCTGCAGTCATCACCGAAATTATTTTCCAACAACAAAGAAAAGAGCATTGATTTAAACATTTAAAATTCTTTGGAGACAATTTCTATTCGAAAATACTTTAAATAATATATCCTTTTAAAACTTTAAAACCCAAAGTTTGAAATCTTCGGAAATTAAATTCTCAATTCTTGTTTTAAATTCATTTGAATTTCCAAATTAATTTATAACCATGTTTTATGGTTCAACTATTTTTATATAAAACAAAAGCCAATGGTTACAAGCTATATATAGAATTAAATATTATTTCTTAACAACCAATTCAGTTAACTATCAACACTCAGAAAATTATACATATATAAATTATGATTATACAAAATTTCTCATTTACCAAATTTTGAAAATAATATTGTGCCAGTTTGCTCTGTTCAAGTGTTTTGGAGATCCTATCGATTACGTTGATCAGACGAATCGATCGAAAACCCAAATCAACATCAACAACTCAAATAACATAATATATATTAAAACATTTTAAATATTAGTTTACAAATACACTTCAAGAATGATTTGAAGATAAGTTGGAAACAAAAAAACAAGATGATTAAACAACAGAATAAAGGAATGAATAAGTTTATATAAATCGCAGGCAACCTTAACCGGGTCAACCGTGACTTAAAGAATAAGATCGATGTGGGGTTCTGGGGTAAATCTACATCAGATCTCAAGAGATAGAATTCGGGATAACAAGAGATAGATAGCATTGTAAACCGATGATACAAAAATCTTCGGTGAATCAATGCTAATTGTAAAGGAGTTTCACCCCTTTACAATCATTCGAAGATTGGCGAGACCGCCTATTCATTATAAAGATCATTCTGAGTGAAGTTATGGGATACTCCAGAATCAAAAGAACACAAATAAGGAGAGACAAGAATGGGTTTGGAACCGCAGGGAACGTTCCAAAATTCAAAAGAAATCGAGTCAAAAAAAAAAGAGATTCAAGCTCGAACGAAAGTGATTCTGTAAATAAATTTACCATATATGCTAAGTTTTGCCTAGAGCCAAACCTCTGATACTAAATGTAACGACCCACTATTTTGGACCATTCAAATCGACAATAAATCCACACAAGTCGGACTTGAATAATTCAAAACAATAGATTGTAAATAAAATTTGGCAAAACTCAGAATATACAGTAAATAAATCACAGATCACAGACACAGAGTAATATAACAATGCAGCGGAAGCAAAGAAATAGTAGTTCATGAAGCTACTATATATATAACAGAGTTAAAAAAAATACAGCAGAATTTATGAATACAAGATGTCTCAATACAATAGTCAAATACAAGATCTGAATACATCACTGGAATCAACTGAATGACTGAAAGCGAAATAGATAGCTGGATCTCCATGAAATCTCCAACTCCAAAGGTGAGTCTCGAATGTTGTATCACTCAGTCTGACCCGAGCGTAAAGCAAAACACAAAACACTCGAGTCAGGACATACATACTTATACAATGTAAACCAACTCAAGTGAACTGTAATAAAATGCACAAGTAACTTAAAGAATGCTTGGGATCGCCCATTCTTTAAGAATCCGTTAAACTACCTACTATGTAGTAATATTCACTATTATAATAATGTCTATAATAAAATAATCTTACTTTAAAATAGCATTAAGGAGTGACCCAATATTCCCCTTAACACATAATAGTCCCAGTAGTCTATCCAGTATTAGCATACCCCTAGATCGAGAGCTACCCTCAATACTCCACAAGCTACGGCACAAATCCAAACTCGTAGTAAAGCTCGGTATGGTAGGTGACACGGCACAACTAGGCAATGCCAGGGTAGATATACCAATTACACATCCGGGCTGGTGGAAACGCATAGCAGCCACTACCGCCCACCTCGGAACACACTCCTAAATCAAAAATCGAAGGGTGGCCACCAAATAAATCACAAAGTAATAGAATAGTATCGAAGAAATGCGTCCGATCAGAGGTGCTACCTCATTGGCCCGTCAATCACTCCTGTTTTAGCCACCTTATGCCAACTCACGGGAGTCGGTCCACGTTCATACCTCAATAGGATCGTCGCCACTATCCTACTTCATTCTGGAATCTCCACCGCGTACACGGTTATCAAAGTGGTTTTCGGTATCGACAAAGAGTATGCCCATATCCGATCCCGGTCTCTTTACCAACCAATCGTTATTATAACCCATGGATATTTATTCAAAAATCATTTATACTTTAAAATCCAAAATATCATATCCATTTCAAAAAACAAAACCATAATATCATTTAAATTCAAAAGCCAAATCAGTATATCATTTAAATAAAACCCAAATTTCCAAATCACTGAATACTTCCTTAAATTTATTAAACTTGAAATATTCCTTTAAATCATCTTAAACCAAACCACTTTATAAAGTCACATTCTTAAATCTTCAATTTCAATAAGTTCCAAGTTAATATATTTTAAGACAATTCTTAATTAAATACAGTTTCACACAATTTCATTTTTCAAAACCATAGTACTTTTCAAAGTTATAACAACTCTGAAACCCAACACTTTGAAACCATAATATTTGAAATCATAACAATTTAGAAATGTTATTCTTTGAAAATCATAACACCCTTAAAATAATATTCATTTAAACCATTGAAATTCATTGTCAAATAATATTCATTTCAAAGTTGTCGCAATTCTACGTTCATTCATTAAATTATAAAATTTCCAAAACATTGTATTTTCAGCTAACAACAACACTTATAAAGTGCTACAGTAGATATATTAGTGATATTTCAAAACATTGTCAAATTCAGAAACAGCAGCACTTATAAAGTGCTACAGTAGGTATTAGAATTTCAAAACAGTTCAGTTTAAGAAACAGCAGCACTTACCAAGTGCTACAGTAGATATTTAGTTATTATTTCAAAACAGTTTACTTTCAACAGCAACAGCAATTACAAAGTGCTGTAGTAGCTCTTTGTTATTTCAGAACTTAGTCTATTTCCAGAAATGACAGCACTTAACAAATGTTGTCTTAAGACCACAGCATTTCTGAAGTGCTACCAATATTAATTCCAACTTTATTATAAAAAAAATTCAGAAACAATAAAACTTAAAATTTGGTCATTTTAACTTATAAAAATCATATTTTTCGCTTCAAAAATATTCATTCGAATACCTTAACTTATGATTCAATAAAATAAACACTTAATAAGTAAATATCCAATTTAAACAATAATTCATTCATTAAGTCAAAAGTAAATTATTTTCTCAACTTTTATATTAACAACTAACTTAATACTTTATTTTAAAATACCCATTTCCCAAGTAAAATTTTAATTTCCCTTTATTTACTTAACTTAAAAGTTTCATTTAAAACCAAATTTCCAATTTCCAAGTTAAGTCATAACTAAAGTTACATTTTTCCATTTAAAAATCATCACTATTTATTTTACAAAACATAACATTTCACAAAAGAATATTTTATCATAGTTAATATAACAATCTAATCCTTTTCTTTTAGATCTATTCATTTAGACATCAATTAACTATGATTTTCTAGTTAAATATATTTTTTTACAAAATGTCCAATTAAAATTGTATTCCATTTTATCAGTTCAAAATACATTATTTATTACACAAAACATGTCTGTTTCATAAAGTAAAATTCATAACAATTACTAGGTTAGATTTAAAACTTCCATATTAAGTCAGATTTAATTATTAAGTTATTTATCATTAAAAATGTCTTTAAATTCGCTTTAAAACCCATATATTTTTATATTTCAAATAAAACCACTTATAGACTTAAAATTTTTTAACTTATAGAAAACCAATATCTTCTTATATTTTAAATCATTAAATCAAATCTTTAAGCTCAAATTTCATACATTTAAAAAATCAAAATACTTAATAATTTTTAGGAAAATATTATTTAAAATATAACCATGGGCCCGTATAATATTTTCTAACCTAGGTCAAGTGATACAGATATGTATCATTTCAATCTGTAATTTAAAAAAGAAAAATCCGGGTTCTATCATTTCAAACCCGTAATCCAAGTCAAATAAATTGCAATAAAATCACTCAAGCCTATCATTTCAGCCCGTAATGATTTTTCCTTATTCTAATGTCCGTTCGGGTATGTATAATTTCAACCCATAGTGATAAGGAACTTGCAGTGTGAGATACAGTAATTAAAATGAACGGTATAACATATAATAACATATCAGGTAATGTAACAGGTATATAAACAGCATTTAACATCAAATAATATATCACAGGTATGTATGAATAACATATCAATTTATACAGATTCACTTGTCATCATTTCACAACAATATAAGTACATATGTCTAGAGTGATAAAACTTACCTTTTTAAAGCTGGAGAAGATAGACAATGAAATTGAGTTACGAATCCAAGCACGAATTTCAAAGCAAAGCACGATGGAGACGAGTTCAATGGACAAAGCTGATAAATAGGAATTGACGAAATCTAATCAGAATTGGACCGATGAAGGTAATTAGTATAAGTGAATATATATATAACTATATATAACTATATATATATAATCATATTCTAAATACAAACACTTTTTAATTCAAATATATATATGTGTGTGTATATATATATTCCAAAATCGTTGTTCTGAATTAAAACACATATATTGAAAATAAACATATCTACATGGTATAAATACATATATATATATATACACTTATCAAAAATGCAAACTACCTATATTATGTATGTTCAGTTGAAATTATCCATATATATTCCCAAAAATCAGTTTAAACATATACCAATAAAAACCCAACTCATGTATGTTAATATAAATTCATGTAAATAGATAATATAAAATACTAATATACATATCATATATATGCAGACAAATGCATATATTTATAAATCAGACCGTTCCTCCCTATATGCAGACTGATATGTTAACATATTTTATACTTTAAAAATTTCATCCCACTTTATATATGCGAGCCAAAATATATTCAGATATATATATACCTATATTATAGCAAAGCATGGTACAACTTATAAAACATATATCCGACATCAAACTATATATATACTTGAAGCTTAACTCATATATACTGCACTATATGAAGCCTTGGAAGAAATATGATTTCAATACGACAGATTATATATAATACAAATAGCCTAAGTCTTCTTTAAAATATACTTACTGTACTATATAATATCTCATGCATACATGGCTTTAAAACAAAAGAGTACAATAGTTTTTAAATAAAACATACAAATATTATATATACATAAATACCTGTATACACAGGAATTTGAGAAGGCGAGCACTTGAGGCCGAGATGAAGGGTTGGAGGATGCCTCGCTTGGGTGGAAGAGGCTACTAGGTGGGTCGAGTATGTTGATGAGCATAGATCTATAGGCTAAGGTGGATCGGAGAGAGGGGAGGAGGCAGATTGGTTGGCTTCGGGTGGTGAGGGAGATAAATAATGAAGACGTGCAGGCTTCAGGTAAAATGAAGAGAAAATGAACAGTGGCAAAGCTTTCATCCTATTTTATTTTTATTAAGCTGAATGAGACGAAGCGAAGAAATAAATAGACAATCAAATATGAACGGACCAATAAATTTAAAAAAAAAAGTAATTATAGCGGTCAAGTCCCTGGATTGAGCTGAGCAATAAAATTTTGTTTGGGCAGCACGTTTAAATTTTGAAACCGAAGGAAGGAGTAAAGTCACGATTTATGGAACCGTTACAACGAACAGTTTATTGCTTTCGTCGCGTACCGGATCTCAAAATACAGAAATAAATATACTACAGAGATCAGCTGTAACGACCCGTATTTTTACGGATCGAAACATCGTAAAACAATTGACGTTTGGTCGCATTTGTGATAAGTCGTCCTGAGTCTAAGTCATAGGTCATTAACGACCTAGGGTATGTCGTAGGTCGTGTGCGACTTAGGATGCTTCAGCTCGGACTTACTACTAGTAGCATTGCATCTTGATATTAGTAGTTGAAGTGGTAAGTCGGGGACGACCTAAGGAAGTGAACTGGTTAAGTGTTAGGTCGGTTGGGACGACCTATAAGATGTTAGCGACCTAAGGGATTAAGTGAGTTAGCGACTTAAGGATTTTAGGTCGTAGGTGGTTAGGTCGTATGGTAGGTTAGGTCGGTCGAGCGACCTAAGTGTTGACGACTTATAGAAGTTAGTGAGTTAAGAGAGTTTGCGACCTAGTAGTTACCGTGTTAGTATAGTTAGGTCGGCAACGACCTAAGGAAGCTGGGGTAGCGGTGGGCGACCTAGGAGTTTTGTGTTAGGTCGTTTGAGCGACTTAAGGTTAAGTAGTTAGGTCGTAAGCGACCTATGGGGGTGCTGTGTTAGTTAGGTCGTAAACAGCCTTTGTTAGTTAAGTCGTTCAGACGACTTAAGTGTTGGGTCATAACGCTGTTAGGTCGCGTGGGTTGCTAAGTTGTTAGGTCGCAAGGTTTTGTAAGTCGTAGGTCGTAACTCAGTAAGTTGTTAGGTCGTAGAGGCAGTCTGCGTTAGGTCGCTGGGTTTTGCCTAAGTGTTAGGTCGTACCGTTGTTAAGTCGCGTGATGTTTTAGGTCGCGAGAAGACTTAAGGTGTTAGGTCGTGAGCGACCTAAGGGGTTGTTAAGTCGCGAGCGTTGCTAGGTCATAACTCGTAGATAGGTTGGCCTGGTAGGTCGTGAGTGCGCTTGGGCTTAGGTCGTTAGGTCACACGCCTGCGATATGTTAGGTCGTAGGAGTGTTAAGCAGTTAAGTCGTAGGTCGTACGGGTTGTTAGGTCGAAGACTTAGGTCGGTGGGGGTCTTAGGTCGTAGGTCGAAGACGACCTAACTCCGAGTAGACGATCTAAGGGGATTTTCAGCTATAAATAGGAGGGCTTTGTTCCATTTTTGGGATCCGGATTTCGAAGCAACAAAGTGCTGCCATTTTGAGAGCTCGACTTCTACACTTCTTCACTTCTTTTCTCTACTCTAATCTAGTGATTCCATCCATCCAAGTTGAAGATCAAATTGAAGATTCAAGGGCTTGGATTGAAGATCTTCATCCTTTGAAGTGAGATTTCTTCGTTTGAAGCGGATTCGTGTTAGATCAAGTTTGATCCTTCGCTGTCCAGATCTGAAGCGTGTTGATTTGAGGTTGTTTTGGTGATTTGGTGAGTGGTGATTATCTCTCACACGGATCCAAAGGAGTATATCGGATTGTTGGCTCGATTTGGTGTTAAAATAGTGATTTCCATACATTTTCTTCATCCTAAGTGTAGATCCATATAGATCCATTGTTCATGATGATGTTACATCCATTTTACTACATGTTAACCTATGCAAGTTCATTCATCAAGATTATAGAGATATTGTTCATGTTTTCATGCTTATTAGACTTTCAACTCTTTAATTACAAAATTTCCATTATTGTGATAATTGTCTACTTAGATCATATTTGAATGCTTGATTGCTTGGATTAATGTTTGATTTGGTTGATTGCTATGAATTAGATGATTGATGATTTGATTTAGATCGAGGATGATTCAAAAGCTAAGGGAAATGCTCTTGAATGGGAAAAGCTGCTTGTGGCATTTGTAGCGGATGATGAAGCTCTTATGCATAGATTTGATGATGATGTTGAGATGAGACTTTGCAAGGATGTGATGAAGCGAAGTATGATATGAGATAGTCTTGGTCTAATACAGACGGGATCATTCCAAGCAGGTTGAGGATAATGGATTGCTCGAGAGGCGCTTGAGCTAGTATGGAAATAGTCGTCGAGGAGGATGACTAGAAGGCTGAGATCTCATCGTTGTTGAAGGTTCTAGCATGCTCAAAGCAAGAGTACGTTGGGCAGATTCGATAGTCCCTGAAGGCTACAGATTGGTAGTCAAGTACTCTGGGAAGATTCGATAGTCCTAGGCACGGGTCACGATGACGTGCGAGAGTTATGTCTAGAACCGGGGTTTCCATTAGCCCTTGACGGACGGCTGAAAGAATGTGCCGGTCATTCAATTAACGGTGATATCGAAGCAATGATAACAGTGATAGTCAGAGTCATGGATGTTTGGTTGTATCGTCATTCGATCTCAAGAGCGGTATTTTCTAGGTGCTTATCTGATCTTGGTTTAGGCCTTGGGGGTTTGTACTTGGAAAACATCACCCTTGACTCGAGTGATAATTGCTTTACTTTACATTGTATGCTCTGCTATGTTTGCTTCTACTTAGTGTGTGTCTGGGGGCTATCACTGTAGAAAGAGGTTGGAGTGGGAGGGTGGTATTCCTATTCCTTTTCCTTTATGCTCTTTTGGCATGTTGTTAGTTAATTTTCCGCTCACCAAGACTGTTGTCTGACTCAAGGCTTTATGTTTTAATTCTTATTGCCTTGGGCTGTTCGTCCATTTTGGGACGGGCAGACTAGGTAGCAGGTGACAGGTGCTGTTCTCTTCTCACGATGCTGATATCGAAGACGAGTTGGAGGGTTGCATATTATCTTCTTATATGTACTGGATGTTCCGCTGTTTGTATAATCTCTGAGTGTTATGTAGTGGGGCTTGATGTATTGACTATTTGGATACTTGTATTCAACTATTATGGAGTTTTATATGATGGCATTTTATTCTGTAAAGCTTCACTATACATATGTTCTATTGTATTTTGTCCATGCGCTGTGAGTAATACGATAGATTCTGTTATTTTGATCTACCCTGACAATCGTCCATGGTCGCCTGGCACACTTTACAGCGCACTATCTCTAGGTTCGGTGCAGGGGTCATGGGCGGTCGTCACATTTGGTATCAGAGCATTGGTTAATCGATTTTACCCAGCGCTCGCTGACGTAACTACGTATGAGAGACGTAATTGTATTTTGATGGATGAATACTATATGTAATATAGTAGCTTAGTAGAGTTTGAGTCCTTTATGCAGTTGTTTCTCTAGATGTTCTGATCATTCCTTTTTATAGATATTGAGAATGAGTCGAAGAGGGAGACCAGCTGCTAGGGAAAGCCGTGCTACTGAGGGATCTGTGGATTATGCAGCTATGTTCGAAGCTATAATGACTTCAATCATGAGAAGGATACCAGTTCCGGGGGCAGCAGTAGATGTTGGGGTTCAAGTCCAAACTCCAAAACCAATGGATTTTGCTAAGTTGTGCAAGGACTATACTGCTCTTGGAGGGAAGGTTTTCTTGGGAACAGAATCAACTATTGAGGTCCAGAGGTGGATAGATGCTTGTAGAAGGATCTTTGGTGATTTGGGAATTGAGGATGCGACTAAGAGGAAGTTGGCATCGAGACAGCTTCAAGGGAGAGCCTCTGATTGGTGGAACTCTATTACCATCAATACTCCGGAGGAAGAGAT
Organism: Allium fistulosum; assembly: GCA_030737815.1. NCBI lineage: Eukaryota > Viridiplantae > Streptophyta > Magnoliopsida > Asparagales > Amaryllidaceae > Allium > Allium fistulosum. The sequence goes on along the minus strand of CM060903.1, from coordinate 132,959,479 downwards.
TACTTGGGAGCAATTCCAAGTCAAATTTGAGGCTAAGTTCATTTCTACAGCTCAGAAGTCTGTTCTGTTCAAGAAGTTTGTGGAGCTCAAGCAAGGTGGAAGACCAGTTCTTGAGTATGTTTCTGAGTTTGAGGCTTTGTCCAAATATGCCCGGTCATATATCGAATCTGCATATTAGAAGAATGAGAAGTTTGTGACAGGCTTGGACAGTTATCTTGGGAGGCAGTTGGTGGATCATTTGGACAATTCATTTGAGAAGCTTGTGGAGAAAGCTCTTAGGCATGAGAGTCTGTTTCCTAAGGAAGGATCTGTTGTTGCTGTGACCAGGGAAGAGTCTAAACCCCAGCAGGGGGGAAACAAGAAGAGGAAGCAGCAACAGCAGAAGGGTAAGGATGGCCAGAAGAAGCCGAAGGGCGAAGTGACTTGCTACAATTGTCAGCAGAAGGGCCATTTCTCTAAGGATTGTAAGAATCCGAAGGCACCGATGAAGTGCCACAACTGTGACAAGCCGGGGCATTTCAGGAAGAATTGTCCAGAACCGAGGAGGGACAAGCAGATTGTGCAAGCTTATGCTTTGGGAGCTGTTCCGTCGTCTTCGAAAGCTCCTACCGCTGAAGAGAAGGGAAAGAGTGTGGTGGTTCAAGGTACTCTTTTCCTATGTGGTGTTCCAGTGAGAGTTCTGTTTGATACTGGAGCGTCGCATTCGTTTGTTTGTAGTGAACTCGTAGGCCGGTTAGGTTTGGAACCGGATATTGTTGATAGGCCATTGGTTGTGACTAATCCAGTTGGGGGTTCGTCTTGTTTGTGTATGTTATTCCGTGGTCTGATTGTATCGAGTCATGGTTGATCTTTTGTTTGTGATTGTTTTGTTCTGAACTTTACGGGGTTCGGAATTATTTTGGGTATGGACTTGCTTAGGAAGTATGCGGCTAAGGTTGATTGCGAAAGGTTGGAGGTGACAGTTGAGAATGTGGAGGGGCGAAAGATTGTGATACGATGTAAGCATGAAGAAGGCGTCTTCATGAGCTTCATGTATTCGCTAGTTGTTCCACGGGATGGACTGTCATTAGTGCCAATCGCAAATGGATTCGAGGATGTCTTTGACGAAGTCAAAGGGTTGCCGCCGCATAGAGAGATTGAGTTTCGTATAGATCTAGTTGAAGGATCCAGACCTGTTGGGATGCCTCTTAGGCGGATGGTGCCTAGGGAACAACAGGAGTTGAGGGTGCAAGTTGATGATCTTTTGCAGAAAGGATTCATTCGGCGTAGTGTGTCCGAGTGGGGTGCACCAGTTGTGTTTGCAACCAAGGCAGATGGGTCGATGAGATTGTGCGTCGATTATCGTGAGCTGAATAAGGTGACTAAGAAGAACAAGTATCCATTGCTGAGAATAGATGTCTTGTTTGATCAGCTTCACGAAGCCAAGGTGTTTTCTCAGATGGATTTGGCAACGGGATTTCACCAGTTGAGAGTGGCTAAGGATAGTGTGCCGAAGACTGCTTTTCGAACACCATCTGGTTTCTTTGAGTGGTTGGTAATGCCGTTTGGATTGACTAACGCACCAGCATATTTTGTGGATCTTATGAATAGAGTGTTCAAGGATCATTTGAACAAGTTTGTACTTGTGTTCGTGGATGATATTCTGATTTATTCCAGAACTAAAGAAGAGCACAAGACAAACTTGCGTATTGTTTTGGAAATCTTACAGAAACATCAGCTGAAGGCTAAGTTTCGAAGTGTCACTTCTGGAAGAGTGAAGTGAGGTTCTTAGGCCATGTGATTTCTGGAAATGGAATAGCGGTTGATCCCGCGAAGGTGGCAGCAATCCAGAATTGGGTTAGACCTAAGAATGCATCTGATGTGAGAAGTTTTCTTGGATTGGCAGGATATTATCGACGGTTTATTAAAGACTTCTCCAAGATAGCTGCACCGTTAACAGGATTGACGAAGAAGAACCAAGTGTTCAGATGGGAAGCTAAGTGTGAGCAAGCTTTCGGAATCCTGAAAGAGCGATTGATGAGTGCTCCTGTTTTGACTATTCCAAGTGGGAATGATGAGATGGTGGTTTACACCGACGCATGTGGTACTGGACTTGGAGCAGTGCTGATGCAGAGGGATAAAGTTGTTGCGTATGCTAGTCGACAACTGAAGCCACATGAAAGGAATTACCCGACTCATGATTTGGAGTTAGCGGCGATTGTTTTTGCTCTGAAGATGTGGAGACACTATCTACTGGGAGTTTGATTTGAGTTGTTTACAGATCATAAGTCGTTGAAGTATCTTTTCTCCCAAAAGGATTTGAATCTTCGGCAGCAACGTTGGCTAGAGTTCTTGGCATCATATGATTTTGGTATAGCTTATACTCCGGGAAAAGGTAACACAGTGGCAGATGCGTTAAGTAGAAGACATGCAGGATTGGGAGCCATGTTTTCAGAATGGAAGAATCTCGAGTATTTAGCTGGATTTAACTTCAGGCCTAGATGCGAATTGGAACCTGAGATGTTGGCAAACTTATCGATAAGACCGACTCTTGTGGAAAGGATTGGCGAGAGCCAAAAACGAGATGATAAGCTTGTCAAGATTATCCGTGATTTGGAATCTGGATTGGATCCAGAAAAGGATAAAGGATTCGAGGTCGATCGAGAGGGTTGGCTTCGGAAGCAAGGACGACTAGTTGTTCCCGATATAGATGAATTGAGGAGTGAAGTTCTGAAGGAAAGTCATCACTCGAAGTTGACAATTCATCCAGGTGGAAATAAGATGTATCGGGATATGAAGAGAACCTACTACTGGGAAGGTATGAAGAAGGATGTTGGAAATTTTATTTCCAAGTGTATGAACTGCCAGTTGGTAAAAGCCGAACAGAAGAAGCCAATTGGATTGCTTCAGCCATTAGAAGTTCCTACATGGAAGTGGGAGCAAGTGTCGATGGATTTTATTAATGGACTACCTAGAACAAGAACGGGAAATGAAGGGATTTGGGTCATTGTAGATCGTCTGACCAAGAGTGCAAGATTCATTCATGTTCGATCGACTAGGACTGCATCAAAGTTGGCTGAGTTGTATGTTAAGTGGATAGTTCGATTCCATGGTATTCCGAAGAGTATAGTGAGCGATCGAGACCCATTGTTCACTAGTGGATTTTGGAAGAGCTTCCAGGAAGTTTTGGGAACCAAGTTGTGTTTGAGTACAGCTTATCACCCTCAAACAGATGGTCAGGCCGAGAGAGTCAACCGAGTTTGGAAGATCTCCTCAGAGCTTGTGTTTTGGATTTCGGAGGAACATGGGAAGATCACCTTCATTTGGTGGAATTTTCATACAACAACAGTTACCAGTCAAGCATTGGTATGGCACCGTATGAGGCATTGTATGGAAGACCGTGTAACTCTCCGACATGTTGGTTAGAGACCGGAGAAAAGCTGATGCTTGGGCCAGAGATGATTCGACAGACTTCGGATTGTATAGAGATCATTCGGCAACGAATGAAGGCAGCCCAAGACCGTCAGAAGAGTTATGCCGATAAGCATCGTAAAGATTTGGAATTCGACGTAGGTGATATGGTTTTTGTTAAGATTTCTCCACTGAAGAATGTTATTCGATTCGGGAAGAAAGGGAAATTGACTCCGAGATTTGTTGGACCATTCCCGATCATCGAGCGAATTGGAAAACTCGCTTATAGATTGGAGTTACCAGAGAAGATGTCGAGTGTGCACAATGTTTTTCATGTATCATATCTACGGAAGTATGTGCACGACTCGAATACAGTGGTTTCTGCTGATAGCTACGAAGACTTCGAAGTTGATCCAGTCGATAGAAGACCTCGTAAGCCGCTTCGTGTTGTGGAGACCGACATGAAATAGCTTAGGAGGAAGGTAGTTAAGTTGCTCAAGATACAATGGAGTGATGATGATAACGACTGTACGTGGGAGGTGGAAGAGAGGATGAAGGCAGCTCATCCTGAACTCTTCAAGGTATGGCCCTAAGGTGTCGTGTCATCTCACGATATTGTAACTTGTCCTGGTTTTAGAATTCTGCATGCTAAGCTAGAATTGGATGCATGGTTTGTAGATTGCTATGGATGGTAGGCATGCAGAATAGTCTGTGATTGCTTTGTTTGTTTGGAATTTCGGGGGCGAAATTCCTAAGGGGGAGAGAATGTAACGACCCGTATTTTTACGGATTGAAACATCGTAAAACTATTGACGTTTGGTCGCATTTGTGATAAGTCGTCCTGAGTCTAAGTCATAGGTCGTTAACGACCTAGGGTATGTCGTAGGTCGTGTGCGACTTAGGATGCTTCAGCTCCGACTTACTACTAGTAGCATTGCATCTTGATATTAGTAGTTGAAGTGGTAAGTCGGGGACGACCTAAGGAAGTGAACTGGTTAAGTGTTAGGTCGGTTGGGACGACCTATAAGATGTTAGCGACCTAAGGGATTAAGTGAGTTAGCGACTTAAGGATTTTAGGTCGTAGGTGGTTAGGTCGTATGGTAGGTTAGGTCGGTCGAGCGACCTAAGTGTTGACGACTTATAGAAGTTAGCGAGTTAAGAGAGTTTGCGACCTAGTAGTTACTGTGTTAGTATAGTTAGGTCGGCAACGACCTAAGGAAGCTGGGGTAGCGGTGGGCGACCTAGGAGTTTTGTGTTAGGTCGTTTGAGCGACTTAAGGTTAAGTAGTTAGGTCGTAAGCGACCTATGGGGGTGCTGTGTTAGTTAGGTCGTAAGCAGCCTTTGTTAGTTAAGTCGTTCAGACGACTTAAGTGTTGGGTCGTAACGCTGTTAGGTCGCGTGGGTTGCTAAGTTGTTAGGTCGCAAGGTTTTGTAAGTCGTAGGTCGTAACTCAGTAAGTTGTTAGGTCGTAGAGGCAGTCTGCGTTAGGTCGCTGGGTTTTGCCTAAGTGTTAGGTCGTACCATTGTTAAGTCGCGTGATGTTTTAGGTCGCGAGAAGACTTAAGGTGTTAGGTCATGAGCGACCTAAGGGGTTGTTAAGTCGTGAGCCCTGCTAGGTCATAACTCGTAGATAGGTTGGCCTGGTAGGTCGTGAGTGCGCTTGGGCTTAGGTCGCTAGGTCACACGCCTGCGATATGTTAGGTTATAGGAGTGTTAAGCAGTTAAGTCGTAGGTCGTACGGGTTGTTAGGTCGAAGACTTAGGTCGGTGGGGGTCTTAGGTCGTAGGTCGGAGACGACCTAACTCCGAGTAGACGATCTAAGGGGATTTTCAGCTATAAATAGGAGGGCTTTGTTCCATTTTTGGGATCCGGATTTCGAAGCGACGAAGTGCTGCCATCTTGAGAGCTCGACTTCTACACTTCTTCACTTCTTTTCTCTACTCTAATCTAGTGATTCCATCCATCCAAGTTGAAGATCAAATTGAAGATTCAAGGGCTTGGATTGAAGATCTTCATCCTTTGAAGTGAGATTTCTTCGTTTGCAGCGGATTCGTGTTAGATCAAGTTTGATCCTTCGCTGTCCAGATCTGAAGCATGTTGATTTGAGGTTGTTTTGGTGATTTGGTGAGTGGTGATTATCTCTCACACGGATCCAAAGGAGTATATCGGATTGTTGGCTCGATTTGGTGTTAAAATAGTGATTTCCATACATTTTCTTCATCCTAAGTGTAGATCCATATAGATCCATTGTTCATGATGATGTTACATCCATTTTACTACATGTTAACCTATGCAAGTTCATTCATCAAGATTATAGAGATATTGTTCATGTTTTCATGCTTATTAGACTTTCAACTCTTTAATTACAAAATTGCCATTATTGTGATGATTGTCTACTTAGATCATATTTGAATGCTTGATTGCTTGGATTAATGTTTGATTTGGTTGATTGCTATGAATTAGATGATTGATGATTTGATTTAGATCGAGGATGATTCAAAAGCTAAGGGAAAGGCTCTTGAATGGGAAAATCTGCTTGTGGCATTTGTAGCGGATGATGAAGCTCTTATGCATAGATTTGATGATGATGTTGAGATGAGACTTTGCGAGGATGTGATGAAGCGAAGTATGATATGAGATAGTCTTGGTCTAATCCAGACGGGATCATTCCAAGCAGGTTGAGGATAATGGATTGCTCGAGAGGCGCTTGAGCTAGTATGGAAATAGTCGTCGAGGAGGATGACTAGAAGGCTGAGATCTCATCGTTGTTGAAGGTTCTAGCATGCTCAAAGCAAGAGTACGTTGGGCAGATTCGATAGTCCCTGAAGGCTACAGATTGGTAGTCAAGTACTCTGGGCAGATTCGATAGTCCTAGGCACGGGTCACGATGACGTGCGGGAGTTATGTCTAGAACCAGGGTTTCTATTAGCCCTTGACGGACGGTTGAAAGAATGTGCCGGTCATTCAATTAACGGTGATATCGAAGCAATGATAACAGTGATAGCCAGAGTCATGGATGTTTGGTTGTATCGTCATTCGATCTCAAGAGCGGTATTTTCTGGGTGCTTATCTGATCTTGGTTTAGGCCTTGGGGGTTTGTACTTGGAAAACATCGCCCTTGACTCGAGTGATAATTGCTTTACTTTACATTGTATGCTCTGCTATGTTTGCTTCTACTTAGTGTGTGTCTGGGGGCTATCACTGTATAAAGAGGTTGGAGTGGGAGGGTGGTATTCCTATTCCTTTTCCTTTATGCTCTTTTGGCATGTTGTTAGTTAATTTTCCGCTCACCAAGACTGTTGTCTGACTCAAGGCTTTATGTTTTAATTCTTATTGCCTTGGGCTGTTCGTCCATTTTGGGACGGGCAGACTAGGTAGCAGGTGACAGGTGCTGTTCTCTTCTCACGATGCTGATATCGAAGACGAGTTGGAGGGTTGCATATTATCTTCTTATATGTACTGGATGTTCCGCTGTTTGTATAATCTCTGAGTGTTATGTAGTGGGGCTTGATGTATTGACTATTTGGATGCTTGTATTCAACTATTATGGAGTTTTATATGATGGCATTTTATTCTGTAAAGCTTCACTATACATATGTTCTATTGTATTTTGTCCATGCGCTGTGAGTAATACGGTAGATTCTGTTATTTTGATCTACCCTGACAATCGTCCATGGTCGCCTGGCACACTTTACAGCGCACTATCTCTAGATTCGGTGCAGGGGTCATGGGCGGTCGTCACATTTGGTATCAGAGCATTGGTTAATCGATTATACCCAACGCTCGCTGACGTAACTACGTATGAGAGACGTAATTGTATTTTGATGGATGAATACTATATATAATATAGTAGCTTAGTAGAGTTTGAGTCCTTTATGCAGTTGTTTCTCTAGATGTTCTGATCATTCCTTTTTATAGATATTGAGAATGAGTCGAAGAGGGAGACCAGCTGCTAGGGAAAGCCGTGCTACTGAGGGAGCTGCGGATTATGCAGCTATGTTCGAAGCTATGATGACTTCAATCATGAGAAGGATACCAGTTGCGGGGGCAGCAGTAGATGTTGGGGTTCAAGTCCAAACTCCAAAACCAGTGGATTTTGCTAAGTTGTGCAAGCACTATACTGCTATTGGAGGGAAGGTTTTCTTGGGAACAGAATCAACTATTGAGGTCCAGAGGTGGATAGATGCTTGTAGAAGGATCTTTGGTGATTTGGGAATTGAGGATGCGACTAAGAGGAAGTTGGCATCGAGACAGCTTCAAGGGAGAGCCTCTGATTGGTGGAACTCTATTACCATCAATACTCCGGAGGAAGAGATTACTTGGGAGACCGAGAGAGTCAACCGACCGAGAGAGTCAACCGAGTTTTGGAAGATCTCCTCAGAGCTTGTGTTTTGGATTTCAGAGGATCATGGGAAGATCACCTTCATTTGGTGGAATTTTCATACAACAACAGTTACCAGTCAAGCATTGGTATGGCACCGTATGAGGCATTGTATGGAAGACCGTGTAACTCTCCGACATGTTGGTTAGAGACCGAAGAAAAGCTGATGCTTGGGCCAGAGATGATTCGACAGACTTCGGATTGTATAGAGATCATTCGGCAACGAATGAAGGCAGCCCAAGACCGTCAGAAGAGTTATGCCGATAAGCGTCGTAAATATTTGGAATTCGACGTAGGTGATATGGTTTTTGTTAAGATTTCTCCACTGAAGAATGTTATTCGATTCAGGAAGAAAGGGAAATTGACTCCGAGATTTGTTGGACCATTCCCGATCATCGAGCGAATTGGAAAACTCGCTTATAGATTGGAGTTACCAGAGAAGATGTCGAGTGTGCACAATGTTTTTCATGTATCATATCTACGGAAGTATGTGCACGACTCGAATACAGTGGTTTCTGCTGATAGCTACGAAGACTTCGAAGTTGATCCAGTCGATAGAAGACCTCGTAAGCCGCTTCGTGTTGTGGAGACCGACATGAAACAGCTTAGGAGGAAGGTAGTTAAGTTGCTCAAGATACAATGGAGTGATGATGATAACGACTGTACGTGGGAGGTGGAAGAGAGGATGATGGCAGCTCATCCTGAACTCTTCAAGGTATGGCCCTAAGGTGTCGTGTCATCTCACGATATTGTGACTTGTCCTGGTTTTAGAATTCTGCATGCTAAGCTAGAATTGGATGCATGGTTTGTTGATTGCTATGGATGGTAGGCATGCAGAATAGTCTGTGATTGCTTTGTTTGTTTGGAATTTCGGGGGCGAAATTCCTAAGGGGGAGAGAATGTAACGACCCGTATTTTTACGGATCGAAACATCGTAAAAAAAATTGACGTTTGGTCGCATTTGTGATAAGTCGTCCTGAGTCTAAGTCATAGGTCGTTAACGACCTAGGGTATGTCGTAGGTCGTGTGCGACTTAGGATGCTTCAGCTCCGACTTACTACTAGTAGCATTGCATCTTGATATTAGTAGTTGAAGTGGTAAGTTGGGGACGACCTAAGGAAGTGAACTGGTTAAGTGTTAGGTCGGTTGGGATGACCTATAAGATGTTAGCGACCTAAGGGATTAAGTGAGTTAGCGACTTAAGGATTTTAGGTCGTAGGTGGTTAGGTCGTATGGTAGGTTAGGTCGGTCGAGCGACCTAAGTGTTGACGACTTATAGAAGTTAGCGAGTTAAGAGAGTTTGCGACCTAGTAGTTACCGTGTTAGTATAGTTAGGTCGGCAACGACCTAAGGAAGCTGGGGTAGCGGTGGGCGACCTAGGAGTTTTGTGTTAGGTCGTTTGAGCGACTTAAGGTTAAGTAGTTAGGTCGTAAGCGACCTATGGGGGTGCTGTGTTAGTTAGGTCGTAAGCAGCCTTTGTTAGTTAAGTCGTTCAGACGACTTAAGTGTTGGGTCGTAACGCTGTTAGGTCGCGTGGGTTGCTAAGTTGTTAGGTCGCAAGGTTTTGTAAGTCGTAGGTCGTAACTCAGTAAGTTGTTAGGTCGTAGAGGCAGTCTGCGTTAGGTCATTGGGTTTTGCCTAAGTGTTAGGTCGTACCATTGTTAAGTCGCGTGATGTTTTAGGTCGCGAGAAGACTTAAGGTGTTAGGTCGTGAGTGACCTAAGGGGTTGTTAAGTCGCGAGCCCTGCTAGGTCATAACTCGTAGATAGGTTGGCCTGGTAGGTCGTGAGTGCGCTTGGGCTTAGGTCGTTAGGTCACACGCCTGCGATATGTTAGGTCATAGGAGTGTTAAGCAGTTAAGTCGAAGGTCGTACGGGTTGTTAGGTCGAAGACTTAGGTCGGTGGGGGTCTTAGGTCGTAGGTCGGAGACGACCTAACTCCGAGTAGACGATCTAGGGGATTTTCATCTATAAATAGGAGGGCTTTGTTCCATTTTTGGGATCCGGATTTCGAAGCGACGAAGTGCTGCCATCTTGAGAGCTCGACTTCTACACTTCTTCACTTCTTTTCTCTACTCTAATCTAGTGATTCCATCCATCCAAGTTGAAGATCAAATTGAAGATTCAAGGGCTTGGATTGAAGATCTTCATCCTTTGAAGTGAGATTTCTTCGTTTGAAGCGGATTCGTGTTAGATCAAGTTTGATCCTTCGCTGTCCAGATCTGAAGCGTGTTGATTTGAGGTTGTTTTGGTGATTTGGTGAGTGGTGATTATCTCTCACACGGATCCAAAGGAGTATATCGGATTGTTGGCTTGATTTGGTGTTAAAATAGTGATTTCCATACATTTTCTTCATCCTAAGTGTAGATCCATATAGATCCATTGTTCATGATGATGTTACATCCATTTTACTACATGTTAACCTATGCAAGTTCATTCATCAAGATTATAGAGATATTGTTCATGTTTTCATGCTTATTAGACTTTCAACTCTTTAATTACAAAATTGCCATTATTGTGATAATTGTCTACTTAGATCATATTTGAATGCTTGATTGCTTGGATTAATGTTTGATTTGGTTGATTGCTATGAATTAGATGATTGATGATTTGATTAAGATCGAGGATGATTCAAAAGCTAAGGGAAAGGCTCTTGAATGGGAAAAGCTGCTTGTGGCATTTGTAGCGGATGATGAAGCTCTTATGCATAGATTTGATGATGATGTTGAGATGAGACTTTGCGAGGATGTGATGAAGCGAAGTATGATATGAGATAGTCTTGGTCTAATCCAGACGGGATCATTCCAAGCAGGTTGAGGATAATGGATTGCTCGAGAGGCGCTTGAGCTAGTATGGAAATAGTCGTCGAGGAGGATGACTAGAAGGCTGAGATCTCATCGTTGTTGAAGGTTCTAGCATGCTCAAAGCAAGAGTACGTTGGGCAGATTCGATAGTCCCTGAAGGCTACAGATTGGTAGTCAAGTACTCTGGGCAGATTCGATAGTCCTAGGCACGGGTCACGATGACGTGCGAGAGTTATGTCTAGAACCGGGGTTTCCATTAGCCCTTGATGGACGGCTGAAAGAATGTGCCGGTCATTCAATTAACGGTGATATCGAAGCAATGATAACAGTGATAGCCAGAGTCATGGATGTTTGGTTGTATCGTCATTCGATCTCAAGAGCGGTATTTTCTGGGTGCTTATCTGATCTTGGTTTAGGCCTTGGGGGTTTGTACTTGGAAAACATCGCCCTTGACTCGAGTGATAATTGCTTTACTTTACATTGTATGCTTTGCTATGTTTGCTTCTACTTAGTGTGTGTCTGGGGGCTATCACTGTAGAAAGAGGTTGGAGTGGGAGGGTGGTATTCCTATTCCTTTTCCTTTATGCTCTTTTGGCATGTTGTTAGTTAATTTTCCGCTCACCAAGACTGTTGTCTGACTCAAGGCTTTATGTTTTAATTCTTATTGCCTTGGGCTGTTCGTCCATTTTGGGACGGGCAGACTAGGTAGCAGGTGACAGGTGATGTTCTCTTCTCACGATGCTGATATCGAAGACGAGTTGGAGGGTTGCATATTATCTTCTTATATGTACTGGATGTTCCGCTGTTTGTATAATCTCTGAGTGTTATGTAGTGGGGCTTGATGTATTGACTATTTGGATGCTTGTATTCAACTATTATGGAGTTTTATATAATGGCATTTTATTCTGTAAAGCTTCACTATACATATGTTCTATTGTATTTTGTCCATGCGCTGTGAGTAATACGATAGATTCTGTTATTTTGATCTACCCTGACAATCGTCCATGGTCGCCTGGCACACTTTACAGTGCACTATCTCTAGATTCGATGCAGGGGTCATGGGCGGTCGTCACATCAGCACGACGAGACGATCAAAACGGTATATAGATATTAGTGGTATGACCATCCTATCAAAAGTCGATACGGACACTGATATACGTTGCTATTCCGTACGGAAAAATCCAAACGGAACTAGAAATGTCCGAAATATGCGAAACGAATTACGCAGTCTTATTCAGAGTGTTCTAAATAAATTTTCTCATGTTGACATATTTAGGTTTCGGAACACTTTTTAAATTCAATTGTTATTAACTGACTTAAATTGAAATAGAATTACACAAGAAAATAAATTTCAATATTATCAGAACAAAATTTACCATTTGCTATGTTTAAACAGACGTATTCCAAATATTAAATTTTTATTTCAAAATTCTATTATTTAAAATTTCACAAAAATTCAATTAATTAAATAAATAAACCACTAAAATTTACGGGTCGTTACATACTATACACACGAGAATTCCAAACTTGATCTACAAGAGATAAAAAATCAGGTTCATTAGCCCAAGAATTAAAAAAAATTATAACAAGAGGGACCTTTTTTGCTGCCATGCCCTAGTTTAAAATAATAGGGCTGTGAGCTAAGAGGATGGGTGCTTGGAAATGGAATATAAGATAAGGCCAAGTGAGGAAAGCAAGAGCATATGGATAAGCTCTATTAAGTTTACAGAAAACCCTATTTCCAGATCTACTACAATTGTTCCAAGTGAATAAAGAGCCATTTTTTGGAATTTGGAAGATATTTGATTGATTAATAGCTTGATTGAAAGGAGCTATGTCTGAAAGCATTAAGGGGTTAGCACCATATTTTCAGCATAGGATTGCATGCCATTAAAGTCCCCAAGACATAACCAAGGTAGAAGGGAAGTTTGAAGAGAAGGAAGGATATCAAAAAGAAGTTTTCTTGATTTTTGGAGTTTTCTACATAGATGAAAGTTATATTTAAATGAAGATTAGAAGTTATATGAGAAATATTACAGCGAACATATTGTCTAGAGTCGAGTAATTGGAGACATGGAATATTTGAGGGTTCCAAAGAATGAGGAGACAACCATAAGGTGCATGGTTAAGATTATGTATACGAGTCTAGGTTGGACCAATTCGAGTAGCAGCTTTAGAAGTTAGATCAACATTGATTTTAAGAGAAAGAAGCTGCAAATGGTTAGAGTGGAGAAAATATTTAATTTCATGAATTTTTGTATCATCATGGGCTCCACTCACATTCCAAAATCTAGTGCTATCTAACTTGATAATTTCTTTTTTGTGCCAGGAAGCCTTATGATCCTCGTGCTTGTTTTAGAGGTTGTCTTACTTGTTGTGGAGAAATTAAGAATAATTTGTGCACGAGTAAATTCAGCACCCAAATTTAGGTCATTTGAGACAGTGGACTGCTTCTGTTTATTTTTATTTTTGTACCAAGGTTTCTTCTTTTTATTTGTGGAATTGTCATTCTCCTCATTGGAGCATTCGACAATGGTAGAATTTGAAGGAGGAGATGGGATTTTATTAGGTTGGAAAATAGTGATGGAATCAGAAGGTTTGAGGTTAGCATAAGGACTAACAGAAATTGAAATGGAATCATGCATAGGTCTCGTGGGCATGTCAATAACATGCACAAGATTTGGAGGTGTATTAGGAACTAAAGAATTTGAGACCAGAGGAGGTTGCTACTGAGTAGATATTATAGAAGTGATATAGTTATTACAAATAAGAGAATCAAAATTAAAGTTATGAAAGGTAATGGTGGATGGCTTAGTATTATTGTCGGAGATGATGGAAGTGACATGTGGTACATGTGCAAAAGAGGTGTGAAGAATAGAAGAGGTTGATAGAAGTTTATTAGAGTTGAGGGAATCTTCAGGAACTGAGTCGTAGATTGCATTTTCAGAATTCATTTCATGATCAGGAACTGAAGAAGGTTGCTCTTGAATAGATGGAATAGGAGTGATATTGATGTGAAGATCAAAATTCAAGTTATGAAAGGAGATTAAGGATGACTGTGTATTACTGTTAGAGTTGACGGGAGTGACAGGTGAGACATGTGCATTAGAAGTGTGAAGAGTAGGAATGGTTGATGGTAGATTATCAGAATTGAGGTTATCTTTAGGAGTTGAATCAAAGGTTTCATTTTCAGATATCATTCCATGATCAGTGAACCCTCCTTCTTCCAAATCCTTTAATAAAGAAAATGATTGGTTATGGTTTCAATAGTGTTGGAATTAAGCGTGGTTTTGTCAGTTGTATCTTTTCGTGTAGGAGAATGTTCAACTTCCAGTTGTTCTTGTATCCCTTCATCACCATTATTTCCTTCATTCATTACAACTTGCAAGTCCTGGTTAATTTTTATTATTATTATCGAAATTGGATTTTATTTTCCAAACTTGAGCATTTGCTTTTGCTTTAAAATGATTTGCTATTTTAACAGTCTTGTGGTTCTGATCAAGAGCATTTGCTTGTACAGGAACAAGGAGATTATCATTATAATGCCTTTCTTGTTTATTAGTAGGAACTGAAACTATATTATTGTTCCGCAAGTCACAATCTAAAGTTGCATGTCCAAAAGTGTGACACAATGTGCATATCAAGGGTTTCCAAGCGTACTCAATATAAACCTTGTGATAGTCCCCTTCACCCACATTTATAAATTATGCTAGCTCTTTATCTGATGAATTTCAATCAAACATTTAGCGCATTCAAAATACTCTTGCTTCCCCGTAGCCTCATTAAAGCATATTGTGAGAAATGCGGATTACGGATCTTAAGGCTAGAATTAACACTAGAGGGGGGCTAAATAGTGTTTTAAGGAATTACTAATTCTTTTTGAGTTTATATTAATTTGAACACAAATGTATGCAATATTCAGACACAGATATGATCACAGAATCAAACACAGATGCAAATATAAAGTAAAAGCAATAAAGGAAAGAACACACCGGATTTTATACTGGTTCGGAGTTACCCTACATCTAGTCCCGCAACACAAGTACAGATTTCCTTTCAAAATCAATTCTTACAATTACACCCTCGATTTCAAGGCCACGAGGTACACCACTCCAGATTCACAATCCTCTGGGTAGAGATACTTGATTTTACGGGCAACAAGTTCACCCGATTGATTTTCCAGGCTACAATCACACCTTTTCTCACTCGATTGAATACAAAGAAGTCTATAACTCTGAATAGCACTGGGATCTTGTTGAGATAGTGATAGAGAATCAAACCAGAGATGATCTAGTTAGATTCAATGGTGATTTCGGCAGAGTAATGGTAAAAATGTATATAAAGGAATGTGGAAGAAGAAGAGGAGTGAAATCAGAGAAAATATGATTGTAAATTCATTTAAAACAGCCCCTATTTATAGTAGAACAACAGCCATGTCCATTCATGAAAGGATATGACGAATAGACACTTCCTTTGAGACTCAAATTTTTGAAATAAACTGTCACCTTGTCGACCAGGGTTCCTTGGGGTTGTCGACAAGCCTAAGTTATTTTTGGTAATTTGTTTTTCTTTGAAAATAACTTCTATCTTGTATTAAAACTAATTTAAACTTTATAAATATACTTAATTATAGTTAAAATACATAAATAACTATAGAGAATAATATTTTGGTATATATAAAATTTTACTATAATTTTATATTTAAATCTAAGTATAAATATTAAAAGTTAAATATATTATAATTAAAAGATAGTTTAAAACCAAGGATAATTTGATATTGAAAATAAAGATTATTTTGAGGCTAAAAGTATTTTAAAACCAGGATAGATGTTTTTGATTTAAAAAGGAAGATTTTGAAATCATTTTGAAAACAAGATATAATTTTGTAAAACATTTGAATAAAAGTTAGTGGACACAAAACAATGTTCCACTAGATTTTTCGTAGGTTCCATCCTACTTAGGGTTCCATCCCTTTAACGAGCTCGAAGTGGATTCCATTCCACGAATAAAATGGATTTTAAGATGTCAGTGCTTTTCTAGGAGTTTTAACAAAATTCCTAACTAAATTACTTATCTTGAAATCTTGAACTCTTGATAATCTTGATACTCATGAGTCTTGAATCTTGATATCTTCGATCTTGAGTTCATCAGTTCTTGAATCTCTATATTGTACAGTCTTCATTTTTTGGTACCTGTATATATATCCTGCATATACATATATATCTAAACAATAATGTTAGTATTTATATTTTATAATCTTATTCTAAGGTTGTTGTCATCAAAACCAACTTCTCAGGGACTAACAATCTCCCCCTTTTTGATGATGACAACCTTTGTTTATAAAATATTACTTCTATCCTAATAACTCCCCCTAAAACTAATAACTCCCCCTTAATCTATGCCTAACTATCCTATTTTATACTTCTCCCCCTTTATCATCAACAAAATTTAACTCCAAACTATATAACTCCCCCTTATTTTTGTACTAAAGTACCTGCATTAAAAATATATAATGGAGTATATAATAGATAGATTAAGAGATAATTATACTGATAGACATGATAACTAATCAAAGATCATATAAATATCAATGTGTATTTATACATATTATGTTTTGCACACCAATTATCAATCCACACCAAACCAAATCAAATCAAATCAATCCAAGCAATCAATTCAAATCAAACAAAGCAATCAAATAAAATCAAACATTACGAGGAACTTCCACCCATCCTTCTTCTCCAAATATAGGGTCTACTTTAATGACATCCCAATTTCATTTTCATTGGTGAGAGAGACTGGAGGATGTGCTTCATTATCATCTTTGTACAGGGAGGAAATCATCCATCGAATCGCATCGAAATGTTTTTCTTGCTCCTTGATCATCTGCATTTGACTCAACTCTAAGTGTTGCTGATTACAGAGAACGAAAGAAAGAATATTCTTGAAAGAATTAAGGGTTTCTTCAAGATTCTCGGTCAAATTATGAATTGGATCGGCCATATTTGAGTTTGTGAGAAGAAATATAGATAGAGTACATAAGAAATGATTTTGAGTGATGAATTCTGGAAGAAATATGTATTTATAGGTGTAGAAATTCGTTTGAAATGAATAGACACAAGGTAGTTATTCAAATTTCAAATTTCAAATGAAAAGTCATTTCTGACCAGTACTTGTCGACAGGGTCTCTGGGGGGTTGTCGACAGGGGTCAGTTAATTTTGATGACTCATTTTTTATTTTGTGAATAATTGTGTATATATATATATATATATATAATATACTAACATTTATTCTGGAGATAAGATAAGCTAGATAACAGAAAAGTAATTCAATTTCATTTCATAATAGAACGATACAATGATTAAACATTAAGAACTACACGAACATTCAAATCAAAACAAACTAAAACCAATACAACATGACATGAAAAGGTAGAACTAGTTAGATGTAACGATAGAGATCTTTCGACGCTCGAAAGTCGACATTAATACGTCCACTGTATCAATTGCCGCACAATCGAATGCCGGAAAACCGAATCATTAGGGTTAAAAAGAAGAGGTAGAAGAAGACAGAAGAAAAGAAAGAACAGAAAAACAGAAACATAAACAATATCAGAATCTCACATTCGCAGCGGAACAATATATAATAGATAATCACTAGTCTTTTAAACAAAGAACTATATCAGTCTATACAATACAACAATGAGAGTCAATATACAACTCAATACAACAATGGACAGTTATATAAACTTGTCCCCATACAGAATACACAGCGGAATAAATAAATAAGTACAAGTGTACGTCTCGCCATCCAGCTCGTCTCCAAAGCTCCAGAATATCCAGAATATCCTGATAACATAACTCTAGGCTGCCCGTGTGGAAAATTATGGGCACCCAGAGTTTAGAAAGGGAACAATAAACTCCGAGTCAGTCATGGTGACTGGTGTGAGATCGTAAAACAGTTATTTTCACAAAGAAAATAAAACAAATTCGCAATGCTTTTGGAAAATGAAACTACCATAAGACCTCCCACCACACACACAATGCAATCGCAGACTTGGAGGAGATTTCTTCTTATGATAGTCAAATATGCTTACTACGAAAGATCAGTTGATATTATTATTAATGTTTAGTGTGGAAAACATTTCGAAAGTATAATATTAATCTTAGCCAGCATAGGCATTTCGCACTTATGCCTACTATAGCTACTATGTTCAATAGCAGGTTACCGCCACATTCCATAGTAGGTTATACAACTAAAACCGTACAAGGTTCGTATTGTTTCTTTGGATTTTCCAACAAATGGTCAGGCTAAGGAACTTCCTACTGCCACATGGGTACGCCTCTGGATGGACGTCCCGAGAACTAACTAGCTCTCTGCCAACACAAGGCCGGGTTACCCCTTACACTTGGTAACTACTACACGAATATGCCACCCCCCGGTCCTTTGGGACCTTTATTCGAGGCGCCTCGATCACAAAGCAACAATCACATAGTAAATGAGATTGGAGCAACCACACATGTAAATATCTGGGATCCATACCATAATATCACCTTTTTCCAGAAGGAAATGACATACCCTAAAGGGCGCGACCCTCATATCCTTGCCGCATCTTTCCTGTTTCGACCATTTCCGGGTTGTGAGGTCCGATGAGGTCTCGTCCACAAAGCTACGCTTTTTCACAAAGCCATGCTTTGATCAACAAATGATCAACGAATGATCATCAACACACAGCAACACTTAGCATGCCACACTACCAAATTGGAAGTATATCACTGATAACCTTCAACTACATAACCTCTGAGCTCGTACGTCTCAAAGAAGGGTGTTAAGCTAAGATAATAAATTCTCCGCCACCAACAGAAATGTATTTGAAAGAAATCAGCTTTATATCTCAAAGTGTAATGTCAGACAAACTACCATACAAGTCTGTTCCGGGTTCGAACAGAACCGAAGGCACTTCCAAAGAAGCCCTTGCAATCCAGATATTCACTAATCACGTCCGGACTTCCCATCACAAGAAGAGTGATATAAATCTCTATACCGGAGCAACTCGGTGCAGAGACATTCGACAGGTTGTCCTTTCATTTTCGAAAATACTCGGTCTTCACACCGGTCTTCAATTGCAATTCATAACGTCGTATCATTATTCGGAATGGGTTATATGACACAAAGTCCTCTCCCAGCTTAACCGAATAATGAGCGCTTATCTTTAAAAATAAGTGTTGCATTCAAATTTCAAGCAAATCACAACAAATACCCATTTAAAGGTCAATATTGATAGTCGGTTATTTAACTATCAATCGATATTCACAACATCACCAGGTTCCAAATAATTTCCTAAATTATTTATTTTCATAATTATATTCTCAAGATATAATTTTCAACACTTCTACCATTTGAAACCAATTTCAAATCACTTTTCACCTTTCAAACTTTTGAAAACAAATTTCAAATCATATTTTCCACACTTCATCACTTTGAAAACAAATTTTAAATCAATTTCCCTACACGGGATATATTTCCAAATATTTATTCATTTCCACTGGAAATCTGCCGAGTTCAAATACTTTATCTCCAAAATATTCCTTAAAATCCAATTTCAGAATTTCTTCATTTATAATTTAAAACTACTTTGGAAATATACTCGGCTTTTCAAGGAAAATACACTTCCATTTCAAAATGGTCCATTTAAACCAATTAAATAAATCCTTATCGATTTATTTCAAATTTACATTCCAAATTTGTAAATTTATTTCCACACTTTAAAAATAAATCAGTGTTTATTTTTAAAACAAATTTCCCTTTACTTTATAAATTCCATTTTGAATTTACATTCCCAAATATTCACTTTTTATACGATTTTCAAATCGATTTCTCAAATATTCACTTTCAACTCCAAATCAACTTTCAAATTGATTTCCAGATTTATTTCCCTTTTAAAATAAATTCCTTTTAAAGAAACAAATTCTTTTTAAAGAAAACAAATTCTTTTATCTCTTCTAATCTCTTTAAAAATCCAAATTTTAAATAAATTCTTCAACTTATAAACAATATTACTCGAAATCCACTTATTAAGCTTTTTTCCCATATTTGGAAGTTTATTCAATATGATTCAAAAATAAAACTTTATCCTTTTCAAACTTCTTTTAAATTAATCCAATTCTTTCAAAAGGAATTTACAAAAAATTCCAACTTTAATTTCAAAAACCCAATTTTATTTATTTTTAGTATCCAACGATACCAAAAATACATTCGGCTAAATTATAGCCTTTAACAAATTCAATCACAAATATAATCATTCACAGATTATAAATAAATAATCACACAACATATGAAACAAATTCATACAACATATAAAATAAATTCATATAATTTGAGGAATCCAGTTGGATCCCTCCAACCTGTTTCCCTGCATCCACGGATGTTAGCACAATTAAATACCCATTCCACTTCGAGGTGGAATATCGCGGTATATGGGATTTATAAAAATATCATCTGCTATTATGCGGCGCATAGGGTCTCATCCGCTATATAATGCGGGAAATCAACAACTCCAATATATATATACTACCATCACATCCAAACGGTCAATCAATCAATAACTGAAATTCCAATTTTGATTTGAGTGAGAAGATCTCACCTTTGCTTTTTATTTCGCAATCCCATTTCCATTCCCATTTGTTTTCCACGATCTTTTGACCTTGTATAAACATTTGATGATTTAATTAATATTTGAATTGGTCGAACAATTAACTACCATTTAATAGATTTATTGTTAACGGATGATTTAATTTAAACAAAGGATTAAATTTTAAACAAATTTCCCTTTTTAAAATCTTTTAGTAACTAATATGTTAAGTAAACAAATAAATCACCTTAAGACATATATTTTCTTCTTTTTCTTTTAACAGTAGATTCAAAATGTATATATCATTACTGTTTTTTTCCTGTATATACATATGTGTTAAACTAGATTTAAATTTGAAAATAATTTGGTAATATATATATGTACACCTTACTGTTAAAATCAACATTAAGTTAAATATATTTTCCTTTCCTTTTTCTTCTGTAATATATTCAGAGGTAAGTGTTATTAAATTAAATCGAGACGTATACGTTGCTGCTTCGATACGAGCCTTAGATCGAACTCGCGAGCATCACCGC
Organism: Allium fistulosum; assembly: GCA_030737815.1. Classification (NCBI taxonomy): domain Eukaryota; kingdom Viridiplantae; phylum Streptophyta; class Magnoliopsida; order Asparagales; family Amaryllidaceae; genus Allium; species Allium fistulosum. Next base: position 132,938,737 of record CM060903.1, on the reverse strand, counting down.
TTCCAAATCAAGCATGCCACGTCTTCATCACCCTGCCAGCCCCATTCGCGAGCACACCATCACACCGCAACCCACAACACTGACCTCGATCTCGTACTCCAGCCTCAAATCGCCTACCCAATATCGCAACGAACCATCAACCAACTCTGTCGCAACCTTCCACTGCGACAATGAATTCGCCAGAAGCCCTAAACTGAACGACAATCCTCCCCTGATGTCATCGTGCTCGAGTTCGAGCTCTCTCGATCGCCAGCTCTCTCCTTCGCTCGCGATCCAAAGAGCGGCGACGCGATTCACGAATTCCACTTCGATCGGCACTCTTTTTTTTCGATTTTAGGAGGAGGAGACGAGGCACGATTTTGAATTCGTGATTTAAAAGTTACGATTTTTTTCCTTTCTTTTGTCGAACTGAAGATAGGAGGAAGTGAAGATAAATGCAGGCGATTTTTGATTTCTGCCATTATTTGATTTGAACGAGACTAATTGATTTTTTTCTTTTCTTTGGAAAGAGAGAAGCATGCTCTGAAAGGAAAAGAGGAAGCACGTGAAGAGGAATCAGTGATTTGAGGGAAGAACGGCTGATATTGATATATTTTTAACTAGAGACAAATATAATTATATTATTAATTTAAATTCAAATTCGAATCGACTCGAAAACGAAGTCAAAAATTTTGACTTCCTATCAAGGCGCGCCGCTAGGCGTTCATAATGTTATACGCCTATTCCGAACACAATGGAAAAGGTTTTGAGTCCCAATTTGATCGTATGGAAAAAATAGCTTTTTGGACTTAGTTATAATATTAAGGTTTTGATATAATTTCAGCACGTTTAACTATCGTACAGCCACACGATAACTCCGAATGCTACGGAAATTGAAATCCGATAATAATACAATATTATGGATCCAATGAAACTGGTTTCGTCGAATTCCGAGACTGTGCCTCAGAACGCTATTTTTAAATATCGATTTAAACGATAAAATTTCAAAACTGAACAAAACATTTCCAAATTCAATTCTGAAGCTTCCATTATCTTCAGTATAATCAATATGAATTTTCTAAGCCTTGAAAATATTTTTAACAAGCTTGAAACTGAAGATTCAAATTTTTACCCAGATTTAACGATTAAATTCAATAATTAAATCGCCAAATTCATTCTGATATCTCGAATTTCAAATTAAACTAACTTCCAGATATTTAAAATCAATTAAATATCCTGATTTCCAATATCAAAAATTCAGGGTCGTTACATTAGAGGATGACGAAGATGAAGATAATCCAAGCTTCTTGCTGACTTTGAAGAAAAACTTGTTCATCTTGGATGACATTTTATCCAATTTCTTACCAACGGACCGTTTAAGAGTCCGTTGATTCTCAACAATGGTCTTTTGATTTTTGAGTAAGGTTTTGTTGGTTGGATTAGAGGGATAGTCAATACTTTGCAAGGATGTTGCACCTTCTTCTTCTATTTCCATTTCATCCCCTTCTTCTTCTTCTTCCTCCTCCTCTTCCATCTCCTCATGAGCCAAACGCTCTTCCTTTTCGGCAAGAGTCTCATATGGTTGAAAAACATATGGAATTTTCATAGGAGAAATGTTTGAGTGATTAAAAAAATTTCTTGAAACAAATTCTTCTCCTTTGAAATCCACTCCAAAATAATTAAAAATCCGAGTGAGATAGATTCCATGATACAAAGTGTTTTCACCCACTTCAAAATTTTTAGGACGAAGTTCATCCAAAATAACTTGCGTCCAATTAATATCATAATTTCCAAAAATAGCAAAAGGTGCTTTGCAAACTTTTGAAGTTGGATTGTTAAAACTCCCCGATCTTGGGGTCAAAGTATGTTGTAATTATGAGTATCGAACCATAAGTCAAAAATACGTTGTTTTAAATATTACTATCAAGATGTTTTGATAAAAGGATATTGATATACTCATTGAGACCAGAGTATGTAATGCTCTCTAAATTTTAGGTAGTGTATTACTGATGGCTACTTGAGGCACGAAAGGGTTATGTACTTGTAGTTATAGGATGACTAAAGAATGACTCGAATGAGAGTTTCTATTGGTTGATAATAACTAAGGTCATGTAGCAAATCTTTATGTAATGATGTTACACACTTATTTTGACTTGAGAATACTATGGAACTGCAATGAGAACACTCCACTTTGATTATAGTTAAATCATGGCATAGTGACCATTGAACGACCATGGAAGGGTCTAAGTTGAAGCATAGGAAGTGAAATACTATTCAATAGATAATTCGCCTCCTCTGTTATGAGAGGTTGTATCACGGTCAACTATGGTCGACTCAAAGTAAAAAGCCTCTAATTGAAACATTTCAATTAATAATAAATGTTATTATTAAACCAAAGACTTTGGACATGGACTAAATCATTATGTATGGATATTGCTTGAGTTTTGATCATGACTAAACTCCAGATATATGAATTGATAAAGTAGTGACAAAGCGAACATGCGTATAATGTATGGTTGCTTAACAATGCTGGTTTAATCGATCTGAAATATGATTTTTCCAAAAAGACCTATAAGTGATGAATTCGGCTAAACCATCATACATCAGCTAAGGTGACTTGTGGATATTAATATTCAAATTCTTCGATGTTAATGGCCGACTGAAATCGCACCTTGAGTCACTCGCCTTCCACAAGTGTGTATTATACGTATAGGTATTGATATACGATACTAACAATACATGTTTAAACGAGTTTAAATATACAAATAGATGCACAAATAAAGAGGAACAACCACACTTGTGGAAGGCGAAGGGTTTGGCATTAGATTTTAAGAATGAGTAATTTGTGGCAGAGAATTTCTCCTAAATCTCTTTTATTATTAGAATTTCAAACTCCTTCATTTTTCTAGATGAAAAACCCTTAGCTTCCACCTCATTAATGGCCGCCCTTATTGTTCTCCCCTCTTTAAAATAAAATAAACTACACTGGTGATAGTTCTTTGATCATTGCAAGATCAAGAAAAGGGTACCAGATTTCTAGGATACATACACAGATCAAGGTGCTACAAACGGTAGGATCACAATGTAACGCCCCGACTACATCGATCGAATTATTAATGGGAGTTTATCATCTTATAGCTCATATCATTGGGCACGGAAGGAGCGATTTCTCGTATACACTACATTGGGTCAACAATATGTTTTAATACCTGAATATATCTAAATACTACCTATCTCATCTCGACACTAGGTAATGTACACGAGTCATAGAATTGAATAATACGATACTAAAGACACAAATAAAAATGTCCCAACTAACAAAATCAGAGTGAATAAAACGATGAATTTTATATCGTATCCAAATGTTTAAAACATCATCTTATAAATATACAACTCATAACACAATCAAATCATCAATCCAATACAACTGAGTCTCGATGTAGACAAAACAAATACTCGCCATCGTATTGACTCCATCTCCATATCGTAGCTCACAAAGCATATAAATTGATAATATCAACATGTAAATCAACCTTAGTCTGACCTAAGGTTGTTAAACAAATAACAAACCCCGAGTCAGGATAGAAATCTAGCGTAAGTGTGATTGTCCTCAAAATATATAATATAATGAGTGTGATAGGTTTAAATATGACTCAACATGGTTATAAACACAAAGTTATCACTATAATCAACACCCATAGATAATTTTTAGTAAGCTTTTTACTTGAGAACCCTTTGAAAATAGATTTCCAATTTTCTTTTCTTTCAATTCATTTCCACAAAATCACTTCAAAATGGAATTCCAAATCAATTCTGTAAAATTATCGTTGAAATTCCATATATTCATAAATCATAAACCAAAGGTCTACTTTGGAAACGATATCAAAATACTGGCTTTTACATATAAATGATTTATCAAAATATTGTAACAACCCTGGTTTTTGTGATTACCTGTTAATATTAAATTATAACGGTAGTTATAATTTAATATTGTGAATTAAAATAAAATTGGAGATTTTAAATTGTTTATTTGGAATAAACAATGAATTTTTAAAATAAAATGATGTATTTAAAGTAAAAGAATTTTTATAATGTTTCAAAAAATAGTTTTAAAAACTAGTTTTCTCAAAGCAAAGTATTTTCTATATAAAATATACATTTTTGCACTCTTCGAGCGTATGAGAAAGAGAATTAAATGATTTAGTAAACGCATGTGTCCCATACCACATGTTCTCACTTAACAGTTTACTAACCGCTAGTAAATTTCACACTCAAAGTAGTAAAAAGTTTACCTCATCTCATCGGTAAACTCTTTCACCTGTACTTAACTCAAAACATACCTGATACCATGCTGTGACACCCCACCCGAGACCCACATTAACAAAGAGTATTACTGGGTAATAATGTCTGCTAATGCGGAGAATAGGGCTAGATAGAAGCGACCATGTATAGCCTTGTCTTAAATATCTATTGAATACATCGACAATGCCATATTTTTTTTCAAGTGGATCGACATATCTAATAAATACTTAATACAAAGCCATAGGTGGCTATAGGATCTATCAGAACAAAATACAACAACTTGATTGCAAAACACATCACAGAACAGTAGATCATCACATATATATACATATACAGATACATCACAGAGCATACAAAATGATACATGTCAAGTGGTATAGCAACCACAATATACAAGCGAGTCAAAAGAATATACATATCAGAGTAGCAAACCAAATAGGACTACACAAAAAGCTATAACAAAAAGAGCTAGCAGAATAGGCTAAGTCCAAATGTACCTAACCTGAAACACCTCGGTCTGACCCAAGTATAATATACACGGGTCAGTCTAGCTAAACAAATTAGTTAACAAGGATATACGATAATATAAGCATAAGGATAATGTGATAATATTCTCAAGTGAGAAGAGACAATTAAAGTGTATGATTACATCAAGTGATAATATGGTATCACTACACAAACATATAATCTCAAAAGAGATAAAATAACCAATAAAACGCTAAAAGTAGCGAGCCTCATATTATCGGCATTCATAAAACATCAAATATGGTTTAGGGGAAAACCTAAACCCGCCATCTTGGCAAACCCAAAACATGCATAAAGAGATCCCATCTCAAACTCGCCATAAGGCAAATATATCTCCAAAGAGGAGAATAAAATCTCAAATAAACGCCAAAAGGAAAATCTTATATAACGCCAGTGTAGGCAATTCAAATCTCAAAAATAGAACTTCCAAGATTTCAAATTACCGAAAGGTAATCGCCACAAATATATATTGAATGGTTTAAAGGACCAATTCCGGAAAAGAGTGATATACTAGGGAAATCACAAACATCAATGAAATCATCTCAAAGATATAGCACGTGCTTATGGCCGAAGCCCGCCAAGTACTGCTCTCTCAAAATAAGGCGCCACGTCTCTTAGAAAAACGTCCCGAAGGACAGTAAATACATCTCTTAGACAAACATCTCGAAGGACAACATCCCGAAAGACAAATACGTCGCAATGGACAAATACGTCTCTTAGACAGACGTCCCAAAGGACAAATGACCCGAAGGTCCAGTACTGGCAAATACGTCTCTTAGACAAACGTGTCACAAACTTTTGGATAGGAACCCGAACAGTGTTAACGTGTGTCCCATACCACGCGTTTCCACTAAACGATTTACTAACCGCTAGTAAATTTCACACTCAAAGCAGTAAAAAGTTTACCTCATCTCATCGGTAAACTCGACCAAAAGGTCAAAACGATCAAATGGACAAGTCCGGAATTAACCGATAAGATAAACGCACATGTCTCATACCACATGTTTTACCAAACCATTTAATCCTCCTTCTTATTCCCTCGAAGAGTGCAAAAACGTGTATTTTATATATAAAATAATTTATTTGAGAAAACAAGCTTTTAAAACCTTTTTCCGAAATCAATATTGAAGACAATATTTGAAAATTCCCTTATTATAGAGAATAAATAGATTTTATAGCTTCAAATAATTTAAAAATATTATATAATAATTATTTTAAATGCCAATTTATTTTAAAAATTATTTCAAAATTGTTCGGAAAAACCCGTGCTCGAAATCAAAGAAATCACTCAAAACCGTCAATTCAATTCAAATTTGAATTTCAAATTCATCAAAACTTGGCTAGCATATTGATAGGCATCATAGCCCTCAACACGTTTCAGAAATATCACAAAAATATGTAGTAAAAGTCAAAAGTCGAACAGAAAAAGAACATAAAAATGCATAGGCAAAACAATACCCAGGTCTGAGATCTTCTCCGGGTTTAACTTTCAGACTCAATTTTAAAGGTTTAATGACCTCGGAATGGTCTAAAATTTGATATATAAAGTAGAAAAAATTAACTATGAACTGGAAAAAGATTCACTGAATTCCGATATGAAATGCTAAAGATATGAAATCTCAAACATGGACTCAGGCCATGTTGAATTCTGCCCAGGTCTAAATCCCTCTCGGGTTCAACTTATAGACGTGGAATAGGTGGTCAAACGAACTTTGATTGAGCTGAAAATTGGTTTTCACATACTAGAAAACTTTAGCTTTCAAAAAAAAAGAATCAATGAATTCCAAATGGGAATGAAAAAGTTACACTGTCTCAAACAAGGACTCAGGCCATGTTTGCAATAGTTCAAAAACAAAAATATGCCCAGGCCTGAAAACCATCTTAAGTTCAACTTACAGACCTAAAACAAAGAAACAAACGACTCATATTGAGCTAAAAATTGGTATGCGCATACTAGAAAACATCATCTTTCAAACAAAAAAAGAATCAATGAATTCCGACTGGAAATGAAAAAGTTACACTGTCTCAAACATGAACTCAGACCATGTTTGCAACAGTTCAAAAAAAACCAAAAAAATGTACAGGCCTGAAAACCATCTCGGGTTCAACTTCCAGGCATGAAACAAAGGACCAAATTACCTTGTATTGAGCTGAAAATTGGTATGCATATATTATAAAACTTTATCTTTCAAACAGAAAAAGAATCGATGAATTTCAGTAAGAAATGAAAGAGTTATGCAATCTCAAATATGGACTTAGGCCATCTTTGCAGCAACTCAGAAAATAATTTCTACAGGCAAAAATCTGCGTTTGAGTTGATTTTCTACCACTGTTTTGAATGTCCAAACAACAATTTTTTCAACCAAAATTTGCAGAGATAAAGCTCAACATGCAAGCTACCAAATGCAAGGAATCCGGCTGCATTTCGTTGCCGGAATCAGAAGTTATAAGCTCTCAAAGATACAACAGAGAACAGATTTTAAACAAAGAGAACAAATACAGGAAATTTTTATACAGCAAGCAAATATTTACTGTTTTTGGCAATTTGAGCTTTGCTCAACTAGAATTTGCGAGTTTTTGTAACTCACCTTGCTGTTGCAATGGAAAGACTTGGATTTGCAGCTAAAAGGTTGAAGCTTTGAGGAGGTTTTGGCCTCTAGGATCTGTAGAAACTACAAATAGAGACGTGCAAACAAGAAGAGACAATCTTCTCTAAAATAAGATTGGATGAGAGTATTTAGGTTTTGAAATATGATTACCTGTGAATTTTACTTTTGATTGATAAAGATCTCAGGTTGAATTGAATAAATTTGAGTTTTAAAAGCCATAGATTGAAGAAGATGAAGTTGGGTTCTTTTTTTTCCTGGTTTCTGTGTTTACAGGAGAAGGAAGAAAATGAGCGTACATAATTAGTTTCTCATTTCTTCATTCAAGCTTATGCTAAGTGGGCTTGGACCCAAATAAAAAGAAATTAAAAAAACCTAAGCAAATTAATACAACACTTAACATATGCACAAATATGTATATTATTATACAAAATAAATTACATTCACTTTTAATTTTTTACACAAACAATTTATGTAAACTTACATACATATGAAATAAGATATTTCCTATCATATAAAAATATTATTTTAAATTTAAAAACATTTTTATTATTAAAATCCTTTATTTCACAAAAATGCACTATTTTCGTAATAAAATGCAAAAGTCTATATTTTTGACTTTTAAAATTTAACAAAAATACTTTTCTCACTTAGAAAAATATTTCAAACCATTTCCAAACTTAATTTATAGCCAAAACATATTTTTAAACCAAATTTCACCTTCTTATTTAAATAAAACACCTCAAAAATCAAATACTTCTTTTAAAAACTAGTAAAAGAAGCGATTAGGCAATAATTAATATAATTATTGCATTTTCTCTAAAATAAATTCATTTTCTTTATTTAAAGCCCATATTTCATTTATTATCACTCCAAACAAAATAAAATAGAGTTCTAAGCTTTATTTTCACAATTTAATTCCAATTTTATTGTTTATTCCAAATAAATAATTTAATTTCTCCAATTTTATTTTAATTTACAATATTAAATTATAATTACCATTATAATTTAGTATTGATAGGTAATCTCCAAACCAGGGTTGTTACAGACTCCCCCGTTAACAAAATTGCGTCCACGCAATTTCTAGAGAAGAGTTTATGTTCAACATATTAATTTCATCCATCAAAAGAAAGATAGACAAGCTCGAGTTTAAAAATTCTCTCACTCTCAAAATAGAATGGTAGAAAACCAAGATAAGGCTTGCTCGATTAATTCTATGGTTTCCAAAGTGCTAATATTGGAATTAGCGAACCATTGAATTTTCCGAGCAACACACAAGATTTCAAAGGCGTCTCACCTTCGAATGAGAACACAACAAGATGCTACACAAAGGATCAATCGAATGAGATTGATTTCTCATAAGCTCCTCGAGTAGGGTTGGGATTTAGCACAACTCCAACCCGAACTCTAACCAACAAAATGATTATCGATATGATTTTCCGTATAACACTACAGAAGGAACCACACCGATACAAGATAGACACAAAAGAGGCAAGATAGATAAACCAAAAGGTGGTTTCTTCAAAGGCCACCATACTCAAACGACTGCATAAATGCACGTCGCTAGAAAATAACATGAGAGTAAGATAAACACAAGGAATTAAAATATATGTATAAACTCTCAATCAAAAATTCTTACAGTTTCAAAATTCAATATTTTTATAATTATAACCATAATTTTCAACACTTGAAAATTTTCAAAACTTCTTACTTTGATTTTAAATTTAAATTCATTACTCTTCAATAGAGTAAATAAAGTTTAAGTTGTTTATTCTCTAATTCTTTCATAGGTATTCTCTAGTTTGCAACATATATTATTTTTTTCAATTTGTTTCTCAAATTTTCTAAGTGTTAGAAATTTCTGGAAAAATCGGCGGAGTCTCCTTTGTACGGAGGGTCGTATACAATATTACAAAAATGATTTATATAATATACACCGACCATTAGGTCGAAAACCAATATATACCATCATTTAACACTTCAAAATTTTAATCCGAAAACATACCTTCCTTTTTAGCATTTTAAAGCGAGTTTGCACAAACTTATATATATTCTTTTTGCTCAAAATATATAGTCCAACTATCCTCTTTCACCTGTACTTAACTCAAATAGATGATAATAGTTCATTCTAGTGTTGACCATAACTCAAAAAGGAAAATCTCAAATAATGTCAGTGTTGGCAAACCCAAATCTCAAATATAGAACTCGATAAGGAGTTCAATTTCCAAAGGTGTAATCGCCATACATAATATCTCGAATGCCTCAAATGGCCAATAATGTAAAAAGGCGATACACTTGGAAAATCACAAGGAAATCAATGAAATCATCTCAAAGATATAGCACTAATCGACGTATTCAATAGATATTTAAGACAAGACTATAGATGGTCGCTCCTAACCAGCCCTATTCTCCACATTAGCAGATAGTATTACCCAGTAATACTCTTTGTTAATGTGGGTCTCGGGGTGGGGCGTCACAAATATTTTCTAATTTGTATAAATCCAATCATTGCAATATATTTCTCAAATCAATTTACAAATCTGATTGATCCTTATACTCTTCCAAAACATTGTGTAAAATAGCATTTCCCTTTTTATTTATTTAAAATTGCTGCATCTCATTTGTTGAAACCATTTCCAAAATATTCGATAATTTCATCAAAATCTAGTTTAAATAAATATCCTCATAAGGTGAATGCTCATCACCATAGATCATAACAAATCATAGCATTACACATCTATAATCGATACACAAGGAAGAAATCTTTTAATCTAACCCCTATAATCTAGGCTCAGGTATTACCTTTGAGCGATATTAAAAGCAATAACATCCAAATAGGTTATAAGAAAAAGTAACAATTCCTTTTAAATAGGTAAAAACATCAAAACCATTTCCAAATGGGGAAATACACAAAATCATAAGTTCTTTCAAATTTGGAAATTATTAGTAGTAGAAATACTAACAAAATACCTCTAGTTTATTTTATACAAAATCAGTGAAACATTCTTTCATATAATTCTCCAAAATTCATTTTATAGAAAAACACGTATATTTAAATCATTTATCCATTATGGTTTAAATTCAAATTCAAATTATTTCTAAAATAAATTAATTTTATTTTGAGGAAAGTTTTCTAATTCAAAAATCCAAATAAAAATATTTATATCGGATTTAAAATTCAATTTTAATTGCCATTATTTGAATCTTTCTAGTAATATAATCTGTGAAAAATTCTATTCAATAAATTTTAGATAAAATCTTACTTCTTCGTATAAATTCAAATAGATCAATAAAATTTCTTTGGCACAAAATCCCACAAAATTTATTTATCTCAAATTTATAATCGAAGAAAAATCATTTTAAACAATAATATTTGCACTTCTATTTACTTTCAAAATCGATACACACACACGTTGCTTTATCTATATAAAACCATTAAAATTCCTTTATAATTCAAGTTAAATTCATATACTATTATCCATATTTTAGTAAAAATCCATATATATATATCAACATCATTTGTAATAATCAATTTCAACTTCTTTCAAAATTAAATTTAAAATAAATTCTTTTAAAACACAACACTAGCTTTAAATATTTGTATCATGCGTGTGTATATATAATAAAATCACTCATTTCAATTTAATTTTCTATCATCAAAACAATCAATATCAACATATATAACTTACCATTCAACTAATATTATGACGACCCAGAATTTTACTTCTTTGATTTGTGAATATTTAATTAATTTAAGAATTTAATTAATGGTTTTTAATGGTCAAGTAACCCTCTTTTAATTAATAAATAATAATAGTAAACTTGTTTTGAAATTTTGTTTACAAAATTAAATAGTTCATAGAAAAACTAGAAGTGTACTGAAATTCATTTTTCAGATTTTCGGCTTTTCATCGAACGAATGTTGTCGCAACGTTGTTGCACACATATGCACACTTTTGTAACATACATATACATATAATAAGAAGTCAAAAAGTAAAAAAAAATGGATTAATTAAAGGTAAGACTCCTTATGTGCTTTAAAATAATAATTAATTAAGTGGCGTGACTTTTGCTTTTTAAATATGAAGGACTTTTAAATACATAAATTTGTGTGCATTAATACAAAGAAAAGGTGTGCACATGGCTTCTTACACTTTGGCACATAGAGGAAGCTTAACATGGAAGGGTAAGGAGGGGTAATTGTGTCTTTTGGCTAACAGGTATAGAAGGCCTTTTACCACTTTTCATACTTATATATAAGTGCACCTCCACTTCACAAATTCATTTTGCATCTTCACTTTTTTTTTACTCCTTCCTATCAATTTTCTCCCTTCTTTCCTCTTCTTCATTTTCAGTTCTTTCATAAAAAGTAACCACCTCAAAACTCCTTTTTCTCTCCTTAAACTTCTAATGCAACCTTATATCAATATTTATAACACCACCACCATCACAAAATGCCAAAGTTGAACCCAAAACACCCTAAAAAGCCTTGGACCATAAGCATTTAAGGAGAGGGCGACCTTGGGCCATGAGCTAAGGGGAAGGAGGCCATGGCTATGAGCATAAGTAAGCAAAGGGAGGAGCTAGGAGGCTAGGACGTGAAGGAAGGTGGAAACTTTGGCTTTGGAAGTAATACTAACTTTAAAAGTCTTATTAATATTGTGAAAATTATTGTAAAAATTATTGCTTGCTTTGGTTATTATGTATTACTTATATGTTGTTGTTTGGATTTAATTCTCGCTTAGTAGTAAATGGCATAAATAACCATTGTGTTGTAGGGGACAAAAGCAAAGAAAAATGAAAGTCGAAGTGTCTTCGTAGCGAATAGGTTGCTATGGAAGCACTTCGAAGAATAATTTTTTGTAGAGGCATCTTAAAGGATTCCTCTCACCTTGTGATATTTTATTTACATACATTCTTGGTTATGTAAATGTTTGTGTATGTGGAAAGTGAATGTTGCTTAGTTACAGTCGACCTTCTTGTTGTTGGTTTTGCGACATTGAAATCTCGTACTCCCTTTTAAACGGTTTACTACTTTGTTTCTAGAAGATTTTTAAATGATTTTTTCGAACTTGACTTTTGTTTGCAAATCTTTTTGCAAAGGTATTAAAGTGGTTTAAAATATAGAAAAAATAGAGTTTAAAAGTTATTTGATACACAAAACAAAATTTAAAAGTTACGGTCTATATAGCAATAGTCGCTATGGATGCACTTTGGAAATTTATGATTTTTGTAAAGTATAAAACGGTTATCTACTTTAGATATTCTAAAAAGTCTTTTCAAATGTGTTTATAAAAGTTATGTAGGTATTTTAAAAGGAGTTCGAAGATTTAAATATATTTTAAGGAATTTATTTGAGTTATTTAAGCAAGAGGTTTAAATTTTATAAAGGAAGCTGCTTTGTTTCAAAAGTCAAGTTTTGTTTAAAAGCGACAATCTTTAAGGGAATGTTTTAAATACAAGTTTCAAATTATTGTTTTAAAGAGATTTAAAAGTAATTTTAAGGAAGCATGGATTACAACATTATTGTTGTCATAAATGTTTTTGAGAAAAGGAAAGAGATCGTAGACTATAACATTTTTGTTATAGTAAATGGTTTTGGGAAATTGGAAAGAAAGATTGGTTTATAACACTTTGTTATTATTAAATAAGTTTTTTACTTTATATAAAGAAAAGATCATTTATTTTTAAATCAAGGTTTGGTTTAAATAAATGATTTTGAAAATGTTTCCGATAACTAGTTTGAAATCTAAGGTTAGAAAAGTTTATGGAGTTGGTTTTCTGATTGTTTTAAATAGACTTTGTTTTATGCAAGAGGCTTCTTTGTCAATGCCGTTAAGTAAAATAAAAAAAAATGACATGTAGTGGTAAAATGTTTACATGTTTAAGGAAAGTAGGTCATCTTATATTTAGCACTAAAACCTGATGAGTAGACTTTCCTCTGTTTGTGAGATCGAGAATCAGAGCGTTTAACTAAGGCAAGGCCAAGTGCAACCAGTGCCCCGACTTACCTGGCTTCAATTCTGGGCGAGGGATAGAGAAGTCGAAATATCGAAAGTGTGATAAGTATAAGAGGGTTAATTTCTATAAATAGGTCATGATCAATTAAGTATATGAAAGTTCCTTATATACTCGACACTAAATTTTGAGATATGGAAGTCTGTTTCTATCCATGAGAGTTTAAGAATGTACGTCGAGGCAAGGGTAGTTCTCTAACTTGTCCGACTTCATTGCTAATAGAGGGATAGTACGGGGTTGAAATTGAAAAGTGGTGATAAGTATATGATGTTCGATTTTCCATATGCAAACTATATACTTACACCAGATAGTGATTTGTCCGCTATCAATAACTTGGCCTATTTTAACTTAGGAAGTATATAAAAGCTTCGTGATTTCATACAATTTGCGATTCCCTTGGGAGAACTCATTTTGGTAAATCATCTCTCACTTTAAGGGCGGATATTCGAGATCCCCTTGGGACTCTTATATCGTCCTCTTACTTCTGAAAGAACCAGGATTGAGTCGATCAGAAATTATTGATTGCTCATTTAGAGAGACCGAGATCGGATAAGCATGAGTTATCCGAAAACCACTTCGAACCGGCATAAGCATTCGAATTGAAGACATCTTAAAGTTGATGGAAAGTGTAATGACAGGTAATTTTCGATGATTAAAATAGTTAATTTAATAAAGTTCTATGATTTAATGTAGGACGAAATAAAGATTTGTGATTTAATAATAAGAATATAACGGGAATGCAATGAAATAGTATTAATTTAAGGAAATTTAAAACAGCTTTAAATGTAATTCCAATTAATTAAAATGATTAAAGAGTTATTATTGGTATAGATTGTAAATAAATTATAGTAATGTATGTATTAATGGACAATTGGTTTTAAAAGAGCAATTAATAATTTAAATGTTGATTTATTTAATAAATAATGTGTAATAAATTGTAATTGAATAAAATTAGGGTTGTAGTAGTAATTATAACACTTGTTGTGGATAATAAACTTACAGATGTTATTAAATATAAGAATGGTGACAATTGTTATTTGTTACCAATTTATTTAAATCAATTGCAATTGAATGTCATTTAATATTACGTAATGTGAGTAAGACGATAACTGTAAAAGGTGTAATTGGAATTTTGAATATGTATAAATTTATGAAATAGTATGTAATTAATTGCAATTGATAAAAATTAGTGGTGTGGTAGTAATTATAACACTTGTTGTGGATAATAACTTATAAGATGTGATTAAAAGTTAATGGTGACAATTATTATACGTTACCTATTTATTTTGTCTGCTAAACTTAATTTGAAATCAATTGCAATTAATTCACTTAATTAGTGTAGAATGTAGATTAAATTGATAATTGTAGAATATAAATTTAATAAGATGTAACCCAATGAAAATTTTATTCATAATATGACGATTGATTGAATAAAAAGAATTGGAATCAAGTTTGAACAATTTATTGGAATTTAAGTTATAATAATAGATTTATTGCAATTAAATGTAATTAGATACTACGTTAATGAAAACTACGATGATAATGGTAAAATATTAGTGTAATAAGATATAGACAAATGTTAATTATAGCTTTGAGATGACAATTGATTGAATAACAAGATGAAAGGGCAATAAATGGATTTATTGGAATTTAAAGTAATAATTACTGTGTGTATTTCAATTGAAATTAAACACTGTAATTAGTAAAATAATTGACATTGAATTGATATGTTAATTTGTTTTAAATTATTATAAACGTCTAAGAAATCAAAAATGATAAAATCTGTTAATTATAAGATCTGAAATTAAAAAGTGATTTATCCAATTTAATAATAATTTATTTAATTAATGTGAAAATAGCCATTTTGGCAACTGTCTCGGATTTCGACGAAACTAGTTTCATCGGATCCGTAACGGTGAATTATTATAAGGTTTCAAGTTTCATAGCAATCGGACTTGTCGTTTGATCGTACGGACTCGAAACGCGTTGAAATCAATTTAATTAAATTAAATTGAAATCAATTCGAAATAAACTAATATTAAAGCTAACTTCTTCATATGATGGAATTAGGACTTGAAACCTATTCCATTGAGTTTAAAAACACTGAAAACATCTATTTTCATATATCGGATGACCATTTCCGTTTCGGGAACGAAACGGGCTTTTCGGGTCGTTTATCGTTCAACTTTCAAATCGATCTAGCCCATTCATTTCTATTTCTGATCTGCCTATATATAGCCTATTATAAACCCTAGTTATTGCTTATTCCATTTGTCTGTATGTACAATTCTACCTGCTTCTCTCTTTCTAATAGCAGACAAACCAAAACCAATTCCAAATTCAATTGCAAACCAAAATCAAACTCCTCCAAACCCTGACAAATTATATATCGATTCGAAGCTCTCGACGAGCATAAGTCACTGGTGTAATTCATTTTCGCAATCAAAGCACCGTTTTTCCAGAAATCGAGGATGAACCTCAGCCATCCATTCTAGGTTTTGGATGATCCAACGGTGGATCTGCATCCGATTGACGATCGGGTGGTGCCGTTGCGAAGAGGGTGTCGAGCAGGTCTTAGGGGTGCCATTCGTTCGTCCCATTGGTCGATGGTTTTGCAAGAAAATGGCTCCAAAGCTAGCGGCGAAGCACGGCGTTCTGGGGGCCGTAGTGGTGCGCAAGCCATCAGTAGGCGCGGCCGGAGGAAGAGGGGACGACCGCGTGCTCTGATCGGGTCGTAGGCTAGGGGATTGGCAGCGATTATTCGAGGAAAGTGCCGATTGTTGGCGACTTCGTTCGAACGTGATACAGGAGCTAGGGCTCATGAGAACGTGATGACATGGCGAGGTCTGTCTTGCTATTCTATTATTTTATTTTAAAAATTAAATTTAATCGTTCTAATGTTAATAACTTTTACATACGAGGTCGGATTTACGCGCGGTTTGTTTCGTTGGGATCGTATTGGAATTCCAGACATTTTGATGCTGGTTTGGACAAATTTTGAGACTGTTGAAATTTGGGCATTTATTTGAATTCCAAATTGATTTGAATTCAAAAGTGAGTGTTTTGACCCACTCACAACTACTAGATTATCTTATGTTAGTTAAATTAAATTTATGATGTGATTAGAAATTTATTGATTGATGTTTGGTAGGTTTAAATTTTCATTCCAGTAAAATTTGACTTTTATTGCATTTAATCATCATTTAATTTAATATTGAATTTAATTGTCAATTTAATACCTATTGATGATAATCAGTTATCTATTGATGTTAATTGGTTGATTTGGACGATGAGTGTGATGGATGTTTGATTGTTGATATTCGATGACTGGATGCTGTATTTTTATATTGTTATAACATTGCAAGTTCCCTATGGGTTAAAATGATGCATACCCGAATGATCTATAGATTAAGGAAAAATCGTTATGAGTTGAAATGATAGACTCAAGTGATTTTATGGATTTTATTTAATTCGGGATTGCGGTTTGAAATGATATATAACCGTAAAATTTTAAATTGCGTATTGAAATGATAAATATCCGTATCACTTGACCCTAGGGTAGGAAATTATATATAAACACCGGATTTGGTTAAATTAAATGATTTTTTTAATATTTAAATTCTGAATTCAATTAACTGGTATTTTGAAATAGAAATTGATTTATATAAACTGAATTATTTTTGGAAATCCGAGCGTTAATGTTGAAATTGGAATTGATTTAATGAACTGGTCAAAGGATTTAAATTTGAATTTCAAAGTTGAGGTGTCAAATATAAATGAATTATCAGAATTGAGTTATTGAAACGTTGGATATAACTTTGAAATCTATTTTAAACTAATTTAAACTATTTTAATTAAATTAAATATTTTAATCAATTTAAACAATTTTAATTTAAATTATTCTATTATGATCTATTTAAACCAATTTAAATCTATTTTACCAATTTTAAATAATTAAATTTATTTAATCTATTTTAAATCTATTTAATCTAATTTAAATCTAGTTAATCTATTTTAAATTTATTTAATCTATTTAAAATCCATTTAAGATAATTTAAATCCATTTAATCTATTTTAAATCTGTATAAATCATTGTAAATCTAATTAAATCAAATTTAAATCTATTTAAACTATTTTACTATTTAAACTATTTCAATCTATTTTAAACTATTTTTAAAACTATTAAAACTATTTATGACTACCTAAACTATTTTCTAAAATTTCAGACTGTGTAAAGTTGAAGTATTTATATTAAAATCCTTGATAATGATACAATCTAAGTTGGAATTCGGAATTGATACTTTTTTTGTGAAGTGACCTATTTGTGTAAATATAATGATTTTGGAATAAGGATCAAATTTACCTATCATATCGATAATTTCAACAATGAATATGATTTTCGAAAGCGATATGATTTCAAATGTGATATGATTTCGAAAGTGAGTTTGAGAATATGATATTTTGATATCAATTATGAATTGACTTTTAAAATGTAAAGAACCATCCGGTGTGAAATAAGCGTTTGGTTGTTAAAGAGACCGGGATCGGATATTGTCGTACTCTCTGCCAATATCTAAAACCACTTTAACAACTGTGTACGTGGTAGAGATTCCAGAAATGAAGTAGGATGATTTGGAAAACGATTATGTATGAGGTATTTACATGACTACGCCGGGCCAAGTGAGGTCATTCCTCATATCAGACACATTTCTTCGATACGATTCTTTTACTTTATGATTGATTTGGTGGCCACCCTTGATTTGATTTCGGAGTGTGTTCCGAGGTGGGCGGTAGTAGCTGCTATGCGTTACCACCAGTCCGAATCTGCAATTGGTATATCTACCCTGGGCATTGTCTCGAGTGCCTTGTCGCATGCCTTATCGCGCCTTTTACGAGTTTGGTTTGTACTATACCTATGGAGTGCCCTCTGATAGCCCTCCATTTTATGGATGATTTACGGTACTGTATAGACTATGGGAATATATAAAATGTGTTAAGGGGCATACGGGTAACGCCTTAACGCTATTTTAATACTTTACTTTACTGTAGACATATTATAATAGCGTATTGTACTACATAGTAGATAGTTTAACGGATCCTTAAGAGATGGTAATCCCGAACATCTTTTAAGTTATTGCACTCACGTTAGACACTAGATACGAGATGTCAAAACTCGTAAACATCTATGACGCCGTTTGTGACGCCCCACCTTTATACCCACGCTAGCCAAGAACACTACTGTGTAATGCTGTCAACTAGCACAAAGAATAAGGCTGTTGAGGATCGACCATCCGTGTAATTGCTTTGTGCGAGCACTGATATGTCAGATAGAATAACATGCATAAGAGAAAGTCTGACATACCGATACAAACTCAAAGCTATCACACAGTGGCTGTATATAATCCTCGGAAACAAATATAGAAATAAACATAACACAAATCAGTCACAGACATCCATGTCACAAAGGCAGAAAAAGATATGAATATATATATATAACACATGAAAGTGTACATCAGAGTAGTGGTCTGAAAGATCCACAATAACACAAAAGAATAGCAACATGTGCTATACAAAAGAATACATCTATGAGTCGATATCTCAAATGTATACAACAAAAACTACTAATCTAAGTAGTTAGCCAAAAGGTAGAGTAATAGATCCCTGGAGAGAAGTCAAGCAGGAGCACCTGTAACATCTCGGTCTGACCTGAGTATTATTTCATACGAAAATAATAAACGGATCAGTCTAGCTATAAATATCAGATGACATGATATAGAATAAGAGATATGGCATACACGTATAATAACCATAATGGCATACTACTATAAGTATGTAAATGATAATCAACAAGAGATTAATCAATATCACAAGAATCTTCTCAAAGATCTAAATCCACAAAAAGGTAATGACACACGAATTCACCAATGCACAAAAATTGATAAAACTTATCAATGAAAATCACGAAAATTGGTGAAGCACAATTTCCAGAAATCAACACACGAAATCCAGAAATCACAAAAAGAGGGAGCCCTATCACACGAATGGGAGCATGAAAGCTCACCAACATATGTATCACACGAACGAGACGCTATCTCATGGTAGCTAACCATTAATTTTGAGCCGAAACTACACACGAACGGCCCGAAGGCCATGGGGCGCTACCCCACATATGTGAGTAGAAACATCACACAAATGGGGTCTAGTCTCCCTCGCAGACAAAGAGACATCGCACAATTGCTAGTCTAAATCACAAAAATGATCGTCAATGATCATTAAGAAGTGTCAATTACACTAAGCTAGTAAATATATGAGTTTAGCTTCATGTCCCATAACCACTAGCTTAACTTAAATATTTACGAACAAACTGTAGATCTTCACTAGGAAATTGTCACAAGTGGTTCAATCGAATAAGTCCAAGAATTAACCGACGAAGTAAACGCAAGCGTTTCATACCACTTGTTTTACTAAGCCGTTTAATTAGATTTCTCATCCGAGTGAGGTAAAGGCTTGTATATACTAATAGATTGGAAAACGGTTTAGGAAAAGATCTTTGTAATAAAATAGTGTTGAAATCGTTTGATAAAAGAGTTTTGATATTTACTACTAGTATTGAAACCTTTATATTTTTAAAGTGACAAGTCACAAAAATTGATTGTAGAAACAAATCAATTCACTAAAATTCACCTTCGAAGACGTGAATAAAATCCAAGGAAATCGGTTCCAAAACCATCAAAGTAGAAATACCCACGCGACTTAATCATGGCTGAGCTAAAGTGCAACGACCTAAAGAGGTAGCGACTTAAAGTAAAATAGGTCGAACGACCTAAGGATAACATGCCGAGCGACCTAGGTGAGCGACCTAAGCATGAGGCGCGACCTATGAGGACTGAACGACCTATAGCAGGTGTGAGTTATATAGGTAGAACGACTTAAGGGCGAACGAGTTAAGGCATTAACGGCCTAACAAGGTGGGTGTATGCAGTGAAACGACCTAATGAGGGGGAGCGACCTAACAAGGTTGCATATGCCGAGCGACCTAACCATCTAAGGCCGAACAACCTAATTAATCTCGCGGCCTAAGAAAGTGACGAGGCCATGCGACCTAACCATTTAGGACCGAGCAACTTTAAGGTGGAATGGGGTTAAGCGACCTAACTAGGTGAATGGTCGAGCGACCTAATGGATTGGCCAAGAGCTTTGCCAAACGACATAGGGTGAACGACCTAACGTGTCGCGACCTAGCGACCTAAGGACGATCGACCAAGTGGAGTGACCTAGGGCTAACGACCTAGTACAAAGCCAAATGACCAAAGGGTTTACGAGCTAACAAGAACGAGCTAAAGACTCAAGGCAGAACGACCTAAGGCAGAACGACCTAAAGAGGTGGCGACCTAACTCACGGCCGACCTAAAAGCGACAGAACGACCTATGGGAGAACGAGCCATATGCAGGTCGAGTCTTCTCGTGGCAGTGCGACCTAAGCCCAGTAATTCACCAAAAACACTAAAAATTGGAGTTTTTCGCCAATCCAATCCAAACCAAATGCAAATGTACATGCTAAAGTGATAGGGGATCATTCCCAACAATCCAAGATAGTTATAGAGAAGAATGTGAGATAAAAATCTCACCTTTTCACGGAAATTGATGGAGATGAAGCTTGAAAGCAAAGCAAGAACAATAACAAGCTTGAATCAATGTCTTCACCTGAATTTGGAGTAGATGTTGGATTAGCAATGAAGACTAAGGCTTTGGAGTTTTAATTCCCCATTCCCTCCACCATTTTTGAAGAAGCTTTAGAGTTAGGAAGTGAAGAATGATTTAATGAAGAGGAGAGGGGGTTGGGCTGAGTTAGTAAGGGGCAAAAGAGTTCAGCCCAAACCAAAGCCATAAGCGAAAAAGTGGCGAAAATTCCACTATCTCCAAACATATCAAAGTTTATACTTAAAAAGATCGCAAACGTCATTTTGAACTCAATGGAGGTGGTCTCGAGCCCTAATTTGACCGTATGCAAAAAGTAGCTTTTCGGACTAAGATCCGACTTACGATTAAAATATTTAAATAAGATATTCAAATACATAATCGTTAAATATGCGGGTTGTTACACTGTTACACTCATATTTATTTACTGTTGATATAACTTACATAAGATCTTTTAGTTCTGACTCGAGTGTTTTTTCTTTTCAATTTGCTCGGGTCAGTCTGAGCTTTTCAGTGTATCGAAGACTACCTTCTGGAGGATGAAGACGAAGATTTGTACTATTATTATTTATTCCACTGCATCATGTTGTTCCGCTGCATTATTTATTAATTATTCTTGCTGTATGTAACTCTGATCTGTATTATAAAAGTATAATCAATGTATTTGTAAACAGCTTCATGAACTGTTTAATTGATTATTATATTTTGTCATTCCGCTGCGATATTTTGTATTTGTTTTCTTTCTCTTCTTTATCTTATTTACCCCATAATAATCTGCCCTTTTGAATGGTTTGAGTCCGACATGTGTGTCAGCTTAAAACGTCCAAAAAGGCCGGTCGTTATAGTTGGTATCAGAGCTTTGGTTTAGCGATAACCTTAGCTTTGTGCGGTCTGACTCATTTAAAATAGGGTAGTAATACCCTAGAATGAGTCGCTGAGTGTATATATATATATGAGAGAGCGTATTTGTTAGTGTTATAAAAGGTTTTTGTATTGTGTTAATTTGTCCCGTTTTGTATTTATAAATTCTGGTCGATGCATAGGACGCTATGACATCGATAGGGATTTCTAAACACTAAATAGGGCAGACGGACACAATATTTGTTTTGAAATATAGGTAAATGAAATAATTTTGCCTATTATATATTTTGTATATAAAATAATAGATTTTATAAATGGTATAGTTGGATGTAATATTTGGTTGTTAGGTAGTGAAATTTATAAACATTGATTGGAAAAAATGAGATTTGTAAATATAAATAACTATAAATTGGAAATTTTAGAATTTAAGTTTCGGGATTTTTGAAATTTCTTTCAAAATGTTTTGGAATATAATATTAGTAGTATTTAGAAGTACTTTTTGATATGAATATTTCAAGATGATTTGAAAGAATTTTTAAAGGGAACTTTTAAAGGAAATAAGTTATGTACTCCCCTCTCTATCGCTGGAAAATAATTTTAGTGATGAGTGCACGTGCATCATCGACGTTCATTTTCGAGTTTCAAAGTGGGAAGACTGTTGTAGTAGTTTTACTACACATCTGTTTTGATGAATAACCTTAATTTTGAATTTCTAAATATGATTTGATCTATAAAGGATATATATATATATATTATTTTCTAAGTGACTAAAATGAACCCGGAGTTAGTTCTTAAATTTTCTAATAATTAGTAGTTTTCAATTATTGAAATGAATGAAATCTTAATTATTTTAGTAATTGGAAGTTTCTAGAATGAAGGAAAATATAAGTATTTAGATGCTAAGTGATTATGGTATATATGGGAAATTGGAAACTTGTAAACTTAGGAAAAATGAATTTAGAAGATGTAATTACTAAACTTTTCGTTAACTAAAGTGAATGAGATAACTTGGGTAACTTTAAATTGCATTCCTAAAACATATATACAACTTACCAAAATATCATAAGTTGAACTGTTAAATAGGATATGAAATAGAATATTGTACAAGTAAACTTAGAAATTAAAGTGTTCAATGGAATTTCTTTTGTAAATAAGAATTCTGATATTATTAATTGTTATAAACTAAAGTTAATAGTTTGAAATGCTACTAATTAAATGTAATAAAAGTGAATAATGTAAGAAAATGATTATATACTTAAGTTAAATTTAAGCTATCTATAATCAGATTGAATAGTAAAGGTGAATACTGTAAGTAAATAATTATAAACTTGAATTAATATTGAAGCCATTTATAATAAAAATGAATACTATATAAATTGAATGATTATAACTTCAGAGAACATTGGAAATGATTTAGAAGTGGATTTAATATTCAATAATACTATATATGGAATAATGAATGTGGAGAAAATAAAAAGAAAAAAATAATTTAAGTATAGGTTGCTTCACAAATAAATATTGATGTTAATGGGAAATCAAAGTAAATAGAAAATATGAAGTAAATTGAAATAAAATGTATGTAATACTTAAACAATGAATCCATTGATTATTTTAAGTAATTGAATGGAAATAAATTATGTATGCAAAGGAATGTAAGGAAATGAAAAGTAGGTAATACTTAAATAAGGAATTTATTGATTATTTTAAGTAATTGAACGAAAGAATTTATATAAGTAAGCGAATGTAAATTAATGAAAATTTCATTATAAATAAATGGAAAATAAATTTTGTAAGTGAGAAATGTGAAGAAATTAAACAAGCATTGTATGAACAAATGAAAATAAACAGGGAATAATGTGAAAAGGAAAGAGTAATAAGGATAAAACTTAAATATTATTTGAAATTGTTGTTTGTTTGACTTATGGATTGGTTGGGAAAGGATACTTCTATTGTGTAGGATGTATAAATGATCTATTGAGTTTTATCTAAGACTGTTGAGTGTATGGTATACTTAGTAGTTTATTTATTATTTTATATAATTAAAGTGTCAAAACCCAAACAAACCATTTGTTTTGGTTGCTATGGATGGATGGTTGATTTACTAGATTGCATGTAATAGTTGTATGGTTCGTTCGCAAGTGATTGTTGTTATGTTGTATTGATTTGTTTTGTTATTAGTTGAAACAACTTAAATATTTCTCTATTATATAATAATTAACCTCTTTGGATTATATAAGTGAAATACAGGTTATGGAAGCAATGGCTACTGCTTTTTGTTTCATAAATTAAGCGTTGTTTGCCTGACAAATAGGTACGTTTTCGGATTACGGTTTTATAGATATTATATTGCTTTCCCGTGGTTTGGGATATATTATTTTGAAAAATATGATATATATATATGGTTATTATTGATATTATTATTTCTCCCAAACCTTTCCATACAAAGGAGACTCTACCGAAATTTTTCGTGAATTTTGGACTTAGAAAATTTTGTGAAATGTTTTCCCAAACTTTTGTTAACTTGAATATAAAGGATTTAATTGTTATAAATTGATATATTTATTTAAATTATTTAATTATGTAAATTAATTGTTTATAAATTTAATATTTTGAATAAGATATATTGATTACTTAATTCCTTCTTTTTTCCTTTTCGAGGACGAAATGTTTTGAGTGGAGGAGAGTGTAACGACCTATAATTTTCGATAATTAAAATAGTTAATTTAATAAAGTTATGTGATTTAATGTAGGATGAAATAAAAGTTTGTGATTTAATAATAAGAATATAACGGGAATGCAATGTAACAGTATTAATTTAAGGAAATTTATAACTGCTTTAAATGTAATTCCAATTAATTAAAATGATTAAAGAGTTATAATTGATATAGATTGTAAATAAATTATAGTAATGTATGTATTAATGGACAATTGGATTTAAAAGAGCAATTAATAATTTAAATGTTGATTTATTTAAAAAATAATGTGTAATAAATTGTGTGACGACCGCCCATGACCCCTACATCGAAACTAGAGGAAGTGCGCTGTGAAGTGTGCCAGGCGACCATGGACGATTGTCAAGGTAGATAAAAACAACAGAACTTATCGTATTACTCACAGCGCATGGACAAAATACAATAGAACATATGTATAGTGAAGCTTTACAGAATAAAATGCCATCATATAAAACTCCATAATAGTTGAATACAAGCATCCAAATAGTCAGTACATCAAGCCTCACTACATAACACTCATAGATTATACAAACAGCGGAACATCCAGTACATATAATATGAAGATAATATGCAACCCTCCAACTTGTCTTCGATATCAGCATCGTGAGAAGAGAACAGCACCTGTCACCTGCTACCTAGTCTGCCCGTCCCAAAATGGACGAACAGCCCAAGGCAATAAGAATTAAAACATAAAGCCTTGAGTCAGACAACAGTCTTAGTGAGCGGTAAATTAACTAACAACATACCAAAAGAGCATAAAGGAAAAGGAATAGGAATACAACCCTCCCACTCCAACCTCTTTCTACAGTGATAGCCCCCATACACACACTAAGTAGAAGCAAACATAGCAGAGCATACAATGTAAAGTAAAGCAATTATCACTCGAGTCAAGGGCGATGTTTTCCAAGTACAAACCCCCAAGGCCTAAACCAAGATCAGATAAGCACCCAGAAAATACCGCTCTTGAGACCGAATGACGATACAACCAAACATCCATGACTCTGGCTATCACTGTTATCATTGCTTCGATATCACCGTTAATTGAATGACCGGCACATTCTTTCAGCCGTCCGTCAAGGGCTAATGGAAACCCCGGTTCTAGACATAACTTCCGCACGTCATCGTGACCCGTGCCTAGGACTATCGAATCTGCCCAGAGTACTTGACTACCCAATCAGTAGCCTTTAGGGACTATCGAATCTGCCCAACGTACTCTTGCTTTGAGCATGCTAGAACCTTCAACAACGATGAGATCTCAGCCTTCTAGTCGTCCTCCTCGACAACTATTTCCATACTAGCTCAAGCGCCTCTCGAGCATCCATTATCCTCAACCCGCTTGGAATGATCCCGTCTGGATTAGACCAAGACTATCTCATATCATACTTCGCTTCATCACATCCTCGTAAAGTCTCATCTCAACATCATCATCAAATCTATGCATAAGAGCTTCATCATCCGCTACATATGCCACAAGCAGCTTTCCCAATTCAAGAGCCTTTCTCTTAGCTTTTGAATCATCTTCGGTCTAAATCAAATCATCAATCATCTAATTCATAGCAATCAATCAAGTCAAACATTAATCCAAGTAATCAAGCATTCAAATATGATCTAAGTAGACAATTATAACAATAATGGCAATTTCGTAATTAAAGAGTTGAAAGTCTAATAAGCATGAAAACATGAACAATATCTCTATAATCTTGATGAATGAACTTGCATAGGTTAACATGTAGTAAAATGGATTTAACATCATCATGAACAATGGATCTATAGGGATCTACCCTTAGGATGAAGAAAATGTATGGAAATCACTATTTTAACACCAAATCGAGCCAACAATCCGATACACTCCTTTGGATCCGTGTGAGAGATAATCACCACTCACCAAATCACCTAAAAAACCCCAAATCAAAACGCTTCAGATCTGGACAGCGAAGGATCTAGCTTGATCTATCGCGAATCCGCTTCAAACGAAGAAATCTCACTTCAAAGGATGAAGATCTTCAATCTAAGCTCTTCAATCTTCAATTTGATCTTCAACTTGGATGGATGGAATCACTAGATTAGAGTGGAGAAAAGAAGTGAAGAAGTGTAGAAGTCGAGCTCTCAAAATGGCAGCACTTCATCGCTTCGAAATCCGGATCCCAAAAATGAAGCCAACCCCCTTCCATTTATAGGCGAAAACTCCCTAAGTCGTAACTCGGAATTAGGTCGTCTCCGACCTACGACCTAAGACCCCCACCGACCTAAGTCTCTACGACTTAACACCCAGGCGCTTCAACGACCTATCAAAGCTTTCCATCTTACGACCTAATGAGGTTACGACCTATGACTTAGCGACTTAACAATAGGTGCGACCGAACAGCTCAATAGAGTCACGCCTTAACTATTTAACCACTCTACGACTTAACTCTTAAGCCAACACGCGACCTAAGACTTAGTCAACAACTCCGACCTAACAGACTACGTCTTAAAGTCCACACGACCTAATACTTAACCCCTTAGGTCGTCTAACGACCTAACTACTAAGTCGTTAGCTAGCTTATCTCCTAGGTCGGTCAACTTGCTAAATCTCCTAAGTCGCTATCCTGCCTAAGTCGTTAACTCTTATGTCGGTCAGTCCCATAGGTCGCTCACTCTACTAGGTCTGCCTACCCTTGAGTCCCCAATACTATAAGTCGGTCAACTTCTTAAGTCGGTTACTACCTTAAATCGGTCACTCGATCTAGGCCACCCTATGACTTAACTTCCTTAACTCGGTTAATCCCTTAGGTCGTCCCAAACTGTCAACCGACTTAAACCACAACCTCTCTTCCTTAGGTCGTCGCCGACCTACCCCTTGAGTCATTAACTCATCCAGGCTTATTTCTTAACTCGTCCAAACCTCTTAAGTCGGCTACGACTTAAGACTTAAGAAAAATTCTGCTAAAATCTGAAACGACTTAACAGCAATGCAACCAAAGGTCAACTATTTTACGATGTTTCGATCCGTGAAAATACGGGTCGTTACATTCTCTCCCCCTTAGGAATTTCGCCCCCGAAATTCCAAACAAACAAAGCAATCAAATACTATTCTGCATGCCTACCATCCATAGCACTCAACAGACCATGCACCCAATTCTAGCTTAGTATGCAGAATTCTAAAACTAGAACAAGTTACAATTTCGTTAGATGACAAGACACCTTAGGTACATACCTCGAAGAGTTTAGGATAAGCTGCCTTCATCCTCTCTTCCACCTCCCACGTACAGTCGTTATCATCATCACTCCATTGTATCTTAAGCAACTTAACTACCTTCCTCCTAAGCTGTTTCATGTCGATTTCAACAACACGAAGCGGCTTACGAGGTCTTCTATCGACTGGATCAACTTCGAAGTCTTCACAGCTATCAGCAGAAACCACCATATTCGAGTCGTGCACATACTTCCGTAGATATGATATATGAAAAACATTGTGCACACTCAACATCTTCTCAGGTAACTCCAATCTATAGGCGAGCTTTCCAATTCGCTCGATGATCGGGAATGGTCCAACAAATCTCGGAGTCAATTTCCCTTTCTTCCCGAATCGAATAACATTCTTCAGTGGAGAAATCTTCACAAAATCCATATCTCCTACGTCGAATTCCAAGTCCTTTCGACGCTTATCGGCATAACTCTTCTGACGGTCTTGGGCTGCCTTCATTCGTTGCCGAATGATCCTATGCAATCCGAAGTCTGTCGAATCATCTCTGGCCCAAGTATCAACTTTTCTCCAGTTTCTAACCAACATGTCAGTGAGTTACACGGTCTCCCATACAATGCCTCATACGGTGCCATACCAATGCTTGACTGGTAACTGTTGTTGTATGCAAACTCCATCAAATGAAGGTGATCTTCCCATGATCCTCCGAAATCCAAAACACAAGCTCTAAGAAGATCTTCCAAAACTCGGTTGACTCTCTCGGTCTGACCATCTGTTTGAGGGTGATAAGCTGAACTCAAACACAACTCGGTTCCCAAAACTTCCTGGAAGCTCTTCCAAAATCCACTAGTGAACAATGGGTCTCGATCGCTCACTATACTCTTCGGAATACCATGGAATCGAACTATCCACTTAACATACAATTCAGCCAACTTTGATGCTGTCCTAGTCGATCGAACAGGAATGAATCTTGCACTCTTGGTCAGACGATCTACAATGACCCAAATCCCTTCATTTCCCGTTCTTGTTCTAGGTAGTCCATCAATAAAATCCATCGATACTTGCTCCCACTTCCATGTAGGAACTTCTAATGGCTGAAGCAATCCACTTGGCTTCTTCTGTTTGGCTTTTACCAACTGGCAGTTCATACACTTGGAAATAAAATTTCCAACATCCTTCTTCATACCTTCCCAGTAGTAGGTTCTCTTCATATCTCGATACATCTTATTTCCTCCTGGATGAATTTTCAACTTCGAGTGATGACCTTCCTTCAGAACTTCACTCCTCAATTCATCTATATCGGGAACAACTATTCGTCCTTGCTTCCGAAGCCAACCCTCTTGATCGACCTCGAATCCTTTATCCTTTTCTAGATCCAATCCAGATTCCAAATCACGGATAATCTTGACAAGCTTATCGTCTCGCTTTTGGCTCTCGCCAATCCTTTCCACAAGAGTCGGTCTTATCGATAAGTTTGCCAACATCTCAGGTTCCAATTCGCATCTAGGCCTGAAGTCAAATCCAGCTAAATACTCGAGATTCTTCCATTCAGAAAACATGGCTCCCAATCCCGCATGTCTTCTACTTAACGCATCTGCCACTGCGTTACCTTTTCCCGGAGTATAAGCTATACCAAAATCATATGATGCCAAAAACTCTAGCCAACGTTGCTGCCGAAGATTCAAATCCTTTTGGGAGAAAAGATACTTCAACGACTTATGATCTGTAAACAACTCAAATCGAACTCCCAGTAGATAATGTCTCCACACCTTCAGAGCAAAAACAATCGCCGCTAACTCCAAATCATGAGTCGGGTAATTCCTTTCATGCGGCTTCAGTTGTCGACTGGCATACGCAACAACTTTATTCTTCTGCATCAGCACTGCTCCAAGTCCAGTACCACATGCGTCGGTGTAAACCACCATCTCATCATTCCCACTAGGAATAGTCAAAACAGGAGCACTCGTCAATCGCTCTTTCAGGATTCTGAAAGCTTGCTCACACTTAGCTTCCCATCTGAACACTTGGTTCTTCTTCGTCAATCCTGTTAACGGTGCAGCTATCTTGGAGAAGTCTTTAATAAACCGTCGATAATATCCTGCCAATCCAAGAAAACTTCTCACATCAGATGCATTCTTAGGTCTAACCCAATCCTGGATTGCTGCCACCTTCGCGGGATCAACCGCTATTCCATTTCCAGAAATCACATGGCCTAAGAACCTCACTTCACTCTTCCAGAAGTGACACTTCGAAAACTTAGCCTTCAGCTGATGTTTCCGTAATATTTCCAAAACAATACGCAAGTGTGCCTTGTGCTCTTCTTCAGTTCTGGAATAAATCAGAATATCGTCCACGAACACAAGTACGAACTTGTTCAACTGATCTCTGAACACTCTATTCATAAGATCCACAAAATAAGCTGGCGCGTTAGTCAATCCAAACAGCATTACCAGCCACTCAAAGAAACCGGATGGTGTCCTGAAAGCTGTCTTCGGCACACTATCCTTAGCAACTCTCAACTGGTGAAATCCCGTTGCCAAATTCATCTGAGAAAACACCTTAGCTTCGTGAAGCTGATCAAACAAGTCATCTATTCTCGGCAATGGATACTTGTTCTTCTTAGTCACCTTATTCAGCTCACGATAGTCCACACACAATCTCAGCGACCCATCTGCCTTGGTTACAAACACAACTGGTGCACCCCATTCGGACACACTACGCCGAATGAATCCTTTCTGCAAAAGATCATCAACTTGCACCCTCAACTCTTGCTGTTCCCTAGGCGCCATCCGCCTAAGAGGCATCACAACAGGTCTGGCTCCTTCAACTAGATCTATACGAAACTCGATCTCTCTATGCGGCGGCAACCCTTTGACTTCGTCAAAGACATCCTCGAATCCATTAGCGATCGGCACTGATGACAGTCCATCCCGTGGAACAACCAGCGAATACATGAAGCTCATGAAGACGCCTTCTTCATGCTTACATCGTATCACAATCTTTCGCCCCTCCACATTCTTGACTGTCACTTCCAACCTCTCGCAATCAACCTTTGACGCATACTTCCTAAGCCAGTCCATACCCAAAATAATTCCGAACCCCGCAAAGTTCAGAACAAAGCAATCACAAGCAAAAGAGCAATCATGACTCGATACAATCAGACCACGGCATAACATACACAAACCAGACGAACCCCAAACTGGATTAGTCACAACCAATGGCCTATCAACAATATCCGGTTCCAAACCTAACCGGCCTACGAGTTCACTACAAACAAACGAATGCGACGCCCCAGTATCAAACAGAACTCTAACTGGAACACCACATAGGAAAAGAGTACCTTGAACCACCACACTCTTTCCCTTCTCTTCAGCGGTAGGAGCTTTCGAAGACGATGGAACAGCTCCCAAAGCATAAGCTTGCACAATCTGCTTGTCCTTCCGCGGTTCTCGACAATTCTTCTTGAAATGCCCTGGCTTGTCACAGTTGTGACACTTCATCGGTGCCTTCGGATTCCTACAATCCTTCGAGAAATGGCCCTTCTGCTAACAATTGTAGCAAGTCACCTCGCCTTTCGGCTTCTTCTGGCCATCCTTACCCTTCTGCTGCTGCTTCCTCTTCTTGTTTCCACCCTGCTGGGGTTTAGACTCTTCCCTGGTCACAGCAACAACAGATCCTTCCTTAGGAAACAGACTCTCATGCCTGAGAGCTTTCTCCACAAGCTTCTCAAATGAATCGTCCAAATGATCCACTAACTGTCTCCCAAGATAACTATCCAAGCCTGTCACAAACTTCTCATTCTTCTGATAAGCAGATTCAATATATGACCGGGCATACTTGGACAAAGCTTCAAACTCAGAAACATACTCAAGAACTGGTCTTCCACCTTGCTTGAGCTCCATAAACTTCTTGAACAGAACAGACTTCTGAGCTGTAGAAATGAACTTAGCTTCAAACCTGACTTGGAATTGCTCCCAAGTAATCTCTTCCTCCGGAGTATTGATGGTAATAGAGTTCCACCAATCAAAAGCTCTCCCTTGAAGCTGTCTTGATGCTAACTTCCTCTTAGTTGCATCCTTAATTCCCAAATCACCAAAAATCCTTCTACAAGCATCTATCCACCTCTAGACCTCAATAGTTGATTCTGTTCCCACGAAAACCTTCCCTCCAAGAGCAGTATAATCTTTGCACAACTTAGCAAAATCCACTGGTTTCGGACTTTGGACTTGAACCCCAACATCTACTGCTGCCCCCGGAACTGGTATCCTTCTCATGATCGAAGTCATCATAGCTTCGAACATAGCTGCATAATCAGCAGCCCCCTCAGTAGCACGGCCTTCCCTAGCAGCTGGTCTCCCTCTTCGACTCATTCTCAATATCTATAAAAAAAGAATGATCAGAACATCTAGAGAAACAACTTCATAAAGGACTCAAACTCTACTAAGCTACTATATTATATATAGTATTCATCCATCAAAATACAATTACGTCTCTCATACGTAGTTACGTCAGCGAGCGTTGGGTAAAATCGATTAACTAATGCTCTGATACCAAATGTGACGACCGCCCATGACCCCTGCATCGAAACTAGAGGAAGTGCGCTGTAAAGTGTGCCAGGCGACCATGGACGATTGTCAAGGAAGATAAAAACAACAGAACCTATCGTATTACTCATAGCGCATGGACAAAATACAATAAAACATATGTATAGTGAAGCTTTACAAAATAAAATGCCATCATATAAAACTCCATAATAGTTGAATAAAAGCATCCAAATAGTCAGTACATCAAGCCTCACTACATAACACTAAGAGATTATACAAACAGCGGAACATCCAGTACATATAATATGAAGATAATATGCAACCCTCCAGCTCGTCTTCGATATCAGCATCGTGAGAAGAGAACAGCACCTGTCACCTGCTACCTAGTCTGCCCGTCCCAAAATGGACGAACAGCCCAAGGCAATAAGAATTAAAACATAAAGCCTTGAGTCAGACAACAGTCTTAGTGAGCGGTAAATTAACTAACAACATACCAAAAGAGCATAAAGGAAAAGGAATAGGAATACAACCCTCCCACTCCAACCTCTTTCTACAGTGATAGCCCCCAAACACACACTAAGTAGAAGCAAACATAGCAGAGCATACAATGTAAAGTAAAGCAATTATCACTCGAGTCAAGGGCGATGTTTTCCAAGTACAAACCCCCAAGGCCTAAACCAAGATCAGATAAGCACCCAGAAAATACCGCTCTTGAGACCGAATGACGATACAACCAAATATCCATGACTCTGGCTATCACTGTTATCATTGCTTCGATATCACCGTTAATTGAATGACTGGCACATTCTTTCAGCCGTCCGTCAAGGGCTAATGGAAACCCCGGTTCTAGACATAACTCCCGCACGTCATCGTGACCCGTTCCTAGGACTATCGAATCTGCCCAGAGTACTTGACTACCCAATCAGTAGCCTTTAGGGACTATCGAATCTGCCCAACGTACTCTTGCTTTGAGCATGCTATAACCTTCAACAACGATGAGATCTCAGCCTTCTAGTCGTCCTCCTCGACAACTATTTCCATACTAGCTCAAGCGCCTCTCGAGCATCCATTATCCTCAACCCGCTTGGAATGATCCCGTCTGGATTAGACCAAGACTATCTCATATCATACTTCGCTTCATCACATCCTCGCAAAGTCTCATCTCAACATCATCATTAAATCTATGCATAAGAGCTTCATCATCCACTACATATGCCACAAGCAGCTTTCCCAATTCAAGAGCCTTTCTCTTAGCTTTTGAATCATCTTCGGTCTAAATCAAATCATTAATCATCTAATTCATAGCAATCAATCAAGTCAAACATTAATCCAAGTAATCAAGCATTCAAATATGATCTAAGTAGACAATTATAACAATAATGGCAATTTCGTAATTAAAGAGTTGAAAGTCTAATAAGCATGAAAACATGAACAATATCTCTATAATCTTGATGAATGAACTTGCATAGGTTAACATGTAGTAAAATGGATGTAACATCATCATGAACAATGGATCTATAGGGATCTACCCTTAGGATGAAGAAAATGTATGGAAATCACTATTTTAACACCAAATCGAGCCAATAATCTGATACACTCCTTTGGATCCGTGTGAGAGATAATCACCACTCACCAAATCACCTAAACAACCCCAAATCAAAACGCTTCAGATCTGGACAGCGAAGGATCTAGCTTGATCTATCGCGAATCCGCTTCAAACGAAGAAATCTCACTTCAAAGGATGAAGATCTTCAATCTAAGCTCTTGAATCTTCAATTTGATCTTCAACTTGGATGGATGGAATCACTAGATTAGAGTGGAGAAAAGAAGTGAAGAAGTGTAGAAGTCGAGCTCTCAAAATGGCAGCACTTCGTCGCTTCGAAATCCGGATCCCAAAAATGAAGCCAACCCCCTTCCATTTATAGGCGAAAACTCCCTAAGTCGTAACTCGGAATTAGGTCATCTCCGACCTACGACCTAAGACCCCCACCGACCTAAGTCTCTACGACTTAACACCCAGGCGCTTCAACGACCTATCAAAGCTTTCCATCTTACGACCTAATGAGGTTACGACCTATGACTTAGCGACTTAATAATAGGTGCGACCGAACAGCTCAATAGAGTCACGCCTTAACTATTTAACCACTCTACGACTTAACTCTTAAGCCAACACGCGACCTAAGACTTAGTCAACAACTCCGACCTAACAGACTATGTCTTAAAGTCCACACGACCTAATACTTAACCCCTTAGGTCGTCTAACGACCTAACTACTAAGTCGTTAGCTAGCTTATCTCCTAGGTCGGTCAACTTGCTAAATCTCCTAAGTCGCTATCCTGCCTAAGTCGTTAACTCTTATGTTGGTCAGTCCCATAGGTCGCTCACTCTACTAGGTCTGCCTACCCTTGAGTCCCCAATACTATAAGTCGGTCAACTTCTTAAGTCGGTTACTACCTTAAATCGGTCACTCGATCTAGGCCACCCTATGACCTAACTTTCTTAACTCGGTTAATCCCTTAGGTCGTCCCAAACTATCAACCGACTTAAACCACAACCTCTCTTCCTTAGGTCGTCGCCGACCTACCCCTTGAGTCATTAACTCATCCAGGCTTATTTCTTAACTCGTCCAAACCTCTTAAGTCGGCTACGACTTAAGACTTAAGAAAAATTCTGCTAAAATCTGAAACGACTTAACAGCAATGCAACCAAAGGTCAACTATTTTACGATGTTTCGATCCGTGAAAATACGGGTCGTTACAAATTGTAATTGAATAAAATTAGGATTGTAGTAGTAATTATAACACTTGTTGTGGATAATAAACTTACAGATGTTATTAAATATAGAAATGGTGACAATTGTTATTTGTTACCAATTTATTTAAATCAATTGCAATTGAATGTCATTTAATATTACGTAATGTGAGTAAGGTGTAATTGGAATTTTAAATATGTATAAATTTATGAAATAGTATGTAATTAATTGCAATTGATAAAAATTAGTGTTGTGGTAGTAATTATAACACTTGTTGTGGATAATAACTTATAAGATGTGATTAAAAGTTAATGGTGACAGTTATTATACGTTACCTATTTATTTTGTCTGTTAAACTTAATTTGAAATCAATTGCAATTAATTCACTTAATTAGTGCGGAATGTAGATTAAATTGATAATTGTAGAATATAAATTTAATAAGATGTAACCCAATGTAAATTTTATTCATAATATGACGATTGATTGAATAAAAAGAATTGGAATCAAGTTTGAACAATTTATTGGAATATAAGTTATAATAATAGATTTATTGCAATTAAATGTAATTAAATACTACATTAATGAAAACTAAGATGATAATGGTAAAATATTAGTGTAATAAGATATAGACAAATGTTAATTATAGCTTTGAGATGACAATTGATTAAATAACAAGATGAAAGGGCAAATAAATGGATTTATTGGAATTTACAGTATTAATTACTGTGTGTATTTCAATTGAAATTAAAAACTGTAATTAGTAAAATAATTGACATTGAATTGATATGTAAATTTGTTTTAAATTATTATAAATGTCTAAGAAATCAAAAATGATAAAACCAGTTAATTATAAGATCTGAAATTAAAAAGTGATTTATCCAATTTAATAATAATTTATTTAATTAATGTGAAAATAGCCATTTTTGCTACTGTCTCGGATTTCGACGAAACTAGTTTTATCGGATCCGTAACGGTGAATTATTGTAAGGTTTCAAGTTTCGTAGCAATCGGACTTGTCGTTTGATCGTAGAGACTCGAAACGGGTAGAAATCAATTTAATTAAATTAAATTAAAATCAATTCGAAATAAACTAATTTTAAAGCTAACTTCTTCATACGATGGAATTAGGACTTGAAACCTATTCCATTGAGTTTAAAAACATCGAAAACATCTATTTTAATATATGGGATGACCCATTTCCGTTTCGGGAATGAAACAGGCTTTTCGGGTCGTTTATCGTTCAACTTTCAAATCGATCTAGCCCATTCATTTCTATTTCTGATCTGCCAATATATAGCATGTTTTAAACCCTAGCTATTTCTTATTCCATTTGTCTGTACGTACAATTCTACCTGCTTCTCTCTTTCCAATGGTAGACAAACCAAAACAGATTCCAAATTCAATTGCAAACCAAAATCAAATTCAAAATCAAACTCCTCCAAACCCTGACAAATTATATATCGATTCGAAGCTCTTGATGAGCCTAATTCACTGGTGTAATTTGTTTTCACAATCAAAGCACTGTTTTTCTAGAAATCGAGGATGAACCTCAGCCGTCCATTCTAGGTTTTGGATGATTCAACGGTGGATCTGCATCCGATCGACGATCGGGTGGTGTCGTTGCGAAGAGGATGTCGAGCAGGTCTTAGTGGTGTCATTCTTTCGTCCCATTGGTCGATGGTTTCACCAGAAAATGGCTCCAAAGGTGGCGGCGATGCACGGCGTTCTGGGGGGCCGTAGTGGTGCGCGAGCCACCAGTAGGCACGGCCGGAGGAGGGGGGATGGCCGCGTGTTCTGATCGGGTCGTAGGCTAGGGGATTGGCAGCGATTATTTGAAGAAAGTGGCGATTGTTGGAGGCTTCGTTCGAACGTGATTCAGGAGCTTGGGTTCGTGAGAACGTGATGACGTGGCAAGGTCTGTCTTTCTATTCTATTATTTTATTTTAAAAATTAAATTTAAATCGTTCTAATGTTAATAACTTTTACATATGAGGTTGGATTTACGCGCGGTTTGTTTCGTTGGGATCATATCGGAATTACAGACATTTTGATGCTAATTTGGACAAATTCTGAGACTGTTGAAATTTGGGCCTTTATTTAAATTCCAAACCGATTTGAAT
Organism: Allium fistulosum; assembly: GCA_030737815.1. Classification (NCBI taxonomy): domain Eukaryota; kingdom Viridiplantae; phylum Streptophyta; class Magnoliopsida; order Asparagales; family Amaryllidaceae; genus Allium; species Allium fistulosum. The sequence continues at coordinate 132,901,415 of CM060903.1, read as the reverse complement.
TCAAAAGTGAGTGTTTTGACTCACTCACAACTACTATATTATCTTATGTTAGTTAAATTAAATTTATGATGTGATTAGAAATTTATTGATTGATGTTTGGTAGGTTTAAATTGTCATTCCAGTGAAATTTGACTTTTATTGCATTTAATCATCGTTTAATTTAATATTGAATTTAATTGTCAATTTAATACCTGTTAATGATAATCGGTTATCTATTGATGTTTATTGGTTAATTTGGATGATGAGTGTGATGGATGTTTGATTGTTGATATTAGATGACTGGATGTTGTATTTTTATATTGTTATAACATTGCAAGTTCCCTATGGGTTAAAATGATGCATACCCGAATGATCTATAGATTAAGGAAAAATCGTTATGGGTTGAAATGATAGACTCGAGCGATTTTATGGATTTCATTTAATTCGGGATTGCGGTTTGAAATGATATATAACCGTAAAATTTTAAATTGCGGATTGAAATGATAAATATCCGTATCACTTGACCCTAGGGTAGAAAATTATATATAGACACTGGATTGGTTAAATTAAATGATTTTTTTACCTTTAAATTTTGAATTCAGTTAACTGGTATTTTGAAATAGAAATTGATTTATATAAACTGAATTATTTACAGAAATCCGAGCGTTAATGTTGAAATTGGAATTGAATTAATGAACTGGTCAAAGGATTTAAATTTGAATTTCAAAGTTGTAGTGTCAAATATAAATAAATTATCGGAATTGAGTTATTGAAATGTTGGATATAACTTTGAAATCTATTTTAAACTAATTTAAACTATTTTAATTAAATTAACTATTTTAATCAATTTAAACTATTTTAATTTATATTAGTCTATTATAATCTATTTAATCCAATTTAAATCTATTTTACCAATTTTAAACTAATTAAATTTATTTAATCTATTTTAAATCTTTTTAATGTAATTTAAATCTAGTTAATCTATTTTAAATTTATTTAATCTATTTTAAATCTATTTAAAATAATTTAAATCCATTTAATCTATTTTAAATCTATATAAATCATTTTAAATCTAATTAAATCAAATTTAAATCTATTTAAACTATTTTACTATTTAAGCTAATTCAATCTATTTTAAACTATTTTTAAAACTATTAATACTATTTATGACTACCTAAACTATTTTCTAAAATTTCAGACTGTGTAAAGTTGAAGTATTTATATTAAAATCCTTGATAATGATACAATCTAAGTTGGAATTCGGAATTGATACTTTTTTGTGAAGTGATGTATTTGTGTGAATATAATGATTTTGGAATGAGGATCTAATTTACCTATCGTATCGATAATTTCAGCAGTGAATATGGTTTTTGAAAGCGACATGATTTCAAATGTGATCTAATTTATTAATTATTCTTGCTGTATGTAACTCTGATCTGTATTATAAAAGTATAATCAATGTATTTGTAAACAGCTTCATGAACTATTTAATTGATTATTATATTTTGTCATTACGCTGCGAGATTCTGTATTTGTTTTCTTTCTCTGATTTTTATTATTTACCCCATAACAATCTGCCCTTTTGAATGGTTTGAGTCCAACATGTATGTCTGCTTAAAACGTCCAAAAAGGCCGGTGGTTACAGAAATCGAAGACAGAGTTCTTTGAAGTGCAAGGGTTACTTGTTACTAATCCCGAGGGTGATTCCAAAAAGGGTGTAGTATATGTAGTGTCTTTGGTTTGTTCATATCCTAAAAACTTGTATGGATGAATGTTGGCATTGCATTATTGCCAAGAGGGTAGTGTTATCATTCCAAGTGGGATTTGCTAAAATGGTAAAACGTAGCCTTAAGCCTTACACCTAGGAATGAAAAACTAGGGGATATGCTTCAGGGCTATGTGGTTTGCTACCATTTGGGTATGGTAACCATCTGATCTAGATCGATATTTTCAGATTATGTGCACTAAGGGCCTAGTACGATTGTTGATCACAACCGGGGTGATGACATATTTGGTGCTATCAAGGAAAGGGTAGGTCGATCCTGTTTTTCAGGGAGTCGGCTAAGGCTCTTGGTACATTTTCTAGAGGTGTAATACGCTAGGCGGTACCCTAGTAGCCTTGTCATTGTTTGAAATCCATTTTCCAATACATGCCTTTACGGACTTAGTTGTATACTAAATATTCTGTTGAATGTAATTAATGTAAAAATTCCAGTTATGATTATTTATTTATTTTAAACCCTAAACATTATTATAATATCACCGAATATTCTAATAAATGGTTTGGTTATGGTAAATAAAAAACCCGTCTGTGTTTATGTGCGGCTTGGTCTTATGTGATACCTTTATTTTTGAGAGGTTTTATAACATTAGGTAATCTAAATGATTTGAGTTTCTCATGCTAGTTTACTAGATTGATCTGGTGTTATTTTCTTATAATACTCGGGTCAGACCCGAGTACTTTTTCCTAGATTTAGCGATGGACGCTTGGAGCTTCAAGAGATGAGCTAGATGCCTCCAAGACCTGACTTGTTTTATTTTCCATGGTATTTTTTGTTTTGTATTAATCAGCATTTATGAGGGCATGTTGTTATAACTATCCAAGCTGATAATATGTTAGTTTACTCAGATTGTCGTATGTATATTAAAGTTTATTTTGTAAAGGTCATTTGGATATTATATATTACTCATCACGATGTGAGATTCAATTTTGTCTTTTCTTTTCCCTTACCCTAACAATCTGTCTTTCCAGCTCTTCGATGTTCGACACATGAATACCGTGGATGTATTAGTGTCGACTTTTGAGGGTCGAAAAGGTGGGTCATTGGAAATATTCGTCCATTTCAAACAATCATCGATCAATAATTCAAACATCAATCATCTACTAATAGTAATCAAGGCTTCCTAGCCATCATCATTCATTTTGATCAAATTATATATCAATTTCATCAATTTGCAATCATATAAACCCATAGATATATAAATTAACTCTTTCGAACTAATTTACTTTAATGAAAATATATTAATGAAAAATGGATTTGAATTGCACTAATTGAAAATTAGAATTAGGGTTATACTCACTTTAATTCATTGTCTAACTGCAGTTTGCATTTAGTCATTCAATATTCAATTCATTTTAATGTCAAATAGCAAGTTACTACTTCACCGCATTCATAGAAATGAATTAACCAAGGGAATATAACTATGCTTACTGCAAAATTAAGTATATCAAAGCAACAATCACTGCCAGTGATTGAATGGATGCAAATAATCAGGCGATAGAAGCATTGATACGTAAATATTGATTTAAATAGAAGAAGGGAAGATAGAAGTATACTCACTAAAATGAAATTGTATTTCTTGGAATATGATCATATTCACAGTCGATCGATTTCATCCCAAACGCGTGCACCTGTCACCAACTTTTGTTGTGTCACCCTGAAGATACGCGCCTAACTACCTCCACCAGAAGTCGTAGTGCTAATCACCACAGTCATCTTCCACCTCCTCGATGACATTATCACGCCCCTAGTCATGCACAGTTGTGTGGGTTTTTAGGCCTATGCCTTGAGTCAACCGCGACACCCTAAAATCATAGTGCAGCAGTCGCGATGAGCTTTGATGCTATAATGAGCTTGCGTCGCTCCTGTTCCAACCAATCACGCCTTCAAGCCCACAGACATTTAATTTTGCAATTTTGATTTTTTTTCTTGTTTGATTTTGAATTCTAAATTTGGGCATGTAGAGGGATAAAATGAAAATGGGTATGGGTTATTGGGTTTGGTGAAGGATATATACTTTAGGGTTAAGTAAATTAACAGGTTAAAATATAATGATGATTTGATAAGGATGAATGTTTTGGTCAAATGAATTTTTTTTGATTATTTTCTTTTCTTTTAAATCATTGCGAACACTTAACCACTTTATTACCCAACCGCTATTTGATCTTCGATTAAAATTCCGCTCGAGGCATTTTAATCCAAATTTTATTTTATATTTATAACAAATTTTCTTTTATTGTAGACCAATATTGGATATTATTTTTGTACACTTATACAACTTATTCTAGTCAGCTAAGTTTGAAGTTGATTGAAGTATAGGTCTTAAGTGCATAGCCCTAAACCTAATGACTACTCTACTAATGCACACTTAGTGGTAAATTTTATTTTTACTAAAATATTACTTTTTAGCTTTCAATAATTATAAAATAATTGTTTTATTTCCAATATAAATTTCAAAATTCACAAATAATATATATTTTATCAAAATAAATTTTCAAACAACTTTTTGGATTGTTAAAACATAATTTAAATTCCAAATTTGAATTTGAAATTGGTATTCTTCTATTAATGTCAAATAAAATCCAAATATTCAATTTATTGAATTAAATTCAATAAAATATCAAAAATAACCTTTTAATTTTATTTATCCATAGAAAATTCTTTCTCAACATTTAAACTCTATTTTAAATCACAATTCCAAATTTTATATTCAAATATTTGAATTTCCAATTCAAATAACCAATTAAATTCCTAACTCTATTTTAATAAATTTATTATTTAACTTCGAAATTGGATGTCACAGAGTTACCTCCTAAAAGAAATTGCATCCTTGCAATTTATGAGAGAGTGATATATTCGTTTTAACCAATAACATTAACATCAAAATTATATATATATATAATATATAATATATCATTCCTTACTGCCCTTTCACTGTGCCACTCTAATAAAATCTCATTTCATTTAAATAAATCATATGATATTGCAAGTATAGCAATTAATATACATATAGCTTTCAATAGTTTTTTTTGAAAATTTCTGAAATTTCAAAACCTATTAAATTTACAAAAAATTCCAAGTGTTGAAAATTTCAATAAATTTCGGTAGAGCCTCCTTTGTATGGAGAGCCTTTCGAAAAATTACAATATGACAAAATAAATATACACCATCTACAACATCATCGGAAACAATTTATACATATATATATAACATATAATCCACAATATAAGTATTTAATGAGCATATGTATATATAAATGTGTGCATGTGTGTATGTATAAGTATATGTATATATATAAGTAAAAACATAACTCATTTAGCATTTTTAAGCGAGTTCGCTTAATTTATATGTAACTACATGTCAAAAGTTGGCACATACAGTCTTCATGTACCTATACTTAACTCAAATAAAAATATAAGTCTCATATATAATTATTTAATGAACATTGCATCATTTATCAAAATAACGATATTTCATTCTTGTTAAAGTTACATTCCAACTAACCATTTAAAGATTAAAAAAATACTGAGAAACTTCTAAAAAGAAGTTGTTGCATAATTTGTGGACTTTCCAAAACATTTTTCGAACAATGAAAATAGGGTGTTCATCAAAAATTACAAGGATTTTATCAAATATCACAAATCTGAAACGACGTTTATACTGTAGGCCTACTTCATATAACTGCAGTTTTGGCTAGCAAACAATGAAATTGCACATAATTTACAAAACAAAAGAAGTTATTTATTATCTTCAATTTTCAAAAATTTCAAGATCACCGAAAACAAATAAATGTACTAAAAGTTATGGTCAGAACAATATGGCACTAAGAATAAAAAATAAGATACATTTGTTTTCCAAACAAACACGAAGCTTTCTTCTATAATACTTAAGGTCATAGCCCTTGATATTCCTCTTCAAAATCTTTTCAAAATATTTTTTGATATATCATATATTTCTAACCAACATCACATAGAAATTTAATCTCCAAGGTTCATGTATTCATATCAAACAATACAATGCATTTTAAACTTGTATCTTTCATGTGATTTTTGCATTCAACTCAAAAAAATTAGTTCAAAATAAAATTTTATTATATTTAAATACATCAGCGCACAGAAACTTAATTATTTCAACCTATTTCCTTGATTTTCCTACAAAATTAAGCCTAATAATGATGGTTTTTTAAGAAAAGGGACCATTTTGCGAGTTTAAAGGCTTCTAAAATATCAAGTAGAGAAATAATATATATTAGCACTTACTTTAGATTGTTTAGTGTTATAACCATACGAATGGATCACCTACTCAACTTAAAATGGTTTCACATTGTTTTGCAAATCTTTTAGTAAAAAAGGATTAAACTTGGATGAAGTATATTATTTGAGCAAAATTTTGGTTTCTAAATGCTAAAATAAACATGTTGAAATACATCGTCAACATTTTGATCTATATTTCAAAGGAATGGGTATTCATTTCTCCTTTCTTGTTTACTCCAGAAGAAGATGATTCATTCTAGTAAATCACATACACAATTTACCTTCATTTCAAAGCGAAGAAATAGAGTATATATGGATGATCAAAAATCATTTTTCTTGAAAAATAAATTTCACTATTACTTTTCTTTATAAACAAATCTTGTTGATTTTTTTTGAAGACAACCTCAATTCTCATATATGTATGTATTTATATAAAATAAGTACCAATTTCTTCATGTACTTTTTTTTTAAAAATTATATTAGCTCTTCAAAATATTAATTTATAGGTATAAGCCTTAGCACTTCTTTTCAAGGTTCGTATTTCACTTCGAAATATTTTTATAAATATATTTTCTTATTCTTTTAAAATCAAAGCTTACTTTATTATTTCAATTTTTTTAAATCATGCACACATTGATTAATCAAACATTCGAACCAACCATACAAATCATCAAGCAAGCATCCATATCTTCCATATAAAATTCATTCTACCATATCAAAATCACACACAAATATTCATTGTGAATATTTTGCTTTAATTTTTTTTACTTTTACTTAATAAATCTTCAATTTAAATACACATATGCATATATATATATATATATATACATACATACATATATCTATGTGTGTGTGTGTAAATATCATACCTCAATAGTCGACCCTTTTGATCATTCAACAACTCACACATCACACGAGAGAGTTGAATAAAAATCGTTAAACATGCTAACTTTCACTCCTCTAAGGCCAAAATATATCTCTACGTCTGTATCATTCTAGCTTAAGCTCTAATACCATTGTGAAACGCCATAGGTCGATTGACTGAATTATCGGAGGGAGTTTACTGTCTGATAGCTCGGATCATTCGGCATAGAATAAGCAATCTCTTGTATACATTACTTTGGGTCAACATGAATATGTGTAAATACCTGAATATATCTGAAATACTATGTATCTGGTCTCGACACAAGGCTATGAACGTGAGTTCTAGAATTGAATTATACAGTATTAGAAACACAAATAAAATGTCCCAACTAACGATATCGAAGTGAGTACAAACGATGAATAACGACCCGTATTTTTGATAATTAAAATATTAAATTTAATAAGATTTTGGAATTTAATATTGTTAGAAATTAAAATTTATGATTTATAAATGGAAAAAACTATTAGAATATAATTTAAAAATGTTGATTGAATGAAATTGACAATTGTTTAATGTAATTTCAATTAATGGTAATAATGAAAGTTAATAAGGAATAAAATTGAACGTTGTATCAAAAAGAAAATTCAATGTTAGTTGATTTGGTTGGTTTTAACATGCAATAGGAAACTAATTATTTAGTACGTAGATTCAGTAACCTTTGTTGTAAGCAATAGATTTATAAATGTGTTTTTAAATGCTTAAATTACTTAAATGTAAATATTGTTTTACTTATCATCTTATTATTTAATCCATTGAAATCAATTTGGAAATTAATGAAGTTAATGTAAGAAAAGATGTTAACTGTAGAGTTTGAGTGAAATAAAATGAAAACTTATGTTGAATAAATTTATAAGGTAATAGTTGATTTAATATGAGAACATTTAAATCAAAAATAAAGAATAAAATGAATCAGTTTAGTAAAGGAGTAAACATATTTTATTTGTTTGAAATATATTTTAGCTTACAGATTAATTATAGGGATGAGAAACTATTATTTAGTAAGAAATGTATAACTCTTGTTTGTATCAAATAATGTATGAATATGTTTAAATTACTACTAGATAGGAAATAATTGTTCTATTTCCCTTTACATTTATTTAGTCCATTTTGATATTCACCTTTGTAATTAATTGAAATTAATGTAATTGAATAATTTCAATTAATAAGAGAGAGAACATTAAATTGTAAATTAATAGGTGTAATTAAACATGGCTTAGGTTTTGTGAAAACAAAAGGAAAGTTTGATTTAATGAAAAGAACATTTTTATCAAATAAAGTGAATGTTTCAATTGTGAGTATAAGTTTAATTTCACTAAAATTGAATTTTGTTACACGTTTCTAGTTGGAATATTCGATTTATTTAAATATTCAAACTTGATTTTAATTTAATTTATCAAATTTGGAGTCTCGGTTTATCTTTTATTGTGTGTAGCGGTGGTCCCCATTACGTTAATTGTAGAGTTTAATTTTATTTACTGTGTACTAAATAAAGATATATAGGTGTTAATTTGAGTGTAACAGGGATAATAAAATAGGTTAAAATGAATGTTTTTAAATTTGAGTATATTAGAATTTTGCTTTCCATGTACAGTCTACCTTCTCAAATTTAAATTATTGCTCTCATTTATTTTGTTTTATTGCTTTCTTTTATTAAATACATGCCTCTTTTGGTTTTCCACTAAGTTTTATTTATTTACACATGAGCCTTGCCTTGAAACCTTTCATGTATGTTAATGAAATTAATTGAGGTAGTGCATATTTAGAAATTTTATACCAAAAGATTTGCTTGCCTTATAAACATGTCTTCTCAAATTCCAACGTGTGTCTTTCATCCTTTGTTAATTACCTACACGTTAATCTCCTTTCATTCTGCAAATTTACATCTTCTTGTATCCTTCCCTTTCATATTCGAATTTTAAACGTGCATTACTCTTATTCATTTCCTATTTCATAAATCTCTTACTCTAACTTTCCATTTCCAAAATATGTTGCCATTATTTCTTTTGCTTGAAGTTTTATTTCTCTTCTAAGAAAAAAAAACAAATGTGAGCAACTTATTTTCATGAAGCTAATCTTTTCCATTTGTTTGCAAATCCATTTCTTGAAGCCTCCTTCTTACATGCGTGAGCCATCATGTCATTTTTTTCCGTTGATTCTCCAGGTTTTACAAACATGAGCAGGCTTCAAAATTCTTAAAGTGAGTAACTAATTTGTTTTATTTTATTATTAAAATGTGTGTACATGTTTTTATATTTCATTTTCATAATATTCTTATAACTTAAATATCTTCCGCATATGAACTCCAATTGATGCGTGGTTTCTTTCGTTGGACTCGTATCAAAATTGTGGACAACATGAAACTGGTTTGGTTGAATTTGGAGACTGTTGGAATTTTAGGTTTTTATTGGATTTTAAATTGGCTATAAATCAAAGGTGAGTGATTTAACCCACTCACGTAATATTAAACCTTCTTATGTTAGTTGAACTAAATTTATGAAGTGATAAGAATTTTATTGGTTGCTGTTTGGTAGTTTAAATTGACATTTTAATTTGAAATTGAATTTTATTGAATTAAATTGCTATTTAAATTAATATTAAAATTGAATAATTAGTTAAATACCTGATATTAATAACCAGTTAATTGTTGTGATTTATTGGCTGGTTTGGATGTTGATTGTGATGGATGTCTGTTTGTTGACATTTTGGATGATTGGTTGTTTATTTATTTTTATATATTCCTGTTATTATTCTGTATATTAAGTGACAGCATATAAACTGTTATTTGAATTATTTCGAATAAATTAAGAAATAGGTTGAAATGATATATACCTATGTCACTTTGATTTGGATTGAAATGATATATATCCATCCCTGAAATTAAAAATTGAAATAATTATTCACTTGGACATAGGATAGAAAATTGTACACGGACACCAGATTGGTTAAATTAAATGGTTTTAAAATCTTGAACTTGGATTTCGATTAAATGATATTGTTTTATAGGAAATAAATTGTGGATTTATATGAATTTAATTATTTCTAATTCAAGCTTTGAAATGTTGGAATCGAAATTGGTTAAAAGAAATTGTTTTAATGAATTAAAATTGAAATATGAAGTTATAATCGATATATGACTTTAATTTTGAAAATCGATTATTTTAAAGTTTGAACCTTAAATTGAACAATGAAGTTTAAATTGATTTAAGGGATTTGAATCAGTAAATTGAATTTGGACTTGAAATCGATATAAATTGAAATTATTTAAAATAAGAATTGAATTGAAATTTAAATCATTGAATTTAATTGTTGAATCGAATTTGAAGCTAAAATTGAACGTTTCGAAAATTGAAGTTAATTCGAATTGAAATTGAAATCAAGTTGATTTAAAACTAAATCGAAATTGAGTCAATTGAATTGAAAGATTGGAAATTGAGTTTTGTCGATTTGAAATTTGGACATGGGTCCGGATTTGTTAAAATGGAAGGAAATAGTTTGATTTGATACTATTTTCAAAATAAATTATTTTAATATAAACTGTTTAAAATCTATTCTTTTTAATACTCAAATTGTTTTGATTTTTCCAAACTATTTTAATATATAAACCATTTTCAATACTCAAACCATTTTATATTAAACCGTTTTAAACCTCTAAACTATTTATAATTATTCAAACTATTTTCTAAAACTTTCAAACTATGCAAGTTGGAATGTTTATATTTAAATCGTTGATTTAAATGCGAATGTGGTTAAATGAGGTTATAACCTAAGTTGGAATTTGGAATGATATTTCAAGTGAAAATGACATATTTTGAGTAAATATGGTATTTTGTTATGAAGGATATTTTTGAAATGAATATGATATTTTGATATCAAATATGAATCGATTTCAAAATGTAAAAGAACCAACCGGTTTGAAAAATGACGTTTGGTTGTTAAAGAGACCAGGGCCTCTTATTGGCATACTCTCTATCAATATTGGAACCACTTTAACAACTATGTACATGGTGGATGTTATCCAGAATGTAGAGGTTGAATTGGGGGCGTTTTCTGGATTTGAAGAAAGAGAACGATGATGGATGACCCCGACACTTGTGTCAATTATAAATGACTAAAACATGAGCCTATGTCTGGCCAAGGGGTTCGCAAACTTTAAGGGCCATCACCCCTTCGTATTATTATATTGATTTTGGACTTGATCGGTGCACCTTGATTTGATTTTGGGGTGGTGGACTCGGTGGGCAGTCGTAGCTACGATGCGTTACCACCAGCCAGAAAGGGTAAACTGGTAGAATCCTACCTTGGGCATTGCCTCACGTCCTTGTCATACTTTTATCCTTATACGCGACCACTACGGCTTTGTTTTAGTGTTGTTTTATCACGGCGCCTCCTTGGCTACCGACGTTACTGGTGATGCTACTAAGGCAAACTGTAGGACAATGCTTAAAAATATGTTAAGAGGGATTAATGTAAAGCCTTGACGCTATTTTAATACTTTAATTTACTGATAGACACTGCATATATAGTGTATCTTACTACATATAGATAGTTTGACGGATCCTTAGGAGATGGAAAATCCCGTAACATCTCTTAAGTTATTGCATGCACGTTATACACAGGATAGGAGATGTCAAATCCTGTAAACATCACCGAAGCTATTGCACTAATATTTACTTGTTATTGATTTAACTTACATAAGAACTTTTAGTTCTAACTCGAGTGTTTTGTCTTTTCATTACGCTCGGGTCAGCCTGCGTATTTCAGTGTTGAAGACATTATTCCTTAAAGATGAAGATGGAGTTTGCTAGATCATATTTACTATTATTATTCCGCTGTATTATTTTGGTATGTTTTTTGATTGTATTCTGATTATGTTGTGAAATTGTGTAATCAAATGTATATTGTAAAACAGCTTCATGAACTGTTATTTGATTATTATATTTTGTCATTCCGCTGCGAGATTATATGTTTTGTTTTTCTTCTTCTTTTTTCTTATTATCTTATTTACCCCATTGACAATCCTCCCTTTTGAATGATTTGAGTTAGACATGTGTGGTTTATTGTCGATTTAAACCGTCTAAAAAGGTGGGTCGTCATAGTTGGTATCATAGCTTTGGTTTAGAGATACCTTAGCCTGTTGAGGTTTAAAATCATTAGAGATAGGGTTAGTAATACCCTGGAATGAGTCTGAGTGTGTGTGTGTGTGTGTGTGTGTGTGTGTGTGTACGAGAGAGCGTATTTCTTAGTGTTATATAAAAATGTTTTGTATTGTGTTAATTTGTTCTGTTGAGTATTTATGAATTCTGGTCAGCACATAGGACGCTATAGCATCGATAGGGGTTTCTAAACACTTGAATATGGTAGACGGACGCAATATTGTTTTTGAAATATGTAAAGAAAATAATTTTATCTAGTATTATATATATATATATAATTTTAATGATATAGTTATTTTGGTGTGTTGTTTATTAAGAAATGATAATATTCAATTATTATCATTTATTGTTGGTTAGTCATGGTTCTAAAAACTATTGGCTATTGTATGTTATAGAAAATGTAATTTTATAAATATGATATTAATTATGAATTACAAACAAATGAATTTAAATGGAAATTTGAGAACCTAAATGCTGGTGTTTTGAAATTTGTTTTCAAAGATTTTGGAAAAATAATATTAATATTATTTGGAAATATTTTCAGATAGAAATATTTTAAATAAAAATTGGAAGAAATGTTTTCAAAAGGAAGTAAGTTCTATACTCCTCTCTTCTGGTGCTGGAAAATAATTTCGATGACGACGACCGCATCATCGACATTTGAAAGTTCGTTGACATTATTAGAAGATGAGAGAGGGTTACTTGGACAGAAGTACCTGAGATTGGATTACACGTTAATAATGTATTTGCATCTGGTAAGATCGATAGGTCAGAGACTCCCATAAGGCTGATTGGATGTAGTAAAGGAGGTAAGGATGACAGTTGAGAAGCAGATGTCGTAGGCCTCATCGAGATCGAAACTAATAGTAGATCGGAAATGCAAGCAGTAGGAGCAAAATTTTGTGAGCTGAAGCGACGACTGAGGCATGTTAGAGTAGAAACATGATTTCAAGGTCTAGATCTAAACTATCTAAGTACCTTTGCTTATTCTTTTTCTTCTTAGGCATACAGATAGACGATGGTGTAGTGGAAGGAGAGGAGTGGAGGAGTTTGAACGATGAGTTAGGCGGTTAGATGGAGAAGACGATAGTGAAAGAGGAGGAAGAGGGATAACAGGCGAAAGCCATTTACTTTTTGAAATTCTATTGATTTTTTGAATGACTACTGTTTCATATGTCTATATTGTTGTGTGAATGTTTGGAACAAAACTTGTATGTTGGTATGATGAATATGTGCACCGAATTATAGAATAAGATAGGAGAGAGGTGGAGGAAAAGGTCTGAATTCCATTAGAATAGGCTTCGTTAAAATGCATCATCGATTGCCTACCAGTAAACTGCTTACCGGTCGACCGCTAGCGATCGATCGATGAGCACGACTGGTGAGAACAACTGGCGAGCATAGTTAAAAAAATTAAAATAATATATGTATGTATGTATGTATGTATGTATAATAAAAATATATAAATTAAAGATAAAACTTTATATTTTATGATTAAGAATTTATTTTAAATAAATAGTTTATTTAAATGTGATATTAATTATGTTAATATTTGTTAAAGAAAATATGAGTTTTGATTTTAATAATTGTTTATCAATCTTATAAATTTCTATAAAAATAGGAAATGGTTCCTAGTTAATATTGAACGATTTTTAAAGCATGTTTCATGTATAATTGTGTATTATCATGAGTTTGAGGGAAAAAATTTTGTATTTAAAAATAATAGAAATAAATTTGGAGTTTATAAACTATTTTTAAAAATCATAGTTTTACTATTTGAAGTTTATAAAGGGTTATATAAATCATAATATATGCATAATTGTATCTCTTTTCTAATTTAATTTGTGTGTCATGGTTGTACTACTTCTATGTAATGAGAAACCTGAATAAACGGATTAGCAATATCATTTGGTACAGTACTTTCGGTAATACTTTTTCGGTTATTCTTTGAATTCGTTGTATAGAATAATATAGCGTGGGAATTATAAATTGTAAGAATTTAAGTGAAGTGATTAGTAATAACATTTGGTATGCGACGCTCGGTAATAATTTTCAGCTTACTCCTAAGCCTCGTTGTAACGACCCCACCGCGATGCCAAGATTAGCAAAGAACATTACAAGTAAGGTCGTCCGCTAATCCAGAGAATACGGCTTGTTAAGGGCGATCAAATGTGAATATATCTTTATACTAATGCTGACACGTCATTTATACCTTTTCACTTAATATCTGAACTGAATTTGACGTGTACAATAGTAACACAATGTAATAGACACATCGATTTCTCATAATCAGAACAATATATCATATAAATAACGGTCACAGATCACAGTTGAATAAATCTCAACTTATACAATACAAATTTAACAATTCTCTAATCTCAATTATACATTTTATATACAAGGTCCAAATTCCTAAATGGGAAAAACTAAAAGTACAAATGTTTATCTCTTTGCTAGCACAACCATTCAAAGGTCAACATATCCTGTAACCTGAAAAGTCTCGGCCTGACCCGAGCAAAATAACACCCGGGTCAAACTATCTCTAAATATCCAATAGGGTGAGAATAAGATAGCACAAGAACAAACAACATATAAGTAAATATAGATGTTCAGGATTGAATTCACAGAACAAAACACAATACCTCTAAGCATGCAAATATCAATGATTAACTCAGTACAAGGTTATAAGTTTGCATCACAAACACGAACTAGTCACTAAACACAAAATAACAGAATTAACTTAACATCCATCACAAGACATAAAAACATATATCTATTTCACGAACACACGACATAAGAATATATGTTTATTTCACAAACACAAGACACAACTATATATACATATTTCACGAACACAGAACAGTCCCAGAATCCAAATATCCATAATCCAAGAGATCTTAATCCAAACCGATCGTAATGATCGTCCAAAACAATCGCAATGATTGTACTAAAAACCCGTGGCAAACAAACAAATTGGTATCACTCGAACCGATCCGATACCAAGGATCGTACTCAGACCGGGAACACAGAATCACAGAATCACTGAATGATCTCAAGGATAGTACATACCGATCAAGGATATCGTATAAACCATGACTCGATAATTCCACATTTATTTAATATTATTAAATTAATATGTTTGAAAAGAAATCCAGGAATGAACTTCTTAAGGATCTAGTAGCCACTTGTCGCACACCAAAAGAGAGTAAACTCTAAAGTGCCAAATATTGTCACCTTCAGTAATCACTAGAATTTAATCAATATGTCCCATACCGTATGGTGAAACTCAAGTATTTACTAAAAGCTAGTAAATATCACTTATTACGGATGCCACTTGAAAACCTGAACCATATTCTCTTAAGGATCTAGCAACCACTTGTCGCACACCAGAAGAGAATACAACTCTAAAGTGTTAAGTACTTTCCCAAATACGATCACAAGAATTTAACCAAGGCATCCCATACTACCAGGTGAAATTCGAGTATTCGTTAATAGGCTAGTAAATTCCACTCAAATATTCTATTCAATGAGTTATATCATATTCGACGAAGAGTTATTCGAAAGCATTTAAACCAATCGATGACACTAAGTCGATTATTAGTACTCCTCAAATTATAGAATTAAGGTTCTCAAAATATTTTTCTCTTTTGAGTTTATTGTTTATAAAGAATTATTTAATTTTCCATAAACCCCTTTATTATTTAACTTTAGTAAAATATTCACTTATTCGGTAATATATCCCATAACTCTATTTATTCCAAAATTTCACTTGTATACTCAATTTTTGTCACAAATTTCCGTATAAAACACTTAGTTAATAACCCATATTATAAATCCATTTAATATCTTTTTTCCAGATCCATTTTGATATATATATTATTTAGAAATAAATTAAACATGCCATTTTAAAACCATATTTCCAAAGCTACTTGTATATGTTATCACTTATTTTATAAAACCATAATCACTCGTATCTTCAAATCCATAACTCTTTACACTAGAAATAATTAATATATATAAGTATATAATTACTTATTAAAATCATTTACAAAAGAAAGTTAAACTAATTTAATAACAAGTTCGAGATTTATAAATTTAAATAAACTCTCTTTCGTAAAATTACTTGAACATGCAGCATATCCATTTATATATTTTTAACTCAAATTTAGAGCTTTTAGATCTGCAGTTTTAACCTCTTAAATCCCATAATTTTTCAAATCTCAAAACATGAGAGTTGTAGATAAATGTTTAAGCATTTAAACCAATAAAAGGTCATTTAATTCGGACATATGGTTCAAAAGTTACGACTGAAACAATTTCTCAGATTTAAGTTTGTTAATCTTGTCTTTTAATTAACAGGCCAGTGACAAAAAAACAGGTTTTCTAACATTTAAACTTCAAAATTATGCAAAACACAAAACATAAAAGTTGTTCCTTATAAAAATACCTTTCAACTGAAAAAAACCACACTCAATTTCGACTTACCAATCAAAAGTTCTGATGATTTTTATTTCATATTTCAACTTAGAAAATTGACACAGCAGAGCATGTATCAGTTTCAAACCCAATTTTGACCATTTAAATCACATAGTTTTCCAAAACATACATCATGAAAGTTTTAGAACATAGTCGAGGCTTTCCATAACATCAAGAATTATTAAATTCTGATGAAAAACGAAAAAGTTATGATGAAATAAATTTCAGGTTCAAACTAAGAAAATTTTGACAAAGACAAAATTGTTCTTCTTTGTTCAATTCTATCAGGTCAAGTAAATGGAAAATTTTCGAGTAGTAACCAAAAGATAAATTGTTTCTCATCGAATCTATTTTCTAACCTAAAAAGAATGAGCCATTTCGGATCATTTTACACCAATATATCGCTGTTTTACTACAGCGATTTTCATATAAAATTTTCAGCAAACAATCATTGGATTTATTTAACACATACAATCAATTCACAATCAAATTGAAAGCAATTCAATCAACAACCATCTAATTCAATCCAAATAACAACTAACAATTACACATATGGATTGGAGATAGTAAGTGTGAGTTGTAAATAACTCAGCTTTTAGCTTCCTACAACTTGCTAATCTTTGCCTAGGCTTTGCTACACCTTCAACTTCACCAAAATTGTCTAAAAAACCCAAAAACAAAATCCAACCAGCAAACAATTGTAATTAAAATGAGATTAAAATCACTCATTTATGTTTCTAAAAGATACAGATAAGGTTTAGAATACGTACTTTTCATTATAAAATAAAAGCCCTTTGATTTGCTATTGGATTTGAGGATTTTGGCTCTAGGGTTCATGAGATAAAGAGTTTTTTTTTCTCCAAACTTTGGTTTGCTACTGAAATGAGAAAGAGGAAAGGAAATAAACGTATAATTTTATTTCTCACCTATCTACATTGGCCTAATGGGTTTAGGGTTTGCTAAGGATCCAATAGGTTAGATGTTGCAAAATTAATACCTAA
Organism: Allium fistulosum; assembly: GCA_030737815.1. Lineage (NCBI taxonomy): Eukaryota > Viridiplantae > Streptophyta > Magnoliopsida > Asparagales > Amaryllidaceae > Allium > Allium fistulosum. Next base: position 132,883,847 of record CM060903.1, on the reverse strand, counting down.
GAGATGAAGTGTTTCTAATTTCTTTTTGATTTAATCACTTATTTAAACCTCCAATTTACATTAAACAATTATTTACAAAATCACAATTTTATTTCTCAAATTCTCCAAAACAAAACAACAAGTTAGAATTCCATTTCCATTATTATAGATATATTTTGTATAATTAATTATAACTTTTGAAACATAAGTTATTCTTATTATTTTTAATTAAAAAAAATAAATTATTAATTACAAATTCTCATTTTAAAACAATAAATCTCAATACTAACACTTAACTAAATTTACAGCATTTTCCAAGTTATCTTAAAATTAATTAAGATAAACAATTCAATTATTCACAAAACTAGATTTAATTTCACGGTTAAATTTCACAAATCACAATTTGGAATTAATTATCCCTAACTAGATTTAATTAATCAGGTAACTAACAATAGGGTTGTTACAGACTTCCCCCTTAAAGAAATTGCGTCCCCTCAATTTCCTTAATAAAAGAATATATTTTATAAATATCATCTTAAAACAATTATTTGTTAACTGATTTCTAATTTCATTTCCAAAACATTCAATTAATCCCACTCCAAATATAATGCTAAAAACCAAATTTTTTTAGTTATCAAAATTTCTCATAATTCTCAAAAATATTTTAACGCCTTAAATTTGCGGAAAATTTCGCCAGCGTCTCCTTTGCGAGGCTAGCATTTCGAAAATTTACAATATGAATATAATTACACAATATACATCTCATCTCAAGGATAAGGGATCCCGTAGAAAAAAACAGAAAAATGCAATATGTAATCCGAGATACGTACCTTATATTCGAAATATTTGCGAGTCTGTTAGTATTCCTTAAGCAAACAACTTATAATCTTTTAAACGATATCTATTTAACTTCAAATACACGCACCTATCTCAAAATTTCATATTAGAATTTAGTATCAAATTCATGTCATATAAGAGATATTAACAATTCATAATTACACTTTAATTAGATTGATAGCATAATATTCCATAACGAAAGAAATTCGTACTTAAATTTCCAAGTTCTAATTATTACTTATGTCAAAATGTCACGTTCGTTGTTTAGGAACCCCTAACGATAACATGGCATCCTACATATCGACCAGAATCCTTAAACAATGTTTGGATAAGTTAACACAATAGATAATCACAAATTTAGATGCATTTATTTTATTATCACTAATATCCATGCATCCAATTTTAAATAAATGTAAGCAAACAATCAACTCCTAGCAACCAATCAACCAAAACATACTTAATCACTTACAGAGGAACAATTTGATGTATGAAATTATGATGCGCAACTCTGAATATTATTCCTAGTTCATTTAAATACTAAACTTATTCACTCAAATTATCCAAAATTTCTATTAAAAGAAAATAGTTCACTTTAATTTAATTCATTCCAATTTAATTCCAAAATTTTCTCAACTCCAAAAGATTTTATTCGTTATTCTCCAAAGGTTTTAATGTCACAAATTCTAATTTATTAATTTTAAAAAAAATAAATTAATTTACGCCCTAAATGATTATCCCAGTAATAATTTTATATTTCTATCCCTAATTAGATATATAACTATCTAACACACACCCCAGGGGACATGACTATAAGTCATCTAGGTCTTGGATCCATGATATTATATAATATATTGGTCTGACACTACTTTGATACCAAACTGTAACGGCCCTACCGTGATGCCCAGATTAGCAAAGAACATTACAAGTAAGGTCGTCTGCTAATCCAGAGAATACGGCTTGTTAAGGGCGATCGAATGTGAATATATCTTTATACTAATGTTGACACGTCATTTATACCTTTTCACTTAATATCTGAACTGAATTTGACGTGTACAATAGTAATACAAAGTAATAGACACATCGATTTCTCAGAATCAGAACAATATATCATATAAATAACAGTCACAGAACATAGTTGAATAAATCTCAACTTATACAATACAAAATTAACAATTCTCTAATCTCAATTATACATTTTACATACAAGGTCCAAATTCCTAAATGGGAAAAACTAAAAGTCCAAATGTTTATCTCCTTGCTAGCACAACCATTCAAAGGTCAACCTGTCTTGTAATCTGAAAAAGTTTCGGCCTGACCCGAGCAAAATAACACGCGGGTCAGACGATCTCTAAATATCCAATAGGGTGAGAATAAGATATAGCACAAGAACAAATAACATATAAGTAAATATAGATGTTCAGGATTGAATTCAAAGAACAAAACACAATATCTCTAAGCACGCAAATATCAGTGATTAACTCAGTACAAGGTTATAAGTTTGTGTCACAAATACGAACTAGTCACTAAACACAAAATAACAGAATTAACTTAACATCCATCACAAGACATAAAAACATATATTTATTTCACGAACACACGACACAAGAATATATGTTTATTTCACAAACACAAGACACAAGTATATATACATATTTCACGAACACAGAACCGTCCCAGAATCCAAGAGATCTTAATCCAAACCGATCGTAATGATCGTCTAAAACAATCGCAATGATTGTACTCAAAACCCGTGGCAAACAAACAAACAAATTGGTATCACTCGAACCGATCCGATACCAAGGATCGTACTCAGACCGGGAACACAGAATCACGGATTGATCTCAAGAATAGTCCATACCGATCAAGGATATCGCAGAAATCATGACTCGATAATTCCACATTTATTTAGTATTATTAAATTATTATGTTTGAAAAGAAATCCAGGAATAAACTTCTTAAGGATCTAGCAGCCACTTGCCGCACACCAAAAGAGAGTAAACTCTAAAGTTCCAAATACTGTCACCTTTAGTAATCACTAGAATTTAACCAATACATCCCATACCGTAAGGTGAAACTCAAGTATTTACTAAAAGCTAGTAAATATCACTTATTACGGATGCCACTGGAAAACCTGAACCATATTCTCTTAAGGATCTAGCAACCACTTGTCGCACACCATAAGAGAATACAACTCTAAAGTGTTAAGTACTTTCCCAAATACGATCATAAGAATTTAACCAAGGCATCCCATACTACCAGGTGAAATTCGAGTATTCGTTAATAGGCTAGTAAATTCCACTCAAATATTCTATTCAATGAGTTATACCATATTCGACGAAGAGTTATTCGAGAGCATTTAAACCAATCGATGACACTAAGTCGATTATTAGTACTCCTCAAATTATAGAATTAAGGTTCTCAAAATATTTTTCTCTTTTGAGTTTATTGTTTATAAAGAATTATTTAATTTTCCATAAACCCCTATATTATTTAACTTTACTAAAATATTCACTTATTCGGTAACATATCCCATAACTCTATTTATTCCAAAACCTCACTTGTATACTCAATTTTTGTCTCAAATTTCCGTATAAAACACTTAGTTAATAACCAATATTATAAATCCATTTTATATATTTTTTCCAGATCCATTTTGATATATATATTATTTAGAAATAAATTAAACGTTTCATTTTAAAACCATATTTCCAAAGCCACTTGTATAGGTTATCACTTATTTTATAAAACCATAATCACTCATATCTTCAAATCCATAACTCTTTATACTAGAAATAATTAATATATATAAATATAGATATAGATATAATTACTTATTAAAATCATTTACAAAAGAAAGTTAAACTAATTTAAAAACAAGTTCGAGATTTATAAATTTAAATAAACTCTCTTTCGTAAAATTACTTGAACATGCAGCATATTCATTTATATATTTTTAACTCAAATTTAGAGCTTTTAGATCTGCAGTTTTAACCTCATAAATCCCATAATTTTTCAAATCTCAAAACATGAGAGTTATAGATAAATGTTTAAGCTTTTAAACAAAAAAAAGATCATTTAATTCAGACATATGGACGACTGAAACAATTTCTCAGTTTTAAGTTTGTTAATCCTGTCTTTTAATTAACATGCCAACGACAAAAAAACAAGTTTTCTAACATTTAACTTCAATTTTATGCAAAACACAAAACATAAAAGTTGTTCCTTATAAAAATCTCTTTCAACTGAAAAAAACCTCACTCAATTTCGACTTACCAATCAAAAGTTCTGATGATTTTTATTTTAGATTTCAACTTAGAAAATTGACACAACAGAGCATGTATCAGTTTCAAACACAATTTTGACCATTTAAATCATATATTTTTCCAAAACATGCAACAATAAAGTTTTAGAACATAGTCGAGACTCTCCAGAACATGAATAATTATTAAATTCTGATGAAAAACGAAAAAGTTATGACAAAATCAATTTCAGGTTCAAACTAAGAAAATTTTGACAATGACGGAATTGTTCTTCTTTGTTCAATTCTATTTCAGGTCAAGTAAATGGAAAATTTTCTAATAGTAACCAAAAGAGAAATTGTTTCTCATCGAATCTATTTTCTAACCTAAAAAGAATGAGCCATTTCAGATCATTTTACACCAGTATATCGCTGTTTTACTACAGCAATTTTCATATAAAGTTTTCAGCAAACAATCATTGGATTTATTTAACACATACAATCAATTCACAATCAAATTGAAAGCAATTCAATCAACAACCATCTAATTCAATCCAAATAACAACTAATAATTACACATATGGATTAGAGATATGATGCAGCAGCGGATAACAAAATTGATAAAACTGTGAAAGTAGCGATCGATGGAATAGAAGATACCGAATGGCCCAAATCCGTTGACCAAACGATACCGGATTCTAGCTATCCTAAACACGTTGATCGTGCACGATACCGTGTTTAAAGATCTACGATTCTTCGTACGTTAATCTAGCGCACTAGATACCGTGAATCGGCTTCAGCAGTCGTTGAATCGAGCGCACTCGATTACCGAAAGTGGAGATAGGAGATCACACTCAACTACCAATTGGAGAAGAGGCACAAAGCTCTCAAACAAAAGTTTTATTCAAAATCAACTAAACTATTACAAATGACACCACCCCGCTATTTATAGAGGTTACAACTCAACACGACTCAACATATTACAACACCCAGGTCGGCACCGACCTAACACTTACGACTTACGACCTAACTAAGGTCGTCTGCGACCTAAAGAAACAACACAGCAATACAGTACGAAATATAGCACATATTTACAACACATAGATCGGTCTCGACCTAAAATACAACTCACGCGACCTAACTTCAATACATCAGCCTCCATCAGCGACCTAGTATAGGTCGTTAACGACCTAACACTTCATGCGACTTAAGAAATAGCTTTTGGAAATCTTCATGCGACTTACCCCATGAGAGACTTAACGAAATGTAGTAGTGAGCGACCTAACAACAGAAGGCAGTGACCTAAAATAAAGCGGCATCCAACTCAGCGACCTATCATAGGTCGTATCTCGCTTCCGCGACCTAGCATAGGTCGTAGCTCGTAAAAACTAGTATTCGCAAGATCGGAGCGACCTAAAGTGAGCGGCATGTGAGAGTTAGGTCGTTCGCGACCTAACTTTGATTTGTTTTCCTTGCTAGGTCGTAGCTCGCTTGAGCGACCTATCTTACTAACTCGCACGAGTGTCTTCATGCTTAGCCCGTTAACTCGCGAGCGACCTTCGTTATGTTGCGAGTCTTCACTAGGTCGTCTGCGAGCTTCACTACGTCGCTGGAGCGACTTAAAGGACTCGTTAGGTCGTTCGCGACCTAACACTTCACCAAATTGAGCTGCATCATCTTGAGTATCTTTCTGGGCTGCATCAAGATAGTAAGTGTGAGTTGTAAATAACTCACCTTTTAGCTTCCTACAGCTTGCTAATCTTTGCCTAGGCTTTGCTACACCTTCAACTTCACCAAAATTGTCTACAAAACCAATAAACAAAAACCAACCAGTAAACAATTGTAATTATAATGAGATTAAAATCACTCATTTTTGTTTCTAAAAGATACAGATAAGGTTTAGAATACTTACTTTTCATTATAAAATAAAAGCCCTTTGATTTGCTATTGGATTTGAGGATTTGAGGATTTTAGCTCTAGGGTTCATGAGATAAAGAGTTTTTTTTCTCCAGACTTTGGTTTGCTACTGAAATGAGAAAGAGGAAAGGAAATAAACTTATAAGTTTATTTCTCACCTATCTACATGGGCCTAATGGGTTTAGGTTTTGCTAAGGATCCAATAGGTTAGATGCTGCAAAATTAATACCTAAGAGATGAAGTGTTGCTAATTTCTTTTTGATTTAATCACTTATTTAAACCTCCAATTTACAATAAACAATTATTTACAAAATCACAATTTAATTTCTCAAATTCTCCAAAACAAAACAACAAGTTAGAATTCCATTTCCATTATTATAGATATATTTTGTATAATTAATTATAACTTTTGAAATACAAGTTATTCTTATTATTTTTAATTAAAACAAAATAAATTATTAATTACAACTTCTCATTTTAAAACAATAAATCTCAATACTAACACTTAACTAAATTTACAGCATTTTCCATGTTATCTTAAAATTAATTAAGATAAACAATTCAATTATTCACAAAACTAGATTTAATTTCACAGTTAAATTTCACAAATCACAATTTGGAATTAATTATCCCTAACTAGATTTAATTAATCAGGTAACTAACAATAGGGTTGTTACACTCGCGATATTGAATATAAGGCGAGTGTGGTTTACAAGCATTGAGTAAACATTCATGTAACACCAAATGGTATGTGATGCTTGAGCGGATACTTGTTCAATTACTTTCTGTAAGTAGATTTCTCTCGACAGAGTCATGTCTATGGGGTATTATATTTATGGTGATGTGAACTGAGAGTGAGCAGACGAGTCGTAAGTATGTCTATTTATTGTAAGTCTAATCCTAATATATGGCGTGGAGTAAACCAGATTGGCAAGTATCCATCTTAGTGGCCTGATTGCGGGGTCGCACTCTGAATCCGTGACACACTTGTTGATGTGTATCGCTTAGAGCCACCGCCCCAGTGTTACATAGGCCAGCAGTCTATTACCATCTTGGCACTTGTAAGGCCATGACCATTGCATAACATAGTCCTGCAGTTGATGGATATTGGGTATGGCTGAGAACCACCGCCCTAATGTCACATAGGCCAGGAGTCTATTACCATTGGGGCACTTGTAGGGTCATGACCATTGCATAACATAATCTTGCACTTGATTAATATTAGGTCACGATGGCCATCGAGGTACTCGAAGAATGTAGGAGTAGCACTGAGAGTATGTGAGGAAGGCTCTTGAAGTAAGCTGAGAGCAGTCAGTCTCCCATCTGGTAATTATTGTTGTTATAGACACATACTTATTCTCATATACGAGATCATGGCATATAAGATTGAGAGATGATCGGATCATTTTTGGGTACAAATGCAAAAATAGTTATTTGTGATGCTAAGAGCACATAGGACTGAGAGTCCATATAAATATCCAGGATACCGAGAGTTGAGTGGATTGGTAGAGCTCCGAGAGGCTGTATGATTATTTCATTGGTTAAGAGCAAAGTCGATTCCTATGAGGTCGAAAGTCTAGATGATTATTATATGTTATCGATCTCTTAGACTATTCATGAGTTTGTGAGTCTATGAAGTAGTGTAACCCCATACACATCGATCATATAGCTATCGAGGTAGGTAGAGGTGCTGAGAGCTTGGAGTTGGACATTGTACCAATTTTTTATGGTTATCTGAGAGATGACCTTGGCTACCAATGATATGCCATATTTGTATTTCTTATGTATTTGATTTGGATGATTGTTTCTGTATGTTTTTATATGTGTTGATTATGACGGACTTCGGGTATGTATGCTCTTTGGTTATCTGAGAGATAACCTTGGGCATTGCTGAGAGCATGTCCTATGTAGTTATTGATTTCTTATATTTGATGATAGTTGGATGTATAGATTCTTTCACTCACATGACGTCACACACATGATACGTAGTTTGACATGGCTTGTATATGAATGATGCTTATTGTGCATGGTTGTGATATGTTGCTTCCTTGGGAAATCCTTATGTTGTTTATGTCATTGATGTTATACCATGCTATTGTTATGTATATTTTTGATAATAGTGAGCATTTGACTATTTTTGTAGCCTCATTCAGTCTTGTGTACATTCCTAATATATATTATCGCTACATTTTATGACTTTGCATTCTCTGGTATTTATTTTATATTGTGTACTATTCTATCCTGGAAACACATGTGTTTAATTCTTTATGCTGAACTGAGTACGTATAAGCGTGTTACTTATTCGATTTTTGAACCAGCGTTAGCCCAAGGGATAACCCTATATCGCCTCATTCTCTGTATTATCAAACAGTATTACCTAGTAATACTCTTTGGCGGTATGGGTATTGCAATGGGCTATTATAGTTGGTATCAGAGCAGGTTCAAAACAATACATTGTACATAAGAGACACGAGTCAAAGCCTTAGATGAGACTTAGAGTTTTGGTCCCCTTGGTTATGTTGGGTAGTTACCTTATAGTAAGGGATAACGGGAGAGTGTGTGTGTGTGTGTCAATATATATATATATATATATATATATATATATTATATGGTGATTACTGGGGTAATCATCAAGGGATGTATTTGTATTTTTCATATTATACAATATTTATCACTTCTACCATTTTGAGCGAAATCTCTATATGAGACGTAGAGTAGTTCATAATGGTGTGAAGGTAGATGTTGTAGATCCGAGTTGTAGTGTCAGCTAAGTTGATAAATATTGACCTTAGTGTGGCTTAGAGTAATTTGTTCACTAGGATCAGAGTTGCACAGCGAAAGTTGATGGATCGCTTTCAACTGAGCATTTTTAATTTTTTGGTAGTATTGCTTGGTTTTAGGAATGTTTTGAATTCTTCGCGTGATTACATTGATTGATAGATGCTTTATTTGTGAATCTATCTTAAGTGCAGTATTTGTCAAGAGCTATCACTCAAAAGCAAGTATCCACTTAAATTTCGATATTTGGAACATAGCAGTGTCTTCGGATAAGAAGTTACCGCGAGGGGTGGTGGAAAAAAATTTCACTTAAAGTAAAAAAATTACATTTTTATGTAAAAATTAAATTGTAAAGAAAGCTTGCTTGTTGATCAGTGATGTCAGATTATTCTAAGTATTTTCGATTGTATTCTCATAATTATTTGACAAGCAAGCATATTTTGTAATTAGAACCTTTTCAATTAAAGGTAAATATTTTTATATGATATTAGAGAAATATATTAATTTTATAAATAACAGTTTTTATATGGAAATCATCTTAACGTATACAAATGTATTTATTTGATGAAATTTTTAACATTGATATTGTGTTAATTTGTCTGTTGAGTCCTTTAAGAATTCTGATCGATGTGCTTGATCAATGTTATTAATAGCGATTCCTAAATACTAGGGAGAGATACATGGACACAAAATTTTAAGAAATTTCAATTTTTTTGATAAGTTCTGAAAAGGTTTGAATTTTTTTTTAAGTTTTGGAAAGTGATGTAATATTTTGGAAAGAAGTAAAATATTTTAAGCAATATTAAAATCAATGTTTTGAAACGATATTTTGAGGAAAGTTGTATTTGATCCTTTGAAAAGATTAGAATGATATAGAGAATATTTCGAATTAAGCATAATATTTTAGAAAATAAAGAATTATTTGGTTTTGAATGAAGTAAATAATTTGAGAAAAAGTATAAGTGATACTTTTTGAGAAAATTGTTTGAAAGGAAATAATAATATCTTGATGAAATATTTTGAGCTATATTTTTTGGAAAGGAGATAAGTGATGGTTTAAGAAATGATGTAAAACATTTTGGTAAAAGAAATCTTATTCAGAAATAATGTTTTAGTAAATTATATGATATGAAGACATGTGTAAAATTTTGAAGTTTTGGAAATTATTTTGACTTGAAATATATGTATGAGTATTAACACTAGTTATGCCAAAGTATTGAATAGATTTATAAACGATAAAGGTATTTTCATATATATATATATATATATATATATTATATAATGATTGTAGTCATCGAGCATTAGTGGATAGCTGAAGTCAATGGCGAGATAATGTTGATCACATGGTCAACATTACAGCCAATCAACGAATTGAGCTGCTAGAAATTTATGGTGAGGCATCCTCGGTATATTTATATATTAGAATATGAAATTGTTTAGTATGTGATGTTGTGATTGTATACCTGCCATTTTGAGTGATTGTTTGTGACTTTGATTAATTTTGTGAATTTATTTATGATATGTTACATTGTGATATGAAAGTTTATATGTATAAGTTTTAACTAAAAATAACTTTTGAAACCAATATAGTGTTACAAAGTATAAGAAAATAAAAAAATTAATTGTTTTGAGAAAACTATGTTACGAATAAACAAGAATTTTGGAAAATGTTTTCAAAGAAAATTAAAGAATATTTGGAGTAATTTTCATAAAACTAGGAGGATTAATTTCAAAATAAGAAAGTATTCCTTGAATATTTGGAATAAAGATTTTATTTTGTGAGTTTTATAGTAAACTGAAAGTTTATAAAAAGCTAAGTAATAAGTGCTATGTGAAGTTGAAATTGAGTTTTAGAGAATTATTCAAAGAAATTTTTGTGTATAACATTTTGTGTATTAGTGAAAATCTTTTATTTATGTTAAAGAAATGTAGTATATAAAAGGTGAATTTTGAAATATTTATATTACTATTGCTTTTTATTGAAATTAATTTCTATTTAAAAACGATGTATAAAAAATGAATTATGGATAATTAAGTTTTGAGTAAGAAATTTTTTAATATTCTAGGAAAATGGGTTATTAAAGCAAATGACTTATAATGGAATTGCCTTATGTTTGAGGAAGGATGAATACTAATTTTGGTAAAGTGAGTTTTGAAGCATAAACAAGTTGATATATGTGATATAAAATAATATGGGTTCGGTATTATGAAATTGAAAGGGTATTTCTAAAAGGAAAGCAATTATCTTATTTATAATATGTTATATTATAAAATTTTACTACGGAGTGGTAAAAAAAATTGATTAGTGGAAAAATTAAAATTTTGCAAGTAAATGAATATATTTTGGAAATTTGAACCTTTGAAGTAAAAGATATTTGGAAGAAGTTTTGTAAGCTTATTTGGAAAGATCTTCTATGAACCAAAGTTGAAGTTATTGATTATAAATTTAAAACCATCCTATGTTTTGATGAATTATGATTTTAGTGAAATCTTGAGATTAGGTAACAAACTTTTTAATTCAAGTCCTTTACATAATGTTGAATTTTTTTTATGAAATTGAAATTTTAAAACGAGGACTGGTCTTATAAAGACAAGAGTTTTTCTAGAATATGAAAATTTGCGGCTTATGAATCTTTTGGGTCCTCTACATCGTCATATATATATATATATATATATATATGTATGTATGTATATATATATTAGAAAGGTTTTGTGAAAGTTTTGTAAATTAAGAAGAGTTTGAAGAAAGTGGATTCACAAATTATTTTACATCATTATCTTTGGAATAATAAAAAGTAAAATATTTTGACATTTTGAAGCTTATTAAGAAGTTTCATAATTAAAAGGTTTGTTATTAAAGAAAATCATGGATTGCAACATTTTGAAGCTTATTAAGAAGTTTTCTAGAAATTGCAACATTTAAAATTTATATTTGGTTGTGATACATGTGTAGGATCTCAATTGAGTTGTTCGTCTCATAACCCATGACTACTGACATTGGGCAAGGGATGATAACCTATTATTATTGAGAAGCCACCAGGGAGTTTAATAATTGATGTTGTATTGTATGAGCTTTAATGGGTTTGTCTTGATTGCATGCTTGTTTTAATTTTTGATGGGTGCAGTAAAGCTAATAATTTTAGCTCATTATGGATTTCTTTATAGGAAATTGTGAGGATGCAATTTTGTTAAGGAAGAAAGTCTATAACAACCCGATGCTGAGAAGCAAATTAATTAAGATTAATAATAAAGCTATTAATGATTAAATAAGTTTTCAACAGTAAAATGAGAATATTTTGGAAATTTAAATGTGAATATTGAGATTTATATTGATTTGAAAACATAGAATTTATTTGAGTTTAATAATGGAGTATTTTGTGAAATGAGAATATATTATTTTTGACAAAAAAGGTGATTTTATTAGTAATATTTATTTATGTTTGAAAATTTATTTATACAAATAAGTATAGACTGAATTATTTTGATACTGGTATTTCCAAAGTCATAAATGATGGTTTTCACCATTTTGAAGTAATATTAATGTTTTAAGTTTGGAATGATTTCAAATGCAACAAAAGCGGTTAAATAATTTTTATAAAGTCTAATATTGATAATAATTAAGATCAGGAATTTATTTTTAAAAGCAAAGAACGTTATTCTTATTTACAAATGGAGTTGGTGAATTTATTTAATAAATGGGCCGAAAGATGTAAAAAAATTGAATGATTATTTAAATGAGTTAAATTATGTGCAATAATTATTTTAAAATTTTGTGATGATAGTATTATACTTAGAAAAGATAAATATGAATTTTATTTGGTGATTTTATGTAACGACCCGTATTTTTACGGATCGAAACATCGTAAAACAGTTGACATTTGATCGCATTGTTGATAAGTCGTCCAGAGTCTAAGTCTTAGGTCGTATGAGGGTTTGGAGCAACCTAAGGAAGTTGACGAGTTATGAGGTAGGCGACTTAGTGAAGTGGAGCGACCTAAGGAGTTAGGTCGTGTAATAGTTAGGTCGTGTTGTGGCTTAGGTCGTGGGGTAGGTTAGGTCGAGTGAACGACCTAAGGAAGTTTAGCGACCTATAAGAGCTTAGCGACCTATAGGAGTTAGCGACCTATAGGAGTTAGCGACCTATAGAATTTGGCGACCTAAGGAAAATGCGACCTAAGAGATTAGCGGTATGGGAAACAGGGTAAGTTAGCGACCTAAGAAGGATAGGTCGGCAACGACCTAAGGAAGGAGTAGTTAGGTCGTATGACCTGTGTGTAGTTAGGTCGTGAGACCTTGTGTTGAAGTTAGGTCGTAAGCGACCTAAGGTAGATTGCTAAGTATAGTTAGGTCGCTAGGCCATTAGTCAATTAGGTCGCGTGTGTGTTAGGTCGCGTGAGTGTTAGGTCACGTAAGGGCTTAGCAGTTAGGTCGCGGATGCGCATGTGTTAGGTCGAAGAAGCGCTTATGCGTTAGGTCGCGTGGATGCGCATGTGTTAGGTCGTAGGTTGGGATTGTTAGGTCGTGGGTTTTTAGGTCGTGGGTTCTTAGGTTGTGGACGACCTAATTACGAGCAGACGACCTAAGGGGGATTTCAGCCTCTAAATAGGAGGGTTTTTCTTCATTTTTGGGATCCGGATTTCGAAGCGACGAAGTGCTGCCATTTTGAGAGTTTGACTTCTACACTTCTTCACTTCTTTTCTCCACTCTAATCTAGTGATTCCTTCCATCCAAATCGAAGATCAAATCGAAGATCCAAGAGCTTAGATTGAAGATCTTCATCCTTCGAAGAGAGATTTCATCGTTTGAAGCGGATTTGTGATAGATCGAGTTAGATCCTTCGCTGTCCAGATCTGAAGTGGGTTTCTTTTAAGGTGTTTAGGTGATTTGGTGAGTGGTGATTATCTCTCACACGGATCCAAAGGAGTATATCGGATCGTTGGCTTGATTTTGTGTTAAAGTAGTGGTTTCCATGCATTTTCTTAATCCTAAGTATAGATCCATATAGATCCATTGTTCATGATGATTTGACAACCATTTTACTACATGTTAACCTATGCAAGTTCATTCATCAAGATTATAGAGATATTGCTCATGTTTTCATGCTTGTTAGACTTTTGACTCTTTATTTACGAAATTGCCATTATTGTTATAATTGTCTATTTAGATCATATTTGAATGCTTGATTACTTGGATAAATGTTTGACTTGATTGATTGCTATGAATTAGATGATTGATGGTTTGATTTAGACAAGATGGTCGAAGATGATTCAAAAGCTAAGGGAAAGGCTCTTGAATTAGAAAAGCTGCTAGTGGCATATGTGGCGGATGATGAAGCTCATATGGATAGATTTGATGATGATGTTGAGATGAGGCTTTGCTATGATGATGATGAGGCGAAGCATAGTATGAGATAGTCTTGGTCTAATCCAGACGGGATTATTCCAAGCATGTTGATAACTCGGTGATATGGTTCGAGTTGAGGATAATGGTTGGCTCGAGAGGCGCTTGAGCTAGTATGGAAATAGTCGTCGAGGAGGATGACTAGAAGGCTGAGGTTTCATCGTTGTTGAAGGTTCTAGCATGCTCAAAGCAAGAGTACGTTGGGCAGATTCGATAGTCCCTGAAGACTACTGATTGGTAGTCGAGTACTCTGGACAGATTCGATAGTCCTAGGCACGGGTCACGATGACGTGCGGAGTTATGTCTAGAACCGGGGTTTCCATTAGCCCTTGACGGACGGCTGAAAGAATGTGCCGGTCATTCAATTAACGGTGGTATCGAAGCAATGATAACAGTGATAGCCAGAGTCATGGATGTTTGGTTGTATCATCACTCGGTCTCAAGAGCGGTATTTTCTGGGTGCTTATCTGATCTTGGTTTAGGCCTTGGGGGTTTGTACTTGGAAAGCATCGCCCTTGACTCGAGTGATAATTGCTTTACTTTAAATTTTATGCTCTGCTATGTTTGCTTCTACTTAGTGTGTGTCTGGGGGCTATCACTGTAGAAAGAGGTGGAGTGGGAGGGTTGTATTCCTATTCCTTTTCCTTTATGCTCTTTTGGTATGTTGTTAGTTAATTTACCGCTCACTAAGACTGTTGTCTGACTCAAGGCTTTATGTTTTAACTCTTATTGCCTTGGGCTGTTCGTCCATTTTGGGACGGGCAGACTAGGTAGCAGGTGACAGGTGCTGTTCTTGCTTTCCACGATGCTGATGTCGAAGACAAGCTGGAGGCTTGCATATTATCTTCTTACTATATGTACTGGATGTTCCGCTGTTTGTATATTCTCTGAGTGTTATGTAGTGAGACTTGATGTATTGACTATTCAGATGTTTGTATTCAACTATTATGAAGTTTTATTGATGAGATTCTATTCTGTGAAGCTTCACTATGTATATATTCTATTGTATTTTGTCCATGCGCTGTGAGTGATACGATAGATTCTGTTGTTTAAATTTACCCTGGCAATCGTCCATGGTCGCCTGGCACACTTTACAGCGCACTATCTCTAGGTTCGGTGCAGGGGTCATGGGCGGTCGTCACATTTGGTATCAGAGCATTGGTTAATCGTTTTTACCCAACGCTCGCTGACGTAACTACGTATGAGAGACGTAATTGTATTTTGATGGATGATTACTATATATAATATAGTAGCTTAGTAGAGTTTGAGTCCTTTATGCAGTTGTTTCTCAACGTGTATTAATCATTCCTTTTTATAGATATTAAGGATGAGTCGAAGAGGGAGACCAGCTGCTAGGGAAGGCCGTGCTACTGAGGGGACTGCTGATTATGCAGCTATGTTCGAAGCTATGATGACTTCGATCATGAGAAGGATACCAGTTCTGGGGACAGCAGTTGATGTTGGAGTTCAAGTCCAAACTCCAAAACCAGTGGATTTTGCTAAGTTGTGTAAAGACTATACTGCTCTTGGAGGGAAGGTTTTCTTGGGAACAGAATCAACTATTGAGGTCCAAAGATGGATAGATGCTTGTAGAAGGATCTTTAGTGATTTGGGAATTGAGGATGCGACTAAGAGGAAGTAAGCATCAAGACAGCTTCAAGGGAGAGCTTCTAATTGGTGGAACTCTATCACCATTGATACTCCGGAGGAAGAGATCACTTGGGAGCAATTCCAAGCCAGATTTGAGGCTAAGTTCATTTCTACAGCTCAGAAGTCTATTCTGTTCAAGAAGTTTGTGGAGCTCAAGCAAGGTGGAAGACCAGTTCTTGAGTATGTTTCTGAGTTTGAAGCTTTGTCCAAGTATGCCCGGTCGTATATTGAATCTGCATATCAGAAGAATGATAAGTTTGTGATAGGCTTGGACAGATATCTTGGGAGGCAGTTGGTGGATCATTTGGACAATCCATTTGAGAAGCTTGTGGAGAAAGCTCTCAGGCACGAGAATCTGTTTCCTAAAGAGGGATCTGTTGTTGCTGTGACCAAGGAAGAGTCTAGACCACAGTAGGGTGGAAACAAAAAGAGGAAGCAGCAGCAGCAGAAGGGTAAGGATGGCCAGAAGAAGCCGAAGGGCGAAGTGACCTGCTACAATTGTCAGCAGAAGGGCCATTTCTCTAGAGATTGCAAGAATCCGAAGGTACCGATGAAGTGTCACAACTGTGACAAGCCGGGGCATATCAAGAAGAATTGTCCAGAACCGCGGAAGGACAAGCAGATTGTGCAAGCTTATGCTTTGGGAGTTGTTCCATCATCTTCGAAAGCTCCTACCGTTGAAGAGAAAGGAAAGAGTGTGGTGGTTCAAGGTACTCTTTCCATATGTGGTGTTCTAGTTAGAGTTCTATTTGATACGGGGGCATCGCATTCGTTTGTTTGTAACGAACTTGTAGGCCGGTTGGGTTTAGAACCGGATATTGTTGATAGGCCATTGGTTGTGACTAATCCAGTTGGGGGTTCGTCTTGTTTGTGTATGCTATGCCGTGGTCTGATTGTATCGAGTCATGATTGCTCTTTTGTTTGTGATTGCTTTTTTCTGAACTTTGCGGGGTTCGGAATTATTTTGGGTATGGACTGGATTAGGAGATATGCGGCAAAGGTTGATTATGATAGGTTGGAGGTGACAGTCGAGAATGTGGAGGGGAGAAAGATTGTGATACGATGTAAGCATGAAGAAGGCGTCTTCACGAGCTTCATGTATTCGCTGGTTGTTCACGGGATGGACTGTCATCTGTGCCAATCGCTAATGGATTTGAGGATGTCTTTGACGAGGTCAAAGGGTTATCGCCGCATAGAGAGATCGAGTTTCGTATAGATCTAGTTGAAGGAGCCAGACCTGTTGTGATGCCTCTTAGGCGGATGGCGCCTAGGGAACAGCAGGAGTTGAAGGTGCAGGTTGATGATCTTTTACAGAAAGGATTCATTCGGCGTAGTGTGTCCGAATGGGGTGCACCAGTTGTGTTTGCAACCAAAGCGGATGGATCGTTGAGGTTGTGTGTGGATTATCGTGAGCTGAATAAGGTGACTAAGAAGAACAAGTATCCATTGCCGAGAATAGATGACTTGTTTGATCAGCTTCACGAAGCTAACGTGTTTTCTCAGATGGATTTGGCAACGGGATTTCACCAGTTAAGAGTGGCTAAGGATAGTGTGCCGAAGACTGCTTTTAGGACACCATCCGGTTTCTTTGAGTTGCTGGTAATGCCGTTTGGATTGACTAATGCGCCAGCATATTTTGTGGATCTTATGAATAGAATGTTCAGAGATCAGTTGAGTAAGTTCGTGCTAGTGTTCGTGGATGATATTCTGATTTATTCCAGAACTGAAGAAGAGCACAAGACGCACTTGCGTATTGTTTTGGAAATCTTACGGAAACATCAGCTGAAGGCTAAGTTTTCGAAGTGTCACTTCTGGAAGAGTGAAGTGAGGTTCTTAGGCCATGCATGTTATCTCTGGAAATGGAATAGCGATTGATCCCGCTAAGGTGGCAGCAATCCAGGATTGGGTTAGACCTAAGAATGCATCTGATGTGAGAATTTTCTTGGATTAGCATGATATTATCGACGGTTTATCGACGGCTTCTCCAAGGTAGCTGCACCGTTAACAGGATTGACGAAAAAGAACTAAGTATTCAGATGGGATGCTAAGTGTGAGCAAGCTTTCAGAATCCTGAAAGAGAGATTGACAAGTGCTCCTGTTTTGACTATTCCAAGTGGGAATGATGAGATGGTGGTTTACACCGACGCATGTGGTACTGGATTTGGAGCAGTGCTGATGGAGAGGGATAAAGTTGTTGCGTATGCCAGTCGACAACTGAAGCCGCATGAAAGGAATTATCCGACTCATGATTTGGAGCTAGCGGCGATTGTTTTTGCTCTGAAGATGTGGAGACATTATCTATTGGGAGTTCGATTCGAGTTGTTTACGGATCATAAGTCGTTGAAGTATATTTTCTCCCAAAAGGATTTGAATCTTCGGCAGCAACGTTGGCTAGAGTTTTTAGCATCATATGATTTTGGTATAGCTTATACTCCGGGAAAAGGTAACGTGGTGGCAGATGCGTTAAGTCGAAGACATGCAGGATTGGGAGTCATGTTTTCAGAATGGAAGAGCCTCGAGTATTTAGCTGGATTTGACTTCAGGCCTAGATGTGAATTGGAACCTGAGATGTTGGCAAACTTATCAATAAGACCGACTCTTGTGGAAAGAATTGGTGAGAGTCAAAAGCGAGATGATAAGCTTGTCAAGGTTATCCGTGATTTGGAATCTGGATTGGACCCAGAAAAGGATAAAGGATTCGAGGTCGATCGAGAGGGTTGGCTTCGGAAGCAAGGACGACTAGTTGTTCCCGATATCGATGAATTGAGGGATGAAGTTCTGAGGGAAAGTCATCACTCGAAGTTGACAATTCATCCAGGTGGAAACAAGATGTATCGGGATATGAAGAGAACCTATTACTGGGAAGGTATGAAGAAGGATGTTGGAAATTTTATTTCCAAATGTATGAACTTCCAGTTGGTAAAAGCCGAGTAGAAGAAGCCAAGTGGATTGCTTCAGCCGTTAAAAGTTCCTACATGGAAGTGGGAGCAAGTATCGATGGATTTTATTGATGGGTTACCTAGAACAAGAACGGGGAATGAAGGGATTTGGGTCATTGTAGATCATTTGACTAAGAGTGCAAGATTCATTCCTGTTCGATCGACTAGGACTGCATCAAAGTTGGCTGAGTTATATGTTAAGTGGATAGTTCGATTCCATGGTATTCCGAAGAGTATAGTGAGCGATCGAGACCCATTGTTCACTAGTGGATTTTGGAAGAGCTTTCAGGAAGTTTTGGGAACCGAGTTGTGTTTGAGTACAGCTTATCACCCTCAAACAGATGGTCAGACCGAGAGAGTCAACCGAGTTTTGGAAGATCTCCTCAGAGCTTGTGTTTTGGATTTCGGAGGATCATGGGAAGATCACCTTCATTTGGTGGAATTTTCATATAATAATAGTTACCAGTCAAGCATTGGTATGGCACCGTATGAGGCATTGTATGGAAGACCGTGTAACTCTCCAACATGTTGGTTAGAGACAAGAGAAAAGCTGATACTTGGGCCAGAGATGATTCGACAGAACTCGGATTGTATAGAGATCATTCGGCAACGAATGAAGGCAGCCCAAGACCGTCAGAAAAGTTATGCCGATAAGCGTCGTAAGGATTTGGAATTCGACGTAGGTGATATGGTTTTTGTGAAGATTTCTCCACTGAAGAATGTTATTCGATTCGGGAAGAAAGGAAAATTGACTCCGAGATTTGTTGGACCATTCCCGATCACCGAGCGAATTGGAAAGCTCGCCTATAGATTGGAGTTACCAGAAAAGATGTCGGGTGTGCACAATGTTTTTCATGTATCATATCTACGGAAGTATGTGCACGACTCGAATACAGTGATTTCTGCTGATAGCTGTGAAGATTTCGAAGTTGATCCAGTCGATAAGAGACCTCGTAAGCCGCTTCGTGTTGTGGAAACCGACACGAAACAGCTTAGGAGGAAGGTAGTAAAGTTGCTCAAGATACAATGGAGTGATGATGATAACGACTGTACATGGGAGGTGGAAGAGAGGATGAAAGCAGCTCATCCTGAACTCTTCAAGGTATGGCCCTAAAGTGTCGTGTCATCTAACGACATTGTAACTTGTTCTAAGTTTTAGAATTCTGCATGCTAAGCTAGAATTGGATGCATGGTTTGTTGATTGCTATGGATGGTAGGCATGCAGAATAGTCTTTGATTGCTCTGTTTGTTTGGAATTTCGGGGGCGAAATTCCTAAGGGGGAGAGAATGTAACGACCCGTATTTTTACGGATCGAAACATCGTAAAACAATTGACATTTGATCGCATTGTTGATAAGTCATCCAGAGTCTAAGTCTTAGGTCGTATGAGGGTTTGGAGCGACCTAAGGAAGTTGGCGAGTTATGAGGTAGGCGACTTAGTGAAGTGGAGCGACCTAAGGAGTTAGGTCGTGTTGTGGCTTAGGTCGTGGGGTAGGTTAGGTCGAGTGAACGACCTAAGGAAGTTTAGCGACCTATAAGAGTTTAGCGTCCTATAGGAGTTAGCGACCTATAGGAGTTAGCGACCTATAAAATTTGGCGACCTAAGGAACATGCGACCTAAGAGATTAGCGGTATGGGAAACAGGGTAAGTTAGCGACCTAAGAAGGATAGGTCGGCAACGACCTAAGGAAGGAGTAGTTAGGTCGTATGACCTATGTGTAGTTAAGTCGTGAGACCTTGTGTTGAAGTTAGGTCGTAAGCGACCTAAGGTAGATTGCTAAGTATAGTTAGGTCGCTAGGCCATTAGTCAGTTAGGTCGCGTGTGTGTTAGGTCGCGTGAGTGTTAGGTCGCGTAAGGGCTTAGCAGTTAGGTCGCGGATGCGCATGTGTTAGGTCGAAGAAGCGCTTATGCGTTAGGTCGCGTGGATGTGCATGTGTTAGGTCGTAGGTTGGGATTGTTAGGTCGTGGGTTTTTAGGTCGTGGGTTCTTAGGTCGTGGACGACCTAATTACGAGCAGACGACCTAAGGGGGATTTCAGCCTATAAATAGGAGGGTTTTTCTTCATTTTTGGGATCCGAATTTCGAAGCGATGAAGTGCTGCCATTTTGAGAGTTCGACTTCTACACTTCTTCACTTCTTTTCTCCACTCTAATCTAGTTATTCCTTCCATCCAAATCGAAGATCAAATCGAAGATCCAAGAGCTTAGATTGAAGATCTTCATCCTTCGAAGAGAGATTTCATCGTTTGAAGCTGATTTGTGATAGATCGAGTTAGATCCTTCGCTGTCCAGATCTGAAGTGGGTTTCTTTTAAGGTGTTTAGGTGATTTGGTGAGTGGTGATTATCTCTCACACGGATCCAAAGGAGTATATCGGATCGTTGGCTTGATTTTGTGTTAAAGTAGTGGTTTCCATGCATTTTCTTAATCCTAAGTATAGATCCATATAGATCCATTGTTCATGATGATTTGACAACCATTTTACTACATGTTAACCTATGCAAGTTCATTCATCAAGATTATAGAGATATTGCTCATGTTTTCATGCTTGTTAGACTTTTGACTCTTTATTTACGAAATTGCCGTTATTGTTATAATTGTCTATTTAGATCATATTTGAATGCTTGATTACTTGGATAAATGTTTGACTTGATTGATTGCTATGAATTAGATGATTGATGGTTTGATTTAGACAAGATGGTCGAAGATGATTCAAAAGTTAAGGGAAAGGCTCTTGAATTAGAAAAGCTGCACGTGGCATATGTGGCGGATGATGAAGCTCATATGGATAGATTTGATGATGATGTTGAGATGAGGCTTTGCTATGATGATGATGAGGCGAAGCATAGTATGAGATAGTCTTGGTCTAATCCAGACGGGATCATTCCAAGCATGTTGATAACTCGGTGATATGGTTCGAGTTGAGGATAATGGTTGGCTCGAGAGGCGCTTGAGCTAGTATGGAATTAGTCGTCGAGGAGGATGACTAGAAGGCTGAGGTTTCATCGTTGTTGAAGGTTCTAGAATGCTCAAAGCAAGAGTACGTTGGGCAGATTCGATAGTCCCTGAAGGCTACTGATTGGTAGTCGAGTACTCTGGGCAGATTCGATAGTCCTAGGCACGGGTCACGATGACATGCGGAGTTATGTCTAGAACCGGGGTTTCCATTAGCCCTTGACGGACGGCTAAAAGAATGTGCCGGTCATTCAATTAACGGTGGTATCGAAGCAATGATAACAGTGATAGCCAGAGTCATGGATGTTTGGTTGTATCATCACTCGGTCTCAAGAGCGGTATTTTCTGGGTGCTTATCTGATCTTGGTTTAGGCCTTGGGGGTTTGTACTTGGAAAGCATCGCCCTTGACTCGAGTGATAATTGCTTTACTTTAAATTGTATGCTCTGCTATGTTTGCTTCTACTTAGTGTGTGTCTGGGGGCTATCACTGTAGAAAGAGGTGGAGTGGGAGGGTTGTATTCCTATTCCTTTTCCTTTATGCTCTTTTGGTATGTTGTTAGTTAATTTACCGCTCACTAAGACTGTTGTCTGACTCAAGGCTTTATGTTTTAACTCTTATTTCCTTGGGCTGTTCGTCCATTTTGGGACGGGCAGACTAGGTAGCAGGTGACAGGTGTTGTTCTTGCTTTCCACGATGCTGATGTCGAAGACAAGCTGGAGGCTTGCATATTATCTTCTTACTATATGTACTGGATGTTCCGCTGTTTGTATATTCTCTGAGTGTTATGTAGTGAGACTTGATGTATTGACTATTCAGATGTTTGTATTCAACTATTATGAAGTTTTATTGATGAGATTCTATTCTGTGAAGCTTCACTATGTATATATTCTATTGTATTTTGTCCATGCGCTGTGAGTGATACGATAGATTCTGTTGTTTAAATTTACCCTGGCAATCGTCCATGGTCGCCTGGCACACTTTACAGCGCACTATCTCTAGGTTCGGTGCAGGGGTCATGGGCGGTCGTCACATTTTAACTAATCTAACATGATTGATAAATTGATTAGTGAAGGAGAAATAAAAAGAAAAGAATGAAGTCTTGAGTGAAAGCAAGCCCATTAGGCCCAAGCTCAACACTTAAGAAAATTCTCCATCTTTCTTTGCTTCAGGACAAGTCTAGAACCTCCCTCATTGTTTCATTTTCCAACCTGTATGCCTCCAACTCCTCATTCTTCACAAAATCACAATTATGAATCCTAATCACCCTTTTCTTCAAAAATTAATATAAAAATCAAATAGATTTTCATAAGTTATGAAATCAAAAACCAAGCTTCCCTTCATCATTTTACACTCATTTGCATGGAGAAGTTTGCATTTTGATCGAGTTTGGGTTCATTATATTTTTGCAGTGAAGAGGAGAAGAGGAGAAGGAATATGCAGTTAATATATTAGGGCGTAGCTAGCTTCTGGTGAGTAATCTAACTCACGAATCTATGTCTATTTTGTTGTGTGTATATTTGGAATAAAACTTGTATGTTGGTGAGATGAATCTATGCATCTAATTGTAGAATAAGATAGGAGAAAGGTTGAGGAAGAGGCCTGAATTACGTTTGAATAGGCTTCGGTAAAATCCATCCCTAGTTGCTTACTGGTTGACTGGTGAGCATGACTAGTAAGCACTACCGGTGAGCACAGTTAAAAAAGTAAAATAATAAATAAATAATTACATATATATAATAAAAATAGATAAATTAATGATAAAATTTATGCTTTATGATAACAAATTTATTTTAAATAAATAATCTATTTAAATGTGATAATAATTATGATAATATTTGTTAAAGAAAATATGATTTTTGATTTTAATAATTGTCTAAAAATCTTATAAATTTCTATAAAATAGGAAATGTTTCCTATATAATTTTGAATGACCTCTAAACATGTTTCTTGTATAATTGTGTGCAATCAAGAGTTTTAGGAAAAAAATATTTTTGGTTTAAAAATAAAAGAAATAGATTTAGATTTTATAAAATATACTTAAAAATCACTTTTTTTTGCAAAGCCAGCGGAGTTGAATGGCCCCTGCCATTTATTTATAATATATAAGAAACTTCTTACAATCATAAATAGGATACTGAGTCTAACAGAAAGGAAAATGTGCAAAATAAAGAATGGATAAAAAGTAATAAAAAAACATAAAGAAAGCTCCTCACGCCCAAGATGTAACATCCGACTGATCAAACTAGAAAGGTGAAACCTTCAAATCGAGTCTGATTTCGCAGCAAATGCTGAAGTATAATTCCATATGCTTCTTTTCGTTGTGATTAAAAATTCTATCATTCCTTTCTTTCCATATTTCATTTGATGTCACCTTTAAGACAATCAATAGCTGAACTGAAGCGGAAGTTTTTCATCGAGTGGCCTTGTATATATGCAGCCATTCAATTTTACTGTCCTTAAAAGGTTGATCAAAACCTGCCCTAGATTTTATTTTTCCCAAAGAAAATAAGTAAAGGAGCAGTTAAAATATAGATGATGCATATCTTCCTCTCTAGAGTTGCAAAACACACAGGTTGTAACAACATTTATACCCTTCCTCTGTAAATTTTTGAGCATGTGTAGGGCATTTTTGAAAATTTTTAATAGCATAAAGTTTAGTTTTTTCAGAAGAGTACGGGTTCCATGTTCTCTGGTGCTATTGGAATTTTTCATTTGGGGACTGGTTATCCAGCGTAGAGTATATAATGTGTGTAGAGTGCTCTTTCAAAGCGTCGGTCCATAGGTATTTATCTTCAAGTGCATGGTGATATGCAGTCGGATTGTATAAACTCCATAATTGGTTGACCACAGTGTTGCTTGTGCGAGTTAAGGAGACGATGCCATGTGTTGTATGAAACAGCCTTAGGATTTAGGGGAATTCCAGTTTGCATACATTCATCATGAGTAAGACAGTTTTTTAAAATCAAACCTTTTTTCAACCATGGTACAGTCCAAAATTTAGCCGTACTGGAGGAACGCAAAGAAATTTTGATGTGAGGTAGGAGATCATCTCTTATTTTCAACATAGTCTTCCAAACCCAGCTGTTTGCCTATTTTGAATTTATCATCAAAAAATCTTCATTCTTGAGGTTATGATCGTAGCACCAAGCAACCCATAGGGTGTCTGCTCTGTTAACCAGGTTGTCAAAGTTCTTTGACAAGGCAGCAACATTCCATTTCTTTAGATTATTAATTCCTAAACCTCCATTGCATTTTGGTTTTTCGAGTTTACTATAAGTTATATGAGATATTTTCTTGTTATATATTGTTCCTGTCCATAAGATCCGGAACATGGATGATCAAATCATGGAAATTAGCTTAGTAGGAAGGAGAAATGTTCTACAACAATAGACTATCATTGGGAAAATTATTGAGTTTATGATGATTAGTCTAACCGGTTAAAATAGTAATTTATTATGCCACTTTGAGAAGAAACTCATAATTTTTTCAAACAAAGGAATATATTGTAAGATTGTGATTTTTCTTGTTGCCAATGAGATGCCTAAGTATGACATATCATATTGAAGTGGAAGCATTTTCGTGATATTTAGGCATTGGGAGATTAGATGAAGAGGAAGACCAGCTATCAAAATGTGAGATTTGAGGGGGTTTGTCTTCAAGCCAGAAAATATATAGAAATCATTCAAGGTAGACATAATGGAGATTAAAGACTGGGCTGTTGGTTTTGTAAATATGATTAAATCATCTGCAAATTCTAGTGAAGTAACTAAAGGAATTTTACATTTGGGATGTAGAATGAAGTTCTTCTTTTCAACTTACAACTGGAGGGCAGCAGTAAGTGTCTCCATGATTAATATAAATAGATAGGCAGATACAGGATCACCTTGCCTTAAGCCATTGTTTTCTTGGAAGTATCCTACAATGTGAGCACTGAATACAAGAGAGTACCTAACTATTGAGATGCATTGATAGATCCAATTTGAAAATTTTGGGGGGAAATTCAATTATTCATTATGGACATAAGAGAAGACCATTATACAAAATCAAAAGCTTTTTTTATATTAATCTTAAGCATTGCTCTTGGAGATATGCTTAGAGATTAGTAGCCATTCGGAAGTTCATGAGTGAGAAGTACATTACCAAGTATACATCTATTGGGCAAGTAGGCTTCTTGGTTTGGTGATATAATGTTTTGAAGAGCAACCTTCAGTCTGGAAGCTAAGATTCTCGAAATGCTTTTGTATATTATGTTACAGCATGTTATGGGTCAAAATTCAGTTTTATTTGCAGGGTTCTTAAGCTTTAAAATGAGAGCTAGGTTTGTGGAATTTATGGAACTGAGCATTTTGCATTTGTTGAAAATGTTGTGAACAACTTTAAGAACATCAAAGGACATGATGGACCAACAAGATATAAAGAATGCTGCGTTGAACCCATCTGGTCCTTTAGTAGCAGTTTTAATCATGGTAAAAAAAGAATTTTTGATCTCTTCATTTGAAACTGGGGATATGAGGGAGGTTTGAAACTTAGCAGAGAGGGTAGGAAGGTTTAAATTTTTTAGGAAGGCAGTGCCACTTGTTGGAGCATCAATTTCCCCAAGAAGAGAAATGAAATAACCAAGGAATGCATTATCAACATCAAGAGCTGTAGAATGAGTAATTCCATGAAAATCTGTGATTTGGTGGATAAAAGATTTATATTGTTTAATTTTCAAGGAGGCATGATAAAATTTTGTATTTCTATCACCAAACAAGGACCAATCTTCTCTGTATTTTTGTCTTGCCAAGTTAGCTTCAGTTGAAAGAGCTGCTTCCAGCTAGGATATCAGTTTAGATTCAAGTTGAGGGAGGTTAGGGTCACTGTTTAAGGTCATTATGAGCTATTGTACCTATTCAAGTTTTAGTTGTATGTCAATGTAAAGTTTAGTGCCTTGACCATAAATGCTTCTGGACCATGATCTTAAAGCTACTTTGGTATTCTTCAATTTACGTTGTAGTCTGAGCATAGGATTTCCATGTATTTATTCCGACCAAGCATCATTGACCACCTGCATGAAATTTGTGTTGTGTATCCAGTCATCAAAAAATTTAAAATTTACCTTTTTATTTATGGCAGCTACACCAAAAGAAAGGATTAAAGGGCAATGGTCAGATAAAAGAGGCATTGGAATGTGAATCTGGATAGAAGGCCATTGGGTTAGAGATTTGAGATTAATGAAGCCATGATCAATTTTGGTTAGGGTTCTAGGTCCATGATGACTTTTGTTGGTCCATGTGAAAGTGGAACCATTCGAGGGAATTTCAATTAAGGAAGAATTGTTAATAGTGACATTGAGAGGAGAAAGGTCTCTAAAGGATAGTGGAATGCCACCTGATTTGTGAGAAGAGAGAAAGCTGCAATTGAAGTCACAAATTAATATCCATGGATGTGAATTTTGTCTTAGATGAGGAAGGTAATCGTGGAGTTTTTTCTTTGGCAGATGGAATTGTCAGCATATATGAAAGTGATGTACATAGAAGAGGAAGATGGAAGATATATAACATGTGAGTGGATGAACTGTCTATCATTCTGAATGGGGTTCAAAGAAAATATAGAAGGATCATATAACACAAGGAGCCTTCCATATTGAGCATGTGAATGATTAGTGATATAATTCCAAGAAGGATTGATATACTTGGCAGCTCCAGATGAAAGGGTATGGTTAAGTTTTGTTTCAGAGGGAGATATTAATAAGAGTTTATATTCATAGATTAGAGACTTAACATGTTGAAGTTTAGTGTCTTTGCAAGCTCCTTTATGTTCCATGCAGCTATGTTTTGCAATATATATAAAAATGTTGAAGTTTTTTCCTAAGTATTCTAGTACTTCCTTTAGAAGTGGTTGGAGGAATTTCTAGATATAAGGCTGATGTGTTGTTAGAATCCTCATCATAATCAGTGTCAAAGGGGGATTGGGATAATGGGTTGTCTTTGTTTTCCTTGCAAATGAGGTGAGGATTTTTTCTTGGCGGCACTTTTTGAAAAAGAAGGTTTCTTTTTTTGAGCTATGTTACTTTTTATGGGAATTTGGAGGGGTCTGCAGTTTTTGATGTTTTTCTTGGAATAAGGAGATTTGGATTGTGGTGATAGATTCATCTTTTTCATGATCATGAGGTTTAGGAGGGGATAATGGTGAGAAGAGGGTGTCAGGGCCAATATGAAACATGTTTGGATGGTTGTTTGATGGGGATGAAGGTGGAGAATTTTGGAGAGGTTGATGGGCATTGATATTAGTAAGGGAGATGTGGTTGGATGAAGTTTCTTGGATATGAGTCATTGTTTCCAAAGATGAGTTCATGGATAAGAGGTTTTTGTTTTGTTGATGCATGATATCATTTGTTTGTGAGGTAGGAAAAGAAAATTTGGATGGAGTTTGATCATTGGTAGTGTAGGATTTGGTAGGTTGATTCAGGTTTGTAGTGATTGAGCCTTGGTTAGAGAGGATAGGTTCAGTAGCTTGGTTTATGGGTTTATCAGATATACTGATGTTTGGGTGCACTACTGTATGCATGTCTACATGTATTTTTTCATGCACATCAAAACCACGATTCTTTTCAAGTAAGTAAGCAGCTGCTTTATTAAGTGCATTATCCACTTTGTTAACATGTTCATCATCAATCATTATATAATCGTCAACCACTAGATTCACATTTTCTCCAATAGTGCTCAACAATGTAAATCTGTTTTTACTGACATTAGCTCCATCTTTTCCATCCAAATTTTCTTTATCCACTGAATTTTCCACATCAGCCACTATATTTTCGTTAACAACTTCATTTGCATTAACAGAGGGGATGTGTTGTGCTGTGTCAGCTACCTATTTCTTTGTGTATATCACTTTTTTCCACACTTTACTGTTTTCAAATCCATTATGAGTTCTAGCTTTTGTTTCAACCATGTCAGCTTGATTTTTTTCTATTACCCTCACATTTTCAACTTCCTTGTATCATGTTCACCACTGTTCAAACATTCATTCTAACATTCCTCAATTGAGTGTCCAAACACTTTACATTTAACACATATGTATGGTTTCCAAAGGTAAGATACATAGATTATTTAAGGATTCCATCAAGTGACTGCACTGTAATTGAATCAACCAATCATGATTAGGGGGTATTTCTATCCAGCATTTAGCATATTGAATTCTTCTTGCTTCTCAGTTGCTTCATCTAAACAAATTAATATTCTCGATCGATTAGCTAGCCAGTTAATCCAAGGGAAGACCAACAAAATATCAGGATATTATGAAGTTGAACCCAAACTGGAACTGCCTTGATCAAACCACAAACATTACTAATAGAAGGATCCCATCGTTTTATCATGAATAACTTATTTTTCATCACTATAAGGTCACCCCTAATTATTTTATTTCTATCACCTTGGTCAAAGAGAAGGAACAAGAAAACATTATCATCTAATTTCACTCTAATATTGCCATGCAATTTCCAAACCTTTTTTAGATGTTCGATCATCGCAGTGTGGGATAGTGGTTTGTCAAGAACAAAACCAACTATGTATTCACTCCACACTTAAGATCCATCTAAAATAACTGATAGAAGGGGAACCATGATGTCACCAGTGAAGGTTAAGTCCATTTGAATAGGCATGTACTTCCCTGCATTGCTCGGCAGGTTCTTAAAAAGGGAAGTCCATGCTTGTTCAAGCGGATGTTGAGAGACTATAGGGTTGGAAGAAGAAGGATGGGGTTGAATGGGAACAGAGGGAATTTGAATGGGATGAAGAGGGGTTACTAGTGAGTGGACAGGGGACAGAGAAGACGGGGGAGGGGGATGTCAGGAGGTACAGGGGCAGCGGGGGTTATAAAGGGTTTATACTACTTAAAATCTATAAAGGTTTTCATTAATCATAATATATTTTATACATAAAAATCTCTCTTTTCTAACTTGATTTGTGTGTTATAGTTATACTATTTTTGTATAACAAGATATCTGAATAAATGGATTAGTTATATCGTCTGCTATGGGACTTTCGGTAATACTTTTCGGTTATTCTTTGAATTCGTTATATAGAATAATATTGAGTGGGAATTTAGATTATGAAGAATTTGAGTGAATGGATTAGCAATACCATTTAGTATGGGACACTCGGTAATATTTCTCTGCTTACTCCTAGGTCTCGTAGTATAGAATATAAGGCGAGTGTGGTTTACAAGCATTGAGTAAACATTTGAGTAACACCAGGTAGTATGGGATGCCTGAGCTAGTACTTGTTCAATTACTTTCTGCAGGTAGATATCTCTCGACAGGGTCATGTCTATGGGGTATTATATTTATGGTGATGTACACTAATAGTGAGCAGGCTGATAGCCATAAGTGTATCTTTTTATTATGAGCATACTCCTATTATATGGCGTGGAGTCAACCAGATTAGGTAGTATCCATCCTAGGAGTGATTGTTGGGTCGGACCCTGAATCTGTGGAATGCCTTTTCATGTGTATATAGATGAGAGCCACTATCCCAGTGTCACATAGGCCAACAATATGTTACTATTGGGGCACTTATAGTGTTGTGACTATTGCTAGGCATAGTCTTACACTTGATGGATATTGGGTACGGCCGAGAGCCACTACTCCAGTGTTACATAGGCTAGCAGTCTGTTACCATTGGGTACTTGTAGGTTCATGACCGTTGCATACCATAGTCTTGTACTTGATGGATATTGGATCGGCCGTCGAGGTCACCGAAGACTTTAGGAGTAGCACAGTGAGCGTGTGAGGAAGGCTCATGGAGCAGGCTGAGAGCAGTCAATCTTCTGTCTAGTTATTATTATTGCAGCAGACACATACTTATTCAGCTGTATGAGATCATTATGTATACGACTAAGAGCTGGTTAGATCATTTGTTGAGATTGATGCCGAAATAGTTATTTATGAAGCTGAAAGCACATAGGACTAAGCACATAGAACAAAGAATCCGGATGATTATCCGAGATACTGGTAGTTGAGCGTATTAGTAGAGGTCTAAGAGACCATGATTATTTCATTGGCTGAGAGCAAAGTCGATTGCTATGAGGTTGAAATTTTAGATGATCATGTGATTATCGATCTCTTGGATTATTCGTAAGACTGTGAGTCTATGAAGTTGTGTAACCGTATGCACATCAATTTTACAGCCATCGAGGATAGCTAAAGATGCTAAGAGCCTGGAGTTAGACCCTGTACCTATCTTTTATGGTTATCCGAGAGATGTCCTTGGCTACCAAGGGTATGCCATATTTATATTTCTTGTATGTTTGATTTGGATGGTTGTTTGTGTATGTTTTAATATGTGTTGATTATGATAGATTATGGGTGCGTCTACCCCATGATTATCTAAGAGAAAACCTTATGAATTGCTGAGAACACGTCCTATGTATTTATTGATTTCTTATATTTGATGATAGTTGGATGTATGGATTATTTCACTCACTTGACATCACACACATGATACGTAGTTTGACGTGGCTTGTAAATAGATGATGATTATTGTGCATGATTGTGATATGCTGCTTCCTTGGGATATCCTTATGCTGTTTATGTCATTGATGATATACCATGCTATTGTTATGTATATTTTTGATGATAGTGGGCATTTGACTATTTTTATAGACCCACTAAAACTTATGTACATTACTAATATATTATCGTTGCGTCTTATGACTCTGCGTTCTCTGATATTTATTTCATATTGTGTATTGTTCTATCCTCGAAGCACATATGTTTATTGCTTTGTGCCGATACTAAGTACGCCTAAGTAAGTTACTTATTCGATTTTTGAAATATGTACCAGTGTTAGCCCAAGGGAATATTCACATGTGACAACCCTATATCAGCTCATTGTCCATATTATCAGACAGTATTACCTAGTAATTGGCAGTATGGTTATAGAGATGGGGTGTTACAGAAAGGATTACTCACCTAGCTTACACTAAAAGTTGACAAAAAGCTTTAATATCTCTTATGAATGAAATTTCTTTCCCTTTCTTTGTTTTTCTTCTTCTTCTTCTTTGAAAATATGGTCGGCCTTAGCTTGTTTTTCTTTTGGTTTATTTTTGAGTGAGGGAGAGAATGAATGAAAGGAGGGAGTGTTAAAGGGCTAGTAATTTAGGATTTTGGATAAAATCTCTCATTCTAGCCTATTCTTTTTAGTTCTCCTAACTTTTCATCTTAAATTCACTTCTCATTATAATTAATAAAATTTGCCTTACTTAATTACTATCTCATAATGTAATTTAATTAGCAATTTATTTAATTAATTCCCTATATTATGACATCCCAAAATATGGGCTATTACACTAATGATCTATTGTTTTCAGCTATCAAGGATTATGCACCTTTGTCATGTTAAATCAGAAGGGTGAAAATGGCAGGTTGCAAAATTTTGCATCAGAGTAATATTTTTCATAATTTAAGGACTGGGAATGTATTAAGAGAGCGTATTTGTATTTTTTATAAATGTATATATAATATATAAGTTGAGTACATATGTGGATGCCATTACTATTCTAATTGAGTTAACAATCTACTTGGGAGATGCTAATAAATTCCAATTACAAATAGCCGAGGATCAGTAACTTAGTGGAGATAGAAATTGGAATAGAGATAAATACTGGTGGGAACCAGAATCGAAAATGGTAGTAAAGTCGATACTATAGATATTCAGATTGATCATTCACGTTTGTTTCCATCAATATTTGCAAGCGATAAGCTAGATTATTGTAAAAGCTGCAGATGTTACATCTACCAACATGGAGTGGTTCCAGTCCGACCACCCCTGGCTATCGATTTCCCGAGGCTATGTGGGGATTCACTAGTTTGGGTGGGTAACCCTAAGTTGGAAATGAACCCGATTCGATGACATGATATAGTTGAGCACTTGTGAGAAAATAGTCAACCCTTCAGATTTGATTTTGTTACCACCAATTCCCACTTCAACCTTGTTGAAGCCAAGATGAATAGAAGAGAAGAATGCACAAGAGATGATAGCATCAAAAAGACCATTCAAAGGAGTCGAAGGGATGCTACAGCCAAAAGTCAGATGCATTACAAGCTTTCGAAGGGGTCAAAAGGGGCGAAAGCACCCTTTCGCTTAAGTTGCTTCCTTTCGAAATTGATACTTCCACCTGTATGAACACGTTTCGAATAAGTCGAGGAATAACATTCGAAGGTAGAAAATAACAACCACTCACAGGCACGCCAAACCTTTCGAAACCAAAGGTTTCTCCTTCATTTAAATAACTTGGAAAGATGTTTTGTTAGAGCAACCCCTTCGAAAGCATAACTAAGCCTTTCAAACTGGTCGAAACCTTTCACAACTAAGAGGGATTCCGCATCAACGCAAGCATGTTTTTTGGAAGTTACCTTCCGCATTAGAACCCTCAGCATTTCAATACCTTCGAAACACCGAAGATATACCTGTTGACAGAGTCGAAAGCTCATGCCTCTTCTTACTTGCAACAATAAAGCAACACAGGGTGGAGAAGCACACCTACTCCTTTTGATGAAGACGAAAGCACTCAAGTCCACTCAAATTCAATGCAGAAGAATGCCCAAATGTTGACGGCGACGAAAGGTCTCCAAGGCCGCCTTTCGACCAAGTCAAAAGCACTAAGTCAAAAGGTGCTGATCCGCACCTATAAATAAGACCCTAGGGGTCTGGTTTAAGGGATCCGAATTCTTTCACTCCATTCTTGTATTTTCTTAAAGTTGTAAACCCAAATTCATAAATTAGATTAGGAATTTGATCAATTTGTACTACTTGAGGTTAATCAAAGCAAGATTATGGAATTTTTGGATATTTGGCTGATTTGATATTTTCTGTTAGAATCAGTTCATAATCATCTTATGTCAACCTGATTGAAAGACCATCATTAGAGTAAGTCGAAACCCTTAGTTCAACTAATATCCATAGAGCCTTAGGTCCTATCCTCAAGTTGTCGAAAGGTCAGCTTTCGAAGGAGTCGGGACCTATCCATTGGATTCACCTTCTTAACTCATCAGAACCAACCATAGGGTCCACCCAACTAAATAAAAAGGGGGATTTCAAAAGGATACTAAGCCAGCATAACTTGTTCGAAAGTTAATATAAGAAGGATTTTTAGTCTTTCAACTAAGTCGAAAGGTCAAATAAAAAGGAGTTTCAACTACGACAACCTATTAGAAAGGAAAACTAAAGAGAATGGAATGAATTATAGAAATCTTAACCTGATTGGCAAGTACATGTAACACCTCTAATTTTTAATAACATTATTCAGGAGATTTAATTAGATAAATTAAATAGAATAATGTAAACATTAGAGTGATAAGGGGATTAGGATTTGAAGAAAATTAGGGGTCGTTCTTAATTGTTTAAACGGGCTTAATTAATTTACACAAGGGCATATTGGAAATAGCCGCACCTTACCCTTATATATCCACGGCTATACCATCCATTCACGTTCGTTTTCTCATTTTCACAAAACACAAAACGTAAAACATAAGAGGGGAGTCGGCCATCACTAGAAAGAGAAGAAAATTCAAGTAAAGCTTAGAATTCAAGCTAGGGGAAATTAATCTCAATTCAATCTCCTTATGCTAATCAAGGTGAATAATAATATATATCATCTTTGTTTTATGTCTATGATCATTTGATTTCGGATTTAAGATTAAATCCATTTTTAGGATAATTTGGATGATAATATGCTTGGATCATAATATGTTAGATTTAAACAAGATTGTGTAAATATGATTTTACATGGTTTTAAGGCTAAAACCAATTATAATTGACTTCGAATGCCATGAGAAAATTTTATGTTATGTAAAACATGATTTTGGAGTTGGGTTTTAAGTTTTATAAGTTTCCAAGTTATGGAGAATTTATTATGAATTTTCGAAGGAAAATATGGTTAATTGGATTTAGAAATTTATTTCAGAAATCATATTGTGACGACCCGGAATTTTTGAGCATTTGAAATAGGAATATTTAATTAATTTTAAATATTCAAAAGATAATTATTAACTTTAATTTCAAATATACAGTATTTAGTTGGATAATTAATTATTAAATTTAATTATTGGGATTGGGTAAATTATTGAATCTTGATTTTAAGTCTGTTAAAAATAGTTCAAAGGTTCAGAAAATTTATATTGTTAATACTGAAGATGATAGAACTTTTAAAATGGAATTTTAAAGAGTTTTGTTCAGTTTTAAAATATATCGTTGAAATTGAATTTAAAAATAGCCGTCCGAGGCACAGTCTCGGAATTTGACGAAACCAGTTCCATTGGATCCATAATATTGTATTATTACCGGATTTCAATTTTCGTAGTAATTGGAGCTGTGGTTTGAGCGTACGATACGTTAACGCGTGTAAAATCTAATTGATAATAACCGATTCGAAGTTAAATTTAATATTCCCACCTGTCCAATACATCTCACATCAGCCACCTTACCTTCTGAACGCGCAGAGATATTTTTCTTGTCTCATTTTAATCACGTTATCTTATTTTCCTCTCAAAGCCTTATCTTCTTCTATACGCCCAAAAGAAATTTCATTCAGAGAAAAATGTTGTCCTCCTTTTCTTCCTTTCTGAAACCTTCAGTTCGAATTAAAAACAAATAGTATGGCCACTTCTTTCTTTTTCAAAATTTAAACAAATGTCTGCTTCAGAATAAAAACGAGGCTGAGCCACGTTCCAAATCAAAACGAAATTGGAATTTCGTCTTCTTCCTCTTATAACTTAATTCGTTCGTCGAATCGAAAATCGAAAAGAGAAAAGGGGGGAAATCGCGACAACTTCGTGATAGAGAGCTCAAGCTCGGAGCTGCTGGGTGCGCTCGGAGGTAGGAGGAAGATTCGAGTTCGTCCCAAATATAATAAACGAGGGGGATCGCGAACGATATTTGGAGAATGGCGCATGTCGCAATGAGACTAGGGCACGGCGACGCTCGAGACATGGGGTGGCGAATCGAAGGAGGGTTAGGGATTCAACGTGCAGCAGATGTAGTTAATCGCGATTTCATAAGGCTGGAAGGTGCGGCGAATCTTTCGAGTCGAGGATTTTGAACTCGTGTTAGTGTTCGAGACTGGGTCGAGGTAGCCATGGCCAGGTGTGACCTTTGTGCGGCGGTGACCAGGTCAGTAGCAGTCGTGACTTCAGGGAGGCTCGAGTTCGAAGTATATGGCATCTTGGAACGGGAACTTGGGCGTGGAGTACTTTGGTGTCGTCGACTTGGGATTTTGTCAGAGAATCGTGTGTCAGTACACATGCTCGTGAGGGAGGATAGACAGTGAGGTATTATTTTTCTTAAATTTATATATACATAAGTGCATATTTATATACAAAAGAAAAATAATTATTTACAGTGAAGTATACATCTTGGCAAAATATTTTCAATATACATGTACCGGAAAAATATACATATATACGATTTTTGATGAATATAGGAATTTTAAATTGTTATAGGGTTTATAGAAACTAGATTTTTAGAATGTATATATGGAAATAGAGAATTATTTTGTATTGATAAAGTTTGGATTTTTTTTAAACGTTAAAGTCTATATAAAATTGGATTTAAATTAAATTATAAGTTAAAATTTAAATTATTAGTTCAACACCAAATTATTAGTTTAAATTAATTTGTTAGTTAAATAAATAGATAGTAATAAATTGTTCGGTCGATTCAAATGTTAATAAATCATCTAATTTTATACAAGGTCTAAAATCGAGAAAATACAAGTCGGAATGGAACTGGAAAGGAATAGACTGCAAAATAAATCAAAGGTGAGTTAATCTCACTCAGTTGAATTTAAATTTAAATGGTTAAATTTAAATAATTTATTGAATGGTTGATTTGATTGATGTGCTATATATATAGTAGTATATAGCAATATACACATATTGGCATATGTGTATATTGGAATTGTTGATATTCCCGCATTATATAGCGGATGAGACCCTATGCGCCGCATAATAGCTGATGATATTTTATAAAACCCATATACCGCGATATCCCACCTTGAGGTGGAATTGGTATTGTGCTAACATCTGTGGATGCAGGGAAACAGGTTGGAGGGATCCAACTGGATTCCTCAAAATATTTAATTTTGTTTAAATATTCTGTGATATGATTTTTGATATCCTGTGATGATTTATATTGGATAATCTGGTTGGATTGAATTTCCCAGTATAATGAGTTATCAAAAGCAATTGAATTGAATTTTGGAAAGAAATAAAAGAGTACAATTTAAGTTAAATAATTCTAGTGAATTCGAATAAATTAAATAGGGAATTGTAAAAGAAATAAAGAAATTTCTTAATTCGAACAAATATGGGAAAAGAGGATTTTGAATTTAATAGTGAAGAAATAAATCTTTAACTAAAGTGATATTATTTAAAAATATAAAAGAATTGATTTTATTGAAATTTAAAGATTTAATTTAATTAAAATATTAATTGAAGAAGTTTGGAAATCCGAAATTGGTATTTTAGTTAAAAAGGGTTTTAACTCATAATAAGGAAATAAAAGATGAAAGTTAATGTATTTGAAATAATTGAAGTAAATAGGGAAATTTACATCAAAGTAAAGTAAAATGGAAATCAATTGGAAATTGATTTAAGTGTTTAAAAACTTGGATTTTTAAAAGAGAAATGAGATTTTGGAGATATAAACTGGGTTTATAAGGTAAAATTAAATATCAGTGGATATTTGAGAATATAAATTCAAGATGGGAATTTATAAAAGGATATGGATTGGTTTAAAAATAAATGTTGGTTTATTTTTAAAGGATGGAAATGAGAAGTGTATTTCTCTGGATTGCCAAGTACGTTTTTTTCCAAGGCAATTTTAAATACAAGTTAAAAGTTTAATATGTTTAAAAAGCATATTTTAGAAGATTGATTATTTCTAAATGTTAAAGTCTAAAGTAAGTATTTTCAAAAATCTATTTTTGTAGTAATTATATAAAAGTGATTTGCTATTATGTTTTAAAAGGAGAAATTTAGTTTATATTTATAAAGTGGTTTATTTTAAAGTATATATTTTTAATAAAGTATTAAAGTAGTTTAATTTCAATGTTATAAGATATATTTAAAATAAAGTGTTTTTAAATTATTTTAAAATCTAAAAGTGTTTTGTACTTGGTGTTTCAGAGGAAATAAATATTTGGAAATGTATTCCGTAAGCGGAAACTGTTTGGAATTGTTTTCAAATGAGCTTTGAAAATTTGGAAATATATCTTGGAAAGATATTTGGGCAAATAAATAATGTGGGAAATTATTTATTGTGTGATGGTTGCTTGTGGATGTTAATTGATAGTTAAATAACCAACTATCAATATTGGCCAAATGCGTTGATCGTTTCGAAGAGACCGGGATCGAGTTTCCGTATACCGGGATTCTAGGTCTAGAGACTCGAATACCACTTCGATCCGGTTTGTACGTTTCGTGAAAACGATTTTTTTTTTTTGAGAGTGACGGGTGTGTAGCGTGGAACTACACAGCCGGTTAAATAGTTATATTATATAGTACTAAAGAGGTCGATCGACATGCCCGATCGATGGCCAAAAAATAGAAGTGAAGCCACAAACTGTACTGAAAATACAAGAGTATCATTAACTATTACATGTTAACTGTGGTACGAGATAACTCCTTGAAGGTCTAGACTATCTTTCCGGAGATGCGGTGGTGCTTCCCTGGGATTCTACTGGTTGGACGCTGCTCTGTGGGAGGCTCAGGCGAAAGGGTGCGGAGTGGCTTTGACCTGTTATGGAGGAGAAAATATGAGTGATACTTCTACAAGTTCCTTCGAAATGTCGTGATGGTTTTCCAAATACAATGGCATTCCTTTCTTTCCAGATGTACCAGCTAAAGGTTGATATGAAGGCGTCCATCAGCAGACTCTGCTGATTGAGCTGCCAATATTCGAAGTGAGAGGTCACACTGGGAATATACCCTAGGAGATAGGCACTAGTTGCCGCCCATATTGAATATGAGAAATCGCATTCAAAGAAGAGGTGAGTTACTGATTCGTTCTGGGTTGAGCAAAGGACGCAGCGTGGGTCAATAGGGATGTTGAGTCTGATGAGTCTGTCTTTGGTATTGATTCGGCCAGAAATTAAGCACCATTGGAAGAAGGCTATACGAGGTGGGAGTTTGCAAAGCCAAACCCTGGGGTAGGAGAAAAGGCGACCGGGGTGGGTTAGATATTGATAACAGGAGGTGACTGAGAATCCTTTGGAAGGTGCAAGGGCCCAGAGAAAAAGGTCTTGGTTGTTGGAAGGGCGGATCGACTGGAGGATATTTGTGGCAGAGAGAAGTTCAGGAATTAGGTCTGCTTCGAAGATGGAGGGAGGGCAGAGGTGGTCAGGACCTAGGGTGAGATAGTCTTCAACCGTTGCATTGGGGAGGGTGGTGTGTGAAAAGAGGTTGGGTAGAGTTTTAGCGAGGGGTAGTTGTTCAAACCATGTATCTAACCAGAACAGGCATCTGTTGCCGCTTTCTATTTTCACCTGGAACAGTGCTTTGACTCTGGGTAAGGTATGAAGGACCCCCGACCAGAAAGGGGATGGGTGGGACCGGATGGTGAGGTGGAGTGCCAAGTGAGGGTTTGATTGGTAATGATAACCTAGGATCCATGATTTCCAGATAAAATTTCCAGGAGTAAGTAGTCTCCAGAGCCATTTGGACAGCAGCGCCTGATTGAAGGAGCGAAGGTCTGTAATCCCCAACCCACCATGGTTGCGGTGCATACACACCGTCTTCCAGTTCACCAGACATTTTATTTTGCCTCCATTCCAAAGGAATGTACGTCTGATTGAGTCGATTTTCTTGATAACCCAGGGTGGAAGCTTGAGGATGGACATCCAGTATGAGGGGATAGTTGATAGGACCGATTTGACTAGGACGAGACGACCTGCAGAGGATAACGAGTGTGCCTTCCAGGTTGCGAGTCTGGATTCAATTCTGGAAATTAGAGGCAGCCAGTCTGCGCGGTGGAGGTTGGAAGGACGGATAGGGATGCCTAGATAGGAAATGGGAAAAGAGGCTAAGTTGCAGTTGAGTAGGGATGAGATTGTAGGGCCGAGGTTTGCGGAGTTGCCTAGCATGATGACGGAGCTTTTGTTAAAATTTATGGAGAGGCCAGAGATTGTTTCGAAAACATATAGTGCTACCTTGAGGCAATGGATGTGTTTGGTGTCGGTAGAGGCGAATAGGATCGTGTCATCTGCAAATTGAAGGTTAGACACAGCTAAATCGGAGTTTTGGAGCTGGATACCTTTGAAAAGATTATTGGTCGATGCAAGCTTGATCATTTGGTTGAGCACATCCGCTACCAGGACAAAGATTAGGGGAGAGAGCGGGTCTCCTTGCCTCAGACCCCTAGCTGATTTAATGTGACCACCAGTAGAGCCATTGATTGAGATGGATGAGGTACTTGTGTTGAGTATCGCTTCGATCCACCCACACCATTTTGTCGGGAAACCCCTGTGCTTCATAAGGTCCAAGATGAAGTCCCAATGTACCGTGTCGAAAGCTTTGGAGAAATCTAGTTTTAAAAGGGTTCCAGGGGTTGAAGTTCTATGACAGTAGGAGACAACTTCTTGGGTGGCGGCGACACAGTCTAAAATGTTTCTGCCTTGTATGAAGGCCGATTGTTCCGCTCCAACCAGGGGGTCGATGGCAGCTTGGAGTCTGTTGGCAAGGACCTTCGTGATTATTTTGAATGTGGTGTTAAGGAGACTGATTGGTCTGAAAGCGGATAGGGTGTTGGCGCCCGGGGATTTGGGGAGAAGGATGACGTTGGCATAATTGAGGCGGGCAATTGAATAGGGGTTGGCTTGGAATTCTTCGCACATGTCAAGTATGTCGGTTTTGATGGTTTCCCAATATCGTTTAAAGAAAAATGGGCCGAAACCATCCGGGCCCGGGGCCTTGTCATCTGGCAAGTTTTTGAGTGCGGCCCAAACTTCCTCTTCGGTAAAGGGGTGGTCAACTGGAATTGGGGGACAGGATGGGTATAGGAGGTTCCAATCTATGGGGGGTATTGCCTGCGAAGCTAGGCCTAGGATACTACGGTAGTATTCGGTGAAGAGGCGGAGGTGATCCGACGTTTCGGTGAAGCTGGAGTTGTTGTGCACTAGTTTCGAGATGTAAAGAGATCTACGTCTGCCATTGGCCATACGATGGAAGTATGAGGTGTTCCTATCTCCCTCCTCCAACCATTTGGCTTTGGATCTTTGCTTCCATCCAATTTCCTCTTGTTTGATTAGTCTATCAAGCTCGGTTTCTAAAGTCTTCAGTTGAGAGTGTTCGGTTGGGGTGAGGGGTCGAGATTCTTCGAGAATGTTGAGATCTAGGATGGCATCTTGGGTGGAGGAAATGCGCGAGCGTAGGGAGCCCCAAATATTTTTGGCCCAAGGTTTGATGATCTTTCTGAGTGAGCGGAGTTTGGAGACTACTCTGGCGGTTGCGGAATTGGACGGCACAGGTTGGGACCAAGAAAACTGGATGAAATTGTCGAAGGAGGGTTCCATGGTCCATAGTCGTTCGAAGCGGAAGGGGCGATTTGGGTTTGGGGATGAGCCCGAGTCTAGGATTAGTGGACAGTGGTCGGAAATGGTCGAGGCTAGTCCGGATACGTTAGAAAGAGGGTGCAAATCATCCCAATTGATATTGAAAAGGAATCTGTCAAGCTTAGCTAAGGACGGGTCCGATCTGCGGTTTGACCAGGTATAAAGTCTATTGGTGATTGGTGGGTCGATTAGGGAGCCGGAGTTGATGAAGGAGTTGAATGAATCTGAGTCTTGGGAGGCGTTTCCGGAGTTTCTTTCGAGGGAGTTTCTGGTAGTATTGAAGTCTCCCCCTAGTAACCAGGGGCCATTGAGATGTGTGGCGAAAGTGAGGCAGTTGTTCCAGAGGGTATTTCTGTCGGTGGGGTTTTGGGGGCCGTATATGTTGGAAAAGAAGTAGATGGTGTTGGTTTGGATGTGGCGAAGTGAAACATGAAGAGCAGAAGGCTGAAGGATGGTTTGACAGTGAGACCAAATGGATTCATTCCAGAGGGTGATTAAACCACCACTGGAACCATTTGCATTCAAGTGGGCCCAACCAGAAAGATGGGCCCCACCTAGCTGTCTAATTAGGGTAGGAGAGGGGTCCACAAGTTTAGTTTCTTGGATGAGGAGAATATCGCTTTTGTGTGGGGACAGTGTGAGATTTAGGGCGATTCTTTTATTGGGGTCCCCTAGGCCCCTGACATTCCAGGTGATAATCTTCATTGGGATGAGGATGAACGCTCCAGTTCTAGTGATTGCATGGCAGCGAGATGTTCCTCTCGCAGTTTCACCCCCATGCAACGTGCAATTTTTTTATTTAAAATTTTATTTGCAGAGGAAAAAACTACGGGTTTGAAAAAACTACCAGGGTGAGATGCAGCTTTGTGTAATCTGGCGCTTCTTCTGACAGCTGTGGGGGTGATCATTGGAGATTCTTGTCTGGTCCGAGGTGGAGTGAGTGCGACTGCTCTATCGTCTGGGGGAGCGTTGTTCTCGGATTGGTTACCCAGGTTGTGGGAGTTGACTGGAGACGGGGGGATGAGTGCAAGTTGATTACAGGGGTTGGGAGCAGGAGGGTGGCTGTGGACTGCACTGTCTTCCATGGGAGATGGTGTAAAGTTCTCGGATTGGTTTCTTGGATTGTGAAAATAGAATGGAGGCGGTGCGAAGATGAGGGGATGAGTGCAAGTTGGTTACTAGGGTTGGGATCTGGGGGAAGACTGTGTATGGGGAGTTGGAAGGGCCAAGGGTTGGACAGGTCCAGGTCTGCGTAAGGGTTCCAATTAGGTTCTACAGCCGGCCAGCTGTCCCAGCCTAGAGGGCCCATTACTTCAAAGGAGTTTTCAGGAAGGTTTGGGGCCTCGGGTTCTGGTATGTTTTGGTGGATTGGGTCAACCATAGGGATGTTGTCTAGGGGCGAGAGAGGGGCGAAGATGTCCGGGTCGAAGTTCATAGCATCGAATCTATCCTCCGAGTTAAGTTCGTGTGGGGGGATGTGTTCATCAAAACATCTGAAGGCCTCCTCCAAATCAGTCCCTATTGGTATCGACTCAGGGTTTCGGTTTGGATGCTCGTGTTCCCATCTGTCGACAGTGAGGAGGTAGTCATGGTTGTTTAGGTTTGCTACGATAGCGGTGGGGGTGGAAACTCCTGAGAAAAATTGCATTTTGATGTAGAGGTATCGGTGATCAATCAATGCCCAGTTGCAGCAGTCAAATTCGACGAAGCGACCTAATGGGTTCAATGCGGAGCGCACCGCGTCGGCTTTGTCTCGGAGGAGCTCTGGAAAGCCCTGGACGCGGGCCCAGGTGGTTGGTTCAAGGTTGACAGAGGATGGTTCCGGGTCTGACCAGGGTTGGATGAGGATGGCCCCGCCTGGTTTGGTTAAGGTTCGGAGTTGTAGGGCACGGACGAGTGTTTCGTGTGTGGGACAGCAAAAGACGAAGCTGTTGTTGTTTAGAATCCAGATGGGTAATTCGTTGTGCTGAAGGGCGTTGGAGAGGGCTTGGTGGAGTGATTCTAACGTCCAGATTCCGTTGATTACTGTTGCGGTGAGGTAGAGTGTGGAGTTGTCCATTGAAAATTGATGTGGAGAAGGAGCAGAGGTTCTGGGTTCAGTATATTTTTTGGATTGAGGATGGAGCGGGGAACGAGGAGACTCAGGAGTTTTAATTGGTTTGAGAGTGCTTTTGGGCTTAGCAGTGTAATGATGTGGCGCTGGGTCCCGATGCGAATGAGCTGATATTTTGTTTTTTGTGGGAGGGGCAGAGGCACGCACGGGATACGAGGCTGCTGATTTGTTTGCCTCGGGGCATGTAGATTGCGAGTGACCGAAGAGATTGCACCTGTAGCAGATCTTTGAGTCTCTGCAGCTTCGGGCCAGGTGTCCTTTTCCGGCGCAATTTAGACATCGTCCCTTAGATTTTAAAAATTCTACCATGGCGCGTACATTATCGAAAGACGGCAGTGATCTTCGACGTTTCAGTTTCGGAAGTTCGAGAATGAGTGGTGGGAGGGCGGCCACTTGTGCGTAAGATCTTTCTGGGATGGTTTTGATATTGACTGGGTAAGGTTGTGATGAATTGGTTGAAGTAGCCTTAGTACTTCCCGAAGTCGGTTGGGTAGAGTTGGACTTATCGCAGAGATGGGAAACGTATCTTTTGGGTACGAATGAGATTGGTGGGGGTATGTCGAATGATACTGGAGCTGGTGGAGCGGTTGCTGGTAGGTGGGAGGAGGGGTTGGAAGGGTTTTGGGATAGGGTAGAGGGGAAGTTTGGAGGGGCTTGCGGAAGATTGGAGAGGGAAGCCATTGGAGTTGGAATATTCTACAGGTTTGAGTTTTTCATGGCATTATCCAAGTTAAACAAATTTAAACAATTTAAATATCCAAGTTTGTATAGACTTTGCTAAAGTTCGTGAAAACGATTTTGGAGTCGAAGATGGAGCAGTGAAGTGCAAGGGCTAGTCGCTACTAATCCTGAGGATATTTCCAAAATGGATGTAGTAGGAATAGTGCCTTCGGTTCCGTTCGGACCCGGGACGGACTTGTATGGACGAATGCTTTCGTGACATCGTCAGGTGGACGATGGGCATTCTAAGGGATATGTGCTATAAAGGTATCGTTTAGCCTCGAACCTCATCAACCGGGAATGACTGAAAATCAGGGGTTATGCAGCAAGGCTTCGTGGGTAGCACCCACTTGAGAGTAAGGTCATCCCTGTCTAGATGTCCCTTTTATTTCGGCTTAGTGGTGCGGTTGCTGATCCCAACCGTGGGGTGATTTTATTTGGAATTATCCAGTAAGGGATGATTCCGGCCTTGTGTTGCAGGGGAGCGGGCGTACTCCTCGGTACTGTGATCTAGGCCACGTACTGTGACAGGTGGTACCCCAGTGCCTAGTCATTCGTTGGAAATCCATTCTCCGTACGTGCCTTGTACGAGTTTTGTTTGTATTACCCACGTTGTGGCTAGTATGCTGGAATTTAATCATGTAACAATTTCAGCTATTTTAATAAGTATTTGTGAATAGACACTATTATAATATCAGAGGATTTTGATATAAAGTGTTTTAGCTATCGTAAGGTAAAAATCCGACATGTTTATTT
Source organism: Allium fistulosum (assembly GCA_030737815.1). NCBI lineage: Eukaryota > Viridiplantae > Streptophyta > Magnoliopsida > Asparagales > Amaryllidaceae > Allium > Allium fistulosum. The sequence continues at coordinate 132,838,974 of CM060903.1, read as the reverse complement.
GTGGCGTGGTCTTACGAGATGCTTTTATTTTCAAAAGGATTTTTGAAACTTTAATAATCAATTTGAGTGTGATTTTCTCACGCTGGTATTCCAGACTGACTCGGGTATTGTTTTATATGATGCTCGGGTCAGACCGAGTATTATAGGTTACAGGATATGATGTTGTGGAGCTCAGGAGATGAGCTGGATGGCGAGACGTATCTTCCGTACTTGTTTATATATATATTCCGCTGTGTTGATTGTGGTACTCTGTTGTTGTATTGAGGACATGATATGGTTATTGTCCAGTTGTATGTTATGTGTTCTCTGGTGTATACTCTGATGCTATATTATATAAACAGATATAGTTTTGATTTGTGTAAAGATTTGTTGATATATATTATATTTTATTCCGCTGCGATGGTTAGATTCTGATGTTGTTTTTTCTATTTTTCTTCTTCTACCTCTTCTTCTTAACTAAAATGGTTCGATTTTCCGGGCCTGGAAAGTCGGGTCGTCACACATATTGAGAATTTGGGTCTGAACTTTAGATATGTTAGATAACATATTAAAAGTGAATTTCTATGATTTTTTGGGATTTTTCCTAAGTGACTTACTATGAGAATTAAATTATTTTGAAAGGAGGACCTAAATTATTTAATTGTTTTGCTTAATAGAAGGGATTATTTGTTAAATTAATCTTGGTTTAGATCTGAAATTGTACGGCAGTTATTTTTGTAAAGAATTTGAAAATTTTAGGCAACCAATCACATGTTTACAAGTAGGCAGGTTAGTTAGAAAGTATTTGCTTTAATTAGCAATAAATCAGTTTTACCCAGAAAAGTGAGTTCCGCCTCTTTCAGAAGCACCTTTCAACCTTATGCTTCCGCCTTCAATCAAGTCAAAACCCCCACAAAGCCGAAACCAATACACAAGGTATCAACGTTGGCACGTAGTGGATTAGAGGAAGGCAGAAGGCATAGTGTCGAAAGCATTGCTTCCGATGGGGTCGAAACCTTTGCTTTGTTTTAAAATGATAAGCACCTGCTTTGTTTTACTAATGCTTTCGAAGGATTCCAAACATAAGCTATCGAAAGGGTTTTTTCTAAATATCTTTCGAAGAAGGTTGCCATCTTTCATTTTTAAGTATGAGCTTTCGAATGAGTCCCTTGTTTATAGAACAATGCTTTCGAAAATGGTGGTTCCGACCTAGTCGAAGCCTTGCTGTCGTTCTTTTACCTTTCGAGTGTATTGAAGTCATCAATGCTTTCAAAAGGTAGCTTTTATTTTAAAGATGTACTAAGCCACTTCCTAAAAGCTTTCAAAAGGGTTCAAGGGTTTCGAAGGCAATGGCTTCGAAAGGGGGTTTTGATGCTAACCTTCAAAGTTTTTCTTAAATGTTTTGAAGCTTTCGAAAGGATGGGGCCGACGCCATCAAACTTATCCCAAACAATTTTATATGAAGATTAAAGGTTTCGAAAGGGATACTTTCGTATATATTCACTTTGACCCAAAAGATGTTTTTGAGTAAACCCAATAGTTTCGAAAGGGGTACTTTCATTGGTTTCGAAGCTATGTTTCTAAGGATTATTAAGTAATGTTTTGATACTTTTGAAAGGCATATTTTGGTTTCGAAAGAGATGATTAAGAGCTTCGAAAGGTATATATTTAATGTTTTGAAAAGAAGTTTTCTATGCTTTCGAAGGAGGTTATCCAAGGGTATCGAAAGTAATGTTTTAAGGTTTCGAAAGCCTTAGTTTTCAAAACAAATAACCCAATCTCATCTTAAAGGAAAACCATAGCATAATAAAAGAGTATTGAAATGATTTTAAGTAAGGAGTTTTTGAAGAAGTTTTCCTTGATTAATAGGTTAAAGGGATTAACCAAGTTTTAAATAAAAGGATTTCAAGGATATTAAACGAAAGGTGTTGGTATTATTATGTTATTATGTATACTTCTTCATATATATATATATTCACATTGTAATGGACCCATAACTGTATTTTGGGGAGAAAGCGCAGAATAACCAGCTAGGTTGACCTAGTAGTGAATATAATTTGAATTAACTCCTGAATGAGTAGAATTGCATCCAGGAGATCGGATGGACTAGAATGTAGGATGCCTAAATAGTGAAGTTTTCAGATAGACAGGTTCATAGTAAACCCATGAAAACTATTATTAGATTGAGTTATTGGCAGGGGCCAATAGGTTTGTAGTGAACCCATGAAAATTATATCCAGATTAAGTTATTAACAGATGTCAATAGGTTCCTAGTCAACCCATGAAAACTAGGATAAGAGGGAAGGTTTTGGAGTTACCAATAGGTTCAGGGAGAACCCATGAAATAACGATGTTATTGGCATGGGCCAATAGGTTCTTAGTGATCCCATGAAAACTATGAAATAGGACAGGGAGTCCATAAATTTAAACAGGTTAATAGTAAGCCCATGAAAACTATGAAACTGGACAGACAGTCCATAAACATTACACATGTTATGTAACATTCCCCCTTTTGACCGCCTCCAATCGGTAATTAAACCAACTTGAAACGTTCAAAAAGACGAATTGTTATTTAGTTTATAAGGTTTAAACAGAATCAGCCACAGAAACACAGATAATAACAATCAATTAAAACAAATGAATCTTTATTACATTACTATAAATCTTTTTATATACATCAGAGTTTATACAATTTAATACTGATACAGCGGAATATCTTAAAATACAATTTTCTCGAAATAAATGATTCTTTACTCTCTCTCTAACTTCGCTGCTCGAAAATCTTCAAGCTGTAAAAATACTCGGTCTGACCCGAGTATTATATTCAAAAGAAAATAATACACAGGTCAGTCTAATTCAAACCAGTTTATTAGTGCATATAAGCAGTAATAATTTAAATAGACGACAGTCACAATAATTCCCGTCTATCCAATCCTTTTAACAAAGAAATCGGATAACGAAAATTTTAACACTAAACAGTGTTAAACAATAAATCAGCAGAATTAAATCATCAACAGAGATAAATAAACAATTTATCAAATCGACTAAATCAATTTAAAACAATTGAAATTGTCACTTTAAAGCTATCAAAAATATTGATTGGCTGCCGTACACGCACACGTGTACGGCCTCGCCAATACAGCATAAAAGATCAATGCCTCACGACACCGAAGAAATATCAATTCAAAATTGCCAATTCTAGGTGGCTGCAGTACACACGTGTGCATTCGTACCCGTGTGCACTGCCCCGCCAACTCGTGTGCATAGATAAAGGTGCAACATGCAACTGCTATAAATACACAGAGGCAACATCACATAAACATACTGCAACATGAATACAAGTGCAGAAAGAAGACAGTGACACCCCAGAATCAAAGTAAACAAATGGTGGCAACTGTAGATCAGACTTGATGCCATCAAGTGATACAATGCATATACAACTAGACTCGACAATGTCCACAAATGAAACTCACTGACCATATGCAAACTCAAAATGGAAGTGAGACACCAAACCACAAACCAGCAACATACATAGTTAGTGCACCACAACAATGCAGACAGTATTCAAACTCGAAGAACCAGACCCAAACTACATACATGAAGATCAAATGAAACTACAAGCTACAGACTCATGTATAAAATGATCAAGGGTCAAACATGTGGATTATGGAACCAACTATGCAAGTGCAGACTACAATGATCACAATGCAACTAGAATTGTCTCGAAACAAGTGATTCAAGGAGACATGAAAAATCGATGTGCACAGGAAAATGTACACAGTGTAGTATATATATATGAAATCAGACTACACTATACATAGATGAGTTCAACTACATGTGAAGACATGCACCTGTAAATGAAACCAAAGCTTGCAAATACCAATAGACAATGCAGACGACAAAATGGTTGCATGTACATGAAGTACAGGGATGAAATAAACATATACACGAATCATAAAACGAATCGAGTCGAAACCAAAGCATCAACTCAACTCACAACCAAAAATATCAAGTGCCAATACCAGCCGCGTAAATAATTTACAAGCCAAAGTCAATTCGAACAATATCAAGAACCCATCATAAACAAATGCAGACAACAGCTACAAGAGAGCAACAGTGAATCAAGACTAGAGTATCAATACACATGAACACAGTGAGATACGACAATGCAAACACAATAGTGAAGCATGTACACAGTACAAACATGGAATGGGTATGCAACAAAGCCAATGAACAGACCAACCAAGATACAAGGAAGCATGTACATATGGTATGAAGAACATAAGGCTCAGTGGTGAAACAACATATGTAACCAGTATGGCCGAGTTTGAATACAAAATCAAAGATGCAACATTTCATACATGAAGCATGTACAAGATGCCAACATCCCACATGAAATGGAGTCGACAGTGTGGATGAAACAGTCAAACAAAACCAACAGAGAAACAAATACCAGCTATGGCAAATGGTGCAGCCTACAACACAAGTGAAACTCAACTCATAGGATCCATACATGTATATAAACAAACTTATTCACAGAGATACCTATACATAAGTGACAGTTTTATACTTTAAACATTTTAAGAAAAATAAGTTACTCACAGTATTCTCAAAAACATGGATCTAGCAGATTCAAACATAAATTTTTCAAACATCGAATCTTAAAAATAAAGATCATCTTCAAACATTTCAAGCCTGGGAATCAACTCGAAAACCAGAGGCAATTAAGCCAAGTTTCAGTTTCAACAAAGTAAGCAAAGCAAGTGATATTATTAGCATACAACAGCAACAGCAGGTCAGGCAGGTAAATTTCTTTGGTTTAAATCTGAGTTGATGTTTGAAATCAGTAATAAATCAAAGGTTTTAAAACATCAAACCAACAAAAGCACGCATATTTTCCAAAAGCAAGTTGATGTATTTTTTTTTTCCAAAAGCAAACATATTTTCAGCTAATATACTTGGATGTATTTGTAGAACTTGATCATGGTTTAGGTTAAACTATTTTTGTTCGAAATTCAAATCCTAACAGTGATTTATTAAAAAGAAAATTTTATTTTTTTGATTAAATCTTAACTCTGTAAACTGGAAACAGAAATCGAACACCAAAAATCGAAACCACAATAATCGCGAAATCATTCTACGTCGAAGGAACCACAAAACATTCGATACAATAGCAATCGATTTAAAATGGCAAACGTCGAAACCCCTAGCCATCAAATAAATTCGAACGGAGTCAAACTCAACAAAACCCAAGACACAAAACAGTGCGATAGAATTAGATGTGAGCGAAACGATTCACTCACCTTTTGCCACGAATTGGACGCGAGCGAGAAACGGAAGTCGAACGAAAGTTGATCGGCGAAGCCCTAGCTATTTGGAGACGATGCTGGAGAACGCGAACGAAGCTGAAGTCCTTAGCTTGAATCCCTCGCGAGTTGAAGCCGTAAAAATCGAAGATCGCCGAAACCCTAGTTTCCTCTCGTCGCCATTTCTTATTTGCTTTCGATTGTTTCGTTTCTTTTCGTTTTACTGAAGAGAAGGGGGGTGACGTGTTTTTAACAGAGATAAGGGGGAAGGATCGTGGGTGGTATGGGTATAGGGTATGGGCTGAACATTATATTTTGTACTAAAGGTATGGTAATTTTTTCTTTTAAAAATCTAATTTGTTTTGTCTAGATAATTTCTTTAATTTATTTTGTTTAAACTTGTTGTTAAAATTTTACTAGGTGTATTTATTCATTTCGTACAAATAAAATTCAATAAGAGAATTCCAATCGATTTACAGTTTAAATAAAATTTAACAACCATTTTACATTGCCAATTGACGAAGATTTTATCGTTATAAAATTTCCAACAATAAACAGCAAATTATCTGTCAACATAGATCGTTTACTGATGATTATAATTCGGGCAAAACCCCAGTTGTTACAGAAATGCAAATTGAATTCAATTAAATTTTATACGCGTTTTTACGCCGTATGTTCATAAAACAATTCCGATAAATACGAAAATTGAAATCCGGTAATAATTCAATATTACGGACCCAATGAAACTTGTTTCGTCAAATTCCGAGACTGTGCCTCGGAAGGTTATTTTTAAATTCAATTTAAACGATAATATTTCAAAACGGAACAAATCGCTTTCAAATTCAATTCTGAAGCTTCTATTACCTTCAATATTATCAATATGAATTTTCCAAGCCTTTAAATTATTTTTAACCGGCTTAAAATTGAAGATTCAAATTTTATTCAACTTTCAATAGATTAAATTCAAAAATTTAATCGCCAATTCCTTCTGATAATTTGAAATTCAAGTCAAATCATCATTCAAATATTTAAAATTAATTAAATATTTTCAATTTAAATTGTTCAAAATTCAGGGTCGTTACAAACTCCCCTCCTTAAAAACTTTTCGTCCACGAAAAGGAAAGGTTGTTAAAATTTCATCGATATTTATACTCTAGTCAATTTTTACTAAACTTAAAACTTATTACAAATAAATTAATATAGGATTCATTTCATTTGTTTAATCTCACTAGTTTTGTTTATCTTCTCTTTTGTTCATTGATTTTCAAAAATCAAAACCCAAAAGTCTTTTACCAAATTTCTCAATTTATAACTCAGATTCGAACTTTAAAATTCGTCATGTTAGAGATTTATATAATATATCTCTTCCAAAGCTGTGAATTTTCAAAACATTGCAAAAATCCTCTTCCTTAGTTTATTAGGTAGGAATTTTTGAAATTTTAATTTCAAACTATTGATTTGCTATTTAAAGTTTGAAAATACTTGCTAACTCAAAATTTAACAAGTCCATCTTCGTTCTCACAGACATTAGACATACGCTGGCCAGGCGCAGATCTAAAAATCTCCAAGTACTAAATATACTTGCTTCAATTCCCAGTGAAAATACTTTTAAAAATTCTTTTAAAAATGGATATGGAAAGCACGTTCCCCCATGGATTACAGTTCCACCCGGCGGTTACGCTACTATCCCAGTAGAGTCGCTTGTGGCTGTAGATTTCACATCTCTTAAATTTCGCCATGGTTGTCGCCATAGATTGCAGTACACACGGCGGTTACGCTACTATCCCAGTAGAATCGCTCGTGTCTGTAGGCATCACGCCCCTCAAATTTTGCCTGGCATTAGATTGCAGTTTACCCGGCGGTTACGCCACTATCCCAGTGGAATCGCTTGTAACTGTGGGCATCTCACCCCTCAAATTACGCTAATCATCAATCAATCTAATCTCATCGCGATGATTTATCGCGATGGATTTCCGATTCAAATAGTCACTCTGACTAAATGGAAATTCTACGTAGCTACGAATTTCAAATGGACACTCTTCGAGAGTTCCAAAACCTTCTCAAATAATAAATGGAAGGTACTTTTCCATATCCTCAGTTTAGAAAACATAATATCATATATGTAGTACTTTCATTTCACATTTCGTACATATAACATCTATGTAAACATACATAAGATTTCCATAACAATGTCTTTCTAAACTAACGGTTTCAAATTCACCGCATTCATATATATAAGTTCTAAAAACTTACATATTCCATATTCATAACAAAATAGAGGATTTCAAAATTTCCCTCTAAGTCGATTTGGAAATTTAAGGTTATCTCAAACCTAATTCATATTCATAATTCCATTCATTATCGACTTTCACATTCAATTTGGATTTCACGCTTACATCGTCAATTCTCAACACAGAATTGATGTCTATCGATATATAACCTCTGAGCTCGTACGTCTCAAAGAAGGGTGTTAAGCTAAGAGAATAAATTCTCCGCCACCAACAGATATATATTTAATAGAGATCAATTGCTATGTCATCAATTCACAATGTTAGACATACAATCCAAATCATCATCTGAAATTCAAAGCTCAACTTATATTGTCTTTGATGTCGAAGTTAAACTCAATTTTAACTCAACGATTCAATCTTTTTTGAAAAATTCCAAATTGAACAAATTGTTCAAATTCTCATTTAACTTTTCAACTTCGACTTCAAAAATGAATTTCAAATCATTTATCCCTTACGAAATATATTCACAACATTTCATCTTTGGAAAAACATTTCCATACTTATTTAAAAATAAGTAATTCACAAATCCATTTATTTTCAACATTTGAAAATATTCGATATACTTAAATCAAAATTAAGTATATATTTCATCTTTAAGGAAATCATTCTCTTTCACATATTCATTTGAGTCAAAACGAATGTTACGTAAAACATCGTTACGACAACTCAAAATCACTAGTATAGGGATTCGAAATTTAGATAGATATATAAATCCCAATACTACACAAAACATTTCCTTTCGAAAATCATTTACTATAACAACAGTATTATAGTCCACCATTTCCTTATATTCGAAAACGTCTATTTCAACAATGAATGTTGAAATCTATGGTTTCGATATTCAATGCCTTTGAAAACATCTTTTTTAAAACAATTAACTTCGTTTTAAAATATCACTTTCCCAAAACATGTCCATTTTATTCAATAATATACTCACGGTCCAAAATTGTGAATATACTACTTTTAACAAACTATAAAGATTTTACTTATCAAAATAAGTCAGTTTCGAATTTATAAACAACGTTTATAAATTCTATTCCTATTCATAAAGACTTCAATTTATAAAAATTGCTTTATTAACCATTCCTTTATAACTCAATTTTATATCGAATTTTAATTTATAAGTGAATTACTTATAAATTCTTTTATTTCGCAACTTCGATTCATTTTATAACTTCACAATTTTAATTCTGTAATTTCCATTCACTTATGAAATCCATTAAATATTTCACTTTTAACACTTATACAATTCCAATATCTTATTAACACTTTCAAATCTTCAATTTAAGCCGTTTATAATAATTCAAAATTTCCAATTTAAACTATTATATAAATTTATCACTTTTCCATCTCCCAAAATAATCAACTAGTTCTTTAGTAAATCATTCATCGACTTGGTTTCCAATTTTTTTTAATCACATTTGATTCATTCACATTGGATTTTACTAACATTCATTCATATTCAATTAGTTCACATTCACTAATTTATATTCAAGTTAGTTTGCTTTCAATTCAAATAAAATTTGATTCTAGTTAAATTTACTTATCTTTCAATTTGAATTCAATTTACTTAGCTTTCCAATTCCATTAATTCAATTTCATTAATACTTAATGAATTCTATAAAATCAACTAGCAACCAATGCACATTCGACTTAACCAAATTTATTTACTTTGCTTACATTCAATTTGGTTCAACACATTCAATTTCAGTTGGTTTATATTCTAATTCAGATTAAATTTTTATACTCACCATATTCACTAATTCACTTTTACAATTAAAGTTGAATTTCCTTTCTATAATTTAAATTCATATTCATTACATCACTTTATCAATTCATTTTGATATCAAATTCAATTTGATTCAATATTACTTAAGCTATGTTTCATTTATCTTCACTTGCATTTATTTTCACCATACAACTTAAGTTCGCCTCAAATTTATTTGAAATTCTATTTTATTTAACTTTTACTTAGATTTCATTTCTCAAATCATTTTATTTAACTTTTGCTAAAGTCAAATTCATATCACATCTCAGAATTTAGATTTTGTTTCATTTAACAAAACTGTTCAAACATTTTAACAATTGGTTTAATTCATACAGTTAAGGCACAAGTAAATTTTCTCCCCAAAACACAATTTCATTAAGATATTTCTTCCAAATCTTACCATAACATTCACGTACAAACTATACATAGCTTAAAGCTTTCATAATACATACTTAGAAGTTTTTAGATTACAAAAGATAGTATTACAAAATATATTGATCGCTTCAAATATATTAATTGGTTTAAGATTCAGACTCATAGAGGACTATCGTCTTCCCGTCTGGTAGTACTCATCTGTTCCGAACTTTCATCTTCGGTTCGCACTATTTCAGGTTGGATTAAAGGAGGATTGACGCATTCAAAGTCAACGTGTCCCCAGTTCCTACAGTTCCCGCAAAAATACGTGGCGTTCCCATCCTTATCTATCAGTTTTACACTTTTCGCTCTAGCCGGACGGGCTATAGCTTGCTTTCCACGCTGCCTTTCGGTGCAGTTTCTGGCTATATGTCCATTCTGGCGACAATGATAGCAGACTGTCAATCTATCGACAGGTAAATCTAGTGCACTCTTCTTCCTTTTCACTTTAGGTCAATGACTAAGAAAATGTCCTTTTTCTTGACATTTAAAACACACTATCTCAGGACGAGCGAAACGGTCATTCACATTCCTTTTCTTTCTCTTCTCTCGACACGTAACGGCGAAATGTCCTTTTTTATGACATCAATAACAAGTAACATCATCATAGGGACCAGGTCCTTGCCTTTCATTGAATTTCCTTTCGATTTCCGCACGTGTCAATTGTGCTTCTCTACGGGCAATTGCTCTTTGTTCACGACGTGCTGCTTTTTGTGCTTCGGTTTTTGCCATTTTAATTAACAAGATGTTTCGAAGTTTCCTATTAAAATTGACAATTCCATTAGAAAAGGTTGGATTATTCAATCATTTACCTAAGACAAATTTGTAAATTTACATTATCCTGACATATAGGATTATCATTCATATTAGGTAATCACTTGCCCCTTTTTGTTTAATTTTTCATCACAGCAATTTGTCTAATCAATTTCAATTTATTTAACTTCCTTTGTTAAACTTCAAATCGTATATTTATTAACACTAATTCAATTTAATTAACTTTTCTTAAGTTAAAAATTTTCATTTCAAAAACAATTTTATACTTCTTTGGATTAGAAAACGTTTCCTTTTAAAGTGTTTCTAGTAACTATTCATATTAAACATCATAAACTAAGCTTTGTGTAAACCAAAGCTCTGATACCACTCTGTAACATTCCCCCTTTTGACCGCCTCCAGTCGGTAATTAAACCAACTTGAAACGTTCAAAAAGACGAATTGTTATTTAGTTTATAAGGTTTAAACAGAATCAGCCACAGAAACACAGATAATAACAATCAATTAAAACAAATGAATCTTTATTACATTACTATAAATCTTTTTATATACATCAGAGTTTATACAATTTAATACTGATACAGCGGAATATCTTAAAATACAATTTTCTCGAAATAAATGATTCTTTACTCTCTCTCTAACTTCGCTGCTCGAAAATCTTCAAGCTGTAAAAATACTCGGTCTGACCCGAGTATTATATTCAAAAGAAAATAATACACAGGTCAGTCTAATTCAAACCAGTTTATTAGTGCATATAAGCAGTAATAATTTAAATAGACGACAGTCACAATAATTCCCGTCTATCCAATCCTTTTAACAAAGAAATCGGATAACGAAAATTTTAACACTAAACAGTGTTAAACAATAAATCAGCAGATTTAAATCATCAACAGAGATAAATAAACAATTTATCAAATCGACTAAATCAATTTAAAACAATTGAAATTGTCACTTTAAAGCTATCAAAAATATTGATTGGCTGCCGTACACGCACACGTGTACGGCCTCGCCAATACAGCATAAAAGATCAATGCCTCACGACACCGAAGAAATATCAATTCAAAACTGCCAATTCTAGGTGGCTGCAGTACACACGTGTGCATTCGTACCCGTGTGCACTGCCCCGCCAACTCGTGTGCATAGATAAAGGTGCAACATGCAACTGCTACAAATACACAGAGGCAACATCACATAAACATACTGCAACATGAATACAAGTGCAGAAAGAAGACAGTGACACCCCAGAATCAAAGTAAACAAATGGTGGCAACTGTAGATCAGACTTGATGCCATCAAGTGATACAATGCATATACAACTAGACTCGACAATGTCCACAAATGAAACTCACTGACCATATGCAAACTCAAAATGGAAGTGAGACACCAAACCACAAACCAGCAACATACATAGTTAGTGCACCACAACAATGCAGACAGTATTCAAACTCGAAGAACCAGACCCAAACTACATACATGAAGATCAAATGAAACTGCAAGCTACAGACTCATGTATAAAATGATCAAGGGTCAAACATGTGGATTATGGAACCAACTATGCAAGTGCAGACTACAATGATCACAATGCAACTAGAATTGTCTCGAAACAAGTGATTCAAGGAGACATGAAAAATCGATGTGCACAGGAAAATGTACACAGTGTAGTATATATATATGAAATCAGACTACACTATACATAGATGAGTTCAACTACATGTGAAGACATGCACCTGTAAATGAAACCAAAGCTTGCAAATACCAATAGACAATGCAGACGACAAAATGGTTGCATGTACATGAAGTACAGGGATGAAATAAACATATACACGAATCATAAAACGAATCGAGTCGAAACCAAAGCATCAACTCAACTCACAACCAAAAATATCAAGTGCCAATACCAGCCGCGTAAATAATTTACAAGCCAAAGTCAATTCGAACAATATCAAGAACCCATCATAAACAAATGCAGACAACAGCTACAAGAGAGCAACAGTGAATCAAGACTAGAGTATCAATACACATGAACACAGTGAGATACGACAATGCAAACACAATAGTGAAGCATGTACACAGTACAAACATGGAATGGGTATGCAACAAAGCCAATGAACAGACCAACCAAGATACAAGGAAGCATGTACATATGGTATGAAGAACATAAGGCTCAGTGGTGAAACAACATATGTAACCAGTATGGCCGAGTTTGAATACAAAATCAAAGATGCAACATTTCATACATGAAGCATGTACAAGATGCCAACATCCCACATGAAATGGAGTCGACAGTGTGGATGAAACAGTCAAACAAAACCAATAGAGAAACAAATACCAGCTATGGCAAATGGTGCAGCCTACAACACAAGTGAAACTCAACTCACAGAATCCATACGTGTATATAAACAAACTTATTCACAGAGATACCTATACATAAGTGACAGTTTTATACTTTAAACATTTTAAGAAAAATAAGTTACTCACAGTATTCTCAAAAACATGGATCTAGCGGATTCAAACATAAATTTTTCAAACATCGAATCTTAAAAATAAAGATCATCTTCAAACATTTCAAGCCTGGGAATCAACTCGAAAACCAGAGGCAATTAAGCCAAGTTTCAGTTTCAACAAAGTAAGCAAAGCAAGTGATATTATTAGCGTACAACAGCAACAGCAGGTCAGGCAGGTAAATTTCTTTGGTTTAAATCTGAGTTGATGTTTGAAATCAGTAATAAATCAAAGGTTTTAAAACATCAAACCAACAAAAGCACGCATATTTTCCAAAAGCAAGTTGATGTATTTTTTTTTTCCAAAAGCAAACATATTTTCAGCTAATATACTTGGATGTATTTGTAGAACTTGATCATGGTTTAGGTTAAACTATTTTTGTTCGAAATTCAAATCCTAACAGTGATTTATTAAAAAGAAAATTTTATTTTTTTGATTAAATCTTAACTCTGTAAACTGGAAACAGAAATCGAACACCAAAAATCGAAACCACAATAATCGCGAAATTATTCTACGTCGAAGGAACCACAAAACATTCGATACAATAGCAATCGATTTAAAATGGCAAACGTCGAAACCCCTAGCCATCAAATAAATTCGAACGGAGTCGAACTCAACAAAACCCAAGACATAAAACAGTGCGATAGAATTAGATGTGAGCGAAACGATTCACTCACCTTTTGCCACGAATTGGACGCGAGCGAGAAACGGAAGTCGAACGAAAGTTGATCGGCGAAGCCCTAGCTATTTGGAGACGATGCTGGAGAACGCGAACGAAGCTGAAGTCCTTAGCTTGAATCCCTCGCGAGTTGAAGCCGTAAAAATCGAAGATCGCCGAAACCCTAGTTTCCTCTCGTCGCCATTTCTTATTTGCTTTCGATTGTTTCGTTTCTTTTCGTTTTACTGAAGAGAAGGGGGGGGCGACGTGTTTTTAACAGAGATAAGGGGGAAGGATTGTGGGTGGTATGGGTATAGGGTATGGGCTGAACATTATATTTTGTACTAAAGGTATGGTAATTTTTTCTTTTAAAAATCTAATTTGTTTTGTCTAGATAATTTCTTTAATTTATTTTGTTTAAACTTGTTGTTAAAATTTTACTAGGTGTATTTATTCATTTCGTACAAATAAAATTCAATAAGAGAATTCCAATCGATTTACAGTTTAAATAAAATTTAACAACCATTTTACATTGCCAATTGACGAAGATTTTATCGTTATAAAATTTCCAACAATAAACAGCAAATTATCTGTCAACATAGATCGTTTACTGATGATTATAATTCGGGCAAAACCCCAGTTGTTACAGAAATGCAAATTGAATTCAATTAAATTTTATACGCGTTTATACGCCGTATGTTCATAAAACAATTCCGATAAATACGAAAATTGAAATCCGGTAATAATTCAATATTACGGACCCAATGAAACTTGTTTCGTCAAATTCCGAGACTGTGCCTCGGAAGGTTATTTTTAAATTCAATTTAAACGATAATATTTCAAAACGGAACAAATCGCTTTCAAATTCAATTCTGAAGCTTCTATTACCTTCAGTATTATCAATATGAATTTTCCAAGCCTTTAAATTATTTTTAACCGGCTTAAAATTGAAGATTCAAATTTTATTCAACTTTCAATAGATTAAATTCAAAAATTTAATCGCCAATTCCTTCTGATAATTTGAAATTCAAGTCAAATCATCATTCAAATATTTAAAATTAATTAAATATTTTCAATTTAAATTGTTCAAAATTCAGGGTCGTTACATATTATTAGTCAGCCCATGAAAACTAATAGGCTAATATTAACCCTAGAAACTATAACTGAGACATATAGTCAAAATGAATGGGGATGGGTAATCCAGAATTGATTTACTTGTTTTGCATATCATCATAATATTTTGAACTGTTATGTTTTAACCATTGAGGATGCAAGAGCACAGTATATGGTTTTATAAAGGTTTTAGGATACTAGTGAGGGGAAAACCCATTACGCTAAGCGGCGTGGTCTCACTAGATATCTAAATGGTTTGAGATGGTAGATTATTATTCACACCAGGCTCTATGTCTGACTCGAAGTTTATGTTTTCCCCTTAAACTCTCAGGTACTCAATTGATTTTGAGTAATTTGAGAGTTGAGGTTTTCAGGTACCTCTTTAGATGAATAAGCTTCCGGAGACGTGCAGAAGGCATGATAGCTACTTAGAGTTCTCTTTTATTTTTGATTCCGTTGTGTTGTTGTTGTAAAGGCAAAGTTGTTTAATTGCCTTTTATATACTCTGATCGTTCAAGAAGGCATCTTCATATGTCGCTCTTGGCATATTTTTTAATAAGTACATTTTCTCTGAACGTGGTTCTCGAATTGGGATTATGTAACGAATATTAAATGCTTTGAAATGGAATGAGAAAATTGTTTATTGATTTTTAAAATTTTCCATATCCATGTGTTTCTGTCATATCAATGTATCTAACATTACCGTACTTGGTCGCCAAGGATTAATAACTATGGATGACTGCAGCATTAGTAGCCATTAGTTTTGGGCCTCCAAGTAGGGGATGTTACAAGTTGGTATCGGAAGATATGTTTATGAAACTTAAAAGGAATTTAAACCTAAAAGATTTTCAAACATAATCCAATGAATCAGAAAATAAGATTGGGGTTTGGGTTAACGCTATAGTAACGACTTGTATTTTATATATAGATATATATAAGTATGCATTCCCCTCTCTCTTAGACCGTTCTTCTGTATCTTACTAAGGCTCGTATGCAGATTTACGATAAAGAGGAAATGGAAACATGAAACAGAAGTGGAAATCTCAGTGGAGGAAGCACCACAACCAACAGAAATGCTCGACCCACCAAGAGGAACCCGGGTCGACAGGCTAATGCTAACCAAAATTCTAAGGCTAACGTGGGTGTTGGAAATCCACCAGTGGATATGGAGGCGTTGCATCAGTTCTTCGTCAATATGATGCAAGCAGGAGTTGCCGCTGGAGTTTTGGAGGAGCCAATCCTATGGCTCCAACTGGAAATAATTATGCTAAGCTGAGCAGAGATTACACCAGTCTTGGTGGGAAGTCGTTTATGGAAACAGAGGATGCTATAGAAGTTGAGTATTAGCTGTTACATTGCGAGAGAATCTTTGCTGATTTAGGTTTGGATGATGCGCAGAAAAGGAGGCTGGCCTCTAGGCAGTTGCAAGGGGCAGCACTTCATTGGTGGAATAGTGTTACTGCCGGGGTTCCGAAGGAGGAGTTGACTTGGGTAGATTTTAGAGGGAGATTTAAACAGATGTTTTCATCTGAAGTTGCTAAATCAGCATTGTTGAGAAATTTTATGGATTTGGTGCAGAGAGAGATGTCGGTAATCGAGTATGCTACTAAGTTTGATGAGCTGTCCCGATATGGACATGCTACTATAGACACTGACATCAGAAGAAATGAGAGATTTATTCGGGGATTGAGACCTGAGCTTGCTAGGGCGACCTTGACACATATCCGTGATCCTTGTAGTGTGGTTGTGGAGATGGAAATCCGCCATGAAGAGATGCTTGCTGTTTGTGCTAGAGAGAAGCCAGTTGAAACCATTGTTTTCGGGGAAAGAAGAGAATGTTCTTTGAGAAGAAGGGAGCCCAGAAGGGGGAGGCTGCCAAGAAGGCAAAGGCTGATTTAGTTTGTTTCAAGTGTGATAAGAAGGGTTATTATACTCATGAGTGCCGGTCAGGCAAGGGAAAGAAGGTCGCAGATAAGAAGAATGTGAAGTGCTTTAACTGTGACCAAGTTGGGCATTATAAGAACCAGTGTCCAGAGCCAGTCAGGGCGGACAAGGGAAATGTTTTTGCTGTTGGACCATCGTCTGCTAGGCCAACTGCAGCTGAAAAGGGGAAGACTATGATGGAAGATACGTTTTTGATTCAGAATATACCAGTTAGGATATTATTTGATACCGGTGCATCTGTTTGTCGACAAAATTTCTATCGGTTTAGAAATTTGCCAAAAAAATTCAAATTAAAATATAACTGCAAGCGCACGGCATACACTTGTAGTACGTGGTGAATACGGGTCGATCCGCAGGGAATTAATGATTAAAAAAATCTATTCAATCAAATTAAACCAAAGTCGAGCGAAAGTTAAGCTAGAGAATTAGAGAATTAACTAACTAACTAAAAGAAAAGAGAAGCAAATATAAGAATTAAGTGACAATTTAGAGAATAAATCCACTATCTAGATCATGTAGTTCAACACATATGAAATCATAATCTCTCTTTTATGGTCATTAGTGCTTTAATTGATGTGCTTATCATAAGTATGGCATATTTGTGCTATTGATTAGCCAACATAAGCCATCAAACTATACCACACCCCTTAAACCACTTACTAACTTTCATGAAATTTGACAATGAAATCTATTTTAAGTATGGCCTATTAACTATTGATTAGAAATATTGACCACCAAATTTTAATTTCAAATCACTTTCTTATGCCATAATCATATTTTGATGAAGAGGAATCTGTGTTAGTGATTGTTTAAGTATAGCCTATTTGGTGTCAACAATATAGACTATCAAATTCAAGGCAAAAACAATAATTAAACCACTTCAATCATTCTTCATTAAGCACAAAAAGGAGCATGAATTAACAAATATTTGAAGCTACATAATTAGAGAGCTTCATTACCCCTAAATTGAAGGGGTTTAGCCTCTCATATTTGTCATTTGATTAACAAATGTAGCTAGCAACATGAAAGCAAAACGAAAGGAAAATGGAAGCTAATGGAAAAGAGAAGCTAATTAACAAGAATTAAAACTAACTACTTTGCATGAATGTAAATCTACACTACAACATGAAAGGAAATAAACAAGAAAGGGAAAAGATCATATATTAAATTGTAAAAAAAAATTACATGAAAATAAAAATGGCTAAGTAGCCATGAAAAGAGAAAGAGAAGAGCTTATTTATTTGTGAGCCTAAACTAAACTAAAGAGAGACTAAGGGAGAGGGATTACATGAAACATAAGGGGTCTTTATACATGGATGAAACCCTAATTCATATTTTTGGGGAATGCCCAAATTGCCATTGAGGTAGTGTGGTGGCCAAGTAATTATTAACATCCACTAATCCTTATTTAAGTGTACATGAAGCCACTAATTCCATAAGCATGTGTATTAGCTTCTAATTTGTACATTAAGGTAGGTGGGTAGGTGGGGTCCTCCATTATCATGAATTATTTTCATCTTCATTTCTTTATCTTCACTCTTGTGCATGCATACATCTTCATGAAACCACTTGTATATGAAGCCAAATTCCTATAAAATAATATAGAAATTTCCAATTAAATTTTCTCAAATTAATATATGCACAAAAACGACCATTTTGCCCTTGGATGAAGATGAATATGTGACGATTTGAAAATAATATGAATTTTGGTTTAAACAAGTTAAAATTCCCGATATGATCGTTTATTTAATTTAAATAGAATAAATATGGTGGTAAAAATATACACATTTACGTGCACATCAAATACCCCCACACTTATCTTTTTATTCGTCCTCGAATAAAGAAAAACTAAGATAAATCTGTTTTCGTAGGGAGCACGATTGCATTAAGCGTATGCAATAAGCCGTTAAACCTCTGGGTGTCCCTAGTAGGACGAGTGTTGTCTCGTGAGGGTTTTCAGCGGATACTACCCACAAAATCCAAATGCAGGATGAAAATATTTACAAAATGCACTATTTATTTACAAAGATGTGAATGCAAGTTTTTGAAAATATTTACAAATGAAGGATTTACTTTTTAAATTAACACGAATAAGTTAAATATAGGTTTTGGTCATTATCTTGAAAGTTTAAGTCATTTACTCGTCAAAATTTCCAACAAAAACGAAGTTATCATAACAAATAGACGATTGTTTAACTCGTTGTTTCAGTTGATAACAAAGTGTAACCATGAAATAGATCTTTAGTCGATTATCAAAGTGGTATTTTTATTTCTTTTCAATAACAATTCAAATCAAATAAGTTAAAATAGTGCTTGGATTTCATTTGCTTGCTCTCTCTAATTTTTTTTTGAAAATTTTGTTGATATTAACAATATTTACATATGCCTAACTCAGATAAACTGAGGCTAGATATATTACCCATGCACTGCCTTGCGAACTGATGTAAGGGGAATACAGAGCATGGCGAGTGAACACACAAGTGTGAACACTTATTGACTATAGGCGTTATTAGTAAAAGAATTTTTTATATACTTACACCTAACTCAGATAAACCGAGGCCAGATATACCGATCATGCACTGCCTTTCGGGCTTACGTGAGAAGGGTACAGAGCATGGCGAGTGAACACACAAGTGTGAACACATGACTCTAGGTGTTTATTAAAAATTATACATATATACAAGAATTTTTTTTATTTTGTTTTTTTCCTTCTTTTTGTTTGTTTTTTTTTGTAGAGAGAGAGTTTCGCAAAATCATCTTAGCACCTTTAACTTAGAAGATAAAAAAAACGTTATATCCTTTACTTTAAATCAACCACTTTTTAAAACGAAGATTTTCAATTAGGATATATTTCATATTTATCAGGTATGACTCTTCCTATATACTAGTTAAACCATTTTTATTTGTAATCAAACTTCATTTTTGTTTTTGTTAAGACAAATAAAATTTCAAAAATTTCAATTTAATAAACCAAAACCATGTATTTATCCTATAGTGTTTCTTTAAAAATAAATCAAAATGCTTTTAATTTATTTTTTAAAATTTTGGAAAGAAAATAAAAATAGAAATAAATAAACCATGAAAAATTAAAAATGATGATGAGTCTCCCCCCACACTTGATTTTGACTGTGTCCCCACAGTCAACCCAAGTGGAAGGAGAAAAATAAAAATGAAAACATGACCTTTATTTAAATGAAAATTAACGGTATTTACACGAGATCAGAAAGTATATCGTCAAAAAGTAAATGAAACGGTCTTCCAAAAACCGATTCATTTGTCTCGTCAAGTATGCGAGACACAGCTTAAGCTCGGAAAACCAAACCATAAATGATTTCAAAGTTGAATGTTGATTTGGGAAAACGAATGTCGTTTTATTAAAAATCTTATGAGTTGTTTCCTTTTCGATGATTTTTAGGGTCGATAAAACAATCGATTGAAATTCACGTTCATTTTCACCAATTTGAAATTCAAGCTAATCATTGAAAACTTCTTCAAAATTATTGATTTCAAAATAAAAGTGGTGATTTAAATCTTCCCCGTCAGAATTTAACAACTCGGCATCCAAAAGTCAAAAAAGTTCGTGTTCATTAAATTCGTCTTCCTTTGTTGGATTATCAACAACTTCATTGTGTATCTCAAGTTCAAAATCCAAAGTTGTTGTATTCAAATTTTCGAAATCAAGAAAAGGAAGATCGAATTTTAAATTTGGTTCCACACCCTCAAAAGAATTGAAATCCAACTCAATTACCGTGTTTTCAACAACTTCATTAAGATTATTATTTTCAATTTCAAAAGTTGTTATTTGAAAACCATCGATTTGGGTAAAAGATGGATTATTACTTAACTCGTCACACGTTGGGATTTGGTTTTGTTGTTCACGTTGTTTCATATAAGTTCCAAACAATGAATCCATGTATTCATCGTAAATCTCATCCATTTGCTCAACAAAATCCAACTTATAATTATTAGCTTGAGGATTTTCGATTTGGATTTGTTGAGAACAAAAATTTTCACTTGCATCATAGTCGAGATTATTCCCATTGCCAAAATTATTTGAAAAGTGGATCACATTTTCGTTTTGATTTTGAAATTCATTTTGGAGTTAAAAATTGAATTGGCATGGGTTATACTCGAAATCGTTTGAATTTTAAAGTGAATTCAAATTTTGATTATTTTGAAAACTTTGATTTGAATCATTGCCCAAATATGAATTACACAAATCATTTATCATTTGATTTTGTTGTGTAGAGTTTTCAAGCAAAGACGAAATGTTATTTTCAAGATTTGAGGGTTGCTCGTTATTTTGAAAACTTTGTTGTGCAAAATCCGAGTTGTTTGAACAATAGTTGTTGTTAAAATATCCATACGAATTTGGAGTAAAATTATATGGATTATATTGGTTTTCACAACTATCATAAAATTCATCTGAATATGGAAATTCGAACATTTTCAAGAATATTTTTGTTTTTTTTTCTTTTTTTTATATAAAGGAAAAAAATATTTACAAATAAAATTTATTTCTCAAAGGGGAAATTGATTTTCGTTTTTTCAAAAAAAAAATTCTTTGTTTTTGAAATGGTTTTATAATTTTTCTGGATTTTGGTTTTTTCTAAATTTTTTTTGGATTTTTGAAATTTCAAAGAAAAAGGATTGAAAATTTTCAAAGGAAAAGGGATATTTACAATTTTCTTTAGTTTTGGATTTCGAATTTTTTTTAAATATGCATGAATTAATGCAACTAAATGAATGCAAGGGCTAATTACAAATGATTTATCCTAAGTTAACTCAAAATTGTATAATCACACTTTGTCTTAATTCAACAAGATAGTTCTCAGCCAGGTAATGGGCAGGGTTTATCGGTGCACCACCAATCACCTTAGCAATGCAGCCGAAGGTTTAAGTACCTTCAGAGGAACAACCACTATAATATTTATGAATCGCCGTAATTTTTTTAAAGGGTTATTACTTTGCCATAGCTTAGACACCAAGAAATTAAATTGTCGAAAGAGGACAAATTGTCAATATACAATTAAAAGTTATCGATGTCTAATCTTTATTATTAATCAAAATCTAGGATGAAATGCAAAGCAGAAAATAAACGTGTATTAACAATGCAACTACAAATGAATTTTGTTTTTGGTTTTGGTTTTTTTTTGGATATTTTTTTTAAATGCAAGCAAACAACAATGCAAGACAAATAAAAACAATAGATAAGGGTTAAAGCAGCAATTTTTTTTATAAGCAAGCGGAGCAGTTATTATTATTATTATTTTTTGGCAAGCTTAGCAGTGCAACCGTTCTTCTTCTGTTTTTGCAACCTGAAAGATAAAACACAGATATATACATATATATATATATACACAGATTATATATATATATATATATATATATATATATATCAAAGAAGAAAGTAAGAAAAATGAAAACAGAAAAGAAATGAACCTAAAACAAAACGAATTAAACTATACAAAAGAAAACAATATTAAATCTAACTTGTTTGTTTGTTTGTTTTTTTTAGGAAGAAGTAAAATAAATTAAAATGAAACAACTTGGGATTTTTTTATTAAGAAATAAAACAAACAAAACTAAAAAAAACTTTTTTTTAGGGAGAGACTCTTTGTTTTTTTTTGAAAAGGAAACTTAAAAGTGAAGTTTTACTTAAAAAAATAAAAAAATAAATTTTTTTAGGATGCACTATAAACAAGTTAGACCAAACAAATTAAACTAAACATGGCAAACAAAAGAAAACATGTTTTTTTATCTTTTAAAAAAGACACTAAAACTTCTAGACAACACACCCTAGCCTACTTAAGATTACGACTTTTTTTTTTGGAAACTAAACAAAAGCTTTAACACAAAAAGAAAAATGAGCCATAAAAAAAACTAAAGATAAACAGCCCGACCCACTGACACAGTCAAAATGAATTCAAAAAATAAAAAAAAAACAGAGGCCGCTGTTTTTACATATTTGCTTGCTCTCGTAATCCAAATTTTCCCCAAATGAATTTCAAACAAAACAAAACTCAAATATTTTTCATGAATTTGTTTTTGGGATTGTAGATAGATGTTCGGTCGCGTATAGTTGCTCGCGATGCATGGTCCTGGTTTCCGTGGGTTTCGTGTTGGCGACAGCAGATTGGAGGAGTTTTGGAAGGTGAGTCGTGATTTTGGGGTGTGACGATATAGAGGAAGGTGAGGATTTGGGGATCTGGTTTGATTGCTTGAGTAGATGGAAGCGGTTTCGTGGTGGTGAATTAAAGCGCGTGGTGGTTGCGGCTGTGGTTGCCGATTGTAGAGTTAGAAGTCGTGATGTATCAAACGATTTTAGGGATTCGTGATTCTTGGACTGGTGGCGAATGATTGCAGTGATTTGGGGCTTTCGAAGGAGGGCTGGTGGTCGCGTGGGAATTCACAGTGGTTTAAGGTGGAGGAAATGCAGTATACAGTAGCAAGAAAATGGTGGATGGACAGTAGCTGTTTAAACCGTATAGCGGTTGTGTGCAGGAGTTTGGATGATCAGGGTAGGGGCGTGATGGGGGGAAGTCAGAGGAGGACTGTAGCAGCAGCAAGGTATGTAGTTGTTGTTGACCTGAAATGTGTTTGCTGTGTTGTAGTGTTGCGTGACTGAGTGGTATGTCAGATATAGGCAGAGAATGATGGTAGTAATTTGAGGAAGTTGATGTGGGTTAATTGGCAGGAGAATGAAGTGGTGACTACTGTTGTTGTTTTTTTCTTTATTATGAAGGCAAGTCGATGAGATTGGAAGTGTGGCAGATTGTAGTATGTTCAAGGAGATGAAAGATGGAGATGGCAGAGAACTGCTGCAGAGTGGTATGTTGGTCTTGGTTGTTGTCACTGTGGAGGAATGGTGAGGTTGCAGGCAGTAAAGCAAATGTTGTGGCTGTTGGTTATGTGGTGAGGAGCTGATGCAGGGATTATTTTCGACAAGTTTGTTAAGAGGTGATGAAACGTGGAAGAGGTTGAATGGATGGTGATGTCAGTTTGTGTTTGACCACTGTCCAACTAGCACAATTTTGAGATGTGTAAAGCCAAACGCAGCAGTGTGTAGGGGAGATGTTTGAGGTGGCAGAGTGAAGTATGTCAGGTGGTTGACGTGCATAGTGCACAGCAATGTGGTTGGCGATTTGGGGAGGTAGGTTATTTCAGGTTGTGACTTGGTATGTCAGTGGCAATTTTGAGGGGTTGAGGTTGTTGATGACTGACACAGACAATGATGTGCAGTTTTGGTTAGGTACGGGGTTGAAATGTTGTAGGGTGTAGTTGTAAGATGGTTAATGGTGTGATGATGGTAAGTGAAGTTTGAAGTTCAGGTGGTAACTTTGAAGTATGAAATGCAGTTGTTTTGATGGTCAGGTGGCAGCACAGTAGATGTGTGAAGTTCTGGAAGTGTTGGTCAGTAGATGAAGGAATTTGTGATGGCAGCAGAAGTTGATTTTGGTGAAGTGAGTTGCAGTTTTGTGGTTTTTGGTTTTTCAGTTGATATGTGCAAGTGTGAAGGGATGGTGGAAGAACTGATGAGCAGTGATATGGAGATGTTGAAGTGTTTGGCTGGCAGTTTGTTATTGATGTTTGCTTGGGGATATGGCAGAAGATGGAATGGCTGCTGTTTGAGAAATGAAGTATGGGTTGTTTGTGGGTTGCAGAGGGGAGGAATATCACTGGCAGGCAGTAGTGTGTGTTAGAGGAGGGGATGGCAGAACTGTGTGCACAGTGCACAGTTTGACAAAGAGAATAACAAAGCAAAATGTATGTACAATGTAAACTGTAAATTGCAATGAAATAAAAAAAATTCAAATGAAATTGTGTTGTTGTTTGTTATTTTTTTTTTAAATATGAAATGCAAATAGAAAAACTAGAACATGCACACAACAAATTGAAGACAAAAATAAAACAACAAACAAACACACATTTTTTTTAAATGCAAGACACACAAAAAAAATCAAACAAAAATAATTCGAAGAATAGAAAATCAAAATCAAAACAAATCCCCGGCAACAGCGCCAAAAACTTATTCGTCGACAAAATTTCTATCGGTTTAGAAATTTGCCAAAAAATTTCAAATTAAAATATAACCGCAAGCGCACGGCGTACACTTGTAGTACGTGGCGAATACGGGTCGATCCGCAGGGAATTGATGATTAAAAAAATCTATTCAATCAAATTAAACCAAAGTCGAGTGAAAGTTAAGCTAGAGAATTAGAGAATTAACTAACTAGCTAAAAGAAAAGAGAAGCAAATATAAAAGTTAAGTGACAATTTAGAGAATAAATCCACTCTCTAGATCATGTAGTTCAACACATATGAAATCATAATCTCTCTTTTATGGTCATTAGTGCTTTAATTGATGTGCTTATCATAAGTATGGCATATTTGTGCTATTGATTAGCCAACATAAGCCATCAAACTATAACACACCCCTTAAACCACTTACTAACTTTCATGAAATTTGACAATGAAAATGAAAATGAAATCTATTTTAAGTATGGCCTATTAACTATTGATTAGAAATATAGACCATCAAATTTTAATTTCAAATCACTTTCTTATGCCATAATCATATTTTGATGAAGAGGCATTTGTGTTAGTGATTGTTTAAGTATAGCTTATTTAGTGTCAACAATATAGACTATCAAATTCAAGGAAAAAACAACAATTAAACCACTTCAATCATTCTTCATTAAGCACAAAAAGAGAGCATGAAGTAACAAATAGTTGAAGCTACATAATTAGAGAGCTTCATTACCCCTAAATTGAAGGGGTTTAGCCTCTCATATTTGTCATTTGATTAACAAATGTAGCTAGCAACATGAAAGCAAAAAGAAAGGAAAATGGATGCTAATGGAAAAGAGAAGCTAATTAACAAGAATTAAAACTAACTACTTTGCATGAATGTAAATCTACACTACAACATGAAAGGAAATAAACAAGAAAGGGAAAAGATCATATATTAAATTGCATAAAAAATAAATTACATGAAAATAAAAATGGCTAAGTAGCCATGAAAAGAGAAAGAGAAGAGCTTGTTTATTTGTGAGCCTAAACTAAACTAAAGAGAGACTAAGGGAGAGGGATTACATGAAACATAAGGGGTCTTTATACATGTATGAAACCCTAATTCATATTTTTGGGGAATGTCCGAATTACCCTTGAGGTAGTGTGGTGGTCAAGTAATCATTAACATCCACTAATCCTTATTTAAGTGTACATGAAGCCATTAATTCCATAAGCATGTGCATTAGCCTCTAATTTGTACATTAAGGTAGGTGGATAGGTGGGGTCCTCCATTATCATGCCTTTGAATTATTTCCATCTTCATTTCTTTATCTTCACTCTTGTGCATGCATACATCTTCATGAAACCACTTGTACATGAAGCCAAATTCCTATAAAATAATATAGAAATTTCCAATTAAATTTTCTCAAATTAATATATGCACAAAAATGACCATTTTGCCCTTGGATGAAGATGAATATGTGATGATTTGAAAATAAAATGAATTTTGGTTTAAACAAGTTAAAATACCCGATATGATCATTTATTTAATTTAAATAGATTAAATATGGTGGTAAAAATATACACATTTACGTGCACATCGGCATCACATTCATTTATATCCTAGTGTTTGGTTGATAGGTTATGCTTAGAACCCACCTACCTTGTTACTTCCTTAAGGGTTTTGAATCCAATAGGAGGATATGCAACTCTGGAGATGAGATGTGACCAGTTAGAACTATATTTGTTAGGTCATAAGTTTGCATGCAGTCTCTATGTTTTTGATTTCATAGATTTCGGAATCATTTTGGATATGGATTGGTTGAGCAAGTATGAGGCTAGGATATTTTTCCAGGATGGGGAGATATCACTAAGACACCTTGATAGTCATAACCGAATCATATCCTCAATGGAGAATTCTGACCGGAGTAGTTGTACTTTGTTAAGTGCTATGGAAGTAGGAGAAGAGTTAAGTCAGGTTCGAGTAGCAAGGGATTTTGCAGATGTCTTTGAGCCGGTTATAGGACTACCACCGAAACGAGCTGTTGAGTTTCGGATAGATCTTGTGCCAGGAGCTGAACCTGTAAGTAGACCATCTAGCAGGATGATACCAACTGAGATGAAGGAATTGAAGGTGCAGCTAGTGGATCTAGAAGGAAGGAATTTTATATGGCCAAGTAGTTTGCCTTGGGGAGCGGCCACGTTGTTCGAAAAGAAACCATATGGGTCATTGAGGGTGTGCATCGACAATCGTAAGTTGAACGAGAGGACGATTAAGAATAAGTATCCTTTGCCGAGAATAGATGATCTATTTGATCAGTTGTGTGGTGCCATAGTGTTTTCCCAGTTGGATTTGGCGACACATTTCCATCAGTTAAGAGTGGCAGAGGACAGTATTCCATTGACAGCATTTCGGACTAGGTATGTGTAACGACCCGTAAATTTCAACTGTTTTAATAACGTAATTAGTTGAAATTTTGTGAAATTTTAAACGATAAAATTTTGAAATATAATTTGATATTTGGAATGCATTTAGTTAAACATAGCAACTGGTAAATTTTCGTCCGAAAATATGAAAGTTTATTTCGCGCGTAAATTTACTTCAATTTAATCAGTTAAAAGCGATGAAAATAAAATGTTTCCGAAACCTAAATATTTTTACATAGAAAAATTTTGAATCATCTTCTGAGCAAGATGTCAGTTTGTCGTTTTTCCAAATTCGGACATCTTTGGCTCCGTTGATCTTATTTTTCAGCGTTTTTCTTGCATTTTCCGCTATTAGAAAATTCGAATTTTTATAATTCAACCACACCAGCGATATTCTGTATACCGTTTTGATCGCCTTGTCGTGCTGATCTCAATGGTGTATTCATTTGTGTATTTTGAAATTCGGTACGCGATGAAATCTGTAGAAACGATAAATCGTACCGGTACACGTTTTAAACTTTTGGTTTCTATCCACCTTTCATATACCTGCCCGTTGAATTCAAAACAACCACTTGTTTTTCCATATTCCCAAATATTAATAGCAAACATTTAATACTCTCACCGGTTCCTATATTCACTATTTTTGTTTCATCATCTCACGTTCATTCATTTTCTTCCCGTTTGTTCTTCTTGGTTCTGCCAAGACAAATATACAGAGCACTCCTTTTCTTTTGTGGGAAGCAATCACTAATCCACCTCACCCCAGCAAACTCATCTCTCCACGTTTCTTTTTCACTGACTATTTTTCTCACCATCTCCTGCTGCATACATCAGTCGCAACTCACCCTTCCCACCTTCATCCACCAACGCACCGGCCAAATCATCTTCCCACGCCTTGCTCTCCAGGTGACAGACAGTGGCCTCATCCCTCCTCCTTTTCCTACTCTTTACCGAGCATCATATCTAAAATCCAATCTCCCGTCACCCAAGCCGAAGCCACCCAGCGCAACACCTCCATCTACACGGCCAGCACCCACCTGAACCGCAACCTTCTTCCAACCCACCCGACCTCCACCTTGTAACCGCATCCACTCCGCCCGGCAGCAAAACCGAGCCTCTTCCTCCGTGCTCTGCTCCAGATCTCCACGTCGCCGACTCCGCCTTCCCTAGCCTTCAACCCATCCAGCACCACTCACGTCCCCTCGCACTCCTACATAGCCACCTAGATCGGGTACTCCCTCTTTTGCCTAAGTATATATTATAATATAGAAGAAGAAATATTATTCATCAATGTTTTACATTTCGGTTACTAATATATTATCTTAAGTTGATACAAATTTACGTTAGTTGTATATATGGATTTATGTAATGCATGAAAACCTGTGTTGTATACTTAAGTGTATATGGGTTCACATATGATCTGTCAAGTTTAGTTATATATTATTATATAATAAAGTAAGTACAAGTATGAAGTATCAATTCATTAGCATGGTTTCGATTGCTGTATGTATAGAAGCTATAAGATAATATGTCTGTTATAAGGATGTATGTTTATATATATGTGTTCTTTTATAATTTATACTGTTTATATTAATTTTGGAAATCTGAAATGCCAGGTTGTTATTTTGAAATTAAATGTTGAAGGGAAAATGAGTAATTCGGTTTTGAAATGAATATGGATTGTTAATTATAAGTGTTGATTTATAATATATTTGAAAGTATATGCGAATATGGTATGTCTGCATATTTTTCTGGGTGTAGTGTACAAGTTAAAAGTTTACCTATTTATTTGATATAGCAGCTATATATATATAGTCAGTTAGCTTATGTATCCATAAAGGTGGTATAGTTCATATATGTGTCAAGTTTTGGTTTATAAATGTATTGGCTTACCGTATAGTTTATCATCTGTGTGTTTTGATTTAAAGGGTATTATAAATATTTTGTTCCATTCTTATATGTGTTTAAAATTAATATGGTTATGGGTGTGTAATATATTCAAATTGTTTATATAATGTCAATATCAATCTGTGTTTCAAAAAGTATTTGCGTGAAGAATGTATGTATATATATAAGTTTTATAATAACTTCAATATAGTTTGAGTATTTCAGATTTGAAGTATAACATAAATTTAAGTTTACAAAATATATCTGGTTGGTCTGTGTTATAGAGTGTGTATATATATATGTTCTGGGTTATATATTTTATAAGTTATATAAATATATGTATGTTTGACTTTAATATGTGAGTTTATCTAAACAATGATTTTGAAAACATGTATACGTATATATTTAATTTAATATGTGTTGAAATTTGGGTATTGATTTTTGTATATATAAATTTTATACGTTATATCTATATCAATTTACTTATATATTCAATCTCCATCGATCCCGTTCTGACTTGATTTCGTCAAATTCATATTTATCAGCTTTGATCGTCGAATTCGTGTACATCTAGCGTTGCTTTGGAATTCGTAGCTCATTTCTTTGTCGAATCTCTCCAACCTCGAAAGGTGAGCAACCACTCACGATTAACGTTCTTTTATTTATTAAATTTGATTTCAATTGAAACGACAATTGAAATATGCTGCTGTTAGATACTTACAATGTTATTACCTGTATCAGTTCACCTGTGACATTTGACACCATTATCTGTAATATATGCAATGATAATCCAGTTTGGTTGTAACTGATTGATTGTTGATGTTTAAAATTGGACGTTAAATTGTTAATGTTGTAAGTGATAAATAAATTTGAAATTGAATTTGACGTAGGATAATTAAAATTTGAATCGACACATATGTTGAATTTGATTAGTTAAATTTTGTATAATATGACCCCTTTAAATGTTAAACTAGTTGACACGTAGAAATATGGAATTACACCTTGAACCATTTAAATGTATGTTGTTAAATTGATGATGTATGAAATTGTAAATAGATATCTAGTGAAGAACCGTATAAATATTAGTGTAATAATCTTTAATCTACATGAAATGATAGTGCAGATTCTAGAAATAATTATATTAATTTGCACAAACAACAATGTGAATTAATACGATTATTTTGGGATTATTTGAATTGATTATTGGATTGATATTGGTTGTTGTTATTGCTTGTTTATTTACTTTGACACCATCCCAGTTATCACACTGCAAGTTCCCTTTGCTATGCTTTGATTTAGAATTGAATTGGAATCGGGTTGAAATGATAAATACCCAAATTGAACTTTGACCTAGGATAGAGAATTAAATAAAAATCGATTGGTCAATAATTTGATTTAAAAATAAAATGAAGATTTTATTTAAATAAATAATATGGTTTTGAAATGAAGTTGGAATTTGAATTTTTTTTTATGAAAGGAAAATGTTAATATTTAATAATATGAAACAAAATATTAACAATGTAATCGATGCAAGAACGTTGTTTAATTTAAGAAATGATTGAATTAAGTTTGGAAATTATTTAATAATTAAGTTTTGAATTTATTTAATAATTAAATGAAGTTGAATTATTTAATAGTAAATAAAATTGAACCTCTTGAATTAGTGAAATTTAGTTCTTTATTAATTGAGCTTTGAAATTGTAACTAAGTAAATGAATAAGTGAAATTGAATTTCTTTAACAAGAAATAAAATGTGATTTGTTGAAATTAATGTAAGACTCGAAATGTAAAGAATTTGATTTGATGAATCTAATTTAATTCAATTTGAAGTTTTGATATAATGAAGTTGAACTTAAGTAATTGATTTAGTGAATTGGAAATTAAATAGAATTTGTTTGAATGATAAATTTATATTGAATAAAATTGATCAATGGATTTAAATTGATTTGAATGTTAAATTAAATTAATTTTAAATGATTTCGAAATGAAACTTATATACGAACTTGAATCAATATTTGAATTGTTTTAAAAAGAAATTGAAATTGAATTATAAGATTTTGAAATGATAATTTGGAAGTTTTGAAACGTAAATTATTGGAAATTGGTTTTAAAGACAAATGAAGTGTTGATTTACGAATTCTATTTGAAATTGAAATTGATTTGGTTTTTAAATAAACAAACGACCAATCGGTGTAATAATTATGAAAGTTATTAAAGAGACCGGAATCGGTTATGGATATACTCTCTATCTAAACCGAAAACCACTTTAATAACTATATGCGGAGTGTGATCCAGAATGAAGTGGTTGGAATGGTGTTCGTGATGACTGAAGAAAGAGAACGATAATGGATAGCCTTGACACTTGTGTCAAATTGGAAATGACTAAAACAGGAGCCGTGCCGGGCCAACGGAGGTCAGCTACCTCAAGTGAACACACTTCTTCGAACTACTCATTACTTGTTGTCGATTGGTGCACCCTTGATTTTGGGAGTGTTGTTTCACGGTGTTGCGATCGCTGCGGCGATGCGTTCTCACCAGTCCGGATCAGGCAAACGGTAGTGTCACTACCTTGGGTATTGCCTCATGTGCCTTGTCATACTTGTATCCCGATATACGCGACCACTATGATTTTTGGTTTGTACCTTTAGTATATGGATTGCCCTCTGGTGACTTCCGGTTTTGGGGAAACTATGGTCTTGTATATGCTCTTGGGAATAAAAATGTGTTAAGGGTGGAATGGGCCATGACTTAACACTATTTTGATATCTTATATTACTAATAGACATTATCTACTTATCGTACACTACTACATAGTAGATAGTTTAAC
This sequence comes from Allium fistulosum, assembly GCA_030737815.1. Lineage (NCBI taxonomy): Eukaryota > Viridiplantae > Streptophyta > Magnoliopsida > Asparagales > Amaryllidaceae > Allium > Allium fistulosum. The sequence continues at coordinate 132,807,074 of CM060903.1, read as the reverse complement.
GGATCCTTAAAGGATGGTTATTCCAAACATCCTTTGAGTTACTTGTATTTCAATTGCTATTTCACTTGAGTTGGATTTATTAATATAAGAATGTTAATCCTGACTCGAGTGTCTTGTGTTCTTGCTTTACGCTCGGGTCAGACTGAGTGTACCAGTATTCGAGACTCACCTTTGAAGTTGGAGCTTTGCTTGAAGATCCAGCCATCTATTCTGCTTTCAGTATTTGATGATTCCAGTGATGTATTCTGATTTGTATCTAATGTATTGTATTACTCTTCCGTTGTATCTGGTTTAACTCTGATGTAACTTATACATTTATATAGTAGCTTCATGAACTACTATCTCTTTTATTTCCGCTGCATTTATTACTCTGTGTCTGTGATCTGTGATTTTTATTTACCGTATATGTTCAGTTTTGCCAAATTTAAATTAACAACGCGGTATTTTGAGCAATTTAATTCCGGCATGAGTGTCTACCTATACACTTATAATGGATGCGAATGGTCAAAAATATCGGGTCGTTACAGTATGGTTCATATAAGTGGTTAATAATGCCATTTGGGTTAACGAATGCACCTGCTTTCTTCGTGTTTGATGAACCGAGTTTTCCAAGAGTACTTGGATAGGTTCGTGTTGGTTTTTATAGATGACGTTTAATGTACTCTAAGGATGAAAGAGAGCATGAGAATCATCTTAGATTAGTGCTTGAGACGCTGAGGCAGCATCAGTTGAAGGCGAAGTTTTCCAAGTGTCAATTTTGGAAGAAAGAGGTTAAGTTTCTTGGTCATGTGGTTTCAGAAAAAGAGTTGTCAGTCGATCCAGATAAGATCGAAGCTGTTAGTAATTGGAAGAGACCAGAGACAGTGACTGAGATTAGGAGTTTTCTTGGACTTGCTGGCTATTACCGGAGATTCATCAAGGATTTCTCACGGATAGCAGCACCTTTGACTAAGCTAACCAAGAAGGAGGTGAAGTTTGTCTGGTCCGATAAATGTGAGGAAGCATTTCTTAAGTTAAAGCACTTGTTGACCAATGCACCTGTGTTGGTAGTTCCAGACGCAAACCAAAGGTTGGTGGTATATACTGAAGCATGCAGAACTGGATTAGGAGCTGTGTTGATGCAGAAGGCTAAAGTGATTACTTACACTTCACAACAGCTTAGACCGCATAAAGTGAGATATCCTACTCATGATTTGGAGTTGGCTGCGGTGATCTTCGCATTGAAGATTTGGAGACATTATCTCTTAGGAAAGAGATTTGAGCTATACATAAATCGTAAGTCTTTAAGGTACTTATTCTCTCAGAAGGATCTGAATAAGAGACAGCAGAGGTGGTTGGAGTTTTTAGCTGCTTATGATTTTAGTATATAGTATACTTTTGGGAAAGGAAATAAAGTAGCGGATGCTCTTAGCAGAAGACATCAGAATGTTGTGTTAGCTATGTTGGTAGAGTGAAAGGATTTAGAAACTTTGACTACTTGTAGTGTGCAGTTAAGGTCAAATGCTAGTTCTAGCCAGAGTACTGCCAGGTTGTCCTGTTTAGAAGTTCGACCAGTGTTGATCGAAAGGATTGCCTCTAAGAAGAAAGAGGATCCAATGTTAGCCGAGAGGATTAGAATGCTTAAGGTTGGAACCAAGATCAATGATTTGAAAGATTTCAGCCTTGACCAAAGGGGGTGGTTGATAAAGAAGGGATGGTTGTGCTTTCCGAATGTTGAGTACTTGAGGAAAGAAGTTCTTGGAGAATGTCATCGATCCAAGTTTACGATTCACCCTGGAGGGACCAAGATGTATCAAGATATGAAGAGGAGCTTTTATCGGAAAGGTATAAAGAGGATGTTGGCTTGTGGGTTAGGTAGTGTGCAAACTATCAACAAGTGAAAGTCGAACATTAGAATCCAAGTAGGTTGCTTCAACCTTTAGAGATTTCAATTTGGAAATGGGAATTCGATATCCATAGATTTTATAGATAGGTTGCTAAGGTCAAATAAGGGAAATGAAAGTATATGGGTTATAGTGGACAGGTTGACCAAGAGTGCCTATTTTATTCCAGTTAATTCAACCAGGACGACACTTATTTTAGTTAAGTTGTACATGAAGAACATAGTTAGAATTCATGGAGTTCCTAGTAGCATAGTCACTGACAGAGATGCTTTGTTCACTAGCGAATTCTGGAAGAGTCTATAGGATGCGTTAGGCACTAAGCTCAAGATGTGTACTTCATATCACCCTTCGATGGATGGCAGACAGAGAGGGTCAATAAGGTACTCGAGGATTTTTTGAGAGCTTGTGTATTGGACTTTGGTGGATCTTGGGAAGATCACCTACATTTGTTTGAGTTTTCCTATAATAGCAGTTATCGAACTAATATAGGAATGGCGCCTTTTGAAGCTTTGTATGGAAGACCATGCAAATCACCAGCATGTTGGTTGGAGACTGGAGACAGATTGGCCTTAGGTCCAGATCTGGTTAGAGAGGCGACAAAGAAGATTGAGTTGATCCGAGCAAGGATGAAGGAAGCTCGGTCTAGACAGAAAAATTACGCAAATAAGAGGTGTAAAGATCTAGAGTTTTCAGTTGGAGATAAGGTTTTCATTAAAGTATCACCGATGAAAGATGTGGTACGATTTGGAAAGTCAGGGAAACTGGCACCAAGATATGTTGGTCCATTCTAGATTATAGAAAGGATTGGAAAGCCGCATACATAGTAGAGTTGCTGAGTAGTATGGCAGGTGTCCATAATGTATTTCATGTATCTCATCTTCGCAAGTATGTGCATGATCCAGAGACTACTATTCCTCCGACAGGGTTGGAAGATTTGATAGTAGAGCCTAATTTGACTTTTGTTAGACAACCAGTTCGGGTTGTAGTGAGAGATGAGAAAAGATTGAGGAAAAAGATAGTCAAGTTGGTGAAAGTTCAGTGGAGCGACTGGGCTAGTCCATGAGAAGTAGGTGATGATCCCTCAAGGTGCGTAGCGAACAACGAGAAGGACTATACTTAAAAGATAGAAGACAAGATTAGAGATACTTATCCTAATATGCTTTGAGGGTATGTCTATATTAGATTTATATAGATAGTTGCTAGTCAGGTAGACTAGTATGGTTGTTAGGAGTCGTTACAAATGATTTCTATGTTTAGTATTTAGTCCTCACTGAATTCAAGGACGAAATTCTTTAAGGAGGGGAGCCTATAACACCCTTAATTTTAGTAACATTATTCAGGAGATTTAATTAGATAAATTAAATAGAATAATGTAAACATTAGAGTGATAAGGGGATTGAGATTTGAAAAAAATTAAGGGTCGTTCTTAATTGTTTAAATGGGCTTAATTAATTTACACAAGGGCATATTGGGAAATAGCCGCACCTTACCCTTATATATCCACGGTTATACCATCCATTCACGTTCATTTTCTCATTTTCACAAAACATAAAACGTAAAACATAAGAGGGAAATCGGCCATTACTAGAAAGAGAAGAAAAATTAAGTAAAGCTTAGGATTCAAGCTAGGGGAAATTAATCTCAATTCAATCTCCTTATCCTAATCAAGGTGAATAATAATCTATATCATCTCTATTTTTTGTCTATGATCATTTGTTTTCAGGTTTAAGATTAAATCCATTTTTATGCTAATTTGGATGATGATATGCTTGGATCATAATATGTTAGATTTAAACAAGATTGTTTAAATATGATTTTACACTGTTTTAAGGATAAAACCGATTATAATTGTTTTCGAATGCCATGAGAAAATTTTATGTTATGTAAAACATGATTTTGGAGTTGGGTTTTAAGTTTTATAATTTTATGAGTTATGGAGAATCTATTATGAATTTTTGAAGGAAAATATGGTTAATTGGGTTTAGAAATTTATTTCAGAAATTATATTGAGAATTTGGGTCTGAATTTTAGATATGTTAGATAACATATTAAAAATGAATTTCTGTGATTTTTAGAGATTTTTCCTAAGTGATTTGCTATGAGAATTAAATTATTTTGAAAGGAGGACCTAAATGATTTAATTGTTTTGCTTAATGGAAGGATTTATTTGTTAAATTAATCTTGGTTTAGACCTGAAATTGTACGGCGGTTATTTTTGTAAGAATTTGAAAAGTTTTGGCAACCAGTCACATGTTTACAAGTAGGCAGGTTAGTTAGAAATTATTTGCTTTAATTAGCAATAAATCAGTTTTACCTAGAAAAGTGAGTTCCGCCTCTTTTAGAAGCACCTTTCAACCTTATGCTTCCGCCTTCAATCAAGTCGAAACCCAACAAAGCCGAAACCAATACACAAGGTATCAATGTTGGTACGTAGTGGATTAGAGGAAGGCAGAAGGCATAGTGTTGAAAGCATTGCTTCCGATGGGGTCGAAACCTTTGCTTTGTTTTAAAATGATAAGCTCCCGCTTTGTTTTACAAAAGCTTTCGAAGGAGTCGAAACATAAGCTATCAAAAGGGGTTTGTCTAAATATCTTTCGAAGAAGGTTGGCATCTTTCATTTTTAAGTATGAGCTTTCAAATGGGTCCCTTGTTTATAAAACAATGCTTTTGAAAATGGTGGTTTCGACCTAGTCGAAGCCCTACTGCCGTTCTTTTGCCTTTCGAGTGTATTGAAGTCATCAATGCTTTCTAAGGGTAGATTTTGTTTTAAAGATGTACTAAGCCACTTCCTAAAATCTTTCGAAAGGGTTCAAGGGTTTTGAAGGCAATGGCTTCGAAAGGGGGTTCGATGCTAACCTTCAAAGTTTTTCTTAAATGTTTTGAAGCTTTGGAAAAGATGGTGCTGATGCCATCAAACTTTCCCCAAACAATTTTATATGAAGATTAAAGGTTCAAAAGGGTATATATTCACTTTGACCCCAAAGATGTTTTTGAGTAAACCCAATGGTTTCGAAAGGGGTACTTTCATTAGTTTCGAAGCTATGTTTCTAAGGATTATTAAGTAATGTTTTGATACTTTCGAAAGGTATATTTTGGTTTCAAAAGAGATGATTAAAGAGCTTCGAAAGGTATATATTTAATGTTTTAAAAAGAAGTTTTCTATGCTTTCGAAGGAGGTTATTCAGGGGTTTTGAAAGTAATGTTTTAAGGTTTCGAAAGCCTTAGTTTTCAAAACAAATAACCCAATCTCATTTTAAAGGAAAACCATGGCATAATAAAAGAGTGTTGAAATGATTTTAAGTAAGGAGTTTCTGAAAAAGGTTTGCTTGATTAATAGGTTAAAGGAATTAACCAAGTTATAAATAAAAGGATTTCAAGGATATTAAGCCACATGTGTTGGTATTATTATGTTATTATGTTTACTTCTTCATATATATATATATTCACATTGTAATGGACCCATCACTATATTTTGGAGAGAAAGGGCAGAATAACCAGCTAAGTTGACCCAGTAGTGAATATAATTTGAATTAACTCCTAAATGAGTACAATTGCATCCAGGAAGTCAGATAGACCAGAATGTAGGATGCCTAAATAGTGAAGTTGTCAGATAGACAGTTTCTTAGTAAATCCATGAAAACTATGATTAGATTGAGTTATTTGCAGGGACCAATAGGTTTGTAGTGAACCCATGAAAACTATATCCGGATTAAGTTGTTGATAGATGTCAATAGGTTCCTAGTCAACCCATGAAAACTAGGATAAGTGGGAAGTTATTGGAGTTACCAATAGGTTCAGGGAGAACCCATGAAACAATGATGTTATTGGCAGGGGCCAATAGGTTCTTAGTGATCCCATGAAAAGTATGAAATAGGACAGGGATTCCATAAATTTAAACAGGTTAATAGTATTCCCATGAAAACTATGAAACTGGATAGGGAGTCCAAAAACATTAAATAGGTTATTAGTCAGCCCATAAAAACTAATAGGTTAATAGTAACCCTAGAATCTATAACTGAGACAGATAGTCAAAATGAATGGGGATGGGTAATCCAGAATTGATTTACTTGTTTTGCATATCATCATAATATTTTGAACTGTTATGTTTTAACCATTGTGGATGCAGGAGCACAACATATGGTTTTATAATGGTTTTATGATACTAGTGAAGGGAAAACCCATTCCGCTAAGCGGCATGGTCTCGCTAGATATCTAAATGGTTTGAGATGGTAGATTATAATTCATACCAGGCTTTATGTTTGACTCGAAGTTTATGTTTTCCCCGTAAACTCTCGGGTACTCAATTGATTTTGTGTAGTTTGAGAGTTGAGGTTTTCAGGTACCTCTTTAGACAAATAAGCTTCCAAAGACATGCAGGAGCATGATAGCTACTTAGAGTTCTCTTTTATTTTTGATTCCACTTTGTTGTTATTGTAAAGGCAAAGTTGTTTAATTGCCTATATATACTCTGATCATCCAAGGGGGCATCTTTATATGTCACTCTTGGCATATGTTGTAATAAGTATATTTTCTCTGAACGTGGTTCTCGAATTGGGATTATGTAACAAATATTAAATGCTTTGAAATGGAATGATAAAGTTGTTTGTTGATTTTTAAAATTTTCCATATCCGTGTGTTTCTGTTATATCAATGTATCTAACATTACCGTATTTGTTTGCCAAGGATTAATAACTATGGATGATTGCAGCATCCGTAGCCTATAGTTTTGGGCCTCCAAGTAGGGGATGTTACATATCAACTGCCTTCACCTTTTTGGAAGAAGGTCTCGAAGGTGCCATCTACACTTTGAATTTAACTTTGGGGCATTGATAAGTTTTCTTGTTGACATTTTGGCGCTAGAAGGAGGGCACGAACCTCCGATCTTGTTGAACTTCTAACTCCACTTTCCTCTAACCCGATCTTATTCCAAGCTTATCTACTTTAAAATTTACATCATCATGTTCAGGAAAATCAAAAGGTCCGAACAAGGATCCTCTGATCCACATTCAATTGGATACTCCTATAGGACAGTTAATGATTCTAAATTTCATGAAGAACAAATGTTAAGATTGGAAGCTTTAAAGATTATGAAGAAAAAGAAAGTAGAATCTTATGATCCAGATAAATGTAGCTTAATCCCTTTTCTCATTGGTCCTACACCAATCTTTGCCTTAGGAGGAACAAAGAATGAAAGTAACAACTTGTTTGACCAAATGAAGAAAACAATTCAACTTTCCACCAAAGGTACAATCTTTGAAGAGGGAATGGTGGCTGATTACAACGCCTTTGCACATAAATGGCGTCAAGCAACAGGTGAGACATTTCCTACATATGAACTTCAAAGGGTTTTAAAAAGAAAGCTTGTAACGACCCCGAATTTTAATTATATTTAAATTGATAATTTAATTTATTTTTGGATTAAATTTGTGAAAATAATCAATGCGGTGATGCGAGTTTCCCCGAATTCAAGTATATTTTGTATAAATCATTTGAAATTAATATATATATGTGTTTGAACATATATGAGAAAATTTGAAGTTAATATATATATGTATATTGAATTCGAGTTTAAATCTAAATCTAAACGATTTAATAATAATAATAATAAATGATAACAATATATATTAAGTTATAAATAGAATCGAAAATATATAAGATAAATTTTATAGTATAAAATAGAAACTTATTTACATTATAAAATGATAGGATTATAAAAAAAAAGTAAACAAATCTATGTATAAAGACAAAGTTAAAAAGAAAACAAACAAAATCATATAAGTATAACAACTAAGTAAATATAAAGCAAGTTAGGCAAATAAAATACAAAGTGTTAACAAGATACCATAATAAGATTCTCAGCCACCCAAATAAACAAGACTTAATCTTTATGTAACAAAAATAATAAGGCATAACAAAATTTCTCAGCCAAAACAAGAAGTAAGTATATATTCAAGTATAGAAAAGATCAATATCCTCCAACACATCTCAGCCGAAATGAAGGTAAAGCAAGTAAAATAAGGTACAAGCATTTATATCACCTTGTACAACTTAATTAATGCAAAGACATCTTAGCATACAATATTGATGCGTGCAACAGATCAGCCCCCATAAGCAAATAAAAATCTCTGATAAAAATATGAACACTTGTACCTGCTTTGTATAAACAAATAATCAACTTCACTTTTATATATATCAACTCCATTTCAAATTCGTTTATTCTTGGCTAAGGAAAACTGAGTAAAAGAAAACTGAGTAATGTCATCATCAAACAAAACCAGAAATGAAAAAAAAAATCAAAACAGAAAGTTCAAAGATCTTCAACCTGGAAGCTTTAAACAAATCAAGCATGGAAGTTCTAGGCATAAGCTAAGCTTCTTCTCTGTTCTTCATTTTTCAAGGTGAGTAAACTTTTTAACTAAAACCTAAATACCCTGAGAATTTCTGTGATGATGTTTGTTTATGTGTATGTATGTGCAATGCTTGTGAATGTATATAAGTGTGCATATCTGTGGTTTTAAAACATCTCATATCTTAGTTTCAAGTCCCTGCTTTAAACTGTAAACATAAGATACCTTTAGTTTTTGATGGATATGACTTATGTTTAAGTAGACTTGTGATGTATGTATGTAAATAGGTTTGTATGATTGTTTTAAGACCCTGGAAACATGTGTGTATGTTTTGATAAACTACTGTGATCATCTCTGTTTTAAAGTTCCAGAGATTTAAACTCAGTTTCAAACTTCAAATTCTTTTTTCTCTAATCTTCTTTAGGCTTAAGTTGTTAAACCAAAGATTGTTGTTTTAAACTTAACTAGGCTTTAAAAATATTTGCAATAATTTAAATTGGAAACATTGTCTGGTAGAAGAAAACACAGAGCAATTTGAAATATGTCAAAAATAAAATCTTGTAATTAGTTGATATGATTATATATCTGAAATCGTATATAAAAGATAGGATTTTTAAAATTTAATTTACAAATTTTAATGTAAGATTGAATGGGTTATTTGGGTTTGTCTGGAAATCATGTTTTCGAGCTTTTCCGGTGATCACGTGGTCGAGGGTGGTCGGGGTTGTGTGAGGGGGTGGAGGAGTCTATGAGGGTGATTGGAAAAATGGTGGTTGATGACCACGGCCACGGTGGCGACAGCGGTTAGTGTTTAAAATTTTTAACCCTAATTTTACTAAGCTAAGAATAAACGATCACTGTGGCCAGGAGAGTCGATCGAGTTCGACGAGTCTTTGGGTAATGGTAGTTGTCGCGAAGAGAAAGGCGACGCTGGAGTTTCGAAGGCGACGATGGTCGGAGCTTCAAAGGGGAAGCGTTGACAGGTTTTGAAGGTGTTGACCGGTTCTGGTTGTTTATGGGATTCGATTGTTCGATTTTGGGAATTTGGTTGAAGTTCATCAACCTGGGTGATCCTAGCCTATGGATGGGTCGTCAGTGACGTGTTGGTGGTGTCGCAAGTGGTCGGAGTTTGCCAGCGTGGTTGTGCACGTGTACGTCATTTTTTTTTTTAGTATCAGGTGAGTTCGCGTGGGGGACTCGGAGTTGCTCTCGTGCAACTGAGTTTGATACTCGGGGTCGAGCTCGAGTTAGTAGAGGGGTTACGTACCAGTTTTTGTACTTAAGTTTTAAACGAAACAGAAGAAAAAAATGATGAAGAATAAAAGATGAAGGGGAAAGACTCGGGGAAAATCTCGTGATGTTGGCCAGGCGACTCGAAGCATTTTTCTTTGCCTCGGGTAAATTAAAACAGGGTACAGGATTTTTGTAACCTGATGGAAATTTGAATTTAAACCAAATTTAAATAAAATTTAAATTGCGAGTTAGATTTAAACAAAGTTTAAATCTAGTATGTGGTTTAGATTCAAATAAACTTTTGGATCTTAAAGTTTTAAAATGAAGTTTGAATTTTAAATTAAAGTTTGAAGTCAAAGTTAAATCAAATTAGTTTGTGAGTAAATAAATTCTTAACTTGTTTAAACTTTTAAAGTATTTGAAAGGTTAAAAAGGAATGTGAATTTAAACGGGATTTTTGACTTGTAAAGAAAGAACTTAGACCAGTTGAATCAAATTTGGAAATCTGGAACTAAATCTAAATTTGATTGGGTTTTGGGATAATTTATTTATTCAATAAAGCAATTAAAGAATAATTAATTCCACTTATGGATGTTTGGATTTCGTTGAATGGTTGATTTGTTTGATATCCCTGTTCGTGATTGTGATGCTTTGTGATATGAATTGCTTTATGCTGAACTGTTATATCTGTGATGAATATACTGTTATATCTGTGATGAATATACTGTTATATGAATATGAAATCTCTTGACCTGTAAAACGACATTTGGATTTCGATGCGACAGGGAGTCGGATTCCAGTTGGTTATCCGAAACCCACATCGAATTGTAATCTTTGTGACTGATAAATTTATTTTATCTATGAATCTGTGAATGAAGATAAGCGTTATGGGTTATACCGCTTATCGATATATCTGTGATGATTGATGTTGCACTATTGTGTAAAACCCTGGACTACACCATACACACACAAATATGGATTTCACGTGGAAATCGGTTAAATCACAGATAATGTAAATTTGATGTTTTTGAAATTGAAATTTTAATTTCAATTGATTTTGAAATTGGAAATCTGGGTTTAAAGTGAAAAGTTTTTGAAAGGGAATTTCAAAGATAAAAGTTATTTTGAATAACTTAATCGAGTTTTGAAAATTTAAATAATTTGATTTAAATTTGAATTCAAGTTTGAAATTGAATTCTATGATTTGAAACTAGGGGTTAAAGATGCTGTACAAGTTATATACGGGTTAAACCATTTTTAAAGGTATTGATTTGGGAATTTGAATTTGAATTCAAGGGTTTTAACTCGTGTAAATATAACTGGATTTTTTCCGAAACGAAAACTACTTGTTTTCAAATAATAATAGCTTTCATTTTAAGAAAGAATTTCCAAATTGTGTTGAACGGTTTCAAGTTTGAAATAGAATTGAAATGTTTTGAAATTATGAAATGAGTCTTTGATTTCAAAGACCGGATGAGTTAATCTAACTTGAATTGGAATTGTTTTGGAAGACTATGGATGAATCTTGAAAACGAGTTTTGAAAGCTATAAGTTAAATCTTGATTTAAGGATTTAACGAGTTAATCCAATTGAAATGGAAATCGATTTGAAAATCTATGAATGAATCTTTGTGAATGGGGTTAACTTTGTGAATTAAATCTTTTTGTTTAAAAGATTAAAGGTGTGGAAATTGTTTAACCCATTGAAGGTTTTTGAAATGAATCTTTTTGTTTAAAAGATTGGAAATGGTAATTTGTTTTACCATTCGAATGAAAAAGTTTTTAGCTTTAAGCTGTGATTTAACTGAGACCCCAGTATCCATATGATTTTTAATTGCGCTCGTTATTCGGTTTAGCCGGGAGAGGACCTTTGTGTCATAGAACCCATTCCGAATAGTGATACGACGATATGGATAGCATTTGAAGACCGGTGGTGAAGACCGGGTATTTGCGAGAGCGATATGATGACCTATCGATTTTCTCTGCATCATGGCTCCGGTATAGAGATTCCCTAAGTGATGGGAAGTCCGATCGAGATTGTGAATACCCGGATTTGCAAGGGCTTCTTCGGAAGTGCCTTCGGTTCTGTTCGAACCCGGAACAGACTTGTATGGATGTGTGTCTGACGTTACACTTTGAGATGGAAAGCTGGTTTCTATCAAATACATTTCTGTTGGTGGCGGAGAATTTATTCTCTTAGCTTAACACCCTTCTCTGAGACGTACGAGCTCAGAGGTTATGTAGTTGATGGTTACTAGTGATACATTCCCAATTTGGTAATGTGGCATACGAAGTGCTGATGATCATTTGTTGGTCAAAGCGTTGCTTTGTGAAAAAGCGTGCTTTGTGAAAAAGCGTAGTTTTGTGGACGAGACTTCGTCGAGCCTCACAACCCGGTAATGGTCGAAACAGGAATGTTGCGGCAAAGGTTTGTAGGGGTAGCGCCCCTAGGGTATGTCATTTCCTTCTGGATAAAGGGTGGTATCATGGTATGGAGCCCAGATACTTAACTCGTGTGGACACGGTAATTTATTACTGTATGATGTTGCTTTGTTGGTTTTCGAGATCTCGGATAAAGGTCGGTAACGACCGGGGGATGACATGACTCGTGTGTTAGTTACCTAGTTACAGCTCAGTTACAGCGTGAGGTAGCGTCGGCCTTTTGTTTGCGGAGATCCGGTTAGGATCCGGGGCGTCTTTCCAGAGGCGTTTCTATTTCGGTAAGGAAGTTCCTTAGCCTGATCATTTGTTGGAAATCCAAAGAAACAATACGAACCCTGTACGGTTTTAGTTGTATTACCTGCTATGGAATGTGGCGGTAACCTGCTACTGAACGTAGTAGTTATAGTAGACATACAACAATGGTTGTATGTTGGCTAAGATTGATATTATATTTTCGAAATGTTTTTCTACACTATGCACTAGTAATAATATCAAAAGAGTTTTGATTTTGCGTAGTAAGCATCTTTGACTATCATAAGAAGAAATCTCCTCCAATTCTGCGTTTGCATTGTGTGTGTGGTGGGAGGTCTTATGGTAGTTTCATTTTCTAAAAAGCATTGCGGATTTCAATGTTTAAGATTCTTTTGTGTTTGTTTTAAAGATAAACTGTTTTTGTTGCTCACACCAGTCCCATGACTGATCCGGAGTTTATTGTTCCCTTCCTAAACTCTGGGTGCTCATAATTTTCCACACGAGCAGTCTAGAGTTGGGTTTCTTTTCAGATATTCAGGTTTAGTAGATTATCTGGAGCTAGTTCATTCATCGGAGTTGCTTATCTTGGAGTTGTGGATTCATTCTTGTCTGAAGATCATTTTGGAGTTATCACTTCTATTGATATTGTTCCGTTGCTGATGTTATCTATTTTTCTTTTCCGCTGCTATTTGTTGTATCATCTCTGATGTATATTGATATTCATTGTATCACTCTGTTGTATCAGATATTGTATATCAATGTATTATTCTTTTCTTCTGCTGTGTTATTTACTTAATTGTGTTATAGCTCCGGCGAATCGGATTTGAACGGTCGAATCTGCGGCATTCTAGTACAATGTGAAGTACGGATGTTGATTTTCGAGCGGGCAAAACCCGAGTCGTTACATGTGGTATCAGAGCTAAGGTTGAACTTTAGCTCAGGAGTATAACACGTTAAGTAGCTCATTAGAGATAGAGTGAAGTAAACTCTAGAATGAGTATATCCCTAAGATATCCGTCTAAACGTCTCAGTAAATTCTCTTGCTATCCACTGATAGTGAGTATGAGTGCAAGAAAAAGACGAGATAGGGGACAGGGATACGACTATAATTGGTCAATACTCTGTAACAACGAGGAAGTAATCTTTTCTCTGTCAATCTCTTTTGTTCAGCATCTTTTCTCAATTCTTCGATAGTTTCTGGTAGATCTAGAAAGAAGATTCAATATATAAATATGGGACATAAACTCCAAATGAGCCAAAATTGTTGTTTGGATGTATTGATTGCTTTGATTGCTATGGTTGATAGATATACTTTAGTTTTTAAACTAGAAAGTTTTGAAATTGTATCCATATATCTATCTATTCTTTGGATCCCAATATATTCTACGAATGGTTAGTTATCCCTTCGAACTAACCGATGTCATTATATATTTCGTAGATCTGGATAACCCGCGTATCTTGTGAAGTGTCAAACAAATTCGTTCTTGTATCTGTTATTGATATTCTGATTTGGTAAGCCAAATGCAGAACAGATGTTCAGTTGATGAAATATTCTTCATCTATCTTTTTGTCTCCTTGGTAATTTCGAGGACGAAATTCTTTTAAGGGGGGGAAGTCTGTAACGACCCCGAATTTTAATTATATTTAAATTGATAATTTAATTTATTTTTGGATTAAATTTGTGAAAATAATCAATGCGGTGATGCGAGTTTCCCCGAATTCAAGTATATTTTGTATAAATCATTTGAAATTAATATATATATGTGTTTGAACATATATGAGAAAATTTGAAGTTAATATATATATGTATATTGAATTCGAGTTTAAATCTAAATCTAAACGATTTAATAATAATAATAATAAATGATAACAATATATATTAAGTTATAAATAGAATCGAAAATATATAAGATAAATTTTATAGTATAAAATAGAAACTTATTTACATTATAAAATGATAGGATTATAAAAACAAAGTAAACAAATCTATGTATAAAGACAAAGTTAAAAAGAAAACAAACAAAATCATATAAGTATAACAACTAAGTAAATATAAAGCAAGTTAGGCAAATAAAATACAAAGTGTTAACAAGATACCATAATAAGATTCTCAGCCACCCAAATAAACAAGACTTAATCTTTATGTAACAAAAATAATAAGGCATAACAAAATTTCTCAGCCAAAACAAGAAGTAAGTATATATTCAAGTATAGAAAAGATCAATATCCTCCAACACATCTCAGCCGAAATGAAGGTAAAGCAAGTAAAATAAGGTACAAGCATTTATATCACCTTGTACAACTTAATTAATGCAAAGACATCTTAGCATACAATATTGATGCGTGCAACAGATCAGCCCCCATAAGCAAATAAAAATCTCTGATAAAAATATGAACACTTGTACCTGCTTTGTATAAACAAATAATCAACTTCACTTTTATATATATCAACTCCATTTCAAATTCGTTTATTCTTGGCTAAGGAAAACTGAGTAAAAGAAAACTGAGTAATGTCATCATCAAACAAAACCAGAAATGAAAAAAAAAAATCAAAACAGAAAGTTCAAAGATCTTCAACCTGGAAGCTTTAAACAAATCAAGCATGGAAGTTCTAGGCATAAGCTAAGCTTCTTCTCTGTTCTTCATTTTTCAAGGTGAGTAAACTTTTTAACTAAAACCTAAATACCCTGAGAATTTCTGTGATGATGTTTGTTTATGTGTATGTATGTGCAATGCTTGTGAATGTATATAAGTGTGCATATCTGTGGTTTTAAAACATCTCATATCTTAGTTTCAAGTCCCTGCTTTAAACTGTAAACATAAGATACCTTTAGTTTTTGATGGATATGACTTATGTTTAAGTAGACTTGTGATGTATGTATGTAAATAGGTTTGTATGATTGTTTTAAGACCCTGGAAACATGTGTGTATGTTTTGATAAACTACTGTGATCATCTCTGTTTTAAAGTTCCAGAGATTTAAACTCAGTTTCAAACTTCAAATTCTTTTTTCTCTAATCTTCTTTAGGCTTAAGTTGTTAAACCAAAGATTGTTGTTTTAAACTTAACTAGGCTTTAAAAATATTTGCAATAATTTAAATTGGAAACATTGTCTGGTAGAAGAAAACACAGAGCAATTTGAAATATGTCAAAAATAAAATCTTGTAATTAGTTGATATGATTATATATCTGAAATCGTATATAAAAGATAGGATTTTTAAAATTTAATTTACAAATTTTAATGTAAGATTGAATGGGTTATTTGGGTTTGTCTGGAAATCATGTTTTCGAGCTTTTCCGGTGATCACGTGGTCGAGGGTGGTCGGGGTTGTGTGAGGGGGTGGAGGAGTCTATGAGGGTGATTGGAAAAATGGTGGTTGATGACCACGGCCACGGTGGCGACAGTGGTTAGTGTTTAAAATTTTTAACCCTAATTTTACTAAGCTAAGAATAAACGATCACTGTGGCCAGGAGAGTCGATCGAGTTCGACGAGTCTTTGGGTAATGGTAGTTGTCGCGAAGAGAAAGGCGACGCTGGAGTTTCGAAGGCGACGATGGTCGGAGCTTCAAAGGGGAAGCGTTGACAGGTTTTGAAGGTGTTGACCGGTTCTGGTTGTTTATGGGATTTGATTGTTCGATTTTGGGAATTTGGTTGAAGTTCATCAACCTGGGTGATCCTAGCCTATGGATGGGTCGTCAGTGACGTGTTGGTGGTGTCGCAGGTGGTCGGAGTTTGCCAGCGTGGTTGTGCACGTGTACGTCATTTTTTTTTTAGTATCAGGTGAGTTCGCGTGGGGGACTCGGAGTTGCTCTCGTGCAACTGAGTTTGATACTCGGGGTCGAGCTCGAGTTAGTAGAGGGGTTACGTACCAGTTTTTGTACTTAAGTTTTAAACGAAACAGAAGAAAAAAATGATGAAGAATAAAAGATGAAGGGGAAAGACTCGGGGAAAATCTCGTGATGTTGGCCAGGCGACTCGAAGCATTTTTCTTTGCCTCGGGTAAATTAAAACAGGGTACAGGATTTTTGTAACCTGATGGAAATTTGAATTTAAACCAAATTTAAATAAAATTTAAATTGCGAGTTAGATTTAAACAAAGTTTAAATCTAGTATGTGGTTTAGATTCAAATAAACTTTTGGATCTTAAAGTTTTAAAATGAAGTTTGAATTTTAAATTAAAGTTTGAAGTCAAAGTTAAATCAAATTAGTTTGTGAGTAAATAAATTCTTAACTTGTTTAAACTTTTAAAGTATTTGAAAGGTTAAAAAGGAATGTGAATTTAAACGGGATTTTTGACTTGTAAAGAAAGAACTTAGACCAGTTGAATCAAATTTGGAAATCTGGAACTAAATCTAAATTTGATTGGGTTTTGGGATAATTTATTTATTCAATAAAGCAATTAAAGAATAATTAATTCCACTTATGGATGTTTGGATTTCGTTGAATGGCTGATTTGTTTGATATCCCTGTTCGTGATTGTGATGCTTTGTGATATGAATTGCTTTATGCTGAACTGTTATATCTGTGATGAATATACTGTTATATCTGTGATGAATATACTGTTATATGAATATGAAATCTCTTGACCTGTAAAACGACATTTGGATTTCGATGCGACAGGGAGTCGGATTCCAGTTGGTTATCCGAAACCCACATCGAATTGTAATCTTTGTGACTGATAAATTTATTTTATCTATGAATCTGTGAATGAAGATAAGCGTTATGGGTTATACCGCTTATCGATATATCTGTGATGATTGATGTTGCACTATTGTGTAAAACCCTGGACTACACCATACACACACAAATATGGATTTCACGTGGAAATCGGTTAAATCACAGATAATGTAAATTTGATGTTTTTGAAATTGAAATTTTAATTTCAATTGATTTTGAAATTGGAAATTTGGGTTTAAAGTGAAAAGTTTTTGAAAGGGAATTTCAAAGATAAAAGTTATTTTGAATAACTTAATCGAGTTTTGAAAATTTAAATAATTTGATTTAAATTTGAATTCAAGTTTGAAATTGAATTCTATGATTTGAAACTAGGGGTTAAAGATGCTGTACAAGTTATATACAGGTTAAACCATTTTTAAAGGTATTGATTTGGGAATTTGAATTTGAATTCAAGGGTTTTAACTCGTGTAAATATAACTGGATTTTTTCCGAAACGAAAACTACTTGTTTTCAAATAATAATAGCTTTCATTTTAAGAAAGAATTTCCAAATTGTGTTGAACGGTTTCAAGTTTGAAATAGAATTGAAATGTTTTGAAATTATGAAATGAGTCTTTGATTTCAAAGACCGGATGAGTTAATCTAACTTGAATTGGAATTGTTTTGGAAGACTATGGATGAATCTTGAAAACGAGTTTTGAAAGCTATAAGTTAAATCTTGATTTAAGGATTTAACGAGTTAATCCAATTGAAATGGAAATCGATTTGAAAATCTATGAATGAATCTTTGTGAATGGGGTTAACTTTGTGAATTAAATCTTTTTGTTTAAAAGATTAAAGGTGTGGAAATTGTTTAACCCATTGAAGGTTTTTGAAATGAATCTTTTTGTTTAAAAGATTGGAAATGGTAATTTGTTTTACCATTCGAATGAAAAAGTTTTTAGCTTTAAGCTGTGATTTAACTGAGACCCCAGTATCCATATGATTTTTAATTGCGCTCGTTATTCGGTTTAGCCGGGAGAGGACCTTTGTGTCATAGAACCCATTCCGAATAGTGATACGACGATATGGATAGCATTTGAAGACCGGTGGTGAAGATCGGGTATTTGCGAGAGCGATATGATGACCTATCGATTTTCTCTGCATCATGGCTCCGGTATAGAGATTCCCTAAGTGATGGGAAGTCCGATCGAGATTGTGAATACCCGGATTTGCAAGGGCTTCTTCGGAAGTGCCTTCGGTTCTGTTCGAACCCGGAACAGACTTGTATGGATGTGTGTCTGACGTTACACTTTGAGATGGAAAGCTGGTTTCTATCAAATACATTTCTGTTGGTGGCGGAGAATTTATTCTCTTAGCTTAACACCCTTCTCTGAGACGTACGAGCTCAGAGGTTATGTAGTTGATGGTTACTAGTGATACATTCCCAATTTGGTAATGTGGCATACGAAGTGCTGATGATCATTTGTTGGTCAAAGCGTTGCTTTGTGAAAAAGCGTGCTTTGTGAAAAAGCGTAGTTTTGTGGACGAGACTTCGTCGAGCCTCACAACCCGGTAATGGTCGAAACAGGAATGTTGCGGCAAAGGTTTGTAGGGGTAGCGCCCCTAGGGTATGTCATTTCCTTCTGGATAAAGGGTGGTATCATGGTATGGAGCCCAGATACTTAACTCGTGTGGACACGGTAATTTATTACTGTATGATGTTGCTTTGTTGGTTTTCGAGATCTCGGATAAAGGTCGGTAACGACCGGGGGATGACATGACTCGTGTGTTAGTTACCTAGTTACAGCTCAGTTACAGCGTGAGGTAGCGTCGGCCTTTTGTTTGCGGAGATCCGGTTAGGATCCGGGGCGTCTTTCCAGAGGCGTTTCTATTTCGGTAAGGAAGTTCCTTAGCCTGATCATTTGTTGGAAATCCAAAGAAACAATACGAACCCTGTACGGTTTTAGTTGTATTACCTGCTATGGAATGTGGCGGTAACCTGCTACTGAACGTAGTAGTTATAGTAGACATACAACAATGGTTGTATGTTGGCTAAGATTGATATTATATTTTCGAAATGTTTTTCTACACTATGCACTAGTAATAATATCAAAAGAGTTTTGATTTTGCGTAGTAAGCATCTTTGACTATCATAAGAAGAAATCTCCTCCAATTCTGCGTTTGCATTGTGTGTGTGGTGGGAGGTCTTATGGTAGTTTCATTTTCTAAAAAGCATTGCGGATTTCAATGTTTAAGATTCTTTTGTGTTTGTTTTAAAGATAAACTGTTTTTGTTGCTCACACCAGTCCCATGACTGATCCGGAGTTTATTGTTCCCTTCCTAAACTCTGGGTGCTCATAATTTTCCACACGAGCAGTCTAGAGTTGGGTTTCTTTTCAGATATTCAGGTTTAGTAGATTATCTGGAGCTAGTTCATTCATCGGAGTTGCTTATCTTGGAGTTGTGGATTCATTCTTGTCTGAAGATCATTTTGGAGTTATCACTTCTATTGATATTGTTCCGTTGCTGATGTTATCTATTTTTCTTTTCCGCTGCTATTTGTTGTATCATCTCTGATGTATATTGATATTCATTGTATCACTCTGTTGTATCAGATATTGTATATCAATGTATTATTCTTTTCTTCTGCTGTGTTATTTACTTAATTGTGTTATAGCTCCGGCGAATCGGATTTGAACGGTCGAATCTGCGGCATTCTAGTACAATGTGAAGTACGGATGTTGATTTTCGAGCGGGCAAAACCCGAGTCGTTACAAAGCTGGTCGTTGATGTTGAAGCTCCAGAACCAAGTAATAAAAAAATCTAGAAACCATCCTCAAAAGACAAGCTTCAAGTCGAGACTCCCTAAGAAATGCAATTTGACAACATCGATCGAGAATGTTTACCTGCTAACCAAGGAAGAGCTTAACTATTGGCCATCACAGAAGAAAAAACCTAAATATAAAAGGAATCTAGGAGGATCCTATTGTCACTACCACAAGATGAATGGACATGAGACAAATCAATGTAGAGCATTGTAAGGAATGGTGATTAGTTTCTTCAGATAAGGCAAAATCAATAAATTAGTAAAGAGGTCCTAATTGGATTCAATAAAGAACTACTTTACTAAGAAAAATCTACATGGTTGGGAGTAGAATTCTCCTTGCACTTGGACATTACCTTAAACAGTCAAAGTCTTTGTCTGCGCCGAGTTTTCCAGGTCAAAGCACCTCCCGGAGGGAGGTTAGAGTAAGCCTTTATCCACGCCATGCTATAGCCAGGTTAAAACATCGACAAGCCCTTGACCGCACCATGCTATGACCAGCTCAAGGAGCTTCCTGGAGGGAGGACGGAGTAAGCCCTTGGTCCTGCCATGCTTTGGCCTGACCAAGGCACCGAACAAGCCCTTGATCGCACTACGCTATGGCTAGGTCAAGGCACCTCCTGGAGGGAGGATAGAGTAAGCCCTTGGTCCCACCACGCTATGGCCTGGCCAAGGCACCGAACAAGCCCTTGATCACACCACGCTATGGCCAGTCAAGGGGCCTCCTGGAGGGGGGTTGGGTAAGTCATTGGGTCCTGCTTGTGGATAAGCTAACCAAGCGCACCAGACAAGAATGAACTAAGATGTCCAAGCCCGAGAAGCGGCATATCAAGCAATGGACTAAGACGTCCGAGCCCAAGAAGCGGCATATCAAACGATGGACTAAGACATCCGAGCTCGAGAAGCGGTAAATCAAACAGCTACTACATACAAGGCCTAAAGGGTTAACATAGGTCAAAAGAGTCAAAACACAAGGAGCGGTACAGAACAGAAGGCTTAAATTAGAGTCTACGGCCTTCGACTAATTATTAAAGAAGAATTTCTGAACTTTACTTATACCTGAATCTGGGTTTTGGGTCATTCATTATTAAATTTGGAACTTCGCTTATTAATACCCAAATTAGGGTTTCGGGTGTTACTAATAATTTATGGTCTTCATCATACCCGAATCTGGGTTTTAGGGCTATTACTATTGATTACTGAACTTCACTCATTAATGCCTGAATCTAGGCTTAAGGTTTCTATTAGGAAGAGTATTATTATGGATGTCTGGTTATCATCCACTAATACCCGAATCTGGGTTTCGGATCTTTTAGCTTTTAAATTACATTCATTAATGCCCGGATCTGGGTCACTGGACTTCTACTAAAAATTCTCAGACAATGATTTTTGGACTTCTATTACACGGTTATTATTGACTTTCTATTAGCTATCTCCGGAAGATGAATTGCTAAAAATCTATAATTAAATCTAGAATTGAATTTTTGGTTCACATTCATTCGATTTCTGGTATTTTATCAATATAATGAAAGTTGAATTCCTGACCCTCTCTCATCATTACCAAGGATGGGTTTCAAGACATTCAACCGTATCCAATCATAGAACTACTTTTCACTTATTATCATATGTTTACATAATGATCTGTTAACCTCCACTAATAATGTAGATAAACTTCTATATAGATTTCAAGTTAATGAAAAAGAATATTGTTCACTTCATACTTTTCAGGGAAATAAGATTAGAAAGGAAGACTGAATGGATCAGCAAATACAAAAACCATAGTCCAAGTTATCAGAAAGTAGATTTAGAAACAACATTATAAGAAAGGACTGCAAACCAGGTGATATTTACATAATTTACAAAATTATTTACACGTATACAACACAAGTGTATGCTTTACAAGTCCTGAATAGTCTTATTTAGATTTTCAGCAATCAAAGGATCGACAATATGTTGAATTGCTATACGAAGAATCTCTTTGAGCTTCTTTTCCTTCTTCCTTATTTCGTCGGTATCATCAATGGAATCAATGCCAGTCTTTAAGGCACGGTCAAAAGCTTTATTAGCACCTATGAGGGTCTTGTTTTGCCTTTCTAAATCTGCAGTGTGCTTTCGAAGAAGATATTTATCGTGTTCAAGTTTCTGAAACCGAGCCGCGTACTCATTTATGCACTGCGAGTACCTTACTTTTTGTTGGTCATCAAAATATCTCATCATTTCAAATTTAACCTTTCTACACCATTCTCCTACTGCACTCTCGTCTAAGCCAGGCGGAGGGTTAGTCATAGCTGGAAATTTTTGAATAGCTAAAGATGAGGACCTTGTTGATTTCACAGCATACGATGCAATCAGAGAAATTGGCAAATTGATATTCTGAATATTGTCCCCCATAATAAACTCTAGAGATTTACACTGGGCTTGACTGTCTTTTAATTTTATCTCTAAATCACTTATCTGTTGAAGGAGCCTAGACATATCTTGATCGAAGTCAACCAAGGGGTTTGATTTAACTTGACGCTTTAGTTGAGAAATTGTTTCGTCCTTGTTCTTGATATCTGCTTCAAGACTTGTAATCTGATCGTTAAGGCCTCTAACAACCATCTTCTGAAGCAAAAATCCCCTACGCCATTCTAGCGCTTCAGTGTTGCAGTGGAGATGAGTAGACAAAGGATCGTTAAGGAGATTCCTCTTTTCAATATCAGTTAACAACCTATCTCTAATACTGGTAAAGTGAGATGTTGAATCTAACGAGAGTGGCATTGTAGATAAATGTAACTCCTATTTAAACAAACAAAAAGAATATAAAGTCAGGGCTCAAACAATCAATCTCTTTTATTATAGCAATAAAGGATTATAACTTAAATAGAAATGAAACAAAATGCACTATTTCATTGGACACATGTTTCACACTTTAAGTTGAGAAACCGCGTTTCTGACTTTACTCATGAAATTAGTTGAAAGAATAACCGTTGAATCAAAAGGAGCGTTAAATCCTTCTAAGGTAATAACTGGAGGATATTTGCTATAATCCCATACCCCGCGAGGAGGGCTGTCACAACCGCATATTAATCTGGTGTGATATGTTCGAATTTCCTTAAGAAGTTTTTCTTTGTCTTCGCCGAGGAAATTGAAAGGAGGGTGAGGATGTTCCATGTAAAGTCTCTGCAAGTCCCTAAGAAAGAAGTATCTGGCTAATTTTGAAGATTTCAAAAGTGAAGCCTTTTCTAGATAATCTCTTCTTAGTTTCACATGCTTGCTTAAATAATTTCTAGAAATAAGGCTGCTTGGGAAACATTTATTCTGTGATAAAATAATAAATTCAATTAAGTATAAAAGGAAGCTAGAGCAAGAAATTTGCAAATTGATATTATTACAAAATTATAAGTGTTCATCTGGTTCATACAAAATTGACTTTTTGAATAACTCTGAAACAAATTTGTCCTTATAATATTTAAGTTTTTCAAGAGGCAACTCATGAGGAACTGACTTAACTTGAGGTAAATTCCAGCAATCCCTCGAATGCGGATCAGATCCAAAGTCATCTTGATATCTTTTATGTAAACGTCTAAGTAGAACCCCACTAAAATCACCTAAATACGAAAAACCTACAATTGGATGTCTGTAATAGGCTTTGTGTAGGAAGTCTACAAGGATGTTCCTCTTTTCACCCAACATCCAAAAGAGCATAATTAACTCCCGAGTCTCTTTCAAAAGTTTATCATATCGAAGGTGTGCCCTCCTCAGTCGTGGGGCAGCTTCTCGATCTTTGAAAGACGCTAACAATGCCGCACTTTTGTTAAGCCCATGATACTTGTTAGAGAGGGTATTGTGTTCTTCTAACCACTTATCTAACTCTCTATGCAAGCTATTTATTTTTGCTTGTTTTCTTTTAAGCTTGGTTTTATAAAGGTGGATGGATTTCCTCCTTACCTAAAATAAAAGATGTAAACTATTATTATCTTGGAAATGAAAGCCATTTAGACAAGGAATCCCATACCTGAGAAATCGAATTATAGTTTGAGAGACCTGTGTTTTCTCTCTTTGTTCTTTAACGTTGATGTTCGTAGTCTCTTCTTGAAGGTCAGAAGGCTCTGGGAGTTCAGGTGGGCTTGCTTCATGGATTCTTGGATCGGGGTTGACCTTTTCTGAAGCCCCGGTGATGTCGTCACCATCTTTTTCATGAATATCGGTGTGACCACCTCTGTCGCCACTAGAACCCTGGCCTCTATCCTTGTTATCATCATTATTATCACCATCATTGTTGTTGCCATCATCATCGTCATTGTTGCCTTCTTCGGTGGCGGCTTCATCTTCGTCACCTACTTCATCAGAATCTAAGTCTATTTCGATAGAAGGGACTTCGAAGGATAATATTTTGGAGGCATCAATCTCCTCTCTCTCGGGAACTTCAACTCCTTGCTCCATTCTTTTGACTTTTTCCATAAATCTATTGACAAGAACATGGTCGAGTGAAGGAAAGCTAAAATCTGGGTATTTTTCAATGTTGTTAGCATAGGCAAGCATCAAAGCGTCCTCATAAGAGTTTACAATGATATCATCGAGGGAAGTGTTCAAAAATTGTGACACCTATTGCTTAGCATTAGAGATAGCATAGATAGCCAACTTTAGAAAAATTCTTTTGCTCCAACTTTTTCATGAGAGAGGATTATTTGATCACCATATGAGCTTTCTCATCTTCGGCTTCTTTCAAGGCCATTTTCAAAGCCATATTTTCATCAGCTAGATGTTGTTTTGATTTCCTCTCTTCAGAAATAATGGATTTTGCCTGAGCGAGAGAGGATTTCATTCTTTCATGTTCCTTCATAGAAATATCTTTGTTAGCATACATGGAAGTGATTTGGCTTTTCAAAGTTGAGATTTCCTCTTGAGGCCTGGAGATCTCGGCAGAAGATTTTGACGCATTTTTTTGAAGAGAGAGCCAGCTTTTGAAAATCTGAAAGGATCAGCATTCAGAGAGAAACAATGATAAGAAGACGTACCAGAAGTTGTTGTTCTATTACAGACCGATAGTGACCCGCTGGGTCAGGAACGGAAGAAGGGGGGTGAATGGAATCAAAGAATGAAGAGTTCAAGATAAATTGAACTATCTTTTCAAAATCACTTGTAGGCATGGGTGATGTGGGTCTAGAAGCGTTCAACTTCTGGGAGGGAGTTGAAGTTCCCAAGTTTTTTTGCATTTGCTCAACGACGTAAGGAGAGCAGGAACGACGATGCGGGATAAGGGATCGTCCTTTGAGGGAGTCTTCTTAGGTCGATCAATAGAAGCTTTAACAATTGGACTCTCCAAAAATTTTCCCATATCAACAGTCTTACCCTCTTTTAGTAGTGGAGAATCTAGAACTTAAACAATCTTAGCCTTCTTGAGAGATGGGCCTGCAACAGCCACCTTGCCCAATTTTCTTTTAGCAATCATCTTTGACCTAGCAATGGCCTGAGTCAAGTATGACGCATGAGATGTGGAACATGAGAGAGCTGGATCACTTGTGATTGGTTCAACCTGGGGAGCAGTCGCTGAAGATTCAAAAAATTACAAGTCAGTTAAGTAATTTAAGGAGTAACACAAACTGCAAGTACAATGTCTAAGTTTACCAGAGAGATCAGGGAAAATAGGAGACATAGGGGAGAAGTTCTTAGGATCACCCAAGGATAAGAAGTGTTTGCTTTGAGAAGTGTGTTGAACTAGGGGAGGTTGACCAAGGACTCTTTGTCCGATAGGAAGAAGAGAATGCTTTTGAAGGTTTGAAGGTTCAACAGAGTAAACCTATTCTCGGTACTACTAGAGGCGACAATCAACAACTTTAAAGTTTTCTTATCTTCTTCATTCAATTCTTTAATAGAAGAACTTGATAAAGAAGTGTAGGTTAGCAAAGGAAAGTAATTGAATAAAGAAAAAGACTATGATCAACTTACGAGGAGAAGAAAAGACTCCACTGATGTTGGGAAAGCATTTGACGAAGAAGAATTGCATCTCCCAGTCTCTAAATTTATTTACCCCCTGAGAGATTAGTTTTTTGGGGGGTTAGGCCTAAGGATTTGGCTGCTTAAGTTGCTGAGTTTGACTAAGCGGACCAAATAGTTGATAATTTCAGCATTTAATGAAGGAATTTCTATCTCCAGAGCCATGAGTTCCAAAGAAAGAAGGTATGTGTATACATTGGGAGATAGCTGGATGAAAGCAATGCCCAGGTAGGTCAAGAAATCTGGGAAAGGTAGGAAGCCACCATCCCAAATATGGATAGCAGTATAGACGAAATATCCTTCAGGAGGATTTTAAATGGTGTCGCTATCGCTTGGGGGATGGCTTCTACCCCAGTGATGCCGAATCATTTAGAATAGTGTCCACCTCATCCTGGGAGGATATTAAAGAATGTTTGGAAACTGCTTCAATCTTCTTTGGAGAAGATTCTATCACCGATACTGTATCTTTTTCTAGTTTCTGAGAGGTCTTTTTCACACCCATGATCCTGCCAGGTGAAATCATTTCAGTAATAAGTTATAATTTGCTATATAATCAACATTTTTCAAGAATATCAAAAAATTATTACAACAATTCAAATATCAACCAAAATATGAAATTTAATATCCTTGAAAGAATGTTATAGTAGTTTAGGAAAATGAATTTCGTTGAGCTTCCAACAGCGTCGAAAGGAAAAATGGAATTGGAACTCCAACAAACACTATTCGACAATGTCGAAAGCCCAAGGGAAACTTTATTGTTGAAAGGAGTAGTTAAAGCCTACACAACTAGTTTGAATATAAATATACACTAACAACATTCAATAAACAAGACAAATAAACCTTTTGACATCGTCGAAACCCATGAACTTTGTTTTACTAAGAGAATATGAATGCTGTCGAAACCCTATATGCCAATTGAGTCGAAAGGTTTGAGTTTGAGTAAAATCAATATAAATGAAAGGGCTTTAGGAAATTTCGACAGTGTTTGTATAAAATGATGATCAAATCTCAGTTGAATACAATGGGTTTCGAGTAAGTCAAAAGGGATGTAAGGCTTCGAAAACGTACAAACAACCAAACCTGATTCAGTATACCAGGTTTCGATCAAGTTGAAAGGCTTGGTTTGGTTTTCAACTTAAACAAAATATGTTTTCCTCAATCTAATTTATGAAAAGAAGAATGAATTTCTAACTCCTAACATCTCCTAAATAATTTAAAATTAGGCATGTAGTAGAGGTTTCGAAACCTATAAAATAAAAATTATGCTTCCGAAAGTATATACTATGTAATCATTTAGTGAAGCACATTAGGCAACTTCTTCGAAAGGTATCAGAATATACTACAGCATACTTATACTTTCGAAGAAGTCCACTTCATATTAGCTACATCAACACTTTCGATGAGATCAATTAAGAGATAGACGTTGGACCTCCTTTCAACCTCATCTAAAGAGGTTGAAGAAGCAAAATAAAGTTAGTCGCCTTAGCCCCTTTCGAAGGGGTAGAAAGGTAAAATTACAATGTCGAGTCGTGATTCATACGGCTTAAACTTCTCTATGAAGTAACTGGAAAAACCTTTCTTCTCTAAAATTGATTTTAACCCAATACTTCAAAAAAATTAAAAATTAATAACTGAATTGGTATGAGCACGAATCTACAATCAATAATCATAAAAATCCCCAAAATGTAAATTCAAACCGTATAAAAAGAATCAGATGAATTCTAAATGTAAACTGACAAGGGAAATTGAACAAAATTAAACCATAAAAATGAATCAAAGGATACTTTCATGTAAATGAAAAACCCAAATTATCTTTATGAAATTAGAGCAGTAATTCAAATTCCAACCTAATGAATTTTAAAATCGAAATTTAGCATGGAAAGTTAATTCGAAAAGCAAGATAATAAGAACTTACTTTGAAGATGAGCTTCTGTTTGCTGGAAATAGGAATTTATTAAGAAATTGAGAATTTTGATTCTTGCTGGAAGTTTCTTTTAATCGCATGTAAATGAGAAAGAGGAAGAAAGAAGCATGATTTATAAGAAAAGTCAGCAAGAAGGATATACCGTATGATCAAATTTAAATAAACGGCCAGGATTTATGCAAGAATATGAAAAGGCGGGGAATCTCAATGCTAAAATAAAGAGAAGTACCAAGGAAGATGACTTGAAAAGTCAAAGGCATCCCTTTGCATGGGGGGCAAGTGTTACCACCAATTCTTACTTCAACCTTGTCGAAGCCAAGATGAATAAAAGAGAAGGATGTACAAGAGATGATAACATCAACCAAGCCTTTCGAAGGAGTCGAAAGGATGCTATAGCCAAAAGTCAGATGTGTTACAAGCTTTCGAAGGGGTCAAAAGGGGCGAAAGCACCCTTTCGCTTCAGTTGCTTCCTTTCAAAACAGATACTTCCGCCTGTATAAAGACATTTCGAATAAGTAGAGGAATACCTTTCGAAGGCAGCAAATAACAGCCACCCACAGGCACGCCAAACCTTTCGTAATCAAAGGTTTCGCCTTCATTCAAATCACACGGAAATATGTTTTGTTAGAGCAACCCTTTCGAAAGCATAACTAAGCCTTTCGAACCGGTCGAAACCTTTCACAACTAAGAAGGGTTCCGCGTCAATCCGCAGGCATGTTTTTCGGAAGTTACCTTCTGCATTGGAACCCTCGGTTCGAAGCTCCAAAGATATACCTGTTGATAGAGTAGAAAGCTTATGCCTCTTCTTACTTGCAACAATAAAGCAACATAAGGTGGAGAAGCACACCTACTTCTTTCGATGAAGATGAAAGAACTAAAGTCCATTAAAATGCAATGCAGAAGAATGCCCAACGTTGATGGCAACGAAAGATCTCCAAGGTTGCCTATCAACCATGTCGAAAGCACTAAGTTGAAAGGTGCCAACCCACACCTATAAATAAGACCCCAAGGGTCTAGTTTAGGGAATCTGAATTCTTTCACTCTATTCTTGTATTTTCTTAAAGCTGTAAACCCTAACTCATAAATTGGATTAGGAATTTGATCAATTTATACCACTTGAGGTTAATCAAAGCAACTTTATGGAATTTTTAGATATTTGGCTGATTTGATATTTGCTGTTAGAATCAGTTCATAATCATCTTATGTCAACCTGATTGAAAGGCCATCATTAGAGTAAGTCGAAACTATTAGTTCAAATAATATCAATAGAACCTTAGCTTATATCCTCAAGTTGTCGAAATGTCAGCTTTCGAAGGAGTCGGAACCTATCCATTGGATTCACCTTCTTAACTCATTAGAACCAACCTTAGGGTCCACCCAACTAAATCGAAAGGGGATTTTGAAAGGATACTAAGCCAGAATAACTTGTTTGAAAGTTAATATAAGAAGGATTTTTAGTCTTTCAACTAAGTTGAAAGGTCAAATAAGAAGGAGTTTCAACTACGACAACCTATTCGAAAGGAAAACTGGAGAGAATAGAATGGATTATAGATATCTTAACCTAATTGGGAGGTATCAATTGCCTTCATCTTTTTTAAAGAAGGTCTCGAAGGAGTCATCTACACTTTGAATTTAACTTTGGGGTGCCGACAAAATTTCTTATTAACAGATTTGATATATATGTATATATGCCAAGTAAAGAGGAGACAAAGTTCACAAAAGAATTGAGTTTAGGAAGTTGAATATTTTGAGAACAGATATTTTAATGAGTGTTGAAAGGGAATTAGTTTTGGAAGTTGAAGTTATAGTAATTGTTCCGTAAGAGGATTTATGAATGGATATTGTATTTATTTAAGATTATAAAAATATTTAAAGAAATTTGTCAAAGGGATTTAAAACTATATTTTAAAGCAATGAGATTATTTTTATGCTTTAAATGAATGGGAAGTTTTATAAAATAATATTTTGATTGAAAAATATTATTTTGAAAGGCGAATGGAAGTTTTAAATTTTGACATTGTTATAAATTCCCAATTGGTAGATCTTTTTATTATTATTTAAATATGGAAAGGGAATTTCCAATTATTAAATTATTATTTTTAAATGGTTTGATAGGTTAGGAAGTGAATAAGAAATGTTAACTAGTGAAAGCTTGCGGACTGGAAGCAGCCCCAAATGCGGGTATTCCACCATCTGCCAAGAGATAGAAAAAAGATCATTATAGAAGATGAGTTATCACTTTTGGATAAGGAATTTGATGGCAGGTAGTTTAGGGTGTAAATCTCACATAGTGTATGAACGTATTATGGTGTCAAATTCATCCAAAAGATCTTTCCATTTAGCTATGATTGCCATGATTTGAAATTTGTATTCATAGTGTAGAGTCCCTTAGTAACACATATGTACTAGGTTTCTTAGGGTTATGGTTTGATTCTCGAATAGATTAGATGACTTGTATTTGGATAATATTGAATGGTAAAGTAGCATCGCTTGAATGAGGAGTAATAAATTAGGAACAATCTTATTGTATAGAGTGATCCCGATAGTCACAAGATAACGAGTTGTTATCCATCCTATAGCATAGGAATCCTATGTGCCTTCACCAAAGATTTTGATATTGCTCCCTAAATAAATAAAAAGCACTATGCTTGTAACACCCAACCTCTATACACATACTTCCAAAGATTCATACTAGGTAATAATGTTTGATAATACGGAAAATAAGGCGAGCTACCACACATGAATATTCTCTTGGGCTATTATTGATACGTATTTCAAAATCATAAAACACACACCTATACGTACCCGGTATCGGCACAAAACAATAATCACATGCATTTACAGGATAGAATAATACATAATATAAAACAAATTTTTGAGAACACAAAGTCATCAACGCAACGATAACATATAATAGAATATAAACATACAAGTCCAAATGGGTCTATAAAAATAGTCAAATGCCCACTATCCATCAAATAAATATAATGTATATGTCCAATCCATACATCTCATCATCATCAACATACATGAGGCTACATAAGTAAATAATGATACACTAGTCAACTAATGAACCGGGCTCCAACTATGCCCCATAATCACAAGATGTTCACTTTATCCCTGAACCTAGAATGTTTCGAGCTGTCTGGAGTATTATATAAATAACACATAGGTTTGACTAAGTCTAGAGTGTAGAGTGTAGAGGTCAATGTGTAATAATGACTAGCATGACATAAACTAGTGTAACTCATGGCAATATATAAGCATCGCATATCACCCATAGTAAAGAATAGTTAATCATTACATCAAATGGTAAAGGAGTAATATGGGTGAAATATCAACTAAACAGTCAAATTATTATATAAATACAACATCTAATAATGTATATCTCAACCATCAACCTAATGAGAGAAGCGAGCTCTCAACTGCATGGTCCTAAGAGATAAGCAAACAATATGATATGCAAAATCATAATGTAGTGCACAAACATGATGTAAATACAAACAAAACGCGGTAATCTATCTTGATCGATGATCCAAATGAGAGATGAGAATTCTCGAATGGGTGGCCTCGGAGATAAATATAATAAATCACACAATATGTGTTCAATGTCATATAAAGACGAACATGCAGTTATCTTGGGTTAGGCTATCTCAAATGACAAACAAGCACACAACTGGTCCCTAATGTAGTATAAACATCATCTCTAGTGAGGTAATAACATTAAATATCTCATCAGAAATGAATCTACCTAAGTATCTAGATGGGAGACTGACGTCCCGCAACACTGCTCTAGTAAATGCTAATGACCATAGCCCATTTCCTATAGTACCTTGATTATTTTTAGAAACATGACACTCATATCTACTCCTATGTCATAAACACGCTACAAGACAACGTTGTGCATTAGTTATGACTTCTACTTACCCTTAGTAACAGACTGTTAGTCCTTAAGTGATGTTTGGGTAATGGATCTAATAAGAGTAATATCTTTGAGTCTCAAACTCATCAAATTAACATCACGGATCAAGGCATGACCCTCCAATCAGGACCTTTAGGATGGATAATAGCCTATCTGGCGAGTTCTAATCACATTCTCTTTATGCTGGCGTAAACCTGTTACGTAGATTCCCAATGAATACTCATGGAAGGATAAGTCCTAGTGAAAGTAACAACAAGTACTCTCGAATCCATAAGTCCTAATAAGAGCATATCAAAATAATAAATCCTCGATCAATAACCCTAAGAGTAAATAAGATATCTCGACTGGTTAGTCTCGGAGGCAAAAGAGCTACACTGATTGAAGACGTAGAGATCTAGAATTTTCTATCAAAGATATTGTATTCATGAAAATTTCTTCTTTGACAAATGTTATTCGATTTGGTAGCAAGGGGAAGTTAGCATCAAGATTCGTAGGTCCTTTTCCGGTAGTAGAGAGGATTAGGAAGTTAGCTATATGGTCAACTTACCTCCGAAGATGGCAGGTGTGCACAACGTCTTCCATGTTTCTCATACACGGAAGTTTGTGCATGACTTAGGCATGACAATTGCACCGGATCAATTTAATGATATCGAGATTGAACCAGAAGCTTCAAGGCATCATAGGCTTGTCAGACGCGATATGAAACAGCTTAGAAGGAAGACGGTGGAGTTAGTGAAGGTTCAATGGGGTGAAAGCGAAGGTGAGAGTATGAGGGCCACACATCCGGAGCTCTTCACATGGTAAGGCCTATTGTTTATCATATTTACTTTCGCTTTCGATATCATATAGGGTAGTTTAGTATCCCGCATGCTAGGATAGGTTAACTTATATTATTGATTGTGTGGTTGCGTGTTTGACATGTTTGATCATATACATGATTGTTAGGCATGCGGGGTAAGTATGATTGATCTTCTGTGTTTCTTCAGGGATTTTTGGGGGCGAAATTCCTAAAGGGGGAGAGTGTAACGACCCGTGTTTTATGTGTTAGAGGATCGTAAATTATTTTTATTTTATTCATACGAGGTCGTATGATATTAAGATTTTGGAACGTGACTCTTAGGGACATTTTCCACATATACTATTTTTTTCAAATTTCTATGTGACCAGTTTGACCTCAAAAATCATTTTTCGACTATAACTTTTGATAGATACTGAATTAGGGTCTCAAACTACTTCCATTGCTTTAGGATGATGGTTTCTCATTCCTTAGAGTGGCTATAATAGAAAAACGGACTTGTCATTTGAAAGTTATTGCAGTTTTAAGTTTTGGTTGCTACTGGGCAGTTTTAGTGGGTAATTAACTAAGCCCGTGCTTAGGCCAAATTTATGCTAATAGAAGGCTGCAAGAACTAACCTAAGTCATTTACTTCTTCCCCAAAACAGATCCAAAACTCCATTAGTCCTAATTTCATCAAAAATCACATATTTTCCTTACTAATCTTAGCCAAATCATTGATTAGAGAGGGGATTAGCATATAGAAGCTAGAGATTATCATTTTTATTTATTTGGGTCTTTTTCCTTATTGTCCACTTCAGATCTAAGGAAGAAATTGGATATTTTAAGTATTTGGTAAGTGGTTCTTGACCTCTCATTCATCTATACTTGTTTATATAGTTAAAATGGTTGTTTTTTACACGATTTTGATCTAAAAAGGGTTTTCGAACTTTAACCACTTATTCATACATGTTTATGACAAGAAATTGGAGATTTTGAAATGGCTTTAAAATTGGTTTTTTGTAATCTATTTACTCATATTCACATGCTAGTGTAACTCCATTATCTATACATGCATACACTAATGTAAAACTTAGATTTTGAGTGAAACTAGTTTGATTGTCACATTCTCATGTATTGGTTGTATGAATGGATGTATATGCAAGCTATTCCATTATTGTATGTCATGCTTTGATGTTGTTTTCTAGTGTTTTGGATGTCAGGTAGATAGGTTGAGAGATCGAGCATATCAGAGGCACAAATGGTCGGAAGTGGGCAAAACTTGGAGGGGAAGCTCTAGAGTGTAGGGAGAGCTCGGGGTCCAAATTTCAAGCCCTAATTCTTTAAGTACACATGTCAACATCGTCATGAGAGGTTAGTACCGACATGTGAGGTTGAGTCCAATTTGGCGGCGACTTTGGGAAGCACAATGGTATTACTAGTAAAGGTTGCCTATGGTATTGGATTGGAGATTCGCTAAGTGCTTGAGGCTATGACAACTTGTTTCTAGGATTCGAAGTAAGGTGCTTTGAAGATGACATGAGTTGGAGCAGAGAGGTCAGGGTTAAAGCATATGGGCAAGGCACACTAGAAGCAAGGAATGAGATTGGAAGAGACTTGGCCATTAGTTGACTAAGTATAGTGGTCGGTACCGAGTTCAGAGATATATTCACAAACCCTTCTATATCCTTTTCAATACTTGAAAAATATCGATATACTTATTTCAACTGTATAAGTATACTCACAAAACATTTCACTTTCAAAACTTAGAAAACTCCTCCATATACTTATATCATTAGTATAAGTATATTCCCAAAACACAACATTTCCAATATTCAGGAAATGTACTCATATACTTATCTCAATAGTATAATTATATTCACAAATCTAAGGAAAAATTTCATTTCCAAAACCATACTCAATTGGGTTAAAACAGTGTCTTTTAAAACATTAATAACAGTAAACCCAAAGACCTTCCTTTTGGTGAAAGTAAATAGATCATATAGAAATTGGATCAAATATACTTACCACCACTTCCCGATTTCAAACAGTACTATCCCTCGATTAACAATGAAATTGGACAAGTTAGAAAACTAACCATGCCTCGACACACATTCTTAATTCTCAAGATAGGAACGGGTCTCCATAAATCGGAATTTGGTGTTAAGTATGGAAAGAACATTTTCCATACCACCGTAATTTAAAATGATCGTTTATGGAAATTGTAACGACCCACTTTTCCGTACAGTTTAAGTTGACAATAAACCACACCCGTCTAACCCAAATTGAACGAAAAGGCGGATATTTAGGGAAAAAAGAAAGTAAAAAAAAGACAAGAAGAAACTAAACAACATAGACTCTCACAGCGGAATGAATAATCTATAATATATAACAAATCTTTACACAAAAACAAAAATGTAACATATGTATATACAGACATCAATCAGAGTATACTAACCTATTTCAACACGGACAGTTATAACAACCTGTTTTTACAATTGCCGAATAATATACAACAATGAATGTAGTGGAAGAAAAATAATCATCTATGTGAATACGTCTCAGGGCCTCCAGCTCATCTCCTGAAGCTCCAAAAATATCCAGCTAAACCTGAAAATATGCTCGGTCTGACCCGAGCATTATAGGAAAACAACGCCCGGGTCAGTCTGGTGAAACCAGCGTGAGAACTTAAATCACAACGAATTTTATTTATTATAACTTTTAAAATCCTTTAAAATCAAAGGCATCTCGTAAGACCATGCCGCACATAAACACGGACGAGTTTTTATCTTACGATAACCAAAACCATTTATATCATAAATCCAGTGATATTATAATAATGTCTAAAGGCGAAAATAATAGTAATCAAGTAGCTGTGATGCTCGTGAGTGTACATCACAACAATACTATGTATATAATTGAAAATCGATATGACACGTTTGCTAATTGTGTAGGATTTCCATGGAGGTGCCCACAGTACTTTGAGGAACGGTCCTCCTGCACAAGGATCAGAGATATCCATCCGAAGCAACATACATCCCTAGTGATGTACCATAGGAAAAACATAGTTGGTCTCGCTAAGACCGAGTGCATCGCCTCATGCATGCATAATAACTGTAGGTAACATCTAGGTGGGGCCAACTACACCCTATGGGTTTGCCAACCCTACTGGCCATGCCTCCTATCTCTGGTTTTAGTCATTCCCGATGGTGAGGCTACGTCCGGCATTCCAGCTTACGCATTGCCACCAATTAGATCACGGAATCCCACATGGATTCCAATACCCCAATGGGTTTTGGAGTCACACATAGACTACCATATGTCAATTAGATTTTGGAATCACACTGGTTTCCACTACTCTAACGGGTCTCAGAATCACACATGGATCCCAACAACTCAATATAGCATGAAACTCCTCCATAAAACCGTATATGGTTTTCAGAGTGGTCACGGGTTCGAGTCATCTCTTACGAGTACACTCTTCCGTTTCCCGGGTGCTCCACAAAACCAAACGCCGATTTCCGGAATGCTCAATACCGGTTCTTTTCGAAATAATCAGACAATACATAAAAGTGGGGATCACCCCCTACATTTGTCCTAGAAGAACGAAATGAATTTATACGTACAGTATAGCACCCCCAATGGTAACTGTACCATATAATCCCTATGTTTTCCCTAGATATTTCCAGAGTTAAAATCCTTCGGTGTTTAGTAGGGAATATTTCCCTACCACCAAAATTAAGAAGGATTACATATTTAGGCCAAGATTTGATAGTCGGTTATTTAACTATCAAATAAACAAACATTCAAACAAAGATTACATTTCCCATGGAAATCACTAAGCCTCTTAAATTAATCTTGCATTAATTTAAAATTGCATTTCAAATACTTGGAAAATTACTTCCATATACTTATCTCAACAAGATAAGTATATTCACAAACCACTATATTTACGATACTTAGAAAATATAACCATATACTTACCTCAGGGGCATAAGTATATTTAACCATCTCACTTTCAAACTTGGAAGGTATATTCGCCAACACTTAGAAAGATTTTCTATTTTGAAATCATATTTTAAATGATCTAACCCAAATATCACTTAAACGGAGAAACCCAAAACACCCACCCCTTTATAAAACGTTCTTAATAAATTCCAAATCCCGTTTATAAAACTTCTCCTTCTCAAATTCTTTAAAACTCATTTGTAAATTCCTTTATAATTATCCAAAGCAATTTATAAAACTCTTCCCATATTTAATCCAATTCCTTAATAGACTCTTTAAGTGAATATGTCCTCTTGATAAAACATAAGTTATTTAAAATAGCTTTAAATAAAAAATTACTATTTAAACATCCCTATATTTCATTTTAATCAAATCTTATTTAAAATAATAACTTTAGAATCTATTTAATAATATATTAGATTAATTTCAACACTATTATTATATTAATAAGTTAACTTCAAAACAATATTGATATAGTAATTAACTAAATTTAAATGTTATTAAAACAATAATTAATCAACTTTAAACTAATATTAATATGATAATTCATTTCCTTTAAATATAATTAAATAACTTAAATTAATATAATTAATTAACTTTAATTAAAAATTAAAGTATTGTTAAATCATTTTAAATAAGTAATTAAATTAAAGTTTAAAACATTTTTAAAACAATAACTAAAGAACTTTAAAATGATAATTTAACATTCATTAAGGAATAACCTTTAAGAATCATATTTATAAAATAATTAACTTTAAACATTATTAGAAAAAATTATTTTTAAAATATTATTATTAATAAGTTATTACCTTTTTAAAATATTATTACTAAATAATTATTATTTTAAAATCTTATAATAATTATTATTCTTAAATTAATTGTCAAAACAATAATTAGTTTTTTTGAATTTGAAGTAGGCTTAACGATCACCATGGTACTTAACAAACTACCATATTATTCAATTAACTTTTCAAGTTAACAATAGATATTTACATAATCAACGACTATGTAAATAAATCCCACAATTAACCATCATTAATTAATATATCACATATTCAAAGCGGAATATCAATTAACGGTATATAATTAAATGTCCAAATCCATAAAATAGCAGAACGTGGATTTATTCTACTGATTAATTTCCAAATTAATTTAATTAGTAGAACGGCATTTTATTCCACTGAACCAATGTCCAATTATCATATTCAATCCAATTTAACTCAACGGTAATTTATTTGGCCAAATAAACATTGATAATTAACGTATATAAATTTAAACGACGTTATTAAATTAATAACGTAATTTAATACCTATCTATTTAAATATGTCACAAATTTTCACATGTCCAAAACTATCAACTAATTTTCACTATAGTGTTGTACTCGTTCATACGAGTACAACGCTAAAAGAATCGGGTCGATCGGGTTTAAAACGATCGAGATATGCCATTTCAAAGTTACTAGCTTTATATATATAATTTAAACAATTAAAAAGAAAATTGTTTCTCACCATATTGTTTCGGCCCAAAGCCCACAAGATCAAATCCTCTACCCATTCTATATTGTTCTTCCCTAATGCTTCAATTCACTTCAAAATAACTGACCTTCAACTGAGCACGTATACGCGTGCATATGCACGCGCCATTCGAAGGGCTAATGTTTAACCCGAGCTCACCCACCAACTTCTTAACTCCACCTTATCGCATTGCACCTCCGTCGAGACCTCCGGGCTCCCTCCATCGATTTCTGATCGATGCTTAGATACAAAAACGCGCGACATTCCTGAACAAGATGCGACACTTTTCATCGACAAATTCCACCAAACTTCACCACAACGAAGCCCTCTCCTTTGTGAACCCAACGTCGAGCTCCAATTCTTCTACCGACCCTCCAAGCTCCAACAACCATCAACCCTAGTTTTCGATCACCCATGATCATTGACGTGGAATCGCGCCGAAATCTCCACAAAAATACTACGTCTCGATACGAACCCGACGGTGCTGGCGGCATCGAACTATTCATAGTGGATTGAGAGAAATCCTTTTTTGAAGTTTATGAACAATATTTCCTCCTTGTTGATATTTGGGAATAACTCGAGTGGAACTCAATTAAATCGAGTGCCGTCAGCTTTTAAAAATCCTACGGATCGATACGAACAACTTTGTAGTTGGACGTCGGAGCTAAAAGCGAGTGGTTTGGGAGCTTTTGATTTTTGAATGGAAGACGGTGGAGATTATTTAAGTTTTTCTCCGTTCAGAGGAAACGAACAGAAGAGAAGTTGTTCATAAGAACACATGCATATATATATATATATATATAAATATATATATATATATATGCCGAGCACCCTTACCAGTACACCAATCAACTCAAGACTCACATCCAATTTGAATAATGACAGCTTGAGCAACATGAAAGTGGCTAGGGAGACAAAGAGGACACTAGAGTACAAGGCCAAGTGACAGGATGGTGGCTAAGAGGGAAAAACAGTGCACTGTGCATATTTGTTATGTTTTTAATTTAAATTCCGGTACCCCGCCACACCGGATCGCGTTCGATTACGAGCCGCGATCGACAGAGAATAAAATATGATCGCGTATAACAATATTACACGATCACAAAACAAAACAAAAATAAAATAGTCAAGTTATTAAATTTTGTGAAGTATCAAAATGCCATCGTTTTCCGTAAAATATGCCAAACAAAATTCAAATATTTTCCAAATTAAAAATTATGGAATAATTCTAAAAATTAAATTAAAAATACATCACCAAAAATCAGTTCTTAATTTGAAATATAGGTTTTATTATAATTTAATCCAAAATCCGAATATTTAAATAAATTAAATATTCAAATTCAAAGTCCCAAAATACGGGTTGTTACACTATCCTCCCTTAATAACAATTTCATCCCCGAAATTCCAGCCAAAAACACTCAATACTATTCATAAGCCCACATGATGTTCATAGATCATTTATATACCGAATCCGATTAGATCACTACTCGAATACATAACTCCACTTTCAAACCAGTATCGTTCACTTGATTTACCAGTGCGGACCCTGACCAGGCTCCTTTGTTAGGAACCTCTGCTCTCCT
Source organism: Allium fistulosum (assembly GCA_030737815.1). Taxonomy (NCBI): domain Eukaryota; kingdom Viridiplantae; phylum Streptophyta; class Magnoliopsida; order Asparagales; family Amaryllidaceae; genus Allium; species Allium fistulosum. The sequence continues at coordinate 132,767,730 of CM060903.1, read as the reverse complement.
TACATAGCTGTAGTTATGATAGAAAACTTTGCTCTCATACCAAAAACCCCTATCAAGTGCTCGCCGTCAAAAATAGAGTAATAGATCCTTATTTGGAACGGTGTGAAACACTTCAAAGCCTTGTACTCGAATGTTAGATCAATACTATATGGAAAGAGAAATGATCTACATCCATCCTACGTACCTATTCAATTGGTTATTCCAATACCAATTCTATTCCCACATTTGCGAAAACATTCATAACCCAATTTAAACTCCCAATTTTATATAATATCCTATCACACCCTAGAGGCATACACAACCATCCAATTCAAACTTTTATTTTAGGAGTTCATTTAATAATTTTTAAACACCCGGGTTTTATTCAAAACACCTTTTTGAAACAATACCATGTCTTTCGGAAACTTAAGGGTTAAATACCTGGATATTTATTTCAAAAACTTTTGAAATGATACTATACATATTTTAATCCATAACATATATATATATATAGCCCGAGTAACTCCAAAATTATACCAAGGAACTGGGTACTACCAAACAGTATTATATATTCCTTACTATAAGGATAATACTCAAGAGAAACGTTTACCATCCGAACGTATCTCTTTCCCATTTTTAGTTATTTTCGAGCTACTCGAACTAGTTAACTTAAAAACAAAATTTCCAATTTTCAAAATCCTTCTTTTAAAACCATATCAATATATTTCCAAATAAATGGTTTTTAACAAAATCCATTTCCAATGTACTTCAGATTCGTCCGGATTCAAACTCGTCTCGACTGTACAATGACAAAGAGAATAATTTGCTAAGTGCACAATACCGTTTGCCAAAGAAAACATCCGATCGTCACTTAAAAGATTATTCTGATCATTACAAAACAAGTCGGGACTCATTCCCCGAACCAAATCCAAAGAAATACACATTTCTTTTAAATTCTCTTTTTCAAAGAATTTATACTTAAAATATATTTTCTAAGCAACTATTTCCAAAATATTGATACACCGAAAACCTCTTTAAGAAAACTATTATTACCATTTCCAAAATCATTCATACTCTAAAACTATCTCAATTAAAATTATTATTTCCTTTCTCCAAAATCATTTGAAATAATAATATACACTTTTACTTTTTAGTAAATTAAACCATACCTTTTGAATCAAGTCAAAATTTATTTTATCAAAACAGTTATATAGTGAGATCCTAACGGTAGTAGCCCCCTACTTAGAAATGTTTTTATCCCAAGAACATTCTCATTACTATTATTAACCTGTAAATCATTTTGCCAAAATCACCGGGATTTAACTCTCGAATTCCTTTTATTTATACACACGTTTTAATAAATCAAATTTATAAGATATCCCCCTTTAAACGAAATCATTCCTCAAATATTTATTGCGAAAATATTCTAGCTTTCCATATATAAATCATTCTTGAAGTATTATTTCAGAAATATTTAAGTTTCTTTTAATAATTTTTTTTATAAAACCCCTATCTAATACATCCAACCTTTATATTCAATCATTTTCGAAATATTTATTTTGAGATATTCCAATTTCCTTTTTGTAAAACAACATTTATTAAAATCAATTTTTTTATCAAATCAATCATTGATATAAAATCGTTTCTAAAATATTCAAATTTTCTTTTAGATAAACAACCTTTAGAAATCAAGTTTTAACCCAACACTATCAACGAACGCCTTATATTCAAATTGTGAAACTTAATTCACAAGTTATTCGTTTCAATGTTCCTAAAATTCATGTCTACCCAATCCAGGTTTCAAAAAAGAAGATTCAAGTTAGATTAATGGATAATGGTTAATGCTCAGAAAGGGGCGAGCATGACCGATCAAATCCTAGATGATAATGATGGAATACTATTAGTTCCTAACAATCAAGCACGACCAAGAATAACTATATTAAATTTTCTATGAAAAATTATTCTTTCATATATATAAAATATATCTCTAGGTAAAATTATTCCATTTACCCATTTAAAAATCAATAATGTGCCAGTCTGGCCTTGTTCGAGTGTTTAGGAAATCCCTATCGATAACGTTGGCCAAACGCATCAACCAGAATTCTTAAGCAACTCAATCGATCAAACAACATAGTATAAAACATTTTATATCATTGACAAATATGCACTCTTATAGATATACTCTCTAACTCATCCTAGGATCTTGCTTACCCTATCTCAATGAGTCAACCCTACCAAGCCTAGGTGTTCGCTCAACCTAAGCTCCGATACCACGTGTAACGACCCACTTTTCCGTACAGTTTAAGTTGACAATAAACCACACCCGTCTAACCCAAATTGAACGAAAAGGCGGATATTTAGGGAAAAACGAAAGCAGAAAGAAGACAAGAAGAAACTAAACAACATAGAATCTCACAGTGGAACGAATAATCTATAATATATAACAAATCTTTACACAAAAACAAAACTGTAACATATGTATATATAGACATCAATCAGAGTATACTAACCTATTTCAACACGGACAGTTATAACAACCTATTTTTACAATTGCCGAATAATATACAACAATGAATGTAGTGGAAGAAAAATAATCATCTACGTGAATATGTCTCAGGGCCTCCAGCTCATCTCCTGAAGCTCCAAAAATATCCAACTAAACCTGAAAATATGCTCGGTCTGACCCGAGCATTATAGGAAAACAACGCCCAGGTCAGTCTGGTGAAACCAGCGTGAGAACTTAAATCACAAGGAATTTTATTTATTATAACTTTTAAAATCCTTTAAAATCAAAGGCATCTCGTAAGACCACGCCGCACATAAACACAGACGGGTTTTTATCTTACGATAACCAAAACCTTTTATATCATAAATCCAGTGATATTATAATAATGTCTAAAGGCGAAAATAATAGTAATCAAGTAGCTGTGATGCTCGTGAGTGTACATCACAACAATACTATGTATATAATTGAAAATCGATATGGCACGTTCACTAATTATGTAGGATTTCCATGGAGGTGCCCTCAGTACTTTGAGGAACAGTCCTCCTACACAAGGATCAGAGATATCCATCCGAAGCAACATACATCCCTAGTGATGTACCAAAGGAAAAACATAGCTGGTCTCGCTAAGACCAAATGCATCGCCCCATGCATGCATAAAAAATATAGGTAATGCCTAGGTGGGGCTGACTACACCCTATCGGTTTGCCAACCCTACTAGCCATGCCTCCTATCTCTGGTCTTAGTCATTTTCGCTAATGAGGCTACATCTGGCATTCTAACTTACGCACCACCACCAATTAGATCATGATATCCCATATGGATTCCAGTACCCCAACGGGTCTCGGAATCACACATAGATTCTCATATCTCAATTAGATCTTGGAATCACACCAGGATTCCCATACTCCAACGGATCTCGGAATCGTACATGGATCCCAACATCTCAATATAGCACGAAACTCCTCCATAGAACCGTATATGGTTTTCAGAGTGGTCACGGGTTTGAGTCATCTCTTACGAGTACACTTTTTTATTTCAAGGGTGCTCCACAAAACCAAACGTTGATTTTCGAAATGCTCAATTCCGGTTCTTTAGGAAATAATCAGACAATACATAAGAGCGGTTATCACTCCCTAACCGTTAAGTGGATGAATCTCCTTATCATTTGTCCTAAAAGAATGAAACGAGTTTATACGTACAGTATAACACCCTCGATGGTAACTGTACCGTATAATCCCCTGTTTCCCCTAGATATTTTTAGAGTTAAAATCCTAGGTGTTAAGTAGGGAATATTTTCCTACCACCAAAATTAAGAAGGATTACATATTTAGACCAAGATTTGATAGTCGGTTATTTAACTATCAAATAAACAAACATTCAAACAAAGATTAAATTTCCCATGGAAATCACTAAGCCCCTTAAATTAATCTTTCATTAATTTAAAATTGCATTTCAAATACTTGGAAAATCACTTCCATATACTTATCACAACAGGATAAGTATATTCACAAACCATTATATTTTTTATACTTAGAAAATACAACCATATACTTACCTCACGGGTATAAGTATATTTAACCATCTCACTTTCAAACATGGAAGGTATATTCACCAACACTTGGAAATAATTTCTATTTTGAAATCATATTTTAAATGATCAGACCCAAATATCACTTAAACGGAGAAACCCTAAACATCCATTCCTTTATAAAACATTCTTAATAAATTCCAAATCCCGTCTATAAAACTTCTCCTTCTCAGATTCTTTAAAACTCATTTATAAATTCCTTTACAATTATCCAAAGCAATTTATAAAACTCTTCCAATATTTAATCGAACTCCTTAATAGACTCTTTAAGTCAATACATCCTCTTGATAAACCATAAGTTATTTAAAATAGTTTGAAATAACAAATTACTATTTAAACATCCCTATATTTCATTTTAATCAAATCTTATTTAAAATAATAACTTAAGAATCAATTTAATAATATATTAGATTAATTTCAACACTATTATTGTATTAATAAGTTAACTTCAAAACAATATTGATATAGTAATTAACTAAATTTAAACGTTATTAAAACAATAATTAAACAACTTTCAACTAATATTAATATGATAATTAATTATCCTTTAAATATAATTAAATAACTTAAATTAATATAATTAATTAACTTTAATTAAAAATTAAAGTATTGTTAAATCATTTTAAATAAGTAATTAAATTAAAATTTAAAACATTTTTAAAACAATAACTAAATAACTTTAAAATAATAATTAAACATTCATTACGGAATATCCTTTTAGAATCATATTTATAAAATAATTAACTTTAAACATTATTAAAACAATTATAAATTATTTTTAAAATATTATTATTAATAAGTTATTACCTTTTTAAAATATTATTACTAAATAATAATTATCTTTAAATCTTATAATAATGATTATTCTTAAATTAACTGTCAAAATAATAATTAGTTTCTTCGAATTTGAAGGAGGCTTAACGATCACCATGGTGCTTAACAAGCTACCATATTATTCATTTAACTTTTCAAGTTAACAATAGATATTTACATAATCAATGACTATGTAAATAAATCCAACAATTAACCATCATTAATTAATATATCACATATTCAAAGCGGAATATCAATTAACGGTATATAATCAAATGTCCAAATCCATAAAATAGCAGAATGGGGATTTATTCTGCTGATTAATTGCCAAATTAATTTAATTAGCGGAATGGTGTTTTATTCCGCTAAACCAATGTCCAATTATCATATTCAATCCAATTTAACTCAACAGTAACTTATTTGGCCAAATAAACATCGATAATTAACATACATAAATTTAAACAACGTTATTAAATTTAATAACGTAACTTAAAACCTGTTTGTTTATATATGTTATAAATTTTCGCATGTCCAAAACTACCAAAAAATTAGACTATAATGTTGTACTCGTTACGAGTACAACGCAAAAAGAATTGGGTCGATCTGGTTTAAAACGGTCGAGATATGCCATTTCAAAGTTACTAGCTTTATATATATAACTTAAACAATTAAAAAGAAATTTGTTTCTCACCATATTGTTTTGGCCCAAAGCCCACAAGATCAAATCCGCTACCCACTCTATAGTGTTCTTCCCCAATGCTTCAATTCACTTCCAGATAACTGATCTTCAACTAAGCACGTATACGCGTGCATATGCATGCGCCATTCGAACGGCTAATGTCTAACCCAAGCTCACCCACCAACTTCTCACCTCTACCTCATCACATTGCACCTCCGCCAGGACCTCCAGCCTCCCTCCATCGAATTCCGGTCGATGCCTAGGTACAAAAATGCGCGACATTCCTGAACAAGACGCGACACTTTTCTTCGATGAATTCCACCAAACTTCACCACAACGAAGTCCTCTCCTTCGTGAACCCAAAACTGAGCCACTATTCTCCTATCGACCTTCTAAGCTCCGACAACCATCAACCCTAGTTTCCGACCACCCACGATCATCGACGCGGAATTGTGCCGAAATCTCCACAAAAATACTACGTCTCGATACGACCCCGACGGTGCTAGCGGCGTCGAACGATTCGAAGTGGATTGAGAGAAATCCTTTTTTGAAGTTTATGAACAATATTTCCTCCTTGCTGATTTTTGGGAATAACTCGAGCGACACTCAATGAAATTGAGTGCCATCAATTTTTAAAAATCTTATGGACCGATACGAACAACTTTGTAGTTGGAGGTCGGAGCTAAAAGCGAGTGGTTTGGGAGCTTTTGATTTTTGAATGGAAGATGTTTGAGATTATTTAAGTTTTTATCTGTACAGAGGAAAAGAACAGAGGAGAAGATGATCATAAGAACGCGCGCGCGCCCCGAGCACCCTTATCAGTATACCAATCAACTCAAGACTCACATCAAATGGGAACAATGGCGGCTTAGGCAACATGAAAGTGGCTGGGGAGACAAAGAGGACACTGGAGTACAAGCCAAGGGACAGGATGGTGGCTAAGAGGGAAAAACAGTGTACTGTGCATATTTGTTTGGTTTTTAATTTAAATTCCGATACCCCGCCATCGGATCGCGTTCGATTACGAGCCGCGATTGACAAAGAATAAAATATGATCGCGTATAACAATATTATACGATCACAAAACAAAAATAAAATAGACAAGTTATTAAATTTTGTGAAGTCTCAAAATGCCAGCATTTTCTGTAAAATACGCCAAACAAAAATTCAAATATTTTCCAAATTAAAATTATGAAAAAACTCAAAAAATTAAATTAAAAATACATCACCAAAAATCAGTTCTTAATTTAAAATATAGATTTTATTATAATTTAATCCAAATCCAAATATTTAAATAAATTAAGTATTCAAATTCGAAGTCCTTAAATACGGGTTGTTACAGAAATCAGGTCCCAGTTTTTTTTATAAAACCCTTCTTCGTAAAATATCTTTATAGAACTCCTTATATTTACAAACTCCTTTTACAGAACATTATTTATAAATTGTAAAGTTTCCTTTATAAATATATAGACATAATTATAAACCTCCTCGTATAAATTTCCAAACTTATTTAATAAACTCCTTTGTAAACTTCCTTTATACATTTATAAAATTCTTTATAAAACTTCTTTTATAAAAATAGTCATTTATAAAACTTCTTTTATAAATCCCCAAATTTATTTGCAATTCTTTTTATAAAAACTCCAAATTCATGTATAAGACTCCTTTTATAAATTTCTAAATATAATTGCAAAACACCTTTATAAAAAAAACTCAGAATATAAACTAAAACTCCAAATATAAAACAAACCTCCAAATATAATTATAAATCTCATATACTTCCCATAACACGATCATTCCATATATTATAATAAATTCACATCTGTCATTTATTTCTCAAATTTATCAAATGATAATATTTTCCTCCTATAAAACACCATTTATAAATCTATCCTTTTATTTATAAAATACCACTTATAAATCTCTCTTTCCTTTATAAAATGCCCTTCATAAATTTGTTCTTTTGTTACAACATTTTTTTATATTAATTGTTTCACAAATATTTATTCTAAAATATTTCTATCTCCTTTTCAAAACAAAAATTACTTTAAAATAAAGATAAACTCCTATTATTTCCTTTAAAATAAACAATAATTATTATAATATTTTTTCTACAAAGATAGATACTTTTCAAAATAATTTTAAAACATCTGCATATATATATACATATATTAGAAAAGAATAATAGAAGATCTTAAAGTAAAATAGAGAAGTAAAAAAACTATTTTTATATAAAATATCATTGAAAATCCAAATAGGTCGGATTAAAAATCATTTTTCCAAATTAAAACCATTTCCATCTCAAACAAAAATTAATAGTATTTTTCAAAATACTATAACGATGCCAATAGTTACTATAATACTTAACCAGTGTTATTACTACCTTTTACACTAAAAAGGTTCGACTTTTAAAATATGTCAATGTCACATCCAATATGCCAAACAATCAAATTTTAACATTTAACAATCTATATAATAGGTATATGGCTGAAATAAAATCAATAGATATATAACTGGAATTAAAAATCACAACGACCAGAAATATGGATTTCTCAACAAAATTCCTTGTATTTTAATTTAAATGTCATTCGCATTTAAAAAGCGGATATTTAACCAAACCAAACCAAAATGTAACAACCATGTTTTCAAAGCCGTAATATTCTACAAATTTAATTAAAATAATAGTATTCGAATTCGATTTGGAGAATTACTATTTTTTGAATCAAATTATTATACAATTAAAATCTATTTAATAATGGATTTTGTTATAGTAAAATTGAATTAGTTAATAAATTCTTTTTAGATAATATATTAAAATTCAAATAAAATGTTTTAATAAATATATAATATTTAAAAGTGTAAATAAATTTTATATACTTGAAATAAATAAAGAGAAGTTTAAATCGATATTCAGTAAAGTCAAAAGTCGACGAAGATGAACAAATTTATTTTGCAATGAATAATTGAATAGAATGAAACGATATTGGATTGAATGAAACTATGCAGTTGTCGAAAAAAATATAGATTCCTTAAAATGAAATGTAAGTTACTTAATTTTTTTAATTGGAATGTAGTTTAATAAATTAGATGGAGTAACTTAAAAAGGGATGAAGAAAATGAAATTTAGACACATTCTTTAAATTATTAGGGCCTAACCCATCTAAGCTAAAACCATTCCTTTGTCTAATTCCCTAACCATATCCAACATTTGCCCAAGCCATTGTATTTCTCCACATCCCTAATTTTATCTCCAATCTGAAAATCAAAAATTACAGCGAACGAAATCACATTCAAGGGGAGGAGGTGTGGCCTCAGGAGCTCGTCGATGGGGGAGGTTGCGTGCTTCGAGTTTTATTCTGACAGGGATGAATGTTTGGGAAGAAGCGTGAGTTGTAGGTTGGAGAGGTGGTGTTGGGGATCAGTTGAGGTGTTTCAGGCGAGGTTAGCTATGGTCTTGGCTGCGATTCAAGGCAGCAGGTGACGCATATTGGCTTTGCGGGTAGTAAGGCGGTTTTAAGTGGATAGCTAAGTGTTGTCGATGTTGGTTGTTGACAGGAAATATGATGGAGGCGCGACTAGTTGGCGATAGTGGCAGTGATGTAGTCGTTGTATTAGGGTAGTTCGTGTAGCTTATTAGCGAGTTATTTTTAACTCACACTTTTATATCTATCAATATGAATTCCTTTTACATGCCTTGATATGGTTGATTATGTTATAATGCGTGGGTGATAATGATTGAATTGAATGACATATTGTTGCATAGTTAGGTTTGATTGATTGTTAGGTGATATATAGATTGTTATGTGATTGAAAGGGGCTAATTTGCAAATGGAATCTTGTTCGATTGCAAATTAAATTCTATTAACTTATATAGAAGTACATACATTGTTTGTGTGATCGGAATTGTTGGAAAGCAATTTGGGTCGCTAAATAATTCCATATTATGGAATTATATTTTATAGAGCGATGTTGGCTTTAGAAGTTGAAATTTTGATGGGTTTATTGTTTGAATTATTTAAATGTTTTAAAAGATTCTTAAAAAGTGATTTTATCTATTTTGATCCTTATTAGAATTTAGTTTATAGAATTATAATTAAATTATATTATAATCTTAACTTATTTCTTATTTCATAATTTCTATCCAAAGCTTTAAAAATGAGTAATATTTAATTATAATTTTTTTTTAAATTTACTACTTTAAGTATATAATTATTGGAAATGTTTTAGAGGCAAAAGGTAAAATATAATATTATTTTATAAAAGCAATTATGAAAGTAATAATTTTAATTTCAAGTGATTATGTTATAAAGGAGGTTTAAATGATTTTGAAAGAGTTCCAAAAGCTTTTGTAAATAAGCCGCTCTTCTTTAAAGTGAGTTTATGAATTTGAAAGTGATTTTGGAAAATTATATCTTTGTATATATAAAATTAATTTAAAACTCTTTTATTTTATTTATTATGGATTGGAGATTTTAATTAGATTTCGTTCTATGAAATAAGGAATTTTAATAAACGATTGAATTGTTGGATCAGTTTGGGACTTAAAGTTCTTTCACTTATTATTATAACTTGTTAGATAGAGTTTGAGTGGAATTTACTAGCTTTTAGTAAATACTGGAATTTCACTTTCTGGTATGGGACAATTAGTTAAATTTTAGTAATTACTAAAGCGAAAGTGAATTACACTTTAGAGTTGTATTATCATAGGGTGTTTGGATTTCAGGTCGATAGATCCCTGAGAGAAGCTGACTCATTTTTCATCGACCGGAGAGTCGATACCATTCATAGATTTGGGTAGGCAGACCTATTTTGTTGGAATTAGGTTTGTTATGGTGTAACCCGGCTGCTCTTTTGTTTTTTGGACAGTTGTATACATGCATGATTAGTCTATAGACCAGATGATTAATACCTATCAGTTTATTTTGGCATACAGTTAGACAATGTTTCCTTATTTCGTTTAGTTAGGTAAATTCGCATAATTAGTCTATTTTGTTTCGTTAGACTACTATACTATGTGGCAGGGTTTATTTCGTTTAGTTAGGCTATGCATCATTGTATTAAACTGATAGTTGACTACGATTATTATTTCATTAGTGATGATTGTTTCTTAAGAGATTTTGGGATGGATATTTAGTTCTTTTGACTCTGGAGAATTTTGAATTGTTATCATCATATTTTTAGATGATAGTCTATTGTGACTTGATATGGATTTGTGAAATGGTGATTTTGACTTATATGTCTTATATGATTTTTTTTGTCGAATATATTTTATTATGGCTTATATTATTGATAAGTCATATATTTAAAATATCAGTGTCTCATCTTTTATTAGATATAGTTTGACCCGTTTATTTTAAAATACTCGAGTCAGGCCGGGACTCTACAGGTTCCGGGACTCACTAACTTTTGGATTTTGTGCTAGCACTGGAATAGACTATTTTGACATCTTAAGTTTACTTCATGGTTGTATATATAGATACTTGAGATGACCTGTCATGTATATCAATTAGTAGTTATCCTGTACCTGATACGATATTTTGGATTGATGTACATATTTATGTGGGTCTAGTACTGATATTTTTTAGACTCACATTTTATTGTATTATATGATGTGTATTATTCCCCTATAATCTATGGCTCTGATTCTGATTATTTATATTATATATTGTTTTGAATATTTTTAAACCAGTGTTTCTATTATTTTGTATTGATACTGTACACGTTAAAATTTCAGTTCAGATCCTCAAAAAGGTAATAAAGGTGTGTCGATGTTAGTCCAAAGATATATTCACATTTGGTCACCATTAACCAGTCGTATTCTCCATGTTATTAGACGACATTAATTTTAATGTTCCTTAATAATATGGGTATAGTGGTGTGGTCGTTATACAAAAATTAATTCAAGTATAGAAGTAATTATTTTTATCTAAATTCATTCAAGCATAAAAGTAATTATTTTTATCTACTATATATCATACTAATTATCCAAAACGGTGAATTTAACTCGTCGAAATTCCATCGGACGCTTAGGCATTCCGGTTTTGAACTAAAATCGAACGACATTCGATTTTAGCCCAAAATTCCACTTGCTTCAAATTTGACAAAACTGGCTCCATCGCATAGCTATCACCATTATGAGCACAACATAAAAGACCGTGTCTCGATTGGACCTCGTATGAGAGAGATGTTGATTTTATAAGTTTTGGATTTTAAATAATATAATTTTAACGATTAATTACATTTATAAATAAATTAATTAATTAATTAACTAACTTAATCTCAAATCCTTCTTCCTCACATACAAAATTACTCCCGCCTAAACCTGTAGATGAATCCACCATCCCCTATCCCTTATCCTCACCTATCTCACTCAAAATAGGATGAAAACGCATGTCGTTTTCACCACGCGCTCTCCATCGCATGAGCTTCACATCCATCACCAAAACTTCCAACTCGGTCCCCTATTAGGAATCATGATTGAATTCCTCACTCTCAACCACGTACAATTCGCACCCTACCAAACCTGATCGCACCTCACCAAAATCAGCCCTTCGAAGCTCCTTTTCACCCCAAACACCCTACTACACTTAAATTCACAAAATCCACCTAAATCCTCCACCATCTAAAACCCTAGCTCACAACTACCTCATGGCCACCCATCCAAACATCACTGCACCACCCAAAGCACACACCAAATCGAAGCCCTAACTTACACGAGTTCAAAGATTCAAGTTTTAGAATTTATGGTGGAGTATTTCATTGGATATGAATTTTTGAATGGAAGCTTTGCTCTAATTCTCCTTTTCCTTTGTGTACTGGCACAAAAAATGAAAAGAAGAAAGGGAGAAAGAAAAATCTGAGTGGTTGCATTGTCTATGTGTTGAATTTTGTTTATATTGAAATTTTCGACATCTCGCTGCATAGGATTTCATTTGTGTACGAACCACGAATGACAAAACAATAATACGATCAAGTACAAAAAGTCGACACGATCTCAAAAGAGAAATAATATACATTGGTTATCGTATTCTGTAAAATCATAAAAATACCATCATTTTTCACTAACCATTTCTTAGGATCTAAAGTTAATAAATCTTATTATAACCATATTCTAGATTTTATAACCTTAATCAAGCTTTTTTAAGTGGTACAATACTCCTTTTCTAGTTTCTAACTTTTCAAATCATGTTTATATATTCAGTAGTTAGTTAATTATTGAGTTACACCATAATAAGCCAACACCAAGGCCAGATAAACTTCAAAGCCATTTTAATATAAGTTTAACTCACCTAAATAATCAGTTTAGCCTTATAGTTTATTTTATGGGTCATACTTCTAATTTCTGATCAGTAATAATATATATATATATATAATATTTCTATCACTAATATAACTATAAATTACAGTTCTAATTAAATTAAAACCGTTTTATAAATTAATAATAACTCCATCTAACTCTATTCAATACGAATAGAACACAATATTTATCTATATGGGCCTTAACCAATTATCCTGAATATCGATAATAAAATATATAATAATATTTCTATCACCGATCTAACTACAAATTTGAGTTTAATTAAATTAAAAACATGTTATAAATTAATATCAACACTGTCTAACTTTATTCAATATGAATAGAACACAACATCCATATATACGAAATCTTAATCAATTATCCTAAATATCTACTCAAACCAATCTAAACAAATGGGGAAATAATCACTTATATATATTATTCTACATCTTCTTGGTAATATTTTTCAATACATAAAATTATGGGGATTTGTACTAAAATATAAATCTGAGTTATAATTTTGCTCACCTAAACATCAATTTCTCTAGTGTTTAGATCAAGGCCAAGCCCATGCCATGACGTAGATAATCTCACTACGAGTGCAATGGTGAAGATCGCGTCTCCATTGGACCTCGTATGCAAGAGATATGAATTTTATAAGAATTCAAAATATAAATTCTAATTAACTAACTTAATTAATTAACTAATTAATACAATCACCTTCTAAATCTTCTTCTTCCCATAAAATTATTCTTAAATAAATCACCACACGTTATGAGCTCATACGATCACACAACACATTGGATCACTACGAAACTCTTTGGTGCACATCACCTTATTTTTTCGATCACAATAGATAAATTTCGTTACAATCCAAAATGGCATTGCGAGATTATAATTTCAGGTATTTCGAAGTTGTTTTGGTTATCGAGTCGCCCGATCCCAAGAATTCCTCAACTGTACGTCTCATAATGAAGTCTTATCCCAAAATTACAAGTCGTAAGTCGAGATCTCACTGGATTCTACCACGCTCTTATTTTTATGAATTGCGTATAACAATACATAAATCATAAAAATACCATGACTCCAAGTATAGCAATATTTATACACATTTTATTCCCAAAGTCGAATAGGACTCAACAGAAGTGGTCTCGAGTCCTAATTTGATCGTATATTAAAATTCAAAATTTTAAACCTTCAATTAATTAACAATTCAATATTTAAATTAATTATTTAAATATGCTATCATTAAAAATGCGGGTTGTTACACCTCTAAATGGTGCCATAAATTTCAAACAACTCATTACAAATGAGAGTGATATTTACTAACAAAAGTAATCAAACAAATATCACTTGAGCGTCCCATACCACATAACTCAATCGTTTGCTAATAGCTCGTAAATTACACCCAACATAAACATATTATATTTTATACAGTAAGTTAAAAGAATAATGTAACGATCCGCCTTTTTGACTCTCAAAAGTTGACACTAATACATCCACGGTACTCAGGTTTCGAGCATCCAAGTGTCGAAAAGACAAATTTTTGGGGGAAAAGAAAAAAAGACAAGGCAGAATCTCACATCATGACGAGGAATATATAATATACAAAAGATATTTACAAAAGAAAAACCATAATACACATAGATTAACCATAGTAACTACCTATCATTAGTCTGGACAGTTATAACAACATCTCCTCACAATTACTGATAACTATAAACAATCAATGCAGCGAACAATAAAATATAGGTGAATATGTCTTGGATGCCTCCAGCTCGTCTCCTGAAGCTCCAAAGAATCCATAACTGAATTTGAAAATACGCTCGGTCTGATCCAAGCATTATAAGAAAATAACACCTGTACCAATCTGGTAAACCAGCGTGAGAAACACACCTCAATTGGATTTTAATGTTATAAAACCTTTCAAAAATAAAGGTATCTCATAAGACCACGCCGCAAATAAACATGGACGGGTTTTTACCTTAACCAAACCATTTCATAGGAAACCTTCGGACATTATAATAATGTCTAGGACTTAAAATAAATATTGAATCGGAATTTGTTACATTAATTAAATTCATGCATAATAGGTATACAACTAAGTCCGAAGGGAACTTATTTGAGAATGGACTTCCATACAATGACAAGGCTGCAGGGATACCGTTTGCCTAGTACACTTCTAGAAAATGTAACGAGGGCCTCACCTAGAACCCTTGTGAATCAGGACCAGCTTACACCTTACTATATAGTACTGAATATATCACCACCCCGGTCGCTTTGCAACCTTTTCTCGAGAGCTCTTATGCATAAACAAATCCATACACACACACACACACACACACACACACATATATATATATATATAAGTGTGATGACATACCGTAATGGTAGTGATCCACATAGCCCTGAACATATCCCCTGTTTTTTCATTCTAGGTTATTGAGGCTAGATGCTATGTTTTACCTTTTTAGCAAATCCTACTTGGAATGCTAACACTTCCTTCCAAGCAACAATGCAATGCCAGCATTCATCCGTATAACTTATTCAGGATATGAACAAACTGATGGCACTACTTCTACTACATCCTTTTTTGAATCACCCTTAGGATTAGTAAAAAGTAGCCCTTGCACTTCAAAGAACTCTGTCTTCAATTCCATCATCTTCAAGATGTCTTCCATTCGAACAGTTATGCGGGTTCGAAGTGGTTTTCGGATAATATATCCAATCCTGGCCTCTTCGAACCGATAATGATAGTTTTAAAACTGGCCAAGATTTGATAGACGATTATTTATCTATTAAATAACAAATAATTCACCCAGAGTTTTATCCAAGCACGATTAAGCACAAAGCAACCGATGCTTAGAAAATGTACTTATATACTTATCTCAACGGTATAAGTATATTCACAAATCTTAAGAAAGATTTCATTTTCACAAATCATACATATTTGGGTTAAAACAAAAGTCATTAAAACATTGATAATAATAATAAACCCAAAACACTTCTCTTTGGTGAAAGTAAATAATCTATAGAAACTAGACCAAATATACTTACCACCACTTCCTGATTTCAAATAGTACTATCTCTCAATTAACAATGAGATCGGACAAGTTAGAAAACTAAGTTTGCCTCGATATACATTCATATTTCTCAAGATAGAGAGGAGTTTCCATACCTCGGGATTTGGTGTTAAGTATGGAGAGAACATTTCCATACCACCGTAATTTAAAATAATCATTTATGGAAATCGGGTCTCGTTCTTCTTATAAATCCTTTTATATAATTTCTTTATAAAAATCTCTTGTACCACTCCTTTTATAAAATATTATTTATGAAATTCCTTTGTAAGTATCTACACATAATTATAAATTCTTTTTACAAATCTCCAAATTTATTTAATGACTTCTTTATAACCATCCTTTACTTTTATAATATCCTTTATAAAACCTCTTTTAATAAAATAGTCATTTATAAAACTCATTTTATAATTTCCTAAATTTATTTTCATGTCTTTTTATAAAACTCCAAATTCACTTATAAAAACTCCTTTTGTAAATTTCTCGATATCATTGCAAAACTACTTTATAATACAAACCCCAAATATAAACCAAAAACTCTAGATTTAAACCAAACCTCCAAATATAATCATAATAAATTCACAACTGTGATTTAGTCCTCCAATTTATCCAATGATAATATTCTCCTTTTACAGAATACCATTTATAAACCTATTCTTTTACTTCTAAAATACTACTTATAAGTTACTCTTTAATGTATAAAGACCATTTATAAATCTGTTCTTTTATTACAATAATTTATATAAAATGTTTCATAAATATTTATTTTAAAAATATTTTTATCTTGTTTTAAAATTAAAAATCACTTCAAAATAAAGATAACCCCTTTTATTTCCTTTAAAGTAAATAGTCATTATTAAAATAAACCATGAAAATAAATACTTTCTATAATAATCTTAAAACATTTATAATTATACATATATTAGAAAAGAGTAACAAAAGAAATTAAAGTAAAATAGAGAGGTACAAAAACTAATTTTAAATAAAATATCATAGAAAATTCAAAAGATCAAATCAACAATCATTTTTCAAATCGAAAACTACTTCCAAATTGAATAGCAATTAATAGTATTTTTCTATGTACTATATCGACGTCAATAGTTACTATAGCACTTAAGCAATGTTATTACACCATTTTCTCTAAAAAGATTCAACTTTTAACATATGTTAGTGTCATATCCAATATGGCCAAACTATAGAATTTCATTATTTAACAATCTATACAACGGGTATATAACTGAAATAAAATCAACATAATTATAACTAGAAATTAAAAATCACAATATCAAGAAATACGGATTTCTCTAAAAGATTCCTGTATTTTCAATTTAAATGTCAGTCGCTTTTTAAAAGCGGATATTTAACCAAATCAACTAAAAATTCATGCAAAAATAAAACAGTAAATTTTACCTACTATATACCATACCGATTATCCAAAAAGGTGAGTTTAACTCACCGAATTCCAACGGACACTTAGGCGTTCTAGTTCGACCTTAGCCCAAAATTTCATTTTCTCTACATTTAACAAAACTAGTTTCATTGCGTAGCTATCGCTATTACGAGCACAACGCAAAAAATCTCATCTCGATTGGACCTCGTATGAACAACTTATTGATTTTATAAGTTATCAATTTTTAAATTATAATTAAATACACTAATTGCACACTTAAATTTAAATTACCCACTAATCTTTCTTCTCCCTCTCAAACTCCCTTATTGTTCATGCCTGAACAAGTTGTGCCACATCACCATGCAAGGATGGTGCATCCTCCTCCATCTCACGACGAAACTTCAACCCGATCGCGCCATCGACTCCCTCTCCGAAATCTCCATCCATCCATCACCATCACTTGACGCATAGCCCCCTCATCACCACCGCGACCTGACAGCTCACGAGCAACCACCACTATGTTGCGTTCTCCAATAAGGCGTCGCACACCATAACTTTTGGCCCAAAAATGCAATTCGACCTCACAAATTCAATACTAGCTTCCAATTTGCAAATCGATGACCCAACCTTCCAACAACCCAAACCCTAGTTCTCTCATGCTCACGTCTCCACCATTGAGCGAATCCAAATTGCATTGAACACTACAAAATGGGTATAGATGTGTAGATCTAGGCTACCTAAGTCTAAAGATCTAATATTTATATATTTTTTATGTAGATTTTTTGTTTTGAATTTTAAAAAGCGGTGGAAGCTTGCTTTGGAATACTGTTGGATTAAAAAATGGAAGAGAAGGAAGGAAAAGAAATATGCTAAATTTTTTAGAGTTATGTTTTTAGTTTATTACCTAATTTCCGGCATTCTTCACATAGAATTTCGTTCGTGTATGAACCACGAGCGTCAAAACAAAAGTATGATCGTGCATATAAATGAGATACGATCTCAAAACAATAATAAATACACTGATTAACTGATTCCATAAAATCACAAAAATACCATCTTTTGCTGAAAAATTGTCAAATGATAATTTAAATAACTTCCAAATTAAAAATTATGCAAATATCAAATAAATAAAAATAAAAATACGTCGTTAAGAATTGAGTCGTTATATTAACAATTAATTTTCTTATTATTTATTAATTTGAATCAAATCTGAATATTTAAATAGATTAAATATTCCCATTTGAAACATTAAAAATTCTAGGTCGTTACGTTCCTCTCCTTAAAAGAATTTCGTCCCCGAAATTCCCAAAGGAAGAAAAATGTTTGTGAACCTTAAACTTATAAAACTCTTATAATCAAAATGAGTTATTAAATCTTTTAAAATATCTTAAGTTATGGAAAATTTCGGCAGTACTTCCTTTACGCGGCTCGACTACAACTTGCCACACGGGGCCGAATCAACAAAAGAAAACAAAAGCCCAAAAGTGGCCTCCCATATTTGGGGCATAAAAACTGTCAACAATAATATAATTGTGTAACTATTAGTCGAGCAACCACACTCTACTCATGAAACCAAAAGCAGTAAGCTAACCTTTGCTTCCATGAACCTGTACCTCACTTACGAATGATATCCAAACATTTAACTTGCATTTATAATGACAAAAGCATACAATATATTAAATCCTGTATGATGTACGTATACCATCCATATGAAATACCAAATCTGATTGCTTTCTCAATCACATAAATTTCATTTTTGAACTAGTATCGCTCACTTGACTTTCCTAGTGCAGACTTCGATCAGGTTTCTTGATTAGAAACCTTTGTTCTCCTTGCGTAGCCATATACTATGATAGAAAACTTCAGAATCAAATCAAAAATCTATATCAAGTGTTCGCATCAAGAATCGAGTGAAAAATCCTAACTCGAACCAGTACAAACCACTTTAAATTTGTGTACTCGAATATAGATTAGGAGCGGTTATGCGAATAAAATGATTTATGTAATACTTATGTATTTATTCAATTGGTTTCTTAACTATACCAAATTATTTTTATTCACATTCATTATTGTTTAGTATGTTTTCTTTAATACTATCACTTATGAATCATTTCATAGAACATTACTTAAGTTTATTATAAACATTTTATAAAACACAACTTATGTTTATCAACACTTTTAAAGTTAAGTTCATATCTGTATAACACTCTTCTACATCCTAAGATTATATATACAAATTTAGATTTGTTTTACTTAACCAGGATGTTCAAATAATTTAAATTTTGTTTTAACTTATTATCTTCTCAAATTTATAAGACACCAAAACTTTTCTTCTCATATTTTCACACAATACTTACTTCAATTTCAATATCAATTTGGAATTTTTCGACTTTCCAAAATCGTCAAAAATTCCATTTCATTTAAAAAAATGAAAATTACCAAACAATATATTTCAATGAGATGCATAAACCAGACCATCCAAGTGGATAAGATACATGAGTCTATAATATCATTAACTGAAAATGCAAGAACTAAATATCAGGTTTTTATTTCAAATCATTTTTGAAATAAAAATAATAATATATATCTCCATTTTGTATATCAAATCATACATTTGGAATTCGAAACAATTTATTTTTGACCCAAATGACTCTGAAGCAAAACTACTATTATGGTAGCAATCCCTCATTTAGAAACTTGAAAATGAACACTGATGATGCTACAATCATAACCAGAATTATTTTCCAGCGAAAAGAGTGAGTTCGGTGCTTTCTATCTCTTTTAGAATCCCTTTTTAAAATATTACCATTCATAAATACTTTCAAAGAATACCATTATTCTTTTTCCTAAAACTTTGAAAAACAATTCCCCAAAAACACCAGGATTTAACTCTCAAATTCTCAATTTAAATCCTTCTTATTTATAGATCATATTTATAAACTATACTCGTATAATTTCACTTCTTATATAAAAATCATTTCACAAATGTATATCTTGGTTTGAATTGAAATAAAAAACTTCTACTAAAATTAAATTTTTAACCCAATATTATCACCGAACGCTTTATAGTGAAACTAAATTCATAAGGTGTTCATATTTAATTCAAACAAATCAACAAATGCTCATAAATAATCTGAGCATAAAAAATCAATCAACAACTTATAGTCGATGCTACTAAACTAGACGAGCATGACTAACCAAATAATAAATGATAATAACTGAATATTATCATTTCCTAACAAACAATCACATCACAATTTCTAAATTGATTTTCTGAAAATCATTCTTTCATATATAAAATATAATATAGGTAAAATTATATCATCTACCTAATTCAAAACAATACCGTATCGGTTTGCCTTGTTCAAGTGTTTAGAAACCCATATCGATACAGTTGTTCCTTCTATATCGACCAAAATTCATAAATCACTCAACCGATAAACCAACACAATATAAAACACTCTTATAGCACTAACAAATATGTGCTCTTATTTTTATACACACAATCAAACTCATTCTAAGGTGTTATTAACCCTATCTCTAATGATTCTAACCTATAAAAGCCTAGGTGTTCGCTCAACCTAAGATCTGATATCACGTGTAATGACCCGCTGTTTCGACCATCAAAAGTCGACACTGATACATTCACGGTATTCACATGTTGAACATCCAAGTGCTGGAAAGACAGATTGTTGGGGAAAAAGAAAGAAAGGATAGAACAAAATCTCACATCGTGACAAGTAATATATAATATACAACAGATATTTACAAAAGAAAATTTGTAATAACATACATCAATCAGAGTAACTATCTATCATCAGCCTAAATAGTTATAAAAACCTTTTCCTCACAATTGCTGATAACTATAAACAACCAATGCGGTGGAAAATAAAATATACATGAATATGTCTTGGAGGCCTTCAGCTTATCTCCTGAAGCTCCAAAGCATCCATAACTAAATCTAAAAATATGCTCGATCGTACCCGAGCATTATAAGAAAATAATACCCAGATCAGTCTGGTAAACTAGCATGAGAAACACACCTCAATTAGATTTTAATGTTATAAAACCTTTCAAAAATAAAGATATCACGTAAGACTACGGTGCACATAAACATGGACAGGTTTTTACCTTACGATAATCAAACCATTTCATAGTAAATCTTATGATATTATAATAATGTCTAGGGTTTAAAATAACTGTTGAATTATAGCTGAAATTGTTACATTAATTAAATTCCAGCATAATAGTTATACAACTAAGTCCAAAGGGCACTTATTGGATAATAGAGTTTCATATAATGATAAGGCTACTGGGGTACCGCCTGCCACATTACACCTCTAGAAAATGTATCGAGGGCCTCGCCTAGACCCCTTGCGAATCAGGACCCGCATACCTCTTACTAGATAGTACTGAATATGTCACCACTCTAGTTGCATTGCAACCTTTTCCCGAAAGCTCTCATGCACAAACAAATCCACACACACATATATATAAAAGGGTGATGACATACCCTAATGGTAGCGAACCAAATAGCCCTAAAGCATATCCACTGTTTTGTCAGTCCTAGTTGTATAGGCTAGAGGCTACGTTTTACCTGTTTAGCAAATCCCACTTGGAATGCTAAGACTACCCTCCAGGCAATAATGAAGTGGCAGCATTCATTCATACAAGTTGTTCAGGATATGAACAAACTAAAGTCTCTACGTCTACTACATCCTTTTTGGAATCACCTTCAAGATTAGTAATAAGTAGCCCTTGAACTTCCAAGAACTCCATCTTCGATTCCATCATCTTCAAGATGCATTCGATTCGAACGCTTTGTCGGTTCCAAGTGGTTTTTGGATAATATATCTGATCCTGGTCTCTCCGAATAGACAATGATAGTTTCAAAACTGGCCAAGGTTTGATAGTCAGTTATTTAACTATCAAATAACAAACAATTCAACCAAAGATTTATCCAAGCACGGTTAAGCACAAAGAAACCACTAGGCCTCATTAATTACCTTTTCATTAATTAGACCACTTTGTAACTACTTGTATCCAAAATACTATTACTAAGATATGTTCACATGTCTCCTCTACTTTTTCAATACTTAGAAAATATTCATATACTTATCTCGATTGTATAAGTACACTCACAAAACATTTCACTTTCAAACTTAGAATAATTTTCCATATACTTATATCAATCGTATAAGTATATTTATAAAACACCGCATTTTCAATACTTAGGAAATGTACTCATATAATTATCTCAATGGTATAAGTATATTCACAAATCTTAAGAAAGATTTCATTTTCACAAACCATACATATTTGGGTTAAAACAAAAGTCATTAAAAAATTGATAATAATAATAAACCCAAAACACTTCACATTGGCAAAAGTAAATAGATCATATAGAAAGTAGAACAAATATACTTACCACTGCTTCTCGATTTCAAAAAGTACTATCTCTCGATTAATAAGGAGATCGAACAAGTCAGAAAACTAACCTTGCCTCGATACAAATTCTTAGTTCTTAAGATAGAGAAGAGTTCTTGTACCTCGGGATTTGGTGTTAAGTATGGAAAGAACATTTCCATACCACCATAATTTAAAATGATCATTTATGAAAATCCGGTCTCATTCTTCTTATAAATTCCTTTTATAAAATTCTTTATAAAACTCCTTATATTTACAAATCCTTTCATAGCATAATTATAAACTCCTTTTATAAATGTCCAAATTTATTTAATAACTCCTTTATAACCATCCTTTTCTCTTATAATATCCGTTATAAAACTTGTTGTAATAAAATAGTCATTCATAAAACTCATTTTATAATTTCTAAAATTTATTTGCAACTCTTTCTACTAAAACTCCAAATTCACTTATAAAAAACTCCTTTTATAAATTTCTCAATATAATTGCGAAACTCTTTTATAAAACAAACTCCAAATACAAACCAAACACCATACATAAACCAAATCTCCAAATATAGTTATAATAAACTCACAACTGTGATTTATTCCTCTAATTTATCCAATGATAATATTCTCCTTTTATAAAGTACCATTTATAAACCTATTCTTTTGTTTATAAAATACTACTTATAAATCTCTCTATAGGTTATAAATACCATTTATAAGTTTGTTCTTTTATTACAACAATTTATATAAAATGTTTCACAAATGTTTATTTCCAAACTATTTTTATCTTCTTTTAAAAATAAAGATAACCCTTTTTATTTCCTTTAAAGTAAACAGTCATTATTAAAATAACTTTTCTATGTAAATAAATACTTTCCATAATAATCTTAAAAATTTTACAATTATACATATATCAGAAAAGAGTAATAAAAGAAATTAAAGTAAAATAGAGAAGTAAAAAAAATAGTTTTAAATAAAATATCACAGAAAATCCAAAAGGTCGGATTAAAATCATTTTTCAAATCGGAAACTATTTCCAAATCAAACAGGAATTAATAGTATTTTTCAAAATAATATATCGAGGCTAATAGTTACTATAGTAATTAACCAATGTTATTAGACCCTTTTCTCTAAAAAGGTTCAACTTTTAACATATGTCAAGATCACATCCAATATTGTCAAACTATCAAATTTCAGCATTTAACAATCTATATAATAGGTATATAACTAAAATAAAATTAATAGAACTTTAACTAGAAATTAAAAATCACAATATCGAGATATCCTGACTTCTCAATAGATTCCTGTATTTTCAATTTAAATGTCAATCGCTTTTCAAAAGCGGATATTGAGCCAAATCAACCAAAAATTCATCCAAGTACAAGTAGTAAATTTTACCTACTATTTATCATATTGATTATCCAAAAAGGTGAGTTTAACTCACCGAAATTCCAACGAATTCTTAAGCATTCCAGTTTGAACTAAATCGAATGACATTCGATTCTAGTCCAAAATTTCACTTGTTCCAACGTAATAACTCAGGATTTTCGACCCTCAAAAATCGATACTAATACGTCCACTGTATTGTGTGCCGAGCAATCGAATGCCAAAAAACCCGATTGTTAAGGGAAAAGAAGGAAGAAGAAGAAAATAGAAGAAGAAGAAGAGGAAGAAACTAAAAACAACACAGAATCTCACAACCGTAGCGTAACAATATATAATATAATATCGATGATCTTTACAAAAGAGAAACTGTTATATACATACATCCATCAGAGTACAACAACAAATAACCTTCATTAGCCTGGATAGTTATAACAACATGTGTTCACAATTGCTGATAATTTTGATAACAAAGCAGCGGAAAATAAACATATACGTGAATACGACTTGATGGCCTCCAACTCGTCTCCTGAGCTCCAATGCATCCAAAGCAATCTGTAAATATGCTCAGTCTGACTCAAGCATTATGATAAAATAACACCCGAGTCAGTTTGGAAAACCAGCGTGAGAAAATACACCCAACTGGATTTTTTAAGTTATAAAACCTTTGAAATCAAAAGTATCTCATAAGACCATGCCGCCATAAACACTAATGGGTTTTACCTTACAGTAACCAAAACATTTCATATGAAATTCTCTGATATTATAATAGTGTCTAAGATACAAATACTTATTAATCATAATAGAAATTGTTACATTAATTAAATTCTAGCATAATAGGTATACAACTAAAACCGTAAAGGCTCGTATTGGAGAATGGATTCCATAATATGACAAGGTAAGGAACTACCTTCTGATGGTTAATCTCTAGATGAAATGCACCGGGGTCTGACAAGAACATCTTGTACCCCTATCACACAGCACTAGCCTACCACTTGACTAGTAGTACCGAATATGATCACCCCACTTTGGGCCCCAAAGCATACATGAGTAGATAGTAATCGATCTAGATTTGGGAATGACCATACCTTGATGGGTCGGCCCACTTGGCCTTGCTGCATGCCCAATCTTTGTCATGTCTTGGTTGATGAGGCTCGAGGCTACGTTTTACCTTTATATAGCAGTTTCCATTATGAATGCTAACACTGCCCTCCAGGCAACAATGCAATACCAGCATTCATCCATATAAGTTCATTCTAGGACTGAACAAAACATATGAGAGCTTTGTCTTCAGTTCCATCATCTTCAAGAAGTCCTGTAACAACCCGCATATTTTACGATTGAATATTTAAATATTTCATCGTTAGTCGGATTATAGTCCAAAAAGCTACTTTTTGCAAACAGTCAAATTAGGACTCGAGACCACCCCCATTGAGTTCAAAATGACGTTTGCGACCTTTTTGAGTATAAACATTGATATGTTTGGAGTTAGTGGAATTTTGCTACTTTTTCACTTTGGGCTTTGGTTTGGGTTTCAGCCCTATATCCTAACTCAAGCCCTTAGCTCCACCCCACTTATCTTCATTCACTTCATTTTCTTAACACTTTCAAGCTCTAGATAAAAATGGTGGAGGAGAAAAAGAATTAGAATTCCTAAGCCCTAATCATCTTTGCAAATCCAAGTTCTAGCTCCAAATTCAAAGAAGAAGCTTTGGTAAGCCTTCTCTTCTTCTTCTCCAACTCGTTCTCTTTTCAATCTCAGAAATTCCTAAACCTAACGTAGGAAATGTTTCTCTTTTAAGCTTAGATTCAAGCTTGTTGGGTTGGAATTGAAGAGTGATTGTTCTTGCCATTACTCTATAGCTTCTTCATCATTTGTTTTGGGTTTAAAGGTGAGATTTTTATCTCACATCTATGTCTATAACTATCCTTGATTGCTTGGTATGGATTCCTAACACCCTTTCATGTTCATTTGATTTTGGTTTGGATTGATTCGGTGAACATTTCAATTTTTGGTGTTTTGGAAGTTAAAACTTTGAAAATCCTAGCTTTGATTTATGAACATGCTTTTGGTGGTGTTTCGGAGAGCTTATAGGGCTGGGTTGTCGCTTGGCATAAATCCTTTGTCGCTGTTGCTCATTCAATCGCTCCGAATCCGAGAAGTTGTGTAGGTTTGCCCATTTTTGGGCTTTGCAAATTCTGTCCTGCTACAGGCGATAGACGTCAGTGGATTATCCACAGACATCTGTGGCTTTAGGAAAATTATTTCCCGAAATAGGTGACAAACGTCTGTGGATTATCCACAGACGTCTGTGGCTTCAGGTTTCTGGAAATTACCCTGTTTTTAAGTGGATTTCCAAATTTATCGATTTTTGATTATCCATATAGTTATTGTCAATTAATATCAACTTTGATGATTCCTTTTCTGGATTTTTGGTATTTCTATTTGATCGATTTGATATCGATTTCCATGGTTTGATTCACGTTATCGAAATGTGAATTCTTGTGATTGATTGTTTCTACAATTGTGATTTGTCACTTCTAAATACAAAGGTTTCTATACTAGTAGTAAATATTAAAACTCTTTTACAAAGATGATTTCAACTCTATTTTTAATACAAAGCTCTTATATAAAACCGTTTTCTAATCTATTAGTATATACAAACCTTTACCTCATTCATATGAGAAAATCTAATTAAACGGCTTAGCAAAACAAGTGGTATGAAACGCTTGCGTTTACTTCGCCGGTTAATTCTTTGACTTGTTCGATTGAAACCCTTGTGACAATTTTCGAGTGGAAGTCTACAATTTGTTCATAAATATTTGAGTTAAGCTAGTGGTTATGGGACATGAAGCTAAACTCTTATATTTACTGGCTTAGTGTAATTTACACTTAACTTCGAGTGGAAGTCTACAATTTGTTCGTAAATATTTGAGTTAAGCTAGTGGTTATGGGACATGAAGCTAAACTCTTATATTTACTAGCTTAGTGTAATTTACACTTATCGATCATTGATGATCATTTTGTGATTTAGAATAGCGATTGAGCGATGTCTCTTTGTTGGTATGGGGATTAAAACCCATTTGGGGAGCTTTGGCTCAAATTTGGCGGGGTAGCGACCCGTGGTCTTCGGACCGTTCGTGGAGCAATCGGCTCAATGAGTCTGTGCATGAGTCGTATCTTTTAGGGTGCGTCGATGTTCGGCTCATTTATCCGCGTAGGGAATGTACCACGACCGAATCTGTGCATGAGTCGTATCTTTTAGGGTGCGTCGATGTCGGTTCATTTGATGGATTAGCGACCCATGGAATAGCGTTCCGTTTATGTTGCACGTGTTTGGGAGTTTTCATGCCCCCGTTTTTGATAGGCCTCCCCCTTTTTGTGATTTCTGGATTTCTAATTATTGATTTCTGGAATTTATGTCTCACCACCTTTTTCAGTTGGCATTGATATGTATGTCATTTATTGTGGATTGGTGAATTAAATAAAGAATATGACATTCTTTTTATGCTATGAGATTCGTGAGAT
The DNA here is from genome assembly GCA_030737815.1 of Allium fistulosum. Classification (NCBI taxonomy): domain Eukaryota; kingdom Viridiplantae; phylum Streptophyta; class Magnoliopsida; order Asparagales; family Amaryllidaceae; genus Allium; species Allium fistulosum. The sequence goes on along the minus strand of CM060903.1, from coordinate 132,740,072 downwards.
ATTTGTATGATTTTCCTTTGTTGATTTTCTAATGTATACTTGTCGAGGTATGACATTTTTGGTTATCATACGTTTTTATTATATATCTTCTTATATCTCATTTTATCTGATAATTATAGCTAGACTGATCCGTTTATTATTTTCTTATTGAATAATACTCGGGTCAGACCGAGATATTTCAGGTGCTCCCGCTTGACTTCTTATCAGGGATTATCATCTGATTCTTTTGGCTAACTACTTTAGATTAGTAGTTTTTGTTATTATACATTTGAGTTATGGACTCCTTGATGTATAATTATTCTTTTGTCTAGCACTTGTATCTATTCTTTTGTGATATTGTGGATCTTATATGACCACTACTCTGATGTACACTTTTATGTGTTATATTCATATCTGTTTCCGCCTTTGAGATATGAACATCTGTGACTGATTTATGTTATGTTTATTTCTATGTTTGTTTCCGAGGTCCACTTAGCCACTGTGTGGTAGCTTTGAGTTTGTATTTGATATGTCGGATTTCCCCTTGAAATGATATGCATGTTATACTATCTGACATATCGGTACTCGCACAAAGCAATTACACGGATGGTCGCTCCTCAACAGCCTTATTCTTCGCGCTAGTCGACGGCATTACACTGTAGTGTCCTTGGTTAGCATGAGTATAGAGGTGGGGCGTCACAGCATGGTATCAGAGCCAAACTTCGGAACAGTGTAGAATAATCTAGCAAGGATCATTGTCCTAAGTCTTTCTTAGGAATCGTGCCATAGGATTTAATTCGAGTCTTCGTACCGTTCTATCCTATTTCTTTTTATGATGCCTTGTTTTGTCAATCAAGTTTGTTTGATATTCGTTTTGTGAATAACCATTTTCCACTTCTTTCTTTCTTAAATAAGAAGAGATGGTTAGGTCTAGCAGTCCCAGCGCCGGTCAATCCAGTAGTCCTTCTCTGGATGGCGTATTTATGTCTGCCCAACAACTTTTGGATCTTGTAAAGAATCAAAGATTTATCTGTGCTTTGAGTAAGAACCCAGAAAAGGTTTTACCTCCACTACACCATAAACGATATTTTGATACGGCTAAAAGCCGTATCTAATCTTATTAGATACGGCTAAAAGCCGTATCAAAATATGTCGAGCTTAATATTTTGATACGGCTTTTAGCCGTATCTAATGAGCCAATTAGATACGGCCAGTAGCCGTATCTAATTGACACATTAGATACGGCCAGAAGCCGTATCTAATTGACAAATAGGCAGCGTCTAATGAACCAATTAGATATAGATATATAATCAATATCCAATATATTATATTATAGACCTATTCATATCCAATATATAATATTATAGACCTATTCATATCCAATATATAATCAATAATCATTCCGAGACATCAAAACAAATAATATTATAGACAGTGCACATTCAAATGATTCAATAATCCGCATTACAGTGCGTAATAACTTAACAATATCATTACATAATATCATTACATAATACTAGCATTTAGCACATTAATATATTGCAGTAGCGGATACTAGAAAACACTATCGCTCCAGTACCAAGATCCAAATACACAACAATAATACAAATGTATCACATTACTACATAATACAAATACACAACAAGCCTCTGTTATACTGTGTTGTTACGGCAGCCACTGCACAATGCAAAGCCAAAGAGCTAACTCCTCCAGCCCAAAACATCTACACAAGCATTAAAAAATATTAGTACATCTTTAGTTTTAGGAGTTAACTCTATATTACGGTTCATTGCAACTACATTTTTTTCCATTTGGTTATGTGAAAACTCAGATTTAGAAAATGCATCTGGATGCAACTAGTAAATACCCAAACACAGACTCAATACACCATAAAGAATTAAAGATTAAAAACTTTTGTCAGTGGGATGCTGCCAGTGGGAGTATGCAGGTGATTGGAGAATGATGCAGTGAAGTAGGATGTTCTACAGAGGATGGTGACTTTGTAGGTGATCGAGGCTGTTTTCTTTCCTTTTCTTTTTGATGTGCACATTTGATGTGCACAGGGAAGTGGGATATATGTACATTGAAGTGGGTATGAAGCTGTTTGGGTGTATGGGAAGGGACAGTGTGTATGGGAAGGTGCAGTGTTGATAGAATGTGAAAAGTAGTAGGTGGTGAAAGGGGAGGGAATGTTGAAAGAGGAAGGTGTATTGTTGTGGTGACGTAAACAACAATTGAATGTAAAAAGAGTGAAATGAAATAGAGAATGTGAATAAAATGACAGTTTATGAATAAAGAGAATGTGAATGAATGCAACCTGTTTGAATGCAGTGTAAACTTCCCTTTTTTTTAATGAAATGAAAGTAGCAAGATCAGAGAGGAATAAAAGTTGCAACATTTTTGGTATGAGCAACAAAAATGTGCAACAAAAAATATCAAAATATAATGTAAAAATGAAACAATCAATACGAGCAATTGGAAATGCAAACTCAAACTAAAAAATAGAATCGTTAATAGAAAAGCAAAATGTAATGATTCAATGCAATTTTTTTAACCAAGAATGCAGGAACAAAAGAGTGAACAAATGGGGTAACGAATTATGCAGGAAACTGCAAAACAAAATACAAAATGCAAATCCCAAAACCATGTGATTGTTTTTGGTTTAAGAGACTAAAAGAAGAACAGATGCATACATGAAAACAACACAGATGAACACAAAAAGAAAAACTAAAAGAAAAGAACAGAAGTTGCACACAGAACAGAGGTGCACTAAATGCAAACAAGAATGCACACAAAACTAAAACTGAAATGTGGTATTAGATGAAGTAGTCAAGGAAGTGTTTTGTAGAGAAAGCATCAACAACTTTAGAGCAACAATTCAGAAGGATAAAGCAAAATTCAAAAGAATGGAACAGAACAAGACCAAAAGACGATGCAGATTTGACTACTTTAGAGCAACAATTCAATAACAAACTATTAGCTGTTGATAGTCACTCTGAAGTTGCATATGATTATGATGTACTTCTGCATATTGGCAATTTACTAAAAAAAGAATGCATGAGAAATACATTTTCAATCTCCAGCAATCAAAAGTCCAATGGCTCATAGAGGGGGATAGCAATTCTAGGTTTTATTATGCCATAATGTCAAAAAGAAAATGTAGAAATAATATATCAACTCTATGCAACCAAAATGGACAACCAATTTATGATGAATCACTTATCAAGCACCAAGATAGATGTTTGTTTGTAAACTGTACTTGTTTTAATGCGATTACGCATACGACGATTTAAAAAATATGGTAGTTTCCTATGAACTAACGTTATTCAACTCGCTAGATGTTTTTAATTTTATAATTCTTTTATCTAAAAAGATGTTTTATGGTATATTAACAACTTAAAATATATTAATCTGAATTGGAATTAAATTCAAATCAATTTAATGGGACTTGAAATATCGACCACATAAACAGAAAATATACCTGCTCCATCATCTAGAGATATCGAATAAGACACTTCGGATGGCACACGTATCCACCCACTCCAACCTCAGCAAAGGTCTCTGCAAATTGATGATTCATTTTGCTGGTTCTCTCATCTGGTAGTAGTATACTGTCCAACACCACTTTTTCATGTGTGGATGGTACAGATTTCCCATGGATGTTGGACAATGTAGAATCTCGGCATATAGTACCTGTTGCAATAAAAGGGAATATTTATTATTATTTAAGTTTTCTACTTATTATGTCATAAATGTTTAAATGTTAAAAATACATATTCCTATTACTTCTAAATTAGAGTTGAGGATTTCACATTTTTGATTGTTCGTATTGTTCTTGTTAAATATAATAGTTACTTCTAAAATACCTGTTCCTATTGTTCTTGTTAAATATAATAGTTATTTTTTTTCTATTGCCGTTTTGCTAGTTCAGCATAGTCAGTTTATTAAGGTCCAAACTATACGGTTCAGCATAGTTCGGCCTTTGAAATTTTGTTGGCCTGAGTTCTTTATCCTCTGTTGAGTCAAGATTTTTATATAGTTTTGATTTCTGACAAAGGGATAAACCGTGATAGACAAAAAGAAGTCATTCATTGAGACACAACGAGCTTCATACGTTAGAGGTTGATTATTTGGTATGTTAGTAGTATTAGTTATGTTAAAATCTATCCTCAAAATAATCATGCATCTCAAAAGAATCGATGTATAAACGTTTTGGATGACATTGCACATTCACTGTGCAATTTAACAGGGACCGGTCGACCGGTCCAAAACCAGGCGGTCGACCGTTCCTGTGTAAATTGCACAATGAACGTGCACACATGCACATAACGTCTATATATTTGAAATTTTGTCTACTGGTCATTTTTGACCTGTCGACCATTTTTAAACAGAAAGCAACCTTTCCCAAAAGACACATATTTCTTCAATGGTTGCTTCTCTTACCTTTCATCAATGATCATATCTGTTAATGGCTACTCTTCACAAAGAGTTACAACCATTTATTCTCTATATAAACATATCTAAATCATTGATTGAAATACAACAACTCTTTGCTTTAAAATTCTGATCTTAATTTCTAAATACTCTTGCATTCTAAAAGCTCTCTACTTCAAATTGCTTATTGAATCATTGAAATTATTTCATATCTTTTGATTCAAATAAGTAATATACTTCCTTCAATCTTCACAAACATCATTCACACATTTTGAGGATAAGATTATAGGAAGGGTGTACTACAAGTGACAAATCCGTGTTATCAAGAGCACAAGTTGTCAACGACAATTGTATTTATTTTTGTTGAAGTCCTCGGTGTTGTAAGAGGCACGAAATCCCGTTCGGCTGTTCGGGTGTTATAAACCTATTCCTCCGGGTGAAGCGAGGTAGTTGGTAGTGAAATCCAGATAGAAGTCTGGGACTGGACGTAGGACGGGAGGTCCGAACCAGTATAAAAATCCCTGGTGTGATTTTTACAGTTTACTACATTTACTATTCTATATCTGTGAATTGCTATATAGTTAGTTTATTGAATATTTACTTGTATAGCAATTGTAAATAACATTCCGCATATATTAGTCCATATTACACGATCCGTAATTAGTGTGCACAAGCGTACACACTTTCATTTGGTATCAGAGCACGGTCATCATATAACCGTAACACCGTTATTTGATATATTCTTGTAATATGGCAAATAACGCAAGCACTAGCACTAGCACTTACACGGAAGGTCAATCAACACAAAGACCTCCATTCTTTAATGGTCTCAACTATAGCTATTGGGCTACACGTATGTCATTTTTTATGCAATCAAATAGCTATGATGCTTGGAATGCTACTCAAAAAGAAATAGTGAATCCAACAACTGAATATTCAGAATGGACAACGGCTGAGAAAACGGCAGCAGCCGTAAATGCAAAGGCAATAAATATGTTGTTTTGTGCATTAGACCAAAATGAATATAACCGTGTTAGTATCTGCACTACTGCATATCAAATTTGGCAAACGCTGAAAACCACTCATGAAGGTACTAACAAGGTTAAACAAGCCAAAATAGCCATGCTGAAAAGTCAGTTTCAAAATTTCAAAATGAAACCGAATGAGACAATCAATGATATGTATTCAAGGTTTCAAACTATTCATCATGCACTTATCGGACTAGGACAAAAATATTCAGATTTTGATGTTGTGTCAACAGTCCTACATTCTCTTACTAGTGAATGGGAAGGAAAAGTATTAGCAATTGAAGAAGCTAATGACCTTTCCATCATGAAGCCAGATGAATTGATAGGAAATTTAATGTCCTATGAAGCAAATTTGCAGGCTAGAAAAGAACAGAAAGAAGAAAATAAAAATGTAGCATTTCATGCTGAGAAAGATGAAAATGAATCAGATTCTGAAGATGAAGATCTAGCATTCATTGCAAAAGGATTCAAAAAATTCCTAAAATATCGAAAAGCCAGTCGTTACAACAAAAGGAAACCTGGATCAAACAAACCATCTTCATCAACTATAGAATGTTTTAACTGTCACAAAAAGGGGCACATGAAGAAGGATTGTCCAGAACAGAAGAAGAAGTCAGAAAATGATAAATTCAAACATAAGAAGGACAAGTCAAAGAAACGAGCCTTCTCAGTAACATGGGATGATTCAGACTCATCCTCATCTGAAAGTGAAAGTGATCAGGAGAATGAACAAGCTAATGTTTGTTTTATGGCAACAGAAGATGAGGTACAAATTCCTACATTTGATGAATTACTTGATATAAATTCTGAATTGATAGTCAAATATAAAGACATAAAACGTCAATTAAAAGTAGCCAAAGCAGATTTGAGTAGAGCAGAGTTTGAACGAGATATGTTAAAAGACGAGAAGAAAATATTAGAAGAAGAACTTGAAAAACTTCAAGAATCATCATCTAATGTTGACTCTCAATTATCTCTTTTGAGTCAAGAAATTGAAACTCAAAAAGAGAAAAATGATGCTCTCACTATTGAAAATCATGAGCTTAAGGCAAAAGTCAAAAATCTGGACCTAGAAAAGGCGAGCTTACAAACTAAGTTAGATGACATAACTCAAAATGTTTCTAACTTTAACAAAGGTCGAGAAAATTTGACAAAAATTATTGAAAGTTCACAATCTGTTTCAAATAAACAAGGTTTGGGATATAGGAAACAAGAAACCAAGAAACATCTTGGTAATGAAAGGAAAAAGAAAGTACAAAATACTGGAGCTAAGAAAAATCTTAGTTTATTATATTCCAAACCAAAACCAGTTGTGAAATTTCAGAAGAAAAATGTCAAGATTATCAAAATATGGGTTCCTAAAACAAATAACAATTTGATTAGGAATAAATATATTCAGAATTTCATGAATACTGTACATCTTAATACTAATTATATATATAAAGGGGATACCGGACCCGTATGGGTTTGGACTCCTAAGACCTAACTCTTAGGACCCCATAAAAAGTGGGTACCATGGACTTAATTTTATTTTTTGCAGGTCCCACTTAAGAAAAGAGGAAAGTGGATATTGGACAGTGGTTGCTCGAAGCACATGACTGGAGACAAGAGCTTATTAACAAATATTACATACTCAGATGGTGGCTCCGTCACTTTTGGAGATAATTCAAAAGGCTATATCATCGGCAAAGGCAATGTGAGCAATTGCGGTACATCTAACTTACCTCTTATTACAAATGTCATGCTAGTTAGAAATTTAAAACACAATTTACTTAGTATCAGTCAATTATGTGACAAGGGTTTTACAATTTCTTTTTCAAATAACAAGTGTAGTATTCTAGATAAAGATCATAATTTAATCTTCGAAGGTTATAGAGACAGAAATATATATATTCTGAATATGAATATTAATCATAACTCAGATATGTGTCTTGTGGCTAATGATAATGATCCATGGCTATGGCACAAACGCTTCTGTCATATAAACTTCAGAACTATTGACAAGCTAGCCAAAAACAATCTAGTTAGAGGTCTACCCAAAATGAGTTTTAAGGTTAACAATATCTGTGATGCATGTCAATTAGGAAAATTAACCAAATCATCTTTTAAATCCAAGAAAGTCATATCAACATTACAACCACTTGAGTTACTACATATGGATTTATTCGGACCAACACAGGTTCAGTCGATAAACCATAATCGATATGTATTTGTAATAGTTGATGACTATTCTCGGTATACATGGTCTATTTTCCTGAAAAACAAGAGTGACACTTTTGAACATTTTAAATCTTTCGTCAAAAGAATTCAAAAATCGAAAGGGCTAAAAGTTAAAAACATAAGGAGTGATCATGGTGGTGAATTCGAAAATAACGAATTTGAACATTTTTGTACAAAGAAAGGTATTAACCATAATTTTTCGTTTCCTAGAACTCCACAACAAAACGGAGTTGTAGAACGAAAAAATCGAACGTTACAAGAATGTGCAAGAACGCTATTAAATGGATCCACTTTACCAAAACATTTCTGGGCAGAAGCCGTCGCCACTGCGTGTTATGTTTTGAATCGTGTGTCCATTCGACCACTCACCAAGAATACGTCTTATGAATTATTTAACGAAAGGAAGCCAAATATATCTTACTTCAAAGTATTTGGTTCAAAATGTTTCATTTTAAATACGAAAGACCATCTCGGAAAGTTTGATCCGAAAGCTGATGAAGGTATATTTGTCGGTTATTCGGAAAGAAGCAAGGCATATCGTATTTTCAATAAACGAACCAAAACTATTGAAGAATCTCTTCATGTTTCCTTCGATGAAATTTTTCAGCCCTCTCAATCAAAATCTGATGATGACGAAACTATACCTTCTGACACTCCTATCATCACAAATTATGACTCTGACTCTGAAAATATTATTGAAAATATTACTCAACAACAACCAGCTTGTGAAATACGTTCCCCTCCAAGATTATTGAGACACCATCCGGTTCAAAATGTAATTGGGGAGGTTGACTCACAAGTAAGAACTAGGAGTCAATTACATCAAATGGGACATGTTGCGTTTCTATCAAATATCGAACCTAAGAATCCTAAAGAAGCAGCTACCGACGAATATTGGATCATTGCCATGCAAGAAGAACTAAATCAGTTCGTGCGCAATGACGTCTGGGAACTTGTTCCAAGACCAACTGATCAGTCAGTGATTGGTACTAAATGGGTCTACAAAAATAAGGCTGATGAACAAGGGAATATCACCAGAAATAAAGCAAGGTTAGTAGCACAAGGGTATAATCAGGAAGAAGGTATCGATTATGAAGAAACTTTTGCACCAGTTGCTCGACTAGAAGCTATTAGAATCCTATTATCTTTTGCTTGTCACCATAATTTCAAACTTTATCAGATGGATGTCAAAAGTGCGTTTCTTAATGGATTTTTCAAAGAGAATGTATATGTCGAACAACCTCCTTTGTTTGTACATGAAAAATATCCTGACCATGTGTTCAAACTTAAGAAAGCTCTGTATGGTTTAAAACAAGCACCTCGTGCTTGGTATGAACGATTACGTAGCTATCTTATTAACTCAGGATTTCAAATAGGCAGAGTCGATCAAACTTTGTTTATCAAACATTCTCAAAAGGATATTCTAGTTATTCAGATATATGTAGACGACATCATCTTTGGGTCAACAAATGATAAACTCTGTAAGGAATTTGCAAGTATTATGACCAAAGAATTCGAAATGTCTCATCTGGGAGAACTGTCATACTTTCTTGGACTTCAAATCAAACAACTTCCGAATGGTATTTTTATTAATCAAGAAAAATACTGCGGAAATCTTATCAAGCGCTTCGGATTAGAAAATACATCTGGTAAACCAACTCCTATGAGTACAACTACACATCTTGAAAAAGATGATAATGGTAAGAGTGTTGACCAGAAATTATATCGAAGCATGATTGGTTCTCTTCTTTATCTTTCAGCTAGTCGTCCAGATATAATGATGAGTGTTTGTCTATGTGCTCGTTTTCAAGCAAATCCAAAGGAATCGCATTTACGAGCAGTGAAGCGTATAATTCGTTATCTTAATAATACAAAAGATTTCGGTCTTTTTTATCCAACAGAATGTCCATTCGAATTAGTTTCATATAGTGATGCTGATTTTGGAGGTTCTCGAACGGATAGAAAGAGTACAAGTGGTACGTGCCATTTTATTGGAAAATCACTTGTCTCTTGGTTTAGTAAGAAACAGAATTGTGTTTCACTATCAACATGTGAAGCCGAATATATATCAGCGGCTCTCGCTTGTACTCAAGTATTATATATGCAACAAACACTTCAAGATTTTGATATTCATTTATCAAATTCTATTATATACTGTGATAACACGAGTGCTATAAATCTTTCTAAAAATCCAGTGAATCATTCTAGAACCAAGCACATTGATATCCGTCATCATTTCCTTAGAGATAATATTGAAAAAGGAAATATATGTCTTGAATATGTCCAAACTGATAATCAATTAGCGGATATTTTTACTAAGCCTTTGCTCATATCTAGTTTTATTAGATTACGAAGAGAGCTTGGTTTAATTTCTTTAAAAGACCTTGTCTAATAATTACTGATGTTAAACTTTTAAGTTCTTTCGTTTGATTATTCTTTTTAACTATAGCTATTTTAAGCTATTTTTAATTTGAGCCTCTGATTATTTACACCATCAAATTCCTCTTTTCACTCTTGATCATAGGCTTATATATAAGAACTGTCTATATAAGCTGTCAAAAACATTCGTTTTATTCATCTTCCCTTATCTAATCATATATACAAAATTTTCTATGGCACATATTTGTGATGAGTGTGCTCAAAAATCACACATTTCCGTTACAAGTTCTGAATCAGAAGAATATCTTTCTCCTGAAACACCAAGATATAAACCAAAGTGCCATCATCAATGCTCTCGTACACCTGGAAGTACGCCTAAATCAAAAAAGGCAAAGAAAGTGCTATTCTGTTCTCCTCATACCAAAGAGAAGATCGATGAAACTATCAAAAACATCAAATAGATCTTCAACGTCAGCTTCATTATGGACAACAACAGCTTCATCATGAACAACAGCAGACTTCGGCACGATTATCTATTTTAGAAAGAATGGCATTCTTCTTCTGTGGAACAAACAAACGAGATGTTCATGAGCCGATGCCAAATGCTCCTTCATCTTCTAGAACCCCAAACTCATGGGACAGAAACTATGCTCAGAATGAAGGGGCAACTGAAAAATGGTCATCTTGGAAGGCTCGCATTGATGATATCAACGAAGATTCAACCGATCTTCCTTCTCCCACTCTTTATTAATTCTATTTTTATATTGTATCGTTGTTTATTTTCTTTTGTAATCACTCATTTAATACCAATTAAATATTATAATAAGAGTGATATACAATTTATAGGACATAGTAAATTAAAAACAGGCTGAACTGTGCTTCCAGAACAGCACCGGTCGACAGGTAAAAATGGACCGGTCGACAGTTTTTCACTCTGGATAAAAACGGTCGACCGACCCATATTGACCGGTCGACCGGTTACGAGTATTCTGCTTTTTTATATTCTTCCGTTCATTTTTTTCCTATCTCTCTTTTACTTCAACCAGTCTTCTTCCCCCAAATCCCAGAAACCCTACATTCTCTTATTAAATTTCTTTCTTCAAACTTATCCCTAATGGCTCCTCAACAAAAGAAATTAAAGCAAGCTTCTACCTCAGAAACACAACCCATTGATCTCTCTATCAAGAAATGGCTTGTGGATCCAATTTCACTCAAGAGATGGAATGACATGAAAGATTTTACTATCCATCCGGGTTCGTTTGTTAAATTCTCAGATTTCTCTAGTTATCGTATCCTAGATTTCGCAAAGGATGCCGACATTGCAAACCTACTTGACTATGATCAAAACAATGTGGAAATTAACCATGTCATGATCAAGTTATTCTATGCTAATCTAAATTTAGAGAAAAACAAGCCCGAGGATCCCAATTTTTGCTTTTGGTCCGTTGTCTGTGGCAAAGAAGTGTTTATCTCATGTGATAGGATGGCAAATGTTCTTGGTTCTCGGTTTATTGGTGAAAAATTCTCAAATGACTTTTGCAATATTCATGTCCGTAATCAAATTAGTCATCAATTTACTGAAGATGACAAGGATAGCACTAAGTCTATTGGTTTATGGCCGTCTGCAAGAATTCTTCATCATACTCTTATGCACTCTCTTTTACCAAGAATTGGAAATTTTGATGCCGTCTATAAAGAAAATTTCAAGGCATTATACGCAATCTATGGGGGCATTCGTATAAACTGGATTGGTATGATCTTTGATGAGATCTTGAAAGTAAATGATAGTTCTAGGCCACACTTGTTCTATAACGAGTATATTATGCGACTCTTGCTCGATTGTGGCATTGAACCACCAAAGTCTTCTATTTCCAAACCAAAAGCCATCAACAAAGCTTCGATTACAAGAATGAAGCTTCCAGCTCCATACTTCAATATTATGCCTTTTGAACAATGGAAAGACCAAGGACATAGAGAAACTTCCTCCCGTTCATCCCGTCCTAAACCTGAAGAAGTTAAACTTTTAAGATCATCTTCCTCAACAAAAGAATCACTTAACACTATTGCTCAAAATCAATTTCTTCTCGAAGCCCGACTTAAGCGCATGGACACAAAAATGGATAAACGCTTTAACAAACTTAAGTCGTTCTTCAGTACTATATGGGAAGCAATATCATGTGGAGCATCATCCTCATCCATGCCACCTCAAGACCCTGGCAAGCGCCCAGCTCCTCCTACTTTTGCTTGGACATCCTCGGAGGAGGGTACAAGCTCGGGAACGAGTCATGGACGTGGATACGGAAAAACTCAGCTTGTTGAAGAAGAAGAAGAAGAAGAGGAGGGTGAGACAGAGTCAGATTGAATCCTTTTTGTTTTATCTCTTTATCTATTATTATGTGTATATTATGACTTTAGTTCTTGCTTTAAGACATTATCTGGCACTTGTACTAAATAGTGTCGCGTTTTAATTCGTACTAGACTCTTGGGTATTATCATATTATGTGACTCTTAACTCTTGATCTATGGTAGTAGTTTTATTTTGCTTATACTCTGGATTATATAATTTATATCCTCTATTTTAATAAACTCCTTTTTGTCGATGACAAAGGGGGAGAAAATTGTGCTAACAGTATATATGCAGGAAAATATAGAGTTACAGGCACAATCTCAGGGGGAGATCATATACAGGGGGAGATTCATAACTATGTTGTCATCAATCAAAAAGGGGGAGAATGTTGAGTCAAGATTTTTATATAGTTTTGATTTCTGACAAAGGGATAAACCGTGATCGACAAAAAGAAGTCATTCATTGAGACACAACGAGCTTCATACGTTAGAGGATGATTATTTGGTATGTTAGTAGTATTAGTTATGTTAAAATCTATCCTCAAAATAATCATGCATCTCAAAAGAATCGATGTATAAACGTTTTGGATGACATTGCACATTCACTGTGCAATTTAACAGGGACCGGTCGACCGGTCCAAAACCAGGCGGTCGACCGTTCCTGTGTAAATTGCACAATGAACGTGCACACATGCACATAACGTCTATATATTTGAAATTTTGTCTACTGGTCATTTTTGACCTGTCGACCGTTTTTAAACAGAAAGCAACCTTTCCCAAAAGACACATATTTCTTCAATGGTTGCTTCTCTTACCTTTCATCAATGATCATATCTGTTAATGGCTACTCTTCACAAAGAGTTACAACCATTTATTCTCTATATAAACATATCTAAATCATTGATTGAAATACAACAACTCTTTGCTTTAAAATTCTGATCTTAATTTCTAAATACTCTTGCATTCTAAAAGCTCTCTACTTCAAATTGCTTATTGAATCATTGAAATTATTTCATATCTTTTGATTCAAATAAGTAATATACTTCCTTCAATCTTCACAAACATCATTCACACATTTTGAGGATAAGATTATAGGAAGGGTGTACTACAAGTGACAAATCCGTGTTATCAAGAGCACAAGTTGTCAACGACAATTGTATTTATTTTTGTTGAAGTCCTCGGTGTTGTAAGAGGCACGAAATCCCGTTCGGCTGTTCGGGTGTTATAAACCTATTCCTCCGGGTGAAGCGAGGTAGTTGGTAGTGAAATCCAGATAGAAGTCTGGGACTGGACGTAGGACGGGAGGTCCGAACCAGTATAAAAATCCCTGGTGTGATTTTTACAGTTTACTACATTTACTATTCTATATCTGTGAATTGCTATATAGTTAGTTTATTGAATATTTACTTGTATAGCAATTGTAAATAACATTCCGCATATATTAGTCCATATTACACGATCCGTAATTAGTGTGCACAAGCGTACACACTTTCATCCTCAACTAAAATGGAACCAATTGCTTATTGAATCTAAATTCTTACCTTTTTCTTCAAGAATTTGGATCCTCTTACGAGAACAAGATAGTGCTATCACATTGTAGTAACTATGTACATATGTTGACAAACCAATTCTTATTTATTTCCGTTTATTATCTGAAGTAGCTTTTTCTTTTTTTTTTCTTTTTTGGATGGAAAAGATGTTACTATAGTAAATTACTTCTTTTCTATATACAACACATATTCATTTTCTAATTCTCATTATGCTTTTAAACTATGACAATCTGCCATTCATTTGTACATCGAAATATCTCTATTCTTGTATGTACAGATTCCATATAACCTCTATTTTCAAGATGTCTCAAGCACAATGTATTTAAAGTGAACATCAATATCAACAACCATTTCATTTCTACAGTTTGAGATTTTAGGGTGAAACCTAAGATATTATTCAGGTTCATTCATTATACTTATTAGAGTTTATGTGAATGAAACAATAAGTGAACCGTGAACGCAAATAATTGATGAAAATTAATTGTATTGACCGATTACCATTGGTTGGGCCATTTTTTTGCGTGCACGTTCTCTTTGATAGTTCAGCTAATGTGAGAGTAAATAGTAAATACTAAACCCCCAAAGTTTGTAGTTATAAAATAATTGTGAAATAAAACTTTAAAATAAAATTTAGAAGACTTACTCTGTCAAATTGGGCTAAAAGTAATTCATTTCTAACTTTTTAAATTCGAATTTTGCTTCAAAGATTAATAGATGTGTTAATGGTTAATGTTAATTGCTGTTGAGAGGACTATACTTTTTAAGTTGTTTTATTAAGAACCAAATACTCAAACCCGTTTGCATTTAAGTTTCATTCTTTGTTTATGCATTTCCATTGCTACATTGCATTCTCTGTATTTCCTAGTTCACTACTTTACATTTTTTATTTCTACAAATCATCTTTCATTCCCTCCCACAACACTGCACTATTACTTCTGCCAAACACCCCACTAGCAAAATATCCCCACCCAATCTCCACTATACTGCAACCAAACACTCAACATCCGCTGCCACTTCCCATACATTTAAACTGCCAAACACAACCTCACAATTTCGAACACAACCCTGCTCCTCAAACATGCAGTCCTTAACCACAGTCACCCAAGAATTTAACTCCCTGCACTATCTCTAATTCAACTTCCTTGCTACCATCTTCCTCCCTGTCACATTAACTACCTTTGACGATAAAATTGCCTCTCCCCTCATTCCATTTCCACCACTACCTAAAGTTTCCAAAAATGTTATTTTCCTAATTTGAATTGTCATATTGTATAATAAATTAACAAGATAATGTAGGGACAGCGCATAAATTTCCTTTTTCTATAAAAAAGTAATTTCATAAACCTTTCCTAATTTAGTGATGACTATAAGATTTAACGTAAAGTATCATTTATTATTATCAAATTGTGAAAATATTTCAAAATTTGAAATCACTATCATAAAAGCATCTTTTCTAGAAAATAAATAAGTCTGTAACTTTCCTGTATGACCTAGAATTTTGTAGTATGATTTTAAATATTTAATTAATTTTAAATAGTTAAAATATATGGACTATTTAAATTTCAATAAATGGAACTCAAAATATAGGGTTTATTTTAAACATTAGCACCAAATTGTTTCCAAAAAATTTGCCATTACAACGGCGCCATTTTGTAGCACCGGAGTAATGTCTATGCATTACCCCTCTCCTGATACTTGGCTTGCGCCATTAACAACAATTTTATCCACTTATACAACAATGTCAGAACAATATACAACATTAGCACCAAACTGTTTCCAAAAAATTTTCCATTACAACGGCGCTATTTTGTACCACCAGAGTAATGTCTATGCATTACCCCTCTCCTAATACTTGGCTTGCGCCATTAACAATAATTTTATCCACTTATACAACAATGTCAAAACCATATACAATGTCAGAACCATATACAACATTAGCACCAAGCTGTAAATTATGCAAGGAGATCAAAATAATACAAAATAGCATAAGATTGACTATTGTATTAGACATGGTATTATTGGTTTATTTTAATTAGACATGGGGCTACTCAGCAAAAAAACTGGGTTTCTTCATTTTTTTCAAATTACATGGGGTTACTCAACAAATTCACGAGTTCATGCCTAGAGAAAATAAAGACCAAGTAGACTCTGTGTACATGGTGCTCTTGCCATGCCATGAACAGGGCCAGTTATGTGGTTTTTCTTTACTAAAGACAAAAGTTTCGTTTTTTGACCTCGATTAGGCATTGACAGAAATACAATGAGACATTAATAAATATGTTTTTCTCATCTTTTTGTATTTACAGCCTGTCTATTTATCTCAATTATATTCACTAATACCAAAATTACCTATCTATTGATTTATTTATTCTCGTGAATATTCATTAAAAAGATATCTTTTCACTACCAAAGAAATATTTGCAATGCACTTTGAATACTTAATAGCACAATCCTCTAGAATTTTAAATATTCGCGTCTATATTTCTCGTAATTCTATTACGACATCTGTTTCATGCATAATAAGTAATCATTATAGAATGCAACTGAAGAATCAATTATATCAAACATAAATTCTGTCAA
Source organism: Allium fistulosum (assembly GCA_030737815.1). Taxonomy (NCBI): domain Eukaryota; kingdom Viridiplantae; phylum Streptophyta; class Magnoliopsida; order Asparagales; family Amaryllidaceae; genus Allium; species Allium fistulosum. Next base: position 132,723,556 of record CM060903.1, on the reverse strand, counting down.
AGGCTGCCTATTTTCAAATTGGAAGCTAACTAAAAGAAGATAAAAAGAAGTAACAAGAATTATAATTGTATTCATAATTATATTATTTCTTAATTAGGCCAGGTTTAGTAAATCATCAATTATTGGAACAAGAAAGAAGGTTAAGCATGCAATATAAAACATTTTCAAACAAAAATACATAAGAATTAAACAGAAAATTAGACTGATAAAATTAGTAATTCAATTGACATGTCACTAATCCACCAAGGTACGGGTAACCAAATAACTTCCTAGTTCAAGCATAGATAATAATCGTAGATTCTTTATTAAAAAAGGACAAACATTTCGATCAGTAGACCAACATTAGCAGAAAAGGAAGGACATAAATTAGTTTACCTACAGCAACTCATTAAGATTGAGGTTTAGTCTAAACTATACATATCAATCCCTTCTGTTATCATAACAGTACTCGTCAAAATTAAGCACGCAATTTCATAACAAAAACAACGGAATTAAGCACGCAATTTCATAACAAAATTACCTGAGAGCGGTGATCAAATTCGAGAAGACGTGGAAGGCTCTGATGGACGACGTCAAAGCAACGTTCGATCGATTGAGGTGGAAGGCTCTCTGGCGATTTAACCCTAAATAAGCACGGGAAAAAAATGAAAGTTGGAAATAAAAAAAGGAGGGAGGGTGTGCGTTTTGGGGAAAATTTTCCCACGAAAAGAGGCATAGATTTTGATACGGCTATAAGCCGTATCAAATGTTAATACGGCTATAAGTCGTATTAAAATTTGATACGGCTTATAGCCGTATCAAATGTGCCGCCTAAGGTTGCGCCAAAATCCTATATGTGGTGTAGTGCTCTGAAATTAGAAGTGTCTTTCGATCAGCTTGTAGATATCACTCTTCGACTAGAAGAGGCCGATAAAGAAAGTGATGTTGAAGTTGTGGATGCCAAACAAAACTTCAACATCAACAAGAAGAGGCATATTAAATTCAAAAGCCCAAATCCAAACAAGAAAGGGAAGCTGGCAACTTCGATAGCAAAGACTCCAATCCCTAATCGTGGAGGATGCTACAATTGTAATTCTAAGGACCACTATGAAAATAAGTGTCCAAAACCCTTTTCTTGTCGCTATTGCAAAGGTTTGGGTCATCTTTTATCTTCATGTCCCAAACTTCAAAGTAGGAGAAAGGGAGAGTTGAAAGTTGTGCAAGTCTCTACTAGCACTTCTCTTGGTCAAGGTATTTCTCATTCTATCCTTGACGATATTTGTTTTATGATTATCTTATTCGTGTTCTTTTTGATTTGGGTTCATCTCATTATTTTATATCAAAAGAACTTGTTGATTCTTTCTCTTTTAATATTATGGGCTTGATGACTTCATTGACAATTGCGAATTCAATTGATGGATCCGCAACACTCAATTTACTTTGTGAAAATGTCGAGATTATTTAATGTGATTATTCTTTTCGAACCGATTTGCATGTTATGCGTTACTTAGACTTCGAAATTGATTTTTTGAGAAAGGATTGGCTTGATCATTGTGAAGTCCACATCCTATGTCCTGAGCGGACTATTTACCTTCGACATTCTCAATCTGTTAAGCAGATTTGTATTGTTTTTAAAGATTTTGATTTCCAAATTCGGTGATATCATTTTAATTCTTTAAACTCACTTGATGAGGAAAGTGTTATTTTTCTCATTCAGGTAGTTTGTGGAATTTTCCGGTATTTTTGAGTTTGTCTTAGGATTATTACCTAAGCAGTCTTTTGAGTGGTGTTAAGGTCTTTTCAGCTCGACCTTGCCACCGGTTTTCATTTGCTACGAGTTGCGGAAGTTAGCATTCCACTTACCGCATTCCGCACTCGTTATGATTCTTAGGAATGACTTATTATGTCACTCAGTTTGTCCAGCTTATTTCATCCATTTTATGAATCGAGTATTCTATGAATATCTCGATGACTCCATTCTTGTATTTATTGATTTTGGATGAAAACAGCAATTTAAAATTTTGCAAATCTTTTTCGTAAGATTTATTTTTAAGTATGATTGGATTTTTGTTCTTAAAACGAGAAAGGAATATTCTTTAAAAAAAAAATTTAAGAGACATATTTATCATATAGAAGATGATTTTGTGATTGTATTGCCTATTGAGTGCTTTAAGAATTCTGGTCGATGCGCTTGATCAACGTTATCGATAGGAATCTCCTAAACGCTATGATGAGACGATCAGATACAGTAAATTGACTTGTAAAATGTAAAATTTTCTGAAAAGATTATTACATAAAGATAATTGTAATTTTGAAAGTTTTAGCTTTTCGGGAAAGAAGATTATTTAAAGGAACTCTTTTCCGATACTCTTATTCTTGTGATTCCCGAAGGGAACCAAGACTTTATTGTTTATACCGATGCTAGTCGTATTGGTTTGGGTGCCGTTCTCTTGCAAAAGAGAACGTGCTATCACTTTTGCTTCTGAATCATTAAAGCCTATCGAGACTAGATATGCCACTCATGATCTAGTGCTCGCGGCTATTGTTTTCGCTTTTAGAGTTCGACATCATTATTTTGGGGGAGAAATTCGTTCTCCATTCCGATCATAAATCTTTGAAATGTCTATTTTCTCATAAGGGACTTAATATTGGCTCGAGTTCCTTGCATCTTATGATCTTGATATTCTTTGTACTCCGGAAAAGGGTAATCGTGTTGCCGATGCCTTAGCCGAAAGCAACAAGCAGTTGTTTCTATGATGATATTTGAATGGAATGATCTCGAGACTTTAACCACTTGTGAGATTCGAGATCATGAATCCAATTCATGTTCATCTCTTGTTTTTGTAGCCTTGAGGCTCATCCTTCTCTTTTGAACCGCATCCTTGAAGCTCTAAAGTAAAATCCCGAATTGGCTTTTCTTAGTCAAAGTTGTCGGGATCAAAATAAGGTTGAAGGTTTGAAAGATTTTGAAATCGATGCTCGTGGTGGCGTTAGAGTGTTTGGTAGACTTATTGTGCCAACATTTATGATCTTCGTAAAGATAGTTTAGATGGTTCTCGTCGTTCTAAATTTACCATTCATCCCGGTAATAGTAGCGACTTTATTATTGGGATGGAATGAAATCTAATATTGCTAACTTCATTAAGCGTTGCATGACTTACCAACTCATAAAGGCCAAGCATCAAAGGCCCGGTGGGTTATTGCAACCTTTGGACATTCCAAATTGGAAGTGGGATCATATTTCCATGGACTTTATTGACGGTCTTTCCCGTTCTCGTTCAGGTCATGACAATTTATGGGAGATTGTAGATAGACTTACAAAATCCGCCCATTTTCTTCCCGTTCGGTCCAATCGGACCGTACCTCTTTTTACTAAACTCTATGTCTAGTTAAATTGCATGGAGTTCCTACTTCTGTTGATTAGCAATCGTGATCCATTATCTTACTAGTGGATTTTTGGTAAGGTCTTCAAAAGCTTTGGGAACAAAGCTTAATTCTTAGCACCGCTTATCGTCCTCAATCCAATGGACAAATAGAGCGTGTGAATCAACTCTTGAAGATATCTTAGGTTCATGTGTTCTTGATTTTAGTGGAAGTTGGGAAATTATATTTCTCTGGTTGAGTTTTCTTCCAATAATAACTTCCAACCTTGTATTGGTATGGCACCTTTCGAGGCACTCTACGGAAGGCTATGCCGATTTCCTTCGTGTTGGCTTAAAGCCGGTGAGAACTGGTTTTAGGTCCAGATCTTATTGGTGTTCATTCATGTTTCATCTATGATGGGTGTTGTGCATTTCAGTTGATCGGGAAAGTTAGCACCACGATATTTTGGTCCATTTCCCATCACCGAACGTATTTGTTCCGTGGCTTATCGCCTTTTTATTACCGGCTCAATCTTTTGCTATTTATGACGTTTTCCACGTCTCTTTACTGCGGAAATACCTTAGGGATTCCGATTTTTACTTTTGAGTCTGGTGTAATGGAAGAAATTGAAGTTTCACCAAATTTGACTTGTGAGCAATATTCTATTTGTATCATTACTTCGGAGGTTGAACGCCTTCGAAATAAAGATGTTCTTCTTGTGAAAGTTCAATGGTCCTCAAATCCTAAGAATTTCTCTTGGGAATCTTGAGAATTCATCAAGCAAACACATCCGGACTTACTCTTTCGTGCTCTTTATGGTGAACTTCTTATTTCAAAATTTCTTTTGTGTTGGTATGCTTCTATGGTTGTTGCTTTTTGTTCAATTATTCCTTAAGATTGCGAGGACGCAATTTATTTAAGGAGGGGAGTCTGTAACAACCCGCATATTTTACGATTGAATATTTAAATATTTTATTTAAATATTTCATCGTTAGTCGGATTATAGTCCAAAAAGCTAATTTTTGCAAACAGTCAAATTAGGACTCGAGACCACCCCCATTGAGTTCAAAATGATGTTTGCGACCTTTTTGAGTATAAACATTGATATGTTTGGAGTTAGTGGAATTTTGCTACTTTTTCACTTTGGGCTTTGGTTTGGGTTTTAGCCCTATATCCTAACTCAAGCCCTTAGCTCCACCCCCACTTATCTTCATTCACTTCATTTTCCTAACACTTTCAAGCTCTAGATAAAAATGGTGGAGGAGAAAAAGAATTAGAATTCCTAAGCTATAATCATCTTTGCAAATCCAAGTTCTAGCTCCAAATTCAAAGAAGAAGCTTTGGTAAGCCTTCTCTTCTTCTTCTCCAACTCGTTCTCTTTTCAATCTCAGAAATTCCTAAACCTAACTTAGGAAATGTTTCTCTTTTAAGCTTAGATTCAAGCTTGTTGTGTTGGAATTGAAGAGTGATTGTTCTTGCCATTGCTCTATAGCTTCTTCTTCATTTGTTTTGGGTTTAAAGGTGAGATTTTTATCTCACATCTATGTCTATAACTATCCCTGATTGCTTGGTATGGATTCCTAACACCCTTTCATGTTCATTTGATTTTGGTTTGGATTGATTCGGTGAACATTTCAATTTTTGGTGTTTTGGAAGTTAAAACTTTGAAAATCTAGCTTTGATTTATGAACATGCTTTTGGTGGTGTTTCGTAGAGCTTATAGGGCTGGGTTGTCGCTTGGCATAAATCATTTGTCGTCGTTGCTCATTCAATCGCTCCGAATCCGAGAAGTTGTGTAGGTTTGCCCATTTTTGGGCTTTGCAAATTCTGTCCTGCTACAGGCGACAGATGTCTGTGGATTATCCACAGACGTCTGTGGCTTCAGGAAAATTATTTCTCGAAACAGGTGACAGACGTCTGTGGATTATCCACAGACGTCTGTGGCTTCAGGTTTCTGGAAATTACCCTGTTTTTAAGTGGATTTCCAAATTTATCGATTTTTGATTATACATATAGTTATTGTCAATTAATATCAACTTTGATGATTCCTTTTCTGGATTTTTGGTGTTTCTATTTGATCGATTTGATATCGATTTCCATGGTTTGATTCACGATATCAAAATGTGAATTCTTGTGATTGATTGTTTCTACAATCATTTTGTGATTTGTCACTTCTAAATACAAAGGTTTCTATACTAGTAGTAAATATTAAAACTCTTTTACAAAGATGATTTCAACTCTATTTTTAATACAAAGCTCTTGTATAAAACCGTTTTCTAATCTATTAGTATATACAAACCTTTACCTCATTCGTATGAGAAAATCTAATTAAACGGCAAGGCAAAACAAGTGGTATGAAACGCTTGCATTTACTTCGCCGGTTAATTCTTAGACTTGTTCGATTGAAACTCTTGTGACAATTTTCGAGTGGATGTCTACAATTTGTTCATAAATATTTGAGTTAAGCTAGTTGTAACGATTCGACTTTTCGTCGCTTGAAAATCAACATTGATACGTCCATTGTATCAACTGCCGAGCAAACGAATGCCGGAAAACCGAATTGTTATGGAGAAAATAGAAGAAACAACTGAAAAACATAGAAACAGAACAATAACAGAATCTCACATTTGCAGCGGAACAACATATAATAGATAAATGAATAATCTTTAAATCAATATCATTTTATACATTACATCATCATCAGAGTTTACACAACAATATACAACACAATACTGGACAGTTATATAAACTTGTCCTCATACAGAATACACAGCAGAATAATAATATCAGATACAAATACTATGCCTCGTCATCCAGCTCGCCACCGAGCTCCACAGCATCTCGTGAATCCAGAATGACCTGATAACCTGACTCTAGACTTCCCGTGTGGAAATTGGTGGGCACCCAGAGTTTAGGAAGGAAACAATAAACTCCAGGTCAGTAATGGTGACTGGTGTGAGAACTTAAAATAGTTTATCTTTAAACAACAACAACAACAACAAAGGAAGTGGAAAAATATTCGCAATGCTTTTTGGAAAATGAAACTACCATAAGGCCTCCCGCACACACACACAATGCAAACGCAGAATCAGAGGAGATTTCTCTTTATGATAGTCAAAGATGCTTACTACGCAAAACAAATCATTGGATATTATTACTAGTGCATAGTGCAGAAAACATTTCGAAAGTATAATATAATCTTAGCCAGCATAGGCATTTCACGTTATGCCAACTATAGCTACTATGTTCAATAGCAGGTTACCACCACATTCCATAGCAGGTTATACAATTACAATCGTAAAGGTTCGTATTGTTTCTTTGGATTTCCAACAAATGGTCAAGCTAAGGAACTTCCTTTCCTACTGCCAATGGGATCGCCTCTGGCTGGACGTCCCGAGAGACAAACTGCTCTCTGCCAACACAAGGCCGGGTTACCCCTATAACTAGGTAACTCACGAATATGTCATCCTCCGGTCCTTTGGGACCTTTATCCGAGCGCTCGGTAACAACATCACACATAATAAATAAAGTGTGTCCACATGAGTAAGTATCTGGGCTCCATACCATGATACCACCCCTTTCCAAAAGGAAATGACATACCCTAAAGGGCGCGACCCTCATAACCTTGCCGCAACATTCCTGTTTCGACCATTTCCGGGTTGTGAGGTCTTGACGAAGTCTCGTCCACAAAGCTACGCTTTTTCACAAAGCCACGCTTTGATCACAAATGATCAATAAATGATCATCATCACAGCAACACTCAGCATGCCACATTACCAAATTGGGAATATATCGCTGATAAATTTCAACTACATAACCTCTGAGCTCGTACGTCTCAGAGAAGGGTGTTAAGCTAAGAGAATAAATTCTCCCCCACCAACAGAAATGTATTTGAAAGAAATCAGCTTTATATCTCAAAATGTAATGTCAGACATGTAACCATACAAGTCTGTTCCGGGTTCGAACAGAACCGAAGGCACTTCAAAAGAAGCCCTTGCAATCCGGGTATTCACAATCCCGATAAAACTTCCCATCACAAAGGAAATCTCTATACCGTAGCTAATGGTGCAGAGACAATCGATAGGTCATCCTATCGTTTTCACAAATACCTGGTCTTCACCACCGGTCTTCAATACGATCCATATCGTCGTATCACTAATTCGAAATGGGTTATACGACCCAAAGGTCCTTTCCCGGCTAACCCGAATAGTGAGCGCTTATTTTGAAAATAAGTGTAGCATTCAAATTCAAGCAAATCACAACAAATACCCATTCAAGGGTAAATATTGATAGTCGGTTATTTAACTATCAATAAAGATGCGCAACATCATCAGATTCCAAATAATTTTCCAAATTATTTATCTTCCAAAAATGTCTTTACAAGATATATAATTTTCCACACTTAACCATTTGAAACAAATTTCAAATATTCACTTTTCAATTTATCTTTAAAAGATAAAATTTCAAACCTTTCATTTCACATTGGAAAACATTTCCATACTCATTTAATAATAAGTATTTCACAAATCCATTTATTTTCAACACTTGGAAAATATTCAATATACTTAAATCATAATTAAGTATATATTTCATTCTTTAAGGAAAACGTTCTCTTAAACACATTTATTTGGGTCAAAACGAATGTTACGTAAAGCATCGTTATGACAACTCAAAATCACTAGTATAGGGATTCGAAATTAAGATAGATATATAAATCCCAATACTAAATAAAACATTTCCTTTCAGAAACCATTTACTATAACAACAGTGTTATAGTCCACCATTTCTTATTCCTCGAAACGTCTATTTCAATAATAAATGTTGAAATCTATGTATTCGATACTTAACACGTTTTAAAACATCTTTTAAAACAATTACTTCATTTCGTAATATCACTGCTCCAAAATATATCCATTTTATTTAATAATATATTCATTGTCCAAAATCGTGAATAGACTTCGTTATCCAAATTCAACATTTCTACACATTTTATTTAAAGGATTATCCACTGTCCAAAATCGTGAATATACTTCCTTTAATAAGCTATAAAAATTTAACTTATCAAAATAAGTCGTTTCTTGGATTTACAAATCTATGTTTATAAATTTCATTTGTATTTTATAACAACTTCAAGTTATAAAAATCACTTTATTAACAAATTCTGTCCATATCCCATTTACACGCCAAAATCTAATTTATAAGTAAATTACTTATAAATCTTTTATTTCACAAAATCTATTCATTTTATAACTTCACATTTTAAATCTATTAATTTCATTCACTTATGAAATCCATTTATACTTCTTTTTAACACTTATAAAAACTCGTTTTATAATTCTAATATTTTAATTTATAAATATCAACTTTATAAATCTTTTACATAAATCATTTATAACAATCCAAAAATCCCAATTTAAACCACTTTACAAATTAATCAACTTTTATTTCAAAAACCACTTTTCGCTTATATTTCACAAATCTCATAATTTTCATAACACGAAAATTATAACATTTATTTATCTAAAATGAATCAATTCAAAATTTAATAAAACGTATACTTTCAAAAATCACTTTAAAATCCCTTAAAAATTAAAATTGTTATTTTTAAACTTCAAAAATGGATCCGATGATGCAACAACACCAATCAATCAATCACAACAATCAAAACATCATATATCATCATATGACAACAGAATATATAACAATATCTGTAAATAAATCAATACGGTGAGGAATCCAGTCGGATCCCTCCAACCTGTTTCCCTGCATCCACAGATGTTAGCACAATACCAATTCCGTTCCAGTACGGAATATCGCGGTATATGGGATTTATAAATATTATCCGCTATTATGCGGCGCAATAGGGTCTCATCCGCTATACAATGCGAGAAATCAACTCCAATATATACATATTCCAATATATATATATATTGCTATATACATAAATAATACCAATTTCACTTCAATGTGAAATTATCGCGGTATATGTTTTTAATAAATAACCTCCACTTACTAACGGCGTATAATGTCTATTTCAACAATACAGATAACAATTTATCACACAATCATACAATCAACAATTTTAAATCTAACTATTTAAAATTAACATCGAACAATTTCGATTGAGTGAAAAGTTCTCACCTTGATTTCAATTCCGTTCCAGCGTTTTATTTCGAATAAAATTAAACGGACATTTAATTTCACTCAAAATTTGCACTAACTCCGATCGCTTCCAATCCAGTTTCATAGCGTAGTGCTCGACAAAATGAAGCCAATGCAATTCGTTTCGTCCAAAACGGACCTCGTATGAAAAAGATACAACATTTTAAACTTTAACGAATTTTTTTTAATATAATTAATTTACAATTTCTTTTATATTTTATACCCATACGTGATCTGGACCGTTCATTTTATCCCCCTAGATCTCGGCCGCATCACACTTCCTTCCTTCTCCAGATGATAGAACGCAACCAACCCATAGATCGATCATTCCCATCGCGTGCCGCACCCACCACAAACGTCGAGAACTCGATCCAGCACCACAGGCGCACGCGCCTACCAGAGCTTCACCTTCGGCCATGTCAACGGCGAACTCGGCCTCCCCTTTAGCGCGTAATTTGATGACAAACGGCCTGACTTCATGGCACAATTTCCACCACCACGTCGCTCTGATGCTTATCATCACCGTATGGATTGAAAGGCATCGCGAAGCTCTACGATTTGTTAGTTGATAATTTTTGGTGAAGGTGAATGGATTAGAAGAAAAAGGAGGAGGAAGATGATCACTTTCTGGCAATTGATTACATAGCCGGCGGCTGAAGCTTTAGAATTAGGGTTAGGGTTTTTTTATTTTTGCAAATGTGAATGTGGAGGGCCTTTTATAGAAAAAGCTTCAAAACACTATTCATCCCAAAATTTCCGAACTCCAAATCGAGCGTGCCAGCTGACGTTTTTAAGATTTACCCCGCGTTTCGGACACAATGGAATAAGTTTCGGAAGCTAATTCGATCATCTGTGCGAGTTACGGCAATAAACGATCAATTTTAAATTAAACCGATTTAAAACGATTTCGATGCGTTTGGGCTTGCCCCAGACAAACGGTACATCCGATTGACACGAAATTTAAAACCTTACAATAATATCACATTACGGATCCGATGAAACTGGTTTCGTCAAATTCCGAGACTATTTGAAAAATGACTATTTTCACTAGTCGATTAAATATTAAAATATTCAATTTTCACAATTTAACTTTTAATTCGATTTTAAAAGTTCTATAACATCACTATAACTTCAATATGATTTAATATAACTTTATAAATCATTTTCAATCACATTAAATCCAGATTTCAATTATTTATGGAATTCCAAATATTAAATTGTCGATTTAATTATCCAATTAAATCCAATTCTTCGAAAAATAAATTATTCGACTTATTAATTCCACTTGTTAATATTTAAAATCAATTAAATATTCGAATTTCAAATATCAGAAATTCTAGGTCGTTACACTAGTGGTTATGGGACATGAAGCTAAACTCTTATATTTACTGGCTTAGTGTAATTTACACTTAACTTCGAGTGGAAGTCTACAATTTGTTCGTAAATATTTGAGTTAAGCTAGTGGTTATGGGACATGAAGCTAAACTCTTATATTTACTAGCTTAGTGTAATTTACACTTATCGATCATTGATGATCATTTTGTGATTTAGACTAGCGATTGAGCGATGTCTCTTTGTTGGTATGAGGATTAAAACCCATTTGGGGAGCTTTGGCTCAAATTTGGCGGGGTAGCGACCCATGGTCTTCGGACCGTTCGTGGAGCAATCGGCTCAATGAGTCTGTGCATGAGTCGTATCTTTTAGGGTGCGTCGATGTTCGGCTCATTTATCCGCGTGGGGAATGTACCACGACCGAATCTGTGCATGAGTCGTATCTTTTAGGGTGCGTCGATGTTCGTTTCATTTGATGGGTTAGCGACCCATGGAATAGCGTTCTGTTTATATTGCACGTGTTTGGGAGTTTTCATGCCCCTATTTTTGATAGGCCTCCCCCTTTTTGTGATTTCTGGATTTCTAATTATTGATTTCTGGAATTTATGTTTCACCACCTTTTTCAGTTGGCATTGATATGTATGTCATTTATTGTGGATTGGTGTATTAAATAAAGAATATGACATTCTTTTTATGCTATGAGATTCGTGAGATATTTGTATGATTTTCCTTTGTTGATTTTCTAATGTATACTTGTCGAGGTATGACATTTTTGGTTATCATACGTTTTTATTATATCTCTTCTTATATCTCATTTTATCTGATAATTATAGCTAGACTGATCCATTTATTATTTTCTTATTAAATGATACTCGGGTCAGACCGAGATATTTCAGGTGCTCCCGCTTGACTTCTTATCAGGGATTATCATCTGATTCTTTTTGGCTAACTACTTTAGATTAGTAGTTTTTGTTATTATACATTTGAGTTATGGACTCCTTGATGTATAATTATTCTTTTGTCTAGCACTTGTATTTATTCTTTTGTGATATTGTGGATCTTATATGAACACTACTCTGATGTACACTTTTATGTGTTATATTCATATCTGTTTCCGCCTTTGAGATATGAACATCTGTGACTGATTTATGTTATGTTTATTTCTATGTTTGTTTCCGAGGTCCACTTAGCCACTGTGTGGTAGCTTTGAGTTTGTATTTGATATGTCGGATTTCCCCTTGAAATGATATGCATGTTATACTCTCTGACATATCGGTACTCGCACAAAGAAATTACACGGATGGTCGCTCCTTAACAGCCTTATTCTTCGCGCTAGTCGACGGCATTACACCGTAGTGTCCTTGGTTAGCGTGAGTATAGAGGTGGGGCGTCACAAGTCCTCACCTCGAAACGCTTGAGTTGGATCAGCGTTTTGATGTGGTTTTCGGATAACATATCTGATCCTAGTCTCTTCGAAACAACTTTCGATAATTTTTGGTAAACTCAACCCCGGTTCTTTAGGAAAAAACAGTCAAAGATAAGAGCGGAGATCATCTCCTAACCGTTACTGAATGGATTTTCTTATAATTGTCTTAGGAGAATGAAACAAGATTTATACGCACAGTACCGCCTCATCGAAGATGACCGTGCCATATAACTAACGTGTTTCTCCTAGATATTTCCAAAGTTACATTTTGGGTCCAAATTCGATAGTTAGTTATTTAACTATCGAATAACAAACATTCAGTGAGGGATTTAATTCCATAGGGAAAACCAACATTGGTTAAGCACATAACAACCACTAGCCTCTTTTAATAAATCTTTTTATTTATTAATTTCATCATGTAAATATTGTAAACTCTTTTACAAAGATATATATATATATATATATATGCAAATCTCTATATTTCAATACTTGGAAAAATATCATATACTTATCTCAATGGCATAATTATATCCACCAAACATTGAGGAAGATTTCCTTTTTATATAATTCTAAATCATTTAAACTCCGTTATAAATTTCTAAAACCATCAATAACTATTTTATAAATCTTAGGAACAACTTATACGACTCCTCTATACATCCCAAAAATCATTTATAACCCTTTTATAAATCCATAAAACCTTTTATAAAGTCTTTTTATAAATCAATAAACCTATATCTAATTATTTTTTATAAATATCTAACCGTCTACAAAACTCTTTTACCTTGTAAAATCTTCCTTTAAGCCCTTAACCTATTTTATAATAATAAGCAGTATAAATAAATATTAACTTTAAAACATCTTAAAATAATAATTAATAAATTTCAAAATATTTTTAGACAAAACAAAAATAATTTATCTTTAACATTATTAAAAATATTGGTAATTAATTTCCAAAACTTTATTGATAAATAATTATGATTAATTTCAAACCATATTAATAATTTAAATAATTAACTTTTCAAAATGTTAATATATTGAGATACAATTTTAAACAATATTAATATAATTAACAACTTTTAAAACATTATTAATATAAACAAACTATCTTTAAAACATAAGTATATTTCCTTTATACGATTACACACTTAAATTTCAACATAATCATTCCCATATTTATAAACTATATTAATAATTTCTTCCTATTTATAAAACTTCATTTTTATAATATCCCTTTATAAATCTCACTTATTCATAAAAACCATTTTGAACATCAATTGCAATCCCTTTTTTGCGTTGCTTCCATGTTTATGAATTTCTTTTATAAATTCCTTTCTATTTATAAAATATCGTTTAACAGCTCCAATCTATCCTCATTTCCATTTTTTCAAAATAAAATCAACAATTTTCTAAACAACATTCAACATCATATAATAAATCCATCGTTTGATTTATTTCTCCAATCTATTAAATGATAATAGTTTCCTTTGATCTATAAACACCATTTATAAGTCCATACTTTTATTAACAAAAATACAATTTTACAAATTTTCATGTCATTTGTAAATTATCACTTTTATAAATTATCACATTTATAAATTTCACATTTGTAAATAAATTAATATATATATATATCACTTTTATATAAAATGGTTAATACATATTTATATCAAAATATTTCTATTTTCTTTTTAAAACCATATTCCTTTATTATAAAAGACGGACTTATTTTATGATTTTAAAAAATATTTATTTTACAGTTCAAAAATCTCTGTTTAAAATATTCCATAAAACTATTAATTTAAAATGTCTAAAAATCATACTTTTTATTTTAAAATAATTTCTTCCTTAAATAGTCCAAGAAAAATTATTAAAACATATATAATTTTCAAAATCACTTGAAATCCTTAAATAAAATTATTAGTTTATAATATTCTAAAATGCCAAAAATAAAGCCCAATGCTACTAAAGCACTAAATAAGAAAAATCATGTCCATGTCATCAAATATGGTATCCAGCATATCATATATCAAATTATATGAAAAATAAAATCAACAGTGTAAGGAATCATGTTGGATCCCTCCAACATGTCCCCCTGCATCACATACATTATATAACCAAATAATATAAATCAACCGCTTCGAGGCGGGATCGTATACAAAGGGTTATCCGCTCTTACACGAGAGCGTAATAGGGTCTCATCCTCTCCAAGGGCAGGAATATATCCAATCCAACAATATAAAATAGTAAACCATCTAAACATTCAATCAGACATTTTTATCAACCATATATCATACTAGTTAACCAAAAAGGTGAGTTTAACTAACCTTGATTTTAGTTTTGTCAAGACGTTCCAGTTTGAATTAAAATTGAACAAGCGTTCAATTTTAACCCAAATTTCTAAGATCTCCAAATCTAACCAATCCAACACCATAGCGTAGTATTTTTCGATACGATCACAACTTGTCATGTTCAATTTGGACTCGTGTGAGTTAAATATGAATTAATTAACTAAAAATTAATAAACGTTAAAATTAAATACCCTTTCCCTCTAACTCTCGAACGAAACCCAGGCAACAATATCTCGACCGTGTTTTCGATTCTGCCGCCACCTCCATGCCATTGTTCGCCTTGCCGAAGATTGCAAAAGACCACCGCCACCCATGCCTAACGTCTCCTGCCCTCGCCCACGCTCGTGCCACCCTAAATCGACCCGAACCCGAACCCATCAGCCCCACGAATGCAGCTAATTTTCGGCCATCACAAGCCACGTCTCCTCAATCGCACCGTCCATCATCTTCCCCTCACCCAGACGCATAACTCTCCAGTTGATGTCGAGGCCTAAAATGCCTCTATTGGTACAAATGGACGTGGGCCGTGCGATTGGTTGTGTTTTAAATTGAAAAAAAACAAACTTAACTTTTGATATGCACACGAATATATAGGAAGAAGGGTATGAGAAGTATGGTGAACGAACAGTGTAATGTATGGCTGAGTATAGGATTATATATATTCAAAATATCTAGCTCGATGCACTCAAAAATCTCAAACACCAAATGAGGTGTGCCGCCTGGCGTCCTATATGTTATACCCTTATTTTGAACACAACGGAACTTGTCTTGAGGCATAATTCGATCATATACAGAAGATAGCTTTTCAAACCCAATTATTATATAATTTTTCTTGAATAAATTTCTATACGCTTCGATTTCGCATGCCCAAACGATACGTCCAATCGTCAAAAAACTTAACGGCATACAATAATTCACTATTACGGATCCAGTGGAATGGGAGTGTCCCAGAAGGCTATTTTTATATGTTAATTAAAACGAATTATTATAAAAACCAAATTAATCACTTTTAAATCTAATTTAAAAGTTTACTATCTCCATTCTTATTTAAATAGAATTTAAATCAACTTTCGAAATCATTTTTATTCACATTAAATTCAAGATTCAATTATTCAAACAATTCTAAATATTAAATTCAATACTTCAATTACCCAATAAATCGCTATATTTGAAATTCAAGTTATTTAACTTATAAAATTAAATTTTCAATATTTAAAATCAATTAAATATCCCAGATTCAATGACTAAAATTCTGGGTCGTTACATCCAAATTTAACAAAACTAGTTCCATCGCATAGCTATCTCTATTACGAGCGCAATGCAAAACGTATCGCCTCGATTAGACCTCGTATGAACAAGTTATTGATTTTTAAGTTATCAATTTTTAAATTATAATTAAATTCACTAATTACATACTTAAATTTAAATTAGTCACTAATCTCTCTTCTCCCTCCCAAAACTCCCTTACTATTCATGCCTTAACAAGTCATGCAACATCACCATGCACGCACGGCTCATCCTCCTCCATCTTACGACGAAACTTCAATCTGATCGCACTGTCGACTCCCTCTCTGAAATCTCCATCCATCCATCACCATTCCTTGATGCACTACCCCCTCATCACCACCATGACCTGACAGCTCGCTAGAAACTGCCATCATGTCACGTTCTCCAATAGGGCACCACACAGCATAAATTTTGGCTTGAAGATGCAACTCGACCTCACAAACTCAAAACTAGCTTCCAATTTGCAAATCGATGACCTCAACTTCCAATAACCCAAACCTTAGTTCTCTTAAGCTCACATCTCCACTGCCAAGTGAATCCAAACAGCATCGAACACTACAAAATGTGTATAGATGTGCAGATCTAGGCTACCTGGATCTAAAGATCTAATATTTAAATTTTTGTTGTTGTGTAGATTTTTTGTTTTGAATTTTAAAAAGAAGTGGAAGCTTGCTTTTGTTTACTGTTTGGATTGAAAAATGGAAGAGAAAGGAAGGAAAAGAAATGTGATGAATTTTCTAAGAGTTATGTTTTTAGTTTATATCCCAATTTCTTGCATTTCACCGCATAGAATTTCATTCGCGTACGGACCACGTGCGACAAAACAAAAATATGATTGCGCACATAAACACGATACGATCCCAAAACAATAATAATATACACCGATTAATTGTTTTGTAAAATCACAAAAATACCATCGTATGTCGAAAAATCGTCAAACGATAATTTAAATAATTTCCAAATTAAAAATTGTGGAAAAACCAAATAAATTGAAATAAAAATACATCATTAAAAACCAAGTCGTTGTATTAACAATTGATTTTATTATTATTTATTAATTTGAATCAAATATGAATATTAAAATAAATTAATATTCCCATTTGAAATGTTAAAAATTCCGGGTCGTTACAAATAACCAGAAAAATATTATAGAACGTCCTATACCCCTTGGTACTATTAATTTGTTTACTCAAAATTTTCACGATATTGAATTCCACACAAATCACACAACTTAATTATTTATTGATTCTTAAGGGTTTCATAATAAAATCTCTGTTTTGAAAGCCTTCGATTTAATTTTGAAAAGAAGAATATTAATTTCCAAAGAGGTTTAAATAATAAAATCTTATTCTTTTCAAAATAAATTTATTTAAAAACCTCTTATAAAATTACAAGAAAATCTATATTTTAAACGTTCATTCAATTTCTAATCTCTTAGACCCCTTTTAAGAATATTTCATAACTTTGAAATTCTTATTCAATAATTCAAAAAAATAATTCCAAAACAGTTTTATAATTTAGGATTTCCTTTAAATAACAAATTAAAAATGATTCTATTTTTCTAATAAGTACTTTCAATTTGAAATATTTCTGAGCTATAAAATAAAATTCCAATATCAATATAATTTCCAATTTAAAACATTTCTCAAAGCATGAAAATAAAATTCCTATATCGATATATTTAAAAACCCTCATTTAGATTCCGAATCACTTTTAAACTATTATTGAAAAGTAATGCATCAATCTAGAAGTCTATTATATATAAAACCTTTCAAATATTCGACACTGAAATATCGATTGTGATAATTTATTTGTATAACAAAATTCAAAAATTCCCTTTCCATAATAATTTAATCTGACGACTTTTATGTATATTTTACCTAAAAGCTTTTAAAGTCATTTCTCTTTATTTAGAAATAATATAATACAATAATATATTACTTCCAAAAATTTACTTAACAATATATATAATAAATCCTATAAATAATAATTCCCATGTGATAAATATTGAATTCAAATAATTATATTACTCTAAAATAACATCTTTTGTATTTCCAATTTATAAAATCCAAATAAAATTAACTTATTGCTTGAAATTATAAATTTAAATACCTTTTTATAAAAAACCCTTAGATATTTTTATAATCATCGATAAATAAAAATATAATATTCAAAAATTCACATATTTCAGCAAATCACTTCCAAATAATTTCTACTTATACAGTTCTCAGAATTATTCCACTTTTATATTTTCTATAATAATAACCGTTTCAATATTAAATGAATAAAAAAATCTTATTCCAAAAATCACTATTTATATTTAAATTATTTTTATTACATTCAAGCTTCCAGTTTTAATTCATTTATTCCATCTTGATCAATTTCTAGCGTTGTGTGCAACTAAATGTAATCATCTATTTATTATGCACAATACATAATATTAGTGTATTCAACGATCAACTTGTATATCATCACAACAACCAATAATCAAGGATATGCAACTCAGTTTCATCCAATTTCAATCCAAATCAACCAAAAATTCCTCACCATCTAATCAATAAAATAGAAGAAATGAACATCTAATCTATAGTTATGAGTTATAAAATTAACCAAACAAATCAGTGCCTGAAATTTCAAAAATCAATGCTTCGGCCCCTAAAGAAAATTCATAGCACTAGGCAAAACCACCAATAGCCATTGTCATCGACCTGCCACCACCATCCTCTAATGTTCGCAATCATCCTCATCATAGCCAACAATCATCCATCACCAAGCTCCTCCTGAAGTTGCAATCAAAGTTTCGTTAACATCGTCGACGTCCTTCCTTTAAAGTAGTGTAGCATTTCTCGTGTGCACATCTCTAGTTCCCTACTCCAAGGTTAGTCGCCATCTCCTGCATCGTGCCTCCCTAGTCAAGAGTGGCTTCAAATTCTTTTTTTACGTGATAATTTTTTTCGCTTTTCTTTTTGTTTTTTTTCTCTAATTGATTTTGATTGCATGAGAGTTAAGGCAATAAAGAGAAGAAAGATAAGGGAATAGTTTTTTGGTTTGGGATAAAGAAATTAGATAAGAGTCCACCATTCTAGAATTAAAGAGAGAAAGTGAGTTTCTTCTATTTGTTATTATTATTCCTTTCTTCATTTCCACTTAAGTCCTATAGGAAATAATTTCCAATTTGACTCTTTTAATTGCAATTAACAATCTTTTTATTTACACATACATAATTTTATAATCTATTTATGAATATATTTTCAATTTGATTGATTTCGCAATTTAAACAGATATATTTTGACAGATTATACAAACTAACTAAATTCACTGATTATTTATCTTCTTTGATTTGTTAATTTTATTAATATGAAATATATTCTTTTCATTTATTGCAACTATATAAAAAGTATTTACCATACTAAAGTTTTTATATTCAATGTAAATATTTTATTCAAGTTTAATATATTTTCTAAAAATTATTTATTAAGTAAGTTAATTTATTAAAAAATCCTTTATCCAATAATCCTTAATTCAATAAAATTTATTTTCAGAAATAAAAATTATCCATAAATTAAACTCGAATGTTTTATTTTAACTTATAATAATTTATTTCAATGACTTAGGAAGTAAGGTTGTTACAACACCTATTGACATTCCACTTAAGCATATGAGTCTAGAAGAGAGTCGGGAGTTGGATAGGAGGGTTTTCCAAGCTGGTAAAACAGAGATCATATTGGTTGCTAGGGATAGAAGTAAGTCTAGGTTATTTTGTTGTAATTTCATAGAAAGGAGACGTTAATCGAACATCAAAACAGTTAGATTTGGATTCATATGAAGGAGATTTGGCCGAAGTTATACTCACTTGATATTGGAAAGTTTGGGAGAACAAGTGAAGTAGAGTTTTAGTCGAAAAAATGAATGGTAGAAGAGACACTATTAATATTGAAATTTCAGTTGATTAAATCCCATTAATCAATCTTTTGAGGATCATTTAAGATGTGGCTAAAAATTTGATTTAGAGGGGCCTAGAGTTTTTTACGTTATAAGAACCCAGTGACCCAATTGTGTCTCTATGTGATCCATTTAGTGTTTGGTCCATAGATTAAATTTGGAATGGTTGACATTCGCATTCTTTTATACTGTATCATTGCATTAATAGCCGGTATGGAGGCAAGTAGCATTTAGATGATTTTTTCTTTATACATTTCATCGGGTAAAAGCAGACGATTTGGTTGGTTTGTGGATGGATTTCATTGATCTGATGTTTTAGGCAATATTACATCACATATATTTGTTTTGGCTGGAATTGTTATAGATCACCAGGCAAGTAAGTTGTCGTCTTACCATGTATATTTTGTGGTGATATGTAATGTATTGATATTTGAGTTGTTGTTGCAACTACAAGTACATTGTTTGGATTGGATGTAACACGTGTTTCATACCATGTTCACTATGCTAATCCATCGTCCATTTCCATGTTTCTAGATGTGGTCTAGGGGTACGATGCTACTTAGATTGTTGAATATTATTTTTGTTGGATTGACATGGCAAAACGTCATCCCATATTGAATTGTCTTGTTCATAATATTGTAGGAGTAAGATGATGAGAAGTTATGCTTTGAAATGATGCCATTAGAAGTTTGTATAAAGAAATGATCAAAATTGGATTTTTTGTAAAAGATATCCCGAAGTAAGTTGGTGCTAAGATTATATAAGAAGACACCACTGATTGATGAAGAATGAAGTGTTTCAAGCTATTTAGACAAGCCTGGTTTAAAGGGTCAAGGAAAGGATACTTCGATTTGCATACATTAAAAGGTGAAGGCAAATTTCATGGAAAGTGAGATCTGGAGATTCGGGTATGATTTTAAGGAGTGGATAGATTCTTTTCAATCATCTCTTGGATTGAAGAGAGACTATCTATTCAAGGAATATATTTTGAAATTGCGACTTAAGGGTACAAATTTATATTTCATAATAGGTGCACGTGAATGATGTACTATATAGTCAATCACTTTAAAATATTATCCCAATTTTAGGTTAGAATTTCACCTAAAATTAGGATTTCACTTAAATTTACGATTTTGCTTATTATGTCTAATGGATGAATATAACAGGATTGGTTTGTTTCAATGTTTGAATATTTGGTTACTTTCTTATATATTTCATGGCTCAAGATTAAATTGGAAACTGTTGTAGATTGAGAACATCGTACTTCAATATCGTGATTGTTGGATTATGGAGAAGTGATATCATAAGTGAATTGTTACCACTTAAGTGAGTTTGAAATTAGAAGAGAAGATATGCTATGTTTACTAGGTTAATATACCATCTGATTTTGATGTTCTTAGATGAAAAGTGGAACCGTTTAGTGATTCAATTTATTGGTTCGCTTATGTGAGACATTGTCCACTCATGAGTTATCTTACCTAAGCATCTAAAAAATGAAGTGATAGTACATTGCTAGAATGATTTAAGCATTGTGTATGTGCATTAAGGAGTTGTATGAGGCTGCATTTTAGTTGGGGAATATTTATATGAAGGTTACTGGTTATGGTGCATTCCAACATCAATTTAACTTAGTTGGTAGCATGGATCATAGAAGTTGTAGTTGTGCATGTACATTTGAGGTTAATGTTTCAAAACGAGTGTATAAGCCAGTAGTAGACTCTTTTAAGTTATGTTGGGAAGAACAGTTTGGTCCTGAGTACTTGGAAAGTGGAGGAGGTGATCTAATCTTTTTATTTTGACTCTTTTCAAAACAATTTTCCATTTGCTTGTTTGTTTATATAAATTTTTTATCTATATATGGTTGAATAGATGCTATAGATTATTATTATTTGTTTAAAGTATGATTGTTTGATTTAGCTGTTTTGGTTGTTTAATTTGTTTGTTTTTTACGACATGAATCAAGTTTGTTTGATTTTAGTGCATTGTTTTTGTAATTTACTAATTTATGTGTTTACTCAATGATATGTTAAATTGAATGATTGTTGTATACATATAGAAATATATGCTCACCCTAGGATGTTTGCATTTGCACCTGATATGTCATGTCATTTCTTGCATATAAGAGAGCCCGATAGATAAATTCTTGCATTAGTGTAATGACATATGTCATAATCATCATACATACATATACATTATACTATGTTCCTATTTATATCTCATCAAGCATATGTCAGTATTACCATAGATGTTTTTGTATGATCTCTAGAGTGTATATTAAGGAAATGTAGTGATTTATTATGTATGGATGATTATTTGACTTGTTGTTTATATGCGTTATAGGTGGTATGTTGGCGATAATAGAGGCTGTGCAAGTTGTATTTTTTTGCACTTTAGGAATTTCAAAGATGAAATTTTTTACGGGGAAGAGAATGTAATACCTCGGAATTTCGATAGTTAAATTTAATAAAGGCATTTTAGTAATTTGAACTCAAAGGGTAAAATGGTGATTTTACAAATGTGAATCTTGTGATCGGAGTTGCTCCACTTCGATGAGCCAATTTTTCTGATCAATTTCAACTATAAACTTGTCTAGATTGGAATTAGTACGAGAGAGATATGGGCATTTTCGTAAATGAGTTTTGAGTGATTTAAATGGGCTTGGTCCACTAACTTGAATGGACATTTCAAAAATTTATATTGAGGGCTCGTTGCAAAGTTTGAATTCATTCGAGAAACTCATGCATTCTTTTTTTCTTCCATCTCTCTTTCATGAACCTACTTCTCAAACAAACTTCAATCTCGATTGGAATAATGATGTTTTGGAGTGTGCTTAATTTTAAAAAGCGAGGATTGGGGCCTTCTCGACATCATTTGGGGGTAGAATCGATTGTTGATGGGTGGAACTCCTCTATTTTGATATGTGGTCCATTATGTTTGTTTAGTAAAATGCTAAATTAACTATATAAATAATAAATAATGATTTATAATGTTTAAATCTGGGATTTAGGACCCTGTAATGAAATACACTGTAATATATAAATTGTTTGTGAAAAATGAATACAGTGTGATATGTATAACCCGAATAACATATCAGTATATGTTTAAAACTTATTAAATATAGATTTTTGAAACTAAAGTATGTTATATCAGTAACATCCCCCACTTAAAGACCTAAAAAATGAATGGCGATAATGTTGCAGTCATCACCAAAATTATTTGCAAGTGACAAAGTGATATCAGTATTTTTTCAACATTAAGTAAACAGCGTAGCTAAATAATTTCATTATGTCAATTTTTTTACATGAATTCATTACATATTCATTAACCTAATTCATTCCCACGCAAGGGTAAATATAAATAAGCATAAATATAGTGTTATGCCCAACATACAAAGATGCAGACATGAACACTTAACCATATGGAAACTCTAGTTTTACACAGCAAAAGTTCCCAGCTTCGTATTTGGGGTCTTTATTCGTCTTTTCCAAAAGAAACCATCAATACCATATACTCAGCCTACCCGAATGAGTACCCATGAGTTTATGGAAAATAATAAAAACACGGGTCAGACATAAAGCCTAATATGAGTAATACTTTACCCTAACAATGAATCATATAGTGAAAAAAAATTTATCATGAACTTCATGTGATGATCAAACACAGGCCATCAATTTCAATGTAAGTGTGAAAATTTATTACACATATATCCCGACTAGTTTCTATAGTCAATTCATTTTTAGCTGCCATGTTGGTAATACTCTTAGTTTCATATTTTTATCATGAACATATAATTAGGTTGCAACTAAGACCTTCACCATCGTTATTGAATATTATGTCGTGTTTAACGTATGGTTTCCACTAAGGTCTTCCACCAAAATCACTGAATATAGTGTAGTGTTTCACCATACGATTGCCACTAAGGCCTTCCACTAAAATCGACGAATATAGCGTTGTGTTTGACATATGGTTGCCACTAAGGCCTTCCATAAAAATTATCGAATATAGTGTCGTGTTTAGATCAAAGATTTCCACACGGGCCTTACACCAATGTTACCAAATAATGTCGCGTTTAGGCAAAGTGTTGCCATTCAAGCCTTACATCCGGTACCATTGTTTCAACGAGACCCCTTATTATCACATAGCTTTCTTAAGCTTAGTCTCAATTTTTCATTTTAAAATAAGTTATTTCATTTTAACTTCTTATTCTCTGTGACCAGTTCATTCTTATAAATTCTCAACCATCATTTAGGAAGATGGCTTCAAAAGTGCTACCAAAGAGTTCGTTTAATTCACTTAAAATTTCTTATCTTTATTAGCTATCGTAGGCTGATGTTACCTGGCCATCGCATGTTGACAATACTAGCTATCACATGCTGGGTTCATGATAGCTATCGCAGGTTGACACACCTTAGCCATCACATGTTGGGTTCACTATAGCCGTCGCAAGTCGACATGCCCTATCCATTTCATATTGAGTTCACCATAGCTATCGTAGGTTGACACATCCTAGCTATTGCAGGTTGAGTTCATTATGGTTATCGCAGGTTGGCACACCCTAGCCATCGCATATTGAGTTCATTTTAGTTATCCCAGGTTAACACCACATAGCTATCGCAAGTTGTTCATTATTTTCAAAGCATCTTACTTACATAAAATCCTAACCCAAATGGGTTTGGAAGGTTTAGAGAAAAGATCACTCATCTAGGTTTGATTAGAAATAGACAGAAGCTTTACTTTCTCTTATGGATGAAATATCCTTCCTTTTATTTGGTTTTCTTTTTCTTTGAAAATATGGCTGGCCTTAACTTGTTTTATTTTGGTTTGTTTTTGAGTGAAGAAGAAAATGAATGAAAGGTGGAATTGTTAGGGGGCTGGTAATTTAGGCTTTGGGCTAAAGTTTTAAGCTAGCCTATCCTTACTAATCCCCTTTAATTCTTCATCTTAAATTCACTCCTTATTCTAATTAATAAAATTTGTCTTACTCAATTATTATCCTAAAATGTAATTAAGTTAGTCATTTATTTAATTAATTCTTCATATTATGGCACTCTAAAATAAAGGGTGTTACATTCTCTCCTCCTTATAAAAATTTTGTCCTCAAAATTCAAATAAGGCAGGATAATGACCACTATCCTCAATTCAATATATGCAGAGTACAACCATTACAACAGTTCTCTACTAATGTAGATCTTCTATCAACAATCATAATGTATTAGTGCTAAAACTAACACGTAATAATATGATAACACAAAATCATACTAGTGTAAATACTAGTCTATACAGAAAATATACATGTCTAACCGTATACGTCAAAACTAACGGGGACATATATTCTTAATCCTATTCACTACCTCCCAGGTACAATCATCATATTGTCACTCCACCAGATGTAAACAAGTCTGATAACTGTATCCCTTAACTCTTTCAAATCATGACCTATTATTCCATTCAGCCATCTAACATAAGTTGAATTTGCCTCTATAGATAAATCCTTAACTACCCTCGGTACTATAATCGAATTAGGTACATGGATACATTTGCTCAAATGTGATATGTGAAAAATATTATGCACCTCCGCTAATGTAACGACTCGAATTTTTCGCGTCCGAAAATCGACACCCGTACTTCACTTGTACTAGAATGCCGCAGATTCGACCGTTCAAATCCGATTCGCCGAAGCTTATAACACCATTAAGTATAACAACACAGCGGAAAAAGAATATATCAATTACATAACATTGATATAATGACAGATACAAAATCTGATACAATATGATACAACAGAATGATACAACAGATATCAATATACATCAGAGATATGATACAAGAAATAGCAGCGGAAAGAAAATAGATAACACCAGCAGTGGATAGAATATCCCCAATAGAATGCTCCAATCCATAGCTAGCGGAAAGCAAGGTCAGTCGTCCAAGGACTGACTAGCTCCAGATAATCTACTCAACCTGAATATCTGAAAAACCCAACTCTAGACTGCCCGTGTATCGTTACAGCTAAACTACTTGATAACTCTACACGATAAGTGAGTTTACCAATATTTTCAATCATAGGAAATTGTCCTACATATCTGTGTGCTAATTTCCTCGCCTTCTCAAAGTACATCACACCTTACATCGATGAACTTTTATGAACACATGATCGCCTACCGTGAACTCTGGATCTTTTCTCCTCTTATAGGCATATCTCCTCTGCCTTGATTGTGCAAGTTTCATTCTAATGTAAATCAACTCTACATTCCAAGTAGCATCCTTTATCAAATCAGGTCCTAAAATGAGTCTATCCCCCATGTCCAACCAACAGACATGTGACTTACACAATCTTCCAGAAAGCACCTCAAACAACATCATTCCCATACTCGATTGGTAATTGTTATTGTATGCAAACTCTACTAGATGCAAATGATCTTCCTAAGATCCTCCAAAATCGAAAACACATGCCCTCAGTAAAACTTCAAGCACATGGTTCGCCCTTTCCGTTTGACCATCTATCTGTGGGTGTTTGGTCATACTCATACTCAATTCTGTAACTAATGCACTCCGCAAACTTCTCCAGAATTCACTAGTTAAAAATGGGCCTTTATTGCTAGCAATACTGCTTAAAAGCCCATGTAGTCCCCCAACATTCTTCATCTATAACTTTGCCAGACTAGTTAACATTCTCTTCGAATTTAGGATGAAATGGGCACTCTTTTGTCAATTTATCGACTATTACCCAAGTGTTATCATTTCTCATTTGCGATCTTGGCAATCCATCAATAAAATCCATGGATATTGAATTCCCCTTCCAAGTCGGTACTTCCCAAGCTTGAAGTAAACCACTCAGCCTCTGATGCTCAGCCTTTACTTGTTAACATGTGAAAAACCTCTTCATACATTCACCAACATCTCTCTTCATCCCCTCCTAAAAGAATACCCTCTTCATGTCATAATACGTCTTCATGCCCCCAGGATGAAGTACAAACTTAGACGGATGAATTTCTTCCAAAACCTCCTTCCAAAGACTTCTATATTCGGAACACACACCCGTCCCTATTTCCTAAGCTGTGATAACCTGCACCTCCAAGTATACATATTCAAATCCCAAAGTGACTTTTGAAGTTGCCTCATGCCAAGAAGTATGAGTCATCAGCATTTTTGAATATATTACATGATACAGAGGCAGATGTAAATTTAATACATTCTACACTTTCAAATCTCATGGTAGAAGGAATAAAATATATATACTAAATATAACCAAATCGGATAATAGTCTTTATATAGCATGATCCATAAAACAATATCTCCAAATAGCAATACATAAGAGTCTGATAGATAAGAATATTATAATATGAAGTAAAGCACATGGGGAGAACTATGAATGAATATAACTCTAGGACATCATGCATTCTCCTCCACATATAGTACCTTAGCTAAATCACATACTGGCCTATACTCTTGTAATATAGATAAAGAGAGATAAATGGAGGGGGTCAGACATAGTCTGGTGAGTGAATTATATCACTAATGGTACGGTATGGACAAGTAGTTAAAGTTAAGTTATACGTATACCTAATGGTGTACCTTAGCATATGTTCTTTATACATAAGTGATTATCTATTTTCATAGTATGCTTTACTACTCCTATTGTGACTATATTCCAATTTTATTATGAACACTCATTGGTGGAGCATATAACCGTATATTCCCTAAAAGAACATTTCTAGTATATAATCACCTATTAAGTTAACATTCTTATTTATAATTGTTTGGTCTACTTTGAGTCAAATACAACTTACAATGTTAAGTCTATACGTTCGAGTTTCCAATCCCAAATTTACCTTTTTGGGTTAACATTCCCAAATTATTCCTTTGGTTAACAATCCCAATCTAATCTCCTTCTCTAGCATATTATCATACGCTCTCTATCATTAGACAAGTAGCATTTAAGAGTGGATTAATGATTCCAGCTCTTTCTAGGATTGACGATTCCTACTATGATAGATTTCTCCTCCAACTATAATAACCCGCCATTTTGACCCTGATTCCAACGCAAGAACTGACGCAAACAACCTAGGAACCAAAAAGACGAATCGTGAGGGTAAGATAAAATATGCATATACATACAGATATCTAATATTAGATGTAGTTCTAACTAACGTTATCTACTTTCAGATTCTCATAGTGGAAGGAAGTAAATATAATACAAAAATAAACACCGTAGTCACATCACCTCAATAAGTATACAATGTTAAATACATATGTCTGAATAATACAAATACAGCCCAGTCCATACACATAGTCAAATCCAGGTATTTATATACTTCATACACTATATACAAATGAGTCTCCGTCTTTGATACTGTTCATCTCCAATTCCATCAACCTGGATATAAAAAAAAGGAGTGCGTCAGACATAACTCTGGTGAGTCGGTCATACACTACTCTACATATACTATAACATGATATTATTTTATTGCTCGACCACCAAACATCATATCATCACATCATACCTAACTGTCATATACATCTAGTGTATCAACCCACCGTTCGACCCTAGTCCTATGGCCAAACTGACGCCAACACCCGAGAACTGAAAGGATGAGTTGTTCGTAAGATAAAATATGTACATAGTCACATGAAGATGTTAAATATCAAATATTAAATACGATTATAGCTAACATTATCTACTTACAGTGTCTCATAGCGGAAGGAAATAAAATATAATACATAGCCAATACCATAGTTACATCACCATAACACATTTGAGATATCAACTACACATGTATGAATAATACAAGTACAATCAAACCCACATACACATAAAGCCAAATCCAGGTAATACTAATCTACACCATATACATAATACATCAATGAATTCTCCATCTCTGATATTGTCTCATCTCTAAACTCCATCAACCTTGGTGTGTGTGTGTGTATATATAAAAGTGGGAGTGGGTCAGACATAAGTCTGGTGAGTGAGCCATACTCTGCTCTACATATACTACAATAATAATATTATAACATGATACGAGTCTATCGTCCGGCCACCATACATTATGTCACCACGCCATATATGATTTTTCTTATACATCTAACCTTATCGCATTGTATCTATACGGACTCATGCCCTGGTCCTACCTCATGCCCTACATAGTTACATGTTACCCGCTAGTACCTAAATCTCATATAGGACCCACTTCCCTGGACCGCCCGAAGCCTATATGAAAGCTTATTGTCCTCGTTCTACCTAATTAGGCTCATGCCCTGGTCTGCCCGTAGCTTATAGGGTTGCTTAACTTCCACCTCCTCCCCTAGCCCGTCGTAGCCTATATGCAAGCAAATCGTCATGCTTAGACCACTTACTAAGTGCCACATGACTGCATTCGTATTCACCTACACACGATGGGTCATCTACTTGCATCCCAAACTCGTTCACGTCCATGTTCACCATCGTATTACATTTCCATATTACAACACACAAATACATACATACATATATATTGTTTAAAACAACAATCAAATCTTTCCACACATTCGTTCATTTCATAGACTGCCATTCATTTCATCATGCCTCAGGTCACTATCTAGAATACAATAGAAAATAAGAAAACAAAAGTCGAATCATTTGTCGTTTATTTATATAGGCCTTTACGAACCAGGTTCATATTGGCAAAATAACATTGCATATGTACTTTGAATTCTTATATACATATATATTAGGTAGAAAATACTAATATGCTCTCTCAATACATTCCTAATTCCTATCCTAGTTCCTAACCTAAGCTTTGATATGAAATGTAATATGGTGGTGAACATGGACATAAACGAGTATGGAACACAAGTAGGTGGCTCAGAGTGCGTATGCGAATACGATTGCAGTCCTGTGACACTTAATAGGTGTCCAGGCATGAGATTTTCTCCCTTGTAAGAAATAAATGGCAAGGGTAGGAGATGGATGTTAAGCGATCATATAGGCTATGGACGGACTAGGGCTTGAGTCCAATTAGGTAGCACGAAGACAATAGGCTTTTCTGTAGACTTTGGGCAGTCCAAGGAAGCGAGTCCTATATGAGATTTAGGCGATTATGGGCAACACGCGACTCTGTAGGGCATAAGGCAGGACCAGTGCGTGAGTCCATGTAGATATGACTCAATAAGGTTGGATGTATAAGAAAAATCAAATATGACACGGTGATAGAACATATGGTGGTTGGACGATAGACTTGTATCATGTTATAATATTATTTTTATAGTATATGCAGCGTAGAATATGGAATAATCACCAGACTTATGTCCAACCCACTCATACCAATATATATATATATATATATATTGGTTGATGAAGTTTGGAGATGAGATGGTATTAAAGATGCAAAATTCATTAATGTATTGTGTATATGGTGTAGATCAGTTTACCTGGATTTGACTTTAAGTTGTGAATTTGGATTGTAACGGTATTTATTTAGACATGTGTATTTGGTATTTTAGATATGTTATGGTGATGTGACTATGGTATTCACTATGTATTATATTTTATTTCCTTCCACCGTGAGACTTTAAAAGTAGATAGTGTTAGTTAGAATTGTATTTAATATCTAATATCTGATAGCTGCCTATGACTATATACATATTTCATCTTAACCAGCAAATCGTCCTATCGGTTCTTGGGTGTTAGCAGTGGTTTGGGCATCAGACCTGAGGTCGAAAAGGCCGGTTGTTACATTTAGTCATATCACCTCATGTCTATGTGGACTCAATTTCTTGGACTCACCTTACATGCTACAGGGTGGCCAATTATCCGCTACCATGTTAATCGCGTATATGACTCACGTCCTAGACTAGCCACATGCCCTACAGGGTCACCTGTTGTCCTCGTGTTACCTAATTGGATTCATGCACTAGATCGCCCATAGCCTATAAGGTGGCTTAACATCCACCTCCTCCACCTGGCTTATCGAAGAACTATAGGGAAACAATGTAACGCCTAGACCACCTACTTATGTCATAGGAACATATCCGTATACATATCCTTAGTCATCTACTGGTGCCCCAGTCTCGTCTACGTCCACGTCCATCGTCTTACCGTATTTTCGTAACATAACAACATATATAA
This sequence comes from Allium fistulosum, assembly GCA_030737815.1. NCBI lineage: Eukaryota > Viridiplantae > Streptophyta > Magnoliopsida > Asparagales > Amaryllidaceae > Allium > Allium fistulosum. Next base: position 132,692,607 of record CM060903.1, on the reverse strand, counting down.
TCACTGAAAATAGCAACCATCACATGCATTCTATCATTCGAAACGCCATTATTTGCCTCATTATTAGCCTCCATTTTCCTTCCAAAAAATAAGAGAAACAAGGCTCGAATCATTCATTATTTATTTATATAAGCCCTTCTGAGTCCAGGTTCAACCAACGCCTAGTATAGGCCACCGGTGCTCCAGTTCCATATACCAACGGACAAATGTACATGGTTTCTGCCATTTTTCAAGTTTCAGGTATTTGATGTTTTCGTCATTGGTTTCGCCTCTACCACCTCCGCTCTACCTTTGGTCGCTTGAAAATGTCCTTAGTGCCTAACCCTAAGTTCCTAAGTTTAGTTTAATCATTTATTTCATTGATTTTGACATATCATCATCAAGTTACTATATTTTTATAAAACCTAGTTTATAACTGTTGTTATTTGCCAAATCCCTCCCAAATTCCCCTTAAATCCAAAATTAAGTGTTTATAGGTGTTAAAGTACATTAATATAACCATATCATTATTAGAGATTCATGACTGCGTTATATGAAGATAAAAGGATGAATCACTCACCAAAACTCCAAGGTTGGCTCATACCTTCATTATTTTTCCATTTTTCAACTTAGAACCTTCATTTTTCGCCCCAGCTCCTTCTCCAGATCATAGTCCTCATCCATATAGTCATTTCCATGGGTGGATTGCTAAATTTCATTAAGAAATGAAGAATATATATGTCATTTTAAAGTTGGACAATGAATGGTGAAAATGAGTTATTAGATTAGTCCATTACCCCTTGCATCTGGCTTACTACACTCTTCTATGCTTCATTATTTCGCCTCCCAATCACATCAAATTTGTATTCCTCTTTGATAGCTTCGCAATGCCACATGTCTTGTGAATTTTTGTTGAGTTTTGAGAGAGATATCAAGGTTTGATCTTTGATAGGTAAAGAGGGAGAGGTAGGAAGAAGAAGGAGTGGTCGGTTGGTTTCTCTTAAAATGAAGTATGTGACATAGTTTTTAAACTAAGGAGGGAAACTAATTTGTCCACTCAAATACAAATTCAAATTCAAACCTCACATTTTGGCGCCTATTTGATACGACGCCATTTTGCCCATAAGTTTTTCATACGAACTCCAAATAAGACAAACCAAAATACTATGCAACTCAAAAAAATGAGACGGACATAATGGTTTGGTTTCGTTATCAAATTCCAAAGTCGAAAAAATGAGCATGTGGCCCCTTCTTTTTTATTTAATTAGTTCACTAAATTTCATTATTTCCATATTATTATATTATTAATATTTACCATTTTTTAGTGTATTACACCATCCCTCTTTGAAGCTCCTACCAGTAGGTGGTAAGGACTAACTATGAATGATAAGAGCTTCTAATTATGATTTAATTGCTTGCCACGTCAAGTGCCAAATCCACCAACTTCATGTAGCATGAGCCTAGGGCTTCACCAAATGTGGTTACATTTCCAGCTTGTTGCATGATTCCATTCAGCTGCATGAAGGAAATGGGAACATGTTTTACCCAATCCTCCCTACTTTGTCTGTACCAGGTCCAGGTTCAACCTAGGGCTGACTGACATAATTCAGATGTCTGGTAAGGGTTTCAGACTTCTGACTGCATATATAAAAAATATCTTTCTAGGTATTCAAATGTCTAACTTTTATCTCAAACGTCTAATTTATTATTCTAGATGTTTGAAAAGGACTTCAAACGTCCAAATCAGGCTAAATTTGAACCAGTTACTCGTGGGTCATTATAGTTTGAAATTCAGTCATAAGGAAATGATTTTTTATGTCTAATTAAAATTTCAAACTTCTGGATTTGCCATTTTCCAAATTTTTGATGAACTTTGTTTTATTCATTTTATTAATTCTTTTATGTTCTTTACTGATTCAAATGTATGTGCTGGGTTTTATTTCTTCAAAGGTTCAATTGCTAATTTCTATTATTGTTTATACCCAATTCAAAGTAATTTCTTTTCATTGGTCATGTACACCATTTCTATTTAATTTCCTACGTTTTAAATCATTATCTATTTTTTTTAACAATTCTCATAGTTGAATTAAGAATTAACAAAGTTAAGTCCTAGTTAAATTCGAAGGAGTTCATTTATTCATTTTCAATTATCAAAGGTTAATCTTAATTTTATACAAAAATCACATCTATATAGTTAATGCAAATAAAATCATAATAGTTATCCTACCAATTTATAAATTTGGGTTTTCTAATTTCTTTCAATTCATAGATAATTTTAGAACAAACTTGATTCAAAATTTTACTTTTAATTTTAAGGGTATAATTGAAAATCAACTTTTATCAACGTCATATACACTTCATCGATAAATTTACTCACCTTGTTTATAGAAATTATTCTTTTGATTAGGGTTTGTTCCTCCTTTTCTTTCATCAATTTCAGTCCTTTGCTCCTAGATTCATAGCCTCTCTCTTTCTTCCTTTAATTTGATTTCACCTTTTTTTATTTTTTTATTTTGTTTGGGAATTGAGGAGAAAAAAAATACTTTTTTAGTTGAGAAGTTTCCAAGGAATAGGAAGAAGAAATTGTACATGCGGAATAGAGAAGTTGTGGCTAGGGTTTTGAGTGAAAAGGAGTGAGATTTAGGGCCTTATTTATAGTTAAAAACTAGATTTATCTGGTCTAAACCTGAAATTAATAAATATGAAAATGTCATCGGTTATAGTTTCACTGATTTAACCCATTTTATCAAATTTAATAAGCCATATAAGTTTCCTTACTATAAACGATTTTCCGGATGTAATGGACTAGGTATCAAGGCCTAATTCTAACATTTGTAAAAATTAACTATTTTGTCCATTTATGTAAAATTATGTTTTTACCCTTATTAATATTTTAGTTTATTATTAGAATTTCTAGGGTATTAAATAATTCATCCCTTCGAATCTATTTTGAATACTTTCAGATCCTCGATATCAGCACCCATCACCAATCGCTTAATTCTCTCAACTAACAATGGGTACTCTCTTTGCCTTGCACTAATTTCATCTATAAAGGTTCGATGTACTTCCAAACTTGCTACCATTCCCCGATCTCTACTTGATCATGCATTCGTCCTAAAATGCACCCCACAAAGCACCAATGTCTCTAATGTTTTTATTGCTTCAATCATACCCAACACTCCATTTTGATGCCTACTGCTTAAAGCATCTACAACCTTGTTCCCATTTCTCGACATCTACTCTATATTGAAGTCATATGCCACCAAGAATTCTTACCATCTCTATTTCATATTCAACTCTTTTTGTGAGAATAAATACTTAAGGAACTTGTGGTCCATATTCAACTCAAACCATTCAGCTAAAAAATAATGTCTCCAAATCGTCGACGCAAAGACTATCGCTGCCAACTCCATGTCTTGGGTTAGTACTTTATACAGTCTCAACTTCCTTGATGCATATGCTATCGCTCGTCCTTTTTGCTTCAACACCGCTCCCAAACATGTTCCACAAGCATCTATGTACACTACCAAATCTGAGTTCCCTTTATGTATGATCAACATAGGAGCATTTGTCAATAGCTTCTTTAACTCCTAAAATGACCCATCACATCCCATACGAACTTCCTATTCTTTCTGGTCAACTTAGTCAAGGGCGTTGCTATACGTGAGTAATCTTTAATGAATCCATAGTAATAACTAGCTAATCCCAAGAAAATTCTCACCTCAGTGGCCATCTTCAGTTTCTTCCAACTGTTAAGTGCTTCTAACTTTGATGGATCTGCTGCTAATCCATTCTCTAATATAACATTGTGGAACAGTGCGATCGACGATTTCATTGTGATGTTAATAAACATATATTTTATTTAGTATGTTTGTTTAGTATTGTGTATTTACAAGGTTCTAATTTCAGTTAAGATATATCAAAATATTCGGTAATGAGGTTTTCTTTTGTTAGTACAAAACAAAGCCTATATATAAAAAATAATCTTCAAAAATCACAACAAGAAGGAAAATAATTTAGAGCAAGGAAATATATTTCTCAAAAAAATTTAATATCCAATACACAATCAAAAGAATCTGGAAACTAAGAGAACTTAGAGCAACATACTCTGAAAATCAAAGGCTAACACATACTAATAGTTTTATTACCTCTGTATATACAAAAATTCTATTAATATAGGAGGAAATAAAATATTTCAAATCCAAATTCAATCAGCCAAAGATTATCAACATCTCCTGTATAACAAAGTCCAATCTCACAATAAAATTATCAGTGGCCAACCCATCACCATTACTATCTCAAAATACAATATAATCAATGAACATCATCTATATATCAAACTGCTACTAATGATCCATTTTCGTCAAACTCCAGGCAGCAACCACTCCTGACACCATCTCACATTATCTCCAACAATTGCATCAAACAACGTCTCTTAGATCAAATAATGATTTAGCTACACAATCAGTGGAATATTCCAACACAATAGCAGCTTCGCATCAACACTGCAAAATCATCAATCGCAAGCACTTCGGATCCCAGAAGCAACCTACTGAAACCAAGGATCCATCAGATCCAGATTCAGGCACTACTTCATCTCTTCGAACAGTTGCGTATTCTAGTGACTACCTTCCCTATCTCAAACACTCATGTGGATCAAATCCAAGCATCCTTCAGAACCATGCAATGTCACTTTAGATCCGTGGCAAGCAATAGGTGAGTCATCGTTAAGTCGGCGATAACTTCTACATCAATGCGATTGTTCGGACGGCTAAATGTCTATCGAGTTAGGAAATAGCCGAATGAATTTTGAAATAAAATTTTACCGCAAGCGCACGGCGTACACTTTGTAGTACATGGCGAATATGGGTCGATCCGCAGGGAATTGTGAGAGATTAAAAATCTATTCAATCAAATTAGACCAAAGTGAGATGAAAGTTGTTAACTACAAAAAGAATCTAAAGCTAGAATTAAAATGTGATTTAAAAACTATTGAACTAGAGAACAATTTAGAGGCAAATCCACTCTCATATTTTTGTAAATCAACAAACAAACAATTTGTGATCTCTAGCTTTTGATATTAAGTGAAATATTGTTGTATTTATCATAAGTATGGTTTGTTTATGTTATCAATTAACATAACTCAAACCATCAAACTATAATACAACAAATAAACCACTTATAATTCTCATGAAAATAAAGCCAAAGCAAAAGCTATTTTAAGTACGATCTATTTACTACTGTAACTAGTAATATAGATCATCAAACTTCATTTTTACTTTAAATTCACAATCAAAATGGATTAGCAAATGATGATGCAAATTGTGTTTATGTTGAATAAGAATAGCTCATTTGCATAAACAATCTAAGCTACCAAACCCACTTATATAAACTTGCATCAAAACTCACTTCATGAAGCATAAACCAAATGAGATCAAAAATCATAAAATGTTGAAATTACATAATATTTGAGAGCTTCATTACCCCTAAATTGAAGGGGTTTAGCTACTCTTTTGTGGCATTGAAGCAACACAGGTAACTTTCAACATTAAAAAGAGAAGAAAATAGAGAATAAGCAAAGAAGAGAATGTAATTAAACTACTTACAACAAAAGAAATTAAGCTACACTACTTGCATGAATGTAAAACTATTCTACTAACAAAGAAAATAAAAGAACATAAATAAAAGCATTAACATAAAAACAAAGAAAAGCATGTAGAAAAGAAAGAAGAAAGAGGCTAGGAAGCCATTTTTATTTCATAGAACATTGAGCTTACAATTTGATCTCTTAATTTCCTAAGTAAAATGAAAGAGCAGATGATAGTTTCATGTACATAAGAGGGCTATATATACATGCATAAAACCCTAACTCTATTTTTAGGGGGCTTCCTAAAATGCCCTTTAGGAAGTGTGGCCACCAAGTAACCATTAGCTACTAATTAATCCATCATTTGTTGTGCATGAAGCTTTAACCTCCACTTAGTTGTCCATTAGCTCATAATTGTACATTTAGGTAAGTGGGTGGGGTCCTCCATGATCTTGAACTTGAATTATTTCCTCTTCATTACTTTGTATTTCATTTGTGCATGCATGTATCTTCATATAAGCCTCTTCCATATGCATCCAAATTCCTATAAAAATTATCAAAAAAATGTCCAAGTAAAAATTCTTAAATTGACACAAGCACAAAAATGATCATTTTGCCCCTGAATGAAGATGAAAATATGATGGTTTGAAAATAATTGAATTTTGGTTTTAAACATGTTAAAATGCCCAAATATGATGTTTATTTAAATAAAAATAGATAAGATATGGATGTAAATATATGCACATTTACGTGCACATCAGCGATCGCTTTATTTTCAACGATGGGTGTTAGTTTCGGCCGATGGTAGATTTATAATTGAAGACAATGACCATAATTTTTCTTTTTAGTAGCATGATTATTTCTTTCTAAGGAGGAAGACTATAGTATGGAAAATGAGGAGTACAAATTATCTTGAGGAGGACGTACCTTTTTTGAAGTGGAGAATGTATATCCCTTATACATGGAAAAAAAGGGGAGATTTATTTTCTTGTTCTTGCCAGTTTAAATTTTTCCCTTCGGTACTATCTTTTTTTGTTTTATATCTTGTTATTTTTAAACTCTAGAATTTTGTTCTAGGATTGAACTACAGTTTGCAGCTCCAAAATTCTTGTCTTACAATGTTGAGTTAAGACAAAGTTATTATGCACATAGTTAAAATATTTATTAGCAGGGTTTGCAAGTTTACTAGTTGAAGCATCTAAATATTTAACTCTATTAGTAACTTTGAGGGAAGGAGTAGGTATTCGGCTGAAGCTGGTATATCTCTGTATTCTTTATTTTCTACATTTATGTTTTCACACTCTATTTTATATTTTATCAGAAACTTTGCAAAATATTTTTAAATACCCAATTCATTCCCAAGGAAATATTGCATGATCCTACAAGTAAGCATGGTTTCTAGATTTACTCTAGAGATAGATCTAGTTTAAATAATGCTTTTATCGAGGGTCAACCTATAGCTAGGCCACCTATGTTTAATGAAACTGAATATCATATTGGAAAGCTGAGATGAAAATATATTTGATTTCAGTTGATTATGGTGTTTGGGATATAGTAGAAATATGATACACCTCACCCATAACTAGAATCAATGATGCAGACTTTCCTAAACTTATGGACAAATGGGACATAACTGATAAGAAAATCCTTTCATTAAATGCTAAAGCTATGAGTGCTCTTATTTGTGCCCTTAATAAAACTGAACTTCTTACTGTTTAACTACACATGAAATTTGGCACATTTTGGAGGTTACATGTAAAGGTACATCTCAAGTCAAGGAATTGCGTCTTGCTTTGCTTAGTAATGAATATAAAAATTATGTGATGCTAAAAGATGAAAGCATAAAAGAGATGCATAGATGCTTTTCGGTGTTGGTATACAGTTCCAGAGCTTTAGGCAAGGCATACACCGAAGTTGAGTTGTTTCAAAAAACACGGAGTGTTCTTCCAAAAAAATTTAAGGCAAAGCTAACAGTTATATGAGAATCCAAAGATTCAAGCAAACAAAGTATGGAGGAACCGATTGGAAATCTCATGATCTATGAGATGGAACTAAAAGATAGGGAAGATCATGAGAACGTAGACTTTAAGAAAAAATCAATTCCATTTAGCACCACTTTTGACAGTGATGATGAAGATAATCCTATCATCGAGCTAACAATGTTGATGAACGGTCTTAAAAAATAATCCAAAACTAACTTCAAATCTTCTATCAAAGGGAAAGGTGTAAAGTCAAAGCCATATAAGAATTCAGGTAATTATGATAAAGAAATCATTTGCTACAAATGAAGAAAGATAGGTCATATCAAAACCAACTATCTGTTAACTCAAAGTGAGAAAGTAAAGAGAAAAAAAGGACATTTGCTGCAACTTGAGACGATGAAGAAGGAGAAAAATGCACTGATAGTGATGAAGATGAAGCAAATCTATATCTGATGGGACATAATCCATAACAATGGTGATGATGACTCAAGCGAGGTAACAAATTTACTTTTTAAAATTTACTCTTAATGTGTCATGAACTTACTAATACTGTTGATAGTCTTAGTCTTAGGAACAAAATATTAAAATCCAAAAAAGCTGATCTACTTTGCATAAATGATAGGTTAGAAACCAAACTGGAAAAGTTAAAGAAACTCAAAACCTTAAATGAAAATTGTCAGTCTTTAAATAAAGAGTTAAATGAATGTAAGACAAACCTTGAAACTCTTGAGAATGAGATTTTAATTTTATAGAAAAATAATGTCATAAAGAAAGAAAAATTTATCAATAGATCTACAACGTTAGTGAAAGAAATCACGTCACATAAATCCAAAGTATAACACCTTAGTTCAACTATTAATAAATTTTTTAAAGGTGAAAATTCAATAAATGTGCTGTTGGAAAATCAATTATATGCAAACAATAGAAAATGACTTGGTTTTGAATTATCACACAGCACAATAGGGAAAATATAATTAACAATGCTTGAGGTAAAAGTATATTTCCAAAATGTCTATGTGGTAAAATTGGGCATAGTTACGATAGATGTTAGTAGAGGATCAAAAGCAAAAATGTTAGAAAAATTTAGGTATCAAAAGGCTCTGTTGATAACTATCATGAAGTAAACCATTTTGGAATGCTTGATTCTTCAATCATAAATGCTTGTAGGTCTATGAAGCTTTCCAGGTCATTTTTTCTTCCTATGTGTAGGTAAATTGGCTGTCTAAGCAAAAACAAGAATGGTATTTGGACACAGGTTATTCTAGACATATGACAAGCGATAATTCAAAGTTCCTTAACCTTGAACACTATAGAGGTGGAAGTGTTACTTTGGGCGATAATGATAAATGTAAGATTAGTAAAAAAAGGTAAAGTAGGTAACAATACTTACATTTTGACCGATATTTTCTATGTTGAAAATTTACATCATAGTCTCATCTCTATAAACCAACTTTGTGATAAAGATATCAGCGTTGTCTTTGATATAGATATTTGTAAAATCCTTGATAAGTCTTCAGGTGAGGTTGTGTGTATAGGTCAGAGGAAAGGGAATGTCTACACTCTATTTTCTAATGTTAACCCTTTCTAGGTGCTTAGCAGTTAGAGATGATGAAGCCACCTTATGGCATAAAAGGCTAGCACATGCTAGTATGGGATTATTGGACAAGCTTGAGAGAAAGGAGTTAGTCAGAGGATTACTAAATCAGAAATTCAAGAACTGTGAAGTGTGAAAAGCTTGTACAAAGGGTAAATTTAATAGATCGTCTTTCATGCCAAAAACACTGTGAGTACCTTTACGGTTCTTGAATTAATTCATATGGATTTGTTTGGACCTAGTGATACCACTAGTTTAATGGTAAGAAGTATTGTTATGTGTTAGTTGACGATTACTCTAAGTTTATTTGGGCTTACTTTTTAGTCAAAAAGTCGGAAGCTTTCTATCATTTTTCAAAATTTGTAAAACTTGTTCGAAATGAAAAGGTGTTTCGATAATAATTACAAGAAGTGATCATGGCGGTGAATTTAGAAACCAGGATTTTAAACATCTTTGTGAAAAAAATGTTTTAAACATGAATTCTCCCCACTACGAACACCTCAACAAAATGGAGTGGTTGAAAGGAAGAATCATACATTGCAAGAGTTGGCTAGATTAATGTTAAATGAATATAATCTACCTTTGTATATTTAAGCAGAGGCGGTTAATACTACATGGCTTGTAATAAATATAGTAATGATCAGACCAACATTTAATAAAACTTTTTATGAGCTATGGTTCAACAAGAAACCTAACATTGCATACGGTATTCAAGTGTCCGTGCTTTATTTCTAATGTAAGTGGTCATTTCGGAAAATTTATGTAACGATACGACTTTTCGACGCTCGAAAGTCGACAATAATACGTCCACTGTATCAAATGCCGCGCAATCGAATGCCGGAAAACCGAACCATTAAGGTTAAAAAGAAGAGGTAGAAGAAGACAGAAGAAAAAGAAAGAACAGAAACAGAAACAACAACAGGATCTCATATTCGCAGCGGAATAATATATAATAGATAATCACTAGTCTTTAAAAACAAAAGACTATATCAGTTTATACATACATCAATCAGAGTCAATATACAACACAATACAACAATGGACAGTTATATAAACTTGTCCTCATACAGAATACACAGCGGAATAAATAAACAAGTACGGTAGTACGCTTCACCATCCAGCTCATCTCCAAAGCTCCAGAATATCCTGAATATCCTGATAACATAACTCTAGGCTGCCCGTGTGGAAAATTATGGGCACCCAGAGTTTAGAAAGGGAACAATAAACTCCGAGTCAGTCATGGTGACTGGTGTGAGATCGTAAAACAGTTATTTTCACAATGAAAATAAAACAAATTCGCAATGCTTTTGGAAAATGAAACTACCATAAGGCCTCCCGCCACACACACAATGCAAACGCAGAATTGGAGGTGATTTCTCCTTATGATAGTCAAACATGCTTACTACGCAAAATCAGTTGATATTATTATTAATGTCTAGTGTGGAAAACATTTCGAAAGTATAATATCAATCTTAGCCAACATACAACCATTATTGTACGTCTACTATAGCTACTACGTTCAATAGCAGGTTACCGCCACATTCCATAGCAGGTAATACAACTAAAACCGTACAGGGTTCGTATTGTTTCTTTGGATTTCCAACAAATGGTCAGGCAAAGGAACTTCCTTACACCGAAATAGAAATGCCTCTGGAAAGACGCCCCGAGAACCTAACCGGATCTCTGCAAACACAAGGTCGACGCTACCTCACGCTGTAACCAAGCTGTAACTAGGTAGCTAACACACGAGCTATGTCATCCCCCGATCGTCACCGACCTTTATCCGAGTGTGACGCCCCACCTCTATGCTCACGCTAGCCAAGGACACCACTGGGTAATGCCGTCGACTAGCGCAAAGAATAAGGCTGTTGAAGAGCGACCATCTGTGCAATTACCTTGTGCGAGCACCGATGTGTCAGAAAATATAACACGCATTTCATTTCAAGAGCGCATCCGACATACCGATACAAACTCAAAGCTACCACACAGTGGCTATGAGGCCTTCGGAAACAAATATAGAAATAAACATAACATAAATCAGTCACAGATATTCATATCACAAAGGCGGAATAAGACATGAATATATCACATGAAAGTGTACATCAAAATAGTGGTCATATAAGATCCACTACATCACAATGAATAGATACAAGTGCGTGACAAAAGAATAATTTTACATCAAGGAGTCCATATGTCAAATGTATAATAACAAAAACTACTAATCTAAAGTAGTTAGCCAAAAGGATCAGATGATAATCCCTGATAAGAAGTCAAGCGAGAGCACCTGAAATACCTCGGTCTGACCCGAGTATTATTTAAGAAGAAAATAATAAGCGGATCAGTTTAGCTATAAATATCAGATAAAGGAATGAGATATAAGCAGAGATATAATAAGAATGTATGATAACAATAATGTCATACTAGAACAAATATGATATAAAACAACAACAAAAATCATACAATATCTCAAAAATTTCAAAGCACCAAAAAGAATATCATATTCTTTATTTTATTCATCAAACTACAAATGTTGACAAACATATTAATGCCAAACGCAAAAGTTGGTGAAACACAAATTCCAGAAGTCATCAATTAGAAATCCAGAAATAAAAAAGGGGGGAGGCCTATTACCAACGGGAGCGTGAAAACTCCCAACACGTGTATCACAAACGGAACGCTATTCCATGGTCGCTAACCATTGAGCTGGTGCAACGGCGTAGTACAATAACGATACGCCCAAGGGACCAGAAACTCAACTATTTCGGAACAACGACGTAGTACAATAACGGTACGCCTGATGAACTCGAAACCATAAAAGAACATGGGTCGCTAGCCCATAAAAAATGAGACGAAGCTCATTAGAACGAGGTACTGTCCCCCACGTGGACAAAGAGACATCGCACATTGCTAGTCTAAACCATAAAATGATCATCATCGATCATCAAGAAGTGTCGATTACACTAAGCTAGTAAATATAAGAGTTTAGCTTCATGTCCCATAACCATTAGCTTAACTTAAATATTTACGAACAAATTGTAGATTTCCACTCAAAAATTGTCACAAGAGTTTCAATCGAACAAGTCCATAAATTAACCGACGAAGTAAACGTAAGCGTTTCATACCACTTGTTTTGCTAAGCCGTTTAATTAGATTTTCTCGTACGAATGAGGTAAAGGTTTGTATATACTAATAGATTAGAAAACGGTTATATAAACGAGCTTTGTATTAAAAATAGAGTTGAAATCATCTTTGTAAAGAGGTTGAGTATTTACTACTAGTATAGAAACCTTTATATTTTTAAAGTGACAAGCCATAGAAATGATTGTAGATACAATCAATCATCAAAAATTCACATACGAAGACGTAAATACAATCCATAGAAATCGATGCCGAATCCATCAAAATGGATAACCACAAAAAATCCCGAATAAGAAGTCATCAGAGAAGATAATAAACGATAACGACCAATCAGAAACCACGAATTGATAAAGATTGGAAAGCATAAACAAAATACTCACGCACAACACATTAAAATTATGGAAATACATACTCCAGACGTCTGATACACTCAGACGTCTGCAGTAAGTTTCAGGAAATTCGCTGAAACAAACTCCAGACGTCTGAGCTTTACTGCAGACGTCTGGTGACGTATTCTAGTTCAGTCTAGCCCCCTTTGGGGCAAGTTCGATACACGACGGAAGCGACGAATTAAGTGACTTCGACTGAGGATTTACGCCACTCGACAACCCAGCCTTGTATGGCCCTCCGAAACGCTCCACTAACGTGTTCAAACATCAAAGGTTGGATTTTTAGCAAATTGGATTCCAAAAACCAAAAATTTAACAATTCACCAATTCAATCCAAATAAAAAGCAAATGAACATGAATTAGTGTTAGAAATTCATACCCAACAACAACAATATCTATAGAAATAGATGTGAGTTCAAAAACTCACCTTTAAACCCGAAAACGAGGAAGGAGAAGCTTGAATGCAAAGGAAGATCAACTTCTCTTTAACCACAACTCAAGAAGCTAGAATCTAAGCTCAATAGAAGAACATTTCTTAAGTTAGGTTTAGGAAATTTCTGAAATTAAAGAGAGAATGAGTTGGAGAAGAAGAAGGAGATACTTACCAAAGCTTCTCTTTGAATTTGGAGCAAGAATTTGTATTTGCTAAAGAAACTAGGGTTTAGGATTTTAATTTCCCATCTCCACCACCATTTTTGCTAAATCTTAAGTTGTAGGAAATATTATGAAGTAAGGAAGAGGAGTGGAGTTGGGTTGATATGTTGAGTAAATGGGCTGAAACCCAAACCCAAAACCCTAAGTGAAAAGGTCGAAATTCTAGCTAGCTCCAAACATATCAATGTTTATACTTAAAAAAGTTGTAAACGCCATTTTGGACACAATGGAAGTGGTCTCGAGTCCCAATTTGATTGTTTGCAAAAAGTAGCTTTTCGGACTTTAATCCGATTAACAATTCTATATTTAAATAAAATATTTAAATATTCAATCGTAAAATATGCGGGTTGTTACAGACTCCCCTCCTTAAAGAAATTTCGTCCTCGTAATAATTAAGAGGAAAATAAAAAGTAACAACCATAAAAGCATATCAACACAAAAGAAATTTTGAAATAAAAAGTTCACCATAAAGAGCACAAGAGAGCAAGTCCGGATGTATCCGCTCGATGAATTCTCTGGATTCCCAAGAGCAATCCTTAGTATTTGAGGACCACTGAACTTTCACAAGAGGAACATCTTTATTTCGAAGGCGTTTAACCTCCGAAGCAATGGTACGAATAGGATGTTGCTCATAAGTCAAATTAGGCGAAACTTCAATTTCTTCGATAACACCGGTCTCAAGAATAGAATCAGAATCTCGAAGGCATTTCCGTAATTGAAAGACGTGGAATACGTCATGAATAGCAGAAAATTGAGCCGGTAACAAAAGCCGATAAGCCACGGAACCAATGCGTTCGGTGATGGGAAATGGGCCAATATATCGAGGTGCTAATTTTCCCGATAGACTGAAACGCATAACACCCCTCATAGGTGAAACACAGATGAACACATAATCCCCCACAGAAAATTCTAATTTCCTTCTTCGATTATCGACATAGGATTTTTGTCTACTCTGAGCTTCTTTCATCCTATGTCGATTAAGGTCAATCTTTTCTGTGGCAGCACGAATAAGATCTGGACCTAAAACTGGCTTCTCACCGGCTTCAAGCCAACACGAAGGGGATCGGCATGGCCTTCCGTAAGGTGCCTCGAAAGGTGTCATACCAATGCTAGATTGGAAGCTATTATTATAGGAAAATTCAACAAGAGAAATATGGTCTTCCCAACTTCCACCAAAATCAAGGACACATGCACGAAGAAGATCTTCAAGAGTTTGATTCACACGCTCGGTTTGTCCATCGGACTGAGGATGATAAGCGGTGTTAAAATTAAGCTTTGTTCCCAAAGCTTTTTGAAGACCTTTCCAAAATCCACTAGTAAACAATGGATCACAATCTCTAACAATAGAAGTTGAAATTCCATGCAATATAACCAGACATAGAGTTTAGTAAAAAGAGGTACGGTCCGATTGGACCGAACGGGAAGAAAATGGGTGGATTTTGTAAGTCTATCTACAATCTCCCATAAATTGTCATGACCCGAACGAGAACGGGAAAGACCGTCAATAAAGTCCATGGAAATATGATCCCACTTCTAAATTGGAATGTCCAAAAGGTTGCAATAACCCACCGGGCCTTTGATACTTGGCCTTTATGAGTTGGTAAGTCATGCGACGCTTAATGAAGTTAGCAATATCAGATTTCATTCCATTCCAATAATAAAGTCGCTACTATTACCGGGATGAATGGTAAATTTAGAACGATGAGAACCTTCTAAAATGTCTTTACGAAGATCATAAATGTTTGGCATAATAAGTCTACCAAACACTCTAATGCCACCACGAGTATCGATTTCAAAATCTTTCAAACCATCAACCTTATTTTGATCCCTACAACTTTGGCTAAGAAAAGCCAATTCGGGATTTTACTTTAGAGCTTCAAGGAGGCGGTTCAAAAGAGAAGGATGAGCCTCAAGGCTGCACAAAACAAGAGATGAACATGATTTGGATTCACGATCTCGAATCTTACAAGTGGATAAGGTCTCGAGATCATTCCATTCAGATATCATCAAAGAAACAATTGCTTGTTGCATACAACAAAGGGCATTGGCAACTCGATTACCCTTTTCCGGAGTACAAAGAAGATCAAGATCATAAGATGCAAGGAACTCGAGCCAACGTTGTTGACGCAAATTAAGTTCCTTTCGAGAAAATAAATACTTCAAAAACTTATGATCGGGGTAGAGAACAATTTATCTCCCAAAAGATAATGAGCTAAATTCTAAGAGCGAAAATAATAGCCGTGAGCACTAGATCATGAGTGGCATATCTAGTCTCGACAAGCTTTAATTGTCACGAAGCATATGTGATAACACATTCCCTATGCAAGAGAATGACACTAAAACCAATACGACTAGTATCGGTACAAACAATAAAGTCTTGGTTCCCTTCGGGAATCACAAGAATAAGAGTATCGGAAAGGAGTTCTTTTAAATAATCTGCTTTCCCGAAAAGCTGAACTTCCAAAATTACAATTATCTTTACGTAATAATCTTTTCAGAAAAATTTACATTTTACAAGTCAATTTACTGTGTCTGATTGTCTCATCAAAGCGTTTAGGAGATTCCTATCGATAACGTTGATCAAGCGCATCGACCAGAATTCTTAAAGCACTCAATGGGCAATACAATCACAAAATCATCTTCTATATGATAATATTCCTTGCTCGCTTTAGGAACAAAATCCAATCATACCTATAAATAAGTCTTTACGAAAAAGATTTGCAAAATTTTAAATTGTTGTTTTCATCCAAAATCAATAAATACAAGAATGGAGTCATTGAGATATTCGTAGAATACTCGATTCATAAAATGGACGAAATAAGCTGGACAAACTGAATGACATAATAAGTCATTCATAAGAATCATAACGAGTGCGGAACGCGGTAAGTGGAATGCTAACTTCCGCAACTCGTAGTAAAAGATAACCAGTGGCAAGGTTGTAACGACCCGCTATTTTGGACCATTCGCATCCGCACATGTCGGACTTGAATAATTCAAAATACCGCGTTGTTAATTTAAATTTGGAAAAACTGAACATATACAGTAAATAAGTAATCACAGATCACAGACACAGAGTAATAAGTGCAGCGGAAATAAAAGATAGTAGTTCATGAAGCTACTATATACATATCAGAGTTAAATAAGGTACAACAGATGTCTCGAATACAATATCAGAATACAATCATTGAAATCAACTGGATATCTGAAAGCTGGATAGATAGCTGGATCTTCAAGAAAAGCTCCAACTTCAAAGGTGAGTCTCGAATACTGGTACACTCAGTCTGACCCGAGCGTAAAGCAAAGCACAAGACACTCGAGTCAGGATTAACATTCTTATATCAATAAATCCAACTCAAGTGAAATAGCAATTGAAATACAAGTAACTCAAAGGATGTTTGGAATAACCATCCTTTAAGGATCCGTTAAACTATCTACTATATAGTAGTGTACGATAAGTAGATAATGCCTATCAGTAATATAAAGATATCAAAATAGTGTTAAGGCGTTACCATTATCCCCCTTAACGCATTTTTATAAGCGTTATAGTCTATACAGCACTGTAAACTCCACCGTAAACTAGTGGGCTATCAAGGAGTGCTCCATAGGTATAACACAAAACAAATCGTAGTGGTCGCGTATATAGGGATCCAAGTATGACAAGGCACATGAGGCAATACCCAAGGTAGTGAAACTACCGTTTGCCTAATCCGGACTGGTGAGAACGCATCGCCGCAGTGACCGCAACACCGCGAAACAATACTCCCAAAATCAAGGGTGCACCAATCGACAACAAGTAATGAATAGTTTTCGAAGAAGTGTGTTCGCTCGAGGTAGCTAGCCCATATTTGGCCCGGCACGGCTCCTGTTTTAGTCATTTCCAATTTGACACAAGTGTCAAGGCTATCCATTATCGTTCTCTTTCTTCATTCATCACGTACATCATTCCAACCACTTCATTCTGGATCACACTCCACGTATAGTTATTAAAGTGGTTTTCGGTTTAGACAGAGAGTATATCCATAACCGATTCCGGTCTCTTTAATAACCTTCGTAATTATTACACCGATTGGTCGTTTAATAAATTTCAAAACCAAATCAATTACAATTTCAATTAGAATTTGTAAGTCAACACTTGTCTTTCTAAACAATTTCCATAATTTACGTTTCAAAACTTCCCAATTATCATTTCAAAATCTTATAATTCAATTTCAATCTTTATTTAAAACAATTCAAATATTGATTCAAGTTCGTATATAAGTTTCATTTCGAAAACATTTAAATTAATTTAATTTAACATTCAAAACAATTTAGAATCATTGATCGACTTCATTCAATATTCGTTAAGTTAATTCATCATTCAAAACAATTCTTTTTGACTTCCAATTCATTAAATCAATTACTTAAGTTCAACTTTATTATATCAAAGCTTCAAATTGAATTAAATTAAATTTGTCAAATCGAATTCTTAAATTTACAAGTCTTATATTTATTTCAACACATAAATCACATTTTATTTCTTGTTAAAGAAATTCAATTTCACTGATTTATTTACTTAGTTACAAATCTCAAAAATCAATTTATAAAGAAACTTGATTTCATTTATTAAAGGAGTTCAATTTCACTTATCAAAGGAGTTCAATTTTTATTTCATTAGTAAATAATTCAACTTATTAGATTATTAAATAATTTCAAACTTAATTCAATCATTTCTCAAATTTAACAACGTTCTTTCATCAATTACATTGTTAATATTTTGTTTCAGATTATTAAATATTAACATTTCCTTTCATTGAAAATTCAAATTTCAACTTCATTTCAAAACCTTATTGTTTATCCAAATAAAACCTTCATTTTATTTTTAAAACAAATTATTGACCAATCGATTTTTATTTAATTCTCTATCCTAGGTCAAAGTTCAATTGGGTATTTATCATTTCAACCCGATTCCAATTCAATTCAAAAATCAAAGCATAGCAAAGGGAACTTGCAGTGTGATAACTGGGATGGTGTCAAAGTAAATAAACAAGCAATAACAATAATTAATATCAATCCAATAATCAATTCAAATAATCCCGAAATAATCGTATTAATTCACATTGTTATTTGTGTAAATTAATATAATTATTTCTAGAATCTACACTATCATTTCATGTAGATTAAAGATTATTACACTAATATTTATACGGTTCTTCATTTGATATCAATTATTCAATTTCATACAACATCAATTTTATACAACAAGCATTCAATGGTTCAAAGTGAAGTTAACCATATTACTACGTGTCGAGTAATTAAACATTTAAAGGGGTCATATTATACAAATTTAACAAATCAGATTCAACATATAGATCCAATTTAAATTGTTGACTATCCTATATCAATTCGATTGCATATTATTTATTACTTTAATATTAACAATTTAACGTCCAATATAAACATCATCAATCAATCAAATATCAACCAAACTGGATTATTATCGCTTAAATAATTAACAGATAATGGTGTCAGATGTCACAAGTGAACTGATACAGGTAATAACATATATAACAGTGTACATAACTAACAACAGCATATTTCAATTGTCATTTCAATTGAAATCAAATTTAATAAATAAAAGAACATTTATCGTGAGTGATTGCTCACCTTTCGAGGCTAAAGAAATTTGACGTTGAAATGAATTATTGATCCAAGCACGAATTTCGGACAAAGCTGAATTGGTACGAATTAGAACAGACACGGCTGATAAATAAAATTTGACGGAAACAAATCAGACTGGATCGATGATGATATAACATATAAAATTGAATGTATATACAAAATCATATTCTAAGTTGAACACACACACACACATATATATATATATATATTATATAACTTAAAGTATACTAGAACATATTTTTTTTTATAAACAGCATACGCAAAATAACTTATAGTTTATATTAAATAAATAACTTCCAAAATGTTTATATATACAAAAACATAACATATTTTATAAACATAAACGTACTATAAGGTCAAAATATGAATATATGATATACGTATAAATCACGTCTAAAGCTTGAACTAATATACACTTAATATTTATACACTTTCAAAATACATACATATGTACATAACAGCAAAGGCCACTTTAAACTAACCCATTTTTATTCAAAATATACATATACGTAAAGATTAGTAAAATATGTATACTGCTTTAAAATATAATATATGGAGATATTTATATATACAGGCTTCAACAATCCAACTTATTTAAGATCCAAGTAACTTCCTTTATAAAATTATATGTAAGACATAAGCTTGCATCATAGGAACAAAGCAAACTATACGTATAACCACTGATTGTCACAACTTATATAACATACTTTAATATAACAATCGATATAACATATAGCCTAAGTTAACTTTAAAATATACTTACTGTAATATATAATAGCTCATGCGTGCACTGCTTTAAAACAAAAAAGTACAACAGTTTTAAATAAAATATACAAATATTATATATATAAATAGTTATACGGTAAGCAAACATATGCTCACATAAACAATTCATGCTGTTTTAAAACAACCAAATATATATATAACAAGATGCAAAGCTAAGGAGAATGGGGTAATAGATTCACGACTTGATATATATGTATACTTACACGTATAAAACATGATTCTTTAAAAATGGTGGCACTGCCGCACTTGCTTGGCCATGGCGAAGTGATGGGTCAGTGGAGACTCAAGCGGCATGGGTGGAGGGAAGGGAGGCTGAGTGTGGTCTGCAAGGCTGCGGCGAGCAGGGAGAACGGAGTGAGATCTTGGTTGGAGGGTAGTGCTCGGCGCACTGCTGGTTGATTGCGAGTCTCGGAGGCATGCGTTTCTTCAGCCACGTGGTGCCCGCGACATGATGGTGGAAGGAAGGTGGCAGCGGCCATGGCGAAAGGAATGTGCTCGGCTGTAGGGCACGTGGAGTTTGAGCGATGGTGCAGTTCGGTCGGCAGCCGTTATCATGTGCGGAGGAAGGCCGGAGGAGGGGAGGGGAACGGCAAAAATGTTGAAGGTGAAACTATCGGTTGGAAGGAAGAGGCGGGAATCAAAGATGGGCGTGGTGTGGCCGCGGGAGGAAGAAGAGATGGTTGCCATGTCAGGTGAAGGCTGTTCGAAGGCGCGTATGGTGCTCGATGGTCTCAAGCGGAGGGCCAAGGCTGTGGTGGGACCTACGTGCGGTGGAGAGGGCGGTGAAAGGTGGACCGGGATTGGCTATGGTGCATGTGGGTGGTGGTATCGGCTACTGGGTGGAGTTGGGTGGTTGTTTAGAGAGGAGATCTGGGTGCGTGAGGCCATGCGAAAAATGAAGAAGGGAAGATGGAAGAACCAGAAAAATTAAATGAATTGCCTTTGGAAACGTAATTTTTATATTATGAAATAAAATTGAAGTGAAGTGGGCTATTCAAACGTTGGAACCAGTGGAAAAGCGAAAGTCGAAACTGAATGAAAATAAATGTGAGTGGCGGTTTGAAATTTGGATAGGCACTGAATAATAAAAGCTCAAATGGGTGCCGATATGGTTAACCCGTATTCACGGATTCTGCTACGAACCAGACTTCAAAACACAGAAATAAATATACCGTAGAGATCGGCGCAACGAAACGATCAAAGCGGTAAACGGATATCAGTGGCACGATTGAATTATATAAATTCGAATTTTCTACTAGCGGAAAATGCAGCAAAAACGTAGAAAAATAAGATCGACGGAGCTAAAGATGTCCGAATTTGGAGAAACGAAAAATAGTGTTTTCTCAGAAGATGGTTTAGAATTTTTCTATGTAAAAATATTTAGGTTCCGAAAATATTTTATTTTCATCGCTTTTTAACTGATTAAATTGAAGTAAATTTACGCGCGAAATAAACTTCCATATTTTCGGACGAAAATTTACCAGTTGCTATGTTAAACTAGATGCATTCCAAATATAAAATTTATATTTCAAAATTTTATCGTTTAAATTTTTTACACAATTTCAATTAATAACGTAATTAAACCGGTTAAATTTTTGGGTTTTTACACTCTCCCCCACTCAAAACTTTTCGTCCTCGAAAAGGAAGAAGGTAGGAAAAATAGAAACAACCAGAAAGAAAATGGATTTGAACTAAATAAAACAATTAGTTTAAACCATATAAATTTCAATTTAAACTAATTAATAGTTAACAATTTGGTTTAATCCACTTGAGTTCACTTAAGTTAAATCAATCTATCTATTTCTACATTCATTATCTTATTATCTAGTCATCCTCAATTAACAATTTCTAAATCATCAATTTGTATAATCATTTATTGTACTCATATTATGTTCAACCAAGTTAATTCTTTTATTCCAAATTATTATTAAGTTTATTCCACTTAATATATCTTATTACATATATTTAAACCATATAAATTAATTTAAACCATATAAATTTCAATTTAAATTAATTTATATTCAATAATTGGTTTAAATTTAAGGTATTTCCATAAGTTGATCTAATTTCAATTTGTTATTTCTTTCAGAACAAAATTATTATATTCATCTCATTCAATTAACTTATTATCCAATCATCTTTATTAGCATTTTTTTTCATTTTATATTGTATATTATCCAATTACATTTTAACTTCTAAATAATTTAGGTAAGTTATATCGAAATGCAATTTAGTACTATACAAATAAAATTTTAAATTCAATTATTTCAAATTTAAATACTTATTCAAAATTTAGCTTTATTTATAATTGAAAACATCTTTTAACATGATTTTTAAGAATTAAATTTCCGTTTAATTTCAAACTCTTTAGAAATAATTATGTATATACCATATATATTAAATCAAATTGAATTTAAAATAATATTCCCATATATATATAAATCATGTCATACTTAAGAAATTCAAATTAAAATATTTCCCAAACAAAACCGTAGCAAAGCTACAGAATGGTTTCTTCACTTCGAAACTCGAAAATGAATGTCGATGATGCGGCCGCCATCACCGAAATTATTTTCCAGCGACAAAGAGAAGAGCACTGATTTCAATATTTTAAAATTCTTTGGAAACCATTTCTGTTCGAGAATATTTTATATAATATACTTTTTTTTTAATCTTGAAAACCATAGTTCGAAATTATCAGAAATTAAATTCCCAAATTCTAATTTTAAATTCATTTCAAATTCCAATCAATTTATAACCAAGTTTATAAATTCATTTATTTATATTATGCAATAGTCAATGGTTTACAAAACAATAAATGAAAATCAAATATTATTATTTTCGACAACAAATTTATTAACAATTTAGTTTCATAATATAATCATACAAAACTTTATTTTATTTACCAAATTTGAAAACGATATTGTGTCAGTTTGCTCTGCTCAAGTGTTTGGGAAATCCTATCGATAGCGTTGATCAGACGAATCGATCGGAAACCCAAATCAACATCAACAACTCAAACAACACAATATATTTTAAAACATTTTAATATTAATTTACAAATACACTTCCTCGCTCGACTATACAAGAATAGATTTCAAAGCAAAGATAGAGATTCAAATTTGATGGACTCAAATCAAAGAGAATTTCGATTCGAAGATAAGTTCGAAACAAAGATATGATGACTAAATAACAATATAGAAAGATTTTATAAGTTTATATAAATCGCGGGCAACCTTAACCAGGTCGACCGTGACTTCAAGAATAAGATTGATGCAAAATTTCAAGGCAAATCTATATTCGATCTCAAGAAATAGAATTCAGGTATAACAGGAGATAGATAGCATCATAAACCGAGGATACAGAAATCTCCGGTAAATCAATGCCTATTGTAAAGAGTTTCACACCTTTACAAATCATTCGAAGTTTGGCGTGACCGCCGATTCATTATAAAGATCATTCAAGGTGGAGTTATGGGATACTCCAGAATTAGAAGACGAATAGTGAGGGACACGAATGGAATTTGGAACCGTAGGGAACGTTCCAAAATTCAAAGGAATCGAGTCAAAAGGAAGAGATTGAAACTCGAATGAGAGTGATTCTGTAAATACATTTACCCTATATGCTAAGTTTTGCCTAGAGCTACCAAAGCTCTGATACCAACTGTAACGACCCGCTATTTTGGACCATTCGCATCCGCACATGTCGGACTTGAATAATTCAAAATACCGCGTTGTTAATTTAAATTTGGCAAAACTGAACATATACAGTAAATAAGTAATCACAGATCACAGACACAGAGTAATAA
Source organism: Allium fistulosum (assembly GCA_030737815.1). NCBI lineage: Eukaryota > Viridiplantae > Streptophyta > Magnoliopsida > Asparagales > Amaryllidaceae > Allium > Allium fistulosum. Next base: position 132,669,032 of record CM060903.1, on the reverse strand, counting down.
GTGCAGCAGAAATAAAAGATAGTAGTTCATGAAGCTACTATATACATATCAGAGTTAAATAAGGTACAACAGATGTCTCGAATACAATAATCAAATACAATATCAGAATACAATCACTGAAATCAACTGGATATCTGAAAGCTGGATAGATAGCTGGATCTTCAAGCAAAGCTCCAACTTCAAAGGTGAGTCTCGAATACTGGTACACTCAGTCTGACCCGAGCGTAAAGCAAAGCACAAGACACTCGAGTCAGGATTAACATTCTTATATCAATAAATCCAACTCAAGTGAAATAGCAATTGAAATACAAGTAACTCAAAGGATGTTTGGAATAACCATCCTTTAAGGATCCGTTAAACTATCTACTATATAGTAGTGTACGATAAGTAGATAATGCCTTTCAGTAATATAAAGATATCAAAATAGTGTTAAGGCATTACCATTATCCCCCTTAACACATTTTTATAAGCGTTATAGTCTATACAGCACTGTAAAATCCACCGTAAACTAGTGGTCTATCAGGGAGTACTCCATAGGTATAACACAAAACAAATCGTAATGGTCGCGTATATAGGGATCCAAGTATGACAAGGCACATGAGGCAATACCCAAGGTAGTGAAACTACTGTTTGCCTGATCCGGACTGGTGAGAACGCATCGCCGCAGCGACCGCAACACCGCGAAACAACACTCCCAAAATCAAGGGTGCACCAATCGACAACAAGTAATGAGTAGTTTTCGAAGAAGTGTGTTCGCTCGAGGTAGCTAGCCCCCATTTGGCCCGGCACGGCTCCTGTTTTAGTCATTTCCAATTTGACACAAGTGTCAAGGCTATCCATTATCGTTCTCTTTCTTCAGTCATCACGTACATTATTCCAACCACTTCATTCTGGATCACACTCCGCGTATAGTTATTAAAGTGGTTTTCGGTTTTGGTAGAGAGTATATCCATAACCGATTCCGGTCTCTTTAATAACCTTCGTAATTATTACACCGATTGGTCGTTTAATAAATTTCAAAACCAAATCAATTACAATTTCAATTAGAATTTGTAAGTCAACATTTCATTTGTCTTTCTAAACAATTTCCATAATTTACGTTTCAAAACTTCCCAATTATCATTTCAAAATCTTATAATTCAATTTCAATCTTTATTTAAAACAATTCAAATATTGATTCAAGTTCGTATATAAGTTTCATTTCGAAAACATTTAAATTAATTTAATTTAACATTCAAAATAATTTAGAATCATTGATCGACTTCATTCAATATTCGTTAAGTTAATTCATCATTCAAAACAATTCTTTTTGACTTCCAATTCATTAAATCAATTACTTAAGTTCAACTTTATTATATCAAAGCTTCAAATTGAATTAAATTAAATTTGTCAAATCGAATTCTTAAATTTACAAGTCTTGTATTTATTTCAACACATAAATCACATTTTATTTCTTGTTAAAGAAATTCAATTTCACTGATTTATTTACTTAGTTACAAATCTCAAAAATCAATTTATAAAGAAACTTGATTTCATTTATTAAAGGAGTTCAATTTCACTTATCAAAGGAGTTCAATTTTTATTTCATTAGTAAATAATTCAACTTATTAGATTATTAAATAATTTCAAACTTAATTCAATCATTTCTCAAATTTAACAACGTTCTTTCATCAATTACATTGTTAATATTTTGTTTTGGATTATTAAATATTAACATTTCCTTTCATTGAAAATTCAAATTTCAACTTCATTTCAAAACCTTATTGTTTATCCAAATAAAACCTTCATTTTATTTTTAAAACAAATTATTGACCAATCGATTTTTATTTAATTCTCTATCCTAGGTCAAAGTTCAATTGGGTATTTATCATTTCAACCCGATTCCAATTCAATTCAAAAATCAAAGCGTAGCAAAGGGAACTTGCAGTGTGATAACTAGGATGGTGTCAAAGTGAATAAACAAGCAATAACAATAATTAATATCAATCCAATAATCAATTCAAATAATCCCGAAATAATCGTATTAATTCACATTGTTATTTGTGTAAATTAATATAATTATTTCTAGAATCTACACTATCATTTCATGTAGATTAAAGATTATTACACTAATATTTATACGGTTCTTCATTTGATATCAATTATTCAATTTCATACAACATCAATTTTATACAACAAGCATTCAATGGTTCAAAGTGAAGTTAACCATATTACTACGTGTCGAGTAATTAAACATTTAAAGGGGTCATATTATACAAATTTAACAAATCAGATTCAACATATAGATCCAATTTAAATTGTTGACTATCCTATATCAATTCGATTGCATATTATTTATCACTTTAACATTAACAATTTAACGTCCAATATAAACATCATCAATCAATCAAATATCAACCAAACTGGATTATTATCGCATAAATAATTAACAGATAATGGTGTCAGATGTCACAAGTGAACTGATACAGGTAATAACATATATAACAGTGTACATAACTAACAGCAGCATATTTCAATTGTCATTTCAATTGAAATCAAATTTAATAAATAAAAGAACATTAATCGTGAGTGATTGCTCACCTTTCGAGGCTAGAGAAATTTGACGTTGAAATGAATTGTGGATCCAAGCACGAATTTCGGACAAAGCTGAATTGGTACGAATTAGAACAGACACGGCTGATAAATAAAATTTGACGGAAACAAATCAGACTGGATCGATGATGATATAACATATAAAATTGAATGTATATACAAAATCATATTCTAAGTTGAACACACATATATAAATATATATATATATATATATTATATAACTTAAAGTATACTAGAACATATATATATATATATATATTATAAACAGCATACGCAAAATAACTTATAGTTTATATTAAATAAATAACTTCCAAAATGTTTATATACGAAAACATAACATATTTTATAAACATAAATGTACTATAAGGTCAAAATATGAATATATGATATACGTATAAATCACGTCTAAAGCTTGAACTAATATACACTTAATATTTATACACTTTCAAAATACATACATATGTACATAACAGCAAAGGCCACTTTAAACTAACCCATTTTTATTCAAAATATACATATACGTAAAGATCAGTAAAATATGTATACTGCTTTAAAATATAATATATGGAGATATTTATATATACAGGCTTCAACAATCCAACTTATTTAAGATCCAAGTAACTTCCTTTATAAAATTATATGTAAGACATAAGCTTGCATCATAGGAACAAAGCAAACTATACGTATAACCACTGATTTTCACAACTTATATAACATACTTTAATATAACAATCGATATAACATATAGCCTAAGTTAACTTTAAAATATACTTACTGTAATATATAATAGCTCATGCGTGCACTGCTTTAAAACAAAAAAGTACAACAGTTTTAAATAAAATATACAAATATTATATATATAAATAGTTATACGGTAAGCAAACATATGCTCACATAAACAATTCATGCTGTTTTAAAACAACCAAATATATATAGAACAGGATGCAAAGCTAAGGAGAATGGGGTAATAGATTCACGACTTGATATATATGTATACTTACACGTATAAAACATGATTCTTTAAAAATGGCGGCACTGCCGCACTTGCTTGGCCATGGCGAAGTGATGGGTCAGTGGAGACTCAAGCGGCGTTGGTGGAGGGAAGGGAGGCTGAGTATGGTCCGCAAGGCTGCGGCGAGCAGGGAGAAAGGAGTGAGATCTTGGTTGGAGGGTAGTGCTCGGCGCACTGCTGGTTGATTGCGAGTCTTGGAGGCATGCGTTTCTTCAGCCACGTGGTGCCTGCGACATGATGGTGGAAGGAAGGTGGCAGCGGCCATGGAGAAAGGGATGTGCTCGGCTGCAGGGCACGCGGAGTTTGAGCGATGGTGCAGTTCGGTCGGCAGCCGCTGTCATGTGCGGAGGAAGGCCGGAGGAGGGGAGGGGAGCGGCAAAAATGTTGAAGGTGAAACTATCGGTTGGAAGGAAGAGGCGGGAATCAAAGATGGGCGTGGTGTGGCCGCGGGAGGAAGAAGAGATGGTTGCCATGTCAGGTGAAGGCTGTTCGAAGGCGCGTGTGGTGCTCGATGGTCTCAAGCGGAGGGCCGAGGCTGTGGTGGGACCTACGCGCGATAGAGAGGGCGGTGAAAGGTGGACCGGGATTGGCTGTGGTGCATGTGGGTGGTGGTATCGGCTACAGGGTGGAGTTGGGTGGTTGTTTAGAGAGGAGTATGGGTGCGTGAGGCCATGCGAAAAATGAAGAAGGGAAGATGGAAGAACCAGAAAAATGAAATGAATTGCCTTTGGAAACGTAAATTTTATATTATGAAATAAAATCGAGGTGAAGTAGGCTATTCAAACGTTGGAACCAGTGGAAAAGCGAAAGTCGAAACTGAATGAAAATAAATGTGAGTGGCGGTTTGAAATTTGGATAGGCACTGAATAATAAAAGCTCAAATGGGTGCCGATATGGTTAACCCGTATTCACGGATTCTGCTACGAACCAGACTTCAAAACACAGAAATAAATATACCGTAGAGATCGGTGCAACGAAACGATCAAAGCGGTAAACGGATATCAGTGACACGATTGAATTATAAAAATTCGAATTTTCTACTAGCGGAAAATGCAGCAAAAACATAGAAAAATAAGATCGACGGAGCTAAAGATGTCCGAATTTGGAGAAACGGAAAATAGCGTTTGCTCAGAAGATGTTTTAGAATTTTTCTATGTAAAAATATTTAGGTTCCGAAAATATTTTATTTTCATCACTTTTTAACTGATTAAATTGAAGCAAATTTACGCGCGAAATAAACTTCCATATTTTCGGACGAAAATTTACCAGTTGCTATGTTAAACTAGACGCATTCCAAATATAAAATTTATATTTCAAAATTTTATCGTTTAAAATTTTTACACAATTTCAATTAATAACGTAATTAAACCGGTTAAATTTACGGGTTGTTACACTCTCCCCCACTCAAAACTTTTCGTCCTCGAAAAGGAAGAAGGTAGGAAAAATAGAAACAACCAGAAAGAAAATGGATTTGAACTAAATAAAACAATTAGTTTAAACCATATAAATTTCAATTTAAACTAATTAATAGTTAACAATTTGGTTTAATCCACTTGAGTTCACTTAAGTTAAATCAATCTATCTATTTCTGCATTCATTATCTTATTATCTAGTCATCCTCAATTAACAATTTCTAAATCATCAATTTGTATAATCATTTATTATACTCATATTTTGTTCAACAAAGTTAATTCTTTTATTCCAAATTATTATTAAGTTTATTCCACTTAATATATCTTATTACATATATTTAAACCATATAAATTAATTTAAACCATATAAATTTCAATTTAAATTAATTTGTATTCAATAATTGGTTTAAATTTAAGGTATTTCCATAAGTTGATCTAATTTCAATTTTTTATTTCTTTCAGAACAAAATTATTATATTCATCTCATTCAATTGACTTATTATTCAATCATCTTTATTAGCATTTTTTTCATTTTATATTGTATATTATCCAATTACATTTTAACTTCTAAATAATTTAGGTAAGTTATATCGAAATGCAATTTAGTACTATACAAATAAAATTTTAAATTCAATTATTTCAAATTTAAATACTTATTCAAAATTTAGCTTTATTTATAATTGAAAACATCTTTTAACATGATTTTTAAGAATTAAATTTCTGTTTAATTTCAAACTCTTTAGAAATAATTATGTATATACCATATATATTAAATCAAATTGAATTTAAAATAATATTCCCATATATATATAAATCAAATCATACTTAAGAAATTCAAATTAAAATATTTCCCAAACAAAACCGTAGCAAAGCTACAGAATGGTTTCTTCACTTCGAAACTCGAAAATGAATGTCGATGATGTAGCCGCCATCACCGAAATTATTTTCCAACGACAAAGAGAAGAGCACTGATTTCAATATTTTAAAATTCTTTGGAAACCATTTCTATTCGAGAATATTTTATATAATATACTTTTTTTAATCTTGAAAACCATAGTTCGAAATTATCAGAAATTAAATTCCCAAATTCTAATTTTAAATTCATTTCAAATTCCAATCAATTTATAACCAAGTTTATAAATTCATTTATTTATATTATGCAATAGTCAATGGTTTACAAAACAATAAATGAAAATCAAATATTATTATTTCTGACAACAAATTTATTAACAATTTAGTTTCATAATATAATCATACAAAACTTTATTTTATTTACCAAATTTGAAAACGATATTGTGTCAGTTTGCTCTGCTCAAGTGTTTTGGAAATCCTATCGATAGCGTTGATCAGACGAATCGATCGGAAACCCAAATCAACATCAACAACTCAAACAACACATGTTCCGATGGTGGAAGGAAGGTGGCAGCGGCCACGTAATAAGTCATTCATAAGAATCATAACGAGTGCGGAACGCGGTAAGTGGAATGCTAACTTCCGCAACTCGTAGCAAAAGATAACCAGTGGCAAGGTCGAGCTGAAAAGACCTTAACACCACTCAAAAGACTGCTTAGGTGATAATCCTAAAACAAGCTCAAAAATATCGGAAAATTCCACAACTACCCGAATGAGAAAAATAACACTTTCCTCATCAAGTGAGTTTAATGAACTAAAATGATATCACCGAATTTGGAAATCAAAATCATTAAGAACAAAAGAAATCTGCTTAACAGATTGAAAATGTTGAAGATAAATAGTCCACTCGAGACATAGGATATGGCTTCATAATGATTAAGCCAACCATTTTTAAAATAAAAATTAATTCTGAAGCCTAAGTAACGCATGACATGCAAATCAGCTTGGAAAGAAAAAATCACATTAAAATATCTCGACATCAAAACAAAGCAAGTTGAGTGTTGCAGATCCACCAACTGGATTTCGCAATTCTCAAAGAAGTCATCAAGCCCAAAATGTTTTAAAGAAAATGAATCGACAAGTTCTTTTGATATAAAATAGCGAGATGAACTCATATCAACAAGAACCCAAATGAGAAGATCACGAAACAAAACAATGCCATCAAGGATTGAATGACAAATACCTTGATTAAGAGAAGTGTTACTAGGCGTTTACACAATATCTAGCTTTCTCATGCCCTTGCTCAAAAGTTTGGGACATGCAGATAATAGATGACCCGGTTTTTTGCAATAGCGACAAGAAAGGGGTTTCGGACACATATTTGCATAGTGGTCCGTAGAATTACAATTGTAGCATCCTCCATGATTAGGGATTGGAGTCTTCGCTACCAAAGTAGTTTGCTTCACTTTCTTATTGGGATTAGGGCTTTTTAACTTAATATGCCTCTTCTTGGAAATCCCAATATCCCTATCACTTCCTTTACAAACCTCTTTATGTCGAGTAGTGATATCCTCAAGATGATTGATAGGAACTTCAAGTTTCAAAGGTAAAATCTTTTCGGGGTTCTTACTCAAAGCACAGATAAACCTTTGATTCTTTACAAGATCCAAAAGTTGTTGGGTAGACATGAATACTCCATCCTGGGGAGTAGCACTAGATTGACCGGTGCTGGGACGGCCTGGTCTAACCATTTCTTTTCTTTAAGAAAGAAAGAAAAGAGAAAAAGATTAATCTCAGAATGAAAATCAAACAAATTTGATTGATAATACAAGGAATTACAAAAGAAAATAGGATAGAATGGTACGAAAACTCGAATTAAATCCTATGGCACGATTCCTAAGAAAGACTTAGGACAATGATCCTTGCTAGATTATTCTACGTTGTTCCGAAGTTTGGCTCTGATACCAAGCTATGACGCCCCACCTCTATGCTCACGCTAGCCAAGGACACTACTGGGTAATGCCATCGACTAGCGCGAAGAATAAGGCTGTTGAGGAGCGACCATCTGTGCAATTACCTTGTGCGAGCACCGATGTGTCAGAAAATATAACATGCATTTCATTTCAAGATGGAATCCGACATACCGATACAAACTCAAAGCTACCACACAGTGGCTATGAGGCCTTCGGAAACAAATATAGAAATAAACATAACATAAATCAGTCACAGATATTCATATCACAAAGGCGGAATAAGACATGAATATATCACATGAAAGTGTACATCAAAATAGTGGCCATATAAGATCCACTACATCACAATGAATAGATACAAGTGCGAAACAAAAGAATAATTATACATCAAGGAGTCCATATCTCAAATGTATAATAACAAAAACTACTAATCTAAAGTAGTTAGCCAGAAGGATCAGATGAAACATCCCTGATAAGAAGTCAAGCGAGAGCACCTGAAATATCTCGGTCTGACCCGAGTATTATTTAAGAAGAAAACAATAAACGGATCAGTCTAGCTATAAATATCAGATAAAGGAATGAGATATAAGCAGAGATATAATAAGAATGTATGATAACAATAATGTCATACTAGAACAAATATGATATAAAACAACAACAAAAATCATACAATATCTCGAAAATCTCAAAGCACCAAAAAGAATATCATATTCTTTATTTTATTCACCAAACTACAAATGTTGACAAACATATTAATGCCAAACGCAAAAGTTGGTGAAACACAAATTCCAGAAGTCATCAATTAGAAATCCAGAAATAAAAAAGGGGGGAGGCCTATTACCAACGGGAGCGTGAAAACTCCCAACACGTGTATCACAAACGGAACGCTATTCCATGGTCGCTAACCATTGAGCCGATGCAACGGCATAGTACAATAACGATACGCCCAAGGGACCAGAAACTCAAATATTTCGGAACAACGATGTAGTACAATAACGGTACGCCCGATGAACTCGAAACCATAAAAGAACATGGGTCGCTAGCCCATAAAAAATGAGACGAAGCTCATTAGAACGAGGTACTGTCCCCCACGTGGACAAAGAGACATCGCACATTGCTAATCTAAACTATAAAATGATCATCATCGATCATCAAGAAGTGTCGATTACACTAAGCTAGTAAATATAAGAGTTTAGCTTCATGTCCCATAACCACTAGCTTAACTAAAATATTTACGAACAAATTGTAGATTTCCACTCAAAAATTGTCACAAGAGTTTCAATCGAACAAGTCCATAAATTAACCGACGAAGTAAACGCAAGCGTTTCATACCACTTGTTTTTATAAGCCGTTTAATTAGATTTTCTCGTATGAATGAGGTAAAGGTTTGTATATACTAATAGATTAGAAAACGGTTATATAAACGAGCTTTGTATTAAAAATAGAGTTGAAATCATCTTTGTAAAGAGGTTGAGTATTTACTACTAGTATAGAAACCTTTATATTTTTAAAGTGACAAGCCATAGAAATGATTGTAGATACAATCAATCATCAAAAATTCACATACGAAGACGTAAATACAATCCATAGAAATCGATGCCGAATCCATCAAAATGGATAACCACAAAAAATCCCGAATAAGAAGTCATCAGAGAAGATAATAAACGATAACGACCAATCAGAAACCACGAATTGATAAAGATTGGAAAGCATAAACAAAATACTCACGCACAACACATTAAAATTATGGAAATACATACTCCAGACGTCTGATACACTCAGACGTCTGCAGTAAGTTTCAGGAAATTCGCTGAAACAAACTCCAGACGTCTGAGCTTTACTGCAGACGTCTGGTGACGTATTCTAGTTCAGTCTAGCCCCCTTTGGGGCAAGTTCGATACACGACGGAAGCGACGAATTAAGTGACTTCGACTGAGGATTTACGCCACTCGACAACCCAGCCTTGTATGGCCCTCCGAAACGCTCCACTAACGTGTTCAAACATCAAAGGTTGGATTTTTAGCAAATTGGATTCCAAAAACCAAAAATTTAACAATTCACCAATTCAATCCAAATAAAAAGCAAATGAACATGAATTAGTGTTAGGAATTCATACCCAACAACAACAATATCTATAGAAATAGATGTGAGTTCAAAAACTCACCTTTAAACCCGAAAACGAGGAAGGAGAAGCTTGAATGCAAAGGAAGATCAACTTCTCTTCAACCACAACTCAAGAAGCTAGAATCTAAGCTCAAAAGAAGAACATTTCTTAAGTTAGGGTTTAGGAAATTTCTGAAATTAAAGAGAGAATGAGTTGGAGAAGAAGAAGGAGATACTTACCAAAGCTTCTCTTTGAATTTGGAGCAAGAATTTGTATTTGCTAAAGAAACTAGGGTTTAGGATTTTAATTTCCCATCTCCACCACCATTTTTGCTAAAGCTTAAGTTGTAGGAAATATTATGAAGTAAGGAAGAGGAGTGGAGTGGAGTTGGGTTGATATGTTGAGTAAATGAGCTGAAACCCAAACCCAAAACCCTAAGTGAAAAGGTCAAAATTCTAGCTAGCTCCAAACATATCAATGTTTATACTTAAAAAAGTCGCAAATGCCATTTTGGACTCAATGGAAGTGGTCTCGAGTCCCAATTTGATTGTTCGCAAAAAGTAGCTTTTCGGACTTTAATCCGATTAACGATTCTATATTTAAATAAAATATTTAAATATTCAATCGTAAAATATGCGGGTTGTTACACCGTGGATCCTCAATCACAAAGCAACAACCACAAAGTATAATAACTGTGCAGCATCAACATAGATGAAATATCTGGGCTCCATACCATGATATCACCTTTTATCCAAAAGGAAATAACATACCCTAGGGGCGCTACCCCTAAAAACCTTTGCCGCAACATTCCTGTTTCGACCATTACCGGGTTGTGAGGCTCGACGAAGTCTCGTCCACAAAGCTACTGTAACGACCCGTAAATTTCAACTGTTTTAATAACGTAATTAGTTGAAATTTTGTGAAATTTTAAACGATAAAATTTTGAAATAAAAATTTAATATTTGGAATACGTCTAGTTAAACATAGCAACTGGTAAATTTTCGTCCGAAAATATGAAAGTTTATTTCGCGCGTAAATTCACTTCAATTTAATCAGTTAAAAAACGTTGAAAATAAAATGTTCCGAAACCTAAATATTTTTACATAGAAAAATTCTAAACCACCTTCTGAGCAAGATTTCAGTTTGTCGTTTTTTCCAAATTCGGACATCTATTGCTCCGTCGTTCTTATTTTCTGCAAAATAGCAGCATTTTGGTACCGATATCGACTTTTGACCGGATACTCGTACCACTGATATCTGTATACCGTTTTGATCGTCTCGTCGTGCTAATCTTCGTAGAATATTCTATTGTCAAATTTTGATGTTCGGTGCACGGCGAAATCTGTAAACGATTTAAGTGGTACCGGTGTCCGTTTTGTGTCTTTTGGTTTCGGTGTGTCTTTCCAATGCCACGTGAATTGATGAGCTTAATAAATTCAGCCATCTGCTTTTGCTATTCCCAAGTAACTTCTAACCTTTACCATTCTTACCTGTTCATTATTATTTGTTGTTTGTATCTTTTCATTTTATTTGCATGTTATCACCATTTTGCTGGGCACGAATTCATTTTTTCTTCCCTTCCATTATTCAGCAACGAAGCACCATAACACCATCCCACAACAACCGCGCCTGCCCTTCTATCTCCGAGCGAACCCGCAGCCGATCCACCTCCTCCACGTTCAGCTCGTCCCCTCCGCCCTAGCCACCACCGAAGCAATTGGCCCCACCTCTTGATCGATGGCCGAAGAACGCACTTCAACTTGTGCTCCTCTTGGTATTTGTAAACATATATAGTAGCATATTATAAAGTTTGCCTGTCGATTTTAATGTTTTATAAGTGCATGAACATGTTATATCATATTTTAAAGATAGCCTACTGTTAGTTTATACGTGTTTATATAATGATTTTAATTGGCTATCTTAAGTGTTATATTTGGTAGTTTAAGATATCATCTACTTTTATATTTTGGAGTCATCATGTTGTTAGTTCGCATTAGTCTACATGTCTATATTTAGAGTATATATATTTTATTTTAAAGTATAGATTACACGTTATATTTATATGTGAGTTTGGAATGTATTGGTGAAGTCTGCCTATGGGTTTAGTCTACGTGTGATTTCAGTAACATAAGTGTTAAAAGAAAAAAATTATATAATATTAGTAATAATATGTAAGTATGTCCTGTTTGATTTTAGAGCTATTAACGCACTTATGCCTCCAAATTTACTAGAGCATAGTTGGTGACAGTTAGCCATATGAATTATTATTATTGAATGAATAGGTTTGTCAGGTTTAGCTCCAAGCATGTTTAGGTCTAAAGTATAGGTTGTTTGAACATGTTAGTTAAAACATGGATAGTTTGGGTCACCTAAACATACATGCGTGTATAAAATATGTGTGCTTATATAATAAACTATATATGGGGACTTTGCTATATATATGAAAAACGATTTATTACATGTTTGAAGTTAATATTTGATTTCAAAATATTATATGTATAGTTTATATATCTTTGTTGGATATAATAGTTATACATATATAAGGACATGAGTTGGTTTCAAGTCAATTGGAAGGTTTTATTTTATATTGGTGTTTCAAATATAAATGATAACTTTTAATAAAATATATATTTTATTTTAGTATTCGTCTACAATTTGATATTGATTTCATAGGGAAATATAATAATATATATTCTATGTCTCTGTCTAGATGATTCTGATTCGTTCTCATCATTTCGTATATCTCAGCTTTGCTTATCGAATTCATACCAACATCGCTTCACTTTGGAATTCGTGCGTGGATTCATGACTCAATTTCATTGTCGGTTCTTCTGTGCGTATCCATGTCATCTCCTATTCTCTCTAGCCTCGAAAGGTGAGCACTCACTCACGATTAACGTTCTTTTATTTATTAAATTTGATTTCGATTGAAACGACAATTGAAATATACCGCTGTTAGTTAATTACACTGTTATATATGCTACTGCCTGTATCAGTTCACCTGTGACATCTGACACCATTATCTGTTAATTATTTATGCGATGATAATACAGTTTGGCTGATAATTGATTGATTGTTGATGTTTGTATTGGACGTTAAATTGTTAATGTTAAAATGATAAATAGTATGAAATTGAACTTGATATAGGATAATTAAATGTTAAATTTGATTAACCGACATTTGTATATTATGACCCATTTAACTGTTAAATTTATTGACATGTAGGATTTGTTTAATTACACTTTGAACCACTGAATGTATGTTGTTAAATTGATGATGTATGAAATTGTAAATAGATGACAAGTGAAAAACCGTAATGTAATAATCTTTCATCTACATGAAATGATAGTGTAGATTCTAGAAATGATTATATTAATTCGTACTAATAACAATGCGAATTAATACGGTTATTTCGGGATTATTTGAATTGATTATTGGATTGATATTGATTGTTGTTATTGCTTGTTTACTTACTTTGACACCATCCCAGTTATCACACTGCAAGTTCCCTTTGTATGTTTTGATTTTGAATTGAATTGGAATCGGGTTGAAATGATAAATACCCAAATTGAACTTTGACCTAGGATAGGAAATTAAATAAAACCCGATTGGTCAATAATTTGATTTAAAAATAAAATGAAGATTTTATTTGAATAAATAAAAGGGTTTTGAAATGAAGTTGAAATTTGAATTTAAGTGAAAGGAAAATGTTAATGTTTAAATAATCTGAAACAAATTATTAAAAATGTAATTGATGAAATAATGTTGTTTAATTTGAGAAATTATGGAATTAAGTTTGAAATTATAATTAAGTTGAAATTATTAAACTTTGAAATTAATTAATAATTAAGTTGAATTATTTAATAATTAAATAAGATTGAATGATTTAGTGATTAAATTGAATTGAATTCTTTAATAAGTGAAATTGAACTTTTAATAAGTGAATTTTACTTCGTAAATAAATGAAATTGAGTTTTCTTGATTAAGTAAGTTTTGGAAAATTATTTAAGAAAGTAAATAAGTGAAATTGAATTTCTTTAACAAGAAATGAAAATGTGATATTTTTGGAATTAATGTAAGACTTGTAATTGAAAGAATTGATTTGACGAATTTAATTTAATTCAAAATTGTAAGTTTTGATTTAATGAAGTTAAACTTAAGAAATTGATTTAATGATTTGGAAATTTAATAGAAATTGTTGAACGATATATTTATTTAATATTTAATGAAATCGATTAATGAATTGAAATTGATTTGAATGTTAAATTAAATTAATTTAATGATTTTGGAATGAAACCTATATACGAACTTGAATCAATATTTGAATTGTTTTAAATAAAGATTGAAATTGAATTATAAGATTTTGAAATGATAATTTGGAAGTTTTGAAACGTAAATTATTGGAAATTGGTTTTGAAAGACTAATGAATGTTGATTTACGAATTGAAATTGAAATTGATTTGGTTTTGAAATAAATAAACGACCAATCGGTGAAATAATTACGGAAGTTATTAAAGAGACCGGAATTCGGTTATGGATATACTCTCTATCTAAACCGAAAACCACTTTAATAACTATACGCGGAGTGATGATCCAAAATGAAGTGGTTGGAATGATGTATGCGTTGACTGAAGAAAGAGAACGATTTTGGATGACCCTTGACATGACTAAAACAGGAGCCGCGCCGGGCCATTAAGGATCGCCATCTCTAGCGGACACACTTCTTCGATACCATATCTATTACTTTTGTGATTCGATTTGGGTGCACCCCTCGATTTGGGAGTGTTGTTTCGCGGTGTTGGGGTAGTAGCTGCTATGCCCAACATCAGTCCGGATCAGGCAACTACTAGTATCCTAGTTGGTATCGCCTCATGTACCTTGTCATACTGATTATCCTATTCGCGACCACTACGATTTTGGTTTGTACCTTTAGTATATGGATTGCCCTCTGGTGACTTCCGGTTTTGGGGAAACTACGGTCTTGTATATGCTTTTGGGAATAAAAATGTGTTAAGGGTGGAATGGGCCATGACTTAACGCTATTTTGATATCTTTATATTACTGATAAACATTATCTACTTAGCGTACATTACTACCTAGTAGATAGTTTAACGGATCCTTGAAGGATGGTTATTCCAAACATCCTTTGAGTTACTTGTATTTCAATTGCTATTTCACTTGAGTTGGATTTATTAATATAAGAATGTTAATCCTGACTCGAGTGTTTTGTGTTTTGCTTTACGCTCGGGTCAGACTGAGTGGTTCAGCTTTCGAGACTCACCTTTGGAGTTGGAGCTTTGCTTGAAGATCCAGCCATCTATTCTGCTTCAGTATTCGATGATTCCAGTGATGTATTCTGATTTGTATCTGATGTATCATATTTCTCTTCTGTTGTAAACTCTGATGTATTTTATATATTCATATAGTAGCTTCATGAACTACTATCTCTTTTATTTCCGCTGCAAATTATTACTCTGTGTCTGTGTTCTGTGATTATTTTATTTACTGTATATGTTCAGTTTTGCCAATTTAAATTAACAACGCGGTATTTTGAGCAATTCAATTCCGGCATGAGTGTCTACCTATACACTTATAATGGATGCGAATGGTCCAAAATGGCGGGTCGTTACAGCTACGCTTTTTCACAAAGCCACGCTTTTTCACAAAGCCACAATTTTCACAAAGCAACGCTTTGATCAACAAATGATCAACAGCACTTCGTGTGCCACATTACCAAATTGGGAATGTATCACTAGTAACCATCAACTACATAACCTCTGAGCTCGTACGTCTCAGAGAAGGGTGTTAAGCTAAGAGAATAAATTCTCCGCCACCAACAGAAATGTATTCGATAGAAACCAGCTTTACATCTCAAAGTGTAATGTCAGACACATATCCATACAAGTCCGTTCCGGGATTGAACGGAACCGAAGGCACTTCTAAAGAAGCCCTTGCAATCCGGATATTCACTAATCACGTCCGGACTTCCCATCACAAAAAGAGTGATATAAATCTCTATACCGGAGCAACTCGGTGTAGAGACATTCGACAGGTTGTCCTTTCATTTTCGAAAATATCCGGTCTTCACCACCGGTCTTCAATACGATCCATATCGTCGTATCACTAATTCGGAATGGGTTATATGACACAAAGGTCTTTTCCCGGCTAACCCAAATAGTGAGCGTTTGTTTTTAAAAACAAATCAAGTGCCATTTCAAAGGCAAATATTGATAGTCGGTTATTTAACTATCAACAACATATCACAACAATCATCAGATTTAAATAATTTTTCCCAAATTATTTATTTTCAAAATATCTTCACAAGATATATATTTTCCACACTTTCACATTTGAAAACCAATTTCAAATCACATTTTCACACTTCACATTTGAAAACCAATTTCAAATCACATTTTCACATTTCATCACAAAATGGTCCATTTAAACCAATTAAATAAATCCTTATCGATTTATTTCAAATTTACATTCCAAATCTGTAAATTTATTTCCACACTTTAAAAAGAAATCAATGTTTATTTTTAAAACAAATTTCCCTTTCCTTTATAAATTCCATTATGAATTTAAATTTCCAAATATTCACTTACACACGATTTTCAAATCGTTTTCCAAATATTCACTTTCAAACACCAAATCAATTACCAATTGATTTCTAAATTTATTTCAAACCCAAATCAATTTACAAATCGAATTCCAATTTATTTCAAATCCCAAATCATTTTACAAATCGATTTCCAATTTATTTCAACACAAATCAATTTTCCATTCAACATCAAATAAATTTCCATATCGATTTCCCAAAGATTTATTTCAAATACGAAATCAATTATCAATTGGATTTCAAACAAATTTATCTCTTTTTAGATAAATTCCTTTATCTCTTCCAAACCATTTAAAATTCCATTTTAAATAAATTTCCCAACTTTCGAATAATACTATTCAAAATCCATTTATAAAATCCTTTCCCCTATTTTGGAAATAATTCGATAAGATTACAAAAATCAACTTTACGCTTTTAAAATCCTTCTTTTAAATTCAACCAACTCTTTCAAAAGAATTTATTTAAAGTTTCCAATTTAAATTTTCAAAAATCCAATTTCATTTATTTCTGGTATCCAACGATACCAAAAATACATTCGGCTAAATTATAGCCTTCAACACATTCAATCACAGATATAATCATACACAGATTATAAATAATCAATCACACAACATATGAAACCAATTCAAATGTTTTGAGGAATCCTGTTGGATCCCTCCAACCTATTTCCCTGCATCCACAGATGTTAGCACAATACCAATTCCACTTCGAGGTGGAATATCGCAGTATATGGGATTTATAAAATATCATCCGCTATTATGCGGCGCATAGGGTCTCATCCGCTATATAATGCGGGAAAATCAATCACCAATATATACATATTCCAACATATACATATTCCAATATATATATATATATATTGCTATATATTACTATATATATATATCATCACAATCTAAACAGACAATCAATAACTACAATTCCATTTCAATTTGAGTGAGAAGATCTCACCTTTGCTTTTATTTTGCAATCCCATTTCCATTTTGATCATTTCTTCATGGTTTTAAACCTTGTATAAACAATTTTATACAATTCATTAATATTCGAAATAATCGAATAATTAATTTCTCATTTGATAAATTATTAACCACTGATTTAAATTTTTAAAATAAAAAAATTTGATTCGAAACAAAAATATTTTCTTTTCTCTTGAAACTACATATACACTTATAGAATAAATTATAGATTTCAAAAATCCAACTTTTTATAAATTCCTCAAACAATTTAAAATCCCTATATTTTCCCAAAATCTTACCTATAAAGATAAGTTCTGATTAATGAACTAAAAGGAAAAATCAACATATTAAACTCGGATTTTTAGACTTGAGTACTATCAATTTAAAAATGCTCAAAATAAATTTACCATTTTTCATATCTAAAGATTGAACAGTATGCATATATTTTCCAAAATCCTATCTATATCTATATACTTTCTGTAAACTGTATATACATATATTATAAGATGTAACGACCCTGAATTTTCAATCCAGTATAAAAAAATTTCCATTACTGTAATATAAAATGTGGAACTTACATACGATTTCAATTAACGTCCAAACTTTGTTTATAAATTGCGCCTAGATGGTTATAGATATGGGTAAAGTTTCGTCGGAAAATACCACAGTAAATTTCGTTCGCGTTTTGTTGCACATCAGTTCATTTTAAAAGTGAAAATTTTTTATCTTCCGAACCCGAATATTTTACATAGAAAAATTCTAAAACATCTTCTGACTAAGACGTCATTTTTCGTTTTTCAAAATTCGGACATCTTCAGCTCCGTCGATCTTATTCTTCTGCGTTTTTGCTACATTCTCCGTAATAGAAAATTTCAAAATTTTATAATTTAATCGTACCACTGATATCTATATACCGTTGGGTTCGCATCGTCGCGCTGATCAAAACGGTATATTTATTTGTGTCAATCGGAGTTCGGCGTTGCGAATTATAATTGTTTAACGGACTACAAACTGGTCCGTTATGCTGTACAGAGCGGTACCTCATTTATCTACTCTGTTGGAATTCTAGGAGCCTTGGACTGTTCAGCTGCCTTGAAAACCCAACAGTCTTTTTGGTTACCGTGACAATCAATTGTGGCCTTTGGAATCCCTATGCTACTTTATATAAACTAGCTCATTCATCTTTCCATTCGTTTGCAAACTCAATCCACTGGTTCGTAGCTTCATCTCCATGCTCCCTTCTCTTCTATCTTCATACTTTATATTCATTTTACCCACTGCCAGAAAAGAAAACGTCTGCCTCCACCAGCCTCCACCCCACCAGCCCGCGTCCGTCCACGCCCACCAGCCCGCCTCCGCCACTCCCTACCCACGCCACAGTCGCGTCACCCACTACCCACGTTCGCTCCCTACCGCTGCCACGACGCAACCAGCCCGCCTCCGCCACTGCCCTACCCCTGCCACGACGCCACCAGCCCGCCTCCACCACTGCCCTACCCATGCCAGCCTCCGCCACTGCCCTACCCACGCCAGCCACACCACTTCCCCACTGACACCGCCCAGCCACACCACTTCCTCATTGCCTCCGCCCAGCCACACCACTTCCTCACTGCCTCCGCCCAGCCACACCACACCCGTTCGCCTCTCACCAGCCGCACCCTGACCTGCTGCCACTCGTTCGCCTCCCACCAGCCGCGCCCTGACCTACTGCCACCCGTTCGCCACCACCAGCCCACACCTGACCCGTTCGCCACCACCAGCCCACGCCTGACCCCGTCAGCCTCTGCCTTTGCACAGCCCACACCCCACGACCAGCTCCCGCTGCCACCATCCGCCACCATACCCAGTTCGCCCATTCCACCAGCCACCACCCGAGTCCAGCCATCACCACTGCACACGTCCGCCTTGCCTTGGCCGACTGTATTTCGTTGCATTGTCATTTATATATAAATCCATATATGAAACCGTATATTTCATAGCAGTGTAACTTTTAGAATTCTAGTTGCTCACATCCAGTGTTTTACTGTGTTTTGTTTCAGCTGCTGCTTCGGAAAATTAGGCTTCCATTCAACTTGTCGGATCTATCTAGTTTCTTTGTTTGGTATGATTATATATAAAATCTATATATATTGTATTGAACAAATTGTTAATTAAATTATTTATTTGATTGCAGTTGTGTTCGTTTTGTGTCGTGCTTGTTAGCATCTATCTTATCCATCGTCTTCGTGCTTCGTCGTCAAATCTCCTACCACGCAAGGTGAATACTTCATTCACGACTCAATCTATTATGCTATGATAATCAAGTGATAGATGTTGTTAATATTAATTTGGATGTTAGAATGGTTGATGTTAAAATTGTTCACATAAACTGTTAATAGTTATACAAGTTAAAATTTAATATTGTTAGAATTTAAAATTGCTAAATTGACGCCATGTATTGTTTAAAAAGATTTAACGTGTTAAATTGTGATTTGATTTTGTGACGCTAAATGTATTGTGTGATGATTGAATTTGGTTGTTAATATAAGTGATGATTAATATGAAATTGAATTCAATATAGGATAGTTAACAATTTAAAATGGATTATGTATGTTGAACTTGATCCTTTTAATGGTAAATGATCGACACGTAGAAGTAGCATTAACTACACTTTGAACCATTGAATGTATGATTGATGTAGAAATTTGATAATAGACACCAAGTGTAAAACCACAATGTAATAACCTTTAATCTGCATGAAATGATAGTGTGGATTCTAGGAATAATTATATTAATTTGCATAAATAACAAATGTAAATTAATACGATTATTTTGGGATTATTAAATAAATTGTTGAATTATTATGTATGGTTGCTATTGATTGTTTATTTACTTTGACACCATCCCAGTTATCACACTGCAAGTTCCCTTTGCTATGCTTTGTTTTATTTAATGATATTGGGTTGAAATGATAAATACCAAATTGAACAACTTTGGCCTAGGATAGATAATTAAAAATAAGAAACCCGATTGGTCAACAAAAAATCATTTGGAATTGAAATCTATTTGAAATTAAGGAATGAACTTAACAATTTGTTTGGAAATTAAGTAATAAATTAATGGATTTAATTGTAATAAATTAATGGATTTAATTGTAATAAATTAATGGATTTAATTGTAATAAATTAATGGATTTAAGTGAAATAAATTAATGGATTTAATTGAAACGAATTAATAAATCTGTTTAATTGAATAAAATGGATTGACACATTTAATTGAAATGAGATTTAGAATCAAGTAAGTTTTAGAATTTAATAATTTAAAATTTATTAGATTTGAGATTTAGATTTAAACTCGGTTTAATTTAATAGATTTGGAACTTGTTAAAAAAATTAATTTGAGATTAAGTAACAAATTGACTTAAGGGGAATACAAAGCCAACTAAAGTTTTAAGGATTCAATTTAGCTATTGAAATGTATTTAATCGAATTTATGATTAAATTTAATGTAACGATGAATGTAAATATGAATCGAAATGAATAGAATTTGATTTAATGATTTGAACCAAATTGACTAGTAAATTGAATCCATGGTTTATGAATTAAATTTAATAAGCGGAATTTGGATCTTGTTAAATTGAACTTGAATACTTAAGTATTGTTAACTCAAGGGTTTGAACTAAAATTTCATTTGGGAATATGATTTTTTTAAACATTTGAAATAAATTGAATTGTGAAGTGTCAAATTTTGAAAGTCAAATTTGCAACTTGACTTTCGGACTTTGATCTGTTTAAACTTTAATATTAAATGACCATCGAGTAATTAAGGCGTAGTTATTAAAGAGACCAGGATTGGATATGGACATACTCTCTGTCGATACCGAAAACCACTTTAATAACTAATATACGCGGAGTGTTGATCCAAAACGAAGTGGATGGTTTTGGTGAACGCGTTGACTGAAGAAAGAGAACGATTTTGGATGACCCCTGACATGACTAAAACAGGAGCCGCGCCGGGCCATTGAGGATCGCCATTTCTAGCGGACACACTTCTTCGATACCTTATCTATTACTTATGTGATTCGATTTGGATGCACCCCTTGATTTGGGAGTGTTGTTTCGCAGTGTTGGGGTAGTAGCTGCTATGCCCAACATCAGTCCGGATCAGGAAACTACTAGTGTCCTAGTTGGTATCGCCTCATGTACCTTGTCATACTGTTTATCCTATCGTGACCACTACGATTTGTTTTGTGTTATACCTATGGGGTACCCTCTGATAACCACTAGTTTACGGTGGGGTTTACGGTGCTGTATAGACTATGGCATTATAAAATGTGTTAAGGGGGATTATGGTAACGCCTTAACACTATTTTGATATCATATTTTACTGATTAGACATTACCTATTTAGCGTATTCTATTGTATATATAGATAGTTTATCGGATCCTTAAAGATGTTTATTACATTCATCTTTGAGTTATGGACTTTATTATTTGCACTTGATTATCCTGTATAAGATTTTGAGTCCTGACTCGAGTGTTTCTTTTGTATATGCTCGAGTCAGTCTGAAGCTATCCAGTTGCTGATCAAGGTTGGTTGAAGATGCTGAAGACTTAGCATTTATCTTTATCAGTTTATTTCTTTTCCAGTATTTGCTGTACTTGTGTATTGAACATCTTGTATTTCATCTCGGTCACTTTATGTTGAGACATTGTTGTATTTCCTGTAGTAGCTTCATGAACTGCTATTATGATGATGTATTTTCCGCTGCATTATTCTGTGACTGTTCTGTGTCTGTGATGTTTTATTGATTCTCATTTACATTGATGTATGTATAATCCCATAATGATTCGTGTTTTGTATTATTTAAGTTGACATGTGTGGATTATTGTCAATTTAAATAGTCCAAATATACGGGTTGTTACATAAGATAAACATAGCAATACCTCACTGCCTATCGAATTTGAACGAAACGCTAGCGACGCCGCTCGAGATCGCGCTGCCGCCGGAACTCGATTCGCCAACTCCCTTTTCATCGCGATCGAAACCCACGTGAGCCAAACCCTAGTTCGTCGCGAATTCCACGCCTGACCACACGCTCCCACTCGTCGACCGCTCCATACGATCGCCCACGCGAGCGAGTTCAAATAGGGGAAACTGCGACCTTCCCTCCTTTTCAAACTACGTCGAAGAAATTTTGTTTAACTGCATTTGATTTCAAGTGAAGGCAGTCTTTCTTTTTCTTTTTTCAATTTCATTTCGAATTGTCGGAGGAACGTTTTGATTTTAGATCGATCGAAGAGGAAGGGAAACTTGCGACTCCAACCTCAGCAGTTTCGTTTTGAAATAGAAAAGAATAGTGGAGGGAGACGCGATTTTTGAAGAGGAAAATCTCCTTTTAACAGCGGCCATTTTTGTTTGAACGAAAGAAAATGTTTCGTTTGGTTTGTTTTCATTCCTCGTGTATTTTAACAGAGAAGGGAGGGTACGAAGAAGACAAGAAGGACGTGATATTAAATCTAAGGTGAAAGGTTGTGTGACTGCACAAGCTTGCTACAGTGTCAACGAAATGAAATAAATTCAACTGTGGTTGGACTAATATAAATATCCAATTCAAATTCAAATCGACTCAAAACGAAGTCAAAAATTCCGACTTCCTATCAAGTCGTGCCGCTAGGCGTTTACAATGTTATACGCCTATTCCGAACGCAATGGAAAAGGTTTCGAGTCCAAATTTGATCGTATGGAGAAGATAGCTTTTTGGACCAGTTATTAAATTGAATTTTCGATTTAATTTCAGCGCGTTTGCTAATCGTACGACCAAACGATCACTCCAAACATTACGAAAATTGAAATCCGATAATAATACAATATTACGGATCCAATGAAACTGGTTTCGTCGAATTCCGAGACTATGCCCCGGAACGCTATTTTTTAAATTCAATTTAAACAACTAAATTTCAAAACTGAACAAACCACTTTCAAATTCAATTCTGAAAGTTCTAGTACCTTCAGAATTATCAATATAAATTTTCCAAGCCTTGAAAATATTTTTTATCAGCTTAAAACTGAAGATTCAATTTTTTACTCAACTTCAACAAATTAAATTCAAAAATTAAATCGCCAAATTCATTCTGATATTTGAATTTCAAATTAAACCAACTTCCAGATATTTAAAATCAATTAAATATCCTGATTTCAAGTGTCAAAAATTCAGGTTCGTTACAATTTATGTCCAAAAAGATAAAGGGATTTTTATGAGATACTCATCAAGGAGCAACGCTTATATTATTTTCAACAAGTATTTGAAAATTATTACGGAGTTGATCAATGTGAATTTTAATGAGTCAGATATCGATGTAACTACAATAAAGGACAAAAGTGATGATGGTGTTAATGAAACATTTGTCGAAGACAACAATTGAGTTGATACATGCACCGTTAAACTTTCTAGATCAAGTTTAGAAACTGATAATTTGAAGATCAAAGCAAATCATACACCAGAATTGATTATAGGTAATCCAACGGTTTTTTAACAGAAGTCTTTATGCTCTGTGTACTCATAGTGATTTTATTTCTGGAACTGAATCAAAAAATACTGATGTTCACTTAGTGTTGAATGTTGGATGATTACCATGTAAAATGAAGTTAACCAGTTTGTAAGAAATAACGTTTAGAAATTAGTTCCTAGACCAAAGGACTTTCCAATTATAGTGACTAAATAAGTGTTCAAAGATAAACTTAATATGTCTGTAAATGTAATTAGAAACAAAGCTAGATTGGTTTCAAATGGATATAATCAAATAGAAGACATTGATTTTGAGAAAACTTTTGCCACATTTGGTAGGTTGGAGGCTATTAGAATTTTGCTAGTTTTTGCATGTTTTTAAGGATTTGAATTTAGCAGATGGACGTAAAAATGCTTTTTTAAATGGTTACTTAAAAGAAAATGTTTTTGTACAACAACCCCCGGGTTTAAAAGTTATGAATTTCACAATCATGTGTACAAACTTGAAAAAATAGTATATGGTCTTAAACAAGCTCTTAGGGCTTAGTATGTATACCTTAGGGCATATCTTTTGGAAAATGGATTTAGAAAGGAAAATGCTGACACTATTGTTTCTATTACATAAGCATGAAGATTTTTTATGTACAGATTTATGTTGATCATATCATTTACGGTGCAACTAATGAAATTTTGTGTCAAAAGCTAAGTAGTTAATATCGAGGGTACATATTGGTCAAGTACCGATATGAAATATTTTAAAATATTATGATAATATCAGATGATATCGGTAAAATATCGAGCATGTGTAGAACATGTTATAAGTGATATTGTACTATGTTATAATATTATATTAATGTTAAGTATTAAATATTTGGATCAATAATTCCAAATTACTACCAAAGACTGATTGCATACATTTCATAGATTATAATCGGTTTACTGAGATATTGTATTTAACACAAATCATAATATAGGCTTATAAAAACCAAGAAATTCTTATAATGTACACCTTTAGTATTTTATTTATATTTATACTATATTCAATGTTTCTTCAGTCATCTAACCATCTATATTATTTTCCCAAATTTTCCATATTTATAGTTTCGTTGTTTTGATTTTCACTTAATTTATCGAATAAACAATATTGATCTGATAATAATTACTACTTTAGCTCGTTCCTTATCAATATGTCAAATATATAACTTTATTACTCTTCAACTTTTAGTTCTGCGTGCATGATAATAACTAATAAAATAAATTTTCATATCAGTTAGTAATGGTGAACAAAAAATAACAAAAAAAGAAGGAACTCTTTCATGATCTTGTCTTTAGTGGTAAATTCTTTAAGGAAAATAAAATATATAAAATAATGGGACAAGTAGAGTTTTCTTTATTGAAAAACAAATGAAGAAGCCTAAAACCATATGGTTAAAACTAAAAAATTAGTGCATTGGGATTTCTAATATGGTCTACAAATTGTCGTTCACCATATACAAAAAACAAGTATTGAGAATGTGAAGATATTTACTTTTAAAGATATTTTCATCAACACGTACAATAATAAAAGAGATTCTTAAAAAATTGGGCATTTTACACTAAATATCGGAGTGATGCATCGGCAAATATCAAGCGATATATCTGTAATGATATTTTAAGTGATATTTTGAAAAAATATCAGCTTAGGAGCAATATGAGATATATCGATGATATATCAACGATATTATCTGATATTAACTATATAGGTCAAAAGTTTGAAAAAGTCATGTAGGATAAGTTTGAAATTCACTTGGTAGGAGAATTGAAGTATTTTCTAGGATTTCAAGTCAAGCAAGGCAATAAGTGAATTTTAATCTCGCAAACCAAATATGTGAAGGAGATATTGAAAAGATTTGGAGTCAAGAATGCAAAGCCACTTAGAACGCGCACGAGCCCTTTAACCAAGCTTGATAAAGCGAAAAGGAATTCTAATTGATCAGAAGAAATATCAAGTTATAATAGGTTCTATTTATTATCTTATGGCTTCTAGACCCAACATCATGTTTTATGTCTGCCTTTATGTAAATTTTCAAGCTAATCCAAATGAATCCCATTTAAAAACCATAAAAAGAATTTTGAGATATCTTTTGCATACACAAAATTTTGGATTATGGTAATCTTCATGTGTTTTGACTTAATTGCTTATTCTGATATTGAATATGCTGACTGTCTTATAGATAGAAAAAGCACCAGTTGAACATATTTCTTGTTAGGTCACTCATTAGTTTCATGGTTAAGTCGAAAATAAAAACGTGCTGCATTGTCTACTACTGAAGTAGAATATATTGCCCTAGGAAGTTATGCTTAAATTTTGTGGGTGAGGCAAACATTGTTAGACCCTGGCTTAATATTCAGTATGTGCCCTTAAAATGTGATAGTAAAGTGACATTAACTTGGCGAACAATCATGTTCACTACTCACGTACTAAAGATATAGAAATAAGACATCACTTCATTCAAGATTATATTTCAAAAGAGAACATTTGCATTGAATTCCTCTCTACTGATTTTTCAACTTTTTGATTTATGTACAAAACCTCTTTCAGAAGATAGATTTTCACGATTGCATCTAGATTTGAGGATTATGGATATAGAATAGTACGATTTCCATTTGTTTGAGTGTTTGTTTTATTTTTTCCTCTCTTCTTTATTTTTATTTTTTGTCTTTTATTTTTTTCATCTTGAGAATTTGTTTCAATTTCAGCCATTTTTCTTTCTTCTTATCTCCTTTGATTTTTTTAGAATGGTTTCCTTTTTTGTTTGTTTATTTTGGTTTTGTTATTTTCTTTTGACTTTTTTTATCTTTTCCAAAGCATCAAAGATGAGATTTTTTTAAAGAAAAGTATGCCATTAGGCTGCCTCAAAAATTTTGCATTTTGGAAAATGTGGCTATGACTGATTTGAACTCTTTGTGCTTATCGAATCAATGAGTAATGGGTATATAGTTGATTGGAGATAGACTATTATGCTCTTGAATAGAATATTAACATTACAATATAGCCTAAACGAAGCATGAGTTACTAGCATTCTATTTCATGTTATTAAATATCCCACAACATCTCCCTATTCATCACATTCTATCGATCTGTGTTTTCTATTCTATATATGTATAGAAAGACTAATATAAATCAAAATGCTGTAAAGTTCGGTTGAAAAAAAGTGGATATCAAGGAAAAGTCATGTACATGCTCCATATGAAAAGTAAAACACATATAATATATTTTTATAAAATATGAAATTTAACAATTAAAGGCCTATGCATGAAAAGTTGATGCAATAAAGAGATAAAGTTATATTACCTTGAGGTATCCGACCCATGCTAAAAATTATTTAGCATTGATGTATATTAACTCATTAAGCAATGCTTTTATCCCTCATCTAAGAGACCTCATGGCAATGCATGGGTATAAGTATCTTGATCTTATTTATAATAAGTTAGAGATAAAATCGTCCTCATACAAATATTTCACTCGAAAAAAAATATAGTTTGTAGACCGAGTTTATTATTGATTGACCCACATCTCATAGAACTAACAAATTTGTCTTTAAAATTATCATCCATTTACTGTATTTGGATATGATTTTAGATCAATAATAGCTGATATTGTTTATATCTAACGTCAAACTGAAAATATATAATTCTGATCTTTTGTGCTCTTGATTTATGACTATTTGTTTTCCCTTTGACTTTGTTGACTCGTAATTTTGATGAAAACAAAGGAGGGAGAGGTTAAGATTTGGTGGTAAAATTATTTAATAATATCTAAGATGTAATTTTTCACCTCTCCGATTTAATTCTTATTCACCTCTGACATTTCAGAATTCTGATTTTTCTCTCCTCTCTGATCTAATTCATATTCATCTCCGACATTTTAGAATTCTGATTTTTTTCTTCTCTTTGATTTAATTCTAATTCATCTCTAATATTTTTTTGAATTTTTTAACTAATTAGTGAAGCATGCTTGTAAGGGAGTACTTGTGTAGGGGGAGTATGTATGTAGGGGGAGTATCTATGTAGGAGGAGCTTAACTAGAACTTATTAAAAAAAATTCACATATCAAACACATATGTATTTTAACTGTAAATCCAAACATATGTTTGTTGTCATCAAAAGGGAGAGACAATTGGATAGTGCAATTGGCGATTTCTATTTGATATTGATAAACATATGTTTTACTTAATGTGTTTATTTTGTGTTGTGCGTTTATAGGATTCTGATTTCAGTCAAAATATATCAAAATGTTTGTGACGAGGGCTTCATTTGTCAGTAAAAAAAGCTTGTATATACAATCGAATCTTCAAAAAATCACAACAGAAAGGAAAAGAATCCGAAGCAAGGAATATATTTCTCAAAATCTTTCAATATCCTCTACACAATCAAAGAATCGGAAAACCAAGAGGATTTAGAGCAACATATTCTGAAAATCCAAGGCTAACGCATGTCAAAAGCTTTATTGCCTCAATATATGAATTTTTTCAATTAATATAAGAGGAAATCAAATATTTCAAATCTAAATCAATCAGCCAAAGATACTCAACATCTCATGTACAACAAAGTCCAAACTCACATCAAAATCATTAGTAGCCAACACATTACCATTACTATCTCAAAACTAGGGCTGTTACGGTTGAACCATCAACCGCTCAACCGTACCAACCGTTCATGTGGTTACCATCTATAACGGTAACGGTTAAGGTAACGATTGAAGAATTAAATAACCGTAGTTAATCATACAAACCATACATGATTATTTTGTATAATATTTAACATCAAAGTGTAAAAATTAGTAATTTAAGTTAAATAAATAGCTTATACATTAATAATATGTGCCTTCATGAACTATTAACATGTGCATGCATATTGGTCGTCTTATAAACAAATAAATAAATTTACAAAAAACAGTTAGAGCTATATAAGTATATCAGCCAAAATGGATGTAATTGAAAATATATGTACAACGTGCTTCAAAAAATATGACGGTTAACCATCATAGACGGATGTAGTAATGGTTATAAGAATTTATAACCGTCAACAATGGTTACGATTACGGTTGGTCGTAATAATGATGGTTACCGCAACCATAATAGCCCTACGCAAAACACAATATTATCAGTGAACATCATCTGTATATCTGACTACTACTGATCATCCATTTTCATCAAATTCCAAACTGCAAAAACTCTCGACTACTACCTCACATCATCTCTGGCCATTTCATCAAAAATCATCTCTTAGATAAAATAATGGTTCAACCACACACAATCAATAGAACATTCCAAAACAACAGCAACTCTACCTCAACAACGCAAAATCATCAACAAGCACTCCAGATCCCATCAGCAACCTCCGGACAACGAGCATCCATCAGGTCCATATTCGGGCACTGCATCATCTCTTCGAACAGTTGCATCTTCAGGCGACTACCTTCCAGATCTCAAACGCTAATGCAATTCAAATCAAAGCATCCTTCGTATCCATGCAACGTCACTTCAAATCCGCGGCATGCAACAGTCATCGTTAAGTTGGCGGCAGCTTCTAGTTCTAGGCAGTATTCTTTTTCCAATGGTGGGTGTTAGTGTTAGGCAATGACAGATTTATAATTGAAGGCAATGGACTATTTTTTTTCATTTTGACATCATGATTAAGAAAACTACATTATGGAAATCGAGGAGTACAAATTATCTTGAGGAGGACATACCCATTTTTGAAGTAGATCACATATGTACCTTATCATTGGAATAAAATAGGGGAGATTTATTTTCCTATTCCTCCTAGTTTAAACTTTTCCATTCAGTACTGTCTTCTTTTATTTTATATCTTTTTATTTTTATGGTTTAGAATTTTGTTCTAGAATAAAACTATGGTTTGTAGTTCGAAAATTATTGACTTAGTATATTAAATCCACACAGAATTATTAAATATAGAGTTAGAAGCAAAATTTGTGAGTTTACCAATTGTAAGCGTCTGAATATTCAGCTCTAGTGGTAACTTTGGGGATCACAGTAGGTATTAGACCGAAGCTGGGTATATCTTTGTGTTCTTTACTTTTTCAATTTACGTTTTCACACTATATTTTATATGTTACCAGTAACTTTGCGAAATATTTTTAAATACCATATTCACCACCCTCTAGGTATATTGCATGATCCTACAAACACGATCAAGAAATTTAACTTCTTGTTTCTAAAACTAACATTTGGAAATCTTCGCATTCAATTTGTGTTGTCCCAACATCCCCAACATCAATTT
The DNA here is from genome assembly GCA_030737815.1 of Allium fistulosum. NCBI lineage: Eukaryota > Viridiplantae > Streptophyta > Magnoliopsida > Asparagales > Amaryllidaceae > Allium > Allium fistulosum. The sequence goes on along the minus strand of CM060903.1, from coordinate 132,638,741 downwards.
AAGTTGGGCTCATAGTCCTTCTCATTCATTGAATATACCAAAATGTCATCAATGAAGATCAACACAAGTCTATTCAATTGATCTTATGAGAATCGGTTCATAAGATCCACGAAGAATGAAGGGGCGATGGTCAGTCAAAATGGGTTCGCTGCCACTCATATGAACCCTATATTGTTTTGAACGTAGTCAATGGAACACTATCTTCTGCTGCCATCAATTGATGGAATCTCATTGCTAAATCTAGCTAAGAGGATATTTTAGCTCCACTTAACTGGTCAAATAAGGTGTCTGTCACAGGCAATGGATAACGATTCTTCACTATTACTTCATTCAATTTTTGGTAATCAATACACATTTATAATGATCCATTCGACTACTTTGCGAATACCGTGGATGCTCCCATAGTGAACAACTCCGCCTGATGAAACTCTTATGCTCAATTTCCATCAACTGGTTCTTTAATTCTTTCATCTCTTTAGACCGCATTCTGCTAGGTGATCTACTAACAGTTTGTGCCCCCAACATCACGTCTATTTGGAATTCAATAGTTCTTCTTGACGGTAATCCCATCACCAGTTCAAAAACATCTATAAATTCCCAAACCACCAGTACTCTACTTATCTCATCCTCCTGATCCTCCATCGCACACAACGTCAATCCTGATTTTCACTCGTTAGTCTAACGTCACCATGAACTATTTTCCATCACTTGGATTTCGCAAGGTGATAACTCTATCAACACAAATGATCCTAGCATCATTATGCACTAACCAGTTCATACCTAAAATTACCCCATATCCCTTGAAGTCAAACAAATATGGGTTGCAAATAAACAAATGACCATACAAATCAAACACAAGGTCAATGCACCTTAATCTGAGAGTAGCATGCCCATCAATCAGATTAATCACACATAACGCCATGACTAAACATGTAGTTTCTAAATCTTGACCTATCCATTACATCTTTCGAAAAGAAAGAATGGGTAGCAGCCGTATGAAAAAAACTCTAGCTAGAGTACTACAGATCAAAATCATACCTCCTAGCACAACTTTATTCCCCTTTTCTTCAACCGTTAGTCCGGCTGATGATCCTTCCAAAGAGAAGACCTTTGTTTACTTTAACTCGGGATAGTCTTTTTTGTTGTGCCTGGATTTTCACAGATAAAGCATTTGGCCTTCACCACTCCAGTTGGCTTCGAGCACTTATTTGCAAGTGTCCTCTTTGCCTAAAATTATAGCAGGTCACATCAACAACATCTTTCCATTCTCATCCACCCTGATCTTTTCCTTTCTTGTGTTGGCCCTTCTTGCCTTTCTGATAAGGAGTAAACTTCCTTTTTCTTTTCAGCCTGAGCCTTCTGCCCCCACACTCCGCATCTCAATGTACACCAACTCATACCTGCTTAATATGTCCACCACTTCATTGAACGAAAGTGCTAGATGAGCCATAGTTTGGTCACTCAATCCCAGCCTCAATCCTAGAATGAACTTCTCCTCCTTCTTCCTCGGTTTTCTAATCAAATCAACCTCATACTTGGACAAAACATTGAACTTCTACACGTACTCCGGCACCGTTAAATTTTCATGTTGCAACTTAACAAACTCCTAGAACATTGTCGACAACTCTGATCTAGGAATATACTGTTCTTCAAGCATCTCTCTGAACCACTCTTAAGTAACTCTTGCTCAGGAATCTTCGCTCTTACCGTCCTCCCAAACACTCACCAGCCCCTTAAACCATCTAAACACCAACTTAACTTTCTAGGCATTTCTTAGTTCTGCATCTTCACAAATCCTTTCACACATCACCAGCCAATCACTAGTTGCCAACGCCTATTTCGTTCCATCAAACATTTCTCCCCTCAAATTAGAAAGTCTTTGTTCATTTTTACGAAATCTTCCCCGACTGGCTGCACCTGGCCTCTTGGTACATTCTGGCCTACGGTGGTACTTGTTGCTACACTAAATTTGCTAAGTGCTACTAAAAAAGTGTGTTCATATCCATGTTTCCTACAGCCGGAGTAGGCATTGCATTACCAGTTTCCACAAGAACCTCTAGGTTTGCCTCCCCTCCTTGATCATTAGTTTGAGTACAAACGGTTCCTATACTAGCATTTCCTCCTAAAGTCAAATGTCTACTTCACAGATCAATTCTGGCTTTTGTTTAAGTAAACGTTCATAAGAAACGGAATTAAATGGAAGTAAGAACAATAGTAGAATGATAGATATATCCTCCCTTATATCTATATCAAAATACAATATGTTATATATATAGTGTATACCCTCCCCAAGTTGTTCGTTTTCTACTACTTAGTTTCTACTTAGCTCTTTTTTACTCAACTGTCCCAAATATTTGCTCTGATACCAAGTTGTAACATCCTCCGCTTTGAGACTCAAAAATAAACGTCGATAATGCTGCAGTTATCACCAAAATTATTTTCAAGAGACAAAGTGATATCGGTATTTATTTTTCAACATTAAGTAAATAGAGCAGCTAAATAATTTCATTACATCAAATTGTTTTACATAAAGTCATTACATATTCATTAAACCAATTTGTTCCCACGTAGGGTAAATATAAATTATCATAAATATAGTGTTAAGCCTAACATAAAAAGATGCCGACATGAATACTTAACATGTTATAAACTCTTGTTTTACACAGCGAAATTTCATTGTTTCATCTTTGGAGTCTTTACTCGTCTTTTCCAAAAGGAACATGCCTATACCATAAACTCGGCTACTCAAATGAGTATCCATGAATTTATAGGAAATAATAAAAATATGGATCGTACATAAAGCATAGTATGCGTAATATTTTACCCAAATAAAAAATCACATAGTGAGACCACGCCGTTGAAGCACGTAATGGGTTTCCCCTCACTATTCCAATCAACATCAATTACACCATACTACGTAATAAACAACATATCATGATCAAACAAAAGTCATCAATTAAAACATAAGTGTGAAATTTTCTTGCACAAATTGTGACAAGTTTCTATAGTCGGTTCATTTTAAATTGCCACATAGGTCTATTCTCAATTTCACATTTTTATCATAACAGATAATTAGGTTACCATTAAGGCCTTTACCGGCATTAAAGAATATAATGTCGTGTTTAGACATATGTTTTCCAGTGAGGCCTTTCACTAAACTCGCTAAATATAGTATCGTGTTTAGACATCTAGTTGCCACTAAGGCCTTACACCAAAATCATCGAATGTAGTGTCGTGTTTAGACATACGATTGCCACTAAGGCCTTCCACCAAAATTATCGAATATAATGTCATGTTTAGACCATAGATTTCCTTAGTGGCCTTACACCAAAATTACTGAATATAATGTCACTCAGGCCTTACACCCAGAACTATTATTTCAATGAGACCCCTTATTATCACATAGCTTTCTTAGACTTAGTCTCAATTTTCCATTTTTAAATAATTTATTTCATTTTACTTATCTTTCTCTATGGCTATTTCATCCTTATAAAATTCTCAACCTTCACTTAAGAAGATGGCTTACAAAGTTTCGCCAAAAATTTCATTAATTCACTTTTAATTTCTTACCATCAGTAGCTATTAAAGGTTATGTTACCTAGCCCTCGCACGTTGACAATGCTAGCTATCACAAGTTGGGTTCGTCATAACTATCACAAGTTGACAAACCCTAGCCATCGCATGTTGGGCTAACTATAGCCATCACAAGTTGACACACCTTATCCATCACATGTTGAGTTCACTATAGCTATCGCAAGTTGACACATGTTAGTCATTGCATATAAGTTCATTATGGCTATCATAGGTTGGAACACCCTAGTCATCACATGTTGAGTTCATTATATCAATCATAGGTTGACACCACATAACTATTACTAGTTGAGTTCATTAGAGCCATCGTTAGTTAACTTGCCTTAGTTGTCGCATGTTGAGCTTACTATAGCCATCGCAAGTTGAAAAGTGTTGTAGTTATCTCAAGTTGACAATTTCTAACTACTGCACATTGATAAGTATTATATAGCTCTCTCATGTTGACATTTAGGCATCACAAGTTGATGTCGCAATTCGGTAAGTAACTTGAAAACAGTTTTATTTCCATTAAAATGATTTTCTTTTCTCCTAACCCAAATATATGTTGAATTATCATTTGTCTATTGGGGCTTTTATAGTTTTCTTTTCAGGAATTGTTAATTAGTTCCTTAATTAATTAATTAATTATCCAATGGTAATTAGCCTTTTCCTTTGCTAAATAATTCATTTAAATTCGAAATGCATGGGAAAATTTAAGGCTAAGTTATTTTTTTTCATATTTTAAATAATTAAATCCCGAAATTAAGTGTTTTTCTCAACTTAGATAATTCATATAAATTCAATATAATTTTAGAAAATTACAAAATTAAAAACCCATCTCCATAGTATTATTTTACACATCATATAAAATTTCAAGTGATTTGGAGAAGGTTTGATTCATGTTTTGCCTTAAACACATCAAAAATCATCATCACTAAATTCTCAAATATGAAAAATATCTATCACTCATAAACTGGTCCATTATCATTCAAAGCATCCTATTACATACAATCTGAATGGATTTTGAAGGTTTAGAGAAAGGATTACTCAACTATGTTTGATTAAAAGTTTACAAAAAGCTTTACTTCCTCTTATGGATGAAATCTCCTTGCATTTCTTTTTCTTCTTCTTTGAAAATATGGTTATCCTTAACCATTTCTTCTTTTGATTTATTTTTGAGTGAGGGAGAGAATGAATGAAAGGTGCGAGTGTTAAGGGGTTGGTAATTTAGGCTTTGTGCTAAAATCTCATTCTAGCTTATTCTTGTTAGTTCCCTTAACTTTTCATCTTAAATTCACTCCTCATTCTTATGAATAAAAAAATTCTTACTTAATTATTATCTCATAATGTAATTTAAGTAATCATTTATTTAATTAATTCCTCATATTATAGCACTCCAAAATATAGGATGTTACATTAATGATCTGTTGTATTTGGCTTTCCAAGATTATGCACCTTTGTCTCATTAGATCAAGATGTTGAAAATAGCTGGTTGCAAAATTTGGTATTAGAAAAAAAATTCAATAATTAAAGGACAAGAAATATATTAAGAGAGTGTATTTGTATTTTTTTAAATAAGCATGTATATATAATATATAAGTTAAGTACATATGTAGACACTATTTACTATTCTAGTTGAGTTAACTATCTATTTAGGATTTGCTAATGAATTCCAATTACAGATAGCCGATGATCAATAACTCAACAAAGATAGAAACTAGAATAGAGATAAATACCAGTGAGGTTGAAACCAAAACTAGAAATTTTACTAGAGTCGATACATGGATATTTTGGGTGTAAACACTCCTGTTTGGTTCTTTCGATATCTGTAAGCGATAAGCCAGATCAGTGTAAACCATGTAGTGCCTACACCTACCATACACAGTGTGTTTCTGTCTAATCACCCTTGGCTATTGATTTCTCAAGGCCATGGAAGAATTTTCTAGTTTGGGTGGAAATCCTATGTTGGAACTAAACCATATTCAGTCACGCGACATGGTTGAGCCCTTGTGAAAAAATATTCAATCCTTTGGATTTTGTTTGATATATACACAAGTAAGGAGGTGATGAAGTTCCTAAAAGAAATGAGTTTCAGAAGTTGAATGTTTTTAAGAATGAATATTTAAAAGTTACAGAAAGAGAATTAGTTTTGGAAGTTAAAATTATATATTTGTTTCTAAGTGGCTATATGTACAGATATTTTATAGAATATAAAAATATTTAAAGGAATTTATCAAAGGGAATTAAAATTATATTTCAAAGTAATGAGATTATTTTGATGGCTTTTAAAGAAATGAGAGTTTCATAAAATAATATATTGAAGAAAAAAATTTATTTTGAAAGACAATTGTAAGTTTTAAATTTTGACATTATAATTAATTCCCAGTAGTAGATGTTCTTTTATTATTATTTTGAAGTATGGAAAGGGAATTTCCAATTATTATATTTAAATGGTTTAATGGGTTAGGAAGTGAATAAGAATGGTCAATTAGTCAAAGCTTACACAGTGGAAGCAGCCCTAAGTGCGGGTATGCCACCATCTACTAAGGAGAGGGAAAGAAGATCGTGATAGAAGATGAGTTATCTCTTTAGGATAAGGAATGTGGTAGTAGATAATTTAGGGTGTAAATCTCATATAGCGTATGAACCTATTATGGTGTTGAATCCGTCCAAAGGATCGATCTACTTAGCATTGATTGCCATGGTTTGAAATTTGCATTCATGGTTTGGAGTCTTTTAGTGATGCTTATGTACTAGGTTTCTTAGGGTATGATTTGATGTATAATATATGATAGTAAAAGTAGTATCGCTTGAATGAGGAGTAATAAATTGGATACAATCTTGTTTTGTATAGTGATCCTTAAAATCACAAGATGACGAGTTGTTATCCATCCTATAATGTAGGAGTCTTATATTCCTTCACAAAAGGTTCTAATATTTCTTCCTAAATAAATAAAACTCACTAGGCCTATTGACATTCCATTTAGGCATATGACTCAAGAAAAGAGTTGAAATTTGGATAGAAAGGTTTTCTTAGTTGGCGAAAGAGATTCATATTTGTGGCTAAGAAGAGAAGTATAGATTATTTTGTTGTAATGTCATAGAGAACATACATTAAGCAAATACCAAAATAACTAGATTAAGATTTTGCATGCAGATGATTTGGACTTAAAGTTTTGGATATATAATTGAAGTAGAGATTCGCTTGGAAAAATGGATGGTAGAAGAGATGATGTTGATATTGAAATTTCAGTAGCTATTAGCATTTCAAATTTTATTATAGAACAATAAATGATAAATCAAGTTTAGCATTTCAAATTCAATTTAAATCGGTTTATTAAGTTCCATAATATTTAATTATATCAAAATTTATTTCATTAACCAAATTTTAAAATAATATTGTGTCAGTTTGTTCTGTCAAAGTGTTTTAAAAATCCTATCGATAGCGTTGATCAGACGAATCGATCGGAAGCCCAAATCAACATCAACAACTCAAACAACACAATATATAAAACAAAACATAGATTTACAAGTACAATTCAAAATGTTTGGAGATGTTTTGGAAACAAAACAAGATGATTAATTATCAAAATATGAAGATGGATAAGCTTAGTTAAATCGCGGGCAACCTTAACCGGGTCAACCGTGACTTAATGAATAAGATCAAATGTGTATTTTTTTTCTGGGGTAAATCTACATCCGATCTCAAGAGATAGAGTTTGGAATAACAAAATATATTAGCATCTAAACCAAGGATAGATATAAATCTCTGGTGAATCGATGCTAATTGTAAAGGAGTTTCCCTTTTACAAGTCATTAGAGTATTGGCGAGACCGCCTGTTAGCACCAAAATTGGTCACTAACCTCGTTGAGAAAGATTGTGTGGAGAGATAAATGATGAAAGTAAATTTAAACAAAGAACAATGTGCTAACACCAGATTTATAGTGGTTCGGCGTAACTGCCTACGTCCACTTTGAGTTTTGATCTTTATTTCTTTCACAAGTAGTTGAATACAAATACAATTCATATATTAATGACTTGAATACAAGTTTGAATTAAAAAGAGGAGAGTATAAAAAATGGCAGAGTCTCCCTAGTGTTCTCCAAAAAAAGGTCCCTTTCATTGTGCTACTGCCCTTCTATTTATAGACGAGATGGGTTGGACTTCCCTCATGGGCTTAGGAACAAGGTGCCTCTGCCCATAGTAGGTGAATCTGCGCACCAGACCAGGCAGGCCGAATGCTCTTGCTTTGTTGTGGGCCTGACAACTTGCTACCACCTCCAGTCTCTTCTTGGTCAGAATCATGTCTAGTGCTAATGATAATTTCTTCATCGTTTTGTAACTGGGCCAAGATGCCGGTTAACATTTGCCCCCCCCAAAGTGTGTCGTGTGAAGCAACACAACATGCTTTGAATCAGCAAGTATTCCTTATCTTCAGAAAGAAATCCACCATGTTTCTTGAATAGTCATTATCCTCCAATTTATCCTCCCAAGGTGTTGTATCCTTCTTTGGTCATCGTGATGCTTGGTCGATTCCTAATATTATAAATCCAGGGTTGTAGTTCATCAGTGGCCATCCGTGTCTGATTCTGCAGAGCTAATAAGCTTCGGCTATCTGATCTAGTCTTCTCTTAATAACCCTTAGTGAGAATTCAATTTATGTTGATTTCAAGAAGTCGAACTTTTTCGGATGTACACATGCACGTTCGGGTACATGTTCTTGCCATTGGCTCTCGGATGCGTTTTATATGCTCACAAGTCGTCGCCAACTCCATCTAGTTTAATTGCAATTCAATCGCGATACCTTGTTTGTATTTTCTGTGAAATAAGGGTTGCAATCAGCCACTTGAGGAGTTTTCCAAACCTCTCTTCAGTACAGACTCTATGATTTTGTTCACATCTTCAACCTGTCCATTTGCAGTTATAATGGATCATGGAAGGTCATAAGGACAGATGACGTTACGGATAAAGAAGTTGATTATTTTCTTCATCTTGGTCGTGGTTAAGAGTTCTTCATCTGCCCATTTGGTGACGTAATCAACTGCTATGATGGTGTATTTTGCACCACCTTTAGGATCGACAAGAAGATGATTTCAGTGCCCCCAAGTGGCAAACGGCCATGAACTAGCCATTTGAATAATTTCCATCGGCGGGGTTCCTGGATTTTTTGCAAACATCTTGCACTCGTCACATTGTCTAGCATGATCAACCGCATCTGGGTTGATAGTTGGCTAGTAATACCTGTAGCAGAGTATCTTCTTTATCATGGTTTTCCCCCTGTTGTTACTACCGCATTCTTCTTCATAGACTTTACTCAAGATATCATCATGGGCGATATGCCGAAGCATGGGGATGGATAAACTCCTTTTGACACACGACTTATTCTTAGATGATTTGGCGTGAAGCTTTGAGGAGGATCTGTCGTTTTCCATTCCTCCGTTCAGTAAGAATTCCTTATTGTAGATAGTCTTTGATAGGCGTCAACCATGACACCTTTTCATTTTGTTCGCTGAGTACGTGTGTAATGATGTAATACGTGAAGTCGGTTAGTAGCTCTTGGACTTGGCCGAGATAAGGAGCAAGACAATGCCCCCTAGCAAGATCAACTTCCTTAAATTTGTATACTACCAATCAAGAATCACAAAAGATATGTAAATTTTTCACTTCAAATCTTCTAGCAAGTTTGAGGCTGGCAGTCAAGGCTTCATACTAAGCATCGTTGTTTGTTACAGGTAAATCGAGTTTTAGGATGTAGCAGATTGATCGTTCCTCAGGAGTCATTATCATGACTCCTATGCCATAACACTGATCATTAGATGCTCCATCCACGTACATTTTCCATCTTATGGTTGGTTCTCTGCTACTCTTCGAGTAGTCATCTGAGGTAGTGAATTTGGGTGTGAGGTCTGCTAATTTCCGTCCTTGGATAGCCCTTCGTGGGAAATAAGTGATATCGAATTAGCTTAGTTCGATGTTCTATTTAAGTAGTCTTTTAGACGTCTCAGGTCATTGTATGCCCTGTCGCAACGGCTGGTAGGCATAGACATTGATGGGGTGAGCCTAAAAGTAAGAGTGGAGCTTTCATGATGAAATCAATAGAGATTGTGCTAGCTTTTGTAGCTTCGGGTTGATATCCAATGCATGGCTCGCGATAGTTAATGAAATCACATATGCATGTCAGAATGGGTCCAAGGGAACATATCATCGTTTATTCAGAAAAATCCAACTAATTCTTTTATCATCATTGCACTGAGCTGTGATCCGATATTCAGCACCCGGAAAGGGTCGCCATGGCTGGCAGTAATGTCGACCGTCAGCTTAGCAGGTGCCATCCCAGATTCTTTGAGTAAAGATGTAACTATTTTGCATAACATTCAATGTGAAATATGGTTGGGAAGGCCAATGTTGATGGTTACTCTAGTCGAATCCTAGAGTCTTGTCATGAGTTATTGAGTCTAATAGCGAAGGGCTCTGAATGCTCTAATAGATTATCAGCAAATGGCCAAAATCAGGCTTAAAAGCGCATTAAAGGAAATGTCTAGTGGGGGTCAGCCTCGAGTGGCATGCAACTGTATAGCTGGATCTTGCTATGAGTTTGAATTTGCTTGTGCATTCGAGTAACGCACTTTCTATTCAATGCATTCATGATTCTTTACCCGTCCTTCGGGTTGGAGTGAAAGTCAATTGCCCATGAGCTAAGGTATCGATTTAACGATTCTATCTCTAGGCATCCTTTCGGTCGTTGCCTTGAGTAGCTGTAAGAACTATATATAAGTTTTAATACTGAGCTATCGTAGCCAGTTTTTGGATGACCATGCGCCTTCTCCCAGTCTCGGGTTGATAAATGTACTGCATGGACGGTTGAGTCTCATCCTAGCTATGTTTATGTTTTCACCTAAACTCCAAAGACATAGAGGTAATTGGTGAATAGTCGGTTCACATTCATCTTGCTTCTCGCCCGTGCCCCCAGGTCTGGGGCATATACCGATAAGTAGGAAGGCCAGCCACGCCCACTTTAGCTTTACTCTCTTTCCCGTTGAATCATGGGATCATGTCAGTCGATAGGAGACTAGGTCTCACCTATCTTGGATTTTATCGTGGTTTTTCATTCTTAGAGGAATACTTCGATGCCACGTAAGTTTCAGGGCGTAATTTGGACAGTGAATGGTCATCCACGTCCACTTTGGTTCATGCTCTGTAATCAGATCTCGGGGTAAAGTTGGCTACAAATGCAGTCGGGTTATGCTCATCCAGTTTCATACTCCTCCTGACGAATCGAACGAGGGTGCTGGAGAATTTTTGACCAAGTATTCATGGTTTACCCTCCTTTCCATACTCTGGGGATCATAGTTTTTCAAAAAACAAACATCCGAGTCACATTCGTATGTGCTTGGTGCGGATCGGCATTGACCCTTGGTCTGAGGTATGATATAGTAGGTTGCTCGTAGCTTTGGATGCCGTTTCGATTGGTCCTGTATTGAGGCCTCCCTGCAGTTGCTGCCTCAAGTTATAAAGATCGCCACGCTAGAGCTATAGTAAGCTGTCGTATTCGGCTTTTTAGTGTTTTGTACCCCTGCCCCCAGCATTGATTTGGCCAGGTCACTAGTTGGATGGTCAAACTCCATCCTTAGCGGGTTAATAATCCTCCTGTCGATTCCAGGCCGAAGTTTGCGGAATAGAAAATGGTCGGAATCCACTCGTCTATTTATCGATGTTTATACACCACTCTGCATTCTGGTGACTTAGTGTTATTCTCCCCTCGGTTGACTCGCGCCCAATTTGTGTTCATGCTTCGGTCCACGCTCCGGGGACTTAGAGATTTGTTGAACGGTTTATGCTTTAGTCCACAGTTCGAGACGCAGAGATTTTCGTCAACTCGTTTATACTCTAGTTCGCACTCTGGGAACTTAGAGTAATCTGGTCCGCATTTGGGATTTAGGGATTTTTCTGAAGTCGTCTATAATCTAGTCCATGCTCTGGGGACTGAGAGTACTGTAGTCCGCACTCTGGGGATGTAGAGGTTTTTGAGTCATTTATACTCTAGGCCGCACTCAGGGACTAGAGCACTTTAGTCCACATTCTGTCTCCCATTCCAGAGGGTGAGACCCCCCGGATGGCTGAGAGTTTTCCTGAACCTGATAGATAATCCTTCTCTTTAAGATTCTCTTTAAGATTTCGAAAGTCGTTATTCTTTATGCAGGACTATTGCATTCTAATGCTTGTTTTCCACGATTTTGTGCAGGCCGTTCTGACCCCGAGTCCACTCCGAGGAGCGATGTCGCCAAGGAAGTGGGGGAGAAGACAAGTGAAGCCACTCACGCAGGGGAGGCTCCTGGTCCATACACTCAGGTGATCGGAGCGCTTGATGAAGACAAGTCTAAAACCTCCTCTCCTACCGACGGGGGTTATGAAGTAGAAATTACAGGCGCCTCTGAGCATACATCCGAATTGATCATAGAGGAGTGGCTCAAGAAAGAGAAGGAGGAGATGGTCAAGGTCATAGTAGAGCCCCGAGTTGTGGACTTGGACGATCCTTTGAACAAGGCGTTGAAGGTCATCCTTCCTGGCGGGTCCAAGTCCATGGAAGGCCCCCGTACTCCTTCAGTTGCTACCCCTCTATCAAAGAAGAGTACCAAGGGTAAATGCTCTGGAGAGGAGCTGTCTGGAAAGAAGTTGAAGAAGCACAAGAAGTGATTACTATCCTCGTTTAACGAGTGTTAGTTTAAGTCATGTAATTATTTTCATCTATTTCCTTAGTCCTTGTAAATAGAATGTCGACTCCGAACTTTGGAGGGGTTGTAATAGAAACTCATTTCTGAATAAGGTTTAGTTCCTTTTTCTATCTTACAAAAGACTCTTATTGTTCAGTTTTCTTTGTGATTGTGATTTTAATCCAAGCAGTTGTGAGTAACATAGACTTCTCAGTCCATCTTCATATAACTCGGAAACTCTTCGAGAGTCGTTGAACTTCCATTCTGTGCTTCGAGCACTTAGATTACTTTCTAGCCCGTATGTCAGGGATTTGACAAATTCAAGTCATCTGTGTCATAGTTCATATTCAGGGAACTTGGAGATCTGATTCGCTTATATTCGAGTCTGCACTCTAGGGAGTTAGAGTACTCCAGTCCGCACTCTGGAGACTTGGAGGTTTAAGTCATTTATACTCTAGTCCGCGCTCTAGGGACTTAGAGTAATCCAGTCCGCACTCTGGGGACTCGGAGGTTTAAGTCGTTTAAACTCTAGTCTGCACTCTGGGGACTTAGAGTACTCCAGCCCGCGCTCTGGGGACTTGGAGGTTTAAGTCGTTTATACTCTAGTCCGCGCTCTGGGGACTTAGAGTACTCCAGTCCGTACTCTGGGAACTTGGAGGTTTAAGTCATTTATACTCTAGTCCGCGCTCTGGGGACTTAGAGTACTCCAGTCCGCACTCTGGGGACTTGGAGGTTAAGTCATTTATACTCTAGTCCGCGCTCTGGGGACTTAGAGTACTCCAGTCCGCACTCTGGGGACTTGGAGGTTTAAGTCGTTTAAACTCTAGTCCGCGCTCTGGGGACTTAGAGTACTCCAGTCCGCACTCTGGGGACTTGGAGGTTTAAGTCGTTTAAACTCTAGTCCGCGCTCTGGGGACTTAGAGTACTCCAGTCCGCACTTTGGGGACTTGGAGGTTTAAGTCATTTATACTCCAGTCCGCGCTCTGGGGACTTAGAGGTTTAAGTCATTTATACTCTAGTCCGCGCTCTGGGGACTTAGAGTACTCCAGTCCGCACTCTAGGGACTTGGAGGTTTAAGTCGTTTAAACTCTAGTCCGCGCTCTGGGGACTTAGAGTACTCCAGTCCGCGCTCTGGGGACTTAGAGTACTCCAGTCCGCGCTCTGGGGACTTGGAGGTTTAAGTCATTTATACTCTAGTCCGCGCTCTAGGGACTTAGAGTACTCCAGTCCGCACTCTAGGGACTCGGAGGTTTAAGTCGTTTAAACTCTAGTCCGCGCTCTGGGGACTTAGAGTACTCCAGTCCGCGCTCTGGGGACTTGGAGGTTTAAGTCATTTATACTCTAGTCCGCGCTCTGGGGACTTAGAGTACTCCAGTCCGCACTCTGGGGACTCGGAGGTTTAAGTCTTTTAAACTCTAGTCCGCGCTCTGGGGACTTAGAGTACTCCAGCCCGCGCTCTAGGGACTTGGAGGTTTAAGTCATTTATACTCTAGTCCGCGCTCTGGGGACTTAGAGTACTCCAGTCCGCACTCTGGGGACTCGGAGGTTTAAGTCGTTTAAACTCTAGTCCGCGCTCTGGGGACTTAGAGTACTCCAGCCCGCGCTTTGGGGACTTGGAGGTTTAAGTCATTTATACTCTAGTCCGCGCTCTGGGGACTTAGAGTACTCCAGTCCGCACTCTGGGGACTCGGAGGTTTAAGTCGTTTAAACTCTAGTCCGCGCTCTGGGGACTTAGAGTACTCCAGCCCGCGCTTTGGGGACTTGGAGGTTTAAGTCATTTATACTCTAGTCCGCGCTCTGGGGACTTAGAGTACTCCAGTCTGCACTCTGGGGACTCGGAGGTTTAAGTCGTTTAAACTCTAGTCCGCGCTCTGGGGACTTAGAGTACTCCAACCCGCACTCTAGGGACTTGGAGGTTTAAGTCATTTATACTCTAGTCTGCGCTCTGGGGACTTAGAGTACTCCAGTCCGCACTTTGGGGACTCGGAGGTTTAAGTCGTTTAAACTCTAGTCCGCGCTCTGGGGCTTCAGAGGTTTAAGTCGTTTAAACTCTAGTCCGCGCTCTGGGGACTTAAAGTACTCCAGTCCGCACTCTGAGGACTTGGAGGTTTAAGTCATTTATACTCTAGTCCGCACTCTAAGGACTTAGAGGTTTAAGTTGAGAGCAGTCGTATTTCCATTCTTTAATTTGTATTCATCTACTGTATCGAGGCTAATGTCGTCGAATGAACAATCGAACCACGTTTGCTCACGGAATGGGATTCTGCCCCCCAGGATGAGGGACGGAATTTGAAAAATGGACGATCGATTCTCGTCCCCTTGGTGATTATAGCTCTTCCAACAAGCCAAGGAAAGAGGTATATGACAGATGGTTGGATCACATCCATGTTGGGTTAGATAGCCAAATCTCTTACAATTTTCTCTGTATCTCCTTCTAGAAAATAAAGATAATAGATTGTTGAGTAGAAAAAGTAAGTTGCCTCTGTTCCAAGGTGCAGTCGTGTCCATATATTGAAAGCGATGGTTAGCGAGTAGGCAGTCTACCATAGCTACTTCAAGTCGGGCTTTCGAACAACCTTTCATGTTCAGGGTAGGATTTGATGTGTAGATGATCAAATCACGTCCACTTTAGGCGGATCCCCGGCGTCATTGAGCTTCATGAGGGGTATCTGTATTTTGTTGAACTTTGTTCTAAGACTCGATTGGAGTGGATGATCGGGCCATATTCATTCCGAGCCTTGTTTAGGTCTCCAAGTCAAATATGGAGGTTGATGGATGGATGGTCGGTTATGTTGGCTTTGTATTGGGCTCTGACCGTGATGAGCTTTTCAATCTCCAGTCCTTGGCTCCAAATCAAAGGCACATGGTTGATAATGAGCGAACGAATCATGCTCGTCTTGATGAAACTCCACAAATCCGATTAAGGTCTTCGTGGATTGGTTGGAAGCCAACTTTGAGTACTTGGTCACCCTTGTTAGTATTTGGAATAAATTGCTTAGAGCCAAACATTGGTTTGCTTGGAGTCACTAAATTTGAAGTGCTGGGTCAGCGAAGAATGGTGCTTGGAGTCATCTTGGCGTTTGCTAGAGTCGCATCATCTATGTTCTCCAACCTTTGGGAGTACCGTTTGAATAGCGGTTGCTTGTCAGTTCCCTTGATGTCGTTCATAAGCTGCCGCTAGATCCTCTAAGCCCTGGTCGATCATGGGATGTCAGGGAAGTGGATAGAATGTTCCTTTATTAAGTTGAGTTTTGAATTCACTATCCCTTGATGTCTCCCCCCGAAAAAAAAATTTAGCCTCATTTTCAAAAATTTGGGTCGTACTCGAAAAAGATTTTTTTTGTAAATAGGGGTCGTATAAGAGACCGGTGTAACTTAAGTTTTGATCGGCATTGAGGGCCGTTTGGCATGACAAAGTTGCTCGGCATACAAGATTGTTCGGCATCCACACTGTTCGGCATCCACACTGTTCGGCATTCCACTGTTCGGCATTCACACTGTTCGGCATCCCACACTGTTCGGCATTCCACACGTGTTCGGCATCCACACTGTTCGGCATCCCACACTGTTCGGCATCCCACATGTGTTCGGCATTCACACTATTTGGCATTCACACTGTTCGGCATTCCACACCATTCGGCATCCACACTGTTCGGCATCCACACTATTCGGCATCCACACTGTTCGGCCTAGAGGTATGGATCGGCATTCGGATGTCGCTCAGCCTGGAGGTATGGATCGGCCTGGATACCGCTCGACATAGGCATTTTCTGGAGCGGTCGGCATACGCCTTTTCTGGAGCGGTCGGCATACGCCTTTTCTGGGGCGATCGGCTGAATTGCCTTTAGAGGAGGGTCGGCCTTCATTCAACTTGAGTGCAAACTTCAACGTCCAATCCCCAGATCTTGCGTACATCAGTGAATCCATCTACGGCTATCAGCTTCCTTTAGATTTCTTTCAAATCTGAGTAGAATAGGAAGTTTTCTAGTAAACAACTAGATCTATCTCGCGAATATGGAAATCCACTAGTAGACGATGAGATCCAATCAAGTTGAGAATTCAATTCTCAGTGAAAGCACCAAAGTGTTAGCACCAAAATTGGTCACTAACCTCGTTGAGAAAGATTGTGTAGAGAGATAAATGATGAAAGTAAATTTAAACAAAGAACAATGTGCTAACACCAGATTTATAGTGGTTCGGCGTAACTGCCTACGTCCACTTTGAGTTTTGATCTTTATTTCTTTCACAAGTAGTTGAATACAAATACAATCCATATATTAATGACTTGAATTCAAGTTTGAATTAAAAAGAGGAGAGTATAAAAAATGGCAGAGTCTCCCCAGTGTTCTCCAAAAAAAGGTCCCTTTCATTGTGCTACCGCCCTCCTATTTATAGACGAGATGGGTTGGACTTCCCTCATGGGCTTAGGAACAAGGTGCCTCCGCCCATAGTAGGTGAATCTGCGCACCAGGCCAGGCAGGCCGAATGCTCTTGCTTTGTTGTGGGCCTGACAACTTGCTACCACCTCCAGTCTCTTCTTGGTCAGAATCTTGTCTAGTGCTAATGATAATTTCTTCAACTGACGTTTTGTAACTGGGCCAAGATGCCGGTTAACACCGCCAATACATTAGAAAGATTATTCGGAGTGGAGTTATGGGACACTCCAGAATCACAAGAAGATGAATAGTGAGGGACAAGAATGGATTTTGGAACTGCAGGGAACGTTCCAAAATTCAAAGGAAATCAAATAAAAATGAAGTGATTCAAGCTCGAATGAAAGTGATTCTGTAACTAAATTTACCATACATTCTAAGTTTTGCCTCAAAGCCAAAGCTCTGATACCAACTATAACGACCCGATATTTTCAACCATTCGCATCTGCACATGTCGGACTTGAATTGCTCAAAATACCGCGTTGTAAATAAAATTTGGCAAATCTCAGAATTTATAGTAAATAAATAATCACAGATCACAGACACAGAGTAAGAAGTGCAGCGGAAGTAAAAGAAATAGTAGTTCATGAAGCTACTATGTAAATATATGAGAGTTAAATAAGATACAACAGAAGAAATAAAGTACAACAGAAGTCTCAATATGATAACCAAGTACAAGCTGAATAGAACAACAGAACTGAGATAGATAAAACTAGATAAGCATATAATCTCCAGCGATTCCAATTTCTAGAAAGTGGAATCCAAATCTGTGAATACTCAGGCTGACCCGAGCGTAAATAAAAATACAAAAACTCGAGTCAGGACATACATACTTATACAATGTAAACCAACTCAAGTGAACTGTTGATGCAGCAGCGGATAACAAAAATGATGAATCGGTGATAGTAGCAATCGGTGAATTGAAGAATACCAAAGGCCCAGATCCGTTGATCCAAAGATGCCGGATTCTAGCTATCTCAAACACGTTGATCGCGCACGATACCGTGTTTAAAGATCTACGATTCTTCGTGCGTTGATCTAGCGCACTAGATTCCGTGAATCGGCTTCAGCAGTCGTTGAATCGAGCGCACTCGATTACCGAAAGTGGAGATAGGAGATCACACTCAACTACCAATTGGAGAAGTGGCACAAAGCACACAAACAAGTTTTATTCAAAATCAACTAACTATTACAAATGACACCACCATCCCTATTTATAGGGTTACAAACATACACGGCTCATTACTTGACAACACTTAGGTCGTGAACGACCTAACATAGACAAACGACCTACGACCTAAAACAATGCGACTTAAAAACAAACAAGTTTACAACACACGCTTACATCACAAAACATCTGACCTAAAACAGGCCTGCGACCTACGACCTAACATAGGTCGTTAACGACCTAAAACATTACAATGCAACAAAGTACAACATCACACAAGGTCGAGCGACCTAAAAATACACGGCAGCGATCCATCTTGAGCGACCTAAAGAATAGCGGCAATAAAATCAATCCAGCTTCAGGACCCTTCACGCGACCTATCTTCCAGCGACCTAACATCCAGCGACCTATCTTCCCAGCGACTTATCTTCACGCGACCTAACTTAGGTCGTATCTCTTCTCCGCGACCTAACATAGGTCGTAATTCATTCTCGCGACTTAGCTTAGGTCGTAACTCGTCAAAGTCGAATCTTGGAAGGTCAGAGCGACCTAGGAAAATGAGTAACTCGTTAGGTCGTTTGAGCCTGTTATCTTCCTCGTTAGGTCGTTTGAACTTGTTCTCTTCCTCATTAGGTCGCATGCGACTTAACAACACGTTAGGTCGCTCGCGACCTAAGACTTGGGCTGCATCATCCTCCCCTGGTTGAGAAAAATTCGTCCTCGAATTTGCGCCCTCCTCTTCCACAACAAGTTCATCCCCATGATACGGAATCAAGTATTTGACGTTAAAAACGTCTGCAGTGTGAATATCATCCGGCAATTTCAACTGATACGCATTATCATTGATCCTTTTCAAAATTTCCACTGGACCAATTTTTCGAGCTTTCAACTTGTTGTAAGTTCCAACAGGAAAACGATCCTTTGTTAGTACAACATATACTAAATCTCCTTCATTAAGTTCAACACTTCTTCATTTCAGATCCGCAGATCGCTTATACTTTTCATTCGCATTCTTCAATCGTTCCTAAACGGTTCTATGGCATTCTGTCAACCCATCAACAAAATCAACAGCCCGCTTAACTGTCGCCTTCGGTTGTGGCACTATCGTCAAATCCAGCGGCCCCTTTGGCAAACTCGAATATACAATCTGAAACGGACTGAAACCAGTACTTCGATTAACAGCATGATTATGTGCAAATTCCGCCTGACACAACTTCATATCCCAACTCTTCAAGTTATCCTGCACAAGACATCGCAACAAGTTTCCCAATGATCTGTTCACCACTTCCGTTTGCCCATCTGTTTGCGGATGATAGGCGCTACTAAAATTCAATTTCGTTCCGACCATCTTCCACAAACTCAACCAAAAATGGCTTAGAAATCTAGTGTCCCGATCAGAAAAAATATATTCAGGTAGCCCATGCAATCGATACACCTCTTTAAAGAATAACTCAGCAACACGGACGGCATCAGCTGTCTTCTTACAAGCGATAAAATGTGCCATCTTGGAAAATCTATCAACCACCACGTAAATGGAATCATTTCCACGCTGAGTTCTTGGTAACCCCAAAACAAAGTCCATGCTGATATCAACCCATGGTCTAATAGGCACGGGTAATGGCATATACAATCCCGCATTCGTCGCTGTCCCTTTGGAAACTTGGCATATATGACATCTTTCCACAAATCTTCCAACCTCTTTCTTCATAGATGGCCAAAAATAAGATTGCGAAATCAACTGCAATGTACGATCTCTTCCCACATGTCCTTCCTCATGCAACTCCTTCACAATCTTCATTTGTAAGCTGCCTTCTGGTATACATAATCGATTTCCTTTGAAAAGAAAACCATCCACCAATACAAACTCATCCGTCTTTCCCTCCTTGACTTCATTTACAAACTTCGCAAAGTAAGGATCATCAACAAATAATTCTGGCAACACATCAAACCCCATTACTTCAACCTTCATTGTATTTAACAAATGATTCCTTCGACTCAATGCATCTGCCACTCGGTTTGTAATTCCCGACTTATGCTTCACCACAAATGTAAACTGTTGCAGGTATGCGATCCACGAAGCATGTCTGGCTGCAATTTTGTCCTGTCCCTGCAAATGTTTCAGTGCTTCATGATCAGTATATAGAACAAATTCTTTATGGAACAAATAGTGTCTCCAATGTTTTATAGCTTGAACAATAGCATAGAATTACACATCATAAGTATTATATCTCATCTTGGCTCCCGATAGCTTCTCACTGAAATATGCAATAGGACGTCCCTTCTGACTTAACACCCCTCCAATCCCAACTTTAGATGCATCAGTATGTAATTCAAACAACAACTGAAAATCTGGTAATACTAGAATTGGTGCTGTCGTCAATAGTTTCTTGATTCTCTCAAAAGCAACCCCTGCTTCCTCTGACCATAAAAATTGCTTCCCCTTCATACAATCAGTAACTGGTGCCATCATGCTACTGAAGTGTGGAATAAATCTTCGGTAGAATGATGCTAAACCATGAAAACTTCTAACTTCTGTTATCGTCCTGGGTTGTGGCCAATTTCTGATTGCTTCAACTTTATTCTGATCCACCTGTATCCCTCCTTCAGATATAATATATCCCAAAAATAAAACACTATGCGTCATGAACACACATTTCTTTGTTGCAGCATAAAATTGTTCCTGTCGCAATATCATCAACACTTCTCTCAGATGATGCAAGTGTTCTTCTGGACTTCCACTGTATATCAGTATATCATCAAAATACACCACTACGAATTTCCCAATAAAAGGTCTAAAAATCTGATTCATCACCTGCATAAATGTACTTGGTGCATTCGAAAGACCAAACGGCATAACCAGCCATTCATATAATCCATCTCTCGTCTTGAATGTTGTCTTCCATTCGTCCTCTGGTCTGATTCGAATTTGATGATAACCACTCTTCAAATCAATCTTCGAAAAGATAGTAGCCCCGCTCAACTGATCCAACAAATCATCAAGCCTCGGCATCGGAAATCTGTATCTGACAGTTATTTTATTGAGTGCTCTGCTATCCGTACACATCCTCCACGTTCCATCCTTCTTTGGTACTAACAAAGCTGGCACCGCACAAGGACTTAAACTTTCCTGTACACGCCCCTGTTCTAGCAACTCTTCCACTTGCCTTCTCAACTCCTCGTGTTCCTTTGGACTCATTCTGTAATGTGGTCTATGAGGTAACACAGCTCCTGGAACAAGATCAATTTGATGTTGAATGTCTCTCAACGGTGGTAACTCCGTTGGTAGCTCCTCAGGAAATACATCGTCAAATTCTTCCAGCACTGGTTTTACTTCTTCAGGAATTTCAACCACTTCATTACTCTCACATCCAATCAATAAAAATACTTCAGGCTCCTCTTCTACCTCCTTAACAAACTCCTTCAAAGATAGCAACGTTTTAAGTTCTTCAATCTCCTCCAACTTGCTTTCTTCTTGTTGTCGCTTCTTAGGAATTAAGGTGATTTTAGTTCCTTCAAACATGAAACTATAACTGTAGTACGACCATCATGTTGCACCGCTCTATCATACTGCCATGGTCTCCCCAACAACAGATGGCATACGTCCATATCCACAACATCACACCAAATTTCATCTTTGTATTTCTTCCCAATCAAAAAATTAACACAAGCTCTTCGTCCAACCTTCACCTCCCCACCTTTCCTCAACCAAGCTAACTTATAAGGTTTCGGATGCTTCTCAGTCTTCAATGACAACTTCTTCACAGCTTCTGTAGAGATAATGTTATCGCAACTTCCCGCATCGATGACAAACTTGCAAACCCTTCCCAAGATAGTGCATGTTGACTGAAAGATGTTACTTCTCAACCAGCTAGTCTCCTCCTCTTGCTTTGGTGTTAAACAAGACCTCTTCATCATTAATGAATACCCTTCATCTCCCGACACTTCTTCTTCCCCCACATCATGTGGTGAATTAGAACATTCAGCTTCTACATCCTCTTCCTCAACCTCAGCAATCATCGCTCGCTTCTTTGGCTTTGGACATTCATTGCTTTTGTGACCAATCTCCTGACAATTGAAACATTTGATACCACTATTGATCCTGGTCTTAGCAACTTCGTTAACAACCGGTTTTGTAACAGCCTTCGAAACATTCGCATTGCTACTAGCCCCTTTCATTGGATTGTTGGAATTTGTTAACACACCACCTCCTCGTCTCCCTTGTTTCTCCCAAGCAAGTGCTTTCTGATGTGCTTCAGCGACAGATCTGGGATCAAACATATTCACCATACCTTGAATCTGCATTCTCAACCCTCCAACAAATCTAGCGGTCAATTGCTCTTCTGTCTCCATGATATCATTCCTCGCAATCAATTGATAAAATTCATCCGCATAATCAATCACTGACTTTGTTCCCTGTCTCAGATTTTGCAATCGTTGATACATAAGAGATTGATAATTGTAAGGTAAAAAAGTAGCTTTCATCAACTTCTTCATCTTCTCCCATGACTCAATCTTTGACTTTCCCATTCTCTCCCATGTAAGTTTAGTTTGCTGCCACCATGCCATAGCTCTTCCTTTCAATCGTGTAGCAACCAACTTAACTCTCCTATGCTCTGGAACTTCCTTAAAGTCAAAAATCTCTTCAACATTAGACAACCAATCAAGGAATTCTTCAGCTTGCATACTACCCTTGAATTCTGGAATTTCAGTTTTCATCCCCGACTCCCATCTACGATCATCTTCTACATTTCGATATGTATTTCGTACTTGGTCTCGATCTCGATATTGAATATTACTTCTATCACTCTCTTCATCATAATCACGTGTACTTCGGTATCGATCTCGACCATCAACATCTCTACGATCACGCATGTCCCTTCTACTATGTCTTTCATCATCACGATATGGCTCATACTCAAACTCACGTGGAGTTCTTCTTTCTTCATCTCTATACTCATGGTGATCTCTTCTTATCGAAACTGATGATTCTCTTCTTCCTCGATCAGAATGTGGCGACACCCTCCTCGCTTCCGTAACCGATGGCGAAACTCTGTTTCCTCTATGGTTCGAGATTGGCAACCTTCTCCTTTGACCTTGATTCATGTCCATCATCAATTTCTCTAATCTCCCAATACCTTCATCCAACTTCTCATTGAATTTGTTACTAATGTGTTGTTCCATTTGTTCGGCATCTTCCCTTTTGTACAAATCTTCAACATTTTGATGACGATTAGCTCTTCTCGGCGGCATTGTCAAATGAAACAATCTTCAACTCTCAGTTTGAACAAATCTGACTTGAACACTTTAACTCTCGGCCTTGATCTTCAAATATGATGCTCGGCTTCAACTTGCTCTTGGCTCTAACACTTCTCTTAGCTCGGCTTTGCTTGATGTAGCTCGGCTTCACTAACAAAAAAGAAAATTTTCTCTAGAGCCTATTCGTTTTGAGACAAACTCTTTGATAAGAATTGGCTCCAACACTCGGCTTAGCTATGATTGGCTAAGTCTAGCTTTGATACCAAATGATGCAGCAGTGGATAACAAAAATGATGAATCGGTGAAAGTAGCAATCGGTGAATTGAAGAATACCAAAGGCCCAAATCTGTTGATCCAAAGATGCCGGATTCTAGCTATCTCAAACACGTTGATCGCGCACGATACCGTGTTTAAAGATCTACGATTCTTCGTACGTTGATCTAGCGCACTAGATTCCGTGAATCGGCTTCAGCAGTCGTTGAATCGAGCGCACTCGATTACCGAAAGTGGAGATAGGAGATCACACTCAACTACCAATTGGAGAAGTGGCACAAAGCACACAAACAAGTTTTATTCAAAATCAACTAACTATTACAAATGACACCACCATCCCTATTTATAGGGTTACAAACATACATGGCTCATTACTTGACAACACTTAGGTTGTGAACAACCTAACATAGACAAACGACCTACGACCTAAAACAATGCGACTTAAAAACAAACAAGTTTACAACACACGCTTACATCACAAAACATCCGACCTAAAACAGGCCTGCGAACTACGACCTAACATAGGTCGTTAACGACCTAAAACATTACAACACAATAAAGTACAACATCACACAAGGTCGAGCGACCTAAAAATACACGGAAGCGATCCATCTTGAGCGACCTAAAGAATAGCGGCAACAAAATCAATCCAGCTTCAGGACCCTTCACGCGACCTATCTTCCAGCGACCTAACATCCAGCGACCTATCTTCCCAGCGACTTATCTTCATGCGACCTAACTTAGGTCGTATCTCTTCTCCGCGACCTAACATAGGTCGTAATTCATTCTCGCGACTTAGCTTAGGTCGTAACTCGTCAAAGTCGAATCTTGGAAGGTCAGAGCGACCTAGGAAAATGAGTAACTCGTTAGGTCGTTTGTGCCTGTTATCTTCCTCGTTAGGTCATTTGAACTTGTTCTCTTCCTCGTTAGGTCGCACGCGACATAACAGCATGTTAGGTCGATCGCGACCTAAGACTTGGGCTGCATCAACTGTAGTAAAAGTACAAGTAACTTAAAGAATGCTTGGGATCGCTCGTTCTTTAAGGATCCGTTATACTATCTACTATGTAGTAATATTCAATATTATAATAATGTCTAATATAAAATAAACATACTTTTAAATAGCATTAAGGCTTTACATTTTCCACCATAACACGTAATAGTCCCAGTAGTCTATCTAGTATTAGCATACTCCCAAAATGGGGGCTACCCTCGATACTCCACAGGCTACGGGAGAAATCAAAAATCGTAGTAAAGCTCGATATGGTAGGTGACACGGCACACAAGGCAATGCCATGGTACATATACCAATTACGCATCCGGACTGGTGGTGACGCATAACAGCCACTACCGCCCACCTCGAACAACACTCCCAAATCAAGGGTGCGCACCAAATCAATCACAAGTAATAGAATGGTATCGAAGAAGTGTGTCCGATCAGAGGTGCTACCTCCTTGGCCCTTCGATCGCTCATGTTTTAGCAACCTTATGCCAACTCACGAGAGTTGGGTCTACGTATATACCTTAGGATCGTCACCACCATCCTACTTCATTCTGGAAACTCCACCGCGTACACAGTTGTCAAAGTGGTTTTCGGTATCGACAAAGAGTATGTCCATATCCGATCCCGGTCTCTTTAACAACCAATCATTATTATAACCCATGGTTATAATTTAAAAACAGTTTATACTTCAAATAGAATATCATTTCAAATCCAAATCTTTGTCAAAATAAAGATTAAATCAATTCCAAACCATTTCAATATATTTAAAATATCATATCATTTCAAAACTTCATTTCAAATCATTTCAATATATCAAAATATCATATCTTTCCAAAACTTCATTTCAAATCATTTTAATATATCAAAATATCAAATCTTTCCAAAACTTCATTTCAAATCATTTTAATATATCAAAATATCATATCTTTCCAAAACTCCATTTCAAATCATTTTAATATATCAAAATATCATATCCTTTCAAACTTCATTTCAAATCATTTTAATATACCAAAATATCATTTGAGTTCAAATCTAAATATTCAACTTTAAATACTTTTTAAATTTAAAGATATCATTCATTTATTATCATTTCAAGTCACCTTTTAAATAGTTTATATTTCAATCAAAATAATTCATTTAAACCATTTAAAAGAGAAATTATTATACTTTCAAATCAAGTATTAAAATTTCCAAAGTTTTAATTCAATTCAATCATTTATTTCAATTAAATTTCCATAGACCATTTCAAATCTTATAAATTTCAAACATAGATTTAATCCACAAAATAACTATTCAAATTATAAAATAAATTCCAAAGCTTTATTATCCTATATTTCACAAGTCTAATATCTTTTAAATAGATTCAAATTACAAGTAAACCAAATATTTTTCA
Organism: Allium fistulosum; assembly: GCA_030737815.1. Lineage (NCBI taxonomy): Eukaryota > Viridiplantae > Streptophyta > Magnoliopsida > Asparagales > Amaryllidaceae > Allium > Allium fistulosum. The sequence goes on along the minus strand of CM060903.1, from coordinate 132,612,933 downwards.
TACTAATATAACTTCAATTATTTATTCCAAGATTTAATATCATTTATTTAATTTAAATTTAAATACCATTTAATCACATTTCAAAATAGTTGTATTTCCCAAATCAACTATTCCATTTTAAATCATTTAAAGTCAATTCATTATATTTAATAATTAAATATTTAATTTCCAAAATTTAATCTTTTTCAAAGATCATTTATTCATTTGAATTTATTAAAGAAAGAAAATTCAACTTTCGCAGCACTTTGAAAATGCTACGAAATGTTATGTTTTAAAATAGTTCATTAACAAAAGACAGCATTTAAATGCTGTAATATCTTAATTTAGTTTCAATTAAAATTTTAGTTAAATTTAACAACTATAGCACTAACAAAGTGCTATAATAACCCTTAGTTCAAATTTGCTATTTGGTTCATTCAGAATAACTACAGCATTTTCCAATGCTGTAATATCTTTACATTACATTTCAAAAATGTTGTCAAATCAAATTCAGAGTTTTATTTACAATTTCACACATAATTAACTTTTAATATAAATCATTTTAACTTATAAAATCATATATTTTCACATTTAAAACAATCATTTAAATACCTTTATTTCTATGATTTTATAAAGTCAAATTTCCATACAAAAATCAAATTAAATAACAATTAAATTTCATTTCTTTAATTAAATTCTTAACTTAACAACTAAGTTTAAATTTCCAAAATATAACTTATTTCCATTTATTTTACTTAATTAAAATTTCACTTTTAACGAAATCCATAATTTCCCAATTTAAGTTATATTTCAAAAAATTCAACTTAAACATTCATTTATTCCATATTTTAATTTATAAAAAATCATTAACATTTTTAAAAATTATTATTACTTAATAAAAATCATTAAATTCATCTTTTAAATAAAAATTTTCATATTTTCTTACTTTACATAAATTCCATTTATAAACAAAATCATAAATTCCAAAATTTACTTATATTTCAAATACTACTTCGCCATTTACTTAATTCACTTATTTAATTTGTAGAAAATCACAAATATTTTATAGAAATCATTTTAATAAAATTTAAATAAAAATATCCTAATATTTACATTTTAAAAATATTTTAAAAATTTTAGAAAATATATAAACCACGGGTCTGTATAAAATTTTCTAGCCTAGGTCAAGTGATACGGATATGTATCATTTCAATCCGCAGTTTACAAAGAAAAACCGGGTTCTATCATTTCAAACCCGCAATCCCAAGTTAAATAAAATAAATAAAAAGTCGCTCAGGCTTATCATTTCATCCCATAACGATCTTTCCCTATTCTAAAGTCCGTTCGGGTATGTATCATTTCAACCCATAGTGAACCTAATCTACAGGGAACTTGCAGTGTGATAAACTGATAAAACGAACAAAATAACATCATATTACAGTAATAGATGATATAACATATGTAATAACTGGGGTAAACATTATATGATCATAATATAACAGTTATAACAGGATGATATAATTTTACAGATTCAAATGGTGTCAGTTTACTAGTTATATAAGTACACATCGTCTGGTGAGAATTACTCACTTGTTTAAGCTGGAGATGACGACCAAACACACAACACAGAATCTTCGAAGGCACGACAACATGAATATGATTTGAGTGAGAGAGCCAAAGATGAATCTCCTTGGATACATTTGAACAAAACAATAAACAACACATAAGTTTCAACACAAGATACCATTAAACAATGCTAGAATTGGATGCATAAAACAAAGCCAAAGTGTTTGCACTTGCTTTCTACCATCTATGCTTCAGCTATGATCTGAAATGGAACGGCTACAGCATGGTTTTAGATCAGGTTTGGGTTCCTAAAGGTCGGCCATAGCATGGGAAAATGATGGAGCAAAGGTTTGTGAGCATGAAACAACAACTACAAGGCAACACACACTGTTTTCAAGGCACTAAAGGTCACGGCCAAGGCACTCCAAGTCACGGACAGTCTTCAGGTGGTCAACTACAGGTATGGCAGAGGTGTATGGGTCAGGAAAAGGCTGGTGGTGGTGGTCTATGGGTCGGCCTAACCTAGAGAAATTGGTGCAACATTTGGTGATGTAGAAACTACCAATACAAGGCAAAAGCATGGGTTCAAGGCCACTACAAGGCTCGGGCAAGGCATGGAGGGGCATGGCCATGGCTCAGGGGGTCAAGTGGTGATGTGGCATGATGTGTCAGGTCTGGAACAGGAGGTGGTGGTGGTATATGGTCGGCCATGTGGTGGAGAGAGGTGATGGAAGGTGGATGGCTCGGCTTGTATGCATATAGGTGATGTTTGTGCAAACTTTGGTGGAGTTTCATCACATAGGGGCTCGACTATGGCATGGGACGGTGCTAGAGGTGCTGTTGGTCAAAGGGGATGGTGGTGGAGGTGGCCAAGGTGGAGGAGGAAGGAGGCCGATCCAATAGAGATGAAGAAGGCAAGTGCAAATCACAAAAGAAAACAAAGAAAACGTGAAAAGAAAAGAAGTTTTTACCAAAAATATTTCAAGCAATGGCCGTGTTTTTTTTGTTGAGAAATGATTTGAGAAGGTTGTTCACGTGAAAAATGAAGATGAGGCTGAAGGGAAAAGGAAGTATACGGCCAAAAACATTGAAGAGGAGGTTGAGAAAATGAAAGGTCGGAATGTAAAAGGACTTTGGAATTTAAAGAGTTTAAAACCTTTCAAATTTCTTTTTATTTCTCTTTAACTTATATATATATATTAAAAAGGCTGATAATAGAGAAAAATAATCTCATAAATAAAGTAAATAAGAAAAATAAATAAATGTTAAATTATATAATTTAAATGAAGAAAATAACAATATATATGAAACTAGGCAAAATAAATTGAAAACAATTCAAATAATCTTTGGAAAAATTATTTTATCACTTTAAAAATATTTAAAGACATAAAATAACATATTAACACATATTAAAACAAAATATGAAAATAAAAATATAATTTATATAATTTAAAATAGACAATATTGCTAAATAATCAGTTTACACACAATATTGAAAAATGTATAACTTTCACAATATAACTCTGTTTCCAACGAAACGAAAAGCAGTATTCATGTTATTAAATATATTTTCATAATAAAAGATAAAATTCAAGAATTTAAATATTTAAGTTTAAAATTTAAAAGTCAAAGTTTTGACCAGAAATCCACTTTTCAGGAAAATATTCAATTTATACAAATTTGAAATTATAATTCACATAATAATCAAGATTTATATTTAAAATGAAATATTTGAGATAAAACAAGTTTAAAAATAATTTCAAAATAAAATAAAGTCAAATTTTAAATATATGCAAAAATCTAGGGTTGTTACAATTTTTTTACGTAATTATTCAGAGAAAAACTGAAAATGTGACTGAAATACGTTTTTTGGATTTTTGACTTTTTATCGAACAGAAATTATTGCAACATTATTGCACACATATGCATACACATTTACACATATAATAGCATGTCAAATTAGTGAGAAAGGATAAGTAAAAGTAAGTGTAATTAAAGTGGTTAAAACATAAATAAAATAATAAAGTTTAGAAGACTTTTCTCCTTATTTTAGATTAATAAAGTACTAAATTATACATAAATCTATCTACATTTGTACATGTTATCATGATATAAATACATAGCCATGTGCTTGCATTGGAAAGTAGTAAAGGTGTATGGAAAAGGAAGGGTAGTTTTGTAATTTGGTTAAAGGGTAAGTGATGTAATTTGCCACCTTTTTAAATTCTATAAAAGGACCTCTTTACTTCATTATTTTTCACTTTTTCATTTTCAAACTTTTGCTCTCTTCTTCCCTCTCTTATCTCTTCTAAGAATTCCTTAGCAAATCTAATTCAAACATTCTCCAAATTCAAGTATTTTCTTTAATACATCATGGGAAAACAATTTAGCAAGCTAAATTAAGCTGACAACTTTGGAGCCAAAACCATACTTTGGCGTTGGGCCGTGTGCTTCTAACGAGAAAGGGAAGCTTTGGATGCATGTACAAGGAGGAAAAGTGGAAGCTTTGGCTTCGGGGTGATAGTAGGAGGAAGTTGTAGCTTTTGGTTTGGTTTAAGCTTTGTTAAAGTGAGATATCTCCCTTTGAGTTGGTTTTAAATGTTGTAACATGTTGTAATAATTTGGTTGTTGTTTGGTATGTTGTTTACATTGTGTGTAATATTTATGTTTGTTGGTTTTGATTTCATTCTCTCTTGAAGGAAGATGACATAAATAACCATTGTTTTATAGGGGACGAAAGCAAAGAATAATGGAAGTCGAAGTGTCTTCATAGCGAATAGGTTGCTATGGAAGCATTTCGAAGAATAGTAAATGTTGTAGAGGGATCCTAAAGGGTTCCTCGCCTTGTTGATTTTTATTTACATACATTCTTGGTTATGTAAATGCTTGTATATGTAGAAAATAAATGTTGCTTATTTATAGGCAACTTTCTTGTTGTTAGTTTTGCAACATTGTATTCCTTTGCTCTCTTTAAGTGGTTTGCCGCTTTGATTTCTAAGAAGATTTTCTTAAAATGATTTTTCTGAACTTGACTTTTGTTTTAAACCTTTTTGTAAAGGTATAAGTGGATTAAGATATCGAAAGAAAATGGAATTTAAAAGTTATTTGATTTACAAAACAAAGGTTTAAAAATTACGGTCCATATAGCGATAATCGTTATAGATGTACTTTGGAAATTTATGATTTTTGTAAAGTACAAAAAGATTATCTACTTTAGTTATTTTGAAAAGTCTTTTCATATGTGTTTATAAAAGTGGTACAAGTATTTAAAAAGGGTTTGAAGATTTAAAATATATTGTTAAGAATTTATTCGAGCAAGAGATGTAAAATTTATAAAGGAAACTCCTTTGTTTTCAAAGATCAAGTTTTGTTTAAAAACACCATCTTTAAAGGGGCGTTTTAAATACAAGTTTCAAACTACATTTTAAAGAGTTTTTGGAAATATTTCTAAAGAGGAATAAATCATGGATTTCAACACCATTGTTCCAATAAATGTTTTTCTAGAAAAGGAAAGAGATTATGGACAATTACATTCTTATTATAGTAAATGGTTTCGGGAAATTTGAAAGGAAGTTTGATTTATAACACATTGTTATTATTAACTAAGTTGTTTAGTTTATATAAAGAAAGGATCTTTTCTTTTGAAATCAAGCTTTAATTTAAATAAAGGATTTTGGAAAATATTTCCAATAACTAGTTTGAGATTAAAGACTAGAAATAAGTTATGGAGTTGGTTTTCAGATTGTTTTAAAAAAGACTTTGTTTTATGTAAAGGATTTATTTGTCATTGTCATTAAGTAACATAAAAAAATATGATAAAAATAATGCTAAAATGTTGACACGTTTATGAAAAGTAAGTCATCTTATATTTAGCACTAAAACTCGATGAGTAGACTTTCCTCTATCTATGAGATCTAAAATCGGAGTGTTTAAACTAAGGCAAGGTTAGGTGCAACCAGTGCCATGACTTATCTAGCTTCATTTATGGGCGAGGGATAGAGAAGCCGAAATGTCGAAAGTGTGATAAGTATAAGAGGATTAATTTCTATAAATAGGACATGATTAATTAAGTATATGGATGGCATTTCATCTTATACTCGACACTAAATCTTAAGATATGGAGCCCATTTCTATCTGTGAGAGTTTAAGAATATATGTCGAGGCAATGGTAGTTCTCTAACTTGTTAGAGTTCATTGTTTATCGAGGGATAGTACGGGGTTGAAATCGAAAAGTGGTGATAAGTATATGATGTCTGATTTTCATATGCATATTATATACTTACACCAGATGATTGTTTGTCCACTATCGGTAACTTGACCTATTTTGACTTAGGAAGTATGAAAGCTTCATGTATTTTATGGTTTGAGATTCCCTTGGGAGAACTCATTCTGATGAAACATCTCTCGCTTTAAGGGCGTATATTCGAGATCTCTTCGGGACTCTTATGTCATCCACTTACCTCTAAAAGAATCGGCATTGAGTCAACTGGAAACTATCGTTATTTGATTCAGAGAGGCCGAGATGGATCTACATGAGTTATCAAAAATCACTTGGAACGGGCATAAGCATTCAAATTAGGAACATCTTGAAGATGATGGAATTGAAAACAGTTCTTTAAAGTGCAATGGCTACTTTCTACTAATCCCGAGGGTTATTTCAAGAAGGATGTAGTAGAAGTAGTGACTTTGGTTTATTCATATCTTGAACAACTTGTGTGGATGAATGTTGGCATTACATTGTTTCCTAAAGGGTAGTGTTAACATTCCAAGTGGGATTTGCTAAAAATATAAAATGTAGCCTCGAGCCTCACTAGTGGTAATGGCTAAAATAGGGGATATGCTTGAAGTATATGTAGTTCGCTTCCATTAGGCTACGGTCATCACCCGATCTAGATCTATATTTTTAGATTATGTATGCTAGGGGACCAGTACGGTTGTTGGTCGCAATCAGGGTGCATATTCGGTACTATCTAGCAAGGGGTAGCGAGTCTTGATTTGTAGGGAGTTAGCTAAGGCTCTCGGTGCATTTTTCTAGAGGTGTATTGTAATAGTATTGTAACATGTGGTATCCCAATAGCCTTATCATTGGATGGATTTCATTTTTCAATACATGCCTTTACGGACTTAGTTGTATACTAAATATGTTGTTGAATGTAATAAATGTAACCATTTTGGCTATGATTCTTTATCTATTTTAAATCCTAAACATTATTATAATATCACTGGATTTTCTAATAAAATGGTTTGGTTATCGTAAGGTAAAAACCCAACTGTGTTTATATAAGGCGTGGTCTTACAAGATACCTTTATTTTTGAAAGGTTTCACAATATTAAAAGTCCATATGATTTGAGTTTCTCATGTTGGTTTACCAGACTGATCCGGGTGTTATTTTCTGATAATACTTAGGTCAGACTTGAATACTTTTTCCCTTATTTAGTGATGAACGCTTGAAGCTTTAGGAGACAAGCTGGATACCTCCAAGACCTGACATATTTTATTTTTCGTTGTATTTCTAGTTTTCTATTTATCAGCATTTGAGAGGATAGACTGTTATAACTGTCCAAGCTGATGATAGGTTAGTTTACTCTAATTATTGTATGTATATTAAAGTTATCTTTTGTAAAGTTCATTTGGACATTATATATTACTCTTCATGATATGCGATTCTATTCTTATTTTTCTTTTCTTTCACTTCCAACAATCTATCTTTCTGGCACTTGGATGTTCGGCAGGTGAATATCGTTGATGTATTAGTATCAACTTTTAAGTGTCTAAAAGGCTGGTCATCACACTTAGTATCAGAGCTGAAGGTTATGCAAGAACCCTAGCTTTGGTGGGGTAAACTCATTAAAGATAAGGTTAGTAACACCCTAGAATGAGTTGAGTGTATTATATATGAGAGAGCTATGACGCCCTACCCCAAGACCCACACTAACAAAGGTATTGCAGAGTAATATCGTCTGCTAGTGCAGAGAATAGGGCTGGTTAGAAGCGACCATCCGTGAATTTTACTTTAAGTGGGCATTGATACGTCAATTAATATTTTATACATTTCTTTACTCAAGTGGAATCGATGTATACAATTCACGCTTAAAACAAAACTACGGTGGCTATAATAAAATCTAGAATGACATGTGATAAATACAAATCACAGATCAGACACAGCAGAATACAAATAAATACAAGTCTGAACAGACACAAATAGATACATGATGTAGACTACATAATACAATAGTACTACATCCCAAATATACGAATATGTACATAAAAGGAGTCTAGCTCAACATAAGATGTATTATAACTGAAAGTCTTGTGGATCGTATATTATCTAACTTGTGTATAATATGCAAGTGTATAAGTTAATGCAATAGTAGGCAATAAATAGTGAAGTATAAAAGCGTGCAAAGTAGAGTTTTTATACTGGTTTGGACCTCCCGTCCTACGTCTAGCCCCGAAGCTCCCCTCCGGTATTTCCTTTAAACAAATTACCCTCACTTCGCCCGAAGAAATAGGCTAATACAAAAGTATCTCTGACGAACTTATGTTCCAAATAACATGGTTTTTGACTTATAATACAAATCTTCCTATGATCTCCTTTTGAGTATATGAATATGAATGCTTTGAGTTGTAGGAAGTTATTTAACTAAAATTCTATTTTGGTTATAATAGATTGAGAGTATGTAAACAATGTATATAAAAGAGAGTGTTTAGAAATCAAGAGAGTAAAGAATAGATTAATTCAAGTTAGATGATTTCTACTTCTCAATCAAAGTGGAATTTATAGATTTAAAAAGGTGCAGAAGAAGAGTTGTTACTATTTGAGAAAGTCTATTCATTTTAATGGCTGCAACCTTTCATTGAAAGGTGATTTCCTTTTGTTTCAAAACAGAAGTGTCTATTCAGAATTGACAGTTTTAGCCCATGACAAACGTCTATGGTAAAACCCTCAGACATCTGTGACTTATTTAAATTTTAACCCAAGAATTGTCACATATGTCTGTGGTTTTATCTCAAACGTCCGTGAGGTGTAAAAATAGTTTTTCACCTTTATTTTGATATGTATAAAATCATGTGTAACAACTCGAATATTTAACCCGTAATAATTAATTCATTAATTAATTAAATAATAAAATAACTTTGTGAAATTATCAGAATTGAGCCACGGGAATTGCACCATTGTGTCTGTGTTAATTTTCTGGTCAAATTCCATATGTAGAACGTGGGAAACCGAGCTAATATGACCAAGTTATAAAATAAACAAATAAACGAAAGAAAAAGAAGAAGAAATAATAATAATAATAATATATACAGGTCGACCGGCCGGTTGACTTGGGCAAAGGGGCAGTCGACTGCCCGGTCGACCCGCCTTGCCTTTTGGCAAGCGAACGAACGTTCGTTCGAACGATTCAGTGTCGATTGAACACGTATTTTGCATCGTTTAAACTGATATGGTCCCTCCGTTTCTGCATCCGATAGCCCTTATTCAGCCTATGACGTGGTTGTATTCTATTCAATCTCCAAATCCAACGGTCCAAAATCCACTTCTACACCTATAAATAGACCCCTAACTTAACACTTTTTCTCATTCAAGATTTTCTCCGCTTGGTTTCACCTTTTCAGGAAGGACCCTAAAAGGAATAATTTTTCAAGGAGAGAATCTTTTTAATAAATATAGTTTAACAACCCCAAATGGATTCGTGAAGGCCTAAAGGGAAGAGCAAAGGACCAAAGGTGAGTGATTGTAATTATTTTAAGATTTCTTTAAGTAATTAAAAATAATAGGGTTTCCAATAGTTGTAGTTTTACTACGATTTTTGGAATAGCCTTTTCAGTAGTTTATTTACAATTTTTAGAATTTTTTTCAGTCTATTTCCTTTCAGCTATTATTTTCAGTAATTTTGGTTTATTTCTGTCAATTATAATTTATTACTGTTAAGCATAGCTTTTTATTGATTACAGTTTATTTACAGTATTTAAGTTTATTTACTGTTATTTATTTCTTATTTACATATTTTTCGACATTTTTGATTTTATGCAAGCGTCTATTCTCTTCATCCCCCTTTTCTTCGCGTATGGATTAGAATAAATTAAACGCGAATATGGATTATATAAGTAAGAATATTGAATGAAGAAAAGAAGATGTAACTTATAAAGACTGTAATAAATAATGGAATTGGACTACAATAAATAATGAAATTGGACTGCAATAAATAATGGAATTGGACTGAAATTATGCCTAATTATAATTAGAATTGGACTAATTAAAGATAATTGGCATAGTTATAACTTAAAATTATAACTAAATAAAGTAAAAGATGAAAGAAGCTTATTTTCACACTTAGACCTTGGGTTAAGTAATGAGCATGATTATAACGTAGGTTATAATAAGGAAAAAGAATAGAATGAGGCTTATTTTAGGACTTGGGATAAATTAATAAGCGTAGAAAGTAAAGATGATAATAAAGGCTTATTTAAACAATTTCTAAGTTAATAAGCAAAGATGAAAGTAGGACTTGTACGAAATAGCATTCCCTATTAGACGAAACGGTGGTCTCACATTAGCCTGAAGCGAGACGAGGGCACGCTTATGCTAAAAATGGTAGCAATTGGTCAATTAGAAGTCCAAATCACAGGGGATTTGGATAAGGGGCGCAACTAGATATTGTTTGGATGAAGGGCCAGTACCAACAGCATTACCTCTATTTTCTATGGACACGCGGTGATCTCACGTTAGCCTGAAGTGGGATGAGGGGCACGCTTATGCTGGATGTTGAGGTAATAAGAAGATCCAATAGGTGGAGCAAAAGGTAGCATGGGCATAGTGGCAGTTACTCGTGCGATTTCCATTCGGGTGCTTAGTAATAGCTATGAGTTCCAGGCGCTTAGTATGGGTGTCTTTCGTAGACATCATTGCCTTCTGTGTAGGGAGCTATATATGTCGCCCGAATCCACAGTGGTTACTCTGTGCATCTTTCGTAGATACCATTGGCTGCTGTGTAGGGAGTTATATAGCGGCTGGTCCACAGTAAGGTCCATGAAGTAGCATGCTGATCAAAAAGGGTAAAATTAGGGTTACATCCTAATTACAGGAATAGGGATTCAGCCTAATCAAAGCAGAAATAAAGGACAAGTGCAAGCAATCAAAGTTAACCCATCTTATAAATTAAGCAATATTTAATCGTACTGTTTCCAGTTTATCTCTTTCCTATTTCCTTTATTATCCTTATTTATGCTAGAACTGTTGTAGAGTCTATTACTTTTATCTTGCTTAAAGACTCTAGTAATTACTATCATTCACCAGACTTTTAGTCTGACCCACTTCTCAGTTTTCCCCTTCCCCCCATAGGCAATCAAGGGAGAAGTCAGTAGATTGTTGTTGCTTGGAGTTTTCTTGGAGGAGTTCTCTACTATGTATTTCTTTTATTTCAGCTTTAGTACTTTTTGTGTACTGGCTTATTTTGAGGGATATTATGTACTCTGATTTTGAGACTATGAATTTTTATTTCATGAGACATGATGGGTTTTGGATGTTGTGTTTGGTATTTGACTTATTTATAAAGCAATTATGAAAGTTTTATTTTAAATAAGTTATTATTTTAGTTTCCGCTGTTTTTACCTATTTTTGTCTTGTGAATCTTAGTCTCTGTTAGTTTCAGTTATACCTACAATGCACCATGCCTTTTAATGTGTCCTTTTGGGTATATTAAGGGGTGTGGGTTGTTTCACTTGGTATCAGAGCCTAAGGTTACAGGATTCCTAAAAAATTATTTTAAAAGTAAAGTATTTTCCAAAATAACTTGTTTTAAAAGTATTTTTCAGAAAAGAACTCTTAGAAATAGTTTTTAAGTATAATAAAGTTTCTATAAAAATCCCCTTAAAGTCCAATTCAACCTTCTTTCGATCCTTTCGAACCTAAGTTTCCTTTTCTTTGCATAGTATGGCTGACTGGTTCCGTAGAGCTACGGCACCAAAGGTGCAAGGGCAAGCGCCTAATACAACACCGGTAGGTGGAAATCCCTTTAATCCACCTATACCAGCCAATTTTTCTAAGCTATGCAAGGACTTCACTAGCATACGGGGCGAAATGTTTTCTGGCATGAAGGATTTCAAGTAGACACAAGCTAGGTTGGAAGATATGGAGCGAAAGTTTAGGCGGTTAGGTTTGGAGGACCAACAGAGTGGTCAACCTATATCTTGGCAGCTAGAAGAAGAGCTTAAGGAGGTTCCTACAAGCTCTAAGAAGCCATGGTGGAAGGGCAAGAAGGATAAAAGGAAAAGGAAAGGCCCTCAGAAGCTATTTAAGAAAAGTGGGAGATGGAACCGTTGTAGAATGACCGGTCATTACGCAAGAGACCGCAAGAGAGAGAAGGTGAAGTAGTGTTACAGCTATGAACAACCCGGTCATCTTAGTAAGTTATGTCCTCAGAAGATAGGGGCAGGAAGCAAGTGCACCTGCAGCGCAGATTCAGGCTTGGATGCAACACCTTCCGGCAGCGGACCAGATCGAGGTAGGAAAATTTGGTTTCTATTTCTGATTTTTCCATTCGGACTCTTTTCAATCCTAGAGCATCACACTCTTTCATCTCTAGTTCTTTGGTAGATTGTTTGCACTCAGACATCTCTTTAGTAGTAGACCCCAGTGTTGTTTCAAACCCCATGGGAGGATCGGCACTCTTGTATATGGTTTGTAGGGGTTTGAAAATTTATATCCTAGGCGTAGAATTTGACTATGACGCCTATATTTTGGGATTTTTAGGGTATGGGATGATTTTGGGAATGGATTTGCTATCCACATATGGAGCTATATTAGATTGCGAGAGGAGAGTCGTTAGACTAGAGACATGCATCAGTAGGACTCTCAAGATTCCTTACGACCCGCAAGGGTCAGTTATGTTGAGCTTCCTTTATTCCCTCGACTCATCATCATTGGAGTTAGATTTGGATCCTATAGTCAAAGATTTTTCCAGACATCTTTGAGGAGGTTAGGGGACTACCCCCCTAAGAGAGAGAGTGACTTCGGAATTTATTTGGCTAGCCAATAGCATTACCCGTAGGGCATATGGCGCCTAGGGAAAGGAAGGGATTGAGCAAGCAGATTCGTGAGCTTTTGAGAAAGGTTTCATAAGAAGAAACATATCGGAATAGGGAGCGCCAGTTGTCTTCGCTACCAAAGCAGGTGGGGCTCTTCGACTTTGCATTGGCTATAGAAAATTGAATAAGCTCACCAAGAAGAACCATTATCCACTCCCTAGGATAGATGATCTTTTCAACCAGTTATTTGGCTCTTTAGTATTCTCCCAGCTTGATTTAGCCACTGGATTTCATCAGCTTAGAGTCACTGATGATAACATTGATAAGACCGCATTTATGGCACCAGACAGGTTCTTTGAGTGGTTAGTCATGACTTTTGGGCTAACCAATGTCCCAGCCTATTCTATAGATTTGATGGACCATGTTTTTAGAGATGTCCTAAAATAAAGTTCGCGGCGGTATTCGTGGTCGACATTTTGGTGTTTTCCAAGAAGTATGGAAGAGCATGTTATTCATCTAAAGGAGGTCCTTTGTATGCTTCGTGTTCGTCAGTTGAGAGCAGAGTTCTTGAAGTATCACTTTTGAAGTGCGTTTATTGGGGCATAGGGAATGTCTACACATGATAGGGATTTAAGAGATAGTTTTATACATTTAGGATTGGGATTATGGAAATCCAAAGAGAGGTAGGCAAAGGTTAGATATATATAATAAAATTCAGTAGATAAGTAGAGAAGAAAGTCCATGTGTAGGTAATTGCAGAAATTATAATTGTCTTAGACAAGTAGATTTAACGGTAATGCCTTAGAATAAATATGAGTATAGAAGAGGAATAGGAGTAAAAGCCTTTAGTTTAGGAAAAGTACTCTGAGGGTAGTAAGTAGGAAGACCCACTTTACGCTAAGCCCAATAAAATGAAATTTTCGAAATTTAAAATGTTGAATTTTTTTTTGTAATTGTTGGAATTGAAAATTTTCATTGTTAATATTTTCTTCAAGAAAATAAACATGGGGTTTTTGAAGAATGGTATGAAATTTAAGTTGGTTTTAATATAATGAAAAATTGGAATTTTTTTTGAAGAATTATGGAGTATATATATATAGCTCACTTGTTTCATTGTAAGTAAACAAAGATTTTAAGCATAAAAACCTACAGTGTATCAAGTATTGAAAACATAGATTACAACTTTTATTGTTGTAATAAATGTTTTCGTGGAATATAAGTGGAGCATAGGCTATAACACTATTGTTATAGTAAGTGACTCTCAAGAGAAATATTTTTACATAGGTATATGAGATTTATTGGTATTTATTTAATTGAATCCATACACTAGTATTTTTTTGGGTTGTAGTAACGGTATTTACGCAACATCCATTTTAACCCTAATAAAAATGTATTTTAAAAGGTAGTTTCTAAGTATAGAAATAAAATGGTTTGTAAAGTACACTTATTATTAATAAGTATAGGGAAGTGTTTTTGCAGTTATGGAAAAATATAAAATAAGTTCCTGGTAATTTCACATAAACATAATATTCTCTTTTAAAAGATTCATAGAAGATTTTAGCATTTGAGAAAGTAGTTCCAATATATTAAGGTATGTGACCGTAAGGTATAATAAGAAGATGTTTTGAAACACATAAAAACAGTTAAAGGATATTTTAAAGATATTTTAAAAGAAAATGGTTTGGTGAAAAAGTAAATAAGTTTTTGAAATGAAAAACTTAATAAAAGTAAAATTTGAAAATTCAAATTTTTGTAGAAAAGCTGTAAAAGTCTTTAAAAGAAAAGGAGGAATAAGTTTTAGACTTAAAAAAAATTGGTAGTTTTTCCCCTCTAGGTTTGGGGAATAATGTTAAGTGACCAAGTATTTGTGAATTTAATAGAAACTGAAAAGCTAACACTTTTAAAGACAAAGATTTTGGGAATTGATGTTTTAAAATTTTTAGAAACCTTAGTTTTCAAAACAAGGTGATAAATACCAAACCAAACTCTTAAATATGGAGTAGATAAAAATCATTTCCTAGGAGTAACGGAAAAGGTGTAAGGAGATAGCAGTAATTACTTTCAGAAGTAATAATGGAAGTTTCCATAAAGTGTATAGGTAGTAAGAACCTTGGAATATTGATTCATGAAAAATAGTAAAATGAAATTAGTAGGATAGTAAGACAAGCATGGTTGAGAATGAGTATTCTTGATTTTGGAAGAACTTGGAAAAAGCATATTTCTTTAGTGGAATTCATATGGTAGTAGTTTTCAAGCTAGCATTGGAATAGCCCATTTTGAAGCTCTTTTTGGAAGGCTGTGTAAGACGTCTTCATGTTGGTTGGATTCTACGGAAAGGTTGCTTCTTATTTCCAACATGGTTAGAGAGATTTCAGAGAAGACTAATTTGATTAGGAGAAAATTTGTTTCTCATATCCATGACTCTTTGATAATAGGTTTTAGAAATTCCTTTTTCCATCTGTAGTTTTGAATAGGTTCATTCCTTTATTATCCTTTGGGAGTGTAGAACTTAGGATTTAACCTATGGATGGTAGAATTTGATGCAAACATGTTAATAGAACATGTTATGAATGATGTATGCTAGTAATTGCAAGTGTTTGTTAGTGGATGCTAATGGATGCATATAGGTACACTAGGCACTATTATTCCTTAAGGATCGGCCTAACTAGGACACTAGAGCATATGCATATGGATATGTGCGCATTTTTATTTTATTTCCATGGTTGCTATAAATGGATGTTTATCACATGATTGTTGCATTTGGATGATATTTGTAGCACGCATATAGAATTATCAGTATCATTAGGAAATTTTTGCATTCGTCTGGATACATGGCACGGACATGATTGCATAAAAAGGAGGTCGATTGAATCAGTGGATCGCCTAATCTTTTGCATTAGTTAGGGACATTTACACTACATTAATTGCATAAGTATCATAAATCGCATTAGAAAAACTTAAGGATAATGGATGAATGGTTGATGATTGAGTAGTTGGTTGTAGAATTGGATGAAAACATTTAGTACATTCTTTTATCCTTAGAGATTTCGGGGATGAAATCCCTTAAGGAGGGGAGAATGTAACAACTCGAAAATTTAACCCGTAATAATTAATTCGTTAATTAATTAAATAATAAAATAACTTTGTGAAATTATCATAATTGTGCCATGGGAATTGCACCATTGTGTCCGTGGTAATTTTTTGGTCAATTTCCATATATAGAACGTCAGAAACCGAGCTAATATGACCAAGTTATAAAATAAACAAAATGAACGAAAGAAAAAGAAGAATATATATATACACACACACACACACACAGGTCGACTAACCGGTCGACCTAGGCAAGGGGGCGGTCGACCGCCCGATCGACCCACCTTACCTTTTGGCAAGCGAACGAATGTTCGTTCGTTCGAACGATTCAGTGCCGATTGAACACGTATTTTGCATCGTTTAAACTGATCTAGTCCCTTCGTTTCTGCATCCGATGGCCCCTATTCAACCTATGACGTGGTTGCATCCTATTCAATTTCCAAATCCAACGGTCTAAGATCCACTTCTACACCTATAAATAGACCCCTAGACCTAACACTTTTTCTCATTCTAGATTTTCTTCGCTTGGTTTCACCTTTTCAGAAAGGACCCTAAAAGGAATAATTTCCAAGGAGAGAATCTTTTTAATAAAAATATTTTAACAACCCCAAGTGGATCCATGAAAGCCTAAAGGGAAGAGCAAAGGACCAGAGGCGAGTGATTGTAATTATTTTAAGATTTTTTTAAGTAATTTAAAATAATAGGGTTTCCAATAGTTGTAGTTTTATTACAATTTTTGAAATAGCATTTTCGGTAGTTTATTTACAGTTTCTAGAATTATTATCAGTCTATTTCCTTTCGGCTAGTCTTTTCAGTAATTTTGGTTTATTTTTGTCAATTATAATTTATTACTGTTAAGCATATCTTTTTATTGATTTACAGTATTTAAGTTTATTTACTGTTATTTATTTCTTATTTACATCTTTTTCGACGTTTTGGATTTTATGCAAGCGTCTATTCTCTTCATCCCCCTTTTCTTCGCGTATGGATTAAAATAAATTAAACGCGAATATGGATTATATAAGTAAGAATATTAAATGAAGAAAATAAGATGTAACATATAAAGACTGGAATAAATAATGGAATTGGACTGCAATAAATAATGGAATTGGACTGAAATTACGCCTAATTATAATTAGAATTGGACTAATTAAAGATAATTGGCATAGTTATAACTTAATATTATAACTAAATAGAGTAAAAGATGAAAGAAGCTTATTTTCATACTTAGAACTTGGGTTAAGTAATGAGCATGATTATAACGTAGGTTATAATAAGGAAAAAGAATAGAATGAGGCTTATTTTAGGACTTGGGATAAATTAATAAGCGTAGAAAGTAAAGATGGTAATATAGGCTTATTTAAACAATTTATATAAGTTAATAAGCAAAGATGAAAGTAAGAACTGTACCAAATAGCATTCCCTATTAGACGAAACGGTGGTCTCACATTAGCCTGAAGCGAGACGAGGGCACGCTTATGCTAAAAATGGTTATAATTGGTCAATTAGAAGTCTGAATCACGGGGGATTTGGATAAGGGGCGCAACTAGATATTGTTTGGATGAAGGGCCAGTACCGCCGGCATTACCCTTATTTTCTATGGACACACGGTGATCTCACGTTAGCCTGAAGTAGGATGAGGGGCACACTTATGCTGGATGTTGAGGTAATAAGAAGACCCAATAGGTGGAGCAAAAGGTAGCATGGGCATGGTGGCAGTTACGCGTGCGACTTCCATTCGGGTGCTTAGTAATAGCTATGAGTTCCAAGCGCTTAGTATGGGTGTCTTTCGTAGACACCATTGCCTTCTGTGTAAGGAGCTATATATGTCATCCGGATCCACAGTGGTTGCTCTGTGCATCTTTCGTAGATACCATTGGCTGTCGTGTAGGGAGTTATATAGAGGTTGGTCCTTGGTAAGGTCTATGTAGTAGTAGGCCGATCAAAAAGAGTAGAATTATGGTTACATCCTAATTACGAGATTAGGGATTCAGCCTAACAAAAGCAGAAATAAAGGACAAGTGCAAGCAATCAAAGTTAACCTATCTTATAAATTGAGCAATATTTAATCGTACTGTTTCCAGTTTATCTCTTTCCTATTTCCTTTATTATCCTTATTTATGCTAGAACTGTTGTAGACTCTATTACTTTTATCTTGTTAAAGACTCTAGTAATTACTATCATTCACCAGACTTTTAATCTGACCCACTCCTCTATTTTCCCCTTTCCCTCCATAGTTAATCAAGGGAGAAGTCAGTAGATTGCTGTTGCTTGGAGTTTTCTTGGAGGAGTTCTCTACTATGTATTTATTTTATTTCAACTTTAGTTCTTTTTGTTTACTAGCTTATTTTGAGGGATATTATGTACTCTGATTTTGAGACTATGAATTTTTATTTCATGAGACATGATGTGTAAAAGTCCAAAAACTCGGCCTTCGAAAATCGGCACCCGTATTTCACGTGTACTCAAAATGCCGTAGATTCAAACGCCGAATCTGGCTTCCCGGAGCTTATAACACCATTAAGTATAACAACACAGCGGAATAAAGAAATCAATGATATCATATATATAACATTGATACAATGACAAATACAAAATCTGATACAATATGATACAACAGAATGATACAACAGATATCAATATACATCAGAGATATGATACAAGAAATAGCAGCATAAAAGAAAATGATAACATCAGCAGTGGATAAAATATCTCCAATAGAATGCTCCAATCCATAGCTAGCGGAAAGCAAGGTCAGTCGTCCAAGGACTGACTAGCTCCAGATAATCTACTCAACCTGAATAACTGAAAAACCCAACTCTAGACTGCCCGTGTGGAAAATGGTGGGCACCCAGAGTTTAGGAAGGGAACAATAAACTCCGGATCAGTCATGGGACTGGTGTGAGCAACAAAAACAGTTTATCTTTAAATAAACACAAATGGCTTTTAAACACTGAAACCCGCAATGCTTTTGGAAAATGAAACTACCATAAGGCCTCCCGCACACACACACAATGCAAACGCAGAATCGGAGGAGATTTCTCCTTATGATAGTCAAAGATGCTTACTACGCAAAACAAATCATTGGATATTATTACTAGTGCATAGTGGAAAACATTTCGAAAGTATAATATTAATCTTAGCCAGCATAGGCATTCCGCACTTATGCCTACTATAGCTACTATGTTCAATAGTAGGTTACCGCCACATTCCATAGCAGGTTATACAATTGCAATCGTAAAGGTTCGTATTGTTTCTTTGGATTTTCCAACAAATGGTCGGGCTAAGGAACTTCCTTCCGCCACATGGGATCACCTCTGGCTGGACGTCCTGAGAGACAAACTGCTCTCTGCCAACAAGGCCGGGTTACCCCTATAACAGGTAACTCACGAATATGCCACCTCCTGGTCCTTTGGGACCTTTATCCGAGCGCTCGGTAACCAACATCACACATAATAAATAAAGTGTGTCCACATGAGTAAGTATCAGGGCTCCATACCATAATACCACCCCTTTCCAGAAGGAAATGACATACCCTAAAGGGCGCGACCCTCATAACCTTGCCGCAACATTCCTGTTTCGACCATTTCCGGGTTGTGAGGCCCTGACGAAGTCTCGTCCACAAAGCTACGCTTTGTCACAAGCCATGCTTTGGGTTAACAGATGATCAAAGAAATGATCACAAAGATAAATGATCAAACAAATGATCATATCACAAATGATCAAACGATGATCATCACACAGCAACACTCAGCATGTCACATTACCAAATTGGGAATATATCGCTGATAACCTTCAACTACATAACCTATGAGCTCGTACGTCTCAGAGAAGGGTGTTAAGCTAAGAGAATAAATTCTCCGCCACCAACAGAAATGTATTTGAAAGAAATCTGCTTTATATCTCAAAGTGTAATGTCAGACATGTAACCATAAAAGTCTGTTCCGGGTTCGAACAGAACCAAAGGCACTTCCGAAGAAGCCCTTGCAAATCCGGATAATTTTCTAATCACGTCCAGACTTCCCATCACAAAGGGTGCTAAAATCTCTATATCGGGGACCAGTCGATGCAGAGACATTCGTCGAGTTGTCCTTTCATTTTCGAAAATATCCGGTCTTCACCACCGGTCTTCAAATGCTATCCATATACGACGTATCATTATTCGGAACGGTTTATATGACACAAATGTCCTCTCCCGGCTAAACCGAATAATGAGCGCAATATTTAAAAACATATGGATACTGGGATTTCAATTAAGTCACAACTTAAACCCAAATTTTCTTTCAAATGGTTTAAACAAATTACCATTTTCAAATCTTTTTAAACAAAAAGATTCATTTTAACAACCTTCAACGGTTTAAACAATTTCCACACTTTTAATCTTTTAAACAAAAGATTCATTCATAGATTTTCCCAAATTAATTCCCATTTCAATTTGATTAACTCGTTAAATCTTTAAAACAAAGATTTAACTCATAGCTTTCAAAACAATTTCATTTCAATGGTTTACACAAATCATCATTTTAAATCTATTAAAAATAAACAGATTTAATTCATAGCTTTCAAAAAGAATTCATTCATAACTGGAAAACCATTTTTCAATTCAATCTTGAAATTCCTTAAATTAAACTGGAATTTCATTTCTTCTATGAAAGCTTTTATTCTTTTGAAAACAACAGTTTTCATTTTGGAAACCTGATTCATTTATACGATTTAAGGTTCTTGGGTTAAATCCAAATTCTCAAGATTATACTTTTAAAATGGTTTAACTTCATATAAACACATTTATATCATCTTTAAATCAAAATTTCCAATCATTGAATTCAATTTTAAATATTGAATTCAAATTCAAGTTGAATTATTTAAATTTCAAAACTTAATTAAGTTATTCGAAAATAAGACTTATCTTTGAAATTCCATTTCAAATGCTTTTCACTTTAAACCCAAATTTCCAATCTCAAAATCAATTGAAATCAAAATTTCAATTTCAAAAACTTCAAATTTAAATCACCTGTGACTTAACCAATTTCCACGTGAAATCCATATCTGTGTGTGTAAAATGTAGTCCAGGGGTTTAACACAATAGTGCAACACAATGAATCATCACAGATCAAAATACAGGATATAGTTGATAAGCGGTATTAACTATCACACTTATCGTTCATTCACAGATCACAGATATATATCATAGATAAGTAAATTACAGATCACAACATAAATCAGGATGTATCACAAAGCATCATATATCAGGGATATCAAACAATCAAGTCATCCAATAGAATCCAAACATTCATAAGTAAGATCAGTTAATTGTCTGATTAATTTAAATCAGATTTATTTCTTATGAATTATTAATCCTGGTTAATTAATATAAATCAATTACAAAGTATCTTGATTAATTATTCTTTAGTCATTTATTAATTAATCATTAATAACAAATTAATTAACCTTTAATTATAAATAAATCAACCGTAATTAAAAATTGAATCAATCTTTAATCATTAAATAATTAACCTTAATTATTTAATTCTCCTTTAATTAATTATCTTTAATTAATAAATCAACCTCCTAATTGATCATCATTTTAATTAATTATTCTTAATTAATAAATGAGTATCCTTAATCAAAAATAAATCTTAATCACTTGATTACTTAACTTAAATCATTAGTTAATTACTTTTGATTAAGTAACTAATTACCTTAATTTAGTTAATCTTAACTAATCAGTTATCCTTTAATTATTTCTTGATTAATCAAACTTAAATTCATTAATTAATTTATCTTAATCACTTTTATTAGTTCATTAACTTCAAGTAATTAATTTTGTTAAACAAATAAATTTAACTAAAACTTTTAACAAAACCCGGTAAACCCAAGTTCGTACTCGAGTCACCCTCGGGTTCTTCTCATCTTTTCCCCGAGTCTCTTCCCTTTCTTCTCCGTGCTTCCTTCTTCTACTTCTTTTTCAACCTTAGTTTTAGTTTAAGTTAGAACTTATTATACCAGGAAAACACTCACGGCTACACGAGATCAAACCCGGGCCACGACTTCCCTTCCTCGAGTATTCCTTCGAGTCACACACTACCAAATCCACTGACACGTTTTGACATGCGTACACGTGCACGACCTTCACAGCCAACTCCGGCCAACGTCGCAGCCCCCTACGCGTCATCGGCGATCACCCAAATCCATTCGAACAACCCGATACGCATAAATTTGCCTAAATCAGAATCGAGCGAATTCGAGCCAATTTTCTTCGTTCCTCTAACCCAACATGGCTTTGACTAACCACCAGAAAGTACCCCGCACCACCACCACAAACCTCCGGACGCCATGCGACCATAACCCTAGCTGCTCCGATGACCTACGACCCCTTTCCCCCCGGTCCGATCCCCTCCGGTCCCAAGGCGACGATGCAGTTCCACTTTAAAAACAGACTAGCAAACTAGCTTTTAAAACCCTAAAACATCATCGTCCCAATGCTATGATCATTTATAAATTAGATTTGTATTTTTACATGAATCCCCAGACCACCATCTTCCTCCAGAAACAATCCTAAGATTTTACGATTACACGATCATCAGAAATTGATAAAAATACCATCTCAGTTCATCTTTGAACTGCTCGAAGCATGCTTAACGAAAAGCTTCCACTTTTGTTTTAAAAATCATATTTTCGAATGTAGATTCCGATTATGTAATCGAATCAACAATTCATCACGTTCGAATTTTATCATAATAAGACATATTGCCTGTAGAACAGAGTTTCCAGTGATGATACCTCCCCAACAAGTTTAAAACAAATTTTAAAGCTTTAATTTATGTTTAACAACCTATTTTATTAAAAATGTAAGTCTATAAATGATTGGAAAATGAAGTTTTGTATGTTTTGATTAACTTCTTAACTTTGTAACTACAACAGGAAACCCACAGTATCTTCAAAAGTTACAGAACACTCAGATATATAAACACATTTCATAATTATTTCATACTTGGTTAAACAACCAGATACTCAGTTTTTTATAAATGAAGTTACTCACCTGTTTTGAAATGAACAGAGCATCCCTTGTTTAAAAGCTGCTATCTTGATCCTCCTTAAATCATCTTACTTTTGTTGTGAATGTTTCTTAAGTTTGTATAAATGGGAGTGTTTGCCATTGTTTTGAACGAACTAAAATATAAGAAGACAGGTTGTATATGTAAAGAAGAGTTTGTATATGTGGAAGGAGAAGATTACAGAGTTTGTTGTTTTCTCTTGTTTTGAAAATGGTTTGATTTTCTTTAAAAACTGAAATGCTTTTCTTTTTTGAATGAACGAAAAAGGAAGGAAACTTGATAATAAAGAAAACAAGTATGCAGAGGCTAAGTTGCATTTGTACAAGATTTGATCAGAGATTTTCTTTAGATGGGGGCTGATATGATATTTATTTGTACAAGCATTTATTAGAAGTGTCATACATATCCCCTCCATCCCTATTCGTATGGTACTTATGTCTGTACAAACAAATATGAAGATATCTTTCCTTATGTCCTTCAGCCTAGCATATCTACATGCTTACCATAACATTTCTTTACTTTATTATGTACATCTAGTGTGTATTTTATTTTGTTTTCGACTTGCTCTTCTTGCCTGCGAATCTAGATACTTAGTACATATATAAATTTTACTTTGAATTGTATATATCTTTGTCTAATTTGTTTTCTAGCCTATGTTTTCATACAGTTGTTATACATATTTCTAGATTTACTTAAGCTTAAATAAAGTTGTTATATTTAATCTATTATGTTGGCTAGTGAATTTATTCCTATTTTTACATGACTATCTATTTATTTAACTAATGTATCTTTTCTATTTTTAAACTTAACTACCAAACACTTTAGTTATATTTATTTATTTTATTTTATTTTTACTTATGTTAAATATGTTTATATATATTTTCAAACCATTTATATTTTAAGATTTTTAAATTCAAGGTATATATATATATATACATATACCAAATTTACTCATACATTACATATACATATATATATATATATTCACATATATACAAATTTTCAAATCCATATAAGTTTACATATTTTCTATTTGAATCGGGGAAACTCGCTTTCATTTATAATAAATTTTACAATTTTTATCCAAAAATCAATTAATTATTAATTTAAATATATCGAAAATTTGGGGTTGTTACAGACTTCCCCTCTTAAAAGAATTTCGTCCTCGAAATTGCCAAGGAGACACAACGATAGATGAAGAATGTTTCATTAAATCAAATTGAACGTCTATTCTGCATTTGGCTTACCAAATCAGAATATCAATAACAGATACAAGAACGAATCTGTTTAACACTCAACAAAATACTCGGTTTATCCAGATATATGAAATATACAGTGGCATCGGTCAGTTCAAAGGGATAACTAACCGTTTGTAGAATATACTGGGACCCAAAGAATAGATAGATACATGGATACGATTTCAAAACTTTTAGTTTGGAAACTAAAATATACCTACCAACCATAGCAAACAAAGCAACCAATTCATCCAAACAAACAATTTTGGTCTATCCAGTTTATGTCCCATATTAATATATCGAATTTTCTTCCTGGATCTACCAGGAACCATCAAAGAATTAAGAAAAGATGACGAACAAAGAGATGGATAGAGAAAAGATTGCTTCCTCATTGTTACAAAGTATTAACCATTTATAGTCGTATTCCCCTATCCCCTATCTCATCCTCTTCTGGCACTCATACTTACTATCAGTAGATAGCAAGAGAATTTACTGAGGCATACGGACGGATATCTGAGGAATACTCATTCTAGGGTATACTTCACCCTATCTCTAATGAGCTACTTAATGTGTTATACTCTTGAGCTAAAGTTCAACCTTAGCTCTGATACCAAATGTAAGAGTCCAAAAACTCGGCCTTCAAAAATCGGCACCCGTATTTCACGTGTACTCAAAATGCCGTAGATTCAAACGCCGAATCTGGCTTCCCGGAGCTTATAACACCATTAAGTATAACAACACAGCGGAATAAAGAAATCAATGATATCATATATATAACATTGATACAATGACAGATACAAAATCTGATACAATATGATACAACAGAATGATACAACAGATATCAATATACATCAGAGATATGATACAAGAAATAGTAGCATAAAAGAAAATGATAACATCAGCAGCGGATAAAATATCTCCAATAGAATGCTCCAATCCATAGCTAGCGAAAAGCAAGGTCAGTCGTCCAAGGACTGACTAGCTCCAGATAATCTACTCAACCTGAATAACTGAAAAAACCAACTCTAGACTGCCCGTGTGGAAAATGGTGGGCACCCAGAGTTTAGGAAGGGAACAATAAACTCCGGATCAGTCATGGGACTGGTGTGAGCAACAAAAACAGTTTATCTTTAAACAAACACAAATGGCTTTTAAACACTGAAACCCGCAATGCTTTTGGAAAATGAAACTACCATAAGGCATCCCGCACACACACACAATGCAAACGCAGAATCGGAGGAGATTTCTCCTTATGATAGTCAAAGATGCTTACTACGCAAAACAAATCATTGGATATTATTACTAGTGCATAGTGGAAAACATTTCGAAAGTATAATATTAATCTTAGCCAGCATAGGCATTCCGCACTTATGCCTACTATAGCTACTATGTTCAATAGCAGGTTACCGCCACATTCCATAGCAGGTTATACAATTGCAATCGTAAAGGTTCGTATTGTTTCTTTGGATTTTCCAACAAATGGTCAGGCTAAGGAACTTCCTTCCGCCGCATGGGATCGCCTCTGGCTGGACGTCCTGAGAGACAAACTGCTCTCTGCCAACAAGGCCGGGTTACCCCTATAACAGGTAACTCACGAATATGCCACCTCCTGGTCCTTTGGGACCTTTATCCGAGCGCTCGGTAACCAACATCACACATAATAAATAAAGTGTGTCCACATGAGTAAGTATCAGGGCTCCATACCATAATACCACCCCTTTCCAGAAGGAAATGACATACCCTAAAGGGCGCGACCCTCATAACCTTGCCGCAACATTCCTGTTTCGACCATTTCCGGGTTGTGAGGCCCTGACGAAGTCTCGTCCACAAAGCTACGCTTTGTCACAAGCCATGCTTTGGGTTAACAGATGATCAAAGAAATGATCACAAAGATAAATGATCAAACAAATGATCATATCACAAATGATCAAACGATGATCATCACACAGCAACACTCAGCATGTCACATTACCAAATTGGGAATATATCGCTGATAACCTTCAACTACATAACCTCTGAGCTCGTAGGTCTCAGAGAAGGGTGTTAAGCTAAGAGAATAAATTCTCCGCCACCAACAGAAATGTATTTGAAAGAAATCTGCTTTATATCTCAAAGTGTAATGTCAGACATGTAACTATACAAGTCTGTTCCGGGTTCGAACAAAACCGAAGGCACTTCCGAAGAAGCCCTTGCAAATCCGGATAATTTTCTAATCACGTCCGGACTTCCCATCACAAAGGGTGCTAAAATCTCTATATCGGGGACCAGTCGATGCAGAGACATTCGACGAGTTGTCCTTTCATTTTCGAAAATATCTGGTCTTCACCACCGGTCTTCAAATGCTATCCATATACGACGTATCATTATTCGGAACGGGTTATATGACACAAATGTCCTCTCCCGGCTAAACCGAATAATCAGCGCAATATTTAAAAACATATGGATACTGGGATTTCAAATAAGTCACAACTTAAACCCAAATTTTCTTTCAAATGGTTTAAACAAATTACCATTTTCAAATCTTTTTAAACAAAAAGATTCATTTTAACAACCTTCAATGGTTTAAACAATTTCCACACTTTTAATCTTTTAAACAAAAGATTCATTCATAGATTTTCCCAAATTAATTCCCATTTCAATTTGATTAACTCGTTAAATCTTTAAAACAAAGATTTAACTCATAGCTTTCAAAACAATTTCATTTCAATGGTTTACACAAATCATCATTTTAAATCTGTTAAAAATAAACAGATTTAATTCATAGCTTTCAAAAAGAATTCATTCATAACTGGAAAACCATTTTTCAATTCAATCTTGAAATTCCTTAAATTAAACTGGAATTTCATTTCTTATATGAACGCTTTTATTCTTTTGAAAACAACAGTTTTCATTTTGGAAACATGATTCATTTATACGAGTTAAGGTTATTGGGTTAAATCCAAATTCTCAAGATTATACTTTTAAAATGGTTTAACTTCATATAAACACATTTATATCATCTTTAAATCAAAATTTCCAATCATTGAATTCAATTTTAAATATTGAATTCAAATTCAAGTTGAATTATTTAAATTTCAAAACTTAATTTAAGTTATTCGAAAATAAGACTTATCTTTGAAATTCCATTTCAAATGCTTTTCACTTTAAACCCAAATTTCCAATCTCAAAATCAATTGAAATCAAAATTTCAATTTCAAAAACTTCAAATTTAAATCACCTATGACTTAACCAATTTCCACGTGAAATCCATATCTGTGTGTGTAAAAGTGTAGTCCAGGGGTTTAACACAATAGTGCAACACAATGAATCATCACAGATCAAAATATAGGATATAGTTGATAAGTGGTATTAACTATCACACTTATCGTTCATTCATAGATCACAGATATATATCACAGATAAGTAAATTACAGATCACAACATAAATCAGGATGTATCACAAAGCATCATATATCAGGGATATCAAACAATCAAGTCATCCAATAGAATCCAAACATTCATAAGTAAGATCAGTTAATTGTCTGATTAATTTAAATCAGATTTATTTCTTATGAATTATTAATTCTGGTTAATTAATATAAATCAATTACAAAGTATCTTGATTAATTATTCTTTAGTCATTTATTAATTAATCATTAATAACAAATTAATTAACCTTTAATTATAAATAAATCAACCGTAATTAAAAATTGAATCAATCTTTAATCATTAAATAATTAACCTTAATTGTTTAATTCTCCTTTAATTAATTATCTTTAATTAATAAATCAACCTCCTAATTGATCATCATTTTAATTAATTATTCTTAATTAATAAATGAGTATCCTTAATCAAAAATAAATCTTAATCACTTGATTACTTAACTTAAATAATTGGTTAATTACTTTTGATTAAGTAACTAATTACCTTAATTTAGTTAATCTTAACTAATCAGTTATCCTTTAATTATTTCTTGATTAATCAAACTTAAATTCATTAATTAATTTATCTTAATCACTTTTATTAGGTCATTAACTTCAAGTAATTAATTTTGTTAAACAAATAAATTTAACTAAAACTTTTAACAAAACCCGGTAAACCCAGGTTCGTACTCGAGTCACCCTCGGGTTCTTCTAATCTTTTCCCCAAGTCTCTTCCCTTTCTTCTTCATGCTTCCTTCTTCTACTTCTTTTTCAACCTTAGTTTTAGTTTAAGTTAGAACTTATTATACCAGGAAAACACTCACGGCTACACGAGATCAAACCCGGGCCACGACTTCCCTTCCTCGAGTATTCCTTCGAGTCACACACTACCAAATCCACTGACACGTTCTGACACACGTACACGTGCATGACCTTCACAGCCAACTCCGGCCAACGTCGCAGCCCCTTACGCGTCATCGGCGATCACCCAAATCCATTCGAACAACCCGATACGCATAAATTCGCCTAAATCAGAATCGAGCGAATTCGAGCCAATTTTCTTCGTTCCTCTAACCCAACATGGCTTTGACTAACCACCAGAAAGTACCCCGCACCACCACCACAAACCTCCGGACGCCATGCGACCACAACCCTAGCTGCTCCGATGACCTACGACCCCTTTCCCCCTGGTCCGATCCCCTCCGGTCCCAAGGCGACGATGCAGTTCCACTTTAAAAACAGACTAGCAAACTAGCTTTTAAAACCCTAAAACATCATCGTCCCAATGCTATGATCATTTATAAATTAGATTTGTATTTTTACATGAATCCCCAGACCACCATCTTCCTCCAGAAACAATCCTAAGATTTTACGATTACGCGATCATCAGAAATTGATAAAAATACCATCTCAGTTCATCTTTGAACTGCTCGAAGCATGCTTAACGAAAAGCTTCCACTTTTGTTTTAAAATCATATTTTCGAATGTAGATTCCGATTATGTAATCGAATCAACAATTCATCACGTTCGAATTTTATCATAATAAGACATATTGCTTGTAGAACAGAGTTTCCAGTGATGATACCTCCCCAACAAGTTTAAAACAAATTTTAAAGCTTTAATTTATGTTTAACAACCTATTTTATTAAAAATGTAAGTCTATAAATGATTGGAAAATGATGTTTTGTATGTTTTGATTAACTTCTTAACTCTGTAACTACAACAGGAAACCCACAGTATCTTCAAAAGTTACAGAACACTCAAATATATAAACACATTTCATAATTATTTCATACTTGGTTAAACAACCAGATACTCAGGTTTTTATAAATGAAGTTACTCACCTGTTTTGAAATGAACAGAGCATCCCTTGTTTAAAAGCTGCTATCTTGATCCTCCTTAAATCATCTTACTTTTGTTGTGAATGTTTCTTAAGTTTGTATAAATGGGAGTGTTTGCCATTGTTTTGAACGAACTAAAATATAAGAAGACAGGTTGTATATGTAAAGAAGAGTTTGTATATGTGGAAGGAGAAGATTATAGAGTTTGTTGTTTTCTCTTGTTTTGAAAATGGTTTGATTTTCTTTAAAAACTGAAATGCTTTTCTTTGTTTGAATGAAAGAAAAAGGAAGGAAACTTGATAATAAAGAAAACAAGTATGCAGAGGCTAAGTTGCATTTGTACAAGATTTGATCAGAGATTTTCTTTAGATGGGGGCTGATATGATATTTGTTTGTACAAGCATTTATTAGAAGTGTCATACATATCCCCTCCATCCCTATTCGTATGGTACTTATGTCTGTACAAACAAATATGAAGATATCTTTCCTTATGTCCTTCAGCCTAGCATATCTACATGCTTACCATAACATTTCTTTACTTTATTATGTACATCTAGTGTGTATTTTATTTTGTTTTCGACTTGCTCTTCTTGCCTGCGAATCTAGATACTTAGTACATATATAAATTTTACTTTGACTTGTATATATCTTTGTCTAATTTGTTTTCTAGCCTATGTTTTCATACAGTTGTTATACCTATTTCTAGATTTACTTAAGCTTAAATAAAGTTGTTATATTTAATCTATTATGTTAGCTAGTGAATTTATTCCTATTTTTACATGACTATCTATTTATTTAACTAATGTATCTTTTCTATTTTTAAACTTAACTACCAAACACTTTAGTTATATTTATTTATTTTATTTTATTTTTACTTATGTTAAATATGTTTATATATATTTTCAAACCATTTATATTTTAAGATTTTTAAATTCAAGGTATATATATATACATATACCAAATTTACTCATACATTACATATACATATATATATATATTCACATATATACCAATTTTCAAATCCATATAAGTTTACATATTTTCTATTTGAATCGGGGAAACTCGCTTTCATTTATAATAAATTTTAGAATTTTTATCCAAAAATCAATTAATTATTAATTTAAATATATCAAAAATTTAGGGTCGTTACATGATGGGTTTTGGATGTTATATTTGGTATTTGACTTATCTATGAAGCAATTATGAAAGATTTATTTTAAATAAGTTATTATTTTAGTTCCCGCTGTTTTTCCTATTTTTGTCTTGTGAATCTTAGTCTATGTTAGCTTAAGTTATACCTACAATGCACCACACCTTTTAATGTGTCCTTTTGGGTATATTAAGGGGTGTGGGATGTTTCATCGTGTGTGATCGTGCATGCATATAAACTTATGGAGACCTTAATAATATTTTATCTAGGACTCTTTTACAGTAGAATAACCTTAGTATGGTTAATGAATTTTCGTTTCTCTTTGAGTCTCAATATCTTCGAGCATGGTGTCTTCTTGTAGCATATACCTGCAACCTTGATAAGGTCTATATATGTATATGATTTGTATAGTTGTTATCATTGAAACATAAACTGGAGGTTCTAACAATCTCCTTCGTTTTGATGATGACAGCTATATAGAAAATCAACTATACAGTCAAATATTAACTATATAATCAAATATCAACTATAGAATGACAATATTATTATGTTTGTCCCCCCCCTATATGTATGCATCTCCCCCTATGTATACATAGATTTATCCCCCTTTGTTATTATCAAAATGGAGGAAAACGATATAAGATACAGAGATATTAAATAGTTATAGCATGTTATCACTTCAGATCATCAAATATTAAAGTTCAACATAAAATTAGATACAAAAGTTGTAAATAGGAAAACAAACAAGCATAAGAGTTGCAAAATAAAGAAAACAAACTCTAATTGTACTGATTTTGAGAATAAGATAAGCCTCCGTAGTTCTCATAATACTCCCAGTAAGAGGATAGATCATGCTCATATGTAACTGGCCATTGCGTTTGGTCGTTGTACTCCTCATCTTCGTGAATTGAAAGACCTTGAAATGCCACGTATGATGGTTGTTGAAAATGTGGAGTATCAGATACGTACATTTCGTCACTGTCTTCTTCTTCTTCCTCAGCTTGTGTGTGAATTGGAGTCTTCCCTAGGTCACTTCTATCATGTGACATACCTTTGAGCGAGGCTTGAGAGCGATAAACTGGTGTTTGAACCCGAGGTGGAGGTGTTGGGGAAGGCAAAGATGATGAGCATGAGGAAGATCGGCCACGTACTTTGTGCATCACTTTGCCTAAAATGGAGACCACTTTGTCCAAAGTCTTCTCCATCTTTGTCATCCTAGTGGAGAAAGAACGCTCCAATCCAATCATTTTTCTGTTTATAGCTCGCTGATTGGCCGTGATTATTTATTGGTTTTTGATTGCCAAATCACGAAGAGATTCATTTGGCATTGGTTCAATGCGAGCTTCTTGTATTTCTGAGTCCGAATAATATTCGATACCATGACTAGTGGAAGGTGGTTGTTGGGAAGGATGAGGAGCGCTAGTTGAAGGAGGACCATGATGTTCTTGTTGTTGTTGTTGAGTCCATTGGTTGAAGGGGATGATACGAGGTGGACTTTTGGGAAGATGCATCAGTGATATATAACGCGGACCACTATCTTTTGTTGGAATTTCTTTTTATTGTGATATGTACGAAGGAACTCTGAGATTCTACAAGATGCGCATTATATACGGAGCATAAACAACGGAACGACGATGCTGCGACCAAAATCCTTTAATTGGTCATGAATAAATTTTTCCCACCGGTAGGCGACCAAATATTGCATACAAAGCTCGATGGTCATTGGGATAAATTTGCTCGTAACTACCTAGACGAGGAATGATGGTATTAATTGTCATTCGATTTAATAGTCTAGCACGTGGTCGAAGGTAAATGGATTTCCATTGCGGCATTCTATCTTCCTATATTTGATGGGTAACTTCATCCCTATGTAGAAGACTATGATCCGGTATACCGGTTAAATCAATCCCCTCATAAGAACATCCTAAAATATGACCAACGGTATACACATCAATTTTAACTTCTTTTCCGTAAACACTTGACCACAACCAACCATCATCATTCTTCAGATTCCAAATCTCTAAACTACATAGATTGAAGTAGAAGAGGTAAATAGCTAGAGGATAAATGATTACCTTATTTGTATCATAGCTTATTAAGTTACAGCAACCGACATCCGTAGTAATTCCTAGAATTTCATATTCCTTCACATTTCCATGGCAATAAAAAGGGCCAGAGTGGATCTTCTTTTGGGAAAGCGCCTCGAATCATTTGATTGCATTGGGATTATTGCGGAGCCATTGGTTAATGTGAGCTTGTGTGACTGGGGCTTGAGAGGAGGAGGAAGATTGGCCTTGCTTTTGCTTTTTAGAGACGATAACCTTCTTGCGAGCCATTTATTGAAGAATCTGAATGTTTTGAGAGCTAAGGTTTCAGGAATTAGGAGTTGAAATGAAGGTAAAGTGAAGAGAGGGGTAAAGTTCTTTATATATGACCGTTGGAAAATGGTTGCCAGTGTAGCGACAGACGTCTATAAGGGAGTCACAAACGTCTATGGCTTTAGTAAAATTGAAGTAGAGAGATTCGACAGACATCTCTGATGGTTCCATAGACGTTTGTGGCTACAAAATATTTAAACAGAGAGTCTTGACAAACATCAAGGAGGTTTCCACAGACATCTGTGGTTACAGGAAAAATTTACCTGTAACTGGTGACAGACGTCTGTGGTATATTCACAGACGTCTGTGATATGTAATTTCTAACATCTAGAGGAAGATTTTAATAAAATAAATAGTATATATACCAAAAATAAATAAACATAATTTATATAATGCATAACATAAGTTTTAGTTTTCGTTGGAGAATTTGATTTATTGTATAACCCACGAATTTGGTTCAACTTTTGTATCGTCAAGGTTTTAGTGGAGACCAACTTAGACGAGCTGGAGTGCCAATCCAAGCTTGGTTTGATGGTCCCGGTTTGCATAAATTTCTCGGAGTAATGTTATGCGATTTTGTAGGAGTTCCTTGTAATCGAGGAGACTTTTGATGTATGCAATTTTTTGTTGGTGAATGACCACAAATTGCTAGAATACACTTTTGGAGAAAATTTTGATGAGACCCTTGACATCGTTGCTCGTAATAAATTTCACGTTGAACGCCGATCATTTCTTGTTGATAGTGATATATCTCATCGACTTTGTCGGTGAGAGATGTTGATTTCAGATCAATTGATCGTTTAGCTTTCTTTTCTTTAGGAGAAAAGCCAGTGTGGTATGTTGGTAATGCAACAATGTTTAAAGAGACTGAAGGAGTTGATGTAGGTGTGGATTTAGTTGGTGATACGTAAGTACTATTTGACGAGGGGGATTTATAGTCGATAGTTGAATAGGTGGAGTCGTGATCGAAAGACATTGTATTATTTGCTTTAAAATTTATTTGTGTTTATTTATGTTTAAGTTGAATATAATTTTAATTTATAAGATAAAATTTTGTTATAGAGGAAAATGAGTTAAGTCATAGGAATTTAACAAATATTAGTTTGTTTTTAAATGGTTGTTATTTAAAAAAATTATATGGTTGTTGTTAATTCTAAGTTATAAAATTGATTTGTTCAATTGAAATTGCATATAAGCTTTAACAAAACATTATTTATATAACTCTAGTTAACCAATTCATTGAACAAACAAATTCCTAGATCCCGTCTTAACTTAATAAAAGTTAGTTCACTTAATGGTTTTGTAAAAATATCAGCTATTTGATTTTCGGTATTAACAAATTCTAGAGTTATTATTTCTTTTTCAACATTATCTCTTAGAAAATGGTGACAAATATCTATATGTTTTGTTCGTGAATGATTAATTGGATTTTTAGATAAATTTATAGCAATAGTATTATCGCAATATATTGGAGATTTGTTTATTATTTTTCCACAGTCTTTAAGTGTTTGTTGCATATATATACTTGAGTGCAAGCTAAGGCAGCAGAAATATATTCGGCTTCACGTGTTGAAAGAGAAACTGTAACGACCCACCTTTTTGGATGGTTTAAATCGATAATAAACCACACATGTCAACTCAAACCATTCAAAAGGAAGGATTGTTAATGAGGTGAATAAGAAAATAAGAGAAAAGAAAGAAAAATAAAACACAAAATCTCACATTAGAATGACAAGATATAAGAATCAAATAAACAGTTCATGAAGCTGTTATACAAATAATATTTGATTACACTTTTACAATACAGATCAGAGTTATACATACAGCAGGAATAAACAAATAATGCAGCGGAACAACATGATGAAGTGAAATAAATATAATAAATAGTAGACTAATACCTGTCTTCATCCTCCGAATAAATGATCTTCAATACACTGAAAAGCTCAGACTGACCTGAGCATAATGAAAAGACAAAACACTCGAGTCAGAACTAAAAGATCATATGTAAGTAAAATCAACAGTAAATAAATATGGGTGTAATGGCTTCAGAGATGTTTACGGTATTTTACATCTCATATCCAGTGTATAATGTGCGTGCAATAACTTAAGAGATGTTTGGGATTCCATCTCCTAAGGATCCATTGAACTATCTACATACATAGTACAATACGCTATTATAATATGTCTACAGTAAAGTAAAATATTAAAATAGTGTTAAGGCGTTACCCAAATCCCCCTTAACACATTTTATATAAATGTCATAGTCTATACAGTACTGTAAACTCCACCGTAAACTGGTGGACTATCAGGGAGCACCCCATAGCTACGACGCAAATCAAACTCGTAGTGGGCACGGTAAGGCATATGACAAGGCATGCGAGGCATGTCAGGGTAGGATTCTACCATTTGCACTCCCGGATTGGTGGTAACGGATAGCAGCTACTACCGCCCACTTGGGAACACACTCCCATAATCAAATCGGAGGGTGGCCACCAAATCAATCACAAAGTAATAAATATGGTATCGAAGAAATGTGCCCGATCGTAGGAGTGACCTCACTTAGCCAGGTATAGCTCCTGTTTTAGTCATATCAAGCCGACTCGAGGGAGTCAGGGTTGCGTTCATACCACATACAGAATCGTTCACCAAACCATCCTACTTCGTTCTGGAATCTCCACCACGTGCATAGTTGTTAAAGTGGTTTTCAGTATTGGCAGAGAATATGACAATATCCGATCCCAATCTCCTTAACAACCAAACGCTTATTTCACACCGGTTGGTTCTTTTACATTTCCAAAATCGATTCATAATTGATATCAAAATATCATATTTACTTCAAAATATCATATTTACTTCAAAATCATATCACTTTCGAAATCATATTCACTTTCGAAATCATGTCACTGTCGAAATCATATTCACTTTCGAAATCATATCCACAAAATAGGTCTCATTTGAAAATCATCATATTTACGCAAAATATGTCATTTCGCTAGAAAATATCATTTCAAAATCCAACGTAGGTTATAACATCATTTAACCATATTTGCTTTTAAATCAAGGATTTAAATATAAACAATTCAACCTTGCACCGTTTGAATTTTTGAAAATAGTTTAGATAGTCATAACCAGTTTAAAATAGTTTTAATAGTTTAAAATAGTTTTAATAGTTAAAAATAGTTTTAATGGTTAAAATATAGTTTAAAAATAGTTTGAAATAGTTTTAATAGTTTAAATAGCTTTAATAGTTTTAATAGTTTTAAAATAGTTTTAATAGTTAAATTAGTTTTTAATAGTTAAATAGTTTAAGGATTCAAAACGGTTAAAGTAGCTTAATATAAAATGGTTTGATTATTGGAAATGGTTTATATAGTAAATAGTTTTGAAATTCTGAATAATCTAAATTTTAAAATAATAGATTTTTAAACAGTTTATATTAAATAATTTATTTTGAAATTGTATCAAATCAAACTATTTCTTTCATTCAACAAATCTGGACCATATCCAGATTTCAAATCAACAAAACTCAATTTTTAACTTCCAATTCAAATTCTTAATAAAACCATTTCAATTTATATCGATTTCAAATCCATGTTTGAACTACAAATTTAAACCGCTTCAAATTCGATAGGTTTCAAAGTTTAAATATTCAACGTTTACAATAACTCAATTTTGATAAATTTCATTTATATTTCAAGACTAAACTTTAAAATTTCAATTTAATTTTTTTTAAACAATTCATTTAAACTAATTTCAATTTCAACATTTAAAACTTGGATTTTGAAAATAATTCAGTTTATATAAATGCAATTTTATTTCAAAGTATCATTTAACTGCATTCAAAATATAAGGATTTAAAATCATTTAATTTAACCAATCTGGTGTCCGTATATAATTTTCTACCCTATGGTCAAGTGGTACAGGTATATATCATTTCAACCCGCAATAATTTAAATTTACGGGTATATATCATTTCAACCCTCAATCCTGAATTACATTTCAAAATCCATAAAATCGCTCGAGTTTATCATTTCAACCCATAACGATTTTTCCCTAATCTATAAGTCCATTTGGGTATGTATCGTTTCAACCCGTAGTGATTTTCCTAACAATAACTAAGGGAACTTGCAGTATGATAACAATATATAAAATAAACATAACATCCAGTCATCCAATATCAACAATTAAACATCAATCACAATCGTCATTCATTCAACCAATAAACCACAACAAATAAACTGGTTATCATTATCAGGTATTTAGCTAGCAATTAAATTTGAATATTAATTTAAATGGCAATTAGATTCAATATAAATTCAAATTGAACTCGAATGACAATTTAAATATACCAAACAACAATCAATCAACTTCTAATCACATTATAAATTTATTTTAACCAACATAAGATGGTTTAGCATTTGTGAGTGGGTTAAAACACTTACCTTTGATTTGTCGTCGATTTAAATTCAAAATTAGCCCAAAATTTTACGGTCTTAGAATGCAGCCAAATTAGTTCCATAATATCTGGAATTTCGATATGATCGCAACGGAGAAAACCGCACGTGAATCTGAGCTCGTATGCAAAAGTTATTAACGTTAGAAGATTGAAAATTTTAGTTCCCGAGTCGACTTCGATTCTTACTTCGGTCCGCGGCCTCAAATCCCCGGTGCTTGCTCCGAGTTTTTGCCAAAACGACCCGAGGCCTGAGTCATTGGGTTCCTAACCCAAAGTCGCTGCAGGGTTTTCGCCTCTGGAACCCGAAGCGTGACCTGATGCCAATCACTTGTCGACCTCTAGCTACCATCCTCATCGACCCGGAGCCATTCACATAGAGACCCGAAGAAACCTCGTCTCTGACCCGAAGTGAACCTCTTCCTGACTTGAAGTAAACCTTGAGCAACCAATTATTTTTTTCTTTTTTGAAATTGAAATTATGGTTTTGATGTTGTCCGCCATTGGAAAGAGGAGATAAGAAGGAAATGTACGTACAGACAATAAGAAAAGGCTGCTAGGGTTTTGGAAAAAAAATCTATTTATATGGACAAAGATAGATAAGAATGAAATGGACAGATCGATTTGGGTCGAAACGATAACAGCGAACCGAAAAGCCCGTTTCGTTCCCGAAGCGAAAATGGGTCATCCAATATATCGAAATATATGTTTTCGATATTTTTAAACTCAATGGAACTAT
Organism: Allium fistulosum; assembly: GCA_030737815.1. Classification (NCBI taxonomy): domain Eukaryota; kingdom Viridiplantae; phylum Streptophyta; class Magnoliopsida; order Asparagales; family Amaryllidaceae; genus Allium; species Allium fistulosum. The sequence goes on along the minus strand of CM060903.1, from coordinate 132,575,014 downwards.
TCTCAAACCCTAATTCCATTGTATACAGAAGTTAGCTTTTAAAATCAGATTATATTCATTTAAATCCATTTAATTGATTTCTACGCGTTTCGAGCTCGCACGTTCAAACGACAAGTCCGATCGCTATGAAACTTGAAATTTTACAATAATTCACTATTACGGATCCGATGAAACTGGTTTCATCGAAATCCAAGACAGTGCCAAAATGGTTAATTTTCATGTTAATTAAATAAATTATTATTAAATTTGTTTAATCACTTTTAAATTCAAATTTACAAGTTAACCACTTCATCATTCTTGATTACAGAGAAATTTAATAATCTTTTAAAATAAATTTTCCTTATTAAACCTAAGATTTAAATATTACACTAATTACAGTGTTCAATTATAACGGTATTAAATTCATTAATTATAATTTTAAAATTCCAATAAATTCATTTATTTTGATTTCACTCTTATTATTTAATCAATTATTACCTTATGAATATAATTAACGTTAGTTTACATTTTATTACATTCATGTTTTACAGTTATTATCTTTTACCATATTAACTACAATAATTAATTACATTAATTTTCGTTGATTTCCAAATCAATTTCAACGGATTAAATAATAAGACGATAAATAAGCAATTTTTATTTTTACGTAATTTAATCATATTTATAAGTTTATTGTTTACAACAAGATTATAAATTTACATACAAATAATTGATTTCACATTACATACTAAAACCAATTAAATAAAATAACATACAAAACATTGAATTTATTTTCTTATTTACAATTATCACAACATTAACTTTACAATTAATTCAATTGATTGAAATTACATTAAAATAATTGTTAGTAACATTCAAACAATATTATTAAATCATATTTAAATTGTTTTTGTTATTAATGAATCATAAATTTTATTTCTTACAACATTAAATTTCAAAATCTTATTTAATTTAATATTTTAGTTATGGAAAATTACAGGTCGTTACACTCTCCCCACTCAAAACATTTCGTCCTCGAAAAGGGAAGAAGGAATTAAGAACTAATATATTTTTATTCAAAACAATCTATTTATAAACGCTTTAAACTTACATAATTAAGTATTTTAAATAAAAAATATAAACTTATAAACAATTAAATCTTCCATATCCAAGTTTAATAAAAGTTTGAAAATATTTCACTTTCACAAAATTTCCTAAGTTCCAAATTCACGAATTTTTTTGGCAGAGTCTCCTTTGTACGGATAGGTCCGGAAAAATAAGATTATCAATAATAATAATAATAATATATATCATATTTCAAAAATAAAACATCCCAAACCATAGGAAAACAATAAAATATCGCTATAAAATGGTAATCTGAAAACGTACCTATTTGTCGGGCAAACAACTTTATTTATGAAACCAAAAGCAGTAGCTATTACTTCCATAACCTATATTTCACTTATATAATCCAAAGAGTGAGAATTATGTAAAAGTGCAAATATTTAATTGTTTCCTATTAGTAACAAAAGCAAATCAACACAGAACATATGCAAACAAAACAATACAACCATTATATGCACCACTGGAATCAATCATACATCCATAACAATCAAAACTAATGGTCTGTTCAGGTTCAGAAACTTTTAATCATACAAGGTTGATAAATAAACCACTAAGTATACCATACGCTCAACAACATTAGATAATAACCTAAAAGATTATCCATACAACCTTAAACAATCGAAGTATCATTTCCCAAACATCCCATAAGCCAAAACAACCAAGAATTTCAAATATTATTTAAGTTTATTCTATTGGTTTCTTCTCACATTATTCACTTTTCATTTATTTTAAGTTCTCTTTCATTTATACAGAATCATCTTTTATTTATTTATATTCATTTTCTTACATAAATTATTTCACATTCATTATTTAAGTATTACATACATTTCATTTATTTCCAATTTATTCATACAAGGTTATTTCTTATTAATTTACATTCATTCATTGCAGTTTAATTCCCATTTATTATTATATATATAACTTGATTTAAATTTAATATTAGTATTCATTAAGGAATCATTCAACTTAAGTCTCTTAACTTCTTAATTGACATTCATCCTTTCTTATATAGTGTAATTGAATATTAAATCTATTTCTGAATCATTTCAACATTTTCTGAAGTTATAATCATTTATTTAACATAGTATTCATTTTTACTATTCACTTTAATTATAAATAATTTCATTTGAACACTTTCATTACTTAAGTTTTACTTATATAATATTCTATTACATATTCCTATTTAGCATTATAACTTTTTAATATTTCTGGTAAGTTATATATATGTTTTAAGAATGTAATTGTATGTTACACAAGTTTATCTTATTCATTTTAGTTAACAAAATGTTCAATAATTACATCTTCTAAATTTTCATATCCTTTGATTTACAAGTTACAATTTCCAATTTTTTTATAGTTTCATTAACCACTTAGCTTCTAATTTCTTTTTTTCATTTTAAAAGTTTACAACTATTAAAATTCCACTTTATTTCTACAACTAAAAATCATTAATTCAACAGGAACCTTAAGAATTCAAATTCCGGATTCATTTTAAATCACTTTGAAATAATATACATACTCATATCTTTTATATATATCAAATCATATTTATAAATTTAAAATTAAAATTTGTTTATCAAAATAAATGTGTAGTAAAGCCACTATAATGGTCTTCCCACTTTGATACTCGAAAATGAACGTCGATGATGCATGCACTCATCACCGAAATTATTTTCCAACGACAGAAGAGGGGAGTACATAACTTATTTCCTTTAAAAATTCCTTTAAAGCATTTCTTTCAGGTTACATTGAAAATATTTATATCTGAAAATACTAATATTATATTCCAAAATCTTTTGAAAACCAATTTCAAAATTCCGGAACTTAAGTCTCAAATTTCCAATTAAATTCATTTTATTTATAAGTCATATTTTGCAACCAATATTTATAAAATTTCACTTCCTAACAAACAAACATATCACATACAACTATATTCATTTATAAAAAATATTCTTTTATATACAAAATATTATACTAGGTAAAATTATTTCATTTACCTATATTTCAAAACCAATATTATGTCGGTCTGCCTTATTAAGTGTTTAGAAATCCCTATCAATACCACAGCGTCCTATGTACCGAATGGTCTTTATAAATACTAAACAGAACAAATTAACACAATATAAAAACATTTTATAACACTAACAAGTACGCTCTCAAATATATATACACACACACACACACACACAATCTCAAAACGACTTATTCTAGGGTATTACTACCCTATCTCTAATGAGTCAAACCCCACAAAGCTAAGGTTATCGCTAAACCAAAGCTCTGATACCACTTGCAACAATCCACCTTTTTGGACGATTTAAATCAACAATAAACCACACATGTCAACTCAAACCATTCAAAAGGGAGGATTGTTAATGGGGTGAATAAGAAAATAAGAGAAAAGAAAGAAAAACAAAACACAGAATCTCACAGCGGAATGACAAAATATAATAATCAAATAAATAGTTCATGAAGCTGTTTTACAAATAATATTTGATTACACTTTTACAATACAGATCAGAGTTATACATACAGCAAGAGTAAACAAATAATGTGGCGGAACAGCATGATGCAGTGAAATAAATATAATAAATAGTACGCTAATCTCCGTCTTCATCCTCCGAATAAATGGTCCTCAATACACTGAAAAGCTCAGACTGACCCGAACGTAATGAAAAGACAAAACACTCGAGTCGAAACTAAAAGATCTTATGTAAGTTAAATCAACAATGAATAAATATGAGTGTAATGGCTTCAGAGATGTTTACGGTATTTTACATCTCCTATCTAGTGTATAATGTGCGTACTGCGTACAATAACTTAAGAGATGTTTGGGATTCCATCTCCTAAGGATCCGTTAAACTATCTACATACATAGTACAATATGCTATTATAATATGTCTACAGTAAAGTAAAATATTAAAATAGCGTTAAGGCATTACCCATATCCCCCTTAACACATTTTATATAAATGTCGAAGTCTATACAGTACTGTAAACTCCACCGTAAACTGGTGGGCTATCAGGGAGCACTCCATAGGTACGACACAAACCGAACTCGTAGTGGGCGCGATAAGGCATATGACAAGGCACGCGAGGTAATGCCAGGGTAGGATTCTACCATCTGCACGCCCGGACTGGTGGTAACGGATAGCAGCTACTACCGCCCACCTCGAAACACACTTCCATAATCAAAATCGAGGGGTGGTCACCAAATCAATCACAAAGTAATAAATATGGTATCGAAGAAATGTGCCCGATCGAAGGAGCGACCTCACTTGGCCCGTTATAGCTCCTGTTTTAGTCATATCAAGCTGACTCGAGGGAGTCAGGGTTGCGTTCACACCTCATACAAAATCGTTCGCCAAACCATCCTACTTCGTTCTGGAATGTCCAACACGTGCACAGTTGTTAAAGTGGTTTTCAGTATTGGCAGAGAACATGACAATATCTGATCCCGGTCACTTTAACAACCAAATGCATATTTCAAACAGGTTGATTCTTTTACATTTCCAAAACCGATCCATAATTGATATCAAAATATCATATTTACTTCAAACCATATCACTTTCGAAATCATATTCACTTTTGAAACCATATCACTTTCCAAATCATGTTCACTTTCGAGATCATATCCACAAAATAGGTTAAACCCTCATTTCAAAATCATTATATTTACGCAAAATATGTCATTTCACTAGAAAATATCATTTCAAATTCCAACGTAGGTTATAACATCATTTAACCATATTCGCTTTTAAATCAAAGATTTAAATATAAACAATTCAACCTTGCACCGTTTGAATTCTTGAAAATAGTTTGGATAGTCATAAGCAGTTTAAATAGTTTAATAGTTTAAAATAGTTTTAATAGTTAAAAATAGTTTTAATAGTTAAAATATAGTTTAAAAATAGTTTGAAGTAGTTTTAATACTTTTAATATCTTTAATAGCTTTAATAGTTTTAATAGTTAAATTAGTTTTTAATAGTTAAATAGTTTAAGGATTCAAAACAGTTAAAGTAGTTTAATATAAAATGGTTTGATTATTGGAAATGGTTTATATAGTAAATAGTTTTGAAATTATAAATATTCCAAATTTTAAAATAATAGATTTTTAAAAAGTTTATATTAAATAATTTATTTTGAAATAGTATCAAATCAAACTGTTTCTTTCATTTCAACAAATCTGGACCATATCCAGATTTCAAATCAGCAAAACTCAATTTTTAACTTTCAATTCAAATTCTCAATAAAACCATTTCAATTTATATCAATTTCAAATCCATGTTTGAACTACAAATTTAAACCACTTCAAATTCGATAGGTTTCAAAGTTTAAATATTCAACGTTTACAATAACTCAATTTTGATAAATTTCATTTATATTTCAAGACTCAACTTTAAAATTTCAATTTAATTTTTTTAAAACAATTCATTTAAACTAATCACTTGCCGACCCCGAAGCACGACCCGATGCCAATCACTTGCCGACCCCTAGCTACCATCCTTAACGACCCGGAGCCATTCACATAGAGACCCGAAGAAACTTCGTCTCTTACCCGAAGTGAACCTCTTTCTGACTCGAAGTAAACCTTGAGGAACCCAATTTTTTATTCTTTTTTGAAATTGAAATTATGGTTTTGATGTTGTCAGCCATTGGAAAGAGGAGATGAGAAAGAAATGTATAGACATACAATAAGAAAAGGCTGCTAGGGTTTTAGAAAAGAAATCTATTTATATGGACAAAGATATAAGAATGAAATGGACAGATCGATTTGGGTCGAAACAATAACAGCAAGAAAAGCCCCTTTCGTTCCCGAAGCGAAAATGGGTCATCCAATATTTCAAAATATATATTTTCGATATTTTTAAACTCAATGGAACTAGTTTCAAACCCTAATTCCATTGTATATAGAAGTTAGCTTTTAAAATCAGATTATATTCATTCAAATCCTTTTAATTGATTTCTACGCATTTTGATCCCGCACGTTCAAACAACTAGTCCGATCGCTACGAAACTTGAAATCCTATAATAATTCACTGTTACGGATCCGATGAAACTGGTTTCGTCGAAATCCGAGATAGTGGCCAAAATGGCTAATTTTCACGTTAATTAAATAAATTATTATTAAATTGGTTTAATCACTTTTAAATTCAAATTTACAAGCTAACCATTTTATCATTCTTGATTATAAAGAAGTTTAATAATCTTTTAAAATAAATTTTCATTGTTAAACCTTAGATTTAAATATTACACTAATTACAACGTTCAATTATAATGGTAATAATTCATTAATTATAATTTTAAATTTTTAATAAATTCATTTATTTTTATTTCACTCTTATTATTTAATCAATTATTACCTTATGAATATAATTAACGTTAGTTTACTTTGATCAGAATATCTAACAAAAATTCCTTCATCTGCTTTTGAATTGAATTTACCAAGATTATCTTTTGTATTTAGAATAATGCATTTTGATCCAAATATTCAAAAATATGATATTTTTGGTTTCTTTTTGTGGAACATTTCATAACATGTATTTTTAGTCATAGGTCTAAGAGTTACACGATTTAATATGTAACAAGCAGTAGCAACTGCTTCGGCCCAAAAAATTCTTTGGTAAGCCACTGCCATTTAGGAGAGTTCGAGCACATTCTTGCAAGGTGCGATTTTTTCTTTTAACCACTCCGTTTTGTTGTATTGTTCGTGGAAATGAAAAATTATGAGTAATTCCCTTTTTATTACAAAAGTTTGTAAATAATTCATTTTCAAATTCTCCACCGTGATCACTTCTTATACTTTTTTATTTTTAAATCCATTAGACTCTTAATTCGATTAGCAAAAATTTTAAACATTTCGAATGTATCACTTTTATGCTTTAAAAATAGCATCCAAGTATACCTTGAAAAATCATCTACAATTACAAGGACATATTTATTGTGATTTATCGAACGTATTTGAGTTGGACCAAATAAGTCTGGATGAAGTAATTCAAGAGGTTGTTTAGTAGAGATTTCCTTTTTAGATTTAAACGAACTTTTGCCATGCATCACATAGATTTTTAACTTTGAAATTTATTTTGGGTAATCCTTTTACCAAATTGTTTTTAGCTAATTTGTTTATATATTTGAAATTTATGTGACAAAATCTTCTATGCCATATCCATGGATCATCATGGTTTGCGGTTAAGCATAAATCATTATTATGATTAATATTTATGTTTAGAATATAAATATTTTGATTTCTTGTTCCTTCAAAAGTTAAAGTTTTATTTTGATCAAAGGTATTGCATTTATCTTTTTCTAAATCGATTTTAAATCCCTTATCGCATAATTGGCTTATACTAAGTAAATTATGTTTTAAGTTTCTAACTAATAAAACATTTAAAATAATAGGAGAAGTAGATATTTCGACATTGATGTTGTTTCCAATTCCGATAACATTTTCTTTGGAATTATCCCCAAAAGTGATCGTGTCACCGTCCATGTAAGTGATGTTTGATAGCATGTATGCATTTCCCGTCATATGTTTGGAGCATCCACTATCGAGTATCCATTTCTCCTTATTATTAGTTTTGTTTTTGGGTACCTACAAAACAATAAGAAGTTTTAATCAGTACCCAATTTCTCCGTAAGGGTCCTATGTGTTAGTAGGAGAAGGTAGTCATACCCATGAGGTTTTGGAACCTTTAGAGATGTAATTTTCATTATGAAATATATCTTTTAGATATACATCTATGTGTTTTTGTCTAACCAATTTGTTATTTGTTTAAGGAATCCATATTTTAATCATTTTTGTTTCCTTATTTTCATATTTAGATTTTGTTTTTCTAAAATTTGTCTATAATGTACTATACTTCTTAAATCTTTGGTTATTATTAGAAACCAGATTATTTCTAGAATGTTTATGAATTTTTTCGTTAAATCCTAATCCCTTCCTATTTCATGATGGTTTTGAAATCTTTATCAAATTATCTAGATTTTGCTTTCCTTTATTAAATTTTGAAACATTATTAGTAATTTTATCTAATTTATTTTGGAGATCGTAAATTTCTAAATTAGCTAATTCTAAATTTTGTTTTAATCTTTTCTTCTTCTAGTTTATAATTATCTATTTTTTTAATTCTCTATATCATGTGTTAAAGTAGCATTTTGAGATGATAATTCTCTACATTCGTTTTGTGCTAATTCTAATTCTTCTTCTAAAATAATTTTCTCGTCTTTTAACAATCCAATTTCTAATTCAGCTCTATTTAATTTTCCCACATTTTCTTTACTTATTTTTTTAATTCTCCATACTTGTCATCTAATTCTATACTAATTTCAAGAACTTCATCATATGTTAATTCAGGACGTATCTCATTTATGTTAGCCTTGAAGCAAACATTTGCTTATTCTGAGTCACTGTCGCTATTGGATGATGAGGAAGAGTCGGAGTCATCCGAAGTTACTTGAAATGCTCTTCTCTTTTTCTTGAAATTTTTGAATTTGTTTTTCTTTTTGTCATTGTTGAGCAGTGGACAGTCTTTCTTCATATGGCCAAATTTATCACACCCAAAGCACTTCATTGATGTTTGATTTGAGGAATTTGTGTTGCTGTTGTTTTGAAATTTCGTCAACTTTTTGAACTTCTTGAACTTGTTGTAATTTTCGGCTATGAAAACAATCTCATCTTCTTCCAAGTCGGAGTTGTCATTACTTGTCTAAAATGCGATGTTTTTCCTTTCTTGATTTTGTTCTTTTCTTGCCTCTAAATTAGCTTCATACGACATCAGATTTCCTGTTAACTCTTCGACTTTGAGTTGGGAAAGATCGTTAGCTTCTTCGATGGCTAAAATTTTTCTTTACCATTCGTTTGTCAAAGAGTTCAAAATTCGTGTGACTAAATCAAAATCAGTGAATTTAACTCCTAGTGCCATAAGATTGTGTTGTATAGTTTAAAATCTAACATACATGTCAATAATTGACTCATTTTCTTTCATTTTAAAAGATGAAAATTAATTTTCTAGAAATAGAAATTTTTGTTTGCTTAACTTTGTTTGTGCCTTCATGGGTAATTTGTAATGTACGCCATATATCATAAGCAGTAGCGTGAAGCATGACTCGTGAAAATTCATGTTTATCGAGTGAGTAAAATAAGACATTGATAGCTTTGGCATTGTTAGATGCCTCTGCTTTTTATACATCAGTCCATGTGCCAATATCAATGTCAGGTGCTTCATATTTATTTTGAGTTGCTAGCCATATTTATAATCCATTTGCTTCTATAAAAATTCGCATGCGTATTGACCAATAAGCATAATTAGAACCAATAAATAGTGGGGACGAGCACTTGATGGACCTTCTTGAAATGTACTTGCCATTTTAATGATTTCAATTACGTGTTACTGTAGATTGAAATAACCTTGCTCAGATAACAATTGAAAGTCTTGCGGATCATATATTATCTAACTTGTGTATAATATGCAAGTGCATAAGTTAATGCAATAGTAGGCAATAAATAGTAAAGTATAAAAAGCGTGCAAACCAGAGTTTTTATACTACTTCGGACCTCCCGTCCTACGTCCAGTCTCGAAGCCCCCTTCGGTATTTCCTTTAAACAAATTACCCTCACTTCGCTTAGAGGAATAGGCTAATACAAAAGTATCTCTGACAATCTTGTGTTCCAAATAACATGGTTTTTGATTTATAGTACAAATCTTCCTATGATCTCCTTTTGAGTATATGAATATGGATGCTTTGAGTTGTAGGAAGTGATTTAACCAAAATTCTATTTTGGTTATAATAGATTGAGAGTATGTGAACAATGTATATGCAAGAGAGTGTTTAGAAATCAAGAGAGTAAATAATAGATTAATTCAAGTTAGATGATTTCTATTTCTCAATCAAAGTGGTATTTATAGATTTAAAAAGGTGCACATGAATAGTTGTTACTATTTGAGAAAGTTATTCATTTTAATGGTTGCAACCTTTCGTTGAATGGTGATTTCCTTTTGCTTCAAAACAGAAGTGTCTATTCAGAATAAACACTTTTAGCCCATGACAGACGCCTGTGGTAAAATCCTCAGACGTCTGTGATTTGTTTGAATTTTAACTCGAGAATTGTCCAGACGTCTGTAGTTTTATCTCAAACGTCTATGAGCTGTAAAAATTGGTTTTCACCTTTATTTTGATATATATATAATTGTGTGTGATCGTGTATGCATATATACTCAAAAAGACCTTAACAATATTTTATCTAGGACTCTTTTACAATAGAATAACCATAGTATGGTTAATGAATCTTCGTTTCTCTTTGAGTCTTAATATCTTCGGGCATGGTGTCTTCTTGTAGCATATAACTACAATCTTGATAAGGTATATATATATGATTTGTATAGTTTTTATCATTGAAACGTAAATTGGAGGTTCTAACAATAATATCAATATTACATAGTGATGACAGAAGTAAACATCTAGTTAACTGACAGGAAGTCCGCTATAAAAGTATTAAGTTGAAGGACCTGAAACTTCTCGGTCTGACATGAGTATTATAAAATAATAAACGGGTCAGTCTACACTAAAGTAAATGAGCTAGCAAGATGAATGACAGGTAAAATGAACTAGATCAAAAATATAGTCATTAAGTCATGTATCGACAAATATTAAGCATACTTAAAAACTTCAAGAATGAAATCACCAAGTATCAAAATTCAAGATAGCTTCTTCAAGCAAAATCCCTGAAACTATTTGGGGATAACACAAATAACATCGAATTCAAAAATCACAAATAGAAATCCGAAAATCTCATAAAAGGGGAAAAAGCACCAAACTCCAAGACTGCTGAATAAATTCACCTACATTGTAACTCCAAGATAGACGTATATGTCTATAAACTCCAAGATGGGTATAATTCCGTAATAACTTCAAGGTAGGTGCGAGACCTATAAACTCCAGATAGGAACAAGTTCTATGAACTACATGATTGGTACAGGACCTTTGAAAACTCTAAGATAGGTACAAGGCCTATAGAACTCCAAGGGCTAGTCATAATCTCGTCGATAATTGTTGTGTACTTTCATATAGCACCCGAAAAGGAAATGACCATGTATCCCATACCACACAGGTTTACTCAAATGTTTACTATACGATAGTAGACTCCACTTATGTGTAGCAATGGTTCTGTCGAATAAGTCCAAGATTTAACCGGTAAAACAAACGCGAGTGTTCTATACCACTCTTTTTATTTAACCGTTTAAATCAATTCCTCATTCGATTGATGTCGAGCAATTTTATAAAAGATTTCACTTTAAAAACATTTTGGTAAATTATAGGTTCATAAGCTAGATTATATATATAAGTACATTTTTTAAATCATTGCTCCAAATCATCTTTAAAAATCATTGTTAATGAGAATAAATAATATATATGTATATATATATATCTAAAATTCTTTATATAGAAATTAGATTCATACTTAAAAACATTTCGATAAAATGGTTTGATTTAGAAATCGGCCTTTTATAAATCCAAGTTGAAAACGTGCATCAGAAAGTTGTGTATTACTCCCAAGACCCATAGAGCAATTCTATGGTATAGAAACACCAAAATGAATTCATTACCTCTCAAATCAAAATCTGGAAATTACAATGAAATTGACATGAAATGCAACATCAAAATCAAGCAAACAACATCAGGAGATCAAACGGGCGACGAACGGGAGCGATCGAGGACTAAAGCAACACAACCTGGGGTTTAACCTTAGGATACGACCGGTGTACCGATCGTATAGACCGGTGCACCGATCGTGTAGACTGGTCCACCAGTTTCGTCGCCTGGGTTGATTCCCAAGCGGCTCTGGTGGCTCCTCGATGATTTTTTTCCAGACATTTCTCCATCGTTGGTTCCTTGAAGGTTTGGGGTATTGAATTAGCAATCATGCTAGCATATAAACATGTACAATTGGATGCAAATCATGATTATATAAGGTAGGTTTTCAGCTAACAGAGAATCAGTTCAAAGTGATAAGAGATTCAACAACCCATTGAGATCATATTCACTATTGATTCAAGCAATTACATATATCAGCAACACCCATCCATTTTAGACTAGAAATTGTGAGATAAACTTACCTAAATAAATCCAAAATTGAGGATCAAAGCTTGGATTCTCCTAGGCTTTTCTATTTCAGCTTTGACCTAGGTTAGTTTCAGAAATTGGAGAGGAATGGTTACAATCAAAGACTAAAACTGAAGTTGATCAACAATAGACACACAAATAGGTGGAAGAGATTACTTTTTATAAGTCTACACTTGAAATAATCACAAGCCCTTTGATTTCTAGCTTTGATTGGGGATTAAGGTTTTAAGACTTAAGAGAATTTTGGTTTCTTGGTTTACAAGAGTGAAATGAGAATGAGAACATATACGTATAGGTTTCTCATTTCTTATTTCTCTTATTTGGGCTAAATGGGTTAAGGTATGGATCCAATAGCAAAGTGTTGCTAATTTACTAAAAGAAAAGTGTTACTAATTTATTTGGTTTTATCACTTCATAAATACAAATGTGTACTAAACAATGTTCTATTTAATCAACATTGATTTCTTTAATTTTCCCAAATAAATAACCATGTTAAAATTCTCATCTCTATTAATATTGAAACATTTTATAAAATTTAAATACAACTTTTGAATATAAAGGTCATTCTCAATATTTTTAATAAAAGAAACTATTAATTGAAAAATCTCATTTTTAACAATAAATCTCAATATTAACCTTTATTTAAATTTACAACACTTGTTGTGATAATATTAGAATCGAAAGATATTTGTCATAAATCTCGTATTAAAATAAACAAGCAAATAAACCCTTTGAAAAATTCATATTTTAAATTATAAAATTATTTTCATATATTTTATTTACTCATTTTCTCCAAGGTTGTTCTTATATTCTTAAATATAAGAATTAAATTACATAAAAGGATAATTCATTAAATTCCCAATTTATTTTATTCCAAATCCATTTTAAATTTGAAAATAGAATAATTATAAATTCCCCAAATTTATTCAATTAATTAGTTATAATTAATTAAATCATTTTTAAAATTTTGATTTCAGGAAATCTCGACCGGGGTTGTTGCGGACTCCCCCTTATAAAAGTTACGTCCCCATAATTTTCCTTAAGGGAAAGTCAAAAACAATTCAAAAGTTGCATCTATTAAATGAGAATAAAATCATAAGCATGGAATAATATAAAGCAAGCGTCTCACCACTAATGAGCATGAGAAAATAACTCCGGATGCGTTCGCTCGATAAACTCTCTAGTCTCCCAAGAATTGTTCTTTGGGTTTCCAGACCATTGGACTTTAATGAGCGAAACATCTTTATTTTGAAGGCATTTAACCTTTGATGAAACAATATGGATAGGTCACTGTGCATAAGTAAGGTCAGGTGAGACCTCAAGCTCCTTAAGGATTGTTGGCTCAAGAATAGAATCAGAATCTCGAAGACATTTCCGAAGTTGCAAGACATGGAATACATTATGAATACCAGAGAATTGGGCTGGAAGAGATACCAATAAGGAACAGGACCAATAAAATTAGTGATATGGTATGGTCCAATATATCTCGGAGCCAACTTCCCAGAACGACTGGACTGCATCACACACTTCAATGAAGATACCCCTATAGAGAATTCCAATGCTTTCGTCTTATTATCTATGTAGCATTTCCATGTGGTCTGTGCCTCTTTCATTCTCTATCGAATGAGATTGATCTTCTCTGAAGCTTCATGAATAGAGATGGGGCCTAAGATGAATTTCTCCCCGAACTCGAGCCAACACGAGGGTGATCGACACTGCCTTCCATAAAGAGCCTCGAAAGGAGCCATGCCGATACTAGACTGGAAACTGTTGTTATAAGCAAACTCGACAAGATAGATATGATCTTCCCAACTCCCACTGAAGTCGAGAACACAAGCATGAAGTAAGTCTTCTAAGATCTTATTAACTCGCTCCGTCTGCTCATTCGTCTACGGATGATAGGCAGTGTTGAAATTAAACTTCGAACCCAATGCTTTCCCGAGTCTTTTCCACAATCCACTTGTAAACAAGGGATCCCGATCACAAATGATGGCACTAGGGACGCCATGATGTCTCATGATCTCCTTAACACAGATTTTAGCTAGTTGAGAGGCAGTCCGACTAGACTTAACATGAATAAAGTGGGCTGATTTAATCAAACGATCAACAATCACCCATAAGCTATCATGGCCGGCCCTCGAACGAGGAAGACCATCAATGAAATTCATAGAAACCTGGTTCCACTTCCACACCGGGACTTCCAATTGTTGCAAAAGACCATTGGGACGTTGATGCTCTGTTTTAACAAGCTAACAAGTTAAGCAAACCTTCACATACTCCGCCATATCTCGCTTCATCCCTTCCCAATAGTAGAGACGCTTAATATCAGCATGCATCTTACTACTACTGGGATGAATAGTGTACATGGAGCGATGACACTCCTCAAGAATATCTCTTCTAAGACCACCGACATCGGGCACCAAAAGCCTACCTCTCTTACGAATACAACCACGAGCATCAGCTACAAATCTCTCATTCACCACTTCGAGAAACACCACTACACTGCTGAAAAAGATAAGATAGATTAGGATCATGCTTCTGGGCATCCGCAATCCAGTCTAAAAGACTAGGACGAGCTTCTAGGCTAAACAATAATATGGAAGAACTAGAATCTGGAATACGCCCTCTAATCTCACAAGAAGATAGAACCTCATAATCTTTCCACTCAGCCAACATCAAAGAAATAACTGCCTTCTGCTTGATTCCCCTTCCCTGGAGTATATTGAATATCGATATCATAAGAAGAAAGGAATTCAAGCCATCTCCATTGTCGCATATTAAGCTCCTTCTGAGCGAATAAGTAATTTATCGACTTATGATCGATATAAAGCACAAATCTCTCACCCAATAAATAATGATGCCAAATCTTGAAAGCAAAGACAATAGCTGCAAGTTCCAAATCGCACATGGCATATCTTACCTCATTTGGCTTCAACTACCTCGAAGTAAAAGTAACAACATGGTCCTGCTGCATAAGAACGACACCCAAACCAAATCTACTAACATCTGTATAGACCACAAGGTCTTGGTTCCCTTCTGGAACTACAAGAACATGAGCATTGGAAAGGAGTTCCTTTAACTTCTGGAAAGAAGCTTCACACTTACCCGACCAAACATACTTAACTCCTTTCTTAGTCAAAGAAGTAAGAGGTAAGACGATCTTGGAAAATTCCTCTAAGAATCGACAGTAATAGCCCATCAATCCAAGACAGTTACGAATCCCCGATACATTCTCTGGCCTTTTCCATTCTGAATAGCTTCAATCTACGACGGATCAATATAAATGTCTTCTTTTGAAACTACATGCCCTAAGAAATTTACCTGCCTCTGCCAGAAATTACACTTAGAAAATTTTGCTTTCAACCAATTTCTTTTAAGTATCTCTAATACAATCCTAAGATGCTCCTCATGCTCTTCCTCAGATTTGGAATAAACAAGAATATCATCAATGAATATGAGAACAAATGGATCGTGAAATTCTCGGAAAACTCGATTCATGAGATTAACGAAATAATCTGGAGCGTTCATTAACCCGAAGGGCATAATGAGCCACTTATAAGGTCCACAACGGGTATGGAATGAAGTTTGAGGAATGCTATCCTCTGCCACTCTAAGCTAATGAAACCGATTGCTAAGTCTAACTGAGAAAGACCTTAGCGCCGCAAAGTCGACCAAATAAATCATCGATCCTAGGCAGAGGATACTTGTTCTTAATGGTATGTTCAATAAGCTTGTGATAGTCTATGCAAAGACTAAGCGTACCATCAGCCTTCTTCATAAACACAACAGAAGCTCCCCAAGGAGAAGAACTAGATTGGATAAACTGCTTCATTTCCAACTTCGACAATTGATTCCTCAACTCCCACTTCTCTTTAGCAGACATCCTATAAGGAGGATGACTAATTGGCTGAGCTCCATTGATGAGATCAATTCGGAACTCAATCACCCGCTTGGGAGGCAACCTTGAAACAGGTTCAAAGATACCAGGATAATCACAAATAATAGGGATTCAGGAGATACCATCCTTCACAAGATTCAAGTGAAAATACGGATGCTACCGAATCAGAATCTTCACCGTGAAAAATAATATAAATCTGCTTAACAGATTCAGGGTGTCGAAGGTGGATAGTTCATGGGCTTCATAACGGTTAAGCATATCCATTCCTAATATCCTTCCAAAGCCAAGATAGTGCATGACATGAAGATCGGCACTAAAAGAATAGCCGCATAAGATAAGCTCAACATCTCCACAAAGCATATCGAGGGTTGTAGACCCACCGATAGGGTTCACAATTCTTAGCGAAGTCATTAAGCACACAACATATGAAGATAGAGTATCTACAAGTTCCTTTGATCTGAACAAATGAGATGCACCCATATTAAAAAGAACCTGAAAAGTAAGATTCTGACAAACAATAACAACTTCAAGAATAGAATGAGATATACCTCAACGTTGAGAAGATGCACCAGAAGCTTACACAACACTAAGCTTCGCTGAATTGAGTCCTTTAGCCGCTCGAAGACAAGATGCCATAAGATGACCTTCTTTCTTGCAATACCAACAAACTAGAGCTTTCAGACAATCCTTAAAGAAATTTTCCTTAAAACCACAATTGAAGCATTCACCTCGTGATGGTTGTGTTGTTGTAGAACTTGAACCTTGCTTCTTAATCTTCGTATTAGGATGGAAAGGCTTGGACTGGTTGAATGGTTACTTCTTCTTTGGATGAAAGCTCTTCTTCTCCATTACATCTTCCACACTACTATCCTTCTCAACTGCCTCAAGCTTAAGAGCTGAATCAACCAACTCCTCGAATAAAACCTTCATTTGCAACAACAAAACCTTCCTAAGATGCTGCTTTAACCCATACACAAATTCTGATTCTTCTTTAGCAGTGTATTCCCGAATTTGGATAGTGCTTCGAAGGTTAATACATACTCCACTACTGAAGACTTCCTTTGATTCTAGTCAATAAACCTCTTAGCTAACAAGGCCTTCTCGGATTCAGGAACGAATTTCAGTTCAAAACATTCCCTAAAGTACTCCCAAGATAGAGTAGACTCATCTACCTCTGCTATAAGAAGCTCATACTAGTCTAGAGCTAACTCCTAAAGCTGACTAGATGCCACCTAAACTCTATGCTAATCAGAAAGATCCATGCGAGAAAATATCCGCTTGCATGTCCTAACCCATGCCTGCACCTCAATAACGCTCTTAGAACCTCTAGAGGGCTTGCCACCAAGATGCACAAAGTCATGGCATATACATGCAAAACCTAACGTGGGAGAAGAAGAATTCGAAAGAGATCCGAAAGGCTGAGTATTCCGAATGAGTTCCATGATTTGCTCGATGGACATAAACACTCTGTCCTGAGGAGGGCCACTGGATTGCCCACCGACAGAACGAGAAGGTCTACTGCCAACCATCTAAGATTCTGAAATGAATAAGATAGGATAAAGGACTCGCTAATAGGAATTTTAAAGATAGACACTAAGGAATATGCTACCATGTAATCCTAATGGACAATTCCTAAAACTTGACTAAGCCAAGATTTGTGTCCATAATATCATATTTTGTTCTGAACTCAACTCTAATACCAAACCGTGACACCCCACTCCTAGACCCATACTAATAAAGGATATTATAGAGTAATACCATCTGCTAGTGCAGAGCATAGGACTGGTTAGGAGCAACCATCCATGAATTTTACTTTAAGCGAGCATTGATACGTCGGTTAATATGTTATACATTTCTTTACTCAAGTGGAATCGACATATACAATACAAGTGTAAAACAAAACTATGGTGGTTATAACAAAATTTAAAACAACATACGATAAATACAAATCACAGAATCACAGATCAGACAGAACGAAATACAAATAGATACAAGTCTGAACAGACACAAGTAGATATATGATGTAGACTACATAATATAATAGCACTACATCCTAAATATATGAATATGTACATAAAAGGAGTCTAGCTCGACATAGGATACATCATAACATCAATATATATATATATATATATATATATAGTGACGATAGAAATAAACATCTAGCTAACTTATAAGAAGTACGCTCTAAAAGCATTAAGCTGAAGGACCTGAAACATCTCTATTTGAGTTGAATATTATAAAATAATAAACGGGTTAGTCTAGGGTAAAATAAATCAGTTAGTAAGTTGAATGATAGATAAAATAAACTAGATCTCAAATATATTCATCAAGTCATGCATCGACAAATATCAAGCATACTTCAAAACTTCAAGAATGAAATCACCAAATATCAAAACTTAAGATAGCTTCTACAAGCAAAATCCCCAAAACTATTTGGTGATAACACAAATAACATCGAATCCAAAAATCACATATACAAATCTAGAAATTTCATAAAACGGAAAAAAGGCGCCAAGCTCCAAGATTGGTGAATAAATTCACCTACATGCATGTAACTCCAAGATAGACGTATATGTTTATAAACTCCAAGATGGGTATAATTCCCATAATAACTCCAAGATAGGCAAGAGCCTATAAAACTCTAAGATAACTGTTAGATATATAAACTCTAAGATAGGAACAAGTCCTACGAACTACATGATAGGTACAAGACCTATGAAAACTCCAAAATAGGTACAAGACCTATAGTACACCAAGGGTGAGTCATAAACTCGTCGATATAAGTGTTATGTACTTTCATATAGCTAGGTAACGACCATATGTACCATACCACACGGGTTTACTTAAACGTTTACTATACGACAGTAAACTCAACTTGTGTGTAGCAATGGTTCAGTCGAACAAGTCCGGGAATAAACCGATAAAACAGATGCGAGCGTTCCATACCACTCGTTTTATTTAACCATTTAAATCAATTCCTAATTTGATCGATATAGAGCAATTTCATAAAAGATTTCATTTTAAAATCATTTTGTAAAATATTGGTTTATAAGCTAGATTATATATATATAAGTACACTTTTAAACCATTGCTCCAAATCATCTTTAAAAACCATTGTTAATGAGCATAAATTATATATATATATATATATTTCTTTATATAGAAATTAGATTTACACTTAAAAAGATTTTGATAAAACAGTTTGATTTAGAAATCAGCCTTTCATAAATCCAAGTTGAAAACGTGCTTTAAAAAGTTATGTATTACTCCCAAGACCCATAGAGCAATTCTATGGTTTAGAAGCACCAAAATGCATTCATCAATTCTCAAATCAAAATCTTCAATGGCAATGAAATTGATATGAAATGCAACATCAAAATCAAGCAAATAATATCAAGAGATCAACCGGCCAAACAGGGGTGATCGGGGACCAAAGCAACACAGCATGGGGCTCAACCTCATGCTACAACCAGTGCACCGATCGTGTAGATCGGTCCACCATTTGCGTCGCCTAGGTTGATTCTCAAGCGGCTCTAGTGGCTCCATGACGATCTTATTCCGCCCATTTCTCCTTCGTTGGTTTCCTAGAGGTTTAGGGTACTGAATTAGCAATCATGCAAGCATATAAACAGCATAATTGGATGCAAATCATGACTATATAAAGTAGGTTTATAGCAAACAGAGAATCAATTCAAAGTGACAAGAGATTCAATAACCTATTGAGATCGTATTCACTATAGGTTCAACCAATTTCATATATCAGCAACACACATCCATTTTAGACTAGAAATTATGAGATAAACTCACATAAATAAATCCGAAATTGAGGGTTAAAGCTTGGATTCTCCTAGGATTTTCTAATGCAGCTTCAACTTAGGTTAATTTCAGAAATTGGAAAAGAATGGTTACAATCAGAGACTAAAACTGAAATTGATCAATTATAGACACACAAATAGGTAAAAGAGATTACCTTCTATAAATCTACACTTGAATTAATCACAAGCCCTTTTCTAGCTTTGAATTAGGGATTAGGGTTTTGAGACTTAAGAGAATTTTGGTTATTGGTTTACGGGAGTGAAATGAGAATGAGAACTTGTACTTACAGGTTTCTCATTTCTTATTTCTCTTATTTGGGCTAAATGGGTTAAGGTATGCATCCAATAGTAAATTTTTGCTAATTTACTAAATGAAAAGTGTTACTAATTTATTTGGTTTTATCATTTCATAAATACCAATGTGTACTAAACAATGTTCTATTTAATCAACATTGATTTCTTTAATTTTCCCAAACAAATAACCATGTTAAAATTCTCATCTCTATTAATATTGAAACATCTTATAAAATTTAAATACAACTTTTGAATATAAAGGTTATTCTCAATAGTTTTAATAAAGTAAACTGTTAATTGAAAAATCTCATTTTTAACAATAAATCTTAATATTAACCTTTATTTAAATTTACAACACTTGTTGTGATAATTTTAGAATCGAAAGATATTTGTCATAAATCTCCTATTAAAATAAATAAGTAAATAAACCCTTCAAAAAATTCATATTTTAAATTATAAAACTATTTCCATATATTTTATTTACTCATTTTCTCCAAGTTTGTTCTTATATTATTAAATATAAGAATTAAATTACATAAAAGGATAATTCATTAAATTCCCAATTTATTTTATTCCAAATACATTTTAAATTTGGAAATAAAATAATTATAAATTCCCCAAATTTATTCAATTAATTGGTTATAATTAATTATATCATATTTAAAATTTTAATTTGAGGTAATCTCGACCGAGGTTGTTACAAGCAGTATTTGTTAGTGCTATAAAAATATTTTATATTGTGTTAAAATTGGTAAATGAAATAATTTTACCTAAGATTATATTTTATATATAAAAGAATAATTTTCAAAAAAATATAGTTATTTATGATGTGATTGTTTGTTTGGAAATGATAATATGCGATTATTATCATTTATTGTTCGATTAGTCATGTTCATCCTATTTAGGTGCATTGACCATTGGTTGTCGATTGATTATTCGTGCTCGACCAGTTTATGAGTATTTATTTGTTTGAGTTAAATTAAATACAAACACCTTGTGAATTCAGTTTCACGATTTGACTATAAGACATCCATTCGTAATGTAGGTTTAACAAGTTTACTTTGTTGAAAGGATTACTATAATAAAGGAAGTTATTATATAAAGGTAATTTTTATAAATTTGGTTTATAAGTATGTTTAACCACTTATATAAAGGGGATTTTGGAGATAAATCCCAGTATCTTTGAAAAAGAATTCAAATAATTTTTGGAAAAAGTAATAATAGTATTACTTGAAAGAATTTATAAGTATAAATATTTCAAAGAGAATTTTAAGTAAGATACATTTTCTTTAGATAGTTTGGGAAATGAGTCTTGATTAATTTTGTGGTGATTTGAATAATCTTCTAAGTGACGGTCGGATGTTTGCTTAGGCGAACGTTATAGTGCACTTTGTAAATTATTCTCTTTGTTATTGTACGATCGAAACGAGTTCGAATCCAAACGAACCCAAAGCAGGTTTGTAATAGATATTTTTGCTAAAGCCATTTTATATATATGAGAAATATATATATATAATATTGTTTCAAAATGGGATTCAAGAAAGGAGAAGTATTTTTATGTTAACTAGTTCGATTGGCTCGAAAATGACTAAAAATGGACAATATATGTGTTTGGATGGTAAGCACTTCTCTTAAGTATTATCCTTCTTGGTAAGGGGATGTATGATACTATTTGGTTGGACTTAGTTCCTTGGTATCATTTTGGTGTTACTTGATCCATATGTATATGTTCTATGGATTAAAATATATGGTATCATTTCAAAACGGTTTCGTAATACAAATCGGGTATTTAGGTCTTAAGTTCGTTAAAGAAAATCGATTCAAAATAAAAAGGCATTTTGACAAAAGAGTGTGGTGATAAATGAAATTTTTAATACGGTTTAATTTTAATAAGAAGGGTTTAATAAGCTCTGTTCTATTAAAACCATGTCTTTTGTTTTAACATCAAAGTTGTAGAAACTATTTGATGTTCTTAGGTCGACTAATAAACATCTTTACTTTAGAGGTGTCTAAGGAAAAATAGACTCTAGGACTGAATTTGGATATCAACATCCTACTCTTCTTAGCTATTACCAGATAAGATGGGTAAAGCGATTGAAGAGGTCGATTCGGTTTAAAGACCCAGAATTATTTTAGGACATGCATCTGAATTTAAAAAGGATAACAAAGCAGATAGTTGTATATACTCTCGGGATGTAGTAAAGTGCTTTATAAGTTTAAAACTTAATTTATATTTTGTGAAATGTTTCCATTTGGGAATTAAAAAATTTTGAATAGTAAAATTACTGAGTTATCCTAAAGGGATAAAATCCTAAGTTGGACTTGGATCATTTTATTTGCAAGACCATTCTAGATCTAGAGTTCAGGCACATGATTTCTGGGTGTCATACACCAGTTCGAACTAGGCATTTTCACTTGATCTCTTAACGATGAGTTCTTGAGATGGATTCTTGGAATGATGTGAATGTTTTCTATCATATTTAGGACTATGTAAGGAAAACATAAATATCAGATAAAGGAACAAAATCAGGGTTCCATGGTAGAGAAATTAAGCGATCTATACTAGTTTGGATGAGAAATTTATGTATCCGAACAAGTGATCGGATATTGCATACGGATGATTCATGCACATCATATGGGCTTAAGTATATTTTCCTTTATTGTTTTATGGTTTATGAGAAGTTCGGTGGATGACTCTTCGATTTGCCATAAGGGAGTGTGAATAATCGATTGAGTGATAACCTATGGCTGTTGAGCATGACGTATGCTTAGTAGATTGTTTGTCATCCTTAAGTAATGAGAAGGTTGTAAACTTGGACAAACTCTAAGTTAGGTTGTTTGTTTGAGATGAAATTTTGAGATCGAAGTTCTTTTAAGGGGAAAGGATATAACGATTCGGAATTTTATCGCTTTGATTGAGAATACTTAATTAATTTTAAATATTTAAATAATTGATTTTATAACCCTAAATAATTCATTTTTATTATTTAATAATGATAGTAAACTTTTTTTGAAATTTTGTTTAACAAATTAAATAATTCGGAGAAAACCTAAAAATATGACCAGTTTTTTGGATTTTCGACTTTTTATCGATTGAAAGTTACCGCAACATTGTTGCACACATATGCACACACAGTTACACATATAATAAAATGTCAAATTAGTGAAAAAAAGAGATTAGTAACAGTATTAATTAAAGTGGTTAAGATGTAATTAAATAAAATTTTGAATGTAATTACTTGTAAATAACGTTGTTGCATAGATATGTACACACATTTACCCATATAATTACTTGTCAAATTAGGGAAAAAAAGATTAGTAAAAGTAAGTGTAATTAAAGTGGTTAAAACTTAATTAAATAAAGTAAGAAGACTTTTCTCCTTATTTTAAATTAATAAAGTACTAAATTGTACATAAATTTATCTGCATTAGTACATGTTATCATGATATAAGTACATAGCTGTATGCTTGCATTGGAAAGTGGTAAAGGTGTATGGAAAAGGAAGGGTAGCTTTGTAATTTGGTTAAGGGGTAAATGATGTAATTTGTTACTTTTTGAAATCTATAAAAGGACCTCTTTACTTCATTTTTTCCACTTTTTCATTTCCAAACTTTTGCTCTCTTCTTCCTACTCTTCTCTCTTCTAAGAATTCCTTAGAAAATCTAATTCAAACCATCACAAAATTCAACCAAACTCGAGTGTGTTCATTAATACATCATTGCAAAACCATTCAATAAGTCAAAGTTGGAAGCATTAGAGCCAAAACCCTACTTTGGCCTCGGGCCGTGAGCATCTAGGGGTGGTGGAGCCTTGAGCCGTGTGCTTTTAAGAAGTAGGGGGAAATTTGGACACATGGAGAAGGAGGAAAAGTGCAAGCTTTGGCTTTGGGGGATGGTAGGAGGAAGTTGTAGCTTTTGGTTTGATTTAAGCTTGGTTAAAGTGAGATATATCTCTCGGAATTGATATTAAATGTTATAACATGTTGTAATAATTTGTTAGTTGCCTGCTTATGTTGTTTACATTGTCTGTAATATTTACATTTGTTGGTTTGGATCTGACTCCCGCTTGAAATTGGATGATATAAATAACTATTATTTTGCAAGAGACAAAAGCAAAGAAAAATGGAAGTCGAAGTGTCTTCGTAGCATATAGAACGCTATGGAAGCACTTCGAAGAATAAAACTGTTATAAAGGGATCCTAAATGATTCCTCTCCTTGTTGATTTTTATTTACATACATTCTTGGCTATGTAAATGCTTGTGCATGTGGGAAGTAAATGTTGCTTAGTTATAGTCAACTTTCTTGTCGGTGGTTTTATGACATTGAAATCCTTTGCTCTATTTAAGTGGTATGCCGCTTTATTTTCCAAGAAGATCTTTTAAAATGGTTTTACTGAACTTGACTTTCATTTTCAAAATTTTGCTGAAGTTATTAAAGTGTTTTAAAATATAGAAAGAAAATATAGTTTAAAAGTTATTTGATTTACAAAACAAAGTTTTAAAAGTTACGGTCCATATAGCGAAGTCACTATGGATGCACTTTGGAAATTTATTATTTTTGTAAAGTATAAAAATATTACCCACTTTAGATAATTTGAAAGGTCTTTTTAAATGTGTTTATAAAGGTGGTATAAGTATTTAAAAAGGGGTTTGAAGAATTAAAATATATTGTTAAGAATTTATTCGAACAAGAGATGTAAATTTTATAAAGGAAACTCCTTTGTTTTCAAAGGTCAAGTTTGTTTAAATGTGGTCACCTTTAAAGGGGTGTTTTAAATACAAGTTTCAAACTATGTTTAAAGAATTTATGGAAATATTTTTAAGGAGGAAGAAATCATGGATTTCAACATCATTGTTGTAATAAATGTTTTTTGAGAAAAGGAAACATTCTTGTTATAGTAAATGGTTTCAGGAAATTTGAAAGGAAGTTTGATTTATAACGCATTGTTATTATTAAATAAGTTTTTTGCTTTATATAAAGAAAGGATCTTGTCTTTTGAAATCAAGCTTTGGTTTAGATAAATGATTTTGGAAAATGATCTCAATAACTAGTTTGAAATAAAGACTAGAAATAAGTTATGGAGTTGGTTTTTAGATTGTTTTAAAAAGACTTTGTTTTACGCAAGGGATTTCTTTGTCAGTGCCATTAAGTAACATAAAACAAATATGATAATTAGTGCTAAAATGTTGACACGATTATGGAAAGTTAGTCATTTTATATTTAACACTAAAACCCGATGAGTATACTTTCCTCTATCTGTGAGATCTAGAATCGGAGTGTTTTAACTATGGCAAGGCCAGGTGCAACCAGTGCCCTGACTTACCTGGCTTCATTTCTAGGCGAGAAATAAAGAAGTCGAAATGCTGAAACCGTGATAAGTATAAAAGGGTTAATTTCTATAAATATGTCATGATTAATTAAGTATATCGAAGATACTTCTCTTATACTCAACGCTAAATTTCGAGGTATGGAAGTCCATTTCTATCTATGAGAGTTTAGGAATGTACGTCGAGACAAGGGTGGTTCTCTAACTTGTCCGACTTCATTGTTAATCAAGGAATGGTGCGGGGTTGAAATCGAAAAGTGGTGGTAAGTATATGATGTCCAATTTTTCATATGCAAACTATATACTTACACCAGATAGTGGTTTGTTCACTATCGATAACTTGACCTATTTTGATTTGGAAGTATATGAAAGCTTCACATGTTCATAAAG
Source organism: Allium fistulosum (assembly GCA_030737815.1). NCBI lineage: Eukaryota > Viridiplantae > Streptophyta > Magnoliopsida > Asparagales > Amaryllidaceae > Allium > Allium fistulosum. The sequence goes on along the minus strand of CM060903.1, from coordinate 132,549,066 downwards.
GTTGAGATTCCCTTGAGTGAACTCATTCTGGTGAAAGTCTCTCTACTTTAAGGGCGTATATTCAAGATCCCTTTGGGCCTCTTATATCATCTGCTTACTTCTGAAAGAACCAAGATTGAGTCAATCGAAAACTATCATTTGTTGGTTCGGAGAGATCGAGATCGGATATGCATGAGTTATCCAAAACCACTTCGAACCGGCATAAGCATTCGAATTAGGAACATCTTAAAGATGATGGAATCGAAGACGGAGTTCTTTGAAGTGCAAGGGCTACTTACTAATAATCCTGATGGTGATTCCAAAAAGAATGTAGCAGAAGTAGTGCTTTGGTTTGTTCATATCCTGAATAGCTTGTATGGATGAATGCTGGTATTGCATTGTTGCTTGAAGGGTAGTGTTAGCATTTCAAGCAGGTTTACTAAAAGGGTAAATCATAGACTCGAGCCTCACTCCCGGTAATGACTAAAACATGGGATATGGGTCAGGGCTATGTGGTTCGCTACCATTAGGGTATGGTAGCATTTGTCATTGTATAGATTCCATTTTCCAATACGTGTCTTTACAGACTTAGTTGTATACTAAATATGCTACAGAATATAATTAATGTAACCATTCTGGCTATGATTCTTTATTTATTTTAAACTATAAACATTATTTTAATATTACTGGATTGTCTAATAAAATGGTTTGGTTATCATAAGGTAAAAACCCGTCCGTATTTATATGCAACATGGTTATGAGATTGCTTTATTTTTAAAAGGTTTTATAACATTAAAAATCCATATGATTTGAGTTTCTCATGTTGGTTTACCAGATTGATCCACGTATTATTTTCTTATAATTCTTGGGTTAGAGCCATGTACTTTTTCCCAAATTTAGAGATGGACGCTTGAAGCTACAGGAGACAAGCTGGATGCCTCCAAGACCTAACGTATTTTATTTTCCATTGTATTTCTTGTTTTGTATTTATCAGCATTTGTGAGGACATGTTGTTATAACTATCCAGGCTGATGATAAGTTTGTTTACTCTGATTGTTGTATGTATATTAAAGTTTTCTTTTGCAAAGGTCATTTGGATATTGTATATTACTCATCTCGATGTGAGATTCTATTTTCTCTTTTCTTTTATTTCACCTTAACATTCTGTCTTTTCAGCACTTAGATGTTCGGCACGTGAATACCATGAATGTATTAGTGTCAACTTTTTAGGGTTGAAAAGGTGGATCATCATAGTCATCAATCCGACATTTCAGGTACTGGCACTCCATATATATTTGCGTTGGCCTGGATTGTTATAGATTACCCAGAAATTAGGTTGTTGTCTTACCATATATGTTTTGTGCTTACATATAAGATATTGATACTTGAGTTGTCATTGCAACCACAAATACATTATTTTGATTAGATGTGACATGAGTTCCATACCATGTTCACTATGCTAGGACATCGTCAATTTCTGATGTTTCTAGTTGTTGTCTAGGATACGATGTTGCTTGGATTATTGAATATTATGTTTACTGGATTGATATCGTGATATGTCATCCCATACTGTACTACTATGAAAGTGTGAAAATTCGCCCCTTCAAACACACCGATCCAAAACCAAGGGTGACTTTCAGACTCCCGTCATGCTAAAAAATACGAACTATCAGATTTAGAATCTACAGATATCAATCTATATTCAATTTAACAACAAGAGTGTGTTTAACCTAAATCAACTTTTTCTAACATATTCACTTTGACAAAATTTAGATTAGACAACGATCATATTCAAATGGGTTAGATTCTTATCTAATTTTTATTCTATTATAATCACTAGATATACAATATTTTTGATTAAATTAAACTAAATCTTGATTAATTAGGGTATAAACAAACTTAATTACATATAAATCGTCATATTAAGTACGGACTCACTCACTTCTAGAAAGCTATTCCCTTTTTAGTTCACTTAGAATCGCCGCCGCTTATTTCGTCTCTTCATGATTTGATTTGATTCTTCCTTCCTCAATCTTTTGAATTTAATTTTAGTTTGTTTTCGAAGAAATTTGATTAGGAGAGAACGAGGGTTAAGTTTTGGAAGAAACAATGCTTTATTACAATCAAACTAAATTAGGGTTCTATAGCACCCTATAATTTGGCATTAATTATTTATTTAGTTGGTTAGTTAATTAATTAGGCCCCAAAAATGGAATTTGTGCAAACGATGGAATTTTCAATGAAACTTGCACCATTACGTTCGTGGCGAAATTCTAAGCAACATTCATATTTGGAATTTTGCGATCGGAGTCCAAATGAAGAAGTTATGGATAAAAACGAGTTTCGAAACGAAAATAATTCGATTAGGTAAATTAAAGTTTAAAATTGCCCAGGCCCACAGGCCGACCATTCACTGCGATCGGTCAACATGTAGTGGTGGACCATTGCATATGAGGCAGTCGACCGGTTGCGTAACTATGGGCGCAATAAACCTAGGCCACAACGACCCGGATTTAATATTTTAAATCGAACGGTTGAGATTGATTCTTACGCCTATAAATATAGGCCTAACCCTTCCTTCTCTTCTCATATTTTTCTGGAGGCAGGAGCGAATCTCTGCCATTTATTATTCTCCAATTTCTTTCTAAATTATAAAAATAAGATATTTATATTCATATAAATCGGAGAAGAGTATAAATCTAATAAAAAGGAGAAGAGAAGAGAATCAACTATACGCGTATTTGAAGTAATTTATATATTTGTATCTCTTCTCAGATCTGTAATTCTAATGTATGTATATACCATTTTTATACATATTTCTTGGATTATAAAGGATTTGGAGATGAATCTAAGGTTCGACTTCAGATCTGGAGAATTGGATCGCTTTTAAAAGGCGAGTGAGAAATTATATATATTGTTTATGATTTTAAATCTATTATTTTGGCATACGTTTGATTTTTTTATGCCTATATCAATTTTATTAGTGATTATAGCCTTAAATTAGTATAGAAAACTATTGCCTACATACTCTTGTTTTAGACTTAATTTGAAATATGTTTACACCTAGATTTGGAAATCAGTCTCAAAGATTTTAGAATTTGAATTTAATATATTTTTATTCCAGATTTGTACTTGGGTGTAAAACAGGATTTTTAGATTATTGTCTAAATTTATGTTAAGTTGTAGATCTTCCACGGTTTAATTTTTAGGAAGAACATCTGTTTGAGTTTTATAAAAAAGGCGACGCTTGATTTAACAAGGAGTATAACAAAAAGGGAAGAGATGTGTAAAGTATGGATATTCTCTATAGTTTACACTGTTTATTCCAAATAAAAAGAAATTATCCATTCCTTGTAATTTCAAACGTAGTAAATCTTTCCTTTTGTGTTAAAAACAAATTTATGGAAATCATAGCGGGAAATCTTCCTAACGAATTTAATTCTTGAAAATTAAATACGGAAAACATATTCTGATTACATATATATGACTAGAATATATTTGGATAAGAATAAGCAGTTTATACGTATTTATTTCGTTAATAAAGAAGAACGGTGTTTATTCATGCGTTATTTATGCGTAACGTTCGTTGGTTATTATATTTAGGAAAGCAGATAGGTAGAATTTGGAAATGCAGTAATTCCTATTAATGGGCAATAAATTAGGAATTGCCAATAATTAATAGGAAATAAAGGACTATAACTCCAATTAATGGGTAATTAATGAAAATGAATTTGGAAGTTATAATTAACAAGGACAAATGGATAAAAAGGGACTGATAAAAATAGAAAAGATATAAAAGGTTACTAATTTGAAATTAGTAACCATACCTAAATGTTTTAGGAAATGTCTGTTATGATTTTATGGACAAATTGACATTTATGAGCATAAAAGGGGTATTTATGGGTAGATAAGTATTTAAGGTAAATCTTATTTCCTGAAATAAAAAAGGAATTAGTAAGCTAAGTCCAATATCTACCTAAGATAATATAAGTAAAGACTTAGGATGGTTAATTGGACTTAGTAGGTTAGTGATGCGAGTTCAGTAAAGTCACTCGATGCAAGACTGCCCTTCACTTTAAGGCTACCAGCAGTTGGATGCATTTACTACTAATGTGAGATATCACTAATCCTAGGATCCATGACGACGTGAGAGATTGGACCTACTTTTTTAATTGAAAGTATTAAATGGTCCAAATTGAAATTAGAAGCGGTGAGGGATATCTCCATAGGGGTTCACTTCTGGTTTGAGATATTAAGTGGTTGTAGGGCCCACCTCTCTCCTAAAAGGAAGTATTAAGTAACCTTGTGAGATTCCAAATAAACAAGGATGTCTCTAAAATGATTTACTTCGGTGTTGAGATATTAAGTGGCTAATTTTACCAAAAGAAGTAGCCTAATGAGATTCCATATTTATAATTAAGAGTGATAGTAGATATTTCAGGAAGGGTTCGCTTCAGGTTTGTGGTATTAAGTGACTGATCTAAGGGTTCGCCTTCTCTCCTAAAAAGAAGTATTAAGTAACCCAGTGAGATTCCAAGCGATGTCATCTTGATAGTACAAGTAAGGAGTCCGCCTTAGGGTTAGGTATTAAATGACAAAGGCCAACCTATAAATAGGTGTTAAATGGTCCTAGGTCAGACTAGTCCTTATTAATAAGGTATTAAGTGGCTTAGGTACAGTCTCTTACATTGCTAAGGCCGTAATAACAATAGTACCAATGAGGAGTCCACATGGGGATAGGATTAAGTGACGTAGGACATGCCTAGAATATAGGTATTAAATGGTTAGAAGTCCGCCTAGTCCTTTTAAAGTTATTAAGTGGCTTGGGTACTATCTATTACATGGCTATAATTTTATCGGCGATAGATGCAGTAATAGTTGGACATTAAATGTCGCAAGCCTTAAATAGTGGTTTGAGGTCTTTGTAGCTAGGACCCACTGACCATGGACAACATTGTTAGAAAACACCTTGGGAATAGGTCTTAAATGATGGGGTCTACCTTGATTGAGGTCTTAAATGGGGGAGTCTGCATATTTCTCTTTTAAAAGTATTTTGTGATGATTGTAGAAGTCCGCTTCATATTTGGAAGTATTAAGTGGCAAATGGTTTTGGAAGTATTGGGTGGTTAATAAGGCTTCATCGGTATTTTGTACCTTGGGAAGGGGTAAGTAGTAATCGTGTGTGCAATGCAAGGTTAGATTAAAATTGCTAACCTTAATGGATATAACAATTAAATGGAATCCAATCGGTATTAATTTATGTTATGGACAGTTTATAGATTTTCCAGTCACCAGAACGTTGTTTTAACCCCCTCCTTATTACAACCCACAGGATAGATTTAGAGGAATAGGTCACTTGAGTTGGATGTGCTTTGTTGTTGGAGAAGTCTTCTTTTCTCTCATGCTCGATGCTGATGTGACAACCTACTATCCCAGGAATACCATTAATTCCAAGATAGTAGTCATAATCAGTATTCTTATCCTATTATTGTTTCCGCTGCGAGTTTCGATTTCTATCAATCTCTGATAATACTCATGTTTATTTGCAAGTACCAAATCCAACGATCCGTCCTTTGATGGACTTGGGTTTTGATTTTGTCGAAATTTAGACCCATTAAGATGCAGGTTATTACATTTAGTATAAGAGCCTAGGTTAGTAGATCAGAGGAATTAGGATAAATTGAAAGAATGTATTCGTACTTTTCTATCTAGTATTATTATATTTTTACACTAGATTTTAAGAGTTCCGACTAAAGAAGAAGTTGTAGTTCTACTCTAAGGGAATGGGTAAGTAATTATGGGTTGGACATATCTTAGAGTTAAGATTTTCACGTCGACTCCGAAGTAACCCACGGAGTGCTGGCGATGCATAAGGCGCTGTTGATGAAGACCATGAGTTCGACATATGGCTGAATCCCGAAGACTATAGGTGTTCGACTTGATGGTTGAGATTCTAGCTACATTGTGATTTTGGATTTTGATGATGAGTTCCGATTGGAGACACACTTTTATTCCAAATTGGCAGGAAATTAGAGTATGTATGTCGCAACTATCCGGAGGCAAGTTTTTACTAGGGTGCATTCATTGATCACCGTTTTGATGTCAAACCAGATTCTTATTTGGAGAATTAATGTCAATTCCTTAGTCTAAAACTTGTGAGAGAATTTTTATAAAGTGGGTTTGGAAAAAGAGTTTCCAAAGGGTTTCTTTTCCCAAGGATTTATTTTGGAAATTTTGTTTTAGGAGAGTTTTGAAATTTTAATTTTCAAAGAAACATGTATACCACTACGTTGGTCGTGTTAAGAAATTTTTAGTTCATAAAAGATTAATTTTTTGAAATCCTTAAATATTTATACGTATATATTAGTAAAGGGTTGATTTTGACTTTTAGCAAGGAAATCATTTTCCAATTTGGGGAATTTGTGTTTTAAAAAGGTTTTTGGACATCCAGAAATATTTATATATTTATATATAAGTTTGACTTTTAAAGGGAAGTTTTGGCATGAAATAGTTTCTATTATTAGAAACAAGAATAAAGGAGCATATATTTAGTTCAGTGATTTTTCGGTTTAAAATCGAGACTTTTAAATTTTTCTCTCTTTTAGGTATAGACAGAATATGAATGATATTCAATTTTATTGGGGATGTAGTTTAAAGTGTTGTTGTACCCACTAGCTATTAGGAGAAATATTTCTATGCGAAGTAGACAGGAAATAACAGTTGGAATATTTAAGGGTTTTTGGAATTATTGTTGGTCGCAACAGTTTTGTTGGGACTACTGTGAACTGCTGGAGCATGGTTCGAGACTAAGCGGTAGGCTTTGACATCACCGTGATGAGGACAGGAATTTTTTGGATCGTGTAGAATTGAAGGAGGGCGTGAAACGATTATTATTATTTAATCCGACCCTAATTAGGTCTAGGTTCAATTAACGCCCAAAGTCCATCTAGCGGTTGACCACCTGGCGGTAAACCTATAGTGGTTTACCAGCTAACGAGTTTTGGCACAACTTGAATCTGGACCAGGACTATAAAAGTCACGTCTGAATTTCCCCAGTTTCCTTCTTTCGTTCCTCCTTCCTCAACAAGCCGAACCCAATCTCTATTTCCCTCCTCCAAGTAGCGACCTCTCTATTATATTCCTCCCTAAGGCGACGCTGTTTTCCCTAAGAGCAGCAGCCTCGTCTCCCCCCTCATGCTAGTTTTGCACGTTAGATCTCACCCCACCACCACTCCAGATATAAACCCTATTTCCTTCCTCCGACCACTTCTTAGCCCAGAACACCTTTCCGCACTGTCGATTTTTCCTCGTACCATTATAGTCTCAACCCTCAAGAGGCCACTTGGCTAAAATGGAATAAGCAGAATGTTTCTCCGCTTTTGGGCTAGAAGAGCTATTCGTTGCGGTAGGATTTGCACTGACCCTCTGGTTTGAGATCTTTTGAGCGGGAATGTTACCCATGCTGCATCTGCCTTTTCGATGTCCTGTTAGCGCAGAATTTCAATGGAGGCAACAATATGATTCATTCGGAGGTAAAGGGTATCTTGATTGAGCTGACTAATGATGATCTCGCTGAGATTTTGGACGCCTCCATGAAGGATGTGGACTTGGATGATTTTGAAATGACCGACTCAAAGATTTTGCAGCAGATCTTTTCATAGAATGTCAGTATTTGGAAGATGGATAATCTATGTCCTACTATCTATGTTATTGTGCACATCATTCAGCACAACGTCATCCCTAAGATGGGAAGTTACGACCGGATCTATCCCTTGGTGTGGAAAACCGCCCATACTAGTATTTGGCAGAATCGGCATCAATTGGGCTCGCACCCATTTGATGCAATTTGTTCACCAAAGATTAGCACTCAACAGATCACTTTCCATATTTTCATCTATCCACTCGTGTCTTTAGGTATACGGGCGAATCTCCATGGAGAGGTGGTTTGGTATAAGGTTCCTTCAGCCATTATTAGATTCTTCCTTAGGAAGATGGAAATTCTAAAACCCTCAGCAACACTAGCAGCGCTAGTGGCACGAGATTGGTGCATAGCATCCATGCTATGACCATTCAAGGGTCGTAGCAATTGATCGAGCTCCAAACCATGGAGCAAGGCATCTCGTAGTCTGTAGGCATTATTTTAGGAGTTATGGTGTTTTTATCTTTTCCTTGCAGAATTTTTTCTTTTCTTTAAGGTTGTTTGGGCTGTAACTATTAGTTGTCCTTTGCAAAAGGCACATACGATATTATGAGTTTCTATTTATTTACTGTGTCATTATTCTGGACATGTGAACCGCTCCTATATATGCATAGTAAAGAAGCAATATAAATATGGGAATCTCATAAAGACACTTGACTAACAGTAAATGCAATATAAGACTGAAAGTTTAGAATAGTTGGAAAATTTTAGCGAAGGATATGATAAAGTTGTTTTAATATCACGGATCATTACTCATGTTCCTTAAAAGATAAATTTTTTGAATAATGGATGTGTTGACATTTTTCTTTAAATAAAATGTCAAGTTTTATGGGTAAAAGTTAGTTGTAGAATTTTGGAATTTGGTTTATGTGTTTAGCGCATAACCAACTTCCGACTATGCTGAAGTGTGGCTTAATTTATCAAAATCTTTGAGAAGGAAAATATTTTGAAAAGTTTTCTCTTGATTTGAAAAGTTCTCTTTTTAAAAAAAGTTTTGTGTTTTAGTTATTTTTTACTCTTAAATTATTTTTAGAGTTTTTGTCGAAAAATTTGATTTTAAGGGAAAATGTGCGTATAAATATTTGATCTTATTCTGACGTACGAATTTGAAAAGTGAGAAAGATTTTTGTGAAATCTTTGGTTTTTAAGATCATATGTTAGGCGTGGGGAAGGCAAATAGAGTTAGAATTTGCGAATTTAGCGGTACATTAGGTTCAATGATGTGATAAATGCAAGCGGTAACAAGGGAAAAGATGTTTTAGCCTTGAAATTTCTATTTTCATACCTTGTCGACGACGTGCACAAGTCTATTTTTGGACCTGTTTCCGTTTTAGTGCTTGAAAATAAAACTTCTTATGCGTTTTGTATATGGAAAATTGGAATAAATCTAGGGCAGCGAGAAAATTTCCACTGTCTTACGGAAGTGGGAAAATTATTGTGTGGTAAGAATGTTAAATTCTTCGCCTAAATTCCTTTTTTCGATATAGGAGTAAAGTTTAGGAAGCGATTTTTCGATGCATTAGATTATTGGATGGTAGAAAGTGGATGCAAAAAATTGGTTGATTCATACTTCTATTCGTAAGAGTATGGGGGTTTTGGTTGAATTTTTTTTCAAAAAGTTGCATACATGTAGGACTGCCAGTATATATATAGGTTGTTTGCATCATATTTTCAAAAATATTTTCAAAAGAAATACATTCACATAGGAGGTCTGATTTAGAATTATTTTGCATACATATTTTCTAAGTAGTGATACAGTAATACTCTGCAATTGTGCACATTTGGTTGCAAAATTTGTTGTACACTCATTCGTCGTGTAGTTTAGGATAATTAGGAGCCAAAACCTTAGACTTGGTCATTAGTGAAATTTTGGGGATGAAATTCTTTTTAAGGAGGGAAGAATGTAACACCCCATAATTTGGCGTTAATTATTTAATTAGTCGATTAATTAACTAATTAGGCTCCAAAAATAGAATTTGTGCAAACAAAGGAATTTGACCAATGCGATTGGAGTCCAAACGAAAAAGTTACGGATGAAAAATAAATTCGGAACGAAAATAATTCGATTAGATAAATTAACATTTATAATTATTCGACCGAGCCCACAGGCCGACCGTTCTCTGTGATCGATCGACATGTAGCGATCGACCGGTGCATATGAGGCGGTCAACCTGTTGGGTAACCATAGGCGCAATAAACCTAGGCCACAACGACCTAGATTTAATATTTTAAATCATAGCAAGAAATCTTCCTAAGAAATTTAATTTTAGGAAATTAAATATGGAAAACATATTCTAGTTACATATTTATGACTAGAATATATTTTGATAAGAATAAGCAGTTTATACATATTTACTGCGTTAATAAAGAAGAACAGCATTTATCCGTACGTTATTTATGCATAACGTTCCTAATTTATTATTATATTTAGGAAAGCAAATAAGTAGAATTTGGAGATGTAGTAAATCCTATTAATGGGCAATAAATTAGGAATTGTCAATAATTAATTGGAAATAATGGACCGTAACTTCAATTAATGGGCAATTAATGGAAATGAATTTGGGAGTTACAATTAATAAGGAAAAATGGATAAAATTGGACTGATAAAAATGGAACAGGTATAAAAGGTTACTAAAATAAAATTAGTAATTATATATAAATGTCCTAGGAAGGATTTTTGTAACGACCCGATATTTTCAACCATTCGCATCCATTACAAGTGTATAGGTAGACACTCATGCCGGAATTGAATTGCTCAAAATACCACGTTGTAAATAAAATTTGGCAAATCTCAGGATATATAGTAAATAAATATAATCACATATCACAGACACAGAGTAAAATAATGCAGCGGAAGTAAAAGAAATAGTAGTTCATGAAGCTACTATATAAATATATCAGAGTTAAATAAGATACAACAGAAGAAATAAAGTACAACAGAAGTCTCAATATGATAACCAAGTACAAGCTGAATAGAACAACAGAACTGAGATAGATAAAACTAGATACGCAGATAGTCTCCAACGATTCCAATCTCCAGAAAGTGGAATCCAAATCTGTGAATACTCAGGCTGACCCGAGCGTAAATAAAAATACAAACACTCGAGTCAGGACAATATATACTTATATAATGTAAACCAACTCAAGTGAACTGTAATAAGGTACAAGTAACTTAAAGAATGCTTGGGATCGCCCATTCTTTAAGGATCCGTTAAACTATTTACTATGTAGTAATATACGCTATATACAGTAGTGTCTAATTAGTAAAGTATAATCATATAGAAAATAGCGTTAAGGGGATGGTGAACCTTAACGCGATCAGATCTTTAAACCAAAATCGTAGTGGGCTCGATATGGTAGGTGACACGGCACACAAGGCAATGCCAGGGTAGATATACCAATTACGCATCCGGACTGGTGGTGACGCATAGCAGCCACTACCGCCCACCTCGAACAACACTCCCAAATCAAGGGTGCGCACCAAATCAATCACAAGTAATAGAATGGTATCGAAGAAGTGTGTCCGATCAGAGGTGCTACCTCATTGGTCCGTCAATCGCTCCTGTTTTAGCCACCTTATGCCAACTCACGGTAGTTGGGTCCACGTATATACCTTAGGATCATCGTCACCATCCTACTTCATTCTGGAAACTCCACCGCGTACACAGTTGTCAAAGTGGTTTTCGGTATCGACAGAGAGTATGTCCATATCCGATCCTGGTCTCTTTAACAACCAATCGTTATTATAACCCGTGGTTATAATTTAAAAACAGTTTATACTTCAAAATAGATATCATCTCAAATCCAAATCTTTATCAAAATAAAGATTAAATCAAATTCCAAACCATTTCAATATATCTAAAATATCATATCATTTCAAAACTTCATTTCAAATCATTTCAATATATGAAAATATCATATCTTTCCAAAACTTCATTTCAAATCATTTTAATATATAAAAATATCATATCTTTCCAAAACTTCATTTCAAATCATCATTTGAGTTCAAATCCAAATATTCAACTTTAAATACCTTTTTAAAATTCAAAGATATCCTTCATTTATTATCATTTCAAGTCACCTTTAAATAATTTATATTCCAACAAATTAATTCATTTAGATTCATTTAAAAGTGTAAGTATTATATTCAAATCAAGTTTTCAATTTCCAAAGTTTCAATTCAATTCAATCATTTATTTCAAATAAATTTCCATAGACCATTTCAAATCTTATAAATTTCAAATATAGATTTAATCCACAAAATAACTATTCAAATTATAAAATAAATTCCAGAGCTTTATTATCCTATATTTCATAAGTCCAATATCTTTTAAATAGATTCAAATTACAAGTAAACCAATTATTTTTCATACTAATATAAACTTCAATTATTTATTGCAAGATTTAATATCATTTCAAATTCATTTCAAAACTTCATTTATTTAATTTAAATTTAAATACCATTTAATCACATTTCAAAATAGTTGTATTTCCTAAATCAACTATCCCATTTAAATCATTTAAAGTCAATTCATTATATTTAATAATTAAATATTTAACTTCCAAAATTTAATCTTTTTCAAAGATCATTTATTCATCTGAATTTATTAAACAAAGAAAATTCAACTTTCGCAGCACTTAGAAAATGCTACGAAATGTTATGTTTTAAAATAATTCATTAACAAAAGACAACATTTAAAATGCTGTAATATCTTAATTTAGTTTCAACTAAAATTTTAGTTAAATTTAACAACTATAGTACTAACAAGTGCTATAATAACTCTTAGTTCAAATTTGCTATTTGGTTCATTTAAAACAACTACAGCATTTTCCAATGCTGTAATATCTTTACATTATATTTCAAAAATGATGTCAAATCAAATTCAGAGTTTTATTTACAATTTCACACATAATTAACTTTTATTATAAATCATTTTAACTTATAAAATCATATATTTTCACTTTTAAAAACAATCATTTAAATACCTTTATTTCTATGATTTTATAAAGTCCAATTTCCATACAGAAATCGAAATAAATAACAATTAAATTTTCATTTCTTTAATTAAATTCTTAACTTAACAACTAAGTTTAAATTTCCAAAATATAACTTATTTCCATTTATTTTACTTAATTAAAAATTCACTTTTAAACAAATTTCACAAAATTCAATTTAAGTTATATTTCAAAATTCAGCTTAAATGTTCATTTAATTCATATTTTAATTTATACAAAATCATTAACACTTTTAAAAATTATTATTACTTGATAAAATCATTAAATTCATCTTTTAAATCAAGTTTGTCATATATTCTTACTTACATAAATTCAATTAAAAACAAAATCATAAATTCCAAAATTTACTTATATTCCAAATTCTACTTCACCATTTACTTAATTCACTTATTTAATTTGTAGAAAATCACTAATATTTTATAGAAATCATTTCAATAAAATTTAAATCAAAATATCATAATATTTACATTTTTAAAATATTTTAAAATTTTCAGAAAAATATATAAACCACGGGTCTGTATATAATTTTCTAGCCTAGGTCAAGTGATACGGATATATATCATTTCAATCCACAGTTTACAAAGAAAAACCGGGTTCTATCATTTCAAACCCGCAATCCCAAGTTAAATAAAATAAATAAAAAGTCGCTCAGGCTTATCATTTCAGCCCATAATGATCTTTCCCTATTCTAAAGTCCGTTCGGGTATGTATCATTTCAACCCATAGTGAACCTAATCTACAGGGAACTTGCAGTGTGATAAACTGATAAAATGAACAGAATAACATCATATAACAGTAAATGATGATATAACATGAGTAATAACAAGGGTGAGCATCATATGATCATAATATAGCAGTTATAACAGGATGATATAATTTTACAGATTCAAATGGTGTCAGTTTACTAGTTATATAAGTACACATTGTCTGGTGAGAATTACTCACTTGTTCAAGCTGGAGATGACAACCACAAACACACAACAAAGATTTCCAGAGGCACGAAAGCACGACAATGATTTGAGATTGGAAGAGCCAAAGCTATACCCCTTGAAAACATTACACAAAACAAATATATAAAACATAAGTTTCAAAACAGGATGCCACTAAACAATGTTAGGAACAACTGCATAAAACAAAACCAAAGTGTTTGCACTTGCTTTCTACCATCTATGCTTCAGCTCCAGATCTGAAATGCATGGCTAAGGGGTGGGTTTGGATCTGGTTTTGGGTTCCATAAGGTCGGCCTAGCATGCGTTAACAAAGTGGTGAAGTCTAGGTGCAAAAACTAGGTGTTCAAGGCTAAACAATGCAACATAACCTCACATCTTTGGCACAAATAGGTTCGGCCAGAGGTCATGGGTCATGGCCAGTGGGTGCTGGTGATGGTGGATGATGTGGCAGAGGGTGGAGGTCAGGTCAGAGGTGGTGGTGGTGGTGGTAGTGGCGGCAAATGGTGGTAGAAGGTGGTGCTAACAATCTAGGCTCGGCTAGTGTAATATGTGGTGGTTTTTGTTGATTTTGGTGGTGCTCCTTGCCATGGATGTGCTTGGCCTGCCTTGGTGGTGTAGTAGGATGGGTAATGATCAGAGAAAGGGGGTGGTGGAGGTCAGTCCAGATCTGGTTGAGGAGTAGTGGAGCTATGAAGGTAGAGAACATATGCAAAAATCAATGTAAACAAGTAGAAAAAGAATAAGAAAAAGTTGAAAATCATTACCCAAACTTTCCTCAATAGCCATGGCCGAAATTCTTTTGTTTCAGAAATGAAAATGAATGTACATGAATAGAAAATAGAGTATGCAGCTGAAAGATGTGGATAGTAAAGGCTAATTGATGAAAAGATAAGTTACAAATGTGAAAGGTTGGAAGATAAAAGGCCTTAGGCAAATCAAAAGTCATAACCTTTCAAATTTCTTTTAATTTCTTTATATAAGTTTATATAACTGAAAATAATTATAAATTCAGTTTAAATTCGAAAATGTAACAAAATATAAAATATAAATAAATAATTAATAATATATATATGATTAAAATAAGAAAATAGCACAAAAATGAAAACTAGTCTAGAAAATTTGAAAATAAATTCAATACACTTTGGAAAAACTATTTTAACTTAAATACATGAAAAATGAATATAAATAGAGTAGAACACAGCAAATAAAAGTGAATGTATAAAATAAATAAATAAATTTTAATTTTATATAATTAAATTAAGAAAATAGCAAAGAAAATGGAAACTATGTTTCAAAAATTTGAAATAAATTCAAGTAAACTTTAGAAAAATTATACTATCACTTTAAAATTATTAAAAGATAAAAATATACATAAAATAACATATTAACACATATTAAAATAAAATATGAAAAAGAAAATATAATTTATACAATTTAAAATAACAAAATTGCAGAATAAAACAAATTGCACTCAATATTGAAATATACATAACTTTTACATTTTAACTCTGTTTTCAACGAAACAAAAAGCAGTGTTCAAGTTATTACATCTATTTTCATAATAAAATATAAAATTTAAGATTTTATATAATAAAATTTGAAGTTTAAAAGTCAAAGATTGAACAGTTTGACCAAAATTTCACTTTTCAGAAAAATATTCAATTTATATCAGTTTGAAACTATAACTCACATAATAATCAACATTTATTTTTAAAAATGAAATGTTTGAAATGAACAAGCTTAAAAATAATTTCAAAAAAAAATCAAATTTTAAATTATATGTAAAATCTAGGGTTGTTACAATTTTATGGACAAACAGACATTTAAGAGCATAAAAAGGGGATTTATGGGTAGATAAGTATTTAAGGTAAATTTTATTGCCTTAAATAAAAAGGAATTAGTAAGCTAAGTCCAATGTCTACATAAGATAATATAAGTAAAGACTTGGGATGGTTAATTGAACTTAGTTGGTTAGTGATGCGAGGTCAGTAGAGTCACTCGACGGAAAACTGCTCTTCACTTTGAGGCTACTAGCAGTCGGGGGCACTTACTACTGATGTGAGATATCACTAATCCTAGGACCTATGATGACAGGAGAGATTGAGCCTACTTTCTTAATTGAAAGTATTAAATGGTTCAAATTTGGAATTAGAAGCGGTCAATGATATCTTCATAGGGGTTCACTTCTGGTTTGAGGTATTAAGTGGCTGTAGGGTCCGCCTCTCTCCTAAAAGAAAGTATTAAGTAACCTAGTGAGATTCCAAATAAACAAGGATGTCTATAGAAGGGTTTACTTAAGTGTTGAGGTATTATGTGGCTATTTTAGGGCTACCGAAAGAAGTAACCTAATGAGATTCCATATTTATAATTAAGAGTGATAGTGGATATCTCGGGAAGGGTTCGCTCTGGGTTTGAGGTATTAAGTGACTGATCTAAGGGTTTTCCTCTCTCCTAAATAGAAGTATTAATTAACCTAGTGAGATTCCAAGCGACGTCAGCTAGATGGTACCAGTGAGGAATCCGCCATGGGATTAGGTAAATGACAAAGGCTTACTTATAAACAAGTGTTAAATGGTCAGGGGTCTGCCTAGTCCTTATTAATGAGGAATTAAGTGGCTTGGGTACAGTCTCTTACATTGCTAAGGTCGTAATAACAATAGTACCAATGAGGAGTCCACATGAGGATAGGTATTAAGTAACATATGACCTGCCTAGAATATAGGTATTAAATGGTTAGAAGTCTGCCTAGTCCATTTAAAGGTATTAAGTGGCTTGGGTACTGTCTATTTCATGGCTATGATTTTACCAGTGATGATGCGGTAATAGTTGGACATTAAATGTCAGAAGCCTTAAATAGTGGTTAAAGGTCTTTGTAGCTAGGACCCACCGACCATTGACAACATTATTAGAAAACCACCTTGGGAATAGGTCTTAAATGACGGGTCTACCTTGATTGAGGTCTTAAATTGCAGGGTTTGCTTATTTCTCTTTTATAAGTATTTTGTGATGATTATAAAAGCCCGCTTCATATTTAGAAGTATTAAGTGGCAAATGGATTTTGGAAGTATTGGGTGGTTGATAAGGCTTCATCGGTATTTTATACCTTGGGAATGGGAAAGTAGTAATCGTTTGTGCAATGCAAGGTTAGATTAAAATTGCTAACCTTAATGGACATAACAATTAAATGGAAACCAATTGGTATAAATTTATGTTATGGATAGTTTATAGATTTTCCAGTCACCAGAACGTTGTTCTGACCCCTTCCTAATTACAACCCACATGATAGGTTTAGAGGAACAATTCACTGAAGCTGGATGTGGTTTGTTATTGGAGAAGTCTTCTTTTCTCTTATGTTCGATGCTGATGTGACAAACTGGTATCCAAAATACCATTAATTCCAAGGTAGTAGTCATAATCAGTATTATTATCCTATTATTGTTTTCGTTGTGGGTTTAGTTTCTATTAATCTTTGATAATGCTCATGCTTATTTGCAGGTACCAAATACAATGATCTGTGCTTTGATGGACTTTGGTTTCGATTTTGTCAAAATTTAGGCCCATTAAGAAGCGGATTTTTACAAGTTCTAACTATCAGCTTAAGGTTAAATTTATAGGTGTATGATGTAACATTAGTCATTAGATTAATTTATGTGAAATTCGGGTCGTTCGGCCAACCAAAACACTTGCTTGGAACGCTCGATCGATCGACTGCTTGATTTGGAGCAGTCAGCCACTAGGGGTCGACCAGTCCAAGTTGGGGTCTCAACTAGTGGAGCTTTCTTTTTTAAAATATTTCTTTCCTAATTTCATATATTTTATTATTTTTTATTTTGAAATTTTAAACACTAATAACTTTTTCATATGAGCTTCGACTACAAAATATTATATATGAAAATTGTTTAGAATATCGCTATGAACGCAATGGTGCAAGTTTCATAGACAAATTTGGATGTTTGTCAAATTTTCATTTTACACTTATTAGTTATTATATTTAATTTCTTTTATTAAATTTTCAGTTAATTTTTATGAGGTGTTGCAAAAAGTAAGATGGTGACAAGTTATGTTTAAAAAAGATGCCATTAGTGAGTTTGTATAAAGGAATAATTGAAATTGGATTTAGTTTGTAAAAGATATTCCAAAGTAAGTTGGTGCTAAGATTATATAAGAAGGTATTACTAATTGATGTAAAATGAAGTGTTCCAAGCAATTTGGACAACCTAATTTAAAGGATCGAGAAAAGGATATTTTAGATTGCGTGCATTGAAATGTGAAGGCAATTTTCATGGAAAGTGAGATTTTGATATTCAGGTATGTAATTGATAAGGAGTGGATAGATTCTTCAACCGTCTCTTGGATTGAGGAGATACCATCTATTCAAGGAAGATATTTTGAAATAGCAACTTAAGGGTACAAACATATGTTGCATAGTAGGTGAACGATGTACTACATAGTTGATCACATTAAAACATTATCATAGCTTTAGGTTAGAATTTCATTTGAACTTTGGATTTCACTTACATTTAGAAATTTTTTAATTATGTTTGAATGGTTGAATAGAATACGATTAGTTTGTTCTAATGTTCAGATGTTTTATTTCTTGCTTATATATTTTAGGGCTTAAGATAAAACTTGAAAACTGTTGTAGACTAAGAACATGGTACTTCAATATCATGATTGTTGGATATTTGAAGAAGTGATGTCATAAGTGAAATGATGCCACTTAAGTGGGATTGAAATTATAAGAGAAGATATGTTATGTCCAATAGGTTAAGACATCACCCGACTTTGATGTTCATATGTGAAAAGAGGAATCGTTTAGTGATTCAAGTCATTGGTTTGCTTAGGTGATACACTGTCCACCCTTGAGTTTTCTTACTCAAGCATCTAAAAAAGAGATAGGTATACTACTGGGATGATTAAATAACTGTGTATATGCATTAAGGAGTTGTATGAGGCTGCATTTCAGTTAGGGATTATTTATGCCAAGGTTACTGGTTATGGTGCATTTCAGTTAGGGAATATTTATGCCAAGGTTACTGGTTATGGTGCATTTCAGCATTAGTTTAACTAAGTTGTAGCATGGATTGCACACGTTGTAGTTCTACACCTACATATGAGGTTAGTGTTTCAGAATGAGTGTATAAGCCAGCAGTAGAGTTTGTTAAGTTGGGATGGAAAGAATGATCTGGTTAATGGTAATTTAAAGTGGAGGAGAGGATCCAATCTTTTCATTTTGACTCTTTTTGAAACATTTCTCATTTGATTGTTCATTATATAAATAGTTTATCTATGTATGGTTAAATAGCTGCTATAGATTATTATAATATGTTTAGGATATGATTATTTGATTTAGTTATTTGATTGTTTGATTTGTTTATTTGTTTACAATATGAATTAAGTTTATTTGATTTTTATGTTTGCATTCACACTTGATATGTCATTTCATTTCATTCATATAAGAGATCCCGAGAGATAGAATCTTGCAGTAGTGTAATGACATATGTATGATATGTATGGACGATTGTTTGATTGGCTGTTTATATGCGTTATAAATGGTGTGTAGGTGATAAGTGATACGAGAGCGTGCAAGTTGCATTTTCTGTCCTTTAAGAATTTCAAGGACGAAATTCTTTTGAAGGGAAAGGTAATGTAATAACCAGTAATTTCGATAACTAAATAGACGTTTTAGTAATTCAAACTCTAAGGGTAAAATGGTAATTGTACAAATGAATGAATCTTGCGATGGAAGTTGCTCCATTTCTATTTGCTAATTTTTCTAATCACTTTCGACTATAAACTTGTCCAGATTGGTGTTAGGACAAGAGAGATAGGGCTTTTTCATAAACAGGTTTTGAAAGATTTAAATGGGCTTCACCCGATTACTTGAATGGATATTTCAAAATTTTATATAAAGAATTCTTTTCAAAGTTTGAATTCATTTGAGAAACCAGTATGTTCTTTTCTTCTTCCTCCTTTCTCTTACGAATCCACTTCTCAAACAAACTTCAAATTCAAATATTTCACTCAAATCTCAATCGAATTCAACAAAGTACATACCAAAACGACGAGTGCAAGGAGAAATACGTACTAATACTAATGTTGATTGGAATAACAATGTTTTTGAGTATGCCTTATTTTGGAAATCGAAGCATTGGAGGCCTTTTTGACATCGTTTGGCGGTAGAACCGATTTTTGGTGAGTGGAACCCTCTGTTTTGATATATATTCCACTATGATTGTTTAATATCATGATTGGCTATCGTTATGGGTTTAACTTCAAAATTGAATGGTAAATTAACTGATATAATAATTAATAATGATTAATCATGATTTACAATGTTTAAATTAGGGATTTAGGACCTTAGAATAAAATACAATGTAATATATATATATATATTGTTTTGTGAAAAAAGAATATATTATGATATATGTAACTTTAATAACATATTAGTACATGTTCAAAACTTATTAAATACGGATTTTTAAAATTAAAGTATGTTATGTCAAAGGTAAAAACAAAATTTTATGTATATATTAAAGTATACATGAATTAGTTAATATGTAAAGAAACTATATAGATTGAATATATACGTGATTATATGGTTCTAAATATATAAGTTGTTGTTATAATATGAAATGTAATATTTCTATTTCGAAATTTAAAGGTAAATCCTTACATACATATATATATATATATATATGGGGAAGAATCATCGGCCTCCTAAATTCAGCTCCCAAACTTAGTCCCTTAATTTAAGCCACTCGTTTTTATTTAAATAATTGTATGTATGTGTGTATGCATGTGTATAAATAGTGGACATATATGCACAGGCTATTAATTGGAAGAAATAAGAAAAATATATAAACTTGATAATGTGACATTAAATATATGAAATTGTGCCTTAGAGTGAGATATGATATTTTTAGAAAACAAATATGATTTATTTCAAAAAAAATTATATTTTAAATGTCAAAATTTGATTTTAGAAAGTTAGAGGAAAATGAGTTGTGTTAAAGTAAGGTTATGTAAATAAATAAAATGCATGTTTAAATGATGAAATTAATATGATAAATTGTAGTAAATTGGAAGTATGAACTGATAAAAATATTATACATGGGTATTAAAAAGAAATGGTGAAGAAATATTAGAAAAAAAGTAATAAAACTAGTATACAACATGATATTGTAGGTTCTGCCTATAGGCGGAGCTGTGTCACTGTCTATGCAATGCCTGTTGTTGAGTCATGACCTTAATCGAACTATTAACCAAATATAGTGTTGTTTGACTAAATCTATGGTTGCAGGTGCTATAGATTAAGGTATGATTATTAGATATATCATAGACATTTATGATATTATATGAGTGTAGTTGTAGCATATACATAATATATATGTTACACTCGCTAAGAGCATTGTCGTCTGATCCCTCTCCATATTTCTTTTTGTATTGTTGTTATTAGGCTGATAGAAGTATAGGCTTTCTAGATAAGTGACATTTGAAGGTGAAAATGATGAAGGAATTGCCTGGGTGTTATGCATATATTGTATATAAATAATCATCTAACATTGTAGCTCTAGAGTGGACTATATGACTATTAATTTAGATTTGTTTGAATATAAATATATTTTTCATTATATGTTGTGTTGTTCCATTTTGACTTCAGAAAGATATACCTAGAAACTATTTTGTTTCTTGTTATCATCTCTTAATGATCCGTTGTTTTCGGCTTTCGGCATTTATGCACCGTTGTTGTGTTAAATCAAAGGATCGAAAATGGCGGTTATTATAGGTATATACAGTAAAAGGCTTAGTGCCACCTGGAATTGTCAATACTGGTGTACTAGTCAATAAGTCTTTCAGTATAACAAATGCACGTTGGCATTTGGCATTCCACAAATCTGATTCTTCTTGGTTAGATTTATTAATAGTGTTAAAACTTTAGCAAAGTCCTTAATGAACTTCCTATAATATCCAACCAAACCAAGAAAACTTTGAAATTTTGTAGCATTCTTTGGTACACGCCAATCTGAACCACTGCTACCTTACTCGGGTAAATAGACAATCCATGCTTAGGAATGACATGGCCTAGAAAGCGAACCTCTTTTCCCTAGAAATGACACTTAGAATTTTGTTTTTAACTGATGCCTTCTCAAAACATCAAGTACAATCCTCAAATGCTGCTTATGTTCTTCTTTGCTTTATGAATAAATAAGAATATCATTAACAAAACAACCACGAACTTATTTAATTGCTCTCTAAAGACTTTACTCGTCAAATCCAAAAAACTGGCTGGAGCTGTCCAAAAGGCATGACTGACCACTAAAATAGTCTGTCTGGTATATGAAAAGCGGTCTTAGCAATACTACCACTTGCCACCCTCAATTGACAAAAATCAATGGCCAAGTTAGGCTGGAAGAATATCTTCGCTCACACTAACTGATCAAATAAATCATCTATGCATGACAATGGGTAGTGATTCTTCCTTGTTGGCTTATTCAATTCTCGATAATCGATGCAAATTCTACATGAACCATCTACCTTAGTGGTGAAGACTACTGGTGCCCCTATTCTAAAATACTTCAGCAAATAAAGATATTTTGTAAAATTATGGAAACTTGCTTATCTAATTTCCTTCTTTCCTTCGAAGCCATATGTCCAAGTTGCATAACAAAAGGCCCGGCGTCCTTCTCGAGATCAATTTGAAATTCAATTTCTCTTTAGGGTGGTAAGCCCGAGACTTTTGCAAAAACATCTGGGGATTCCTGAACTACTAAGATAAAAGCTAACTCATCATAGGATAGATCTAGTCAATACAAGTAATTGACATCATAGTGCTACGGGCTCACAATAAATATAACAACCATTTGTAATACCCAAAAACTATGATCTCACATCAACGACTGACTTCCGAATACCACAAAAGGCAGATTGTCAGGGTAAAATTAGAAAAAAACACAAAACCAAGATATCGATAGGATCTCACAACGGAATGAACATATAATATATCGAATATACATAAACAAAATAGGATGAAAATATATCAAAGACCGCACTAGTGGAAGCAACTGATAAATAAATATCAATACAGAAAATCAGAATACATCAACTTCCAGTAACAAGAGTTTATGAATGAATATCTGATACAACTGGTCTCATATATAAATAACAAGTTTGTCATGTACTACTAAAATATCAAGTATACACACACATATCCAAAATATCGATGCCATGCCTCCAAAATGCTCCAGCTACGCATCCTGATAGCTTATCCTCAAAAAACACCTGACCCCAAACTACTCAATCGAGTACTTGAAAGCATGACTAAACGGATAAAGATGAAAAGTGGGCCAGACTTAAAGCCTAGTGTGAGGGGAACTATCTCAAAATACTAATACAATTAAACATGAAACTACTGAGGCATAGCCGGTCCTTTCCACAATCAGGCTCGAGTGTAATCCGAACTGTCCATAAACAAGTAAAGTAAACCCATCCAAAAGATAGAAAATCATACCATAACCTGCTCTTCTCCTGTAATCAACAAGTCAGCACAACTAATATAATGTGATTGCCACGTAACAATATACTATGATAAAGACAGCCCAACATCCAAAAGTAGGGTAATTATAATATAAGTCTATCATGAAGTACACAACAATAATAAATGTAACAACAATAGCATCAGCCAACTAATAACACACACAACATCGTAATGAAAGACAACCAAAGAATACAAATTGATGCCCGTCATTACTGATGGGTGGAGTCCACTATGGACATCTATCGCGATCCAGTGATTCTTATTGAGGGTCCAAATGCACCCAGAGCATTCGAACTCATGTAGATCTCACCGTGTCCCTCATCAAGCATAGGTGATATATGACCTACTCTATGTACTTGAAACCTAGTCCCTAAAATAAATAGGTTCAGTACCTAATTGTACCATAGACCTTGAGTTTCCTCTGTGTGATCAAACTAATGTAGATCTCACAGTGTCCCTCATGGAGCATAAGTGATGTATGACCTACTCTATATACCTGAGGCCTTTAGGGATCTCACTGTGTCCCTTATCGAGCATAGGTGATATATGATCTCATAGTAGATGATCGTCATCATCTCCCCCTTCCTAGTTATCATGGATTTCATAATAAACTCAGATAATGTCATTACAAAAGAGAATGACGATCGCAACTCATATAATACACTATGAGGACCATAAAGGAACAATGTTGTCGTGTGTGTGTGTGTATGCACACATTAAATATAATATCACATATGGTCATTAATGAAATACCAATAACATGTATGGCCACTAAAATATGGCCAATATGGTGTATGATCACTAATATAAGATCAATACCATGTACGGTCACTAATATAGGACTGATACAATTCATCAAACTATATGTGCCCCAAGGTCAAAGCGTGAAGGTACATATTTACTCCATTCGATCGTGCATGCTTGTCGTACGTGATTGTGACCAATCACTATACTGATCTCGTGTCTGATCGTTGTTGGTCCCATAGGAATCACTTAACATTTGCATCTAGATCTCAAGCTTCGCATTGAATTCTGCCTCCTCGAGTAGCTTATAGTATCCCCTGAAGTTGCACTAAAGCTTCGCATGAACTCGCACCTGAAACAGAGGAAGGAACCCTAATAAAATGGCACCTGACCTGGTATAGTGGGTGCAAGCATCAGGTGTGTTGTCTGAAGGGAATTCTGACTTAGTGATAAAGAAGGAAAATTAGAGAAGTCGAGGGTAAAAGTCGTAGGTTTATGAAGGATTTCCATGTGTGATATTATGATTTAATTGTTGCATCCCTACCCATATGGAGAACTGAATGTTGCTTCCTTAAGCTACTGCAGGAAATTACTGGTGTAAACCATTTATTATTTAGGACAATTTGAGGCGAGGTCGAACTAGGGTCCGAAGGCGTTGGAGGAAGGGGGATGGACGCTGGTTTTTAAAGTGGGCTAGGGTTTTTTCCATTAGGTTTTTGGAGGGGGCCCTGAATTTAATTATATTTTTCAAATTTGCATTTCCTAAAGTAAAGACGATGTAAAGAAAATTCCAAATGATTTAATTCTTAGTTTAATTAAAAAATGTTTTCATTATATAAAAGAATATAATAACATTATGCATGGTGGAATATAAATGTTTTATTATTATTGTATATATATGTATATATTTAAATATGTATTTATATAGAAACCAGTCATACATACATATGGTGCATGTTTATGTAAAATATGTATTGATTTCAAATCTTAGTGATCACATACATATACATACAGATACATATACATATACATATACATATACATATGTGTGTATTTAAAAATTGATTCTTTATTATTGACATTAGAGAACACCCACTCGGCTCGTCTCCTTAAAAAACCTTACCAGGTAGTTGGAAAAAAGAGTACGACGTCGAACTAGTAAATAATATGCATATCTACAATATCACAAATACATGTCTTTAGGCCCAACATTAACCCATAACTTTACCCTGACCCGTCTCCCTTTCCTCTTTACGCAGCGTAGTGAAACCATAATTCATTTTTCTATCTTCATCAAATCTTTTGTGGTGCAGCTAAAAATGAAACCCTAGCAACATTCATCCATTATCCCGCAGCTGAATCCTCCTTCTACTTGATATTCTTTTATTTTGTCTAGTCCTGATCGTCATCAAAGTTGATTTAACCACCAGTTAAATGATATCAGTTTGTATAAGTTTTTCCCTTTCAATTTTATTCAAGGGAGAATTAATTTAAAGGACAAAAATTTGTATATTTTTAGCCTCAAGGACACGACCTCAATATTTTAACCACAAGGACAAACATTCTCCTAAAAATTATTCATAAGGACAAACATTCTTTCAAAACGGCTACCAAACTAAAAACTGATACCTAAAAACTGCTACAGATAACTAAAAACTAATACCTAAAAACTGCTATCAATAACTAAAAACTGGTACCTAAAAAAGTTGTCCTTCAGACTAAAATACTGAAGGTTTGTCCTTGAGGCTAAAATGCTGAGAAATTTTGTCCTTGACAATAATTTCCTGTTTATTCAATCTATTCTGATTAAAGATGTGTTTATTTCTTTCTTCGCATAAATGATAAATTGTAGTGACTAGCGAACACGAGGAAAGTTGCCACAGTTGATCTTTGTTCCTAAATTGAAGTTTAATTGCTTGAAGTTCATCTTCCAGGTTAAGGGGAGTATCTCTATTCTCATTTAATTCTAATTTGATTTTTATAAGGGTCCATATATATTTGTTGTGGTTGTATTGAAAGAAAAGTTGTTGCACTATCTCTGCTTGTTCTCACACAGTATACATACTTTATCAAAGTGGCCCCATTCTTTTAATTTGTCTTCGGTGTTGATTCTGCCAAGAATAACTCTGTATGCGCAACAAGACATTTTCCTATTGTTTATTATATTCCATATGACTGGACATTAGTATTATTTTCATTATGTTGCCTAGTTACCTCCAATGTCTTAGAAAATGAGAATTTATGATCTTCATTCCATGTCCAGTAGTCTTTCTATTGCTTTGAGTGAATATTGATTTGTTGAATTGCAGTGATTAATTCCCTTATTTTGGTAAATAAGGTAGTATTCCATTGGGAATTAGATATAATGGATTAAACCTGAAGATATTTGGAATTACTTATATGTATCTGTCCCATCCTAAAAAATCTACCAGATTTTTTCCATCAATCCAAGGGTCTGTTCATAGTAGAGTATTTTTCCCATTCACTATCTCTCTTTTCATGCACTAAAGGATTCTGCTTTGTGTTTAAGCATGTTTTTCATAGTGCAAGACATATTGTTGTTTATAGCCATAGTCCATAAGTTATTTTGATAATAGTATTTTTTTTCTTCATCCATGTAAACCGTAGTGTATCCTTGTTTAACAGTTGCCTAATGTAGAAACCCTTCTGAGCTCCTGGAAGCTTTTGAGACCAATACCACCTTCTAATTTTGGTCTACATAATTTGCTCCATGCAATTTTATAAGTTTCACAAAAACAAAAGAAATCAGCGCATATACTATCAAGTTTTACAATTGTTGTTGTGGCTATATAATATACTAGCATCTAATATGGAATCATTGGTGTAATAATTATTTGTATGAGCTCAGCTCTACCTGTCATTAAGTGTAGGCTACTACCCCAGTTATCAAATTTGTTTAGAACCCTTTGAAATAGACTAGTACACTCTGGGTAGTGAAAATAATCTGAAGAGATTGGGCCCTTGGATATTTAAGAGGCAAAGTTCCTTCCCCCGCTTGTAAAATATCCAAAATATGATTCTTGTTTTGACAACTTGTAGTAAAGTAGACTTCACTGAGTTAGAATATGAAAGACTGTGTAACCCTAGTTTTATCTTTGTTGAACTGTGCTTTTAGTAATGGGCTTTAAGTATATGACCGGCCCAATACTTGTATTATATATTTCAATCAATTTGTACATAACTGTATTGAATTGTAAAACAAGAGAAGTAATACAATATTTCTAAACTCTCTTTGTTATCATTCTTCTCTCATTAATTTCTATAATATCCATCATATCAATTCTCACAAGATTTCTAACTTGGTATCAGAGCCAAGAAATTTGTCAAGCGACAGTAACAAAGTCAGATCTTTATCAGATTCTCATCAGAGAATCACTGCATCATCACAGAGCCATCCAAGGAGGTGTCAGATAAGTATCATCATTCACCATCCTGGTTGCTCTCAGTTTTTTCTGCTATCTCATCATCTGAGAGATAAAGATTACCTGCTTCTGGATCAAGAATTCTCATTAAAAGTGCCCCGCCAAGATTCTTGTACCAAGAAAGTTGGCTGCACCGTAGAAATAATCATATCAGAACTCTCAACAGCACTTCCTCATAATCCAACATGGCTGGAGATGAGGACACTACATCATCAGCAACAAGTGGAGCCAAAAGTCAGGAAGGGTCAAGATCAAGAAATCAAGATTCATCAGCCAGTGAAATAAATTCCTGCAAGATCATAAAACCAAAGGATAAGTTAGTAACGACAACTCTTGATGAAAATAACTTCATATTATGGAAATATCAAGTTGAAACCAGTATAAGAGGGTATGGATTAGAAGACTTTCTGTATGGAACAGACACTGTTCCTGCAAGAATGGTAACAGACACCATAGGAGAAAGAGTTGTCAACAAGGAGTTCATCAACTATCAGAGACAGGATAGCCTACTGGCAGCATGGCTATTGTCATCTATCAGTTTAGGGCTTCTCTCACAAATTGTCGGATGTAAAACATCATTTGAGATATGGTCTGCAATACAACAGAACTTCAACACACAGTCAGCTGCAAGAATTATGTACTATAAGAGGCAATTACAGAATCTCAAGAAAGAAAACATGTCAATGAGAGAATATCTAACTAAGGTGAAATCATACTATGATATTCTTGATACTGCAGGGCACAAAGTATCTGACACTGAGTAGATACTAACCATTCTGAATGGTCTGGATAGTGAATATGAGTCAGTAGTAGCAATTATTTCATCACAACAAGATCTACCCAATATGCAATATGTTAGTTCAATATTATTGTCACATGAAGGAAGAATTGAGCAGGAAAGAAAATAATACAGAATTATCTCTCAACTTTGCATCAAATTCAAGGAACAGAAATCAAGGGAAGAAGCAAGAAAGTCAAAATATCAGACAAGAAAACTTTAATCAAAGAGGTAATACTACACAGAGAGGTAGAGGGAGAAGTGGAAGATGGAATGGCAACAGAACAAAGTGTCAGATCTGTGAAAAACCTAGACATACAGCAAGACAGTGCTACTTTAGACTCAACACTGATTACTACCCAAACCAACAGAATCAAGCAAATCAGAGAAATTATAATTCCAGTGCAAATGTAGCACAAATAGATCAAAGGCAAGGCAGTCATTCAGAAAATTCAAGAACACAAAACTTAAACACAGAAAGACTTACAAGACCTGAGGAGATAGTAGAAGAAGATTGGTATCCAGATTCAGGTGCAACCAACCATCTCACAAGCAACCTACAGAATCTTAATATTGGCAATAAAGAATATACATGTATGCATTCCATTCATATGGGGAATGGTGAAGCTCTAAAAATCACACATGTTGGAAACAGCAGTGTTCCAGGTAAAAGACTTCTTTATCTCAATAACTTATTGAGAGTGCCACAAATTAAGAAGAATTTATTGAGTGTATCTCAATTTGCTAATGACAACAATGTGTATTTTGAGTTTCACCCTAAATTCTGCTTAGTTAGGGATTTACTAAATCAAGACATATTGTTACAGGGTAAATTGGACAAGGGATTATACAAACTCAATCTTGGGAATACAAGAAAGAGCAATATTAGGAATATGTGGTGTAATAGCACTGAGTCACATGTTATAAATCAGGAAACATTTACTCAGTGGCATTATAGATTAGGACATCCCAATGTAAACACTGTAAAGAAAATTCTTATGAGCAATAATATCTCTGTTGATGTATCTCTGCCATATGTTTGCACTTACTGTCAATTAGGCAAGAGCCATAAATTGCCATTTGCAGATTCAACCACTGTCATTAGTAAACCACTACAATTAGTAGCAACAGACTTATGGGGACCAGCTCCTATAAGTTCAGACTACAGCTACAGGTACTATATATCTTTTGTTGACTTATTCTCTAGATACACTTGGATATATTTTCTAAAGTCTAAATCAGATGCACAAAAAGCTGTTATACAATTTATAACTCAAGTAGAAAAACAACTATGCAATGAGGTCAAGATTATGCAAACTGATGGTGGCAGTGAATATAAACCACTAAAGGAATACTTTCAGAGAAAAGGCATTGTTCACAGAACAACCTGCCCATATACATCTGAGAAAAATGGAATATCAGATAGAAAACACAGACATATAGTGGAAACAGGCTTGACTCTACTGGCACAGGCTTCTTTACCCATGAAGTTCTGGCCAGAAGCCTTCAACACTACAGTATACTTAATTAATAGACTACCTACTAAAATTCTTAAGCATCTAAGTCCCATAGAAGTGCTATTTGGGGCAAAACCTGACTATAAGGACCTGAAGACATTTGGTTGCTTATGTTTCCCATATCTGAGACCATACAATAAGCATAAACTGAGTCTCAGGTCTGCCCCATGCACTTTTATAGGATATGGAAATGATCAGAAGGGATACAGACGCTTAAGCAATGATGGTAGGATCTATGTCTCAAGACATGTGGTATTTAATAAGAGTATTTTTCCATTTGCAGATAAAAATATAAAAGCAACTGGGAAAGTGCACAACAAAGACAGCTTCACAATACATCCTATACATGTCATACCAGAATGGAACAAAGCAAATGGAAGTGTGCAGAGAGACCAAGGGCCACAACACACTCTACCCAGTAGTGACACTGGATCAGGTCATGACTCACATGATTCCTCCAGCTCCTTCCACAATGACAGTCAAAGGAGTGACATCAATCCATGTCAAGGAGAGCCCTCTTCATCTACATCTCAACATACCAATGAAAGCACACCTATTCAAGAGCCACCACCTGAAATTTCAGGACATCACATGATTACAAGATCAAAAAGTGGAATATTCAAACCAAAAATATACAATGTTCAACTTGATTCAACAGAACCAAGAAACTACAGTGAAGCCATCACAAATAGCAACTGGAAACAAGCCATGGATAATGAATATGGTGCTCTTATCAAAAATAAAACTTGGAGTCTAGTACCACCACCCAAAGATGAAAACATCGTTGGATGTAAGTGGACCTACAAAGTAAAAAAGAAAACCAGATGGAAGCATTGCAAAATATAAAGCAAGACTGGTAGCTAAGGGCTATAATCAACAATATGGTTTTGACTTCAATGAAACATTCTCCCCAGTTGTCAAACCAACCACAATAAGAATTACACTAACCATAGCTCTTCACAGAGGGTGGAAAATTAGACAACTCGATGTAAATAATGCATTTCTCAATGGAGAATTAAAGGAAAATGTATATATGGAGCAACCAGAGGGTTACAAAAAGGAGGACAACAACAATCTAGTATGCAAGCTAAATAAAGCCATCTATGGACTGAAACAAGCTCCTCGTGTATGGAATGAAAAACTTAAATCAACATTAATGGTTCTAGGATTTACACCAACAAAATCTGACAGCTCCTTATACATGCATTGCAAACAGGAAAGGGCTACTTACATTTTGGTATATGTGGATGACATTATAATCACTGGAAACGACAATCAAACTATGAATAAACAGTTGAACATCTGGACAAAATGTTCTATATAAAGGATCTAGGTGATTTACATTACTTCCTTGGAATTGAAGTCACTAGGAAAACTGATTTAGAAATGTTTCTATGCCAAAAACGATATATACAGGATCTTCTAAAAAGAGCAAATATGGATCAGGAAAAATCACTTCCCACTCCTATGGTCAGTAGTCTTAGACTATCAAGAGACTCTGGAGAAGCTATTACAAATGAAAAAGGATACAGAAGTATTGTAGGAGCACTATAATACATTACAATAACAAGACCAGACTTAAGTTACAGTGTAAACAAAGTCTGCCAATTCATGCACAATCCACTCAGCTATCATTGGAAAGCAGTAAAACGTATATTAAGGTACCTGAGGGGAAAAATGAATCATGGACTGCACCTCAACAACAAAAAAGGTCTAAACATACAAGATTACAGTGATGCAGATTGGGCCTCCGATCCTGATGACAGAAGATCCACCACGGGTTTCTGTGTTTACCTAGGCAGCAACCCAATTTCATGGAGCTCGAAGAAACAAGCCACCATCTCACGCACCAGTACTGAAGCCGAGTATAGAGCAATCGCTAGCACCACAGCAGAAATCACATGGATTATGTCTCTTCTCAGCGAAATCCAAGTCAATCCTACGAATACCCTGGTGCGATAACTTAAGCTCAGTCTCCCTCTCATCAAATCTTGTCCTACACTCACGAACGAAGCACTTCGAAATAGATCTGCACTTCGTTCGTGAGAAGGTTCTAGAGGGAAAGATGAGAGTTAACCATGTTCCATCACAGTTTCAAAGAGCAGATATATTGATGAAGGCTCTATCAACCAAGAATTTCACTCGATTAAAGGAGGATCTAAGAGTTGAAGACAACGGCGCTAGAAATGGGGAAGAAAGAAGAAAACCCTAGATAAGATTGAATGGGGGAGTTAGAATATGAAAGACTGTGTAACCCTAGTTTTATCTTTGTTGAACTGTACTTTCAGTAATGGGCTTTAAGTATCTGACCGGTCCAATACTTGTATTATATATTTCAATCAATTTGTACAGAACTGTATTGAATTGTAAAACAAGAGAAGTAATACAATATTTCTAAACTCTCTTTGTTATCATTCTTCTCTCATTAATTTCTACAATATCCATCATATCAATTCTCACAAGATTTCTATATCATTGTCAATTGATTGATATAAAGTCCATCATATTCAGCCATCTTAGTTGCAATGTTCTTGACACTTTAACTAATAATGTTCTCATCGGATATTGCAAACAACATAACATCATTTGCAAATAATAGATGTGAAATAATTGGCTGCATTTTATTAATTAATGTAATCTGTTTTCTTCTCACTGCTCTTTCAGTGCTTAAAGACGAGTATTCATTGACTAGATAGGGAGATAAATGGGTATCCATGTCTTATGCCTCTGGTAGATGTAATAAAAACCCCTTGAAATACCATTAATAGGTATTGAATAAGCAGGAGTAGATATACACTAATATATAAGCATGATAATCATATATAGAAAACCCTTTCTCTTCATCATGTGGAAAACAAATTTTCTATTGACTTTGCCATGTGTTTTATGTAAATCTACTTTGATGCAGAATTTTTAACTCCTTTTTGTTGAAATTTTTGATCATTTCATAGGCCAATAGTATATTTTCTGCAATATTCCTCCCTGGGATAAATGCTATTGTGATTTAGATATTAAATAGAGGAGGAAACATTTTATTATGTTGCAAATAGATTTGGAGGTAATTTTATATAGCATATTGCAACAGGCTATAAGCTTATAATCTGAAATTCTCGAGGGTTTATCCTTTTGGGATTAAAGTGATAAAAGTATGATTAGCCACTCAGAATTTATTGATTTTTAAAAACAAAATTGATTGCATTTAATAACTCATCTTTGATAAGTGACCAGCGTGCTTTCAAAAATTTGGACATAAATCCATCTGGGCCTTTCGATTTATCATCTCTCACTGAGTATATTGCCTTCTTGATTTCAAGTTCAAAAACTAGTTGTGTCATATATTTTCTCCCTTCTTCATTCATTATTTTCCTATAGTGAATGTCTTTAAAAGCTACTGCATTTTCCTATTTATCATTGTAAAGTAATGTGTAGAACTCTATTTCTTATTGTTGTATGGTTGCTGCATCATATATAAGTCACCATTTGAGTCACATAATGCACTTATATTATTTCTAAATTTCCTCATCGTCATCTTTGCATAGGAAATTTTTTAGTTTGAGTCCCCTTGTGTTAACCGGTCAATTTTCAATTTCTGTGCTACTTATGTGTACTTCAAATGCATCTTCTTTTTAGGTTGAGAACTTACTTCAGTTATTTCTTCATATGAATCAGTGTCAAGTGAATTTTTGTCACATGTCAATAGTTTTTCTGTAAAGTGTGCTTCAAGTTTCCTTAAATCCTCTGAATCTTTAAGCGTTTTATTCCACATCTTCAGTTGTTACTTCACTTTTCCCAGTTTAATCATGAATTGTTGAATTGCATTTCCCTAAGCTTCATATTGAAATGCAGTATTTATCTATTCTTCATAACCTTCTGTTTAAGGTTGAGTATTTAAATTAAGTTTGTTTTCCAATAGACCCAAGATGCTTGGTCTAACACTTGATTCATTTGAAATCAGTGTAACTCCCCTTGCGTTCTAGGAAATTATTATTCATTTACCATTTTTATTTTTGGCATGTACTTTTTTTAAGGGGCCCAGTGCATTTACAGTTGAAGTTTCAACTTTTTGTTTTTCATACAGATGATGCAAATTTGGTGTTCTGGTCTGGTTCTTGTGCATGTTCTTCAATATTTTGAGAAACATGTTCAATAACTTCATTTTCAACATTAAATTTGTCTTCAACTGGTATAAATTCTTCTTTGATTTCTTCTTGAACATTTTCTCCTTGATTTTCTTCCTCATCGGTGCTAAGTATTTCAAATAGGTTTGAAGTTAGTGTTGGCTCTGATACTTTTTGTTTACCAATAGTTTCCCCTTGTTCTCTATTTTTTGAATATATAAGTTTTTGAGGTACTAGGTTTTGGTTCAGTTTATTTTCGCTTACCTTCCCTATGTTGCCATATTGCTTGTGAATGGTCTTGTAGATAGAATTTGTAAGTGATTTGATGAATTCAGAAATGTTATTGGAAGAGAATGAAAAGAGTTTTACTTTTATTAATGCAATGGAATTGATACATCGTTTCTACAATATGTTGCTCTATTTATATAAAACAGAGAATGAGTAAATGGGCTTTATATATCCAGCCCAGTACAATGATAGAAAAGAAATATATTCTGGTTGCAATACTGTATCGTTTCATTTAACTCCCCCCTCAACCAGAAGCTAGGGTTAGGGTTTCATTATCTTTCACGAGCGATTCAGAGGCTTGGCCGAGATGATTCCTTTTAAATCCCTTCTCTCTCTTTTACTCTTGAATCTCTACAACATGATAACATACTAAGATGTGATCTGCTTTGACTTGCAGATCTGAGGTAAAATCTATTGCTTCTTCAAATCGTCTTTGAGAGTTAATCTGAAGACTGATGCTATTGCAGATCTGAAGTTGAGAGCTTAAAGATGGAACCTTTATTTGATTCTTCACTGATTGCTTCCAATTTCAAGTCTTGTCTGAATCGATGAAAATTCTTTGCATATAATGCCTTTGTAAGTATGTCTGCGCGTTGGTAAGGTGATGGTAAGTGATTCACTTGAAGCTTTCCTTTTTGTACCAACTCACGAACAAAATATAAGTCAATCTCTATATGCTTTGTCCTTAAATGCATGATTGGATTAGCTGCCATATAGACTGTACTTTGATTGTCGCACCATATCGTTGGTTTAATCTCTGTTTTGATGTTCATTTCTGAAAGTAATGATTGAATCCAAGTGATTTCTGCGGCAGCACTAGCTATGCTCCGGTATTCAGCCTCTGTGCTGGATCTGGAAATAGTAGTCTGCTTCTTTGAGCACCAAGAAATTGGATTGTTGCCTAAGTATATGTAGTAGCCTGTTACAGTTTTTCTGTCATCCACATCTGTTGCCCAGTCTGCATCTGCATACGCTGTGATGCTAAGTTGTTTGCACTTCTTTAACATAATACCATAATTTGTTGTGCCATTAAGATATCTGAGTATCCTTTTAACTGCTTTCCAGTGTTCTTCACGTGGTTCCTGCATAAATTGTGAAACTTTGTTAACATTGAAAGATATATCTGGTCTTGTTATGGTGGAGTATTATAGGGCTCCTACAATACTTCTATACTGTTTGATATTTAATATTGGTTCTCCCCTGTGTTTGGATAGTTGTCGATGACTGATCATTGGTGTGGGCTATGATTTAGCACCTTCCATTTTTTCTTTAATCAGCAACTCCTTGATATACTTCTTTTGGCTTAGGAAGATTTCTGAATCTGACCCTTTTTTCACTTCTATTCCCAGGAAGTAGTTCAGTTCACCTAAATCCTTAATTGAGAACTGCTTATCAAGATACTGTATTATGCTTTGATTTCATTCTCATCATTACCTGTTATAATTAAATCATCGACATATATTAGTATGTAAACAATAAAATTACTGCTAATTTTGATGAATAAAGAGTTATCTGATTTGGTATATTGATAGCCCAAATGAATTAATGTGGCTTTCAATCTATCAAACCATACTCTGGGGGCTTGTTTTAACCCATATATGGCTTTGTTTAGCTTGCACACAAGATTGGTGCCTTGTTTGTATCCCTGTGGCTGCTCCATGTAGATTTCTTCCTACAGAACACCATTTAGAAATGCATTATTTACATCTAACTGTCTCAAGTTCCAGTTATTATTTAAGGCAATTGTAAGAACTATTCTGATAGTTGTTGGTTTCACCACTGGTGAAAAGGTTTCACTGAAATCAAAACCATATTCTTGTGTATATCCTTTGGCAACAAGCCTTGCTTTATGTTTGGACACTGTTCCATCTGGATTTCTTTTCAATTTATAGGTCCATTTGCATCCTATGATGTTTTTGTTGCTTGGTGGATGAACAAGACTCCATGTATTGTTTTTCACTAATGCCTGATACTCTACATCCATTGCTGCTTTCCAGTCTTTGTCTTTAAATGCTAGATCAAATGTTTGTGGCTATGGCTCTGTGGTGCATGTAGTTGCAGTATAAACCTTTGGTTTGTAAATTCCACTTTTTGATCTGGTTATCATGTGATGGCCTGTTCTGTCTGCAGTTCAGTGTCAGATGATTCTGAACTACTGTCCTGATTTGCAGTATCATCTAGTTGATTTTCATGACTATTTTGATCTTGATTGTTTGATATTACAGGTGACTGGGGATGTGTAGCAGGCTAGCCAACTGCATCATGACCTGGTCCAGATGACATAGTGTGTTGTGATCCAGTGGCTCCTGTTCTTTCCTCTGTTTCACCAGCATGCCATATATGTGGCATTACTGGTATGTTTGATATGAAAACCTTTGGATTATAAACTTTATGTGTAGTTCTAATATTAGCATTGGCAAAAGGAAATATTTTCTCATTAAAAACTACATGTCTGCTTATAAATATTTTTCCTGTCCCATCTAAACACTTGTATCATTTCTGTTTAGTTGGATAACCTATAAATGTGCATGGTTGAGATCTAAAGTTTAGTTTATGGTTGTTGTATGGTCTTAGATAGGGAAAACACAAGCATCCAAAGGTTTTTAGGTTTTTAGGTTTTGATAGTTTGGTTTGACACCTAAAAACTTTTCTAAAGGACTCATTCCATTCAGTACTTTGGTTGGAAGTCTATTTATTAAATAAACAGCAGTACTGAAGGAATCTGGCCAGAATTTTAAAGATAGTGATGCTTGTGCTAGTAAGGTCAGGCCAGTCTCAACAATGTGCCTGTGTTTTCTTTCAACCATGCCATTTTGTTCAGATGTGTAGGGACATGTGATTCTATGAACTATACCATTATCTAGAAAATATTTACTAAGGGACTTGTATTCAGTACCCCCATCACTCTGAATGATCTTGACCTTATGATTGGTCTGCTTTTCAACTTGAGTGATAAAATATATAACAACATTATAAGTTTCTGCCTTGGATTTTAAAAAGTATATCCAAGTGTATCTTGTACATGCACCAACAAAGGATATGTAATACTTATACCCATAATCTGAACAGATAGGTGCTGGACCCCACAAATCTGTTGAAATCAATTCAAGAGGTACTTTGTATTCTGTTACAGAATCTGCAAAAGCTAATTTGTGGCTTTTGCTCAGTTGACAGTAAGAACATATATATGGCAAAGTTATATCATCAAAAGAAATTTTATTCTCTTTAAGAACCTGTTTTACAATACTTGTACAAGGATGACCTAGTTTGTAGTGCCAAAGGTCAAAATTATTTCTACTGGTTTCACATGACTGCAATTCATTGTTATTACAATTTGTCATTCTTTGATTTGAACCTTTGCTATTAGTCAGAGTGAACTTGTATAGACCATTTACTGCATTACCCTGCAAGAGTATTTCCTTAGTTAGTATATCTTTAACTAGGCAATAATTTAGGTAAAATTTGAAATAGACATTATTATCATGAGCAAATTGAGAGACACTCAACAGGTTTTTCTTAATACTGGGTACTCTTAACAGATTATTGAGATATAATTGTCTTTTACCTTTGATATGAGTATTGCCAGTGTGTGTGATCTCAATTGCTTTGTCATTTCCCATAATAATAGATTGTTTACCTCTGTATTCTCTGCAGCCCAGATTTAGATTCTCTATGTTGCTTGTTAAGTGGTTTGTTGCCCCTGAGTCTGGATACCATGACTCATCTTGAATGTGATCTGCTTTAGCAATTTCATCCAGATTTTGATTTCTATTTCCACTGGGTTGTTTGCCTGAATCCAGTTGTACTTGTGCCATGTTTGCATTGTAGTTATTATCTCTCTTATTGTTTGGTCCCTGACCTGGTACATAATTTGCATTAAATCTGAAATAGCATTTTATAGCAGTGTGTCCAACTTTTTCACATATCTGACATTTTGGTTTGTTATTGCCATTAAATCTTCCTCTGCCTCTTCCCCTGGTTGTCTGACCTCCCCTCAGTGATTGCTGATTTGTTCTTCCATAGTTCTGATTTCTGTTTTTACTATTTGAAGCTTAGTTGATAGACATGTCTGTATCTGAGGGTTTCTTGTAGTCTAGCCTTCCTTCATGAGCCAAGAGTATGGAGTGGACATAGTCAATAGTGGGCAGAGTTTCTTGTGATGCAATAACTGCCACCACTGCCTCATATTCATCTCCTAACCCACTCAGTATTGTTAAAACATGCTCTGTATTGGACATCTTATGTCCTGCAGCCTCAAGCAGATCACAAGTGTTCTTGATCTTGTAGA
Source organism: Allium fistulosum (assembly GCA_030737815.1). Taxonomy (NCBI): domain Eukaryota; kingdom Viridiplantae; phylum Streptophyta; class Magnoliopsida; order Asparagales; family Amaryllidaceae; genus Allium; species Allium fistulosum. The sequence goes on along the minus strand of CM060903.1, from coordinate 132,510,708 downwards.
GGTATTCCTTCATGGGTTGACTATCTTTCCCTATATTATGTAACTGCCTTTTGTAATGCATTATTTTGACTGTTGACTGTGTATTGAAGATTCTTTCTACTGTAGTCTAAATTTCATTTGTTGTTTTGCACCCTATAACTTGTGGTAACAACTTTACACTGATTGAGGAAAGAAACCAAGAACTTATTAAACTGTCTTGCCTTTGAAATTTGACATATTCCTCATTACTCACTGTTTTGTTTTCTTCATTAGTGATAAACTTGGGTGGACTGGCTATCATGCCTAGAATGTATCCATCAAGACCATATCCTCTGGCAGCAGTTCCAACTTGCACTTTCCAGAGAAGATAATTGTCATCTTCAAGATATGCAGTGATGAGAAAGAAAGAACTCAGAAATAGGATGAAATCAAGAAATTCTTCCTTCAACAGGTATGTTGCAACCGAGCAATATGATGAGGCTTCTCTGATTGCTCCTGGTATGGCACTTACCTTTTTTTATTGATGAGTTTCTGTTCTCTTCTCTGACTGGATTTCTGATTTTCTTTCTTGATTCTTGAATTTGTTTTTGTGGGGATTCTCTGTAGTCGATTGTTAATCTTGGCAAGGCAGTAGATTCTTTGAACAGATTCCTTACCCAAGTGATGATGAAAGTATTCTGAAGGGTAGGCTGATCCATATGATGAGATTTCTTCGATGGATCAGTTCTTGCATAAAGCTGTTAAGCCTGTAGATGATTCTGTCCTCAGCTCTGATACCAAGATAGAATTTGTAAGTGATTTGATGAATTCAGAAATGTTATTGGAAGAGAATGAAAAGAGTTTTACTTTTATTAATGCAATGGAATTGATACATCGTTTCTACAATATGTTGCTCTATTTATATAAAACAGAGAATGAGTAAATGGGCTTTATATATCCAGCCCAGTACAATGATAGAAAAGAAATATATTCTGGTTGCAATACTGTATCGTTTCATTTAACTCTTGTGATTGTGTTGTTGGCATGTTAGACTTTTGTTTAATTTTTTGTTGCTTATCTTCCTTATGTTGCTAAATGGTTGCGGTTTTGCAGTACATTATTGAATTTGGTGCCCAAAACTTTTACAAAATGAACATATGTATGGTTTAAACTCGAAAGCAACCCTTGTTGTAGTTTATCATCTGTTTTTGACTAATAATGACTTCTATTGGTAGGTACAAGAGGTATCTATTTTAACTAACATTCGAGCATACGTAGGGCGCATAATTACTGCTGTAATTGCATCTAACCGGGGTAGTATACCTATTGCACTATTGATTTGACATAAAGCTTTATCGTCCTAATATTCAAGCTGCAAATTATGCAATTGGATTCAAATTGGCATACGAGATAATCTACCGGTTGTAAAATCCATACATAGTCTCTAAATTTTCATCATTATAAATCTGAACTCGAATGTATATAGGCAATTAGATGTAATTTGGTAAAATCATATGTACTTGTGACTTAAACCATAAAACTTCCATATAGTTTTGCTTGTAATTCATAATTGTTTATAGGTTTCCAACCCTTGTCGATGTAATTCCTAAACTGATAGTATGAAGGATTGTAACCAAAAAACAGAACAAATTAGAGTGTTCTTCCATCTATTAATTGATCTTTGCAAGAATTCGTCCGGCATAATAACAACATCCTTGTCTTCTTCCTTCTCAGTTGTATAATGTTTGAGATCTACTCCAAATTTAGGTGCTTTGCTATCTGCTACAGTTTCTGACCATGATCTACTTGGATTTTCTAATGTTATTTTGTTGATATTGATTTCCAAAGAAGAATCTACAAGATATGAACATTTCTTGTGAACTTTTTCTTCCTTGCTATCGCATATAACTATTTCCACCATGATGCTTTCTCCTAGATTTATACATATATATGATCGCACCCCTTTGGTCATTAACATATGATGTTAATTGCACAAACATATTAAATTAGTATTATTAATCATTAGACATAATTTTTTAACTTGAATTTAGAAACAAAATATACTATAGTGTGTGTATTAAATATGACTTGAATTCTTTCTTTTGATGCTTAAAATTTTGGTTGAAAGTTATTAAGAAGCCATTGATGAGTTTGCATGCCAAGTTTGAGAGGAATTAGAATAATGAAATGTAAAAGAAGCGAAATGGAACATACATTCGGCATATTCGAGTGACAAGGGAGGCCCATTTAAGAATTAAATGCACTGTGCATAGCATTTTCAATCTATTCTGTTCATAACAATATCTAACTAATCAAATAGCTCACTTAGAATGATTATTTCTAACTTAATTTTAATATTCCAGACTATATTGACAAACTGCTGGATTATCTTATTAATCCTATTAAAATACGGGTCATTACACATCTCGCCCTTCCTTCCTCTTTAATGTCCAAACGCAACTCTCACATCGACTTCTACATTGTGTAGTTAAAGCATTTAGCATTTCTGTAGTGCTAGAGGTGTGAAATGCTATGGAGGGGATATGCAAGGATATAGCAAAAATTAACAGGTGTACCAAAATAAATCATTTACTACTTTGAAGTCATGGATGCAAGAAATAAACATATTTTACATGTGATAAATCCAAGAACATCTTAATCCATGTAGTTCAAGCGGCAAGACTAGAAATGATGTTGTAGTTTATGTTGGAAATCATGGCCTAAATTAGGCCCATACCCAGGCTTATTACTCGATTTTTGAAAGAAATTAGACTATATTGTTTAATACTGAAAATGCTAAAGCGTATGCTTAAAATACCATATTTAGTGACTTTAGCAGCAAATAGCATTGATTTTAAACTTTCTAATTAAGAGTGCTAAGTTGTAAAAGTGTAACACTCAAAGTGCGCTAAGCACTTTAACAAAGCTTTAACTACATTGCTCCTACTCATATTAGGTAAGACCTCAATCTTGCCTCGATTTAGGCCATACAAGTGATGGTATCATTCTCCCCTAATAGAGTCTTCTATTACTCATATCGTGTCAACCCTTGTAGATAATAGAAATCTCTATATACGATACCTTCTGTATTCTCTCGATAATCATCAAAATAGTCATCAAAATCATAGGGACATCTCCAATCATTACCCCCTTGAATGTTCAAGTGGCTTTATCTTGCTCCGGAATGGGGTTATCTTGCACGAAGATGGTCTTCGAACATTCATTGAGGTATCACTCGAACTCCCAAGTTCCCTTGTCTTTTAGCAGCTTATGTCGCTAGAGTGCCCTAGTGACCTCCTTGGGGGTTTATCACATGTACTTTGGCCAACACATGACTTTGCATATTCAAGTGAATCCTAGGGTCACCCAGAATTTGAACCTCACTCAGTGGGTGCAAATCTTCTTTGTTGTGGAATTTGTGCCAATTCACTATAAGAAAGGTTAGTATGGTAGTGCATATTTTATGATGGAAATATCCATAGATGCTTTTTGATGGATTTACCTCATATTTGTGATATTTTTTATTATATATTTACATAAAAAATTTGATGCAACAAGAATCCATCACAAAACCATGACAAATTAGTTATTTATCTATCATAAATATTTGAAATGTAGCAAAAATTGGCGCCAATTTGGCGCCAAATAATATTTATGATATACCATGACTAATCCATCACATATCAGTTATGGATGTGCCATGAATACGTGGAACATAGCTAAAATTTGTGACAAGTAGTATCATTATCATACAATACCTAATCCATCACAAATTTGTAATAATTAAAAAAATCATCTCCAACCCATAACGAATTTTATTTTAATTATAGATTTGTAAAAGAAATTATGACTCAATTTTTCTTATTAATAAAATATTTCTCTCTCAAATCCACATCTAACTTTGTAGTTTAACTACTAATTTACAACATAAACTAGACGAATATTGCATCTCACAACTTTTATTAAAAATATATTGTAACAAAAAAAAACATAATTTGATCTCAAATCGCATCAAATTATATTATTATAATTTACCACCAATATCTTTCAGTATCAAAATATCTCTCATACCTCTCATTTTTGTTACCTTTTATTTAAATTAAGCCCATAATTACTCCCAAAACCCTTTTAGAAACTCATAATGCTTAAAGTGTATTTCACAAATCATACAAGATTAGTTCTTAATTGTTTAGTTATTAAGCTATATTCCAGTGTATACATACAAATACATACATATACATATACACACACAGATGCACACACACGCGTGCATTTTAAAGTTAATGTGTGTATGTTATGTTTGTGTGCATAGTTTTTCTAATATGTAATAGGATTACATTAATGGCACTATTTTAGAATCCTTAACCACATTGGATTGATGGTCTACTCAATCTCTTTACAAAACATTTACAAATAGCTTTGTATGTGATTTTACTTTGGGATATGCAATAGGATAAATTTTTTGAATGATCTTTCTGTTTGAAACTTTTCTCAGTCTAATTATTATCACTTTGGAATATGTGATAACATCCACTACCAGATATCAAGCGAATACGATGCATCAAGTTAATTTATAATTGGTTTTGATTCATACCAATTCAATGAGTTTTTTTAGAATTAATGTTTATTATAGTTAGCTTTATCATTGACTTTATGCCAGTTCTAGAGAAAAGAACTATGGATGCGATAAATTTGTTTTAAGATGAACCAGTTTGTGATATCAACTTGAGTCTATCCTTTATATACACCAAGTTTATGACTCTGAGCTGCAACTGAAGTTGCAACTCTGCTGCACTCGAAGTTGCAAACTGCGATTACAAATTTAGACGCAACTGCAGTCGAAAACTCTTATTTGCAATTTTAATAGATTGAGAAGGAGCATGAGACACATCGTCAATAGATTGAGGAGAAGCGTGAGACCCATCATTGATAGATTGCAGAAGAGCGTTAGGTCCATTTGTAGTGTATTGAGAATGAACATCAACAAGATAGTGAAAAGTGTACAGAATTTGAGCTTAGATTGATGCAAGTTGTCGAATAGAGGTTGTCACAACATGCTGCTCATTGACTTATGGTGTCTTCTTAATCCTGCAGGTCTTGTACAATTGATATATTTTTGCTATGCATGTTGAAGTTTTATATGTGGACATGTTTTTTGGTGTGCACATTGAAATTTATATATTGCGACTTGTATTTTGAATATTTTATTTTTTGTTGGTTGCTGTTTGCAAGGTTTCTTTCTACTGTTTATATTCTTTTATCTATGCATGTCTTATTATATCTCTATCGGTATATTCTTCGATGAAATTTTTTATTTATGTAATATTCCAAAGAATAGATATATTGTTTGATTGTTCGAACGAAATAAGTAGAATAAATAAAACAATCGGTAACAGTCATTTGTGATGGAATATTTAATGCATTATGGACATATTTTTATTTGCAAATAATTTCATGTGATAAATACGTTGTTATTCCATGATTTTTGTACAGTAAATTACTACGGATTTGCGATGGAATTCGTTTTCACTAATCTATTATTAAGAAAATTAAATATTTATCAGTAATCCATGACAAATCTATGATGGATAAGTGATGGATATCTAATATAATTATTTTATCATAATGTTGTAAAAAATAAATTTTGCTACAGACTCTGGCAAATCCGTCATAGATAGTGTTGCTATTTTGTTTGTAACAGATCAACCTTGCGTTGTTTAGTATGGGAACTATCCACCTTAAATTCGTCATATATTAAGTTACTGACGGATTTGTGATGGATTTTACCGTCACCAAATCAAACTTTTCGCGTGTTTTCAGCTTTACCGGAATGATTAGATTTGCTAACTCTGTCTTCGGCTCCTTGTATACTCCATTTGGAGAATAGAACTAGCCCGTTTATCCTAAGTAAATTCTCCAGGAACCACAGTTGGTTAGATCGAGATCTCAGGAATGCTTTCGGAATAGCAGCCGCCATCTGAATAATGTCCTCGACAGAGGATGTTTGAGGGGCATTTGCCTTGGTTTGCAGCTTTCCTATAAACTCCTAGCAAGTTTTATGGTGAATCTCCACATCCATTGTAGTTTTCAACATGATGGACGGACTGCCTAACATGAGATCATGTTGTCTTTCCTTTTCTTACCATTAGAACAGAGTGAGAAGCGGGGTCCACGTGAAAGCTCCAAAAGTGAGCTAACAATCGAATGTAAGTTAATACATAGCTCTTTATTTTCTAAACGAAAACCCGAAATAATATACTTTTGTTTATAATTCTATTCCTACCTTGGTTTTGGTCTTTCCCATCTGAGAAAATTTTTTAAAATTAAATGACATTTTTACCCTTATAATAATTAGACTGAAATGGGTTGCCTGTCTATTCATATCCCTTCACTTTTCATCGTTTTCTCCCATTGTCAACGAATTTCTTCCACTGTCAACAAATGGATGCGAATAAGAGTGAAATTTTAAAGATGATTCACTGAAAGATGAAAATAATTATTTTGAAGAAAAAAATGCTACTGATTCTCAAGTACATGCATTTTTTTGTTTGCGCCATGTTGTTTAAATACCTTACATATGTTTTCTTAAGTTTTGTTCATTATAGCTAGAATATGGTAGTAACCAACTTCGCATGTAGCTTAGAGTTGTAATTCTAGTACTTACTTCACTAGGAACTATATCTAACCTAGTTAGGTGGAATACGTTGAATAATTTTTTTCCTGTTCGTTAATGTGTTAATCTGTAACTTGTTCTCTCTTAGATTGCACTTTTGGATGAAGATGAAGAAATTTTCATGAATTATAGCAACGAGTTTACTGCTTATGATGTATGTGTTTCTAACTCGTATTTTTTTGTGTTTAATTAGTTTATTGGTATAATCTTATATTTTTGGTGTTATATAGATACTTCCCAATAGATAGAAAATTAAAGAGTGGATTGACTACACAGCAAGAAGAGTCAAATTCACTATAGTTGTATTAAAGTCGGATATTAATTGTATAAATAGAAATCTAAGATTTTTTTATGGATGTGAATGAAGTGGGATATATAAAGAGTATAAGGGGAAAGAAATCTAATAATCCTAGATTGACTGGAACAAAAAATATAGTTGTCCATTTCGATTGAAAGATGTTAAGCTTCCTACATCAAACGAGCGGCGATTAGATGTATAATGTGGTGTGCATAATCATTATGCACTTTATAGCATTGAAAGACTTTCATTTCTTGGTAGATTAACTATAGAAGAAAAAAAATTAGCTATTGATATGTATAAAAATTTGGTGAAGCCAAAAGCTATTTTTCATATGCTAAAAAAACCGATCCATTAAATCATACGATAATAAAGGGGGTTTACAATATTTTGTCCAAACAAAAGAAAATAGGTCGCACTTGACATTCCAAATATAGTATCTTTTAAGCAAATTGAAAGAAAAATAATATTTTGAGTGGCATCGTTGTACTTTGGACGAAAGTGACACAATTATTGATATATTGTGGGCTCATCCTAGAAGTATTGATTTGATGCGAACATTTCCACACTTACTCACCATGCATTAGCATATCTCGTATTCGAGCATGAGAATTATTATATTTGGGCTTTAAAGCGTTTGCAGTTGGTTCACTATGCCATAAAGTGAATCAGACAACAGTGATTACACAACATAAGATAGATTTTCTGTTACCTCGCTATTTACCACTGTTTCATACAACATATGGATAAAATAATCTGTTGTTTGAATAGCCCCTTAAATCTCTATGTTCATGCTTGTCCTTAAGACAACATTTTATCTGTTGTATGATTGAAGTTATCAAAAAATTTTAGTTTTGGCTCCATATTTTCTATCCTAATATTTTCGAGGCTGCATTCCTTAATTTTTTCCTCCACTTTCTTTCCATTTCGTCTTCTCAAAATATATTTTCCTCTTCTCAAAATTTTCCCCTTCTCAAAATTCATTTACCTCTTCTCAAAATCAAATCGGCAGAACCCTAAACTTAAACTCGTCTTCGATCCATCTTTGACTCGTCTTCTGGAATTTGGGTTTCAAATCGGCTTGATAATGAAATCACCCTATCGATACTCTCTCAATGTCAAACAGATTGATAAAGAAATTGGTTTCCATTTGATGGCCTCATTCGTTCAAGCTTGCTTCAATTTGTCGAGTATTCTTCGATTAATATATGGTATGATTTCCGCTCCTTTTGATTTTGTATAGATCTCGACTTCGATTTTAAGACCCAACGATGAGATGGATTTATATAAAGATGTATTTCCTGTATTTTGATTTAACTTGAATTTGAAGTTTAAACACTGGATGTTGATTTTGTATTGTCGCATATATTTTTGACCGCTTTGTTTTTTGATTTTCTACTTTATGACCTTGACTCATTCAATTGTTGAGTTCTCTGATATACTCGAATATATTTTTACTTGGTTGAATATATTGATTTCGAGCTTTCTTCCTTGTTCACCTGAATTTGTATATCTGACTTAAATTTGTTGAATTGGCTGATGATATGAGAGTTGTGCAAGGCACTAGCACTTATTTGGTTGTTGAATTGGTTGTTCAAGGCAGTGCACAATGGACTTATTTGTGCACTTATTTGTGGCTATGAACTTGAACCATTATTCACTTCATTGTTCGATTTTGAGTTGCTTTCCTTGTTCACTTCATTGTTCGACTGGTTGCCCTTGCTTGTTTTGTTGCCCCTTGCACTTGTGATTTTTTCACTTTATTGTTTGATTTTGGGAACTTCCATGTATACACATACATACATGCATATGTATGTGTATTGTGTGAATGTTTGTGGCACTACCCTGTTTTAATTTGTGGCACTTTCTATTTGTAGCACTACCTTGTTTTAATTTGTGGCACTGCCTTGTTGCATTGTTGGCCTTGTCCATGTACTTGCACACATATGTATATACATATCTATATGTATATACATATCTATATGTATATACATATATGTATGTTATTGTGCTTAAACTCTGAATGGTTTTAATTTTCTGGCGGACTTATGAGTGTGCCTTGCCTTGCTTGAACCTTCAATGGCTTGAACTCTACCTTGTTCCGTTCAACTGCCTTTTGAATGTACTTGTCTTCATTTACTATGTGCACATGTTGTATAATTCGTGAATTGGTTTGTGAAATCCCTGCACTGGTTTCACTTCTATCATGCATGTATACCATTACTAACATGTTGGTTGCCTTTAAGTCTGGTTTGTGACATATCTTCCATGTATATACATACATATGTATGTATGTATGTGTAAAATATTACCATGTTTCTTCTTTGAACTTCCGTATGTGTTTCTTCTGTGTGTTGCAATTTTGTTTTTGCTTTGACTTGGTCCATGTTATTGGCCTTTTACACATGTTGCATTGTTGTAATGTGACCTTGTCCATGTACTTGCACACTGCCTTGTTCAAGGCAGTGCACTGCCACTGCCTTGACAAGGCAAGGCACTACCTTGATATTGGTTGAATCTCTTTCATGTGCTTTGGATTCTTGTCCATAGCTTGATTATCTTTCATATTTTTGAATTTCTTGTTTTGAACTTTCATGTATATACATATGCATCACTGTTGAACTAGTTGATGCTAGCCTATTGTAGTAGTGCTTGTAGTTGTTGAACTAGTTGATGCTAGCCTTTTGTAGTAGTGCTTATAGTTGTTGAACTAGTGGACGCTTGTTTGTTTGTGCTCTTTGATACTAGCTTCAACACTTGTTTTGCCTGAGCTTGTTTATGTACACTGTGATTTCTTGTTACACTTTCAATTGCAAATCTTATTCCAATTCAGTTCTTGTATATACTTGTAAGTGCTTGTATATACTTGTATGTGCTTGTATATACTTGTTTACACTTGTATATACTTGTATTACACTTTATATACTTGTATGTCCATATGTACCCTCGAGTTGCCTTGAGCTTGAACCATTTTGAGGTTTAGTTGAACTTGTTTTCAGTTCGGAACCATTTTAAGTTTTTGAACCATTTTAAGTTGAACTTGTTTTCAATACATAAATGATGTGTGCACTGAGTTAGTTTCTTAATGAATATGCTATCGAGTTGCAGCTGTGTGTATATCCTCTTGATACACTATGTGTATCTCCTTTTGATATACTATGTGTCTGCCTGAATCTGATTTCCACCTTATTGCCTTGTTCAATCTGTATCACGATTCATGCTTGTTGTTGCATTTGTACGGAATTGATACTATGTGAGTGAGTGTGAGTAAAAGAGATGTTGTATATGTGAGTGTATAGAAATGTTGTATATGAGAGTGATAGTGAAAGTTGTATTCGAAAATGTAAGTAGAGTGATAGAGAAAGTTGTACTGTATTCGAATTTGATTTGAAATAAAATATCTGTATAAATAAAATATTTAAATTTTATTTTGTAAACAATTTGTATTTCATATTAGTCAATATTTATATGTTGTCTAATAAGAATTTCGAGAAATGATACTATAACGTCAGACAACATATGGTTTTTTTGTCATTGCTAGTTCATATCAGACGACGGGGCATCTCTGTGGTCTGGTGTGCAATGAGATGGCACGGGATTTAACGGCAGATAGATATGCAATCAGACAACGGAGCATATCCATCATCTGATACCTTTTTCCCATAGTGGTTATTCTTCATTGTGATGTTAAAATGCCAATTGTTATTGTTATGGATCGAGAAATAGCTTTGATATATGCCACTAGTATTATTTTCCCATAAGCGGCTCGTATTTTATACAAGTGGCATATTCAAAAAAAATCTTGCATTTATCCAAAGAAAAGCAAAAATTATGAAGAAAGAGGTAAAGAATAGTTTTTTTAAAGATTGGGCAAAGTTATATTCTTTGGAAAATATTGATGTGTTTAGCTTGAATTCACAAATTTACATGCAAATTACGAACAATATCCCAAGTTAATAAAGTACATTCATGAAGCTTGGCATGATACTTGGAAGGATCAGTTTTTTTGTCATGGATCAATAATTTCATGCATTTTGAAAATTATACTTCAAATAGTTAATATACTCATTTTGTATATTTAATTAGTCAAATATTTATATAATTTTAAGCATGTCTTTTTTTAACGCATTTTTATTTTAAATTTCTAGAGCCGAAGTCGTTCACAATACATTGAAAAAACATTTGGCTACAAGCTAATTCATATTTGAAGATATTGGGAGAGTATGCAGGCTTTACTAGAACTTTCATTTACTGAACTTAAAGCTTCATTTGAAACAAGTGTATTGAAATTGGCTCATGTGAAAGTGTTTCAACACAATGTAGTGTACTAAAAAAACTAAAAATTAATCCTAATGTTGGAGTAAAAAAATAAAAAATAGTTGTTCAAAGACCAACAAAGGTACTTTTTTAAAAATCAGTTATATTTAATATATTAATAATGTGTTACTTCTTTTATTAATAAAATTGTTTTATAGGTTGAAGTGGCAACAAAGTTGGCAAAAATATATAACGATGATATACCGCAAAATTGGAGACCTTCTGTCAATGAAATAATTGATGTAGAAATGGATAATAATTGTGGTTTAGATGCGTAGTTGCTCCGTTAGGAATGTGAGAAAATAATATGTTGCAAGTTCGTAGAGAATTATTTCAAGAACTCCATGAACATTAAAATCTTTATAACCAAGTATTTAGTGAAAGAGGTAGAAGCGATGACTTGCTTCATGTACTTGAATGTGAGGGGGAATAAATGACTATGCCCAATATTGGATATATTATAGCAACTCGATACAATGTTGTAGTTTATAGTATTAGTAACTAATGAGTTTGACTATACCTCCATTCTGAGGTGGAAAACCATCATTGTTGCAATAAGTAGAAATTGGTATTTTACATGTAAACAATAGTCACTTTGTGTAGGTAAATATATGTTTAATCTATTTTTTAAATTAGTGGAATTGAAATTTATTTGTTTTTACCGTCGAGCGGGTAATCTTAAAACACAATCATCTAGTACCACCAATCTATTAAAAATGGTTTGACGCTCGTTCAAATGAAGCGAAACAATGGGAAGATATGTTAATGAATAGAAGACTAGCATGGGAAGAAATGAAAAAAAATTAACATATGGAAATGTGATTTGATTGACTTTGTAAATTCTAATTAAACATATATTTGTTATGATATTGGTTATGAAATTTATTTTAATTTTTGTTATGATATTGGTTATGATATATGTTATGATGTTGGTTATGATATTTAATTTTGAATTTAATTAGCTGTGAAATTTAATTGCTTTAGAAATACACTGTAGAAATCAACGTCAAGCATGCGGTTTCCCTACAAACATTGTCAAAGACCAACATGGTCGATGATAGTTCCTACGCTTGCATGCAACGATGTTATAATCAAATCCACATTCCACGCCCTCTTGTAACGATGTTGTGGGAAGACCAACGTTTGTTTCTGACATTGTCGTTAATACCACATTAATGTCATGCCCTCAAGGTTATTCAAAACAGACCTTCAACTTGCTTGAACAAATTACGATGTACGATAATCATTCTCGTTAATCATTCAAATAGTAATTAAAATAAAATATTAATTCAATAATCAACTAGCAATGTAAACTTACAATGTACAATCATCAACTAGCAAATGGAAGTTTTTCAAGCATGGCAAATCACAAAGTAGAATTGAAAATATGTTAGCATTGCACATAAAAGTTGTTCAAACACAACAAACCACAAAGTAGAATTGAAGATATATTAGCATTGACAAAGTAGAATTGAAAATATATTAGCATTGCACATGGAAGTTGTCCAACCACAGCACATCACAAAGTACAATATACTAGCAAATAAACAATATGAATTTTTCATACAAATATAGTAATTTCAATGCTAACCAAACACTGTAACAAAACTACTACGACAACCAGAAGTTACACAACCTAAATATGACGAGAATAAGAAGTTCCATAACCAAAATACTAAACCAACAACAAACACATTAACTTAAAACCATTGTTCAAACTATACATCCAGTCCTACAACACAAGTACAGATTTCCTTTCAAAATCAATTCTTACAATTACACCCTCGATTTCAAGGCCACGGGGTACACCGCTCCAGATTCACAATCCTCTAGGTAGAGATACTTGATTTTACGAGCAACAAGTTCACCCGATTGATTTTCCAGGCTACAATCACACCTTTTCTCGCTCGATTGAATACAAAAAGTCTATAACTCTGAATAGCACTGGGATCTTGTTGAGATAGTGATAGAGAATCAAACCAAAGATGATCTAGTTAGATTCAATGGTGATTTCGACAGAGTAATGGTAAAAATGTATACAAAGAAGTCTATAACTCTAAGGCCATGAACATTTTATTTTGCTCCTTAGATAGAAATGAATTTAATCGGGTGTCTATTTGTAATTCTGCATATGAAATTTGGAGAACACTGCAAGTCACACATGAATGCACCAGTAAAGTAAAACAAACGAAGATATCTATGCTAACTAACCAGTTTCAACTCTTTCAAATGAAACCAAATGAGTCTATTTCTGATATGTATTCTAGGTTTCAAGATATAGTACATGCCTTAATATCATTAGGAAAGAAAATTACTGAAGAAGACCAAGTCAGAAAGATCTTGAATTCACTTCCTAGTGAATGGGATCAGAAGACTCTAGCAATCGAAGAAGCCAATGATATTAGTACTATGAAAATAAAAGATTTAATTGGTAACCTAATGTCCTATGAAGTAAAGTTGCAGATTAGAAAAGAGAATCAGGCAAATGAGAAGAAATCACTAGCGCTCAATGCTATGATCGACAACGATGAACCAGATGATGATGCTGTTGATGATGATATCGAGTTTATGACTAAGAAGTTCAAGAAATTCTTAAAGTATTGGATAACAAACAAACTTCGAAAAACTAACAACAATAATTCTAGAAATGGAAATGTTGTTAAGTGTTTCGAATGTGACAAACCCGGTCATTTGAAAAGAGACTGCCCCAACCTGAAGAAATCAAAGTACATTTCAAACACTTTCAATAAGGAGAGGAAACAGGCATTCAATGCAAAATGGGATGATTCAGATACATCATCAAGTGATAGTGATTCAGAAACAGAAAATGCCAACATGTACTTCAGGTAAAGGATGACCAGGTATGGAATTTTAATAAAGAAATTACTAATGTTTTGAATGATATGTATCAGGGATATAAAATACTTAGGAAAGAGTACAACAATAGTTTGGCAGAGATAGATAGATTAAAAATATTTAATGAAAGGTTAACTGAAGAAAAACAATGTCTAAAAGATGAAATTGAAAGACTTAATGGGTATAATGATGAAAAGGATTTGACAATTGGAAGTTTTGAAAAACTAAAAAGTGAAAATGAATCCTTAAAATCAGAAAATCCTTCAATGAAGTCACAGATCACTAATCTAAATGACAAAATAACATCTCCGGACAATGTTATTCTTAACCATAATAAGGATTTTGACAAAGTGAAAAATGATATTGATAAATTTAACAAAGGGAAGGATAATCTAGAAAAATTATTATCTACATCTAAACACACTAGGAATAAACATGGACTTGGATACACCCCTAAGGCTAAATCAAAGAAAAATAGTACTCAAAGCACTAAGTTTGTTAAGGCTACCAAGTTCAAACCAAAACCTAGGAAATTAAAGTTAAAACCTCCAAATAGGTTCATTAATTTATGGGTTCCAAAAAGGATGGATGATATTGAAAAAGAAAAATATATTGATAATTTTATTAATAAGGTTCATTTATCTAATGATTATATTTTGAAAGGACATTCAAACTCTTCATGGGTTTGGCATCCCAAAACTTAACCCCATGGACCCCAAAAATAAAAAGGGTACCAGTGTGCATACTTTATAATTTTTCAGGTACCAAACAATATATACCAGACAGCGGATACTCAAAGCATATGACAAGAAATCTATTGAACTTTGGATAAATATGAAAAGGATTTGTTATTGGCATCGGCAAAGTCGATAACTCTAAAACTCATCTTATTATTTGATAAGTTTATTTCATGTTTTGAATTGATTTGGTTTCCCCTCAAGTGTTTTATTTATATGCATTTATCTATATATACAAACTCTACATATTTTCTAGCAGTGATTTAAGCGACTCTTTTCTTTTCCCTTTTTTTGATGATAAAGGGGGAGAAATGGTATAAATATACTAGGCAAAATGATAGGGGGAGTGCATAGAGTTAGGGGGATTCAAATATAAAAATAGTATATTTTATCTCTCAAATATTTATATGGTTGTCATCATCAAAAAGGGGGAGATTGTTAATACCCTAGGTATTGATTTTGATGACAACAACCGCATAAATTTTACTACTAACGTATCTCCGAGTTATGCAGTCATATCAGATATATTATGGAGACATTTACAGATAAAATCAAGAATACAATGGAAGAAAATGAATTATAGAAGAAGGTTAATCAGAGCAATTGAAGAACAAAACCAAATTAGAGAAGAATGCTAAAGGATAAAGGTGTTTTAAGTGATGAGGAGTTGGTTGAACCTTAGAATATCTTGTTAAAGATCTCATGGCAATTATACTTGAAGATCATCAACCATTGACCTCAACCGAATCACAAAAATCCACAAATATAAGGTAATTTGAAATGCTGAAAATTTGCAACACTTATTAGTGTTGCTGTTCATTTTGCAACACACCCATGTCGACATGGGGGTAGGGGGATGTCGACATGCTAGCCATTTTTCAGAATTTCAAATTTTAAATGAAGAGACATTTCCCTCCACCTCTTCACCAAAAGACACGTCTCTTCAACCACTATATAAAGGCATCTGAAAATGAATTTTAACATCAAGAATTCTCATTTTCTCTTACTCCTTCTCCAAACATTTGCAAAAGAAATCCATTGCATACTCTTCAAATCTCCTTGCAAATCGATACTATTTCACTCCAATTCTTCACCGATTTGCAAACCACACAATATCAGAGAGTTGTACTTGAATTCACATCATTCTCTCTCTGATTTCATCATATTCCTCAAAGAATTCAAAGATATATTTCCATTGGATGTCTATAGGATAGTTGTACCGAATCTGCAAGAATCTGTATTGAAGATACGACTACTTGTCATAGTTTGTTGTTGGTGATAAGGAGAAGGTGTTCTTGTAGCCTGTAAAATCAAGAGGGTGTGTCTTGTAGCCAGTGAAACCAAGATTGTAAAGGTGTTCTTGCCACCCGTGGAAAGCAAGCGATTATAGTGGAATTCTGCACGATAGTGCAGGACTGGATGTATGATTGGTTAATCCGAACCAGTATAAAAATCCGGGTGTTATTTACATTACTGCATTTTACTTTATTACTTACTTATTCTCTGGTTACTTCTTTATGTTTGCAATTTGAGTAAATACAGTTTTATATTCATAAGTAAGTAGTTAATACACATTTCACCACTTCTAGTGTATGAATAGCCTTAAGATCCAACATTGTGTTGTAGACAGTAGACACTCCAGTATTTAACATTTTTCAACAAAACGAGCATAAATCTTTTTTTCTTTACTTAGGGCTTTGCAGATTCTATCAAGATGAGTCAAACGTGAAGTCTCCAGTTGCGATGAAGCCAAGTTTATTCCTTCACTAAACACATCATTGAGTTTTTCATAGCTTTACAATGTGAATTGAAAATATATTAGCTTTACAATGTAAATTGCAAAAGGTAAGTGCAATAATATAAACGAAAAATATATTGATTGTTACCATGTGTAAATGACCATAAGAAGGTCGATTGCTACATTGAATAATTTGTTTATTAACGAATGGACTCTTAACATGGTATGGAGACAATACAAATCGAAATAATCAATTGTCATCGTTTCTTTTGATTCACACAGAGAAATAAAAAGATATCGCGCAGTAACAACATGATTTGGCCACTCATTCCATATACTTTTTACAAACTCATAAAGTACTTTATATGTTGAAGTAGTAGCGCCGTGATGAGCCTTTTTGCTTGTTGATTGAACAATAGGACGTGGAATATTTCAAACCATACCCAATCGCTGCAAAACACCAGTGGGATGATACAGTTCTACTATACTTAAGCATAATAAACAACTCGAATACCAAGCAATTTGTGAAAATGGATGGAATTCTCTTGCTTGCATTTAAGGGTCAAAGACTATCTAAAATAGTACTAAAAACAAAAATGACGACTTTGCTAAAATTTAGATTAAAAAAACAAACATATTCATGATTTAAACTTAATAACGTACCTCATGTTCCTAAATATTATCAAGATAAACCCTTAATTTCTTATATGATGCACGATGATCATTTGCTGGATCCCAACGAGCGCTCTTGGGGAACTTTCATTGTAAATTTTAGTTGATGGATGCAAATAAAGAAAACATCCATACATCCATGATTGCAACAATCCGAGAAAACCTGCAACTTGTTTCACTTATACTCTACCCGTAAGACCAAGTTGTCTATATAGCGAACATAGAGTTGCTGATCCCAAGAATAGCAACAAACTTCATCCAAATTATCAAGTTTATTTAAGCATTGTACCGACACATGCAATTTACTTTTATCCACAAATCATGTATTGCCTACTAAATACAAAAGATATGCACAAGCAACTTGTTTGATTTTTTCTTCTTTCCAATTATCGCAAACTCCATAGAATATTTCGTACATTTTAGTATAAATCAATGTATATCCAACACTATCTTTCATGATAGTTTTTTGTAAGGACTCGATTCTTCGACTTTCGAAAATCAACATCGATACGTCCATTGTATCAACTGCCGAGCAAACGAATGCCGGAAAACCGAATACTTAGGGTTTAAAAGAAGAGGTAGAAGAAAAGATAGAAGAAAAAGAAAGAAGAACAACAGAACAATATCAGAAACAGAAACAATATCAGAATCTCACATATCGCAGCGGAACAATATATAATAGAAAATCACTAGTCTTTTAAAACAAAGAACTATATCATTTTATACATACATCAATCAGAGTCAATATACAACTCAATACAACAATGGACAGTTATATAACTTGTCCTCATACAGAATACACAGCGGAATAAATAAACAAAGTATATGTGATACGTTTCGCCATCCAGCTTGCTTCTAAAGCTCCAGAATATCCTGATAACATAACTCTAGGTTGCCCGTGTGGAAATTGGTGGGCACCCAGAGTTTAGAAGGGAAACAATAAACTCTGAGTCAGTCATGATGACTGGTGTGAGATCGTAAAACAGTTTATCTTTAAAAGACAACAAAGGAATATTTTAAAAGTCAATTTCGCAATGCTTTGAAAATGAAACTACCATAAGACCTCCCGCCACACACACAATGCAAACGTAGAATTGGAGGAGATTTCTTCTTATGATAGTCAAAGATGCTTACTACGCAAAAATCAAATCCTTTTTGATATTATTATTAGTGCATAGTGTAGAAAATATTTCGAAAGTACAATATAAATCTTAGCCAGCATAGGTACCATTATAGTATGCTTACTATAGTTACCATATTAAATGGCAGGTTCTACAACTAAAACCGTACAAGTCACGTATTGTTTCTTTGGATTTCCAACAAATGGTCAGGCCAAGGAACTTCCCATTGCCACATGGAAACGCCTCTGGAATGACGTCCCGAGAACCTAACCGGATCTCTGCCAACACAAGACCGGGTTACCTCTGCAAAAATAGGTAACTACTGACACGCGTATGCCATCCCCTGATCGTAATCGATCTTCCCGAGGATCCTCGATTCGCAACAACCACATAATAAGCAGTATCAACATTGGTTAAGTATCTGGGCTCCATACCATGATACCACCTCTATCCAGAAGGAATGACATACACTAAGGGGCGCTACTCCCTAGAACCTTGTCGCATCCTTCCTGTTTTGACCATTTCCGGGGTGTGAGGCTCGACGAAGTCTCGTCCACAAAGCTACGCTTTGTCACAAAGCCATGCTTCGGGTCAAACAAATGATCAACGAAATGATCACAAAGATAAATGATCAAACAAACGATCCTATCACAAATGATCAAACAACGATCATTTCACAGCAACACTCAGCATGCCACGTTACCAAATTGGGAGTATATTGCTGATAAATTTCAACTACATAACCTCTGAGCTCGTACGTCTCAGAGAAGGGTGTTAAGCTAAGAGAATAAATTCTCCGCCACCAACAGAAATGTATTTGAAAGAAATCAGCTTTATATCTCAATTTGTAACGTCAGACACACAACCATACAAGTCTGTTCCGGGATCGAACAGAACCGAAGGCACTTCTCACGAAGCCCTTGCACATCCGGATAATTTTCTAATCACGTCCGGACTTCCCGTCACTAAGGGTGATAAAACCTCTAAATCGGAGATCAGCCGATGTAGAGTAACTCGACGGTAATCCTTCCGTTTTCAAAAATATTCGGTCTTCAACACCGGTCATCAAATGCGATTCATAACGACGTATCACATATTCGGAATGGGTTATACGACCCCATGGTCCTTTCCCGGCTAACCCGAATAGTGAGCGCTTATTTAAAAATAAGTGTGGCATTCAAATTCATCCAATTCACAACAAATACCCATTCAAGGTAATTACTGATAGTCGGTTATTTAACTATCAATAAAGATGCGCAACATCATCAGATTCCAAATAATTTTCCAAATAATTTATTTTCCAAACTATCTTTACTAGATATATAAATTCCCCACTTCAAAAATAAATCGATGTTTATTTTTTTTCTAAAACAATTTCCCTTTCTTTTATAAATTCCATAGTGAATTTATATTTTCAAAATATCTACTGATATACTATTTTCGAATCGTTTTCAATATTCACTTCCAATTTATCTTTACAAAGATAAATCTCAAAAACGTTTCATTTCATTTTGGAAAAGCATTTCCATACTTATTTAATAATAAGTATTTCACAAATCTATAAATTTTCAACACTTGGAAAATATTCGATATACTTAAATAAATGTTAAGTATATATTTCATTCTTTAAGGAAATCTATTTGAGTCAAAACGAATGTTACGTAAAACATCGTTACGACGACTCAAAATCACTAGTATAGGGATTCGGATTTTAAGATAGGTGTATAAATCCCAATACTACATAAAGCATTTTCTTTCGAAAATCATTTACTATAACAACAGTGTTATAGTCGACCATTTACTTATTTCCTCGAAAACGTCTATTTCAACAATGAATGTTGAAATCTATGGTTTCGATATTCAATATATTTTAAAACATTGTTAAAACAATTAACTTCATTTTTAATGTCACTTTTCCAAAACATATCCATTTGACTTAATAATATATTCATTGTCCAACATCGTGAATATATTTCACTAACCAAATTTCAATATTTTCTACATATTTTATTTCAAGAATTATCCACTATCCAAAATCGTGGATAAAATTCCCAACCAACTCTTATTATTTACAACATTTAACTTAAAGGATAATTCACTGTCCAAAATCACGAATATATCTCCTTTAATAACTTCTACGTTAAGTTTATCAAATTCAATTGATTTCGGATTATAAAGCAACGTTTATAAATTCACCTTTATATTTTATAACAACTTCGATTTATAAATTTCTTTCTATTAACTTCTATAATTCACTTATCAAAATAAGTGATTTCGGATTTATAAAACAATGTTTATAAATTTCAATTCTATTTAGAAAAACTTCAATTTATAAATCTCCTTTGTTAACTAATTCTCAAAATTTTTATACCAACTATCCATATTATAAGTTAAATACTTATAATTCATTTATTTTACAAAATCATTTCCATTTATAAGTTCACAATTTATAAATTTCTTTCACTTATAAATTCTTAAAAATTCATTTTAACGCTTATAAAAACTCGTTTTATAATCCCAATATTTTAAATTTATAAATATCAACTTTGTACATCTTTTACATACATCGTTTTTAATAATTCAAAAATTCCAATTAAAACCATTTTATAAATTACTTAACTATTTATTTCAAAAGAAATTACCTTTCGGTTATATTTCACAACATTGCAATTTCTATAACTTTAAGATTTTAACATTTATTTTTATTTAAAATAAATCAATTCAAAAAATTTAAATAAAGTGTATACTTTCAAAAATCACTTTAAAAATCTCTTTTAAAATCGACATCGTCATTTTTAAATTTCAAAGAAAAATCGATCCGATGATGCAACACACCAATTAGTCAATCACAACATTCAATATCATAAATCAATATGATAACAGAATACATCACAATTATCTGTAAATAAATAAATACTGGTGAGGAATCCAGTTGGATCCCTCCAACCTGTTTCCCTGCATCTACAGATGTTAGCACAATACCAATTCCACTTCGAGGTGGAATATCGCGGTATATGGGATTTTATAAAAATCATCCGCTTACTAACGGCGCAATAGGGTCTCATCCGCTATACAAGGCGGGAAATCAATCAATCCAATATATGAATATGTCAATATGTATATATTGCTATATATATAGATATATCCTACTATATCTAATATCACATCCAAATAGCAATCAATCAGATCAATAACTGCAAAAAATCAAAATTTTCCTTCGAGTGAGAAAATCTCACCTTAGCT
This sequence comes from Allium fistulosum, assembly GCA_030737815.1. NCBI lineage: Eukaryota > Viridiplantae > Streptophyta > Magnoliopsida > Asparagales > Amaryllidaceae > Allium > Allium fistulosum. Next base: position 132,489,095 of record CM060903.1, on the reverse strand, counting down.
TTTATTTTGCAATCCCATTTCCATCTCGACTCGATTTTCTCGATTTTTAACCTTGTATAAACAATTATACAATTCTATTAGTATTTGAAATAATCGAATAATAAATTTTCATTTGTTAATTTCGATTCATCGGTGATTTCATCTTAATAGTTAAATTAACTGATAATTCTTTTTAAATCAATTTTCTCCTTTAATAATTTATCTAATTTCAATTTAAAATTTAAAACTAAGTTTTCTTCTTTCTGCTTCTGTATTTATATTTTCAGTTTGCAACTAAAATAGTTTAATTCACTAATAGTTTTGTTTAACCCAATTTTGTCTTTAATAATTAATTTAAACTATTTTCTTTTAAATAAAATTATTTTTCTCATGACTAAATTAACTAAATAAGTAAATTAACAAACTAATTACCCTAATACATTTTCCCAAAGTAACAGTAAGCTAGTGATTAAATTTTAAACAAATTCCTTCTATATATTTGCTTAACTAAAAATTTAAATTTTGAACTAATGATTTTATTTAAACGACTCATAAATTTTAAACTAAATTTTTTTTTCCATAAATCAAGCATTTTAAAATTATCCAATTTCAAAAGTTTATCTCCATATATATATTTACTGGTTTACATATATATATTTTTAACTATAAATGTAAAATTTATCTTCATAAAATCTTCTCTGTTTTCTAGCAAACTGTTAATTCAAACAAACAGTTTTGCTAGTTTGAACTTTGAAACATAAAACTGAATTTTCAAAATAAACTACCTCAAAGAACAGGAACCCAAAATCAAGCTGCTGCTCGAATTCCACCTCGCGCCTTTGACGAGCTCATCAACAACCCTAGCTCGCATTCGTACGCATCGACCAACACTGCCAATCGCGACCACGCCAGCAACCACGTCGCCGCCATCCTCACGCGTACGCGCGAGCGCCTTGACCAACATCGCGAACCCTAATTGCGACTTTTCGCGAGCCCCCAAATCTTCGAACACCTGCTGCCGTCGCCTGGCCATCATCGCGACATCGAACTCGCGAATTGCCGCTCCCCTTTATGTTGTAACGCACTCGAGCGCGAGCGACCTTGCTTTTGAACGAAGACGCGGCCCCACCAGTTTGCGACCACGCGAGCAACTCGCGATCGAAGCTCCGACTTGGTTTGATTAGTAGACGATTTTATTTGAAGTTGGAGGCAGCCATTCTTTTCTTTGAATCTTTTTGAATTGAACGAGATAATGAGGAACGGGATATTTTTAAAATTAAATGAGGCATGCTCTGCACGATTTTATTTTGTGATTGTAGACGTGATTTTAGGCAGAAACAAAGGGCGTGATTTAATGGAAGAAAGTGTGCTGACGTTTGACTAGATTTAAAATTTTAAATTTAAGTTGAATTCGTTTAAAATTTCAACGCGTTTACCTTTTGTACGGTCACAAAACAACTCCGATCAATACGAAATTTGAAATCCGGTAATAATTCAATATTACGGACCCAATGGAACTGGTTTCGTCGCGTTCCGAGACTGTGCCCCGGAACGCTATTATTAAATGTCGATTCAAACGATGTAATTTCAAAACTGAACAATTCACTTTCAAACTCAATCCCGAAGCTTCTATTATCTTCAGTATTATCAATACGAATTTTAAAAGCTTTTGAAATATTTTTAAAGCAGTTTAAATTGAAGATTTAAATTTTTATTCAACTTACAATAGATTAAATTTTATAATTTAATCGCCAATTCATTCTGATAATTTGAAATTCAAGTCAAATTATCATACAAATATTTAAAATTAATTAAATATTTTCAATTTAAATTGTTCAAAATTCTGGGTCGTTACATTTTTGCTTCAATATCACTTATCCCTAAATTACCGACAACCAAATTATATATCATTTCGGGAACAATCATATGTTAATATTGGTAATCCTTCAACCAGAATATGTAGTAGAGAAGCAATATCGTCTAATGTTATAGTCATTTCACCAAATGGTAAGTGAAATGTATCTGATTCAAGATGCCAACGCTCGACGATACAAAATATAAGTAATTTATAAACCAAGCTATAACAAGTCTCCACTGGAGGAAATAATCCTGAAGATTTCAAATAACCTTCAAAAATTATTGCATCACTTGGAATTTTCAAATTCATAATCTTTGTACCCATAGAAAAGAGTATCACGTTCTTAGAAAACAACTTAAAATTATATTATACTATTTTGATAAAATAATTTATTTAATAGAATATTGTAAAATATACTTTGTCATTCTATATCAATGGAACAACGTGAGCATCATACCTACTAATCATGTCGGCAATTTTCCATCCACCGAAAATTGTTTGTGTATTACGCGTGCCATTAGAAGCACCGATACATTCATGTGTAGTTTGCTCTTCAATAATTTGATCTTCATTATGTTGCTCTAGAATTTCTCCTCGGTGTTTTGTTCAATATTTTGCTCTTTAATATCATGCTCATCGCGACTTTTTCCTCCAATCGGCTTCAATTTTTTTGTTTTCTCACTTTCACACGTCGATTTCATTCAAAAGCCGTTGGGGATTACGTACTGGCTTGTTTGAAGTTTCCGCAAATAAGGAATCAATCAAGCTAAAAAAACACCGGTAGAAATAAACTAAAAACAAAAACAAGATCAATGCCTAGCTAAGTCGCAACATAAAAAGTACTAACCGTGGTTTATATCTTAACCACATTACCTCCGAACGTGGTATATATCATAACCACGTTTCTTTCCAACATGGTTGTCTGAGTATCAACGTTTCCTATAATCATTGTTATCATATAAACCACGTCCGCTACATACATGGTTTTCCAAATTAGGTCTTTTTCTACCTCGCGTAGCGAATAGATAATAGATTTTTTTTCTATTTTTTTGGGTTCCGTTCTATATAGAGATCATGTCGACAAAAAAATTAAACTAAATAATACAAAGTTAGCAAAGAAATTACTATGGTGATGTTTGAATCTGCGTTCTGTCTCCATTAAAGTTTGATTTTATATTTTAAAATAAAGAAGAGAAAGAGAGGAAGAAAGAAATAAGTCAAAAAAAAAACAGGCGGGATAGTTCGCGAATGTAAAGGAGTGGTAACAGTAAAATATATAGCTGTCGTTAGACTTGTCAAACGGATTGGATTGGGTCAAAATGGGTTGGGTCGAGTTTGACCCAATCCATTTATAACCCAACCCATTTTTTACCAAACTCATTTAATAAGCGGGTTATCCATTTAACTCATTTAAAAATTTAAATTTGATTTACTAATAAAAAACAAATAAATATAAAATAATTGCAATTTTTACATTTTGAATTTCGATAAAAATGAAAATATAAAATTTTAATTCTAATTTTCATCAAAATTCAAATATGGGAATGTGGTAACCTGTTATTTTCTACGTACAACTGTCAATCTCCATGGAGAACTACAGCGTGCGTTAACAAGATAAAGTATTCGATTGTTTCAAATTGTCCGTAATTTAAGTGGGAGTTACTTGATTGAAGTCTCATCTGATTCCGAGTTAGTATAAAGAAGTTATTGCAGTTTGAACATAAAAAAATAGCGGCTTCTGCACTAGGCGGAGTTCAAATATGGGGATGTGGTAGCCTGTTATTTTCGAAGTACAACTGTCGGTCTTCATGGAGAACTATAGTATGTGTTCACAAGATGAAGTATCAAAATATTCTATATCGTCCGTAATTTAGGTGGGAGTTCATCGGTTGAACTCTCACCTGATTCCGAGTTAGTATGAAAAAGTTATTGCAGTCCGATCAAAAAAATAGCGGCTTCTACATTAGGCGGAGTTCACATATGGGGATGTGGTAGTCTGTTATTTTCTAAGTACAACTGTCGGTCTCCATGTAGAACTACAATGTGTGTTCACAAGATGAAGTATCAAAGTGTTTCATATTGTCCGTAATTTAGGTGGGAGTTCATCGGTCGAACTCTTGTCCGATTCCGAGTTAGTATGATAGTATGAAGAAGTTATTGCAGTTTGAAAAAAAAAATAGCGACTTCTACACTATGTGGAGTTAAAATATGGAGATGTGATAGTCTGTTATTTTCTAAGTACAACCGTCGGTCTCCAAGGAGAACAAAAATGTGCGTTCACAATATGAAGTATCATAGTGTTTTATATTGTCCGTAATTTAGGTGGGAGTTCATCGGTCGTAGTCTCGCCTAATTCCAAGTTAGTATGAAGAAATTACTGCAGTCTGAACAAAAAAATTAGCGGCTTCTGCACTAGATAGAGTTAAAATATGAAGATGCTGTAGCCTGCTATTTTCAAAGTACAACTGTCCGTCTCCATGGAAAAATACAATGTGTGTTTAAAATTCTTATTTTCAAATTTTATATTTTCTAAGTTTTTAATAAATAGATAAATGAGTTATCCATTTATAATACTTTTAAAATGGATCATTCCAACCCATAACAGAGTAAATGGGTTGGGTTAATGGGTTAGGTCATATTTTGACACCAACTGTCACGACCCGGCTTTCTTTGTCCAGAAAGACGCATCGTTATAAAGAAAGAAATGGATAGAAGAAGAAAAGAAAAGAAGAAAGAACAACAACACATCAGAGATCTCACAGCGGAACGAGAAATATATTATATCACATAAGATATTACATAGTATCATATACATCAGAGTATACAATTTATACAACATAGAATAGACAGTTATAAACTTCTGTCTATTATACATCACAAGTACATCAGTACAATACAACATACACAGCGGAAACTCTATATATCTACACGCTGAAGCCTCCTGCTCCTCAGCTCCTCCAGTATTCGTCAAGACTAACCTGAATCCTTCGACTACTCAATACAATATTGAGTACCCAAGAGTTTACCTGTCGTTTTATTTTTATTTTTGAAATATGGGGATGAGAAAGGCAAAAAGGGGATACAAAATTTTGCACACGACCTATGGTGGTTCAATCTGGAGAAATACGTGCACTATCAGAAATACTTTATTTCCTTCTTTGTATACAAATAAAATAACAAGTTACAAGCACTCAATCGAGAAAACAAGGTATATTTGTTGAGGGGAAGGAAAAGCTGGAATAAGTTGAGTTCAGCAATGGTAGAAAGCTCGAGGTTAAATGATAATATCTTTCTGTTTTGACATCTTTTCTTCATGAAATCGCCTGGACTATAAAAAAAAGTGAGTTGGGCTTCTATCTGGAATAATTCTGATTGACTCTATTATATGAACGTTTACTTAAAAATGTTCTTAGTTTTGTAACCGTCGATTGTTTCTGACTTGAAAATTAGATTCATGCAGAGATACAAACATATACCTTATTTGAATGACTTTCCTCGAGGCTTCTACTCAATCGAAGGCCTAACTTAGTCATAGATAACCTTTTTCTTACCGCTTTTGGCCCAATTTTTATTACTATTATTTTTTTTATTTTATTTTTATTTTTTATTTTTTTTGGACAAACACTAAAACACACCACTCCATAACATTTGGTAGGATTTGGTTAAGTTCCAAATGTCCAAATGAATTTTGACACTCATCCGTTATTTGCAGTCGTGTACGAAGTGGATTTTTACCACATGCTCAAGTCTTAGAGCATCTTCAACCCTAGTGTGAACTCATTGTAATTTAAATGTCACGTCATTATTTAACATTTTCTATTAAAATGTTGTCTTCAATGCTAATGTTTTTTGTTCATGTAATTGAAAAACTACTTGACATTGTATTTTCCAATGTTACTTCTGAACATTCAACCCCACATGACACGTCATTTTCTCTCTCTCCACCAGTGGATATTAATTAAAATATTTTTTCTTCTAATTATCAGAAAATTACACCTAAGCCTTTTTTTTTGTCTACACTTTTACATTGGATAAAAAACTTAACTCATGAATGTTAAGTATTCTCACATTCTCTTAACAATGTGTAGTAACCTTTGACACATAGATTTTAGATAAAAATACATCATATACGGATTGGAGATGCTCTTACAGTCAGTCTACACATTCTTTCTTCATTCTATCGATATTTTTACCAATCCTAGACATTCACTTGATATGTTCTTACTTCGACGTGCAATAATACTATGGTTTGGAAGTTACAAGAGATTTGAGGTTCACTTTCTTTTTTACTTCTACAAATGAATGCCCCGTCTCATTATACGTTATATATTAGATGTGCAATAATACAGTAACATCCAATCAGACTTTCATCTATAACTTAAGCTATGTATGAGTATTTTAGTAATCATTGAATCTTAATACAATGTTAACTCATAAAATTACAGCTCAATGCCTCCTGCCACCAAAATATCCAACCAAAAATAAAATATCACTCTTCGTCACTAATTTCAAAAAATCAACTGAATCAATTTTTTAAAAAAAAGCTTCAAACTGGGTTTTTCTCTGTATCCGGAACAGGTAAAATAACAGGGTAGTAAGAATCAAGCTCAAGTTGTTGCAGTATCTTCTCCATAGCCAAAAGATACGAAGAATGACCATCAATAAGATTGGTAGCATCGACCTATATTTTTCATGTTAACTCGTATGAATTAGTTAGCCAAATAGATGTCCAATTAACATGAAATATGAATGCGTATTCATTCATTTATAAAAAGCAAGTTATTATTTACTGACATTTTCAATTCCAGGAATCTCAACAGCTTGAATACCAGCTAGGCCTTGAGTAAGAAGACTGTAAATTTTAAATTTTAACTGATAAGTATTGTGAAGTATAGTAGTAATATTTGACTCAAACTAAAAGGTGTTATTAGCATAAAAACCTGGCTCGGAAAGTCACTCCAAGAATCCAGTCATTAGTCGAGTAAACATTCACAAATCTTCCAGCAACAGCCTGTAGTAATGCAACAAGTTGCTTCAAGTAAATGAAATACAAGTTGTAAACATAAAACAAGCATGAGTGTAGTGTATACAAAGTTTGCCAACTAAGGATGCATTTGCAGAGAACGGTAACGGGACATTTGAGCGGGGCATTTGAGCGGGTCATTTGAACGGAGAAGTTGAACGAACGAAGTATGTGTTTGAGACTGCGAATGGAGTATTTGAACCGGATATTTGAACGAAGTATTTGAGAGGAGTATTTGAGTAGAGTATTTGAAGGAAACGACGAGAAAAGAAATCAACGGCTCTTGATATCATCAGTTGGGGACGCGTCCGACGTCAACATATCTTCCCCTACCATTCATACAACGGAACTGGGAACGGAGCTGACGGACCAAAATTTGACTGCGAACGGAACCTAAGAATTTCATGCTAAGGTTTTAGATAAGAGCTGTATGACGTTATGTTATGAGGTAAAGGAGTCTGTGTTCGTAATTCAGAGGAGCTTTCAATACTTTCGTTGGTTTTGGACAAAATTTGCCTTTAGTTTAATTGGATCTACATGGAAATCAGGGGGTTGAAGTTGTCAATTTGCATAAATAGTACAGTCACTTTTCCCTTTTTTGTTATACGCTAAAAGTTAAAGATATAACAAATGGGTTGCCCTATCATTAACCAAAGAGAAAAAGTCCTGACCTTTCTAGCACATTCCCATTCTTCGCCTGAGGAAGTAATAGGTGCTCCTAGCAGAACAATCCTTTCTACAAGTCCTGCTGCAAAACTACAAGTATGTTTAATTTTGTATTGAACTTGAGCAATGTTATGTTTGCAATTAAGGAGTACCTTCTCCTGATTGAGCCAGTTCTTTCAAGCACTGAAAGATAACTCGGGCGCCCAAGGAAAATCCTATAAGAGTTACCGGTCTGTAAAAATAGCATATCCTTCAAATAAATATTATATGTATTTTTTGATAACTCAAATAAATGATTTATTATATGTTTTCTTCCCAAGCGCTGTTTGAAAAATTGCCCTTTATTATATCATTCCAATAGTTTTTATCCATTGCTTAAAAATCAGTTTCATACTTTTTCATACAACTTTTACTCCCCCAATATCTAATGAATTATGAACTAATTTTTAGCCCACCATGGCATGTTCAATATTCTTCAGAACTGATGTTGAAATGGAAACAACTGATTGTTGAAATGAAACTGGTTTCAAATCATAGAACAATGCGGCTTTAGATAAGTGAGCACTTCTGCTGTGTAGCATAAATTTAAAAACTGTTTTGCGGTTTGGCCTACCTGTTGCCCTGGAGATTATTCGATAACACTTCAGCAAGGATTGACCCTGCTTTATCCGATCTGAAGTTTAAACCGCCAAAAATTAAGCAAAAAATTAAGCAATAGTATCAAATTATGTAAAAATGTGTAGATGCCCGCAAAATAGATGCAAATTAGACCTGTCAATTGCAATCGCCCATTTGCTATCAATGAAATCAATAGCTGAAAGCAGTGTAGTTGGCCAAGCTAGTGCAGCAACAAGAGAGTTTAATACAGTCATCATGGCACCTTGCTTCATCAATTCCAGTGTAAGCCCTTCAGAAGAGCAAGTAATGTCAGCTAAAGCTATGAATATCGCTTAAAATATAAATTTTAGGTGCAGATAGATACTTGATCTAAGCCAGTCCTGAATTGCAGTACTCACTGCAATCAAATTTTTGGACTCCCATTGAAGAGCATACCTGAAAAAATTGTATAACTTGTAATTAAAGAATTTAAATAATAGATTTCTACTTAAAATAGCTTCCTCCATCGTCTGAACTTATTATTGATCTGACTAATTGAAATGATATCTCCAATATTAAAGTGGGGTGTTCTACTTCATTTTTTTATATATGTTGACTAGCATGAATTTCAGCATTCAAAATTACTTCTTATTTTGTACGAAGTACCAATTATTTGTTTACGTTTTGCTTTGCATAGGCCCGACAAACGTGCCATCATTCCGGTATGGCTAATGCCATGCTCTGTTATTTTATTTTATAAGAAAGTTTAATAATGATATGCAATCCCGCTTCATTCTCTCTATTTCAGTCGTTTATTTACAAGTACTACATTCCTCCTTATTGTGATTCAATCGGCCATGCAACGTCTGAGGTGGTAGCTGTTGCAACAATGCCATTCCACTTAATTGTAAAGTTGATTATACAATATTAAAGAATATTTTAAAAGTCATGTTGAAGATATCTATTTGTGAATGTATTCTAAATTTGAACCACAATTAATTCCTAATCTCCACCTCATATATATTCCTTTCCAAAAATTACAAAGCCAACAAAAATAACAAAAACCACCCAAAATAGGTAAAAACACAAACAACTCCACATCTTCCTTTCCAAAAAATCAACAGCAGTCCATCTCCTTTCTCTTCTCACCTCTCTCCCTCCTCAATTAAAAAATCAGGTTGAAGCCATGCAGACCAAGTTCGACCGGAGCTATAGCTCTGAGATCCGGCACTCGTCATCTGGCGGTAGCGATCTACAGATTGTCAGCGCCAAGGTCGACAATCTCAACCGCCCGTATACCGTCAGAACTCTTCCGCCGCCACCCGATCATTATCAATACTACCATAAATATGAATTGGAAGAGAGGAGGAGGAGGAAGAAGAGCGGCAAAAGTGGAGGCTGCTTCAGCGATCCAGAAATGAAGAGGAAGAAAAGGGTAGCGGCCTACAAAGCATATTCGGTTGAAGGAAAGATCAAAGGTAAAATTAGGAAAGGATGGAAGTGGATTAGAGAGAAATGTCATGAGATTGTGCATGGTTATTGATTCAGATTATTCCATCGATTAATGTTTGACTTGATTGTTGTCAATTAATTATTGAATGCAATTGGTTAATGGCGAGAAAGAGAGAGAGGGGGGAGGCGTATTCTGTGATTTTGTCTTTCTTCTAATTAATCTGTTGATTAAACAATGGTTTGCTCAATGACTGAATTTTTATCAATCTTTTGTCGTGTGTTCTTCAACTTTTCATATATGATAAAAACGCACATGATGGTAGGATTGAAACTGTTATGTAATCAAATGGGGTGCATGTCCCTGCCCTATAATTTATTTCTATAATTAAAAATAATGTAAAGAAATAAGAGATTGATGGAGAAACAAGGGAAGAGGAGGAACAAGACATGAGCAGTTATCGGTTTATAAGGTAGCAAATTTTAAATCAAATCATGACTGAAGGAAACTGAAAATCAAACTAAATTGACAAAATTAATTTTGGTTTCAATTGATCTTTCCTTCCCTCCATTCGGCAAAAAACACGAGTGTCCATTAAAAAAGAGGAAATAAACACGATCTAGCCCAACATACTATAAACCGAGTTGAGGATTCAATATTTGCAATTTCATACTTTATCTTCATAAATCATGGCATCTAGGGAGCAATGCAGAAAATCCTCAAAACAAGATTCAGAAAAGTAGGAAGAGGTAAGCTGTTCATTATTATCCTCTTTGTCTTTAAATTAGTTTCGAATACGATTTAATTTTGATTTTTCATCTTGTTCTTTTCATCTTTTATTCAAATTCAAGTATCGCAAATAAATATTTTATTAAGGTTCAATTAGTTAATTTAGAAGTTCAATCTAAGTTTATGCATTGAGAATTTTGAGAAGGGTGGTTTTTGAAAAAGAGAAATATATGTTAAAGGGAGCAAAAATATATGTTAAAGGTAGCATTATACTAAACAACTTCCATTTAGCATTTAACAATATGTATGTATGAGTTATGATTAATAGCCCGCTTTATTTAGCACCATTTTGTAGCCCTCTGATATCAGCCACATGTTCCGATTTAAATATATGTTCTCTCTCTTATCACATGGACCAAATATTTAAATATAAACTTGTGGCTGATATCAAGGAGCTACGAATAATTCCAAATAGAGTGGGCTATTAATCATATGTATGAGGAGCGTTCAATGACGCCTCTATTTTGCAGCACTTCTCATATACCTTAAAATAAGTACGAACTTTGCAACTTTTATGTTATACTAGAAAAGTCAAAATTATGGTTTGAGGTCTACTTCTTGCATATTTGTTGTAGTTTTTTTGTTTTGATATTGAATTTTTAATATAAAAGACTATTTTGATTACTAAATCAATTTGGATATCTACAACAATGTCACCATGTTTAACAATTCAGTTAAATTTAATCATTATGTTTCTTTCGTATTTTATTATCTTTTTTACATAAATATTAAATATATTTTTTGAAAAGTTTTACTATAAAATAAAAATAGTATGACATGAAACAATGTGATTTGTAACGTTTCAGTCTTATTTTCACTTAATGTTTCTTTTAATAGTTAAATATATATTTTTATAAATATGTGCTACAAGAACTTTAAATGCATACAAATATATTGAGTCTTTGGTATTGCAATTCTACTTTAAGATAATTGTCGTCATTTCCTTAAGTAATATTTGCTATTTAATGTATGCATCATTTATCTTTTAGTCAAATGTATCAAAAGCTAAATGTCAATTTCAGAATATATGTACATGAATATTTATTTATGAAATTTTATAAAAATATTAATTTCAATATTTATTAAGAAAACTTATTTTCATTTATTTGATTAATAAATAATGAATCCTAAAAAATAATAAACTAATATATAACTCATTTTTATCAACAAAAACGATAATTTAAATTTTTATTCAAATGTAAAAATATACGAATCTCATAAAAAATACATACTTATAATAGAGTATTTTCATTTTATAATTCATTTATCTTAACAAATTAATGAGATGTTGCACAATAAATTCTATTCTTCAAAAATAGTTAAAATATTATTATTTTTCTACATCATACCGTGTGCAACGCACGGGTAACACACTAGTATTATTTTATAGACAAATTTTAAACCAATTCAGCTTAAGAATCAAATCGATTTGAATTAACTGTTTTGGACAATTTATTACGTTCTTATCAAATATCATTTGGAGAAATGAAAATGTTTCTAAATTTACAACTTTACGGTTTTTAGGTGATATTTTCGTAAGTATTAGAAATTGAAGATGACATTAAAGATCTAAAAATGTTATAGTTAATACAAAAAAATGGTTTAGAAATTAGTTAACTGTCATTTTATTATTTTAAGGCGACTTTTTACATTTTTAACAACTGCTAAAATGCAAGAAAAAAAATGAAATAAAATGTATAAAAAAACATATATATTTTTGTTCAGAAAATAGTTATGTGACATCATATGATTTTTAAGGCGAGTTTTTACATTTTGTATGCATTAGTACATAACTAATGAAGTCAAACATAATAAACTGTCGAAACAAATATGAACTGTTCATTTCATTTAGTAATTAGCTAAATGTGTCAAACAATAATTCTTAAAATGGCATTTCACAGTATTTGTGAATATTATTAACATATAAAAATGACATATAATATCCAATGTCATAAACAACCAAAAATAACTTGCCTTTTTTGATAAAGCTAGATTTGTTAAAACCCGTAAACCACTCATTATTGTATGAGGAAATTCAATACACTGAAAAATATATTTGATCTAGGCTGAATATGAGAAATAAGAACTACTATCTTCTTGTGATGTTGTTTGTAAGTATGACATTATGTTTGAAGGGTGAAATTTGAGTTAAAAATGATACATTAAAAAATTAATTCTGTAAGATAAGGTTACCAGACAGGCTCAAAAGATGAAGTTCCATAAAGTGCAAATAACACAAAGTTATTGCTTAGGTTTCTTTACATGAATCACTGTCCATTATGTTACCTCTTTCTTTATTACTAAAGCACACGGCTGATTTTTGCTTTATATGAGTAAAATTTACACACACTCGTTTATATATAGTCTATGTACCTCTCCAAGTTAAGGGATGTTCTTTCCCAAGGTCTGATGAAATCTTCCTCCTCGGTAATAAAACCAGATATTAAGATACCAACTGCCAATTGCTACAAATCGATATGATTCATTAGCAAGCAAAGAAAAAGACAAAAAAGAAACATATAAAATTATACAGATGAATTTTTTACTTAATTCAAGAATGTAATTTATACACATATACAAACTTACGCCTTTGTTGTGATTTTCTCCGATAGCTTTGAACTCAAACTCTTCTATGTCTCCTATTCTTCTAGCCATCTTACTTCCGGAAAGACCAGCACCAGCAACTTCATTTTCATCGTGCAATCATACTGATCAATAAATGCTTGATAAAAGTTTAAGCAGAATATTTGATAACATGGATTATCATTAATTATTAATAAAATTCAGTTTTGAAGGCTTTAGGCGCCCATTGGCATACCTTAAACTGAATGATTATTACCATATTTATAAAATTAAACAAACAAGGAAGCAATGATGAGGAATACGTTCGAAACATGATGTAAACTACACACAGTTTATACAATCTGCAATAAGAACCAACAATAAATATTACTGTGAAATGCATACATATAATATCACACATAATGGGTCATTTATCTACTGAAGCATTTTTATACATCCCCGGAAACAGCTTTCACAAATCAATGAATGACATAACACTGTAGTTCAGATCATTAACAATACATTCAAATCTCTATTATTATTAATAAAAGACAATTGATTGTATATAATTCACTGGTGTTTGTTGTTTCAACCGCCATCAAAGTTTTACAAGTATCCTTCCAATACTCATATTCTATCACATCTCCACGTCAGGTGCATGCATGACCACATTGTACGTCATACGTTAGTAGAATCACAAAGGACTTCAATGGCAAGCATGCATCATGTCAGTGTTTATGTTGAATATCGATATATAAATAAGTTGTTTTACCTCCGAAAGATGCAGCAACAGCTACTGAACCTGCAGCAGAGCCTGCAGCACTAGCCACCGCAGCAAAACCACTTGCTCCGATAGCAGGAATAAGGCTTCCTAATGTTGGAGCTATAGCACTGACTCCAGCAGCAATTGCAGGAGCAGCCAAACCTAACATATAAAATGTTCTGCTTTGTAGTAGTAAACCAAAACATTGTTCAAATGCAATGGTATGCCCCCCCCCCCCCCCCAGGCCATTGTTAAAGGGACTCCAAATTTTGTTAAAGGTGTTCCCCCTCTAAAAAGTGCTGCAGGGAGTACACAAATTTTTAGCTTCCTCTTAAAATTCCATAATACAATTACCTAACTAACCCTTTCAATAATCTCTTCTTACTTACCCAAAACATTTGTCTTCCACATCTTCATCATCATCAACCATGAGAAATCATGAAGATTTATCAGATGCCCAAGGAAATGATGTTGTGTTGAGTCTTGCCTTAAGCACCATGATCGCGATGGAGATGAACCTCAGGTAAGCATCGTACAGTCAGAATTTTCGGCAGTGGTACGTCGAAATTGATATTATATAACTGTTTTTTCATTTTTTGTATATTCGGTTGCTTGAGGCCGGGAATATATGTTTTTATGGCAGGCAAGTGTCGTATAGATTGCCATAAAAGGCAGCAAGTTGTCATATTAGTTTGTCAATTTTGACGGTCTTTTGCCGTATTAACCTATCTATTAAATAATAGTAAAGCGGAAAAATTTGAAACTCTATCATTAATTCTAAGAGTTACCTTTATTCTCCTTAATGACGACTAGCGTCCGACATTCTCTGTGAAATGACGACAAACGTTTGGCATTCTCTGTGACAGGAAAGTCCTACAAAAACTTAAAGAAAAGTTCTACAGAACGGCAATCAGGCCTGCTATGTTGTATAGTGCAGAATGTTGACCAACTAAAAGCCAACACTTTCAGAAGATAAGCGTAGCAGAAATGCGTATGCTGCGATGAAGCTGCGGTCATACAATAAGAGACCGAATTAGAAATAATGATATACGTGATAAACTTGAAGTTGCATCAATTGAGTAGATAGTCCAACACCGCTCATTAGTTTGGACATCTCCAACGAAAGCCTCCTAAGACACCTGTGCGCGTTGAAATTATAGTTCAAGTCGAATGCTCAAAAAGAGATAGAGGTTGACCAAAGTTGACATGGAAGTAAGTAGTAAAAAGGAACTTGAATAATTGTAATATATCCGAAGAGTTGGTGTCGAACAGAAGCGTGTGGAAGTTAGCGATCCACGTACCAAAACCTAGTGTTATAAGTTTTAGATTATAGGACTAGTGAATATGAGCCTAAGACGTAGTGTTTGGTCTTCGGTCAATATTACTATTAGTACAACTATTACTATTAGTATTATTATTGTCATCATAGTTTATATATATATATATATAATTTTTATCTTTATTCTTATTTTACTTTGTTATTATTATTATTATTTGTTTATTTATTTGACTTTATTTTATTGTTGTTGTTGTCGCTATTGTTATTATGACTTTTAAATTGACTTTATCATTTAGTTTTGGGTTCCGTCTCTAGCCGACCTCAACTTGTTTGGTAATAATGGCTTAGTTGTTATTCTTGTTGTATATTTATTCTCCTTAATTTTCTCTAATTTGATATTTTATTTTCAAAATCCTATAATTTACCACTTTACAATTATTCTACTAAACTTTTCGCATTGCTTTCCTTCAAATACCTACTATTAAAAGAATCTACAAATATTTACAAATCTTTCATAGTTCTCTTCCAAAACTTTGCATTATAGTCCACGCATTTAAATTAATCAAATAATCCAAAATATAAATTAATTGATAAACTTAGTCAACTAATATTCAGTAACAAATCCTAAAAGATAAAATTTTCAATATGAATACTACATACGCATCAACAAATTAGTAAAAAATTTAGATGCAAATATTTATAAATCACATAACATAAATCATATACATTAATAACAATAACAAATTTATTTTATAATTTATTTAGTAAATGAATTTATCATACATTGGACTATAAAATTCTATTAACTTCAAATACCTAAAAATTTAAACTTTTTACAATTACTTAAAAACCCTTCTCAATTGTCTTCTAATATTTCACATTCAAGTCCATATATTTAACAAATTGTGCAATCTTAAATTTAAACTATTTTAATAAATATGATTAACTAATATTTATTAATCCATCTAATAAATCCTAAAAATATGAGGATTTCAATATATGCAATATTCATATATATATATATGATAAAAAATAATAAAATTATTTCTTCTTTATTTAATTATATATGAAGATATATGAATCACATAACATAAAAAAAATACATAAATAATAATAATTTTTTTAATTTCTAATTCATTTATCTTCAAAAAAATATCATACATTACATAACATATTTTCATTTTTAACAATCTTTAAAAGATGAATTTTATTTTACAACATTAAGATGTGAACGCACAGATTACACTGATAAAAATTAGATTATATAAACAGTTTTACTTTCAACGTGTTATCAAACAATACCCAACCCATAACTCAACTAAATACTGCAAAACATTATTTTGCAATTATCAAAGTTGTAAGCATGACCCTCTACGAGAACATAAAATCGATGCTTAACTACAAGGATAAAATAATTTAAAAATGAAAACTTAATAATGAATAAAAGTTCATATGTTTGATTCAAAAAAAAAAGTTCACGTGCAGATAAGCTAACCATAGGATTATGCTCTTCTCAGTTGCAAATTCGTACAAAACTCTCCTCAATTTTAACTTCTTTTACATTTAACTCATTATATTTAATTAGTTATATTGATCATTAATTCAAATTATTCAAATAAATTCAATTATTTAATATTTATTAATTTTATAAATCCTTTAAAAAAATAACAATTCAATATATGTAAGCAATAATATATTATCAAAATGGTGAAGTTACTTATTCGATCATACATATAAAATATATATATCACATGACATAAATTATTACATATATAGTATTAACATTGTTAATTTATAATTGATTTTGAGTTAGGACATTAATTTTTACAGAGATATATAGTCAACGAGTATTGAATCATCAACCTTATAACTGAATGTCGCAAGTCATTTTAGTTTATGATTAATATACACAATAAATTTATCATATATTGCATAATAAAATATATTTTTAGCAATAATAAAAATATAAATACTATTTTTTAACAACATTAACGTATGCAACGCATGAGTTACACACTAGTTTTACCTATTGTTGAAATTAATAAGAGGCAATTTTGGTACACAGCATGAGTTACACACTATTCTAAAATATAATGAAATTAACGTATGCAACGCATGAGTTACACACTATTCTAAAATATGACATGGGACCTTCCTGTGTTAGAGTCACCATTTATCTTTAACAAAAATTGGAGCCCCTTTAACAGTAACCCTCATTATTTGTTTCCACGCTTTGTTGCATGTTATAGCATAACAAAGTTTCTATCTTGAGTATTACACGTAACTCAAAATTTACATTATACATTGGAATAGCATTTTGATTAAGTTAAGTTGGATTTTGAGTACAATGTCGTTTTAGGACCACTTCAGCATGAGTAAAATAATAGGGAATTTTCTGAGTTATCCCATTTTGAAGGCTTGATGTAGCAGATGATCTATGTTTTTTCCCCCTTTCTTGGAGTGAGAAGGATGGTTTGCAGCTATTTAGATTCCTACAAATAAATTGTATTATATTTTTGTAAGGAACTCCTAATATTATTTCGATATACTAAATTCTAAGAATAATGTGTTGTGACGTCGGGTTAGTCGTTAGCAGTTTTGCTTAGGTGGCTTATGTATATGTTAATATATCAGTGTGTGTGTAGTTCCTATATGAAGCTTAGGTTGTAGAGTTTCATGTTCACTTCAAAGTTTAAACACTCAGTTCTATGTTGATGTGACTACAAGTCATCTTTCTGATCTTGGTAGTAAATATGATTTGACTGTACCTCCTGTTATAGCCATAAGAGTTCCTCCAGTCAATGCAGCAGCACCTATGATGCCACCACGTTTCCAAGACCATGAACTTTCTTCTGATTCAGTTTCATCTGATTCACTCGTCTCATCCTTCATAGCAGTGATTGCGGAGCATGAAAGCATCATCTCCATTGCTTCCTGTGCAGAAATAGAACTTATTAATGCATGTGACTATGTGAGTCTTTGAATGAAATCCGAATTTAAGCCGAATCTAGGTTAAAGAACATGTCACGCAGTCACTTAAAGAAACTCAGAGCAATCACTTTACATCAGTATCAAGTCGGGTTAAAAACAGTAACAAGTAATATTTGTCCTTACATAGGTACACTACCCAGTTAGAACGTCAGTGTATTACTAGAGTTGTAGTGTATAAAGAAAAAGGAAATTGAGTACTTGTTACAACAAGTTGTATGTGTACGTGATCTCCTTTAAGTCATGAAACTATGAACCATGAACCATGGTCAAGGGTATATTATATAATTTTGGTCAGCACTGGTCAAATACAGTGAATGGAACTGTATAGTCTTTATTTTTGGTTGGCAAAGCAATCTTGTTTGTTAAATTGTGAAATTTACATATGCAGGTAGGAAGCTAACTTCACATAAACAAATGGCTACCCATTCTAATTAATGTGAGGACTGAGGAGATGTTCTTTCCCAATACAAAAACTTTCCCAGTTCAAAGACTTTTCCCACCCACTTCCTCCTACCGTCTTCGAGTCTTTTTTATATCTACATACATCCCTGCTCCAATTAGATCCCATTAAAAAATGGTTGAAATTCAACGCTTAACAACTTTCAAAAACTCCGGTCTTCACTCTTCTCAATCTCCATTGCTGGACCTACCGAATCCAATTACTGAACTCGCTCGGGAGGGCCATAGTTTCCCTGATTACATCCACTTGTAGCGTATGTACAAGATGGCATCCAATCCGAAAGCAACACCATATCCGCCACTCCCCTTTACTGCCTCCTATGTAGAAAACATTCCATTGGTTGATCCATGGCTTTCCAAAGGAAGGGAAAAAAAAATTGTTGCTTTCCTACCTCTCCTCTAGAACAAAAATTTTCACCTTAGCATCCCTAAAAGATAAAATATCATTCCACTTGCCTAGTCTTACCGTTGGTTTTTTTCTGGTTTATAAAGACCACCGTAAACAGATATCTCTTTTCAATCTAGTGTCGGAAGTCTCAAATCAAGTTGCCTCCATTTATGACCAGCTTATCAACTGAAGTTAAGGGGTTTTTGCCGACTGCTCTTTTGAGTCTGGACTATGCCGCTCTTATTTTGGATGACTATAAATATAAAGTCTTCTTGTTTCGGCTCAGTTGGGGCCAATCAAATTGGTGGTTGTTAGATATACCTTATTCGTTGGACCTAGACTTTGACCATAATATTGACTGTTTCTAGTTTGTACTTTAATGGAAAATTTTATTGCATTGGACATGATTTTTTCATCATCGATTTAGTTTTTACAACACCTACAATCAGTGACCTTGATATGAATTGTACTCAGCTTCATTTGAGGAGTTTGACCATGAACAAACTTTGGTTGAATCTGATGGAGATGTTTTATTGGTTGTCTCGATATATAACCAAAGCTACACATGGATTGAGTCGCTTGATGTATTCAAGGCAGACTTTTCTAGTATGGTGTGGCCCGTGTAGGTTAGACTTAAAAGCATTGGGAACCGTGCATTGTTTGTGGCCACTGAAGGTTCGTTCTTTGTATTAGCAAGTGCCGTGGGTTGTAAGAGCAACTGTGTGCATTTCATAAAAAATGTGAAGCCAGATTATGTCAAATGGAGTGTTGTTGACATGTACACCATGAAGTGGTTGGATAATCCTCCTTCGTACGAAAAGGATGAACGATCAGGTTATATTGACTTGCCATCATTGTTTGAGTCATGCTAAAGGTATTGTGTTTTGCTTTTGCTAGTGATTTGATTTTGTTGTTACGTTGTGTTGATTTTTAGAATTTGTTTGGTTTGAAAACATATTTTTTTCTGTGCTTTCCTATGGTTTGTTTTAATTTGATTTTTATATTAAAAAAATGTGAAGAGATACTCTGTTATATATAAACATGTGATACGATAAATTAACACGACAATTGTTAGAAAGGTATACATGAAGAATTTGTCTATGAAAGAAAGAATTAATGTTGTAAAGAACCAACCAGTTTTATCCATTTGACATCTAGCCAGGTTGCCAACAGTCGCAGAGCAGTTCGATAGCGAGCATCATATCCCTTTTTAATTCTAGGGCTTTCATCTTGAGTAGTATCAGCCACACATGCAGAAAGAAGCTCAAATAGTAGAGTGACCTTCCGGCTTAAACTAACACAAACTTCTCCAAGACTGTTTTTCTCAATATCCACTTCGTTTCTTTTAAGAATTGCACTAGATTTTGCAGATTCTATTGTCTCAAGACTACTAAATTTGTCATTGTTATATTTACAAACTGATTCGGTCGTACTGATATCTGTGCTTTCAGTCATTTCCTTATCTGTTAATTCAGCTTGAGAAGCATTCTCCAATCGCAATGCCGTAGAATTGATTGCTTCTGCCAAGTACCGTTCTTGATTTGCTCTTTCAGTTGATGATTCCTCATCTTCTTCAGATACAATCTTCAGAAACTGGAATACATAGTAAATAAAGAAGTCAACTAAATATTTATACCAATGACATGTAATGAAATGTAAGAATAAAATGGTAGAATACATGTCATTTTGATCAGAGGAAATTTTTGAAATAAAACGCAAATTCATATATATAATACTGGCATTTTCTTTAATAAAAGACACATCCCAACAAAATTTAGTTATTTTACTGTTCGAAGAGGCCTACAATTCTGCATGATATGAAAGATACTGAAAACTACAAATAGTTTTAGCTACTGATCAAACATATATATAGCACTGGCTTTTTTCATGACATTTAGAATTGTTTTAGCTACTGATCAAATAGTACAAACTACAAATAGTTGTGTTACTGAAAACTGTTAATTTTCTATCAAATGAATGCAAGATGCATTTACTTGGTATCACAAGCCCAATTGTTTATGTGAAATTTATCTTTTAATATTTATAGAGAACCCAAATGTGAGCACGTATTGGTTTAGATGATGCAGAGCATGTGTGGTAGTTAACCACAGACAGAATGGACCTAGTCCTAATACAATATTAGAGAACCACTTTTTATCACAAAACTAATTGGTTATGTGATTGACGTTATCTTAATATTTATAGGTCAACCATTTTAATTTGCCATTGTGAGAATATTCTCAATAAGATGAATAGGAATCCAAATGAACTTAACAAAATTTTGCTCAATATTTCAGATCATGTAGATTACATCTAAACCGATAAATGCAAAAAAGTTGGGAAACAAGTTTATTTCAATGAGACTCTGATATAAGTCCAAAATGGACACAGGATTTTGTTTTTCACTTAAAACTTACTAGGTTGTAAATCATATATTTTACTTGGTAATGAAGTAAAAAAGCAATATTTAAAATGTAAATGCATTGTCGAATAATTTTTTCCTGTACAGTAGAAAATTTACTGAGACGGATGAACTCAATTTTATTATGCTTAATAAATTCCAATTTTGTTAATTTTTGCTTTAGATAAATATTTATTTAAATGAATTTCCAATTGTTACTTGATACTTAATATTTTTCATGGGATAATATGAAGTTGATTTAGAGTATGACGAATAGATCTGAAATTGAAATTTTGTTTTAAAGTGGATGATACGGTATTAAAAGGAAATGGGAATTTTGCAAATATGAAAAACTCAAGTGAAAATAACAAAGGACGGTTAAAAGAAGTGGATAAATATCTGAAATGAGAAGTGTGGACTAAAAATTTGGTCAACCTCGGAATTAAACTAATACGTTTGTATTAGTAAATATTACTTACTAATACTAGGTTTCAAAATGTAAACTGAAGAGCAACGTAAGCGAATAATATAAATGACACAAGATGTAGAGTGGTTCGACAGAATCTTGCCTACGTCTACTATGAAGAATTCTTACTATGTTTATCTCTTATAATTACAAGGAATAACAAAAGAATAATAAGGAATTTAGCCCTTAAACTTACAATGGTACTAAACTTAAGAGCTAAGGAGTTGCTTGCAGGAAAATGAATCATGAGCTTAGAAATCAACTAAATTTCAACCCCTTTTATGTTTTATGACAATGAATATTTATAGCAGCTAACATAGACAGCGGATGGTTGAGATTGTGCGGTAAAACAGACGAAAACCATGCTTGCCCATTGATCTAGTTGCATGGGTAGATGGAAAACAGTTGAAAAAAATGTATGAATATGCGGCTGAGAAAGGCGACATGCTACAAAAGTATGTATGCTTTGTCAGCAGACTGTGGAAGTAGATGTACTAAATCGTACCACGTTGTATTTTTCAACATCTATCGCACTTTTCTTGGCAGCAAGGTTGGAGAGAAGCTTCTTATGGTCAGTTACTTGTTGGTCAGTTACTTGTTGCCGAAGCTTGCTGAGAACAAAGCTGAAAATGCTAAGACTGGAGCGTGAAACGCCGAACAGAGGTGATGACGAAACAGGCTGTGTGGGACTAGTCGAAGGCGGGCTGAGATAGGGCCGAGCCATAGATGGGTCATTTTGAGCCGAGTCAAGTCATATGAGATGGTTGTATCGATTCGCGTTGGCAGGGTCAGGCTTAGAAGCTCAGACCAGCATATCTGTGACTTTATTGTTGGATTTGCTAGGATGGAGCCAAGATGAACATGGGCCAGCTTAAACTGAGTCGGGCTAAGAAGAACTAGTTGACATGGATTTGGATCTGGCCTTGATGTGTTGGACGGTTAATCATACTTCCCAGAAATTTGAGCAACAAGATGAATTTAATAAAATTTAAACTTTGTTGATTTTCGTTCAGATAAGTATTTATTAAATTTCAAATTTGTTATTTGATGTTTGATGCATCTGATTAATTAGAACGGTGTATAAGTTCAACTTAAACCAATAAAATGATGAATAGATCTGAAATCAAAAGGTTTGAATTTAAGTTGATGATAATTTAACAACGTGAACGATTTAAAGTGAAAATAATCATGAGAGAAATTTGAAAATACGGATAAATCAACAAAGAAATTAAAAGAGATTGAAAGATGTCGAAAGGAATCTTGAAAATATAAAAGAGCGACGATAAATCTCTTTTGATTTGTCATTATATATTGGATTCTTTGTTATATCTAACAAATAATGTGAAAGCAATGAAAAGTCAGGAATAGTGCAAATTTTGCTCATTGGCTCGCTTTTGTTATCAAATAGTAGATTGGCACGTATATGCATGCGTACATCACTTATTGTATGTCATTGAAATTAAGTTTATACAAAGTATAAAATACAAAATTCAGAAATATGCTAACAAAATACTTGCATTGATTTATATAATTTCAATTAATTCTTATTTAAATTTATAGACCCATTTACAAAAATGACAATAAATTTTGTTAACTGAAAATAATTATATACCTTGTATGCACAAAAGGAATCCAAATAAACAAAAAATTACAATAAATCTAAATAATAATGATGTGCTAAATAACATTTGCACGGACATAGATAGAAATAGATAGAATAATGTAACCAAAGAAAGTTATGTCATGTTAGGAAACATAGCCGAACCGTATGACCATTATTAATAGTAGAGATATTCATGAGCCTAGAAACTCAGATAGTAGTTAAACAGAATAATAGAATAGAAAATCATAGCTAATCATGGTTCATGCCCTGTCATATCTTTAAGTTTTTCTATTAAGTAATTTCAAGTTTCCAGCATGTCCTTGTCTTAATTTCAAAATTTGTTAACAATTATCCAGTTTAGTTTCAATAAACTATATGAAGCCAGAAAACAGTTTATCTGTCTAACCAATTCAGTAAGCACTTTTGTGTGCGTTTGCACTTAAAGTTTTTGACATTAAATGGAAACTCAGAGAACTGATAAACATATGAATATTGACCAATTTACTGAGATTCATAATGCTTAATATGTTGAATACACATACACACACGGTGCTGCTCTTTAGATAAATGAAAGCAAGTTAGAAGTGAATTTAAAGAAAAACATGGTCTCATTATTATCCCACCTTAAGAATATAATTGATGAACTTATACACACTTGTGTATCGACTATCAACACACACAATATATGCACATACATGAGGTGCGTGATATTTTTCAAATGAAGCAAAGAATGTCGGTTATGATGTTTAAATGGAAAGAATAAAAATAGAGAAAGGGTATTTCTGTAACTTGACTGCAGTTGAAACAATAAACATGTTGAAATTCTGTACAAACAATTCCCTGGATACTTTGAAATGAAAATAAACTTTTTACTTGAAGCAATAAGGTTTAGTCATTAGTGATTAAGATAAATTGATAACAACTTTGCAAATAGAAGCATTAAGTATGTTATTATACCACCAAATCTTCAAATAGATCGTTGATCCTACTATAATATAAAAATACTTACAGTTTGTGCATGCTCCTCAACTGGAGAAGAAGCTGCTGTCTTTTCCAATCCAGGCCATGCTTTCGCATCAATTTCCAAAAACCTGCGCAAATAAACCGTAAATTCTCAACGCAATAGAAAAGAGCGGCATTAAAAGAACAGAGTAATTACTGAAACACTGGGCGAAGAAGGCCGTGCGATTTATGAGTCCAGAAGTGAGAGCAATCTGAAGCGTTGGATGCATCATCATGATCCGATTTCCGATCATCGACGTTTTGTTGGGAGACGAAGGGACGATTTTGGTCGATCTGTGCGCGTCGAAGCGCTAGGCTGAGCAATGCCGCGGCAGCGTACTTCTGAGCGGATGTGAGGATGGACTTTGGCATCGGTAATTAATTCTAGAGGGAAGCGAATTTGTGATTGAACGAGGGAGGCGATTGGACGTGATTCACCTGCCATTTTTTTTGGGGCAACGGAGAGGAAAACAGGGAGATAAAGTTGCTGTTATACTAACACTTGGAGTTGGATCAAAACAAAACATCAATAACGAATGCGAAAGCGGAGTGTAATGTAAAAAGTAAAAACCATAGTGTGTTGGATTCTCAGCCCTCTTTTAACTAGGTGGACATAATCAAGAATAACCTATCCAAATATTTATTGTTTCATTGATAAATTTATACCTTTATCATATTTCTTTAAATTTGTTTTCAACTTCTACAACTGAATATTTGCATAAAGAACATAATTTAACCAAATATTTAGAGGTTCATGTTTAAGTTGGAAGAATTGCTTTACGTGACTATGGAAAGACGTAAAGACAAGCTCCTAGGTTTTAGTTGGAAGAAGTGGTATGTGAAGTGTGGAAAAGTGCACTGACTTCAGAAATAATTATTGATCATTTATACAATTTGTTTGACCGACAAACACTTCGATGATTTCCATCATGTCTTGATTTACTTCTAGCCTAAACTACCAAGACGTTAATTATCCATTCAGTGGATAAAAGTTGATTTTAAGGAGCCGTGACATTTGGGGACTTAAGTTAATTTGCCTAATTTGACTATTGGCTGAGCCGACCTTGTTTCGAAAATGCCCTCACTTTTTTAAACCATGTTCAAATATAACATGATTTGTTCACAAAGCATGCTCGATCCGAACGAGGTAATTATACAAATCTCGTTTGACTTGAAATAGGTTATTATGTCCGAACAAGGTTATTATACCAACCTCGTTTGTACCGAGCGATGTACATGAATCTTGCTTCATTGAAGTTTATTTTCATGATTGTTTTATATGAACGTGATCTGTTGTGCTTTGTAGATAAAGATAATTTTGAAACATTTGAAAATTAATAAAATAGGAAAGCGTGAAAGAAGGAAATAAGGTCGAGGATAGAACAAGCGAAACCAAAATATTTATACAAACAAATTATTGTTCAACGCGTGCTTTTACCGAGCTCATGCCCTTTTTAGACAAAAAATTGTCACTCCCCACTTTATTCTTCCTTGTTATATTCTTAGCAAATCATTCGATATTTTTTTTTAATTTAACGATAATTCTAGCTCACCTGAAAAAAAAGATTTGTCAACATATGCAAATTAGAGATAAATGAATGAAACCCCTTGAAATTCAAATCTACTATATTCCCATATTTTGGCATGCGGGATTTCATATATTGTAGCACTCTTCTTAATACCCGAATATTCTTCATATTTGTGAATCTTAATGAGGAAAATGAAGCACGGGTGCTAAACAATATTATCAATTCAATGTAACTATGTGATTTTCCTAGTTTATAATTCAATTGTTCTGCGTCGTAATCCAAATTATCACTCATAGTCTCTCCTTTTAAGATATGATGATGAAAGTAAATAAAAATCACGCAAAAGTTACATGAAGCAAGGGGTGATGGCTGCTTGCAACTTGATTTGAACAAAAAAAACGACGTTAAAATCATCGAATTGAAGAGGAAACGATCTAGGATTTTCAAAGGAGAATGGTGATTTTGGCATTTTTCGTGTAACGACCCGTATTTTTACGGATCGAAAAGTTCGTTCAAATCTGGAATTTTCAACATTTTTGGTTGTTTCAGATTTTGGGAAGAATTTTGGTTAAGTACTAAGTCGTAGCCGACTTATGGGTTCTGGACGAGTTAATGACTAAGTGGTAGGTCGGCGACGACCTAAGGAAGATAGGGGAGTGGTTTAAGTCGGTTGATAGTTTAGGACGACCTAAGGGATTAACCGGGTTAAGGAAGTGGGGTTGACCGACTTAAGAGGTTAGTGCGACCTAAGGGGATAAGTCGTAGCTGGGCTAAGTCAGTAGGTCGAAGTTAACTCGGCAAGTGTTAAGTCGTAGGTTGTAAGTCGTCGCCGAGTTAAGGGATAGACAACCTAAGGAAGTGACCGACTTATGTTATTGTAGACGACTTAAGGTTTTGAGTTAAGTGTTAAGTCGGCTGACGAGTTAAGGTAGTGGTCGACTTAAGACCTGGATGACTTAGGTGATGAGTCGTATACTTACTAAGTCGTAAGTCGTAAGCCTAGTTGAGTCGTCTGACCAGTTATTGTTAAGTCGTTGCCGAGTTAAGGATTGGTCTGATGAGTCGTAGACGACTTAGTAGTTGAGTCGTCTGACCAAGTAAGACGCGTGCGTGTTGAGTCGTAACCCAGTTTAGTCGTAGACGACTTAAGAGTTTAACCCGGTTATTTGATGAGTCGTACCTTCTGATGAGTCGTACCTTCTGATGAGTCGTACCTTCTGATGAGTCGTAAGCTGATGAGTCGCGCATGGGTGATAACTCGTGCAAGAGGATGAGTCGTAGCTTGGTTAAGTCGTAGGGGGTGGTTGAGTCGTGGGGGCTTAAGTCATAAGTCGGAAACGACTTAGGAGATAGACTAGTCACGACTTAAGGGCAGTTTTCAGCTATAAATAGGAGGGGTTGTTCTCACTTTTTGGGATCCGGATTTTTGAAGCGACGAAGTGCTGCCATTTTGAGAGCTCGACTTCTACACTTCTTCACTTCTTTTCTCCACTCTAATCTAGTGCTTCCATCCATCCAAATCGAAGATTCAAGAGCTTAGATTGAAGATCTTCATCTTTTCAAGATAGATTTCTTCGTTTGAAGCGGATCCGTGATAGATCAAGCTTCATCCTTCGCTGTCCAGATCTGAAGTGTGTTGATTTGGGTTTGTTTAGGAGATTTGGTGAGTGGTGATTATCTCTCACACGGATCCAAAGGAGTATATCGGATTGTTGGCTCGATTTGGTGTTAAAATAGAGATTTCCATGCATTTTCTTCATCCTATGTGTAGATCCATATAGATCCATTGTTTATGATGATGTTACATCCATTTTATCATATGT
Organism: Allium fistulosum; assembly: GCA_030737815.1. Taxonomy (NCBI): domain Eukaryota; kingdom Viridiplantae; phylum Streptophyta; class Magnoliopsida; order Asparagales; family Amaryllidaceae; genus Allium; species Allium fistulosum. Next base: position 132,461,467 of record CM060903.1, on the reverse strand, counting down.
TAACCTATGCAAGTTCATTCATCAAGTTTGTAGAGATATAATCCATGTTTTCATGCTTATTGGACTTTCAACTCTTTAATTACGAAAATGCCATTATTGTTATAATTGTCTACTTAGATCATTTTTGAATGCTTGATTGCTTGGATTGATGTTTGATTTGATTGATTGTTATGAACTAGATGATTGATGATTAGATTTAGATCGAAGATGATTCAAAAGCTAAGGGAAAGGCTCTTGAATTGGGAAAGCTGCTCGTGGCATATGTAGCGGGATGATGAAGCTCTTATGCATAGATTTGATGATGTGATGTTGAGATGAGGCTTCGCGAGGATGTTATGAAGCGAGGCAATCATGTGATGAAGACTTGGTCTAATCCAGACGGGATCATTCCAAGCATGTTGATAACTCGGTGATATGATTCGAGTTGAGAATAATGGATGCTCGAGAGGCGCTTGAGCTAGTATGGAAATAGTCGTCGAAGAGGATGACTAGGAGGTTGAGATCTCATCGTTGTTGAAGGTTCTAGCATGCTCTAAGCAAGAGTACATGGGGACGCCCAAAAGACTAAGTCGATAGTCAAGTACTCTGGGCAGATTCGATAATCCTAGGCACGGGTCACGATGACGTGCGGGAGTTATGTCTAGAACCGGGGTTTCCATTAGCCCTTGACGGACGGCTGAAAGAAGGTGCCGGTCATTCAATTAACGGTGGTATCGCAGCAATGATAACAGTGATAGCCAGAGTCATGGATGTTTGGTTGTATCGTCATTCGGTCTCAAGAGCGGTATTTCCTGGGTGCTTATCTGACCTTGGTTTTAGACCTTGGGATTTGTACTTGGAAAACATCGCTCTTGACTCGAGTGACAATTGCTTTAGTTTAAATTGTATGCTCTGCTATGTTTGCTTCTGCTTAGTGTGTGTCTGGGGGCTATCACTGTAGAATGAGGTTGGAGTGGGAGGGTTGTATTCCTATTCCTTTGCCTTTATGCTCTTTTGGTATGTTGTTAGTTAATTTACTGCTCACTAAGACTGTTGTCTGACTCAAGGCTTTATGTTTTAATTCTTATTGCCTTGGGCTGTTCGTCCATTTTGGGACGGGCAGACTAGGTAGCAGGTAACAGGTGCTGTTCTCTTCTCACGATGCTGATATCGAAGACGAGCTGGAGGGTTGCATATTATCTTCTTATTATATGTACTGGATATTCCGCTGTTTGTATTCTCTGAGAGATATGTAGTGAGGCTGGATGTATTGACTATGTGGATACTTGTATTCAACTATTATGGAGTTTTATATGATGTCATTTTGTTCTGTAAAGCTTCACTATACATATGTTCTATTGTATTTTGTCCATGCGCTGTGAGTAATACGATAGAATCTGTTGTTTTAAATCTTACCTTGACAATCGTCCATGGTCGCCTGGCACACTTTACAGCGCTCTATCTCTAGATTCGGTGCAGGGGTCATGGGCGGTCGTCACATTTCGTGGTGAACTCAGCAATTCGTGGTGAAAATATAATTTACCTATAAATAGTTTTCAATTTTGAAGTATTATCATCAATTGATATAGGTTCACTATACCATTTCGAAAAACAAATCAACATGAATAAGTGGTTGTTAGTAAATCAAGTAATAAGGCTTCGTTTGGAAATTTATTCTGTCGATTTTGATTGATTTTGGATGACTCTGTATTTCAAATATTGTCATAACCCCTACTTTTAAAATAAATTCAATTATAAAACCGATAAAACCAATGCAGCGTAATTTTGATTGTTTTTCTCAACTCATCAAATTGTGATGTTTTGAAAGATTCTAAATTTTTTTTCAATTATACCCCTATGAACCATAATAAAAAAATTCACATTAAAAAAGCAAACACAAACGTTATATATATATATATATACATACGTGTGTGTGTGAAGAGCGTTTAATGACACCATGTTTTGCAGCATTTCTGTATCCCTGATTTCCATCACACATTCAAATTAATAATATGGATGTCTCTCTCTTTTCACCAGTCATATTATTTAATTCGGATTGTATGATGGAAAACGAAATGCGATAAGGACGCTACAAAACAAAGGTGTTATTGAACGCTCATATGTATGTGTGTAGAATCGGTTACACCTCATTTTTGCTACACATCAAACCTCCTTGATTTCAACAGCATGTTCCTTTTTAAATAATGGTGTTTCTCTCTTCTACCGCTCGTATAATTATTTAAAGGAAACCATATGGTTAAGACCAAAGGCAATTTGAGATGTAGCAAAAATGAGATTTAACCGATTCTTGCCCATACATACAAACATGTAAAACGCACGCGCGCACACATATCATGGAAAATTATAAAAACCAATGTATATTAAACTTTGAAGCACGTATTGATCGGTTATTACAACACTTTATCTAAAAAAATCAAATCGCCACGATCGTTAACAATCAAAACCGATACTCTCAAAACCCCAAACCCTCCATAAACATTACTACAAAACTTCATCACTAATTTACAAAATTAAAATCGAATATATCAATTGTTCTATGACTATAGTCTTGCTTGATGCGCTCAAGTCTAAATGGCAGCAGCTTAATTGACCCAGACTGGTGAATGCATACATCACACAACAGCCAAACTGAAAGGCTACATAGGGATCCCAAAACAACAAAATCAACTAATGTTTCATCATCTTGCCTTGTAGATGTTGCCTGAAAATACAATTACATCGAGAACCCTAACAAAATTCAAGAAGGCAACTCATTATTACAAAACAAGCATAGAAAACTTCATCAATATTTCTCATTTTGTCGACACAGGTCTGTGCTTCGAGTACGACTGCACCGCACCATACTTCGTAACCAAATACTGACTCGGCTTGAACCCTAACCCTTCCATCGCATCATACATTCCTTTAGCCTCCTCCGAAAACCCACTTTCTAAAAGCATACTCGCTACCCTTTCAAACTGATCCCCTCTCAACTCATTCTTCCTTCCCTCTAACACTTTCAAAGACTCCCTAGCTTTACCTTCAAGCCCTCCTTTCAGGTACATATCACAAAGACTTACATGCACATCAAGCGGAACATCTCCTTCAGCTTTGATCTCCTCCACCAGCTGCTCCGCTTCATGAACAAGTTGCAAGCTTCCAAGCCAGTCTACAAATACCGAATTAGTACAAACACCAGGCTTAAACCCATCCTTTTTAAGGGTCAATAGCAAGTCCAGTGCCTTATCTAACATGTTCCTCATGGCATAAGCCTTCATCATGGTAGCAGTGCACCTATCATCGGGCTTCAGCCCATATTTCGTCATTTGGTTGAAGGCCTCTCGGGCCTGTTCGGGCTCTTTGGCTTTAGCATACGCTTCCACTAATAATGAGACTGATTCTAACGTTTGCTTCATGCCATGGAATAGCATGGCGTTTATGATCCTTTGAGCTCCGTCGACTTCTCCTTTTTCGGCATAGGCTTTGAGGAGCTCGATGTAGATTTCTTCCGTGGGTTTGAGTTTGTTTCTTTCCATTTCGTTGGTTAGGGCCACGCCTCTTTGAGGGACGCCTGCCTTCACGTAGGCCTTTATCATTGAGGTGTAGCCTTTGATGTTGAGTTTGAAGTCTGCTTTCTTTATGATGTTGAACGAGGTTTCGGCCTGATCGAGGTCTCCTGCTTTGCAGTACATGTGTATTAGTATGTTGTGAGTGAGGAGATCGGGTTCGATGCCGGCTTCTGTCATTTTTTTGAATATTCTCTGGGCGTCTTCGAGGTGGTCGGCTTTTAAGTGCTCCTCGATTAGTTTGGAGTAATCCCGGATGTTTGACCTGAATGATTCTTCGGTCAAGAGTAGTTCAGCAACCTGAGAATTCATCAACAATGATTGTTATAAAGTTAAGTGACAAATAGAGTGGTTATAGGGAGTACAAAAAGCAAAGTAGCAATCATATATCATGTCTATCTCCAGTTTATTCGGTGACAGCAAATACTCACCTAATTCGATGACATGATTTACATACAAACCCTGAAAATCTAATAGACCGTATCTTTTTACCATTTCAATTCCCAAACACATTCATAACAAGCTTGGAAAATGTCATCTTCAACTTCTGTAGTATTGACTAGGTGGAACGTAAATCAAGTATATCTAGGAGAATGTCTCGTATTCAATATTCGTCTATTTAGTAAAATGTAAATCAGGCAAAATGTGATGGTACCTATGGTGGAGCATGACGCTAGGCACCAAGAATAGTCATGACAGAATCTGGACGGAAACAGACATTCACCACACAAATTTTTTACTATAAAATACCTACATACTATAAGGAACTTAACTGGTTCGGTTAGAGTGTACAATAATAAACAAACCGCTTTTATTTTACAAAAGTAACAAATTTGTAACTCATAATTTTATTCCATGCCTATAATTAAATATTTGTATAGCGAATAATATTGATTAGCTTCTAAATAGATTGTACAAATATAATGAACAAATCAATTTTTTATTTATAGCCAATCATTTCTAAAAAAATTAAAAATATATCAAAGTGTAAAATCCAAAAATAATTAGAAATAACACAGAAAAATGAAGAATTCATCAAATCAAATTTTGAAGGGATAAGATAATAAAGTAACTTTTAACTTACATTTGTTTTGACAGTTACTGATTGATTGTCTATATAATTTGAAATGAAATATAGAAAGTAGAATAACATTCTGAAATTTTATTAGGAGGAAAAGAGCTTCAATTAACAAACAAGTGACCGGGTGCTTTTATATTAATTTTGTTTTAATTATTCTTGAAAAATGAAATCGGACTAAAAATACCTATTTTCTTAGCATCCAAAAAAATACTTAACGCTCGAGCAACACCTTAGATAAGGAGCGTAATAAAACGCAAAAGTTGAAGAAAAAAATAAAGACAGACACACAAGACGATAAGTATTTTTTTGGCGCACAAATGGCGCTCCACGGCTCCCCGCGATGTCTTTGACAGCATATCGTAAAACTGGAGTTCACTTACATACATAGACTAAGCCTACCTACACTTGATCATTTCAGATTTAAAGAATATCTACGGCAGGGATTTAACTAGGGATGGGCATATTTGTTCAACTGAACATTAATTAACCAGCTTGACTGCTCAAAAACTTCGGTTAACCACTGAACCGAAACTAATTTGATTAATCGATGATACTTAAGCGGCTAATTATTGGGATAGAATGTAGTCAATACAGATTATTAACTTGCATTTCTGGTCGTATCAAGGCAGGTATGATCCTTATCTTCCTAGTTCCTGTCTTCGTGACCTTATTCATTTCTGATTATGAAATATAATGAGCATCATCCATTCTTGTAGAGAGAAAAGTGAGAAGGATAATTTTCATCTCCGTTACTCTCCTTAATACAAACTGCAAATTAAAAATCAAATACTTAAATAAGAAAAAAGGGGAAGAAATAGATGAAGTGGAAAAATCCATGAACACATATGGATAATATTCAGTATTAACAAATATATTTTTTTCTACGAACTATATATAAGTTAGTTACATGTCTGAACGGAAAAGTGTACAGCCTATACCAATTTTAATATATAAATTATCAACCTAAGTTCATTCATACAATCACTTATTACAAATTATTTATACTAATTAATCCACGCTAAGGCTCAAGATTTTGACTCTTGATTAATTTTGGAAATTTCACTTTGATTCTGTTTTTATTTTAATATTTATTCTACACAAATACATCAATGGATAGTTCATACTTGTATTTTCAAAATATATGTATTATACATGAAAAAGTTGACCATTATCGATTTTTACTGTTTGTTCATGCTGTTTCTGCTTAATCTGCAACGGAATCGGCAAAAGTATGACAATTTTTTTATTAAATTATTTGATCATTTGTCCTTTGCATGGTAGTTAAGGCGCTAAGGTGCAAGGCTTGAGCCTTGGGCTTTGTTGAGCCTCGGGCTTTTATACAAGTTTGATCATTCATTCAACTATTTAAATATCTTATTAACTAAAATTTAAATTTTAAACCATATTTTATAATTCATTTAACAATTTAAAATTTTTATTTAATTATTTTGTAAATTTAAATTTGAATTTTGCAAAAAGGCGCTTCAAACTGCAAAAAGGTGCACTCAAACTGGAAAAAAACGCAAACCTTGAGCCTTGGGCTTTTTTGAGCCGAGACGCGCGCCTTAATAACTATGGTCCTTTGTTTATCTGGATTGGTTTGTTGTTCTTTTAATTCCTTTGCATGTTATTTTTTGTTACTTTATTATTTTTTCAGCATTTAAAAAGCTAAATCTGGAATTTGGACCGGAAACTGAAATTTAGACTGAATTTTGTACCGGTTATGACCGGAACAGGAATGGAATTACCAGAACGTTCAGAATTCCACCGGAATTTTGAACCATGGTTTGAGAGGTGTGAGGTTTCGGCCGGAACCCTAGAATTTCGGCTATACCGGGCCATCTCCAGGATGAAACCCAAAAAAATCAATGTAGATAATGGCTTTTTTTTTGTAAAAGTTGCGTTCTTATTACGGAAGATCACAGGATACAAAATTTAAAAGGAAAAAAATAAAAAAATAATAATCAATTCGAATTCAAAATCCAAAAGAGTAATAAAACATACTTGGAGAACCCAATGTATGCTCAATTTTAGCATATTGTGCGGCTCGGAAAGAAAAGTAGGGTTTCAGCTGCAGTGTTATAAACAGATAAAGGGCTGAAATGTTTAGATGGGCCTGCTTGTCAAATATACAACACTTTTTCAGTTTAATTTATACTATTTATGCCATTATAATAATGTTAGTATAATTGTTATACTAATAAGAAATATGCGAAAACCTTCTTTTGACTACCTAATCATATGTCGGATATTTTTATTATGTTACGGGTGCATTTCCAATTGAAAAAGTATCAAAATCCGAAACCAAACAAAACTCCCCAAATTAATTGAAATTACTAAATTCTCAAGTGGGTAAACCAGAGGTGTAGACATTACCTGCATCAGTTTTTTTTCCCTTGTGGGTCATGCTCATTGAAAAGTCAACTGATAATAAATGTCAATGGTCGCATTTGTTACTAGATTCTTCAGACAATAATATTAGAGTAATTCAAATATGAATATATTTGTCTAAAAAGAGAATTATCTGTATACACCTATTATTGCAGTTCTACCTTTATAGTTAATGAAATCAGGATTCATATTTGTTATGCTTGTTCTAACTTCTATCTCAGTTGGTACTGGTCACTTAAAAATAAAATATAAAATAATCACACGAATTGCCTTAGATGGCAACATAATCTTAATAATTTTGGAACATCAAGAAAGTTAGATGTTCGCATCATTCTAATAAAATATCTTCGCATTTTAATATCTCTAGCGAACTCTATTGGAGTGAGAAAAGGTACAGGCAATCATGACAATTAGGGTGCAATTTTATTGCATTAGTTCATATGGCATTGCTCGTTTAAAGACAGATATTTGAATTACATATAAGCACTATTGTAAAAATCCTTCTAGCCTATGCCTAGGCCTCGCCTAGGTGCTAGGCGAGGCTTACCGCCTAGCTATTTTCCTAGGCCTGACTAGACAAGGTTTACCGCCTCATGTAAGAATCAAAACATGTATTTAGACACTGGTTAGGCATTACTTAAGGTTCAGTGCCATATATAAACATTAATATGCTATTTTTAGGCGATCTTGCCCCCGGGCTACTCCTAAGCACATTCAAAATCCCAAAATTCCAGTTTATATCAATCAACCCTAAACAAAACATTAAAATTTCATCCAAAATACATGAGTTATCGAAAATTCCTAGCTCCGGTTAATCCTTGATTTATCCCCGTTCAAACGATTAATCCCTAACTCATACTAAGTACTAACCGCCTAGCGATTTCTACAACCTGGCATATAAGGAATAATAATTATAAAAAAAACTTTTAAATGATTTAAGAAATTTGAATTAATAAGTAGTTTATATTCCTGTCTTCACTACTTCAAATTAAGACCAGATTTTCATATGCATTTGGCCTAAGAAAAATTAATAGGACTATTCAATCAGCCAAGCACATAAACATTTAGGTGAAGCTACCGGAGCGGGAGATACTACTTAAACCCACAGATATTCGCAAGCACTACAATTCCTAATGCTACCAAAGTTGAGACAGAACGATAACATAATTAGGTGTTTGGATGCCCAGCTAAAAAATTCATCTACTCTAGACCTAACAGAGACTAGAAGGACTGTCGACAAAATAGTATCCTGTAGATAACTATGGTGAAATAAATTAAACAACTTAGTTCTGATGACAACAAAATATATTTGTGTGCCAGTCGAAGCTAATGTGTATTATCTCTGAATATTATCCATATGTGTTCATGGATTACGCAAGAGGAACAAAAGCTTTAAGACCAAGATCAATGAAAACACATCAAATAATACAAACAACGAAAGTTTAGAAAATTAAGAACAGAAGTCTTTAAAAAGAAAAGTCAGAAACCGCTCTCACTCACAAATTATATGACGCGTCAAGCTATGTTGTCAAAGGCTCTGAATCCTTCGTTTAAGCTTTGGTGCCTAGATGCATACTGTTGTAACTCGCTTAAGATAGTCATTTACCGATGTCACATACTATTACAAACTTCGATGTTTAGAGCTCCACTACGTTCAGTAAGACAATAAACATATTGTTGGACCATAATGTGGCTCAAATTGATGCAAGTTAGATTAATTTTCATGTAAATTAAAAGTTGGAATTTTCAAAATGTGAATTTTAACTTAATTCTCATTTAAAATTGATTTTTCATTCAAGTAGAGATCTTCTTTTACTCTGTAATAGCACCTCTTCAATTGTTTTAAAGTGTTAACATCTTCACCATTTAAGAATTGGTGGTTGAAAACAACACAGAGTGAGGTGTTTAATATGTTTCTGGTTATGCCCTGTGCTTTAGGCATAAATTTGTTAACTTAGACCTAAGAATGTTTAGTTTTGTTAAGTGCATATCGATTTAAAGACGGTTGCAGCCAGGTCAAAAACCAAAATTGCATACAAAGGTTCTAAAGAGTATGTATGATCAGACCTCAAGTGTTCAACCAAGATATATTCATGTGTTCACTTCCATTTCCATTTATCTTTGCTTCGAAAAATTGCTTTAACTTCTTTTTCCAAAATACCACTCCCCTCCCATCCAGTGGGCATGCGTTAACAACCCTCAAGATAATCCCATTTTCGGTAGCTTAACAGATAATCCATATCTATGCATGGATGCAAAATACTATTTACGCTATAATCCATTGTAAATGAGCTGGTTCTAATGCGGTTGGGTAATTTTTCGGGTTTATATTGCAATTTAATGATGTACAGTCTAAAAACATAGCAAACCAAAAAGGTTATTATATACCCATTATTTGCTTTGTTCCACACAGCAATTTATAGGCTACAGCACCTACTACGCAGAAACAAACACTGGTATATGATACCATTGTAACTATATAAGAACAGTTATGAATGATGCATAATGTTAAGCTTTATGGTGTACTAACAGTATCACAATTCATAGTCTACTAATCATCTAAATAATAAAATAAAATTCATACCTTGAAATACATGTCCAAGCTCCTCTCTTTAATCCTCTCGAGCAAGGCTAGCCAATCCATTCTCCTTGCATCCAGTGCTTCAGCCCACTCATTCAAAACTGTCATAAAATCATCCTTTTCCCAGTCCACTCCAAAAAACTTGTCCTCGAGTCTCTTACTTCTTCCAACAACTTCCTTTGCTTCACCTTTCACATACTTACTCTCAACTTCCTCCACCTTCTCTGCCACTTCTTTCCAATTCTCTCCTGACAAATCCAGCCCATAAATCTTATACTCAAACTTTCCCTTCCTCTCAGGCAAAGACTCCACTTTTATCACCTTTTCTTCACTGTCCTCCTCTGCTTTTTCTTTCATTTTTTCAAGGTTCCTATAAAACTCAACTTCCTCCAACTTCTCCCTCGCCCATTTAAACCTGAATTCCCTCAACATGTCCCCTCTGATCCCAATATCAGTAGCAAACCTGCACATTTCCTTAACATCTTCGTGATGCAAATACTTTTTCAATTCATTTCTCATCCTATCCCTCTGCATTGCTTCATTGACCTTATGGCTGACTTCTTGAATTGTCTTCCACAAATCATCATTCAATTCGATCATTTCTTCTTGGTCCAAGTTCGTGTGGTTGATCTCAGCAACCACGCGTTTACAGATGAGAAGCAGCATGGAATCTAATGTTTCTTTGTTGATGTCTGGAAAGGATTGGGCAAGGATAGGCTGCATTAAGTGGACAAAGCGGGAGAGGAATTCGTTCATGTTGGATTTGGTTTCTGATTCGGGTTTGGATTCAGGTGCCGGTGGGTTAGGGTTTAGGAGGAAGTTGGAAGAGGGGGGAGGAGGGGGAGATGTTGTTGTGGCATGGAGACACCGGGTTTGGGTTGGGGAGATTAGTGGATATCGAGCTTGGGTTTGAATTTGACTTCGTCTGAGCTGAGAGAGGAAGAATACCGTCCGTTTTCGTAACATATTGTTTCCAATATGAATCTGTTGGATGTTAAACAAAACAGTTGTGTGATTTATATACCCACCTTTGAAGATTACAGTATAGACTTGGTAACATAGAATACATTTTCAAATTGCTACAAAATTATCCTTTTCCTCTTGCGCTATCACTATTTATAGTTTGTACCTTAAAATGGAATTTAGATTCTTGCCAGTGAATTTTAGGGCATTGTTAAAGAAATGGACTCCATTTTTGGATGAAGAGCAAATTTTAGAAGGACTCCATCTAGTAAAAAAACAAAAACTATTATGGAAACTCCATCCAAATAAAACAGTTTACAATTTTACCCCTTATGCAAAGCAAAATTCGGCATGCACCCATCGAAAAATAAGAAAAAAATAAAAATCAATGATCGATCACTGAAAATCATTTTCAGCGGAGTCTTGTCAAAAAACAAGTGAAAAAACGTGATTAATCGCCGAAAAACTGAGGATAGTTATGGATTTAATTTTTTTAAAAGGGGAAAGTTTTTTACACTCCCTAACCATTTTCCGAAAAATGAAAAAAAATGACATCGGTTTTGGAGTCCCTTCAACAATGCCCGAAATTTATTTTCATTCAAAATAATGTAGCTAAAAAATAATTGCAATTTATATTGACATTATTAACAAAAATAATAATTAAAACAAGTCTTATAAAATAACCAACTTTGATTGTATTACCTTATAAAAGTTACTGATTAACTTGTAAGAAACTGATTAACGATTGCTGATTATCGCATTACTGATTATTTTATTACCAAATTCTTTTACAGATTAGCAATGTACTGGTTGATAACACGCACTCGGATTTATTAACTCAATTTATTTAAAAAAATGATTAACTCAAGCGATAGCAAGCATTAGTCATTTACTCAAGCAGTGACTGCAAAAATGTAACATCGTACGTTCCAAAACGCGATTCGGAAGCAAAGTAAACCTTCCCGATTCAAGAGTTGGATTGAATCGCAACCGAGTAAATTGTACGATCCTATTTCAGAACAAAAATATTAAAGCCCCAAATTAAATCGCGAATTCAATTCAAACAAAGTACTGAAACAAAACCACAAGAGATTTAGTTCAGCATCGCGATCTCATTTCAGCAATCAAAAGGGAAAAAAGAGGAGTAGGAAGAAGCAGCAGCAACTTACCTGAACTGAAGAATCTAGGATTCAGAGGCAAGTGTGATTTATTTTCCTCTTCTATTTTCTGATATAATTTTTTCCTCCGTCTGATTTCTCAGTATTTTCCTTCTACTGTGAACCCTAGACACGGAGAAAGATGGAAACAGGTTCTAACAGCCTGTGAGAATAGCGTTTTGTTATTGGTGCTAAACGCCAACCGGTTGCGGAGTCCGTTATTACCACCAACCAACCGTAATCGTAACCGTTGTTGACGCAACCGTTTGCGATGATTAACTGTCGTATTTTCAATTTTAAAGAATGTTGTACATATTTTCAATTATATGTATTTCTGATGATAAATTCATATAGTTCTAACTATTTTTGGCAAATATATATATTTGTTTATAAAACGACCAATATGCACACACATATGATTAGTTCATAAAAGCACACATTATTAATGTACAAGCTATTCGTTTAACTTAAATTACGAATTTTTATACTTTAATATTAAATATCATACAAAACAATCATGTATGGTTGGTATGGTTAACCGCGGTTATCTAATTCTTCAACCATTACCGTAATCGTTACTGTTATAGATGGTAACCGCATGAACAGTTGGTACAGTTGAGCGGTTGATGGTTCAACCGTAACAGCCATAGCATTAACAGTGGGTGCTTGAACGACCGAGAATGCACCCTAATTCTTTTTACCAATCTTCTGTTTTACCGAACCCCTTAATATTTCAAGCTTCATTTTATCACGTCTATTTTTTTATGCTACCCAACCCTTCTCCTTCATTTTACATTTTAACATTTATTACCTTTTTAACGTAAATTTTAGCTGCATCCTAAATTCTCTCCAATCACGTCGCTGTGGCACCTCGAAGAAACTTACTGTCTTGAATAAAAAGACGAAGTCAACATCACCGTGACTAACGTCTTAAACTCCAACGTCATCGCAGCTAGGTAAGATTTTGATCTCATTGTCAATTTCTGTTTTCCTTTTGAATTTGTTCATCACTTTAAATTTGAAAATGAAAGCTTCAAAATCCTAATTTTTTTATTGCTCGATTGCGATCCGACGGCATAAAATATATGATAGTATTTTTCGTACAATTTTCATACCGTTGAATGATTTAAATTATTTATGTTTTAGAGCATATGGCAGTATAATTTTAGTTGGAGGTGTTGAACGTTCGGCTTTGCACTACCGTATGAAATGCAGTTATGTCTTTTTGTACATGACGTTTAGCTTGATTTTACATTGACAAACATATTAATTTGTTTCAATAATGTCTTGCAGAAGAATGTGGAAAGAGATCGATGACCACATCTTATAGGCATGAGTTGCAAAGAGCTAAAGTGCCAAAATAAGACATGGCAAAGAGAGCAGAAATGACAGTTGATTGTTGTGATTTGCCTAGTGAATCCGAAAGTGATGAAGAGTTGCAAATTTCGGATGAACGTGGCGATGAAGGCAATAACGATGTTGATCAATCAATTGAAGAAGAACTAGACCATTGTCCCATGATGATAGTGTTGGTTTACATGAGGCAATCGAGCCTTTGAATTTAGGAAACGGTTGTTCAGAATCAAATGAGAACTTGAAAAGTTTTGACAATCACATTGCAAAAAATATGGAAAATGAATAGCCGAAAAGATGGGCGTGGACACTTAGATGTGTTTCCCATTAGCGGAAAATGTCAGAGTGAAAGTTGAAAGATGAGCCAGAACATGTTATGTAAAGAGTAAAAAATTCTAGCTTGCACCATATAATTGAACACTCATATAAGTGGATGGATACAGCTACACTATCAGCTTTTGTAGAGCGATGACAACCTGAAACAAACATGTTTCAAACGCCATTTAGAGAAATTACGGTTGATCGTTGTGATTCGCCTAGTGAATCCAAAAGTTATGAAGAGTTGCAAATTTTGGATGAACTTGGCAATGAAGGCAATAATAATGTTGATCAATTGATCGAAGAAGAACTAGACCATTGTCCCATAATGATAGTGTTGGTTTACATGAGGCAATCATGCCTTTGGATTTTGGAAACAGTTGTTCAGAATCAAATGAGATTTTGAAAAGTTTTGATAATCACATTGCAAAAAATATGGAAATGAATAGCCGAAAAGATGGACGTGAACCACTTAATGTGTTTCTCATTAGTGGGAAATGACAGAGTAAGAGTTGAAAGATGAGCCAGAACATGTTGTGCAAAGAGTAAAAAATTCTAGCTTGCACCATATAATTGAACACTCATATAAGTGGATGGATACAGCTACAATATCAGCTTTTGTAGAGCGATGACAACCTAAAACAAACATGTTTCAAATTCCATTTGGAGAAATTACTGTGACATTAGAAGATGTTAGAAGAATTCTTGGAGTACCAATAGCAGGTATATGTATTTATAAGGAAAGTGGTGGTCGGGATATTGAGTTACGTATGCTAGTGCTATTATGCTTGTAGTGGATCGTTTAGGAGTTGAAGGTGACAAAGGTAAAGTAGAGACCGATGGTACGTATGTAATACTTATGCACTGGATAATGGAGAATTGTAAAGGTAAAGCATCGATGAAGGAAGCTAGCGATGAAGATTATGATAGAATAGCATGTGCATAGCTATTGTACATGTTGGGTTGTACAGTATTTTCTAACAATTCGGGAACGAGAGCATCGATCCACTATCTTTATTGCTTATTGGATTTGCGTATCTTAAATGATCAAGCTTAGGGAATGGCTATACTAGCTTATTTATATCGTTAGTTAGAGTTTTTTTCTCGATCCGGTGTGTAACGACCCAAAATTTTATCGCTTTGATTTATGAATATTTAATAAATTTTAATTGTTCAATTAATGGTTTTTAATAATCAAATAATCTTCTTTTAATTAATAGATAATGATAGTAAACTCATTTTGAATATTTTTTACAAAAATAAATAGTTTGATGAAAAATCGAAGATGCGATCGAAAATCGTTTTCGGGTTTTCAACTTTTTATCGAATGAAACTGGTTTAACATTTTGCACACATTATTTTACAAATTCTATAAAAGAACCTCCTTACTTCATTTCCACCTTTACACTTCTCAATCTTCTTCACTACACTTCTCTTTCTTCATAAAAGAGCAAGCTTGGCTCTCATTTTTACTTTGCATTTTCCATTACACAAAAGAGCTCTCATTTTCTTACTCTTCCATCAAAACTCTTAAGTCCAAAAAAAAGCAAAACTCCTCTCTTTTTTTCTGTAACTTCTTGCATAAGCTTGTATACATTTAGTACATATCACCATCATCCCAAAAGCTTGAAGCTTTAAAGCCAAGCACCCCAAAAAGGCCCATGGTCGTACGCAACTAAGGAGAAGGGGGAGGCCTTGGCTGTGAGCTTATAAGGAGGGGAAGGAGGTTCGGACGCAAGGTGAAAGAGGAAAGGTGGGGGCTTTGGTTGCTAGTTAGGAGGTGGTAGGAAGTTGGAAGCTTGGATTTCGTTTTCTACTTGGTTAAAAGTGAGATTTCTCACTTTGAATACCACTTTAAAATGGTTTTAAAAATTGACAAAATAATGTAAAAATATAAATTTTTATTTATGTTGTTTATACTTGTGTATATTGCGTGTTTGGATTTGATTCCCGTTTGAAAGTGGATGGCCAAGTAACCATTATTTTGTAGGGACAAAAAGAGGAAGTCGAAGTATCTTCATAGCAAATAAGTTGCTATGAAACACTTCAAGATGCATATACATATATGAGATTACAGGGGACTTTTGTAGAGAGACTCTAAGAAGTTCCTCGCCTTGTTGATTTTTATTTACATATATTCTTGTTTATGTTAGTGCTTATGATATGACTTGGAAAGTTGGATTCTTTTAGGATAAAAATAATTGTAACACTTGATTATGTGCTAGAGTAGTGCTAAGCCTCTTTCCGTTATTTAAAAAGTTATTTCTTATGCTTTTGATTTTCTTTTTGAAAACACTTGGTTTCATATTTTAATTGCAAGAAGTGGAGTTTAAAAAGCTATTTGATTTACAAAATAAAGTTTTAAAAGTTACAGTCCATATAGCAATAGTCGCTATGGATGCACTTTAGAGATCTATGATTTTAATGAAGTATAAAAGGTTATCTACTTTAGATATTTTGTAAATTCTTTCGAATGCGTTTTATAAAAATAGTATGAGTATTAAAAAGGGGATTTGAAGTTTCAAATATACTTTTAAGAAATTATTTTAGTTATTTAAGTAAGAGATTTAAATTTTATAAAGGAAAAGTCTTACCTTTCAAATCAAAGTTGGGTTTGATTTAAAGATCCTCCAGCAATATTTTGTACAAGGGTTTTAAATTATAATTTAAGAAAATTTTAAATTGTGGTTTTGAGAAGTAGAAGGTTTATAATAGATTTGAGATTTAAAGGATTTTATTTTGGGATATTTAAACCGTAGTTTGTATAAAGGAAATTCATTTACTTTTCAAAGTTGAATTCTCTTTCAAAGCGATGGCTTTTAAGTTATAATTTGAATGGAAGTTTTAAATATGTTTAAAGTGCTTTTGAAGGAGGTTTAAAATGTATATAAGAGATTTAAAGGATTATTTGATATAATAAAGCAAGTGGTATGTGTATGAAAAAGGGAATTTTGACTTTCCAAATCAGATATAGTTTCCAACGTATATTTTTCAAGTGAAATTTATATGAAACCTTAAAGAAGAAGAAAGATGGATTACAACATCCTCGTTTTAATAATTGTTTTTGAGAAAAAGAAAGAGATTATGGACTATAACATTCTTGTTGTAGTAAATGGTTTTGGAAAATTGGAGAAAAGAAGTTTGGTTTATAATACTTTGTTTGTTTTAAATAATTTTATGGAATTTATGAAGTCTTATATTTACCTTACCAAGCATAAATAAGATAGTAAATATATAACCAACTGTTCTTAATTAAAGACCCTTTATTTACTCATATATATCATACCTCATATAAAAATACTTTCGGAACAAGGTATTGTTGAAAAATAAGATGTAGGCATTAGCGCCAGTCTTAAAATAACTTTTTTATAATAATGTCAAACAAAAACAACTGTTGAAAAGATAATGTCAAACAAAAGAAATGCTGATATTATACAAAATTATTGCATTATGTCAAACAACTTGTATTATAACAGCACCATGTCAAACAAAAACAAAAGAAATGCTGATATTATACAAAAATATTGCATTATGTCAAACAACTTGTATTATAACAGCACTATGTCAAACAATTTTGACATAATGCAATAACAATAGTTTTGAAATTATAGCAGCACTATGTCAAAAAACAACAACTGAGTATAACACCTTTATATTTTATTGTTTTAACATAAAGTCTAGTGGGACTGCACGAGCTTCCGCACCCTTTGATGAGCGATGTAAAAGAAGTTGGTTAAATGCGTACGTAATTACCATAACTTATTTTCATGCACTACGTTTCTGTGTAAATACTATACCAAAGTGAAGAGCAAATAAAATTAAGTTTCAAACTGTATTCAAATGAAGTTGCATACAACTTAATTATATGATAAAGAACATGGGAAAGAAACCTAGTAGAAAAAGTAACTAATACTGATTTCAAGATAAGTAACAAACCTTAAAAAACAATAGAAAGTCCAGGAATTCCATTATTCACATATCCTTTTTTTGTCAAATCCATAAGATAGTAGAAAAACTAATACGGTATTCTTTTTTTGTCATGCTTTTTTGTAATTTTTTCTTCCTACATACCTTTTATTCACATTATTGTACAATAAATTTTATTTATTCGTCATATCCATAAGATAGTCGTACTACCATGTGCATTAGGGCATCTCCAGTGGTCTTCTTCAATCCTGAATCCGCGAAAAAAAAGCCCTCAGTCGTTCAATTCAGTTGTAATATTAAGGGTAATGTTCAGGATCCAGTTCAGGATCCTGAACTGGGCTTGGGCGCCCATAAAATGGGCGCCCAAGCCCAACCCCAAATGCACTACCGCCTCCCCTGCCAAAAATCCTCCAACGGCTACAAAAAATCGTATTCTCTAAACTCCAACGGCTATAAACGGTCAGATTTTGTCCCCAACGGCTATAAACGGTCATATTTTGTCTCCAACGGCTATAAACGGTCATATTTAAAATTACAACGGCTATAAACGGTCATATTTGTGATTTCATTATATATATAGGACTATTTTTCAGATTGTAATACACACATCTCTTCTTCTATTACAATTATATTCTCAATTCCATAATATTGAAAGTATGTCTCATCCTTTTCAATCATATACCGAAGCGATGAATATGGATAGCTGGGATTTTGATTCTCAACCATTTCAAAATGTTCATCCCCAAACCGCTCCCCCTCTGTCCTTCCATTCTTCTGCTACATGGTCTGGCGATGAAGATAAGGATTTGTGTTATATTTACTGTCATTTTTCTAACGACTCGGTAAAGGGGAATGACCAAAGTGGAGAGGCGTTTTGGGCAAAAGTCATGACTGCTTACAATAAAAAGCATGTCGAAAAGACGAGGTCAATGTCTGCAATCACCGGTCGTTTCGGATTGATTAATCGACAAACACAATTCTACGAGTCGTAGATTCACAAAATAAGAACAGCAAATCCAAGCGGAATGGGTGGCGAAGCTGAATTGGTAGCGTTTTGAAAAATATTATTTTTAATTTATATTCATTCTGATCACTTTGTTAATATATCAATTTGTGTTTCTGTTTTTTTAGAAGAGAATGGCGAACGATCAATTCTTGAAATTATTTCCAAGAGAAAATGGTACTAAGAAACCCCACTACTATCAGTTTGCAAACTGCTACGACTTGCTTGTTAGTCAACAAAAATGGAGCTCAAACACTGCAAAAAGTTTAAGAGATGTTCAGACGAACTCGAAGGGCAAGAAAAAAACAAGACGAACTAATTATAATTCTAGCCCAAGCAATTCTTCTCAAATGGACTCTAATGTATGCCCAGATAACGAAGACGAAGAAGCAGAACCCGCATTTGATGAAGATGCTAGACCGATGGGGCAACGAGCAGCTAAGAAGAAAATTGCTGTTCAATCTCAAATCGATTCTCGTTTAGCCCTAATGCATGAAAAACATGCGAGAGAAAATGTAGAACGTCAAAGGGGGAGTGCAGAAAAGCTTGCCGTGTTAAAAGAACTGGCCGAGATTGAGAAGGGCCGGTTTGAGCTAGAACGGCAACGCCAAGAGACCTTAGTAATGGAAAAGGATGTCACCGGAATGGACCCAATTACAATGCAATATTGGATGGAGTACAAACAACGCATTGTTGAGAGTAGATCGGGAACAAAACATATGTAGTTGAAATATTCATGTGATATTTTAAATTATTGCAGTTAAATATCCATGTACCGTCAGTTTATATTTTCAATCATGTGTTATTTTTAGTTTTAAAATATTCAATGGGATGTCATTTATTTCGATGCATTATGTAGACATCAATAAAGATTTATTTCAAAAAACATAAATGATATTACAAAGATAAAAATTATAGCATTCTACACTTCGTTACAGAAATAAAAAAGGCAAACAGATGTAATTAAACAAAGATCCACCATCCCGAACTATTGATTTCCATGAGAATTCCAAATATGCTCAATTAAATCCCTTTACAGTCTATTATGAATAGCAGCATTACGATATACTTCATGATTATCGACATGAATTGCGTACTGTCCTTCATTTCGTAACGTGGCTGTGCGAAACAATTCGGGGGGTTGTCTTGCCCCATCATACTCGAAATCGGGATAGTCCATAGCGCGTTCATCTTCAATGATCATGTTATGCAAAATTATACAGCAGAACATAATTGCAGCCATTTTTGATCTCTTCCATAATCTACATGGATTGCTGACCATTGCAAACCTTGCTTGAAGGACCCCAAACGCCCTTTCTACGTCCTTCCTTTGTCCTTCCTGCATTGCAGCAAATTGTTTCTGTTTTGCCGTCATTGGGTTTGCAAATGTCTTTACAATCGTACTCCATTTGGGATAAATTCCATCTCCAAGATAGTATCCATGCTCATATGTATTATGACCAAGAGTAAATGATAAGGGAGTTGACTTACCTTGCGCTAAATCATTAAATAAATGAGATCGTTCGACAACGTTTATGTCGTTAAGAGAACCTGGCATTCCAAAGAAAGCATGCCAAATCCACAAATCATTAGAGGCAACCGCTTCTAAGATGATAGTAGGGTTTTTTTCTTTACCGTTATATGCTCCATGAAAAGCTTTTGGACAGTTCTTCCACTCCCAATGCATACAATCTAGACTTCCAAGCATTCCAGGCCAGCCTTTGCTTTCATGCATTTCACGCAAGCGCGCTACATCTGCCTCGTTTGGAGAACGAAGATATTCAGTCCCATAAATGTCCACAACTGACTGACAGAAGTGATCTAGGTTTTCCAATGCCGTACTCTCTGCAATACGATATGCGTCGTCAAGGGCATCGGCGGGTGTACCGTACGCTAACATCCTCAACGCTGCGGTCATCTTTTGATGCCCACTTAAACCTTGTTTTTTTGCGGCGTCTTGCTTGTAAACAAAATAATTATTATTCTGCTGAATACTTTCGAGAATTCTTAAAAATAATGGACGACTCATTCTGAATCGTCGTCTAAACATCTCTGGACCGTAAGTTGGATCACGGGCAAAGTAATCTTGCATAAGTGTTTTATGAAATGCTTGCTGGTTACGGTTGATATATTTTCGACCCATAACTGAACCGCCTTGTTTTCCAGAAGTTGAACCATATGCTTCACGGTATATCTCCATCAGTTCCTCCTCCTCTTGTTGATGCGCTAACGCATACGCTTCTTCTTCAGAGTCACTGTCGCATAGCAATATAGCTTTTAGTAAATTTCCAGACATTGTTTGATATTTGAGGATGGTTGTTTGATATGTGAATGTTTTGTTAGACTTAATTGAGGTGAACAAGTATGAGATCCAAATGGTTATATGTATAGACAAATTCTTGAGTGGAGAGAAGGTGACTCAGTGTGCAGTCAAATCAAATACTGTAGCCACGTTCATCTGCCGGTCAAGATTCCCTGCTTTCTTGAGTGGAGAGAAGGTGACTCAGTGCGCAATCAAATCAAATACTGTAGCCACGTTCATCTGCCGGTGAAGATTCTCTGCTTTCTTGAGTGGAGAGAAGGTGGCTCAGTGCACAATCAAATCAAATACTGTAGCCACGTTCATCTGCCGGTGAAGATTCTCTGCTTTCTTGAGTGGAGAGAAGGTGGCTCAGTGCACAATCAAATCAAATACTGTAGCCACGTTCATCTGCCGGTGAAGATTCTCTGCTTTCTTGAGTGGAGAGAATGTGGCTCAGTGTGCAGTCAAATCAAATACTGTAGCCACGTTCATCTGCCGGTCAAGATTCTTGAGTGGAGAGAATCAACATCCATTCTATAAATTAACAAATCGTTATCTGTTGAAATCATTTAAAAACTTAACATTATTCAAACTACATTGTCCAACATGACATTTAAGTCTCATGAATTGAAGTTACTTATGCAGTACTACATACAAACCGATGAGATGTGCGACAATCAGGAGGTAATGGTAATTCATTTTTGGGAGACTCTGGCTGAACTGTACAACAACGACGTGGGTTGTCAAGTTAGACGTACGGCTTAAGAGGTCAGGACAGCATACGGAAACTTTACTAGGGCATGCACGCGTTACACAAAGATTATTAATGAGGTAATATCGGAAAATGTGTTTGAGAATACACGTTCGACATATGACGGTCGATACAATTTAAAATACCGCACTCCGTTCATTGGCCATGATGCATACTTCATACGCCAAAATTGGCTAGAAAGATTTGGATGGCCTTAAGATAACAATATTGGTAGTTGGTTATGTAACGGTCGTTAATGTGTGGAGAGCTTTCTGACTTGTCTTTTCAAATAATGTCTGTTGTTTTTATCATTCCCCTACTACCTGTTTGTTTATATATACGCTTTCTTATTTACTTATTCATCATTCATAATCATCTTCTTCCTCAATCACAACAATAAATTCATCATCCAATGCCTTCTTGGCCTTCTTCTATCGATTCAGATGCAGGTTACGTGCGTACGGAAAGTCCACATACTGATGAGGATTGGCTTATCAATTATCAAGAACAACACTATGAAGATGTCCGCGGTCAATTTCCAGATCTTGAGCAGCTGAGACTTCAGGAAGTGGTTGAACCACCATACGAACAACATGTTGTTCGTCATGCATATGAACAACCTGAGAACCAGGTTCAAGTAGTTCAACCTCCCACTGAGCAAGAAGTTGAATCGTACCCAGTTTGTTGTCAGTGTGGGTATGGAGTTGAAGTTGTAGTACGTGCGGATGGAGAAAATATTGGTCGTCGAATCCAAATATGTCAATTCTGGCCGAATGGTTGCAATTACGCGGAATGGTTGGATGATCCTTTATGTCCAAGGGGAATAACCTATGCAAACGAACTAGAACAGGAGATAAGACGTCTTCGAATTTCTTTACAGGAGTTGCAATTTAATCGTCACGTCTAGTATATTCATATTTATGTTCTATTATTACTGTGTCGTTTTTTATCAATGTTCGTATGTCTACAATTCTAATGTCACTAGTATACACAAACATATATAATTCACAGTATACACAAACATATATAATTCACAGCATACACAAACATATATAATTCATAGCATACTCGAACATTATCAACCAAAATCAAAGAAAGTGAAATTATATAAACAAACACTCAGACACTGACATAAGTACATAAGATATATGAACTGCAACATATAATAAAACGTTCGCTATGCATATACTAAAAGGTATACAACTAAAGGGATGCAACGTCGTCGTCGTCATCATCATCACCATCATCCCCATCACCATCATCTCCGTCATCGTCATCGTCATCCCCATCTCCGTCATCATCATCTCCGTCATCATCATCGTCATCCCCATCACCATCCTCACCATCCTCCCCCTCGTCCTCATCATCTTCCTCACCCCCATCATCCTCACCTAAACCACCAGCATCATACCCACTGGGACCAGCTTCACCTCCGCCCTGTGATCC
The DNA here is from genome assembly GCA_030737815.1 of Allium fistulosum. Classification (NCBI taxonomy): domain Eukaryota; kingdom Viridiplantae; phylum Streptophyta; class Magnoliopsida; order Asparagales; family Amaryllidaceae; genus Allium; species Allium fistulosum. The sequence continues at coordinate 132,438,649 of CM060903.1, read as the reverse complement.
GAAAGGCTCATATATAGCAAGTCTAGCTGACAGCTGATCAATCTGCGCCTCTAGCATATGTGTATGCTGCATGTACATATCATGCATGGTGTGTGTATGTGCAAGAGTCATATCGCGAAACACACCAAGTGAAACTCTGGTCTGGTCCAATCTAGCAGCATACTACATAAAGATGATATTTGACATAGTAAGAAACTAAGCATAAAATAAAGGAAAAAGGGCAATAAACAACAAACGTACCTCATACGGAGGATATAACCCAACTGAAGGCACACCAGGAAACTCAGGGTGGTCTGGAAAGACTAAAGGCTGCTCAATCACAGTACCTGTCACGTCATATGCTCTAAAAGTAGAATCAGGCTCCAATTGCATGGGAGTCTGCGAGAACTGTGACGGAATCGGGTCAAATGAAACCTGCGGTACCTGAACTCTACCGGCTGCCATGTGAGGTCCTATATGATCAGAGTTGACCCCACGAACATAATCTGGTACGATGAATCTACGGGGTGCTACTCTGGCCCAATAAGAATCGTAGTCTCCATCGATGAAGAAAGTACTGCTATCCACCCACCCAGCCTGTCGTAGAGCATCTAAGTAATGATCGCCAATCACCCAATGTCTACCAAACATGTCCTCACAAGATAAAGGATCATATGGTATACGACGATCACCGGTAATCTGATAAGCACACCTCTCTCCCAAATACCACATAGGCATAAATGCAGGTGTATGCAAAGCAACCCTACGTCTAGATAGAGAATACGCAACCATCATGGGATGGTCGTCCACCATAAGACCTGCATCTGCTAGATGAGTCCAATGTGAGGCCCAAGGAGTACGAATGATGTTACCTCGACTACGCATATCAAGCTGTGACCTAGCCTCCATCAAGTCATGCCGTACACCTAAGGGAACATGATGTACGTACTGCATAGTCTCCCACCTTCTCATCCTAGGGAAGTACTGCTCAGGAGCCTGACTAGCCATGTCCTGGATGTGGGGATGCATATTTGCCGTGTACTCGTAGTACCATAACGGCAAAATATACCAAAAAGCGTACATCTGCTTGACATCGCCAAGCGCAAATGAATCTAGAGCGGTATAAAGGGTGCCTAATATCGCCGTGCCCCAATTAATAGTATGTAGCTGGTCTAATCTAGCAAGAGATGCTAAATAACCTAGTCGAACCGTACCTTTTTGGTTCGAAAAAAAGGTCGAACCAAACAAGTACAGCAGAAATGCTCTAGTGACTGCATCCATCATATCGGCTCTAGCTATATAAGTGGTGATGTACTGCTGCAGGTAAGTCAACTTAACAGAACCACTACTGACGCAGGTAACATCTATCAATGGTAGAAAAACAGTAAACAGATTGGGGGACTCGTACAAATCATCAAATGGAAAAGGTCGAAGACCATGTCGTCCAATCTCAATGCCAGTGAACACGTAAAAATCAACTGGGGTGATACCAAGCTCAAAATCTGAAAAATGAAACGTATGCATGGTGGGCCACCACCTCTCAGCTAATGCCTGAATGAGAGGTCGATCAAAGGACTGAACAGGCCTAATCGACAAAAAAAGACCAAAAGGGCTAGCCTGTAGCCTCTCAGCAATAGGACCGGGAAGAGAATCATAAAAATGGGTAATACACTTAGCCCAACTACCCCGACAATGAATGTAATGGTCCTAAAGATAATTTATGAATTAATAATTTTTGACAGAATAAAAGTTATTTAATATGATTATGTGATGTACATATAAAAATAATCAAATATACTAATGTGCAATTTATACCTGTACGGTCGTCAAAGCGGATTCGGCTCTATACCGATAACCATCTGGAAGCTCGTGTAGTACACGTAGATCGTCTGATGAAACTCCAGGTGGCGGCGGAACATGTAACGGTCCAGCTTGCTCCGCTGGATGTCTGTGAACCGTTCTTCGAGCGATTTTGGTTGGACGCGGCGGCATTTCGTTTAGATTTGCTAATTTAAAAAAAAATTAAAATGAAAGGTAGAGAAAAAATGGGGAGGAAAGGGAGGGGATGGGTAGTAGTAGGGGGGAGGGGGCAGGCGCTCATTTTATGAGCGCCTGCATTTCAGGCGCCCATAAAATGGGCGCCTGATGCCAGGCGCCCATTTAATGGGCGCCTGGCATCAGGCGCCCATTTTATGGGCACCTATGGTCTGGCGCCCATAAAATGGGCGCCTGACCGGTGCGTTCTCGTGTGAGATTACGCACGTAATATTCAGGACCCTGAATATTACGTGCGTAACCCACTGGAGATGCCCTTAGGAACAACTGGTTCATTTGAATCAAATTCATTATTATCAACATCGTCTCTTGTCAAATCCTCAAATGATCTTTTTGAAGAAGCATTCATATTTGAAATTTCTTTTTTGCGATTTATAGCAACAGCAGTCAACATTTATACATATAAAAAAACAAAGAGGAATGAAAAATACCAGAGCCGAGCGTGAGCAGTGCTATGTGTCGAAATCGAACAAGCCAGAGTCGAGCGCTGCGCGAGGCGGAGCTGTGACAACGAGGACGAGGCGGAGCTCTGACACTTGGATCGGAGCAAAGCGGAGCGACAAGGCGACTTAGGGTTTTACGAGCCTGAGCCGAGCGCGCGACGACGAGGTGAGCAATGCTATGAATGAAGCGGAGCTGCGACAACGAGGCGGATCGCGAGGTGCAGCAATTTAGGGTTTGAAATAGTAGTGAAAGAATCGGCTGAGGAAATAGAAATAAGGGTTTGAAATAGGAAAGTGAAAGAACGCGACTTATTCGTTGCTGGCTAGTTAGGGTTTTACTTTGTTGGACAATTTGGGCTTGGCAAATTCATTTCTAAATATATTCAAGTATAACTTAGGGTCATTTTTAAATAATAAATCAATAATAATAATAAAAAAATTATAATTAATTTCGAATCGGACGGATGTTTTTCGAATACGGATATGTCCATATCCGCATCCGCATCCGATTTTCTTTTCGAATATCGAATATCCGCTTTTCGGATATCGGATAATATCCGTTTTTTCGGATACGGATCCGAACGAATTTCGGATTTTTCGGGTATCCATTGACAGATCTTGACGTGAAAATTAGATTCATGTAGAAATTCAAACATATAACCTTATTTGAATGACTTTCCTCAAGGCTTTGCCTTTGACTCAATCGAAGGCCCAACTTAGTCATCAATAACCTTTTTCTTACCCTTTTGGCCCAAAATTTTTTATTTTTTATTTTTTTGGACAAACACTAGAACACACCACTCCATAACATTTGATAGGATTTTGTTAAGTTCCAAATGTCCAAATGAATTTTGAAACTCATCGGTTATTTGCAGTCGTGTACGAAGTGGATTTTTACCACATGCTCAAGTCTTACAGTCAGCCTACACATTCTCTCTTCATTATATTGATATTTAACCAATCCTAGACGTTCACTTGATATATTCTTTAACTTCAACGTGAAAGATAAGAATGTTGTCGAGTAAGGGTTTGATAAATAATAATACCCGACTTAAACGGCTTCATTGTAACCAAAGATTAGCCTAAGTTTGAAATCAAAGATTGTTGTTAAGTATATAAAGTAATATTTTTGTATATGAATTCGTTTACTTATGGAAATTAAGTAGTCCTCTAATTGGCACTAAAAGCTGATGAATAGATCGATCCTCTATTTGTGAGATCTAAAATCGAAGTATTTAACTAAGGCAAGGCTAGGAGCAATCAGTGCCCGACTTACTTGGCTTCGTTTCTAGACGAGGGATAGAGTAAGTCGAAATATCAGAAATGTGATAAGTGTAGGAGATTTGACTTGTATAAATGATCTTTATAATCTATGGTGGTATGAAGAGTATTCTTTTCATACTTAACACAAATTCCATGGTAGGGAAACTAGTCTCTATCTATAAGAGTTTAAGAATGTACATCGAGGCAAGGATAATACGCTATCTTGTCCGACTACATTGTTGATCGAGGGATAGTAAGAATTTGAAATCTAAAAGTAGTGGGAAGTATATTTGATATAATATTCACATGATCAATTTACTTACACCAAAAGGAAAGTGTTTTTGGTTAATAATAAATAATGTTTTTAAATGACATTTGTTATGGCCCATTTAAGCATGTATATGAAATCTTTCATAAATGTTTTGTTAATATACTTATACCGTGGAGATAAATATATGGTTACATTTCTAAGAATTAAAAAAGTGGTGTTTTGTGAATATACTTATACCATTGAGATAAGTATATGGTTACATTTTTTAAGTATTGAAATTATGGTGTTTTGTGAATATACTTTTACCGATGAGATAAGTATTTGAATATTTTTCCAAGTATTTACAGAGTGATTTTAATTAATGGAAGGATTAATTAAGAGGATTAGTGGTTGCTTATATGCTTAATCATGCTTGGTTAAATTTCTGATTGGATTGACATCTTATTTGATAGTTAAATAACCGATTATCAAATCTTGGCCAGTTTTGAAACTATCAATTGTTGGTTCGGAGAGACCAGCATAAGCATTCGAATTGGAGACATCTTGAAGATGATGAAAATCGAAGACGGAGTTCTTTGAAGTGCAAGAGCTACTCGCTACTAATCTTGAGTGCAACGACCTGCCTTTTTGACCCTTGAAATTCAACACTCTATACATCCACGGTATTCAAATGTCAAGCATTCAAGTACCAGAAAGGCAGATTGTTAGATTAAAAAGAAAAGAAAAGGAGAAAGAACAGGAGAAACACAATCTCACAGCGGAACGATCACATATAATATAACAAAATAGTAAAAGTCGTCACTCTAAATTACATAGTATATCAGAATTAAAGACAAACCTCATCAGCCTGGATAGTTAAAACCTCCTGACCTTACAATTGTTGATGGGTATATATAATAATATGGTGGAAATAAAACACTACGACATGTGAACATCCAGCTCTACTTCATGAGCTCCATGTTCCACCAACGACAACCTGGAAAAATACTCAGTCTGACTCGAGCATTATAATAAAATAATACCTGGATCGGTTTAGAAAACCAGCTTGAGAAAACTTAAAAGATATGGGGAGTATATAAATAATTCTATGAGACCACACCGCTAAACATGGAACATATTTTTACCTCACAAGGACAATATCCATACATGAAAGAATGAAAAACAAATTAGAACAAAACCCAAACTTGGAAGAATGAACATAAACAATGTAACGACCCGGGATTTTCGAACCCGAAAATTCCAGATAGTTAGAAGAAAAAGAAAAGAGATAGAAGAAAGAAACAGAACAAGACACAGATTCTCACATTCGCAGCGGATCAAAATACAATATCAAATAATCATATCAGTTATACAAAGAAAACTGTATTTGTTAATTTTCATCAATACATCAGAGTTACAACATATACACAAATCACTGGACAGTTACAATTAACATGTCCCAAACAACTACAATATATCACAGCGGAATACACTCCATACGTTCCTGCCATCCAGCTCGTCTCTTGAGCTCCAGAACGTCCTTACCTGGAAATCTGTAATGCTCGGTTTGACCCGAGCATTACAACATAGTAACACCCGGGTCAGGCTGGAAACCAGCGTGAGTAAACCCATCTAACATGAAATTTCAATTTGGTTGAACTTATATAAACCTAGGGTAACTCGTACTTTACCACAAGTAAACAACTTATATAGTCAATACTTATTTCACAAAACAATATCTAAGTATCCAACTTAGTTTAAATGGTCCATATTATTCCAAACCGGCCTGTTGATTTCACATATCAAATCTATAAAGAATTATAGATTACTAATCGAAGTGGTTCCGGATATCGCTGATATCTGATCCCGGTCTCTTCGAATTCAATACCATCTTTTTAAGCCAAGTTGTTTAAGTTTTAAACAATTCAATTTAACTTTAGAATGTCATATTTCCACAACAATTCCATTACAGATAAATAACTCATATTTATCATAGTTCAAACAAAACATTTCATATCACAGAACATTACAAAGTACATACCGGAGTCAATAACAATCAAAGGTATTCAATACAATTTAATCATCCATAAGCAAGATTAATTTCACATAATTAATAATTAATTTAATTTAACTCATTAATTAATTAACTCTTAATTACTTACATTAATTAACCTTTAATTACTTAATTATTCTTTAATTAATTACATTAATTAATTAACCTTTAATTAATCAATTTAATTAACTATCATTTAATTACTTACCTTAAGTAATTTTATTTACTTTCATTAATTAACTAATCCTTTAATTAATTACATTAATTAATTAATCATTACATTAAGTAATTAATTCTCTAATTAATTACATAAATTAATTATCCTTTAACCATTAATTAACCCTTAATTACTCTCATTAATTAATTATACCATAATTAATTACTTTAATTTAATCACATTCAATAATTAATCTTAAATTAATCACATTCATTAATTATTTATTAATTAATCACCTTAATTTATGTCATTAAGTAATTAAATATCCTCTAATTACTTATATTAATTTCATCACTAAATTTCATTTAAAAATCATTTATTTTAAAACTGGATATTTTATTTCTTTTGAAACCTGCCCTTGCTTCCAAAAACCCGAGCCAAATCAAATAAAACCCCGAGCAAATCTCACCAATACTCGAGCAACGTAACCCTACTACACTACTTCGAGTCGATCCCTTTTTCTCACGCGCTTGAACCCGAGTACAATCCCGAAACAAATTCGTCTTCCTCAACTAAAACAATCTCTGACACACTGATGCACACGTACACGTGCACATGAATTCGCCACCCTTCTGACCAACTTTGCCGACATCTGCAGGTCACCGATGATCTCCCTTAACATCTCGACCACCCAGATTTCATCGATTCGTTTGGAAACAAATTCGAAAAAAAACCAAGACAAGCTGGAACCCAAACTTCATCAACGAAAATTGCCTCGCGCCAACGATTTCAGTCACCGAAATTCACGTGAACTTGACCAGAGCTTCGACATTCACCCACGAACCTCCTCCCCTTGGTCCGATCTCCTGAAACATCTCGACGACGTCGCGGCAATCTCGTCTTTTCCATCATCCAAGACGAACCCTTAAACCCTAGAAATTCATCGTGCCGCCACCATGCCCCATTATAAATGCTTCGAGCATTTTTCCTGAGTTCCCCTATCCTCCACCTTCCTTCAACCACGATCCCAAGACCACCCCATTCGTCGATCACCAGAAAATGCCCAAAACCCAAACTCCGTTCAATCCTCGATTTCTCCCGATTTACAAGCTTAAAAATCATGATTTCAATTTTAAAAATCTTAGTTTTCGAAAACAAAATCGATTATATACATGAAACTAGAAATCATTTAAGTCGAAAATTTGATATGATTTGAATTTCACTGTACTTCTTCCTTTTTGTTAAAACTAGCTTCAGGTTATTCTTGAAAGTATTTTTAAAATCTATATCTTGTCATTTTTAACAGATTTTGTTAATATATTGAAGGCTAAAGAAAATCAGAGAAAGAACAGTAAATTTTTGAACCTATTTCAAACTTGTAAAATCAAAAACAGAGCAGATGAACTAGAACACAGACATGCACACAAGTATCAGCCTACATATATATATACATGCATTCAAATTTTCATTCATGCAAGCACTTATCACAACTTACATCAGATATTTACTACATGCATCAGGATTTAAAACTGATAATAAAAAAAAAGTTTGTTTACTCACTGTTTAACTTTAGAACAAAGAACAGGTTTTCCTTTTGATCTGAAACTGGAAGCTTGAATCTATTTTATTAAGTTGAATCTTGCTTTGTACAGTTGAAACTTGAAAGAGTTTGATTGCTTGATGATATTTGAAACTGGAAATCTTTGTTGTTGATATGATCAAGGCTTTTGATTTAGTTATATTTGCTTTGATGAATCAGGTAGACTTGAAATAGTTGTTGTTGTATAATTTGATTTTAGTTTCCAGTTTGAAAGTTTTAAACTTTGTTTCCTTTCTGGTTTTAGATGAATGAAAGAAAAATGGGAGAGTAAGAGTAGAGATGAACAAATAAAAATGTACAGCCTTGTTTTTATTATTTTTAAAAATGAAGAAAACTAATAAACTAGACACTTGTAACAAAAACCTAACACTTGTCATTAACATTAGTTAATCACCCTACATTTGTTTTGTATGCAGTAATCTCCTTACACTTGTCCTTATGCAATTTTTAAATTATTTTAAAATGTTAATAAAAGATTTTATATTTATCCTTATTTAAATTTAAACTAAGATTAATAATATTTTAAATCAATAACTAAGTATATATATACTAATGTTTAAAAATGTAGAGTTTCAAATCTAATTTATTTCTAAGATATCTATTTGGTAAATACATTTTCTTAATTTATATTTATAAAATCCTTTAAAGAAAATAATATAGAACTAATTATATACTACTAAAAAAAACAAATATACATTATTTTTAAATCCAATTTATTTTAAGATATTTTATCTTTTAAATTTCAATCTCAAATTCAAATTTAACTTAATTAAAACCAACTCATATATATATATATATATATATATATATATATTTAACAACACATTATTTGTTCTAAAAGAATAATTTGCCAATGGTAAATGATTATAATTGTAGATTATCAAATAAATACTTATCCATATATAAATTTTTTATTAACAGATTTATTTGTTTAACTTATAAATCATTGTTTTTATTGATTCAATCCAGTTAATTATCAATTAACAAATGTCCAAAAATCCGGGTTATCACAAACATGGTCAAAATGCAAACTTAAAGAATGAACACAAATAATTAAACATAGATAAGAGCCTCAGTCATTTCTCGATGCAATTAAGAAAATAATTCAAAGATTTGAATCAACAACAAGGAAAGGAATTTTTCAACAACAACTAGGAAGATGCCCTTCATGCCGAAAGTATACCTCTAGACAATATATTAAGAGGGTCATTTTCTCCGTTGTCATTTTCTCTATGACTCTCTCAAAAATGTATAAACTGGACCCCGCCAACCTTACCGAGAATCCGAGTGTTTCACATTTCTGCTCGCATACCACATAATCTAATCTAGAGTGGATACGAATATACCCTAATGGGAGCAACCCCACATAGCTTGACGTCCACTTGCGCTTTGGTTTTAGTCATTTTTGACAAAGGATAAAAATGCTCAAATAAGCAACAAATTGTCTTAAATTGACGATAGACAAAGAAGAAAGCTGAGCGATAGTCAATATATCAACTACCGGGAATAATCAAAATGATCTTATATGGAAATTAAATCTCATACCCTTACCACTACTCAACGATTTCAACCTTGTACTATCCTTGGTTAAAAATGAAGCCGGGCAAGTGAAGGTAGTGTTACCTCTAGGCATTGCCTTGGCAACATTTTTAACCTTCGAGATAGAAACGATTTCTCATACCTCGATGTTTAGTACTAAAGTATGACTAAATCCTTTCCATATAAGCGATACCCTTTACGGAAATTAAATTTCTTACTCTTTCCGTAACCGAATCAAACCTTTTAAACTTTCAAAACCGAACATGTGCTTAGTTTTTACATAACCAATATTTGTAAAACACTTTAAAAACACTCTTTAAAATATTCTTTTTAATAAGCAAATCATATTTTTAAGTGTGTTAAAAAGAAGGGTAAAAAACAAATGTCGTTAAAACATTGTTTACTATAACCCAAAACAATTTCTTTTAAAAGATTTTCACATTTATAAACTATCATTTATAAATTTCAAACAACATCTATTATCCTAGAAGATAATAAATCAATTAAAACGCTTTTATAAATTTAAAACAATATTAATCGTCCTGAAAGATAATTGATATAATTCTTTTATAAATTTAAAACCACATTAATTATCCCAAGAGACAATTAATCAAACTTATAACTCCTTTAATAAATCACTTTAAACACCTTTGTTAAATCGATTAATTAACTTTAATCACTTTTATTAAATTAGTTAATTAATCTTTAAGACACTTTTATTAAATCAGTCTATTAACTTTAAACATCATTAATAAATTTATCAATTAAATTTATTATAGTTAAATAGTAATTAAGAGTATATTTAATCTTCCAATTCTTTTCAAATACTTTACAATCCTCACAAACCAATTTGAAAAGAATTTACAAGATATTTAAGGTAAATAACCTTTATAAATTTAAACAACAATAATTATCCTGAAAGATAATTAAATCCAATTTATAACCTTTTATAAATTTAGAAAGATATTAATTATCTCGAAAGATAATTAATGAAATTTTATAATCTCTTTATAAATTTAAAACGCCGTTGATTATTCCGAAAGATAATTAATTAAATTTATAACTCCTTTTATAAATTTTAATCAACACTTATCCTCTATTTTCAAATATTCTCAAAATACTTGAAATTAAAGTTTAAACAATTTTCAAAGTGCAAAAACACGACCAAACGTTTATTTTGTAAAAATACAAGCTCAAGTTCAATACACAACAAGGATTTAAGGAGATGATATTTCATAAGTGAGGTATAACGATTATCCCTATAACGACACTTACACAAATTAAACAATATATCACAAATATTTCAACCAAACAACAATATAAGCAACATCAGAATATAAGTAAACTAATATTGACGAGAACCCCTTAAGGTCTCTCTACAAAAGTCCCTTGTAAATTACACGTATGATTGTGTATTTTGACGTATTCCATAGTGGCCTATTTGCTATGTATACACTTCAACTCTTCTTTTGCTTTTGTTGCCTGCAACAAAATGGTTATTTATGTCATCCGCTTTTCTAACGGGAATTTAAATCCAAGCGAACGATCAAACAACAATATGAATTACCATCTAAGCATTCAACAATAATTTATAGCAACACAGATATCATATAGTTTATTTAGAAGTGAGTAAACTCACCGAAATTCCAGTTGACGCTTTCGCGTTCCAGTTTGGTCTAAAATCTAACGACATTCGACTTTAGCTGGAAATTCAACTAGCTCTAAAATGAACGAAATTGTCTCCAATACGTAGATGACATTCCTACTAGTACATTGCAACCGAGCGCGTCCAAATCTGACCTAGCATGAGCAAGATATGATTTTTATTAAATTTCAAATTGATTAAATATAAATTAATCCACTAATCATATTAATTAACTTAATTACCCCTTTAACATCTTCTTTCCCAATTCAAACTCAAAGGCCGCTCCTTGTACATGCGCATACACGGTTTCGTGCACGATCTTCCTATGATACGGAGCTCTATACCTCCATTTGACGAACCTTATTTTCCGTTGCTCCTCTCTTCCCGATCTCCACGTGACTAACCCAAATTTGCACTCTCGGCGCCTTCTAATAGATACCGACCTGCTTCCCTAGAGCTTGCGACAGTGCAAAGTCGCATTCTCCAAACATGGTTCGAACTTCACCAAACTCTGCCCCTAGATGCTAAACAACATCACAGGCTCAAATCCAAACTCCAATTCGCCAATCGATGCTTAAACCTCACCAAAAATCAAACCCTAGCTTCACTATTAAAAAGTCGAGCATCCCAAAGTGTGGCTGCACCCAACAAAATTCATATTAGTTTAACGCCCTTGCTATCACGAGTTCAAAGAATCTCATTTCATAATTTTTAGTTGAGGGAATCACTAGATTTTGATTTTAAAAAGAACGACCTTTTTTTCAGTTTACTGAAGTTTGAAAAATGGAAACGAGATAGATGGAAAGAAGAAAAGTGTGTTTTTGTTAAGTGTTAGAGTTTTTTATTTTAAAAATAAAAGTCAATTGCTTATTACACAAGTTAAAGAATATTCTCAAGTAATCCAACATTTCCAAGCAACATATCACATCACCAAAAAGTATTTTTGAAAATTTGAATTCTGAAATTTTGATTTAAAATGATTTTGAAAAGAAGGTTTTGCGGTATTCCACTATGCAATATTCTGTTCGCGTATGAACCACGAACTACGGAAATAAAAATACGATCGTGCATCAAAATACAACACATTCACAACTCAATAATAAAATACACAGATTATTTTTTCTGCAAAGTCACAAAAATACCATCTTTTGCCGAAAAATCGTCAAACGGTAATTTAAATGTTTTTTAAATAAAAATTATGGAAAAAACAGATAAGTTCAATTAAAAATACTACTATAAAAATCAAGTCGTTTTATTAACAATTGATTTTCTTATTATTTATTCGAACCATTTACTATTGTAAATAAATATACAAATGAGTTTACATTATCATTTATTAATTAAAAGGAGTTAAATAAAGTTATTAAATCCTGTAATTAATATTTAATTCTCAGTTCAAATATCTCAAAAATCATTATATACATTTGAAGATAAGTTATTACACTGTAAAAACCAATTATTTAAATATTTAAAATTAATTAAATATTCATAATTAAAAGATAAACTTTCGGGATGTTACATTCTCCTCTCCTTAAAAGAATTTCGCCCCTGAAATTCCCAAAAGAAGAAAATTTCACCAAACCTTATGGTTTAAAAACTATTAATTAAAACGAGTTGTCTGACTTTTAAAGTCTCTCATGTTATGGAAAATTTCAACAGCACCTCCTTTGCGCGACCGAATCAAGAAAACTCTAACTTGCCACGATTGGCCCATTTTAGTAAAGAAAACAAAAGCCAAGTTGCCTCGCATGTTTTTTGGGGCATAAAATCATTAATCAAAATACCAATTTCTAAATCTACTACGTACCTCTTTCGCGTTTGATTTTCAAATTTTTTTTCCAAGCAACTTACTATCTCGATGCGAATGTAGGTGCGCAAGAAATCAAATAGTAATCTCTTGCATCCCTGTACCTACCATGTACTCATAATCCAAAAGAGAACAATACTGACAAAAAGCAGCACACAAGCAGCATAAACAATATAGCAACCATATGTAACAAAAGTACAAAGAATACTCTGCAATAAAATACTATGCAACCAATCTTTTCAAAAGATAAATTTAGAACTAAATGCCCTGGTTTTTATATTCAAAAAATATTTTCAAATCCTCCAAAGAGAAATATATCAAAACCAAAATCAATTATAACAAGGAGGGGGCTCCTCCTACCGAAGCAAGGCATACCTCTAGAATCAAAACAACATGGAGCATCCAGTGGTATTCTGGTTCATCCTAAAATATTTGAAACAGTCACTTCGTTAGATCTCTTTTCAAATATGTTGAAATAATAATACTTCATCAAAGTTTCCAAAATACTATTATTATTATTTCTTTCACAAATTATTTCGAAATCATTTTTTTTCAAAGCACCGAGATTTAAGTCCTAATAAACAACAATTTTATAACCTAGTCTATAAAATCACATTATCAATTAAATAAAATTCCATAAAGGAATAAACTAACACGTAACATTATTTATAATTAAATAACTAATCAAACAAGATTTAGAATGCTTAGTTCACAACTTCCTCGATCGTCCAAGGATATAGATAATTTCATAAGCGTACCATTATGCTTATCAGCCTTTGATTATTACTTAGAAGATTATCTAAGCTCCTTTAAACAAAATTGAAAGTCATTCCCTAAACTTTCCTTAGCCACACAATACAACTTACAAATATACTTAAGCCTATATGATGTACATAAATCATCCATACGCAAGACCTAATTTGATCACTTGTTCAGATACATAAACTTTACTTTCGAACTAGTATCGCTCACTCGACCAACCTAGCGAGGACTCCGTTCAAGTTTCTTGATTAGAAACTTCTGTTCTTCTTACATAGCCATATACTATGATAGAAAACTTCAGCATCATATCAAGAATCTGAATCAGCTGTTCGTTGATAAGAATCAAGTGAGAAATTCTTTTTCGGACTGGTGTAATCACCCAAAGTTATGTATTCGAACCCTAGATCAAGAATCGTGCGAATAAAATGATCTATATATAACTTATGTACTTAATCCCATTGGTTTCTTGATTACACCAATCTCTTTCTAAATTACTTTCCTTTTTATTTATAGTATTTCATTCAATACTAAAATTATTCATAAATTATTTCACAAATTTCCACTTAACACTACAATAAAAACTTACTTCAATTGCATTTGCTCTCAGCGTTTTAACATTAAACGCAGTAAAAATTATTACATTCAGAGAATAACTTGCGTTCAAACGCTGAGAATACTTTTATGTTTCAGTGTCTATCATCTTCTGCCTTTCTCATTATACTTTTACCAAAAATTTCAGTTCCCCTCTTCTATCAAAACTACTTCTCCCTCATCTCTCCCTCATTTATTCTCCTCCACTAACAGTTTCCCTCAAATTTTGCTTGTCCTTCGATTTTCCTCAAGTGGAGTTGATAGTCACTGTCCTACTTATGCGTTCATACTTCAGGTAGCCTAATTACCTTTTTTGTCTTTATTCAATTCATCAATTTTTAGGTTTATTTTGTTTTTTGATTTCGATTTACATACTCCAAATACTCTGATTTGTGGATTGCCCTAAGTCAAACTTTGGTCGATCATCAATTGTTGGAACGACTTTCTAAAAACTCGATGAAGTCGAGCTGGTAATAAAGTTCGATTACTACAGGTAACTTTTGGTTCTTTAGTAGATGAAAAAACACTTTTATTTGATTTATTACTAGTACGTGTTTATTTTTACAAAACAATGCTTATCGACTCATCTCATTACTAGTCCTGAAGCTTGTTTATAGTTTGTTTTTTTAGTGAGACTCCTTGTATTGATTTCGTTTTAGTTTTTGCCTTCAAATATGGTTTGTTTTCAATTATTTTGCTCCATTGTACTGATTTTTTTCATATGCCATGAATATTCAATGAGTTCTTAGACATATTGAGTGTGTAAGTGCAATCAGTGCATTACTTGTTTAGAAAATAATCTTCAGTGGATTTTTATCCCATTGGACTACACTTGTAACTGTCAAAGTTCGTTCCATTCTCCTGTAGTATAATTTTTAATTAATTAATTCCTAAGACAAATCTCTTACGAATTTTGTTTCGGAGGACATAATATGCAAATATTAGGTTTATACATGTGATACTGTAATATTTCCATGTATGGCTAGGAGTCAAAATAGTATGTGATGGTTGTATACTCGATAATGGTTTTAGAAAAGACATAACTTTGTACGGCTAACCGACTAGGAATGAAGTTTGTCAGATACTCTCTTGGATACTCAAATGTATTTACTTATTATTTATATAATTATATTCGTGATGATTAGTTTATTGTATCACTCAATAGCCCAAAATAATCAATGTCCATTTTTACAGTTTAGTATCTTATGTTAGACAAATAATATACAAAATGTTATGAATTTTTTTACTGCATATTACGCAGGACCGAGGTGCACTTTTTACGTACTTGATGAAGGGTATGAAATGATACGAACTTCTTTCAATGACAAAGCCTGATTCACATATATAAATTGCATAAAAAATTGTATATAATTCCCTTATCATTATTGACGGTGAACCAAATTTTTAGTTTGGATTCACATTTAGGTATGAGATGATACGCAGGAGTGTGGTGTATCTATTATTATCATTAATGGTAAAGCAAAGGAGTACCGAATAGCTTGGTTGTAGTTCGGCTTCACAACTAGGTCGGTATTAGTTGAATTTTCTTCTGATATGTTTTAAAGTAATATGCCTCTAACCAACATGTTGAACTGTATTTAGATGTGGAAAGTAATTCTTGTTCTTACCAACAAGTCTCATTTCTCATGTTTATATAAAAACAAACAAATATTTTTTAGGTATTAGTTTGTCTGATCACACAAGTATCAGTCAGTTATGTTAATTATACTGTAGATCCTGGAATATTGTTGAAGCTCGCAAGTAGCAGCAGTTCGGACTATAGATTATCCAGTCCTCCGAGTTTGGATTTTGATAAGATGTGCAATGCTGTGTTGTCTGAGGAAACTTATTCAAGCGAATAATGAATTTCTGATTCTGACCTTGGTATATACACAGCAGATTCATGTTTCCTTCCTATGCACGGTATGTATGTAATGCATCTAGCTTGGATACAGTGGTCAAGTGATGTTAGTGCACATTAGCCTGATTTCAGTATTTTGCAATATGCCACATAATTTTAAGCAAGCGTCTAAGGTTGATCAAGGAATATATCATTTCTACTGCAATGTAGACTCTATTCATATCAATTTGGATCGGCATAACGTACACCTGAATGGAAGTATAGTACTACACAACAGCAATGGATCAGAACTTACATGGGATAGCATAATATGATTTGCAAACATATACTGATACTCGAGAGTTGGTACTAATTTACAAACAGATATATGTCCCGAAAACATAAACTGAAAAACATATAGATAAACAACTGGTAACTGCCAACTTGATACATGTACACATGTTTAGTCCCTGTAAGTGTCCATGAACTTTTTAGAAAAGTTCTGAGGCTTGAAACAAGTCTAGCAAGTCTCTCCTCTAGTGGCAGGATTGTACTAAATTTACTGTACTTCCTGAGTATAGTTATTGAAACCAAAACCTCACTAGTACAAATTAGGGTGTAGGCTTCCACTTTGATTTGCTTATTTAGTGGTTTTGTATATAATTATATAGATCAAGGCTACTGCTTTGATTATATTAGTTCACATAGTGGACGTGAACTAAGTAGTGTATATGTACATGTGTTTTGGCTGTCACTTTGGGTCTAATAGTTCACATGGTCACATTATACTTAAGTCGTACATTTTTGACTTTATAGATGAAAGCGTACAGTGATTACAGCTATAGCATAGCCCGGTACAGTGATTACAGCTATGCAGAATATTTAGTGATGCAACATAAGTTTCCCAATAAACTGATTTTTTGTAACATCCCGCTATTAAATCAATAATAATAGAATTTCAATTTGGAAATTTTATTTGAAATTGTTTTGAAAAATAAAACAATTATTGAAATTCAAAAGTAATATTTTTCAAAAAGAAGAATTATTGTTATAGATATGAATAAAATCAAAATTAAAATGTTTTGAACGGAATTTTAATCGGAGTTCAAATCGCGGTAGGATAACAACCCGGTCAAGGGCGTGAAAATTATTTAAGGGTTTAAAATTGCTAGTTTGGAATTCGACATTGATGGGTACTCGTTTTTGGTACCCAAAACTGAAACTCTCTCAGAGTTCGATGACTAGGTTATCGTTCAGTTTGGGATATCTCACGTCCATAAATTCTCATCAAGAGAAATTTGAAACCATGGACCAATTGTTTGGCTTCACAACACGAGCTTGAATTTCAGATCAAGACATGAGAAACTCGAGTAGGAAAATTATTGGAAAATTTGCAACGTGTTTTTTTCAGGGCAGGTAAGAGAAAATCGATTGACGCATGGAGGTTGCCTAAGATACATTGGCCCAAAAAAAGACCTAGAGATTTTAAAACGCATGCAGGTTTCAAAAAATTGCTCGGAAACAAAAGATGAAGCTAGTGATAAAATCGTTGTTGCTCAAGCGAGATGGTAGAAACACACGATTGACAAAGCAGCTAAGGTTTGGATATCGCCGGTGAAAGGAAGTGTCCCTGGTGATAGTTAGTGGGCTGTATCATAGTGGGTGGTTATGATAAACGTGTGGGAGTTATTTTAGCCACTTATGAACATACGCAGTAACTACTGTTGGTAGTTCATGAATTGCCAGAAACGACAGAAGCGGTTGGAAAAGAGGAAAGCTTTTATGGCCTGGGCTTCCGAATGCTACATTATCTTGTGGGTCCACTATTTTTAGGATGTAATTTCAATACTATATGCTTTGTATGTTTTGTATGTTTGTATGTTTTAGGCACAGATTGTGCAACCAATGCTTTCTATGGCGAGCCTGCTTTGAAAGTCAGTGAAAGTTATTTAAGGAGAATATATGATGAAGATGATGTAGTCTTGAAAAGGCCTGAAAATGTGAATGCAAAGGGATGGGAAGAAACCAAGAGGGTTTACTTGGATGTGCAAAATGTAAATTTGGACTTGAAGAGGTTTAGAAAGTGGCTTGAAAGGGCTTATTTGTACTCGATTTCCACAACAGAGAACTAATATGTGAGTAACTGTCGACATTTTCGTTTTTATTTTTGTCTGTAGTATTTAATCTATATGCTAATGTTCTTTTATCAGCTATAAGGTGATATGAAAGCTTTATTAATTTATTAATTACTCACTATATATGGCGTTACACATTTTCCCTTCAAGTTTTTCACCCCCTAGTCAATAAACAATGTATACTTCATATGTCAAACTGTGTTTACACACAACTCGATACACATCATGTGATATATGAAACTGTGTTAACAAATAACCCTATTCTCTCATCATGTGGTACAATAGTAATTTCTTATTCTCTCTTTGAATTTAATAGAAACACAAAGTTTACGTCTCAAACGGTCAAACACAGTGATAGAAGGGTTATAAGATTACGATTTTCTTGGTGATTATTGCATCACTCGTTGCTAATTGAATTAAATTTCTTAGACCATTTGCTTAAAAGTCCCCTAGAAGTGAAAGGTCAAAATATACATGCATTGTAAAAAAAAGGGACACTGTGTTTGGATTTACAAAACGGATGAATGAAACATATGTTCCCACTTGCAACACAAATGCATGGTACCAGTAGTCTAATTTAATCTAGTATACAAGTTGGTCGGCTTGTGATAGTGGAATGAACTGATGCAAACTGAGCAGAACTGAAGCAGCATATGGCCATTGTAGCAGTCTTGTGAAAACTAAATACAATTTAAAGCCTGAATGTTTATTAAATAATGTACACGCATAGAAATGCAGGGATGAATTGAAGCATCAACAAGTGCTGAAATGCAAGAACAGGCTCTAAACTTTATCGCAAAATATGGACATGTAGTGCATCACAGAATATGAGAATGCAGACGATGATAAGTTGTGTAACTGTAGCTAAGTGACATAAATTGAGTTGATGCTATTTGGCATAAATATATAGTACAGAGGCTGAAGCTATACAGGAACACAATGATGTATTGCGGTAGAGTCTGAGAATAAAGAAGTGGGACTGGAAAACTGCAATCGTTGCAATAAACTTAAATGCATATTGAGGAATGTAGCAGCATAGTCGCAGCAAAATGATGATTAACATCATAGTGTAAACAATAGCATCACGGTATAAGTACATAAGACATTATTAATTTCAGAAACTAATACATGAATTTTTTTAATTTTATTTACATCTCAACTTTGATATGTACTTGGCAGGCTCTGTTGGTGGAATATGGATGCAAGCTTAGTGTAACGACCCACTATTTTAGACCATTCAAATCGACAATAATCCACACATGTCTGACTTGAATAATTCAAAATAACAGATTGTAAATAAATTTGGAGCAAATGAAATCAAATACACAGAATCACAGACACAGAACATATCAGAATAACTCGCAGCGGAAATTAAAAATACCATAGTAGTTCATGAAGCTACTATAACAAACTCTCAAAACAAAATACATAATATTTGTTTGAAAACATATACAATAGAAATCTCAAATAAATAGAAGTTTATGAATACCAGAACTGAAATAGAACAACTGAACTGAAAGGAACAGATAACTAGACAAGTAGAATCTCCAGCGATTCCTAGCTCCAGAAAGAAATCCAAAGCTAAGCTGTAAATACTCAGGCTGACCCGAGCATAAAGTAAAATACAAAACACTCGAGTCAGGACAATATATACTTATATAATGTAAACCAACTCAAGTGAACTGTAGTAGAAATGCATAATAACTCAAAGGATGCTTGGGATCGCCCATCCTTTAAGGATCAGTTAAACTATAAATTAAATACATCCCGTGGTTAAAATTTCAAAATGGTATTTTATACTTCGAAATCAAATATCATTTCAAAATTCAATATCCTTCAAATATCCATTTCAAAATATCAAAATATCATATTTCAAAATAGTTTATATTTCGAAACAAATTACTTTATTTTAAATCATAAAAATGAAGTTATTATATTTAATAATTAAATTATTAAATTTCCAAAATTTTAATCTTTCAAAGTTCATTCGTTCACTTAAATTAATTAAAATAATGAAAATTCAACTTTCGCAGCATTTAAAAAATGCTACGGAAAGTCACATTTAAAACAGTTCAATTTAACAAAAGACAGCATTTAAAATGCTGTAATAGGGTTACATTAGTTTCAAATAAACTTAGTTAAATTCAACCATTATAACATTTACAAAAATGCTATAATAGCCTTTAATTAAATTTAGCCATTTTGTTCATTATTATAAACTACAGCATTTACAAATGTTGTATTATCATTTACATTAGAATTAATAGCATTTCAGAAATGCAGTTAATTAACTTCAAATATTCAGTATAATTTCACAAACAATTATATTTTTATATAAATCATTTTTAACTTAAAAAATCATATAATTTCACTTTTAAAACAGTCATTCAAATACCATTATATTCATGATTTTATAAAGTTAAACCTCCATTCAAAAATCAAAATTTAATAATAATTCACTTATTAAATTCCAATATTAAATTATAAATTCATTAAATTAAATTAACTTAACACTTAAGTTTAAATTTTCAAATATAACTTAATTCCATTTTTTATTTACTTAACTTAAAATTCACTTTTAAGCCAAATTCACAAATTTCCAATTTTTGTTATATTTCAAAATTTCAACTTAAATATTCATTCATTTCACATTTTAACTTTATTCAAAATCATTAATATATTATAAAAATCATTTAAATTCACTTTAATCCAAATTATCATGAATTTATCACATTTCACATTTAATTTAAATTCCAATTATCACCAAATTAAAATTTCCCAAAATAACTTACATTTCAAATTTTCTAATTTTACCATTAATTTATTTCACTTATAAATTTTCAAAAAATCAATAATGCTTTACAAAAATCATTTTTATTTAGTTTAAATCAAAATATCATAATATTTACATTTTTAAAATATTTTAAAAAAAAATTATAAGTCATATTTTAACTACGGGTCTGTATTTCATTTCTAGTCTAGGTAAAGTGATACGGGTAATATATCATTTCAACCTGTAATTTACAAAGAAAACCCGGGTTTGATCATTTCAAACCCGCAATCCCAAGGAAATGAAAAAAATAATTGAAAATCATTCAGGCCTATCATTTCAGCCCATAATGATTTTCTCCTATTCTAAAGTCCGTTCGGGTATGTATCATTTCAACCCATAATGATTTTAATCTAAAGGGAACTTGCAGTGTGATAAACTGATAAAAATAATAGAACAACATAATATAACAGTAACATATAATATAATAGGTGTTTAAGCATGGGTGAACATCATAAAATCATAACATAGCAAGTGTAACATGATAATGCATTTTACAGATTCAAAAGGGGTCAATTCACTAGTTATATATGTACATATTGTCTGGTGAGAATAACTCACCTGTTAAGCTGGAGATTTGCCAACAAAGCTCACAACACAAAGATTACGAAGGCACGACAACTCTAATACAATTTGAGTGTGGAGAGAAAATCCAATGATATAGATCTTGTGTTACAACCCAAACAAAAATCAAAGCAAACCATAAATTTCAATACACTAGAAATGAAATAACTTTTAAATAAAAAGAGATACGAATGCCAAATCTTTTGCCTTGCTTTCTCTATTCTTTTGTCATGGCCTAGGGATGGTTTTGGCTCTGGTTTGAACAAGTTTGGCTCAGGTTTGGTCATGTGTATGCATGGCCTAGGTAGTAGAATATGAGGAGGAAGTTTATACAAAGGAATATGAAGAGTTTAAGGCAAAATAGGTGGGTTTTGTTCACAAAAATGGCTCGGCCATGGGCTTGTGTGGTCAGGTCAGAGGGGTATGGATCAGGTCAGTGGAAGGAAAGGTGTGTGGTGGTCTGGCCAAAGGTGGTGGAGGCGGCCTAAGGTGGTGGTGGTGGTGGAAAATGGAGTGGTGAAGCAATAGTGGTAAACAATCATGTTTTTATGGCTTGTTTTGCAATTTTTTATGGAGTTTTGGCATCATGGTGGCTCGGCCTTGGTCAAGACCAGAGGAGTAGCTGGTGGTGATGGCAGGGAAGAGATGTAGGGGGTGGTGACCGTGGATATGGAGTGGAGGCCATTCAAAGAAGCAAAGAAAACAAGGCAAAATACATGAAAAATGAGAAGAAAAGTGTAAAAAGTAGCCATTACCCATAGATTTTTCTTGAAGCCATGAATGAATGAGAAGGTAAAATGTTTTTGGGTGAATGGAGGCTGAAAACTCACGGCTACAAACCAAAAATGCACAGCCAAGATAGTAATTGAGGAGTTAAGGCAAATGAAAGGACAAAGGAGATGAAAGGACTTAAGGTAAATAAGCTTTTAAAACTCTTCATATTTCTTTTTCTTTATATTCAAATAAAACAAAAAAAAATCAGTAAATTGACTTTAAAACCGAAACAAAGTAATATAAAATAAAAATAATTAATTAATTTTAAAGAAAATGGAAAAAGAATATAAGAAATTGCTTAAAAATTGAAAACAGGGTCCAGAAATTACAAATAAATCACTATTGACTTTGGAAAATTAACAACTTCATTTTAAAAATATTTTAAAACAAAAATGTGAAGTAAAATAATTCATTTATATTTTCAAAATGAAATAAATAATTAAATTTAGAGAAATTAGAAAAAGAACTAAAGAAATTGCTTAAAAATTCAAAACAGGACTTAAAATTTACAAATAGAATATCACTAGTTTTAGAAAATTTCTATTTCACTTTAAAACAAATAAAAGGTCAAATAAATAAAATAAATGAGGAACAAAATAAAGTGGGAATGAGAATCAAATAAGATTTTAAGAAAAAAATAGAAAAATAAATAAAGAATTACTTTAATTAATTGAAACTGGAAATTAGAAATTGTAAGCAAAATACAACTGACACTGGAAAATGTCAATTATACTTTTAAAAAATGTTTTAAAACCAAAATATATGCACAACATGTTATTTTACCCATATAAATATAAATTAGAACATTACATGACCAAATAAAATATTATTTATACAATTTAAAATAAACAATTTGTTAAATACAGCAAATTACACACAATATTGAAAAAGGCATAACTTTCACATTATAAATCAGATTTCAACGAAAGGAAAAGCATTATTCTTAAAATTTTATTTACTTTCATAATAAAAGATAAAATTCAAATTTTCAAACTTTCAAATTTCTAAATTAAAAGTCAAAGTTTGACCATATTGACCAAAATTCACTTTTCTGGAAAATATTCTTTTTAGTCATGTTTGGAATTCTAATTCACATCAAAATCAAAATTTATATTTAAAATAACAAAATTTATTCATTTTAATAAATAAAATAAGTATTTAAATCGGGAAATTAATTAAAATAACCAAAATATACAATTAAAATAATCACAAAATACAGGGTTGTTACACTCACCCCCACTCGAATCTTTTCGTCCTCGAAAAGGAATAAGGTACGGAAAACACAGAAAGGATAAAATGGAATAGGATTAAGACAAGATGACAAGAAGATTAAAATTATACCTAATAATTGTTGTTATGGGTAAGTTTAATAAGGTGGAGAATAGGAATAGCTAGAAGGGAAAATAGGATGAAAGACAAGGATGAGCCATTAATTTAAAATTGTTGGTTGAAGAGGTAAACAATATTTAAAACACTTTAAAATCTTTTAGAAAGGAAATAACTGATCAAAATATCCTTTATAATATTTTATCAAAATACTTTTTAACTCGATGTCTTAACAAGTTTACTTTCGTTCCTGCAGACTCTGGCCATGCGTTGATCAGGCGCAAAGCTAGAATTCTCCAGGTACTTAGGAGACTTGTTTCAACACCCAGTGAAAATACTTGAAAAACCTTTAAAACAGATATGGAAAGTACAATCCAAACAAAAACAAACAAAACCTTTGTCTAACCATGGATCGCAGATACACAATGGTTACGCCTGGATCCCCCAGGAAACAATCCATATCCGTAAGCTTTCTCAGCCCTGCGAGTTACGCCATGATGACTAGTAGAATGCAGGATACACAATGGTTATGCCTGGATCCCCCAGGAAACAATCCGTACCCCCAGGCAAGACTCATCCAAGCATTTGCGCTACTATTCGCGACCTACACAGATTGCAGGATACACAATGATTACGCCTGGATCCCCCAGGAAACAATCCGTACCCCTAGGCAAGACTCAGCCAGGCAGTTGCGCTATGCAGTCACGAGAGAACAATAAGACCATGGGTAACGCCATGGAATTCGAAGGACACTCGAGTATCATATCCGGAAAACCAAAAATCAGAGAGAATAATATCGATAGAATGAATCCAAGATGTGGCCACAAATCGGATATCAAGCAGAAGGCACTTTCCATATCTTTACTTCGAAAATATGTATCATATAGTACCTTTTCAAATCACTTTCAAATATCGTACTTATATAAAATCCATTATATATAAGATTTAATTTTCAAATCGAATACTTTCCAAAATCAATAGTATATCAAATCATACTTATATAGACTTCAATTATATAAGATTTCACTTTCAAATTGAGTACCTTTTCAAATCTATAGTTTTCGAATCAATTTCATACTCATACAAATCAATTTTATATAAGTTCGACAACTCCCAAATCAAGTGTTTAGTAACATAAGGTTCTCAAATTTCAATTTGTTTCAATATCAGTTCAATTTCAAAATCATATACAATTTCACCAAATTATTTCTTCTCAAATTAATTATCTTTAGTTTCAAAGTTTCCAAAATAATAGATTTAGAAAATAAATCCAAATTTCCAAATCAATATAATTTAAGTCAACCAATTCATTTCCAAAATCAAATGTTTTCAAAATCATCTTATACTTACGTAAGGTCTATCTTACATAAGGATCAAAATTTCAAAATAATTTCGTTGTATGAAGAGCCATATGGGATTGAATATCTTTGCTTTTATGGGTTATATATCTTTGTAATTTAAATTGGAAATTTTCTTTTAGTAAGCAAAGATATTCTAACTCGACGGCTTTCAATTTCAGCGTCAAAATATATCAAAGATATTAGAATATAAGATGTACATATGTCATCATTTCGCAAAGTCACATTCGATCGCTCGCTCGATCACACAAGTTCGCTTTCGAACTAGTATTGTCCATTCACTTCCCTAATGCGGATTTCGATATGGTTTCTCGACTAGAAGCCATCAGTCTCCTTGCATAGCCACATACTATGATAGAGAATTCTAGAATCGAGCCCAAAATCCATATCAAATATTCGTCATCAAGAATCGAATGAAAAATCCTAACACGAAATGGTGTAATTCACCTCGAACTTGTGTACTCAAACTTGGATCAAATTAATTATGCGAATAAAACAGCATACGTACAACTTATATATTTATTCCAACTTGTTACCTATATAGTTTCATAAAGATGTTACTAAGTTAAAACACTTAAAATTTATTCAAAATATTTTGAAGAACAATTTCTTTTCAAAACATTTCAAATCTAAATTTCATATTAGAAAAAAATTTAAATTGCCTTATTCATTTACTTAACAAAACAGTTTCAACTTATTTAAATCAGATTACTTCATACTTAAACATTCAAAACAAACTTATATACTTTATCAAAATACTTTTCAAATTTCTTAGCTTTGAAAAGTTAACCTTGATTTGGAAGTACTCGAACTTCGAAATAGTTGAAGAAATCATTTTCAAATTCAAGAGTTGGAAATTAGCAATAAATCAGTAAATCAATTTTAATAGATAGGGTTATATCAAATCCAAAACTCGAGGACTGAACACCGGTTCATTTCAAATCGTTTCAAATATATTTACATATATCTTTCGAATATCAAATCATACTTCGGAATTTGAAATCAAAAATGGTTTCACAAAATCACTCGCATAGCAAAGCTATTAAAGTGGCCTCTCCCTCACTCAGAAACTCGAAAATCAATGTCGATGATGCGTGCACTCATCACCGAAATTATTTTCCAGCGACACAAGTGAGTTCTGGACTTCCATTTACTTTGAAAACTTCTTTGAAATTCCTTCGAAATCATTAAAACCCATTAAAATCATTGAAACATTACTTATTCGGAAAATAATTTCAAATCATATTATTTATTATTTCAAAATCCTAAAACCAGTTCCAAAATGCCGGAGTTCAATCACTTAAATTCAGATTCAAAACCTTCAGTTATAAATCATTTTATATGAAACCATTTCTTATAAAATTTTCACAATTTCAAATCCTTTCAAAACTTCAAATTCTCATTTTTTTAAAAGGTATATAATCCTTATCAAAAACATTTCATCTTTATATAAAAAAATGGTCATCCTTATCAAAATAAAAACTACGATGAATACACAATTTTCAAAAGACAATCAACCACAAACTTTCCAAGGGACGATTCAAGGATGGATTTCAAAGCAAAACAGAGATTCAAATTTAGAAGGACTCTAATCAAATAGAATTCTAATTCAAAGATAGGCTCAAACGAAGATAAGATAATTAAATTACCAAACAGAAGATGGATAAGCCTATATGAATCGCGGGCGACCTTAACCGGTCAACCGTGACTTCAGGAATATAATCGATGCGAAAATCTAAGGAAAATCGACCTTCGATTGCCAGAGATAGAATCTAAATATAGCAGAAGATAGAAAACATCGTAAACCGAGGATACAGAAATCTCCGGTGAATCAATACCAATTATAATCATTCAAAGATTGGCGGAATCGCCACCCTATAAAGGTCATACAAAGTGGAGTGATGCAATGCTCCAAAATCAAAAGAATACAATTAGGGGAGATAGGAATGGATTTCAGAACAAGTGAGCATTCCAAAATTCAAAGGAATCTTATTCGATAAGAATCCAAACGAAGATTAGAGAAATATAACCTATATCGATACAGAAAAATTCCCATTCAAAATTTGGAAAGACTCGAATTCATAACATACGAAAACAGAAGCATAAATATCTTTAGTTGGACAACTTTAGCTAAGCAAAAGATACAACAGAGTTTACTCAAAGCATCCTAACAAACTACTGATTTTGCCATACCCAAAATAGATTCCTATCAACAAAGGATCTAGATCAATCAAGAGAGAAGTTCAAAATTTTAGAGGATCCTAATCAAAGAAATTACTAACAAGGTGGATACAAAAGGAATGAAGTTTAAGAAATATTTTACTTTCAAAGCAAGGAAATTTATATCAAAATAATCTTTGAAAATTCTTTAAAAATCATTTGAAAATCATTTTATACTTCGAAAATACGTTCTCTCACAAAGAAATGATTCTGAGATAGATTTCACTCATTCTAGGGTATTTCTTCCCTATCTCTAATGAGTTTTTGCTCCGCAGGCTAAGGTTTGCCTAAAACCAAAGCTCTGATACCAACTGTAACGACCCACTATTTTAGACCATTCAAATCGACAATAATCCACACATGTCTGACTTGAATAATTCAAAATAACAGATTGTAAATAAATTTGGAGCAAATGAAATCAAATACACAGAGTCACAGACACAGAACATATCAGAATAACTCGCAGCGGAAATTAAAAATACCATAGTAGTTCATGAAGCTACTATAACAAACTCTCAAAACAAAATACATAATATTTGTTTGAAAACATATACAATAGAAATCTCAAATAAATAGAAGTTTATGAATACCAGAACTGAAATAGAACAACTGAACTGAAAGGAACAGATAACTAGACAAGCAGAATCTCCAGCGATTCCTAGCTCCAGAAAGAAATCCAAAGCTAAGCTGTAAATACTCAGGCTGACCCGAGCATAAAGTAAAATACAAAACACTCGAGTCAGGACAATATATACTTATATAATGTAAACCAACTCAAGTGAACTGTAGTAGAAATGCATAATAACTCAAAGGATGCTTGGGATCGCCCATCCTTTAAGGATCAGTTAAACTATAAATTAAATACATCCCGTGGTTAAAATTTCAAAATGGTATTTTATACTTCGAAATCAAATATCATTTCAAAATTCAATATCCTTCAAATATCCATTTCAAAATATCAAAATATCATATTTCAAAATAGTTTATATTTCGAAACAAATTACTTTATTTTAAATCATAAAAATGAAGTTATTATATTTAATAATTAAATTATTAAATTTCCAAAATTTTAATCTTTCAAAGTTCATTCGTTCACTTAAATTAATTAAAATAATGAAAATTCAACTTTCGCAGCATTTAAAAAATGCTACGGAAAGTCACATTTAAAACAGTTCAATTTAACAAAAGACAGCATTTAAAATGCTGTAATAGGGTTATATTAGTTTCAAATAAACTTAGTTAAATTCAACCATTATAACATTTACAAAAATGCTATAATAGCCTTTAATTAAATTTAGCCATTTTGTTCATTATTATCAACTACAGCATTTACAAATGTTGTATTATCATTTACATTAGAATTAATAGCATTTCAGAAATGCAGTTAATTAACTTCAAATATTCAGTATAATTTCACAAACAATTATATTTTTATATAAATCATTTTTAACTTAAAAAATCATATAATTTCACTTTTAAAACAATCATTCAAATACCCTTATATTCATGATTTTATAAAGTTAAACCTCCATTCAAAAATCAAAATTTAATAATAATTCACTTATTAAATTCCAATATTAAATTATAAATTCATTAAATTAAATTAACTTAACACTTAAGTTTAAATTTTCAAATATAACTTAATTCCATTTTTTATTTACTTAACTTAAAATTCACTTTTAAGCCAAATTCACAAATTTCCAATTTTTGTTATATTTCAAAATTTCAACTTAAATATTCATTCATTTCACATTTTAACTTTATTCAAAATCATTAATATAATATAAAAATCATTTAAATTCACTTTAATCCAAATTATCATGAATTTATCACATTTCACATTTAATTTAAATTCCAATTATCACCAAATTAAAATTTCCCAAAATAACTTACATTTCAAATTTTCTAATTTTACCATTAATTTATTTCACTTATAAATTTTCAGAAAATCAATAATGGTTTACAAAAATCATTTTTATTTAGTTTAAATCAAAATATCATAATATTTACATTTTTAAAATATTTTAAAAAAAATTTATATGTCATATTTTAACTACGAGTCTGTATTTCATTTCTAGTCTAGGTAAAGTGATACGGGTAATATATCATTTCAACCTGTAATTTACAAAGAAAACCCGGGTTTGATCATTTCAAACCCGCAATCCCAAGGAAATGAAAAAAATAATTGAAAATCATTCAGGCCTATCATTTCAGCCCATAATGATTTTCTCCTATTCTAAAGTCCGTTCGGGTATGTATCATTTCAACCCATAGTGATTTTAATCTAAAGGGAACTTGCAGTGTGATAAACTGATAAAAATAATAGAACAGCATAATATAACAGTAACATATAATATAATAGGTGTTTAAGCATGGGTGAACATCATAAAATCATAACATAGCAAGTGTAACATGATAATGCATTTTACAGATTCAAAAGGGGTCAATTCACTAGTTATATATGTACATATTGTCTGGTGAGAATAACTCACCTGTTAAGCTGGAGATTTGCCAACAAAGCTCACAACACAAAGATTACGAAGGCACGACAACTCTAATACAATTTGAGTGTGGAGAGAAAATCCAATGATATAGATCTTGTGTTACAACCCAAACAAAAATCAAAGCAAACCATAAATTTCAATACACTAGAAATGAAATAACTTTTAAATAAAAAGAGATACGAATGCCAAATCTTTTGCCTTGCTTTCTCTATTCTTTTGTCATGGCCTAGGGATGGTTTTGGCTCTGGTTTGAACAAGTTTGGCTCAGGTTTGGTCATGTGTATACATGGCCTAGGTAGTAGAATATGAGGAGGAAGTTTATACAAAGGAATATGAAGAGTTTAAGGCAAAATAGGTGGGTTTTGTTCACAAAAATGGCTCGGCCATGGGCTTGTGTGGTCAGGTCAGAGGGGTATGGATCAGGTCAGTGGAAGGAAAGGTGTGTGGTGGTCTGTCCAAAGGTGGTGGAGGCGGCCTAAGGTGGTGGTGGTGGTGGAAAATGGAGTGGTGAAGCAATAGTGGTAAACAATCATGTTTTTATGGCTTGTTTTGCAATTTTTTGTGGAGTTTTGGCATCATGGTGGCTCGGCCTTGGTCAAGACCAGAGGAGTAGCTGGTGGTGATGGCAGGGAAGAGATGTAGGGGGTGGTGACCGTGGATATGGAGTGGAGGCCATTCAAAGAAGCAAAGAAAACAAGGCAAAATACATGAAAAATGAGAAGAAAAGTGTAAAAAGTAGCCATTACCCATAGATTTTTCTTGAAGCCATGAATGAATGAGAAGGTAAAATGTTTTTGGGTGAATGGAGGCTGAAAACTCACGGCTACAAACCAAAAATGCACAGCCAAGATAGTAATTGAGGAGTTAAGGCAAATGAAAGGACAAAGGAGATGAAAGGACTTAAGGTAAATAAGCTTTTAAAACTCTTCATATTTCTTTTTCTTTATATTCAAATAAAACAAAAAAAAATCAGTAAATTGACTTTAAAACCGAAACAAAGTAATATAAAATAAAAATAATTAATTAATTTTAAAGAAAATGGAAAAAGAATATAAGAAATTGCTTAAAAATTGAAAACAGGGTCCAGAAATTACAAATAAATCACTATTGACTTTGGAAAATTAACAACTTCATTTTAAAAATATTTTAAAACAAAAATGTGAAGTAAAATAATTCATTTATATTTTCAAAATGAAATAAATAATTAAATTTAGAGAAATTAGAAAAAGAACTAAAGAAATTGCTTAAAAATTCAAAACAGGACTTAAAATTTACAAATAGAATATCACTAGTTTTAGAAAATTTCTATTTCACTTTAAAACAAATAAAAGGTCAAATAAATAAAATAAATGAGGAACAAAATAAAGTGGGAATGAGAATCAAATAAGATTTTAAGAAAAAAATAGAAAAATAAATAAAGAATTACTTTAATTAATTGAAACTGGAAATTAGAAATTGTAAGCAAAATACAACTGACACTGGAAAATGTCAAATTATACTTTTAAAAAATGTTTTAAAACCAAAATATATGCACAACATGTTATTTTACCCATATAAATATAAATTAGAACATTACATGACCAAATAAAATATTATTTATACAATTTAAAATAAACAATTTGTTAAATACAGCAAATTACACACAATATTGAAAAAGACATAACTTTCACATTATAAATCAGATTTCAACGAAAGGAAAAGCATTATTCTTAAAATTTTATTTACTTTCATAATAAAAGATAAAATTCAAATTTTCAAACTTTCAAATTTCTAAATTAAAAGTCAAAGTTTGACCATATTGACCAAAATTCACTTTTCTGGAAAATATTCTTTTTAGTCATGTTTGGAATTCTAATTCACATCAAAATCAAAATTTATATTTAAAATAACAAAATTTATTCATTTTAATAAATAAAATAAGTATTTAAATCAGGAAATTAATTAAAATAACCAAAATATACAATTAAAATAATCACAAAATACAGGGTTGTTACACTTAGTTTCAAACCATACACAACAAGAGACGAGGTAATATTACATGATTGTTTATGCATTTTATATAACACATAGTTTTTAATCTATGATGTTAAATTTTATTTTAACATGATTTTCCTTATATGATTTGGTTTGGTCAAAAGTTGTCTTGCAAATTTTTGTTAACTATACATGTTGACATTGATTTATCTTCGTTATCAAGTATGCCCTTATGATTTAATGTTTCAGTGCTCATGGGCATGTATTATGCATGTAGTATGCCCTTATTCGACTTTCTTTTTAGCTACAAATTTATTGTATAAATATCTTTTATGTTTATTTGCATCTTAATATTGATATGTACCTAGTATGCCGTGAAGGTGGAATATGGATGCAAGCTTTGTTCCAAACTACAACAAGAGGAGGTAATATTATATGATTATTTATGCATTTTATATAACATATAGTTTTCAATCTATGATAAATTTTATTTTAACATGATTTCAGACCATCTCGCTATTCCTGTTTGTTGTCAATTTGTCAAAACATGTTTTTTTCCCACAGTGGTGCAACTCATATTGCCAATAGCTACATTTTTCCTTACTTACCTTAGAAGTTTACTGATTTATAATTTTCTAAACTTGAACATTGTAATCCTTCGTTAAATTCAGTGTACAATGCCATGTTCTTCTAACACTACATGCTATAAATGCCATATATAAAACTAACTATTATAAATAAGTTTTGTAAAATTAATTAAACTTAACAAAAACTAAGTTTTTGAAAGTTAACTATAATTTATTAAAATTGAACCAGGTTAACTAACTTTTAAAAGGAATAATTATGTTATGTATTCAATCTCCATTAATAATTGCTCATGCTGATAGGAAAATTTATAATTTAGAATAACACCAAAATGATATAACATTGATAACTTAATTTAAAATGGAAAAAAAATAACAAAATTGTAGCTAACCTTCTTCGAGCATATCCTAGTAATGCCTCTTTCAAGTCGGTTCTCGAGTTGTTTGAGTTCTTTGAGACTTAAAGCACTCAGTAAGTCACCCATTAAGTGTCTATATTTTGAATATAATAAATAGTATATAAATAAAAATATTTGCTGAGATGAAATGCTTTCAACATTAGCCATAATTAAGCTTACTTGTTAGCATTAGTTAAAATTTGAATCTGATGGCGTAATTTTGCAACTTCGTGCTCACAGTATTATTGTAGCAACCATTTCACGCATATTACACTTAATATAATTTTAATCATATACTTGCAAGGATCTGATACATTTTAATCATATATGAAACCTTACATTTCTATGTTTAATTAAAACTATAAACAGTTCAACCAAAATTGGTGTATAATTAATTTCATGCATAAATTTCAAAATTAATAAATAAACAAAGAATTTGGGATCAAGTAAAACAGTTAATTTAAGAAACAAAAAAATGGAACCGATCAGTCATATTTAAAAAGAAAAATATACACTAAAAGAAGCCTGTCATAAGTCGACTGAAAAACAAAGATAGCTAAAATATGAAGAGGAAAAAAACTTTTCTATCTTATAAAAAGAAACAAACGTGATTTGCACATAACTTTTTGTTCTTTTAGTTATTTGGTTTCAAACAACATACATATAGACTACTGGAAATACACAAAAAAACATAGAATATAGCAATTGTCGACCTTGGTCTTGTTAGTTTTTAACTAAATTCAAGAAAAGAAAGAAAGAAAAGGAGGTGTAGAATACAACAAGCTAGATCTAGGAGATGTAATGAAAGATCAAAGATATATAAGACAAGTTGAAGAACTTAAGCTAAATCAAGAATAACTAAGAAACTGACCTGTTCAAATTTGAGTATTCATCGAGGCGGCCTCGACTTGAAAAAACAATTAAGGCAATTTCAGCATCACAAAGCACAGAAAGTTCATAAGCTTTTTTCATTAATCCGTTCCTCCTTTTGCAGAAAGTAACCTGGCAATTTGTTGTGTTTTCAATCCTGTTAATTTCAATCTTTCCTCTCCCCATGGCAGTGATATGTTTGATGACCTGATACATTATACATTTTGGCATTCAATCAGTTGATTATTATAAATTATAAGGTATGTGATATTTCATATGATAAACATCATAGTACTTGATAGTGTTACAATATATTGTGCAAGCAAAATGAACCAAAAAATGAACCGGGATCGTAAAATTTTGCTATTTCATAAAGGATCTTGTTTCTTAATTTTAGTTTAACACTATTTATTAATATGGTAAAGATACCATCAATTTTTCTAACACTGATATATGTCAACACACATGGTGTGATGAATGAATAATTCTGTTATTATCTAGGCATTCGTTGATATAATTTTCTGTACACTATTGCTCATCAACATAGCTGGAACTTGGTTGACGTTTCAACCGATTTGATATATTCACTAGAACTGCCTTATCAAGTAAAAGTATGTGACTGATAAAATTACTGCAACTTGAAAAATATGCATTAAATATATCACTGTGCAAATATTGCATAGAACTTCCAGTTACATGTTTATTGAAAAACACATTTTTTTCAACTGGAAATTGTACTCTTTATATTTAACTAACAGTTATACGTCTAAAGCTTACTGTAATTACTACTCACAGATGTTGACAAAGCCATGGTTAGTGATAGCTCAACAACAAAAAGTCAAGAAAAAAAGACGGAAGGAGGAATCTTGCCGAGTTCAGACTGCCCTGTTGGCAACAATTCAGTAAACCAATGTCTAACTATCTTCGTACTGCCACTTTTCATTTTCAGACTGTATTTGAACTACTTTTATGCACGTTTTGTCGAAATATTAGATGCAAACTTGCTTTCTAGATATTGTGCATTTGTCTAATTTTGTATGCAGTTGGTTTATAAATTTTATCTCTCTTTACGGGTTTATGTAAACTTTGTTCATGGATATTGTGTTCAACTTATTTTATGGAAGTGATTAATAGTTATGCTTTTATTTTACAATTTTTAGTTTGATTTGTTTATGTTATGTACATTAACTGATTAAAATATAATTAAATGTAGTTTATATTAATGATATGTGTGAATATTGCAATGGCACAACATTGCTGTTAATTCTTTGGAAAAAAATGCATATCCCTACGACAGCGTTTATACATTGCTGTCAATTCATTGAAAAAAAATGCATATCCCTACGACAGCGTTTATACATTGCTGTCAATTCATTGGAAAAAAAAATGCATATCCCTACGACAGCGTTTATACCTTGCAGTAGAAAACTATTAACAGCGTTTATACCTTGCAGTAGAAAAATTATTAACAGCGTTTAAAAAATGCTGTAGAAAGTGGGTTTTTGACAGCGTTTATATTTTGCAGTTAAAAATTTAGGGTCAACGACCGCATGTCGTTATACAGCGTTTTTAAAAACGCTGTGAAAACTTTTAACAGCGTTTTTCAAACGCTGTGAAAAGTCTTTTTTGTTGTAGTGTAAGTTTATAAACATTTTATAAATACATAACTTTATAAAACACTAAATTATAAACTTACTCCACTTTTTATTTACTTGTACAACACTCTTCTACATCCTAAGAGTATATACAAAATATCGATTATTATTATTATTATTATTCTCGAAATTCAAATAGAGGCCTAAACAAAATATGGGTCTTAAAATCGAGTCGACTACTTTAACTTCTTTACCTATCTGGTACAATAAATAGCTAAAAAGAGTAGGATGTTGGTATCCAAACTCAATCTAGAATCTATTTTCCTTAGACATTCTTAAGGTAAAGATGTTTATTAGTCGACGCAATAACATCAAATAGTTTACAAGACTTAGACGTTTAAACAAAAACTATGGTTTAAGACAATGCATATTAAAACCTTCATATCCAATTTAACCCATTTAAAAACTTGAGTTAAATATACCATGATCTTAAGGTTCCCCATGATCTCAAAAAAAAAACTTGAGTTAAATTATCTCTTCTCTATCCCAGATTTTAAATTTTCATTTATCAAAATATTTTCCTATAAAATCCTTTTTATTTTAAATCAATTTCCTTTAAGGAAACTTAAGAACTAAATACCCAGTTTTTTTCGTTTCAAAACCCATTTTGAAATCATACTACATATACTTCCATATATCACTTTAGGTTCGCTCGGATATGAACTTATTTTGAAGTGCATAATGATAAAAAGAGTAATTTACTAAGTGCACTATAATGTTTGCCTAAGCAAACATTCGATCGTCACTTAGAAGATTATTCAGATTACCACAATACCAATCGAGATGTTTTCCCCGAACTATCCAATAAAAATATATTTCTTAAAAATTCTCTTTGAAATATTTATATTTACAAAATATTTCCAAGTAATATCAGTATTACTTTTCTCAAAAATCATTTTGAAATCAATTCAAGCAATACCGAGATTTAAATTCTCAAAAACCTTTTTGTAAAACACATTTTATAAACCAAATTTATATGAAATTGCCTTTATATAAAATCATCTCATATTATAATAATTCTCCTTTATTATAATAAACTTTTCAAAATTAGTTATCCTCTAAATGTCGTATCTTTTTATTTAGATTATATTAAAAAAATTGATTAAAAGTTTACTTTTAACTCAACATGATTAAAAGTTTACTTTTAACTCAACATGATTAAAAGACGACTCTTAACTTACTCTAAATACTTTATAGTCAAATTGTGAAACTTAATTCACAAGGGGTTCCTTTTAATATACTCATAATTATCAAAACAATAAACGCTCATAAAATGGTCAAGCGTAAATTAACAATCAACAAACAATAGTCAATGCTCCTAAACTATCCAAGCATGACAAATCAAACAATAATGATAATAAGTAAATATTATCATTTTCAAAGAAACACACCATAATAACTATATAATTATTCCTTTATATATAAAATATATGGTTCTAGGTAAAATGTTTCATTTATCAAATTTTCAAAAATAAATATCGTGTCTATATGCCTTGTTCAAGTGTTTGAAAATCTCTATCGACACCGTGGCATCACATGTTTCGACCAGAATCCATGAACAACTCAATAGACCAATTAACATAATACATTTTTATAACAATAACAAATATGCTCTCGTAAATATATATAGTATGCTCAAAATCATTCTAGGGTGCGACTTACCCTATTCTAATGAGTCATACCCTACCAAAGCCAAGGTTCTCGCATAACCTTCAGCTCTGGTACCAACTCTAATGATCCGCCTTTTCGACCATCGAAAGTCGGCACTCAATACATCCACGGTATTCAAATGTCGAGCATTCAAGTGCCGAATAGGCAGATTGTTAGGGTAAAAAGAAAAGAAAAAGCAAAGGAACGAGAGAAACAAAATCTCACAACGGAACGATCGCATATATATCATATAATAAAGACAATAAAATCTATCACTTTAAAATACATAGTATATCAGTTAAAAACAAACCTCATCAGCTTGGACAGTTATAAATTCTGACATAACAATTTGATGGGTATATATAATAATACAGCGGAAATAAAATACTATGGCAAGTGAACATCCAACTCTACTCCATAAGCTCTACGTCCCACCAATAACAACCTAGAAAAATACTCGGTCTGACCCGAGCATAATAATAAAATAACACTCAGATCAGTCTGGAAAATTAGTGTGAGAAAACTTAAGAGATATGAGGAACATATAATAATTCTGTAAGACCACGCCGCAAAACACGGAACGTGTTTTTACCTTACAAGAACAATATCAACACATGAAAGAATGGAAAACAAATTAGAATAAAGCCCAAACTTGGAAGAATAGGCATAAACAAGATCAAAATCCAAATTTAAAGAATGGACACAAATAATTGAACATCGAGAAGAGCTCCAATCACTTCTCGATGCAATTAAGAAAATAATTCAAAGATTTGAATCAACAACAAGGAAATTATTAACAATGACTATGAGGGTGTGCCCATCTTACCGAAAGTATACCTCTAGAAAATATACTTAAGAGGATCATTTTGTCCGTGACTCTCTCAGAAATGTACAAGCCGGACCCCGCCAACCTTATCGAGAATCCGAGTATTTCACATCTTCGTGTGCATACCACAGAATCCAATCTAGAGTATATGTGAATATACCCTAATGGGAGTAATCCTACATAGCTTGAAGTCCACCCGCACTTTGGTTTTAATCACTTTTGACAAAGGTTAACGACACTCAAATGAGCAACAAATCATCTTAAATTGACGATACACAAAAAAGAAAGCTGGACCAATAATCAATAAATCAACTATAAAGAATAATCAAAATGATCATATATGAAAATTAAGTCTCATACACTTAACACTACTCATCAATTTCGAACCTGCACTATTTCTCGATTAAAAATGAAGCCAGGCAAATAAAGGTAATGTTGCTTTTAGGTTTTGCGTTGGCAATATTTTTAACCTTCGAGATAGAAATGAGTTCCATACCACGACGTTTAGTACTAAGAGTATGACTAAATCATTCCGTATAAGTGATATCATTTACGAAAATTAAATTTCTTACCATTTCCATAACCGAATCAAACCTTTTAAATCTTTAAAACCGAACCCGTGCTTGATTTTCACATCATCAATATTTATAAAACAATTTAAAGACACCCTTTAAAATATTCATTTTAAAGAGCAAATCATATTTTTAAGCGTATTAAAAAGATGGATAAAAAAATTCTCATTAAAACATTGTTTACTATAACCCAAAACAATTTCTTTTAAAATATTTGCTCATTTATAAACTATCATGTATAAATTTCAAACATTTATTATCCCGAAAGATAATAAATCGATTAAAATGGTTTTATAAACCTAAAACAATGTTAATCATCTTGAAAGATAATTGATATAATTCTTCTATAAGTATAAACCACATTAATTATCCTAAGAGGCAACTAATCAAACTTATAACTCCTTTAATAAATCAATTAATTAACTTTAAACACCTTTGTTAAATCAGTTAATTAACTTTAATCACTTTTATTAAATCAGTTAATTCCACTTTTATTAAATTAGTTAATTAACTTTAAATATCATTAATAAGTTTATTAATTAACTTTATTATAGTTAAATTTCTTTTTAAATACTTATAAAAGAATTTACAAAATATTTAAGGTAAATAACCTTTATAAATTTAAATAATAATAATTATATCGAATGATAACTAAATCCAATTTATAACCTTTTATAAATTTAAAACGACATTAATTTTCTCAAAAGATAATTAATTAAATTTTATAATCTCTTTATAAATTTAATATAGTGTTAATTATTCTGAAAGATAATTAATTAAATTTATAACTCCTTTTATAAATTTTAATCAATACTTATCCTTTTTTTTCAAAAATTCTCAAAATACTTGAAAATATAGTTTAAACAATTTTCAAAATGCAAAAACACGACCAAACATTTATTTTGTAAAAATATGAGCTCAAGTTCAACACATAACAAGGGTTTAATGAGATGATATTTCATAAGTGACGGTATGACGATAATCGCTATAACGACACTTAAACAAATCAAACAATATGTGATAAATATTTCAACCAAATCACAATATAAGCAACATCAGAATATAAGTAAATTAATATTGGCGAGAAACCCTTTAGGGTCATTCTACAATAGTCCATTGTAACTTATATATATATATATATATGATTGTGTATTTTGAAGTGTTTCGTAGCGACCTGTTCGCTACTTATACACTTTGACTCTCATTTTGTTTTTGTTTCCTGCAACTAAATGGTTATTTATGTCATTCGATTTTCAAACAGGAATTTAAATCCAAATGAACAATCGAACACCAATATAAATTACCATTTAAGCATTCAACAATAATCTATAGCAACATAGATATCATATAGTTTATTTATAGGTCAGCAAACTCATCGAAATTCCAGTTGATGCTTTCACATTCCGGTTTGGTCTAAAACCGAAAGATGTTCAATTTTAGCCCGAAATTCAACTAGATCCAAAGCCATTGAAATTAGCACTAACATAGACGACATTCCTATGAGTACAACGCAATTAACCGCGTCTAAATCCAACCTCGTGTGAGCAAGGTATGATTTTTATAAATTTTTTAATTAATTAAATATAAATTAATCCTCTAATTGCATTAATTAACTTAATTACCCCTTTAACATCTTCTTCCCCAGTTCAAACTCAAAGGCCACTCTCTGTATATGCACAGACCCAGATTCATGCATGATCTTCCAATGATACAGAACTCTGGACCTCCGTTTGACGAACCGTCTTCGCCATTGCTCCTCTCTTCCCGATCTCCACGCGACTAACCAAAAATCTACACTCTTGGTACCTTCCAACAAATATCGACATGCCGACAAAGAGTTTGCGATTGTGCAATGTAACGACCCGAAATTTTTGACCCCGAAATTTTCAAATTGTTAGGGTAAAGATGAAAGAGGTAGAAGAAGAAACGGAAACAAAAAAAGATTCTCACATTCGCAATGGATAATATATAATAACAAATAATAGCAGTTATACAAAGGAAAACTATATTTGTTAATTTACATTCAATACATCAGAGTTACAACCAATCACATTTAAACTGGACAGTTAAAACTTAACTTGTCCCAAATAAACAACAATAATACACAACGGAATACTCCATACTTTCCTACCATCCATCTCGCCACCTGAGCTCCAGAACGTCCTAACCTGAAAATTTGTAATACTCGGTCTGACCCGAGCATTACAACAAAGTAACACCCGGGTCAGGCTGGAAACCAGCGTGAGTAAACACATGTAATATGAAATACTAAGTTATAACATATGTGAATACCAGGGTAACTCGTACTTTTATGAGTTCTTACAGCCAATCATTTATCATACATAATAGTTTTCAGGTTAAATGTCCATGTTACTCAATTCATTCCATTCTAGCCTGTTTAATTTCACATATCAATATATAAAGAATTTAGATTACTAATCGAAGTGGTTTCGGGTATTTACTGATACCCGACCCCGGTCTCTTCGAATTCAATGTCATCCCTAATCCAAATTGTTAAGTTTTAAAACAAAATAATTCATATCCATGATATCATATCACATAACAATCCAACTCAGACAGGTAACCTACACTATCATAGTTCAACCCATCAAAGCATATCACAATCATAACAAGTTATTAGACTAGATATAAATCTAAAATACCATACAATCATCCATAAACAAGCTAAATTAGATGTTCAATCTCAATTTAATTTCCAACTTTAATTACTTAAATTACCTTAAATCCTGCTTACCCAACATTAATTAATCATAAATCAATTAATTAACCATCTCAAATTATTTTCCTCAATTAATCATCCTTGATTAATCATTCTCTAATTACATTAAGTAATTAGCCCTAAATTAATTACATAAATTAATCATTCTTTAACCATTCACTTTAATTACTCTCAGTAGTTAATTAATGATCCTCTAATTACTTTCATTAACTACCTTTTTAATTAATCACATTCAGGATTAACTTCCTTTAATTACTTACTTAAATTAATCCTTTATTTAATTACACTGAGTAATCCTTCCTTAATTACTTTACTATGAATTAATTATTCAACTTAGCTTAATTATCATTGGTTAATTACAAACCATTTGTCATTAAATTAATTAACCATTCTTAATTAATCAACTAATCCTTAATTAAATTCTTAATTAATCCTTAATTACTTAATAATTAATTAGTTATACTTACTAATTTTCTTATCTTAATCAGTCAATTAACCTTAATTACATTGATTAATTCCACTTAATTAACTAACTTTAATTAATTGCATTGATTAATTAACCTTAATTACATTGCTTAATTAACCTTAATTAGTTAACCTTAATTACATTGCTTAATTAAGTTTAAAAACAAATAAGGATTAACTTTAAAATAAATTCCTCAACTTTAATTATCAAACATAAATAAATCAATTATTACTTAAAATAGTTTAAAGATAATTAAATTTAAACTTAACCTATTAAACTTTGAGGATTTAAAACATTTACCCGAGGAAAGCCTGGGTTTACTCGAACAGGTACCCGAGACTCTTCAAACTTTTCCTAAGTTCCTTTTTTTTAAACTTAGTTAAATACTTAAAAACTGTTATGACATAGTACTCTCACGTACACGCATTCATTCCCGAGCAATTGCCTTCCCTACCCGAGTGATCCTTCGAGTATACCCCGATCCCAACCCACTGACACACACACGTCGCCGTGCAAATGCACCGACGATCAACGCCGTCGCGACCATCTCCGATGCCTCCCACACGTCGACGATCCTCTCTACAACCGATTCCGACCATCAAAACATCACCACAAAGCCCAATTCGAAATCGAGCTTTCCCAGTCGAACCTGGAACCAAACATCACCTGAAACTTCCCTCGAATCACCGACG
Source organism: Allium fistulosum (assembly GCA_030737815.1). Classification (NCBI taxonomy): domain Eukaryota; kingdom Viridiplantae; phylum Streptophyta; class Magnoliopsida; order Asparagales; family Amaryllidaceae; genus Allium; species Allium fistulosum. Next base: position 132,396,527 of record CM060903.1, on the reverse strand, counting down.
TCGACCACCAGAATCTCTGGAACTTCAGCCACACACTACCGACCTACCACGCCTCCACCTCCCAAAGTTTGGTGAAGCTCGATCACCCAGAGACGCCGCATCAACAAAGTTCCTGACCTCGACTCATCTGGGTTATAAAACCCTAGTTCTATCGATTTCCGATGCCACGACGAACAATCATCACTCAAACCATTTTTCCTGACATTGCCGATCACCATTCAAGCTTCGACAAAAACCCTGACCTCCCAAAATTCGTCGATCACCAGAAAATGGTCGAAACCCATTTCCTGATCATCTTCGAAATGCACATCCAAAATTCCACTAACAATTGTGATTTTTATTTTAAAATTCCTAGTTTGGAAAGATACATCATATTATACACATGAATCTACAAATTATTCAATTTGGAATTTTGATAAAAATTAAGTTTTTACTATAATAAATAAATCCTGATTGATACTATCTTAAATTCTTGTTTTAAATATTTTTAAAATTTAAAACTCGATGTTTTAAACAAATTTTGTTCAAACATTATACCATAAAACTGATCAGAGATAAACAATATTTTTAATTTGAATGTTATTTGCAACCAGTAATTTAAGAACAGAGCACAACCTTGAATTACAGACATGCACACAGAGATATCCCCATACACATATACATATAATCATTAAATCCAACATGCAAACAATTAATTTTTATTCAAACTCAAGTTTTCTGCATGCAACGGGGATTTAAACAGATTAAAAGCTTTTTAAAACAAATTTGTTTACTCACCTGCTGATGTACAGAGAGCCTTTGAAACAGTTTTGAAATTTTGAAAACTTGAATTGCTTTGATCTTTTGAAATCGGAAAATACTTGATCTCTAAAACTGAAATCCTTGTTGTTGAGATGAACCAGGCTTAGAAACTGAGATGATTTAACTTGATTTCAGGTTGAATATAGTTGGTTTCTAAAATGATTTTCTGGTTTGAAAATGTTACAGGCTTTTGTTTTCTTTGCTTTTTGAAATGAAGATAGGAAAAAGAAATGAAGAGGAAAGATATATGTTTATATAGACTTAATTTAGGATTTATTAAAAATAAAAGAAAATAAAAATAAATTGGTGACACTTGTTTAACTTGTTAACATTTGTCATTAATATGTGTTAATTTTCTTCCATTTGTTAAGCTATACACATTTAACTAACATGTGTAATTATGCATGTCTTTATTTATTTTAAGATATTTATTCTTTGAATTTCAAATTCAAATTCAAATTCTATTTAAAATCAACTCATATATATATACACACTTAAACAAACCCATTTTTAAATTTGTTTGAAAATAATAATTTAGCTTATATATAAAAGAAATTATCACATATTTATTTGCTTGAAATTCCGGGATATCACATTCCTTCCCCCTTTGAATCTTTTCGTCCTCGAAAAGGAACGAAGCCAGAATTTATTAAAATGCTTATTATCAGCTTAGATTGCTCAACAATAAACACTTTTATTAAGAATTTTTTAAAACACTTTAATATCTATATAATATTACCAAAATAGTTTTATAAAAATACTTTTTATAACTTGATGTTTCCACAAGTCCATCCTTGTTCTCACAGAAATTCGGTCATACGTTGATCAGGCGTAGGACTGAAAATCTACAAGTACTTGGTAAACCCGTTTTCAACACCCAGTGAAAAATACTTGGAAAATATTTTATTGAAAATATATAAAACATTTTTGAAAATAGAGGAAACATCTTTGGTGAGAATGCTCTGGAAATCATCACCCCCTCCATGATCGCAGTTAACCCGATGATTACGTCGCCATCCCGGCAAAACTATAGATAACTGTAGGCCTCCGCGCCCCTCGATTACACCATGGAACCCGCTACAGATCGCAGCTACACCCGGGGTTACGTTGCTATCGCAGCAAAAACCCATGTAACTGTAGGCATTAGCGCCCTCGAATTTCGCTGCCAAATGAAACTTCTCCACTCCTACCATAGATCGTAGTCTACCGATGTTACGTTGTCATCCCGGCAAAATCAAACGTAGACGGTTGACACTCACCTCCACACGATTTCCGCTATGGTCCACAGTAGATCGCAACGACATTGAGTTAGACCATCGTCACAGCATAACCCAAATGCCTCTATAGGCATCGGCGCCCTCGACTTTTGCTACCCAAATAATCCTCAGGAACTTCAGTTTGTCTGGACTTCCTCACAGGATCAACTTTAGAACCCCCCTTAGGGCTCAAGGTAGTACCACCCCGTGGCACTCCTAAGAAATTCATCTCATGGGCGCGCCTTTTTCCCCAAAGCCATTCTCAAAACACTTTTTACTATACACATATAGTATTTTCCAAATCATACCCTTGTATGAATCTCATATAAATCTCCTTTACACAAAATCGATTATCCCAAAATCGATAATTCTCAAACCAGGCTTTCCAAATTCCAAAATTGATTTTACCCAAAAATCAAAAGCCTTTCCAAAATTCATAGGTTCCAAAACCTTTTTCCCAAATCATTTTCATGAAATCCTTCATATGTATGTATGTATATATATATATAACTTTAAAAATCTTTGGATCACTTCAAACTGGTATAAATTCCCTTTTTATACTTCAAATACTTTCAAAAACCCTTTTCTTCTGGCAATAGAATCAACAAGGGGAGTTTATCATATTACAAATATATATAACTTTATTTATTGCCAAATCAAATATTCAAGTTTGATTTCTTTATAAAGTTATTTACTATCTTTCTACTTATAAAACAAGTTCTAATCATAGAAATATCCATCTTCCATTTATTTCATCATTCATTTTTCGAAATATACCCTTTCATTTCAAAATCATTTTACAGTTCTTATTCACAAATTTTCTATATCAATCTCATTCAAACCCGTACAATGTACACATACCATCTGTACGCAATATCAAACCTGATTGCTCACTCGATCACACAACTTCACTTCCGAACTAGTATCGTCCACCCGACTTCCTAGTTCGGACTCAGATCTGGTTTCTTGATCAGAAACCGTCATTCTCCTTGCATAGCCATAACTATGATAAAGAATTTCCAGAACCAATCAAAAATCCATATCCAGGTTCGCCGTCGAAAATCGAGTGAAAAATCCCAACTCGGATCGATATACTATCTCGAAATTATGTGCTCGAATTTGGATCAAATCACTATGCGAATAGAATAATATATGTACATCCTACGTATTTATCATCATTGATTATTAGCTAAATCAATTCTCTTTTACTTCACATTCATTTAGATTTCTATTCACTCATCCACAATTGCTCCCAATTTCCATTTGGGTTAACACTTTAATTCTTATCTCAATTGGTATTCAATTATAGACAGTTTGCACTCTGACCAACTTGTATTAAGAAAATAGCTTGAAATTTTTTAAAATAAATAAGTAGTTGTAAAATACTTATTAGTTGCAAAATAGCAGTAGAATAGTTAAGCAATTTTAAAATAGTTGTAAAGTAGTTAAATAATTGTAAAATAGTTGGATAATTGCAAAATAGTTGTAAAATAGTAATTAGTTTGTAAGTAGTTGTAAAATAGTGATTAGTTTGTAAAACATATGTAAAATAGTAATTAGTTTTCAAAATAATTGTAAAATAAGTATAATATAGTTTTGGGTTTTAAAAAGAAAAGTTGTACAGTAAATAGCTAGGGAATAGATTTAAAATAGTTTATATTAAAATAATTTATTTGGAAAAAATAGTTCAGAGTCAAACTGTTCAATTCCTAATCTCCATTTCCAATCAATTTCCAATTTTCATTCCCATTTAAATTGATTCAATTTCAATTCAACTTAAATTAACTTCAATTCCTATCCCATATTCAAATCAACTCCCATTTGAATTTCAAACTTATTCAATTTCACTTCAAATTAATTCGATTCAAATTTTCCATTTGAATTTTATTCTTATCCGTCTTCAACCACAATTCCAATTAATTTAAATCAAATTCAATTTGAACTAATTCAATTCAAATCTCAACTTAAAACCATCTCGAATTTCACTTTGAAATTTTCAATTCACGTTGTTCATTCTAAACTCATTTAACTCCCCTTAAGTTAAATTCAATTTAATCCAATCAACTTTACCCAATTTGAATTCCCATTTCAAATTTTAAACTTCTATCAATATTCTTTCTTACTTATTAGTTCAAAGACTTTCACTTTGGGTTATTTCATCACATTTCAGGGAAATCAAAACTCAACACCTTAGAGTTTATTCCAAACCATTTTTGATACTATGTATATCCATACATATATACATATTTATTCCTTAGCCCACCAAGTCATACCTTAAGTTTTAAACCACCTTTGGTTTTAATTCAAAACAAATTCCTTTAAAGTTTTCATACAACTTCTTATTTTAAAATAAGATTACATTCAAAAATAGTCTGAATAATATTATTCATTCTTTTCTTTTAACATTTTGAAATAATTCAAATGTTTCTAGACTTAGGTTTTAAAACTCCACTATTTAAATCCATTTCTAGTTTATCTTATTTAATCCTTATTTGGATATATATATATATATATCACTTAAATTCTTATCCCATTTTCAATGACCAACAACCAATTTCTTTATATATAATAATTGGAAAATTATTTGCTCTGTATATAAACTTTTATAAAAATCATTTATTTTTAAAACCATTTAAAATCATTATATAAGAAAATAACAAGTACGCTCTCACATATATACACTCAACTCATTCTAGGGTACTACTGGCCCTATCCTTAATGAGTAAACCCACCAGAGCCAAGGTTCTCGCTTAACCTCGCTCTGATACCAAATGCAACGACCCGAAATTTTCGACCTCGAAATTTTCAGATTGTTAGGGTAAAGATGAAAGAGGTAGAAGAAGAAACGGAAACAAAACACAGATTCTCACATTCGCAGCGGATAAAATATAATAACAAATAATAGCAGTTATACAAAGGAAAACTATATTTGTTAATTTACATTCAATACATCAGAGTTACAACCAATCACATTTAAACTGGACAATTAAAACTTAACTTGTCCCAAATAAACAACAATAATACACAACGGAATACTCCATACGTTCCTGCCATCCAGCTCGCCACCTGAGCTCCAGAACGTCCTAACCTGAAAATCTGTAATACTCAGTCTGACCTGAACATTACGACAAAGTAACACCCGGATTAGGCTGGAAACCAACGTGAGTAAACCCATGTAATATGAAATACTAAGTTATAACATATGAGAATACCAGGGTAACTCGTACTTTTACGAGTTCTTACAGTCAATCATTTATCATACACAATAGTTTTCAGGTTAAATGTCCATGTTACTCAATTCATTCCATTCCAAGCTGTTTAATTTCACATATCAATATATAAAGAATTTAGATTACTAATCGAAGTGGTTTCAGGTATTTACTGATACCCGACCCCGGTCTCTTCGAATTCAATGTCATCTCTAATCCAAATTGTTAAGTTTTAAAACAAAACAATTCATATCCATGATATCATATCATATAACAATCATCCTCAGATAGGTAACCTACACTATCATAGTTCAACCCATCATAGCATATCACAAACATAACAAGTTATTAGACTAGATATAAATCTAAAATACCATTCAATCGTCCATAAACAAGCTAAATTAGATGTTCAATCTCAATTTAATTTCCAACTTTAATTACTTAAATTACCTTAAATCCTGCTTACCCAACATTAATTAATCATAAATCAATTAATTAACCATCTCAAATTATTTTCCTCAATTAATCATCCTTGATTAATCATTCTCTAATTACATTAAGTAATTAGCCCTAAATTAATTACATAAATTAATTATTCTTTAACCATTCACTTTAATTACTCTCAGTAGTTAATTAATGATCCTATAATTACTTTCATTAATTACCTTTTTAATTAATCACATTCAGGATTAACTATCCTTTAATTACTTACTTAAATTAATCCTTTATTTAATTACACTGAGTAATCCTTCCTTAATTACTTTACTATGAATTAATTATTCAACTTAGCTTAATTATCATTGGTTAATTACAAACCATTTGTCATTAAATTAATCAACTAATCCTTAATTAAATTCTTAATTAATCCTTAATTACTTAATAATTAATTAGTTATACTTACTAATTTTCTTATCTTAATCAGTCAATTAACCTTATTACATTGATTAATTCCACTTAATTAACTAACTTTAATTAATTGCATTGATTAATTAACCTTAATTACATTGCTTAATTAAACTTAATTAGTTAACCTTAATTACATTGCTTAATTAAGTTTAAAAACAAATAAGGATTAACTTTAAAATAAATTCCTCAACTTTAATTATCAAACATAAATAAATCAATTATTACTTAAAATAGTTAAAAGATAATTAAATTTAAACTTAACCTGTTAAACTTAAACTTTGATGATTTAAAACATTTACCCGAGGAAAGCCTGGGTTTACTCGAACAGGTACCCGAGACTCTTCAAACTTTTCCTGAGTTCCTTTTTTTTAAACTTAGTTAAATACTTAAAAACTGTTATGACATAGTACTCTCACGTACACGCATTCATTCCCAAGCACTTGCCTTCCCTACCCGAGTGATCCTTCGAGTCGACCCCGATCCCAACCCACTGACACACACACATTTCCATGCACATGCACCGATGATCAACGCCACCGCGACCATCTCTGATGCCTCCCATACATCGACGATCCTCCCTACAACCGATTCCGACCATCAAAACATCACCACAAAGCCCAATTCGAAATCGAGCTTTCCCAGTCGAACTTGGAACCAAACATCACCTAAAAACTTCCCTCGAATCACCGACGCCGACCACCAGAATCTCTGGAACTCTGGCCACACACTACCGACCTACCATGCCTCCACCTCCCAAAGTTTGGTGAAGCTCGATCACCCAGAGACGCCGCATCAACAAAGTTCCCGACCTCGACTCATCTAGGTTATAAAACCCTAGTTCTATCGATTTTCGATCCAACGACGAACAATCATCACTCAAACCATTTTTCCTGACATTGCCGATCACCATTCAAGCTTCGACAAAAACCCTGACCTCCCAAAATTCATCGATCACCAGAAAATGGTCGAAACCCATTTCCTGATCATCTTCGAAACGCACATCCAAAATTCCACTAACAATTGTGATTTTTATTTTAAAATTCCTAGTTTGGAAAGATACATCAGATTATACACATGAAACTACAAATTATTCAGTTTGGAATTTTCATAAAAATCAAGTTTTTACTGTAATAAATAAATCCTGATTGATACTGTCTTAAATTCTTGTTTTAAATATTTTTAAAATTTAAAACTCGATGTTTTAAACAAATTTTGTTCAAACATTATACCATAAAACTGATCAGAGATAAACAATATTTTTAATCTGAATGTTATTTGCAACCAGTAATTTAAGAACAGAGCACAACCTTGAATTACAGACATGCACACAGAGATATCCCCATACATATATATATATATAATCATTAAATACAACATGCAAACAATTAATTTTTATTCAAACTCAAGTTTTCTGCATGCAACGGGGATTTAAACAGATTAAAAGCTTTTTAAAACAAATTTGTTTACTCACCTACTGATGTACAGAGAGCCTTTGAAACAGTTTTGAAATTTTGAAAACTTGAATTGCTTTGATCTTTTGAAACTGGAAAATACTTGATCTCTAAAACTGAAATCCTTGTTGTTGAGATGATCTAGGCTTAGAAACTGAGATGATTTAACTTGATTTCAGGTTGAATATAGTTGGTTTCTGAAATGTTTTTCTGGTTTGAAAATGTTACAGGCTTTTGTTTTCTTTGCTTTTTGAAATGAAGATAGGAAAAAGAAATGAAGAGGAAAGATATATGTTTATATAGACTTAATTTAGGATTTATTAAAAGTAAAAGAAAATAAAAATAAATTGGTGATTCTTGTTTAACTTGTTAACATTTGTCATTAATATGTGTATTTTCTTCCATTTGTTAAGCTATACACATTTAACTAACATGTGTAATTATGCATGTCTTTATTTATTTTAAGATATTTATTCTTTGAATTTCAAATTCAAATTCTATTTAAAATCAACTCATATATATATATATACACACACACACACACACACACTTAAACAAACCCATTTTTAAATTTGTTTGAAAATAATAATTTAGCTCATATATAAAAGAAATTATCACATATTTATTTGCTTAAAATTCTGGGATATCACATGCAAAGTCTCATTCTCCAAATAAGGTTCGAGCTTCACCAAACTCCTCCTCCAGATGCTAAACAATATCATAAGCTCAAATCCAAACTCCGATTTGCCAACCAATGCTTAAACCTCGCCAAAAATCAAACCCTAGCTTCATTTCTTAAAGTCGAGCATCCTAAAGTGTAACCGCTCCCAACAAAATTCATATAGGTTTGAAGCCCTTGCTATCACGAGTTCAAAGATTCTCGTTTCATAATTTTTAGTTGAGGGAACCACTAGATTTTGATTTTAGAAAGAACCATAATTCTTTTATTTTATTGTAGTTTGAAAAATGGAAATGAGATAGATGGAAAGAACAAAAGTAATTTTTGTTAAGTGTTAAAGTTTTTGATTTTAAAAAAATCAATTGCGTAGTTCACAAATTAAATAATATTCTCAAACAACCCAACATTTCCAAGCAACATATCACATCACCAAAAAGCTTTTTGAAAATTTGAATTTTGATTTTCGATTTAAAATGATTTTGAAAAGAAGATTTCGCAGGATTTCGCTACACGATATTCATTCGCGTACGAATCGCAAACAATAGAAATAAAAATACGATCGTGAACCAAAATGCATTATGATCACAGCTCAACAATAAAACACACATATTATTTTATTCTGTAAAATCATAAAAATACCATCGTTTGCTGAAAAATATTCAAGTGATAATTTAAATATTTTCCAAATTAATTTTTTTGGAAAATCAGATAAATTCATTTAAAAATATTACCATAAAAATTAAGTTATTTTTATTAACAATTGATTTTCTTATTATTTATTCGAACCATTTATTATTGTAAATAAATTTAAAAATGGGTTCACCATTATCATTTATTAATTAAAAGAAGTTGAATAAAGTTATTAAATCCCTTTAATTAATATTTAATTCTTAGTTCAATTATCTCAATAATCACTATATTTGAAGATAAGCTATTACATTGTAAAAACAAATTATTTAAATATTTAAAATTAATTAAATATTCATAATTAAAATGATAAATTTCTAGGATGTTACACTAAAGGTGATTCCAAAAAGGTTGTAGTAGAAGTAGTGCCTTCGATTTGTTCAGTCCCAGAACAACTTGTATGGATGAATACTGACATTGCATTATTGCTTGGAGGGTAGTGTTAGCATTCCAAATGGGATTTGCTATAAAGGTAAAACGTAGCCTCAAACCTTACACCAAAAATGACTAAAACAAGGGAGGTGCAGCCAGGCTATGTGCTTCGCTACCATTAGGGGTATAATCATCACTTGTATCTAGATCGATATTTATGGATTTTTGTATATTGTGGCCAAGAAAATGGTTTTTCAAGTTGGCAGCAGGGGTGATGATCATATTCGGTACTATCTAGGAAGCCGTAGGCTGGTTCTGTGTTGGTTAGAGGTGCAATGTTTGTAACCTTGGTACATTTTATCTATAGGTGTACTGTATGGAAGGTAGTCCCTTACCTTTTCGTTGCATGGAATCCATTTTCCAATATGTGCCTAACAAACTTAGTCGTATACTAAATATGCTATTGAATACCATTAATGTAACCATTCCAGCTATGTTGTATATTTATTTTAAACCCTGGATATTATATAATATCATTGGATCTCCTAATGGTTTAATTACCGTAAGGTAAAAACCCATCCGTGTTTATGTGCGGTGTGGTCTTATGAGATACCTTTATTTTTGAAAGGTTTTATAACATTAAAAATCCATATGGTTTGAGTTTCTCATGCTAGTTTACTAGATTGATCTGGGTGTTATTTTCCTATAATGCTCGGGTCAAACCCGAGTATATTTCCAGATTTAATTATGGATGCTTCGGAGCTTTAGGAGATGATCTGGATCCCTCCAAGATGTTTTCACGTATCATTTATTTCCGCTGTATTTCTTGTTTTGAAATTGTCAGCATTTGTGAGGACAGGCTGCTACAACTATCCAGGCTAATGATAACTTAGTTTAATTTGATGGTTGTATGTATATTAATGTTTTATTATGTAAAGATGATTTGGATATTATATATTACTCATTATGATGTGAGATTATGATCTGTCTTTTCTTTTTTCTCACCCCAACAATCTGTCTTTCCGACACTCGGATGCTCGGCATATGAATACCGTGGATGTATTAACGTCGACTTCTGAGGATCGAAAAGGTGGGTCATGGCAGTGATATCAGAGCTGAAGGTTAAGTGAGAATATTGGCTTTGGCGCAGTAAATTCATTTGGATAGGGTAAGTGGCACCCTAGAATGAATTTGAGTGTGTATATATATAAGAGCGCATATTTGTTAGTGTTATAAAAATGTTTTATATTGTGTTGATTGATTATTGAGTGGTTTATAAATTTTGGTCGATACAGAAGGAACAACTATATCAATAGGGTTTCTATACACTTGGACAGGGCAAACCGACACAATATTGTTTTTGAAAATCGATAGATAAAATAATTTTAAGCTAGATATTATATATATAAAGGAATATTTCTTCAAAATTGATGTAGTTATTTACAATGTGTTTATTTGTTAGGAAATGATAATAGTTAATTATTATCATTTTTTGTTTGATTAGTCGTACTTGTCCAGTTTAGGAGCATTGACTATTGTTTGATTATTTATGCTCGGCCAGTTTATGAGCATTTTTTTGGTTATATTAAATACGAACACCTTGTGAATTAAGTTTCACAGTTTGACTATAAGGTGTTCGGTGGTAATGTTGGTATAAAGCTTATTTTGATACAAGAAAGAATGATTTTATATAAAAGATGGTTTTATAAATTAGGTTTACAAAGTATGTTTTAAAACGAAGAGTATTTTTTGAGAATTTAAATCTCGGTGTCTTTGGAAAAGATTCCAAATTACTTTTGAAAAAAGTAATAATAGTATTACTTGAAAGTATTTTTAAGTATAAGTATTTTCGAAGATAATTTTAAGTAAGATACACTTTCTTTGGATGTTCGGAAAACGAGTCTCGATTAGTTTTGTAGTAATCTAAATTTCTAAGTGACAATCAGATATTCGCTTAGAATATTGTTGTAGTGTATTAACTAAATTATTCTCTTTGTCATTGTACAGTCGAAACGAGTTCGAATCCAAATGAACCCAAAGTAAATTGGTAATTGATATTTTGTTAAAACTAAATTATTCTCTTCCGCCACTTTCATGCCCATCGTTGGATAATGCAATGCATCGTTCATCCACATCATTTGCTTGGTGTGTGTAGATTGCTGACATGTTTTTGGTGGGAAACCATAATTTGAGCGGCTCAATTTTAGGCATTGACGAGAAGTTTGAAATTGAAGCGGGAACATCTGAATTTAAGCAGAAGCATCCGAAATCGGATCGAGAAACCTTAATTTGAGTAGACTCCCTACTTTTGACCTGAGAAGCGGATGACATCTGAACCCCCTCCTTTTCAGAAGTAAGAGTGTGATGAGGCATTCCTCTCTTTTTCAGCCATAGGTGTCATTAATGTCCTTGAGGTTGACTTGTGTGGCCCATTTATGCATTATTAGTATGATACTTCTTCGAGAATGAAGGTGAAGTTGGGTTGTAAGCGTTGGACATCACTGGAGCCTCGTTTAAATGGCCTCGTCTTGTCATGTTTGTTTGACATTGCGTTGAGGGTGAGTGTGATGAGGCGTTCCTCTCTTATTCAGCCGTAGGTGTCATTGATGTCCTTGAGATTGACTTGTGTGGTTTGTTTGTGCATTATTGGTATGATATGAAAGTGTGCTATGGATCTTGTAATATGGATATACGATAATACAGAATATAGTGATGATAGTTATACAGTAAATAGTGCGAAATATAAGAGTAGTATAATAAAAATAAGCACACCAGAGATTTTTATACTGGTTCGAACTTCCCATTCTACGTCCAGTCCCAGACTCCTTCTGGAATTTCACTAACAACAATACCCTCAGTTAACCCGAAGGAATAGGTATACACAGCCTGAGCAGCAGAACAGACACATGAGCAGCAGAACATGATTTTTGCCTCAACAACAGAAGAGGACTTCACTAATACAAAAGAATATCTGACACTGGGTATTCTTGATAACACTGATTTGTCTCTGATAGTACAAACTTCCTATAATCAAATCCTCAAGTGTATGAAGTGTATGTGAAGATACGAAAAGAAGGTGTTGCTAAGAATCGAAGATTATGAAAGTTAATTTGGAGATTCAAAGCAATAATTGCTTGTATGCTGTTTTGAATGTGAGTATGAGAGCACAAGAAGAATACAACATAGTTAGAAAGATTTTCGGTTCGTATGAAGTGTTTGGGAACATATATTTATAGTAGACAGAGGGTTGCTCCTATTGGTGAAGAGTTCTGACCAAAAGAAGCAACCATTCCCGTTTAGAGAAGGATCGCAACCTTTCGCGGAATGGAAATGTCTTTTCAAAATATGGAAGTTGGGTTCAGGCCAGTCGACTGGTCGATTTGGATCAGTCGACTGATTATTTAATAATTTAAAAAAGAAAGCAGTGCATGTACACCAGTCAGTCAACTGGTTGTTTATAACCAGTTGACTGGTTGTTTATAGCCAGTCGACTGGCTGTAGTGTATTTGCACTCGTAGCTCTGTTTTTTTGTTAAAAAATGAGAACGATGAGGTGCGGACTACTTGAGGATAGATTTTAACAATTTCTAAGACTCAAACACAAGTATTAAACAGTGAAAACATAGAGTCGAAGTCTCGATATCACCATAGTCCTTTTGATTGTCTCTTTTTGTTGTGATTGATCGTGCGTTCTCTTTTTCTTCTAAATAGCCTTGTCATGAATCAAAACTAGTGATTCAACATTCTCCCCCCTTTTGATTGATGACAACCTGTATATAATTAACCTAGAGAACATATATATAAAGAAGAAATAATCTCCCCCTGAATATATGACACTTCTTGTACCTGCATCAAAATGGTTAGTATATATACTTTTTCTCCCCCTTTGTCATCAACAAAAAAAGGAGACACAACCAACAATAACTACTAAGAATAGTCATAGCATACCAATAAAGGATAAAAGTATCAATAAGCAAATAACAAGAGCATCTACCAAATTTATCATCCAACCAACAGAAGTTCATTCGTCAAGATCCCAGTTATACTCTTCTTCCGGTGCAGTCTCCTTCTCGAGTCTTGAAGTGCCTTGAGCACCACTGCCTGCTCTACTAGTGTCGCTACTAGTACGCTCCTCTGATGTAGACCATGTAAAACGAGGTGCTGGACGCTTGCCTTGAGCGACGGAGGTGGCAGCGGTGGATGAAGAACATGATATGGCATCCCATAAAGTAGAGAAGAAGCCTTTGATTTTATCAAGCTTCTTATCCACTTTCTTGAGTCTAGTATAAGTTGATTTTGGGAAAGGATTTCAATGGATTCACGGGTGTTGGAGGAGGTAGCTAAACAGATTTCTTCTTCTTGTTGTTGTGATTTCGGCTCTCTAATTACAGGATCTCCAAATTGTTGTTGAGCCTGATGACGTTTCCAATCTTCGTATGCGGTAATAGGTGGAGGTCTTGCTGGTAGCTTCATAAGGCTTATGGTACAAATATTGATCATTCCGATGGTAGAGAATTCTGAATCGGGTTGACGAACACCAACATCTAGTAGAAGTCGCATTACATACTCGCCAAAGTAAATAACGTGCATATTCCCATTGTTGAAGGTAAGAAATTCATCCAAAATATGTCGTAACCAATTTATGCATATATTTCCCCATACCGCATAGAGAGCTTTGAAATTCTCCGGATATATCAATTCATATGAGCCGGTTCTTGGGAGAATAGAACGCATAAGAGTCTTGTGCAAGATTCGTGTTTTAGGCCTTAGCAGCTTGGATCGCAATTCAGTCATATCGTCACCCATGAACATGTGGCTAACTCTATTTCTCCATCTTATATTGTAGTCAACATTATCCAAATCAATACCTTCATTTGGAGATTGAAGGATATGTGCCATTCGATCAAGCGAAAAGAAAACTGTTTGACCACAAACCAAACTCCAGACACAATTATTCGGATTAGATGGTCGTTGGTGGCCAAGATTAAGATTAGTATAAAAGAGCTTTACCATGAGATGGTTAATTTTGTGGTTATTGGAATTATAGTCGAGAAGCGACTCTAATCCGCATCTCCACGTCAAATCTTGAAGTCCATAAGTTCCAAAATCAGAGTACACCATAAAAGAACCTTCAAAATTCCTTGAATTTTTCATCTTATCCCATCTTTCGATTGCGGTGGCGTCGTATAGCCAATGGGAGACATGAGTATCGGCGGAAGACGAAGAGGCTTGCTTTGACCGTTTTGATCTAGGAGGAGCCATCAATTTTATGTTTTTGAGAGAGATTAGGGGGAAAATGGGGATTAGGGTTCCAAGAGGTAAAGTAAAAAGGTAAGGGGTAAATGGGTTAAAAAAGAGAAGGCCAGAATAAATACATACAGCCAGTCGACTGGTCGGGGTAGGTCAGTCGACTGGTTGCAAACCCGAGAGCAATTGTTCTCTGTAACCAGTCGACTGACCTATGTATTTCAGTCGACTGGCTATAGCGAAAATTGCCAGTGAATTTTAAAACTATTTCTTTCAATCTTTATTCAAAGATTTATGGAACAATAATATACATGAATAAGGCAGATACAGAAATACACAAGAAAATCGATTATTTTGGAGTCGAAGGAGAGTATTCATCTGGTTCAATCTTGGTGACTTCAACGTGAGGTTGTAGAGGTGACCAATAGTTTTGGCGTTCCCATGAGTTGGGAGACACTGGAGGTTGTTGTGGAATTTGCTCCCATAGATTCCAGCCAGATGTATGTGGTTGACGAGATGATGAAGGTTCAATAACGTCTTTCTTTGGTGATTTGCCACAAAATTTTAAGGCAATCGATTCTATTAAGCTAAGACGTCTGGAATTCATTTGTTGTTCATAGTGCATCTCTCTTTGCAAGTTGATTTATTCCCTTTGATAGTGGTGGATGTCATCTATTTTCTCTTTAGTTTTTGGAGAAATAAAAAGTGATCTCCTTGACTTCTTGCTATTTGGTGTATATCCAGTGTGATATTGTCCCCAACCATGAGCTGGTTCACTTTCAGGAGTAGGAGTGGCCAAAGAAGGAGTTGAGCTATTTGAGGTAGTCCTTTTACTAAATCATTTTTAGAAAGCTTATTTATAGCCTTGAAGTTAATGTGACAGAATCGTTTGTGCCATAACCAAGGATCATTTTCTTTGGCTATTAAACACATATCTGAATTATGGTTTATTTTCATATTCAGAACATAGATATTTCTGTCTCTATTTCCTTCAAAGATAAGATTTTGATTTTGATCAAAAATACTACATTTATTTTCAGAAAATGTGCTTTTGAATCCTTTGTCACATAATTGGCTGATACTGAGTAAATTATGTTTCAAATTTTCGACTAGTAAAACATTTGAAATAAGAGGTAAATTTGATATACTGTTGTTGCTCACATCGCCTTTGCCGATGATATAGCCTTTGGAATTGTCTCCAAATGTGACGGAGCCTCCATCTGAGTAAGTAATGTTTGATAGCATATCTTTGTCTTCTGTCATATGTTTTGAGCAACCACTGTCGAGTATCCATTTCCCTCTCTTTTTAAGTGGGACCTGCAAAAAATAAGGATTTAGATTGGTACCTACTTTTTGTTAGGGTCCTAAGAGTTAGATCATAGGAAACCAAACCCAAGAGGGTTCAATATTCCCTTTGAAAATATAATCTTTATTCTTATGAACTGTCTCCAAAAAGGTGTTAATATATTTCTTCCTAATCAAACCGTTGTTTGTTTTAGGAGCCCAAATTTTTATGTTTTAGGGGTAAGTGTTCCTTTTTGGTTGTTTTGTAGTAGGCTTAATATTTCTCCTAATTTCCTTTTTAGGTGGAGCTTTTGATTTCTTAGCATATCCTAACCCTTTCCTACTTGAAACAGATTGAGAGATATCAATAATTTTAGATAGAGTTTCTCTTCCTTTATTAAAGTTTGAGACATTTTTGGTGATGCTTTCTAACTTAGTTTTGAGACCAGTATTATCTAATTCTATCAATTTTACTTTTGTCTTCAATTCGCGATTTTCAGAAACAAGAGCATCATTCTTCTCTTTTTGAGTTTCAATTTCTTGACTCAATAGAGTGAGTTGAGAATTAATATTAGAGAACGATTCTTGTAATTTTTCAAGTTCTTCCTCTAGTATTCTCTTTTCGTCTTTAAGCATATCTCTTTCGAATTCTGCTTTGTTCTGATGTTCACGAGTTTCCTTATATTTTCTTTTAAGATTTTTGAGAGTGTCAACTAGTTCAGAATTTATCTCTATCATATCATCAAAGGTAAAATCACTAACCTCGTTTTCAGTAGCCATGAAGCACACATTAGCTTGCTCGTTTTCATTGTCACTGCCACTATCTGACGAGGAGGAATCTGAATTATCCCATGTCACAGAAAATGCTTTCTTTTTCTTATATTTTCTGCCCTTGTTGAAGTATTCTTTCTTTAGTTCTGGACAGTTTTTATGGATATGACCTTTCTTATGGCAATTAAAACATTCGAGTACTGAAGATAATGGTTTGCTTGGTAAGTTCCTTTTTCCATTGTTACTGTTGTTTTTCCGGAATTTTAAGAACTTTTTGAAATTTTTGGCAATAAATGCTAGATCTTCTTCATCTGAATCTTTATCCTCTTCTTCTTCAGCATGGAAAGCTATGTTCTTTTTGTCCTGTGCTTGTACTCGTTTTGCCTGCAAATTCACTTCATAGGACATTAGATTTCCTATTAACTCTTCTGGTTTTATGGTAGAGTGGTCATTAGCTTCTTCAATAGCCAAGACTTTTCTTTCCCATTCATCCGTTAAAGAGTTTAGGATTTTTGGTACAATATCAAAATCAGTGAACTTTTCTCCTAATCCTAATAATGCATGATAGATATCTTGAAATCTAGAGTACATATCATTGATGGATTCATCTTGCTTCATTCTAAAATTTTGAAACTGATTTTTGAGCATGGAGATTTTACTTTGTTTAACCTTGTTAGTACCTTCATGATTGACTTTTAGTGTTCTCCATATTTCATAGGCAGTATTGCACATACTAACACGATTAAATTCATTTCTATCTAAAGCAAAAAATAACATGTTCCTGGCTTTGGCATTTGAAGTAGCATCTAGTTTTTGTGTGTTTGACCATATTGAATATTCAGTTGTGGGTATGTGATACTCTGATTGTGTAATATTCCATGATTCAAAACTATTTGATTGCATATAGATTCTCATACGAGTAGCCCAATAATTATAGTTCAAACCATTGAAAAATGGAGGTCATGCAGTGGATTGACCTTCTACAAAACTGGTGTTAGTGCTTATAGTGCTAGTGCTACTATTACTATCCATATTAGCAAAGAATCAAATAACTATGTTACAGTTAGATGAAACCTTGCTCTGATACCAAATGAAAGTGTGCCAAGGATCGTGTAATATGGATATACGATAATACAGAATATAGTGATGATAGCTATACAGTAAATACTGCAGAATATAAGAGCAGTATAATAAAAATAAGCACACCAGAGATTTTTATACTAGTTCGAACTTCCCGTTCTACGTCCAGTCCCAGACTCCTTCTGGAATTTCACTAACAACAATACCCTCACTTAACCCGGAGGAATAGGTATACACAGCCTAAGCAGCAGAACAGACACCTGAGCAGCAGAACGGGATTTTGCCTCTACAGTAGAAGAGGACTTCACTAATACAAAAGAATATCTGACACTGTGTGTTCTTGATAACACTGATTTGTCTCTGATAGTACAAACTTCCTATAATCAAATCCTCAAGTGTATGAAGTGTATGTGAAGATATGAAAAGAAGGTGTTCCTAAGAATCGAAGATTATGAAAGTTAATTTGGAGATTCAAAGCAATAAAATGCTTGTATGCTGTTTTGAATGCTTGTATGAGAGCACAAGAAGAATACAAGATAGTTAGAAAGATTTTCGGTTCGTATGAAGTGTTTGGGAACATATATTTATTGTGATGACCCTGAAATCGGCCTTCGAAAATCGGCACCCGTACTTCAATTGTACTCAAAATGCCGCAGATTCAAACGCCGAATCCGGTTCACCGGAGCTTATAACACCATTAAGTATAACAACACAGCGGAAGAAAGAAAACAATGATATCATATACAACTCCAATGAATACAATATCCAGAATGATATACAACAATGATATCAATATGATACAACAATATCAGAGATATGATACAAGAAATAGCAGCGGAAAGAAAATAGATAACACCAGCAGCGGATAGAATGTCTCCAATAGAATGCTCCAAGATAAGCAACGTCATTCCATAAACTCCAAGAACTGAACTAGCTCCAGATAATCTACTAAACTTGAATATCTGAGAAAACCCAACTCTAGACTGCCCGTGTGGAAAATTGTGGGCACCCAGAGTTTAGGAAGGGAACAATAAACTCCGGATCAGTCATGGGACTGGTGTGAGCAACAAAAACAGTTTATCTTTAAACAAACACAAAAGGCTTTTAAACATTAAAATCCGCAATGCTTTTCGAAAATGAAACTACCATAAGACCTCCCGCCACACACACAATGCAAACGCAGAATTGGAGGAGATTTCTTCTTATGATAGTAAAAAATGCTTACTATGCAAAAGAAAACTCTTTTGATATTATTACTAGTGCATAGTGTCGAAACCATTTCGAAAGTATAATATAAATCTTGGCCAGCATAAAACATTTCATCGTATGCCTACTATAGCTACCATGTTCAATAACAGGTTACCGCCACATTCCATGGCAGGTTATACAACTAAAACCATACAGGGCTCGTATTGCTTCATTGGATTTCCAACAAATGATCAGGGTAAGGAACTTCCTTACCGAAATGGAAACGCCTCTGGAAAGACGCCCCGAGAACCTAACCGGATCTCTGCAAACAAAAGGCCGACGCTACCTCACGCTCTAACCGAGCTGTAACTAGGTAACTAACACACGAGTCATGTCATCCCCCGGTCGTCACCGACCTTTATCCGAGACGTCTCGATCATAAAGCAACAACCACAAAGTATAATAACTGTGCAGCATCAACATAGGTAAAATATCTGGGCTGCATACCATGATATCACCTTTTATCCAGAAGGAAATGACATACCCTAGGGGCGCTACCCCTACAAACCTTTGCCACAACATTCCTGTTTCGACCATTACCGGGTTGTGAGGCTCGACGAAGTCTCGTCCACAAAGCTACGCTTTTTCACAAAGCTACGCTTTTTCACAAAGCCACGCTTTTCTACAAAGCCACGCTTTTTCACAAAGCCACGCTTTGATCAACAATTGATCAACAGCACTTCGTATGCCACATTACCAATTTGGGAATGTATCACTAGTAACCATCAACTACATAACCTCTGAGCTCGTACGTCTCAGAGAAGGGTGTTAAGCTAAGAGAATAAATTCTCCGCCACCAACAGAAATGTATTTTATAGAAACCAGCTTTACATCTCAAAGTGTAACGTCAGACACACATCCATACAAGTCCGTTCCGGGATCGAACGGAACCGAAGGCACTTCCAAAGAAGCCCTTGCAAATCCGGATAATTTCTAATCACGTCCGGACTTCCCATCACAAAGGGTGATAAAATCTCTATACCGGGGACCAGTCGATGCAGAGACATTCGACGAGTTGTCCTTTCATTTTCGAAAATATCCGGTCTTCACCACCGGTCTTCAAATGCAATCCATATACGTCGTATCACTATTCGGAATGGGTTATATGACACAAAGGTCCTCTCCTGGCTAAACCGAATAACGAGCGCAATTAAAAATCATATGGATACTGGGGTCTCAGTTAAATCACAGCTTAAAGCCCAAAACTTTTCATTCGAATGGTAAAATAATTTACCATTTCCAATCTTTTAAACAAAAAGATTCATTTCAAAAACCTTCAATGGTTTAAACAATTTCCACACTTTTAATCTTTTAAACAAAAAGATTCAATTCACAAAGTTCACCCCATTCACAAAGATTCATTCATAGATTTCCAAATCGATTTCCATTTCAATTGGATTAACTCGTTAAATCCTTAAATCAAGATTTAACTTATAGCTTTTAAAATTCGTTTCCAAAGATTCATTCATAGCTTTTCAAAACAATTCTATTTCAAGTTGGATTAACTCGTCCGGTCTTTGAAATCAAAGACTCATTTCATAGTTTTCAAAACATTTCAATTTCATTTCAAACTTGAAACCTTTCAACACAAATTGGAAGTTCATTACTTATGTGAAAGCTTTTACTATTTGAAAACAAAAAGTTCGTTTCAGAAAAATCCAGTTATATTTACATGGGTTAAAACCCTTGAATTCAATTCAAATTCCCAAATCAATACCTTTAAAATGGTTTAACCCATATATAACTTGTACAACATCTTTAATCCCTAGATTCAAATCATATAGTTCAGTTTCAAACTTGAATTCAAATTTAAATTAAATTATTTAAATTTTCAAAACTCGATTAAGTTATTCAAAATAACTTTTATCTTTGAAATTCCATTTCAAAAGCTTTTCACTTTAAACCCAATCTCATTTTCAAACATTTGAATTCAAATATTCAACTTTAAAAATCATTACAAAAATCTGTGACTTAATCGATTTCCCTGTGAAATCCATATTTGTGTGTGTATGGTGTGGTCCAGGGTTTAACACAATAGTGCAACACAATGAATCATCACAGATCAAAATACAGGATATAGTTGATAAGCGATATAAACTATAACGCTTATCGTTCATGCACAGACCATAGATATATAAATATCACAGATAATAAATTACATCACAGACCACAACATAAGTCAGGGTGTATCACAAAGCATCATATATCAGGGATATCAAACAATTTGACAATCAATAGATTTCAAACATCCATAAGTAAGGTTCATTTATCATCTGATAAATTGAAACCAGATTAATCGCTAATTCAGGTTAATTAACATTAATTAATTACAATTCATGTAAAATAATTACCCTTTAATTATTTATTAATCTTTAATCAACCAATAATTATTAATTAATCAATCTTAATTAATAAATCAATTTACCTTTAATTATTAAATAATTAACCTTTAATTATTTAATTATCCTTTAATTAATTAACCACTTAAATTAATTAATTAACCACATTAATTAATTAATTTTTTTCCTTTCTTTAAAGTTATTAACCTTATTGATAATTATCCATTCCATTACTTGATTTCAAATCAATTAATCAATTTTAATTATTTTAGTAATTAACTGAATTACAAATCATTAATTCAAATTTTCATCAAGATAAAACTTTTCTTACCTATATATTTGAAAAACATTTATTTCAATTTTTCCCTTTACCTTTTAAATTCAAACTATTTAAACCCCTTTCAAAGTTGTTTAAAATATTTTTAATTTATAAAATCTAAGTTAAAATTTAAAAGGTTCACCTCAGTTTTGAATTCCATACTTTAAATTTAGGTTTTAAATTCTATTTTAAAACTTGCTTCCGGATTTTAAAATTTAATTAAATTTGTAAACAAACAGGTTTTCAAAGAAACCTGTAACCACTTAAATTACACGAGACCCCCTTCTATTTTCTTCGAGCCAAAACCCGTGAGACTTCGAGAATTCCACGCAACTGACTCGAGTAAACTCGAGTGCCTTCTTTCCCCAAAACAACTTAAAAATGTTCAACCTTAACCTTTTCCTTTGAAAACTCTTTCATTTTTTTTTCTTCTGAAACCTGTTATGTTAACAAATAACCCAGACTATAATAGAGAACTACCCAAGCCAAATCATCATCTTCCCGAAGCCATCTTCGAGTTCAAACCTTCTCCTCCAAATCACAACGACCACCTGACATTCAAAACGCACGCGTGCACGTGCACACTTTGTCGGAGCCCCTCCGATCTCTGGTGAACCCTCTGACACATCACGTTTCGATGCAGCAACCCAATCCAAACATTAATTCATCAGTACAAAATCTCAATCGAAAACGAGCTGTTCGACCTCCCAGGTATTTGAAACTGATTCTACAAATTGCCTTGCCATCGGTGATCCCGATCACCAGAGAACTATCACCTCCGGCCATAGCCTCGTTTACCTTCCCTCTACCAAACTCCAAAAGCACGTGAGACTCGGTCCATCGCAGGCAGAGGACGAATCAGAAATATCAGACCTCACTGAAACTAGGTTTACGAAAAAGAAAACATCACCGCCGTGGCCACAGTGGTCGAGGCCACCTCCATTCATTTTTCCTACCACCACCGTAGGCTCGACCACCCCCACCAGCAACCCCAACACCTCCAGTGCTTCCTACCGTCGGCAATCGATAAAAATACCCAGTGCAAACATTTTCAAACTGCTCTCAAACCACCTTACTAAAAATCACCACATTCATTTTAAAAATCCTAGCTTTCAGTAAGGATTCTAGTTATACACTTGAATTTGTGAATTAAAAAGTTTGAATTTTTTTGACAAAAATTGAAGTTGCCTGTACATTTCAATTTCTCAGATAATCATTGATTTAATTTATTGAAATTTATTTCTAAAACTTAACTATGTTAAACAAACATACTTTCTTTGAAATTCAAGGATTTATATCGAACAAAAAAAAGAGTTTTGGAATTTGATCAAAACTTTTAAGTTTTGAACAAGAACAGAGATGTTCAATACTACAGATATACATATCAAATATGCATACATACATATATTTATAAACATAGAGTTATCACCTATGTATGCATAAACAAAGCATCATCCAAAATGTTACTCACCTTAAACAAATGAGAACAGAGGACACTTCCTTATTTGAAACTGCAGTTTGAATCTTCTTGAATCTGTTTTGTTGTATAAATTGGATTTGAAGTTGTAAACAAATAGTGATGTTTGCTTTTATTTTCCTTTCAGTGTTTTCAAAGTTATGGTTTGAACGAAAATGAAATGAAGTTTACAGGTTGATATGCCGTTATTTGTATAAGAGGATCATATGGGTTTGTACAATATAGGACAGAAATGTTTTTCTTTAGAGGCTGAAATAAAATTTTGAATAGATGGCATTTAATGCCTTGCCTTGCTTTGTACGTGAATATACTTTACTGTCTTGTTCCATACTTCAGCTGAGAAGATTGTTTTGTGCTTGGGTATTAAATGCTTGTGTCTCTCCTTTTGTTTACAAGCTTACTATTTGTTAATATGTAATATGTACAGTTTTTTCTTTGTATAAGTATGCTCATATGTACTTTTGCCTTATTTTATTTTATGTATGTAGATAGATAATTTCTTCCTTTGCATATATATCTTCATTTGCAACTGTGCATATATAGTTGTTGTCTTCTTTCATACTTCATATTTCATCCTACTCCTTATGTATTTGTATTAGTGTTCATACTTATATATTTATTTTGTTCAACTTAAATATATCATATTGTCTTTATACATACATATTTTGTCCATATTTAAGTATATATATTTCTCTCTTTACTTTGTAATATTACTTTATAATATAAATAAATTTCTATTTTAAATTCGATGTCAGGATTTATTCTAATATTTATTATTATCATTTATTACTAAACCATTTATTTCTAATCCATTTATATTGAGATTTAAATCCAATTATCAATATATATCTTTTCAAATCTATTCATATAGGCACAACTATATAAATTCACATATATCTACAATTTCTAAATTATAAAATGATTTAATATATTTTTATTTGGATTCGAGGAAACTCGCATCACTTTGATCGATATATTTTACAATTTTTATTCAAAAATCTATTTAATTATCAATTTAAATTTATATAAAATTCGGGATCGTTACAGACTTCCCTCCTTAAAAGAATTTCGTCCTCGAAATTGCCAAGGAGACACAAAGATTGATGAAGAATGTTTCATCAAATCAACTGAATATTTATTCTGCGTTTGGCTCACCAAATCAGAATACCAAGAATAGGTACAAGAACGAATATGTTTAACACTTCACAAGATACTCGGGTTATCCAGATCTACGAAACATGCAGGGGCATCGGTTAGTTCGAAGTGATAACTAACCATTCGTAGAATATATCCGGACCCAAAGCATAGATAGATATATGGATACAATTTCAAAACTTTCAGTTTAAAAACTAAATTATACCTATCAAACATAGCAATCAAAGCAACCAATTCATCCAAACAAACAATTCTGGTCTTTTTGGAGTTTACGTCCCATATTCATATATCGAATTTCCTTTCTGGATCTACCAGAAACTATCGAAGAATTGAGAAAAGATGACGAACAAAAGAGATTGATAGAGAAAATTTGTTTCCACTATCGTTACAGGGTATTGACCATTTAGTCGTATTCCCCTGTCCCCTATCTCATCCTCTTCTCGCACTCATACTCACTATCAGTGGATAGCAAGAGAATTTACCGAGGCATACGGACGGATATCGTAAAGATTACTCATTCTAGGGTATACTTCACCCTATCTCTAATGAGCTACTTAACGTGTTATACTCCTGAGCTAAAGTTCAACCTTAGCTCTGATACCAAATGTGATGACCCTGAAATCGGCCTTCGAAAATCGGCACCCGTACTTCAATTGTACTCAAAATGCCGCAGATTCAAACGCCGAATCCGGTTCACCGGAGCTTATAACACCATTAAGTATAACAACACAGCGGAAGAAAGAAAACAATGATATCATATACAACTCCAATGAATACAATATCCAGAATGATATACAACAATGATATCAATATGATACAACAATATCAGAGATATGACACAAGAAATAGCAGCAGTAAGAAAATAGATAACACCAGCAGCGGATAGAATGTCTCCAATAGAATGCTCCAAGATAAGCAACGTCATTCCATGAACTCCAAGAACTGAACTAGCTCCAGATAATCTACTAAACCTGAATATCTGAGAAAACCCAACTCTAGACTGCCCGTGTGGAAAATTGTGGGCACCTAGAGTTTAGGAAGGGAACAATAAACTCTGGATCAGTCATGGGACTGGTGTGAGCAACAAAAACAGTTTATCTTTAAACAAACACAAAAGGCTTTTAAACATTGAAATCCGCAATGCTTTTCGAAAATGAAACTACCATAAGACCTCCCGCCACACACACAATGCAAACGCAGAATTGAAGTAGATTTCTTCTTATGATAGTAAAAAATGCTTACTACGCAAAAGAAAACTCTTTTGATATTATTACTAGTGCATAGTGTCGAAACCATTTCGAAAGTATAATATAAATCTTAGCCAGCATACAACATTTCATCGTATGCCTACTATAGCTACCATGTTCAATAACAGGTTACCGCCACATTCCATGGCAGGTTATACAACTAAAACCGCACAGGGTTCGTATTGCTTCTTTGGATTTCCAACAAATGATCAGGCTAAGGAACTTCCTTACCGAAATGGAAATGCCTCTGGAAAGACGCCGCGAGAACCTAACCGGATCTCTGCAAACAAAAGGCTGACGCTACCTCACGCTCTAACCGAGTTGTAACTAGGTAACTAACACACGAGTCATGTCATCCCCCGGTCGTCACCGACTTTTATCCGAGATGTCTCGATCATAAAGCAACAACCACAAAGTATAATAACTGTGCAGCATCAACATATGTAAAATATCTGGGCTCCATACCATGATATCACCTTTTATCCAGAAGGAAATGACATACCCTAGGGGCGCTACCCCTACAAACCTTTGCCGCAACATTCCTGTTTTGACCATTACCGGGTTGTGAGGCTCGACGAAGTCTCGTCCACAAAGCTACGCTTTTTCACAAAGCCACGCTTTTCCACAAAGCCACGCTTTTCCACAAAGCAACGCTTTTTCACAAAGCCACGCTTTTTCACAAAGCCACGCTTTGATCAACAATTGATCAACAGCACTTCGTATGCCACATTACCAAATTGTGAATGTATCACTAGTAACCATCAACTACATAACCTCTGAGCTCGTACGTCTCAGAGAAGGGTGTTAAGCTAAGAGAATAAATTCTCCGCCACCAACAGAATTGTATTTGATAGAAACCAGCTTTACATCTCAAAGTGTAACGTCAGACACACATCCATACAAGTCCGTTCCGGGATCGAACGGAACCGAAGGCACTTCCAAAGAAGCCTATGCAAATCCGGATAATTTCTAATCACGTCCGGACTTCCCATCACAAAGGGTGATAAAATCTCTATACCGGGGACCAGTCGGTGCAGAGACATTCGACGAGTTGTCCTTTCATTTTCGAAAATATCCGGTCTTCACCACCGGTCTTCAAATGCAATCCATATACGTCGTATCACTATTCGGAATGGATTATATGACACAAAGGTCCTCTCCCGGCTAAACCGAATAATGAGCGCAATTAAAAATCATATGGATACTGGGGTCTCAGTTAAATCACAGCTTAAAGCCCAAAACTTTTCATTCGAATGGTAAAATAATTTACCATTTCCAATCTTTTAAACAAAAAGATTCATTTCAAAAATCTTCAATGGTTTAAACAATTTCCACACTTTTAATCTTTTAAACAAAAAGATTCAATTCACAAAGTTCACCCCATTCACAAAGATTCATTCATAGATTTCCAAATCGATTTCCATTTCAATTGGATTAACTCGTTAAATCCTTAAATCAAGATTTAACTTATAGCTTTTAAAATTCGTTTCCAAAGATTCATTCATAGCTTTTCAAAACAATTCTATTTCAAGTTGGATTAACTCGTCCGGTCTTTGAAATCAAAGACTCATTTCATAGTTTTCAAAACATTTCAATTTCATTTCAAACTTGAAACCTTTCAACACAAATTGGAAGTTCATTACTTATGTGAAAGCTTTTACTATTTGAAAACAAATAGTTTGTTTCAGAAAAATCCAGTTATATTTACACGGGTTAAAACCCTTGAATTCAATTCAAATTCCCAAATCAATACCTTTAAAATGGTTTAACCCATATATAACTTGTACAGCATCTTTAATCCCTAGTTTCAAATCATAGAGTTCAGTTTCAAACTTGAATTCAAATTTAAATTAAATTATTTAAATTTCCAAAACTCGATTAAGTTATTCAAAATAACTTTTATCTTTGAAATTCCATTTCAAAAGCTTTTCACTTTAAACCCAATCTCCTTTTCAAACATTTGAATTCAAATATTCAACTTTAAAAATCATTACAAAAATCTGTGACTTAATCGATTTCCCTGTGAAATCCATATTTGTGTGTGTATGGTGTGGTCCAGGGTTTAACACAATAGTGCAACACAATGAATCATCACAGATCAAAATACAGGATATAGTTGATAAGCGATATAAATTATAACGCTTATCGTTCATGCACAGACCATAGATATATAAATATCACAGATAATAAATTACATCACAGATAATTTTATCACAGACCACAACATAAGTCAGGGTGTATCACAAAGCATCATATATCAGGGATATCAAACAATTTGACAATCAATAGAATTCAAACATCCATAAGTAAGGTTCATTTATCATCTGATAAATTGAAACCAGATTAATCGCTAATTCAGGTTAATTAACATTAATTAATTACAATTCATGTAAAATAATTACCCTTTAATTATTTATTAATCTTTAATCAACCAATAATTATTAATTAATCAATCTTAATTAATAAATCAATTTACCTTTAATTATTAAATAATTAACCTTTAATTATTTAATTATCCTTTAATTAATTAACCACTTAAATTAATTAATTAACCACATTAATTAATTAATTTTTTTTTCCTTTCTTTAAAGTTATTAACCTTATTGATTAATTATCCATTCCATTACTTGATTTCAAATCAATTAATCAATTTTAATTATTTTAGTAATTAACTGAATTACAAATCATTAATTCAAATTTTCATCAAGATAAAACTTTTCTTACCTATATATTTGAAAAACATTTATTTCAATTTTTCCCTTTACCTTTTAAATTCAAACTATTTAAACCCCTTTCAAAGTTGTTTAAAATATTTTTAATTTATAAAATCTAAGTTAAAATTTAAAAGGTTCACCTCAGTTTTGAATTCCATACTTTAAATTTAGGTTTTAAATTCTATTTAAAAACTTGCTTCCGAATTTTAAAATTTAATTAAATTTGTAAACAAACAGGTTTTCAAAGAAACCTGTAACCACTTAAATTACACGAGACCCTCTTCTATTTTCTTCGAGCCAAAACCCGTGAGACTTCGAGAATTCCACGCAACTGACTCGAGTAAACTCGAGTGCCTTCTTTCCCCAAAACAACTTAAAAATGTTCAACCTTAACCTTTTCCTTTGAAAACTCTTTCATATTTTTTTTTCTGAAACCTGTTATGTTAACAAACAACCCAGACCATAATAGAGAACTACCCGAGCCAAATCATCATCTTCCCGAAGCCATCTTCGAGTTCAAACCTTCTCCTCCAAATCACAACGACCACCTGACATTCAAAACGCACGCGTGCACGTGCACACTTCGTCAGAGCCCCTCCGATCTCTGGTGAACCCTCTGACACATCACGTTTCGATGCAGCAACCCAATCCAAACATTAATTCATCAGTATAAAATCTCGATCGAAAACGAGCTGTTCGACCTCCCAGGTATTCGAAACTGATTCTACAAATTGCCTTGCCATCGGTGATCCCAATCACCAGAGAACTATCACCTCCGGCCATAGCCTCGTTTACCTTCCCTCTACCAAACTCCAAAAGCACGTGAGACTGGGTCCATCGCAGGTGGAGGACGAATCAGAAATATCAGACCTTACTGAAACTAGGTTTACGAAAAAGAAAACATCACCGCCGTGGCCACAGTGGTCGAGGCCACCTCCATTCATTTTTCCTACCACCACCGTAGGCTCGACCACCCCCACCAGCAACCCCAACACCTCTAGTGCCTCCTACCGCCGACAATCGATGAAAATACCCAATGCAAACATCTTCAAACTGCTCTCAAACCACCTTACTAAAAATCACCACATTCATTTTAAAAATCCTAGCTTTCAGTAAGGATTCTAGTTATACACTTGAATTTGTGAATTAAAAAGTTTGAATTTTTTTGACAAAAATTGAAGTTGCCTGTACATTTCAATTTCTCAGATAATCATTGATTTAATTTATTGAAATTTATTTCTAAAACTTAACTATGTTAAACAAACATACTTTGTTTGAAATTCAAGGATTTATATTGAACAAAAAAAAGAGTTTTGGAATTTGATCAAAACTTTTAAGTTTTGAACAAGAACAGAGATGTTCAATACTACAGATATACATATCAAATATGCATACTTACATATATTTATAAACATAGAGTTATCACCTATGTATGCATAAACAAAGCATCATCCAAAATGTTACTCACCTTAAACAAATGAGAACAGAGGACACTTCCTTATTTGAAACTGCAGTTTGAATCTTCTTGAATCTGTTTTGTTGTATAAATTGGATTTGAAGTTGTAAACAAATAGTGATGTTTGCTTTTATTTTCCTTTCAGTGTTTTCAAAGTTATGGTTTGAACGAAAATGAAATGAAGTTTACAGGTTGATATGCTGTTATTTGTACAAGAGGATCATATGGGTTTGTACAATATAGGACAGAAATGTTTTTCTTTGGAGGCTGAAAGAAAATTTTGAATAGATGGCATTTAATGCCTTGCCTTGCTTTGTACGTGAATATACTTTACTGTCTTGTTCCATACTTCAGCTGAGAAGATTTTTTTTGTGCTTGGGTATTAAATGCTTGTGTCTCTCCTTTTGTTTACAAGCTTACTATTTGTTATTATGTAATATGTACAGTTTTTTCTTTGTATAAGTATGCTCATATGTACTTTTGCCTTATTTTATTTTATGTATGTAGATAGATAATTTCTTCCTTTGCATATATATCTTCATTTGCAACTGTGCATATATAGTTGCTGTCTTCTTTCATACTTCATATTTCATCCTACTCCTTATGTATTTGTATTATTGTTCATACTTATATATTTATTTTGTTCAACTTAAATATATCATATTGTCTTTATACATACATATTTTGTCCATATTTGTAACAACCCGAGATTTCACAGTATTATTATTTTCATCATGTGTCGATTTAACTGGGTTGCTAATTGTTTGGCGTCTAAACAATCGGAATTCTTTTAAAAATCAGATAGAAATTCTTCTTTCAATTTGTGAAATATTATATGTGGGCTTAAAAATTTAGTTTGGCCCGTGTTGTTTTGCGTTGTCGAGATGGCTATCTCTACTTGTTCTTTTTCCCCCGACCCGTTCATTTTTCGTTGGAGAAACCTAAATCAAAAAAAAGAAAAAAAAAGAAAAAGAAAATAAACAATGACGGCTCAACTCGTTCGTTCCTCTTTCTACCGTAATTAGGGCTTCGTAAAATTCGTGTCGCCGCGTTCAAGTGGATCGATCAAAGCTCCTTTGCCTGCCGACCAACCATCCCCTGGTAGCTTTCTTCGGCAGCTTCTATTTAGGTCGAGTTCGACTTTGAGTGGATCTGCGTTCGCCGATAAAAGGTGAGTGAATTTCTTTCACTCACATCTAATTTCATACTGAGTTCCGGCCATTCGAATTTGCTTTGTTGTTGATGATTTCTGTAACGCTTTCAATCCACTGGGTTCTGTTTTTCTTTTGTTCGATTCCATGATACACTCATCCTGGTTTCGATTTTGTTGGTTTGACTTCGGCACTGAATTGCTAATGTCGGTCATAACACTTGTGTTGATATTGTTCGAAACTGCTACATATTCGAACCCCTGTCACTTGTTTTCAAGTCATATATGTGCACATTCAATGCTTGCAGCCTGTATAAAAGTCTGCCTGCATTTTGTGGTACTTTGTTCTTTCAGGCATGTTCGTTTGCACTGTCCGGTTTCTTGTTGCATTAATACCTTGTGATTTGGCGAGACTTGATAACATTTCTGGTTGCTTGTGCAGTTGCCACTATCTTCACTTGAATTTCATTTATGTATGCTTGCAAATTTTTGGGTTTCTTGACTTGGTTTGATTCCTTGTTCACTACGGTGATGACTTTGTTCTATTTCTTTTAATTGTTGACATTGGTCACTCGAAATTGTTTATGCATTTCCATGATAACTGATTTCGAAAAGAAGAAAAAAATTGGCAGTGTTTTTGAAGCTTTCTTTTTGCTGTTCGGCCCATTGTAGTTCCATCATCTCTGTGGTATTGCGGCATTATGTATGTATATAGGTGTATCTTGTCTTGAGTCTTTTCACAGGTCATTCTTTGGTTTCTGATATTGTAATTCAGCAATTGGTCGAGAGCGGTCATTCATGTTTTGGTCTGCATTGGCCAGTTAATAGCTTTGCATACCGTAGTTTACCTTGATAATTATGTTGCCATTTTAGTTGGTCCATTTCTTTCTATTGTTGTGTGGTTTTGAACTGTTCCTTGCTTCCTTTTTAGGTTTGCAGTTTACAGGACCTAACCTCCTTGCATTTTGGTTGTTTGCTACTTTCTTGAATTTGCAATGTTATCATATTCCCTGGGTGGCGTTTGGTTTGCATACCATGCTGCAATTGTTTTGATTGAAGCATCTGGGTTTTTAGTTGCAGTTTTGCCTTGTGTTCTTGTGATGGCAGCAGTACATCTGATTTTTAGTTGTTTGTACGGTGTTGGGTCTTGCGCCCTGATGTGCACCTGTGCGTATTGATGTTGCATCATTTTGTTTTACTGGTGCATTCTACTATACCTGTTTTGCTAGTTGAGTTGGTTGCTGGTTCTTGATTGTTTCAAGCAGATTTGTAAAATATCACAGCGAGTTGAATCCGGTCTCAAAGACCCGGGTTTGACCCTGTACACGAATGTAAACTTTCGATGTACATTCGTGTGTAATTCGTTCCTCTTGATTTGAGTTAGTGTCTGTTGTTGTGGGCTATTTTTGTTGACTTCTACAGTTTTAATTGCTGTTAGTTTTCACCGTCGTGATGATTTCACGTACTGTGTGGCGAGGCAGTGCACGCGTGCGTGTACTGCAGCCACACAGAAATTTGATTTGACTAATTTTTGAGATTGCTGATTTGTGTTTTACACTGTTTAGTGTTATATCTGCCGTTATCCGATTCTCTTACTGAGAAATTGGGTATACGAGATTTCTATGATTGTCGTCTATTTGATATTGTTTATTATTGCTACTGTGCATTAATAACTGAGTTTGAATTAGACTGACCCGTGTATTATTTTCTTTTGAATGTAATACTCGGGTCAGACCCGAGTTATTTCAGGTTGTAGATTTCCTTCTTTGAGTTGCTGTTTGGGATTTGAAGACTTTTCACATCTTCTGAAGTTGTCAGTGTCATTTTGTAGTAGTCGTGCCATAGTATAGAACGATATGTATTCATGTATATTAGTCGATAATGTACTTGTATATATAACTTCTAGAGTCGACAGTTGTAGTTGTATCATATGTATCGTGTCAACTATATTGTAACTGACATCGGTTATATATATATGAGATTTTTGTTAATCTGTGTTCCGCATTTATATTATCTGTGTTATTGTTATATCTAATGTCCTAAACTATTATGAACTATCGTAGTTTGTTTTATACTGATAATTGGATATGTCGATGGGAGTAAATAAATAATAGATGAAAAATAAAAAGTATATACCACTCCTATTGAGATAACCAATAGTAGTGTAAGGCCAATTACGGATGGTCGCTCCTATCCAGCCTTATTCTTCGTAATAATAGACAGTATTTCTTTTAATACTCTTTGTTATTATGAGCATAGAGGTGGGGCGTCACAATATTTAAGTATATATATTTCTCTCTTTACTTTGTAATATTACTTTATAATATAAATAAATTTCTATTTTAAATTCGATGTTAGGATTTATTCTAATATTTATTATTATCATTTATTATTAAACCATTTATTTCTAATCCATTTATATTGAGATTTAAATCCAATTATCAATATATATCTTTTCAAATCTATTCATATAGGCACAACTATATAAATTCACATATATCTACAATTTCTAAATTATAAAATGATTTAATATATTTTTATTTGGATTCGAGGAAACTCGCATCACTTTGATTGATAAATTTTACAATTTTTATTCAAAAATCAATTTAATTATCAATTTAAATTTATATAAAATTCGGGGTCGTTACATTTATAGTAGACAAAGGGTTGCTCCCATTGGTGAAGAGTTCTGACCAAAAGAAGCAACCATTCCCGTTCAGATAAAGATCGCAACCTTTCGTAGAATGGAAATGCCTTTTTAAAATATGGCAGTTGGGTTCAGGTCAGTCACTGGTCGATTTGGATCAGCCAACTGATTATTTAATAATTTAAAAAAGAAAGCAATGCATGTACACCAGTCAGTCGACTGGTTGTTTATAACCAGTCGACTGGCTGTAGTGTATTTGCACTCGTAGATCTGTTTTTTTTGTTAAAAAATGAGAACGATGAGGTGCGGACTACTTGAGGATAGATTTTAACAATTTCTAAGACTCAAACACAAGTATTAAACAGTGAAAACATAGAGTCGAAGTCTTGATATCACAAGTCCTTTTGATTGTCTCTTTTTGTTGTGATTGATCATGCATTCTCTTTTTCTTCTAAATAGCCTTGTCATGAATCAAAACTAGTGATTCAACATGATACTGCTTCAAGAATGAAGGTGAAGTTGAGTTGTAAGCGTAGGACATCACTGGAGCCTCGTTTAAATGGCCTCAGCTTGTCATGTTTGTTTGACATTGCGCTGAGGGTAGTTGGAGTTGATTCTCTTTACTCAATGGACTATGCGAGTTATCGATAAGGAAGACTTACATCTTCACTGTTTACTTATGGTCGTGGATCTACGTTGGTGCACTATTTGAGTAGCCCTGTGTGCAGCCCTTGGATTACTTTTGGCTTCATGAGGTATTGCTTAGGTAGCCCCTAGTGAGTGCAATGCAGATCCATTCTTGGAGGTATTTGCAGGCGCAATCTTTGGGAATGATATTGGGATTTATTTAACCTGTAAGTGTGGTGTAGTCCTTTTCTTTATGTTAATATCTTAAAGGCGGTGCACCTCTTTATTAACTTGTTTTCATGGTAGCGCGTTGCGCCATTACACTCATCTTTAGTGTTAGAGAAGAAGGGGGCAGCGCATCCCTATTTTCCTTCACTGCAAGATTGTTATCACAGTTCCACTATTCATTTATATTGGTTTGTGAGTGCAGTATGTTGTTGATGGCGTGTGTCTTTTTTTAGTGAGGTGTATTATGTTTGATGCTACCTGCATAACTCCTTGTGTCGCAGCATAGAATTTAACGTTTTATTGTTATTTATGACTTTGGTTACATTGCAGTTTTGGGTATTATAGTTGTAGATTGTTTGCTACACCTTGTGGCCATATTCATTTTTAGGTTTGGTATCGTAATGTAGCACTAGGATCAGGGGATCGATGCAGTTTGAATCTTTGTCGTCGTCTAAAGTTTGTGAGCGCGGTATTTTCTTGACTTTGCATTATTATCTGCTTTTACTCTTTGCAGTCTAACTTTTATTATGAGGGCATCCCATTATGATCTGGATGTTCGTCCTCTTGCCTTTAATAGGGTTCGGGAAATATGGATGTAACAAAAACACATGAAGATAATGATACCCATCAATAAACTTTAAAATTATTTTAGCAACGTCAAAACAAGATGTTAAGAAAATTGAATTCTAAAGGCTTACTAACCTTTGTTGTGACACCTGACAAATTTTTGTGTGTAGTATATTAACTTATAGACAATTTGTAACGACCCACCTTTTTGGATAGTTTAAATCGACAATCAAACACACATGTCAACTCAAACCATTCAAAAGGGAGGATTGTTAATGGGGTAAATAAGAAAAGAAGAGAAAAGGAAGAAGAAACAACCACAGAATCTCGCAGCAGAAAGATAAAATATAATAATCAAATAAACAGTTCATGTAGCTATGTAATGTACTTTTGATTATCATTTATACATCATTTATCATAGTTATACATATACAATAGAACAAATAAAATAAAGCAGCAGACATCATGATGCAAGGATAATAATAGTAATAGTATACCAAATCTTCGTCTTCGTCCTCCAGAATAGATCTTCAATAAGCTGAAAACTCAGGACTGACCCGAGCGTAATGAAAGAACAAAACACTCGAGTCAGGACTAAAATATCCTTATGTAAGTTAAATCAATCGTAAATAAAGACGAGTGTAACGGCGTCAGAGATGTTTACGGGGTTTGACATCTCCTATCCAGTGTCAACGTGTGTGCGATAACTCAAGAGATGTTACGAGATTTTCCATCTCTTAAGGATCCGTTAAACTATCTACTATGTAGTAGAATACGCTATTATAATATGTCTACAGTAAAGTAAAAGTATTAAAATAGCGTTAAGGCGTTATCCATATCCCCCTTAAACAATTTTATATATTCCCATAGTCTATACAATACCGTAATTCCTCCGTAAACTAGAGGGCTATCAGAGGGCACTCCATAGGTATGGTACAAAAAAACTCGTAGAAGGCGCGCTAGGGCATGTGAACACGACACACGAGGAGATGTCAGGGTAGATATACCAATTGCACTCCCGGATTGGTGGTAACGCATAGCAGCTACTACCGTCCACCTCGGACACACTCCCATATCAAAATCGAGGGGTGGCCACCAAATCAAATCACAAAAGAAATAGAATGGTATCGAAGAAATATGCCCGATAGGAGGAATGTCCTCACTTGGCCCGGTATAGCTCCTGATTTTAGTCACATCTAAGCTGACTCACGGGAGATAGGGTCACATCATACCATATAGAATCGTCGCCAAACCATCCTACTTCATTTCTGGAATCTCCACCATGTACACAGTTGTTAAAGTGGTTTTCGGTATCGATAGAGAGTATGCACATATCCGATCCTGGTCTCTTTAACAACCAATTGCTTATTACACACCGGATGGCTCTTTTATATTTTCAAGAATCAATTCATAATTGATATCAAAATATCATATTCGCTTCAAAAATCTAATCCATTCCAAAATCATCATATCTACTCAAAATATACTATTCGAGTTCAAAAATCATTTCGCCCAATATCTCATTTCAATTTCAAAATTGTTTCGAATTTCAATTTAGGTTGTAACTTCATTTAGCCTAATTCGTATTTAAATCCAGGAATTAAATATAAACATTTCACCTTATTGACCAGCTTGAATTTATGGAAAATAGTTTGACTAGTTTAAAAATAGCTAAAAAATTAAAAATAGTTAAAATACTCTAAAATATTAAAGATAGATTTCAAAATAGTTTTAAATCGATTTAATATAGTTAAATAGATTTAAAATAGATTAAATATGTTAACTAGCTTTAAAATAGATTAAATATAATTAAAATAAATTAAAATAGGTTAATTAGTTTAAAATAATTAAATTTGCTTAACTAGATTTAAAATAGATTAAAGTAAGTTAACATGATTTCAGATAGGTTGAAATAATTCAATATAGTTAATATAGGTTAAAATAGTTTAACATAAAATAGTTTCAGTATTTAAAATGATTTATATAGCAGAATAACTTAGGAAAACCAAAATGAAATAGCTTCAAAGTCAAACCATTTCAATTCCAACTTCCAATCCAAACCAATTCCAATTTCCATTCAGTCAATTCAATTTCGGTTTCAATTCAAATCAATTTCGACTTCGATTTCAGATTAATTCAATTCCATTTTCAAATCCAATTAATTCAATTTCAATTCATATCGATTTCTGGCTCAATCTTCAAATATCGACTCAAAACACTGAAATCAAGTTAACCTTCAATATCCAAATTTGAAATCCAAATTTCCAAATACTTTACTTGGTAAAGTTCAAAGTTTGAATAAAAATCTCATCCTTTTTATCAATCAATTTCTGAAATTTAAATCATAATTCGATTATAACTTAAAAATCCCAACTCAATTATTCAAAACATTTCATTGACCAAATTTAAATTTCAACATTCTGAGCTCAGGTTCAAAATAATTTGACTTCAATAAATTCGATACTGATTTCTTTTAAATCAAACTATCAAATAATTTCAAGTCAAAAATTTCAAATCATTTAATTTAACCAATCCGGTGTCCGTATATAATTTTCTATCCTATGGCCAAGTGATCAGTTATTTCAATTTAATTTCAGGGATGGATATATATCATTTCAACCTATTTCTTACTTTCTTCGAAATAATTAAATTTACACTTTATATACTGTAAATAATACACAGGGTGATAACAGAATATACATAACAAATAAACATCCAAACATTTAAATATCAACCAATAAAATCCATCAAATTCAATCATCCAAACAGACAATATAATTCATGGCAAATTTCATAGTTATCAATATCAGGTAATTTAATTGCAATTAAATTCTAATTTCAATTTGACTGTCGAGTAAAATTTCTAACATTAAATTTAAGGACAATCTAAGTGACAATTAATTTATCAACAACGACCAATCAAAATCATATCACTTCATAAATACAAATTTAACTAGGATGAGAATATTCTAGTACGTTGTGAGCGTTATAAAACACTCACCTTGAGTTTGCAATTTTAAATCAAATCGAACGACATTCGATTTAACCTAAAATTTTAACGAGCTCCAAACATCTCCGAATCTACACAGCAGCGTAGCTCTCGTCTCTGCGATTCCAACGTCGCTAGTTTCGTCCGATTCCGACCTCATACGCATGAGATATGAGTTGTTAAAGTTTGAATATATATTTTGAAACAAATTTTCTCTTTTTTTTAACCTGGAAAGATCGTGGCCGCACATTTCAAAATCAAGGCTGATGCCCTTCTCTTCCATCATGCACAGTAGAACGCACGCAAGATGAACCCACTAACGCCGTTCGAAACCTAGATGCCGCTCGTCCCTCGGGCCACTAGAGGATGATCCACGCCCACCAAATCGAAGCCTTAAGCGAGCACAACCCTCGGCCAAGGTACCATGAAGCTCGGATTTCCCTGGACCTCGATAGATGCGCACGAACGGGCCACGAACGGAGACGATTCTCCCTATATCTGCCTTGCCAAACTCCATCTCGACCGTTGGATACGAAGAACTCGACACGCTCTGGGATCTTCCAGGTGGAAGTTTTTGATAAAAGTTGAAGGATTTGAAGAAAAACGAGGGAAAACGAGGTGAAGTTTGGCCATTGAAACAAATGCCGGCGGCTTGAGAAAAAAAAACTAGGGTTACTGTGTTGAACAGTATATATATACGTATACATCATTAATTTATTAATATATTCAACTTTTTATGAACGAACTCGAAATAAAGCGTACCGCTAGGCGTTTATAATGTTTTACCTCCATTCCGAACACAATGGAATAGGTTTCGGGGCCTAATTCGCTCATATGTGGAAAATAGTTTTTCGAATCAAAATTAAAATATTGAATTTTTGATATTCAGTTCAATGCGTTTCTAACCTGTACGACCAAACGGTAACTCCAAACGTTATGAAATTTGAAATCCGATAATAATACATTATTATGGATCCAATAGAACTGGTTTCGTCGAATTCCGAGACTGTGCCCCAGATTGCTATTTTAACGGCTCAATTATGATATAAAATTGTCAATTTCTAGTTATTCACTTAAAAATCCAATTTTAAATGTTAACAAATTTCATTGTTGTTTAAATAAACTTTACATCAACTTCCGGTTTCATTTTCAATCATATTATATTCAGAATCCAATTGTTCAAATATTTGCAATTTTAAATTTTATACAATTTTGATTATCCAAAATTCACTATCTTGAAATATTTGAAAATGAACTTATAAGATTTAACTTTAAAAACGAATTCAAATTATAGAACAACTATTTCCATTATACAGTTATTCAACTCCCGTTATTCAATTATTCAGTTAATTTCAAATATTGAATTTTAACAATTTAATTGTTCAATATTTGACAAATTTCAATATTGGATTGTAAATGAATTTTCGTTATCAATCAATTACTTTATTTACATCTAATGAATTCAACATTATTATTTAATCCAACTATTGACCGTAAACTCATTCAATGAGTAGCATAATCTTTAAATACTCGTTATACTTAAATCTTCGAAATTAGTTCATTTTTTTATTTTCTATCCAAAAAATCCATAATTATTATTCAACTTCAGCTATTGATCATGAACCCGGCTAACATATATAATTTCATTTCAATTGCAATTAGTTTCCAAATTCAATTCGACTGACTAAATAAACCGGTAACTTATAATAATTATCACCCTTAACTTTTAGTCACACTTATAAGTTTATTATTTACAAACAAGTGTCACATTACCTATATAATATAAATTTGTTTTTTTATACTCCATATAAAATCAAGTTGAAACATCTGCGTCATTTCAATTGAGTGGATTTTCATTCAATTCATTAGTAATTAACTTAGATAAATATTGTTATAATTCATTCTAGTTATTATTATCATAAATAAATTACAAAATTTTAATTCTTCCAACATTAAATCACGAAATCTTATTAAATTAACTATTTTAATTATTGAAAATTTACGGGTCGTTACACTCTCCCCCACTCAAAACTTTTCGCCCTCGAAAAGGAAAAAGAAGGGAAAAGAACTAAGTAAAGAATTCAATTTTTTTTGATATATTTTATTCAAAGTTATAAACTTATAAAACAATGAAATTTCATTTATAAAGTCATTACTACGCTTCCACTATGCTACTCCGATTGGCTTATGAAAATTTCAAATTAGTTATCCAAACAAGTTATAAAATTTTTTAAACTTTAAAATTTTCTAACACCCGGATTTACGGAAAATTTCGGCAGAGTCTTCTTTGCGCGGCTCGATCGGTACAGTTACAAAATGCCTCTACGTGCCCCAAACCAACAAAAGAAAACAAAAGCCAAGTGGCTCCACTATAAAACCATCAAATCAAATGACAAAATAAACACGTACCTTTTGTCGGGCCATCCAAATTTCCTTGATTTTTAAACACCTACATCTTAATTACCAATGATATCCAATCATATAATTTTAAAATCATTTCATATTTCACATTGTCAATTTCCAATATTAGCTTTATTTAAGCCCGTACGATGTATATATATATCATCCATACGCAGTATCAAATCTGATCACACAATTTCACATCCAAACTAGTTTCGTTCACACGACTCTCTGGTGCGGACTCAGATTTGGTTCCTTGATCGGGAACCGTCATTCTCCTTGCATAGCCATATACTATGATAGAGAATTCCAGAGTCAAATCAAAAATCCATATCCAGGATTCGCCGTCGAGAATCGAGTGAAGAATCCTAACTTGGTCGATATAAATTGTCTCAAAATTCTATGCTTGAATCCGGATCAAATCATTATGCGAATAAAATAATATACGTACAACTTACGTATTACCATTCAATGGATTTCTATCAAATTTATGTACGTTAAATTATTTTACTTATCTTCGTTTTATTTATGATTACTTATTCACAATGCATTATTCATATCCCTTACTTACTTAGTATTTATTTCTTCACATAGCATATTCCTTTATACTATCATTTCTTATACATCATTCTATAGAATTTGCTTACTCAAGTCCATTTTAAACGTTCTATATAATTTTATTAAATTCAATTTCCTTTTTCAATTGATTCTTAGCTATACCAAATCCCTTTTTATTTACAATCATTTTCATAATTTCAGTTAATAACAGATTTACTTGTGGAACATTTTATTAATCACCACTTTAGTTTATAATTATTTTATAAAAGTCATATATAAGAAGTTGGACTTTATCTAAGTTTATAATTATCTTGAAAGTTACAAATTCAATTTCACAATTCCTTTGCAAGTTTATATTTAATTCTATAGCCAATTCACCAAGATATTATTTGATTCATTTGTCTTCTTTCTTAAGTTCCACTTACTTATTCCATTTGGTCATTAAAGGATTTTCACAATATACTGATTAACTATATAACATTTATTATTACAACCAAATTTCCATTTATATACATTTGAATTGCTTTCAAGTTTTGTTCACTTGTATATTTCAATTACTTTTAGGTTTTGTTTACTTGTATAATATCCCATTACATATCCAAATCATCATTTTAACTTTTAACATTTGGTAAGTTATATTATATGTTATTAGAATGCAATTTGGTATTATACAAATTAATAGGACTCATTTTACTTAATTAGAATGTACCAATTTCACTTGCTTAAATTTTCTTTAATTTTCAATTTTAAGAGTTACACTTCAACTTTAAGGTTTTCTCAAAACATTAAACTTAGAATTCTTGATTCTCTCATTTTATAAGTTCTGGTTATTCACATTTCATTCAAATAGTTTGAAAAATATATATTAATTAACAGAACTTAGAAATTTAAATGCCCGGTTCATTTCAAATCATTTGAAATAAATATATACACTTATATCTTTAATATTTCAAATCATACCTTTGGAGTTTAAACCAAAATCCATTTATCAAAACAATTTTGAAGCAAAGCTTCTTCGAAGTCTCCCCACTTTGAGACTCGAAAATGAACGTCGATGATGCTGCACAGTCATCACCGAAATTATTTTCCAGCAACATAAGAGGGGAGTACTGAATTCATTCCTTTTTTTAAAAATATCCTTTCAAAATATTTCCATAAATATTTTTCATTCATATCACTCTACATTTCTCTTCAAAACTTTGAAAACCATTTCCAAATCCTCGGTTCTTAAATTCAATATTTCTCAATTTAAATCTATCTTGATTTATAAGTCACATTTATAAATTATTCTTACAAAATTTTCTTTCTTAAAACATTCCACAAGTTGTTTTATCATTGTTTATTTTGTAATAAACCTTATTTATTAAAATATAATATCCAACTAATGATAACAATCAATATTATAATCCCTAACAACCAAACAAGCTAGATAAATCATAATAATTTCTGAAATTTCTTCTTTATATATGAAATATAATTAGGGAAAAATTATTTCATTTACCTAATTTCAAAATAATACTATGTCGAATTGTTCTTTTAAAGTGTTTAGAGATCCCTATCAATGATGTTAATTACTCGTATTAACCAGAATCCATAAGCCACTCAACAAATCAACCAACATAATATAAAACAATTTTATATCACTAACAAATTCGCGCTTATGTCTACTAATACACTCAGACTCATTCTAGGGTGCTACTGACCCTATCTCTAATGAGTTACCCCATAAAGCTAAGGTTATCGCTAAACCAAAGCTCTGATACCAACTGTAACGACCCACCTTTTTAGACAGTTTAAATCGACAATCAAACACACATGTCAACTCAAACCATTCAAAAGGGAGGATTGTTAATGGGGTAAATAAGAAAAGAAGAGAAAAGAAAGAAGAAACAACCACAGAATCTCGCAGCAGAAATATAAAATATAATAATCAAATAAACAGTTCATGAAGCTGTTTAATGTAATTTTGATTATCATTTATACATCATTTATCATAGTTATACATATACAACAGAACAAATAAAATAATGCAGTAGACAGCATGATGCAAGGATAATAATAGTAATAGTATACCAAATCTTCGTCTTCGTCCTCCAGAATAGATCTTCAATAAGCTGAAAACTCAGGACTGAACCGAGCGTAATGAAAGAACAAAACACTCGAGTCGGGACTAAAATATCCTTATGTAAGTTAAATCAATCGTAAATAAAGATGAGTGTAACGGCGTCAGAGATGTTTATGGGGTTTGACATCTCCTATTCAGTGTCAACGTGCGTGCGATAACTCAAGAGATGTTACGGGATTTTCCATCTCTTAAGGATCCGTTAAACTATCTACTATGTAGTAGAATACGCTATTATAATATGTCTACAGTAAAGTAAAAGTATTAAAATAGCGTTAAGGCGTTACCCATATCCCCCTTAGCACATTTTTATATATTCCATAGTCTATACAGTACCGTAATTCCTCCGTAAACTGGAGGGCTATTAGAGGGCACTCCATAGG
Organism: Allium fistulosum; assembly: GCA_030737815.1. Lineage (NCBI taxonomy): Eukaryota > Viridiplantae > Streptophyta > Magnoliopsida > Asparagales > Amaryllidaceae > Allium > Allium fistulosum. Next base: position 132,353,159 of record CM060903.1, on the reverse strand, counting down.
TATGGTACAAAACAAACTCGTAGAAGGCGCGTTAGGGCATGTGAACACGTCACACGAGGAGATGCCAGGGTAGATATACCAATTGCACTCCCGGACTGGTGGTAACGCATAGCAGCTACTACCGCCCACCTTGGACACACTCCAATATCAAAATCGAGGGGTGGCCACCAAAGCAATAGAATGGTATCGAAGAAATATGCCCGATAGGAGGAATGACTTCACTTGGCCCGGTATAGCTCCTGATTTTAGTCACATCTAAGCTGACTCACGGGAGTCAGGGTCACGTCATACCATATAGAATCGTCGCCAAACCATCCTACTTCATTTCTGGAATCTCCACCACGTACACAGTTGTTAAAGTGGTTTTCGGTATCGACAGAGAGTATGCCCATATCTGATCCCGGTCTCTTTAACAACCAATCGCTTATTACACAACGGATGGCTCTTTTATATTTTCAAGAATCAATTCATAATTGATATCAAAATATCATATTCGCTTCAAAAATCAAATCCATTCCAAAATCATTATATCTACTCAAAATATACTATTCCAGTTCAAAAATCATTTTTCCCCAATATCTCATTTCAATTTCAAAATTGTTTCGAATTTCAATTTAGGTTGTAACTTCATTTAGCCCAATTCGTATTTAAATCCAGGATCTAAATATAAACATTTCACCTTATTGACCAGCTTGAATTTTTTGAAAATAGTTTGAATAGTTTAAAAATAGCTTAAAAAATTAAAAATAGTTAAAATACTCTAAAATATTAAAGATAGATTTCAAAATAGTTTTAAATTGATTTAATATAGTTAAATAGATTTAAAATAGATTAAATATAATTAAATATGTTAAATATCTTTAAAATAGATTAACTATAATTACAATAAATTAAATTGGGTTAAGTAGATTTAAAATAGATTAAAGTAAGTTAACATGATTTAAGATAGGTTGAAATAATTCAATATAGTTAATATAGGTTAAAATAGTTTAACATAAAATAGTTTCAGTATTTAAAATGATTTATATAGCAGAATAACTTAGGAAAACCAAAATGAAATAGCTTCAAAGTCAAACCATTTCAGTTCCAACTTCCCAATCCAAATCAATTCCAATTTCCATCCAGTCAATTCAATTTCGGTTTCAATTCAAATCAATTTCGACTTCGATTTCAGATTAATTAAATTCCATTTTCAAATCCAATTGATTCAATTTCAATTCATATCGATTTATGGCTCAATCTTCAAATATCGACTCAAAACACTGAAATCAAGTTAACCTTCAATATCCAAACTTGAAATCCAAATTTCCAAATACTTTACTTGGTAAAGTTCAAAGTTTGAATAAAAATCTCATCCTTTTTATCAATCAATTTTTGAAATTTAAATCATAATTCGATTATAACTTAAAAATCCCAACTCAATTATTCAAAACATTTCATTGACCAAATTTAAATTTCAACATTCCGAGCTCAGGTTCAAAATAATTTGACTTCAATAAATTCGATATTGATTTCTTTTAAATCAAACTATTAAAATAATTTCAAGTCAAGAATTTCAAATCATTTAATTTAACCAATCCGGTGTCCGTATATAATTTTCTATCCTATGGCCAAGTGGTCAGTTATTTCAATTTAATTTCAGGGATGGACATATATCATTTCATACTTTCTTCGAAATAATTCAATTTACACTTTATATACTGTAAATAATACACAGGGTGATAACATGGTATACATAACAAATAAACATCCAAACATTCAAATATCAACCAATAGCATCCATCAAATTCAATCATCCAAACAGACAATATAATTCATGGCAAATTTCATAGTTATCAATATCAGGTAATTTAATTGCAATTAAATTCTATTTTCAATTTGACTGTCGAGTTAAATTTCTAACATTAAATTTAATGACAATTTAGGTGATAATTAATTTATCAACAACGACCAATCAAAATCATATCACTTCATAAAAACCAATTTAACTAGCATGAGAATATTCTAGTACGTTGTGAGCACTATAAAACACTCACCTTGAGTTTTCAATTTTAAATCAAATCGAACGACGTTCGATTTAACCTAAAATTTTAATGAGCTCCAAACATCTTAGGATCTACACTGCAGCGTAGATCTCGTCTCTGCGATTCCAGCGTCGCCAGTTACGTCCGATTCCGACCTCGTACGCATGAGATATGAGTTGTTAAAGTTTGAATATATATTTTAAAACAAATTTTCTCTTTTTTTTTAACCTGGAAAGATCGTGGCCGCACATTTCAAAATCAAGGCCGATGCCCTTCTCTTCCATCACGCTCCAGTAGAACGCACGCAAGATGAACCCACTAACGCCGTTCGAAACCTAAATGTCGCTCGTCCCTCGGGCCACTAGAGGATGATCCATGCCCACCAAATCGAAGCCTTAAGCGAGCACAACCCTTGGCCAAGGTACCATGAAGCTTGGCTTTCCCTGTACCTCGATAGTCGCGCACGAATGGACCACGAATGGACCACGAACGGAGACGATTCTCCCTCTATCCGCATTTCCAAACTCCATCTCGACCGTTGGATACGAAGAACTCGACACGCTCTGCGATCTTCCAGTTGGAAGTTTTTGATAAAAGTTGAAGGATTTGAAGAAAAACGAGGGAGAACGAGGTGAAGTTTTGGCCATTGAAACAAATGCTGGCGGCTTGAGAAAAAAAACTAGGGTTACTGTGTTGAACAGTATATATACGTATACATCATTAATTTATTAATATATTCAACTTTTTCTGAACGAACTCGAAATAAAGCATGCCGCTAGGCGTTTATATTGTTTTACCCCCATTCCGAATACAATGGAATAGGTTTCGGGGCCTAATTCGCTCGTATGTGGAAAATAGCTTTTCGAATCGAATTAAAATATTGAATTTTCGATATTTAGTTCAACGCGTTTCTAACCCGTACGACCAAACGTCACGAAATTTGAAATCCGATAATAATACATTCTTACGGATCCAATGGAACTGGTTTCGTCGAATTCCGAGACTGTGCCCCAGATCGCTATTTTAACGGCTCGATTATGATATAAAATTGCCAATTTCTAGTATTCACTTAAAAATCCAATTTTAAATATTAACAAATTTCATTGTTTTTTAAATAAACTTTACATCAACTTCCAGTTTCATTTTCAATCATATTATATTCAGAATCTAATTGTTTAAGTATTTGCAATTTTAAATTTTAAACAATTTTGATTATCCAAAATTCACTATCTCGAAATATTTGAAAATGAACTTATAAGATTTAACTTTAAAAACGAATTCAATTTATAGAACAACTATTTCCATTATACAGTTATTCAACTCCCGTTATTCAATTATTCAGTTAATTTCAAATATTGAATTTAAACAATTTAATTGTTCAATATTTGATAAATTTCAATATTGGATTGTAAATGAATTTTCGTTATCAATCAATTACTTTATTTACATCTAATGAATTCAACATTATTATTTAATCCAACTATTGACCGTAAACTCATTCAATGAGTAGCATTATCTTTCAATACTCGTTATTACTTAAATCTTCGAAATTAGTTCATTTCAACATTTTATTTTCTATCCAAAAAATCCACAATTATTATTCAACTTCGGCTATTGATCATGAACTCGACTAACATATATAATTTCATTTCAATTGCAATTAGTTTCCAAATTCAATTCGACTGACTAAATAAACCGGTAACTTATAATAATTATCACCCTTAACTTTTAGTTACACTTATAAGTTTATTATTTACAAACAAGTGTCACATTACCTATATAATATAAATTTGTTTTTCTTATACTCCCTATAAAATCAAGTTGAAACATCTGCGTCATTTCAATTGAGTGGATTTTCATTCAATTCATTAATAATTAACTTAGATAAATATTGTTATAATTCATTCTAGTTATTATTATCATAAATAAATTACAAAATTTTAATTCTACCAACATTAAATCACGAAATCTTATTAAATTAACTATTTTAATTATCGAAAATTTACGGGTCGTTACACAATTAAAATAAAAATAAAAATTTATGTCTTGTGATTACAATATATAATGTACCATTCCCAACTCCTCGTACGTTTGCATAGTATATTAACACCATCAGCAAATTGAAAAAGGGATAACCAGTAAACTATGAGTGTAGGCTGAATGTATAGTACAAGAGTCAATACAGAACTTATAACAGATTTTCCATTTGAATTATATAACTTACTGTTTAAAAAAAATTATAACCTTTCAAAATTTTTTTATAAAGAAAGGTGAAAAAGAATATACTCCTTAAATCAATGAACTTAGTAAGGAAATAACACTTACCAAGTCAGTGGTGTAGCGAGGGTGAAGATAGCTTCTAGAAGGAAGGAAATCTTTTGTTATAAATCGATGATTTCATCACTAGCTACTGACTTAGATTATCATCGAAGAAAGAAAAGAAATGGGTGTAAACATAGTACCTTTTAACTTATTTTCTCGATGGAAATAATAGCTCGTCGTTAAAATTAGTACCTTTAAGTTGATAAATTCCATATGATAACAAATTTGGACAAAATGAAAAAACATCAACTTAAAGTACTAAAATTGAATTGGTGATGTACCTGATAGAGTGGTTTGACGGCAAAATTAAGCGACCAAATCCAAATTTGGGTTAGTGTTCTATGGGCGAAGAAGAGCAAATTTGGGTTAGGGTTTTCTTTTTAACAAGGGTTACAGTTTTCTTTTTAAATTTCGTTTGAAGGTCGAGCGTGAGAAACTTGGTTTTGTGAATTTACGTACAATCATGTGGATATCAGGTTTGAGGGTATGGCCCAATTAAATATTATTTCGAAAGAAAAGGAATACCATGGAAATTGTGAAAAATTTCTAACGTTTTCCATTATTTATCGAAAGGAATTCCTTTCGAAATTATTTTTTCGAAAAAAAGGTGGAAACCAAAAATTTTGAAAATAATTGGAAGGAAAATAACGAAAAATGGAAAAATACCCATCCCCAAGAACAACACAACTTTACCAGAGAAGTCGTTCTTGTTTTAAGCATGTGGATGATCATCCCACTAAGAAATATGGTCCGACATCAATAGATTCAGAGATTTATCTGTAATATCTACAATAGCAATGTTTCATCACCATCATCCACGACATTAACTCTGGCAACGAAAGCTTGTTTCTTTTGGCAGCGTGCTTTAGATCGACGGAAACTCCATAATGCAACCTCCAAGCACAACGCTTGTCTCGGCAAGTGTTGGATCCATCTACGGCTCCCTCCTCAAATTAAAAGCAAGAAAATCAATCGAATCCAAATTTAGGCAACGTCGCAGCTCAGTTCTCGATTGATGCAACATCACGGCATCCCCTCATCTATCTTGAACAAGATATTGTTGTATGAATAATGATGATTGACATGCTTGAATCTCTGAAATGCAATGGTGAATTTTAATCCCATAATGTGTTATGGTTTGCGATGATGGTAAATTAGGTGCAGGCTGGTTGAATATGTGATACTATTTTTTTTTTCTTTTCTTTCTATGGTATTATGCTTGTTTCCTTGGTATTATAGTGCGCATGAGAGTTGTAGATATTGAATTTGTATGGTGAAGATGAATGATATATGTAGATAGAATTTCCTTTTGTATTTGTTGTTTTGATATCGGTAGCATGAAAGAAGAAGAGAACTTGTACACTATGTAGACTTTGCTTCCTAAAAATTATGTTTGATATTCTCTTTCAAAAGAAATCTCTTTCCTTTTGTCCTTTGGGATATGATTCTCGTTACATGGATATAGCATTTGATCTCTCTTGAGATATTGTATCCCTTTGAATGATTCTCCACTTTAATTATTATTGATGGATCATTGAAGTTAGATTGTTCCAGAAAACAAGAACAATTCTTTTGTATGGAAATATTGGATTTGAAATAAGAGAGATTACTATAATTGATGTTTTTGAATGCATTCGTTGGAATGGAATTATGCATATGAAATCTTGCGACTCAAAAATAAAAAGCAACTATTGTTATCCTGTAAATGTACAATACTAAACAACCACATTAAATACAACATCTGTTTAGTAATATCAAACTGAAACTAGGTGCAATATTTCATAATTCATCTCTTTTGATAATAGTAAACATATGTTAAAATTTTACAAAAACAATATATGTGTTTAATATATGATTATTTATTGAAAAAATAATAGGTAACAAGTTAAAATATAAACAAATTTGTGGTTTGATAATTTTTCTTGTAACTGTAACACACTGAAGAAAAAAAATTCGTTGTCATCCAACAAGACATATACTCCACATTTACATGTATTTATTTTGGTTCAAAGGTGTTTTCCCTTGTATTTTACCGGTCTTGTATAGGCTCGTTCTCCTTTATTATATATATATGTATGTATGTATGTATGTATGGATGTGTGTGTGTATGTACACACATATAAAGATCAATGTCTTCTGCCTAAAAAACAAAAAGAAACAAAAATGGGAAATGAGATGAAATACAGATAAATTAGAAATAGCACGACACCTTTGCTCTAATTTTACTAATGTTACAGATAGGTGATGCATCACACTAGATAATATAGCTTTTAGATAAGTACCATGCTTAAAATGATTTGAAATTCAGCTTCCTTGGTTAAAAAATATCACAAAAGAATTCGGTATAGCGAAAAATAATGATAATAATAGATCATGAAGAGTATAAATATTCCTGGTCCACAACTAATTGGCTTTTTCAGATGAGTATTTACTTGCTTACACCATTTCGCAATTTTTGAGCACTCTAACTTATATATTGGACACCTCCACCAGTCTTATCTTCCTCAACAAAAAGGGTTGTTATTGTCATTATAGTGATAGCCTTGAATGAACCTATATAGCAGAGTTCCTTCCTTGTCATTATTTAACTGAGTTTTATATGATAAAGTTGATAGTTGACTCTAACAGATATGCTTTCTATTATAGCAGCTGTAAAATATTTATTATCATCAATACTATTATTGATACGGTAATTCTTGAGAATTATTTAGAAAGTAGGATATACTAAGCTAAATAGTATATTTTACCTGAAGACTCAAAGACTATTGAAAAAAACTAGAGAGATGTTATGTCTCCTGTTTTTTCAATAGTCTCTCTACTCGAGTCCCTCTCTCCTCCCTGGGACCCTCCCCTCACCCAATCCTTTAAGGAACACCCACTGCCCCCTTCATCAAGTCACTTCATAGGCACATATGTGTACGTGTATATGTATGTACGTGAAGCAATGAACAAAAAGATGTTTGATTGGTGATAGCAGAATCGACCCTTTTGAGGCCAAAATGGTCAGTCTTCATCGTACGATTTCCTTAGGCTTGCTTAAGGAAAAAAGGCCGATTCGTTGAAAAAACTAGAGACCTTATAGAGAGGGAAAAATGAAAGAGATGTTACGCGCTCTAGTTTTTTCAATGAAACCACACACTCTAATCTGGTAGAAGCTCTCCTCTTTACCTTGAAGTAATTGCTCACCATCGAGCTTGAGCTTAGCTTTATGTGTTTCCTTCTAAAGCCCCCTTCAAACATTCAAGTCATGTTTGTTGCAGCTCGGTGCTCTGATGCGCGGTGCATCCTTGAAGGGGGAGGCAAAGTGGAAATCCCCATAGTATGATAGGAAAGGCCCCGAGCGCCGAGTCTGTCGCCCCAAAAGCAGAGGACGTGGAGACGTGTAGAGGGACAACCCTATCACCTCTATTTCCTAGCATACTAGAACTTCTTTTCAGGGAGTCGGTCAACTAGAGTCCCTCTCCCCTCCCTGGGATCCTCCCCTCACACAATCCTTTAAGGAACACCCATTGCCCCTCTCAACTAAAGTGGGGTTCTAAGGGAGTCACTTCATCATAGTCCCGAAGGGAAGTCAAAAGAGAGACTATTGAAAAATTCGAAGACTTTATAAAGAGGAAAAACTGAGAAAGAGATGATATGTCTCCAGTTTTTTCAATGATACCACCCACTCCAATCTGGTAGATACTCTCCTCTCTACCTTGAAGTGATTTCTTGCCAAGAGCATAGCTCCATGTGTTTCCTTCCAAAACCCTGTTCAAACATTCAAATCATGTTTTTTGCAGCTCGAGTCTTTGATGTGAGAGATGAATGAATCCACTGACACTTTTAAGATGAATCATCTCCCTGGTATTTTCTTAGAGAATGAGCATTGATTCGATGGGGCTAAGTTGGGAATAGACCACTAACTACACATAAGTTATAAAAGAAACTTATGGATAATATGCCTATCTTCCTATAGCATCTATGGAGCGTAGTTATGCTATTAAGACTTAACTCTTATAGCTGGTCCTTAGTTTCTTTGAAATTCAAAAAGAAAAAAAATGAAATGAGACTTTATTTTCATCTACAAAGGCCCGGTAAATACAATTCCCACAGTTTTAACTATTGCATTGGTTGGTTTAGATGTAATTCTTTACATTTTATTCTGTTATTCTACACCACTGAATATATGGTTTCATCAAGTGCTTCTGATGTATTTTCTTCAAAGAAATTAGGAGTAGAAAGAATATCGACCATAGGGCTGAATCTATAAGTTCGTCAGACGCTGTCGAAATTGATAAACTCTGGAAAGAAGTGTGCTCTTCAATGAGTGGGTTAAAAGAACCTTCTTCAACCTCTGAATATAATTCTAAAGTAATAGAAATATTGGTTACAAACCTTAATTCGTATCGAAAGATTTTAAAATTACTCAAAAGAAAAAAAAATTATGAAAAAAGCAAGCCCTATGTTATCGATCAGTTTTCAGAGTTATATCGCAGAACTAACAATGTCTTATTATGTTCCAAATATGCATGCCAATGCAATAAACTTAAGATAATGCTAACACACGATAGTTCAGGTGAGGAACTTCAACCTGCTTGGGATTTTTTGAAGAAGAAGCAGTGTGGCTTAGAAGAAGATGAACTAAAAGCTTTAAATACTGACTGTCGTATTCATAGTATCGAACCTATCATAGTTTACATGTTTGCTAACTTGTATTCTAAACAGATTTTAGAAGATGGTCGCAGAGTGAAGCTTGCATCGTTGGTTCAACATCTGGATGATGCAATACGAGGTGAATTTGGCCTTAGTCAATGAAATAAAAAGACAAGTGGTCGTAATTTAATTCATTTTCTTGTTGATCAAGATTTTATCTCCATAGTATTTGTTACTATGTGCTTTAAGAATACAAAAAATAAAAAAAGTCCTAAAAGAGTTAGCATTCCTTGTGTTGAATGTCATTTTTATCTCAAATTACTACCATTGAGAGTTAATCTTCCAACGATTTATTATCCTCGAAACAGGTTTATAAATCCTAAGTGCTTACAAAGAGGGGTAATATCAAACTTAATGAGTTAACAGGTGGTTATTTGACAACATCATCTAAGGATTATAATTGTTTTAATCTATTAGCATCTCAGAATACTAAGAATTTCAATATTATTCTAAAAGATGTTCCTGCTTTGAATTTTATTATGTGTGATCTAAAGAAAAATGCATTTCAGATCAATGAGACTATTGCATTTTATCCTTAATAATCATTCCTTGTTAGAATTGGTTGATATGCCTTTGGATAGACGAATAGCCTATGTTAAAATGAGTGATTCCTGTCCCGTATTAAAGAATTTATACTATAAAAATAGAGCCTTAAGGAATAAATATAAATATAAATATATATATCCGAATTAGAATTGGAATTCTCTAAGCGTGCGTAGCAAGCTAGATTTAAAGATTTCATTCTAGACCTAGCAAAAGCATACCGAGGTTATGAATTATTTCTTCCCGCTTTCTTGGACTTCCATGGTCGAATCTACCATACCGATCTCTTGCATTTTCATGAGGATGATATAGCAAAATCTTTGATTTTGTTTTCAAATAAAATTGATAAGCATCGAGCACTATTTCCAAAGAAGAAATCGATTTCTTATACTGGGCAGCTGCAACATTTGAGTATATAAAAAATCTGATTATGGTAAAGCTTCATTATGGTATAAAGAAAACATACATCCATTGTTATTGATTATGATAACTTTAGCTCTCTTTTTGCATTTTCGAAGAATGCAAGTGATCCATTTTAGTTCTTATCTAAGGTTCTTTCCCAAACGAGAATGGATTTTCTGACCTAATATGTGACCGTACCGGTTAGTCAAGATGCTTCTGCCTCTGTTTATCAAATAATGAGTTACTTTCTTTTTAACACAGAGATAGGTATTCTAAAAAAATTTCTACCCAATGCCAAATTCAAAATTCTAGATATTTATCTCTTTATTCTTTCTGAGCTGCATCCCTTCTTGAAGTCTTACATCCCAGACCTCTATCCCGTGATAGAACCAAGGTTGAATCATATACTGCTGAAAAGCCTCTTTATGCTTATGATATATGGTAAGATGGTGACGTCTACGACATACAATATCCTCTCTTCTTTTGGTGATATACTTAATTATAAGGAATACCAACTATTAGCTAATCACTTCTTTAACTATTTAAAAATCAAGTTTCCAGATATCTGAGCATTTATGAAAAGATTAGTAATATTGGTTATATATGTTCATATATAGATATACTTATGATCTATGATACAGAGAACTTCAGGACTATGCAAGACTATATTCAATATAAAAAAGAGGTTCTAAAGGTTAAACTATTCAAAAAAGAAAGCAAGAAGACTGATGAACGTAAGGTAACTTTCTGATATCTTACAACTAACAGAGATACTCATAAGATAGCTATTTCTATCTACATGAACTTTATTCATCAGAAGGATGCCTATATTGCTATGGAAATGCTCTCTAAAGTCTTTCATAATAATAAGAAATTCTTAAGTTCTATATACACAGTACATAATAATTTCTTAACACCTATGATTACCTTCTATAATTTACCATAATAGTACGCTTAAATTTTAGCTAATGAGTTACCTCATCCACCAATATTAGTCAATCACTTTATATTAATTAATATGAGAACTGAATTAAGTAAATGTGAGTTAGATAAACCAATTCATAATCTTAAAGGGTTGATAACGAATCAAGTCAAACTTAAGGTGGAAATAAGGTGGAAATAACAGTATAACTATATAATTACTATGTTGAATCAGTAACTCAAGAAAATATATGTAAAAACTTTCTAATATAAACTGTACACGATAATTTCATAACACCTATGATTACCTCCTATAATTACCCACAACGCTACACTGGAATTTTAGCTAATGAGTTACCTCATCCAATATTAGTCAATCACTTTATATTAATTAATATGAAATCCGACTTACGTAAATGTGAGTTGGATAAACCAATCCATAATCTTAAAGCGCTAATAATGAATCAAGTAAAACTTAACCATAAGATAACGAATACAATTGAAAATAAGGTGGAAATAACAGTTTCACTATATAATTGCTATGTCGAATCAATGACTCAAGAAAATCTATATAACAACTTTCTAAAATGTTTAGGGAAGGATGGTTATTTCCAACATTATTAACATGCTGAGCAGGTTGATTACTATGGCTATATATTAATTGAAGGCTCTGGATAGTCAAGTTGATGGCTATAGCTCTATATTAATTGAAGGGTGATGTATATTAACTAATTGAAGGTTCTGACTAGTGTTATATATTAATTGATGGATTTGGAACACTAATACGGGTGCATAGTCTTAGGCTTCATAGAAGGACAATGGAAGCAAGGTTAACAGGACGTTTCAGGCTTCATAGAAAGAGCAAGGAAAGTGAGGTTAATAAGGAAAGAATGAAGCAATGTGAGCGGGAGGTGTCAGGCTTCATAGAAAGGCTCTCTATACTCTATCCTACGGAGAGAGGACTGAGAGTATGAGGTATAGGAGTCGGGCATATAGGTGCCATGGTAAGATGGAGGGTCTGAACAAACAACATAGAGAACAAGGGCAAAGAGAGGGAAGCGAAGCCTTAGTAATAGTCTTAGGCGTCAGATAGCTTAATCCCACATATATCAGCAGCATGGTATCTTGGAGATGTGGTAAGCGTAGCGACATTACAAGTATAAAAAGGCTATGATATCAGTGAAATAAGTCTAGTGAATATTATATTAATACAAGTATACCATGACTACCCGGAATACGATATCCTAGGCTCTTCACTTAATCGCACCGGTTCAACGTCGCTATCACTGGAATGTTCAACAAAGTTATCACTGGCATAAGAAACAGCGTATCTACTTTCACTTTCGATATCACTTTTGATATCACTTTCTAAATAATTCTCAAGAATTCCCTTATCAATATTAGTATCGATGTTAATAAATATTTTACGACGGCTATAAAAGAAAGCATATCTCTTAGAGCCAACTATCAACTTCATCATATAAAACTCAGTTAAATAATGATAGGGAAGGAACTCTACTATACAGGTTCATTCAGGGCTATCACTATAATGACAACAACAACTTTTTTTTGTTGAGGAAGAATAAGAGTGGTAGAGATGTCCAATGATTAAGTTAAAGTGGTCAAAAACTGCGAAATGGCGTAAGCAAGTAAATACTCGTTTGAAAGAGCCAATTATTTGTGGACCAAAAATATTTATACTTTTCATGATCTATTATTAATATGATTTATACTTAGCTTGAACCTGCTATTAGATAGCATAATTAGGCTCCCTCTATAGGAAGATAGGCACATTTATCCATAAGTATCTTTTATAACTTATGCATAGTTAGTAGTCTATTCTCAGCTTAGCCCCATTGAATCGATGCTTGTTGCTTAGGCAAACATCGGGGAGATGATTCATTTTACAAGTGTAAATATATTCATTCGTCTCTCACATCAAAGACTAGAGCCATGACAAACATGACTTAAATGTTTGAAGAGGGCTTCGGAAGGAAATGCATGAAGCTATGCTCAAGCTCAATAGCGAGCGATTACTTCAAGGTAGAGAGGAGAGCATCAACTAGATTGGAGTGGATGGTATCATTGAAGAAATGGGAGACCTTATAAAGAGGAAAAACTAAGAGAGAGATGTTATATCTCTAGTTTTTTTAATGATACCACCCACTAAAATCTAGTAGATGATCATATCCTCTCTACCTTGAAGTAATTGCTCGCTATTGAGCTTGAGCATAGCTTCATGTGTTTCCTTCTAAAGCCCTCTTCAAACATTCAAATTATATTTGTTGCATCTCGAGTCTTTGATGTGAGAGATGAATGAATCTATTGACACTTGTAAGATGAATCATCTCCCCGATGTTTGCCTAAGAAACAAGCATCAATTTGATGAGGCTCAACCGAGAATAGACCACTAACTACGCATAAGTTATAAAAGATACTTATGGATAAATGTGCTTATCTTCCCATAGAGGGAGCCTAGTTATGCTATCTAATAGAAGGTTCAAAGCTAAGTATAAATCATCATAATTATAGATTATGAAGAGTATAAATATTCCTGGTCCACAATTAATTGGCTCTTTCACACGAGTATTTACTTGCTTACGCCTGTTTGCGGTTCTTGAGCACTCTAACTTATTAATTGAACATCTCTACCAATCATATTCTTCCTCAACAAAAAAGAGTTTTTATTGTCATTATAGCAATAGCCCAGAATGGACCTGATAGCAGAGTTCCTTCCCTGTCATCATTTAACTGAGTTTTAGATAGTTGGCTCTAAGAGATATGCTTTCTGTTATAACTGTCATAAATTTTGTATTACCATCGATACTAATATTGATACAAAAATTCTTAAGAATTATTTAGAAAGCGATATCGAAAGGGAAAGTAAATACGAGGTTTCTTAAGCCAGTGATAATGATGTTGAACATTCCAGTGATAGCGATGTTGAACCGGTGCGATCAAGTGAAGAGCCCAAGATATCATATTCTGGACAGTCTCGGTATACTTGTATTAATATACAATATTCACTAGACTTATTTCACTGAGATCATAAACCTTTTTATACTCTTAATGACTCTACGTTTACTGCGTCTCTAAGATACCAAGCCGATGATATATGCGTGATTGAGTTATCTGACACCTAAGACTATTACCAAAGCTTCTCTTTCTCTCTTTGCACATGTTCCCCTATGTTTTCTGTTCAGACCCTCCATCTTACCATGGCACTTATATGCCCGAATCCTATCCCCATACTCTTAGTCCTTTCGCCATATGATAGAGTATAGAGAGCCTTTCTATGAAACCTGGCACCTCTCGCTCACATTGCTTCATTCTTTCTTTGTTAACCTCGCTTGCCTTGCCCTTTCTATGAAGACCGGAACCTCCTGCTCATATTGCTTCATTCTTTCCTTGTTAAACTCACTTGCCATGTTCTTTAATGAAGCCTAAGACTATGCACCCATATTAGCGTTCCAGAGCCATCAATTAGTATACAGCACCAGTTAGAGCCTTCAATTAGTTAATATACAACACCCTTCAATTAATATACAACTATAGTCATCAACCTGACTAATCTAGAGCCTTTAATTAATATATAGCTATAGTAATCAACCTACTCAATGTATTAATAATGTAGGGCATAATCATCCTTCCCTAAACATTTTAGAAAGTTGTTTGATAGGATCTGCTCATCACACTCACCAAGTGCTGCTACATCTCGGCCTAAAAGAATCATTAAGGTTTTGCAAGATACAGAGAACAATACACAATTCTCCAAAATATAACAAAGGCAGAAGTAGACAAAGTTTGTTATAACAAATTATTTTAGTAGCATCTTACAATTACAAAACGTATGGCCAAGAATGATTTGCAAATCATATTGTACCAGCTGTCCAAAGTTGGTTACAAATAGCCTGTAAGAATCTTTATATAATAGTGCTATGTAATGAAATAGGGGCAGGAAATTAAATGAATCATTTTCTTTACTAAATATTTCTTCTCTGTCTTGCTCTTTTCTTCATCTTCTTCTATTATCTCTCTTATTCTTTCCATATTTCATCAAATAGAGAACATATCCGTATCAATTGGTGCTTTCACTTTCGTTCTCTCCTCTCGCCATGGGTGAAACACTAACATTACAACAACTCCGCAACAACTCCTACCACCTCGTCATCCGCAGCTCCCTACTAGCCATCCAAACCACCCTCTCATTACAACAAACCATGCTACAATCCGACCATGACACCTTCACCAACATAAAATCCGCCATCGTCTCTCAAAACACGGCCTTACAAAACACTACCAAAACCCTTGTCGAATTCTTTTCCAAAATATCTTCATTCCAACCACCACCAACTCCTCCAATATCGTTGTACGCTGCTGCTACAAGCTTGACAAAACCGACTCCTCCTCTGACCTCTGTCGCTGCTGCACCTTCCCTCCGTCTTCCTGCATTCTCAAATCCTTCTAATCTAAAATCATCGACACCTCCCCTCAATTTATGCTTCTCGCCAGCAACACCAGCAGTGATACTGCCTGGATCACCCCCCCTGACAGCTTCGACAACCATTACTGCGGTTGCAACAATATCAGCTGCTGCTCCGACTATTTCGACATCCCCTCATACTATGGCCTCTATGATTTCTTCACCTTCATCCACAAAAGCACCTTCCCTCACCACATTATCACCAAACTCCATCATCGACACTTCTTCCGCTCCATCACTTTTAAGTCCTTCTTTGTGCCAAACAATCATCACTTCGGCCGTGCTAAATCCACCTCCTCCTACTCCCCTAGAAAGTCCATTTCCTTCAAACCCGTCTCCTGCGAGTCCATCTAGTACAATCAAGTCCCAAACCCTAATCCCTCAACCTGAACCCGAACCCAAAACCCAAAACCCTAACCTAGTCGATGGCAGATCTAATTCTACCATCAATATTTTCATCGACATGTCTGAAATCATTCATCCAGATCTGTTCAACGAAGGAAAGCTTACCATTCACGACATCCAAAGCTCCATCTCCTCTCTTATATTTCGCATAATAAATAGGTCGACAACCCAGATTCGTTCATCCGCTGCCGCATCTCGAAGTAACATCCGGGTATTCTCAATGATCGAGTCGAAAGTTGCAAGTAAGCATGACCAATTTGAATTTTTGGGTGAAAAATTCGTGAATGATTTTGAGGTTGCGAAGAAATTGCAATTTACAGGAGTTGATTTAGGACTAAATAATTTGTTTAATATGAACGTGCCTGCGTATGAGTCACCTTTTGGGCTTTGCTGGTCCATTCAAAATGTGACACTACATGGTGAGAAGAATATGTCCAGGCTCTATTGTTTAAATGTTATGGAAATACAAATTGTTGTACTAGCTCGTTGGAACAAAGAGGAGAAAATTATGTTTGTATTTGATCCTGGAGGCAGCATATCTGATGCTTATGGTCTCTATGTGATTCGGTGCAACTATGTCAAATGGCTTAGTATAAATGATCGTAAAAAGAAGATGCTTAAAAAGTTCAACAAGTGCATCACCGACCTTGAGGACAAGGTCGATTTCAAGGGGACGGCAATGATAGGATCTGCTCATCACACTCACCAAGTGCTGCTACATCTCGGCCTAAAAGAATCATTAAGGTTTTGCAAGATACAGAGAACAATACACAATTCTCCAAAATATAACAAAGGCAGAAGTAGACAAAGTTTGTTATAACAAATTATTTTAGTAGCATCTTACAATTACAAAACGTATGGCCAAGAATGATTTGCAAATCATATTGTACCAGCTGTCCAAAGTTGGTTACAAATAGCCTGTAAGAATCTTTATATAATAGTGCTATGTAATGAAATAGGGGCAGGAAATTAAATGAATCATTTTCTTTACTAAATATTTCTTCTCTGTCTTGCTCTTTTCTTCATCTTCTTCTATTATCTCTCTTATTCTTTCCATATTTCATCAAATAGAGAACATATCCGTATCATTGTTACATATATTTTCTTGAGTTACCGATTCAACGTAGTAATTATATAGTTATACTATTATTTACACCTTAAGTTTGACTTGATTCGTTATCAACCCTTTAAGATTATGAATTGGTTTATCTAACTCACATTTACTTAATTTGGTTGTCATATTAATTAATATAAAGTGATTAACTAATATTGGTCGATGAGGTAACCCATTAGCTAAAATTTAAGCGTACTATTATGGTAAATTATAAAAGGTAATCATAGGTGTTAAGAAATTATTGTGTAGTGTGTATATAGAACTTAAGAATTTCTTATTATTATGGAAGACTTTAGAGAGCATTTCCATAGCAATATAGGCATCCTTCTGATGAATAAAGTTCAGGCAAGTAGAAGTGGCTGTCTTAAGAGTATCTTTATTAGTTGTAGGATATCGAAAAGTTACCTTATGTTCATCAGTCTTCTTGCTTTCTTTTTTGAATAGTTTAACCTTTAGAACCTCTTTTTTATATTGAAGGTAGTCCTACATAGTCCTGCAGTACTCTGTATCATAGATCACAGGTCTATCTATATATGAACATATATATCCAATATTATTAATCATTTTCACAAATGCCAATACATCTAGAAACTTGATTTTTAGATAGTTAAAGAAGTGATTAGCTAATAGTTGGCATTCCTTATCACCATAAGAAGAGAGGATATCATCTGTTATAAACGTCACTGTCTTACCATATATCATAGGCATAAACAGGGCCGGCCCAATAGGTTGGGTTGCCTGAGTCGAAACAGAAATGAAAATAGAAAAATGAACAGATAAAATAATAATAATGACATTTGATGTCTATGAGAGTTGAACTTGTACCACCATGTTGCAACAACAATCAAATAACCATTCAACCAAATGCTATTTAATATAAGAATGTTATAGTAATCTTATTGAAACATAAAATCACCATCACCATTGTTCTTCTTCCTCCTCCTCATGTTGCCCCCATCCGGGGGTTGCCCGATTCGAGTGCCTCAAAGGCCTTGCCCTTGGGTCGGGTCTGGGCATAAAGAGGCTTTTCACCAGCTTACAATTCAACATTGGTTCTATTAGAGAATAGAGGTCGGGGATGCAAGACTTCAAGAAGGGATGCAGCTCAAAAAGAATAAAGAGATATATATCTTGAATTTCAGATTTGGGATTGGGTAGAATATTTGTTAGAATATCTATCTCCGTGTTCAGAAGAAAGTAATTCATTATTTGATAATCAGAGGCATAAGCATCTTGACTAACTGGTACAGTCACATATCAGGTCAGAATCCATTTTCGTATGGGAAAGAACCTTAGATAAGAACTGAAATGGATCACCTGCATTCTTTCAAAACACAATAAGAGAGCTAAAGTTATCATCATCAAATAACATTGGATACACATTTTCTTTATACCATAATCAGAATGTTTTCTATACTTTAATGTTGTAGCTTTCCAGTATAAGAAATCGAATTCTTCTTTGGAAATTGTAACGACCTGGATTTTTCGACGGTTAATTTTGAATATTTAAATAGTTTTAAATATTGAATTTGGGATTTATAATTTAGTGGTAAGATTTTAAAACTGAAAATTTAGCGATTTCGCCAAATTTTGAAATCATCGATTCAATCGACGAGTTAAAATAGCGATCCAGGGCACGGTCTCGGAATTCGACAAAACCAGTTTCATTGGATCCGTAATAGAGTATTATTATCGGATTTCAAATTTCATAGCGTTTGGAGTTATCGTTTGATCGTACGGGGTAGGAACGCGCTAAAATTAATATCGAAATTTAATATAATAATTGGGTCCAAAAAAGCTATCTTCTCCATACGATCGAATTAGGACTCGAAACCTTTTCCATTGCGTTCGGAATAGGGGTACAACATTACAAACGTCTAGCGGAATGCCTCAATAGGGGTTCAGCATTTCACGTTGTGCAATATGAGATATTTACAATCAAATAAAATAATATATACAACAACAACAACTAAGCCATTATTCCCAAACAAGTTGGGGTTGGCTAGAGATGGAACCCAAAACTAAATGAAAAAAAAAATCAATTTAAAAGTTATAATAATAACAATAGCAATAGCAATAATAAAATAAAGTCAAATAAGTAAATTAATAATAATAGCTAAGTAAAGTAAAATAAAATAAAAATATATGTATATATATATATAAGAGGAATGATAATAATAATACTAATAGCGATAATGATATTAATAGTAATATTGGTCAAAGACCAAACCTACGTCTTAGGCTCATGTTTCCTAGTCCTATAATCTAAAACTCATAAAACTCAACGCTCATGGTTCTGGTACGTGAATCGCTAACTTCCACTCGCTCTGATCCGTCACCAGCTCTTCGGATATACCCCAATCCTTCAAATCTCTTTTTACTACTTCCTCCCATGTCAACCTTGGTCGCCTCTACCTCTCTTTGGGCATTCAACACGGCCTATAATTCCAATACGCATGGGTGCTTTGGGCGGCCTTCGTTGAAGATGTCCAAACCATCTTAAGCAATGTTGAATTAGTTTCTCCTCAATTGGTGCTACTCCAAGTTTATCACGTATATCATCATTTCTAATTCGGTCTCTTCTTGTATGACCGCAGCTCCATCGTAGCATATGCATCTCTGCTACGCTTATCTTTTGGACGTGTTGGCTTTTAGTAGGCCAACATTCTGCACCATACAACATCGCAGGCCTGATTGTCGTTTTGTAGAACTTTCCTTTAAGCATTTGTGGGACCTTCCTGTCACAGAGAATCCCAGACGCTTGTCGCCATTTCACCCATCCCGCTCGAATTCTAAAACTAACATCTTCATCAATCTCACCATTATACTGCAACATTGATCCTAGGTATCGAAATGATTCCTTCTTGGGAACTATTTGTCCAGCCAGAGTGACATCTCCATCTTCCGACCTGACACCGCTGAACCCGCACTTCATATACTCTGTTTTAGTTCTGCTAAGCCTAAAACCCTTTGATTCTAAAGTCTGTCTCCACAGCTCCAGTTGTCTATCAACCCCAATCCTACTTTCATCAATTAGCACAACATCATCAGCAAATAGCATACACCAAGGAATCTCACCTTGTATACCCTTCGTAACCTCATCCATCACTAGAGAAAAAATGTAGGGGCTCAAAGCTAACCCTTGATGTAATCCTATGTTAATGGGAAAGTCATCGGTTTCACCATCGCATGCTCTGACACTAGTCACAACATCATCGTACATATCCTTGATAAGTGTAATGTACTTTGTTGGAACTCTCTTCTTTTCCAGGGCCCACCACATCACCTTTCGCGGTACCTTGTCATAAGCTTTCTCCAAATCAATAAATACCATGTGTAGATCCTTCTTTTGCTCCCTAAACCTCTCCATAAGTTGTCTTATCAAGAAAATCGCCTCTGTGGTCGACCTCCCGGGCATGAAGCCAAATTGGTTTTTTGAAACACTTGTCATTCTCCTTAGTCTATGCTCAATGACTCTCTCCCAAAGCTTCATTGTATGACTCATAAGCTTAATTCCTCTATAGTTTGTGCAACTTTGGATATCTCCTTTATTCTTAAAAATTGGAACTAGTATGCTTTTTCTCCACTCATCTGGCATCTTATTTGATTTAAAAATCAGATCAAAAATCAAATCTACCCCCTTCTCCATTCAAACACGCCACCTTACCTCCCTAAACACGCAGCCGCCCTCTCCAGATTTAAAATCACATCTGCCTTTCTTTTCCTTGTCCACGAGAATTCAATCAGATCGTGCCCCTTCTTTCTTTAAAATCACGAAAGCCCTTCTTCTTCTTTCAAAAAAAAATCGAAATCAATTCAAATGAAATCGCGTATTCTTTTCTCTTCTTCCAGAAGACAAAATCGAGCATGAGAAAGAAAAGAATATATATATATACACACGCAACGAAATCAAAATCGACTTCGATATAGAAAAAAAACAGAGAGGGATCGAAAAGGGCAGGAATCGCGTATCTCTGATCGCGAGGTTTGGGAGAGCTTTCTCAGTGCTGGCGACGGCGAGTAAGGCTGGGCGTAGCAGTCGACGGAGATAGGATGGAACCGGTCGAGGCTGGTGGTTCTGAAGTTTTCGTGGTCGTGAGGTGACCTGGAGACGGTGTTCGCGAGCGAGGATGGATGGCTGAAGTCGAGCGCAGCAGAGGTGGTTGTTCGGCGAACTCGATGAGGGGCACGTGGACAAAAAAACCGGAGGTGCACGTGAGATTGGGGTCGCGAATGGGGGGATGCTCGGCCGGGAGGGGCCGATGTTGTGCAAGCTTGGACAAGTGGTCGACAGTTGGCGGTCGCGTGCGCGTTGAAGTTGGGGTTGTGGTGTTTGGTTCGTGGACATGGATCTGAGAGCGAGGAAGGGAAAGCATCAGTGAGGTTAAAGTTAACTTTATTAAATAATTTATTATTTTGTTAAAAGTAAAATTATTTTCGCTATATTTATAAAATCGTATTTTATTCATACGAGGTCCAAAAATCGAACACATTGGATTCGTAGATGCGAAATACACAATTTGGAATTAGCTTGGAATTTTCGAAATCCGCCGAGACTTTAGAAAAATATAAGATCTGGATATCCGACAAATTAAAAAAGCAAAGGTGAGTTAATCCTCACTCATTTGGATTACTGGGGTAAATTTATAATGATTAAATTAAATTATTGGATGATTGGATGGAAATAAATAAATAAAAAACAAAATTTATTATCAGTTGATTATTATATTGTATATAGTAGTATATATATTAGTTTTTGGAGTGATATTCCCGCACATTATAGCGGATGAGACCCTATGCTCCCTGCATAATAGTGGATGACCCTATATACCGCGATATCCCCCTCGAAGTGGGATGGGTATTTTTTTATGTTGTATTAACATCTGTGGATGCAGGGAAATAGGTTGGAGGGATCCAACCGGATTCCTCAAAAATGTTGATTTATTTTCATATATAGTGATATATGATTAGTGTGAATAATCTGTTATAGATTATTGCTATGATATTGAATTATTTAATGCGGAAAATAGCACGGACCTTAAACTTTGGTACTTTAATACACTGAATAGTTATTTTTGAAATTAAGGAATTAAAAAGGATATTTTGAATATAAAAATATTTATATGGAAATTTGGATTATTTTAAAGGAAATTAAGTGGAATGAAAAAGAAAATATATAACTTGCTTGGGTTATACTTAACTATTCGTAAATTGGTTTAAATAGAGATTTTAAATAAAATTTTATAAAGGGATTTGAAAATGATATTTTTGAAAATACGGGAAGGAGTTGAAATCGACATTAAAAATAGGTTTGAAATAAAAATGGAATTTATTAAGGAAGAATTTATAAAATGAAATTTTATAAATAAAATTGGTTTTATAAAGAAGTGAAACTCAAAGGAGTTTATAAATTTACAAATGAGGTTTATAAACAAGGGAAAATGAGATCAGTGGATAAGTTGAAAAATAAGTTACGATGTGAATTTATATCGAGTTATGGGAATCGTTTTGGTAAAGAAATAGTGGAATCTATTTTTGAATGTGAGAATAGCGGTAAAGTTGAGATATAATCGATGTGATACGAATCGAGAGGAATTTATGAACTGAATTTGGCAATAATGGATTTAAAAAAAATAGATTTTTGTCGAGAAATTAAAATTATTTTAAATTACTATACTATGTAACTTAAATTGAGATTTAGAATATTCCAAAAGGCTAGTTATTATAATATTTAGTATTTATTGAAATAAATTCTAATTTTATTAATCACATTTGTAAATTAATCAGTTACTTAAAAATGATTTGGAAACGAGTATGATTTTAGAAGAGAAATCTTATAGTGGGATTTTGGGGATCTTGAAGAAAAATTTCAAAGTGTTAAAAATACGAGAAATTCGGAAAAAATGAATTAGAATTCATAAAAGAGGTTAGAAATGGGTATTTGGAGATATAGACAAGTGCATTCGACTTTGGAAATATTAAGGGGTTTACAAATAAAATTTGTAATGAATTATGAGTATAGGAAATAAATGGGCTATTTCCTGAATATTGGGATAAAAAGATCTTAGGAAATATACCTATAAACAACTTCGAGATTTTAAATATAGAGAATATTTTCAAAGGGATGAATCATAATTGGAAGCGAGAAAAATATATTTTAAGTATTGTAATGACTTGAAAATATCCTGTTAAGGATATAAGAATTTAAGTTTGATTTCCACTATTGAAATATTGGAAGGGTTTGAATATATATATATATCTTATAAAGATATTTTGAGAATATTTTTGGAAATATATAATAAGGCCAGATGATTGCTTATGGATGTTTTATTGATAGTTAAATAACCGACTATCAATATTGACCAATTTCGTTAATCGTTTCGAAGTGACCGGGATCAGATTTAATTATCCGAAAACCACTTCGATCCGGTTTGAACTTAATGAATGAATACCATGAAGATGATGAAGACGGTGATTCGGTTTGTCCAGACCCAGGAAAACTTGTATGGACAAATGCTATTAGAACATCCCATTGGAGGACGATGAGGATTCTAAGTAAATTTGTTCTTGAAAGGTAACGCTTAGCCTCGAACCTCATCAACCGGGAATGACTAAAACAGGGGAGATGCAGTAAGGCTAAGTGGGTCGCACCCAATTAAGGTATGTTATCACTTTTCTAGATGTCCTCGAAAACCTTTATATTATGGATATGGTTGTGCATGAAAGAAGGAGCGCTCGATAGTAAGGGTGGGAATACCCGGGGTGATAACATATTCGGTCTATCCAGGTTAGGGGTAGGCCGGTCTTGTGTAGTAGGGGATCCCGATGATGGTCCTCGATACATTGTTCTAGAGGTGTACTGTGATGGGCGGTACCCCAGTGGCCAAGTCATTCGTATGGAATCCATTCTCCAATACGAGCTTACGGTTTTGTTTGTAGAGCCTAGTATGCTGGAATTTAATTAATGTAACAATTTCGGCTATTTGAATAAGTATTTGTACTTAGACACTATTATAATATCACTGGATTTTCTATAAAATGTTTCGGTTATCGTAAGGGAAAAACCCGTCGTGTTTATGTGTGACGCGGTCTTACGAGATACCTTTTCTTTTAAAGGATTTTGATAACTCTAATAATTCAAATTGAGTGTATTTTCTCACGCTGATTTTCCAGACTGACTCGGGTGTTATTTTATTATAATGCTCGGGTCAGACCGAGTATTACAGATTCAGGATAGGATGCTATGGAACTCAGAAGACGAGCTGGATGACAAGACGTATTTCCGTAGATTTGTATTTTCTGCTGTGTGAGGACAAGTTATTAAACTGTCCGGATTGATTGTTGTATATTGTACTCTGAATATGGTATGTATATTAGTAGCACAGTTCTTGTATTTAAAATCTGTTATTATATAATATATTTTGTTCCGCTGCAATTGTGAGACTCTATTGCTGTTGTTTATTTTCTTCTATCTCTTTCTTCTTCTTTACCCTAGTTATTCGCTCTTTCGTACAATTTGGGTTGAACATGAGTGATTTATTATCAACTCAAAGGGTACGGAACTGCGGGTCGCTACATTTGGTATCAGAGCTGAAGGTTAAGCGAGAACCTTGGCTCTAGTGGGGATTACTCATTAGAGATAGAGTCAGTAGTACTCTAGAAGGAGTTGAATGTAATAATAGATATGAGCGCGTATTTGTTAGTGAATATAAATGGTTTTATATTGTGTTAATTTATTTGTTGAGTGGTATATAAATTCTGTTCGAGTAGTGGAACGCTACTAAATCGATAGGAGTTTCTAAGCACTTGAATAGAGTAATTCGACACGGTATGGTTTTGAAGCGGTTAAATGAACTAATTTTACCCAAATTATATTTTGATATAAAGGGAATAATTTTTTGGAAATTATTATAGTAGATTGATGTGTTTGGTTATTATTATATAACCAAAATAAGATTTAAAAATTTGGAATAATTATAGAAACTAAATTAGATTGTATAAATTATACAAATGAGTTAAGAACTAAAAATGGATTCAAACCGGAATTTGGAAAATTTAAATCCCGGAGATTTTGGAAATATTTTCCGAAGTATTTTTAAATAATAATAGTATTATTATTCAGAGATATTTTTGAATAGAAAAATGGTTTTAAATGGATTTTGGAAGTGATATAGCACCGAACTCACTTCAGTCGCTGGAAAATAATCCTGGTGATGACTGTGCAGCATCATCAGTATTCATTTTCGAGTTTCTAAGTGATGGATTTCTTCCGTAGTAAAATGATATGGAGATTTTTGGTGAAAAAAAGTGATTGTTTTGTAAATTCCGAGGGAATTGTTTTGGATAAAATCAGGTTGATTTTGAAATTTTAAGGAAGTGGTTAGTTAAACCGAAAAGAGTATATATGTATATATTTGATATCAAAGTGATTTGAAATAAATACTGGGTGTTTAAAATTTCTGGAATCCAGTGGAAGATGATATTTATAAGGAGGGAAGTGTGAAAAATTGATGTGGGAATAAAATTTAAAGTGAGAAAGTTGAAATGGAAATTCAACTTAAGTTAAGTTAGATAACTTAAATTTTAGAAATTAAATTGACTGGATTTGAATTAAATTAATATGGTGTATTAATAAAAAGGAGTTAACTTAAGCAAAGTAAATGAAATATATAACGAAATTGAATGAATTAAAAAAAATTGTTTGGAGTGGAATTAATTTAAGTATGAACTTAAGTTGTAAAATGAATTTGATGAAATGGTTACTAAGTGATAAATAAGGTGACCAAGGAATGTGGATTAATTGGATGAAAAGAAATTGGATGTGTATAAATAAAGGAAACTAATAATGTGGATTGAAATGAATATTAATAGTTGATTGAATTGAATATAAATGTGAATTATAAAGTGACTATATAACTATAAGTTATGGAATTTGGATGGAATAAAAATTTTAAGTGAGAAATTTTAGAATTGTGAGCAAATAAATCAGAATAGCTTATAAAAAAAATTAAAATCAATTGGATAAAATTATACCTAGGCTATAAATAAATGTATAATCTCGAGTTAAAAATAAAATGTGAATATATTCGAGTACATAATTGATGGAAATGTGAAAAAAATAAGTTGTGTGACTTACAAAATTGAAGAATGAAATAGAAAAAACCCAAAATAAAATTGTTTGATATTTTGGGAAAGGAAATTAAATCCAAACTTAAATTATAAAAAGGAATTTGAACTCAAAAAAAATTAGAAGAAGTAATTTTTGAGATAAAAATCAGATATTGAGCTATAAATCTGAAGTGAACTAATTGGATAATTAATTAGTTAAATGAATGTGAAGATGGAATTTAACTTGGTTAAGTTAAAATTGGATTGTGGATTAAAAATGGATATTGGAAATAGAACTTGGGTTGTAAATAAAAATTCGACAAATTGTAAGCGAATTTTATATAATTGGAAATATTGTCGAATAAAATAGAATTGGACTGGAATAGTAATGACTTGAGTTACAAATAAATTCAATTCGAGTATAAATAAATTGAGTATGGCCTTGATATCATTTAAATGAATTCAAAAATGAATTTGAATAAGGAATTAAAATTGAAGTGAATAAAATGAATGAACAAATTAATAAATTAGTAAATGAAATGGAAGTTGGTTGAAATGAAAATAAACTTAAGTTATTAGGCGGTAATAAAATAAAATAATGGATTAACTTAGGTTAATATTGTTGAATGGAAGTTAGCTCGAATAAATTGTGGAATGGTCATTTAATAAATTAGCATGAAATGATTTCGAGTTTAATAAAACGGATTTGAATATAATAAGTGTGGATATTAGTGAAACGTAAATGAATTGATAAGAATCAATTTGAAATGGAGTAGAATTGAATATAAATTTAGTTGCAATCAATTTAAGAAATAACTATAGGCTGAAATGGTTATTCTATTAAATGAATAGCGCCGAATTTGCAAAGAAAAATTGTTGTTCGATGCAAACAAAAGTAAATAAAATTCCGTGAATTAATAGAAGTGAATAAAATTGATTTTTTTTAAAATCAATATGGAATGGATAAGAGTTTGTTTGAAATAAAAATAAATTGGATGCATGAAAAGTGAGTTGTACATCATTTAAATTGAATGAAATGGTATATAGATTGATTGGAAGTGATTAAACGGGTGTTGGAACCTCATAATTGCTTATAAACATATGTTAGAATGCATTGTTTATGAAATCTATGTGTTTATCCATTTAAATGAATGAAATGTTATCAAATTTCATGATTTTGGTACTCATGTGTTTAAAATTGAGTAAGTACAGGTACAGAGGGAGTTTTTGGCTAGATTTGGGTTGCGAAATTGCTTTTGAAGTAAATGCTCGCTTAATAATGCTTAAAAATGCTAATATAAGGTACATTTTCAGATTAAATATCGCAAAATATAAATATTGCTATATATTTTTTGTTTTTCGACCATGTGGGTCGATGTATATATATTTTTCTCTCTTGTCATATTGCAAAAGGTCCTCCATACAAAGGAGACTCTGGGAAAAAAATTCGGAAATTTGAGTGTTAATTTTTTTTTTGAAAAATTTGGAAAATTTTTGATAACGATAAATTGATTTCAAATTATAATTGAAATAAGAGAATTTGTAATTAGAATTGAGAACTAATTGTTTTGGTTAAAACTAAAAGATTAGAGAAGTGGAATGTCGAGTTTAACTAAGTGGGTTTTGATAAGTTAATGGATTTGGAGCACTTTTCCTACCTTAGCAATTTCGGGGACGAAATTCTTTTAAGGGGGGAGGAATATAACGACCCGGATTTTTTGACGGTTAATTATGAATATTTAAATGGTTTTAAATATTGAATTTGAGATTTATAATTTACTGGTAAGATTTTAAAACTGAAAATTTAGCGATTTCGCCAATTTTTGAAATCGTCGATTTAATCGACGAGTTAAAATAGCGATCCGAGGCACAGTCTCGGAATTCGACGAAACAAGTTCCATTGGTTCCGTAATAGAGTATTATTATCAGATTTCAAATTTCGTAGCGTTTGGACTTATCGTTTGATCGTACGGGATAGGAACGCGTTGAAATTAATATCGAAATTTAATATAATAATTGGATCCAAAAAAACCATCTTCTCCATACGATCGAATTAAGAATCGAAACCTTTTCTATTGCGTTCAAAATAGGAGTATAACATTACGAACGTCTAGCAGCACACCTCGATAGGGGTTCAACATTTCACGTTATGCAATATGAGATATTTACAATTAAATAAAATAATATATATTATAAAAATCAGATCAAAAATCAAATCTGCCCCTTTCTCCATTCAAACACGCCACCTTACCTTCCTAAACACGCAGCCGCCCTCTCCAGATTTAAAATCACGTCTGCCTTTCTTTTCCTTGTCCACGAGAATTCAATCAGATCGTGCCCCTTCTTTCTTTAAAATCACGAAAGCCCTTCTTCTTCTTTCAAAAAAATCGAAATCAATTCAAATGAAATCGTGTATTCTTTTCTCTTTCTCTTGAAGACAAAATCGAGCACGAGAAAGAAAAGAATATAAATATATATACACACACGCAACGAAATCGAAATCGACTTCGATATAGAAAAAAAAAGAGGGATCGAAAAGGGCAGGAATCGCGTATCTACGATCGCGAGGTTTGAGAGAGCTTTCTCAGTGCTGGCGACGGCGAGTAAGGCTAGGCGTAGCAGTCGACGCAGATAGGATGGAAGCGGTCGAGGCTGGTGGTTCTGAAGTTGTCGTGGTCGCGAGGTGACCTAGAGACGGTGTTCGCGAGCGAGGATGGGTGGCCGAAGTCGAGCGCAGCGGAGGTGGTTGTTCGGCGAAATCGATGAGGGGCACGTGGAAACAAATCGGAGGCCCGCGTGAGATTGGGGTCGCGAATGGGGGGATGCTCGGCTGGGAGGGGCCGATGTCGTGGCAAGCTTGGACAGGTGGTCGACAGTTGGGGGTCGCGTGCGTGTTGAAGTTGGAGTCATGGTGTTTGGTTCGTGGACATGGATCTGAGAGCGAGGAAGGGAAACATCGGTGAGGTTAAAGTTAACTTTATTAAATAATTTATTATTTTGTTAAAATTAAATTATTTTCGCTATATTTACAAAATCGTATTTTATTCATATGATGTAACAACCCGCATATTTTACGTTTGTATATTTAAATATAGCATCGTTAATCGGATTAAAGTCTAAAATATTACTTTTTGTAAACAGTAGAATTGGGTCTCGAGACCACTTCCATTGAGTCCAAAATGGCGTTTACAACTTTTTGAGTATAAACATCGATATGTTTGGAGTTGAGTATAATTTGCTATTTTTCTACTTGGGCTTTGGGTTTGGGTTTCAGCCCACTAAACCATCATAATACCCTAACTCCACCCCCTCTCCTCTTCATTCATTTTCATTTCCTAATACTCTCTAGCTAAAGTAAAAATAGGGGAAGAGAAAGGAAATTAGAATTCCAAGCCCTAGATTGATTAGGAAATACAAATTCTAGCTCCAACATCAAAGAGAAGCTTAGGTAAGCATCCTCTTCTTCTTCTCCATCTCAATCTCTCTCCAATTTCCGAAATTTCCTATAACCTAACTTAGGAAATATTGCTTATGATATTAGATTGGAGCTTCTAGAGTTGAAATTGAAAAGTTGTTGATCTTTTCTTTGCTTTAGAGCTTCTCGTTTGTTGTTTTTGGGTTTAAAGGTGAGTTCTTTAACTCGCATCTACGTCTATAACTTTCATTGTTGTTAGGTATGAATTCCTAACATCTATTTCGTGTTCATTTGCTTTGATTTGAATTGGTTTTGTGAATTCTCCAATTTTTGGTTTTGAAGTCCAATTTTATGAAAATCCTACAATGGATGTTTGGACATTGATGTTTGGGGTGTATCGAAGAGCCTATAAGGTTGGGTTGTCGGTTGGCATAAATCCCTAGTCGTCGTTGCTCGCTCGATCGCTCCCGAATCGTTTTGGACATCATTGGCCTAGGGTGATTTTTGCCCATTTGAACCATTCAGACGTCTGAATGGTAATTTCAGACGTTTGGATTCAGACCTGGAGCAAAAATATACACGGCAGAAAAATAAAATTGGCAGTGACTAATTTCAGACGTCTGGAATATAGGTTCAGACGTCTGAAAGGGGTTTCAGACGTCTGCTTGGAAACTTCAGACGTTTGGGTGGTTTTCTGGAATATTTCCAGAAACAAAATCCAGACGTCTGGATTGACCCCCAAACGTCTGGAACTGCCCAGTTTTGCATATTTGCCTATTTTTGAGTGAATTTCCATTGTTTAATCGATTTTTGTCGATCCGGTTAGTTGTTATCACTTATTATCGACTTTGATGACTTCTTTCTTCGGATTTTTGGGAATATCCATTTGATGGATTTGGTATCGATTTCTATGGTTTTAATTCACATTTTCGTATGTGAATTTTTGGTGATTGATTGTTTCTACAATCATTTCTATGATTTGTCACTTTAAAATACAAAGGTTTCTATACTAGTAGTAAATACTCAAACTCTTTCACAACCACGATTTCAACACTACTTTTAAATACAAAGCTCGTTTTAAAACCGTTTTCCAATCTATTAGTATATACAAACCTTTACCTCATTCGTACGAGAAATCCAATTAAACGACTTAGCAAAACAAGTGGTATGAAACGCTTGCGTTTACTTCGTCGGTTAATTCTTGGACTTGTTCGATTGAACTCTCGTGACAACTTTCGAGTGGAAATCTACAATTTGTCTGTAAATATTTAAGTTAAGCCAGTGGTTATGGGACATGAAGCTAAACTCATCTATTTACTAGCTTAGTGTGATTCACACTTCTTGTTGATCAATGGTGATCATTTTGTGATTTAGACTAGCGATGTGCGATGTCTCTTTGTTTGTGTGGGGACTGAAAACCCCGTTTGTGGAACTTCGGTTCAATTTGGTGGGGTAGCGACCCATAGTCTTCGGGCCGTTTGTGGAGCCTCGGCTCAAAAATTGATGGTTAGCGATGTTTGTGATGCACGTGTTGGTGAGTTTTCATGCTCCCGTTTGTGATAGGCCTCCCCCTTTTATGATTTCTGGATTTCTGGTTGTGATTTCTAGATTTGTGTTTCACCAATTTTCGTGGTTTGCATTGATAAGCTCTATCAATATTTGTGTTTTGGTGAATAATTTAAAGAATGTGATTCTTTTTGGTGTTTTGAGATGATTTGAGATATTGTATGATTTTTGTTGTTATTTGATGTATACTTGACACGGTATGGCATTTTTGTTGTCATACGTTTTTGGTCATATCTCTTATCCTATCTCATTTTATCTGATATTTATAGCTAGACTGATCCGTTTATTTTTTTTTCTTAAATAATACTCGGGTCAGACCGAGGTATTTCAGGTGCTCCTGCTTGACTTCTTATCAGGGTTCATCATCTGATTTTTGGGCTAACTACTTTAGATGAGTAGTTTTTGTTGTTATACATTCGAGATAGAGACTCCTTGATGTATACTTATTCTTTTGTCTAGCACTTGTATCTATTCTTTTGTGATGTAGTGGATCTTGTTTGACCACTATTTTGATGTACACTTTTATGTGATATATTCATATCTGATTCCGCCTTTGTGATATGAATGTCTGTGACTAATTTGTGTTATGCTTATTTCTATATTTGTTTCCGAAGTCCGTATAGCCACTGTGTGGTAGCTTTGAATTTTTATTTGATATGTCGGAATTCCTCTTGAAATGAAATGTAAATTATATTATCTGGCATATCGGTACTCGCACAAAGCAATTACACATATGATCGCTCCTCAACAGCCTTATTCTTCGCGCTAGTCGACGGCATTACACCATAGTGTCCTTGGTTAGTGTGAGTATAGAGGTGGGGCGTTACAGCTTGGTATCAGAGCCAAACTTTGGAACAATGTAGAATAATCTAGAAAGGATCATTCTCCTAAGTCTTTCTTAGGAATTGTGCCATAGGATTTAATTCGAGTCTTCGTACCGTTCTATCCTATTTCTTTTTATGATGCCTTGTTTTATCAATCAAGTTTGTTTGATATTCATTCTGTGAATAACCTTTTTCCTCTTCTTTCTTTCTTAAAGAAGAGAAATGGTTAGACCAGGCCGTCCCAGCACCGGTCAATCTAGTGCCACTCCTAAGGATGGAGTATTCATGTCTGCTCAACAACTTTTAGATCTTGTGAAGAATGCTCAAGCTATCGGACCCATTCCAGAACCTACTCATCCTAAATCTGGGTTTGCACGCTTGTGCAGTGATTACACCAACTTGGGCGGAAGGCCTTTCAAGGGTTCCGAGAGCGTTATAGAATCCAAGCTTGGCTTAGAACATGCGATCACATCTTTTCCCGCATGAATCTTATTGATCTACATCGAGTCCAAGTGGCTTCTAGCATGCTTCAGGAGAGAGCATTAGATTAGTATGAGCTTTTAATCTCGGAAATTATTGAGGCGGACCTTACTTGGGAGCAATTCCGGGAAAGGTTCGAGTTGAAATTTATGCCGGAAACTGAAAAAGTATCTTTAGCCCGACGCTTTATCGACCTTGTTCAAGGTGAATCTTCTGTGACCGATTACGTCGCATCTTTCGAATCTCTATCTAAATATGGGGTCGAGTATATTAATACCCCATTGAAGAAAAATCAAAGATTTGTCTATGGGTTGAATAAGAACCTCAAAAAGCCATTACTTCTAAAATTAGAAGTTTCTTTCGATCCGCTTGTTGATATCGCTCTTCGACTCGAAGAGGCCTATAAAGAAAGTGACGTTGCAGTCAAGCAAAACATCAATAAGAAGAGGCCTTTTAAGTTCAAGCCTTATCCCAACAAGAAAGGGAAGCAAGCAACTTCGGTAGCAAAGACTCCTACCTCTAGTCGTAGAGAATGTTACAATTGTGGTTCTAAGGACCATTATGCAAACAAGTGTCCGAAGCCCCTTACTTGCCGCTATTGCAAAAGTTCGGGTCATACTATTTCTTCATGTCCCAAACTTCAAAGCAAGAAGGAAGGAAAGCTAAATGTTGTGCAAGCCCCTAGTAACACTTCTCTTGGTCAAGGTATTTCTCATTCTATCCTTGATGGCATTATTATATTTTGTGATCTTCCTATTCGAGTTCTTTTTGATACGGGTGCATCTCACTCTTTTATATCAAAAGAACTTATTGATGCTTTGTCTTTGAATGTTATTGGCTTGATGACTTCACTGAGAATTGTGAATTCGGTTGGTGGATCCGCGACACTCAGTTTACTTTGTAAAGATGTTGAGATTATTTTATGTGATTATTCTTTCCAAGCCGAATTGCATGTTATGTGTTACCTTGGTTTCAGAATGATTTTGGGAATGGATTGGCTTAATCGTTATGAAGCACATATCCTATGTCCTGAGCGGACTATATATCTTCAACATCCTCAATCTGTTAAGCAGATTTCTCTTGTTCTTAAAGATTCAGATTCTAATTTGGGAGCATCCTTGTACTCTCTAAATCCTCATGATGGTGATAATGATGATGAGGAAGATGTCATTTCCCTCATTCACATTGTTCGTGAATTTCCCGACATATTTGAGCCCGTATTAGGGTTACCACCTAAGCGAGCAATTGAGTTCAGAATTAATCTAATCCCTGGAGCTCTACCTATTACTCGTCCTCCTTATCGTATGTCGAATAAGGAAAATGAGGAGATGCGTAAACAATTATCCGAATTGGAAGCGAAGCAGTTTATTCAATCTAGTTCCTCTCCATGGGGAGCTTCAGCTATCTTTGTGAAGAAATCCGATGGTACACTTAGGCTTTGCGTTACTATCGCAAGCTTAATGATCTCACCATCAAGAATAAATATCCTTTACCTCGGATTGACGATCTATTCGATCAACTTAGTGGTGCAAGAGTCTTTTCACAGTTAGACTTAGCAACCGGTTTTCATCAGCTCCGTATTGCAGAGGATATCATTCCTTTGACATCATTCCGTACTTGTTATGGATCTTATGAATGGCTTGTTATGCCATTTGGTTTGACGAATGCTCCAGCTTATTTCGTTGACCTTATGAATCGAGTTTTCAAAGACTTCCTCGATCGATTTGTTCTCATCTTTATCGATGATATTCTTGTTTATTCTAAAACCGAGGAAGAGCACGAAAAACATCTTCGGATTGTGTTGGAAACTCTTAGGAGCAACCAATTGAAGGCAAAATTTTCTAAATGCCACTTTTGTCAATCTCGTGTGAAATTTTTGGGGCATATTATTTCTGAATCCGGAATTTCCGTGGATCCTTCAAAGATTGAAGCGATTCAAGATTGGAAGGGACCGGAGAGTGTGACAGAAATTCGTAGCTTTCTCGGATTGGCGGGTTATTAATGTCGTTTCATAAAAGACTTTTCTAAAATTTCCATACCTCTTACTAGTTTGACAAAGAAGGGAGTTAAATACATTTGGTCAGATAAATGTGAAGCTTCTTTTCAGAAATTAAAATAACTTCTTTCCGGTGCTCCTATTCTTGTGATTCCCGATGGGAACCAAGACTTTATTGTTTACACCGATGCTAGTCGTGTCGGTTTGGGAGCCGTTCTCATGCAAAGAGAACGTGTTATTGCTTATGCTTCTAGAAAATTAAAGCATGCCGAGTCTAGATATGCCACTCATGATTTAGAGCTCGCAGCTATTGTTTTCGCCCTTAGAATTTGGCGTCATTATCTTTTGGGAGAGAAATTTGTTCTCTACACCGATCATAAATCTTTGAAGTATTTATTTTCTCAAAAGGAACTTAATTTGTGTCAACAACGTTGGCTCGAGTTCCTTGCATCTTATGATCTTGATATTCTTTATACTCCCGGAAAGGGAAATCGTGTTGCCGATGCCCTTAGTCGAAAGCAACAAGCAGTTGTTTCTATGATGATATCCGAATGGAATGATCTATGGACTTTGTCCACTTGTGAGATTCGAGGTCGTGAATCCAATTCATGTTCATCTCTTGTTTTGTGTAGCCTTGAGACTCATCCATCTCTTTTAGACCGCATCCTTGAAGCTCAAAGGCGTGATCCCGAATTGGTTCTTCTTAGCCAAAGTTGTAGGGATAAAACTGATATTGAAGGTTTGAAAGACTTTGATATTATTGCACGTGGCGGTATTCGAAAATTTGGTAGACTTATCGTGCCAAATATTTGTGATCTTCGTAAAGATATTTTAGAAGATTCTCATCGTTCTAAATTTACCATTCATCCTGGTAGTAGTAAAATGTACGCGGATATGAAGCGACTTTACTATTGGGATGGAATGAAATATGATATTGCTAACTTTATTAAGCGTTGCATGACTTGCCAACTCGTAAAGACCGAACATCAAAGGCCCAGTGGGTTATTGCAACCTTTGGACATTCCAGTTTGGAAGTGGGATCGAGTCTCCATGGACTTTATTGATGGGATTCCCCATTCTCGTTCGGGCCATGACAGTTTATGGGTGATTGTCGATAGACTTACAAAATCTTCCCATTTTATTCCCGTTCGGTCCAATCAGACCGTACCTCTTTTGGCCAAACTCTATGTTAAGAAAATTGTTAGATTGCATTGAGTTCCTACTTCTATTTTTAGTGATCGTGATCCATTGTTTACTAGTGGATTTTGGAAAGGTCTTCAAAAAGCTTTGGGAACGAAGCTTAATTTTAGCACCGCTTATCATCCTCAGACCGACAAATCGAGCGTGTGAATCAAACTCTTGAAGATCTTCTTCGTGCATGTGTTCTTGATTTTGGTGGAAGTTGGAAAGACCATATTTCTCATGTTGAGTTTTCCTATAATAATAGCTTCCAATCTAGTATTGGTATGGCACCTTTCGAGGCACTCTACGGAAGGCCATGCCGATCTCCTTCGTGTTGGCTTGAAGCTGGTGAGAAGCTGGTTTTAGGTCCAGATTTTATTCGTGGTGTCACAGAAAAGATTGACCTTATTCGTCATAGGATGAAAGAAGCTCAAAGCAGACAAAAATCCTATGCCGATAACTGAAGAAGGAAATTAGAATTTTCTGTGGGAGATTTGGTGTTCATTCGTGTTTCACATATGAAGGGTGTTGTGTGTTTCAGTCGATCGGGAAAGTTAGCACCTTGACATATTGGTCATTTCCCATCACCGAACGCATTGGTTCCGTGGCTTATCGCCTTTTGTTACCGACTCAATTTTTTGCTATTCATGACGTATTCCACGTCTCTCAACTACGGAAATACCTTCGAGATTCCGATTCTATTCTTGAGCCTGGTGTTATTGAAGAAATTGAAGTTTCACAAAATTTGACTTATGAGCAACATCCTATTCGAATCATTACTTTGGAGGTTAAACGCCTTCGAAATAAAAATGTTCCGCTTGTGAAAGTTCAATGGTCCACAAATCCTAAGGATTGCTCTTAGGAATCTAGAGAATTCATCGAGCAAACACATCCGGACTTAGTTCTCGTGCTCTTTAAAGGTGAACTTCTCATTTCAAAATTTCTTCTTTTGTGTTGCTTTGCTTTAGTATGGTTGTTACTTTTTATTTCTTCCTCTTAAGTATTGCGAGGACGCAATTTCTTTAAGGAGGGGAATCTGTAACAACCTGCATATTTTACGTTTGTATATTTAAATGTTTTATTTAAATATAGTATCGTTAATCGGATTAAAGTCCGAAATGTTACTTTTTGTAAACAGTCGAATTGGGACTCGAGACCACTTCCATTAAGTCCAAAATGGCATTTACAACTTTTTTGAGTATAAACATCGATATGTTTGGAGTTGAGTAGAATTTGCTATTTTTCTACTTGGGCTTTGGGTTTGGGTTTCAGCCCACTAAACCATCATAATACCCTAACTCCACCCCCTCTCCTCTTCATTTATTTTCATTTCCTAATACTCTCTAGCTAAAGTAAAAATGGGGGAAGAGAAAGGAAATTAGAATTCCAAGCCCTAGATTGATTAGGAAATACAAATTCTAGCTCCAACATCAAAGAGAAGCTTAGGTAAGCATCCTCTTCTTCTTCTCCATCTCAATCTCTCTCCAATTTTAGAAATTTCCTATAACCTAACTTAGGAAATATCGCTTATGGTCTTAGATTGGAGCTTCTAGAGTTGAAATTGAAGAGTTGTCGATCTTTTCTTTGCTTTAGAGCTTCTCGTTTGTTGTTTTTGGGTTTAAAGGTGAGTTCTTTAACTCACATCTACATCTATAGCTTTCATTATTGTTACACAACAACAAAATACCCCTTTTACAATGGGCAATACCTGTTGTAATAAGGGTTTCGCAACGGGCCTAGGCCATTGTATTATGCGATGTTGTAATAGAGTGGATGGATATTACAATGGTTATTGCCCGTTGCAATAGAGGTCTTTTACAATGGTTTTTGCCCGTTGTAAAAAGGTCTTTTACAACTATTTTTGCCCGTTACAATTAATCCTTTTACAACTGTTTTTGCCCATTGCAAAAGGGTCTTTCGCAACTATTTTTGCCCGTTATTAAAAAAATTCAAATGAGAAAAAAAATAAAACTACTACAATGCACGTGTAAGTTTTAAACTAATTTGAATTGAAACAATATTATTATACTAATGACAACCATAGTTATTCATATTTACTAAAAATAACAAAAGAAATTCATATTTCAAAATAACAAAAAGATTTATCTATTCACATCATTCATAATATTTTACATAGTTACAAAACATCGAATACAACCCTAAACTAACATAACACGTAGTACATACAAATAATAACACAAGATTTAAAATTTAGACCGAACGACATTGAAGCAAACCTTGAACCATAATATTTTAGTTAATCAAAACCCACATAACAACTTTTTTCTTCAAAGATTCCTTTGCTTCTGCTATGTCTTGCCATACAGACAAAGATAATGTAAATTACATACATACATATGTGTGTGTGTTAGAATGATAAACATGCATATCCTAACACAAATGAGTAAGCATGGCCAAAAGCAACATATATAGGGAATCAGTTTTACTTAACTAGAAAACTTCATTGCATGTGTTCATTCCTAAAGCTTTACTCTCGATACGTTGGACCTAGAGTCAACTCATTTCCCTGGATCTAGATAACTTGTATATGTTTGTTTATATTATAAATTCTCTAAATGTAATTGCAAGTGTTATTCTACTAACACTAGTACAACCGCACAACGGTGGGGAAACCGACCGTTTGGTTGTGCAATATTAAAAATTTAAATATTCATTATGATTTATATTAATTTCGATTTAACATAAACTAATATTATATTGAATAAAAAATTAATTATATTAATGGAAAAAAATTTAAATATAACGTAGACAATGTAAGTTGGAAACAGAAAATAGTTTAAATATAACATAGACAATGTATATTTATCCATGGTACCTAATTAATTTTCACAAAGCAGGTCATAAAATGTGCATTCTGCTATAAAAATAGACATAGTTATAGGAGACGTGCAATCAAGGTCAAGAATATATAATTTATCGCTGTATGTTTCCTATGCTGTCAATGATTTTGCTCATATTGTTAAGCCAAGCTCTATTTCTGAGCTTGGTGCCTTAGCGCTTGATAACATTTTAATGTGCTGCCTCACCTTCAATACTGTCGCCTAGGGACGCCTTGCGATTTTCAAAATCTTTAGCCCTCACTCTGGCCATGGCGATAATATATAAGAAAATAACATAGTAAAGCATGTTTATAAAATAAAATAAATATAAATAACCATTTTATTCTAGGAAGAACTCGTGGAAGAAACTCATGCTCAAACATATGACTGAAAGGACCATGGCCTACATCATGCATAAGTCCTACAAGCAAATAAAAGAACCAAAAAGTATATTAAATATCAAAAATTACAATATAAGAACGGTATATTTGTTCTTTTACTCGAAAGTTTTACCATCTGCAAGTCATATCGATCAATATCAAGCTCTGAACCCTACAAACATAAATTAGCTTATCAATAATACATTGTGACGCCCCACCTCTATTGTAACGACCCGTAAATTTTTAATAAATTTTAACGGTGTTATATACCTAATTAATTGAAATTGTGTGAAATTTTAAACAATAAAATTTGAAAATAAAAATTTATTATTTGGAATACGTCTATTTTAATATAGCAACTGGTAAATTTTCATTTGATAATAGTGAAGTTTATTTTCCTGTGAAATTTCATTTCAAATCAAGCCGGTTAATAACAGTGAATTTATAAGTTTTCCGAAACCAAAATATGTCAACAGGAGAAAATTTATTCTGATCATTCTGAATCAGACTGCGAAATTCGTTTTTCCAAATTTGGACTTCTACTGCTCCGTTTATCTTAATTCTGGCAGAGTAGCAGCATTTTTCGGTACCGATTATCGACTTTTGATCGGATGATCGTGCCACTGATATCTGTATACCGTTTTGATCGTCTCGTCGTGCTGATCTCTACGGTATATTTATTTTTGTATTTTGAGATCCGATACGCGACATAAACATTAAACTGTTCATCGTATCGGTACCCTAAATTTGTGACTTTTAATTTCCCTGTCCTTTTCAAATTTGAAACGTAAGCGAGACCACAATAAGTATTTGCATTAATCTTCCAGCTTAATTCTAGGGTGACCGTTGCCGTTCCATACTTTGTGAACATCGAAACGTATGAATTAGTCTGCGTTGTATTCGTTCGAACAGTTCTTTGGTTACGTCTGTTCATTCATTTTAATTTCTTTTATTCCCATTCCACTACCCTTCCATATTTCCTGCCGTGAATCATGCTTGCCCATCTTCATTTTACCCCACCTCGAAAGGCAAACATCTTTCCACTTCCCAGCTCTTCCACCCAAAACCCAACAGCCACGGCTTCTCTCCACGTCACCATCTCCGACCTCTCAACCCAGCCGCCTAGTGCCGATCCTCCCCATGCCGAGACCACCCTCTGGCCAACATCCCCTCGTCCTGACCCTGTTTCCACGCGCCTCCGCCTTCCCACTGCTCCAGCCTACCACTGCCGTAAGCCTTCTCTTTCGTTTTTTTTTATATATATAAAAGTATGTCTACTATGTATATTTTTGAAATCATGTGGCATCTCTACCTGCCTGTTTAAATCTTTCATTCTTCACCTTTAATTTTTTTTTTTTTTTTTTTTGTATACTGGTATATTGGTTCGTATATATAGTTTATATAGTTATATGTTGTAGCTTACTGTTACATGTAACATTGAAACGTATATATTTTATAGGTTGCATTTGTGTTTTCTCTTGCCCAGTTTTCAAAGTCATATGTTTAAATATATGTTAGTTGTTATCTCGTATACAAAGTACTGCTTTAAATTTTAATATATATTATATTGCGCGAGTCTAGTTATATTAATATATTATATATTAGTTAGATATATTTGTTGATTTCATATCGTATATGTACATGGGTTTATAGTAACTGATGTGCCATGAAACTTATTTCGCGTATATAAATGTTCATACAAGTATACTACTTGGGTTTTTGCATAGTACATGTTTTAAATAGGACCTGTCACATTTTTGTTTTCTAAGAACTAGAAGCCTTGACTTTGCATGTGCACTAGTGTGTCTATTCCTTAGTCTGGAGTAGGTACAGCATGTATATAATTATAGTACTAGTTTCAAAACAAAGGTTGCAAAGTTTACAGCAGTAAATATATAGAGTTTCGAAATCTTTATATGCT
This sequence comes from Allium fistulosum, assembly GCA_030737815.1. Lineage (NCBI taxonomy): Eukaryota > Viridiplantae > Streptophyta > Magnoliopsida > Asparagales > Amaryllidaceae > Allium > Allium fistulosum. The sequence goes on along the minus strand of CM060903.1, from coordinate 132,312,538 downwards.
CTAATAAAATGCCAGGTTTCGAAATCCTTTGCATAATTGTCTACATATGTTATTGTTGTTAGTCTCCATATTCATATGAAATAAGTAATAATGTATTGAGTATAGACAATGTATAGTCTGTTGGCATTATATATAGTCTGTTTGCATAGACAATGTATAGTATTATATGTGTTGAGTATAGCATGTTTCAAGTATATACATGAGTCTAGGTTGAAATGAATATGTGATAAATATTGATTTTAAATATATTATGTATATATATTGAATTTAATATTTGTGTTTCAATTTAAAATAATAATTTTTAAAATACACATATATTTAATTTAATATGTATTTGAAATTTAGAATATAACTTTATATAAATAGTTATATATATAGTTATATACATAAGTTCACTTATACTATTTGTACTATTTTTCTCATCGATCCAATCCTAATTTGAATTCGTCTATTCCTATTATCAGCTTTGATCATCGAATTGTGTCCATCTAGCTTTGTTTTGGAATTTGGACCTGGATTTCGTAACTCACTTCTTTGTCTATCTCCCTAGCCTCGAAAGGTGAGAAATCACTCACGATTAACGTTCTTGTATTTATTAAATTTGATTTCAATTGAAACGACAATTGAAATATGCTGCTGTAGTTATTTAAATTTGTTATATATGCTATTATCTGTAACTGTTCACCTACGGGATATGACACCATATCCTGTTGTTTATATTATATTGTTATTGATGATATATGTTTGTTATTTTATTGTATTATCTGTTATCACTCTGCAAGTTCCCTGTAGTTTAGAAAATCACTATGGGTTGAAATGATACATACCCGAACGGACTTTAGAATAGGAGAAAATCGTTATGGGTTGAAATGATAAACCCAAGCGATTTTCATTTGAATTAAAATTGGGATTACGGGTTGAATGATATCTACCCGTATATATTTAAATTACGGATTGAAACGATAAATATCCGTATCACTTTACCATATGATAGAAATATATACAAACACCGTTGGTCCACATATTTAAATATTTTGAAAATAAAATTTTATGGAGTTGGGAAGAAAAATTTATATTTTATAGATTTTGGTAATAAATTGAACAAATTAAGGTTGGGAAGAAAATTTGAATTTAGTTGAAATGTATTCATTAAAGAATTTTATTTAATTAAAATGATTTGAAACTTATTGAAATTGGAATTTAAGATATGACTTATAACTTGGTTTTGATTTAAGTAACTTAATAAATATTTCTTGTTTAAAATAAAGTTAAGGAAATATTTAGTAAAAATGTAATTTAAGGCTAGTTAAATGATATTGAATTTATTAAGTGAATATCCCCTGATTAAATAATAAATGAAGTTAAATCAAGAGCTATATGAAAATGTCAAATTTAACTTTGAAATTGTTGAATATTAAAGCTTTGAAATTTATATTGAAATTTAAATGACTTATTTTGTGATTCAGATCTGTATTTGAAATCAAAATAAATTGAATTTGTTATTTAGAAACTGAATTGAACTAAATGGAAAAATTTAGATTGAATTAAATTGGAATTTGAAATTTGAGTTGATTTGAATCGATTTGTGAGACTTGAGGAAAATGGTAAATGCTTTACTTTATAAATTATTTAACCTATATATACTATTTTGGAAAATAGATATATTTGAAATGAAATGATATTTGGGTTTCAAGTATAAATTTAATTAAAATGACCACGGTGTTAAAATGTATATTTCCACCTTGTAGATAGTTCTGAAGATCCTTAGAGGATGGTTATCCCAACATCCTTTAAGTTACTCGTATTTCAATTGATATTTCACTTGAGTTGGATTTATTTATATAAGAATGTTAATCCTGACTCGAGTGTTTTGTGTTTGCTTTACGCTCGGGTCAGACCGAGTGATACAGCATTTGAATACAGCATTTGAGACTCACCCTTGGAATTTGGAGCTTCCTTTGGAGATCCAACTATCGCCTCAGCTTTCAGCTCTTCTAGTTGATTTGTTCAGAGAAGTCATCTGTTGTACTGGAGACTTCACTGCATTTGAGATATTCTGTGTATTTTATTTTTAACTCTGATGTTTATATAGTAGCTTCATGAACTACTATTTTATCTATTCCGCTGCGTATCATTACTCTGTGTCTGTGATTCTGTGATTGATTTATTTACTGCATATGCTGAGTTTTGCCAAATTTAAATTAACAATCTGATATTTTGAATTATTCAAGTCAGACATGTGTGGATTTATTGTCGATTTGAATGGTCCAAAATAGCGGGTCGTTACAGTTGGTATCAGAGCTTTGGCTCTAGGCAAAACCTAGCATATATAGTAAATTTATTTACAGAATCACTTTCGTTCGAGTTTGAATTTCTTCCTTTTGACTCGATTTCCGTTGAACTTTGGAACGTTACCTACGGTTTCAAAATTCATTCTTGTCTCTCCCTATTTGTATTCTTTTTGATTCTGGAGTATCCCATAACTCCACTTTGAATGATCTCTATAAGAATAGGATCCCACCAATCTTTGAATGATTTGTGAAGGGGTGAAACTCCTTCACAATTGGCATTGATTCACCGGAGATTTCTATATCTTTGGTTTAGATGTCGCTATCTCTCGCGATCGAATGTTGCTTTTCTTGGAATTCCACATCGATCTTGTTCCTGAAGTCACGGTTGATCCGGTTATGGTCGCCCGCGATTTATATAAGTATATTCATCTTCTATGTTGAAATTTAATTATCTCATTTTCGTTCGAATTTATCTTCGAATTAGAATCCAAATTGATTAGAGTCCCTCTAATTTGAATGTTTATCTTTGTTTTGAAATCCATTCTTGAATCATCCTTTTGAAAAAAATCGGGTTTATTCGTATTTTGGAAATTGTTTTATATATCGAAATTTTATAAGTATGATTATATTCTATATATAAAAGTGAAGATGTTTTCGATAAGGATTCTATATACCTTTTAAAAGATAAGAATTTGAATTTTTGAAAAGATTTGAATTTTGAAGTTATATAAGAAATTGATTTATATAAAAAAAATGATTTATAACAAAGGATTTGAAATTTGAAATTCGAGAATTGAACTCCGGTATTTTGAAATTGGTTTTAAGATTTTTGAAATATATAATAATAGTATGATTTAAAAGTATTTTTCGAATAAGAAATGTTCCAATGATTTTAATGAGTTTCGAATGATTTCGAAGAAATACCAGTATACAAAAAAAAAAAAAAAAAAAAATTAATTAAGAAAATAGAAGTCCAGAACTCACTTATGTCGCTGGAAAATAATTTCGGTGATGAGTGCACGCATCATCGACATTGATTTTCGAGTTTCAGAGTGGGGGATAGGCCACTCCAATAGCTTTGCTATGCGAGTGATTTTGTGAAACCATTTTTGATTTCAAATTCCGAAGTATGATTTGATATTCGAAAGAGATATGTAAATATATTTGAAACGATTTGAAATGAACTGGTGTTCAGTCCTCGAGTTTTGGATTCGATATAACCCCATCTATTAAAATTGATTTACTGATTTGTTGCTGATTTCCAACTCTTGAATTTGAAAATGATTTCTTCAACTATTTTGAAGGTTCGAGCACTTCCAAATCGAGGTTAATTTTTTTTCAAAGCTAAGAAATTTTGAAAAGTATTTTGATAAAGTATATAAGTTTGTTTTGAATGTTTAAGTATGAAGTAATATGATTTAAATAAGTTGAAACTGTTTGGAAGTAAATGAATAAGGAAATTTTAAATTTTCTAATATGAAATTTAGATTTGAAATGTCTTGAGAAGAATTTGGTCTTCAAAATATTTGAATAAAATTTAGTTTAAATGTTTTAACTTAGTAACATCTTTATGAAACTATATATTTAACAAGTTGGAATAAATATATAAGTTGTACGTATGCTGTTTTATTCGCATAATTAATTTGATCCAGGTTTGAGTACACAAGTTCGTGGTGAATTACACCATTTCGTGTTAGGATTTTTCATTCGATTCTTGATGGCGAATATTTGATATGGGTTTTGGGCTTGATTCTAGAATTCTCTATCATAGTATATGGCTATGCAAGGAGACTGATGGCTCTAGTCGAGAAACTATATCGGAATCCGCATTAGGGAAGTCGAATGAACAATACTAGTTCGAAAGCGAACTTGTGTGATCGAGCGAGCGATCAAATATAATTTTGCGAAGCGATGACGTATGTACATCTTATATCCTAATATCATTGATATATTTTGACGCTGAAATTGAAAGCTGTCGAGTTAGAATATCTTTGCTTACTAAAAGAAAATTCCAATTTAAATTACAAAGATATATAACCCATAAAAGCAAAGATATTCAATCCCATATGGCTCTTCATACATCGAAATTTATTTTGAAAAATTTGATCCTTATATAAGATAGACCTTACGTAAGTATAGATGATTTTGAAAACATTTGATTTTGAAAATAAATTGGTTGACTTAAATTATATTGATTTGGAAATTTGGATTTATTTTCTAAATCTATTATTTTGGAAACTTTGGAACTAAAGATATTTAATTTGAGAAGAAATAATTTGGTGAAATCATATATGATTTTGAAATTGAACTGATATTGAAACAAATTGAAATTTGAGAACCTTACCTTACTAAATACTTGATTTGGGAGTTGTCGAACTTATATAAAATTGATTGTATGAGTATGAAATTGATTCGAAAACTATAGATTTGAAAAGGTACTCAATTTGAAAGTGAAATCTTATATAATTGAAGTCTATATAAGTATGATTTGATATACTATTGATTTTGGAAAGTATTTGATTTGAAAATTAAATCTTATATATAATGGATTTTATATAAGTACGATATTTGAAAGTGATTTGAAAAGGTACTATATGATACATATTTTCGAAGTAAAGATATGGAAAGTGCCTTCTGCTTGATATCCGATTTGTGGCCACATCTTGGATTCATTCTATCGATATTATTCTCTCTGATTTTGGTTTTCCGGATATGATACTCGAGTGTCCTTCGAATTCCATGGCGTTACCCATGGTCTTACGAACTCGACTGCATAGCGTAATTCGTAAGGCAGTGATTGCTTAAAAGGTACGGATGTATCCTGGGGGATCCAGGCGTAACCATTGTGTATCTGCGATCTATGGTCGTGTTAGTGGCGTAATCCGCAAGGCAGAGATTGCTTACGGGGTATGGATGTTTCCTGGGGGATCCAGGCGTAACCATTTTTATGTATCCTGCGGTCCACCGTTTTGTTGCATGGCGAAATTCGCAAGGCAGTGAATGCTTAAAGGGTACGGATGTTTCCTGGGGGATCCAGGCGTAACCATTGTGTATCTGCGATCCATGATTTGATTCGTTTTTGATTGGATTGTAATTTCCATATCTGTTTTTTTAAAGTTTTCCAGTATTTTCACTGGGTGGTGAAACAGGTCTACTAAGTACCTGGAGAATTCTAGTTTTGCGCCTGATCAACGCACTACCAGAGTCTGCAGGAACAAGGATAAACTTGTTGAAACATCGAGTTATAAAAGTATTTTCGAAAGAAAATTTGTTTCGTTATAAAGGTATTTTATTATAAAAGATTTTTTTTATAAAGGTATTTTCAACAAAGAAATTCTGTATTAATATTTGAAATTGAAATTCTTATGGTTCTAATTAACTATTCGTGCCCGATACTATTCCTTGAATCTACCTTATCTGCTCAGCTTTATTTATTCACCTATAGTCTGCTTTTCAAAATCCTCCTTCTTCTCCTTGTTGACTATATCCTTTTAAATATTGTTTATTTATATACTATATGGTTTAATGGAAAAAAAACTTTAGTGTTATAAATATTTTAGAAGTTATTAATTAAATAAAACATATTTAAAGAAAATGATTATCGATTTATTAATAATGTTGAAAGGTATCTTGAGATAAATTAATAAATTTATGAATTATGGATTAATGTTTTCAGATAGCTTCTTTGTAAATATAAGTAATAATGTAAATAATTGTTTTCAAATAGTTTTCATATAATTATAAAGGTGTTATTTAAACATATAAATGGTATTTATAAAGAAAGCAAGAAACTTTACAAATGAGTTTTGAAAAGTATTAAAGTATTAAAAATAATTGATGTGCAAACGAAGTTTTCAAATGAATATTTCAAATAAAATTTATATAGTTTTAAATTAATTGTTTAATCTTGATTTTCAATCTATTTTTCTTTCTGGTTGTTTCTATTCTTCTACCTCCTTTCTTTTCGGGGACGAAAAGTTTTGAGTGGGGGAGAGTGTAACGACCCGTAAATTTTTAATAAATTTTAACGGTGTTATATACCTAATTAATTGAAATTGTGTGAAATTTTAAACAATAAAATTTGAAAATAAAAATTTATTATTTGGAATACGTCTATTTTAATATAGCAACTGGTAAATTTTCATTTGATAATAGTGAAGTTTATTTTCCTGTGAAATTTCATTTCAAATCAAGCCGGTTAATAACAGTGAATTTATAAGTTTTCCGAAACCAAAATATGTCAACAGGAGAAAATTTATTCTGATCATTCTGAATCAGACTGCGAAATTCGTTTTTCCAAATTTGGACTTCTACTGCTCCGTTTATCTTAATTCTGGCAGAGTAGCAGCATTTTTCGGTACCGATTATCGACTTTTGATCGGATGATCGTGCCACTGATATCTGTATACCGTTTTGATCGTCTTGTCGTGCTGATCTCTACGGTATATTTATTTTTGTATTTTGAGATCCGATACGCGACATAAACATTAAACTGTTCATCGTATCGGTACCCTAAATTTGTGACTTTTAATTTCCCTGTCCTTTTCAAATTTGAAACGTAAGCGAGACCACAATAAGTATTTGCATTAATCTTCCAGCTTAATTCTAGGGTGACCGTTGCCGTTCCATACTTTGTGAACATCGAAACGTATGAATTAGTCTGCGTTGTATTCGTTCGAACAGTTCTTTGGTTACGTCTGTTCATTCATTTTAATTTCTTTTATTCCCATTCCACTACCCTTCCATATTTCCTGCCGTGAATCATGCTTGCCCATCTTCATTTTACCCCACCTCGAAAGGCAAACATCTTTCCACTTCCCAGCTCTTCCACCCAAAACCCAACAGCCACGGCTTCTCTCCACGTCACCATCTCCGACCTCTCAACCCAGCCGCCTAGTGCCGATCCTCCCCATGCCGAGACCACCCTCTGGCCAACATCCCCTCGTCCTGACCCTGTTTCCACGCGCCTCCGCCTTCCCACTGCTCCAGCCTGCCACTGCCGTAAGCCTTCTCTTTCGTTTTTTTTATATATAAAAAAGTATGTCTACTATGTATATTTTTGAAATCATGTGGCATCTCTACCTGCCTGTTTAAATCTTTCATTCTTCACCTTTAATTTTTTTTTTTTTTTTTTTTGTATACTGGTATATTGGTTCGTATATATAGTTTATATAGTTATATGTTGTAGCTTACTGTTACATGTAACATTGAAACGTATATATTTTATAGGTTGCATTTGTGTTTTCTCTTGCCCAGTTTTCAAAGTCATATGTTTAAATATATGTTAGTTGTTATCTCGTATACAAAGTACTGCTTTAAATTTTAATATATATTATATTGCGCGAGTCTAGTTATATTAATATATTATATATTAGTTAGATATATTTGTTGATTTCATATCGTATATGTACATGGGTTTATAGTAACTGATGTGCCATGAAACTTATTTCGCGTATATAAATGTTCATACAAGTATACTACTTGGGTTTTTGCATAGTACATGTTTTAAATAGGACCTGTCACATTTTTGTTTTCTAAGAACTAGAAGCCTTGACTTTGCATGTGCACTAGTGTGTCTATTCCTTAGTCTGGAGTAGGTACAGCATGTATATAATTATAGTACTAGTTTCAAAACAAAGGTTGCAAAGTTTACAGCAGTAAATATATAGAGTTTCGAAATCTTTATATGCTCTAATAAAATGCCAGGTTTCGAAATCCTTTGCATAATTGTCTACATATGTTATTGTTGTTAGTCTCCATATTCATATGAAATAAGTAATAATGTATTGAGTATAGACAATGTATAGTCTGTTGGCATTATATATAGTCTGTTTGCATAGACAATGTATAGTATTATATGTGTTGAGTATAGCATGTTTCAAGTATATACATGAGTCTAGGTTGAAATGAATATGTGATAAATATTGATTTTAAATATATTATGTATATATATTGAATTTAATATTTGTGTTTCAATTTAAAATAATAATTTTTAAAATACACATATATTTAATTTAATATGTATTTGAAATTTAGAATATAACTTTATATAAATAGTTATATATATAGTTATATACATAAGTTCACTTATACTATTTGTACTATTTTTCTCATCGATCCAATCCTAATTTGAATTCGTCTATTCCTATTATCAGCTTTGATCATCGAATTGTGTCCATCTAGCTTTGTTTTGGAATTTGGACCTGGATTTCGTAACTCACTTCTTTGTCTATCTCCCTAGCCTCGAAAGGTGAGAAATCACTCACGATTAACGTTCTTGTATTTATTAAATTTGATTTCAATTGAAACGACAATTGAAATATGCTGCTGTAGTTATTTAAATTTGTTATATATGCTATTATCTGTAACTGTTCACCTACGGGATATGACACCATATCCTGTTGTTTATATTATATTGTTATTGATGATATATGTCTGTTATTTTATTGTATTATCTGTTATCACTCTGCAAGTTCCCTGTAGTTTAGAAAATCACTATGGGTTGAAATGATACATACCCGAACGGACTTTAGAATAGGAGAAAATCGTTATGGGTTGAAATGATAAACCCAAGCGATTTTCATTTGAATTAAAATTGGGATTACGGGTTGAATGATATCTACCCGTATATATTTAAATTACGGATTGAAACGATAAATATCCGTATCACTTTACCATATGATAGAAATATATACAAACACCGTTGGTCCACATATTTAAATATTTTGAAAATAAAATTTTATGGAGTTGGGAAGAAAAATTTATATTTTATAGATTTTGGTAATAAATTGAACAAATTAAGGTTGGGAAGAAAATTTGAATTTAGTTGAAATGTATTCATTAAAGAATTTTATTTAATTAAAATGATTTGAAACTTATTGAAATTGGAATTTAAGATATGACTTATAACTTGGTTTTGATTTAAGTAACTTAATAAATATTTCTTGTTTAAAATAAAGTTAAGGAAATATTTAGTAAAAATGTAATTTAAGGCTAGTTAAATGATATTGAATTTATTAAGTGAATATCCCCTGATTAAATAATAAATGAAGTTAAATCAAGAGCTATATGAAAATGTCAAATTTAACTTTGAAATTGTTGAATATTAAAGCTTTGAAATTTATATTGAAATTTAAATGACTTATTTTGTGATTCAGATCTGTATTTGAAATCAAAATAAATTGAATTTGTTATTTAGAAACTGAATTGAACTAAATGGAAAAATTTAGATTGAATTAAATTGGAATTTGAAATTTGAGTTGATTTGAATCGATTTGTGAGACTTGAGGAAAATGGTAAATGCTTTACTTTATAAATTATTTAACCTATATATACTATTTTGGAAAATAGATATATTTGAAATGAAATGATATTTGGGTTTCAAGTATAAATTTAATTAAAATGACCACGGTGTTAAAATGTATATTTCCACCTTGTAGATAGTTCTGAAGATCCTTAGAGGATGGTTATCCCAACATCCTTTAAGTTACTCGTATTTCAATTGATATTTCACTTGAGTTGGATTTATTTATATAAGAATGTTAATCCTGACTCGAGTGTTTTGTGTTTGCTTTACGCTCGGGTCAGACCGAGTGATACAGCATTTGAATACAGCATTTGAGACTCACCCTTGGAGTTTGGAGCTTCCTTTGGAGATCCAACTATCGCCTCAGCTTTCAGCTCTTCTAGTTGATTTGTTCAGAGAAGTCATCTGTTGTACTGGAGACTTCACTGCATTTGAGATATTCTGTGTATTTTATTTTTAACTCTGATGTTTATATAGTAGCTTCATGAACTACTATTTTATCTATTCCGCTGCGTATCATTACTCTGTGTCTGTGATTCTGTGATTGATTTATTTACTGCATATGCTGAGTTTTGCCAAATTTAAATTAACAATCTGATATTTTGAATTATTCAAGTCAGACATGTGTGGATTTATTGTCGATTTGAATGGTCCAAAATAGCGGGTCGTTACATCTATGATCACAGTAACAAAGGTTATTATAAGGAATAATGTCTGCTATTACGAAGAATAAGGCTTGTTAGAAGCGACCACGTAAGTTATGCCTTAGACGAGTATTGATTACATCGATAGGAGTTGTTTAAATTACTCCCAACGATATACATTCAATCCAAATCTAAAACGAAACCACGGTGGCTTATGAAAAATTCAGAACAACTCATAATTGCACAGATAAGTATAATCACATCAGAACAGAAATAGCATACATAGCGGAAGGTAAGTCTGGATACATGCTACAACACTCGATGGTTCACATAAACCAAATGTACATATACATAGCCATCATAACATACATGAGATGAGAGTCAATACACCAAAAGTAACACCTCGAAGCCTAAACAATAAATGAGGTGAAATCCCAAAAGATGAAGCAGCAACTGAATCAGAGATAGCGATTATCCTGAAATAACTCGGTCTGATCCGAGTATTATTTAAAAGAAAATAAAAAATAGATCAGTCTAATTTAAACTTAGAAATAGATGCATGATAAACAACACCAAAGCAAGCTAATCATACTCTCGAATGAGACTATTCAACATAAATAATCAACATAGTTTAAATGAAGAAATCTCATTAAACTCCACCAAAATCAACTTCCAAATTCAAAATTGAATTCAAAACAGCAATTCACAAAAATCTAAAAATCAAAATAAGATAACTAGACAAATCAGCATACACAAAATCTAGAAATCAAAATAAGATAACTAGAAAAATTAGCATAAAAGTGGATCGATCCCAGCATATGGCGGGTCTAAGCTACGCCGCACGTGCATCTTATATGGCCGAAGCCTACCAAGTAATATCATCATAATATTTAGCGCCCAACGAATGACCCGAAGGTCCAACAAATGGCTCGAAGGCCTAGTACTGGTAATTGACCCGAAGGTCCAGCATAGTGGCTCGAAAGCCCAACAAAATCATCCAAATTTTCAAACAGCAATTCCACGACAAATATTTCAATTAACGAGTCCGGAATTAACCGAATTAGTAAAAGCGTGGTTCCATATTCCGCACTTTTGCTAAATCATTTAAATCTCATCATTGTTTACTTGAAAGTGCAAAATTGTGTATTTTATATAAATAAATTTTACATTCTCAAATGGACAAGTCCGGAATTAAGCAAATCAGTAAAAGTAAGGGTTCATAGTCCTTAATTTTGCTGAAGCATTTAAATCGATTCCTCATTCTTTTGAAAGCGTAAACTGTAAAAAATTTGGAAAACAATTATATTTTAAAATGATTTGAAAAACCGTGATTAAAACAGCAACATCTATAGCAATTTCGACAAGGAAATTGCGCTTCACAAAACACCGTAAAAACGGATATAAAATCAGCGTTGCGAGTTTTCTTGATTGCAAGATAGCCGCTTGAAAATTCACTTTAAATTGACGGTTACTGAAGTCAAAACAACAGTAATTTTATTCGTCAAAAACCTCAACAAAACAACACGCTTCAAATATAAACACCGGGGTAAAACTCGTTATAAAAATAATGGCAACAAAATACGTTTCAAAACAAAACACCAGTTCAAAGTAAATTAAACATTAGACTGCACTACTATATATTTATAGTATTGGATAGCCTGGACAATATACTTCATGCACACACGTAACGAATGGACAAATTAATTATAAAAGGACCTGGCATTTTACTAACGTGCAAAACTTGCTTCTTGCAAATAATGAAATAAAGATGACCAGGACCATATTTTCATATACAACATGTTTGCACGTATGAATTGAAAATAGTCTGGACTACACTTACGTGCAAAACCTTCTTGCACGAAAAATGAATTGACAAAATAGTCTGGACATACTTTCATGTATTACATGCACAATTCCACTTGCACGAAAGAAAGATAGTCACAAATATAAGTGACCCGACTTAGATTTCGAATGCCACAACTTGTGTACACGTAAAAAAATGAAATAACAAAAGTACCTGGGCAAATATATATATATATATATATATATGCGCACGAAACAATGTGTAGCCTGGACTCAGTATTATGCTAAAATAAGAGAGCCTAGCTTCAATATAACAACTTGCAATTAAAACATTTGCCGTAAGATTCAAGTGATAAATAATTGTCTGCAAAACAATATTGGCAATACAGAAAATTACACAAATAAATATTCTACGCTTGGAGTATAATCTTTATCAAAAGCAGTAATGTGCTAACACCTAGCATATATCTGAACAATGTTAGTGATATGATGAATGATACCACACTGATGAATGATAACACGCTGACAGCAAAAAATATAAGTAAGAAAGAAAGAAAGGAACCAAAAACAAAAAATAGAAACTGCATACAAAAATGAAAGCTAACCCATAAAGATATTGCACTTGAAAATTTCTAGAACTCAAAAGATATTGCATATGAAAAATATTGCATACAAAACGTAAACAACTTAACTAACAAAGCTGCAACCATAGTTTTAAATTAGAAGTGTGAGTTTGCACTCACATATATTTTGTCACAGAATCGATTAGCACCAAGATTTGAATGGAGCAAGAAATTTTGAACTGCCATTAATTCTTCTACCGAGCTACTGGAAATAAATGAGCAAAAGAATAATGCAGGCTACATTTCTTTTCCAATATTGTGTATAAGTCAAATAAAAATGTGTGCTGGCAAACTCTTGGTACAAATGCATTTAAGGGAGAAACGTGCACTACAGAAGAAGGACACCACTTGCATATAAACAATGATGGCTGCAAAGTGTTCAAATTTTTGTTTTACAACATTTTACTGACAGCAAAGTGTTCACTTTGCTTTACAAAATGAGTAGTGACAGCATGTTCCAATATGCTTTAAATGGATTAATTCCTTCACACGTGAAGGCATACTTGCCATTCATTTCAAATGTGCTACCATTTGAAGTGTTCAACTGACTTTTCCCTAGATTTGCATTATTATTATTTTTTTCTCAATTTAAAATTTCTATTTTAAATTTTCATTTCGTCAGTAATCAAAATCACGGTTGTTACATACATGAACACTTTAAATACATGAAGTTGCAAAAGGAATATGAGGAATATTACATGGTAAGCTTGAAGGCAGTTAACAGTTTGTCCGGCAAGCCAGTAACCACCTAATGAATGTTCAAATCGAGTGTGTACAGCTCTAGGGTAAACCATACAAGCAAGACCTAATAGATGTTTCATATTAGCAAATAATCAGACTTGACATATGAAACTGAAACCAAAAAGCAATGACCTGTATTTTTATAGCTAACGGTTCCAATTAAGAGACTAGGGTCATAATTCCGTAAAAACAATAGATGTATAGAAGAAATGGTGTATTGCTCCAAAAGTGTTTACAAACTATACTGATATAGTGGCAGTGCAAGAAGTATACTCAGAGCATTCTGATAAAGCTAGAGTATAGGATTGAGATTAAAGGGATTCAAAAAGATATTCAGTGATTGTATATTTATCCAAAAAAATCATTACTTTAAAACTTCAAAAATAAATAAATAAAACCTCAAGTAAACCGAACATTGTGCAACGTTTTTTAAGCCTCGTTACATGTTTTGCTAGTGGATGAATTAAAATAGTTCAACTGCTATGGGGATCCTTCTTTGAATCTATACTTTTAGATAACCTTCTTTTGGAACCATTTATCACATTACACCCGTCAGAGTTTTTCTTGTGTTTTCTTTCATGACTTTGCATTCATACAACCAATAGCCTTAATTTCATTGACAGTTTGGTCATGGATATATAGAAGAATTAGTTGAAAACCAATTCCACATACAGAGGAAACACAAATTTATTAAGCTAAAAGGAAGATACATATACCCAATTTATGAATTCATTAAAGTAAGCACTTCTTCCTAATGCTACAATTGCAGAAATGTCAGGCGAATCATGGTTTTTGTTTGTATTGATGGATTGAACACTATTAAAGGATAGTTCAAAACTAGAAATGTCAAACGAATTGCGCTTCTGTATATCTGCATCAATGAATAAAAGCATCTAAAATATTCTTTTAAGTGGATTTGTAAAAGAAGCTTTTATTTGCATTTAAATAAGTAGATGGTTATAAATAAGGGAAAATCTATTTGGACAATTCTCAACATGCCCAGTAAAATAACACCCAATTTTAAAAACCCAATCAAGTATATATGACCGATCATGCTTCTCGATTGCTTTGGAATACTATTAAATACGATTATCCAAAATATAATGGATAATTAAAAGACGATTTTACCTTCTTTGCCATCTCACTCTTCTTAGCCTTAAGCGCAGTAGTCAGCAGCCTAGGCAACCGGTCGAACTCGGCAGCCTCAACATGAGAAGGCCAGACCTAAGGGTTCTTGTAGCACAAGAACACATGTCGTTCATAGATCTGAACAGTACCGGTGAGCGGAACCTGGTTCATCTCTGAACGCTGAAAGCCAAATTCTAAATCGTTCGATTCGAAGACAGAATTGAGGACGCTATCGGAACCCGGTTGGAGGCTACTGGGTCGGCTTGAGGGTTGATGAGTGGCTAACGGCTATGTTTCGGAGCTGGCGAGGTGGGATGAGTAGTTCACTGGTGAGGAGCGGGTTAATAAAAAAATCCTCCACCTGCTTTGTCGTCGTCCGCCATAAGCACTCACGAGCTACCCTAGCCTTGACTCGCAGCCCTGCTCGACTCTAGCTCGCTCGATCTATGATTTTGAGCAAAAAAGGAATTAAGCTTTTAGTTGATTTTGGCTGAAGAACGAGAGGAAGGAAAGGGTCAGGATGGGTTAAATAAACGAACAATGGGCTTCGGGCTCGATGGTCGTAATAGTTTTATTTAGTAATAAAAAGGTTTATTTAATTCTTTTATAAAACCGTTTACTCAATGACCATTAACTCCTCGTTCGAGCCTGAAAACGTCCGTATACAAAAATATGCTTATGGATCATCCGACTTAAAATTTACAAATTAATATCTAAATTAATTATAATAATTTCTACTTTGTAAAATATTTCATCTATATTTTATTTCTACATTCACTAAATAAAATAATTATTTTATTTATTCTAACTAGTATAAAATGCACGTATGTACATTATCATTAATTAATTATTATTATAATTCTTATTTATTTATTCTAACTAGTATAATTCTTATTTATTAATTGTTAATATAAATTAATTATTATATTAATTATTAGTTATTGAATAATAATTATTAATATTAGTCTATAATAATAATAATAACAATTAATATTTCTAATTAATTATTGAATGATTATTATCCTTTTACGACGTCTAAGATATAGATAATCGAAGAAAACAATGATCGGTTAAGAGTTGTTGAAAATTAGCACCTATTACAGCTGGTAAACTAAAAAGGTTAATAATTAGTAATTAGTGATTATTTATTAATAATCATTAATTATTATAAGTTATAAATGATCAATATAATATTATTAACGATTAATTATTAAATATTAATAAATAATATAATATTATCAATGATTGGTAATTAGTAATTAGTAATATGATATTATAATTAGTAATTAGTAACCTATGATTAATATAATTTTATTAATGATTAATTATTAAATATTGATAAATAATAAATATTAATTTTAAGAAAGCATAATTATTGATTATCGAAAATTGGCAATAGACATTTATTACAATGGGCATTTTATGATTGTTGTAAAATTGGCATCGATTACAATGGGCATTTTACGACCGTTGTAAAATTGGCACCTATTACAACGGGCATCTTTTGACCGTTGTAAAATTGACACCTATTAAAACGGGCGTTATGACCGTTGTAAAATTGGCACCTCTTACATGGGGTATTTTGTGACCGTTGTAAGATTGGCATCTATTACAACGGGCATTTTATGAATGTTGTAAAATTAGCATCTATTACAACGGTCCTGGAAGAACCGTTGTAATAGCATTCTATTACAACAGGCATACATTACCCATTGTAAAAGGGCGTTGTATAAGGCATCTATTACAGCGGGCCTTGAAGGACCGTTGTAATAGCATTCTATTACAACGGGCAGTCAATGCCCGTTGTAAAAAGGGCGTTGTAATAGGGTATTTTTGTTGTAGTGTTAGGTATGAATTCCTAACATCTATTTCGTGTTCATTTGCTTTGATTTGAATTGGTTTTGTGAATTCTCCAATTTTTGGTTTTGAAGTCCAATTTTATGAAAATCCTACTATGGATGTTTGGACATTGATGTTTAGGGTGTATCGAAGAGCCTATAAGGCTGAGTTGTCGCTTGGCGTAAATCCCTAGTCGTCGTTGCTCGCTCGATCGCTCCCGAATCGTTTTGGCCAACATTGGCCTAGGGTGATTTTTGCCCAGCTGAACCATTCAGACGTCTGAATGGTAATTTCAGACGTCTGGATTCAGACCTGGAGCAAAAATATACACGGCAGAAAAATAAAATTGGCAGTGACTAATTTCAGACGTCTGTTTGGAAACTTTAGACGTCTAGGTGGTTTTCTGGAATATTTCCAGAAACCAAATCCAGACGTCTGGATTGACCCCCAAACGTTTGGAACTGCCCAGTTTTGCCTATTTGCCTATTGGGGTTTTTAGACTCAAGGAAAAAGTCAAAAAAAATTTAGTCTTAGGGAAAACAAGTTTGTTTTAAGGCTGAAGGACACTTTCTAGTGCAAATCACAAAATGATAGTTGTAACTATCATTTTCTGTTTACACTAAAAAATGTCCTTCAAACTAAAAAGCAAACTTGTTGTCCTTGAGACTAAATTTTTTTGCAACTTCTTCCCTGTGCCCATTTTCCTGTTGCCTATTTTTGAGTGAATTTCCATTGTTTAATCGATTTTTGCTGATCCGGTTAGTTGTTATCACTTATTATCGACTTTGATGACTTCTTTCTTTGGATTTTTGGGAATATCCATTTGATGGATTTGGTATCGATTTCTATGGTTTTAATTCACATTTTCATATGTGAATTTTTGGTGATTGATTGTTTCTACAATCATTTCTGTGATTTGTCACTTTAAAATACAAAGGTTTCTATACTAGTAGTAAATACTCAAACTCTTTCACAACCATGATTTCAACACTACTTTGAAATACAAAGCTCGTTTTAAAACCGTTTTCCAATCTATTAGTGTATACAAACCTTTACCTCATTCGTACGAGAAATCCAATTAAACGACTTAGCAAAACAAGTGGTATGAAACGCTTGCGTTTACTTTGTCGGTTAATTCTTGGACTTGTTCGATTGAACTCTCGTGACAACTTTCGAGTGGAAATCTACAATTTGTTCGTAAATATTTAAGTTAAGCCGGTGGTTATGGGACATGAAGCTAAACTCATATATTACTAGCTTAGTGTGATTCACACTTCTTGTTGATCAATGGCGATTATTTTGTGATTTAGACTAGCGATGTGCAATGTCTCTTTGTTTGTGTGGGGACTGAAAATCTCGTTTGTAAAACTTCAGTTCAATTTGGTGGGGTAGCGACCCATGGTCTTCGGGCCGTTTGTGGAGCCTCGGCTCAAAAATTGATGGTTAGCGACCAAGGAATACCGTTCCGTTTGTGATGCACGTGTTGATGAGTTTTCATGCTCCCGTTTTTGATAGGCCTCCCTCTTTTATGATTTTTGGATTTCTGGTTGTGATTTCTAGAATTTGTGTTTCACCAATTTTCGTGGTTTGCATTGATAAGCTCTATCAATATTTGTGTTTTGGTGAATAATTTAAAGAATGTGATTCTTTTTGGTGTTTTGAGATGATTTGAGATATTGTATGATTTTTGTTGTTATTTGATATATACTTGACACGGTATGGCATTTTTGTTATCATACGTTTTTGGTCATATCTCTTATCCTATCTCATTTTATCTGATATTTATAGCTAGACTGGTCCATTTATTATTTTCTTCTTAAATAATACTAGGGTCAGACCGAGGTATTTCAGGTGCTTCTGCTTGACTTCTTATCAGGGTTCATCATCTGATTTTTGGGCTAACTACTTTAGATTAGTAGTTTTTATTGTTATACATTCGAGATAGAGACTCCTTGATGTATACTTATTCTTTTGTCTAGCACTTCTATCTATTCTTTTGTGATTTAGTGGATCTTGTTTGACCACTATTTTGATGTACACTTATATGTGATATATTCATATCTAATTCCGCCTTTGTGATATGAATGTCTGTGACTGATTTGTGTTATGCTTATTTTTATATTTGTTTCCGAAGTCCGTATAGCCATTGTGTGGTAGCTTTGAGTTTGTATTTGATATGTCAGAATTCCTCTTGAAATGAAATGTAAATTATATTATCTGGCATATCGGTACTCGCACAAAGCAATTACACAGATGGTCGCTCCTCAACAGCCTTATTCTTCGCTCTAGTCGACGGCATTTGTAACACCCCTTCAAAATGGGAATAATAGTCCCACATCGTGAAAAAACACTATGAAGTGAGTGCTTATATACCAAAGCCTTCACCTTATAACAACGTCGAGGCCTTTTGAGGAACAAAACCCCACACCTTGGCTTGCCGCAACATGAGGCGGAGGTGACTAAGTGGGGACAATATCTGCGTTAGGTGAGGCGTGGGCTGTTACATTGGTATCAGAGCCATACCCAACCGGAATTGTGGTCTGTACATGTTACAGCCACAACGCCTGGGTGGTGTTGTGTTCATGAGCCAACGAGGACGTTGGACTCTAAAGGGGGGGTGATTGTAACACCCCTTCAAAATGGGAATAATAGTCCCACATCGCGAAAAAACACTATGAAGTGAGTGCTTATATACCAAAGCCTTCACCTTATAACAACGTCGAGGCCATTTGAGGAACAAAACCCCACACCTTGGCTTGCCGCAACATGAGGCGGAGGTGACTAAGTGGGGACAATATCTGCGTTAGGTGAGGTGTGGGCTGTTACATACATTACACCGTAGTGTCCTTGGCTAGTGTGAGTATAGAGGTGGGGCGTCACATACGAGGTCCAAAAATCACAAAAATCGACCACATTGGATTCGTAGATGCGAAATACACAATTTTGAATTAGCTTGGAATTTTTGGAGTCTGCCAGGACTTTAGAAAAATATAAGATTTGGATATCCGGCAAATTAAAAAAGCAAAGGTGAGTTAATCCTCACTCATTTGGATTAATGGGGTAAATTTATAATGATTAAATTAAATTATTCAATGATTGAATGGAAATAAATAAAAAAACAAAATTTATTATCGGTTGATTGTTATATTGTATATAGTAGTATATATATTAGTATTTGGAGTGATATTCCCGCACATTATAGCGGATGAGACCCTATGCGCCCCGCATAATAGCGGATGACCCTATATACCGCGATATCCCCCTCGAAGTGGGATGGGTATTTTTTTATGTTGTATTAACATCTGTGGATGTAGTAAAACAGGTTGGAGGGATCCAACTGGATTCCTCAAAAATGTTGATTTATTTTCATATATAGTGATATATGATTAGTGTGAATAATCTGTTATAGATTATTGCTATGATATTGAATTATTTAATGCGGAAAATAGCACAGACCTTAAATTTGGTATTTTAAATACCCTGGATAGTTATTTTTGAAATTTAAGGAATTAAAAAGGAGATTTTGAATATAAAAATATTTATTTGGAAATTTGAATTATTTTAAAGGAAATTAAGTGGAATGAAATAATATATATATAACTTGCTTGGGTTATACTTAACTATTCGTAAATTGGTTTAAATAGAGATTTTTAAATAAAATTTATAAAGGGATTTGAAATTGATATTTTTGGAAATACGGGAAGGAGTTGAAATCGATATTAAAAATAGGTTTGAAATAAAAATGGAATTTATTAAGGAAGAGATTTATAAAATGAAATTTTATAAATAAAATTGGTTTATAAAGAAGTGAAACTCAAAGGAGTTTATAAATTTATAAACGAGGTTTATAAACAAGGGAAAATGATATCAGTGGATAAGTTGAAAAATAAGTTATGATGTGAATTTATATCGAGTTATGGGAATTGTTTTGGTAAAGAAATAGTGGAATCTATTTTTGAATGTGAGAATAGTGGTAAAGTAGAGATATAATCGATGTGATACGAATCGAGAGGAATTTATAAACTGAATTTGGCAATTGTGGATTAAAAAAAATAGATTTTTGTCAAGAAATTAAAATTGTTTTAAATGGGATTTTAAATTACTATACTATGTAATTTAGATTGAGATTTAGAATATTCCGAAAGGCTAGTTATTATAATATTTAATATTTATTGAAATAAATTCTAATTTTATTAATCAGCTTTGTAAATTAATCAATTACTTAAAAATGATTTGGAAATGAGTTATTGATGTTATTTAAAATGTTTTGATATTTTAAATTTACTTAAACATATTTTACAAATAAACTATTATTCTTTAAAATACTTATTTTATATATATAGTTTTAAAAGATTGAATTTATTTATAAATCCTCTCGACATTTGAAGCGAAGTTGTTAAACGAGTATGATTTTAGAAGAGAAATCTTATAGCCTGATTTTGGGGAGCTTGAAGAAAAATTTCAAAGTGTTAAAAATATGAGAAATTCGGAAAAAATGAATTGAAATTCATAAAAGAGGTTAGAAATGGGTATTTGGAGATATAGACTAGTGTATTGGACTTTGGAAATATTAAGGGTTTTACAAATAAAATTTGTAAAGAATTGTGAGTATATGAAATAAATGGGCTATTTCCTGAATATTGGGATAAAAAGATCTTAGGAAATATACCTATAAATATTCCTAAGTATTGGACGAAAAGAATTTGAAAATAGTCAACTTCGAGATTGTAAATATAGAAAATATTTTCAAAGGGATGAATTATAATTGGAAGCGAGAAAAAAATATTTTAAGTATTGTAATGACTTGAAAATATCCTGTTAAGGATATAAGAATTTAAGTTTGATTTCCACTATTGAAATATTGGAAGGGTTTGAATATATATATATCTTATAAAGATATTTTGAGAATATTTTTGGAAAATTATAATAAGGCTAGATGATTGCTTATGGATGTTTTATTGATAGTTAAATAACCGACTATCAATATTGACCAATTTCGTTAATCGTTTCGAAGAGACCGGGATCGGATTTAATTATCCGAAAGCCACTTCGATCCGATTTGAACGTAACGAATGAATACCGTGAAGATGATGAAGACGGTGAATCGGTTTGTCCATACCTAGGACAACTTGTATGGACGAATGCTCATTGGAGGACGATGAGCATTCTAAGTAAAATTGTTCTTGAAAGGTAACGCTTAGCCTCGAGCCTCATCAACCAGGAATGACTAAAACAAGGAAGATGCAGCAAGACTAAGTGGGTCGCACCCAATTAGGGTATGTTATCACTTTTCTAGATGTCCTTGGAAACCTTTATATTATGGATATGGTTGTGCATGAAAGAAGGAGCGCTCGATAGTAAGGGTGGGAACACCCGGGGTGATAACATATTCGGTCTATCCAGGTTAGGGGTAGGCCGGTCTTGTGTAGTAGGGAATCCCGGCGATGATCCTCGGTACATTGTTCTAGAGGTGTACTGTGATGGGCGGTACCCCAGTGGCCTAATCATTCGTATGGAATCCATTCTCCAATACGAGCTTACGGTTTTGTTTGTAGAGCCTAGCATGCTGGAATTTAATTAATGTAACAATTTCGGCTATTTGAATAAGTATTTGTACTTAGACACTATTATAATATCACTGGATTTTCTATAAAATGTTTTGGTTATCGTAAGGGAAAAACCCATCGTGTTTATGTGTGATGCAGTCTTACGAGATACCTTTGCTTTCAAAGGATTTTGATAACTCTAATAATTCAAATTGAGCATGTTTTCTCACGCTGGTTTTCCAGACTGACTCGGGTGTTATTTTATTATAATGCTCGGGTCAGACCGAGTATTACAGATTTAGGATAGGATGCTATGGAGCTCAGGAGACGAGCTGGATGACAAGACGTATTTCCGTAGATTTGTATTTTCCGCCGTGTGAGGATAGATTATTAAACTGTCCAGATTGATTGCTGTATATTGTACTCTGAATATGGTATGTATATTAACAGCATAGTTCTTGTATTTAAAATCTGTTATTATATAATATATTTTGCTCCGCTGCGATTGTGAGACTCTGTTGTTGTTGTTTATTTTCTTCTATCTCTTTCTTCTTCTTTACCCTAGTTATTCGCTCTTTCGTACAATTTGGGTTGAACATGAGTGATTTATTATCAACTCAAAGGGTACGGAACTGCGGGTTGCTACAGAAATAGTGCTCGAAGCTTTATCAATTTTATTTGAAAACAGAATCAATTTTTTTCAATATCACGCCCGTGAAATTGTAAGAGACCAGTATGGAAGATTTGACCACGGAAGTCCAAAAAAGCGGGAAGAAAAAACTCATAACCTCGGTATGCTTTTGCTAGATCTAGAATGAAATCTTCAAACCTAACTTGCTGCGCATGCGTAGAGAATTCCAGTTCTAATTCGGGTATATATTTATATTTATTCCTTACAGCTCTATTTTTATAATATAGATTCTTTAACATGAGATAGGAATCACTCATTTTAACATAGGTTATTGCTCTATCCATAAACATACCGGCTGATTCTAACAAGGAACGATTATTAAGGATAAAATCCAACATAGTCTCATTGATTCGGAAAGCATTTTCTATAGATCATTCATAATAGAACACAAACCACGAACTGAGATGTTAATAGACTAAAACGATCATAATTCCTAGATGATTTTGTCAGATAACCACCCGCTAACTCATTAAGTTTGATATCACCCCCTCTTTATAAGCGCTTAGGATTTATAAACCAGTTTCGAGGATAATAAATCATTGGAAGATTAACTCTCGACGGTAGTAATTTGAGAGAGAAATGACATTCAACACAAGGAAAGCTTTCTCTTTTAGGACTCTTTTTATTCTTTGTATTCTTAAAACTTATAGTAACGGATGCTATGGAGATTAAATCTCGATCAACAAGAAAACGAATTAAATTACGACCAATTATCCCAAATTCACCTTGTATTGCATCATCCAGATGTTAAACCAACGACACAAGCTTCACTTTGGGATCGTCTTCTAAAATCTGTTTAGAATACAAGTTAGCAAACACATAAACCATTATAGCTTCGATAGTATGAATATGACAGTTATCATTTAAAGCTTTTAGTTCATCTTCTTCTACGCTACACTGGTTCTCCTTTAAAAAATCCCGAGCATTATCATAAGTTTATTATATTGGGAATACATATTTGGAACAGAATAAGACAATGTTAGTTCTTCGATATAACTCTGAAAATCTAATAGATCACATAGGGCTTGCTTTCATGCATAATTTTTTTTTACTTTTGAGTAATTTTAAGATCTTCTTATACCAATTACGGTTTGTATCCAATATTTCCATTACTTTAGTATTATATTCAAAGGTTGAAGAAGGTTCTCTTACCCCACTCATTGAAGAGTGCACTTCTTCCCAGAATTTATTAATTTCGAAACTTATAGATTCAGCCCTATGGTCGGTATTCTTTCTTTCTATTTTGGTTCCTCCAAAGAGGATACATTAGAGGCAGCTGATGAACTCGGATATTCAGTGTTGTAGAATAACTAAATAAAATGAAAAGAATTACATCTAAACTAACCAATGCAATAGTGAGAACCATGGAAATTGTGTTTATCGGGCCTATTAGAAGAAGATAAAGTCTCATTTCTTTTTGTTCTTTTTGAATTTCAAAGAAACCAAGGACCGGCTATAAGAGTTAAGTCTTAATAGCGTAACTACGCTCCATAGAGGCTATGGGAAGATAGGCACATTTATCCATAAGTATCTTTTATAACTTATGCACAGTTAGTGGTATTTTCAGCTTCCCCATCGAATCAATGCTTTTGGCCTAGGCAAACATCAGGGAGATGATTCATCTTACAAGTATCAATAGATTCATTCATCCCTCACGTCAAAAGCTCGAGCTGCAACAAACATGACTTGAATATTTGAAGAGGGCTTCGAAAGGAAATACATGAAGCTATGCTCAAACTCAATGGCGAGCAATTACTTCAGGGTAGAGGGAGAACATCTAACCAGATTGGAATGAGTGGTATCGTTGAAAAAACCTAAGACATAGCATTTTTCTCTCAAGTTTTCCTCTCTATAAGTTCTCCAGTTTTTTCAATAGTTCAATAGTCTCTCTCTACTGAAAAAACTGGAGACATAGCATCCATCTCTCAGTTTTTCCTATCTACGAGGTCTTCAGTTTTTCAATACTCTCTCTTAAACTACTTGGACACTAGCTTCCTTTCTTTCTAGATACCAATTTGACATCTTCAGTAGTAATTTCACCTATAACTATAAGATGACCTATATTTCAATTGGTATCTGATAGTGAGTTTGATGCAGCCCAGAATGGTGAAGAGATAGGTCGTGAGCGACCTATCCAATTCTTGAGTCGTTCACAACCTAACAAGCCACAAGGTAAAGAGTTCCGACCTAGTGAAGGCCGCTTGCAAGTACAAACTAACGTAGTCTTAGGTCGCGAACGACCTAAGAAGACGATAAGTCGTGTACGACCTAACAGGGGGGAGAATGATGTGAGAAAGAACCGGTCAGCGACCTATGACAAGTCGCCAAGCGAGCTAACAAACAACGACCTAAATGAGTTACGACCTAACCAGTTAATTCTTAGGTCGCGTGAAGACTTAACTTTTGTCGAGAAATTAAAATTGTTTTAAATGGGATTTTAAATTACTATACTATGTAATTTAGATTGAGATTTAGAATATTCTGAAAGGCTAGTTATTATAATATTTAATATTTATTGAAATAAATTCTAATTTTATTAATCAGCTTTGTAAATTAATCAGTTACTTAAAAATGATTTGGAAATGAGTTATTGATGTTATTTAAAATGCTTTGATATTTTAAATTTACTTAAACATATTTTACAAATAAACTATTATTCTTTAAAATACTTATTTTATATATATAGTTTTAAAAGATTGAATTTATTTATAAATCCTCTCGACATTTGAAGCGAAGTAGTTAAACGAGTATGATTTTAGAAGAGAAATCTTATTGCCTGATTTTGGGGAGCTTGAAGAAAAATTTCAAAGTGTTAAAAATATGAGAAATTTGGAAAAAATGAATTGAAATTCATAAAAGAGGTTAGAAATGGGTATTTGGAGATATAGACTAGTGTATTGGACTTTGGAAATATTAAGGGTTTTACAAATAAAATTTGTAAAGAATTGTGAGTATATGAAATAAATGGGCTATTTCCTGAATATTGGGATAAAAAGATCTTAGGAAATATACCTATAAATATTCCTAAGTATTGGACGAAAAGAATTTGAAAATAGTCAACTTCGAGATTGTAAATATAGAAAATATTTTCAAAGGGATGAATTATAATTGGAAGCGAGAAAAAAATATTTTAAGTATTGTAATGACTTGAAAATATCCTGTTAAGGATATAAGAATTTAAGTTTGATTTCCACTATTGAAATATTGGAAGGGTTTGAATATATATATCTTATATAGATATTTTGAGAATATTTTTGGAAATTATAATAAGGCCAGATGATTGCTTATGGATGTTTTATTGATAGTTAAATAACCGACTATCAATATTGACCAATTTCGTTAATCGTTTCGAAGAGACCGGGATCGGATTTAATTATCCGAAAGCCACTTCGATCCGGTTTGAACGTAACGAATGAATACCGTGAAGATGATGAAGACGGTGAATCGATTTGTCCATACCTAGGACAACTTGTATGGACGAATGCTCATTGGAGGACGATGAGCATTCTAAGTAAAATTGTTCTTGAAAGGTAATGCTTAGCCTCGAACCTCATCAACCGGGAATGACTAAAACAAGGAAGATGCAGCAAGACTAAGTGGGTCGCACCCAATTAGGGTATGTTATCACTTTTCTAGATGTCCTTGGAAACCTTTATATTATGGATATGGTTGTGCATGAAAGAAGGAGCGCTCGATAGTAAGGGTGGGAACACCCGGGGTGATAACATATTCGGTCTATCCAGGTTAGGGGTAGGCCGGTCTTGTGTAGTAGGGAATCCCGGCGATGATCCTCGGTACATTGTTCTAGAGGTGTACTGTGATGGGCGGTACCCCAGTGGCCTAATCATTCGTATGGAATTCATTCTCCAATACGAGCTTACAGTTTTGTTTGTAGAGCCTAGCATGCTGGAATTTAATTAATGTAACAATTTCGGCTATTTGAATAAGTATTTGTACTTAGACACTATTATAATATCACTGGATTTTCTATAAAATGTTTTGGTTATCGTAAGGGAAAAACCCGTCGTGTTTATGTGTGATGCAGTC
The DNA here is from genome assembly GCA_030737815.1 of Allium fistulosum. NCBI lineage: Eukaryota > Viridiplantae > Streptophyta > Magnoliopsida > Asparagales > Amaryllidaceae > Allium > Allium fistulosum. The sequence goes on along the minus strand of CM060903.1, from coordinate 132,285,879 downwards.
TTACGAGATACCTTTGCTTTCAAAGGATTTTGATAACTCTAATAATTCAAATTGAGCGTGTTTTCTCACGTTGGTTTTCCAGACTGACTCGGGTGTTATTTTATTATAATGCTCGGGTCAGACCGAGTATTACAGATTCAGGATAGGATGCTATGGAGCTCAGGAGACGAGCTGGATGACAAGACGTATTTCCGTAGATTTGTATTTTCCGTCGTGTGAGGATAGATTATTAAACTGTCCAGATTGATTGCTGTATATTGTACTCTGAATATGGTATGTATATTAACAGCACAGTTCTTGTATTTAAAATCTGTTATTATATAATATATTTTGCTCTGCTGCGATTGTGAGACTCTGTTGTTGTTGTTTATTTTCTTCTATCTCTTTCTTCTTCTTTACCCTAGTTATTCGCTCTTTCGTACAATTTGGGTTGAACATGAGTGATTTATTATCAACTCAAAGGGTACAGAACTGTGGGTTGCTACAGAAATAGTGCTCGAAGCTTTATCAATTTTATTTGAAAATAGAATCAATTTTTTTCAATATCACGCCCGTGAAATTGTAAGAGACCAGTATGGAAGATTTGACCACGGAAGTCCAAAAAAGCGGGAAGAAAAAACTCATAACCTCGGTATGCTTTTGCTAGATCTAGAATGAAATCTTCAAACCTAACTTGCTGCGCATGCGTAGAGAATTCCAGTTCTAATTCGGGTATATATTTATATTTATTCCTTACAGCTCTATTTTTATAATATAGATTCTTTAACATGAGATAGGAATCACTCATTTTAACATAGGTTATTGCTCTATCCATAAACATACCGGCTGATTCTAACAAGGAACGATTATTAAGGATAAAATCCAACATAGTCTCATTGATCCGGAAAGCATTTTATATAGATCATTCATAATAGAACACAAACCACGAACTAAGATGTTAATAGACTAAAACGATCATAATTCCTAAATGATTTTGTCAGATAACCACCTGCTAACTCATTAAGTTTGATATCACCCCCTCTTTATAAGCGCTTAGGATTTATAAACCAGTTTCGAGGATAATAAATCATTGGAAGATTAACTCTCGACGGTAGTAATTTGAGAGAGAAATGACATTCAACACAAGGAAAGCTTTCTCTTTTAGGACTCTTTTTATTCTTTGTATTCTTAAAACTTATAGTAACGGATGCTATGGAGATTAAATCTCGATCAACAAGAAAACGAATTAAATTACGACCAATTATCCCAAATTCACCTTGTATTGCATCATCCAGATGTTAAACCAACGACACAAGCTTCACTTTGGGATCGTCTTCTAAAATCTGTTTAGAATACAAGTTAGCAAACACATAAACCATTATAGCTTCGATAGTATGAATATGACAGTTATCATTTAAAGCTTTTAGTTCATCTTCTTCTACGCTACACTGGTTCTCCTTTAAAAAATCCTGAGCATTATCATAAGTTTATTATATTGGGAATACATATTTGGAACAGAATAAGACATTGTTAGTTCTTCGATATAACTCTGAAAATCTAATAGATCACATAGGGCTTGCTTTCATGCATAATTTTTTTTTACTTTTGAGTAATTTTAAGATCTTCTTATACCAATTACGGTTTGTATCCAATATTTCCATTACTTTAGTATTATATTCAAAGGTTGAAGAAGGTTCTCTTACCCCACTCATTGAAGAGTGCACTTCTTCCCAGAATTTATTAATTTCGAAACTTATAGATTCAGCCCTATGGTCGGTATTCTTTCTTTCTATTTTGGTTCCTCCGAAGAGGATACATTAGAGGCAACTGATGAACTCGGATATTCAGTGTTGTAGAATAACTAAATAAAATGAAAAGAATTACATCTAAACCAACCAATGCAATAGTGAGAACCATGGAAATTGTGTTTATCGGGCATATTAGAAGAAGATAAAGTCTCATTTCTTTTTGTTCTTTTTGAATTTCAAAGAAACCAAGGACCGGCTATAAGAGTTAAGTCTTAATAGCGTAACTACGCTCCATAGAGGCTATGGGAAGATAGGCACATTTATCCATAAGTATCTTTTATAACTTATGCACAATTAGTGGTATTTTCAGCTTCCCCATCGAATCAATGCTTTTGGCCTAGGCAAACATCAGGGACATGATTAATCTTACAAGTATCAATAGATTCATTCATCCCTCACGTCAAAAGCTCGAGCTGCAACAAACATGACTTGAATATTTGAAGAGGGCTTCGAAAGGAAATACATAAAGCTATGCTCAAACTCAATGGCGAGCAATTACTTCAGGGTAGAGAGGAGAACATCTAACCAGATTGGAATGAGTGGTATAGTTGAAAAAACCTAAGACATAGCATTTTTCTCTCAATTTTTCCTCTCTATAAGTTCTCTAGTTTTTTCAATAGTTCAATAGTCTCTCTCTACTGAAAAAACTGGAGACATAGCATCCATCTCTTAGTTTTTCCTATCTACGAGGTCTTCAGTTTTTCAATACTCTCTCTGAAACTACTTGGACACTAGCTTCCTTTCTTTCTAGATACCAATTTGACATCTTCAGTAGTAATTTCACCTATAACTATAAGATGACCTATATTTCAATTGGTATCTGATAGTGAGTTTGATGCAGCCCAGAATGGTGAAGAGATAGGTCGTGAGCGACCTATCCAATTCTTTAGTCGTTCACAACCTAACAAGCCACAAGGTAAAGAGTTCCGACCTAGTGAAAGCCGCTTGCAAGTACAAACTAACGTAGTCTTAGGTCGCGAACGACCTAAGAAGACGATAAGTCGTGTACGACCTAACAGGGGGGAGAATGATGTGAGAAAGAACCGGTCAGCGACCTATGACAAGTCGCCAAGCGAGCTAACAAACAACGACCTAAATGAGTTACGACCTAACCAGTTAATTCTTAGGTCGCGTGAAGACTTAATTTTTGTCGAGAAATTAAAATTGTTTTAAATGGGATTTTAAATTACTATACTATGTAATTTAGATTGAGATTTAGAATATTCTAAAAGGCTAGTTATTATAATATTTAATATTTATTGAAATAAATTCTAATTTTATTAATCAGCTTTGTAAATTAATCAGTTACTTAAAAATGATTTGGAAATGAGTTATCGATGTTATTTAAAATATTTTGATATTTTAAATTTACTTAAACATATTTTACAAATAAACTATTATTCTTTAAAATACTTATTTTATATATATAGTTTTAAAAGATTGAATTTATTTATAAATCCTCTCGACATTTGAAGCGAAGTTGTTAAACGAGTATGATTTTAGAAGAGAAATCTTATAGCCTGATTTTGGGGAGCTTGAAGAAAAATTTCAAAGTGTTAAAAATATGAGAAATTCGGAAAAAATGAATTGAAATTCATAAAAGAGGTTAGAAATGTGTATTTGGAGATATAGACTAGTGTATTGGACTTTGGAAATATTAAGGGTTGTACAAATAAAATTTGTAAAGAATTGTGAGTATATGAAATAATTGGGCTATTTCCTGAATATTGGGATAAAAAGATCTTAGGAAATATACCTATAAATATTCCTAAGTATTGGACGAAAAGAATTTGAAAATAGTCAACTTCGAGATTGTAAATATAGAAAATATTTTCAAAGGGATGAATTATAATTGGAAGCGAGAAAAAAATATTTTAAGTATTGTAATGACTTGAAAATATCCTGTTAAGGATATAAGAATTTAAGTTTGATTTCCACTATTGAAATATTGGAAGGGTTTGAATATATATATCTTATAAAGATATTTTGAGAATATTTTTGGAAAATTATAATAAGGCCAGATGATTGCTTATGGATGTTTTATTGATAGTTAAATAACCGACTATCAATATTGACCAATTTCGTTAATCGTTTCGAAGAGACCGGGATCAGATTTAATTATCCGAAAGCCACTTCGATCCGGTTTGAACGTAACGAATGAATACCGTGAAGATGATGAAGATGGTGAATCGGTTTGTCCATACCTAGGACAACTTGTATGGACGAATGCTCATTGGAGGACGATGAGCATTCTAAGTAAAATTGTTCTTGAAAGGTAACGCTTAGCCTCGAACCTCATCAACCGGGAATGACTAAAACAAGGAAGATGCAGCAAGATTAAGTGGGTCGCACCCAATTAGGGTATGTTATCACTTTTCTAGATGTCCTCGGAAACCTTTATATTATGGATATGGTTGTGCATGAAAGAAGGAGCGCTCGATAGTAAGGGTGGGAACACCCGGGGTGATAACATATTCGGTCTATCCAGGTTAGGGGTAGGCCGGTCTTGTGTAGTAGGGAATCCCGGCGATGATCCTCGGTACATTGTTCTAGAGGTGTACTGTGATGGGCGGTACCCCAGTGGCCTAATCATTTGTATGGAATCCATTCTCTAATACGAGCTTCCGGTTTTGTTTGTAGAGCCTAGCATGCTGGAATTTAATTAATGTAACAATTTCGGCTATTTGAATAAGTATTTGTACTTAGACACTATTATAATATCACTGGATTTTCTATAAAATGTTTTGGTTATCGTAAGGGAAAAACCCGTCGTGTTTATGTGTGATGCAGTCTTACGAGATACCTTTGCTTTCAAAGGATTTTGATAACTCTAATAATTAAAATTGAGCGTGTTTTCTCACGCTGGTTTTCCAGACTGACTCGGGTGTTATTTTATTATAATGCTCGGGTCAGACCGAGTATTACAGATTCAGGATAGGATGCTATGGAGCTCAGGAGACGAGCTGGATGACAAGACGTATTTCCGTAGATTTGTATTTTCCGTCGTGTGAGGATAGATTATTAAACTGTCCAGATTGATTGCTGTATATTGTACTCTGAATATGGTATGTATATTAACAGCACAGTTCTTGTATTTAAAATCTGTTATTATATAATATATTTTGCTCCGCTGCGATTGTGAGACTCTGTTGTTGTTGTTTATTTTCTTCTATCTCTTTCTTCTACTTTACCCTAGTTATTCGCTCTTTCGTACAATTTGGGTTGAACATGAGTGATTTATTATCAACTCAAAGGGTACAGAACTGCGGGTTGCTACAGAAATAGTGCTCGAAGCTTTATCAATTTTATTTGAAAACAGAATCAATTTTTTTTCAATATCACGCCCGTGAAATTGTAAGAGACCAGTATGGAAGATTTGACCACGGAAGTCCAAAAAAGCGGGAAGAAAAAACTCATAACCTCGGTATGCTTTTGCTAGATCTAGAATGAAATCTTCAAACCTAACTTGCTGCGCATGCGTAGAGAATTCCAGTTCTAATTCGGGTATATATTTATATTTATTCCTTACAACTCTATTTTTATAATATAGATTCTTTAACATGAGATAGGAATCACTCATGTTAACATAGGTTATTGCTCTATCCATAAACATACCGGCTGATTCTAACAAGGAACGATTATTAAGGATAAAATCCAACATAGTCTCATTGATCCGGAAAGCATTTTATATAGATCATTCATAATAGAACACAAACCACGAACTGAGATGTTAATAGACTAAAACGATCATAATTCCTAGATGATTTTGTCAGATAACCACCTGCTAACTCATTAAGTTTGATATCACCCCCTCTTTATAAGCGCTTAGGATTTATAAACCAGTTTCGAGGATAATAAATCATTGGAAGATTAACTCTCGACGGTAGTAATTTGAGAGAGAAATGACATTCAACACAAGGAAAGCTTTCTCTTTTAGGACTCTTTTTATTCTTTGTATTCTTAAAACTTATAGTAACGGATGCTATGGAGATTAAATCTCGATCAACAAGAAAACGAATTAAATTACGACCAATTATCCCAAATTCACCTTGTATTGCATCATCCAGATGTTAAACCAACGACACAAGCTTCACTTTGGGATCGTCTTCTAAAATCTGTTTAGAATACAAGTTAGCAAACACATAAACCATTATAGCTTCGATAGTATGAATATGACAGTTATCATTTAAAGCTTTTAGTTCATCTTCTTCTACGCTACACTGGTTCTCCTTTATAAAATCCTGAGCATTATCATAAGTTTATTATATTGGGAATACATATTTGGAACAGAATAAGACATTGTTAGTTCTTCGATATAACTCTGAAAATCTAATAGATCACATAGGGCTTGCTTTCATGCATAATTTTTTTTACTTTTGAGTAATTTTAAGATCTTCTTATACCAATTACGGTTTGTATCCAATATTTCCATTACTTTAGTATTATATTCAAAGGTTGAAGAAGGTTCTCTTACCCCACTCATTGAAGAGTGCACTTCTTCCCAGAATTTATTAATTTCGAAACTTATAGATTCAGTCCTATGGTTGGTATTCTTTCTTTCTATTTTGGTTCCTCCGAAGAGGATACATTAGAGGCAGCTGATGAACTCGGATATTCAGTGTTGTAGAATAACTAAATAAAATGAAAAGAATTACATCTAAACCAACCAATGCAATAGTGAGAACCATGGAAATTGTGTTTATCGGGCCTATTAGAAGAAGATAAAGTCTCATTTCTTTTTGTTCTTTTTGAATTTCAAAGAAACCAAGGACCGGCTATAAGAGTTAAGTCTTAATAGCGTAACTACGCTCCATAGAGGCTATGGGAAGATAGACACATTTATCCATAAGTATCTTTTATAACTTATGCACAATTAGTGGTATTTTCAGCTTCCCCATCGAATCAATGCTTTTGGCCTAGGCAAACATCAGGGAGATGATTCATCTTACAAGTATCAATAGATTCATTCATCCCTCACGTCAAAAGCTCGAGCTGCAACAAACATGACTTGAATATTTGAAGAGGGCTTCGAAAGGAAATACATGAAGCTATGCTCAAACTCAATGGCGAGCAATTACTTCAGGGTAGAGAGGAGAACATCTAACCAGATTGGAATGAGTGGTATCGTTGAAAAAACCTAAGACATAGCATTTTTCTCTCAATTTTTCCTCTCTATAAGTTCTCTAGTTTTTTCAATAGTTCAATAGTCTCTCTCTACTGAAAAAACTGGAGACATAGCATCCATCTCTCAGTTTTTCCTATCTACGAGGTCTTCAGTTTTTCAATACTCTCTCTGAAACTACTTGGACACTAGCTTCCTTTCTTTCTAGATACCAATTTGACATCTTCAGTAGTAATTTCACCTATAACTATAAGATGACCTATATTTCAATTGGTATCTGATAGTGAGTTTGATGCAGCCCAGAATGGTGAAGAGATAGGTCGTGAGCGACCTATCCAATTCTTGAGTCGTTCACAACCTAACAAGCCACAAGGTAAAGAGTTCCGACCTAGTGAAGGCCGCTTGCAAGTACAAACTAACGTAGTCTTAGGTCGCGAACGACCTAAGAAGACGATAAGTCGTGTACGACCTAATAGGGGGGAGAATGATGTGAGAAAGAACCGGTCAGCGACCTATGACAAGTCGCCAAGCGAGCTAACAAACAACGACCTAAATGAGTTACGACCTAACCAGTTAATTCTTAGGTCGCGTGAAGACTTAAGTCGCTCAAACGAAACACAACGACCTAACTTAGGTCGCCAACGACCTAACGAGTCACGAGATAAGGAGTTGCGACTTAACTCTATTTACAAGCTGCGACCTAAAAAGTCACGACCTAAAAGACTACGACCTATGCTAGGTCGCTCACATATGCGAGGAATATTAGGTCGCCCAGAACGTACGAGCGAGCTACAACCTATACTAGGTCGCTCACCAATACCGCATCATCTTAGGTCGCTCAAGCCTAAGTCGCTCAGATTCTTAGGACGCTCATCTTATAGGTCGCTCAAGGGCTTAAACCGCATCAATCTTAGGTCGCTCAAGCCTAAGTCGCTCAGATTCTTAGGACGCTCATCTTATAGGTCGCTCAAGGGCTTAAACCGCATCAATCTTAGGTCGCTCAAGCCTAAGTCGCTCAGGTTCTTAGGTCACTCATCCTATAGGTCGCTCAAGATGTTTCGGAAGCTGATTCTTCTTATGTCACTGAAGCTCATGTCGTGGGGGTTGTATACTTAAGTCGTTATCTTTTAACTCGTATATGTTGTGTTGTAAATATGTTAAGTCGTGAGTCGCTGTTTGTTTTAGGTCGTTCCCGACCTATGTGTTGTAATGTGTTGTGATGTAAAGTGTTGTATTGTATTTGTTTGTTTTAGGTCGTCTGTTTTAGGTCGCAAAGTGTTAGGTCGTGAACGACCTAGGTGTTGTACAGATTTCTGTTGTGTGAGTTGTAAGCCTATAAATAGGCGAGGTGGTGTCATTTGTAATGTTTAGTTGATTTGAATGAAAACTTTTGTTTGTCATCTTTGTGCTTTCAATTAAATTGGTAGTTGAGTGTGATCTCTTATCTCCACTTTCGGTTAATCGAGTGCCCTCGATTCAACGATTGTTGAAGCCGATTCGCGGTATCAAGTGCGCTTGATCAACGCTTGAAGAATTGAAGATCTTCTTTCATGGTATAGTGCGCTATCAACGTGACGAAGATAGCTAGAATTCGGTATCTTCGGATCAACGAATTTGGGCCATTCAGTATACTTCATTCCATCGATTGCTACTTTCACAGAATCATCATTTTATCATTCCGCTGCTGCATCATTTGGTATCAGAGCTAGACTTAGCCAATCATAGCTAAGCCGAGTCTTGGAGCCAATTCTTATTGAAGAAGATTGAGGATCAAGTGAAGCCGTACATCATTTGGTATCATTTTTTTTGGTACAAGCCGAGAGTTGAAATTTGTTTCGTTTGACAATGCCGCCAAGGAGAGCTAATCGACATCAAAATATTGAAGATTTGTACAAGAGGGAAGATGCCGAGCAAATGGAACAACGCATAAGTAACAAATTCAATGAGAAGTTAGATGAAGGTATTGGAAGGTTATAGAAATTGATGAATGATATGAATCAAGGTCAAAGAAGGAGGTCGCCAATCTCGAACCATGGAGGAAACCAAGTTTCGCCATCGGTTACGGAAGCGAGAAGGGTATCGCCACAATCTGATCGAGGAAGAAGAGAATCATCAGTTTCATTGAGAAGAGAACATCATGGGTATAGGGATGAAGAGAGAAGAACTCCACGTGAGTTTGCACATGAACCCTATCATGATGATGACAGACAAAGTAGAAGAGATATGGATGGTCGAGATCGTTATCGAAGTACATCTATTTTTGATGAAGATGGTGATAGATGTAGTGTTCATTCGCGAGATCGAGACCAAGGGCGGAATGCATATCGGGTTGTAGAAGATGATCACCGATGGGAGTCGGGGATGAAAACTGAAATTCCAGAATTCAAGGTGAAATGGAAGCGGAGGAATTTTTGGATTGGGTTTCAAATGTTGAAGAAATTTTTGACTTCAAAGAATTTCCCGAGGATCGAAGAGTGAAGTTGGTTGCTACAAGATTAAGAGGGAGAGCTATGGCTTGGTGGCAACAAACAAAACTTACACGGGAGAGGATGGGGAAGTCAAAGATTGTCACATGGGATAAGATGAGAAGGATGATGAAAGCAACTTTCTTGCCGCACAATTATCAATCCCTTATGTATCAACGATTGCAGAATCTAAGGCAAGGGACGAGGACAGTGAATGACTATGCGGATGAATTTTATCAGTTGATTGCGAGGAATGATATTATGGAGACAGAAGAACAGTTAACCGCTAGATATGTGGGAGGATTGCGAACGCAAATTCAAGACATGGTGAATATGTGTGATCCAAGATTTGTCGCTGAAGCACATCAGAAAGCACTTGCTTGGGAGAAACAAGGAAGGAGAGGTGGTGGAGTGTTTACGAATTCCAACAATCAGAACAAGGATGTTAGTAACGGTGCAGATGTTTCTAAAGTCGTCGGTAAGTCAATTGTGAATGAAGTCAACAAAGCAAAGGTCAATAGTCATTTCAAATGTTTTAATTGTCAAGAGTTGGGCCATAAAAACAATGAATGTACAAAGCCCAAGAAGCGAGCAACGATTGCGGAAATTGAGCATGAAGGTATAGAGGTAGATAGTGTCAATTCATTACCGGTTGAAGAAGAAGAATTATTGACAGGAGATGAGGGTTGTAATTTGTTGTTGAGGAGATCTTGTTTGACACCAAAACAAGAGGATGATTCAAGTTGGTTAAGGAGTAACATCTTTCAATCAACATGCACTATCTTGGGAAGGGTTTGCAAATTCGTCATTGACGCAGGAAGTTGTGACAACATTATTTCTTCAGAAACTGTGGAGAAGCTGTCATTGAAAACCGAGAACCATCCAACTCCTTACAAATTAGCTTGGTTGAGGAAAGGAGGGGAGGTGAAGGTTAATCGAAGAACTTGTGTTAATTTTTCTATTGGGAAGAAATACAAAGACAAAATTTGGTGTGATGTGGTTGACATGGATGTATGTCATCTGTTGTTGGGAAGACCATGGCAATACGACAGAGCTGTGCAACACGATGGACGCGCAAACAGTTACAGTTTTATGTTCGAGGATACACGAATCATTTTGGTTCCAAAAAGGCGTCAACAGAGTGAAAACAAATTGGAGGAGATCGAGGAGCTAAAGACTTTGCTGTCTTTAAAGGAATTTGTTGATGAGGAGGATGAAGTCGGTTGTTGTCAATCACCAAAGTTTGATAAAGATGAAATTGATGAATTTCAACCAACGAAATCTATTGAACATGAGGTTGAAAATTCACAATCAGTAAAATTGGATAAGGATGAAGAAAATAAGTCAGGAAATGAAGAGGGTAAATTGTTGATGAAGGAGGTGGATTCGATTATCCTATTATCTACAGAAGAGTTTGTTAAAGAAGTGAAGGATAGCGCAGAAATATTCCTGTTAAATGAAAATGAAACCAGTGATAGTGTTGAAATTACCAAAGAAGTTAAGTCGATGATGAATGATTGTGAAGAGGTAATTCCTGATGAGATGGCCAAGGAAATACTGTCACGGGAAAACGTACATCATGCTAATCAAGTGTCAAGTGATATTGTACCATATATACCATGTAACAATATGTGTCCGACATAGCAGGTAGAGTTGAGAAGATTGGTTGATGGGTTTCTTTTCAAAAGAAGGCAATTGTATGCTCCTGATCACAGTGGGCAAATAAAAGTTATCAAAGATGTGCGTGTAGAAAGACACGTGGACAATGATCTTACCATGCAGTTGGTTACGACGTTTTGTTTGGGACCGTCAATAAGAAAAGGGGTTGAAATGTTTGTTCAGAAGAGTCAGAGTTATCAAATTTCAAAAGAGACCGCGACGAAGTCAGGATCATGTAAATCATCACCTATACATACTAGATCATGGGTAGACGAAAATATGGACTCTGTATTGAAATTGATGAAGACACAAAGTGGCAACGAAACTAACTACTTGATGGTTGAACGATTTCTTGTTGGTACGTGCAACAAACTAGATGCTGGAGGAATGAGTCGTTTGGAAATTATGAAGACAATTGGTGAAAATAATTGTAAGTTGAGCTTGCCGGATCATCGTCCTATTGCTAATATTGACTATATCAAACACTTAGTTTCATTTCACGAGGATAAGAGTATCGAAGACGAAGAGCTGGTAAATTCGAGGACGAATTTCTTCCAACAGGGGGAGGATGATGCAGCCCAGAATGGTGAAGAGATAGGTCGCGAGCGACCTATCCAATTCTTGAGTCGTTCACAACCTAACAAGCCACAAGGTAAAGAGTTCTGACCTAGTGAAGGCTGCTTGCAAGTACAAACTAACGTAGTCTTAGGTCGCGAACGACCTAAGAAGACGATAAGTCGCGTACGACCTAACAGGGGGGAGAATGATGTGAGAAAGAACATGTCAGCGACCTATGACAAGTTGCCAAGCGAGCTAACAAACAACGACCTAAATGAGTTACGACCTAACCAGTTAATTCTTAGGTCGCGTGAAGACTTAAGTCGCTCAAACGAAACACAACGACCTAACTTAGGTCGCCAACGACCTAACGAGTCACGAGATAAGGAGTTGCGACCTAACTCTATTTACAAGCTGCGACCTAAAAAGTCACGACCTAAAAGACTACGACCTATGCTAGGTCGCTCACATATGCGAGGAATATTAGGTCGCCCAGAACGTACGAGCGAGCTACGACCTATACTAGGTCGCTCACCAATACCGCATCATCTTAGGTCGCTCAAGCCTAAGTCGCTCAGATTCTTAGGACGCTCATCTTATAGGTCGCTCAAGGGCTTAAACCGCATCAATCTTAGGTCGCTCAGATTCTTAGGACGCTCATCTTATAGGTCGCTCAAGGGCTTAAACCGCATCAATCTTAGGTCGCTCAAGCCTAAGTCGCTCAGGTCCTTAGGTCGCTCATCCTATAGGTCGCTCAAGATGTTTCGAAAGCTGATTCTTCTTATGTCACTGAAGCTCATGTCGTGGGGGTTGTATACTTAAGTCGTTATCTTTTAACTCGTATATGTTGTGTTGTAAATATGTTAAGTCGTGAGTCGCTGTTTGTTTTAGGTCGTTCCCGACCTATGTGTTGTAATGTGTTGTGATGTAAAGTGTTGTATTGTATTTGTTTGTTTTAGGTCGTCTGTTTTAGGTCGTCTGTTTTAGGTCGCAAAGTGTTAGGTCGTGAACGACCTAGGTGTTGTACAGATGTTTGTTGTGTGAGTTGTAAGCCTATAAATAGGCGGGTGGTGTCATTTGTAATGTTTAGTTGATTTGAATGAAAACTTTTGTTTGTCAGCTTTGTGCTTTCAATTAAATTGATAGTTGAGTGTGATCTCCTATCTCCACTTTCGGTTAATCGAGTGCGCTCGATTCAACGATTGTTGAAGCCGATTCGCGGTATCAAGTGCGCTTGATCAACGCTTGAAGAATTGAAGATCTTCTTTCACGGTATAGTGCGCTATTAACGTGACGAAGATAGCTAGAATTCGGTATCTTCGGATCAACGAATTTGGACCATTCAGTATACTTCATTCCATCGATTGCTACTTTCACAGAATCATCATTTTATCATTCCGCTGCTGCATCAGAGTTTTACCTGCAGTTGCTTCAACAATCTAGCACTCAATTCACAATGCAATGCATAATCATTTAAAATTTTAATCACAGAACTCAACCATTTCCACCATTTCAAAAATATTCTGTCTTTTCAAATTATCACTCAGCCTAAACAGTTCTTTTCTGCAACTACTTACCTCCTGATGAATTTCATCATCAGCATAAAAAACATGAACACGGCCATTTAATTCAGTCCAACTCAACCCAGGATCCTTTTCAAGCATGAGTCCCCTAACCTTTTTTCTAATACCTGCTGCATTGTCCCATTTACCCAAAGAAGCATACAGATTATAAAGCATTACGTGAGTAGGACTATCATCTGGCTCCAACTCCAAAACATGTTCTGCTGCATAAACTCCCATGTCCAAGTTCCTAAAACCTACACATGCACTCAACAGTATTCTCCATAACTCAGAAAACTTTTCACTATAATGCGACTGCAATATCATTTGCTTAGCTTCATCTAAAAGTCTGCCCCTACTTAGCAAGCTGACCATGCATGTATAATGTTTAAGCGTAGGTGTAATGCCATCGCTGATCATATTATGCCAATAATATCTCCCTCTTTCTACATAACCTTTATGCACACATGCAGACAGAAGAGAGAGGTATGTTACATGATCGGGTTCAATGCCTTCTTTTTTCATTTTACTAACAAGCTCAAAAGCTCGGTCTGCATGTCCATGGTTGCCATATCCTCCTATCATAGAATTCCAACATTTTAAATCTGGTTTTTTGATCTTTTGAAATATCAAACAAGCACTATCCATATTTCCATTTTTAGCGTACATATCGATTAAACTACCACAAATACACATATTTTCTTCGTAACCTGACTTGATTGAAAGTGACTGAATCGTCTCTCCTTGCCTCAAAGCAGCAATATCTGCTGAAGAGCTCAATGCGATACTGATTGAAAAGCTATCGATTTTATAGCCTTCTTGGAACATAAGTTTAAAATACTTGATAGCCATTTCAAGCTCTCCTATCCTTGAATGACCAAGAATCATCTCTGTCCATAATACAACATCTTTGTCAAAAATGGAGTTGAAAATCTTTATAGCAGCAGAAGGATCAGAATTCAAAAAGTACATGCTGATAAGTGTGCCGCATACATATAAGCTGGACTGATAACCTGTTTTGACAATTTCGGCATGAAGAGGTTTTCCATAATATATGCATGGGAATGGAGCAGTAGCTACAACTATGGATGCAAATGTGTAATCGTCGGGTTTAGAAAAATATTTCAACTTCAGAAAAGCATCCATTGCTTTATCTGACGCATCTATGTCTGAAAAAGCTGATATCATAGAGTTCCAAGAAACTAAATCAGGATTCTTGATCCTCCCAAAGACCGATTCAGCAGTAAACAAGTCTCCACACTTTGAATACATGTCAAGTAGAGCATTTTGTAAGATATTATCAGCTTGCATTTCCAGCTTCAACATATGGGCATGTAACATTCGACCGCATCTCAGATCATTAACTTTTGCACAAGCATTCAGCACTATAGAAAATGTGCATTGATCGGGTAAAATACCTTCTTTGATCATGTTATTGAGAAGTATTAACCCTTTTTTAACTCTGCCACCGTTGACACTACTGTAAATCAAGCTATTCCAAGCTACACTGTCTCTTGCATCCATTTCAACGAACACCCTTTCAACATCTTTAAACTCTCCGTAATCTGAATACATTCCAAGAATAGAAGTCTGCACACACAAATTCGAATAAAACCCAGTAACCACAGCTTTACAATGCACACATTGACCAACAGAACTGTGGCCAATGGTACTAGCTGCATGAGAAATGCTAGCAAAAGTAGAGACATTTGGACTCATACCATACCAACCCATGTCGTTAAATAGCACAAAAGATGCATGTGCGTGTTTTGATGACTTAGAATATGAAGAAATCAATGTATTGTAAGAGATTGTGTTTCTTGTGTGCATTGTGTCAAACAAGTTGCATGCACTGATGGATGAATTTTGTTTTAGATAGAGGTTGAGGAGGTTGTTGTATAAGAAGGGATTGTCTGATTTCGGTGTTGCCGTGAGCAACATCGCATGAAATTGCCGCGCTTTTTGTAGCGTATTTTGTGAAGGACGTTTTTGGAGGAGAGTTGAGATAAGTTTAGGAAAGTGACGATCGACTGTAAAATAATAAAACTGAGGAAGCGATCCCATTTTAAAGAAAAAATAATAATAATCTAATGGGGAAGACTCTAATCACAGTCAGCCTGCTTTTTGTTGTGTATTTCTGCGAACTGCGAAGAACGCCTCCCTTAAATTTTTGAACACAAAAATACCCTTAAGAAGATTTCTTCTCAATTCTTCTAATTCTTACGTCTGTCTTCTAAAACATCGAACATCGAAGCTTCAAAATCCTAATTTTCAAATCATTGAAGAAAAAATTCATTTTTAAACTAGTAGATGATGGATTTTGAAGAGGAGTGTGATTTATTATCGCAATCTCCATGTTCCTCATCTTCTTCTTCATGTCCGCACTAGTACCTTCGGCTGCTTTCTCCATTTTTCGTTTTCTTTCAGAAGCCGTCATTCGAGTTCGACCCATCTGAAAATAAGCAGAAAAAAATCTAGTCAACACGATAATATACGTAAAAACAAACACTGAACTAGAAAAAAATTGTTGTTGTTTTCAGCAACAACTGTAAATAACTGCGTGGAAAGCATTGTTACCACGTGGGAGAACTGCGTGGAAAAAATGGCTACCACACAGTTTTCAGACGTGGAAAAAATTACTTCCACGCTATAGCACTGCGTGGAAGGCATTTTTCCCACACTAGACCACTGCGTGTAGCAATTTTTTTCCACGCAGTGCTTGTGCGTGGTACACTGTAACCAGCAAAAAAAGCCTAATTCACTAACTCTCCTACTTTTCTCCTGTAATCGATTTTCAACGCCAAATTAGCAATCGAATTTCAACCCTAAACTAGTAATCAAATTTCAACCATAAATTCACTACTGGCTATTTCCTCAATCAAGTTTATACAGTGCATTTCGTTCACAACCAAACTAAAATTCGAATTATTAATAGCTTACCTTGGTTGCTCCGATGACGTGGAAGGCGCGCGTGAGAAGGAAGAGAATCGCTGGCGTGAGGAAGATTGGTTGCGTGAAGATGAGAATCGCGTGGGGAAGATACTGCGTGAGGAAGAAATCGCGTGAGGAATGGTTAGGGGTAATTTTGGAACAAGCACGGGGCTACTAAGTAAGTTTGGGGGTTTACAAACTTTTTTACATTTCGGGGGGCTACTAAGTGAAAATATGGGTTGGAATAGAATTAGCCTAGTTGAAGAAGTGAAAATCGACGGTAAGACGCGTGAACTGAAATATGATCACATTTTAAACAATAACAATAATAAATAGCAACTAAAAATACAATGGGAAAACACTGTTCATAGTCGGATACCGAAAAACGTACATACTATTGGGATGTGCTAGAATGCCCCAAGTAAAGGGTCCGATATTGGCGGATTCTAGGGAAGCTGTTGGATTTAAAAGGATTGACTAGGGTAGCCATTGAATAAGTTTTTGCATATATATTTAAGTACTTTATCACAGACTCTTTAGCATTCTCGTATAATCGATCATGCTCTCCGAAAAGAGTCTTAAACCAAAATAACCGAAAACACAAAATTTGTTTTTAAACCAAACACTATCTAAATGTTTAACTAGTAAATATATATTTCTAGATGGAGATGAATATGACAATTTTCCAAATTGTTCAGAGTTCTTGGGACAATTGCATTGTGAGGAAAGCTGCATCTTCGTATACTGAGATCTGTCAAACAAGTTGGGTTGGTTGGGTTGTAAATGGGTTGGATGAAACATAACCCAACCCATTTAAGAAAACAAAGGATCTAATCCATTTGATCCATTTATTAAAAGATCAACCCAACCCGTTGAATTATCTAATCCATTTGATTCATTTATTAAAAGATCAACCCAATTCAATCCGTCAATTCAACGGATAAACTCAACCCAATCTATTTAGTTAATTTTTTAAGAAAACTACAAGATATGTCAAAATCTACTGCTTAAAAATGAAAATTGCAACGTAGATAAAAAACTTCAACAAAAAGTGTAAAATAATTCAAAAAACTGCACAAAAAGGACCGAACAACACAAAAACTGCAACATATTATCGAACTACAACATGAAAAATATTATAGTTTTCATGTGTAGAATAGAATAGAAGCTAAAGCATTCGTTCAATCAGTTTTATAATACAATAAAATGTGTGAAATTGGGAAAATGGCGAACTTGCGTCTGATGCGTTGGATGTGAATTACCGTTTGCCCCAACGGCTACTCCTTTCGGACTTCTCCTATATATATTTTTTCCTCATCGAATAGTCTAATTAAATGTTCGTTCCAATACCTCTTTCGGATCACTAAACACATTTCCTTTTCAATCACTTTTTTTTGTTCAAATACCGCGTTCAAATATCTTGCTCGTTTCTTAAAAAACCGACCTTTGCTTTTCAAAGCAAAGAAATGTTAAGCTTGCACTTCCCATCTGATTTGGAGAGTGATCAGCAATCATTGAGAGTATATGGCAATGATTGTAGAATCCAAAATCTCTACCAATCACGTGAAAAGTACAGGTACAATTTTTTAATCGAATATGCTTAGAAGTGTTTTCATAGGCCGATCTTGTCTTTGTCCAATCTCGATTAATCCTGAACTTTGGATTACCACGGTCCGAAACTCAATAAGACATCGACCATGTATAAACTTGGTTGGACCTTTAAACCAACTGTCCAACCGTCAATTTTACCTGGTTAAACGATATTTCTTTTGTTTTTCTCTACTTTCTTATCGTGTAATTCTCTCTTATTTTCATCTTTTCTATTGCTTTGAAGAAAACAAGTAAATCTTTTGTATTACCTGATTATAAATAACATTGTTTTTCTGTCTAATTTTCTTTCAAAGTTTATCTTTCGGACAAAAAATGACTTGGATAATAACACAAAAATGCATATTTTTCATCCTTTTTGATCGGATATTCCGAGTCGAATATTTTGGATCAAGTTGGTTCGAATTAGGTTTAATCGAGTTTTTATGGTATTTTTAGTCACTTAGACCCGACCTAAAACTCATTGGGTTCGAGTTTGAGTTCGGATCAAGATCGATTCAGGTTTATGCTTATCGGTTCTACTTGTCAGCCCTAATTTTATTTACACCTCAATAATATTCTTCCATGCCCCAAAACATCATCCAATTTTAAATACTTTAGATTTCTCATTTCACACCACCAATATTACAATTTTCCTCCTCTTTCAATTTTTGCAAGGCAAACCGGTTTTTGTAGTGTTCTGTCCACTTTTATAAAATAAAGTTAATACATGTGTGAGACTAACATCCTTGACAACTTCGGCACACCCAAGGAACACTTTCACTCCACAAGTTGCACAAAGCAATCTCACTTAACAATCACCCAAAACAACTCACTTGTCATCCATAAATGTTAGGAACAACACACTCAAAAGCACAAGCTACATGACCCAAACACATTATCAAGACATGATGCCACACATTTCATCGAGAAAACATCCTCAATACGAGAAGTTTCAACAAAAATCACGAGCATTAGAAATATGGAATCTGAGTACTAACATAACCAGTCGTAAGCAATACTCAAAGTAGCATGTGCTGCTCGTTTTTCTCGCAAGTATAGAATGACCTAGTCGGCATAGTCCTACCGGCCCACATAATTCCAACCGCCAACTTCTTGGTCCACAATGTAGCCTGCATGTTGGCCCGCACTCTGGCCCGTGCACTTCCAAAGGCTGGAACCTTGGATTGTCTTTATTCACAAAGCTCGCTCCCAGCTCTAGTAGCTTGTTTCTCCCATCAAAGTTGCTCATCCGACACCAGCGCACCCATAGACCCCTGTAATGCCCATGTGGTCATCAATTGGTGATGGCAGCAAATAGCAGCTCGATATGCAAAATGCATCTCAACAGTCAAGTGGCTCAACCAACGGTTCACTCTCTAGCAAGGCCCCCTGCTCACCTTCCATCTTAATAGCCCGCACCTTCTGAAGCCGTCTTGTCTAGACTCGGCAAACTTCGACGACGGGCAACTAACTACCCTTGCAAAAAGAAGCTTCGCATGCACTGTTTCGTTGAAAAGACTGGTGCATGCGACACCGTTCATCTGGCAAAGGTGCAGTTGTGCAAAAATCACTACATGTCCTTTGCTGTCACCCTGGCAAAGTGCATCTGCACAACCACTTCTGATCCTATATTGCCTGCTCCCGACCAAGGCAAGTTGGAGTACGGATCACTAGTTGGCAATCATCTCAACCACACAGTCCAGGTGGCATCCTTGTCGGTAGACACATCAATCAAACAACCATATCAACAGCCCAAAGTAATTATGGACCTTGGCAGCACAATCTCATGAAGGAACAAGATCGGGTCAAAATGGGTTACATTGGTGAAATTCAAACAAACTCCATTTTGGATCTTTGTTAGACCTATAAAGTATAGTTGATTTTAGATCTAATCTAGAATATAATTTATATAAAATCTTATTTTATTGAATTTATTTATTTAATGAATAATGAATTTATTTCGATTTCAAATTTGAACTTGATTTGAGAATATCCAAATATACTCATGTGTGTATAATGCATGTGTAACATAATATATTATGTATATAGTTAATGTATATGTATATAGGTGCTGAGATTTACACCGCAACAGAGGATGTACAAAACATTATTTAAAATTATATACAAATATATGATTTTTGAACTTTTTTAAATAAAATTATATTATTTTGACCTCATTAATAATTTAAAATTTAAAACTTTTCCACAATATCTAATCATTTACTTAGTAAAAAAATTCAAAACCAGATCCGAATCTAAAGTTTAGGCTATAAAATTAAATGTCACGGGTTCGATCTTCTACTTGTTGGCATTAATGAATCATGTCAAAAAAACTACTTTTAAAAAGTTCAAAAAGAGTCAAAAATAAATGTTGTCCAAGTCTTCATCAATATGGACTAGGGTTATTCTTCCCCGCCACTTCTCCCTTCTCCTTTCTTCGCTCCTTCTTTTCCTTTATTCCCATTCTTTTCTCCTTCAACCCTAGCTTTTCCTATTGTTGTTGCTTGCAACTTGCACCACACATGAAATTTCTTTCATGCTTATCTAATCTCAATCAGATCTCATCAGATTTACCTCTCCCATTATCACATCAATTTTTGGCATCTTAGATCGACTTTCGACCGGTCTCCAAATGCTTACTACGCCAAATCATTTGATTTGATATTATTATTAGTGCATAGTGCAGAAAACATTTCGAAAGTATAATATCAATCTTAGCCAACATACAACCATTATTGTATGCCTACTATAACTACTAGGTTCAATAGCAGATTACCGCCACATTCCATAGCAGGTAATACAACTAAAAACCGTACAGGGTTCGTATTGTTTCTTTGGATTTCCAACAAATGGTCAGGCAAAGGAACTTCCTTACACCGAAATGGAAACGCCTCTGGAAAGACGCTCCGAGAACCTAACCGGATCTCTGCAAACACAAGACCGATGCTACCTCACACTATACAGCTATAACTAGGTAGCTAACACATGAGCTATGTCATCCCCCGGTCGTTACCGACCTTTATCCGAGGATCCTCAATCACAAAGCAACAACCACAAAGTATAATAAATTTGCAGCATCAACATAGGTAAAATATCTGGGCTCCATACCATGATATCACCTTTATATCCAGAAGGAAATGACATACCCTAGGGGCGCTACCCCTAAAGACCTTTGCCGCAACATTCCTGTTTCGACCATTACCGGGTTGTGAGGCTCGACGAAGTCTCGTCCACAAAGCCACGCTTTGATCAACAATTGATCAACAACACTTCGTATGCCACATTACCAAATTGGGAATGTATCACTAGTAACCATCAACTACATAATCTCTAAGCTCATACGTCTCAGAGAATAGTGTTAAGCTAAGAGAATAAATTCTCCGCCACCAACATAAATGTATTTGATAGAAACCAGCTTTACATCTCAAAGTGTAACGTCAGACACACATCCATACAAGTCCGTTCCGGGATCGAACGAAACCGAAGGCACTTCCAAAGAAGCCCTTGCAGATCCGGATAATTTTCTAATCACGTCCAGACTTCCCATCACAAAGGGTGCTAAAATCTCTATACTGGGGACCGGTCGATGTAGAGACATTCGACGAGCTGTCTATTCGTTTTCGAAAATATCCGGTCTTCACCACCGGTCTTCAAATGCTATCCATATACAACGTATCATTATTCGGAATGGGTTATATGACACAAAGGTCCTCTTCCGGCTAAACCGAATAATGAGCGCAATATTTAAAAATATATGGATATTGGGATTTCAATTAAGTCACAACTTATTACCCAAAACTTTTCTTTCAAATGGTTTAAATACATTACCATTTTACCATTTTAATCTTTTAAACAAAAAGATTCAATTCACAAAGTTCACCCAGTTTCACAAAGATTCATTCACAGATTTTCCAAAACAATTTCCATTTCAATTGGATTAACTTATTAAATCTTTAAATCAAAGATTTAACTGATAGCTTTCAAAACAATTCCATTTCGAATGGTTTAAACAAATCACCACTTTAAATCTGTTAAAATAAACAGATTCAATTCATAGCTTTCAAAAAGAATTCACTCATAACTTGGAAAACCATTTTTCAATTTAAACTTGAAATTCCTTTAATTCAAATTGGAAATTCATTTCTTGTATGAAAGCTTTTATTCTTTGAAAACAAACAGTTTCATTTTGGAAATCTGATTCATTTATACGAGTTAAGGTTCTTGGGTTAAATCCAAATTCTCAAAATTACACTTTTTTAAAATGGTTTAACTTCATATAAACACATTTATAACATCTTTAACCATAATTTCCAAACATGGAATTCAATTCCAAATTTGAATTCAAATTTAAATTATTTAAATTGAAAACTTTACCAAGTTATTTAAAATAACTTTTATCTTTGAAAACACCTTTTCAAAAGCTTTAACATTTAACCCAAATCCATTTCCAAAATCAATTGAAATTAAAATTTCAATTTCAAAAATATTAATTTTAAATCATTTGTGACTTAACCGATTTCCACGTGAAATCCATATTCGTGTGTGTAAAAGTGTGGTCCAAGGATTTCACATAGTAATGCAACATCATCCAATCATCACAGATCAGAATACAGAAATATAGACGGTATAACTATACCGCTTATCTTTTATTCATAGATCATAGATCACTGATATATAAATATTACAGATAATAATTTACATTCATCCCAGATAAATAGCTACAGTACAGATCACACACAAATCAGAATATATCACACAGCATCACAGATCAAGGAGTATCAAATAATTCGACATTCAATAGAATCCAAACATCCATAGATAGGATTAATTAAATTATCTGATTAATTCAAATCAAATAAATTTCTATAAATCAATTTTACTAGTTATAGTAAATTAATAATCAATTAATTTTAAATTTGATTTTCCAATTTATTTCAAAACACCAAAAATCAATTACCAAATGGATTTCTAAATTTATTTCTTTTATAAAATAAATTCCCTTTTAAGAAGATAAATTCCTTTACTTTCCAAACTATTCAAAAATCTAAATTATTAATAAATTCTTCAACTTATAAATAATATTTTCGAAATCCATTTATTAAGCCCTTTTTCCATATTTGAAATTAAATTCAACATAGTTCAAAAATAAGACTTTATCTTTTAAAACTCCTTTTAATTTATCCAATTATCAAAAATAATTTTTCCGATAAATTTTCAACTTTAATTTTCAAAAATCCAATTTTATTCATTTTCGGTATCCAACGATACCAAAAATATATTCGGCTAAATTATAGCCTTCAACGATTTCAATCACAATATAATCACACGGCGATTATAAATAAATCAACACACAACATTGAAATAAATTCAAATGTTTGAGGAATCCAGTTGGATCCCCCCAACCTGTTTCCATGCATCCACAGATGTTAGCACAATACCAATTCCACTTTACGGTGGAATATCGCGGTATATGGGATTTACAAATATTATCCGCTATTATGCGGCGCAATAAGGTCTCATCCGCTATATAATGCGGGAAATCAACTCCAAATACATATATAATACCAATTCCACTTCACGGTGGAATTATCGCGGTATATGTTTTTAATAAATAACCTCCGCTTAATATACAGCGTATAGGGTCTATTTAACACAATAGATAACAATTTATCATCCAATCACACAATCAAGCAAATTTAAATTTAACTATTTAAAATTTAAATCGAAGTACAATATTCGATTGAGTGAGGAGTTCTCACCTTGCTTTCAATAACGGTTGTAGTATTTTGTTTCGAATAAAATTATACGCACGTTTAATTCTACTCAAACTTTTCACTGGCTCCAATTGACTCCAAACCGGCTTCATTGCGAAGAGCTCGTCGAAACGATTCCAACGCAATTTGTTTCGTCGAAAACGGACCTTGCGTGGAAACGTTATGGTATTACAAAGTTTATACGTTTTAATATAAATCAATTTCACATTTTTATCTTATATTTTTATAACCTTTTCCATCTCAGCCGTTGATTTTGAAAGCTAAAATCTTGGCCGCACGCGCTTTATCTTCTTCCCACAACGTTCAAACTCGCGATCGAAGAAACCCACGCCAGCCGTCGTCTTCTTTGAATTCTCGCGTCTTATACGAACGATTTCAGGTCGATCAACTCGCATCACCGTCTCCACCTACCCACGCCGCACGTATGGCCAGAGCCCTGTCGAGCTCGATTCATCCATGGCCAAGCAAATCGAGCACAAACGGCGACGCTACCGGTCGTGATATCTCCTTCGACGTCACTCAGAACACGATCTTCACCGTTCATAACGTAGAGCTTTCAAAGCTCTTCAATTCTCTAGTTGAAGATTTTTGAAATTATTGAGTGGATGGGAGGAAAAATCGAGGAAGAAATGGGGAGCACACGGCCATTGATTATTATGCTGGCGGCTGCGTGAAGGAAGTAGGGTTTCAGCTCTTGTTAACGTATATATATACGTATATAAATAATATTAAATTCATTTTAAAACGACTTTTTCAAACGAACTCCAAATCACACGTGCCGCCTGGCGTTTCTAAGGTTTACCCCGCGTTCCGAACACAATAGAACGTGTTTCGGGAGCTAATTCGATCGTATGTGCGAGTTACGGAAATAAACGATCGAATTTAAATCAAATCGATTTAAACCGATTTCGATGTGTTTTGGCTTGCCCCGGACAAGCCGTACATCCGATTGACACGAAATTTGAAATCTTGCAATAATATAACATTACGGATCCGATGAAACTGGATTCGTCAAAATCCGAGACTGTTTGAAAAATGACTATTTTCACTCGTCGATTAAATATTAAAATATTCAATTTTCACAATTTTACTTTTAATTCAATTTTAAAAGTTTACAAACATCATTCTAACTCCAATATGATTTAATATAACTTTATAAATCATTTTTAATCACATTAAACTCAATTTTCAATTATTTCTGGAATTTCAAATATTAATTATCGATTTAATTAAACAATTAAATCTCTATATTCGAATTAATTTTATTCGGCTTACAAATTCCACTTATTAATATTTAAAATCAATTAAATATACGAATTTCAAATGACAGAAATTCTGGGTCGTTACATCTTCTATGACCACTATTTTGATGTACACTCCTATGTGATATATTCATATCTGTTTCCTATATTCATATATGTTTCCGCCTTAGTGATATGAATATCTGTGATTGATTTGTGTTATGCTTACTTCTATATTTGTTTCCGAAGTCCACATAGCCACTGTGTAGTAGCTTTGAGTTTGTATTTGATATGTCGGATTTCCTCTCGAAATGAAATGCAAGTCATATTATCTGACATATCGGTACTCGCACAAAGCAATTACACAGATGGTTGCTCCTCAACAGCCTTATTCTTCGTGCTAGTCGACGGCATTACCCAGTAGTGTCCTTGGCTAGTGTAAGTATAGAGGTGTGGCGTCACATTTGCAGTCTTGGTTCACACATTATCATTCGTCATCCTTCATCTTCTTTTTTTCATTCAAACCAATTCTAGTAAGAAAAAAACTTTGTATCCATATTCAAAATTCTATTAAAATCTATATGTATTCTCTGCATCTACTGCTATTTTGTTATAAAACTGGATTGAAGTTGAATTTATTATTGAATCTGTTGTGATGGAACATCCAAGGTTAAGTTGACAGTCGATAATAATAAAAATAGGTGTATTCATGTCAATACAAATTATTCTTCTATGTGCTTGTGGTGGCTGTGGAAAAGTTGTAAACAGGAGCTAGAACAAAAATTGCCTAGTATGTACTACTTAGTAGTTGATCTTAATGTTTGCGATCCTGGTATTGTTTTAATTTATTGTACAATATAAGCAGCTTTTTTATAAACAAGCCACTGCTTTTGTTTTCTTTCATTGTGTGATGCAACAGTCGACTACCTTGCCGGTTGCCACCACAAGAATATTGGTAAGGTTGATTGATGTCGTCAAAGGCTCTACCAAAGAAAAGATCGACCTTTTGCCTTCTATTTGTATCCATTAAAATTGTCTTTGTTGCTACAAATAATGTCAATGTAACGACCCATGTGTTTTCGATCCTGAAAATCCTAGATAGTTAGGAAAAGAAGAAAATAGGTAGAAGAAAAAAACAGAAAACAAGACACGGAATCTCACATTCGCAACGGATCAAAATATAATATCATATAATAACATTTATACAAAGAAGCTGTATCTGTTAATTTACATTTTAATACATCAGAGTTACAACCAATTACCTTAATATATATAATAATTAGAAAAATCATTGCTTTATATATCAAAATATAGGCTTATATAAAAATCACATTTTTAAAACCGTTTTTAAAATCATTATATAAGAAAATAACAAGTACGCTCTCATATATAATACACTCATGTTTTTTCTTCTTATTGCTAACATGTTTTCCTTTGTTTCTCCGCTTCTGCAAATATATTATATTAATACCTTTTTTATCATCTTTATAATCCATTGTTTCCTTTATTTTAACATACACATACACATACACATATATAAACATATTATTTTCAGCAATTAATTTTTAATTGTGCTCTCCTATTTATTTTATTTTATATATTTAATTTTTTTAAAAGTTGGCACCCAGTGCGCAAGGCTCCCGTCCGATAATGTACGCAGCTTTTCTTCCGGTCGGTTTTTTTCGAAATTATACGCACACGGTCGGTTTTTACACCGTTATATAGTTTTACTAGTCAAGCTCGACTTGTTTCACGTGTGACACACTCGGGTGAAAACGTTAAAAACAACAACATCACTTAGAGATCAATAGTTATAATTTTTTACCTCGATTATACAGCCGGCTCTTTCGTCCTAGGTGAGCATAGAAAGCGAGTGTCCATTTGAATTTTCTTTTATTATTGGATTTTTTTCTTTCTTCCCAACAAATTTGACCATTTCCTCTCTTTCAATTTTTCTTATTTTTGCGGCTGACCCAACTTTTTCGCCATGAAAATCACCTGGGTTAAGCTTTTCAGGTGAGATTCTTATGTATCTTCCTTTAGCTCAATTAAATCATGCCTCAGCTCTTATTATTCCATCAAGATCCGATTTTGATGACAATACTGAATTTTTCAGCATGAACCGGCAAAAGGGTTTTAGTAAATTCATCTTATTCCATCTTTTCGGATCGATTTTTCTTTTCCTTAAGGTATGATCTCTTATTCTGATTCGATTCCCTGTTTCCAATCCTAATTCCCTTCACGTACCCGTTGACAACGCAAAACTACACATAAAAAATGTCATCTTTTTTGGGTACAAGAGGAACTTGTGGTTTCAGTTTTGATCTAATAAAGAACCATTCATCTTCCTCCTCTACCTGTTCATCCACACTTTCCAAATCATCTTCCGTTTCATCGCTTCCAATCTCAATCAAGAGAGCTCGAACTCCTCGAAAAAGGCCAAATCAAACCTACATGGAAGCAGCCGCGCTGCTCTCAAACGCATGCCCTAGTGTTTTTTCCACCAAGAACCTTCACAAAAAACACTCCATTTCTCTTTCATCCTCTTCCACCTCCTCTTTGTCTTCTTCCGAGATTCTCCTTACTCATAAAGATTCAGACTTCCTTATTGATTTACGCTCTCATGGAACAAACTCTTCTTGTACGTCAAAATTCAATCCCATTAGCATGGTTAATCAGTCTAGTAATGCAGCTGTAGCTCG
This sequence comes from Allium fistulosum, assembly GCA_030737815.1. NCBI lineage: Eukaryota > Viridiplantae > Streptophyta > Magnoliopsida > Asparagales > Amaryllidaceae > Allium > Allium fistulosum. The sequence continues at coordinate 132,258,488 of CM060903.1, read as the reverse complement.
TGATGTTAGTCCACCTAAAGCATTTGACTGCGATGCTGTTTCTATATTTGATGACAATGGTGAAGGCGGTATTGATAGTATTATGGGTAAGCTAAGCATGAATGATAGTGATAGTATTACAAATTTTAATCCATTTATTGGATATGGAAGTGCAAATAGCACTAGGGAGGCTTTTCGTGGAGCCAACATTAACAATATCAATGGTTCATTGATGAAGATGGTGGAAATCAAAGACATTGTAACTCAAAAGTATAACACATTGGAGAATAAGAAGAAGAGTATTAAGATGAAGACGAAAAAGGTGAAGGATACCAAAAATGAGTATGAAGAAGTTAAAACTAAGAGCGGTTTGGGTCTAAAGTTGGTTCATGAAGAGGTAGTCAAAGCTTGGGGAGATAGAAGATTCCCTTTTTTGTGCGATAAGGGCGTTCAAGAATCTTCAGCTGAAATTGCTGCAAAACTGGCCGGAATAGACCTTTCTCTAGATGAAGATATCGAGGCAGGAAGGTGCAAGAAGACTCGTAAGTTGGCAAAGAAGTTTTGCTACCAAGTTCGTAAGGTTAACTCGGAATGCAGACCACGAGTTAAGGGTCGTCTTGTGAAGAAGAAGACCCGGAAATTGGAAGAAATATGACTGAATTTCCTTCTTCTTGCGGTAAAGATGGTGGTCATTTTGAACTGGTAAATTTTGCTTCTTTCAAGATGGTATGATATGTAAATTAATTGAATGGTTATAATGTGTCCTCTTTATTGATGGGTATGCTTTTTACCGTATGATGTTGAACTTAAGGTCATTTTTAGATGAAAATTATTATGGGGAAGAACTATGGATCGATTGGTTTTGGGTACATAAGCATCTGTTTAGTAGGAACTTTGAAACAGGGTTGTGCTAAATACACGCCTGCTATTCATTTTACCCATCAGTTTCATTCGGCCTGACGGATGCATTTGAAAATTTCGACGGTATATTGCCGAACGTACACACACCCCAATTTCGATTGGTAGTATACGGTTGGTCAAAATCGAGTAAAATTAAGTACGTAACAGTGTGTATTTAACTCTATATTGGTAAACTTTCATCTTTGTCCCATGTAAGTAAAATTATTCTTACTGTTACTGCAATTATTCTTACTGCTATGGTAATATAACAGTAATGGTAACCATCATCGAAACACGAAATTCGTCATCCTATTTGTATTACTGGTAGGTCAAAAATGACTACTGATGTTTTACCGTTATCATATGACCATTGATGTATCAATAAATCGGTAAATTATTATCTATGACGAAAAATTCACCGGTACATTAAACATTAAATTTTTATTACATTGAAAATTTCATAATGATAGAAAAGGCAAATATTTTGTTTTCAGTTCTAACTCACTAAATATTTACATCAATAAAGCTTTGCTAATCTTACACTTTGAACATAATGAAACTAAAAAAAAACATCATTACAAATAATAATATAAACATCTTTTTATAAATTGATATATCTTCAAAAGCCTTCTTGGAATAATTTAAAGAGTGAAAAAAGAAAAGAATTTTTTTTTAATATAACGGGTAAACCTACTGTTACGACTGATTTTCGTGTTTCTTTGCCACGACAGCCCTACAACTGACTATCATTTTAATGTGTGTCCTTCAACGTTGATTGTTGGCGCAAGAAACTGCATTCATGTGCTTCCACCGTGATGTACTCTGTTGCTGAAGGTTGCTATCATTTTAATGTCAGGATTCAGTAAAACAGATAACATTAAACACCCTGGTTATTTATTTGCTATGAATTTTGCTTCAAGCTAGCGTTTATGAATTTTGAAGAGTGATGTGAATACATGGGGTAATTTATAAATGTAACTGAATACACCTGACTATCATTTTAATGTGTAATGTCCTTGAACGTCGGCATAAGAAATTATGTTTATGTGTGATTTACATTATTTGCACAAGGTTGCTAACATTCTAATGTCAACATTAGCTAAAACAAATAACGTTAATGCACATCCATTTAACTTCTAGCTAATTTTGTTAATGAGCATGAAATGACACATGATATTTTAGCGTTTGCAGAAAACTTAAGGTCCCGTTTGGCTTGTCGTTTTGTGTTTTCATCTATACAAAAGTGCATTCGTTGTATTTATTGTTGAAAAATAAATAATTTTGAAAAATGAAACTAACATGTAAAATAGAAAACAAGTTTATTTTGTTTTTCGTGTTTCGAGAGATGACAAAAGCACGGAAAACAATCCAACTCCTTCGTTGTCCGTTGATTGTCGCAATGGCTAAGAATTGTAAATCTTCTTCCCTTATTTTTTGGTATTTCTTAGTACAAGTTGAAAACACAAAACTCAAAATACAAAATGAAAACAAACATGCCCTAAATTTTTGTAAATTTCTAAAATTAACAACTTATGCAAATGAGGTTCGTTCGAGATGCGGTTTTTTACGTTGTAATCGTATTAAAGTACTCTAAATTATGGAGTTGTTTTGAACTGAATCTGAGCAATTTATAAGTTATTTATTTGTTGCAAATTATTTACACATATTGTTTATTAAAAAACAATTAATTAATTAATTAATTAATTAACTATATATCAATTTTATTTTAAAATATAAATTTCAAATACTCCGTTCGGATTCTTCGTCGCAGCACACAAACGCATTCCCATTCATCCAAAATTCTCGTTCAAATGCCACGTTCAAACTCCCGTTATCGTTCGTCGAGAACACACCTTAAGTATAGTTGAAGGTTGGTTAAAGTTAGATGCCCTTTTTGAAACGAGAGTTTGGTTGGGCACGAAAGAAAGATTGTTTTGTCCTTGACAATAATTTCATGTTTATATAAATGGTTGGATATTAATTGTTAATTTTATTTTGTAACATTTAACATTTAATGTTTGTATTTAATAATTTTGTAATATTTAATATTTAATGATTATACATAATGATTAAAAATTCATAATTATTATTTCATAACTAACATTTAATAATTAATATTCAATATTTAAAATTCACACTTAATAGAAATTCACATACAAATTTGAATTTTTACAACAAACGTCGAATTCAAATGCAAATTAACATAACAAACTACTACACGGATAATGCATAATATTTGATACAAACAAATTAACAATGGTTTTGCAATACCCTTAGTTTTATGTGTGAGCGGGCATGGAATCCACTCACGAGCTTCATCATCACTGTTCAGCATTTTTGCAAAGCTCTTTGAAAATTCCTATAGAGAGATAATTTCATAATGTCTATAAAGTTATACCGGTCCAACTTTAAGCATCGTTCTCGGCATGCCTAACATCAGCCAATTTAAGATTATTTTACCAACGAACACCATTACTTTCAAATAAACTTAACGACCTACAACGTGTTCTTTTGATGATTTACACCATTTTATGAACATCATCATAGGGTATATGTTACGAGCATCTTCGAGTAGAACAAGACATAATGAATAGTGGCAAAATATCGAACTAAAGAAGGATTGTTTGTATCAACATCAGCATAGTAGGGAGGGATGGATGAGTTAATAGCTCAAAGGATCATTCCATTCGTTAGGCGTCGTCTTCTCTTCCCAAATGCATTCAAGAGGTGGATTTGATGAAGCGGTTTGGAACTTAGTGGCCATATCAGGATTCCATTAGTGGACACATCTACTTGAGTGGAGAGCATGACATATTATCGGTGGTCACATTTTTGAAAATAACCTCCAAAATAGTCCATATCCGGTATTAGTGCATCTCTCCATTTCCATTTTAATACTGTATTACCGATGTCTTGAAAATTAAAAGGAACAAAGTGTAAATAGAAGGTATATTACTGTTGGTGGCATTTTTTATCAAGTTATGGAATGCTTGATAGAGTTACAGATGTGTCTTAAAAGCAATTATATGATTGTGATTACATAAACCTCTCTACTCTTATGTATAAACCTTGTTCGAAATGAAATCATCTTTCTTGTTTATGTTTCTATTGTGTGTGCCTATAATTATAATTAAATGTTGGTGATTACATTGTATACATACAATAAAAAATCTCTAAGAGTAAATATATAACCATTTATAGTTATGAATGTGTTCATAATTGTAAGTAATGAATCATTATATATAAATAAATATTTATTTATGCTTAAATGTTCATAGTCAAGGTGATTTAGGAAAGGGATATCGAATCACCTATGAGTCTAGTATAGTAATGCTCTTTGTATGGTGGACGGTGATTTACTCATGAACGTCAAGGATACCAAGTGTTACGCACTTGTAGTTGTTGTAGATCAACTATAGAACGAATCATCGATAATCTTCTATAGTTTTGATTTTTCTAAGTTTGAATGGAGGATCTCACGTGACTATGTGCAGTGGTCTTTTGAGTTGAGAGTGCAAGGGATTTTTTTATTGAGGCCCTACTTTGATGATACTTGATCACATACATGATATGACTTCGTGTTAAGACGTAGTTGGGTCCAACATTAGATACTCGAAGTGAAACACCACTTAAAGGAGAATTCGTCTTCTTCGACATAGAAAGTTAGTATCATCGTAACTGATTTTTGACTCGAAGTTGGAAATCTTTAGCTAAAGTAAATTCGGTTTACCGATAATTATTATTGATTGAACTAAGTAAATTCGAGTTCGACTTCGCAATTAAACAAGGACATCATTAGGGTTTTGAGTGATGACTTAAGCTAGATGTCTAAGTGTCATAATTTTGACGAAGAGACAATCATGCACAAATATCAATGCATAAGGGTGCAGGTTTAGAACGAATACTAAGTAGAACTTCTCCAAGATGATCGAAAGCGTATTACTTTGTGACATCTACCGTGCATGCTTTAATATCTAAATAGTTTGAATATTAACTAAGGACTAAAGTCACACCTATAAGTCACACGACAGCTTTTCGTACCATTGGACTTAAATGCTATAATATAATAATTTATAATGGTATAATTATCATGAAGGTGATTCAAACATGTGTGTGCATACCCGTGCACGCGTGTGGGGAGGGAAAGGGGAAGGAGGTTGGAGGGCGGCGGTATGTGGGTGCAATTTAATTATTTAGATTACTAAAATTATTCGAGTCAAGTTTGTATAAATGTTTTATATATTCAACTTGATTTAAATGGATAATCTAATAATTAACAACAATAATATGAAACATATAATGTATTGTATTATGACATATATTAATTAATTAACATATGTATTAACTAATATACATGGTCGCCCTATGATGGTAAGCGAAATGGTCAACTATGTTTTGTAATACCCCGAAAATTTTATAAATATATTTTAATAAAATATTAATAATAGAATAATGTGAAAATAATTGAAATTAATGAATTAATTAAATTAAAAATAAGGGGGAGGGGCAAACGGTCATTTTTAGATGGTGGAATTTGACAACGAAACCGGGGCTATTTGACCGTCCCATTCTGATTTGCACAGTATTTTTGTTTGCATCGTTTGGAGTCTGTATGTAAGAATTTTGGTCGAAGCATCGTCGAATCGAACGAGCATCAAAGAATTAGGGTTGAGTTTGAATTTGAAAATGAGCGGGCTGTTTTCCGTCCAACTACCTAAGAAACTAACATGTACAATATGGTTTAGAAAATCACTCGACACTTCTTCTTTTTCCTCCATCTTTCACTCAAACTACCTAAGATCAAATTCAAATCTCTCTTAAAACTCCACTGAATCGAACGAGACCAAAATTGTTGCTAAGCTATCGGACAAGGCTTCATACCAGCAATGATTTGGAGGCGAAAATTTGAAGCGAGAAGACACAGTAGGTTAAATAACGAGGATTTGGACAGAAATAGGCGTTTCGGTGAGTGGTTCGTGCTCTCTTCTTTATATAATACAACATGATCCTCTAATTATGATATGTTGGTTGTAATAGAGTAGACAAACACTTGTAAGAATCTAAATTCAGATTGACGTGGGATTAGGAGGGATTTGGCTAATAACAGTACTTAGAAACTAGCTTAGGTTAGAATATTGTAATCTAATGATTATAAATTGAAATTGATGAAATAAATGATCAAATTGGACTTAGAAACATAGTGCTAGGATCTAGGTATGTTCTTCGACAGTTGGTGGTAGGAACGACGATAGAAACACAAATTTCCCAAAATATGGAAACTACAAAAAACACTTACAATGGTCCCCCAATGGTCTTGGGCAGGTGCACGGGTGGCCGTGTCTAAGCACAAGTCGAACCTGGACCCAGAAAGTCTATATAAATAAATAACGAACGACTCGACTCTTGTGTTCTAGAAGGTGTTTTGAGGCTAGTGATGAGGCGAGTGATGGTGCCATGAAGTAACGAATGTGTGTGATGATTGGTTGTTATTTGAAGTAAATATATGTGTAGTTGTGATAGGGAAATGTGATACGATGATGGATGCAGACATGAATGAGTCTGGGGTACAGGTAGACGGCCCGGACTGTGTATGTGGATACGAATGTGGTCCCATGACACAAGTATGCGGCCCATGCATGACATTGCTCCCCTATAGTGCTTCACTGGGCCAGGTGGAGGAAGCGAATGTTAAGCGACCCTGTAGAGTAGGGACGGACTAGGGCATAAGTCCAATTAGGTAGCATGAGGATAACAGGCTTTCCTATTGGCTACGGGCAGTCCAGGAAAGTGAGTATTATATGCGATTGCATGAAGGTGGACAAGCAATATACAAGAACATGATAAACAAACTAATTCTAATCTAAATCAACATATTACATGCATATATGAATATGAATAAGGGGAATTGCTAAATCATTTCTTGAAAACTATTTCAAAGATGCACAATTTAGGTCAAAAGCATATGATGACATGTAATTAAAGTTAGAAAATTTTTAAGGCCAAAAATCATGTTAAAACATGTAATTCTATCATATAAACATGCGTAGGATAGCGAGAAGGCATAAAACACACCAATTACCAAAAGCAACCAATTCTTGCATAGATCCAATGTGGATAGCAATAGAAAGCAATGCAAATCAACCAAAACGATGATCTCTAACTTATATTTGATGATCTCCCCCCTAAGTAGTGATTTGGCAAAGATTAGAAAGTAATTTGTGTGATTTTGGATGAAATTAGGGTTAGGGGTTTAGATCTGATTTGGAAAAGAGGGACAAGCTTTAATTTGAATCCTATAGGCCCTATTTATACTAATCAGAATAAGACTAATAGGCTTATTGAGCTTAATTAATTACACACTAATACTGGTCAACAGTTGTCTAAACTTAAAATAGACATAACTTCCTAACCGTAAGTCCATATTTCTATTATGACAACTCTGTGAAATGGAAACCATTATCCAGAAGAAATTGAACTGGTTTGAGACGTTACTTCAACTCCTATCAAAAGTTATAGCCCAAACAAGGTTTCCAGGGTCAAAATAGTGACATAGAAATTCAGAAAAAATTATAAGTGTGTAAAATGTCCCTAAGAGTCATCCCAAAATTATAGAATCATATGTCCTCATATGAATAAAATAAAAATATTTTACGATCTTCCAATACGTAAAATATGGCTCGTTACATTCTCTCCCCTTCAGGAATTTCGCCCCCGAAATCCCTAAACATGTAAATAAATAAGCAACCATAGTTACTTTGCATGCCTAACAACCATATGTGACCATCAACCATATCAATAGTAAACTTTCCCCTACATGCGGAACACTAACCTATCAAATGCGATATACAATGGTGAAAGTGGATACGATAAATGATGGATCTTACCATACAAAGACCTCCGGACACGTAGTCCTCATGCTCTCCTCAGTTTCCCATGTACAATCATCATCACTTCCGCTCCATTGTACTTTCACTAGCTTCACTTGACTTTCTCCTAAGTTGTTTCGTATCGTGTCCGACAATACGAACCGGCCTACGAGATATCGAAACTTCTGGTTCTACCTCAACATCTTCAAGTTGATCCGACGTAATTTTTATGCCTGAGTCATGCACAAATTTCCGTAGATAGGAGACATGAAAGACATTGTGCACGCCCGCCATCTTCTGAGGTAAGTCGACCCTATATGCTAGCTTCGCAATTCTCTCTACTATTGGAAAAGGTCCTAGGAGTCTTGGTGCCAACTTCCCCCTATTACCAAATCGAACTACATTCTTCAAATGAGATACCTCCACAAAACCATATCCCAACAAAAAATTCCAAATCTCTACATATTTTTTTAATCGGCGCAGCTCTTCTATCGATCCTGAGCGGCTTTTATTCGTTGCCGAATGATCCCAATCTTTTTTGAAGTTTCTTTAATCATATCTGGCCCAAGTATCAATTTCTCGTCCGCTTCCCCCCAACATGAAGGAGCTTTACACGATCGGCCAAACAATGCTTCATAAGGAGCCATACCGATACTTGATTGATAACTATTGTTGTATGCAAACTCCACCAGATGTGAATGGTCATGCCATGATCCTCTAAAATGTATAATGCATGCTTACAAGAGATCTTCCAATATGCGATTTACTCTTTGGATTTGCCCATCCGTTTGTGGGTGACAAGCTGTATTGAGGTGCAGTTCGATCCCTAACACTTCTTGTAAGCTCTTCCAAAATGGTGAACAACGGATATCGGTCACTTATAGTCAAGGTTACAAAAATAGCTAGGCGGACACAAGGTCGAAAGCATGGACTAGAGTTTAATCATCTAGGCGAGGATTAATTGAGTTAGGCGTTTTTGATAAGCTCGAGCATTTTGGATAAAATTTTAGAATTTTGTTTATTACCAACTGATCCAAAATGAGATTTTATTGGTTTGGATAGTTTCAAAAGCAACCATAGAGGAAAAATAGCTTGGATCAAACATTTTGATCCTTATAAGAGGAACCAAGCCTAAATCGGTGCATAAGCGGTGCCTATGAACCCGTATATATGCTTAGATAATATGGTAAGTCTCATCTAAGCGGATAGGCAAAAAGTCAGGCGGTAAGGCTAGCCTAACGCCTAGCCGGGAGTCTAGAAGGATTTTTACAACAGTGCTTACAATGCTCTTTGGCACACCATGAAATCGTACTATCCACTTTACATACAACTCTGCCAGTTTGGATGACATTCTACTTGACTTGACGGGTATAAATCTAGCGCTCTTAGTCAACCAATCAACCATGACCCAAAGCAATCATACCTTGCCTAAGTCCTTGGTAGTCCATCAATAAAATCCATCGATATTTGCTTCCGTTTCCACTCAGGAATATTTAGCGGTTGCAGCAATCCACTAGGTTGCTTATGCCTCTGCCTTTACCAACTGGCAGTTCATACGCTTCGATGAATGTCCCAATATCCTTCTTCATGCCTTTCTAATAATAAGCTTGCTTCATATCTCGGTACATCTTGTTACCATTGGGATGAATGGTCAACTTGGATTGGTGACACTCTCATAACACTTCATCTTGCAATCCACCAATGTTGGGAACAAACAATCTCCCATCCTTATGAAGCCAACCATCTTGGTTGAGTTCGTATTGCTTCATGTCTTCAGATTCTACTCCTTTTACTATCTTTGTTATGATCTCCGCCAGCCTAGCATCTCTCTTCTGACTAGCACCAATCCTTTCAATTAGAGTAGGTCTGATAGACAAACTTGCCAACATCTCTAGTCCAGCTCGCAATGAGGCCTGAAATCATATCCAGCAATGTACTCGATCTTCTTTCATTCCAAGAACATTGCTCCCAAACTAGCATGTCTTCTACTTAATGCATCGGCAGCCGCATTTCCTAGCATTCCCTTTTCCTGGTGTATAGGAAATGCTAAAATCATAGGAGGCTAAAAACTCTAACAGCTGTTGCTACTGAAGGTTGGGATCCTTATGAGAGAAAATGTACTTCAATGTTTATGGTTCGTAAATAGCTCAAACATTTCTCCTAGCAGATAATGTCTCCACATCTTCAGAATAAAAACTATTGTCGCTAATTCCAAATTATGAGTTGGATAATTCCTCTCATGCGGCTTAAGCTGTCGACTAAAATAGGAAACAACTCTTCCCTTCTACTTCAATACTGCACCCAATCCAGTACCACAGGCTTCTGTATATACTGTCCACTGCTCATTTCCACTTGGAATGGTCAATACCAATGCACTCGTTAACTTCTCTTTCAGACTCACAAACGCATGCTAACACTTTGCATCCCAAACAAAAGTATGATTCTTCTTCAAATAATTGGTCAACAGTGCTGCTATGTTTGAAAAGTCCTTGATAAAACATTTATAGTATCCTGCCGATGCTAGGAAACTCCTCGCTTCCACAACATTCTTGGGTCGGTTCCATCTTGAATCACTGCCACTTTCGCAGGATCCACTGATATACCCTGTCCAGAAACGACGTGACCCAAGAACCTTACTTCTTTTCTCCAAGAGTGACGCTTAAAATAACTTCCCTCTTAACTTATTCTTTCTCAACACCTCTAGCACAATCCTCAGGTGCATCTTGTGCTCCACTTCGGTTCTGGAATAATCAGAATATCATCCATGAACACAAGCACAAACTTGTTCAACTAGTCTCTGAAAACTCGATTCATGAGATCCACAAAGTATGTTAGAGCGTTGGTCAACCTGAACGGCATCACCAACCACTCATAAATACCTCATGGCATACGAAAAACAGTAATAGGCACACTTTCATTTGCTACTCTCAACTGGTGAAATCATGTTGCCAAATCTATTTGAGAGAACACCTTCGTACTGTGAACCTGATCAAACAAGTCATCAATGAATGGGAGTGGATACTTATTCTTCTTCATTACTTTATTCAGCTCACGATAATCCATACATAAACTCAAAGAGTCATCCATCTTATACTACAGGTGCACCCCACTTAGATATACTCTTTGAATGAATCCTCTCTTTAATAGGTCATTCACTTGCGCCTCTAATGCCTTCTGCTCACTAGGTGTCATACACCTCAAGGGCATAACTATAGGTTTGGTTTCCTTCACTAAGCCTATTCGAAACTCAATCTCTCTATGCGGTGGCAATCCGTCACTTCCTCAAATACATCCGGATACTCTCTAGCGATAGGCATAGATGACAACCCCTCTGGTGGAACTTCAAGCGAATATAGAAAGCTAACCATCACCCCATCCTCCGGTAGGTAGCCAATCCCTACCGTTCGCCTTTCCAATTCTCCGATTGTCACCAATAGCTTCTCACAATGCACTGTCGTCGCATACTTCTTAAGCTAATCCACTCCCAAGATAATCCCGAATCCAACAAAATTCAAGAAAAAGCAATCACAAACAAAAGAGCATCCATGACTCGATAACACTAGGTCACAACAAACTATTTAAAGGCTAGTAGAGCCTCCAATAGGCTTCATCACAATCAGGAGTCGGTCTACTATCAAAGGTCTCAATCCTAGTATGTCTACCGAATTACTAGATATGAACGAATGCGAAGCCCCGGTACCAAACAAAACACGAATGGAAACATCTTTAATGGAAAGCATACCTTGAATAACGACTCCCTTTCCCTTCTCCTTCATCGAGGGAGCACTCAACGAAGTCGGAACAACGTCCAAAGTGTATGCTTTCACAGCATGCTTATTCTTCATCAGTTTCGGACAATCATTCTTCAAATTCCAAGGCTTATCACAATTGTAGCACTTTTATTCTCGCTCACTTTTCAATCCCCAATCAAGCAACCCTTCCCCTTGCACCCATAGCAGGTAGGTTTCCACTAAGCTTTCTTCTAACCATTTTTCCCTTGAGACCGCTTCCTCTTTCCGTTTCAACTTTTCTTGCCTCCACCGCCTAGTTGCCATTTTTTCTCTTCCTTCTCAGCAGAAACAACAACAGTTGTTCTAGCCTTTGGATACAGATTCTCATGATAGAGAGCTTTCTCAACAACTTCTCGAATGGTAGATCTATGTGGTCTACCAGCTTCTCTCCAAGATAGTAATCCAAAATAATGATGATGTTCTCATTCATTCTCAATGCAGTGTCGATGAATGACATTCCATACTTCGATAAAGCATCAAACTCTGCAACATACTCAGAAATTGACATCTCTCCATGCTTCAGATCATCAAACTTCCTAAAAAGCACCGACTTCTAAGTAGCCGGAATGAACTTCTCTTCAAACCTTGCTTTGAACTGGTCCCAAGTAAACCAATCTTTTGGAATAGCAATGGTAATGGCATTTCACCCGTTCATAGCTCGTCCTTGAAGTTGTCTAAAGGCCAATTTCCTCTTCATAGAATCATCCACTTCCCTATCACTAAAGATGCCCTCATAGGTATCCAATCAATCCTGCACTTCTATGACCGACCCTGTTCCATGAAATGGTTTTCCTTCTAAAATAGAATTATCCTTGCTCAAATTGGCGAAATCAGCCCTAGGCGCTTGCATATAAGCACCTCCTCTAATATCCACACCAGGAGCGGTAGCCTGAACATTCCTTATCATAGTTGCCATCATAGCATTCAACATTACTTGAACTTCAAGTGTAACAGCTCCTGACACTGCTCCTTCCTCAATCCTCGAAGCAAAATTCCTCATAGTATTTCTTATATGCCAGCGCATTCTTAATCTGTAACAAGAATGATCAATCTCCCATAAAGAAAACTGTGTTTATGGTGCTCATGTGCATATGCCTTATACTATATAATATATTACTATATAACTTTGAAAACCAAAATATATACCAAGTACGCACTCTCTCGTACACATATATACTCTTAATCCAGTCTAAGGTGATAATTCCTTCCCGATCCCTATTGGATCCTTATATCAACTCAGGTTAATCGTGAAACCAAAGCTCTGATGCCAAATGTGACGACTGCCCTATACCACCGGCACTAATAATATGAAAATAGTGGGCTGCAGTCGTGCCCGATCGATATAGGATGATCATCAGGGTGGAAAATGAAAAAAATATAGCGTATAACCCGTCGAATATCTCACAACGCACGGATAAAATATAATATCACATATATAACAGGAGGGGCAGTAAGAATTATGTGAACAAATCATCCGAACACAAACCCATAGAGTTATATACGAATGCAATAGAGTTTATACAATGGAAATAAACCTAACAATTGTCTCATAACTAGAAAATAAGCAATCATTGTTAAGGCTCTCTAGTGCTGCACAACAGCATATGCGTAGAAATTCATATAAGTATATAATACGAGATAGCTCCATCCAACTTGTCCTCAGCATAGCCACTGCGTCATCTAAGCCTGCTATCTAGTCTACTCATTTAAGAGTACCTAAGATAACAAGAAACAAAGCATAAAGCCTTGGGTCAAACAACAGTCTGGTGTGAGTAGTAAATGTAGGATCGTTTTCATCCTGGGGGGGGGGTGAATAGGTTCTACTAAAAAATTAACGCGGAAATAAAAATAAACACAAAATGTAATGCAGTAAAGATCACATACAGTTTTACCCAACTTCGGCAAAAATTTGCCTACGTGCTGCCCCCAAGGTTTCTACTAGAAATTAAGTAATCAGACGCTTACAAAAACACGTAAACTTGCGATACCCGCTAACTTGATTAACCTAACTCTAAGCTCAAAACCTTACCACAACTCAGCCATTGAGTTGTGAATTCTTCGAACTGCGCCACATAGTTTGTAACCTAATTAAAACTAGAGTTTTTACAAATTAAAGAAAGAAAAAATACAAAATTTAATTAAACCCTAATTTATAATTTAGCCCAAATTAAAAAACAATATCGGCCCAAAAAGAAATGCAGTCCAAAAATAATGATGCTCTTATTCATATTCGTATGTCCAAGCCGATTATTCTTTTATCCCTTCTTCTGAAATTAGGGTTCCGCTCCAATTGATGCCGCCGCTTGGAATTTGATCGATTGAAGTGATGATTTCACTTTGGTTTGCTTCATCAATCGATCCCTAGCTTTGATTGCACTCGGTCGCTTCAATTGTGTCGAGCACTTCTTCGGTTGTGGCTTTGGTATGATTTTAAATTTGCCATTTTAATTAACTTGCTAGTAACCCAACTTCCCTGATCTTATGCCAATGATGAATTGGGTTTAAATAGGGATAAAATCACTAAAGTTCGTTCCGTATATTTTGGTTAGAATTTTACAATATTCTAGTTCATGCGTTGACTTGTAATCGAATGGTTTGTTGATCTTTGACTTGTTCTTTGTATACATGTTACTCCATATATTTCTGATGAATTTGAATTTGCTTCGATACGTTTGAATTTGTTCCGTTCTTTCCTCCCATGACTTGTCTATCGTTCGCTTACTGCTTGGCATTTGAATTTGAGATATATATGCTGATTTTCGGGTTAATCTTTTTCTTCCTGAAGTCTGAGTTTTTCATCTTGAAATCCTCTGCGACTTTATTCAAACTGGTACTGACAATTTTTGATTTCCTTGTTGTATGCGTGTGCTCTGTACCTTGTTCTGACCATCCATGCTGGTGTGATATATTTCCTTGGCATGACCCATGGCTGAATTGATATGTGTATACATATATATGCATACATGCTCCAATGCACTGATGTCTTCTCTAGTTGCATATGAACTTGTATTCTCTGAAGTCTGGTTGCATGAACATATTGTTGTGTTGTTTTGCATTCATGTTAACTCATTTTGGACCTGAGCATGTCTGGTTACACATGAGTTGGTCTGTTCTTGTGCCATTTGAAGTATGGTTGCATTTCAAGTTATTTTTGTTGAGTCCATGCTCCATTGTTTGATCTTAGACATGTCTATGTATATGTTGTCATGTTTAGTACTGGTGCATCTCTTAGCCTGACCTGAGTTATGATAGTCTGGTTCCACATGTTGTTTTCATTTGAAGTCTGGTTGCCTTTGTTATTGTGGTCTTGTTCCTCTTGAAGTCTGGTCTGGTTGTATGTTTTTATGTGGATCTTCATGTGTCTGCATTGATTTAGAGAACTGCCTTGTACTGACCATTGCTTTATTCTTTGTAGGTCTGTTTGTATGTTGGTTGGACTGACCATTGCTGTGTTGAGTTATTTGCATGTTTGTACATATGTAGGCTCTTACATGATTGCTTTGACTGACCATGGTTAGTTTTGGTTTGTATTTTCATTTTCACCCAAGTTGAATCCAGTCTTGACTTGGGTTTGACCTTGTGCTCACCTGTCCCTACAATTTTAACAAGCAAGTGTATATCGGTGTGCACGACCTTGTGGCATGTACAGTGATACACTGTGCATGTCACAAGTTGTTCGCGTAAGATGAATTAAAAAAATGATGACGGACAACCCAAATAACCGAGGTAAATAATATTTTCAAACACATACTTCATTGTGCAATGCAAAATATTTCTTTTTTAATTTTACCGCGTCAGTGTTTATTTGACAGATAGTTTAGATGTTGGATACAGCTGGAACAAAGTTGAAGATCAAATACGAGTGATGAGTGAATATGTAGTGAGGTGAAACATGTATGTAAAATTGTATACTGAAACTTGTGTTGTAATTCAAACTTGTATTTGGAATTGTGTAAATATAATGAGAGCTTAAATTTGTACTATTTAAATTTGTAATAAAATATTTGTTTGAATAAGAATTCCGAGCTATTTATTTTATTCAACAAATATTTATTTAATTATGTGGAAATCTAAAATAGTACAATAACAAATACATTTAAACGAATATATATATATATATATATATATGTTTATTATCATCAAACAAAAATCTTACACTAGTATATTCTACAATCTCCCCCCTTTGATGATAACAAACATATATTATAATTTTGACTCTATTAAATGTATTTGTTTTGATGAATTCTATTTGCTCCCCATATTTGAATACTCCCCCTACAAAAAAGCTCCCACTTCACATATGCATGAAAATAAAAAATATGCAAATGAAAAACAAATAAAAAATGCAATGAACCTAGACGAGAATATGCAAATAAAAAATTTGAACTTATTCGCCAAAATCTTAACTTCTCTCCCCCTTTTGTTATCAGCAAAAGAGTAATAGTGTTAGATAAGAGTGATAAAGTGATAAACATTAATACAACATTAATACCTAATTGAGTATAAATATTAAATTAAAAAAAAATCAAAAACAAAATCATAAATACTCTATTAGGCACATATTCCATTTTAGAGTGATAGGGGTGATGTCGGGCATAGAAAACCATATAGTTGTGTCTGTTTGTGGTATATTTATGACAGTAATTTTTTAAATACTTACTAACCATGCATAACCGTTAGGACTTTTAAATGAGATTAGTAGTATTCCCTATTTTTATTGAAAAATGAATTCCAAGCATCTTCTAACCACACATAATCATGAGGACTTTTAAATGAGGTTAGAATCAACTCGCCCATTTCATCCAATTTTGATATGTGTTTCATACATGCATAACTGTGAGGACTTTTAAATGAGCATGAAAGCACATAATCAGAGATTTCAAGTAGTTCACCCATGCATAATCGCAAGGACTTTTAAACGAGAGTGGGTACTTTTGGATGATTTTATTGCTAATTAAAAAAAATGAATAATTTCCTGTTTAAATACCACATTTTGACATACTATGTTGGATTTTGATGAGTGATATTCATATAAATATGATAGGAATAGAGATGGTCATGGAATTTTTACCAACCAAAGTTATTACAAATTTTGTTTAAATTTTTAAAGAAATTTTCTAAATATACTCTCTCAAGACATAATGTATGATCAAGATCAATACTCATCACTTTTTTCAGTCACTATTTATCTTTTCGATAATCAATAGGGAGTCAGATTAATTAACATAGGCATTTAAATCAAAAAAATAATATAAAATCACATTTCTAAAATGCCTAAACTGAGACGAAGTCGACAAAATCTATTTTCTGGAAGGGGTTTTGTAAAATGTCTGTCAATTGAGAATCAGTTGAAATGAAATTTATGCAGATATTTTCTTTGGAAATACGATCTCTAATGAAATGATGTCTAACATCTATATACTTGGTGCGAGAATGATGTACAGGATTATTTGTGAGATGAATTGCACTTTTGCTATCACACATAAGTGGAACTCGTTTAAAATTTAGACCATAGTCTTGTAAGATTTGTATCATCCATAAGATTTGAGCAAAGCAACTGCTTAGAGCAATATACTCTGCCTCAGTGGTAGATAATGCAATACAATTTTTTTTTCGACTTGACTATGCAACTAACGAATGTCCCAACATAAAACAAGTTCCACTAGTACTTTTTCTATCAACTAGACTACCAGCATGGTCTGCATCTGAATACCCTTTTAACTCAAAGTTATCATTAGTTGGATACCATATACCAACCCGTGAGGTGTGCAACAGATACCTTATAACCCTTTTTACAGCTTTTAAATGAGATTCTTTTGGATTTGATTGAAACCGTGCACATAAACAAATAGAGAACATAATGTCTGGTCTAGAAGCAGTAAGATAAAGAAGTGATCCAATCATACCTCGATATTTCTTTTGATCAACTACCTTACCTTTTTCATCCTTGTCAAGTTTAATTGTTGTGCTCATGGGAGTTTTTGCAGGTTTAGCATCTTTCAATCCAAATTTGTTGACAAGCTCTCTGATATATTTTGTTTGAGAGATGAACGTACCTTCTTCGCTTTGTTTGATTTGAAATCCTAAAAAGAATTTTAACTCTCCTACCAAGCTCATTTCAAACTTTTCCTGCATGACTTTTTCAAATTTCTTATACAAAAGGTTGTTAGTGGAACCATAAATAATGTCATCAACATATATTTGAACAATCAAAAGGTCATCATTTTCGTGCAATAGAAATAATGTGGTGTCTACACAGCCCTTTTTGAACCCATTTTCAAGGAGATAAGTGCCAAGACAATCATACCAAGCTCTAGGGGCTTATTTTAATCCATAAAGTGCTTTCTTATGTTTATATACATGGTTAGGGTATTCTTGACTTTCAAAACCTTTAGGTTGTTCAACGAATACATCCTCTTTCAAATTCCATTAAGAAAAGCACTTTTAATATCCATTTGTCTTAGTTTAAATCCTTTATAACAAGCAAAAGCTAACAATATTCTAATGGATTCTAGTCTTACTACTAGTGCAAACGTTTCACCAAAATCAGTTCCTTCAATTTGATTAAAGCCTTTAGTAGCTAACATTGTTTTTTCCTAATCACATTTCCTAATTCATCAAATTTATTTTTTAAAATCCATTTGGTCCTACAACTGGATAATCATTAGGTCTAGGTGCTAGAATCCAAACATCATTTCGCTCAAATTGATTTAGCTCTTCTTGCATAGCCATAAACCAACTCTCATCATTTAGAGCTGTATCTATGTCTTTGGGTTCAATTTCTGAAATAAATCCACTGTATAGACACAAATCACATAAATTTCTAAAAGAGAAACAAGTTTGAATACCTGCGGTAGGATTACCTATTACCAATTTTGGAGGATGACCTGCTTTGAATTTCAATCTCTCTGGCTCCAGATTTCTTTGGACTTCTTCCGCGGTTGCACTTTCTTTTGGATTTTCACTTTCATCTATTTTGTTCTCCTCTTCGACATTGCTTTTGATTGTTTGCTTGCTTTGATCATTAATGCCTTCATCAAATTTCACATTGATTGACTCCACGATTGTTCTCGTCCTTTTGTTGTATACTCTATAAGCTTTGCTTCTGGAAGAGTATCCCATGAACATGCCTTCGTTAGCTTTTGGCTTAAATTTTCCCAGTTGATCATTTGTATTGAGAATAAAACATGGACATCCAAATTTTTTGGAGTATGCAATGTTTGGCTTTTTGTTGAACCATAGTTCATATGGTGTTTTCTTAAGAATTGACCTAATCATGACTCTATTCATTACATAACAAGTTGTATTTACTGCCTCTGACCAAAAGGACAAGGGTAGTTCATACTCATTTATCACAGATCTTGCCAACTCTTGTAAGGTTCGATTCTTTCTCTCGACTACTCCATTTTGTTGTGGAGTACGTGGGGCAGAGAATTCATGTTTAAATCCATTTTCATCACAAAAACCTTCAAATTCATAATTTTCAAATTCTCCACCATAATCACTTCTTAGTGAAATAATAGAAACTCCGTTTTCATTTTGAACTAATTTTATGAATTTATTGAAGTATGAGAAAGTTTTTGATTTTTTAGCTAAGAAGTATACCCACGTTTATCTAGAGTAATCATCAACCAATACAAAACAATATCTCTTACCACCTAAAACTGCAATATCTTTAGGTCCAAACAGATCCATATGAACTAATTCAAGGACTCTAGAAGTACTTACAATGTTTTTGGCATGAAAAGATGATTTTTTAAGTTTTCCCATAGTACACGCTTTACATAGAGTTTTTGTTTTGAAATCATGAGATGGTAAACCTCTTACCAAATCTTTTTTTATATTTGTTTAACAGATTCATGCTAGCATGTCCTAATCGTATATGCCATAAGTTCACTTCTTCATCCTTAGCTACCAAACATTTTAAAAGAGTGAGATCATCAAAAGATAGAGAGTATATATTACCTTTCCTCTTACCTGAAAATACTGTTTCTTTTGATGACTGGTCAACAATTTTGCACAAATCAGAATCAAAAACAACATTCATTCCCTTATCACATAACTGGCTGATTGAAATCAGATTATGGTGCAGATTTTCAACATATAATACATCGTTTAAGGTAAATGTGCCATTACCTACTTTACCTTTACCGATAATTTTACTTTTATCGTTGTTGCCCATTGTGACTCTGCCACCTTTGTACTTCTCTAAGGAACTTTGATTTGTCGCCTGTCATGTGCCTGGAACAGCTAGAATCCAGGTACCACTCTTGTTGATCCTTAGCCTGCCAACGCACCTACATGAGAAAATAGTTTAGTGACCTATTTGTTCTCACAGGTCCATGAATGTTAGTGACAAAATTTTTTGAAAAACAAGTTTGCGTAGAACCAAGACAGTCTATGTTTGTTCCTTTGGCACCCAGATTTGTTTGATTTTAAAGGATTTTACATTAGTGCCTTTAGGAACCCAAATTTGTATGGTTTTCGTGTTTGGGTCTATACCAGCAATTGTTTTGATTGTGTCCAGTTTTTCCACAAATCGTGCACTTGGAGTTGACATGATTAATTTCACTTCTACCTTTTTCAGATTGAGTATACCCAAGTCCTTGTCTAATAGTATTGACAGTTTGTTTCCCTAATAGCATATTTAGTGATCTTTCTCCTTTGGAGAATTTTTCTAAAGTTGTAGACAATTGTTGGACTTCTGACTTTCATTTTCATTCAATAACAAAGTGCACATTTTAATAGAATTTTCTCTCCTAGTATTTTCACTTTCTTTCAAAATCAGAATTTCATTTTCAAGCGATTTAATTTTAGTTTCTGATTTTTTTATTTCCTCTTCTAATGATGGACACTTATCATACCGAGGGCTCTTATTTCTATAGTTTTGAACCATTTGATCAAGCTGCATATTTAGTTCTATCAAACTATCCTTTTGTGATTCAATTTTAGCATACTTCTCAATAAGTCTTTCAAAATAGCCATTTACTTCATGAAAATATATAAGTAATTGCGAGTGAGTAAGTTTTGATGCCTCGCTTGGCTCGTTATCATCGTTGTCACTAGTTTCTCTTAAAAAATACAGATTTTCTTTTTTACTCTCACTACCGGTGCTTTCATCATCATCTTCATCACTTTCATCCCAAGTTGCTGCAAAACTTCTCCTTTTCGGTTTATTTTCTTTGCTGAATCTATTTTGAGGACAATTTGGCTTGATATGACCAGGTTTATTGCACTTGTACAAATGATCTCCTGGTTTTTTGAGTTGTCTAGAACTTTGACGATTCTGCTCTTTAGTTGATTATTTGGGGCTGGATTTCGATATTTGCGGTTCCACCTTTTGAATCTCTTTATTATCAGTGCCAGTTCAACTGCTTCTTTATCATCACCATCATCATCTTCACTTTCCATCTTTCCTTTGAGAGTTATTGATTTCTTTCGTGTATCTCCTCCTTCACGTTCTTCCTTGAATTTGATTGCTAGCTCATAAGTAGTGAGGTTTCCGATGAGTTCTCCAACTTTGACCTTTTTCAGATCCTTTGATTCTTGGATGGCAGTCACCTTTGCTTCAAAATTTCGTGGAAGAATTCTAAGGATCTTTCGGACTATCTCTAGTTCTGTGTATGGTCTTCCTAGGGATTTTGATTTGTATACACGATTAGAAAGTCATCCATACATTTCTTTGACACTTTCATACTTTGCCATTGTGAAGTTCTCATACTCGCTACTAAGCATGGCAAGGCGAGATTCTTTAACTTGGGCGGTTCCTTCATGAGTCACTTCAAGCGTGTGCCAGATTTCCTACACAGTTAGACAATGTGAGACTCGGTTAAATTCAATTTGATCTAATGAGCAAACAATAGAATTCATAGCTTTAGCATTAGCAGTTTGTAGTTTATTTTCCAGATCTGTCCATTGATCCATAGGTTTATCAATTTCTTGATTATCTACCATTACTGTTGGTGTGCTATATCCCATTTCAACAATATTCCATGCATCTATGGTTTTCAAAAAAAATTTCATTCTAGTTTTCCAATATGCGTATTCACCATTAAACATGGGTGGTCTAGCTATGGACTGACTTTCAGCAAAAGCATTATTAAAAGAAGCAATTGAGAGAAAAAAAATCAAAATTGTTAACAGAAAATGGTTTTTGATCCTAGCTCTGATACCACTTGTAGGATCGTTTTCACCTTAGAGGGGGGGGTGAATAATGTCTACTAAGAAACTAATGCGGAAATAAAAATAAACACAGAAGGTAATGCAGTAAAGATCACACACAGTTTTACCCAGCTTCGGAAAAAAATTTCCTACATGCTGCCTCTATGGTTTCTACTAGAAATTAAGTAATCAGACGCTTAAAAAAATACGTAAACTTGTGATACCCGCTAACTTGATCAACCTAACTCTAAGCTCAAAACCCTACCAAAACTCAGCCACTGAGTTGCGAATTCTCCGAACTACGCCACGTAGTTCATAACCTAATTAAAACTAGAATTTTTACAAAGTTAAGAAAGGAAAAATACAAAATTTAATTAAACCCTAATTTATAATTTAGCCCAAATCAAAAAACAATATCGTCCCAAAACTAAATGCAGTCCAAAAATAATGATGCTATTATTCTTATTCATATGTCCAAGCTGATTATTATTTTATCCCTTCTTCTGAAATTAAGGTTCCGTTCCAATTGATGCCGCCGCTTGGAATTTGATCGACTGAAGTGATGATTTCACTTTGGTTTGCTTCGTCAATCGATCCCTAGCTTTGATTGCACTCGATCTCTTCAATTGTGTCGAGCACTTCTTCGATTGTGGCTTTGGTATGATTTTAAATTTTCCGTTTTAATTAACTTGCTAGTAACTCAACTTCCCCGATCTTCTGCCGATGATGAATTGGGTTTAAATAGGGATAAAATCCCTAAATTTTGTTTCGTATAGTTTTGGTTTGAATTTTACAATATTCTAGTTCCTGCGTTGATCTGTAATCGAATGGTTTGCTGGTCTTTGACTTGTTCTTTGTATACATGTTACTCCATATATTTCTGATGAATTCGAATTTGCTTCAATATGTTTGAATTTGTTCCGTTCTTTCCAACGACTTGTTCATCGTTCACTTACTGCTTAGCATTTGAATTTGAGATATATATATATATATGTTGATTTTTGGGTTAATCTTTTTCTTCCTGAAGTCTGAGTTGTTCATCTTGAAATCCTCTGCGACTTTATTCAAACTGATACTGATAATTTTCGATTTTTTTGTTGTATGCATGTGCTATATACCATGCTGTGACCATCCATGCTGGTGTGATATATTTCCTTGGCACGACCCATGGCTGAACTGATATGTGTATACATATATATGCATATATGCATACACGCTCCAATGCACTGATGTCTTCTCTAGTTGTGTATGAACTTGCATTCTCTGAAGTCTGGTTGCATGAACATATTACTGTGTTGTTTTGCATTCATGTTAACTCATTTTGGACCTGAGCATGTCTGGTTACATATGAGCTGGTTTGTTCTTGTGCCATTTGAAGTCTGGTTGCATTTCAAGTTATTTTTGCTGAGTCCATGCTCCATTGTTTGATCTTAGACATGTCCATGTATATGTTATCATGTTTAGTATTGCTGCATCTCTTAGCCTGACCTGAGTTATGATAGTCTGGTTCCACATGTTGTTTTCATTTTAAGTCTGGTTGCCTTTGTTATTGTGATCTTGTTCCTCTTGAAGTCTGGTCTGGTTGTATGTTTTCATGTGGATCTTCATGTGTTTTCATTGATTTAGAGAACTGCCTTGTACTGACTATTGCTTTATTCTTTGTACATATCTGGTGGTCTGTTTTTGTATTTTGGTTGGACTGACCATTGCTATGTTGAGTTATTTGCATGTTTATACATATGTAGGCTCTTACATGATTGCTTTGACTGACCATGGTTAGTTTTGGTTTGTATTTGCATTTGCACCTGAGTTGAAACCAGTCTTGACTTGGGTTTGACCTTGTGCTCACATGTCCCTGCAGTTTTAACAAGTAAGTGTATATCGGTATGCACGACCTTGTTGCATGTACAGTGATACACTGTGCATGTCACAAGCTGTTCGTGTAAGTGAATTAAAAAAATGATGACGAACAACCCAAATAGCTGAGGCAAATAATACTTTCAAACGCACACTTCATTGTGCACTGCAAAATATTTCTTTTTCAATTTTACTGCGTCAGTATTTATTTTGTAGATAGTTCAGATGTTGGATACAGGTTGGAATAGAGTTGAAGATCAAATACGGGTGATGAGTGAATATGTAGTGAGGTGAAACATGTATGTAAAATTGTATAGTGAAACTTGTGTTGTAATTGAAACTTGTATTTGGAATTGTGTAAATATAGTGGGAGCTTAAATTTGTGCTATTTGAATTTGTAATAAAATA
Organism: Allium fistulosum; assembly: GCA_030737815.1. Classification (NCBI taxonomy): domain Eukaryota; kingdom Viridiplantae; phylum Streptophyta; class Magnoliopsida; order Asparagales; family Amaryllidaceae; genus Allium; species Allium fistulosum. The sequence goes on along the minus strand of CM060903.1, from coordinate 132,234,526 downwards.
TTTGTTTGAATGAAATATTTGTTTAAATAAGAATTCCGAGTTATTTATTTTATTCAACAAATATTTATTCAATTACGTGGAAAACTAAAATAGTTCAATAACAAATACATTTAAACGAATATATATGTTTATTATCAACAAAAAAAAATCATACACTAGTATATTCTACAGTAAATAAATCTCAAAATACTATGCAGGTAAACATGGTAACGAATAGAGGTACACGAATCATATCTGACATGTCCTTGCAATCAAAGAGTTAGCACATAACATCATAATATTCTACTCTACAAATAACATAAAGGTGCTCTACTAAAAATAAGGATATCGGTTCTCTAAGTATTCCTATCTCCAATACCTGCTTGCAATGATATCTCCAAGTGATTGCCTAGAAAGCAACTAAAGCTACGATGGCATTCATCAAGCAATCCCTACTATCACTCCATATGCTCTGAATATATGATCACTCGTATGGCCTTCTTACTTCCAGGGACTAATGGAAATCCCAGTTTTCAGTGTACTCTAGTATCACGCAGCCCAAAGCTCAATACGTGTCTCATAACCCAAAGCTACTAGTTCAGGGTATTCAGATCCACTTCATTGATCCATGGGCGTCCACACTTATAATAACCCTGCTTTGAGTACAACTGAAAACACTTCGAAGTATCAATGTTTCCTTAGCACATACATATGAGCCTTCTTTTTCTTAATTCAGATTTGAGCCCTTCCTTTGCTCCGTCCAGTTTCCATTATGCGGAACCCTTCACATTCCCATTCCATGGCTTCCTCCTTTATCAAGCCACTATCTTCGGTACTTACTCCCTTTATGAGTCACTAATCGAAGATACAAAACATTTATCATGCTGTGACATTTCCATCTAACCTAATGCGAACGAGCCAACGCCTCTAGTACGATCAATAGGACCTCTACACTCCATACCCCAGAAATCTCATATCCATTGGACTCACTAAAATAAATTAGTACCGAGTTGATGAACTCGACACCGACCCATTTACTTAGTCAATTTTGGCTAAGTTTTCTTCCTCTCTTCCAGCACCCTATTCCCTGAAGCTTTAGACCCCGACCCATCCGTCAAAACAACTCAGCCACCATTCCAAACCATTCAACTCCAAATTCTAGAAACAACTCGGCATAATATCCTAACCATGCTCCACTCATCCATCAATTGATCGATCCATATGATCCACTAAAATAACTTGGTATCGAGTTGTTCAACTCGGTACCGACTTATCTACTTAGCCAACTTTTGGGTGTGATTTGTTTTGTGAGCTCCTCCTTGCTCTAGAGCCTACCCTCCAAGTTTCAACCAATTCAGACCAACTTTGCCTAAATTTTACCAAATCTCCAACCTATCATCCTAAGCATCCAAAACACTAGCAAACAATATCAAAACACAATACACAAGCATATAATAACATGCATATACATCCATTCATACAAGCAATACACAAGGATGTGATAAAGAAACCAATTCTAATCTAAATCTACATATTACATGCACATATAAATATGAATAAGGAGTATTACCAAATCATTTCTTGAAAATTATTTCAAAGATTCACAATTTAGGTCATAAGCATATGATAATATGCAATTAAAGTTAGAAAAGGTTTTAAGACCAAAAATCATGTTAAAACATGTAATTCTACCATATTAACATGCATAGGATAGTGGGAAGGCATAAACTACTCACAAATTACCAAAATCAACCAATTTTCGCCAAGATCCAATGTGGATAGTAATAAAAAGTAATGCAAATCAACCAAAACGATAATCTCTAACGTCTATTTGATGATCCCCTCTCTGATTTGTGATTTGGCAAAAAATAAAGAGTACTTTATGTGATTTTGGATGAAATTAGGGTTAATGGGGGTTTAGATCTGATTTGGGAAAAAGGGAAAAGTTTTAATTTGACTCCTACAGCCCCCTATTTATACTAATATCAAAACTAATAGGCTTACTTATGAGCTTAATTAATTACATACTAATACTGGCCAGTAGCGTCTAAACTTAAAAAAGGTATAACTTCCTAACCGTAAGTCCATTTTTCTATTATGACCAATTTACGGAATGAAAAAACTTCATCCTAAAATAATGGAACTGGTTTGAAATCCTAATTCAACTTTTATCAAAAGTTATGCTAGGGTCAAAATGGACACACAAAAATTCGATAAAAATTATAGTTGTGTAAAATGTCCCTAAGAGTCATATCCCAAAATTATAAATCATACGAACTCATATAAATAAAATAAAAATATTTTACGATCCTTCGATACGTAAAATACGGGTTGTTATAGTACCCAGGCTGATGGAGTATAGTGATAAGGTGGTATCAGAGATGGAGATTCATTTATGTAATGCATCTATGGTGTAAATAAGTGTTGTACCTGGAATTGACTATGTATGTCGTTTGGGTTGTATCTGTATTTATTTGACATATGTATCTGACATTATAGACGTGTTTTGGTGATAGGACTGGTATTTGTTTATATATTATGTTTTATTTTCTTCCATTGTAAGACTCTAAAAATATATATTAATTAATATTAGTGAGAACTATATCTGATATCTTCTTGTGTCTGTATATGCTTATTTATCCAAACCCTAACGGCTCGTCCTTATAGTTCTTTGGTTGTCGACGTCGGTTCGGCCATTTGGATCCCGGGTCGAAGGGGTGGGTTGTTACATTTGGTGTCAAGGCATAGTTTAGGAACTAGGATAAGAATTAGGAACGTACTGAGAGAGTGTATTTATATTTTCTATTATATATATAATAATATAGGAATTAAAAGTACATATGCTCACACCCAATTACTGTTCCAGTTTTTTTACTATCTATTGGAAACTTGCTGATAGATCCCATTTTTACAAATAGCTGAAATGAATAATTTAGTAGAAACTAGAATAGATACCAACAATATCAATGCCGGTGGGATAGAAACCAGGGTAGGGACTAGCACCGTGTAGATATACTGGATATTCCTGGAGTTAATATTACAATATGGTTCAAATGCCACCTTCATGCTATGAGCTAAACTAGTGACAAACCCCCCAAACCCGCAGCCACCACTGCCAATCAAGGTGTGATTACAGCCTCTACACCACCAATTGGATTCCTTAAGTAATGTAAGGATTTCTCCAGATTTGATGGGAAGCCATTTCTTGGGACGGAACCATACTAGGTGACTCGGGCATGGCTTAATGATTGTTGAAAAGATTTTTGACCTATTAGGACTTGGTGATGGTATTAAGAGATAGTTAGCAACTAGGCGTTTGAAAGGTAAAGCAGCATGTTGGTGGGAAGTGATAATAGTTGAAGTCGATGAGAATGCTATTACTTAGAGGATGTTCAAGTTGAGATTTGGAATGAAGTTTCTTTCTAGCACCAAGAAGGATCTGTTAGTGGAAAGTTAATTCATTTGAAGTAGGGAGAAATGAAATTTGGTGAATATGTCGGTCGGTTTAAGGTGTTAGCCCGATTTGGATTCGAGTTAGTGAATACACAAACGAAGAAGGCGTTAAAGTTTACAAAGGGATTGAATTCACTTCTGAAGGAGTTGGCATTAAATCAGATACCGTTTGGAGCTTTGTTTGAAGGATTGGTAGTAGCAGCATTATCGAATTCTTTAAATTGAACTTTGGCTAAGTATTCGTCTAAGGAAGGAGAGGAACAACAACATGGCAAGCATAAAGGAAATGGATTGCAAGGAAGGAAAAAATAAAAGGCAAGTGGTTATTTATCGCAGATGTCAAAATGCATGACACCTTGCAAAGAATTGTAGGACAAACCTCTCAAAGGGTAAATGTTATAATTATAACCAAGTGGGACACATAGCTAAGGATTGTGAGTCAGCCCAAGCTAGGAAGAAGTTAAAGTGCTATAATTGCGATCAGTTCGAATACATGAAAAGGGACTATCCAGCTTTGAGGCATGAGGGCCAAATTGTGAAAGCATATGCCCTGGATGACGTTCCAACTTTTAGTAAGGCACCACCATCAGCGTAGGACAAGGGAAAGCAAATTATGATGGAAGGCGTGTTGATTTTATCTAATTATCAAGTTCGATCTTTATTTGACACTGGTGCATCTCATTCATTCATAGTAGATAAAGTTTTCTTCCTTACTTCCAGTACCCTATTCCCTGATGCTTTAGACCCTGATATTCCCTGATGCTTTAGACCTCAATATTTAGCCCTTAAACCCGACATCGTGCACGAATCCATTATGGTGTCGAACCGTGTTGGAGGATCGACCCATTTATCGATGTTATGTCATAATCTAAAGTTGGTCATCCATAGTGTGGAGTTCCCTTATGATCCATATGTGCTAAACTTTTCCGGGTATGGGCTAATTTTAGGAATGGATTGAATGTCTTGCTGGAGTATTATTGGATTGTGATATGTGGATGGTTCGATTGAGGAAGGGAAATGGATGTGATTTAATCCTGTGTTGTGCGCCTGATATTTTGGTTATGGAAATGTATTTTTATTCACTTAGCATGTCACATGAAGAGCTATCGTGTATACCTATAGTGAAGGACTATCCTGATGTATTCAAAGAAGTTTTCGGTCTTCCTCCCCGTAGAGAAATTGAATTTCATATTGATATGGAGAAAGACGCGATGTCGATTGTGATGTCTCTCGGGCATATAGCTTCGGATGAGAGAAGAGAATTGGATAAGCAAGCTTCAGAATTATTACATATAAAGGATTTATTCAGAGGCATGTTTCGAAATGGGGAGCGGCTGTCATTTTCGCAACTAAGGCAGACCGTTTTCTTAGGTTATGCATCGACTATCAAGAACTGAATAAGCTAATGAAGAACAACCATTATCCATTGCCTCACATTGATGACCTCTTCGATCAGTTAGTTAGGGTGAAGATTTTCTCGTAGCTTGATTTAGTGATTGGGTTTCACCAGTTGAGAGTGGCTAAAGATAGTATCTAGAAGACTGCTTTTCATACACCTAATGGATTGTTTGAGTAGTTGGTCATGCTATTTGGGCTGACAAGTGCTCCAGCTTTCCTTGTGGATTTGATGAGTAGATTATTCTATAAGCAGTTAAACAGGTTTTAGTGATCTTCGTGGATGATATTCTTATTTATTCCCGGAGCGAGACAGAGCAAGAGGTTCATTTGAATGAAGTGATGGATGTATTAAGGAAAAATCAATTGAAAGCCAAATTTTCTAAGGTCCCTTCTAGAGAAATGAAGTTTGTTTCCTTTGGCATGTACTGATGGATTTGCGGTAGACCTAGGGAATGTAGCAGCATGTAGGGATTGGAAGACACTGAAGAATGCATTAGAGGTCCATAGCCTTTTGGGTTTGGCCGGATTCTATCGGAAACTCATTAACGATTTTACGAAGATATCAGCACCTCTGACCCGTTTGACAAATGTGAACCAGATTTATACATATAGTCTGGAGTATGAAGTAGCATTTATTCGATTAAAGGAGTTGCCGATGAGTGCTCCAGTTTGGTTAACCCAATGGTACCTGACCATTTATCATATAATTAATGCATGCAGTACTGGTCTAAGTGTTGTTCTTATGCAAAAAGGAAGAGCAGTAGCATATGTGAGTAGGCAATTAAAGAACCACGAGAGGAATTATTCGACCCATGACCTGGAATTGGCTGATATTGTATTTGCATTGAAGTCGTGGAGATAGTATCTGTTCGGCGAGAGATTTGGGTTATTTACGGACCATAAATCTCTCAAGTATTTGTTTTCTCAAAGGGCCTAAATCTAAGATAGCACAGTGGATATTGTTTCTGTCATCTTATGATTTTGGAATTTCTTATGTCCTAAGGAAGGGAAATGAAGTTGTAGACGCTTTGAGTATGAAGCATATAGAGGGGAAGGCTATGTTGTTAGAGTGGAGAAATTTCAAGTTTATATCAAAGTTTGATTTCATACCTCGGTCGGAGTATGGACCTTGATTATTAGCAGCAACGGAAGTTAGACCCATGCTAATGGACCATATTGGGCCGAATCAAGGGCAAGATGCATTGTTGATAAGCACTCCAGAGCTGTTAGGATAGGATGAATGATTAAGTCATTTGGATCATTACTCTAGGGATTAGAAAGGTTATTTGAGGAGAGACGGAAGGCTATGTGTGCCACAGGTTAAGGAATTGATAAAAGATGTTTTGGGGAGTGTCACACTCTAGAATGATTCTTTATCCTAAATGAGATAAGATGTATCGGGAGGTGAAGAGGGCATTTTATTGGTAGGGGATGAAGAGGTAGGTGGAAGGGTATGTGGCGAAATGTATGATGTACCAAAGAGTGAAAATAGTGGAAAAGAAGCCAAGTGGGCTATTACTTCTATTGGATGTGCCACAATGAAAGTGGGAGCGCATATCTATGAATTAGTAAATGAGTTACCCTGAAGTAGAAGAGAAAATGAGAGCATATGGGTTATACTGGATCTTCTTATAAAGAGTGCACATTTGATTCCGGTTAAAAGCACAAGAACCACAACAACTTTGGTGACACAGTATGTTAAAGAAGTGGTCCAAGTACATAGAGTTCCAGCTACTATAGTGAGTGATTGGGATCCACTTTTCACCACTGAATTATGGAGGAGTCTATAGGAGGCATTAAAACAGAATTGAACCAAAGCACTGCATATCACCTACATACCGATGGTCAGACGAAGAGAGTGAACATGGTTTTAGAGGATTTGCCGAGAGCTTGTATATTGGATTTTGGAGGTTCTTGAAAGTGTACGTGTAGTACTAAGGATCGTGTAATATGGTATATTAATGCGGAAACTGGTAATAACAGTAAAGTAAAAATTAAAGTAAGCACATCAGGAATTTTTATACTGGTTCGAACTTCCCGTTCTACGTCCAGTCCCAGAATACCCTCTGGATTTAAACTAAACCCCTCACTTAACCCGGAGGAATAGGTATACGACACCTGAGCAGCCGAACAGGAATTTTTCCGCCTCAACAACCGAAGAGGACTTCAACTTAATACAAAATGTTTGTTGACGAATGTGTTCTAAATAACACTGATTGTCTTTTGATAGTACAACTTTCCTATAATCAAATCCTCAAGAATATGTATGTGTGTGAAGATTTAGAAGGAAGATAATCACGTAGAATCGAAGTATATGAATAAATTCAAGGATTCTAGTGATATTGAATAAGAGTGAATGCTTTTATTTGCAGAAATGAGAAGAGATTAGATTTCAGAAATATATACAAGAATCAGTTATTGTAGAAGTGAATTGAATATGTTTATATAGTTGTTGAAGAGTTGTAATCTTTCATGAATAGTTTTAGTCAACAGTAGTGTCCATACCTCTTGAAATAGAGGACATTACTCTTCATGAAAAGATCGCGTCTCTTCAGAAAACTAGCCGTTTTTCTCTGGTCGGTCGACCGGAAAAACTGGCCGGTCAGCTGAGTTGAAAAACGTATACAAAACAGAAAGTCACTGTGCATATGATACAGGATCGGTCGACCGAGGATCCTGGTCGGTCGGCCGACCTGGTGTTATATGCACAGTGAACATATTTTTTGATATAAAATGTTTTGTGTGCGTGTGTGATTATTTGAGGAATGATTTTAACATTGTTCTAAGACTCAAATAAAATAAAATATCCATACTAATCTCTGAATTGTAAGATTATCTTCTTTGTAGTGCATGGTATGCATTTATTCTCTTTTTGTCGCTTTCATATAGCATTCTCGTCGTATGATCTCTGAAGCTTGTGTCATGAATCAAAACTCATGAATCAACATTCTCCCCCTTTTTGATTGATGACAATACTTATGTGACGAAGTAATATTGACATATATATTATAGTTCTCCCCCTGAATATATGGCGACTTTTCTGCAAAAATTCGTTAATTTGAATACATTTCTCCCCCTTTGTCATCAACAAAAAGGAATACTTATAACAGACTGAAGTAATGCAAAAAACATTTAAATTTACATGGTACATTCTTTGAGCTTAATTAGAAATAATTTAAAGATGTTTGCTTAGAACATAACATAACAATTAATTAAGAAACAAAATAAACTACAAGAGATTCTTGAAAGTTAAAATAAATTTAAAAAAATACTACAATTACTCCTCATCATCGTCGGTATCCCACTGTGCTAGATGAAGATTTTCATCGAGAGGAGCCGGTTCCTTACCCCGTCTGTGAGTGGTAGGTGCGGGAGTTGCCGATGTGCTGGAACTTGTGTTCTCGGATGTAGACCAAGAGAAATTTGGTGCGGGTCTTTTTCCAGGAGCAACAAATGAAGCACCGGCTTCAGAAGAGCATGATAAGGCATCCCATAAATTTACGAAGAAGCCTTTGATCTTTTTGAAACGCCCATCAATTTTTCGAAGGCGAGAATCCAAAGCTAATTGATTTTGGGCTAAAATATCTATGGCAGCCGCTGTGCTAGTACCGGGAGGTGGTCTTTGGATAGAGGTTTGACGAGTTAAACGTTCTGTGGAATGAGTGGAGGGTTGAGGAGTAGAATAGCTACGACGTAGTTGTTCTCGTGGAATGGTACGCCATTGCTGAAAGGTTGTGATTTGGGATGGTGCATCGGGTAACTTCATCAATTTTATTGTTCGTGAGTCAAAGGTACGAACTTTGGATGTTTCGGATTCCGGTGCATGAGTGACAAAGTTGTTAATCAACCGCATTATGTATTCTCCATAGTAAATATGGAGCATTTTTCCTTGGTTGAATGTAAGGAATTCATCCATAAGTAGTTGTGTCCAATTTACCCGAATGATTCCACACATAGCATATAACGCCTTGAAGTTTTCGGGATACACTAAGTGGTACGACCCTCCTCTTGGAACAATAGACTTCATCATGAATCGATGAAAAAGTCGTGCTTTAGGTCGGAGAGATGAAGTTTGCCTTAAGTCGGTAGCATCATCTTCAAAGAATAAGTGACTTAGGCGGTCACGAGTTGATGGATTACAATCTACATCATGTAATGAGATTCCACCCGGTCGAGCATTTAAAATATGATTCATTCGATCAATGGAGAGAAATATCGATGTGCCACATACCGAAGTCCAAACACAATTTTCAGTGTTTCTAGGTGGATTGACAAGATTGAGATTTGCTAAGAATAACTTGACCATTATATGATTAATCTTCAAGTTGTTTTTCCTATGGTCAAGAAAAGCATCAAGACCACTTTCAAGAGCGGCGTCTTCAACACCGTAGGCGGTAAAATCAGGATAACTTACAAACGACTCCTCAAAGATTTTTGCATCTTGAAGCTTTATCCATCTTTCTAAAGCTTTTTCACTTACTAACCAAGAAGCAATTTGATAATCTACAGGAGTTGAGGAAGATTGGCCAGCGGTAGTCTTAGATTTCTTTTTGGGAGCCATTTTTCTTGAAGAATTTGAAGAAATTTTAGAAAGGTTGTAATGGGGGCTAGGGTTCAAATCTGTTGTGGAAGAGTAAAGTGAAGAGGTGAGATAATAAGGTGAAGGGTTGGGTTAAAATATGAAGACAATTTGAGCAGAATAATACGTTCGGTCGACTGAAGGACCTGGTTCGGTCGACCGAGTTTAGGTTCAGAACAGTGCTGAAACTTTCGGGAAAAGCTTCGGTCGACTGGTGCAGGGAATTCGGTTGACCGAGTTTAAAAAATATTCTACTGTCATTCGGGAAATACGTTCGGCTGACCGAGTCAGGTATTTCGGTCGACCGACTTGGAAGAAATCTGTTTTTAAAAACTTCTCGGGACAGCTTCGGTTGACCGGTTCAGGCATTTCGGTCGACCGAAAGCATGTCATGCTGTTGTTTTTTTTTTAAAAATAAGAATTATAGAAATATAATCATGTTATTACATCATATTTATTTATACAGCTTATATAAAAAATAACATATATATACTAAAATATAGCCATGATGAATTAGCATCGACGTTCCCATGAATTTGGAGATGGAACGTTTTCTACCGGTGACCATATTGGAGCTATTGGAGATTGAACATGGTTAGAGGGAGATGGAGTTCTATAAGAAGGTTCAGCAACATCATCCTTCTTAGATGAACAAAATTTCATGGCAATCTTTTCAAGGAAGCTTAAACGCCTTGCCGTGACTTTCTGTTCGTAATAAAGTTCCCTTTGCATATTCATCTGTTGTTGTTGGTAGTGATGAATTTCATCAATCTTTTGTTTGGTTGATGGAGTTACTACCATTTCCTTTTTCCCTTTCTTTTTATCAGGTGTATAACCTGTATGAGAGTCTTCCCAAGGTTTCCACCTGTGTCGGGGATCATTATCTGGAGAGGGAAAATCTAAAACACGATTTGGCATTGGAAATGTAGGATAAGGACCACCTTCGGGGATACGATCAGAATAGTCGTCGTCCGGGGAAGTATAAGAGAGATGAGAATTTTCAGAATTGTAGACATCATTATTAGAAGACATTTTTGTTTTAAGTTTTTGTTTTGTATTTGATGCTCTATTCAATAAGCATATGTATGTATATATATAACCATATTTTCTAAAAAAATAGTGGTCTAAAATCAGATTTTAATTTTAATCACATAATTCTTTAAACAAAAACTGTTTACAAATGAATGACATACAATGCTTTAGAGTTAAAAAATAGTATATTCTGAAATCAAGTTTCAATGATGTAAATTAGAAACAGAGCTGGAACAAGAAACACCCATAGCCCAAGTGGCTATACTACACCATCTTACATAAAAGTCAGAAGTCATGAGTTCGAGTACCGCTCTGGTCAGAAAAAATAATTTTATATTTTTCATCATTTTTTTATATATATATATATATATTTTTTTTATTATAATAATTTTATTTTATTCATAAGTCTTTAAACGACATTATACCTAAATCTCGTCTTAGTTTTATAAAAGAACTTTCATTTAGTGGTTTAGTAAAAATGTCAGCTATTTGATTTTCAGTATTGATAAATTCTAGATTTATTAATCCTTTTTCCAAACAATCACGAAGAAAATGATGACGAATATCTATGTGTTTTGTTCGGGAATGATTGACCGGATTTTTTGAAAGGTTTATTGCACTGGTATTATCACAATAAATTATTGATTTTTCAAGATGACAATTAAAATCTTGTAATGTCTGTTGCATATATACGACTTGTGCACATGCCAAAGCAGCAGATATGTATTCTGCTTCACATGTTGATAAAGAAACACAATTTTGTTTCTTACTAAACCAAGAGACTAAGGAACGTCCAATGAAGTGACACGTTCCGCTCGTACTTTTTCGATCCGTCCGACTTCCTCCAAAATCAGCATCACTGTAGGACACTAATTCAAAAGGACATTCTTTCGGATAAAATAGTCCGAAATCTTTGGTTTTAGTTAGATAACGAATAATGCGTTTAACTGCTCTCATATGTGATTCTTTGGGATTTGCTTGAAATCGAGCACATAAACAGACACTCATCATAATATCGGGGCGACTCGCTGTTAAATAAAGTAAAGAACCTATCATACTACGATATAACTTTTGATCAACACTTTTGCCATCTTCATCTCTATCGAGATGAACCGTTGTACTCATAGGAGTTGGTTTGGCAGCAGTATTTTCAAGACCAAAACGTTTGATTAAATTATAACAATATTTTTCTTGATTAATAAAAATTCCATTTTCAATTTGTTTAATTTGTAATCCAAGAAAATATGACAATTCTCCCATATGAGACATTTCAAATTCATTTGTCATTATGGTTGAAAATTCTTGACATAATTTTTCATTTGTCGAGCCGAAAATAATATCGTCAACATATATTTGAATTATTAAAATATCTTTATTAGTTTTCTTAATAAAAAGTGTTTGATCTACTTTACCGATTTCAAAACCAGATTCTAATAAATAACTTTTAAGACGATCATACCAAGCACGTGGTGCTTGTTTTAAACCGTATAACGCCTTTTTAAGTTTATATACATGATCCGGAAATTTTTCATGATTAAACAAAGGTGGTTGTTCAACAAAAACATTTTCTTTTATGAATCCATTTAAAAATGCACTTTTAACATCCATTTGATATAGTTTAAAATTATGAAAACATGCATAAGCTAATAATATTCGTATTGCTTCAAGTCGAGCGACTGGAGCAAACGTCTCTTCGTAATCAATACCTTCTTCTTGATTATATCCTTGTGCAACTAATCTAGCTTTATTCCGTGTTATATTTCCTAGTTCATCTGCTTTATTTTTGAAAACCCATTTAGTACCGATGACTGATTGATCACTAGGTCTAGGAACGAGTTCCCAAACTTCGTTTCGTTCGAATTGATTTAATTCTTCTTGCATGGCAAGTATCCAGTAGTCATCAGTTGAAGCTTCTTTTATATTCTTAGGTTCTATGTTAGAAAGAAAAGCAACATGACTAGCTTGATTTAATTGATGTCTGGTTTTAACATTCGTATTAACTTCTCCAATTATATTTTGCACAGGATGATCTTTTAAAATTCTAGGTGGAGATTTTATTAAATTGGAAGTTACATTTGTATTGGTTTCATTAATATCAAGATTTTCATTTGTACTAATATTCTCATTCTGAGTAGATTCATCATCAGAATCAATAGTAACACTCGGATTTATATTTTTAAAATTTTCGTTGAAAGAAACATGTAAACTTTCTTCAATAATTTGAGTTCGTTTATTATAAATTCGATAGGCCTTGCTTCGTTCCGAATATCCAACAAATATACCTTCATCGGATTTTGGATCGAATTTGCCTAGTTGATCTTTAGTATTTAAAATAAAACATTTGGAACCAAAAACTTTTAGATATGAAATATTTGGTTTTCTTCCATTTAGAAGTTCATATGGTGTATTTTTAGTTAATGGTCGAATAGAAACACGATTCAGTACGTAACAAGCAGTAGCTACAGCTTCTGCCCAAAATTGTTTCGATAAAGTTGTTCCATTTAGTAAAGTTCTTGCACATTCTTGTAACGTTCTATTTTTCCTTTCTACAACTCCATTTTGTTGTGGTGTTCTAGGAAAAGAGAAATTATGGTTAATACCCTTTTTGTTACAAAATTGTTCAAAAACTTCATTTTCAAATTCGCCTCCATGATCACTTCTTATATTTTTAATTTTCAAAGTTTTAATATTTTGAATTCTTTTAACAAAAACTTTAAAATTATCAAAAGTATCACTTTTATTTTTCAAAAATAAAATCCAAGTATATCTAGAGAAATCATCTACAATAACAAAAACATATCTATTATGATTAATAGATTGCACTTGAGTTGGACCAAAAAGATCCATGTGTAAAAGTTCAAGTGGTTGTTCTGTAGATATTACTTTCTTTGATTTAAAAGAAGATTTTGTTAATTTTCCTAATTTACATGCATCACAAAATATGTTAGTTTTGAATTTTATATCGGGTAACCCTTTAACTAATTTATTTTTAGCAAGTTTGTTGATGGTATTAAAATTTATGTGACAAAATCTTTTGTGCCAAAGGCAAGAATCATTCTCTTTAGCTACTAGACACAAATTTGAATCATTATTAACATTCATATTTAGGATATAAATATTTTTATCTCTATTTCCTTCGAAAATAATGTTGTGATTTTTATCAAAAATGTTACATTTATTTTCTGAAAAAGTTATATTAAAACCTTTGTCGCATAGTTGACTAATACTTAATAAATTATGTTTTAAATTTTTAACTAATAAAACATCAGTAATGAGAGGTAAATTAGATGTACCATTGCTATTGACATTGCCTTTGCCGATGATATACCCTTTTGAGTTATCTCCAAAGGTGACTGCTCCTCCATTTGAGTATATAATGTTTGATAACATTTCTTTGTTTCCAGTCATGTGTTTTGAGCAACCGCTATCTAAAATCCATTTTCCTCTCTTTTTATGTGGTACCTACAAAAATTATAAAAAGTTGGTACCCAATCTTTTTAGGGTCCTAAGAGTTAGATCTTAGGAAGCCAAACCCATACGGGTTCAGAATTCCCTTTATAAACATAATTCTTGTTATTATGAACAGTTTCCATAAAACTTTTGATATGTTTATTCCTTATCAATGTATTATTGGTTTTTGGAATCCATATCTTAATAGTTTTAGTATTTGAATAAACTGTTTTCCTAATATCTTTCTTAATCTTATTATTAATTTTACTTTTAGCATAATTATTTTGTTTCTTAAATCCTAGTCCAGATTTATTGTTGGAAGTTTGAGAGTTTCTAGTATACTAGAAAGATTTTCTCTTCCTTTATTGAAATTAGAAACATTTTTAGAAATATCATCAAACTTTATTTTAAGACTAGATTTTTCTAACTCTAAATCCTTAATTTTAGATATTAAATCATTATTTTCAAAAAGTAAAACATCATTTTTATTTTTCTGAATTTCTAGTTCCTCAGATATTGACGTAATTTGAGAAGATAAGTTAGAATTCGATTGTTGAGTGATTTCGAGTTCTTCTTCCAATATTACCTTCTCATCTTTTAACATATCTACTTCTAAAACTGTTCTATCTAACTTTCTTTGCAACTCCTTATTTTTCTTTTTAAGTTGTTTTGTTAAATTTACTAATTTAGAATTTATTTCAATTAAATCTTCAAAAGTAAAATCACTTACATCGTCTGACGAAGCCATGAAGCATACATTTGCTTGTTCATTATCACTTTCACTCTCTGATGAGGATGATGAGTCAGTGTCGTCCCAAGTAACTGAAAAAGCTTTTCGTTTGTTTTTGTCCTTCTTGAAATTGTTCTTTTTACGATCTAGACAATCTTTCTTCATGTGTCCTTTCTTGTGACATTCATAACATTCCATTGTTGAAGATGATGGTTTGCTGCTATTAGAATTGTTGTTGGAATTATTTTTGTTTCCCTTGAATTTGTTTCTGTTGAATTTCAAAAACTTTTTGAAATTTTTAGCGATCATTGCCATATCTTCATTGTCTGAGTCGGAATCATCTTTTTCTGCTTGGAATGCTACATTTTTCTTTTCTTGTGCTCCATTTCGTTTTGCCTGCAAATTTACTTCGTAGGACATTAAATTACCTATCAATTCTTCTGGTTTTAATGTTGACAAATCAGTTGCTTCTTCAATAGCTAGGACTTTTCGTTCCCATTCGTCCGTTAAAGAATTCAAGATTTTTGTAACAACATCAAAATCAGTGAACTTTTGTTCTAGAGACAATAGAGCATGATAAATATCCTGAAATCTAGAGTACATGTCATTTATAGATTCATTTGGCCTCATTTTAAAGTTTTCAAATTGATGTTTCAGCATAGAAATTTTGCTCAATTTAACTTTGTTCGTTCCTTCATGTGAAACTTTAAGAGTTCTCCAAATTTCATAGCCGGAAGTACACATACTAACTCTATTGAATTCATTTCTATCTAATGCACAAAATAAAATATTCATAGCCTTAGCATTTGATGTAGCATCTAGTTTTTGTGTGTTACTCCAAGTCGAGTATTCTCCAGTAGGAATTGTGTATTCCCTTTGTATAATATTCCAGATATCAAACCCACTTGATTGCATATAGATTCTCATTCTAGTTGACCAATAATTATAATTTATACCATTGAAAAGTGGAGGTCGTGAAGTCGATTGACCTTCTGTGAAACTAGAATTAGTGTGAGTGTTAACATCGTTAATTTGTGTGGTTGCCATATTACTAAAAATAAGTAAATATCAAATAACTTTGTGATGGTTATAAGATGACCTTGCTCCGATACCAAATGAAAGTGTACGTGTAGTACTAAGGATCGTGTAATATGGTATATTAATGCGGAAACTGGTAATAACAGTAAATTAAAAATTAAAGTAAGCACACCAGGAATTTTTATACTGGTTCGAACTTCCCGTTCTACGTCCAGTCCCAGAATACCCTCTGGATTTAAACTAAACCCCTCACTTAACCCGGAGGAATAGGTATATGACACCTGAGCAGCCGAACAGAAATTTTTCCGCCTCAACAACCGAAGAGGACTTCAACTTAATACAAAATGTTTGTTGACGAATGTGTTCTAAATAACACTGATTGTCTTTTGATAGTACAACTTTCCTATAATCAAATCCTCAAGAATATGTATGTGTGTGAAGATTTAGAAGGAAGATAATCACGTAGAATCGAAGTATATGAATAAATTCAAGGATTCTAGTGATATTGAATAAGAGTGAATGCTTTTATTTGCAGAAATGAGAAGAGATTAGATTTCAGAAATATATACAAGAATCGGTTATTGTAGAAGTGAATTGAATATGTTTATATAGTTGTTGAAGAGTTGTAATCTTTTATGAATAGTTTTAGTCAACAGTAGTGTCCATACCTCTTGAAATAGAGGACATTACTCTTCATGAAAAGATCGCGTCTCTTCAGAAAACTAGCCGTTTTTCTCTGGTCGGTCGACCGGAAAAACTGGCCGGTCAGCTGAGTTGAAAAACGTATACAAAACAGAAAGTCACTGTGCATATGATACAGGATCGGTCGACCGAGGATCCTGGTCGGTCGGCCGACCTGGTGTTATATGCACAGTGAACATATTTTTTGATATAAAATGTTTTGTGTGCGTGTGTGATTATTTGAGGAATGATTTTAACATTGTTCTAAGACTCAAATAAAATAAAATATCCATACTAATCTCTGAATTGTAAGATTATCTTCTTTGTGGTGCATGGTATGCATTTATTCTCTTTTTGTCGCTTTCATATAGCATTCTCGTCGTATGATCTCTGAAGCTTGTGTCATGAATCAAAACTCATGAATCAACAGTTCTTGGGAGGATCATTTACCTCTTATGGAATTCACGTATAATAATAGCTACCATGCTAGTATAGGCTTGGTGCCTTTTGAAGCATTGTATGGAAGGCCATGTAAGTCACCCTCGTGTTGGTGGGAGTCCATGGATAAAAATATTTTAGGTCCAAAGATAGTTAGAGATACTACAGAGAAGGTGGTGCTTATAAGGAAGAGGAAGAAAACTGCACAAGATCGACAGAAGTCATATGCGGATAGGAGGAGAAACGATTTGGAGTTTGAAGTGGAAGATTTATTCTTTGTTAAAGTTTCTCCATTGAAGAGAGTAGTAAGATTCAGAAGTCTGAGGAAATTATCACTCGGATTTGTCAGTCTATTTCCAATGCTAGAGAGGATAGGGAGTTTGGCGTACAAAATGGAGCTATCAGAGAAGATAGTGGTGTCACATTTGTGAAAAGGTGTACACAGTCCAATGACTATGATAGCACCTAACCAATTAAAAGAGGTGAAGTTAGAATCCGAGTCAAGTTCATCCCGTGGTTTGACCTGTATTATGAATATTGGATGAAACGACTTAGAAATAAGACGGTGAAATTGGTTAGAGTTCAATGAGGAAATGACCCAATAAAGAGCACATGGGAGCTAGAAGAGAAGATAAGGGCTACTCATCCCCAACCTTTTCCTGTAAATTTCCTAATTCGATTCGATTTGGTTTCCTTAGTTAGATTATTTTAGGTCTAGGATTTGGATGCTTTGGGTAGATTGATTATTTAATTTATATATGATTGATTTGGATGCTTTGGGCGGACTGATTGTTTACTTATATATATATATTGGTTTGCATTCACATAGAAATTGATACACACACACACATATGTTTAGATTAGGATGTTGTGCATTATGCCTAATATGTCATTTCACCGCATTCATATAGGATGCATTAGCTGCATTTCTGCATTTTAGAGGCAGAAACTATATGTTCGTGACTTTTGTGCCTATATAATATACATATCATTTATATATATTGGTTTTTATGTTAATTTGGATGTTATGTTTATGGTTTGGTTGATGTATGTTAGTGACCGAACGTATATTATATTTTCCATTCTTTAGAAATTTCGGGGACAAAATTCCTTTTAAAGGGGAGAATGTAATACCCTGGAAATTTTATAGATATTTTAATAAAATATTAATAATAGAATAATATGAAAATAATTGAAACTAATTAAATAAATTAAAAATAAGAAGGGGGCAAAATGATCATTTTCTAGACATTGGAATTTGATGACGAAACTAGCTTCACTGCTATCTTCTCGTTTTTTTATTTGCATAGAATTTTTGTTTGCCTCGTTTGGAGTCCGTACGGAGGAATTATGGTCAAAACATCGTCCAATAGAATGGATGCCAAAGAACTGGGGTTTGAGTTTGAATTTGAAATGAGTGGATTATTTTCCTTCCAACTACTTAAGAAACCAACATGTACAATTCAGTTCAGAAAACCACCTGACACTTCTTCTTTTTCCTCCGTCTTTCATTCAAACTACCTAAGATCAATTATAACATCTCTCTTAGAACTCCGCCGAATTGAATGAGACCAAAAGAATTATGAAGCTATCGGACAAGACTATGTACCAGCAATGATTTAGAGGTAGAAATTTAAAGTGAGGAGACATAGTAGGTCGGACAACGAGGATCTAGACAGAAATAGACGTTTTGGTGAGCGATTCAAGCTCTCTTCTTCATTTAATGCAATCATGATCCTTTACTTATGATACGTCGGTTATAACAGAGTAGATAAATGCCTATACCATCTAAAATTGGACTAACTTGGGATTTAGGAGTGATTTCACAAATAACAGTACTTAGAAACTAGGTTATGTTAGAGTATAGTAATTTGATGATTATAAATTGAAATTAATGAAATAAACGATCAAATTGGACTTAAAAACATAGGGTTGGGATCTAAGTATGTTCTCAGATGACTGAAGGCAGCTGAAGGCAGAAATGAAAATGAAAACACGAAGTTCAAAATTTGGAAACTGCAGAAAACACGTATATCGATTTCCCGGTGGGATTGGATCGGTGCACCGGTGGCCGTATCAGGCACATATTGAACCTGGACCTAGAAATGCCTATATAAATAAATAAAGAACAATTTGCCTCTTGTTTCTCTTGTGTTATGGAAGGTGATCTAAGGCTAGCAGTGAGGCGAATAATGGTGCTAAAAAGTAAACGAATATGTGTGATGATTGGTTGTTATTTAAAGTAAATATATCTATAGCTGTGATACAAAACTGTGATACGATGATGGACGTGGATATGAATGAGTATAGCTGCCCAGGTAGATAGCTTAGAGTGTGTATGCGGATATGAATCCAGTCTTGTGATTCAAGGATGCGGTTCATGCATGGCATTGATCCTATGTAGTACTTAGGCGGTCTAGGTAAAGGAAGTGGATGTTCAGCTACCCTGTAGGCTACGAGCGGACCAGGGCATGAGTCCAATTAGGTAAAACAGGGAAATCGGGTTTCCTGTAAGTTATGGGTGGTCTAGGGAAGTGAGTCCAATGTGCGATTGCATGACAACGTATAATAGGTTACTCTGTAGGGCACGAGGGTCGGACTAGGGAACTATATGCACAAATATGATGCCATATGATTAGATGTACATGATAATTAGGTATGACGTGATGATAAAACGTGTGGTGGTCGAGCGATAGACTCATATATCATATTATAGTATTATTTTTGTAATACTTGTAGAGTAGAGTATGGCTCCCTCACCATAACGCCCCTAATTTTAATAGCATTATTCAGGAGATTTGATTAGATAAATTAAAATAGAATAATGTAGAGGTTAGAGTGATAAGGGAATTGAGATTTGGAAACTAATTAGGGACGTGGCTTAACTAATGAAATTATAAGTGTGATTTATAAATTAGAAATTTAAGAGAATAAGGCAAGTGCAATATGGGAATAGCCCTATACCATAACCCCTAAACCCCTTACTTCATTCTCATTCACATTCTCATAAACCAAAAACATAAATAAAGAGAGTTGAAGGCCGGCCATAACCCTAAGAAGAAGAGGAGCACAAAATCAATTAGAGGCTAAGATTCAAGCTAGAAAGATTAAAGTGAAGAAAAAACCTTAAGTTCCTTATCCAAATAAGCTGAATAATGATTTAAACCATCTCATATAAGTCATCTTGAATGTTTTAAATTCGGGTTATAGGTTTAAACGTATGATTGGATGAATGATGATATGTTTTGATTTGAATGCCATGTTATAATTTAAACAAGGATTTTGTGGAATAATATAATTCAGTTTTAAGGTTAAAATCGAGCAAAATGATTTCCAAATGTCATGATTTTTGAATATGTTATGTAAAACATTATTTTGGAAATGGGTTTAAATTTTCATAATATTCCAAGCCGTGGATAATTTATTATGAATTCTCGAGCAAAAGAAATGGATAATTTTAATTAATTTAAGGAATCAATTAAACATTTTGGGTTGAAAATTTTATATGATAAAGATATTATCATTTTTGAATTAATGCGAAGTTTTGAGATTTATATCAAGAGATTTGGATGAGTTTCGGATTTAATTAGAAAGATTAGTATTTAATGATTAATTAAATACACGGGGTTAATTAATAATTTTAATTAAGTATTGGAGCATTGGGGGATTACATGCGGTATCAAAATTCTGAAAAGATTTTATAAAGGCTTTGTTATCGAATAGAAAATTGAAAAAAAATATGGGGTTAGGTAAAAGAAATTACTTTAAAAAGTATAAAATCGGTTTAATAGCGAATTACAACTTCACCACTTACCATGCTTGCTTCCGCCACCATACTCTCATTTATAAACTTTCGCATCCATTCGAAACCAATGCACATGGTATTAAGCATTTGGTACGTAGTGTATTAGAGAAAGGCGGAAAAAAAGAATGGTGTCGAAGGCATGCCTGCGAAAGGGTTGAAGCCGCTTTTATTTGCTTTTGAACCCATTAACCCTCCTTTGTTCTAAAAGTAAGCTTTCAAAAGGGTTGCCATTTTTGAACCCCTTCGATACCTATGTTGCCGCATAATTCTTTAAATCAATGAGTTCGGAGGGTAGGGTTTCGAATCAATACCCTTCTGTAACCATTGAAGCTGCTTTTCTTTCAACTTAGACTTACGAAAGGGTGGGTGCCGCTTCCATACCTTTCGACATGATGGAAGTCGTTTAAAAACTTTTTACTTGAACCCAATGCTTTCAAAAGGTATGTTTTTGAGTGTTTCGAAAGGCATATTTTTGAGTATTTCGAAAAGCATAGTTTTTAGGCGTTTCGATTTGCGTGTTTCGAAAGGCATGTTTTAAGCGTTTCGAAAGGAATGTTTCCAAGTGTTCTAAAGATATATTTCATGGTTTCGAAAAAGGATGTCTAAAATTTGAAACAATGAATTCGAAAGGTCCTGCCGCTAGAGTAGAGTGGCAAAAGGGGCCTAGCCACTTGCTTCTAAACCATTAGTTAAATGGAAGAGGATGAAGAGTTTGGTTGCTCTATGGAGTTGAAAGGGAGAGTGATGGAGGATAACTCATGATGTCACAATGATCCAAAGGATATGGTCGAAAGCCTTAATTTTCAAATTTGAGAACCCAATCTCAATATTAAAGAAAATCCATGACAATGTAAAAGAGTTTTGAAATGGCATTTAACTTTGAAATTTTAAAGAAAGCTTTCCTTGCTAAATATAGTGGGTTAAGAGTATTGGCCACTTTTCATTAGAAAAATGGATATATGGAGATAAACTATGGATGTTTATATGGTGTGTATCATTTGATCGGTTATCATGAATGTTTGTGGTATCATATTCACTTTATAACCCATATGGGCATGTTGGGGTGCTAAAGGGTAGGATGACCAGCTAGGTTGACCCAATAGTGAATATACATTGAATTAACTCCTGTGTGTAAAATTGCATCTAGGAAGTCAGATAGACCAGAATATAGGATGCCCAAGACTAACCAAAAGATTATTGGTTTAGACAGGTTCTTAGTAAGCCCATAAAAACTATGTTATGGAAATTATTATTGGCAGGGGCCAGTAGGTTCTTAGTGATCCTATGAAAACTATGTCCGGAACAAGTTGTTGATAGATATCAATAGGTTCATAGTCAACGCATAAAAACTATGACATGAGAAACGCTATTGGAGAATCCAATAGGTTCATAGGGACCCCATGAAAACTATGATTGGAGGATGTTATTTGTGGAGATCAATAGGTTCTTAGTGATCCCATAAAAACTATGAAACCGGACAGTCAGGTGAATGAGGGTGGGAAATCCAGAGCATATTGCATGTTTGCATGTCATCGTGGTACATTTTATTATGTTATGTCTTAACCATTATGGACACAGGTGCACAATATATGGTTATTACAAATTGGGTTAAGATACTAGTGAGGAAAAAACCCGTTCTGCTAAGCGGTGTGGTCTCACTGGATATCTATAAGGTTCAAGATGGTAGGTTATTATTCATACTAGACTTTTTGTTTGACTCGAAGTTTATGTTTTTCCCTTAAACTCACGGGTGCTCAATTGATTTTGAGTAGTTTGAGAGTTAAGGTTTTCAGGTTCTCCTTTAGACGAATAAGCTTCCAGAGATATGCAGAGGCAAGCTAGCTATTAGGAGTTCTTTCTGTTTGATTCCGCTATGTAATTGGATGTAATGACAAAGTTACTTAGTGCCTATATTTGGACTCTGATCAACCAAGGGGGGCATCTTCATATGTCGCTCTTGGCGTATTTTGTAATAAATCATAATTTCTTTGAACGTGGTTTACATATAGGATTATGTAATGAATCTGAAATGCTATTTGTAATGAAATGAGAAATTTGTATTGAAATTGAGTGTAAATTTTTTCATATTCATGTGTTTTCGGTATATCAATGTATCTAACGTTACCGCATTTGGTCATCGAAAAATAATAACTGTAGATGGCTGCAGCATCTGTAGCAGTTAGTTTTGGGCATCCAAATAGAGGATGTTACAAGTTAGTATTAGAGCATAGGTTTATGTAAATTTAAAAGAAATTTGAACCTAAAAGATTTTCAAAACATAACCCTAAGAATCTGAGAATAAGACCGGGGCTTGGGTTAACGCTATAGTAACGTACTTTCATTTGTTATATATATATAAGTACGTATTCCCCTCTCTCTTAGACCATTCTTCTATATCTTACAAAGGCTCGTATGTAGATATATGAAAAGGGAAGATATGGAGGTAGAAAACAGAAGAGGAAATCTAGGTGGAAGAAGCATCACAACTAATGGAAATGCTCGGCCCAATACTAGGAGGAATCCGGGTCGACAACAAAATGCTAATCCAAACCCAAATGCCAATGTAGGTGCTGGAACCCCGCCAGTAGATATGGAAATAATGTATCAGTTTTTCGTCAATCTGATACAAGCTGGAGCAGCTGTTAGAGTTGTTGGGGGAAATGCCGTGAATGTTGGAGGAGTTAATCCTGTGGCCCTAATTGGCAATAACTATGCCAAGCTGAGCAGAGATTACACCAGTCTGTGGGAAGATGTTTTTGGGAACAAAGGATGTTGTTGAAGTAGAAAACTGGTTATTGCACTGTGGAAGGATTTCCGTTGACTTGGGATTAGATGATGAGCAGAAGAGGAGACTTACTTCTAGACAGCTGTAGGGAGCAACAATTTATTGGTGGAATGGTATTACCGTGGGAGTTTCTGAGGAATAGTTGACTTAGGTAGAGTTTTGAAGGAGATCTGAAGAGAGGTTCTTATCTGAAGTTGCCAAGCCAGTATTACTGATAAATTTCATGGACTTAGTGCAAGGTGAATGTCGAAGATTGAGTATGCTACGAAGTTTGATGAGTTGTCTGGATACGGATATGCTACCATTGACACCATCATCAAAAGAAATAAGAAGATTATTAGAGGGTTGAAGCCTGAGATTGCTAGGGTAACTATGCCACATCTCCGTGATCCAAGTACAGTTGTAGTGGATATGGAAATCATGAATGAAGAGATGCTTTCTACTTTTGGGAAAGAGAAGCAAATTGAAACCCAGGATTCTCAAGGCAAGAAGAGGAAATTCTTTAAGAAGAATTAGATCGGGTGTTGGTAGCAAAAGAGTTTGCATATGTTTTCAAGCCAGTCGTAGGACTATCACTGAAGCGAGCCATTGAGTATCAAATAGATCTTGTGCCTGGAGTAGAGCGTGTAAGTAGACTACCTAACAGGATGACACCTACCGAGATCAATGGATTGAAGGTGTAGCTAGTGGATTTAGAAGGAAAGAATTTCATTAGACCAAGCAGTTTGCCTTAGGGAACGGCTGCAGTGTTCATGAAGAAACAGGATGGGTTGTTAAGGATGTGTATCGACTATCATAAGTTGAACGAGAAGACGATCAAGAATAAGTATTATTTGCCGAGAATCGATGATTTATTTAATCAGTTGAGTGGAGCCAGAGTATTTTATCAATTGGATTTGGCGATGGTTTCCATCAGCTAAGAGTGGTAGAGGACAATATTCCATTGACGGTGTTTCGGACTAGGTATGGTTCGTACAAGTGGTTAGCGATGACATTCGGGTTAATGAATGGGCTAGCTTTCTTCGTGGATTTAATGAACTGGGTTTTCCGAGAGCACTTGGATAGTTTGTATTGGTATTCATAGATGATATCTTAATATACTCCAAGGATGAAAGAGAGCATGAAGTTCATCTTAGAGTGGTTTTTGAGACACTAAGGTAGCATCGACTGAAAGCGAAGTTTTCAAAGTGTCATTTCTGGAAGAGAGAAGTTATGTTTCATGGTCATGTGGTTTCAGAGAAGGGTTTGTCAGTTTGTCCAGATAAGATCGAAGCTGCTAACAACTGGAAGAGGCCAGAGATGGTGACTAAGATCAGAAGTTTTCTTGGACTCGCTGGCTATTACCGGAGATTCATTAAAGATTTCTCGCAAATGGCATCGCTTTTGACTAAGATAACCAAGAAGGATGAAAAGTTTATTTGGTTCGACAAATGCAAGGAGGAATTCCTTAAGTTAAAGCACTTGTTGACCAACGTGCATGTGCTAGTAGTTCCAGATGGGAATCAGAAATTAGTGGTGTATAGAGATGCATGTGGAACCGGATTAGGAGCTGTATTGATGCAGAAAGGTAAAGTTATTGCCTACGCTTCACGACAACTTAGACTGCATGAAGTGAGATATCGTACTCATGATCTAGAGTTGGCAGCGGTGATCTTCGCATTGAGAGTATGGAGACATTATTTCTTAGGGGAGAGATTTGAGTTATACACAGATCATAAGTCCTTAAGGTACTTATTCTCTCAGAAGGAATTAAATATGAGATAGTAGAGGTGGCTGGAGTTTTTAGCAACATATGATTTTGGTATAGAGTATACGCTTGAGAAAGGAAATAAAGTAGTGAATGCTCTTAGCAGAAAACATCAAAATGTGGTGTTAGCTATGTTAGCAGAGTGGAAGGACCTGGAGGCTTTGACTACTCGTAGTGTGCAGTTAAGATCGACTGCTAGATCTAGTCAGAACACCGCCATGTTATCCTACTTGGAAATCTGATCAGTTCTGATCGAAAGGACTGCTTCAAAGTAGAAAGGGGATTTGTGGTTGGCCGAGAAGATTAGAAGGCTTGAGGTTGAATCGAAGATTGATGATCTAAAGGATTTTAGTCTTGACCAGAAGGGATGGTTGAGAAAGAAACGACGGTTGTGTGTTCCTAATGTTGGGAACCTAAGGAGAGAAGTTCTTAGGGAATGTCATCGATCGAAATTTAAGATTCATCTTGGGGGGACCAAGATGTATCAAGATATGAAGAGGAATTTCTACAAGGAAGGTATGACGAGGGATGTTGGCTTGTTGGTAAAGCAGTGTGCTGTCAACAAGTAAAGGCCGAACATTAGAAGCTGAGTGGGTTGCTTTAACCTTTGGAGATACCAGTTTGGAAAGGGGATTCGGTATCCATGGACTTTATAGATGGGTTGCCAAGGTCAAATCAAGGAAATGAAAGTATATGGGTCATAGTGGACAGGTTGACTAAGAGTGCCCATTTCATTCCAATTAAGTCAACCAGGATGACACCTGTTTTAGCTAAATTGTTTATGAAGAACATAGTTAAAACTACATGGGATTCCAAGTAGTATAGTCAGTGACAGAGATACTTTGTTTACGAGCGAGTTCTAGAAGAGTCTACAAGATGTGTTAGGTTCCAAGCTTAAGATGAAGACTGCTTATCACCCTCAGACAGATGGGCAGACATAGAGAGTCAACAAGGTACTCGAGGATTTATTGAGAGCTTGCGTGCTAGATTTTAGTGGATCATAGGAAGGTCACCTACACTTAGTTGATTTTTCCTATAATAACATTTATCAGACTAGTATAGGAATGGAGACTTTCAAATATTTGTATGGAAAACCATGCAAATCACCAGCATGTTGGTTGGAAACCGGAGACATATTAGCGTTAGGTCTAGATCTGGTAAGAGAGGCAACATAAAAGATTGAGTTGATCCGAGGTAGGATGAAGGAAGCTTTGCCTAGACAAAAGAGTTACGCAGATAAGAGGTGTAAGGATCTAGAGTTCTCAGTTGGAGATGGGGTTTTCATTAAAGTATCATTGATGAAGGGTGTAGTACGATTAGGAAAGTTAGGAAAACTAGCACCGAGATATGTTGGACCGTTCCCAGTTATGGAGAGGATCAGAAAGCTAGCATGCAGAGTAGAGTTGCCGAGCAGTTTGACAGGTTTCCATAATGTGTTTCATTTGTCTCATCTTCATAAGTATGTGCATGATCTAGAGAATACTATCCCTCTGACTACATTGAAGACTTAATAGTAGAGCCGAAATTGATTTTTTTAGGCAACCAGTTTGGGTTATAGCGAGAGATGATTGAAGAAACAAGACAGTCAAGTTGGTGAAAGTTCCATGGAGCGACAACGAGAAAGACTGTACTTGGGAGACAGAAGACATGATTAGGTATACTTATCCTGATTTATTATACGTGTATGTTCTATATTTGTTATATATATAGACTGTTTACTAGTCAGGTAGGCTAGTATGGTAGTTAGGAGATGTTATAGATGATTGCTATGCTTAATATATAGTCCTTGCTAAATTTCAAGGACGAAATTCTTTAAGAATGGGAGCCTATAACACCCCTAATTTTAAAAGCATTAGTCAGAAGATTTAATTAGATAAATTAAATATAATAATGTTGAGGTTAGAGTGATAAGGAAATTGAGATTTGGAAACTAATTAGGGATGTGCCTTAACTAATGAAATTATAAGTGTGATTTATAAATTAGAAATTTAAGCAAATAAGGCAAGGGCAAAATGGGAATGGCCATATACCATAACCCCTAAACCCCTTACTCATTCTCATTCTCATTCACATTCTCATAAACCAAAAACACGAACAAAGAGAGCTGAAGGCCGACCATAACCCAAAGAAGAAGAGGAGCACAAAATCAATTAGAGGCTAAGATTCAAGCTAGGATGATTAAAGTGAAGAACAAATCTCAAGTTCCTTATCCAAACACGGTGAATAATGATCTAAACCATCTCATATAAGTCATCTTGAATGTTTTAAATTTAGGTTTGAGGTTTAAATTTATGATTGAATGAATGATGATATGTTTTGATTTAAATGCCATGTTATAATTTAAAAAAGGATTTTGTGGAATAATATAGTTCGGTTTTAAGGATAAAATCGAGCAAAATGATTTCCAAACGCCATGATTTTTGAATATGTTATGTAAAACATTTATTTGGAGATGGTTTTAAATTTTCATAATATTCCAAGATGTGGATAATTTATTATGAATTCTCGAGTAAAAGAAATGGATAATTTGGGTTTTAATTAATATAAGGAATTAATTAATCATTTTCGGGTTGAAAATTTTATATGATAAAGATATTATCATTTTGGAATTTATGTGAATTTTTGAGGTTTATCTCAAGAGATTTGGGTGAGTTTTGGATTTAATAAGAAAGATTAGTATTTAATGATTAATTAAATATAAGGGGTTAGTTAATAATTTGAATTAAGTATTGGAGCATCGGGGGATTACATGTGGTAGCAAAATTCTGAAAAGAATTTTATAAAGGCCTTGTTATCTAATACAAAATTGACAAAATAAGGGGTTAGGTAAAAAGAAATTACTTTAAAAAGCATAAATTCAGTATTATAGCGAATTACAACTTTGCCACTTACCATGCTTGCTTTCACCACCATACTCTCATTTATAACCTTTCGCATCCATTCAAAACCAATGACATGGTATCAATCATTCGGTATGTAATGTATTGGAGAAAGGCAGAAGGAAATAATGGTTTCGAAGGCATGCTTGCGAAAGGGTTGAAGCTGCTTTTATTTAATTTCGAACTTATTGACCCGCCTTGTTCTAAAAGTAAGCTTTTGAAAGGGTGGCCTCTTTTGAACCCCTTTGATACCCATGCTACCGCATAGTCTTTAAATCAATGAGTTCAGTGGGTAGGGTTTCAAATCAATACCCTTCCGCAACCATTGAAGCTGCTTTTCTTTCAACTTATACTTACGAAAGGGTAGGGGCCGCTCCCATACCTTTCGACACGATGGAAGTCGTTAAAAAACTTTTTACTTGAACCTAATGCTTTCGAAAGGTATGTTTTTGAGTGTTTTGAAAGGCATGTTTTTGAGTGTTTCGAAAGGTTTAAAACGCATGTTTTTGAGTGTTTTGAAAGGCATATTTTTGAGTGTTTCAAATGGCATGTTTTAAAGTGTTTCGAAAGGCATGTTTTAAGCATATCAGAAGGAATGTTTCCAAGTGTTCTAAAGATATATTTCATGGTTTCGAAAGAGGATGTCTAAAATTTGAAACAATTAATTCGAAAGGTCTTGCCGCTAGAGTAGAGTGGTGAACGGGGCATAGCTGCTTGCTTCTAACTCATTTGTTAAATGGAAGGGTAATGAGGGATTAGTTGCTCTATGCAGTCGAAAGGGAGAGTGAGGGAGGGTAACTCATGATGTCACAATAATACAAAGGATATGGTCGAAAGCCTTAGTTTTAAATTTGAGAACCCAATCTCATTTTAAAGGAAAACCCATGGTAATGTAAAAGAGTTTTGAAATGGCATTTAACTTTGAAATTTTAAAGAAAGCTTTCCTTGCTAAAGATACTGGGTTAAGAGTATTGACCACTTTTCATTAGAAAAATGGATATATGGAAATAAACTATGGATGTTTATATGGTGTGTATCATATGATCAGTTATCATGAGTGTTTGTGTTATCATATTCACTATATAACCCATATGGGCATGTTGGGGTGCTAAAGGTAGGATGACCAGCTAGGTTGCCCCAGTAGTGAATATACATTGAATTAACTCATGTGTGAGTAGAATTGCATCCAAGAGGTCAGACAGACCAGAATATAGGATGCCCATGACTGATCAGAAGATTATTGGTTTAGAAAAGTTCTTAGTAAGCCCATAAAAACTATGTTATGGAAATTGTTATTGGCATGGGCCAATAGGTTCTTAGTGATCCCATGAAAACTATGTCCGGAACAGGTTGTTGATAGAGTTATAATTTCGTAGTCAGCCCATGAAAACTATGACATGAGAGATGTTATTGGAGAATCCAATAGGTTCATAGTAACCCAATGAAAACTATGATTGGAGGATGTTATTGGTAGCCACCAATAGGTTCTTAGTGATCCCATAAAAATTATGAAACTGAACAGATAGTCCGTAAGCTTGGAACATGTTATTAGTTAGCTCATGAAAATTAATAGGTTAATAGTGACCATAGAAACTATAACATGAGATAGATAGTCAAGTGAATGGGGTGGGAAATCCAGAGCATATTGCATGTTTGCATATCATCATGATACATTTTAGTATGTTATGTCTTAACCATTGTGTATGCAGGTGCATTGTATATGGTTATTATAAATTGGGTTAAGATACTAGTGAAGGGAAACACCATTCCGCTAAGCGGTGTGGTCTCATTAGATATCTATATGGTTCGAGATGGTAGGTTATTATTCACACCCGACTTTTTGTTTGACTCGAAGTTTATGTTTTCCCCTTAAACTCTCACGTGCTCAATTGATTTTGAGTAGTTTGATAGTTAAGGTTTTCAGGTTCTTCTTTAGAAGAATAAGCTTCCGGAGATGTGCAGGGGAGGCAAGCTATCTATTAGTAGTTCTTTCTGTTTGATTCCACTGTTTAATTGGATGTAATGGAAAAGTTACTTAGTGCCTATATTTAGACTTTGATCAACGAAGGAGGCATCTTCATATGTCACTCTTGGTGTATTTTATAATAAGTTGTAATTTCTTTGAATGTGGTTTATGTGTGATTATGTATTGAATCTGAAATGCTATTTGTAATGAAATGGGAAATTTGTTTTTAAATTGAGTTTAATTTTTTTTCATATTTATGTGTTTCTGGTATATCAATGTATCTAACATTACCATATTTGATCACTGAAAAATAATAACTATAGATGACTGCAGCATTTGTAGCAGTTAGTTTTGGGCCTCCAAATGGGGATGTTACACTCACTAGACTTACGTTTGACCATCTTCCTTTCTATACATGTACCCAAATTGATGTAGTATAGTGATTAGATGGTATCAGAGATGGAGATTCATTTATGTATTGCATCTATGGTGTAAGTAAGCGTTGTACCTAGAATTGACTATGTACGTCATTTTGGTTGTATCTGTATTTATTTGACATATGTGCCTGATATTATAGACATGTTATGGTGATATGATTATGGTAATTGTTTATGTATTATATTTTATTTCTTCCGCCGTAAGACTCTGAAAGTGGTTATTAGTTAGTATTAGATAGAACTATATCTAATATCTACATGTGCCTACATATGCTTATTTTATCTCAACCACAACAACTCATTCTTTCGATTCTTAGGCTGTTGATGTTGGTTCAGGCTTTTAGATCCCGGGTCAAAGGGGCGGATTGTTACATGTCTGGTCCAAAGAGAGAAACAAATGAAAATCTAGTATATTTGGCATATATATTAATAACAGAATCAAATACAAATAAATTTTGCATTTATTTTGTAAATTTTGGTCAACCATACAAAGGTGAAAAGTAATGGTCAAATATGGGGAAATAAATGAGATTTTATTTCCCACTATAAATCAGTCGTTGTAGTTTCCCCTTCTCCAAGGCAATGAAGTCCGTACTACTTCTAATCATAAAAATGGGAAAACTTCTCTTCTTTCTATCATTCATTAGAAATAAGATCTCTTCCTCATTTCCACTTCATATCCTTCATTAGAGTAGCCAAAGCTACGCCTTGCAAACCATAACTAGAATCGAGGAAGGAGTTTTTGAAGACCGATCTACAATTCTAATGTGCATAATACTAGGTTCTTTTATAAAGTTAAATTCTACTTCTTCATTTCAAATATGTCACCATAATTTACATGATTTTATTCAGTCGTTATTTACAAAAAGCAAATGATTTTATATTAAATTATATTTATATTTATACATACATACATATATATATACATACACATACATACATACATATATATATATATATATATTTGTGTGTGTGTATAAATTTATAATCTTAACTAAATGCGCACGCACACACATACATATATTGAAAATTAGTCCTTTATTTATTAACATAAAAAAACATCTAGTTGATTCGTCTCCTTAGAAAACTCTGCTAATTTAGCAAGGAAAAAGAGTAACATGCTAAATTAGCAATACAACACATATCTTATGTTTTATCATGATATATATAAACATACATTTATTTGTATGTGTGTGTGTGTGTGAGAATTTTCCCTTTTTCGGTTTTACAAAAGAAATAACCATCATAATCAAACATTATATATAAACAATGATACACGCACATACACATACATACATACATATTAGATATTTTAGACTAATATGTAGACCTTGAATATTAGGAATTAGATCTTGACCAAAAGGAGGATTTATTTATCATGGTAAACTAATATAATATATATATATATATATATTAATAAGAATTACCCATAATATATCTTAATAGTGTGAGGAATGCAGATTAAGGATCTTAAGGCTAGAATTAACACTAGAGGGGGGTGAATAGTGTTTTAAGAAATTTGTTAATCTTTTTGAGTTTATCTTAATTTGTTAACAATGTATACACTAATCAGACACAGATATGAACACAGAATCAAACACAGATGCAAATATAAAGTAAAAGCAGTAAAGGAAAGAACACACCGGATTTTATACTGGTTCAGAGTTACCCTACATCCAGTCCCGCACAACTAAGTACGGATTTCCTTTCAAAAGAAATTCAACAATTACAACCCTCGGTTTCAAGGCTACGAGGTACACCCTCCAGAATCACAATCCTCTGGGTAGAGATACTTGATTTCCGGGGCAACAAGTTCACCCAATTGATTTCCAGAGCTACAATCACACCTTCTCTCGCTCAATTGATTACAAAAATTCTATAACTCAGATTAGCACTTGGATCTTGTAGAGATAGTGGAGAGAATCAAAACCAAAAATTATCTAGTTAGATTCGATATTGATTTCGGTAGAGTAATGGTGTAATTTGTAAATAAGAAAGTGGAGAAGAAGAAGAGAAGTTAAATCAGAGAAAAAAGTGATTAAAATTTGTTGAAAACACCCTTTATTTATAGTAGATCAATAGCCATGTCCATTGGTGAAAGGATGTGGCGAATAGACACTTCTTTTTAAAAAAACAGTTTAACTGTCACCATGTCGACAGGGGTACATGTGACCATGTCGACATGCCCTTGTATTTTTTGGTGATTTGTTTTTCTTTGAAAATAATTTCTATATTATATTATACTTATATTTAAACTTTAAAATATACTTATATATAGTTATAATACATAAATAGCTATAGAGAACAATATTAAAATATATATAATAATTTGCTATACTTTTATTTAAATCTTAAGTATAAATATATAAAACAGCTAAATATATTAATATCATAATTATAGTTTAAAAACTTAGGATAATAATTTAAAATCAAAGATATTTAAAACTAAGGATATTTTTGAGGCTAAAATATATTGAAAAACCAGGACAAATGATTTTGGTTTTTTTAAACAGGAATATTTAAAATCATTTTGAAAAACAAGCTATATATTTTGAAAATCATTTTGGAAATAAAAGTAAGTGGATACAAAAAGATGTTCCACTAGATTTTTCGTAGGTTCCATCCTACTTAGGGTTCCATCCCTTTAACGAGCACGAAGTGGATTCCATTCCACGAATAAAATAGATTTTAAGATGCCGGTGCCTTTCTATGAGTTTTAACAATATTCCTAACTATATAACTTATCTTGGAAACTTGAACTCTTGAAATTATTGATACTCATGAGTCTTGAATCTTGATATCTTCAATCTTTGATCTTGAATCTTTATACTGTATAGTTCTTCATTCTTTAGTACCTGCAAACATATCTATATATATCTACACAATAATGTTAGTATTATATATTTTATAATCTAATTCTAAGTAAGGTTGTTGTCATCAAAACCAACTCCGCAGGGACTAACAATCTCCCCCTTTTTGATGATGACAACCTTTGTTTATAAAATATCACTTCTATTCTAATACTTCTAATAACTCCCCCTTAATCTATGACTAACTATCCTATTTTATACTTCTCCCCCTTTGTCATCAACAAAAAAAACCATATAACTCCCTAATACTATATAACTCTATATAACTCTATATATAACTCTATATAACTCCCCCTGAAACTAAGACTACATTACTTCTGATTATAATGATAGTGTTATCATACATAATCAATACTTAACTTTAAAATAAACTCTTAATAACTACTTTTCTTAACTAATAAACTATATATTCAAAAGATACGAGAATATACAAATAAGAGAACACAATTTATTATATAATGTTATATTTACATGTGTTTTTAATATAAACAACTATATATACAACGATACGAACGAAAGAATGAAAGAAAGAACACTAAGGAGTATTCTTGACAATAGGAGACCTATGAATCGAACAATTAGGATAGTGGAGACAGAAGTTTCCACGCTGTTCGACAAGGTTTCCATCCTTATCAAAACATACTTCACCAACGCAAACTACGGTGTCGTCGTCTTCAGCTTGCACTTCATGAACAGGTGCGTCCTCTTCTTCCAAGGGTGCTTCTTCCTCTTCCATTGCCTCTTCTTCGCTGTCCTCTTGTGTATGGTCACTAGAAGACTCTTCTTCGATCAATATCGGGTTTGCTTGGTTATCCATTAGGAACTTCTGCAAATTTCTAAGGATTCGACCTTGCTTCTCCTGTTCTTTACTCATCCGAATTTGTTTGACTTGAATCTCAGTCACCATTTGCAGAATATCCTTTATAGTATCCTCTAATTTTATCACACGAGCGTGAATGGAGCGTTGAAGAGGGCCGGGAGTAGGAGAGAGAAATGAGAAAGTCGAGTTTATGTTTGAATTTGATGGAGAAGCCATTATTTTCTTTG
The DNA here is from genome assembly GCA_030737815.1 of Allium fistulosum. Taxonomy (NCBI): domain Eukaryota; kingdom Viridiplantae; phylum Streptophyta; class Magnoliopsida; order Asparagales; family Amaryllidaceae; genus Allium; species Allium fistulosum. The sequence continues at coordinate 132,200,212 of CM060903.1, read as the reverse complement.
TTTCAGAAGTTAAACCAGAAGAAAATGAGAGAGAATGAAGAGAAAGTCGAAATATGGAAGAATATATAACATATTTTTCAAATTTTGGTGGGAATTTTAACTTTCAAAAAATACCGTTATATGTCGACATGGTGGGATATGGGGTTGTCGACAGGGGTATTTTAATTTTGGCTTCTAATTTATTTAATTATACTTGTTATATATTTATGTTTTATATTTCAGTTATTGAACAAATACCTAATTCTCTTCTTAATTTAGTAAATATAGATTCATTTAATGGTTTTGTTAAGATATCAGTAGTTTGATTCTCAGAGTTTATATATTCGAGAGTAATTACTTCTTTAGTTATATTATCTCTAAGAAAATGATGTCGAATATCAATATGTTTAGTTCGAGCATGATGAGTAGGATTTTTAGATAAATTTATTGCACTAGTATTATCACAATAAATTGGCGATTTTGAGATATTTAATCCAAAATCTCCCAAGGTTTGTTGCATATATATTACTTGAGAACAAGCCAAAGCACCAGAAATATACTCTGCTTCAGTTGTTGATAGAGAAACTGTATTTTGCTTTTTACTAAACCAGGAAACCAGAGAATGTCCCAAAAAGTGACAAGTTCCACTTGTACTTTTTCGGTCTGATTTACATCCAGCATAGTCAGCATCACAGTATGATATTAAATCAAATGTGTATGCATATTTTATATTTTTCTCCCCCTTTGTCATCAATAAAAATTGGTGAAAAAGTAATGATTCTCCCTGAATCAAATACTTAGAGACTATAGATTCAAAATCAATAACTAAGTGAAAATGGTATGATTCTGATAATGATATATGATGATAATATGATATGCAATTCACTATTAAGCATAATGATATGTAATAATGAAGATTTATAAAGTAAATTTAATTTATTTATCCAAGTCAAGCTATACATAATTGATATGTATAACCAATCCAAATAAAACTAAAACACACAAATCCAAATAGCAAAACCAAAATGCACACAAAACCAAATCTAATCCTAATAAACCAAACTATTACGTACTATATTTAAGTCTACAGTTTTCTTTTGATTATAGAGGACTTATGGGTAGGACAGAAAGGGTAGTAAAAACAAACGCGTTAACAGATGTACTAACAGTGTTACTACCCATTAAAACTTTTCAAATATCAAATTACGAGTTTTTGAAAACCTAGTGCTCTAATACCAAGTGTGGTTGTAGAATTATGGGAGGGTGGTGAATAGTGTTTTCTAACTTTTGTAATTCTTTTTAAACTTCTTTCAAGTTTAATGTTAAATCTCAAATTTTCAACACAGAATTGTATCAACAATCAATCACAGATGTAAACACAGATAAAGTAAAAGCAGTAAAGTAAAGTAGAGAGTTAGAGAGATAACACCAGAGATTTTATACTGGTTTGGATTTCTCCTACCTCCAATCCCGTACAATTACTTGTACATATATCTTTTCAAATGGCAATCTTTAAATGGGCAGAAGGCAAACTCAACTACAATCTCGATTCTGAGACTATGAGACACACTCTTTTGAATTTTCAGGCTCAGGTAGACCCACATGATTTGGACGGGCTACAAGCACACCCACTAGGATTTCCAGGCTACTAAGCACACCCAGTTTATTTGAACGGGCTACATTCACATCCAAACAAATACAACTAGAGTTTGATGGTTTTTCCAAAGACAATTTCTTGAACTTTGAATAAATGAATCATATAGCCTATTGAGTAGCACTTTGATCTTGAATAGAGAGATAGAGAGATGATTGAAATCACAAAGTAAATAATAGAGAATCAATACAATGAAGATTGAATTGATTCTGGTTGAATTTGAAGAGATTTGAATAAATTTTTAACTAGAAATTTTGGGAGAGTAAGAGGAGAGAAGAAATAGGAAATTAATTATTAAAAAATTCTTTTGAAACCACCTATTTATAGAGAATAAACAGACATATCCATTCGCGAAAAGTTACGACAAATAGACACTTCATTTCAAAATTTGATTTTCAAATTTGCGGCATGTATGTCGACGTACTCATAGGGTATATGTCGACATATCCCTTTGAAAATTGAAATTTTGTTTGTTTTTAAATATTTCGAAAATCTCATGCTTTGTAAAATATTTTAATACTTTGTGAAATAATTTAATAATAGCTTATAAACAGTTTAAACTTCGAAAAAATTTCATAAAATATTTTTACATATATTTTAAAAATATATTTTGTTTTAACAATAAATGATAGGAAAATGAGAAATAGAGATCAAAGATTGCTATCAGAGACTTTACTAATATTCTATGACTCTATATACTATACTATAGTCTTAAGATCTTCATATTTTGGTCTTTATACTCATGAGTCTTCATGCCCTTTCTTTGAGTCTTTATATTGTACAGTCTTCGATTCAACACATGTATAATATCCTGCACTATATACTATAAACTTGGCAAAATACTAGTATCCATATTTTATATGAATGTATTTTGTTATCAAGGTTGTTATCTTCAAAATCAATAACTGAGGTATTAATAGAGAGGCGCTACACTTGTCATGTTGGAAAGAGTTCATGAAGTGGTGTGGCTATTCCTTGAGAATCCATTTATCGAATGCCACCATTACAAATTTATACCTAAATATTATGCTACTTGAGGCGGAGCGGAGCGCTAGGCGCTAAGAATACCTTTAGAGTCCAAGTGGAGTCCAGGCGGAGCCTAGACGAAAATAAGCGCTCGCTATATAATTTGATATAAATTTATTTTTCATTAAGTAGCAATAAGAAAGTAACTACATATGATAAGAAATTCAATTTGTGTAGGTTAGATCATTATTATTTATTATTGTAATATGGGTGATATATATGGATACAATTCAAGTTTATCGTTAATAAATTAGAAAAGAAACAAAATCCTATTATAGTTTACAACAATAATAAAACTTATACATAAAGTTTATGCATAATGAAATTTATGCCATTACTATAACCAAATGTTTGTGTGCTTAGTAATCATGACTTCATAAAAAAAATTGTGAATAATTTAATTTTTTTTTAACTGTAGTAGAGTACTCGGTTATATTATAAAAATATTTAAAACAGAATTTAAAAGTAAATAGAATAAGAAAGTGAAAGGAAGAAGCATTAAAATCATATTTCAAAGAAGTGAAAAGTTAATGAGAAATTATTATTAAATATTATTTTTTTAAACTAGAAAATAAATTAAGTAAGTTTTGGAAAACATGAAAGTGTACGTTTCTTTTTAATTATAAAAGACTATTTATTGAATGATCTTCTATATACTTTGATATGAAATATATTAAGTGTAAATAAATTTTAAAATTATATTATTTGTTTACTTATTTGACTTTATTTTAGTATTATTATCATGGTTTTTATTATTGTTGTTGTTGTTGTTAAAACTTTTAGATTGACTTTGTATTTTAGTTTTGGGTTCCATCTCTAGCCGACCCTAGCTTGTTTGAGAATAATGGTTTAGTAGTTATGGTTGTTGTATTAGTAGATAAAAAACTTCAACAAATAAACAAAAAATTGCGGCGTTTTGATGTAATTATATGTAATTTAGTCAAAGTAAAAAAACTATACCAAAAAAGGCCTATTTTTTAGCGTTCCAAGAAAATCTTAACGTTCAGGCTGTATATCAAACAAAGGGCTTAAGCAGCACCTCGACAATGCCCTTGATGACATAGCCTAATATTGTTGTAATGTGAGATGCAAGCATCACAACTATTTTATATATATTTTTTTCATACGTTAGACACTATCTATGTATCACCCTTGTTTATTTATAAAAATAAAATAGTTTTGGCTCTTGTTAGGAGAAAACCCATTCCGCTCTATGGCATGGTCTCACAATGTAGTACTATATGTTTATACATATATTTTGAGTTTCTCATATCTGATTCGAAGTTTATTTTTCCGTTAAACTATCGAGTACTCATTGGCTGAGAAAGGCATATTATGTTTTGGACGTTTTGAAGTTGACGGATGATGGGCAGGAGGCGTCCAAAGATATTAGCTGTTTTATTTTCCGTTGCATTATTAGAATATATGTAAGGACATGTTATAACTGTTCAGATTGAAAGTTGGTACATGTTTGTAACTCTGATAAACCCTAATATTTTGAGGGTAACAATATGTACTACATGTTGTTAATATTATATATGTTAATATTATGTATAATCCTTCCATTGTGAGACACTGTTATTCTATTCTTTAGGAGTGAGAAATGTGGATCAATATGAATGGTCAAGGGCAAAGAACGATTGGTGATTATATGTTTCCCAGTTTCAAGTAAAACCAGAAAATTTTACAACAGTTTACCTGACTTCATAAATCAAAATGCTGAAATATTATAAAATTAGATGAATCTTATCCAGTAAACTAAAACAAAAAAATTTAGAATGGTCCAAATAACCTTCCCAGTGAAGAAAACAGAGCACAAACTAAAGTGAAATAGTGTTTATAAATACAACATATCAAAGCTGATGGCCTACTGTACAGAAAGACCGAATTTTCCATAAGTCTGTTATTTAATTATTACTGCATTATAACAAGAGTGCATCACATCATTATTCCACAATTGTTGTTTGAGATTTCATGAACCATTGTCGTGATTGCCGCTCTGGTAATCCATGCCTTGACTCTAAAGTAAAATCTCATAGTTAAACAAATTTGTAACTTCAAATGCAAAATGTAAAACAAGTATAAATGCTTTGAAAATCTATTTGAGATTATAACTACAGGAAGCAAGGAACATACATACCCTAGAATTTGATGCCTGACCGAGGTTTCGGTATGGTCTTGTATTAAGATCGATCATATTTGAGTTTACGTGATCATCGCCATCGACTTCTGGAACAGTTTGTGCCTTGCTGTTCTGTAAGTTTTGCTTAACTATGTGATTTTGAACCTGTCCGTTTTCAGTTTGGTCCTTGCATTGCATGTTTGCATCGTCTATTTGACCTTGTCTATTACCTGGAAACTAAGTAGATAATAACAGTGTTTGAAGTTTGAGTTTCTTGCATGAGAAAAGTTCTAAATATATATCATAATAAGAGAAGATAATAGTTACTGAGTCACTGATACTTTATATTCACACATCGATACACTAATTAAACATAGAGCTTTGACCATTAGGGCCCTTGAAAAGCTTGTGTCACCGATAGGCCTTAGCTCCAACTTATTGAAGATATAGGCTTTTTTCAAGCCAATACATGTACAGCTTGAAAATAAGTATGTACATTTTCTGAATTTGTACATGCATGTTTTCAAAATGTAGGTGTACAAATTCAGGAAATGCACATGCACATTTTCAAAATGAGCATTTACTGACCTGAAATGTAATAAGATAGAGCAAAGGATTATTTGTGAAATAAATTTTCATGTCTACTTCACAAATGAAATTATGTGTCCCGTTGTGTACCAAGAAAAAGCTCAACCATTCCAATTCTTTTATCCAACATTAGACAGTTTCATTCAATTAAAATTGGATGAGCGAGAAGCAAATGGCCATATAAGTAAATGAAGTCGTGGGAGTAAATTTTTAGAAAATATGCTTTACAAACCTCAACTCTCTGCCTTAACAACAGGTACCGCCCATGAGTTCTTTTTCCCCCAACATGTACAATCATATCACATTGCAAACAAAGTGATGTTCCATCTATATCGCAGTAAAAAAAGGCTGCAAATGCACACTCCAAAAGTAAGGTTATCTAAGTTGAAAACTAGTATGGAAAATACCATGAGACAAGATGTTATTAACAAACCAGGTGCATTTTCACAAATATCACAGCGAGGAACTTCACTAGGATCAGCTAGTCCTACTCGTATATGCCGACTTGCAAGTTTATTACACATGTGAACCTGAAAGATTTTCACCTTAGAGAAAAAAAGAAGCTGCTTATTTGAAAAGCAAACAAGAACAAAATCACATTGCCAGATTACTAAAACATATAATTATGTTGTTTACAACTGTTTTTTAAATCAACTTTTAGGATAGTGAAACTTTCTCCTTTTCTTCATCCTTTCTTTCTGGGATGTAAAATGCACCATGAAACTGAACGCCGATACAGAAAACACAACTAAAACCAAACTTTAGAACATTAGATGTGAAAAGATGTTATTTACGGTCTTGAAGCTTGATATGTGGCCTTTTAACTTATAACTTGATGTATTATACATTCTGAACCACAGAACCTTAAAGAGTAGTCTAATTGATTGAAAATGAAATATTTTGCTAGACATATGCAGGCTTGGTCCAATTGTCATGTACCTGATTAGTGTATGGGCATATAGAATAGCTTAGGATAGATAGCATACTGTTTGACTAGGTCAAAATTTTCGACGTTGTATAAGATAAGAAATTTAATGTTGGATATCTGGTACTAATGAGATCTAGGAAGATACATGTGTCCAAGTTGTACATCTCAAATTGATTATGTTATTCAGTTAAGCTTAGGGTAGAACGCTTGCTTGTACCTTAAGGTTTCAGCTATCGGTTTTGTCAAGGATAAGTGTTTTCTATGTTGGGTGTCTATCTGATGTAGGATGAGACATCCCAAAGGTTGTTTCTATGCATGTGACGCAGTTATGTTTATGAAATGATTTGCAAGGGAAAAAGCGTTGAAAACATGACCCATAAGTTGAACAAAAAGGAAATGAAAGGTGTGTGGGTTAGACACCTAATTTGTGATGAATCAAAAAATGTTTGTAGAAGCTTTTTCAATAGTTTTAACACTACCAAATTAACAATTAGTTCTTTTTTAGATATATACCATGACAAATTTTAATTCAAACATTGTGATATCAGTTCTAAATACGACAAACAGTAAACAAACAAAATATACCATGACAAATTTTAATTCAAACATTGTGATATCAATTATCAGCATACTAGGTGTAAATTGCTTCCGCTCATATTCAGCTATTAAACAAATGCCACTCTCTAATCTTCACAAATTTAAAAAACAAGTTTCTACGATCCATACAATTATTTTAGACTTCTAGCTGATTCCCTCATTTGCAGATATACTTACAGATCCCACTCGAAACTTGAGAGCTATTTTGGCAAAAACAGGTTCATGTACAATAGAACCAAAAGCTTCCTAGACCACCTACAAGCTGCTATGTTTGATTATCAGACCTACTAGGCTACTAAATGATATCTTCGTAATCAGCAGCGATCAATCAATTGGTAAAATTACCGTTACCGTTGTATTGAAGAAATGTTACCAATGATTTACCGTAGAAAATGGTAAATTTACCGTTACCATACCGATTAAACTGGTATATCGATTTCACTCGAAAATGGTAACCGATTGGCTGGTAATGGTATGGTAATGGTAAATTTACCGTTACCATAACAGCCCTAGGTTTTCCCATTGATTTAAAAGGCAATTTTGAAGGGGATATAATTCTAAATTTTTCATAGATCTTCTTACTAATGAAACATATCTACATAAATTTCATTTTAACCTTATAACATTTTGCAAAAAGAGTCTGAAGGGGATTTAGGTGGATAAACAGGAGGGGTTTGTTAGATATTTCATATCAACAACTATTAGATTTAAATATATTTTTTACACATCATTATCATAATGTAGCTCATACACACAAAATTTTGAATTTTTTTGAATCTTCCAATCACATTGATTAATGAATTTAAAGGTGTACAATTTTTCAAATGATATAATATTTTCCAAAGTTATAAGATTAAATAAAAAATAGCTCAATCCAAAAAAATTTGTTATAACAAATGATGGAGAAATAACAGTGATTAAAGTGGTGGGGCCGTGAAGTCTCAAGCTTTGAACCTAAGGATAGTGATAAACGTTGCTTTACATGATTTCACCCGTTCATCCACATCAGTCTTCTTCTTGGAAATCCATTTTACATCTCTAAAGTCTTTGTTTTACCATCCAAAGTCCTTGTTTCTGGACATGGAATACATCTCCTATTTTATTGCATAAGCCATAACGCTATACATTCTTCTATCAATAATTCCATAGTGACAGTGTTCATCATTTCTTAATTTCAACATTTCTAAAATACCATATGTAAGTTTCTTTCGAGAATTATTAGACACATAAGCTGCAATGATTTGGGATAATCATCAATATTCGGTATTGGTAGGTGCCTACTTTTACTTTATATGCTTTTCACCTATATGCCACCGCTCTTATGATGCCTTGATACTTTTAGAAAGCTTAATCAAAGTGAGGCCAACAATATCTATTCAACTTTACTGAAACAATTTCCATAACATATTCCCACATAACTTTCTGATATCCAAATCCAAATTAGTAGTAGCGTAACCTAATCGCCTAAAAATTGCATCTATCAAACCAAATCCACAAACAGTAAGGTATTTCAAAAATCAATAAATAAAAAAGCCCTATAAATACAATATATAAAAAGTTACCTTATCATCGCATGATCTACAAAGGGCAGCCTCATCCGCGGCACAAAACAACACAGCAGCCGCATTCTCGCAAACATCGCAGATCGTCCGCATCTTGTTCTTCTTCCTTCTATCTCACTCTCATCATCCGCCTCCTCTCAATAAATAGCAATTAAAACAGCGAAGAAATCAATACAGACAAAAGAAGCAAGTAAGGAGAAAAAAAGGAAGCAGACGGCAACGGCAGCAAAAAATAATATAATTTATCTGAAGCAGTTCTTAGAGGTGGGTCCACATGGACTGAAAAAAGAGCCTACGTGCTGCTGACGTGGTTGATTGAGTTTGATTCATTGGAAATGAGAGGAAGAGAGCCACGAGATTTCTTTATTACAAAATGAAAAGGGGTGGAAAAAAAGGTAGTGGCTGAAAATAGATTGGAATCGTTTTCAAATTTTAGAAGCCTTGAGAGATCTTTGCCACCATTGGTGGATTTGTATCTTAAAATCATGGTTGTTTTCCATAGTTTGAACTTAAAAATGAAAAAGATAATGATTTAGATATAGTCTATCACTAAAGGCAACTTGAAACACAAGGTAATGACTACCATATAAACTCATTTACTTATTAACCGGTCCGGTCCTTCCCTAAAGTGGGAGAAGCATCTGCATAGGGTCCCAAAATAATTAGGACGCTAAATTTAGTAATTCATAGCGCGATGCAATAAAAAATAAATAAATAAACCGCGAATTCGAAATTCACAATCCGCAATTCACAAATCGCGAATCCACAATTTACAAATCGATAAATAACTATGTTTTTGTAGGAATTTGTAGTTAAAGTTTTATAGTCCAATCGATTAGTTAAAAAGAATTTTTGCTTCAAATTATCGTTGAAAATGTTTTTGATAAATTATAACTACTAGATTAGGCATTCATAATTTATTTTATTTTTTGTTATTATAATAATTATTAATATATAATATTATTCGATGTTACTTTTATAGTGTTTAAAATGCATAAACAAGAATCTTGACACGCTAAAAGGATTAGAAAAAAAGGCTAGAGAAACTCACTAATTCACGAATAAAGTTATTTTTTTTCCTCTTCTCATTATTTATAAACAATATAAATTACTTTAATGATTTAATTAACGATAATAGCATTGGTTTCTGTATAAGGACCATGTTTTCGCTTTTGGCTTTAGGTACCAAAACTCCAAGAATCAGCTCTGCTTATTAATAGCATAGATATTTTGTTTTATCAAATAGGCACATAAATATTATGCGGTTGTTTATCAACGATCAGTGGTTAACGACCGTTAATAATCAGTGGTTATCGTCGTACAGCAGCGAACAACGGTTGAAAATCAAAAATGCAACCTTGTATAAAACCGAATGAAAAAGTTGAATATGGTGTTAAGAAACATACAAAAAAATTGATTTCTACTAAAAATTTCATAGTAGCCAAAAACATAATTTTGGCGGTCAATAGCAGCACACTAGATATACGAGGAAGAACAAAATGAAGGAACTTTTGTAATAAGATTCAAATTACAGTCTTTCCTTCTAAAAAGCAAAATTTTAATAATATATCCGTTCTTAATTTAAGCCAAAAACTTGGATTTTTTAAAAATAAAACAAAATGATAAGTAAAAAAATAGTTTTGCTTATATAAACATGCGATTAAGTTTAGATTTAATTAAAAAAATGAAACCAAAAATAAAAAATAAGAGTGTAATTTAAATATGTTTTTTAGGAAGGTTTTTCTCGTTTTAAACTTGAAAATAAGGAATGGATCCTAATTTTCACTATGATAAAATACAATATTTTAATTTTTTTTCTTTTTGAAAATCCAGAAGAACCCGGCGGGCCGGTTAACTCCTAAGGAGGGTATAGTAAAGTCGTCCGTTGATCCAAGCCCCCATACCCCCGGGTAAATTTATATAGAATATTTTAATCTTAGAAAATGCATGAGAATGCATTTGTTATCCGGTATTTTTCAAAAGCGAAATTTCGATGAAACAGACTACGAAGTTATGAAAGAATGAATGTCAAACTCAAGAACAATCAAGTATGGAAATCAGATGGAAAAACATAAGAAAATGGCAAGTCCATGGATCGCCACCGATCCATATATGGATCGGTACAGATCCATAAAATGTCATATTTCCCTCCAAACTCTCAATGACGATGAGGATATCAATGCAAGGAAGAAGATAGAGAAATTTGACTAAGTCTTCGAATCAGTACCGATTCGTAGATTTCCTCCATAAAATCAACTTTCTCGGTGAATACTTAAATGAACAAGCTTAAAAGCATCAAAGAAGGATTGAACCAAGAAACAAAACATTTAGATTCGAGGGAAATTGTATAACACACAATAAAAATGATGAGCTTATCGATCAGCACTGATCCGTATATGGATAAATTTGACCTATATGTTGGGAAATTTCTAATCCATTTCCTATCTTCTAAGATCTATTGTTCAATGATTCTGTTGCGATCTGATGACTCAAAAGCCCAATTACAGCGTACTTCAATTATAAATTTGAGGCCACCTTCAAAAGTAAAAAATCTTTTGACCTTTGCATATTTGTCAATTAAGCAATAAAATACATTTAAAGTGGACGTAGGCATAGTCGAACCACTATAAAATTATTATCTCTTGTCTTTCTTATTATTCTTCTGCAAATTTACATTTTTCTTACTGATTTCTCGTCGCTTAGAATTGTTATCTCTTTGAAATTTATCATCTCGGGGTGTTAGACCAATTTTTCTACTAACATTTTTGGTGCTTTGACTAAGAACTATAACATCAGGCTGGATCTATTGCTCCTAGGGTTTGGATAAAATCTTTAAAATGATCTGATAGTATAAGCCCGAAAAAGAATCAAGGAAGGCAAATAATAGAAGAATTTGATGGAGGAATGCTAGAAATGCTGTATAAGCGATGAATCTACTCAACCTTCACCAGATCTGGTTACTAAAGAGGAGTTAGAAGGTTTTAGCACTAAAGTTAGGTCAAGATAGCTTGAAATATTTGAGTAGGATTATACACCTAGTCAAATATGTTAGGTTCAAGTTAATGAACAACAACCTTGCATTCTTGAAATGTCATTATGCAATTTCTTTATAGTCTAGGTCCATTTACATAAAATTATAAATCATGGATGGCATGATTGGCCATTAGAGTTCCCTATTGAAGCTTTTTTATCCAAGGTGGAAAAAATAAAAATGAAGAAGAAACAGAAATCAAAAAATTCGTTCCTTTTTGAGGTGGGTACACTTGTATTTATAGAGAATTCCAACTGTTAGATTAGCGCCACATGTCTCTTAGAGTGATTGAACGGTGGATTATGACCTTCATCGGGAAAGGATGGCGTCGCCGGGAGATTCACATAAGATGGCATCGCAGGGAGATTGACGTGCGGTGGCGCCGACTCTATTATATTGCTCCATGATAGCTCTAATTGCTTTTCAATGCAAAGGCTTTATAGAACTTTCTCACGATGACACTTTTACTTCATCAAGTGGTTGCTTCCATAAACTTACCTCGATGGCTTTATATATATTTTTTATGTCTAAAGTTGTCATACAGAAACCCTTAGTAAGGCTCGAGATTTTTATTCATCAGACATATATTGTTCTAACTCTCTCCTCATTACAACATGGGTTAGGAAAAGAAATGTTGAAGGAAAAGCCGAGGAGGAAGCCTGTGGCAGTTAATCTATTTATCTATTCATGTTATTTTTTAATCTATTCTTATTTAAACTATACTGCCCAAGTACTATTATAGTAAGGCTTGAGATTTTTATTCATCGGACATATGTTGTTCTGACTCTCTCCTCATTACAACGCATGTTAGAAAAAGTAACGTTGAAGGCGAAGGCGAGGAGGAAGTTTGTGGCAGTTTGTCAATTTATCTATTCATGTTACTTTTTGATGTATCCACTGAAAAATGTTGTATTTTAAAAATGATGTTCCACAGATAAGTAACGATTGTTATTGGTGTTATGTTATGGATTTTATGAAATTTTAAATTTTGAATGAAATGGGTACTGTTGTATTACTATATTTTATCCTTCCGCCGTGAAATCTGAATGAGTAGATGAATAGCTATGTATTGTTCTTTTTACAACCCAACAACCAACTTTGGAATGGGCCTAAGTTTCGATCGGCCTTTGCTGGATCGAAATTTAGGTCTGTTTCAGGACGGGATATTGCACCCGCCTTTCCTGGCTACTATATTGGCTCAAAAAGTGAAGTAAGCTCAAAGGTTGCCCCTACAGAAAAGCCCCAATTTGAATTGGCCAACGGCTAATTTTCAAAATTGTTAGAAAATTAAAAATGAAAATTTTAATTTAGAAGTTAAATTTAAAATAATAAAAACATTGTAAATGTTATAATATGGTTACATAATTGTTTTGAAATTAAAATAAGATTTTAATTTAAAAGTTAAATTTAAAAGAAGAATTACATTATAAATGTTATAATATGATTTTCAAAGTTGGCTTTGAAAACAATGTATATTATAAATTTATAATATAGTATTCAAAAGTGCTTTGAAAATATAATAAACATATTTCAAGAAATTTAATGTTTACTAATTAGACTAATAAATTAAACGGTTAATTAGTTAGAGCACATACATGTACAATATATAGACATATGTCACATTATCTTGAATTATTTAAGATGACGTAAGTATATATGTATATACATAAGAAATTTTTGAAATTAATATTTAATTAAATTGTCTGATTAAATAAGTTAATTAAAAATTAATTAATAAATAATAAAATACATATACATATATATGTATATAACCATAAATGTTACAGTATACATATTCAATTAAAATGTTTGATTGCATAATATAAAATTAATTAAAATGTTAATTGATTAAATCAATTAAATGATATTTAATTAATGTAATGTGCATAAGACTATCATATAAGTTTATCAAATTATAAAAGTTATATAATAATTAAACTTATATAATTTGAATGTATAAAATCAAGTGGAACAGAAAAACCCAAATATACTTAAGGGATAAATACATTCGTATAGTATGTATATCGTGATTTCTGATGTATCTGACACTTGCATCATGAGGGTATTTCATAAGAAATACGTTATTCCATAAGTTGATATCACTCAATATAATATATTAAAGATTATGAATCTTTAATATAAAGTTTTCCTCCACCATTTATATATTAATAAATTGCTTACATACTCTCTAGTTATTGATATTCTCTATAGTTGTTGATATTCCTCAAGCTAGAGATGTTATGTGTATCACTATTAGTATACAGACTTAACAAGGTAAGATACATGCATGTATTTGTTGATATCCCTCATGGTACGTGCATTATACTTAGGCTGTTACGAAATGGTTGGTATGAATGAATAATCTCTTTCGATTTGTTGATATTCCTTAAGGTCGATATGAGATTAGGACAAAGACCACGGATTAGGAGTTGTATTTAATGTAACTGGTACAGTATTATCCATCGCTTGCAGGCTTATGATTTATAAATATTCCTCAAGGTTAAAATCTCAAGGCAAGCGAATTCTAACACCCACTAGAGAAATCAAATGATTTTTATTTATTTCTTAGGGTTTTGATAACATGAAAATCTAATAGGAGCCTTAATAGAAAAATAATATGGTAAAATTTAACCTTTCTAATATTGTAAGAACATTTTTACATAAAGTTATAATAATCTATATTGATAATATAATTGATAAAATGTTTATCAATTATGATATACAAATGAACTCAACTAAAGACTAACAAAAGAAATATAAAATATACTTACTAATAAATATTTTATGCATGTTATTATTTCAATACCTATACAAGCGCCTAATTTTATAACTACTAAATACCTTCATAATTGGTCACTTACATGTTTATTTGGCTGAGTCGTGTTTGTTCTTTATTAGTTTCGAACTCTAAAATCAAAAGCTGTATATGGATATTTGATCCATGTATGATCACATATTAATGTTATGTGGTGAACGGTTGCAATTCGTAGTGTATGAAACTCCGATGAAATTGGTTCATCCGAAATAAGCAAGTAAACTATAGTGTGAGATCAAATATGCAATATGATTGATTACAATAATGATATTGTCACATTAAATGTAACATTAGACCAAAAGCTACAAGAGAGGTATAAGAACTCAATCGCTGAAATGTCACTTTGATCAATTTACAATATTTGATATCCTTAAATGTTAGGGATGATCAATGCACTTTAATAAAAGGTTCGTTGTGATATTGTAGTAAGAGTTTCCTTTTAAATGGTTCGACCATTTAGAAAGGAAAATGAATGTACTAAGGTAGATGTAACATAAGACACAATTGGGATGAAGAGGTTGAATGATTACTTCTGCTTCATAAAGAAACATCGAAAATGAGAATTGTAAAATAATAATTGATACTTAACATTGGAATGAGAAATATGATTTCTATTCCAAAATGTATTTTTTTTATCTGTAGAAAATTATTTTCTATGAAATTTATTCTCTTGAGTTCAAGATATTTGATCTGAAAACTCTCGACTATAAAATGGTAACATTAGATGGAATAAATAACCAATAATAAGTGGTTGAATGGACCTTCGTATTTTATACGCTATTATAGTAATGGCAGAAATAATAAGAGCTTGTTATATAACACTTATTGGTCATATCAAGTTACAAAAATTATTTTCGTAAAACATTCACACATTATTTATGAAATAATAATTGTTTTTCAGTATCGATTGAAAATTGATATGATTTATTTCAATATGATAATTCCTTATAAAATAAAACTATAATAGTGGTAGTTTTTATCATAACAAAAGTGATGCATTGAAAAATACAAAAGTATCGCAAATTATTTGCAATTATTTTGAAATTATATATTAAGCCATGGTTTTATGAAATAATTCTATGATTATATGATTATGAATCATATGGTGCTAGTGAATTATATCTCAAACAATTAAGGACAAAGCAACCACTCTGTGGGAGCGCCATGTGAGGGTTCTTGTATGAATCGTCATAAAAGAGTTTGGGAACGATCATCATTGGATGAGCAATTTATGTTTTGAATATAATTATAATAAACTAAAACCAAGTCATTTTCATGTAATGCAATTCATAAATTTTGTGTGAAAACCTATTCGATTACACTTAGAAGCAATTATAGTTTCAAGAAATACCAACTTCGTAGTGGAGGAATTTTTTCTAAAAATTATTGGTAGTAAAATGGATTTGGATATGATTCAAAGATAAAATTAATTACGAAGGATGAAATAAAATTAACTAGACCTAAATAGATATGACATATTGGATTGTCTAATAATAAATCTCGCACATTAAAGAGTTATGAATTTTATTTATGTTGAGAAAAGAGCTTTCTCAGTCTTAAGTAAGCCACTAAGAGTACTACCTCTACCATGTGGCATGATGCGTAAATCTGAAATGGATTCCAAGTAAGTTATCAAAATATGATTTTGATATTGGTACCCAAAAGGATATAATCTATTGACTGTTAAAGTGTCTTCAGGAAGAAGATCAATGCAGTTGGAATATAAGCCATGTCGATAAAAATAACATCGTAAGTCTCAATTGTTGAAACTAACGTAACATATTCATCATTCAACGTGCTATAGTTAATTCATATTTTTTTCGCAAAATTATTGCCTTGCATGACTTTGTGTTTTGGTGCATATGTGCTGAAACAGAATATTCTAAATAATGATTTAGAATATACTATTTTCCTATAACAACCAAAATGTCACGAAGTCAGTGGGAGCGATATTGAGTTTGTGGGTTTTCGGATATGAATCAAGAATGGATACGTAACTATCATTCGACAAGCATCAAAGTTGAACTGGTGTTTTGATATAAATATAAAATATATTTATTTTCAGTCAAAATGCAAAGGAAGCGTGTGTCTATAAGAAAAGTATTAAAATGGATGTAGATATTTCTTAATTATAAGTTGCTAACATACTACCGATTGTTAGTGATGTACTTATGTTAAAATCAATTATAGTTTGGTTGTTTAATACTGTAACGACCCGCTATTTTGCACTATTCGCATCCGCACATGTCGGACTTGAATAATTCAAAATACCGCGTTGTTAATTTAAATTTGGCAAAACTGAGATATACAGTAAATAAATAATCACAGAATCACACACACAGAGTAATAATATGCAGCGGAAATAAAAGAGATAGTAGTTCATGAAGCTACTATATAAATGTATAAGTTACATCAGAGTTAAACCAGATACAACGGAATAGTAATACGATACATTAGATATAAATCAGAATACATCACTGGAATCATCGAATACTGAAAGCAGAATAGATGGCTGGATCTTCAAGCAAAGCTCCAACTTCAAAGGTGAGTCTCGAATACTGGTACACTCAGTCTGACCCGAGCGTAAAGCAAAACACAAAACACTCGAGTCAGGATTAACATTCTTATATCAATAAATCCAACTCAAGTGAAATAGCAATTGAAATACAAGTAACTCAAAGGATGTTGGAATAACCATCCTTTAAGGATCCGTTAAACTATCTATTATGTAGTAGTGTACGATAAGTAGATGATGCCTATCAGTAATATAAAGTATCAAAATAGTGTTAAGGCGTTACCATTATCCCCCTTAACACATTTTATATAAGCGTTATAGTCTATACAGCACTGTAAACTCCACCGTAAACTAGTGGGATATCAGGGAGTACTCCATAGGTATAACACCAAACAAATCGTAGTGGTCGCGTATACAGGGATACAAGTATGATAAGGCACATGAGGCAATACCCAAGGTAGTGAAACTACCGTTTGCCCGATCCGGACTGGTGAGAACGCATCGCCGCAGCGACCGCAACACCGCGAAACAACACTCCTAAATCAAGGGTGCACCAATCGACAACAAGTAATGAGTAGTTTTCGAAGAAGTGTGTTCGCTCGAGGTAGCTGACCTCCATTTGGCCCGGCACGGCTCCTGTTTTAGTCATTTCCAATTTGACACAAGTGTCAAGGCTATCCATTATCGTTCTCTTTCTTCAGTCATCAACGTACATCATTCCAACCACTTCATTCTGGATCATACTTCGCGTGTAGTTATTAAAGTGGTTTCTGGTTTAGACAGTGAGTATGTCCCTAACCGATTCCGGTCTCTTTAATAACTTCCGTAATTATTACACCGATTGGTCGTTTAATACATTTCAAAACCAAATCAATTACAATTTCAATTAGAATTTGTAAATCAACATTTCATTTGTCTTTCTAAAACAATTTCCATAATTTACGTTTCAAAACTTCCAAATTACCATTTCAAAATCTTATAATTCAATTTCAATCTTTATTTTAAAACAATTCAAATATTGATTTAAATTCGTATATAAGTTTCATTCCGAAATCATTTAAATTAATTTAATTTAACATTCAAATCAATTTAACTACATTTATCGATTTCATTCAATATTCCTTAAGTAAATTTATCATTCAAAACAATTTCTATTTAATTTCCAATTCATTAAATTAATTACTTAAGTTCAACTCCATTATATTAAAACTTACAAATTGCATTAAATTAAATTCATCAAATCAAATTCTTTACATTTTCAAGTCTTACATTAATTTCAATAAAACACATTTTATTTCTTATTAGAGAAATTCAATTTCACTTATTAAATTACTTAGTTACAATTTCAAAACTCAATTAATAAAGAAACTTAATTTCACTTATTCAAGAAGTTCAGTTTCACTTAATAAAGAATTCAATTTATTTAATTATTAAATAATTCAGTCTTATTTAATTACTAAATAATTCAATCTTATTTAATTATTAAATAATTCAATCTTATTTAATTATAAAATAATTTCAAAACTTAATTATTAAATAATTTCAAACTTAATTATTAATAATTCCTAATTTAAAACAACGTTCTTTCATCAACCACTATGTTAATATTTTGATTCAGATTATAAAATATTCCTTCCCTTTCATTAAAATTCAAATTCCAACTTCGTTTCAAAACCATATTATTTATTCAAATAAAAAATTTATTTCATTTTTAAATCAAATTATTGACCAATCGGGTTTTATTTAATTCTCTATCCTAAGTCAAAGTTCATTTGGGTATTTATCATTTCAACCCGATTTCAATTCAATTCAAAATCAAAGCATAGCAAAGGGAACTTGCAGTGTGATAACCGGGATGGTGTCAAAGTAAATAAACAAGAAATAACAACAATCAATATCAATCCAATAATCAATTCAAATAATCCCGAAATAATCGTATTAATTCACATTGTTATTTGTGTAAATTAATAAAATTATTTCTAGAATCTACACTATCATTTCATGTAGATTAAAGATTATTACACTAATATTTATACGGTTCTTCAATTGTCATTCGATTTCAATTTTAACACCGTAACAATTAATCCAATATACGTTCAATGGTTCAAAGTGTATTTATCACTATTCTACATGTCAATTAATTTAACAATTAAAAGGGGTCATATTCAACTAATCAAATTCAACATATATGTCGATTCAAATTTTAAATTATCCTACGTCAAATTTATTTGCATAATATTTATCACTTTATACATTTCAATTTAACATCCAATATAAACAACAAACAATCAATCAATTATCAATCAAACGGGATTATCATCGTAAAATTAACAAATAATGGTGTCAGATGTCACAGGTGAACTGATACAGGTAATAACATATATAACAGTGTAAATAACTAACAGCAGCATTTCAATTATCGTTTCAATTGAAATTAGATTTAATAAATAAAAGAACATTAATCGTGAGTGATTGCTCACCTTTCGAGGCTAGAGACGAACGAGAAAGCGATGAGTTACGAATCCAGGTACGAATCCCAAAACAAGCTAGATTGGCCCGAATTGACGAATAAAGCTGATAGACAGGGAATCAAAGATCATATATCGGGACTTGAATAAATTGGGTAAACATATACTAAGTCTTTAAACTATCGATTGAAAATTAGAATAGGAGTTTATATATGTCAAAAGTTCCGCTTTTTATTAAACCAAAACAATGATATCTATTTTAAATCTAAATATCTGAAAATATCAAAATACAACAGAATTAATTAATACGATATTTACCTGAATCAATGTTGTAACTTATAAAACTTCAATTATTGACATGTGCGGTTTTAATCCAAACTTATAACTTTGAAATCAATAATTGTAACGGTGTTATAACTTTGAATTTAATAAATCTGAATTGACAACAATTTTTTTTTCGAATAATATACCGACACTTAAAAAAAATATAAAGTAAGATAATATTTTAAACTTAAATAAACAAAGTGTATATAATACTTAAAAGTATATGTACGAAAACAGTAAGTCTATATACAATCTCACATCATAACTCGACTATACCCAACATGCTCTATCACTAACGCAACCCATATATATAAACTATTATATGTTACACTACCCAATTATATTGCTAATACAAAGTCTCTGTACCCATACATATACTTCCCAAAATAACTTGATAGGAAATCTAGACATATATATTACTAAAGACTGTTTTCAAACAGCATAGTTTAAGTAACAATTTAAATCATATAACTACATATATTAAAATATAATGGAGCTGTTGTATATATATATTAACACTTATGCAGACCACACATATTACAATATATAAATGTAAACATGTAACAGTTTAATATAAAATATATATAAATATAGAACTAACACTTGTCTACAACCAACAAAGAATGCAACCACCCATATTCAATAACAGAATATGCAAATACATGGACTTGTGTGCTTATACTATATAAAACCCCGTTATACTCAAAGTTAATAATATATACAACTATCAGATGTAACTAACATTATTGGAAAACTTCATACATATAAATACTTACATATTATAAACAACTGGCTGATATGTTAAACACCTTGTATACTGACTTTTGGAGAATAAAACCTATATAACTAACAGAGTATACCTTGTAAAGAAGAATACAACTATCACTATAATGATGCAGACCACCAACTCATATTTATATAAACCTTCAGACGTATAACTTGTTCAACGCAACAGTTTTTTTTCTTTTATATAAAATCTCATAAAACAAAATATATAAACTTATATTTAATTGTAAGAAAACTGACACACACAACTATATAAATTTATACTATATAACATACCTGAATATAGATATATCCAAACAAAAGGTAGCAATCTGACCAGAGCGAGGCAAGCATTTGCCCAGGTTGGAGGAGATCGCTACGTTGACGAAGGGAAGAGGGTGGTGCGGCGGAGGAGGTCTGGGCTTGGGAAAGATGGAAGCTACAGCAAAATTTTTGGTTTTGCTTTTTTTTTATGGTGGCGTATGGGTTTTAGGGGAGAAGGAGAAGGGAAGGAGCACAAAGTAGACTCGAGAAAAATATTGGGAAGCCAAAAGACGCATGCGTGGAGATAAATTGATGAAGTAAGTGGTGGCATGCATGCATAACCTGCTCCTCTTGTTTTGATAAAAAGAAACATGTTGGATTTGAAAGTCTTTAACTTTTTTTTATAATAGAAATGAAAAGCAAATGGGAACTAACGCACACTGTGCCAATGTGAAGAGTTAGGAAAAATAGTGCGAGAAGAGGAGCAGAACAAAATGAAGAGAGAAAGTAAACCGTGAAATCTTCAGTGTAGGGAATTGTAAAGGTCAATGTGCTTGAATTGAAGAAAAATTAAATGGTAATGTCCATTGAAATTTAGACAGTGGGTCAAAGAATTCAAAGGAGACAAAACGGTACCGATACGATTAATTGGTTCACCGATTCTGTCGTGCCTCGACCGTCAAAATATAGAAATGAGTATGCCGTAGAGGTCGGCACGACGAGACGGTCAAACGGTATAAAGATATCGGTGGTGTGATTGAATTATAAAAATTCGAATTTTTATACTAGCGGAAAATGCATGAAAAATAAGATCGAAGGAGCTAAAGATGTCCGAATTTGGAAAAACGAAAAATGACTTCTTGCTCAGAAGATGGTTTAGAATTTTTCTATTTAAAAATATTTAGGTTCCGAAAACATTTTATTTTCATCACTTTTTAACTGATTAAAATGAAGTAAATTTACGCGCGTAATAAACTTCATATTTTCGGACGAAAATTTACCAGTTGCTATGTTTAACTAGACGCATTTCAAATAAAATTTTATCGTTTAAAATTTCGCAAATTTCAATTAATAACGTTATTAAAACGGTTAAAATTTACGGGTCGTTACACTCTCCCCCACTCAAAACTTTTCGTCCACAAAAGGAACGAGGTAGGAGAATAGAAACAACCAAAAGGAAAAAGATTTGAAATACAAAATAACAATTAATTTAAACCATATAAATTCAAATTTAAATTAATTGATATTCAATAATTGATTTATTCCATTTGATTTCACTAAAATCAATCTCAACTATTTCTAAATTCATTATCTTATTATCCAATTATCTTCAATTTACAATTTCTAAAACCATAAATTTGAATAGACTTTTATTATAATCATATTTTTTCAGCAATTTAAATTCTTTTTATTCCAAATTATTGTTAAATTTGTCCTACTTAATATATCTTATCACATATATTTAACCCATATAAATTAATTTAAACCATAAAAGTTTCGATTTAAATTAATTTATATTTACTAATTGCTTTTAAATTCAAGGTATTTTCCTAAGTTGATCAAATTCCAATTTGTTAATTCTTTCAGAACAAAATTTACTTTATTTATCTCATTCAATTAACTTATTATTCTATCATCTTTATTAGCATTTTTTTTATATAATTAAAATCTAAGTGCATAACATTTATTATAAACACTCAAATTTTTTTTTATAAAATTATTTTATATTGTATATTATCCAATTACATTTTAACTTCTGAATAATTTAGGTAAGTTATTTTGAAATGCAATTTAGTACTATACAAATAAAATTTTCAAATTCAATTATTTCAAGTTAAAATACTTATTCAAAATTTAGCTTTATTTATAATTGAAAACATCTTTTAACATGATTTTTTTAAGAATTAAATTTCCGTTTAATTTCAAACCCTTTAGAAATAATTATGTATATACTATATATATTAAATCAAATTAAATTTAAAATAATATACCCATATATATATATATATAAATCAAGTCATACTTAAGAAATTCAAATCAAAACATTTTTCCAAAACAAAACCGTAGCAAAGCTACAGAATGGTCTCTTCACTTTGAAACTCGAAAATGAATGTCGATGATGCGGCCGCCATCACCGAAATTATTTTCCCGCGATAAAGAGAAGAGCACTGATTTCAATATTTAAAATTCTTTGAAAACGGTTTCTATTTGAAAATACGTTCAATAATATACATTTTAAAAAAATTTAAAAAAAAACCAAAGCTTGAAATTTTAAGAAATTAAATTCTCAAATTCTTACTTTAAATTTTTTAAATTTCTAAATAAATCTATAAACCAACTTTTATAATTCCATTTATTTTTATGTTGGAATAATTAATGATTTACAAAACAAATAGTGAAAATCAAATATTACCTTTCTGACAACCAATTCATTAACAATTTTATTTCAGAAAACTTATATTTATATATAATATAATCATCCAAAACTATTTTGTTCACCAAATTTGAAACAACATTGTGTCAGTTTGTTCTATTCAAGTGTTTTGGAAATCCTATCAATAGCGCTGATCAGACGAATCGATCGAAAACCCAAATCAACATCAACAACTCAAACAACACAATGTATATTAAAACATTTTAAAATATTAATTTACAAATACACTTCCTTGCTCAACGATACAGTAACAGATTTCAAAGCAAGGATAGGGATTCGAATTTGATTATTCAATCAAAGAAAATTTTGATTTGAGAATAAGTTGGAATGAAAGATAAGATGATTATTTATCCGAATAAGGAAATAGATAATCTTATATAAATCGCGGGCAACCATAACCGGGTCGACCGTGACTTCAAGAATAAGATCGATGTGGAATTCCGAGGTAAATCAACATTCGATCTCAAGAAATAGAATTCATGTATAGCAGAAGATAGATAGCATCGTAAACCGAGGATACAGAAATCTCCGGTAAATCAATGCCAATTGTAAAGGAGTTTCACTCCTTTACAAATCATTCGAAGTTTGGCGAGACCACCGATTCATTATAAGGGTCATCCGAAGCGGAGCTATGTGATGCTCCAGAATTGAAAGAAGACGAATAGTGAGGGACACGAATGAATTTTGGAACCACAGGGAACATTCCAAAATTCAAAGGAATCGAGTCAAAAGGAAGAGATTGAAACTCGAATGAGAGTGATTCTATAAATACATTTACCCTATATGTTGAGTTTTTCCTAGAGCTACCAAAGCTCTGATACCACTTGTAACGACCCGCTATTTTGCACTATTCGCATCCGCACATGTCGGACTTGAATAATTCAAAATACCGCATTGTTAATTTAAATTTGGCAAAACTGAGATATACACTAAATAAATAATCACAGAATCACAGACACAGAGTAATAATATGCAGCGGAAATAAAAGAGATAGTAGTTCATGAAGCTACTATATAAATGTATAAGTTACATCAGAGTTAAACCAGATACAACGGAAGAGTAATATGATACATCAGATACAAATCAGAATACATCACTGGAATCATCGAATACTGAAAGCAGAATAAATGGCTGGATCTTCAAGCAAAGCTCCAACTTCAAAGGTGAGTCTCGAATACTGGTACACTCAGTCTGACCCGAGCGTAAAGCAAAACACAAAACACTCGAGTCAGGATTAACATTCTTATATCAATAAATCCAACTCAAGTGAAATAGCAATTGAAATACAAGTAACTCAAAGGATGTTGGAATAACCATCCTTTAAGGATCCGTTAAACTATCTACTATGTAGTAGTGTACGATAAGTAGATGATGCCTATCAGTAATATAAAGTATCAAAATAGTGTTAAGGCGTTACCATTATCCCCCTTCACACATTTTATATAAGCGTTATAGTCTATACAGCACTGTAAACTCCACCGTAAACTAGTGGGATATCAGGGAGTACTCCATAGGTATAACACAAAACAAATCGTAGTGGTCGCGTATACAGGGATACAAGTATGACAAGGCACATGAGGCAATACCCAAGGTAGTGAAACTACCGTTTGCCTGATCCGGACTGGTGAGAACGCATCGCCGCAGCAACCGCAACACCGCGAAACAACACTCCCAAATCAAGGGTGCACCAATCGCCAACAAGTAATGAGTAGTTTCCGAAGAAGTGTGTTCGCTCGAGGTAGCTGACCTCCATTTGGCCCGGCACGGCTTCTGTTTTAGTCATTTCCAATTTGACACAAGTGTCAAGGCTATCCATTATCGTTCTCTTTCTTCAGTCATCAACGTACATCATTCCAACCACTTCATTCTGGATCATACTCCGCGTGTAGTTATTAAAGTGGTTTCCGGTTTAGACAGTGAGTATGTCCCTAACCGATTCCGGTCTCTTTAATAACTTCCGTAATTATTACACCGATTGGTCGTTTAATACATTTCAAAACCAAATCAATTACAATTTCAATTAGAATTTATAAATCAACATTTCATTTGTCTTTCTAAAACAATTTCCATAATTTACATTTCAAAACTTCCAAATTACCATTTCAAAATCTTATAATTCAATTTCAATCTTTATTTTAAAACAATTCAAATATTGATTTAAATTCGTATATAAGTTTCATTCCGAAATCATTTAAATTAATTTAATTTAACACTCAAATCAATTTAACTACATTTATCGATTTCATTCAATATTCCTTAAGTAAATTTATCATTCAAAACAATTTCTATTTAATTTCCAATTCATTAAATCAATTACTTAAGTTCAACTCCATTATATTAAAACTTACAAATTGCATTAAATTAAATTCATCAAATCAAATTCTTTACATTTTCAAGTTTTACATTAATTTCAATAAAACACATTTTATTTCTTATTAGAGAAATTCAATTTCACTTATTAATTTACTTAGTTACAATTTCAAAAATCAATTAATAAAGAAACTTAATTTCACTTATTCAAGAAGTTCAGTTTCACTTAATAAAGAATTCAATTTATTTAATTATTAAATAATTCAATCTTATTTAATTATAAAATAATTTCAAAACTTAATTATTAAATAATTTCAAACTTAATTATTAATAATTCCCAATTTAAAACAACGTTCTTTCATCAACCACTATGTTAATATTTTGATTCAGATTATAAAATATTCCTTCCCTTTCATTAAAATTCAAATTCCAACTTCGTATCAAAACCATATTATTTATTCAAATAAAAATTTTATTTCATTTTTAAATCAAATTATTGACCAATCGGGTTTTATTTAATTATCTATCCTAAGTCAAAGTTCATTTGGGTATTTATCATTCAACCCGATTCCAATTCAATTCAAAATCAAAGCATAGCAAAGGGAACTTGCAGTGTGATAACTAGGATGGTGTCAAAGTAAATAAACAAGAAATAACAACAATCAATATCAATCCAATAATCAATTCAAATAATCCCGAAATAATCGTATTAATTCACATTGTTATTTGTGTAAATTAATAAAATTATTTCTAGAATCTACACTATCATTTCATGTAGATTAAAGATTATTACACTAATATTTATACGGTTCTTCAATTGTCATTCGATTTCAATTTTAACACCGTAACAATTAATCCAATATACGTTCAATGGTTCAAAGTGTATTTATCACTATTCTACATGTCAATTAATTTAACAATTAAAAGGGGTCATATTCAACTAATCAAATTCAACATATATGTCGATTCAAATTTTAAATTATCCTACGTCAAATTTATTTGCATAATATTTATCACTTTATACATTTCAATTTAACATCCAATATAAACAACAAACAATCAATCAATTATCAATCAAACGGGATTATCATCGTAAAATTAACAAATAATGGTGTCAGATGTCATAGGTGAACTGATACAGGTAATAACATATATAACAGTGTAAATAACTAACAGCAGCATTTCAATTATCGTTTCAATCGAAATCAGATTTAATAAATAAAAGAACATTAATCGTGAGTGATTGCTCACCTTTCGAGGCTAGAGACGAACGAGAAAGCGATGAGTTACGAATCCAGGTACGAATCCCAAAACAAGCTAGATTGGCCCGAATTGACGAATAAAGCTGATAGACAGGGAATCAAAGATCATATATCGGGACTTGAATAAATTGGGTAAACATATACTAAGTCTTTTAAACTATCGATTGAAAATTAGAATAGGAGTTTATATATCTCAAAAGTTCCGCTTTTTATTAAACCAAAACAATGATATCTATTTTAAATCTAAATATCTGAAAATATCAAAATACAACAGAATTAATTAATACGATATTTACCTGAATCAATGTTGTAACTTATAAAACTTCAATTATTGACATGTGCGGTTTTAATCCAAACTTATAACTTTGAAATCAATAATTGTAACGGTGTTATAACTTTGAATTTAATAAATCTGAATTGACAACAATTTTTTTTTTCGAACAATATACCGACACTTAAAAAATATATAAAGTAAGATAATATTTTAAACTTAAATAAACAAAGTGTATATAATACTTAAAAGTATATGTACGAAAACACTAAGTCTATATACAATCTCACATCATAACTCGACTATACCCAACATGCTCTATCACTAACGCAACCCATATATATAAACTATTATATGTTACACTACCCAATTATATTGCTAATACAAAGTCTCTGTACCCATACATATACTTCCCAAAATAACTTGATAGGAAATCTAGACATATATATTACTAAAGACTGTTTTCAAACAGCATAGTTTAAGTAACAATTTAAATCATATAACTACATATATTAAAATATAATGGAACTGTTGTATATATATATTAACACTTATGCAGACCACACATATTACAATATATAAATGTAAACATGTAACAGTTTAATATAAAAAATATATAAATATAGAACTAACACTTGTCTACAACCAACAGAGAATGCAACCACCCATATTCAATAACAGAATATGCAAATACATGGACTTGTGTGCTTATACTATATAAAACCCCGTTATACTCAAAGTTAATAATATATACAACTATCAGATGTAACTAACATTATTGGAAAACTTCATACATATAAATACTTACATATTATAAACAACTGGCTGATATGTTAAACACATTGTATACTCACTTTTGGAGAATAAAACCTATATAACTAACAGAGTATACCTTGTAAAGAAGAATACAACTATCACTATAATGATGCAGACCACCAACTCATATTTATATAAACCTTCAGACGTATAACTTGTTCAACGCAACAGTTTTTTTTTCTTTTATATAAAATCTCATAAAATAAATATATAAACTTATATTTAATTGTAAGAAAACTGACACACACAACTATATAAATTTATACTATATAACATACCTGAATATAGATATATCCAAACAAAAGGTAGCAATCTGACCAGAGCGAGGCAAGCATTTGCCTAGGTTGGAGGAGATCGCTACGTTGACGAAGGGAAGAGGGTGGTGCGGCGGAGGAGGTCTGGGCTTGGGAAAGATGGAAGCTACAACAAAATTTTTGGTTTTGCTTTTTTTTATGGTGGCGTATGGGTTTTAGGGGAGAAGGAGAAGGGAAGGAGCACAAAGCAGACTCAAGAAAAATATTGGGAAGCCAAAAGACGCATGCGTGGAGATAAATTGATGAAGTAAGTGGTGGCATGCATGCATAACCTGCTCCTCTTGTTTTGATAAAAAGAAACATGTTGGATTTGGAAGTCTTTGATTTTTTTTATAATAGAAATGAAAAGCAAATGGGAACTAACGCACACTGTGCCAATGTGAAGAGTTAGGAAAAATAGTGCGAGAAAGAGGAGCATAACAAAATGAAGAGAGAAAGTAAACCGTGAAATCTTCAGTGTAGGGAATTGTAAAGGTCAATGTGCTTGAATTGGAGAAAAATTAAATGGTAATGTCCATTGAAATTTAGATAGTGGGTCAAAGAATTCAAAGGAGACAAAACGGTACCGATACGATTAATTGGTTCACCGATTCCGTCGTGCCTCGGCCGTCAAAATACAGAAATGAGTATGCCGTAGAGGTCAGCATGACGAGTGTTTGCGCCAAAATTGGTCACAAACCCCGAATGTTGTGAAAGCACTAGTATATGGATATAAATCAACAATATTCACACACAAATCTCAAATCTAAGCAAACAGAGTATCACAATTCAGATATAATGAACAAAAACACGAGATTTATAGTGGTTCGGCGATCTTGCCTACGTCCACTCTGAAGTTGATGATTTTATTGATGTTTACTTGAGGATTACAATTTCTTCTGAGATAGTACAACTGATTATATGATTACAATCTGAATCTAAGGAAGCAGTGGTGTTCTGGAGTAAATCTGGCAGAATCTGGGCGCTCTTCCGTACTTAGAATTCTCCGACCTCTTTTCTGAATGACTAGGGGCTCTATTTATAGGTGTAGGAGGCTGATATTTCGCCTAAAATGAGGGGAGACCAGTTCTGGTACGTCAGGGGGCCCACATGGCCGAAATCTGGAGATCCGGGCCCACTTTGGGATCGATTCGACCCTTGGTTCGAATCGATCAAGAAATCATCCGATCAGGCTGAAATTTGGAGTGAACGTTCTTCATCATATGCTTAAGCTTCTGTGAAAATTTCATGGCATTTGGACTTGTAGAACTTGAGTTATGATCGATTCAAGATTGCACTTTCGGTGAAGATGGTGGTTCGAATCGACCCCTTCGAATCGATAGGGTCGAATCGATGCCAGGTGCATGTGCGTGGTGATGTGGCGCGTGCTTTTCTCGAGTTGATCCGGCTTTCACTCCGAGGCGACAGGGTCGACTCCACCTTTTCTGCTGCCTTGACTTAGTGGATTCTAGAGAATGGATTCGAAGGTGTGACCGTTCGAATCAATTATGTTACGCTACAGCCAATCGATTCGAAGTCATCATAATAGGATGGGTTCGGAGGTATTCATTTCGATGGAGTCGAAGGAAGGCACTTAATGGATTCGAACACGCCACCCTCGCATGGATTCGAAGGAGAGCATCTGGTGGGCACGAAGTGGAGTAGCCTCATGGATTCGAAGCAGAGCGTATCGTCGGATTCGAAGTAGGATATCTCCATGGATTCGAACTAAGGAAAACTTGAAGGAAACAAACGTGGATTCGAGGAATGGACACGAAACCTGACCATCTGATCGATTCGAAGCTAGGCCTAGTGGGACGGATTTGAACCATGGGCTGGCTCGATGGAGTCGAAGCAAAGGTGTTTCTCATGGATTCGACCATGCTGAGGTGATGCCGGTCTGATGGATGCGTGTTTCATGGATTCGAACATAGGTTTCGCCTATGGATTCGAACTAAGGACTGTCTACTCCATTTTTCGTTGGTGATATCTTGAGCATACGAACTCGGATCGCCTCGAAATTTGGAATGTTGGTTTATACGACTTTGCTTGACGTGTCTTATCAATTGTAGCCCGATCCGGACTCGGACAAAATTCATTGATATCCATGGTGAAACAGTGCATAACGAACTTTTACGACGAACTGTCTTTAGTTTTCCAGTCAACTTTTTGGTGTCACGGCCTTGCCAAAAGGCGGGATAACATTTGCCCCCCAAAACATGCCTTGCGATAGGAAGGTGTGTTTTGTATTTTCATAAGCTGGATGTTCATATCCTGTTGATGACCTGCAAAGACATTGATAGTTTTATCTGACCTTAAATGACGACCGTTCGCGATCTAGCCATTTTGAGGTGGAATGCGACCGTTCGCGATCTAGTATTTCTATATGGCCCCAAATGACGACCGTTCGCGATCAAGCCATTTGAGGTGAGGGGTGCCGTTCGAGGCGAGTTGTGATCGTTCGCGATCGGGTGCCGTACGAGGCAAAAATGTGATCGTTCGTGATCGAATGTCGTATTAGGTGAAGTGTGACCGTTCGAGGTCGGGTGCCGTTCAAGGCTAATGGTGACCGTTCGAGGTCGGGTGCCGTTCGAGGCCAATGGTGACCGTTCGAGGTCGGGTGCCGTTCGAGGATAATGGTGACCGTTCGAGGTCGGGTGCCGTTCGTGGCGAAGTGTGATCGTTCGCGATCGAATTGTGACCGTTCGCGGTCGGATGCCGTTCGAGGCGAATTGAGTGTGCCCGGGGAGGGACTTAGTATCATCAATACCAGGTTTCACGTTCGGGTGAATTCCCGGATTGTTTCTTGCAACAGTTTATCGCCATCTCAGAGCATGCCTAGGGACCGTTCGTGATCCCGTACATGTGTAAGTGGCTTAGCCGTTATGGAATCACAAGTAGCAATTTTTTTTTCATTGAGAATAAATTTCTAGCAGAAATGTTAAACAAAATCAAATTCAAATGTTCAAATCAAGACGAAACAAAAACAAAGCAAGGATGTCAAAGTGTAAACTCCCACAACGATAGGGTTAATAGTCATTCAGAGCATGCCTATGGACCGCTCGTGATCTTGCACATGTGTAAATGACTTACCCGGGTTGGTGAGAGGTTTACGGCTTGTTCATCATTATTTAAATTAATTGATAATCATACGGTGTCCCGGCTCGGGGGCACCCCTAGCTGATGTAGATGGTGGTCGCTCTGGCTCCACTGCTGGAGCTCGCCTTCTCACATACTGAAGTAGCATACCGTTCCTGATGTGCCCTTCCACCTCATCCTTCAAATGTCTACAGTCGTTAGTGTTATGACCATTCAGTTCGTGGAATAAGCAGTATCTGTATGATTTCCTCTCGTCAACAGTGGGATCCCTTCGTATTGGCCTACGGTAGGGAACTTGCTCTCGAGTATCTTGGTAGATTCGCTCCAAACTCTCATTCAGCTCTGAATAAGTGGTGAATCGTGGCTCTCTTCGCAGTCGCTTTGACCTGTCACCATTGTCCTCAGCCTTTCGTTTTCCTTTATCCTTATCTGAATCATTTTCGAGAGGCTTTTTGTCTTTAAGTGCATAAACTTCTATTCCCTCTCCTTCTTCTCTCTCAGCATTAGCGTCTTCCAATCGCAAAAACTTTTCTGCCTCGTGATAGAATTCCCCTAGATCCATAGGCGGATCCTTAGTTAATGAATTTTTGAATTCCGTGCCATCAGCTACTCCGGACACAGCTGCCATCATAACCATGGATGGATCTGGCCGATACACCGATGCTGCTGCCGCATTGAATCGCGTCAAGAAATTCCTCAAAGACTCCCCAGCTTTCTGCTTTAGCGTTGCCAAACTCATCACATTCTTGGGTCTCGAAATATGAACTCTGAATTGCCTCATAAATTTCTCAATCAAATCGGTCCATGTCCCAATGGAGCCGCTCTCTAGCTGTCTGAACCATAAAGCTGCTATGTCTGTCAAATACAATGGGAAGCACCGGGCCATGACTTCCTGTGATGCCCCCAGCACTTCCATGTGCCTTATATACCTCGTTAGATGGACCGTAGGGTCCGTCCTCCCATCATAACCTTCTACTGTTGGTAGTTTGAATTCTGGTGGGTTCCTAGCCAACCTAATCGCAGGAGAAAAGGGACTTTTGTTCATATCTTCAAGATCTCTGTTTACTAATCCTCCTCTCATGGCTCGCCTGACCATCTCTGCCAATCTATCATTGTCTCCAAGCTGTAGTCCTCGTTCACTACCTTCGATCTGCCCCCCGAGTCCGTGTGAGCTTTCGGGTGTTTGCCCCCCTGACTGAGCGTTCATCCCTCTATTGCTGTCAGGTTGCTCGGATGTCCTTGTCTCTCTTCCCGTGTTCGGATCAACATGTCCTAAGTGGGTGCCCCCCAGCTCCGGCGCTGCGCCAGATGGTCCTGCTCCGTTCTGGATTCTGGTTGTTCCTTGATTTTGTGCTCCAAGTTGTCCAATTTGTTGAAGCAAATTCTGGATCATCTCCTCCTGTCTCTTCATCATTGTCTCCATCTCATCCCTGGTGATGAAGATCGATGCTTGGTTTGCTCCTGAGGAAGCCTCTTGACTCCCTTCGTGCTGACTTCGCTCTGGTCTCTGCCTTTTACTAGTTTGTCTCGTCATGATTCTTCGGATCTTAAATCTCCTAGCCTTTTGATTCAACTTTCAAATGATAGAACTCCTGAGTTCAGCTCTCAGTGAAAGCACCAAAGTGTTTGCGCCAAAATTGGTCACAAACCCCGAATGTTGTGAAAGCACCAGTATATGGATATAAATCAACAATATTCACACACAAATCTCAAATCTAAGCAAACAGAGTATCACAATTCAGATATAATGAACAAAAACACGAGATTTATAGTGGTTCGGCGATCTTGCCTACGTCCACTCTGAAGTTGATGATTTTATTGATGTTTACTTGAGGATTACAATTTCTTCTGAGATAGTACAACTGATTATATGATTACAATCTGAATCTAAGGAAGCAGTGGTGTTCTGGAGTAAATCTGGCAGAATCTGGGCGCTCTTCCGTACTTAGAATTCTCCGACCTCCTTTCTGAATGACTAGGGGCTCTATTTATAGGTGTAGGAGGCTGATATTTCGCCTAAAATGAGGGGAGACCAGTTCTGGTACGTCAGGGGGCCCACATGGCCGAAATCTGGAGATCCGGGCCCACTTTGGGATCGATTCGACCCTTGGTTCGAATCGATCAAGAAATCATCCGATCGGGCTGAAATTTGGAGTGAACGTTCTTCATCATATGCTTAAGCTTCTGTGAAAATTTCATGGCATTTGGACTTGTAGAACTTGAGTTATGATCGATTCAAGATTGCACTTTCGGTGAAGATGGTGGTTCGAATCGACCCCTTCGAATCGATAGGGTCGAATCGATGCCAGGTGCATGTGCGTGGTGATGTGGCGCGTGCTTTTCTCGAGTTGATCCGGCTTTCACTCCGAGGCGACAGGGTCGACTCCACCTTTTCTGCTGCCTTGACTTAGTGGATTCTAGAGAATGGATTCGAAGGTGTGACCGTTCGAATCAATTATGTTACGCTACAGCCAATCGATTCGAAGTCATCATAATAGGATGGGTTCGGAGGTATTCATTTCGATGGAGTCGAAGGAAGGCACTTAATGGATTCGAACACGCCACCCTCGCATGGATTCGAAGGAGAGCATCTGGTGGGCACGAAGTGGAGTAGCCTCATGGATTCGAAGCAGAGCGTATCGTCGGATTCGAAGTAGGATATCTCCATGGATTCGAACTAAGGAAAACTTGAAGGAAACGAACGTGGATTCGGGGAATGGACACGAAACCTGACCATCTGATCGATTCGAAGCTACGCCTAGTGGGACGGATTCGAACCATGGGCTGGCTCGATGGAGTCGAAGCAAAGGTGTTTCTCATGGATTCGACCATGCTGAGGTGATGCCGGTCTGATGGATGCGTGTTTCATGGATTCGAACATAGGTTTCGCCTATGGATTCGAACTAAGGACTGTCTACTCCATTTTTCGTTGGTGATATCTTGAGCATACGAACTCGGATCGCCTCGAAATTTGGAATGTTGGTTTATACGACTTTGCTTGACGTGTCTTATCAATTGTAGCCCGATCCGGACTCGGACAAAATTCATTGATATCCATGGTGAAACAGTGCATAACGAACTTTTACGACGAACTGTCTTTAGTTTTCCAGTCAACTTTTTGGTGTCACGGCCTTGCCAAAAGGCGGGATAACAACGAGACAGTCAAACGGTATAAAGATATCGGTGGTATGATTGAATTATAAAAATTCAAATTTTTATACTAGCGGAAAATGCATGAAAAATAAGATCAACGGAGCTAAAGATGTCCGAATTTGGAAAAACAAAAAATGACTTCTTGCTCAGAAGATGGTTTAGAATTTTTCTATTTAAAAATATTTAGGTTCCGAAAACATTTTATTTTCATCGCTTTTTAACTGATTAAATTGAAGTAAATTTACGTGCGAAATAAACTTCATATTTTCGGACGAAAATTTACCAGTTGCTATGTTTAACTAGACGCATTTCAAATAAAATTTTATGGTTTAAAATTTCGCAAATTTCAATTAATAACGTTATTAAAACGGTTAAAATTTACGGGTCGTTACAAATACCCAATATTGCATTTTAAATTATATATTTTATAGTAAGTATAAAGGATGTTGGGAATGTCCCAAACGATACTCAAAGACACCTTATTAAAATACGTAATATGAAACATGTAAGATGGATTCCTTATGCATTGCAGTAGGAATTATCGTACATGTTATATTGTCTGTAACATCGCATTTTGCTTATTTATTTGATGCATGAAGCAAATATCATATCTAAATTAAGATCATTAAATGATAGTTTAGAGTGTTCTTGACTATTTAGGAAATACTAGAGAATTGTTTATAGAAACAACGAACTCCTTATGAAGAAGAGTTTAGACTCAAACTTCGTAAGTGCTACTAAGGTATGATATGTCAATATCAAATTCATGTTCATTCCTTAATTAAGGAGCTTTAAGTTGGAAATGTTCAAAAAGAAAGGTTGTGGCTAATTCGACGAAAAGGCTAAGTACATCGCCCTGAAAAGGCATTGCAAAAAAAGGTACAAATAAATGCACAAATTTATAACTGAGCCCGGGGTGGTTTCAAATATCGAGAATCACATGACATTGTTATATGGTAACAATGCTATGATACAATTCACATAAAACATAGAGCTCACTAGAAGTCAAGAGACATACTCCGAATAGTTCCACATGACAAAGGTAGTATATCGGCATCAGAGAGAGTTGATTGACAAAATAGATAATTAAAACAACATAGTATACCTATTCATTGAGGGACTAACCCGATTTTTTTTAGAAAACCGATAGATGAAGTTGGAATAAGATTCCATAAGTGACCCCAAGTACAAGTGGAAGATTGATAGAGTTAGGGTATGCCCTAGGGGCAAATATGTAATTTGTTACATATATCTAAGTCGATAACCAATCTTATTCAAACAAAAGGTGTTTTCTTTCTATTATATACTTGATATAATATGTTATATTAATTATTTATTTAATTAAAAGTATATTTAATAGAAAATCCATAAATGGTATATTTTTTTATAATAGCTACAATATGTTGTAATCTTGAGCGAGTTGTCACAATAAAATAAACATACCATTTTAAATATTCCTAGTCAATTTATCGAGACTGGATATCGATACATCCATTGAGACTATAGCACATAACACTTTTCAAATGTTAGGTAGTGTATTACTCATGACTGTTAGGGGTATCAAGTGGTTATGTACTAATAATTATTGGATAACTATGGAATGACTCACTTGGTAGTTTTCTATTGGTTAACATAACTAAGGCCTAATAGAGAATATTAATGTGACAATTTTACACAATTCCTCGACTTGAGAATACCATTGAGCTTCAATGTGGAAAATCTACTTTTGTGACGACCCACCTTTCTGACTCGTAGGAACGACACTTAACACATCCTCGGTGTTCGTATGCCGTTGCCTAAGCATCGAAAAGATGAATCATCGTGGGGTAAAATAGAGAACATAATAGAAAACCTCACAGTGAAACTGATGAATTAAACATACCAGTAAATAGTACATCAGGTTACTCCTTAACAGGGAGTTATCAGAGTTACACAAAAGTACTACAAATCAGCTTAGGCAGTTATAACATCCCGCCTTTACATATGTTGGAACAAAATACACTTACACAAACTAGATAATACAGTGGAATAGATAACTAAGAAGATGAAAAGCCTCCTGCTTGGATGCTGTCTTCAAAAGATCCCAACAAAGACCTGCTACTCTCGGACTACTCAAATAAATTGAGTACCCAAGAGTTTAGGGAAAATAAACAACTCGGGTCAGACGATATATTTGGTATGAGTAAAACTTTTAAAACAATGGGTGTGAAATTTAAACACAAATATGTGAGACCACGCCGCTGAACACGGAACGGGTTTACCCTCACATAAATCAACATCCAAACGTAAAGAATGGATAAATAATTAAACACCACGAAGAGTGATTGACTCTTCCTGATGTAAATAAGGAAATCATTTTGAAGGTTCGAATCAAGTAAGAAAAGGAAAATCTCCAACAAATGACTAGGAAGGTGCACCATCCTTGAAGTATACCTCTAGTAATATACTCCTGAGAAGCTCATATACTCCGTGACACTTCTTGAAAATGTACGAGCCGGACCCCGCCAAACCTTACCGAGAATTCGAATATTTCACATCTTAATGCGCAAATGAATTCGATCAAAATGAGATGTGAAAATACCCTAATGGGAGCAACCCACATAGCCAGACATCCTTTCGCGCTTTGGGTTCAGTCATTTACCGAAAAAGGATAACAAAGCTCAACGGAGCAACAAATCATCTTAGAATGACAATAATAACGAAGCTAAAGTAACTGATAGCCGAGGAACCAACTATCGAGGATATAAAACTTCATATATGGAAATTAAGTCTTGTATACTTATCACCACTCATCGAATTCAAACTTGTATTATTTCTTGGTTAACAATAATACCGAACAAGTCAGGACAGTGTTACCTCAAAGTCATGTCTCATGATTATTCTTGACTTTTGAAATAGCGACAAGTCTACTTCTTCGATGTTTAATGCTAATCATACAAATAAATGATTTCCTTACAAGTGAATCGCTTTACAGAAATTGATTCATTTCCAAAAACAATTCAAACTTTTCTTTTAAATACCCGAATTCGTACTTAGCTTTACATTACTAGTATTAGCTTTAAAACACTTTGTCAAAGAGTTTACTAACTTTGAAACATCAATACAAAAAGGATTTAACAACTTAAAACATCCTTATTGCATTGATTAATTAACTTTAAAACTTTTTTAACTAGTTAATTAATTTACTTCAATAACCTTTAATTAAAAAGGAGTAATCTCCTTTAAAACATCATTAATTCAATTAATTAATAATATAATTAATTAAATTAATTAAATAATAATTAAATATCATTATTTAAAAGTGATTAATCAATTTTTAAAACTTTATTTAAGGAAAGATCAATTAAGGTTAAACAGATTTATTAACCTTTAAAAGTTATTAATTAAAAAGGGTTACTTAATTTTAAAAAAAACATCCTTAATTAATAAATTAATAAATCTTAATCCATCATTATCAAAAAATTAATTAGCCTTAAACATCATTAAATAAAATGATTAATTAAATTTAAAACATCATTAACTAGGTAATTGGTTAAATATAAAACACATCATTAATAAGTTAATTAGTTGTCTTTAATCCTTAGTAATTAAATAATTAAATAATCATTATTAAAATAATTAATTATTTTTGAAAACATCATTAATCAAAATCTTGCTTAACTTGTAAAATAATTCCAAGCACGATAATGAAACCGAACGGTTTTAATAAAAGGTGATTTTCCGAAAGTGCCGATATCGCGACTAACGCTATACGGGCAACTCGAAATTCAAGCATATGACATTTGCAACACAACCACACATCACATAATAAAGGAATGAGCATACATACATGATTATTTACAATAATACAACATATATCAAGCATTTATTTACAATAGGATTGATTTAACTACTAGATTTTCATATAACTTAAGATTCACTTACTAATTTTCCGAAGCGACTAACTTTCAAGCAATAAACCAATCCATCAACCAAACCATTATCACAACTATACAATAAGCATTTTAATAGCTACAAATATAAGCATGAACATAGTTTAAACTTTATGGTTCAATGGTGAAAGTTTCACTCATCAAAACGCTTACTAACTTTTACCGAACTTGCCTAAGCTCTTAGCAACTTGCCTTAATTTCAAAATAGGACCTGGTGTGGGCTAGTAGGGTGCAACATGGCTCGGCCAAGGGCATCAATGGGCTCGGCCTAGGATAAATGGGCTCAGCCTTGGAGTCTTGAGGTGGAAATGGTCTTGGTTTTGGTTGAGGAGTGTTTGTATGTGAATATATGGAGTTTTAACTTGATTTTTGGTAGTGTATTCACTAGTTTTTGACTTTGGAATATCTCTTGGAAGCCATGAAAGTATGCATGTATATGAAGAGATAAGAAATGAAGATGGAAATGAATATGTAAAGTGGAAAAAGTGTGGAGACGGGGAGTATTTATAGGTGAAGGAAATGAATTAAGAATTTAAATTAATTTTAACATTTAATATATATATTAATGTTATCATATACAAGCTTCCATACCTCCCCCCATCAACATAGCTCATGTCCTCAACAAGTACACCCCCCCCCAACATGCTTGTAAGTACTTTTCCTAGGGGTCTAAGGTGATGATGGTGTACTTAGGCTAGGGTTTTTAGGTTATAAAATATGTATATGTACATAAAAGGTCAAATCTTGTTTTATTTCAAGACAAGCATAAATTATTAACTTTAACACTATAATTAAGTTATCATGACATATGTGCATGTGTGTGCATGTGTATATGAGTGATACAAAAATGTGCACAACGTTTTCGATGACTTTTCCGATGCCGAAAAGTCGAATTTTCGAAAAACATTCTTTGG
Source organism: Allium fistulosum (assembly GCA_030737815.1). NCBI lineage: Eukaryota > Viridiplantae > Streptophyta > Magnoliopsida > Asparagales > Amaryllidaceae > Allium > Allium fistulosum. The sequence continues at coordinate 132,161,090 of CM060903.1, read as the reverse complement.
TCACATTTTCTAATTTTATTTGAACTATTTATTTTGGTAAACAAAATTTGAAAATGATTTTAATATAATTAATTAATATTTAAAACATGTTTATTTGGTTATTAAAATCCATTATTTAAATATTTAAAAATCATTTAAATATTCGAATTCAAAGCGATTAATTTACGGGTCGTTACAGCTTTGATTATATTTAAATCATGACACAACGTCTATCAAACGACTATAATTAGGTCGGGTGGAAGCGTTGGAAGTGAAACACTATTCAAGAGAGAATTCATTTCATCAGATATATTGGGTTAGTATCAAGTGGAAACTTAAGTCAACTCAAAATCAAAACCACTTGCCAGATCAGTACGGTTAATAATAATTGTTATTATTGAACCAAGCATTTTGTGTTTGGACTTAAAAAGTTGAATGTGGACGATGTTGGAATTTTGACTAAAACCAAATTCAATAAGTTCAAATGTGATATGGATTTGACAAAGATAATTAGTATAAATAATCGTCACTACTAGGTACCCCTTATAATAAGTAGATGTGGATTTTATCAAAAGATGTGTACGCAATAAACTCGGCTAAAATATACAACCACTAGCTAAGATGACGTGTGAATGTCAATATTTGAATTGTTCTATATTAATCGCTGATTGAATTTACACCTTTGAGTCGCACAACTGAAATGATGAATACTCCAAATGAACCACAAGGCTTAACTGATTTATAATAATTGGAAATTAATTAATATTTGTGAAATATTGATTATTAAGTTTCACTTAATTTGTTTAAATACCAATAGTGTTTAATATTGTGCATATATAAAAGTTATAAACATACGTATCAGTATATGATGTCGGTAGGGCATTTAAATTGAATTTAAATAGAATAAAAATTAGGTATGTTTAAACTGATTAAATTAATTAATATTTATGAAATATTAATTATTATTAAAAATTGATATTTGAATGCCAATAGTATTAAATAAAATGCGTATATAAAAGCTATAAACACACGCTGCGATACACAATATCCGCAGAACATTTAAATTGGATTTAAATGGAATTAACGCTGATGAGATTTTGGAAATTTTAAGGGACCATATGGAACAACTATGTGAGGCGACACATGTAGAGAGAGAGAGAGGGAGGATTTAATAAGATTTAATTAAGAGTAAAAAAAGAGAAAGTTTTAAAGGAAGGAATTGAAAGGTTTCAATGTTTCCTTTAAAACAAATTCTCCCTTATTAACCTCTTTTTGGCACGCCCTGATATTTTATTTTCTCTTACCCTCTTCTTCTCTATTTTGGCCGAAATTTCCATGGCTTCCAAGCCACAAAATTCCCAAAAACAATTTCAAACAAAAAGCAAATAAATTCAAGGTGTTTCCATCTCTAGGTCCTTGTAAAATCCAATGGCCGATTCAAGCGAATCGGGGTTTTATTCATCATTCAAGGTGCAAATCATTGGCTTCAATTTTACGTAATTATAATTTTATTTAATTGTATACTCATTATGTTCAGATGGCTTAAATTTTATTCGTGTTATATCTCTTCTATTTTGAGTGTTCGTCCTGTAATATAACTCAGATTCCTCCTTTTGTCCATCTCAATTAATTATATGATCATCATATAGATTTAATTTGAATCTTTCCTTATTATACATCTCCATTAACTATATATTTATTATGATTAACATATTTCAAATCATTTATCTCATTTTATTATTTTTCCATATTTTTGTATAGTTCGATCTAAATTCTCTTATAACTAATTTGTATATGCCTAAGTTGTTCAACTACTTTTATCATTGTTTTGGAATTAAAAAATGTAAGACTGTTTTAGTATGTTGTATGTAAAATCTTGTAACATTTGTATACATAAACACAAATAAAATATATTTGTTGGTTGTATAAAATTACATTGAAAATCGATTTCTAGTGTTACATAGTTACTTTCTAGAAAATGATTTCTTTTGGTTATTACATTCATAAAAGTAAAAGATTGAATTAAATTTGTTGACATTAAATTTAAACATATTTGTTACCTAAATTGCAATCTTTATATATATATATGTATATGTATATGTATATATATATATATAATTTTAGACTTAATACATAACTTGCAATTATTTATACATATTGATGTACATGTTTTTATGTTATTTCAACTTAAATCAAAATGGACTTTTGTGTGAAATTGTAAAATTTATTTTCAAACTTTTTCTTAATTGAAACCATTATTATAATTGTTAATTCTTGATTTGAAAACTTATAATATAGGAAAACTTATTTTGACATGTATATGTTTAAACTTATCTATTATTATACATGTATGTTTCATTAGTCAAAAACTTGGATAACAACGGCATGTGTAAATTCAGTTATAAATGTCATTTAATATGTCATTTAGTCTAATCAAATAGAGAAGAGAAAATTTTCTCTCTCGACATTTATAGCTTCATCTTCCCTTAATTAACTCTAAAAAATTTACAAGTTTAGCTACATAAATATACACTCCTTATATGCTGCACTTACACTTCACATATATGAATGTAATACATTCATAATAATATGTACAAATTAAAATTAAAATTAAAACTTCATTTCAACCAAATTAAATAAAATATGATTTTCTTAAAGCTTCATTGGATTGGATCTAATAATTTTTTAGACTTCATAGGCCCAATAGATCCAAAATAGAAAAAAAAAATCAAAATCTACCTATTTCTCTCACTTCCGACTAGCCCGATTCCTTCACTATGTTGCTGCAATGCAATGTCGTTTGGTTTTAAGAAGGTTGAAGCTACTTACCAGCATTGAGTCAACAAGTTATTCTTGGAGCAATTTGCATGAACAATGGAAGTCTATATGGATGATATGCTAGTAAATTCAAGGAGATCAATGGACTGCATATGTATTTTTATCAAAATATTTAATATGCTCCCAAAGTGTGGAATATGATTAAATCTGTTGAAATGGTCTTTGGGTCTCAGGGAAATTTTTAGGTGTTGTCTAAACACTAAAGGTAGTGAGGCCAACACAAAGCAGATTGAGGCATAGAAACAAGTTATGGCTCCAAGGACTAATAGGGAAATGTAGAGCTTGAACGGTAAGGTTATTGCTTTGAGTAGGTTTATCTCAAAAGCAATTGACAAGTGTATAACAGTCTTTGCTGTCCTTAAAAGGAAAAGGGGAAGTTTTGATGGACGAGTGTGAACCTATTTTTCAACAACTATTGGAACATATTCGAAAACCACTAATTCCGTCGAAGCCTTTGGAAGAAGAAGTTTTTCACATTAACTTAGCAATATCGAATTAGGTATTGAGTGCATCATAGGTTCATAAGGAGGAAAAAATCAAAGGTCGACCAATTATAGTGACAACCGCTATACACTTGTAGTAACCACTATACATGTATAATGCGCGACAATGGTACCCGACCATGTAGAGCGATAATAAAGGGGTAAAGTAACTAATACAATCACATAACCTATCCTATATGCAATGAACCACCTCCTTGACCCTCGGAAGTCGACACTAATACATCCTCGATATTCACGTGTCACAAATTCAAGTGCCCGAGAGGCATATTATCATGGAGTACAAGGAAAATGAAGATAGAACAGAATCTCACACGAATGAAATAACATATATTATTTCAACATATAATCTTTACCGTGGAAAATTTTAAATACATTTAGCAGAGTTTAACTTAACATCAATATGGACAGTTATAAATATTTGTCTGTACAAATGCAGAATACAATAGTATACAAGTGTGGTGGAAAAGAGGTAATAGTCTATTGAAGAATCTTCTATCCTCGTGCTCCGAGCTCCATTCTCCATCTGAAAATGCTCCAAACAGTCTAACTACTTAGCTGCCCAAAAAATAGGGCACCCAGAGTTTAAATGGAAAGAAAATAAACTACAGGTTAGTCGTGGGACTGGTATGAGAAACTCAATATGGCTATTCGAAAACAAATTGTATCTTATAAGACCACGCCGCACATAAACACGGAACGAGATTTTACCTTATGATAAGCAAAACATTTGCTACGCAAAATCTGGTAATATTATTTTTAATGACATTCTTTTGAAAACACTTTTTAAGTAAATATACATGGTCTTAGCCAAAATTATTACATTATTAAATTCCAGCATATTAGGTTCTACAATCAAGTCTGAAGGCACTTATTGGAGAATGGATTTCCATACAATGGCAAGGTAAGGGACTAACTTCCGTATAGTACGTCTCTAGAGGGATGTATTGAGGATCAACATCTTCGAAACCTCTACGAATTAAGACTGGCCTACCCGTAGATCCATCTGGTGGCAGACAGAGCTAAATATGATATCACCTGGCCGTTCTCGACCTATCCGAGATGTCTCATAGCATACACGACATAATTAAAACCCGACGTTATAGTAGGTAGAAATAAATAAATCTAGAAAGGTGATATCATACCCTAATGGTAGTGAACCACTTAGCCTTAAAGCAACCCCTGTTTTAGCCATTACCGGTTGATGAGGCCTGAGGTAATGGTTACCTTTCACATAGCACACATTCCACTTTGAATGCCACATTGCCATTCCATGATCACACAGCTGATTTCTTTAAACGTATAACTCCCTAGCTCGTATGTATGAGGAAAGGGTGTTGAGCTAAGAGAAGTTGCCTTCTCCGGCACCAAATAGATGACGTTTATAGAGATCAATCAATGTGATTAGAAATGCAACGTCAGACATTCATCCGAACAAGTTGTCCAGAAAAAGGACAAACCGAAGGAACTCTCCTACTACATCCTATCGGGAGACACCCTAGGATTAGTAGCGAGCAGCCCTTGCTTCGAAGATCTCAAATGAAGAACTACTATCACATATATGTAATATGGGAAATTTCTCCCCGAGGGTCAGTGACAAGTAGCCCTACATTCCATCTTCTAAATCATTTCAATTTCATATCTTTCACTTTCGAATGTATACATTGGTGCGAAATGGTTTTCGGAGGAATCATGCAAATCCGACCCCGGTTCCTTCGAACCAATCATCGATAAAAAGATATTAAGTAAATAGGTGCTTATTATTTGATTAATTACTTTCTTTTTACTAGAAATATCTTCTACAGATATATATTTTTAGAACATTTCTTTCCGGTATATACATAATCATTAAACCTCTCTTTAACTTTGGAAATACCAAATCGTTTTCATAAGTCATAATGGAAAACATTATTGAGTTAAAAAGGGTCGATAGAAATTATACTAATTATATTAAACATCAATTTTCGTATTCAACCTTTACTATCCGTCGAATAACGGTGAAATCACCTTTTAAATTCACAAGGATAGTATAGTTTATGTCCTTAGAATTTAATACCAAGTGTAAGAAGATTATCTCTATACAATCTAAGTTGTATTAAATTAAATTTGAATAATTGAATCTTTTATACTTGCCTCTTTTTCGACATTTCGACCTTATCTATTCCTCATCCAGTAAAGAGGCTAGGTGAGCAAGGGCACTGGTTACTTCTGAACGTCTCCTTAGTTTAAGCACCTCACATCCGAATCTCACGAATAGAAAAATCCAGTCTACTCATCGGCATTTAGAGCCAAGATTAAATCATTTGATTTTAACAGCTTTTCTTCAAATCATTTATTTAAACCTTTTAAAATAAATTATAATACCTTCAAATCATCTTTAAAATACTTACTTGTTTATTTGAAAACATTTATAAAAGATTTAGGAAAGAATATTTAAATTTAAAGCCATATTTCAAAATTTATTAAAAGTGCAGTGAATAGTGTTGCGAATAGTGCTTTTAAGGCTTATTTGATCAAAACAACTTTTTGATCATTTAAAAATCCATTTTTATAACTCAAATCTCTTTTAGAATATTTTAAAATATTTATAGAATTTTTCCTATATTTTTAAAGAATTAAAAATATCATTTATAAAGAATTTGTCGCTTTGGTTTATGAACTGCTAAACCGCGACTATTTTGAAAACCTGTTTTGCTCATATTTCCTAATCTACTAAACGAAATCTCGATCTTTTATTTTATTTGACAACTATGATTATAAGAGTTCAAAAAATTCTTATTCTAAAGAATTCTAACTCTAAATCCATCGTTTAAATGGATTTAACTTTCTACGGGGCGAAATTGCAAACTACCGTTACACGACGCGCTTATTTTTAACTCAATTTTCATAACTTTTCAAAACTTCACCAAATTGGATTTTAGTGTTTGTAAAACATCTATAAACCATTTTCAAGAGGTTTAACAATCTCATATACTCCATTTCATTTACAAAATGGAAAGTGATTTTCTTTGTAATATTTCGACGTGTATTTAAACATGACTTGTTCAAATAAACATATTATCGTATCCAAACATGGTTCACAATCATCACAACTAAGCTTTACCAAACATATATATCGTCCAATATATCATATTATAAATAAAGTTTCTCACCTTGATTTTCACTCGAACTAATTTTAAAACGACTATAGCTCCATTATCTTGAAATTAAACTTCACAAAATCGGGGTTTGGATCCTTGAAGTGGCTCGACCTAACCTTAGTGCCCATGGCCTAGGTTAGAGGAGGGGTATGGGCTCGGCTTTGGTGAATGAAGGTGGTGGCCATGGGTAATAGTGGAGGGAAGAAGTTGATTTTAGTGGATTTGCTAATATATATATATAATATACCAATTTAACTTCTTTTTGAATTAATTTTTGCCATAATTTTTCTTAGGCAAGCGGCCATTACAGTGGAGTATAAGAAGTGAAGAAGCTTAGGAAATTTATGAAGAAATGAAGTGAATGAATTGAAGAGAGATAGGTGCTATTTATAGGCAAAAGTTAGGATGAAAATATCATGATATTTCTACCCAAAAACATCATCATTTTCTCACCACCCTACTCCCCTCCTACCACCCCAGGCCATGCTTTCCCTCCCCCCATGTGTGTGTCCTTTGTTGACTTTGAAAAAGCTTAAGTGGTAAGGAAGTGAGAAAATATCTTAAATGTTTCCACTTTTTACCTTAAGTAAATTTCTAAATGTAAATGGTAATTTATATGTATGTATTTATATATGTTCATATACATGTGACATGTATATGTTTATGTTAATTTATGTATGTGTATGTCACATAGGTGCACAAGCATTTGAACAACGTTGTAGCACTTGTGTACTTCAAACCGTTATGAATTCTGATTCTCGATCATATTTTTACTTACTAATTAAATTACATATAAATGTAAACAAAATTTGAAAATAAATTTCTAATCATTATTGATTAATTAAAATAATCTCATTTGAATCATATAAATCGATATTAAGCAATTATTTACAAAAAGTGCTATTATATCGATAAAGCGGTACGAATTTTCCTTATATTTTTAAATCGAATATATATATATTTATAAAACCATTATAAATGATTTATTATTACTTTATAATTAATTAAAATGAATTATAGTCATTTAAAACCATTATTTAAATAATTAGAATAATTATGAAATTATTAAATCTCAATTTAAATTCATAAATCAATATTTAAATATAAGGCATCACTAATGATGTCATAAATACTTTTATTTTTCCCAAAAATAATATAAATAATTTTATTTCATATTCTTGTTTAAAAATAAAATTAAGTGTATGTATCTAGCTTTGTGCATGACGTTTGATAATTATAGAGTTGTTTATCGATAAAACAGTTTTCGACCATTTTATCGGTATTTTCCAAAGTAAATATATTTTGGAACATTCTTCCAAAATAAGTTCATTATTATTATTCTTCCCATGAAACTCGATTATTTATGAAAAAAAAATCTATATTTGAAATAATTTAATTATCTTTAGTTAAAGTGATCAAATTATGGGTCGTTGCACTATATCTCACAAAGAACTAATAATCATTCAGATATAAACAAACGAGACAAAAATATAACTACATGAACCATCACAACATGGATTCAATACAACTATAAAAAAATAGAGTTTATACAACTGATAAATAAACTCTAGTATCTGTCTGTATAATAAAATTTAGCACTGATAAAGCTCCAATGTGCTACATAACAGAATAAGAAAATAAAACTTAGATCATAGCATAACAATAGTGCAGACCTCTTGCTCATCTTGAACAGCTCAATATGCTAATTTCAAACTTGTTAACTAGTCTATTAATTTAAGGTACCAAGTTAATAAGAAGAAAAGCTTAAAACCTCGAGTTAGTCAATAGTTTAGTGTGAGCGATTGAAAATCTCAAGATACTATAAAAGTCAATATAATATAAGGAACACTGGGTATGAGAAGTCATACATGTCTTGTCTCTACATCCAACAAGTTAGCACGTAACACAATATATGTTATACTACCATCATATTGGTGTAGATCACTAAGTACAAAGTAGGTGTTGAGGTATCTACATGATAATTCCTACATCATGAGACATCTATCTCAATCGCACATCAATAAAAGCAAGCATAGCAATCATAGCACATGTAGAAATCAAGTAATCATGATGAGTATCACAAAGGTCATGCATCACTACTAAGATGCCTATTAACATAAGATAACTCTTATGACCATCACTAAGGTTAGCGACAACTACGTCATCATAAAATTCTATGCTTGATCATACATATATGGTGCTTCCATCATTAAGGCATGATAGACTATCACTAAGGTCCAGGGTACATAGGTGAGCGTCTTACGTACCCTTGCCCCATAAAACACACATATAATCTAGAGTTATCAACGATCTCTTCGACATATGACTCGATAGTAGTACACACTATATCCTACTCTATCACATCACATCGTCAAACATGCCTTGTCGAACCATCACTAAGTCCACGTATACTTCACACATGAAGTATTCGACCAAAATGATCCACATCGTTGATATGTCGAAGATCGAAAATCTCTAGATGCCTATCATGAGTCTTAAAGTCGTGGCCACCAAGTCACAAAGTCCTCTCATAAAGTTCCTAGGTAAGCCCTGAACCAACTGGAAAAGGCTCCTAGTAATCACAAAGTGGCTCGGCGAAGCAACCTACGTTTACTGTGAATTTATCTTATTATATGGCTCTCTTACAATTACAAAGAATTATAAGAGAGTAATAAGAAAAAGTGATTTTCCTAAGACTGATGAAGCTGCTAATCTTAAAGAGTTGCTGTATCAGGAGATTTAAGTGGTAGATTATTGGTTCCAACCTTCTGGATCCCCTCCGCCAAGGGCGCAAACTTCTGGGTCCCCTCTGCCGAGGGCCCAATCTTCCCGATCCCCTCTGTTGGGGGCATAACTCCTTTGAAGTGGCCATGCATAAGGTTCTTATAGTAGTTGAACTGGTGCTTGGAAGGCTAAGATCATGCTACAAAACCAGCATGAAGCATGCCTGGCCATTGATCTAGCTGAATGGACTTGACGAGAAACAGTCGAAGAAAGAAAGAAATACGTGATTAAGATAAAGGTCTATAGAAGTACTGTACCAGGGACACTCTTTACAAAGCTTTACATCAAATGTGCTTGCGCTTGTAGTATGCTTGTAAAAAATGAAACATGCTTCTTGTTAGAAATGGGTACATCTAGTTGTACATCTTGTCTCTTTTATCCCACATGCCTAGGTGGTAGAATGGGTCGAGCAGGTTGCTGAGGCCATAAAAGGATGGGAACTAGCGAGAGCCTAGGGCACGATGAGTCGGGTGAGACGAGATGGGCTATAGGTCATAGATGGTGGTATCAAAACTAGATTGATGATGGGCCACCCTTGAGACAATCTTAAGTTGTGTCGGTCGGGAGATAAGCTTGATAGAGTTAGGGGTACGCCCTAGGAGCAATTCTATATTTTATTATAAATTATTAACTCTGTAATCAATTCTCTTTCAGAATAAAGGTTGTTTTCTTTCTATTATGTGCTTGTTATAATATGTTATAATTAATTATTCAATTTAAATATATTTAAAAGAAAATCCATATATGATATGTTTGTGATAGTAATTACAAATAGTTGTAATCATGAGTATTTTATCACAATATAATAAACACATCATTTTAAATAATCATAGTCAAGATGTATCGAGACTAGATATCGATGCATCTATGGAGACTATAGCACCCAACGCTCTCTAAATGAGGGCAGTGTATTGCTCTTGACTACTGGGGGCACCAAAGGGTTTACTGATATTTATTGGATAACCGTGGAATGACTCGCTCGATAGTTTCTTGTTGGTTAATACAGCTAAGGTTAAACAGAAAATATCGATGTGACACTATTACACGGTTCTCTTGACTTGCGAATACCATTGATCTTCAATATGAAAGCTCTGCTTTGATTATAGTTAAAACATGGCACACCGTCCATTGAATGACTATAGTAGGGTCAAGTGGAAGTATTGGAAGTGAAACACTATTCAAGTGAGGATTCATTTTCTCGGTTATATGAGGTTAATATCACGGTCAACCGAAGTCAAATCAAACTCAAAATCTCTGACCAGAGTGGTTTTGTTAATAATAATTATTGTTATTGAACCATGGACTGCGTTTTTGTACTATAAAGTTGAATACGGATGATATTGGAATTTTGACCATTACCAAATTCCATAAGTCCTAATGTGATATAGTTTTGACGAAGAGAATTGGTATAAGTAATTTTCAATACTGGGTAACGCATAATAAGTAAAACTGGATTTTACCAAAGCCAATTAAGCGATAAATTTGTTCATATTGTCATACCACCTGCTAAGTGAAGTGTGAACATTAATATTCGAATTTTTGATATTAATCATTGACCAACACCTAAGAGCCACACAGCTGAAACATTGAGTACTCATGTTATAATTGTTATAAATTAATTAAATTAATTAATATTTATGTAACATTAAATATAAAATTTTATTTGATATTTGTTGATCAATATTAAATATTGTGTACATAATAGTTATAAATACACTAATCGATGTACGATATTGATACACGTTTAAATTGGATTTAAATATGCTAATTATTGATCATGCTTGAAGCGACATGGAGGCTCATAGAAGGGGTTGTTATATGTGGCTACATGGGGAGTAATGAGGTCGGCCATATGATGGTGTATGGAGGTGGAAATTTGAATTCAAAAGGGGAGAAAAGATAAGAGAGAAAGGTGGATCTACATCTTACTTTTACTTTTTAGACTCTCCTATTTAAACACCTCCATCCCTCACTTTCGCAATTGATTTTTCTTACTCTCTCCAACAGCAAAGACCAACCACTCCCCCTCCTCCATCCTTAATCAAGATTAAAATATTTTATCAAATAATATAAAAGCTTCGATGGTTACTGCATTCAGGAAGGTAGTATCTTTTGGATACAAAAATCGTTTCAAGGAGTTCAGATTCAACGTTGTAGGTGTACTTTCTAGGCATTAGGCCGAGGTATATTCTCATTTATAGTTTTATATAATGTATATATTGATCATTATGCCATATACGTTTTAGTTAGTTATTGAATATCATGAATCTGTATATATTAGTGTTGTCACCATTTGATGGATTGTATATGTATATATATTTGTCTAACTATGTAAAAATTGTGCATACACGTCATTTATCATGGTCAGATTTTAAAAAAAAATCTTTAATTTCACTATATTATTAAATTGACTTTAATGAATGGATTAAATTAATACTAAATATGTAAATACATAATCCGTTTTTATAAATATTTACATATAAGTATATATAGTATTCAATTATAAAATATATATATATATATTTATATTTAAATCCGAAAATTTATTAATTATAAATATATCACTTAAGTTAAATATATATATATATATATATGAAATAAAATTCGCATATAAAATTATATAATATGTTTATAAATACTTTAATATAATATACAATCATTTAAAATTGATTTCGGTTTTTAAAATTACTTTTTATTTATTTTATTCTTATATTTTCATATGAAAATATTAAAAAAAATTATATGGCAAAGAGCAATATTTGACATATATTAAAAATATTTAATTAATACTTTATTAAATATATTTATATGTGTTTATTTACCTTTTACACACATATACATACATATATATATATATATATAACAATGAACCATTATTTTTTTAGTAAGGCTAGCCGGTTTTAATGTGGGCCGTCCACTTTTATAAAAAAACAACAGTAAACAGGTGTTCTGCACATGCACCAGAATAGCTAAAAAAGAAATAAAAATAAATTACATGAGCTAGGCAAAAGAACTTAAGCTACTAAATTAGTCACCCTTCGAAGAGGAGGAACCACTGTCATCGTCCTCTGAATCCGACCCAATAAGGTTTAAAAACCCTGAAAATAGAGTGGCTAAGTTAGGTACATAATAATCTAAATCACTGAAGTTTAAATACTTCTTGTCCTAAGTGGAACTGTCTAAAAGAATCCTATTTTTGTTACCTTCTTCACCAAGCGTGGAAAGAGCAAGATCTTCCCTTGAAACATGATAATATAAACGATGATTCTCACCATCATTTTTAACAAACATTTGGTAATTAGCACATGCCGAAGTATATCTCATATCATATTTTTCGTGAATCCAGGCTTGCTCATAGGACTTCCAAGAAATAACAGGAGAAGGAATGAAAGGAACAACCAAAACATCAATAGTTGCATATGAGGGCACTAAAGAAGACAAAGTAACGGAAGGAGCAGAAGATTAAATCAGATCTGATGGCACAGTAATAGCAACATCTCTAATAATAAGGACAGAAGGCGTAGGAACCTATTTCCTAACCAGAGGATGAAGAAGTGGGATCTTGACCGCAATAGGCAAGGGAAAAGAAACTGAACCGTGCTTACAATTTTCCGCAACATGGCCAAATGAGTGACAAACTACGCAAATATCAGGTTTCCAACAATACTCAACATCAAAAAACACATCAAACCATTATTTTAATATATAAATATTTATGTATGTGTGCATATAATTAAAAAAATTATGTATATATATATATTATTTTATGAATTTTGAAATATTTTATGTATACATATATTTTAAAATTAATTTATTAAGTTTAGAATTGTATTAAGAATACATATAAATATTTAAATTAATTATTGTGTTAAAATAAATTTAATTTAATATACTAATGTATATAGAATTTTACAAAATTTTACATTTTACAAATTGATCTTTTATAACATATAAAATTATATTTGTGTGTGTATATGTATAAGTTTACATATACATATATATTTTGACAGCACTCATGTATATAGAGGGGCTCACATGTTCATTGTGGTGTAAAGCCCAACATTTATACATTGGCATGTCAAACCATGTACCTTATTATATTGCACGTGCACGCACACAGATATGTGTGTAGATACACATATAATATAATATAATAATAAATAAAACATTATTTATAAATAAAATAAAATACTAGTTTTATTTGAAATAAATTTAGATAAAACCTAAATAAACTTAGAATTCATAGCCCAATAAGATTCAAATAAAAGATTTTTTTTGAAATTTAACCATTTACTCCACTATGGGCTAGCCTAGTTCCAACAATGATATCAGAGCCTAATAGCTTGTGTGGTCTAAATTAGCCATGTTAGGGTTAACTGGATAATCTCACAACCCAATTAGTAGGGTGTCTAGAAGGGTAGCATCTAGGCCTGGGTTTGGGTAATCAAGTACCATGCTTGACCCAGTTACCAACCTGGCCTGAAAAGTTATATGAGCCAAAGGTTGCCTTTAATAGAAAAGACCCAATTTGAATTAGGCATTGGGCGAATGTTCAAAATTGTTTTGAAAATTAAAATTAAATGTTTTAAATTTAAAAGTTTAACTTAAAATAATAAATATTATAAAATGTTATAATATAATTTTTCAAAATGTTATAAAATATTATAGATAAATTTCGAAAATTTTAAATTAATAAGATTAATAAAATAACCAAATTACTTAAATAGTTAATTAATTAAAAATAGATATACATATATAATAGATATAAGATATTTGTTATGTTGTCTTGAATTCTTTATGACAATGTAAATGTATATGTACATAATAGAATTTTTGAAATTAATAACATTTAATTAAAACTATTTAAATTAATTAATTAACTAAATATTAATAAATAGATAAATAAATAACACATATATTATAGAGATATATATGTATAACTATAAATTTAAAAGTAGAAACATTCAATATAAAATGTTATAAATGAATAATATAAAATTAATTAAAACATTAATTAATTAAATTAATTAAACAAGATTTAATATCGTATGATACATAAAACTATTAAATAAGATTAATTAAAATATAAAATTTGTATTATATTAAACTTATATAATATGTATGTATAAATTAAAAGTGGAATATTAAGAAACTCTAATTAGACTTAAGGGATAAATACATACGTATTATACGTATACCATGATTTTCGATGTATCCAACACTTGAATCATAAGGGTATTTCATAAGAAATACATATTCTATAAGTCGATATCACTCAATATTATATATATATTAAAGATTATGAATCTTTAATATAAAGTTGTCTTTTACCATTTATGTGCTAATAATTTACTTGCATACTCTCTAACCGTTGAGCAAACTCAAGCTAGAGATGTTACATGTAGTATTATTAGTATATAGAATAGACAAGGTAAGATAGCTATGTGTATTTGTTGAGCAAACTCAAGGTACATATACTATACGTAGTCCATTGTGAAATGTTAGGTATGAGTGAATAATCTCTTTCGAATTGTTGAGAAAAATCAAGGTCGAATGAGATTAGGACAAGAAACGACGAGTTAGGAGTTGTATATGATACAATAGATAAGGAGTTATCCATCGTCTATGGAGCTAGGACATATTGAGCAAACTCAAGGTCACAATCTCAAAACAAACGTGTCCTAACACCCACTAGTGAAGTCGAAAGACTTCCATCTTTCATATTAGGGTTTAGAGAAACATAAAAGACTAGTGGGAGTTTATTTGTAAAATGAAACATAAGTTTAAACTTACTTATATTATAAGAACATCTACAATGATATTGTCATATAAAACCAATTTAAAACTTGCAGAAAATGCCTACACCAAAATTGTTTTCTGAAAGTGATAAGTTTACTAGACCAAATTATATCGATTCACTAAGATCAATTAAGATAGCATTGACTTACGATTGTCTTCGGTTGTCTATTACTTGCGATACTAAAGAACAACCCATTGATGATGCGGACCCTGAACTTAGACTTGCTAATGAGAAATGAGTTTCAGACCTAAAGATCGCCCAGGTTTTCATGTTGTCTACGTTAGACAAGACGTTGTAGAGGCAACACAAAAACATGTATGTCCATGAGATATTTTATAGTCTCAAAGCCTTGTTTGGTGAACAGATACGTCCCGCAAGGTATGAGCTTACAAAGAAGCTGTTCGATACCAAAATGACTAAAGGATAGAAAGTGAACGATTACATTTTGATGATGAAGGACTATGTTGATAGGCTTTCATGATTGACATAGCTATAAACAATGAGTTATAGGTTGATTTGATCCTTAGTTCTCTTATGCTTCTGTATGAACCGTTCATACCGAATTACAATATGAACTAGTTGAATGTGACTCTCGTGGAGCTCCTCAATTTGTTGAGGTACGCCAAGTCCACATACAAGGATCAAGGGACCGTATTTGCAGTAAAGGGTGATGCATCTTTTTTGAAAGAATTGAAGAAGCAAAAGAGGGTTGCCAAAAAAAGTAAAAGATCTATGTTATTGACAAGAGTGACTGTCATCATTGTTATAAGAAAGGTCACCAAAAATGGAGCTGTCCGGAGTTCTTGAAGATTGCTAAACAAAAGAAACAACATAGTTCTGCTACTCCATCAGGTAAATTTATGATTCAATATTGCTTTGCAATCAATAAATTATCTTTGGTTTTGGATACTGGATCAGGAACTCATATTTGTAATTCGTTATAGGGGCTTAGGAACCGACGTCGCATGGCAAGGGAGAAACAAGGCTTTAGGTTGTTGATGGATCTATTGTAGATGCAGCGACAATTGGAGATTTTCATTTGAGTTTGCCAAGTGGATTTGCATTGATATTAAAATAATTGCTATTTTATTAAAGATTTTATTTGTAGAATTATATCTATGTCTAGACTATTTGAGACTGGTTTTTCACCGTGTTAATAATGTTATGAATATTATTATAGATGGTAATAAAGTCTATGATGGTATTGTAGAAAATGGCATTTATGTGATCAATACAAATTATGTTTCTACAGTGAGTAATTCATCGAATAACAATTTACATAATAGTAATCTTTGGAATTATAGATTTAGTCATATAAACGAGAAACAACTGCACAAATTGAAAACCAAAGGTTTTTCCCATCACTTGATTCTGAATCATTTGACACGTGTGAGTCATGTCTCAAAGGAAAGATGACCAAGCATTCCTTTAGTGGAAGCAATGAAAGAGTTGATGAACTCTTGGGTCATGTACATAGTGATGTATATGGACGGATACCAATAATCACTAAGGATAATAGTTCTTACTTTGTAACCTTAACTGATTATTTCTCAAGACTAGGATATGTGTATCTTATATAGAACAAATCTAATGTCTGCGAGAAATTTATTGAATATAAGAATGAGGTACAAAACAAACGAACCGTAAGATTAAGATTCTTCAATCCGATCGAGGATGTGAGCACGTTGGACAGGAACTCCAATAGTACTTAAAAGGTAATGGGATTATCTTTCAGATTACTCCATCCTATACTCTGCAACACGACGACGTGTCAAAGCGAAGGAACCGAACCCTATTAGATATGGTTCGTTCCATGATGAGTAAGGCAGAGTTGCCTCTGTCTTGTTGGGGATATGCGCAAGAAGTTGCAATGCATATGTTGAACTTGTTACCATTAAATTTGTGCTAAAACCACCATATAAGATATGGTGTCGGAAGAAACCCCAATTCAAGTATTTGAAGATATGGGGTTGTCCGACCTACGTTAAGAACATTGGTCCGAATAAAATCGAGGCAAGATCAGTATTGTGTAAATTTATAGGATATCAAAAAAACTCAATGGGATACATATTCTATAATACAGAGGAATAAAAGGTTATTTTTTCTCAAGATGCTGTCTTTTTGAAAGGAATTTCTATCAAAATAAATTAACAGTGAGGTTGTAGACTTGGATGAGACCTAACAAGTTAACAATGAGGTCGAACTAGTGGGAGAACCAAGTTCACCTGTATACGAAAACACGCAACCTATTGGAAGGTCTAATAAGAAATCTCATGCATCGTAGAGATGCTACAGTTTTCTTGTGGCTTGGAGCGACGAAATCTGAGATGGATTCCATGTATGAAAACAAAGTGTGGACTTTGTCTGACGTACCTGAAGAATAAAGTCCATTGGCTACAAATGAATTTTTAAGAAAAAGCTAAATGCAGATGGATAAGTAGAGACTTATAAGGCAAGGCTAGTTGCAAAAGGATTTCGTCAAATTCAAGATGTTGATTATGATGAGACCTTTTCACCCATAGCCATACTTAAGTCCATTCAGATTATGCTGGCCATTACTGCATTATATGACTATGAAATATGGCAAATGGATGTAAAGATGGTGTTTCTAAATAGTGATTTAGAAGAGACCACTTATATGTTGCGACCCGAGGGTTTTGTGGTCAGTGAGAGTAAGGGAAAGGCTTGTAAGTTGTTAAACTTAATTTATGGATTTTAACAAGTTTCAAGAAGTTGGAACAAGTGTTTTGATAAAGTAATCAAACAGTTTGGTTTTTATCAGAACACAGAGGAAGTGTGTGTGTTTTGAAAGAATCAGGGCAATGCTATTGTATTCTTAGTCTATATGTCGACGATCTTCTGTTGATTGGCGATGATGTTTCATTATTGCAATCAACGAAAACTTGGCTTTCCAAGAACTTCTCCGTAAAGGATTTGGGAGAAGCGGCATATACATTATGTATAAAGATCTATAGAGATAGATCTAAGAGGCTGTTAGGGTTGTTCCAATCCATTATATAGATACCATACTGAGGAGGTTTAGTATGGAGAATTCCAAGCTTGAAAATGTTCCAACACGGTTTGAAATCGTCTTTTCTAAGAAAGACGCTCCTTATATTGATGAGGAGAAAGAGCATATGAAGAGGAATCTATATGATTCGGTCATAGGATCGCTCATAGGATCCATAATGTATGTCATGCTATGACTAGACTGGATGTGATGCATTAGGATGCATAAGTCGATACCAGTCTAATCCCGTAGAAAAGCATTAGACAACTGTGTTGAAGCCAAAAATGGGCAACAACACCTAATAGAATCTAGTAGAGATTTAATGAAGTATGAAATTAAAACAAAGCAAATATCATAAATGAACACACCGATTTTTATAGTGGTTCGACAATCTTGGCCTTTGTGCAGTTAATGCCCCGCTATTACCCCGCTATAACCCTGCTATTTCTGATAACGGATATCTGCCTCTATGATTTTTCCATATAGCCCCAAATATAGCCTTTCTGCTTTAAGCCCCGCTATTTTCGCTATATCCTGTTATTCCCGCTATATTCTGCTATATGCACTATATCTTCTTTAAAAGAAATGAATTGAAAAATGACATTTATATACATTATAAAAATTATGAAATTAATTTATTTAGTTGAAATTTTAGTATATTTTCAGAAATGAAAATGCTCTAATATTCTACTAAATTCAATTATGTTATATAATAGTTTTACGTTTATTTACAGTATAATCGCACATGTTATTATTTAAAATTATTTATGTATTAAATATAATTCAATTGAATGTTAATTTTTCATTTAATTACCATTTATATATTTGTAAAAACATTAAGTACGAGTTTTATATGCTATTTTAGAGTCATCCACTATATCCCGCTGTATCCTCGCTGTATCCCGGCTATGACTTTTTGCACCTCCACTACATTGAATCTTCCGAGCGCTTTAACTTAGCTTGGCCTACATCCACTTCATATTTTTATTTATCTTGCACTTGATTATGATTACAAGAATGTTTGGACTAGCTAGGATCCATTAGTACAAGAATGAAGAATAAAAATGGAAGAGCCTTTTTGGCTGAAAGAAGGATCCTTTTTCTGACGCCATGCCTATTGTATTTATAGGGGAAGATGTGCACAGATCAGGCTGAAATTTCGGTAGAAGGTTCGGGACACCAAGACGAGGTCACCCAAAAAAATTCAAGCCCATCGGGGCCCATAATAGGGATCGTTACCGATCCCTATTAGTGTGTCCAAATGGGCTGCAATCCATATTGGAATGAGATCCCTCCAAAGGGAGTTATGCTGATCCCTCCAACTTCCTCCAATTGGAATGAGATCCCTATGTGGTGTTCTATATATTTTAGTAAGCTTGTACTCTAAGTTTCAAATTGATAGCAAGTGTAGATTTTGGGTTATTGACCGATCATCGTTGCAAAATTGAGTTGTGGAATCAATACGATACGATCCATAGTGTTGAATATGGATCGAACCTGATCCATCTTCGTGGAGTAGTGAGCTTTCATGCTTCTGCTTCGTATTATCATCTATGCTTGATTTTTGGACCCCATAATCATCGCTCTGGGCTATTGGCCTTGATGACAGTCAAGTCTAACTTGTCCAGTCAGTTCAGATATTGCCGGGTCAAAATGCCGGGTAACATTTGCCCCCCAAAGTACATCTTGTTGCATACATGATGTGCTTTGAATTGAAGTAAGTTAGAGTCGCTGGAAAGAAATCCATCCAGTTTCTTGAATAATCGTTATCCTTTCGTTGAATTATCTTCCCAAAGTATTGTATCCATCTTTGATCGTCATGAGGCTTGGTCGATTTCCAATAGTATAAATTCAGGTTTGTATTCCATTAGTTGCCATTTTTGTCCAGTCCTACAGGGCTAGTAAGATTTGGCTATCTGATCCAGCCTTTTCTTTAATAACTCCAGGTGAAAATTCAATTTCTTTCAGTTTCAAGAAATCGAATTTTTTTAATATACACATGCATGTTCAGGTGCACATTCTTGTCATTGGCTCCCAGATGCGTTTGTACGCTCACGAGTCGTCACCAATTCCTTCTAGTTTAATTGCAATTGGATTGCAATTCCTTGTTTAGATGTTATTTTATAATGAAATAGGGGTTGTAATAAGTCATTAGATGAGAGGGGACTTCAAGTTCTACATGGATGACGGCCTCGGAGCCTTAAGCAAGGGCAAATGGAGTATAGCCAGTTGCGGACTTGTAGGTAGTTCTGTAAGACCATAATGCTGTTGGGAGTTCAACTACCCACTTGCCTCTAGCATTTTACAAACATTTCTTCAGAATGGAATTTATGATTTTGTTCACAGCTTTAATCTGCCAATTTGCTTGAGGGCGAGCAACTGCCGCAAATCTCTTTTCAATATGATGCTGATGGTAGAAGTCTTTAAACTTAGCACTATCGAATTGGGTTCCATTATCAATTACAATGGTTTATGGAAGGACAAAATGACAAATGATGTTCCAGACAAAGAAGTTGATTATTTTCTTCATCGTGATCGTGATTAAAAGTTCTGCTTCAGCCCATTTGGTGAAGTAATCAACTGCTACGATGGCGTATTTCGCACCATCTTTAGAATCGGCAAGAAGCTGATGATGTCAATACCCTAAGTGGCAAATGACTATGGACTGGTCATTTCAGTAATTTTCGTCGGTGGGGCTCTCGGAATTTTTGCAAACATCTCGCACTCGTCGCATTGTCTAGCATGATCAGCTGCATCTTGATTGACATTTGACCAGTAATACCCGTAGTGGAGTATTTTCTTTGTTAGGGTTTACCCCCTGCTGTGATCACCGCATTTTTCTTCATGGACTTCTCTCAAGACTCATTTGATTTCATCATGGGCGATATACCGAAGCAGAGGAACAAAGAAACCCTTTCTATACATGACTCCTTCTTGGATAATGCGGCATGAAGCTTTGGGAAGGATCTGTTGTTTTTCATTCCTCCATCTAGGAAGGATCTCCCATTGTAGATAGTCTTTGATAGGAGTCATCCATGACTCCTTTTCTGGCTCCATCTCCAAGATCTAGTCAATCTCCATCTATCAATGCTTGGAACGTTAAGTACTTCAACCGGGACAAATTCTATTTGTTGCGCATCCTTAGAACTGGTCAGCATGGCTAGTGACTCGGCCTTTTCATTTTGTTATTTGAGGATGTGTGTAATGGTGTAATACTCGAAGTCGACTAGTAGCTCTTAGACCCAGCCGAGATAAGGAGCAAGACGCTACCCCCTAGCAAGATAATCTCCCCTGACTGTGCATACTACTAACCAGGAATCACAAAAGATATGTAAAGTTTCCACTTCCAGTTCTCTAGCAAGTTTGAGCCTGGCGATCAAGGCTTCATACTTAGCTTCGTTATTTGTTGCAGGGAAATCGAGTTATAGGGCGTAGCAGATCGATCGTTCCTCGAGAGTCATTAACACAACTCCGACGCCAAAACATCGATCATTGGAAGCTCCGTCCGTGTACATTTTCAATTGGTTGGTCGGTTCTCCACTGCTCTTCGGATAGTCATTTGATGTAGTGAATTCAGATATGAAGTCTGCTAATGTTTGTCCCTGGATAGCTCTCTGAGGGAGATAAGTGATATCAAATTGGCTTAGCTCGATATTCCATTTGAGCAACCTTCCAAACGTCTAAGGTTGCTATAGGACCTATCGTAACGGGTTGTCGGTGTAGACGTTGATTGGGTGAGCCTGGAAGTAATGGCAAAGCTTTCGTGACGCAATCAGTAGATAGTACGCGAGCTTTTCTAGCTTCTTCACGATCCAGAGGCTTGGACAGGATGGGAGGTCTCTCTAAGTGACCTATCAGAACTTGAAATGCATATATACAATCCTACGTCCATTCAAAGTTCCTCTTCCATCTTCCGATCAAGTCGAAGAAAGGAATACACTTGTCAGAGGCCCTGGAGATGAAGAGGCTTAGGGCGACAACCTTCTCATTTAAGCTCTATGCCTACTTAATCGTCTTCGGCACTTGGATGTTTCGAATTGCTTAAATCTTCTTGGGATCGACTTCGATTCTGCGAGAGTAGATGATGAAACCTCGAAATTTTCCTAATGCAACGCTGAAAGTGCATTTCAAGGGATTTAGTTTCATTCCATATTTTTGTAGAACTCTAAACATCTCCGCTATGCCATCGATGTAGTCATTTGATCGTCATAATTTCACGAGCATATTATCCACATATACTTCCATCGATCGCCCGATCTGGTCTTTGAAAATCCTGTTGACTAGTCTTTGGTAAGTAGCTTCAGCATTATTTAGTTCAAACGGCATCACAACATAACAATATAGCCCTAGATCGGTAATGAAGCTGCCGTACTTCTGGTCAGGGATGTGCATCGTGATCTGGTTGTGTACACATCCATAAATGAAAGCAATTCATATCCAGCGGTTGAGTCTACCAGCCGGTCGATCCTCAAAAGTGGAAAGCCATCTTTCTGGCATGCTTTGTTCAGGTCTGAGTAGTCGACGCATGTCCACCACTTTCCATTATCTTTTCTCATAAGGATTGGATTGGATACCCATTTCGGGTAGAGGGCGTCGTGGATAAACCTATTTTTTTTTGTTTATCCACCTCTTCTTTAAGTGCAGCAGATCTCTTCGGATCCATGCCGCGTCGCTTTTGTTTCACCGGGACATGCCTCGGGTTGGTGTACAATGTATGGCTTGCGATAGACGGCGAGATCCCATACATGTCAGAATGGGTCTATGTGAACACACCAAGATTCTACATTGGGTAAAGCCAACTAATTCCTTCATCATTGTTGCACTAAACTATGATCCGATCTTTAGTACCTGTGATGGGTCGCCATGGCTGACTGTAATGTCAACTGTCAGCTCAGTGGGTGCGGTCTTGGATTCCTTGAGTTCAAACATAATTATTTTGTGTAACAATCAACGTGAAATCTAGTTAGGACGGTCAATGATGACGATTACTCCGGTCGAATCCCAGAGTCTTATCATGAGTTATTGAGTCTGGTAGTGAAGGGCTCTAAATGCTTTGAGCGATTATCTACAAATGGCTGAAGATCAAGCTTAGAAGCACGTTGAATAAAATGTCGAGTAGGGTTCAGCCCCGTGTTATGCGCAACTGCATAGCTGGCTCTTGCTTTTGAGTTTGAATCTGCTTGTATATTCAAGTAACGCGCTTTCCATTCAACGTACTCATGATCTGTTACTCGTCATTTGGGTTAGAGTGATGATCAGTTGCCCATAAGCTTGGGCATTAATTCGATGATTCTATCTCTAGGCATCCTTTTGGTCGTAACCTAGAGTCGTTGTAAACACTAGGTATGAATCACAGTATTGAGCTATCGCAGCCAATCTTTGGATGATCACACTTCCACCCCCGGTCTCAAGTTGATAAACATACTGCATGGACGGTCGAGTCTCGTCCTAGTCGTGTTTATACTCCCACCTAAGCTCCAAAGACTTAGAGTTGATCGATGAATGGTCGATTCACATTCATCTTGTTTCTCGCTCGTGCTCCCAAGTCCGAGGCACACGTCGATAAGTAGGAAGGCAAGTCATGTCCAATCAGTGATTGATGCTCTCCTTGTCGGACCAAGGGCAAGGATTAGTGTGCAGACGGTCAAGCCATGTCCATTTTGTACTGCTCTTCTAGTCGGATCATGGTAAGAGTCAACGAATGAACGAACGCGTCGCATTCATATGGAGCTGGACGGTCAGTCGTATCCATTTTGATTCATATTCTCCCGTGAGATATAGGGTTAGAGTTGGCTCAGGTGCAGTTGGGTCATGCTCATTCGGTTTCATACTCCTCCTGACGGATCGTAGGATGGTGCTGGAGAATTAATGATCAAGTCGCACTCATTCGTGGTTTGTTCTCCTATCTATGCTCTTGTGAATAGAGTTATTCGATGGAAGTTCGGGTCACATCCATTTGTGGTTGGTGTGGATCGATATTGGCCCTCGATTTGCTGGTACAATATAGTCAGTCACCCGTAACTTCGGATGTCGTTCCGATTGGTTTTGTATTGAGGCCTCCTTGCAGTCGTTGCCTTAAGCTGTAAAGATCACCCAGCCGAAGCTATAGTAAGATGTCGTACTCAGCTTGTAGTAGTTTATACTCTCGTTCCCATTCTTAGGTTAGCAGAATTGTTTATGGACGGTCGAATTCCATCCGTAGTAAGTATATACTCCTCCTGTCGAGTTCAGGTCAGAGTTTATGGAATATTGAATGGTCGAACCGCACTCATCTTTTTGTTTATACTCATATCTACACTCTGGGGATAAGAGTTTGTTGGCGAGTGGTCAAACTGCACCCAATTTGTGTTTATACTCCAATCAGCACAAGGGGACCAGAGTTATTTACTGAACGGTAGAATTGTGTCCATGTCTTGGTTTGGACTTTGGGCTTGCCAATGTCCGGGCAAGGCTTGGATAGTTCGCTATACCTCAGGCGCAAACAAGGTCGTGGATGGACGTATCACATCCTCTTTGGATTGGATGGTTGAACCATGTCTAATTTAGGCTTGGGCTCTCAAACTGCCCCCTGCATCCAGGGCAGGAGTCGATGTGTGGACAGTCATTCCACATCCACTTCCATTTGGATCCTGTTTCTACCAAGCCTTCGGAGTAAGATGAGTGTTCTGAAAAATTTCAAGCTCGAGCAGAGGAGGAGATGGTCAAATCGCATCCACTTTGATTCGTGCGCTTTCCCCTAAGTCAAGGGCAAGAGTTAAGGAGTGGACGGTCGAACCACTCCACTTTTTATGGTATTTATACTCCAGACCATGCTAAGGGATCGGAGTTGACCAATAAACGGTTGAACTATGTCCACCTTTTTGTGTTTATACTTCGGTCCATGCTCTATGAACCAGAGTTTTATAACGAGTGGTCAGTCACAACCATTTAATGTTTATACTCCAGTCTACGCTCTACGAACCAGAGTTGGTCGATGGGTGGTCAGTCACACCCATCTGGTGTTTATACTCCAGTCCGCGCTTTGGGGACCAAAGTTAGTCAATGGACAGTCATATTGCATCCAATTTTTACTTATTTATACTCCAGTCCGCACTTTGGGGACCAGAGTTGGTCAACGGGTGGTCAGTCGCACCCACTTTTGATTTATACTCCAGCTGTCAAGTCAAGGTAAGAGTTGTCAAAAGAACGGTCGAACCACATTCATCCATGGAATGGAATTTTGCCCCCAACATCAAGGGCAAAACTTGACAAATGGACAGTCGATTCACATCCACTTGTGATTGTAGCTCCTCCAATCAAGTCGAGGAAGGGAGTAAGTGACGGATGGCTAGACCACATCCATGCCTGTGTTGGACGGTAAGATCTCGTCCAATTTTCTAAGTACTCCTCCCAGCAAGTCGAGGGAGAGAGTTTTTGGGTGGACGATCAAATCACATCCACCTTAAGCTGCGTTGTGTCCACATGTTGAGGGTGATGGTTGATGAGTAGGCAGTCAGTCATGCCTACTTTAAGTCGAGCTTCCAAACTGTTTCATGTTTCCAGAGCAGGAGTTAATGTGTGGATTGTCAAATCGCGTCCACTGTAGTTGGATCTCGGTCGTGCTGAGCTTCGGGAGAGGCATAAGTATTTTGGTGAACTTCAACTATGAGCTAGGAGCGGATGGTCAGGTAGCATCCACTCTAAGTGTTTCTCCAGTCTTCAAGTCAAGCGTGGAGGTTGATGAGTGGACGGTCAGTCCTGTCCGCTTTGTATTATATTCTGACCTTGTCGGGATCTGAGTAAGGCGTAGATGTTCTATCGGAATTGGAGCATGGAGTAGGAAGTGGATGGTCAGTCACACCCACTTTCCATTTCGAGTCCTTGCCTCCAAGTCGGGGGCATATGGTAGATGATGAGCGGTTGAATCACGCTCGTCTTAATGATCCTCCAAAGGTTCGATCATGGTCTGTGGAGGTTGGTTGGCACTCGAATCTAGTTACTTGGTCACATGCATCGTTTGGAAGTAGTTTAGTTCAAGTTGGTCATAATTCGCAACATAATTGAAAATGAAATAGATCTTATTAATAAGTGAAGCAGAGTCGAATGCTCGCTATTCCACTTTGCCTCAGCCCTCCTTAACTGGAAGTTGACCGTAGGTAGTCCAATTAATAATCAAAGGTCATTATTGGTAAGGGTCAGATGTTCCTTGCCCGCCATTCTATGGGGATTGCACGTATTATTGAAGCTTTCCTTTCTGGATCTGCTTTTCGATCACATCATGGAGGTGTCTGCAATCGCTAGTGTTATGACCGTGTGTATCTTAAAATATACAACATTTCTCGGATTTCTTCTGGGTTTCGGTGGACTCTCTTGAGGCTGGTTTCCAGTACTGCTTGGAGTCGTGAGTCTCCAAGTATATGTTTTTGATTGAATCGTTCAAAGGAGTATATGAGTCGGATTTTGGGATTCTGGGTCGTCTCCTAGAATCCGAGTCCTCATCTAAGGCCTCAATGCTGCCCTTGCTTTGACTTCCTTTTGCCAATGGGCCTGCATCGTTCTTTCTCCTAGTCTACTCTACCTCCTCCTTGCTTAGGTTCCAGATCACTTTGTAACATAAATGATTCATGGTCATATGAGGCTCTACAGGTAACCAATCGCCAAAGTGTGTATCGGGGTCGATTCCCCTTATCAACGCCATCAGTATGATATTCTCGCTGGGATTGCTCACTTTAGTGACAGCGGTGTTAAATCTTTGCCAAAAGTCTTTGAGTGGATCGCCTGGCGCTTGGGATAAGTTGGGGATAACAACATCGCATCCTTGGGGCAAGTCACATGCATTTTGAATTGCTCGGTGAACTCCTTAGCCGGCTGATTAAACGAGGAAATGGACCTGGGTGGTGATCGCATAAATCACATAATCGATCGCTACTCCCCCGAGGAATATGGGAAAGAATCGGCATTTAATTGCGTGCGTCATTCTGGTGGAATTCATGTACCCTTCATATTTCATGAGATGCTCTTGGGGGTCTATGTTTCTAGAATACGCCGGCATAGTTGGCATATTGAATGTCTTGGGATATTCTGTATATTGAATGGCTTCAATGAATGAGCTTCGACTAGGGGAATTGCTCCAATCGTCGTTAGTTCGGTCCGTTTTCAAGTTACGGCTGTTTGTAATGCATGTGAATGTTGTATGCATGATTGTCCAACGTGTTATGGATTGGTGATAATTTACTTGGAGTCTGAGCTGAGAAAAATTGCTATTTGCTTATAGTCACCACTGGTTCGCTTAGAGTCGCTAAATTTGAAGTGTTGGGTTGGTGACGAACGCTGCTTGTAGTCATACTGTTGTTTTCTTGGAGAAAATCTT
The DNA here is from genome assembly GCA_030737815.1 of Allium fistulosum. Lineage (NCBI taxonomy): Eukaryota > Viridiplantae > Streptophyta > Magnoliopsida > Asparagales > Amaryllidaceae > Allium > Allium fistulosum. The sequence goes on along the minus strand of CM060903.1, from coordinate 132,133,690 downwards.
GGTTTTACCCAAGTTTGACCTTGGGGTAGAACTTCCAGGGTTTGCTTCGAGTCGAATGGGTGACTACTTCAGGTTCGACTTTGATGATGGATAGCTATACTTTGAGATGGCATAATAAGTGATGTAGGGCGGTCATCACACAAGCCATCGTATCATAGCTGGCAAGTCAGGCGTTTGGAAGTTGGTCAGTTGAGAGCAGTCATAATCTACCATAGAAACATGATCCATTAATCGGTCCCAGTTCGTGTCATAGCATCTTGGTTCTCCAGCCTTTGAGTGTACCATTTGAGTAGCAGTTCCTTGTCCATTCCTTAGCTGCAATTCAGTAGCTGCCGCTTGATCTCCTATGCCCCGGTCAGTCACAGGATGTAAGGGAAGCGGATAGAACGCACCGTCTTTAAGTTGAGTTCCGAATCTAGAATGCGGGGGCACTGCGCTGCGGAGGGTTCGGTTAAAAATGGATCATACCGATCCAGAACACACCGTCTTAGAGCTATTTTAAAAAAAATGGATCGTACCCGATCCATATTTTTTATTTGCGGCAAGAAGGAGGGATCGGTACCGATGCCCCTAGGAAGGAGGATTTGATTACGTTCCCTTTTGAATGCTAAAGGTATCGGCTGGAGGGATCGGTTGTGGTTGAGTGTGGTGCAGGGATCAATTAAACATTAGATTGGTTCTAGACGAACGCGGCATAGGTATTGGTAATAAATGTTTTATGAAAGGGATCGGTCATATGGAGTATGGAGGGATCGGTAGTGAATGTAGGGATTGGCTATAAGCATTCGCCCGAAGGGGTCAGTCATGAAGACGGTTGTTGGCATGCGATCGGTTGTAGTGCTAAAGAGGGATCAGTGGTAGATGGATCAGTATATACACCTTGTAGAGCGATAAGTATATACACCTTGTAAAGGGATCGATATATATACTTTGTAGAGGGATCGATATATACACCTTCTAAAGGGATCGGTATATACACTTTGCAAAGGGATCGGTATATATACTTTTTGGAGCGATCGGTATATATGCTGGAGGGATCGGTATACATATATGTCGGAGGGATCGGTATAGCTGTTTTGGAGGGATTGGTATTGATGTCTTTGGAGGGATCGGTATTGAGGATGTATATGTATTTAGGGGTCGGTCATGAAAGGACCGGTGCTAGACCCTAAGAAGGAGGGATCGGTCATGATGGCCTTGAGAGAAGGATTGGCAAATTTGGCCTTGAAAGAGGGATCAACCACGATGGCCTTGAGAGAGGGATCGACCATTTTGGCCTTGAGAGAGGGATCGCCCTTTAGCTAACTTGAGTGGAACTTGCATACATAAGTGAATCTGATCCCTTCCAAAATGGACATGAACACATTAACAACTCCAAACACATTTCTTTCAGCTCCACGGGAAGTTGATTTAATTCTTCTAATCATGGCTTTCAGGTTACTTTAGATTTCCTTCGAATCTGAGTAGAATAGGAAGTTTACCAGTAGAACGCTGGATCTATCTCGCAAATATGGGAATCCACAAGTAGATGATGAGATCCAATCAAGTTGAGAATTCGATTCTCAATGAAACACCAAAATGTTGACGCCAAAAATGGGCATCAACACCCAATAGAATATAGTAGAGATTAAATGAAGAATGAAATTAAAACAGAGAAAATATCATAAATGAACACACAGATTTTTATAGTGGTTCGGCAATTTTGGCATACGTCCACTTCATATTTTTATTGATCTTGCACTTGATTATGATTACAAGAATGTTTGGATCAGCTAGGATCCATTAGTACAAGAATGAAGAATAAAAATGGAAGAGCCTTTTCAGCTGAAAGAAGGATCCCTTTTCTGACGACATGCATGTTGTATTTATATGGAAAGACGTGCACAGATCTGACGGAAATTTCGGCAGAAGGTTCGGGAGACCAAGATGAGGCCACCCAAAAATTTCCAAGCCATAGAGGCCCACAACAAGGATCGGTACCGATCCCTATTAGTGTGTCCAAATGGACTGTGATCCCTACTAGGGGTGTCCCATGATGTTAGCTATTTGCTTCCTAAATTTCGTGCAATTCCGACGCACGGTTTATGAGATATCGTATTTTCCATAAAGTAGTGTTGCTTAAATTCTGATTTCTGTCGATCCCTCCAAAGGGAGTTATGCCGATCCCTCCAACTTCTTCCAATTGGAATGAGATCCCTAGGGGATGTTCCACATGTTGTAGTAAGCTTGTACTCCAAGTTTCATGTTGATAGCATGTGTAGATTTTGAGTTATTGACCGATCATCGCTGCAAAATTGAGTTGTGGAATCGATACGATACGATCCATAGTGTTGAATATGCATCGTACCCGATCCATCTTCGGGGAGTAGTAAGCTTTCATGATTTTGCTTCATATTATCATCTATGCTTGATTTTTGGACCCCATAATCATCGCTCTGGGCTACTGGCCTTGATGACAGTCGAGTCTAACTTGTCCATTCAGTTCGGATATAGCCGGTCAAAATGCGAGATAACAGGCTGCAAAATGTATATTGAAGTATTTAAGAAATACGCAGGACTTGTTCCTAATATGTGCGAATGAATACCTTCTTATGAAGGGGTATACTGACTCTAGCTTTCAAAGTGATGTAAATCAGTGTTCGGTTATGTTTTTACGCTTAACGATAGGGTTGTCGGTTGGAAAAGCTCCAAACATGAAACAATAGCTGATTCCATGATGGAGGCCGAGTAAATTACCCTTAATTAAGTAGCTAAAAAGGCAGTCTAGATGCATAAGTTTTTAAGTGAGCTTGGAATGATTCTCGATATGTAGACTCCAATTGCATTGTTATGTGACAATAATGCAGTGATACAGATTGCAAAAGAGCCCAAAGCATAGAAGAAATAATGGCATATTATTTGAAAGTTCCACCTCATCAGAGAATTTGTAGAGAAGAAAGAAGTCGTGATACAAAGGGCTGATACCAAGGATGACATAGCAGACCCATTCACTAAGGGCCTAGGTCGATCTGTTCTGGAGGAGCTGATTGAAGGGATGAGATTGGAATTCCATAATTGGCCCCAAGTGCAAGTGGGAGAATACTAGAGTTAGGGGTATGCCCTAGGGGAAATTCTATAATTAATTATAAATTATTAACTCAATAACCAATTCTCATTCATACTAAAAAAAGTGTTTTCTTTTTGTGATGCGCTTGTTGTAATATATTATAATTAATTAAATATTTAATTAAGTATATTTAAATGAAAACCTATAAATTGTGTGTCTGTGATAGTAATTACAAATAATTGTAATCATGAGTATTTTATCACAATATAATACACACATCATTTCAAATATTCCTAGTCAAGATGTATCGAGACTGGATATCGATGCATCTATTGAGACTATAGTACATAGCACTCTCCAAATGTTGGACAATGTATTACTCATGATTCCTAGAGGCACCAAGGGGTTACGTACAAATAATAATTGGATAACTATGGAATGACTCACTCGATATTTTTCTATTGGTTAATATAAATATGGTCAAATATTGATGTGACAATATTACATATTTACCTTGACTTGAGATTACTGTTGATCTTCAATATGAAAACCCCTCTTTGATTATAGTTAAAACATGGCACATCGTCCATCTAATGACTATAGTTAGCTCGAATGGAAGTATTGGAAGTGAAACAATATTCAAGAGAGGATTCGTCTCCTTGGTTATATGAGGTTAGTATCACGGTCAACCAAAGTCCACTCAAAGTCAAAATCTCTGGCCAGAGTAGTTCAGTTAATAATAATCGTTATCATTGAACCAAGGACTTTGTGTTTGAACTATTGACGATATTGGAATTTAGACCATTACCAAATTCCATAAAAGGATTCGAAGTGAATATAGCAACATGGGTTACGCACGAAACAATATAGTGACCATTACCAAATTCCATAAGTCCTAACGTGATATAGTTTTGATGAAGAGAGTTGGTGTAAATAATTATCATTACTAGACAAGGCTTAAATAAAGTAAAATAAGATTTTACCGAAGCCAAGTAAGCAATAAATTTGTCCATAATGTCACACCACCTGCTAAGTAAAGTGCGAACATTAATATTCAACTTGTTCGATATTAATTATTGATCGAATTTACACCTAAGAGTCACACAACACCCAATTAAATTAAATTATAGTTATTATAAATTAATTTAATTAATTAATATTTATGAAATATTAATTATAAAATTTTATTTGATATGTGTTGATAAATATTAAATTGTGTGTATATAATAGTTATAAATACACTAATCAATATGAGATATCGATACGCGTTTAAATTGGGTTTAAATGTGCTAATATTGATTGAGTTTGAAGCGACCTGGAGGCTCATAGAAGGGCTGTTATAGGTGGCTATATGGGAAGTATTTAAGCCGGCTACATGATGGTTATGGAGGTGGCATTTTGAATTCAAAAGGGGAGAATAGGTAGAGAGAAACGTGGGTCTAAATCCTACTTTTACTCCTTAGACTCTCTCCTATTTAAACACCTACAACACTCACATCTAAAATTGATTTTTCTTACTCTCTCCAACCAATAAAGGACGACCATTCCCTTCCTCCATCCTCAAAATTTTCAAGCTTGATACATTTTATCAAATAATATACAAGCTTCGGTGGTAGCTGCATTCAGGAAGGTAACATCTTCTAGATACAAAAATAATTTAAAGCAGTTTAGATTCAATGTTATAAGCTACACCGTCGAAACATTAGGTTGAGGTATATTCTCATTTATAATTATATATAATTTATATATTGATCATTATGTCATATATGATTTAGTTGGTAATTGATATCACGAATCTGCATATATTAGCGTTGTCACCATATGATGGATTATATATGTATATATGTTTGTCTAAATAAAAAAATTATGAAATACATCATTTAATGCTCATTTCCTAATTTTAAAAAAAGTCTTTAATTTAATTTTATTATTAAATTTATTTTAATGAATGGATTAAACTAATACTAAATATGTAAATACATAATATATGTTTTTATATCATAAATATTTGCATATAAGTATATATAGTATTTAGCTCTAAAAAATTATAAATATCTAAATTCGAATATTTAATAATTATGAATATATTATTTAAGTTAAAATTATATATATATATATATAATAAAATTCACATATTAAATTATATAATATGTTTGTAAATGCTTTAATATAATATGAAAGCTTTTAAATTGGTTTTGGTTTTTAAAATTATTTTATTCTTATATTTCCATATGGAAATATTTGAAAAAATAATTTGTATAGCAAAGAACAATATTTAATATATACATATATAATATTTAATTAGTACTTTATTAATATAATTATATGTTTTTATTTATCTTATATATATATATATAACGTTAAACCATTATTATAATATAAAAATATGTGAACATATAATATTAAATATATATATATATATATATATATCTTTACTACTAATAATGAGAATTCCTTAAACTAATTTTAACCGTGTCTTTCTGGATTACCAGAAATACCCTTTTAGCAAAAATTGTATGACCGCATATTTTTGTGTGTTGCAGGCACTTCTAGACAGGCTAAGTGCAGTGCCATCTACCAGATCAGGCGGAGGGTATGTTGCTGGATCATTGCCAGCTGGTGGACCTAGGTTGGCTTGAGGTCTTACCATTTTCTTTTCAACACTACGTTATACTGCTAAGTGATTTTTTTGCAATTTACTCATAAGGAACTCATTTGACTTTTATATGTAAGAAGTTGACAATTGTGGATGAGCTGCTAATCTGCTATGTATAGAAGAACATGTTTATATCGCTGTAGGTACGGTATAGTTATTGTTTAGATAGCATTATTGAAGAGATTATTTCTTTTTTATTGTTAAACTTACGTTTCATTTTTCTTAATGCACAGTTGAAATTTGTGTTTGGATAATCATGTAGCTCCATGAGTGTCATTAAAGTTTGATTATAATCCGTCATTAATTAGCAAGTTGTTTAGAAGTCTCACATATTTAAATTCTTTTTTTTTCTTCTATAATGGTCATTTACGTTGTTTTCAGAACAAAACTTTTGGAACTTCAGTAAAAAATTAAAATTATCATCTGTTCTCTTACGGGAAACATGCATTGAAAGTTTACAAGTATTGATATTATAAACAATTACAGCATACTTACCTTAACATTTCAACAATGTAGGCTATTCAAAAAATGTTGTTAATAGTAAATGATATGTAAATGCCAATTTGTAAAATAATTTTACAGTCTATTTCATCTTACATGTTACGTGTGGTTCCAATTTAACTACGTGTTCAAATTTAAATGATATGGAATACTCCTTAAAATCTTTCAGTTAATCCTACGTGTTTTTATCATTCTAATTTTACTTGGACTGGCATTAAATATGATTTTTTTTGTATATTTATTCTATACTACATACACTTTATTTTAAATTTTGACTGTTCTAATTTTACATGGCTTGATATTGAATGAGTTTTTATGCAGGGTTAGGTTGGGTTAACATATGGTTGGGTTGAATAAAATATCACACCCGACCAGTATATTATATGAGTTTCAAACTGTAACTCATATTCGACTCGAACTAGGTTGTGTTGGGTCGGGTTTATGTGGGCTGTGGTGAGTTGGGTCAGATCGAGTATGGGTTGTGGACACCTCTACGTTTTATACTTTACCTTTACCGAATCAAAGCAAAAACAACGATAATTTCCAAAAAACAACATAAACCCAACCCAACCCAACCTAGGTCGGATCAAATGCAGATTATGATATATTGCCAGGTGCATGATGAACTCTTATTCTTTACCCGAACAAAACTTTGCAAATGATATATAGTGTTATATACTGTTCAAATATTATTCTCTCATGATGATACAAAAGCGGTGAGTAGGCAGTATCCTAAGTAATAAAAATATGAAGAAGTTATTTGTTTGCAATATGTTGCAAGTGATCTAGCAGGAAGACTGAAGAAGATATATATTCACTCCAGGACCCTACTCATATGAAGCAGGAAAGAGGAGGAGATACTGTGGCTTAAAAGCTATCTAACTGTAATTTTTTGTTACTAAGAGGTTTCAATATTTTTGGGCTAGTTACTGAGAGGTTTTGATGAACTTTTCATATCGGTTTATTATTTCAAAGTTTCTTTTGAAATGTGATTAACTCAGGTTACTAAAATATAAATCCTTCTGCTGCATTAAGAAACTGTAAAGTATCTACCTTTCTTGGAGTATGAGAGCTTGCATTCGTTTTGAATAGCGTTGCCATTCCATTTGCTTGAGGAAGAATTAACCTGGCAAATAAAAGTTAACTTTCCAACCTTATGCAAATTATGATATCATAAGGTTAAAGTAAAAACATCTTTGAATTAAACTTTGAATTTTTTCATATCATCTAATGTGTAATCTTTTCACAATCACAAATTAAAAAAATATTGATGAGTATATTCGACAAAATGTGTTTAAAAAAGAAAAAATACAACGTAAATGATATATGAGAGATTACTGACCAAGGAGCACTAAAAAGGATGGAGGAGGTGATCTGGCAATAAGACATTGTGATTAGATGCAGACCCACCCGCACGTGCATATATACTCGTATGTATTATTTTATAAATTTTGAAATATGTGATGTATACATATATTTTAAAATTAATTTAATGTATTAGGTTTAGAATTATATCAAGAATACGTATAAATATTTAAATTAATTATTATTGTAAAATAAATTTAATTTATTATATTCATGTATATAGTATTTTACAAAATTTTACATTTTACTAATTGATCGTTTATAACATGTAAAATTTTATATATAAGTTTACATATACATATATACTTTTTGATAGCACTTAATTATACAGAAGGGCTTATATGTCTATTTATGTGTAATCCCAACATCTATACACAGACATATCAAACCATGTACACCTTATTATGTTCTATGTGCACATACACACATGTGTATATGATACACATATCAGATAATATAACACAAATATAATAATTAATAAAACATTGTTTATAAATAAAATAAAATATTGATTTAATTTGAAACAAATTTAAATAAGATCTAAATAAACTTAGACTTCATCGGCCTAATAAGATTCAAATGGAAGAATTTTTTTGAAATTTACCCATTTACTCTACTGCAGGTTGGACCAGTTCCAACAAGCCGAGGGAGAGATGCTTGAGCAAGCGGGATGGCCTGGAGCTGGGTTGTAGGCGGGCTGGAGAGAAAGTCGGTTGGCTAATGAGAGATAGGTCGAGTTGGGCTTGCGCCTTGTTGTGATGGACGAGCTGGTCGTTGGGGTTGCTACATGGGGTGGCACTACTAGTAGAAGGCTTGGCATGCAATTGAGTAGGGGAGCCATTTGCAGGCATAGGTTGGAATTGGATTGTCATCATACATAGAAAACCCGATCGACCTTCCCCCTGTAGTGGCTGGCTTGCGAGCTAACCTGGACCCAGTCGGCCTAGACCAAATCGGGCCTGGCTAAGATACCTTGATTAGTCTGTCTTATTACTTATGAAGAAATTGAGTAACAAAGACAAGTGAACATGTTATGTCGAGTTTTATGGGGCATAACAATTACACGTAGGATCACTTACATCATGCAGATCCCGTCCACGACCCATTTCCATAGAATGGTTCTAACAGATATCCCACGTCTCTATTCAATATAAAATACAGAATACTAACTCTAATAAATTGGAATATCATATCATATCCATATTTACATATGAGTTGAATTATGTAGTATAAATTCAAATCATTATTCAAACCATTCATTTTACGTGGTTGGCATTTCTGCTTTTTCTTATAAGAGTGCTATATCATACTCTTTTCTATGAATCCCAACAGGATTGCACGTTGGTAATTCTCTTCTTTAGATTTACTATCTACTAGACTATTTGCCTCGACAAGCCCACATGGTCTCTTTCACCCGTTGCATCCAACTAGTTGTGAGTGCACTTCAAACGACCCCTTATTTACACCTGGCCTCCTGTAACGACCCACTATTTCGAACCAATCAAATCGACAATAATCCAAACATGTCAGACTTGAATTTCTCAAAACAATAGATTGTTATATAAATTTGGGGTAAATAAGAAATAATCACAGAATCACAGACACAGAATATTACAACAATAAGCAGTGGAATAAACAAACGTCGTAGTTCATGAAGCTACTACAGCATCAGAATCTAAAGCAAATACAACAGAAATCCCAAATACATAGAAGTTCACTGATACATAAGCAAATGACAAAGTCTGAAATAGAAATAACTGAAATAGCAAAGATGACTGAAATAGCTAAGCAGATAGATAGAATGATCCCAAGTTGTCTCCAGCTCCAAAAGATCAAATGTTGTGATACTCAAGCAGACCCGAGCATAAAGCAAAAAAAAGTGGAAATTAGGTTGAAGGGCTTCTATTTGCAGGGTAATTAGTTTTAAGGACAACACTTCTAAATAATTAGTTTTAAGGACAATTTACAGCATAATGATAAATTCATTTATCTTTTTAAGTTATACAAGAAAATGATAAATTCTTTCATCATTATTTCTGTATAACTGAAAATGATAATTCTTTTATCTTTTTTCTGTAAAATATCCTTAAAACTAATTTTTTAGAAGTAGTGTCCTTAAAACTTATTACCCTGCATAAATAAGCCCTTGAAGTGAAATTCCCCAAAAAAAAACACTCGAGTCAGGATTAACATTTTTATGTAAGTAAATCAACTCAAGTGAAATGCATCAATAACTCAAAGGATGCTTAGGATTTACATCCTTTAAGGATCCGCTAAACTATCTACATATATAATACAATACGCTACATAGATAAGGTCTACAGTAAAGTATTAAAGTAGCATTAAGGCGTTACCCACATCCCTTTTAACACATTTTTATATAAATACCGTAGTCTATACAGATATTGTAAGCTCCACCAAACCGGTGGTTTACTCAGTGAGCACTCCATAGGTATGATACAAGCCAAAGTCATAGTGGGCTCGATCTGGATAAATATGACAAGGCACGCGAGGCAATGCCCAGGGTAGGATACTATCGTTTTTCGGATCCGGACTAGTGGTAATGCATAGCAGCTACTACTGCCCACCTCGAGACACACTCCCATAATCAAAGGTGCACCCAATCAAATCACAAGGTAATAAATATGGTTTCGAAGGAACATGCTCGATAGGGGGAGCGACCCCACTTGGCCCGGCGTGGCTCCTGTTTTAGTCATTTTAATTATGACCCGAAGTCAAGGCTATCCATCATCGTTCTCTTACTTCATTCCAGTAGCGTTCGCCAAACCATCCTACTTCATTCTGCATTCTCCACCACGTGCACAGTTGTTAAAGTGGTTTTCGGTATTGGAAAAGTGTATGACAATATCTGATCCCGGTCTCTTTAACAACCAAACGCTTATTTCACACCGTGGTCATTTTTATAAAATATTTTAAATAATAAAATCTTAAGTTACATTTTAAATCAATTACTAAATATCTAATTTCAATTATATTTTAGCTTTGAACTTTTAACTTACACCTTCTATCACCTTAAATTATCATCTACATTTCAAAATCATATCTTTGGAAAATCCATAATCAAATTGATTAAACAATCCTATTTGATCTAATTCATTTAATTAATTAAATTTACAGTTTAATTTTAATTTCTCTTCCCTAATTTTTTTTATAGTTGCTAAATATAAATTAAATTAATTAAATTAAATTAAATTTTAAACAAATCCTTTAAAAATATATTAATTATTTTATTAAATTATATTTTTAAAATATTTTATTTTATTTTCTAATTAAATATTAAATTATATATTTTAAAAATTAAATTAAATTATAAGTCAAAATTTTGAAATTTTACTTTTAAAACCTTAACTTATAAATTAACTTTAAAACATATAATTTAATTTAAATTTTATTTTATTTCAAAAATATAAATTTTGAAATAAATCTTTTAATTAAATTTCAAAAATCAATTTATTAAATCAAAGAAATTCTACAATTTGTAAAACACTTTAAAATTGACCAACAGCGTCCGTATATAGTTTTCTACCCTATGGTCAAGTGATTAGGGTATATATCATTTCAACCCAAAATTATAAATTTTCCGAGTATATATCATTTCAACCTGTATCCCAGATTAATAGTTTCAAATCAATATAATCGCTTGGGTCTATCATTTCAACCCATAAAATTTTTCCTAATCTATAAGATCGTTCGGGTATATATCATTTCAACCCACAGGGATTTCCTAACTATCATACAAAGGGAACTTGCAGTGTGATTTGCATAAATGAATAAATAACATAACATAACACTTGCATAACATATCATACATATCATAACATATATCATAGCATAACAGATATGTGACTAACATTTTCATTGCATAACATATATGTGACTAACATTTTCATAGCATAACATATATGCGACTAACATTTTATATAACGACATTTCATGTGACATATGTAACATAAAATTTAACATAACATGCATGACATATAAATTAACATAACATATGTGACATATAAATTAACATACCATATGTGACATAAAAATTATATACCATATGTAACAATAAATTAATATAGCATATGTGAAATTAATATAGCATATGTGACAATAAATTACCTAACATATGTGACAATAAATTACATACCATATGTGACAATAAATTAAAATAGCATATGTGACAATAAATTAACATAACATATGTGACAATAAATTAAATAGCATATGTGACGATAAATTAATATAGCATATGTGACATAAATTACCTAACATATGTGACAATAAAATAAAATAGCATATGCGACAATAAATTATTATAGCATATGTGAAAATAAATTAATATAGAATATGTGACATAAATTACATACCATATGTGACAATAAATTAGCATAACATATGTGACAATAAATTAACATAACTTATGTGAAAATAAATTAACCTAACATATGTGATAATAATAAATTAACATAATATATGTGAAAATAAATTAGCATAACATATGTGACAATAAATTAAATTAACATGAATAATATATAAATTAACATAACATGTATAACATACAAATTAACATAACATGAATAACATACAAATTAATATAACATACAAATTAACATAACATGAATAACATACAAATTAACATAACATATGAATTAACATATAACATATGAATATCATAACGTATATCAAAGTGAACATAACACATATGTATAATACATTCCTAACTAAAGCAACAATTCACAAGTCATTTCAAATGATTTCATTTACTTATACATAAGAATATTAATCATGAGTGACGTGCTCACCTTTCGTGGTAAATGAAGGTGATAAACACAACACAACGGAGATAGGGACTAAAGCAACAAAGACCAATCCAAAGCTATCCAAACTTGAATACGATAATCATCAAATACTTTATTTTCTTTCTTTCTCTCATTTCTTTTTTTTTGTGAAAGGAGGGTTCATCCTAGGGCTTTGGGCTCGGCCTTAGGTTTGACCAAGAGCTAGGTGATCGGGTTTGGGTGCGGCAAGGGGTGCTGGGGTGGTGGCTTTAGGTGCGGTAAGGCTATGGGAGGGGGAGGCTGAGATAAGGGGAAGGAAAAGGAAGGAAAAGAGGAGAGAAAGGAGAGAAAAGGAAGGGGAGAGGAGTAGAAGCAAGGTGGAGGCAAAGGAGAAAGGAAGGTTTGGAGAATGGAATATTTTTATTGATTTTTTTTAGGGATTTAGGAAGAGGAGAGGAGGAGGAAGGAGGAGAGGAGGAAGAAGGAGATACAGAAGTTTCAGAAAGAAGAAATGAGAAAGAAAGTTTATGTACATACTTTTCTTTTGAGTACGTGGCTATACAGACGAAAGGAAGTTGTTAGGGACATTGAGGAGTCATTTGAAGCCCAAAAGTCAAAAGGAACCCAAAAGACCATATACCATCCAAATACACAATATATACTATGTAAATACTATAGGAAATACACATGAAAATATACAGAAAATTCATGCGAGTTTTTGACAGTAAATTGAAAATTTAAAGGAATTGGAATCCGATTTTAACGAAACGAAAAATGGAGTGGAAATTAGAATTAAGTCTAGATATTTTCCAACGATAAAATTTAAATTTTCAACTAAAATTCAAAATTTGACTAAGTTTGACCAAAAGTTGACTTTTCATGAAATTTTCCTTTTAATGTTGGTTACACACTTGAATCAGATGTGGATAATTACATTTTCAAAACTAACATTTTTCGTTTGGATATAAATGATTGTAAATTAAATATGAAACTGAAATAAATTTCAAATTCCTCAACAATAAATTTTGTTTGCATTATTCATAAAAAAAAGTTAAATCATTCAACTTCAGTTAAAGGGTATTCAACGTTTACTATTACAATCACTTTGTACTGACTATTTCCGCTATTTAACATATGTAACTTTTGTTTGAATTCAAGTCTCCTATTCTTATAAAATTACACTAAAAAAACATTCATTTTTTTTCACAACTTTGTTTTGTTTCCGTTACCATGTTCAAATCTAATTTAACACAAATGGATGATGCTCATATTGCATTAATTTACCATTAATTTCTCTTTATTTTAATTAAAAGATTTTCAATATTAAATTTAAAAATGAACACAAATAACACAACTACTGTTTTCTTTACATTTTTTATATTCCAACATTTATTAGTTTATTTCATACAACAAATACACACATTAATTATCAAATAAATGTTTCTTATCAACTTCTCTCATTAAATGTTTTCTTATTAGAGGTCAACTTATCATATACAATTTAATAAATAAATTTAGGTTTCTCCTATTAAATAGCATTCATTTTATTATTTATTCACATTAACTCTTATTATTCAGTTGCTGTTAATTATTACCTACAGATTAATATCATTGAATCACATTCCAAAAATTGTTACCTACTCCTCATATCACAATTTGTCATTTAAGAATTCATTTTAACTTCATATCTAATGAGCTTACATTAATAGATCATTAAATTTATTTCTACCCATCTTTATTCAGAAATTTTAGTTAATTTAATAAATTCTAACAAGTTAAAATATGGGTCGTTACACCTCCTGTCATCTGAAAGTGTGATATATTTTAATCGTGTTATAGACCACTTCGAATTTCCATCTGGTGGCGCTATTTCTCTTCGTTTGCACTATGCTTCCAAAAATCTTCAATCTCTTTATATGTTTTTGCAACAAATCATTTGGACAAAGTGACAAGTTTGACACGATTTAGGTTGCTACACTCGAATCGGTCCGTTGGGATGGATACTAGCGTCTAGCAGTCAAAACCCTATGTCGTTCTCGTTATATGTTAAACTTATTATTTTTAAATCATTTGACTTTCCATATGACATTTATTCCCGAAATATCTCTATAGCTTATCACATAACCCATATGGTTGTGTTCATGCATCATAGTTTCACTTCCAATACTAATCTCATATAACCGAGAAGATGAATCCTTCCATGAGGTTAGTATTGGAAGTGAAGCTTTCCATGTCGCTATAGCATAAGTGTTGTAAAGTAAGGCATGGAGAGATTCATCAAATATTGATATTAAGGGTATTTTAGAGTTAATAACTTGTAATCGTCAATGGAATTCAATATAAATAATAGGTCTAGTATCATAAACCCAAGTACATTACATCACAAATCATAGCATTCAACCTATATGAATTATTTTAAATAAGGTTTAATCCTTTATTTTAATTTAAATCCCAAATATATTTAAATAATTCAAATTTACGTTTCAAAAATATAATTCTTATTTCAAAATATTTGAAACATGTTTTATGGAATTTTCCAAATAATAACATACATTTTATCAATAACTTACTTTATTTGAAAATATTTGAATATTCAAAAATTCCATTTTCAATTTTTTTGAATGGTAAAATGGGCTAAAAGAGCCCAACACACTATATTAAATTATCTAAAAGACAATTACAAAAGCCTATTAGATAGATATACTATACAGGTAAGAAGTAAAATAATTACAGAGTGAGAACTAAGTACCACGAAGGGGAGCAACAGCTATGAAGAGTGGGCATGCCTCAACTCTCTTAGCTTCTTTTTGATTCATTCGTGTATTGCGTAGTAGAGCTCAGAGGATGACTTGACGAAGTTGGAAAATATTCTATCATTGCAATCCAACCAGATTACATAAACGAAATGCTTCAGTATGATAAGCAATATTTCAGTTTTTGGAGAACCTCCATCTTGTTGCTTTGTAGATATTGAACCACTCTAGTTTAGAGTCATTTGAAGGTCTATGAAAGGTCCATTGGAGAGAATTATACTCCATACATCTTGAATGAATGTGCACTCAAAAAAGAGGTGAGTATTGGCGTACAGTTTGTCATAGCAAAGGGTGCAGACATCGTTGTCAATGATGCCTCTGGCTGCAAGCATCTGTTTGGTGTGAAGGGCGTTCGCCATGACCTTCCACAAAAGGATATTCTCTCTTGCTGAACACTAAACTACCCATATTCTAAATCCGAGAGGCCCATGGGAAAGGATTTATACTACCCTGGAGAGAATGATAGACAAAAGCAATGGAGCATGGTTTGAGTTTCTGGGTCCGTCGGACACACTAGGTGGATGCAGGCAAGGTGCTTCAAGAAATTAGGTTCCATAGTTATCATACAACATAGGAATTGCAGTATGGTAGTTAAACCGTGCTTTCATTCATTCATAGGAGTTGCAGTATGGTAGTTCAGCATAGGAGTTGTAGTATGGGTTGCATTTGATTAAGGTAAGCATGGTTGGTCTTAGGTTTAATAGATTCATTCAGCTCCAACTTGCATAAGCTGGAATAGGCATTGTCCATAACTCCTTGCTCTTGATGAGGTGCTATTGAACCCATTGAGTACATAGGTTGTAGTGAATGGGATTTTCGACCCTCGAAAATCGACACTAATACGTAATTGCATGTCGAGCATTCAAGTGCTGGAAAAACCGATTGTTAAGGGTAAAAGAAAACAAGGACAAAACAAAATCTCATACGAATGAAATAATTTATAATATCAATAATCTTTACATCAAAAATTTTGAAATACATATATCAGAGTCTAACTTAAGCTCAACATGGACAGTTATAAACACTTGTCCTTACAAATGCTGAAAAACAACAAACATGGTGGAAAAGTAAACTACGTTCATACGTTGATGAAGATCTCCAGCTCTCCTCTAGAAACTCCAAGCATCTTCAGCAAATCATGAAACTACTTGGATCTGACCCGAGTATTAAGAATACCCGGATCAGGCTTGGAAAACTAGTGTGAGAAACATGAATTATAAATATATATGATAGTGTCATACATCAGATTTATGCCAAAAGAAAACCTTATTGGAAAGAAAGGTATCTCATATGACCACACCGCACATAAACACGGACTGGTTTTTACATTACAATAACCAAAATACTTTATATCGAAACATTTTGATATCATCTTAATGACATTAGTTTGAAAACACTTTTCAAATAAATGTATATACAAAGAAAGTACCAATACCTGGACAAGTCGCTAGAGTATACGGTACCAAGGGGTAGCTGAAATGTTTGCAAGGTATTACAGCTATTTTGGGAATATAATCAAAATCGTAAAGCTCATTTGGAATTGGATTTCCAACATGATAAGGAATTAGTGGCCTTTTCCTTCCTTTGCAGACTCCACGTATAGCAATCATAGACCCGGTGGCTTCTCATACAGGGACTCATACACCACTATACCATACTGCTATTCTACTATAAATCAGCATATCCGATGGCTTTTCGTACAGGGACTCTTACACCACTATACCT
Source organism: Allium fistulosum (assembly GCA_030737815.1). Lineage (NCBI taxonomy): Eukaryota > Viridiplantae > Streptophyta > Magnoliopsida > Asparagales > Amaryllidaceae > Allium > Allium fistulosum. The sequence goes on along the minus strand of CM060903.1, from coordinate 132,116,797 downwards.
ATTCATTTAAACTCTAAGGCTGCAACACCTTTTTATCCACGATTATCCGATAGTCTGTAATATTGTAATATTTCCTTTGGACCATATAGTTTCCCATATCATTTCCGAGATGTGAGGCTCGTGGTGCCACACTTTACTTTCGATAAAGCAAATTCCACATAGAATGCCACATTGCCATTTATAACAACACACTATTGATTTCCACAAAAGCACAACCTCCAAGTTCATATGACTCAGGGAAGGGTGTTAAGTATAAGAGGGGTTACCTCCTACACCACCAAACAAATGTACGTTTGTAAAAACCAATGTACGTGGTCTTAGAAATGCAATGTCAGACATTCATCCATACGAGTTGTCCAGGTGAAGGACAAACTAAAGGCACTCCTCCTACCACATCCTGTTTGGGAATCACCCCTAGGATTAGTAGCTAGTAGCCTTTTCCAATTGAAGATTTTTATAATGAAGGCACTACTGCCACCATATATATAATATGGGAATCACCCCAGAGGTTAGTGGCAAATAGCCCTACATTATGAAGATCTCCACCTTTAAAATCATTGTCTTCAACATGTCTTCACTTTCGAAAGCGTATATTGATTCGAAATGGTTTTGGGATAGGAATCACCCAAATCCAATCCCGGTCTCTCTGAACCAATCATCGATAAGAAGATGTCAGGTATGTAGGTGTTATCCGGCATTTTGATCCGGCTATATCCAAACTGACTGGACAAGTTAGACTTGACTGTCATCAATGCCAGTAGCCTAGAGCGATGATTGTAGGGTCCAAAAATCAAGCATAGATGATAATATGAAGCAGAAGCACGAAAGCTCACTACTCCCCGAAGATGGATCAGGTATGATCCATATTCAACACTATGGATCATACCGTATTGATTCCACAACTCAATTTTGCAGCGATGATCAGTCAATAACTCAAAATCTACACATGCTATCAACATGAAACTTGGAGTACAATCTTACTGCAACATGTGGAACATCCCCTAGGGATCTCATTCTAATTGGTGGAAGTTGAAGGAATCGGCATAACTCCATTTGGAGGGATTGGCAGAAATCAGAATTCAAGCAACACTACTTCACGGAAAATACGATATCTCACAAACCGTACGTCGGAAGTGCACGAAATTTGGGGAGCAAGTAGCTAATAGCATGGGGCATCCCTCATAGTGATTGCAGCCCATTTGGATGCATTAATACGGATCGGTACCGATCCCTATTGTGGGCCCCGATGGGCTTGCAAATTTTTGGGTAGCCTCGTCTTGGTCTCTTGAACCTTCTGCCAAAACTTCAGTCTGATCTGTGCACATCTTCCCATATAAATACTCAGGCATGGCATCAGAAAAGGGATTCTGTTTTCTCTGCCGAGGCTCTGCCATTTTTATTCTTCACTTTTGTACTAATGGATCCCAGCTGATCCAAACATTCTTGTAATCATAATCAAGTGGAAGATCAATAAAAATATGAAGTGGACGTAGGCCAAGATTGCCGAACCGCTATAAAAATCCATGTGTTCATTTATGATATTTGCTTTGTTTTAATTTCATTCTTCATTTAATCTCTACTAGATTCTATTGGGTGTTGATGCCCATTTTTGGCATCAACAGTAGGTGATTATCAAACATCATCCAATTTATAAATCTTTTCATCCAAATGAATATCTTTTCAAGGATATAAGCTTTAAACAATTTCTATTTCTTTTAGTATATATGTGGTTATCAAGCCTCTTTTTAACTTTGGAAATACCAAATCATTTCTTTTAAATTACTTAGGAAAATATTTCCATCTTCTAATATTAGTAGAATTCCAATCTTAACGGAGATTTCATATTCCGAAAACATATCCTTAATGGGTTAAAAATAATGTTATTTAATACATCGTTTACTGTAAATCCAAACCAGTTAGTATTGAATAAAAGGGATCCATAAATTTTTGGCTAATTATACTCAATACTAATTCCATATTCAACTTGTAATATTCGTCGAATAACGGTGAAATCACCTTTTATCTAAAGAATTTAATACAGGGTTTAACTACAATGTTTTCTTTAACAACCAAAATGTTATTTCAAATCTTGCTTAACTTTTGGAAAACTCCAAATGTATTTTCATTTATCTAAAGAAAATGTGATTCGAATGAACCAAATTAACTATCCCCTCCGTCGGGTCTGTTGAATATGCTAGTATATGATTTTTGTTTGATGATAATAAACATATATATAGTCGTTTAAATGTATTTGTTAATGTACTATTCTATTTTTCACATAATTAAATAAATATTTGCTGAATAAAATAAATAACACAAAATTTAAATTCAAACAGATATTTTATTCAAACAAATATTTATTACAATTTTGAATAGTACAATCTGAGCTCTCACTATATATACACAATTTCAATTACATTACAATTTCAATCACATCACATTTTTCACTATACATACATTTGCGCCTCACTACATTTCACTCATTCACTCGTATTTGATCTTCAGATGTATTCCAGATTGAATCCAGCATCTGAGTTATCTGCAAAATACACACTGACGCGGTAAAATTGAAAATGAAATATTTTTGCAGTGTAAAATAAAATTTTAGTTTGAAAATATTATTTGCCTCATTTATTTGGGTTGTTCGTCATCATATTTAATTTTGAATTCATCAAACACGAACAACTTGTGACATACAAAGTGTATCACTGTACATGCCACAAGGCCATGCACACCAATATACACTTGATAAATCTTCAAGGACAGGTGAGCACACGGTCAAACCCAATCAAAAGCTGGGTTCAACTCAAGTGCAATAATAATAACGTCACGACACGAGCATAAGGTCAAACCCGAGCTATAAGCTGGATTCAACACAGTGAGTACACATGAATACAAGTTCTCAGGCAACACAGCCTCAACATTCAAATGGGTCAACTCAAAAGGCAAATAAATAGTACACATGACTCAAACCAGAACCAAGGCCGATGAACCATTGTGTAATACAACAGTTCTGACAAAATAACCAGGTTCAACTCAATCAATCAAGCTTCAAAAGGTACAATGGTCGAGCTAGCATATCAGGCATATGGACATGTACTTGATACAATTCAGAAACTTTACAAGATCAAATAGGAACAGTCAAAAGTATATATGAATGACCACAAAATGGTACAAGTAGAGACTGCACAGTCAAGTACGAATACAACTCCACATACACAAGAAAAATACTAGTTCAATGCACAGAGACTCGAAGCAACAGTAGCCTTAACAAGTGAATGGCCAAAACCAAACATAAGAAAGAAGGAAGTAGAGGAAAACACAAAACTAAAATGTGCAAAAACAAAATGCACATGTCAACAGTCAATGGTGAAGCAATGCAAACTACCTCAAAGCAAATGAGAACTCAATGCATAAGACCGCAATAAGACAACAAGCACAATGAAATCAAAGTGCAGCATAACCAAATTGTCCAAGCTAGGTAGACAAATGAAAATGCAGAACACATGTATATACATGATGCAGTAAAACACACAGATATATATATATATATAGACCAACAGTGAAACAAACGGAGATGACCATCAACCAAAAAGCAGACTACATGATGAACACAAATGCCAAATCAGACTCACTATTGAACAAGTAAAATTCAAACTAGCAGTGACAGTAATCAAGCAACAAACACTACATGAACTGCTCGAAGACCAGATACAGCAAACACTGTGAAGCCGTGAAGCTATAAGAATTTTTTTCCAAATGACCGAAGTCATGTGATATCAAAATCAAAGTAGCCGAAGTCAATTTTTTTTTCTCACAGTAGATAATATAAGGAACACGAATTAAACAAGTCAAGATAAATCAACATCGTAAGAGAATTCAAAGCCGTGATGACTAAGGAATCGAGCAAGTTCAAAATCAAAGCCGTGATAATCAAGTAAACACAAAATATATGAATCTGAACAAGTCAGAAACATCACAAGCATCCAAACAAAAATCAGTGGCCAAAGACGAATTCAAATAAATTAATTCGAACGAAACTTAAGGGATTCGAACCCTATTTAAACCCGTTAACATCATAGGCTTAAATTCATTCGAGTTCAACAAATATCACATAGCATAGCATCAATTAGGAACTCGAATCAAGTCAAGTACAATATAAATCAAAAAGGGGACAAAATACCAATTCAATTCAAAGCATCATTAGATCTCGACTTTGCAGCCGCAAGCAATCACTGATATAAGAAAGCATTCGAAGCATCACCAATCATTCAACTAAGCGACGACTTTATCACGAAGCCCTAATTGAGGAACGAAGAGGAGCAAAGAAAAGAATGCAGCCATTTTTGAAGAACAAAGGCCGAAGAAATAAAGTGAAAAGAGGGCCGGCATTTTTTATTGTGATAATTTTGTTTTGGGCCGACTTATAATATTTCTTTTAGGCTTTAGAATTTTAAATTAGGGTTTTGTTTTTAAATTGTTTTTATTTTGAATCTTATTTTTAAACGTTTGTAATTTTCTAGTCGTGTGACTAAGGGACGAACTACGGTGGTGTAGTTCAAGAATTCGCAACTCAGTGGCTGAGTTGTGGCAGGGTTTTGAGCGTAGAGTTAAGTTAATCGATAGCGGGTGTCGCGAGTTTACGTGTGTAAGCGTCTGACTACTTAATTTCTAGTAGAAACCTTGGGGGCAACACGTAGGCAGGGTTTTGCCAAAGCTGGGTAAATCTGTGTGTTCTATTTTCTGCTTTTAATATTTTGCTATTATCCGTGCTGCTATTATAAGTGCTGGAATTATTTTATAAACTTCCGCATTAAATTTTTATAATTATTAGTATCACCATATTCACCCCCCTCTAGGGTGAAATCGATCCTACAAGTGGTATCGGAGCTAGGAACAAAAGTCAATTTTTGTTTTACAAATTTGAATTTTTAAAATGGCTTCTTTTAATAATTCTTTTGCTGAGGGTCGGTCCAATATTATTCCTCCTATTTTTCATGGAACAGATTTTTTGAATTGGAAATTAAAAATGGAATCTTATTTAAAATCTGTTAATTTAAATGTTAGGATATTATTGAAAATGGGTGTGATATACTAGACGAGAAAATTACTTTGATTAATGCTCTCGGTATGCATATACTATATTCTCATATTAATCAAGATAATTTTAACTTTATCTCTCATTGTGAAAATGCACGAGAAATATGGAATACTTTTGATGCAATATATGGTGCAAAAGTCAACAACCGTGAGAGATCCCCCATAATTGACTCAGAAAGGTGCTTGACAGGATTGGCAAAATGCAGCAGTAATGAATATTTAATAGCCGATGAGATAAGTGATTTTCAAATCAATGATTTAGTTCTCTTGTGCCAAAAATTAATTGAAAATAATAAAGCTCTTGGGTTGAAAAATAATAAGTTGGAAAGGGAACAAGCTAAACTTCATCAGAAAATAATGATTTGGAAAATGAGCTTAAAAATATTAAGAAAAATAAAAATTCTAATTGCAAAAGGTGTTTGAATCATGAAAAAGAATTTGCCTGTCTTCATGAAAACTTTCAAAAGTAAGAGAACGAAATTTTAATTCGAGAGAAAGATAAAACTTAGTTGATTTGTAAAAATAATATTTTGCAAAAAGAGTTGGATTGCTTTAAGAAGTCAGAAATTTCGAAATGTATGATTTTTGAAAAGAAATTAAATGAGATCAACGAGAATTTCATAACCCTTGAAAAAGAAAACGTGAGTTTGAGAAAATCTAAAATTATTCGATTCAATCACGAGTTTGAAAAGGAAATTGAAAAAATCAAGGATTTTGAAAAAATTGAATTTAAAAAACTCCAACTCTTTGAAACTGAGATGCTTGAAATTGAGAATAAAATTAGAGAGCTTCAAAATGAAAATATGCGATTCAAAATGAATAGTTTTGAAAAGAGATATAGTATCATTAGTTGTTGTTCGAAGCTAATAAATGAAAATAAACTTTTAAAATCCAAAGTTAATAAACTTGAGCTGATTACTCGGAAATTTTTCACTAGAGATAAATCATTTAATATACTCTTAGAAAATCAACTCTTCGAGAATAAAAGGAATGCATTTGGATTTGCAAAAGTGTCAAAATATGAACAAACAACTAATAACTCTGCTAAGGGGAAAAGTGTGAGACCCAAACACGAGAAAACCATTCCAATTTGGGTTCCAAAAGGCACAAATATAAAATCCCTCAAAGTCAAACAAATCTGGGTGTCGAAAGGAACATATATAAATAGTTTTGGGTCTCCACAAACTTATTTTTCAAAATCTGTTGCCATTAACAACCATGGACCTATAAAAACAAATAGGTCACAAAAATCTTTTACCGTGTAGGTGTGGTGGCAGGCTAAGGAACAACAACAGTGTTACCTGGATTCTGGCTGTTCCAGGCACACAAAAGGCGACAAATCAAAGTCCCTTAGCCTAGTACAAAGGTGGAAGAATCACAATGGGCAACAACGAAAAATTATCGATAAAGGTAAAACAGGTAACGGTATATTTATCTTAAACGTTTTATTAAATGTGATAATCTGCACCATAATCTGAATTTAAATCGGCCAGTTACGTGATAAGGAAATAAATGTTGATTCTGATTCCGATTTGTGAAAAAATGTTGACCAATCATCTTTTCATCTTTGAATTAATTCATATAAATTTGGTTGGTCTAATGATGGTGTTTTATTGGTTGATGATTATTCTAGATGCATGTGGATATATTTTACTTGACATTATATTTTTTGTTTGCTTGTATACACGGTTTCAATTCAAATTCAAGAGAATTTCATTTAAAAGCTGTTAAAAATTATTTTAAGGAATTTGTTGCAACTTCATGATCTGGTCTATGATATCCAACTATTGATAATCTTCAGTCTAAGAGAAATTCAGATGCAGATTGCACGGGTAATCTAGTTGGTAGAAAAATTACTAGTGGAACATGATTTATATTGAGACATTCAGTAGTTGCATCACATTTTCAAAGAAAATATCTGCATATTTTTCATTTTAACTAATTTTCAAATAGCAGACATTTTTCTTATAAAACCCCTTCCAAGAAAATGGTTTTTTGTTGATCTTATTTCATATTAGTCATTTTAGAAAATTTGATTTGATAATTATTTTTGAATTTGATTTTAATTGACTACATTAGCTAATCTAACTCCCTACTGATTATCGAAAAGATAAATAGTGATTGAAAAAGTGACGAGTGTTGATATTAATCATATATTATAACTTAAGACAGTATAATTAGTAAATTTCTTTAGAAATTTAAACAAGAGTTATAAAAACTTTTTGTTGGTAAAAAATTCCATGACCATCTCTAATTCTGTCATATTTCTATCGACCATCACTCATCAAAATCCAATATAGTATGTCAATATGTGGTATTTTAAACAGGAAATTATTCGTTTTTTGTTTCATTATATTTCTAGCAATAAAAACATCCAAAGTATTCACTCTCATTTAAAAGCCCTCACGGTTATGCATGGGTGAATTACTTGGAATTTTTAATTATGTGATTCCATGATCATTTAAAAGTCCTCACGGTTATGCATGTATGGAACGGATATCAAAATTGATTATCAAATAGATAAGTTGATTCTAATCCCATTTAAAAGTCCTCACGGTTATGCATGGTTAGAAGATACTTGAATTTATTTATTTTAATTTTTTTTTGAAATACTACTAATCTCATTTAAAAGTCCTAACGGTTATGCATGGTTAGTAGATATTCAAATTCCTGATATAAATTTACCACAAATAGACACAACTATATGGTTTTGTATACCGACATCATCCCTATCATTCTAAAGTGGAATATGCATCAAATAGAGTATTTATGATTTTTGTTTGATTTTTTTTATTGAAATTTAATATTTATACCCGATTGAGTATTAATATTGTATTAATGTCTATCACTTTATCTCTATTTTTCTAACACTATTACTCTTTTACTGATAACAAAAGTGGAAGAGAAAATTTAGATTTTGGCAAATAAAGGTCAAATAATTTATTTTATTTGCATCAAAGCATAATTGCATATTTTTATTTATTTTCATGCATACATGTAGGGGCAGCTTTGTGTAGAGTGGGAGCATTCAAATAGGAGGAGCAAGTAGAGTCTATCAATGATCAAATACTTTTAATAAATTCAAAATCTTAAATATATGTTTGTTATCATCAAAAAGGGGAGATTGTTAAATATGCTAGTATATGATTTTTGTTTGATGATAATAAACATATATATATTCATTTAAATGTATTTGTTAATGTACTATTCTATTTTTCACATAATTAAATAAATATTTGCTGAATAAAATAAATAACACATAATTTAAATTCAAACAGATATTTATTACAACTCTGAATAGTACAATTTGAGCTCTCACTATATATACACAATTTCAATTACATTACAATTTCAATCACATCACATTTTTCACTATACATACATTTGCACCTCACTACATTTCACTCATTCACTCGTATTTGATCTTCAGCTGTATTCCAGATTGAATCCAGCATCTAAGTTATCTGCAGAATACACACTGATGCGGTAAAATTGAAAATGAAATAGTTTTGCAGTGTAAAATAAAATTTTATTTTGAAAATATTATTTGCCTCAGTTATTTGGGTTGTTCGTCATCATATTTAATTTTGAATTCATCAAACACGAACAACTTGTGATATGCACAGTGTATCACTGTACATGCCACAAGGCCCTGCACACCGATATAAACTTGATAAAATTACAGGGACAGGTGAGCACAAGGTCAAACCCAATCAAAAGCCGGGTTCAACTCAAGTGCAATACAAATAAAGTCATGACACAAGCACAAGGTCAAACCCGAGCTATAAGCTGGATTCAACACAGTGAGTACACATGAATACAAGTTCTCAAGCAACACAGCCTCGACATTCAAATGGGTCAACTCAAAAGGCAAATAAATAGTACACTTGACTCAAACCAGAACCAAGGCCGATGAACCAATGTGTACTACAATAGTTCCGACAAAATAACAAGGTTCAACTCAATCAACCAAGCTTCAAAAGGTACCTGACTCGAGCTGGCATATCAGGCATATAGACATGTACTTGATACAATTCAGAAACTTTACAAGATCAAACCGAAACAATCAAAAGTATATATGAATGACCACAAAATGGTACAAGTAGAGACTGCACAGTCAAGTTCGAATACAACTCCACATACACAAGAAATATACAAGTTCAATGCACAGGGGCTCCAAGCAGAAGCAGCCTTAACAGTCAATGGTGAAGCAATGCACATGTCAAATAGTCAATGGTGAAGCAATGCAAACTGCCTCGAAGCAAATGAGAACTCAATGCACAAGACCGCAATGAGACAGCAAGCACAATGAAATCAAAGTGCAGCATAACCAAATTGTCCAAGCTAGGTAGACAAATGAAAATGCAGAACACATGTATATACATGATGCAGTAAAACACACACACACACACACACACACACACACACACACAGATATATATATATATTGTTACCCGGTTATTTGACCCGGTAACGAGAAGTCCTTGCTCGACGCTCCTCCTCGCTCGACACTACTCCTCGCTCGACACAAAGCCTCGTTTGGCACAGGAGCCTCGCTTGGCATACCAGGACTCGCTCGGCACTCCTCCTCGCTCGGCATAAAGCCTCGTTCGGCACACGACCTCGCTCGGCATACAGGGTCTCGTTCGGCACAAAGGCTCGCTCGGCATTCCTCCTCGCTCGGCACAAAGCCTCGTTCGGCACACGACCTCGCTCGGCATACAGGGTCTCGTTCGGCACAAAGGCTCGCTCCGCACTCTTCCTCGCTCGGCACAAAGCCTCGTTCAGCGCAAGACCTCGCTCGGCACAAGACCTCGCTCGACATCCCTGGTCTCGTTCGGCACAAAGGTCCGCTCGGCACAGGAGCCTCGCTCGGCACAAAGCCTCGTTCAGCACAAGACCTCGCTCGACATCCCTGGATTGTTAGCAAACCATCAAGTCCACAACAGAGTGAGAGCATTCTACCACTTGCCTTGGTTCTCTTGAGTGATTACTTCGAGTCACTCGATGGATGACCAGACAGTTCTCGCCCGGCATTTCTCGTTCGGCATGCCTCGTTCGGCATGCCTCGTTCGGCATGCCTGGCTCGGTGCACAGGTTCAATTGCTGTGGGCTGAGATACCATGTTCCTAGGCCCATGAAGGAAGCTCAACCCATCTTTGTCTATAAATAGAGGGGCAGGGGCATACTGAAAAGGGACCTTTTTTCGAGAACGCTGGGGAGACTCTGCCATTTTCAAGACTCATTCTTTTTCAGTTCAAACTTGTACTCAAGTTGTAGGTGTACGGATCGTATCTGTATTCAATCATTGAAAAAGCAATAAATATTAAACTCAAAGTGAACGTAGGCAGTTACGCCGAACCACTATAAATTTGGTGTTCTTGTTTATTACAGTTATTACTGCATTCCACTGTGTTATTCCTCAGTTTTAATTTACCTTCTTCATTAATCTCTCCACACAAAACTCTTTTTGGGTGTTAGTGACCAATTTTGATGCTAACATTTTGGTGCTTTCACTGAGATGGATTCTCAGGCCATTAGGATCTACTTTGTAGCTACTGGATTAAAGAAATCCCCCGAAGGAGATCCAAGTCATTCACGGGAAATCCGTTGATTCTACTCAGAGTTTCTATCAATAACTCTATAATGGGAAGACCACATACTAGATCAGCCTCCCATAATGCAGATGTCAACGAGACTGCTAGTGTCCAACAAGTAGGACCCAGCAATCAACAGATTAATCTGGGCACAGGGACTGTCACTGCCCAAAATCAAATGGAAGCTGTCACTAGGACAGAGTTCAACGAGCTGATGAGAGAACTCATGGAGAGCAGGAGACAACTTAGCGAACAGATCCAAGCTAACGCCAACCTTATGACTCAGCTTACTCAAAGCATCAGAATGCTGGAGGAAGCCCCGCTCCTTATTCCTCCTCCAAAAGCTTTTCCTCGTTCAATGAACCTCCCAGGCGTAGACGTCGTAGAACGGAAACAACGCAAACAGGTGCTGCCGATCAACCAAGGATGGTCCGGGTTCTCTACCTGGAGTAATGGCTCCTCACTTACACCAAGAAAATTACACTCAAGTTGGAACGGGAAACTTAGGATCTGGAGTGCGAGTGGAAGCTGGACAACGGCACACCAAGGTCTTAATGATGCTAATCTCCAGGATACACACTTGGTAGATCGCCAACGGAGGAGACACCGACCGGAACAGTCTCACAGGACAGACACCAACCTGCCATCTTCCATACAAACCCCAGACCTATCAGCTATGGTCAGACAGCTGATAAAAGAGAATCAAGGCTTATCAAATGATGATTGGGGGATATCCAGGAGTCATACTCCGTTCATAGATGTTATTTTACAGGCCAAGTACCCCAGGAAGTTTAACATGCCGACTATTCCGGCCTATGAAGGAAAGACTGATTCTCGACAGCATGTGATGAGGTATGAATGGATGATGGACTTAGCTAGAGCGAACGATGCAACCAAGTGTAGATGTTTCCCAATAACTTTATCTGGAATCGCTACCATGTGGTTCACCCGACTTCCTCCGCGGACTATCTCCAACTTTGATGAGTTAGCAACGGAATTTGTGGAACAATTCAGGATTCATGCCACTCGTCCCAAGGATGTGATGTCCTTATCCAGTGTGATTCAGGCTCCAGGAGTCGTTGAAAGAGTACTTACAAAGATTTCATGTTGCCGCAACTGAAGTTAGTAACCCCAACGACCATGCTATTTTAATGGCCGTTATGCGAGGGGTAAATCCGGATTCAGAGTTTTGAGATTGGCTGGCGGGAAAGCCTCCGACTATGCTATAACGTTTTTATTCAAAAGCACACCAATTTATAAGAAGGGAGGAAGCTAGGTGGATGAGGTGAGATAATGCACCGGTACATGGCAAGGAGGCTGTGCAGAGTAACATCGCTGTAAAACAATCCGGTGACAACTCTGGAAAGGTACAAGTCAATGTTCAAAACAAGCCTGAACAATCTAAAGGATCCGGTGGGGGAAATCTCGGAAAGAAAAGGGAAGCTAGAAAGTGGAAACCAAGGATCCCAACTTACAACGAATACACTCCTTTGAATGCATCTTTGGAAAATATATACTTGTCAACTTGTAATACTTTCCAATATCGAAAGCCACGCCCAAAAGAGTCCACTGAAGAGCAAAAGCGGACTGGGAAGTATTGCCGCTTCCATGAGACTTACAGGCACAATACTAAGGAGTGTAGGCACCTCCATGACGCTATAGAAAAGTTGATTAGATAGAAAAAGTTGCAGGAGTTTGTAAAGAATCCTCAAGAGGATGGACAGAGAACGTCCAATCCCAGTCGCGCACCAACTCCACGTCACCCTAAGGTTTGTAAAGGAGCCTGCTCGGGCCGTGTGTAGACTGGTCATAAACACGATAGTAGGTGGACCTCACCCTGCAAATAAGAACTGGCAAGAAATGGAGCGGTATGCTAACTCCTTGAAGCATGCGGATTTTGAGTGTTGTTCGAATGTGGAGGATGGGACCCCCGCTAAACAACAGCGCATGATGACCGACGATATAGTATTCAGGAGCAGAGATGATGATCAGGTGAAGGCTCCTACCGTTGACCCGATGGTCATATCTGTGACAATCGGGCCAGCATTTGTGAAAAGAATTTTGATTGATTGTGGAAGTTCTGTTAATATCATCTTCAAGAAAGCATATGACCAAATGATGATGAAGACAAAAGATTTAAAACCATATAAAGCTCGTATCCATGGCTTTAATGGTGCAACAACCAATGCGGTGGATTATGTTGAATTGCTAGTTGAACTAGGGCAAGGTGAACGTAGGAGGGTGTGAATCCTACCTTTCATAGTTTTGGATGTTGATTCCCCATACAATGTATTTCTGGGTCGACCGGCCTTGGCAGAGTTCAGGGCAGCTTTGGCCTCGTGGTGTTTAACTCTAAAATTTCCGACAGACAAAGGAGTTGGTGTTGTACATGGCGATCAGGCGACTGGTCGTGCATGCTATGTGGCTGAGCTGAGAGAGGCCCAGTGAAGAGAGAAGGGAAAGGTTGTGGACAGCTCTGTCCACAACCGAGTCGTTGAAAATTGACAAGTAATGCCCGAGCCCTGGCTCGGGCAACATGATCGGATCTATAGAGACATAGATCCGAGAGATGATGATGATGAGGAACCCAGGGAAGAAAAACTAGCGCCTGCTGAACTAACGATTGACATTTCAGTCAGTCGAGACGATCCGTCGCGAGTACTTAAGATTGGATCACAACTCAGCCCCTCGATGACCGAGGATCTCACTGATTTCCTCCGAGTGAATCTGGATGTTTTCGCTTGGACACATCAAAGAGGAAGTGGACAAACTCAAAGCCTATGGGTTCGTCCGCGACGCCCTCTACCCGGAATGGGTCTCTAACCCTGTACTAGTGAGAAAAGCGAATGGGAAATGGAGGACTTGTGTTGATTACTCGGATTTAAACAAAGCATGCCCTAAGGATAGTTTCCCATTACCTAGAATTGATCAGCTGGTCGACTCAACGGTAGGACACGAGTTATTATCATTTATGGATGCGTACTCGGGATATAATCAAATCCCGATGCACATTCCAGATCAAGAACACACCAATTTCGTCACAGATGTTGGACTGTACTGTTATGTAGTGATGCCTTTTGGGCTAAAAAACGCAGGGGCGACTTATCAGCGCTTGGTGAATCGGATGTTTAAAGACCAAATTGGTAGAACAATGGAAGTCAATGTGGATGACATGCTCGTGAAGTCACAGCAGTAAACGACCACATTCGAGACTTGGCGGAGATGTTTGATATACTCAGGAATTATGGAATGAAAATCAACCCACTGAAGTGTTCCTTTAGTGTTGCATCGGGAAAGTTTATGGGTTTCATTGTTAATGCACGAGGAATCGAAGCTATCCCGGAGAAGGTTCAAGCTATCCGAGACATACAAGTACCCAGAACTATAAAGAAAGTACAAAGATTGAATGGAAAAGTAGCCGCGTTGAGTCGATTCATATCCAGGGCCACAAATAAGTGTATTCCCTTCTTCGATGTAATAAAGAAAGGAAAGAGAAATTTTGAATGGATGCCCGATTGCGAAGACGCATTCCGAGCTCTGGTAAGGCATTTGGAAAGTCCCCCGGTGCTGTCGAAGCCTATAGATCATGAAGTGTTGTATGTATACTTGGTTGTATCCCAACATGCTATCAGTTCAGCGTTGGTTCGCGAGGAGGACCGAGTTCAAAAGCCGATGTACTATGTCAGTAAACGTCTAACGGGGGCGGAAATAAATTATCCCAAAATTGAGAAATTGGCCTACTGCTTGGTGATTGCATCACGCAAGCTACGTCCGTACTTCCAAGCACACTCGATCAGTGTTTATACCGATCAACCCTTGCGACAGGTACTCCAACGACCAGAAACCTCTAGAAGGATGTTAAAATGGAATATCGAGTTGAGTCAGTTCGATATTACCTACCTACCGCGAAGAGCCATACAAGGGAAAGTGCTAGCAGACTTCATTGCTGAATTCACTGTGTTAGATGAATCAAACGATTATGATGTCATTCCGCCTATTCGATGGAAACTGTACACTGATAGGGCATCCAACGACCGTTGTTCTGGGGCTGATATAATTCTTGTGACTCCCGAAAACCGATCAATTTGTTACGCTTTGAAACTCAATTTCCCAGCCACAAACAACGAAACTGAGTGTGAAGCATTGATGGCTGGCTTGAAACTTATCAGGGAACTCAGAATAAAATCGATTGAAATCTTTTGCGACTCACAATTGGTAGTGTACCAAGTTCGTGGAGACTATCAAGCAAAGGGGCAGAGACTCGCCCCATACCTTGCACGAGTTCAAGAACTGTTGGAAGACCTTCAATACTACGATATTTCCCATGTCCCGCGCGAGCAAAACAAGGAGGCCGATTCATTGGCAAAATTCGCAAGTACGGGCGATGCACAACAGATGGGCTTGGTTCCTGTTGAAGTTTTGTAATTTCCAAGTATAGACGAAATGTAGATAGATTTTGTTCTAGAAATAGAAATTGAAAAGGAGTTGTGGATGACCCCATTCAAACAATACATACTACACAGAACCTTGCCCGATAGAAAGAACGAGAGACGACAAGTCATTCGTAAAGTTTCAAGATATATAATGCAAGATGGAATAATGTATCGGAGGGGGTTCTCGGTTCCCCTACTCCGGTGCATCACCCATGATGAGATAAAACGAGTTTTGATGGAAGTGCACGAAGGAGAATGTAGCGACCATACTGGGGGGCAAACACTCGCAAAATAGATCCTCCACTATGGATATTATTGGCCGACTATAAATCGGGACGCTGCAGACTACGTGAGAAAGTGCGACAAATGTCAAAAGTTTGCGAAAATCTCAAGAGCTCCGCCAACGGAACTCACGCAAATGGTTAGTCCTTGGCCATTTGCGATTTAGGTGATCGATATAATCGGTTCCTTACCTATTTCTAAAGGTGGTGCAAAGTATGCAATTGTTGTAGTCGATTATTTTACCAAATGAGCGGAAGCCGAGCCCTTAGCCACAATCACCACCAAAAAGGTCATCAATTTCGTCGTACGAAACATTAATGCCATTTTGGCCTCCCACGAACTATCATTACGGACAATGGAACTCAATTTGAAAGTAGGGAGTTCACAAATTTTTGCCAAAAATATCACATTGAGAAAAGATTTTCAGCGGTCCCTCACCCTAAAACAAATGGACAAGTGGAAGCCGTAAATAAAATAATCAAGTCAATATTAAAGAAACGTTTAGAGAAGGCCAGAGGCAAGTGAGTGGATGAGCTTCCAACATCGCTCTGGGCATACAGAACCACCCACAAGTCCGCGACTGGTCATACTCCATTCACCTTGGCCTATGGCACTGAAGCTGTAATACCCGTCGAACTTGAAGTTCCTTCTCATCGGGTAACCTATTATGATCCCAAGACGAATCAGAATCTCTTATTGGAATCACTGGACTTTGTTGATGAAAAATGCGAAGAAGCTGATTTGAGAGCGGCTGCACATAGGAACAGAATTGCTCGATATTATAATGAAAAAGTCCGACCAAGAAGTTTCGATGTGGGCGATCTTGTTTTGAAGCGAGTCTTTCCGGCCCCATCACATATGAATCCGACATGGGAAGGTCCATATGTCATCGAACGGAAGCTTGGAGAAGGAACTTTCAAGCTAGCGACCGTTGATGGCACGACACTCCCCCTAGCATGGAATGGTGAACACATGCGTCGTTATTACACTTAGCACAATTATTTCGCATTTTAGTTGTAATTATTTCCAGTTTATGTTCCTTTCGTTGTTTTTAGTTGTCAGCATGTAATAAGACAACTTAGTTTGTTTTTATTTGTTTTGATCAATAAAGGCTTGAAGCTGTCTTTTCCATGAACTATTGATGTTACTATATAGTACAATTCAGGGACGAAAATTAAATTGTGTTATTCTGTCTGGCGTATGAACGCACACCCAAAACTAAAAAATCTCTAAGTCCCCAGAGTGCGGACTAGAGTACTCTGAGTCCCCAGAGTGCGGACCAGAGTATAAACGACTGAAAAATCTCTAAGTCCCCAGAGTGCGGACTAGAGTACTCTGAGTCCCCAGAGTGCGGACTAGAGTATAAATGATTGAAAAATCTCTAAGTCCCCAGAGTGCGGACTAGAGTACTCTGAGTCCCCAGAGTGCGGACTAGAGTATAAACGACTGAAAAATCTCTAAGTCCCCAGAGAGCGGACTAGAGTACTCTGAGTACCCAGAATGCAGACTAGAGTATAAACGACTTAAAAATCTCTAAGTCCCCAGAGTGCGGACCAGAGTACTCCGAGTCTCCATAATGCGGACTAGAGTATAAACGACTGAAAAATCTCTAAGTCCCCAGAGTGCGGACTAGAGTATACACAACTTCAAAATCTCTAAAGTCCCCTGAGCATGGACTGGAATGTTCTGAGTTCCCAGAGTACGGATCAGAGTATAAGCGATTCAAAAAATCTTCGAGTCATATGGAAGTGAACTAGGGCTTATGTAACTCACAAGGTTTCAGATTTCGACTACGAGTTATACAGTGAGCTGAACAACAAAAGTCATTTGAAAGACAAAGAACGAAGTTTTATTCATTAATTAAAAATGAAGTCCTACTACAACTTCTCCCAAACTCGGGGAAAAAAGTCTATCTACAACGGCTATGAAAATAAATAAAAATAATTACATAATCCAGGATGATTCTCGTTGAACGAGCATGATATTTACTTCTTTAACTTCTTCTCCTTCTTCGATTTCTCAAACGACTCCTCCCCCACACGTTTTCTCTTGGATGTTTTGCTCGCCTGAGAAAGGGTGTCAGAGGAAGGAGGAACTTCTAACGGCCTGGTCCCACCTGGAAGACTAATCTTCAAAGGCCTATTCAGTGGGTCGTCGAGTTCTACCACTTGAGGCTTGACCTTAATCTCAGCTTTCTTTCTCCCCTCTTCAATGACCTGTTCCTTCATACTCAGCTTTGAAGTGTGTTTGGAGACGCCAGTAATTTCAACTTCGTAATGTTCCTCGACGGGCGACGGATCATCGGATTTGTCTTCGTTAAGCGCCTCAATCACTTGAGCGTCAGGTCCGGGAGTCTCTTCCGCTTGAGTTGTTTCTCCCATCTTCTCCTCCTTCTACGTGGCGGCATCGCTGCTTGGAGTAGGTACGGGATCGGGATGACCTACGCGGAAGCATAAGAAATAAGTGTTAGAATACATTTATCGCTTGCTGAAAGCAAAGACCCTTTGGATTTTGAAGGGAAAGTTATGTACCCGTCTCAAGTTGACTCTCAACTGTTCGGGGAGTTTTGCCTTTTGGAATATGAGATAGGATGTGAATATTAAGTCCAGGATCCTCTGGATCATAGCCAATATTTTGCTCGAAGGGGTCAAGTGGTGGACGACTGAATGGCAGAGTAGGGGGAGGAACCGGAGACTCGGTTCCGGACGGACCGGCAATGGCATCTTTTCCCTTTGATAAGGGGGAGTCTCTACTGTAAAGAGCCTTTGCCGCAGACAAGTCCGAAGGCTCATTCCCCCGAATAAATTCCTTCACTAAAGCTTCTTCGGCAACCTCTTCAGTCCCCGATTCAGCCTTTTTGATCCTTATTAAAGTCTCCCATGCTTCGGCCAAAGATTCGAGGTAACCCTCGCCGAGAAATGTTAAGTTACGATGCATGAGGACTCGAGCGTTGTACTCGTCTATAAAAGGATCGAATTGGCATTTGATCTCCTCCCTACCAGCCTCGGCGGCCGCCTCAAGGCGAGAGTCCATCTCCGTAAATGCTATTCTTTTGCCCTCTTCGCGGGCTTCATCCTTCAGCGTCTCAGCCTTGGAGAGTTCTTCATCGAGCTTTGTCTTCAGGAGTCGTGTAGCGACAATCTCGTCGCAGTAACATTGCGACTCCTCTTAAGCAGCAACCTTTTCTTTTTTCTCTTTAAGAAATAGTTCTTCCCGCTCTTTGACTCGTTGAGCGAGCACGTCTCTATCCTTTTGAACAGAATCTTTCTCTAAAGCTAAGGCCCCGCAACTTTGAACCGCTTCGTCAATTTCTTTCTTATGTGTCGTCTCCAGACGACTAACGGCCTCCGCTGTGTCTTTAGCATTCTTTTGGATAGCTTCGAGTGGAGACTTGTATGAAGAGAGCTCTTCATCCTGAGCTTTAACGATGTCTTTGTCATGAATAGCCTCGAGCTTCAGACGATCGATTTCATGTTGACGCTCAATAGAGACTTCCAAGACTTTTTCAACCAAATGGACGAATGTGTCGTGTTGAACGTAGACGTCGTTGTTACATGCAATGGCACTTTGTTTGACGTGTCCCGGAATGGGATGGATTACCGAAAGGAAATTCAACCTATCAAAGCATATCTTGGGGGACGTAGCCTTGAGCTCGGCTAGCTTTTCCGATACCGACGGATCTTGTGCGGGAGTAGAAGGAGTTGGTTTTGAAACTACAGTTTTCTTGTGAGGCCTTGTGCTAGAAGAGCCTGAGTATTGATCACGGGGAGTACCGGACTGGGACCCTTTGTGGCCAGATTTCTCCTTACCTTGTTCCGGGTGAGAAGGAGAACCGTAATGAGATGAAGGTTGATGGTAAGTTTTCCTTCGGGATGATGAATCCCAGGAGCGGTAATCTCTGTTGCTTTCATCATCTATATCCCGACGTTTGCCGGATCCCGAATCTCGTCCAGAATGATGGAAAATAGAGGAACCGCGGAGGCGGTCAAATCCATGAGAACATCCAATATCACCTGCACAGAAATTAAATGAACGCGGGTTAGCCAAAATCACATGGTGACTGAAGATTGAGTGCAGGGTTAAGTGTAAGTGTTATCGTGTGTGTCCTAGTGTTTTCCCCCAACGGACCAGTTTTTTTAGCTTTACTAATTGGAGTTTTCTCTCCTTGATTTTGGACTTGAGCGCCTTCATCGCATTTCGCGGGCGAGCGAAGCTTCAGGGCTTCCGGATCATCGAAGCCATAATTAAGCAAATCATCGGGAATAGTGAGGTCCGACAAGCCTTTCAATGAACTCTCTAAGTGTTGAGGAGAATGCTCTCTCTCTTGATTATGACCTTAGAGGTTCCACCTGCTGTCATTTTCCTCAATTTGTAAGTCAATTTCTTCTTCCCCTTTGAAGGAGGAGGCGTTACTTCAATGTCGTGTACCTCAACCACCGGTTCCAGAGTGGGACTGACATTTTCACAGGATGCTTCGGGCACCTTAGTTTCTCTAATCTCGCCCTCAGGTGTGTCAGGGGGACCATGTGACGAAGGCCCAACTTGCCTTTTGCCTTTGTCCGAGGCAAATCCAGTTGTAGTGGCGCCATGAGGAAGACTTATTCGGCGACCTTCCGCCAGCAACCCAAACTTCAAGAGCGATTAGTTTGAAATAATAGATCTAATGTCCCGGTCTTCCGCAGGGGTAGCTCGGATAGCTTCAATGGCCTCAGAATACCCGGAGCCTTCGGGACGGGGGTCGATACCTGTAAAAGTAGAGAAAGAGTTAGAAAAGGTGCAATTTCCGCCAAATGCAAGTATTGATCCAGAAAAGAGACTTACTCCCTTCCACCCATCTCCTTGCAAAGCCAGGGGGACAGCGCACGTAGAACCATTCCTGCTTATACTGGGCGAATTTGCTCCACGCCCATGTGAGGATTTGGCACTTGCTATGTCGCTCGAGGAATACAAAGGAGGGGCTGTCAGACCGCCTCTTGAAACGGTAAATGTAGCGGATATCGCCAGGAGTCAGGAGCCTGAATAAATTGCTCATGAAAAGAATGCACGTGCCGTATATGAATGCGTGACTATTATGATGTAACTGTGCTGGGGCGATCTCAATATATTGCAGCACATCGCGGAGGAAAGAGTTGAATGGTGGCACGCTACCAACCCAGCACATAAATTTGTTGCAGGCAGTATATCCGGCTGGGGGCAGGTGAGGACGATCTTGCCCTGATGGGACCAGCACATCGTCAAAAGGTATCCTGTGTATTGAGCATATGCGACGAAGAGCGCTTTCGTTAATTCTCGAAGCTTGAGAATCGGCCGGATCGTCTAGAAAGATCGCTGCATCCAATGCGTCGGGAGCCAAGTCAACGGATGCGATCGTGGGGCTCGGAATATCTTGTATGGGAGCTACCGATGGATTTGAGGTTCCAACCTTTTCCTGTTGAGAAGAAGGCTCGAGTCTATCTAAGACTATGGCGGAGCTAGACTTTCTAGACATCTTCAATAAATGTTGAATCTGATTAAACACCTGTTTGAACTATACTTGAAAGACATTCGATATTAGACATAACGACAAAAGTGCTCCCCCCATGTGGTGTGTGGATTAGTGCAATTGTTCGAGAATAAGTGTCGGGAAATTAAAAGCTATGAAGCTGATAAAATAAAATTAAGTATAAGCGTCTTGTGATGGTTTTTAGTTTTGAACTCGGAAGTTGTCATTATATGTCGAAGGATATTATCTATTTTCATCAAATTAAATTCAGATTTATGGTTGTTAAGACAGGGGAGTTATCAGTCCGGATTGGTCGATATGGTTGTTTAGGCATAGTAAGTGAGGCAAGTCAACATGAACTATGTTCGAGTTAGGATGGTTTTGACAATTATTGCCTACTTCAAGACTAAATGCCGAATGACACTCGAAGGACTCGACTAAACAACCACCTAGACTCTCCTACACTCACTCTTCACCATTCGGCATGCGGGAGTAACTCGTTCGGCATGCCGGACCAAGCCCTTGGTCGTTAACCAGGCCATACTTGTGCCTACTTCAAGCTTCTCAATGCCGAACGGCTTTCACTACGCTCGGCTATTTCAATGCCGAGCGACTCTCAACACGCTCGTCTATCTCAATGCCGAGCGACTTTCCCAACACTTGCATCACTCAATGCCGAGCGGTAATACCGAGCCACATCGCTCGACACTCTAAATCCAACACTCATTCACTTCTCTCCGGCGTTCTCTCTTTGCCGTTCGGCATGACTCATGTTTCTCTTCTCCACTTTCTCTTCATTGTTCGGCATGCGAAAGTCATGCCGAACCACAGCCATACGTTCTCTTCCAACTCGCACGCCACACATAACCTACACTCCCTAACCTCGCTACTTCCTACTAAGCCAACCACCATTCCTATTCCCTCACTCAACAACCCAACAAGAACTCACATCCTAAACACCTCTGACGCCCTCTTCCATCCTCCTCTCCACCTAGCCCTAAGACATGTTCTAACCGCGATTCGTTTTCCTCATCCACGCGGTTCCTACTGTCTTCGATCTTATGAAAATTCACGAACTCAAATCTCATATCAAAACTTCCTAATCTGTGTGAAGCGTTTAAAAGAGAAGTTATTACCTAAGAAATGGCTCAAAGCTTAGGGAAAATTCTGGAGTTGGATTTGAAAGCTGGTCAGGTTCATTGTTGGGAGGGGATGTGAGGCAACGTATTAAATTCGAGAAGAAAAGGGAAGGGTATAGTGTTAGCGGAAGTCTGGTGGAAGATGAGTGTGGAAGTCTTGTAGAACGGAGGTAAAGGTAAAAGGGAGGAGAAGAAGAAGTATCGGCTTATATAGGAAGAAGGGAAGTCGAACAGGCATCGACCGGTGGACCAGGTCAAGTTATGCTAATAGCTCGGTGGGAGTTATGCCGAACGACTTTCGGACTTGACAATCGAATGGCCCGGAGCACGAGTATGGACCGAACCGCGAAAAAGAGGAGGTATGATGAAGGAGCGGTAAGCATAGGTGTCTTATGGTTCAAAGCATATCATGATTGACTCTCATGATATGCTTTGGGGGGCAAGTGTTACCCGGTTATTTGACCCGGTAACGAGAAGTCCTCGCTCGGCACTCCTCCTCGCTCGGCACAAAGCCTCGTTCGGCATAGGAACCTCGCTCGGCATACCAGGACTCGCTCGGCGCTCCTCCTCGCTCGGCACAAAGCCTCGTTCGGCACACGACCTCGCTTGGCATACAGAGTCTTGTTCGGCACAAAGGCTCGCTCGGCACTCCTCCTCGCTCGGCATCCCTGGTCTCGTTCGGCCCAAAGGCCCGCTCGGCACAGGAGCCTCGCTCGGCATACCAGGACTCGCTCGGCACTCCTCCTCACTCGGCATCCCTGGATTGTTAGCAAACCATCAAGTCCACAACAGAGTGAGAGCATTCTACCACTTGCCTCGGTTCTCTTGAGTGATTACTTCGAGTCGCTCGATGGATGACCAGACAGTTCTCGCCCGGCATTTCTCATTCGGCATGCCTGGCTCGGTGCACAGGGGTCACTTGCTGTGGGCTGAGATACCATGTTCCTAGGCCCATGAAGGAAGCTCAACCCATCTTCGTCTATAAATAGAGGAGCAGGGGCATGCTGAAAATGGACCTTTTTTCGAGAACGCTGGGGAGACTCTACCATTTTCAAGACTCATTCTTTTTCAGTTCAAACTTGTACTCAAGTTGTAGGTGTACGGATCATATCTGTATTCAATCATTGAAAAAGCAATAAAGATTAAACTCAAAGTGGACGTAGGCAGTTACGCCGAACCACTATAAATTTGGTGTTCTTGTTTATTATAGTTATTACTGCATTCCACTGTGTTATTCCTCAGTTTTAATTTACCTTCTTCATTAATCTCTCTACACAAAACTCTCTTTGGGTGTTAGTGACCAATTTTGGTGCTAACATTTTGGTGCTTTCACTGAGAGGGATTCTCAGGCCATTAGGATCTACTTTGTAGCTACTGGATTGAAGAAACCCCCCGAAGGAGATCCAAGTCATTCACGGGAAATCCGTTGATTCTACTCAGAGTTTCTATCAATAACTCTATAATGGGAAGACCACGTACTAGATAAGCCTCCCATAACGTAGATGTCAACGAGACTGCTAGTGTCCAACAAGTAGGACCCAACAATCAACAGATTAATCTGGGCGCAGGGACTGTCACTGCCCAAAATCAAATGGAAGCTGTCACTAGGACAGAGTTCAACGAGCTGATGAGAGAACTCATGGAGAGCAGGAGACAACTTAGCGAACAGATCCAAGCTAACGCCAACCTTATGACTCAGCTTACTCAATAGCAGCATCAGAATGCTGGAGGAAGCCCCGCTCCTTATTCCTCCTCCGACAGCTCTTCCTCGTCTGATGAACCTCCCAGGCGTAGGGATGGCAATGGGGCGGGTCTAGGGTCCAAACCCGGTCGACCCGCCCCTGTTTTGGCCCGTCAAGACCCGCCCCATTGGGTCATTGGGGCGGGTAGACCCGTGACCCGTTCTTGAGTACTCCGGGTCTAGGGTCGGGTTGGGGCTTGGCCGACCCGCCCCAACCCGACCCGCACTACTAACATCTCATGAAACCACTTTATTATTATAATGATTTATTAATCTTTTTAGTTATAAGTGATTCTAGCATGGATATTAAAATGTTCCAATCAATATCTATAGAAAAAATTAGAGTATTAACTTGCTTCATTGATAATTATACAATAACATATGTATATATTTTCTGAATTGTTATTGTAGACATCATTTTTATTAACTTCCCATAGACACATTGTTATTTGTATTTCATATATTATTTGGTGATAGCGAGTATAAACAAATAAATATATGTACGTTGCTACATAATTTTCAATCAATACATAGAGACTCATCGGGTCTTGGGGCGGGTCGGGTCTACCTTGACCCGCACGGGTCTCGGGTACGGGGCAAAATTCCAGACCCGCACCGGGTCTACGTGGCGGGTCTAGGGCGAAGTCTAAAAAATCCGGGGCGGGTATGGGGCACTAAAAACCCGCCCCAACCCGCCCTATTGCCATTCCTACCCAGGCGTAGATGTCGTAGAACGGAAACAATGCAAACATGTGCTGCTAATCGATCAACCAGGGATGGTCCGGGTTCTCTACATAGAGCAATGGCTCCTCACTTACACCAAGAAAATCACACTCAAGCTGGAATGGGAAATTTAGGATCTGGAGTGCGAGTGGAAGCTGGACAGCTGGCACACCAAGGTCTTAATGATGCTGGTCTCCAGGATACACACTTGGTAAATCGCCAACACTGTGAAGCTATAAGAATTTTTTTCCAAATGACCGAAGTCAAGTGATATCAAAATCAAAGTAGCCGAAGTCAATTTTTTTCTCACAGTAGATAATATAAGGAACACGAATTAAACAAGTCAAGATAAATCAACATCGTCAGAGAATTCAAAGCCGTTATGACCAAGGAATCGAGCAAGTTCAAAATCAAAGCCGTTGTTCGTCGACGGAAATTCTATCGGTTTAGAAAACCGTCGAACGAATTTAAATTAAATTTACCACAAGCGCACGGCGTACACTTTGTAGTACATGGCGAATACGGGTCGATCCGCAGGGAATTGATGATTTTAAATTTCTATTCAATCAAATTAAACCAAAGTTGAGAGTGATTAGCTAAAAATGAGAAAAACAAGCAAAAGAAAATTGATAAAAAATATGAGAGTTTGAGGACAATTTAGAGATAAATCCACTCTCTAGATCACATAAATCAATAAAATGAAGTTATGATCTCTCTTTTCTTGTCATTAGTGTAATTAGTTGATGTGCTTATCATAAGTATAGTATATTTGTGCTATTAATTAGCCCAATATAAACCATCAAACTATAACACAACTACTAATACACATTTAACTCTTATGAAATATGACAACAAAGTTGAAATAAAAATCTATTTTAAGCATAGCCTATTAACTATTGTTTAGAAATATAGGCTATCAAATTTCAATCTCAACATTCACTTCTTTGCCATAATCATATTTAGATGAAGAGGCAATTTGTGTTATGTTTGTTTAAGCATTGCCTATTTGTTATGAACAATATAGACTATCAAATTCAAAGCTAAACAACATCATTAAACCACTTCTAGTGTTTCCATTAAAGCACAAAAAGAGAGTATAAACATCAAAATGTTGCATCTACATATTAGAGAGCTTCATTACCCCTAAATTGTAGGGATTAAGCTCTCATATTTGTTATCAAATCAACAAATGTAGAAAACAACATGAAACTAACAAGAGGAAAAAAGAGAGAAAAATGAAAAAAAGAAAAACTATTCTACTTGCATGAAAAATAAATCTACACTACTAACATGAAAGTAAATAAACAAAAGAAGCATGTAAAAGAAAGAGAGCGCTAATTAACAATTTAACATTGCATAAAAAAAGGAAGTTACATGAAAATAAAAATGGCTAAGTAGCCATGGAAAAGAGAAGAGAGCTTTCTTTTATTTGATCTAAAACTAAACTAAGAGAGACTAAGGGAAGAGAAGAGGATTACATGAAATTATGGGGTATTTATACAAGTGTTAAACCCTAATTCATATTTTTAGGGAATGCCCAAAATACCCTTGAGAAAGTGTGGATGCCAAGTAATCATTAGCTTCTACTAATCATCATTTAAGTGTGCATGAAGCCATTAATTACATAAGCATGTGCATTAGCCTCTAATTTGTACATTAAGGTAGGTCGGTAGGTGGGGACCTCCATTATCTTCACTTTGAATTATTTCCATCTTCATTTGTTCTCTTCGCTCTTATGCATGCATATATCATCATGTAACCACTTGTAAAATGCACCAAATTTCCTACAAAACAACATAGAAAATTCCAAGTAAAATTTTCACAATTTAATAAATGCATAAAAATGACCATTTTGCCCCTATATGAAGATGAATATGTGACAATTTGGAATTATTTGAATTTTGATTTAAACAAGTTAAAATACCCGATATGATCATTTATTTAATTTAAATAGATTAAATATGGTGGTAAAAATATGCACATTTACGTGCACATCAGCCGTGATAATCAAGTAAACACAAAATATACGAATATGAACAAGTCAAAAACATCACAAGCATCCAAACGAAAATCAATGGCCAAGGACGAATTCAAATAAATTAATTCGAATGAAACTTAAGGGATTCGAACCCTATTTAAACCCGTTAACATCATAGGCCTAAATTCATTCGAGTTCAACCAATATCACAGAGCATAGCATCAATTAGGAACTCGAATCAAGTCGAGTACGATATAAATCGAAAAGGGGACAAACGTACCAATTCAATTCAAAGCATCATTAGATCTCGACTTTGCAGCCGCAAGCAATCACTGATAGAATAAAGCATTTGAAGCATCACCAATCATTCAACTAAGCGACGACTTTATCACGAAGCCCTAATTGAGGACGAAGAGGAGCAAAGAAAAGAACGCAGCCATTTTTGAAGAACAAAGGCCGAAGAAATAAGGTGAAAAAGGGGCCGGCATTTTTTAATGTGATAATTTTGTTTTGAGCCGACTTATAATATTTTTTTTGGGCTTTAGAATTTTAAATTAGGGTTTTGTTTTTAAATTGTTTTTATTTTGTATCTTATTTTTAAACGTTTGTAATTTTCTAGTCGTGTGACTAGGGGACGAACTACGGTGGTGTAGTTTGAGAATTCGCAACTCAGTGGCTGAGTTGTGGCAGAGTTTTGAGCGTAGAGTTAGGTTAGTAGATAGCGGGTGTCACGAGTTTACATGTGTAAGCGTCTAACTACTTAATTTCTAGTAGAAACCTTGGGGGCAGCACGTAGGCAGGGTTTTGCCGAAGCTGGGTAAATCTGTGTGTTCTATTTTCTTTTTAATATTCTGCTATTATCTGTGCTGCTATTATTCTGCTATTATCAGTGCTGCAATTATTTTATACACTTCCGCATTAAATTTTTATAATTATTAGTATCACCCTATTTACCCCCTCTCTAGGGTGAAATCGATCCTATAGGGTCAGTCCGGATAGCTAGGGGAGTAGACAGCCGGTTTTCCAAACCCCAGCCTAGAGACTATCTATTTGTCACCCTTAAGACGGTCAAGTTATTTGATCGACTTTAAACCTTTTAAAATACTTGTGTAATTATTTGAGAAACATTTCCAAAAGATTCGAGAAGAAAAACCCAAGTTTAAAACATTTATTCTCAAGTTGTCAAATTCCGTTGCTAAATAGCCAATGAATAGTGATTTTAAAGATTTATAGATCAAAACACCAATTTCATTATATATATGTCCATTAAACCTTTTAAAATACTTATGTAATTATTTGAAAAACATTTCCAAAAGATTCGAGAAGAAAAACCCAAGTTTAAAAAATTTATTCACAAGTTGTCAAATTTCGCTGCTAAATAGCCAACGAATAGTGATTTTAAAGCTTTATAGATCAAAACACAAATTTCATTATATATATGTCCATTTTTATAACTCAAATTCCTTTTAAAACATTTTAACATATTTATGGAATTTATTTCATATTTTTAAAGATTAAAAATATTCATTTTTAAAGATTAAATACATTCATTTTTAAAGAGTCGAAAACAATATTTTACGAACTGGTAAAACGCGACGATTTTGAAAACTTGATTTGGACACATCTCAAACTTTACTAAATGAAATATTGACCTTTTCATTTGAAAACTATGATTAGAAGGGTCCGGAAATATCTTATTTCAAAGAATTCTGACTCATATTCCATTATATACATGGATTTAACTTTTTACGGCGTGAAATCGCGAACTGCCGCTACGCGACGAGCTCGTTTTTACTCAATTTTTCAAATTTCACCAAAACTTACCAAAACACTTTTATATAACATTTTAAACAATTTTAAACCCATATTTTACTATTTTACTTGATTCCAAAATCCATTTTCACTTTATTTCTAAATATTATAATATTATATCATTGGATCATTCAATTTTCTATTTTCCATTTATAATTCTTTATATAATCCATATGTTTCATATCATTTTCATCTTTTAAAACCATTATTTTTCAAAATCAAATCATAAAAAATATTTTACAAATTATTTCAAAAGTCCACTTTCTTTATTCCTTTCTTTTTAAAACAAATTCCAAATCTATTTCAAAACTTCACTTTCTCATTCCTTTACTTTTCCAAAGTAAATTCCAATATTATGAAATGACATTTCTTTTGGTTTAAAAACAAAGAGGCCAAATATATGTTGTATACATATTATTTTTGGGTATAATGTGAATAATTTTTCACAAGATATGCGTTGTTTATTCACATAGCTATCATTTCTCATCATATATGACTTTCAACTTATAAATCATAATAATCATATCTATCACAACCAGACTTTTATATAATCAACCAATCATCATCCAAACATATTAAACAACCATATAAGCAATCATTTTAGCATATGATCAAGGGTATAACCTTAAGTAGTTAATGTCTATTACTATCACTAGTAGCAAGCAATATTGAGTGATTAATAAGTAATATAAACAAGTGATTAACAAGTGAATATCAAGTGATACTATCAAGCAATTCAAAACATAATTAACTCGCACTTAGTTCAAACCAAATTCATCCTACCAACATTCAATACATCAACACAACACTCCCATCATCACTTCTATTTGCTCCTAACTCAAAGCCAAGACTTTCTCCTTCCTCAATTGCTTACGCCCTTACACCTTCCCCTCCTTTGCACACGGCCTAAGGCCATTCTTCCACCTCTCAAAGCACACGTTTGCCACCTTCATCTCCTCCTTTATTTGCTCTCGGCCCAATGCATTTTCTCCCCATTATTGCTCACGGCCTAAGGCCGTAGAAGAGAAAAGAAAGAAGACATTGAAGGGGAGAAGAAAAAGCTTAAGAAAGAATAAGAAGATGGAATGGGATGTGTATAAATGAAGAGAGCATGCCTTGCTATTTATAAGCAAATTTTGCAAATATCTTTTACACACCATCTCTCCCATGTGCCTAACCCACTCCCCCGCCAGGTGCCATGTCTTCTCATGTGTAAGTGGTAAGTTTGCTTTTCCAAAAGTAAACCATTTTTGTTTTATATGCTAAATGTAAATGTATATTTGTATGTGTAGATGTATATGCATATATATCTATGTATATATGTCATATTTCAATTAACAACGTTATAACGTTCAATCACAACTTTTATTTGTTAAATCGTTGATAATCCGTAATCCGAATTTCGGTTATATTTCAGTTTTTAATCAAACTATTTATTTAGGTAAAAAAGACTTGAAAATAAGTTTCTTATCATCTTTAAATAATTAAAAATATATTATTTAAGTTAGGAAACCATTTTAAATAATATTAAAATCCATTTATAAAAATATGACGGCGATCCGCCAAAATGCGACGAAGTTTGTATATCTTTATAAAACAAGTTTATATATTTACAAAACCATTATAAATCACTTATTAACATTATTAAAAAGAATTAATTATCATTTTAAACAATTATTTTAATATTTAAAATTAATTAAATATCGCAATTCAAAGTGATAAAATTACGGGTATTTACATTCTTCCCCCTTAAAAGAATTTCATCCTTGAAATTTACCAAACCCAGAAACCAAAAGAGTTTGACCAAAACATTATTTTATAAATTTAAACCCCTATGATATATATGGATTATCCGTACGGGATACCTGATTCAATCTTCTATATGAATCCATAACTTTACTTTTGAACTAGTATTGATCCTTACATCCTATAGTGCGGACTTTGATTAGGCTTTCCTTGCATAGCTCTAAACTATGATAGAAAACTCAAGTACCCAATCACAAACCCTCATCAATTTTCACCATCAGGAATTGAGTGATAAATCCTTTTTCGGACTAGTGTAAACACCTCAAAGTCTTGTACTCGAATCTTGGATCAAAATTGTGCGATGAAATGATCTACGTATATCATACGTACTTATTATCTTCTCAAATCTTTATGAAAACATTTCATAAAACTTTTATCTTTGGTTTAAACATTATTCATAAAGTTGCTTCTTTATATACAATTACTTTATAATTTTTATTCACCAAAAATTCCTATCTTCTTTCCAAAGAAACAATTTCAATTTCAACATTTAGAGAATCTATATACTTAAATCCGTAAAAACGTTGAAGAAAATTTCATATTTTCCAAAACATACTTTACTAGGTCAAAATGAATGTTGCGTAAAACACTAGTATAGGGATCCGATTAATTATACTTAATATTAATTTTCAATGTCGAACTTAAACTATTTATTAGTTAACAATGAAGCCGATCAAGTTGGGGTATCATTATCTCTCAGTCCTTGAATGGACGACATCCTTAACTTATAAATAAATATAAGTTACCCACCTTGAATCTTAACATCAAATATAGGATACGTATAAATCTCGTATACTATATAAAATATCTCATTTCGGAAATCACTTACTATAACAATAGTGTTATAATATATGCCTACCTCACTTTCCAAAAACATTTACTCACGTCAATGATGTCGAAATCTATGCCTTCTTTTACTTAAGCCCTTTTTAAATCACTTTCAATAATATAGTTCAAATCTCATTTTAAATATCACTTTCAAAGCATTTCTCTTAAAAGATATTTTGACTTTATAAAAACCCTTCTATAAATATAAACTTATCATTTTATAAATTCTACTCCTAAAATTATAACTTCTACCAAATCATTTTAATTTTTTCAAAGCTTTTCAAAAATACCAGGATTTAAATCCTTAAAATCTTTTTTTACAAAACATATCTTCTGCATCCATCTTTTACAGAATCAATTTATTTTTGTAAAACACACTTTTATACAACATGCTCATTTATTATTTTATATAAATTCATTATCCTTAACCAAGCATTATTATCAAAAACCTTATAGTCAAATCGTGAAACTTAATTCTTAAGGTGTTCGTTCAATCAACAAATGATAATAACTGAATGTTATTACTTCCTTAACTACAAACTAATACACATAAATATTTATATCGTTTTGAAATATATTCTTTTATATATAAAATACAGTCCTTTCGAAAACAGTGTGTCGGTTTGCCTTTTTAAGTATTTAGGAATCCTTATCGAATACATGTGGCCACCATGCATTGACCGGAATTCAAAAACCACTCAACACAAAACATTTTATTAGTCACCGACAAATACGCGTTCATATATATAATACACTCAAACTCATTCTAGGGTGTCTCTTACCCTATTTCTAATGAGTTACTCCTCTTAGGGCATTACTAACCCTATCTCTGATGAGTCTTAGCCCTACCAGGTTTAGGTGTTCGCTCAACCTAAGCTATGATATCAAATGTAACGAACGGGATTTCGACCTTCGAAAATCGATACTAATACGTATAATGTATTGCGTGCCAAGCATTCAAGTGCGAAAAACCGATTGTTAATGGTAAAAGAAAATAAAGATGTAACATAATCTCACACAAATGGAATAATTTATAATATCGATAATCTTTACAGTGGAAAATTTGAAATACATATATCATAGTCTAACCTAAGCTCAACCTGGGCAATTATAAACACTTGTCCATACAAATGCTGAAAAACAACAAAAACAGTGGAAAAGTAAATTACGTTCGTACATTGATTAAGATCTCAAGCTCTTCTCTAGAAACTCCAAGCGTCTTTGGAAAATCCTGAAACTACTTTGATCTGACCCGAGTATTAAGAATACCCGGATCAGGCTTAACAAACCAACGTGAGAAACACGAATTATAAATATATATGATAGTGTTATAGATCAGATTGATATCGAAACAAAACCATTTTGAAAAGAAAGGGTATCTCGTAAGACCACGCCGCACATAAACACAAATGGGTTTTTACATTACGACGACCAAAATAATCTATATCGAATTTTTTTGATATTATCTTTAATGACATTGATCTGAAAACACTTTTCAAATAAATGTATATACAAAGAAAGTACCAATACCTAGACAAGTCGACATAGTATATGGTAGAAAAGGGTAGCTGAAATGTTTGCAAGGCGTTACAGCCATTTTGGGAATACAAACAAAATCATAAAGCTCATATTGGAATTGGATTTCCAACATGATAGGGAACTAGTGGCCTTTTCCTTCCTTTGTAGACTCTAGGTATAGCAATCATAGTACCCGGTGGCTTCTCGTACAGGGACTCATACACCACTATACCATATTGCTACACTACTATGAATCAGCGTATCCGATGGCTTTTCGTACAGGGACTCATACACCACTATACCTATTCATTTAAACTCTAAGGCTGGAACACCTTTTTATCCGCGATTATCTAATAGTCTTTAATATTGTAATATTTCCTTCAGACCATATAGTTTCCCATATCATCTCCGGGATGTGAGGCTCATGAGGCCATGCTTAACTTTCCTCAAAGCAAATTCCAGTTAGAATGCCACATTACCATTTCTAACAACACATTATTGATTTTCACAAAAGTACAACCCTCGAGTTCATACGCCTCAGGGAAGGGTGTTAAGTATAAGATGGGTTACCCCCTACACCACCAAACAAATGTACGTTTGTAAAAACCAATGTACGTTGTCTTAGAAATACAATGTCAGACATTCGTCCATATTAGTTGCCCGGGTGAAGACAAAGCGAAGGCACTCCTCCTATCATATCCTGTTTGGGAATCACTCCTAGGATTAGTAGCGAGTAGTCTTTGCCAATCGAAGGTTTTCAGAACGAAGGCACTACCACCACCATATATATAGTATGGAAATCACCCCAGAGATTAGTGGCAAGCAACTCTACATTATGAAGATCTCCGTCTTCAAAATCATTGTCTTTAACATATCTTCACTTTCGAACATGCATATTTATTCGAAGTGATTTTCGGACAAGAATCACCCAAATCCGATCTCGGTCACTCTGAATCAATCATCGATAAAAAGATGTCAGGTATGTAGGTGATTATTAGACATCATCTAATTTATAAATCTTTTCATCCAAATGAATGTTTCTTCAAGGATATAATCTTTAAACCATTTCTATTTATTTCAGTATATATGGGTTTATCAAGCCTCCTTTTAACTTTGGACACACCAAATCATTTCTTTTAAATTACTTAGGAAAATATTTCCATCTTCTAATATTAGTATAATTCCAATCTTAACGGAGATTTCATATTCCCAAAACATATCTTTACTAGGTTAAAAACAATGTTATTTAAGACATCGTTTACTGTAAATCAAAACTAGTTAGTATTGAATAAAAGGGATACATATATTTTAGACTAATTATACTCAATACCAATTTCCATATTCAACCTGTACTATTCATCGAATAATGGTGGAATCACCTTTTAAATTCATATGGATAGTACGAGTCCCCTCCTCGAAATTTAATACAGAGTTTAACTAGAATGTTTTCTTTAACAATCAAAATCCTATTATAAATCTTGTTTAACTTTTGGAAATTTCCAAATCTCTTTTCTTTTATCTTAAGAAAATGCTATTCAAGTAAATCAGATTAACCATTCTCTCCGTCGGGCCAGTCCGGATAGCCAAGGGAAGCAGGCAACTGGTTTTCCAAACTTCAGCCTAGAGACTATCTCTATATCACCCTTAAGGCATTCAAGTTATTTGATCAACTCTAAACCTTTTAAAATACTTGTGCAAATATTTGAAAATCATTTCCAAAAGATTTGGAAAGAAAAAACCCAAGTTTAAAACATTTATTCAAAAGTTGTCAAATTCCGTTGCTAAATTGCCAGTGAATAGTGATTTTAAAGCTTTATAGATCAAAACACCAATTTCATTATATATATGTCCATTTTTATAACTCAAATCCCTTTCAAAACATTTTAAAAAAAATTATGGAATTTATTTCATATTTTTAAAGATTACAAATATCCACTTTTAAGAGTCGAAAATAATATTTTATGAACTTCCAAAACGCGACGATTTTGAAAACTTGATTGGACATATCTCAAATTTTACTAAGTGTCTTGATTTTTGATTTTCATTTGAAAACTATGATTATAAGTCCAGAAAATTCTTATATCAAAGGATTCTGACTCATGTTCTTTCTATACATGGATTTAATTTTTACGACGCAAAATCATTGACTACCGCTACACGACGAGCTCATTTTACTCAATTTTTCGAACTTCACCAAACTTTGCCGTTTAACACTTTTATATAACATTTTAAACCATTTTAAACCCATAATTTACTATTTTACTTGATTCCAAAATCCTTTTCACTTTGTTTCTAAATATTATAATATTATATCATTATAATATTTAATTTTTTATTTTTCCATTTACAATTCTTTTATATAATCCATATGATATTTTCATATCATTTTTTCTTTAAAAACCTTATTTTTAAAAATCAAATCATAAAAATTATTTTACAAATAATTTCAGAACTCTACTTTTCCAATTCCTTTCTTTTTAAAACAAATTCCAAATCTATTTCAAAATTCCACTTTCTCATTTCTTTACTTTTCCGAAGTAAATTCCAATATTATAAAATGTCATTTCTTTTGGTTTTAAAAACAAAGTGGCCTAACATATGTTGTATACATATTATTTTTGGATACAATGTGAATAACTTTTCACAAGATATGCGTTGTTAATTCACATAGCTATCATTTCTCATCATATATGACTCAAACTTTTATATAATTAACCAATCATCATCCAAACATATTAAACAACTATATAAGCAATCATTTTAGCATATGATCAAGGGTATAACTTTAAGCAGTTAATGTCTATTTTTATCACTAATAGCAAATAGTAGAAAGTGATTGATAAGTAATATAAACAGGTGATTAACAAGTGAATATCAAGTGGCAACTCAAAGCGTGTTTAACTCACATTTATTTCAAACAAAATTCTTCCTACCAACATTCAATACATCAACACAACACTCCCATTTGCTCCTAGCTCAAAGCCAAGACTTTCTCCTTCCTTCATTGCTTATGCTCTCGCCTCCTTCCCCACCTTTGCACATTGCCTAAGGCCATTCTTCCACCTCCCAAAGCTCATGTCCACCACCTTTATCT
The DNA here is from genome assembly GCA_030737815.1 of Allium fistulosum. Lineage (NCBI taxonomy): Eukaryota > Viridiplantae > Streptophyta > Magnoliopsida > Asparagales > Amaryllidaceae > Allium > Allium fistulosum. The sequence goes on along the minus strand of CM060903.1, from coordinate 132,081,264 downwards.
CCTCCTTTATTTGCTCTCGGCTTAAGGCTAATTTCTTCCATTATTGCGCAAGGCCTAAGGCCATAGAAGAGAAAAGAAAGAAAACACTGAAGAGGAGAAAATGAAGCTTAAGAAAAAAGAAAAAGAAAAAGAAGATGGAATGAGATGTGTGGAAATAAAGAGGGTATCCCTTGCTATTTATAGGAAATTTCTGTAAATATCTCCTACACAACATCATCTCACCCATTTTCCTAACCCACTCCCCCTCCATGTGCCATGTCTTCTCATGTGTAAGTGATGGTAAGTCAGCTTTTTCAAAAGTAAACCATTTTTTGTTTTATATGCTAAATGTAAATATATATCTGTATTTGTAGATGTGTATGCATATATACGTATGTATATATGTCAACTTTCAACTAACAATGTTATAACATTCAATCACAACTTTTATTTATTAAATCGTTGATAATCCGGAATCCGAATTCCCTTCATATTTTCAATTTTTAATCAACTATTTATTTAGGTAACAAAACTTGAAAATAAATTTCTTATCATCTTTAAATAATTAAAACAAGATTATTTAAGTTATAAACCATTCTAAATAATATTAAAATCCATTTATAAAAATACAGCGTCGATCTGCCAAAATGCGACGAAGTTTGTATATCTTTATAAAACAAGTTTATATATTTATAAAACCATTATAAATCACTTATTAAAATTATTAAAAATAATTATTTATCATTTTAAACAATTATTTGAATATTTAAAATTATTTAAATATCCCAATTCAAAGTGATAAAATTACGGGTCGTTACATAGGTTCTCAGAGTTGAGTAGCAGAATTTCAAATTTTAAATCCATGTTATTTTAATCCTTTACTCATTTTCAAATTAAAAATTCCTAAAATAACTTATATACACTTAATAATGATTTTTAAAGTTTTCATAAATTCAAAAACTCAAGAATTAGATTCCTAAAAGAATTTTAAAATTATATATATATATATATGCTATAAATTCCCTGCCATTATTTTGTAAAACAAACACAATATATGCCTTAACCCTTACCAAAAGAATTCAAAACTTTGATCTATAATTTCTATTGCATTCAACTTGTTTTTGATGTGCAAACCAAATTAAAATTAATCACATCACAAAAATCAAAGGAAATAAACTGAAATCAAAACTGGCAAATGTTTTAAGCATTACTGCCTTGAATATTGAACTAACCTGTCGACCACCGCAGTCTGGTGTGGTCGACTGGTGGTGATGATTTTTTGGGCAGTAATGCCCATAATTTTGTCATTTTGGTCATCGTCGTTAGGCCTTTGGTGGCGAATCTTAATATGTCTACGGCACACTACCTATATCACTCTTATGAATGTCAATTGTATGTGTACAAACATGAGGCAGTGTCAAACTAACAGTGAGGAAGAAGAAAACAATATATATTAAATGTATATTATACTCACTTTCTATATAATATTTGCAGAAGAACTTTGGTAACCTAGCCTTTGATGATGAAGATGAGGAAGAAAATAACCGCGTTGACGGCTTTTTGCTTACTGAATGGAGATAGACAGACTAATTAAATCTATAAGAGTTAAGGAATTATAAGAGTTAAGATATAATGATTATAAAGATAGGTTTAAGAAGTGAGGTCCAATAAAAACTTTCTATTTTATTTTTATTTCTTTAAATAAATTTGTAGCTCTAACCACCTTATATCCCGAACCGCCTTTAAATTGTTGTTTTATATCCGTTCAAAAACCTACTCAAGGCTTTTTATCCAAAATTTATTTTATTCTTATAACCAATTTTCTTTTATTAAAAACTAACTTCCAATTTCAATAATTATTTTATTTCAAAACAAATTACAAATACTATTTATTTTTCCAAAATAAATTTCTAAACAATGTTTGGATCTTTAAAACACAATTCAAATTTCAAATTGGAATTTTAAATCGATATTTTTTTTAATATCGAATAAATACCAAAATCGCATTTAATCATCACAATTCCAAATTAGAATCCCAAAAATATATTTTATTATAATTAATCAAATAGTGGGAAGTTTCTATTTCTTACCTCGTATAGGCAATATATTAATAATACTACACATAATGGCTTTATCCTGAGTTTTCTCAACAACTGGTGTGGATGCATTTAATATATGTACATATAAAAGATAAAGGGAAACCATATTAAAGAATATATTTAATATATTTTTAGTGTTATCGATTTCAGTAATAACATATTTCTTACGAAATGCCCTTATGATTCAAGTGTCGGACACATCTGAAATCATGGTATATGTACCATACATATGTACTTATTCCAAAAATATATTTAGGTTTTTTATACTTCCACTTATATTATCTTTATACATACATACATACATACGTATTTAAATATATAAATATATAAATATATATAAATAAATATACAAGTTTAATTTATTTATAACTATTAAAATTCAATTAACCTATATAATATTTATATGTATCTTATTAATTAAATCAAAATTAATTAATTTTCGTTCTTAATTTAATTAACTAAATAATTAAATTTTATTTAAAATTTCTAAATTTTTTATTCATCCTAAACTATTTAAGATAAATGATCAACTATAACCTTTATAGTTACACACACACATAAACATATAATTAATTAACCTTTAATTAATTATTTATTAAATAAACTATCTATTTAATTAAATATTACAATAAATTTTGAATTTCTTATCTAATTTACCTTTTTCTTGCAAGGAAAGCGGGGTTGGCTGGTCCCCTACCAGATTTATTCAAAAAAAGAAAAACAAACTGGGAAAGAACATGCTCGAACCTAGGTAAAAATAATAAAACAAACACAAAAAAGAAACTACAGAGGCAACAGGAGTGAAACAAAGCAAACTACAGGAAACATGAAAACAAAAGACTAAACATAAAAGACAGAAATTAAATTAGCCTAAGACCAAACATGAAGTGATGAGAAATCATGATTGCTTGTTCTCACTCCCTGGTGAATTGATTGCATTAGTCTGGACCTCATGCTAGCAAAACTACTGCCTTTGTTTTCAAAGCACCTTGCATTCCTCTCCTTCCAAACCAAGTTCAAATATTTCTTTATAATGAAAAACAAAATAGCACTTTCTTTATTTTTCCACTTTGTTGCCTTACTAATAATGTCCCATTCAATCATTGAAACCCCTCATGAGTGAAGCAGATCAACTTTAGCCGTTAAGTTGCTCTAGAGGAAAAGTAGCCGATTGCACTCAAAATATAAGTGTTGCACACTTTTTGTATGGATTCTACAGTATGCACATAAGGGATCTACATTCATACCATAGGCTATCATCTTTTCCTTTGTCATTAACCCATTGTTAATGACCTTGCACAACATCAGGTTGTCTTTGCTGGGGGAGTTGCTGCTCCACATCACTTTGTGCTATACACTTTTAGTTAAACTACTGCTGTTCATGAGTAAACCATAAACTATAGAAATTTTGTGGGTCTTGCCATTTCGTAGGAGAGTGTCAGAGTCAGTGTTAGGATAGGTGAAAGCACTGATTTTATTCCAAAGAGCCCTCAATACCTGATTGCTTGTATATTGAAGAGTGAGAGACCCATTGTTAATAAAGTCAGTGGCAAAGGCACCCCTACCTATGCCAGACTACTGAATATGATGAGGATCAAACAGTTTGCTCAAAATAAGACCAATGTCCGACCAAGGATCATCCTAAAATTTTTTAAGGCTGTCATTTGAGATAGTAAACTTTAAGAATGGTATAAACAAGCTTCTCAAACCCAGGAGCTTCCTCCACACCCAGCTGCAGTGCTGGAGAACTGACATAGTCCAGAAGGATTTTTTGCCTATATTATGAATTTTGGTCCATGCAACCCATAGACTATCATGGTCAAAGAGGAGAGCATTAAAGTAAAAACTAACTGCAGCTTTGTTCCATTTTACAATGTTAAATATGCCAAGACCACCTTTGTTTTTTGGAATTTCAAATTTGGCAAAGGAGCATGGGACAGTTTTTCTAGAGTGAATTGTTCCAGTCCAAAAAAACCTTAGCATAACACTCCTGATCATCTTGAGGAGCTTTGTAGGTAAAGTGAAGGTTCTGGTCCAATACACTGACATTGAGAATATTACAGATTTAATTAAAACCAACCTACCAGCTTGTGATAAAAAGTTAGTGGACCAGCAGTTTTAATTTACCTTAAACATATTTAAGATGAATGTTTAACTATAACATTTGCAGTTATATGTATATATATATACACACACATCAATATATACACATATTAATTAACTTTTAATTAATCATTATTTAATTAGTCGTGTTAATTAAATAAATAAAAATTTTAAAATTGTTAATAGTTTTGAAAAATCTTAAATTTATTTTATAAAATTTTCTTTTATATTTTAAAATTAACATTTAAATTTATAATATATTTTAAATTTTCAAATCTTAATATGAAGATTAGCACAAGGCTCAAACTACTCTAGTCCTTATATTCGGGCCAACCTTTTGGACTTACTCCACTCACTAGGCTAAGCCTATAGCCAATGAGGGGAGAATACCTCTTATGCAACCCAAGCCTAGACGCTACTATTCTAGACACCCACCAGACAGATAAGTTTAATTAATTGGCCCTACATGTTATCTAATTAGATGGCTAGACCATTTTGGATTTGATACTATTGTTGGAACTGCCCAGGTTTACAGCAAGTGAAATAGGTAAATTTAGGAGAATACTTCTTATGTAACTTTAAGCCTAGATACTACTATTATAGACACCCATCAGATATATAAGTCTAATTAATCGGCCATAAATATTGACTAAATAGAACACATAGATCATTTGGGCTCTGATACCATTATTGGAACCGACCCAATTGGTAGCGAGCGAAATGGGTAAGTTTTAAAAAATCCCTAATTTGATCATAATGGGCCTATAAGATCTACTAGTTTACAAAAGATCCAATCTTGTTATTTAAATATTGATTATTTTATTTTCCATTTAATTAATCTATATTAGTTAAATATAATATATGTATAAATATGAATATATCTAATATATATTCATATATACATGCGATGACTAGTTTTATTTTATTAATCTTATTAATCAAATATATTTTATGTATACAATTATAGATATGTCTTATACACACACACACACGTATACACACATACCTCCTCATTATATACAAGGTAGATATAAATCTTAATATCTACATATGTTTGTACTAAACCATGTTACATGTTGTACCCTACATATCATCATCACATGTGTTAATATATATATGTATGTATGTATGTATGTATGTATATGTATGTGTTTAACGATGGATTTTCTATCGGTTTAGAAAATCGCCGAAAAATTTATAATAAAAATAACCGCAAGTGCACGGTGTACAATTCTAGTATATGGCGAGTACGGGTCGATCCATAGGGAATTGGTAGATTTTAAAATTCTATTCAATCAAATTAACCAAGATTTGAAGTTGAGAATGTTGTTAAGCTAAAAATGTATAAAAACTAGCAAAAGAAAATGGGTAAAAATATAAGAGTTTAAAGGCAATTTAGAGATAAATCCACTCTCTAGATCACATAAATCAACAAAATGAAGTTATGATATCTCTTTTGGTCAATAGTGAAATTAGTTGATGTGCTTATCATAAGTATGACATATTTGTACTATTAATTAGCCCAATATAAACCATCAAACTATAACACAACCACTAAACCACTATTTAACTCTCATGAAAATGACAATAAAGTTGAAAATAAAATCTATTTTAAGTATGGCATATTAACTATTGATTAGAAATATATACCATCAAATTTTGATTTCATCATTCACTTCATTACCATAATCATATGTAGATGAAGAGGTAATTTGTGTTTGTTGTTTATTTAAACATAGCCTATTTGGTGTCAACAATATAGGTTATCAAATTTTAAGCTAAAACAACAAGTTAAACCACTTCAAATATTTCCATTAAGCACAAAAAGAGAACATAAATGGTCAAAATGTTGATGCTACATGATTAAGAGAGCTTCATTACCCCTAAATTGAAGGGGTTAGCCTCTCATATTTGTTATCATATCAACAATTGTAGCATACAACATGAAATAAAAACAAGAGAAAAGGAGTGCTAAAATAAAAGGAGAGCTAATTAAAAAGAAATAAAACTAATCTACTTGCATGAAAAATAAACTACACTACTAGCATGAAAGGAAATAAACAAGAAAAGAGCATATATTAAAATTGCATAAACGGAAAATACATGAAAGAAATGGCTAAGTAGTCATGAAAAGAAAGAGAGCTTTGTTTTATTTTTGATCCTAAATTAAAGAAGCTAAGAGGAAGAGGATTACATGAAACATAAGTGGTATTTATACATGTATGAAACCCTAATCCATATTTTTGGGGAATATCCAAACTACCCCTCTAGGAAGTGTGGTGGCCAAGTAATCATTAGCATGTGTTAATCCTCATTTAAATGTGCATGAAGCTTTAATGGCCATTAGCATGTGCATTAGCTTATAATTTGTACATCAATGTAGGTGGGTAGGTGGGGTCCTCCATGATTCATGACATGAATTATTTCCATCTTCGTTTGTTTCTCTTCACTCTTGTGCATGCATATATCTTCATGAATGTTCGTCAACGGAAATTCTATCAGTTTAGAAAACCGTCGAACTAATTTAAAATAAAATTTACCGCAAGCGCACCGCGTACACTTGTAGTACGTGGCGAATACGGGTCGATCCGCAGGGAATTGATGATTTTAAAAGTCTATTCAATCAAATTAAGCCAAAGTCGAGTGAAAGTTAAGCTAGAGAATTAGAGAATTAACTAACTAACTAAAAGAAAAGAAATGCAAATATAAGAGTTAAATGACAATTTAGAGAATAAATCCACTCTCTAGATCATGTAGTTCAACACATATGAAATCATAATCTCTCTTTTATGGTCATTAGTGCTTTAATTGATGTGTTTATCATAAGTATGGCATATTTGTGCTATTGATTAGCCAACATAAGCCATCAAACTATAACACACCCCTTAAACCACTTACTAACTTTCATGAAATTTGACAATGAAAATGAAATCTATTTTAAGTATGGCCTATTAACTATTGATTAGAAATATAGACCATCAAATTTTAATTTCAAATCACTTTCTTTTGCCATAATCATATTTTGATGAAGAGGCAATTAGTGTTAGTGATTGTTTAAGCATAGCCTATTTGATGTCAACAATATAGGCTATCAAATTCAAAGCAAAAACAACTAGTAAATCATTTCTATCATCATCATTAAGCACAAAAAGAGAGCATTAATTAACAAATAGTTGAAGCTACATAATTAGAGAGCTTCATTACCCCTAAATTGAAGGGGTTTAGCCTCTCATATTTGTCATTTGATTAACAAATGTAGCTAACAACATGAAAGCAAAAAGAAAGCAAAAAGAAAGCAAAATGAAAGAAAACTATTCTAATTGCATAAAAGAAAATCTACACTACTAGCATGAAAGGAAATGAACATGTAATTGAAAGGAAACAATAATTACATTGCATAAAAAAAGGAATTACATAAGAGAAGAAATGGCTAAGTAGTCATGAAAAGAAAGAGAGCTTTGATTTATTTTCTAAGCTAAAAACTAACTAAAAGAGACTAAGGGAGAAGAGAAGGGTTACATGAAACATAAGGGGTATATATGCATGTGTTAAACCCTAATTCATATTTTAGGGGAATGCCCAAAATGACCTTGTAGGAAGTGTGGTGGGCAAGTTATCATTAGCTTCAATAATCCCCCATTTAAATGTACATGAAGCTTTAATGGCCTTTTAGCATGTGCATTAGCTTCTAATTGAAAATCAATGTAAGTGGGTGAGGTCCTCCATGTTCTTCACTTTGAATTATTTCCATCTTCATTCTTTTGTATCTTCTTTGTGCATGCATATTCCTTCATGAAACCACTTATAATTGAGTTTAAATTCCTACAAAATAATATAGAAATTTCCAATTAAATTTTCTCAATTTAATATATGCACAAAAATGACCGTTTTGCCCCTATATGAAGATGGATATGTGACAATTTGGAATTAATATGAATTTTGGTTTAAACAAGTTAAAATACCCAATATGATCATTTATTAAATTTAAATAGATTAAATATGGTGGTAAAAATATGCACATTTACGTGCACATCAAATACCCCCACACTTATCTTTTTATTCGTCCTCGAATAAAGGATAAACTAAGATAAATCCATTTTCGTAGGGAGCATGATTGCATTAAGCGTATGCAACAAGCCGTTAAACCTATAGGTGTCCCCAGTAGGATGAGTGTTGTCTCGTGAGGGTTTTCAGCGGATACTACCCACAAAATCTAAATGCAGGATGAAAATATTTACACAATGCAAGATTTATTTACAAAGAGATGAATGCAAGTTTTTGAAAATATTTACGAATGAAGGATTTACTTTTAAATTAACACAAATAAGTTAAATATAGGTTTGGTTATTATCTTGAAAATTTAAGTCATTTACTTGTCAAAATTTCCAACAAAAATCAAGTTATCATCACAAATAGACAATAGTTTAACTCGTTGTTTTGGTTGATAACACAGTGTAATTTGAAATGGATCCTTAGTTGATTATCAAAGTTTTTCAAAGTGGTTTTTTCATTTCTTTTCAATAACAAATCAAATGAAATAAGTTTAAATGGTGCTTGGATTTCATTTGCTTACTCTCTCTTGTTTGAAAATTTTATTGATATTAACAATATTTACATATGCCTAACTCAGGTAAACTGAGGCTAGATATATTACCCATGCACTGCCTTGCGGAATGATGTGAGGGTAATATAGAGTGTGGCGAGTGAAAACACAGGTGTGAACACTTATCGACTGTAGGCGTTATTAGTAAAATAATTTTTATATACACACACCTAACTCAGATAAACTGAGGCCAGATATACCGATCGTGCACTGCCTTTCAGGCTTACGTGAGAAGGGTACAGAGCATGGCGAGTTAACACACGAGTGTGAACACATAACTCTAGGTGTTTATTAAAATATATATATATACATATATACAAGAAATATTTTTTGTATTTTGTATTTTTTTCTTTTAGTTTTGTTTTTCTTTTTTCGAAGAGAGAGTTTTGCAAAATCATCTTAGCACCATTTAACTTAGAAGACAAAAAAAATGTTATATCCTTTACTTTAAATTCACCACTTTTTAAAACAAAGATTTTCTATTAGGATGTATTTCATAATTAACACGTATGAATCTTCCTATATACTAGTTAAACCATATTATTTGTAATCAAACTTCATTTTTATTTTTGTTAAGACAACTTAAATTTCAAAAATTTCAATTTAATAAGCCAAAACCATATATTTATCCTATAGTGTTTCTTTAAAAATAAATCAAAATGCTTTTTTTAAAAAAAAATTGTTTTTTTGTTTTTTTTTGAGATTTTTTATAAATTTTGGAAAGAAAATAAAATAAAAAAACCTTGAAAAATCGAAAATGATGATGAGTCTCCCCCCTCCCCCCCACACTTGATTTTGACTGTGTCCCCACAGTCAACCCAAGTGAAAGGAGAAAAATAAAAATAAAAATAAAAATGGCCTTTATTTATATGAAAATGAACGGTATTTACATGGGATCAGAAAGTATATCGTCAAAGCGTAAATGAAACGGTCTTCCAAAAACCGATTCATTTGCCTCATCAAGTATACGAGACACAGTTTAAGCTCGAAAAACCAAATCGTAAACGATTTCAAAGTTGAATGTTGATTTGGAAAAACGAATGTCGTTTTATTGAAAACCGTACGAGTTATTTTATTTTCGATGATTTTCGGGGTTGATAGAATAATTGATTGAAATTCAAATTTATTATCACCAAGTTGAAGTTCAAACTTATCATTGAAAACTCCTTCAAAATTATCGATTTCAAAATCAAAATGGTGATGTAAATCTTCTCCTTCAGAATTCGACAACTCATTTTCGAAAAGACCAAAGAAATTGTGTTCATTGAATTCGTCTTCCTTATTTGGATTATCAACAACTTCATTGCGTATCTCAAGTTCAAAATCCAAAGTTGTTGTATTCAAATTTTCGAAATCGAGAAGAGGAAGATCGAATTTTAAATTTGGTTCCACACCCTCAAAAGAATTGAAATCCAACTCAATTACCGTGTTTTCAACAACTTTACTAAGATTGTTATTTTCAATTTCAAAAGTTGTTATTTGGAAATCGTCGATTTGGGTAAAAGATGGATTATTACTTAACTCGTCACACGTTGGGATTTGGTTTTGTTGTTCACGTTGTTTCATATAAGTTTCAAACAACGAATCCATGTGATCATCGCAAATTTCGTTCATTTGCTCAACAAAATCCAATTTATAGTTATTGACTTGAGAATTTTCGATTTGGATTTGCTAAGAACAAAATTTCTCACTCGTATCGTAATCGAGATTACTCCCATTGCCAAAATTATTTGAAAAGTTGTTTCCATTTTCACATTGAGTTTGAAATTCATTTTGGAGTTTGAAATTGAATTGGCATGGGTTATAATCGAAATCGTTTGAATTTTGAATTGAATTCAAATTTTGAAATCCTTGACTCGAGTTATTACGCAAATATGAATTACACAAATCATTTATCATTTGATTTTGTTGTGTAGAGATTTCAAGCAGAGATGAAATGCTATTTTCGAGATTCGAGGGTTGATCATCATTTTGAAAGTTTTGTGGTTCAAAATTTGAATCGTTGAAAGAATAGTTGTCATTAAAATATACATACGAATTTGGAGTGAAGTCATATGGATTATATTGATTTTCACAACTATTGTATAATTCAAATGAGTGGGGAAACTCAGACATTTTCAAGAATGTTTTTGATTTATTTTTGATAAAGGAAAAATATTTACAAAAAGAATTTATTTTTCAAAAGGGAAAATTGATTTTTGTTTTGTTTTTGGATTTTCAAATTTTTTTTTGGTTTTTTTTGAAAAGATTTTTTTTTTTTTTGAATTTTGGTTTTTTTTAAAATTTTTTGGATTTTTTTGAAATTTCAAAGAAAAAGAATTTAAAATTTTCAAAGGAATATTTACAATTTTTTTTGTTTTGGATTTTAATAATTTTTTTAAAAAAAATATGCATGAACTAATGAAATAAATGAATACAGAGGTTAACTACAAATGATTTATCCTAAGTTAACTCAAAATTGTATAATCATACTTTGTCTTAAATCAATAAGATAGTTCTCAGCCAGGTAACGGGCATGAGTTATCGGTGCACCACGAATCACCGTAGCAATGCAGCCGAAGGTTTAAGTACCTTCAAAGGAACAACCACTATAATATTTATGAATCACCGTAATATTTATAAATGGTTATTACTCTGCCGTAGCCTAGACACCAAGAAATTAAATTGTTCAAAGAAGACAACTTGTCAATATACAATTAAAAGTTATCGATGTGTAATCGTTATTATTAATCAAAATCTAGGATGAAATGCAAAGCAGAAAATAAACGTGTATAAACAATGCAACTACAAATGATTTTTGTTTTTGGTTTTTTTTTGATTTTTTTTAAATGCAAGCAAACAACAATGCAAGACAAACAAAAACAATAGATATATACAATGCAAGGCAAATAAAGAGAAAATTATAGGTAAGCAAGCAGTTTTTTTTGGCAAGCTCAGCACGCAAGCAATTTATTTTAGCAAGCACTTCTGCTCCTTCTGCAATTCTGCTTTGGCAACTTGAAATAAAAACCACATATATATACAGTTTTTTTTGGAAAGGAAGCAAATTTAAAAGTGACGTTTTACTTAAAAAAATATATTTGTAAATAAGAAGAGAATGAACTTAAAACAAATGAAAAACAAAAGATTTCTAAACAAAGCAATTGAAATCAAAATAAAAGATTTCTAAACAAAGCAACACTTAACTTAATTGATTTTTTTTTGTTTTTTTTTCGGAATCAAAGAACAAAAAGGAATCAAAAGAACAAATGAACAAATGAACACATCCCAAACTAAATTTAATCGGCCCAAAAGCAATTATAACTGTCAAACCCAAAACCCCTTTCTTCTCTATTTAGCTCGTTTCAATAGAGAATTATTCTGGGAACTCAAAATCAAAAATTGATTGGGGTCGCAAGTTCATTTCTTCGATTAGATGGGGGTTCGAAGCGATGATTTCTGGTGGATTGGGGTAATTCTCGAGCTCGATTGCCAAAGTGAAGTTGCGGTCGCAAGTGGCGATTGTGATCGGGTTTCGATTTGAGTTCAAGGAATTTGATTTTGGGTTTTTTTGAAGTGAATTGCAGGTGATTGTAGAGGTCGAGATTTTGGTCTCGTGATTGAGGATTCAGAGGTGGGTTGAAGTTGTGATTACGAGTTATTCGTTGAGGAATTTCTGGCAATTGGCGATGGTTTGTTTCAGGTTGATTCGAGTCGCGGCAGTGAATTTGCGAGGTTTAGGAGATTTTCAGTAATTTGGGGTTGCGATTGATTTATGGTCGAAGTGCTGAAGTGTCGAGGTAGATGGCAGTTAGCTGTAGTGAGGTCTTATGGGTTGAGGATGGTAATTGCTAGTCGGCAATGATCAGGAAATAAATGGTGGAGTTGAGTGTTTTGAATGTTGAAGTGATCGGTGATGTGGTGATTTTTGTTGTAGAGTTCGGTGATGTAGCAGCAAGGAATGATGTGATGTTGGTGTTGTTGAATGTTTGTGATGGGGTGTTCACGGCAGAAGTGAATGCTAGTGGTGTTTGATGATTGTGAGTAGTTTTGATGTCGTGGAGGATGGTTTCTGGTTGTTGAATGTTGTGGCAGTTTGAGGTTGGTATGTCAGTTCAACCGCGATGATGTAGGAGTTGGACAGTGAAATGTTGAAGATACTACACAGTGCAGTTCTAATGATCGGAAGAGGTGGTGTTGAGGAAGTAATGGGTTGGCAGGGTTGACAGGCAACGACAGTGTAGTGGTAAATGACAGTAGTTGCAGAGGCAGTTTTTGTAACAGCAGTTGTAGGGGAATGGGTTTGGAGATGGTGGAGTTGATGGTTGATGAACTGCTGTAACAGGGAGTATGACAATGATTTGTTTGCAGTTGTATGATGGTGAATTGTTGAAGTGCAAGGTGTAGACAATTGCACTGATGTATGGTTTGAAGAATATGTTGACCGTTTTGGGTATGTCCAGAGGTAGGTAATGTTTGTTCTTGTTGTTTGTTTAATGGTGGTGGATGTTAAAGGATTGAATGCTTGTTGATGAAGGGCATGTGATGTCTGGTTTATGTATGAGGTGGAAAGGCAGTCGAACGAATTGTATTGATGAAAATGTATTGATGGAAATGAGGCAAATGATGATATGGAGTTGGTGTATGGTTCAGTTGCAAATAGACAGTGGATATGCAGTGGGTTGGATTTTGGAACAGTGAAATGGTTGTGAAATGTGAGAAGTTGATGAATGCAGCTGTTATGAGGAGAAAGTTGGAGTTGGTGGTAGATTGAATTATGGCGAAGCAAAGGCAGGGAAGTGATAGAGTGTGACAGTGCACAACAATCAGGGAGGTTTGTGTAGTTATTTGTAGTGGAGTATGGGGCTATTGGATCAAGAAATGGTGAACAGAATTGTTGGCACAGTTGAACAGGGGGGTTGCTATGTAAAACTTGTACAAGTGAAAGGATTTGTTAGAGACAGTAAATGTAAATGATAGAAAAAAACAAAGAAATATACAATGCAAACTGTATAATGTAAACTGAAAATGCAAATTGTAAATGAAAATAATTTTTTTTTTGATATGAAATGAAAATGAACAATCAACAAGAAAACGATAACAACACACAAACAAAAATACAAACAAAAATCAAACAACACACAACACAAATATGTTTTTTAAATGCAAACACAGACAAAACAAAAACACACAAAAATCAAACACAAATAATTCAAAGAATAGAAAATTGAAATCAAAACAATTCCCTGACAACGGCGCCAAAAACTTGTTCGTCGACGGAAATTCTATCGGTTTAGAAAACCGTCGAACTAATTTAAAATAAAATTTACCGCAAGCGCACGGCGTACACTTGTAGTATGTGGTGAATACGGGTCGATCCGCAAGGAATTGATGATTTTAAAAGTCTATTCAATCAAATTAAACCTAAGTCAAGTGAAAGTTAAGCTAGAGAATTAGAGAATTAACTAACTAACTAAAAGAAAAGAAATGCAAATATAAGAGTTAAATGACAATTTAGAGAATAAATCCACTCTCTAGATCATGTAGTTCAACACATATGAAATCATAATCTCTCTTTTATGGTCGTTAGTGCTTTAATTGATGTGTTTATCATAAGTATGACATATTTATGGTATTGATTAGCCAACATAAGCCATCAAACTATAACACACCTTAAACCACTTACTAACTTTCATGAAATTTGACAATGAAAATGAAATCTATTTTAAGTATGGCCTATTAACTATTGATTAGAAATATAGACCATCAAATTTTAATTTCAAATCACTTTCTTTTGCCATAATCATATTTTGATGAAGAGGAAATTAGTGTTAGTGATTGTTTAAGCATAGCCTATTTGATGCCAACAATATAGACTATCAAATTCAAAGCAAAAACAATTGGTAAACCATTTCTATCATCATCATTAAGCACAAAAAGAGAGTATGAATTAACAAATAGTTGAAGCTACATAATTAGAGAGCTTCATTACCCCTAAATTGAAGGGGTTTAGCCCCTCATATTTGTCATTTGATTAACAAATGTAGCTAACAACATGAAAGCAAAAAGAAAGCAAAAAGAAAGAAAACTATTCTAATTGCATAAAAGAAATCTACACTACTAGCATGAAAGGAAATGAACATGTAATTAAAAAGAAACAATAATTGCATTGCATAAAAAAAAGGAATTACATAAGAGAAGAAATGTCTAAGTAGCCATGAAAAGAAAGAGGGCTTTGATTTATTTTCTAAGCTAAAAACTAACTAAAAGAGACTAAGGGAGAAGAGAATGGTTACATGAAACATAAGGGGTATATATGCATGTGTTAAACCCTACATATTTTAGGGAAATGCCCAAAATGCCCTTATAGGAAGTGTGGTGGGCAAGTTATAATTAGCTTCAATAATCCCCCATTTAAATGTACATGAAGCTTTATTGGACGTTTAGCATGTGCATTAGCTTCTAATTGAAAATCAATGTAAGTGGGTGAGGTCCTTCATGTTCTTCACTTTGAATTATTTCCATCTTCATTCTTTTGTATCTTCTTTGTGCATGCATGTTCCTTCATGAAACCACTTATAATTGAGTTTAAATTCCTACAAAATAATATAGAAATTTCCAATTAAATTTTCTCAATTTAATATATGCACAAAAATGACCGTTTTGCCCCTATATGAAGATGGATATGTGACAATTTGGAATTAATATGAATTTTGGTTTAAACAAGTTAAAATACCCAATATGATCATTTATTCAATTTAAATAGATTAAATATGGTGATAAAAATATGCACATTTACGTGCACATCAATGAAACCACTTGTATTTGAGTTCAAATTCCTACAAAAATAATATATAAATTTCCAATTAAATTTTCTCAAATTAATATATGCACAAAAATGATCATTTTGCCCTATATGAAGATGAATATGTGACGATTTGAAAATAATTTGAATTTTGGTTAAAACATGTTAAAACACCCAATATGATCATTTATTTAATTTAATTCGATAAAATATGAAAGTAAAAATATGCACATTTACGTGCACATCAGTATGTATGTATGTATGTATGTATATGTATGTATGTATGTATATCTACGTATGTGTGTATCTATGTTAATTACCTTACTAAATTATTTAATATGAAAATTTATGCATAATATATTTCAAAATTTTATTTGATAAATAATAAATTTAATTTTTAAAATATGCATTGTTTGATTAAGTCAAAACTTCAATTCAAATTTAAAATTAAAATATAAATTTGATTTTGTAAAATATATTTAAATTTAAATCTAGATCTAAGTAAATTCAAATTAGTAAAATATCTTTTATTGACTAAGTATAAATATAAAAAAAACTTATATAAAAAATAAACAATAATATAGTTGAAAACTACTTTATATTAAGATTAATATATATGTATAATAATAATAATTTTGAATATACATACTTACATATTTTATACTTAAAATATTTATTTATATTTTAAAGAGTGTAGATTTTCTACCAAAAAAGGTTTTTTAAACATAAAAGCCGAGAGTAATTATATGTAAATAAATATCAAAATTGACATATAAATATTAAATTTGAAATCAACATATTTAATTGTGATATATATAACCCTTTTGGCCTGAATTTTTTTAAATAAAGTTAGTGGAAAGTGGTTTAATTTATATATATATATATATATATCACTACGACAAGTATACCTTATTACAACATCAAAAGGATGTTGTAATATGTGTTTCGCAATGTTTTCACAAACGTTGTTTTAGGCTAACTTGTAGTGGGTTTGGTGTCACTACAAGAAAGTATGTTTTTTTTAAATGGTGCTTTATATACAACAAATTACATGTCAATAAACGTTCGAATCATGCTACGCAAGTTTCGAACTTGTGACCTCTCGCACCAAAGCCAAATCACTTAACCACTAGGACAATGGTGCTTGCTTGTCTACAAGAAAGTATGTTATTAATAACGTCACTCAATAACACGTTATTCTAAAGCATTATTATATACTATTAATTATTTACTTTTTTTACTGTATTTGTTTTCTTTTGTACATATGTAACGCTTGGCCCCAAAACGAGAACACCCCCTCCCAAAATTTTCGTCCTCCCTCCCCCCAAACACTTAGCCAATTCTCATCTTCCTCCTAAAGCCAAAATGACAATTAGTAACGAGCGTTATGGCACGCGCTTCGCGCGTGAGTTGTTCTACAAATTGTATATGTTTTAAAACGCTTAAAAAAATAATTTTCAAAAATATTTAGTTCTATTTTGCGTTGAACTCATGCATAGTTTGTTTGAATTTTTATTTTTATGTTTCGATATCTAATTTTTTTTAGTAGTTTGAATTTATATTTCTGTTACTAGTTAATAAAGAAAGAATCTGTAAAGGAATTTTATTTTGAGGGAATTAGGCACAAGGACAAACTTTGAAAAAAAATTAGTCTGAAGGACACAAAGTTTCATTTTTGGGCTGAAGGACAAACTTTAAAAGAAAATTAGGCTGAAGGACAATGCTAAATATAGTTAGCATTTTGTACAGTGCAAACATTTTACAAAATGCTAGTTATAACTAGCATTATATCCAGTTTTACATTGTACAAAATGCTAGTTGTATTAGCATTGTCCTTCAGCCTAATTATCTTCCAAAGTTTGTCCTTCAGCCTAAAAATGAAATTTGTTGTCCTTTAGCCAAAAATTTTATGAAAATTTGTCCTTGTGCCTATTTTCCACTACACTTTTATTTTTATATCCTATTTTAAAGTGACATTAAGTTTTGATTATATTTGAACGTTCTGAATTTGTAAAAAAACTATTTATCAGATCCTATTTTCAAGTGATATTAATGTTTATTAATATTTGTAAAGACACATGTTGAATTTGTAAAGTAAGTTTATTTGTTAGATCCAATTTTTAAAGGATTTAGTAAGATGAGCGTAAAATTATATGAGTAAAGGGTATTTTCGGAAGTTTGCGGTCGGACCAAATGTTTGCGCTTACAAACCAACTATTAATAAAGGTTTTCGTCTCCCTCCTAATAGAAGTTCTACTCCATCTCTCATCTCCAATCCAGCTTGCCAACTCCGATCTTCATTCATCGCTCTTCAGCAGTTCCGAAGTCGACGCATCCGGAATCCTAAATTATTTGCTTGTATTTATAGATTAGAAATTTTGTAAACTCTAGAGTAAAGCGTTTTTCTCATTCTCACTTTTTTAATGTTATATCTAAACAAACCTTGCACAACCCAAACTGAAGGTTGAGAAACATATGATGATGTTGTGGTCTTGTGTTGGTTTAGTTATGTTTATTAACTGTTTTATTTTGATTTTATCGTTTGATTATGATTATATTTGCGTTCAAATTCATAGCTCAAACACTGCAAATCTTAAATTTTACATCACTTATAAATTTACATCAGTTGTGAAGTCAGTTTATTGATTTCCTGGGATGTTGTGATATATAATTTTATGATAACATTGAATGTTTGATAGTCTATTTAGCATTATATTCTCTTATAATTTGGGTTAGAATATAGATAAACACAGCTAGATATGTCAATGCCAAGGGATTTTCCCCAAACAAAATTCAAACCAGCAATATGTTACCTAGATAAAGTTAGCTATAACTAGTGAGGCCCTACCCAGTCTGATCCCATTGCTATTAGGATCCAGTGTAGTTTTTTACTATCCAATCTGATCTGAACGCATTATTAGTTATCTACAATACCAAAACTTAAACGTATATGTCATTTATTTACCATTATCCTGTTACAAACTAGTACGGTTTCATCACAAGTCCATTTAGGCCCATCTTAGTCTTATACCATACAATAATATAAGTGTGGTTAAAACTTTTGTTTGTTTGTCTGTATGCAAATGTTTTTTCATATTTCATAACTATTGCAAATATAACATTGTTTATGTATAATTTTTTTTAAATGAGAACTTAAAATATGGTTTTATTAGTATATATGGTATAAGTTAAATAGACGAGTATTAAAGGGGATTAAAAAGCTAGACAAAGTAGGCTTGGATAATGGGCTAGAAACACCCATTGACTATGGGTTTGGATTTTGATTATTGTAACCGAGTCGACGTCTGGTTTTAAGCTACTTAAATCTGAACTAACCCATTAACAAATCTAAATTTCTAACCATTAAATATGTAGATTAGTTAGACAACATGTTGGTATAACTTTTTGTATTCATGTTTAATTTTGTTTATTCAGCGGTTCGCTCTTCAACAGTTCGGACTACGTTCAATACTAAACTTCTAAAAATTTCATTTTATAAAATTAGTTATTAGATGTGTCTACTCCTTAGCCAAATAATTAGTTTTGATATTATACCATAGATTTCAGCTCTATATCTTTGGTGAAGTTTTAACACTATTTCAGTTTGAGAGATATTTTAATGATTTATGTTATAAAGATGACTTTGTTTAAAATTGGGACAATAAATAATAGTCACTTAAATAACTATATGCATATTGTAAGAACGGCTCTTACATTGTGCCCCACGTGCCACAGATATTTACATACGTGATAACGTATGTATTTGCTGAAAAAGAGGATCTTCGAAATATACATGGCCACTTGTACTCATCCCCACTTCTCTTGATGAAACGAGAACGTGTCAAGGCTACCTACGGGATTTGGATCTCGACAGTCTATAAATAGAAGGCCTGTGGTTATTCATCGACTACAAGATCATAAAGAGAAAAAGACTGTACGAAAATCTACTTCTCTCCTCTCCATCAGGTCACTGTGAGAGTTATCTTTCAGCAACAAAGAAGCAGCAGGCGCCATTCAGTGATAATAGCACCATACATCTCAACTTTACTTTGTCTGTTTCTAAAGCAATTCATGGCTGGAGGTACACATTACTGTTTCCGCATTTTAGATTACATATATATTACTGTTGACTAACATTGGTATCAGAGCCACCTCCATGCTATATTGCTTAGATCTCAAAAATATTTTAATGTCAAACTCATGATAATATTGACATGTATATCTAAAACCCATAGCTATATATATGTCACCATAAGTTAAATAAAGGATGTACAGGCTAAGCTCCTATTAGTTTAGGCATGTTAAGCACTTCGGCTGATGTAAATAAAGTCCTTTGTACCTTGAACCTAGAGCCTGAATATGCTTTGATTGCTGTGCCTTTTGTCTATATTCACCAAATAAAAGAACCTTTTACATATATGGACCAAAGCATGAATGAATTTATCGAATAATGTGCTATGTACTGTTACCTTTTATGCAAATGGGTATACTTGTATGCCTTTTTCCCATCATATGAACAGAAGGCTATTTAAATGTTGCCTAAACTTATAGGATAGCTACTGCCATCATGGAACATGTATATAGCTACTGCTAATTAAATGTAGGATGCTTTGTGTATAGTTTCTATCCCAAAATGAATGGCTGCTATGAGTTTATTCTACTATGCATTTATATTTTCTATGACCTGTCATCAAAATTATGACTTTAAAATAAAAGCATAAACCATGCATGCTGTGTTCGTTTATACATATCAGTTTTTTTTGGCTGTTATATGTAATCTTGCTTGTATCCTATAAAGTAAATTCATACCAGTTCATTTTCATAGTACGCACTGGAAAGTGTGATGTGAAAAATAGCATCTTACAGCAAAAGTTATACAGAAGTGCAGATCCAATTTTCATATTTACGGGAAATATAACTATGGATTAAGATTAGCCACAGCATCTTATGCCAAGTATATATTTCATTTTGACTGTATGAATATGTAAGATTTGTGTTTACTGGATTGTAAATGAATCACTAAAATAATTGCTTTACCCACAGGAGTGCGATTATTTAACCGATATGATTAGATTAAATAGTGGTTTAATGATTAAGTAATGAAATTCTAGATGCCCACAGGCATAGAATTTTATTATAAAATGATGAAAGAATCACTAGTTTAATCATTATTGAAGAGCAAATCTAATGCAGTGATGCTACCATTTCCCACAGGAAGGTTTAGATTATGCTACTACTTGAATTAAACATTGGGTTGATTCATAATAAAGTCATTTGCTTTAAAATATTAATTGACTATTACTGTTGCAGCTAACCCTTCTGTTGCAGCAAACCCATTTGCAAGCACAACTCAAATTCCTACTCTCAGTGGTGAGAACTATTCGGAATGGAAGGACAAGATCCTTTTGGTGCAAGGGTGTATGGACATTGATCTTGCACTTCGCATTGATGAGCCGCCTATGCCCTCAGATCAAAGTACACCTGAGGAAAGGTTGAGCTATGAACGGTGGGAACGATCCAACCGATTAAGTCTAATGCTCATTAAGTCTCATGTGAGTAAGAGCATTAGAGGTTCAATTCCGCAATGTGACAAGATCAAGGACTACATGAAAGCCATTGAAGAGCAATTCATTAGCTCAGACAAGACATTGGCTAGCACCCTAATGAGCAAATTTACTGCAATGAAGCATCATAAATCGAAGAGTGTGCGTGAGCACATAATGGAAATGAGGGACATAGCTTCTCAGCTTAAGGCACTGGAAGTTGAAATTCCAGAATCATTCCTTGTTCATTTCGTGCTTAATTCTCTCCCTTCGGAGTATGGACCTTTCAAAATCTCTTATAACACACATAAAGAAAAGTGGTCTATCAATGAACTTTTGACCATGTGTGTGCAAGAGGAGGAAAGGCTGAAGCATGAAAATTTAGAGAGTGCAAACTTAGTCACTCATAAAAAGGGACAATGGAAAAAGAATAAAGGTACTGAGAAAGCTTTACAAAAGAAAGATGGTACTGTGTCATTTAAAAAAACATGGCAATAAGGATAAGTGCTTTTTCTGCAAGAAAAAAGGACATTATAAGAAAGATTGCCTGAAACGCAAGCAGTGGCTTATAAAGCATGGTAATCATAATGTTCTTGTGTGTTATGAATCTAATTTTATAAACTCACAGCAAAATTCATGGTGGATTGATTCTGGTACTACAATTCATGTTGTGAATTTTATACAGGGATTTCTCAGCCTAAGGAAACCGATGGGAAGTGAGCAAGGCATTTATTCAGGAAACGGAATGCTCTCACATGTGGAGGCTGTAGGGACTTTTAGGCTTATTTTAAATAATGGTCATGTGTTGGATTTGGAAAACACTTTTTATGTTCCATCTTTTTCCATAAATCTTGTTTCTATTTCTCGTTTGGTACAATTTGGTTATCAATTTAATTTTGTTGGTTGTGAACTTATAATTTTAAAGGATGCAATTCAAGTTGGTTTTGGAACTTTGGTCAATGGTTTATATAAATTAAATTTAGATCCAACATATGAACATAGTCTTGTAACTCTGCATGATAAAGTTGGTACCAAACGTACCATGCTTGATGAGTCTTCATCTATTCATTGGCATAGGAGATTAGGTCACATCTCCACTGAAAGAATTAAGAGATTAGTCAATGATGGAATTCTCAACACTCTAGACTTTTTCGACTTTGGTACTTGTTTGGATTGCATAAAGGGAAAGAAAACCAACAAGAATAAAAAGGGTGCCAAAAGAAGTAGTGGAACACTTGAAATCATATACACAGACATCTGTGGTCCATTTAGTACCCCTTGTCTTAATGGTCAGAGATATTTTATCTCATTCATTGATGACCATACAAGATATATGTACTTATACCTTCTAAATGATAAAGGGGAAGCACTTGATGCTTTCAAAATATATAAGAAGGAGGTTGAGAAACAATTAGAGAAGACAATAAAGATCGTGAGATCTGACCGGGGTGGTGAATATTATGGTAGATACCCAGAGTCAGGACAAAATGAGGGTCCATTTGCGAAATTCCTTAAGGAAGAGGGGATTGTTGCACAATATACTATGCCGGGCACACCACAACAAAATGGTGTTGCAGAAAGGAGAAACCGTACCCTTATGGATATGGTAAGAAGTATGATGAGTGACAATGATCTTCCCTTATTTTTGTGGAGCGAGGCACTGAAAACAGCGGTGTATTTATTGAATAGGGTTCCATCGAAGGCTGTTCCTAAAACTCCATTTGAGTTATGGAAAGGATGGAAGCCTAGTTTGAAACATTTACACATATGGGGCTGTAAAGTGGAAGTCAGAATATACAATCCGCAAATCAAGAAATTGGATCCTAGAACAGTCAGTGGATATTTCATTGGCTATGCAGAAAAATCTAAAGGTTATAAATTTTATTGTCCCTCACATACTCCTAGAATAGTCGAGTCTAGAAATGCAAAGTTCATAGAAAATGGTGACATTAGTGGGAGTACGGATACTCGAAAAGTCGAGTGGGAGGAAATGCGGGATCAAGATAAAACACCCGCATATAAGGATGATTTGGTTGTTTTTCCGAATCTTCAAGCTGACACCTTGAATGAACAACCAATTCATAATCCACCACCATTAGAGGAACATGTCATCATCGAACCTGAAGATCAACCTACAGTTCAACATCCAGTAAATATGGGTGAAGCTGAAGGTCTTAGGAGATCTTCAAGAATAAGGAACTCTGCTATTTCTAGTGACTATCTAGTGTACCTCATTGACACTGATTTTGATATTGGACATAACGAAGATCCCATCTCCTTTTCACAAGCCATAAATGGAGAAAATTCGGATGTTTGGTACAATGCCATGAAGGATGAAATGGAATCTATGGCTAAAAATCAAGTCTGGGAAATTGTCAAGTTACCGAAGGGAGCACAAGCCATAGGCTGTAAATGGGTCTATAAGACTAAAAGGGACTCAAGTGGTAACATAGAGAGGCATAAAGCTAGACTTGTAGCCAAAGGTTTCACACAAAAGCAAGGCATTGATTTCCATGACACATATTCTCCCGTTTCTAAAAAGGATTCTTTTAGAATCATAATGGCATTAGTAGCACACTATGACTTGGAGCTACATCAAATGGATGTGAAAACGGCCTTTTTAAATGGCGATCTTGAAGAAGAGGCATACATGAGACAACCTCAAGGATTTTGCTCAAGTACGGGTGAACAATTGGTTTGCAAACTAAAGAGATCTATATATGGATTGAAACAATCCTCCCGTCAATGGTATCTTAAATTCCATGATGTTATAACCTCTTATGGATTTATAGAGAACATCAAGGATGATTGCATATACCTTAAGGTCAGTGGGAGTAAGTTTATCATTCTAGTATTATATGTGGATGATATTTTGCTTGCAACCAATGATATGGCTTTGTTGTTGGCGCAGCGGATATTTCAAAAACAATGTAGATCGGTGAAAGTAGCAGTCGATGGATTGATGAATGCTGAATTGCCCGAATTCGTTGATCCGAAGATACCGAACTCTAGCTATCTCGAACTCGTTGATCGCGCACGATACCGGGTTCAAAGATCTTCAATTCTTCAAGCGTTGATCAAGCGCACTTGATTCCGCGAATCGGCTTCTACAATCGTTGAATCGAGCGCACTCGATTATCCGAAAGAGGAGATAGGAGATTACACTCAACTACCAATTTGAATGAAAGCACAAAGCAATCAAAAGAGAATTTTATTCAATATTCAACAACCTTTACAAAATGACCATACACGCCTATTTATAGGCTACAACTCAACACAGCAGAAAAGTTTCAAAATATTACAAGTACTTAGGTCGAAAACGACCTTCGACCTTGAATGTTGCGACCTAGTACAGACGCGTCCTAACAAACATGTTAAAAGACAAACAACTCACTTAGGTCGGTAACGACCTAATTACATTATTCCACGACTTAACAAATGAACACACAGCATTCCAGATCGGCGAGTTGGGGAAATCAATGGCCTCCAGAGCTTTGCGACCTAAGAATGAACGGCATCCCTTTGTTTGCGACCTAACAGAAGCGGCTTCAGAGATTCTTCGCGACCTAAGCCTTCGCGACCTAAGGCCTTGCGACCTAATCCTTTGCGACCTAAGGCTTTGCGACCTAGGCCTTTGCGACCTAAGATTATGCGACCTAAGCCTTTGCGACCTAAGACTTTGCGACCTAGGCCTTTGCGACCTAAGACTTTGCGACCTATCTTAAGTCGTGATTTGTTAGGTCGGAGCACCCCATTAGCTCGTTCCAGCCCCCTCTTTCCTATCTCGCTAGGTCGTACGCGACCTAAAAGCATGTTAGGTCGTTCCAGCGACCTATCTCCTTGTTTTAGTTCGCCATCCACTAACTCGTTAGGTCGTAGCTCTGTACTTGGTGTTATGTTAGATCGTTCACCATGTTGCACTGCACAGTTAGGTCGTACGCGACCTAAGAACATGTTAGGTCGTTTCAGCACCTCGTTTCTGTTAGGTCGTAGCTCCAACTTAAAAGCCTTGTTAGGTCGTATGCGACCTAACACTTCACCGAATTGGACTTTCTTCTCGGTATCACTCACTCCCCCCTTTAACTCCTTAGGTCGTGAGCGACCTACACACTCTTTAGGTCGTGAGCGACCTAGACCCTTAGCTTTCTGCACTGCATCATCCTCCCCTGGTTGAGAGAAATTCGACCTCGAATTCGCACACTCTTCATCCCCAACAAACTCTTCCCCATGATATGGTACAAGATGTTTAACATTGAATACGTCAGATGTATACACATCATCTGGCAGCTTCAGTTTATAAGCATTTTCATTGATTCGTCTCACAACTTCCACCGGACCAATTTTCCTGGCTTTCAACTTGTTGTACGCGCCCACTGGAAAACGATCTTTTGTTAACACTGCATAAACCATATCTCCTTCATTAAACTCAACTTTTCGTCGTTTCACATCTGCAGCTTGTTTATATTTCTCATTTGCTTTCTCTAATCGTTCTTGAACGATTTTATGACACTTCGTCAGCCCTTCAACAAAATCAGCAGCTTTCTTAATTGTCCCCTTCGAGTGTGGTATCATCGTTAAATCTAACGGTCCCTTCGGTAAACTTGAATAAACAATCTGGAACGGACTGAACCCCGTACTTCGATTCACAGCATGATTATGGGCAAATTCTGCCTGACATAACTTCACATCCCAACTCTTCAGATTATCTTGAACAAGACACCTCAACAAGTTTCCCAACGATCGATTAACCACCTCAGTCTGTCCATCCGTTTGCGGGTGATAAGCACTACTAAATTTCAGCTTCGTTCCCACCATTTTCCACAAACTCAACCAAAAATGACTCAGAAATCGAGTATCTCTATCTGACACAATAGATTCTGGCAATCCATGAAGTCTATAGATCTCCCTGAAAAACAACTGAGCAACATGAACAGCATCCGCCGTCTTCTTACAAGCAATAAAATGCGCCATCTTCGAAAATCTGTCCACCACCACATATATGGAATCGTTACCACGCTGTGTCCTTGGTAATCCCAACACGAAGTCCATACTCACATCAACCCATGGTTTACTTGGTACAGGTAATGGCATATATAAACCAGCATTAGTCGCAGTTCCTTTCGAAACCTGACAAATATGACAACGCTCCACAAACCTCTCCACTTCTTTCCTCATCGATGGCCAAAAGTAGGATTGTGAAATTAACTGTAAGGTACGGTCTCTTCCAACATGCCCTTCTTCGTGTAACTCCTTGATAATCTTCATTCTCAGACTACCCTCCGGTATGCACAATCGACTTCCTTTAAAAAGAAAACCATCTACCATCAAGAACTCATCCGTCTTTCCCTCCTTAACTTTATCAACAAACTTCATGAAGTAAGGATCTTCAACAAATAATTCCGGCAACATTTCAAACCCCATCACTTCAACTCTCAGTGTAGTCAACAAATGACTCCTCCTACTCAAAGCATCAGCCACTCGATTTGTCACCCCTGACTTGTGTTTCACAACAAAAGTAAACTGTTGCAGATATGCAATCCACGATGCATGTCTCGCTGAAATCTTGTCTTGCCCTTGCAAATGCTTCAATGCTTCATGATCAGTGTAAAGAACAAACTCTTTCTGAAACAGATAGTGTCTCCAGTGCTTAATAGATTGTACAACAGCATAGAACTCCACATCATACGTACTGTATCGCATCTTTGCTCCTGACAACTTCTCACTGAAATATGCAATTGGACGCCCCTTCTGACTCAACACTCCTCCAATCCCAACCTTGGATGCATCAGTATGTAGTTCAAACACTAGCTGAAAATCAGGTAATACTAGGATTGGTGCAGACGTCAGCAATTCCTTGATCTTCCCAAAAGCACTCCCTGCTTCCTCTGTCCATGCAAACTGTTTGCCTTTCATACAATCTGTAACAGGTGCCATCACACTACTAAAGTGTGGTATAAACCTTCGATAGAATGAAGCCAACCCGTGAAAACTACGAACTTCCGTTATCGTCTTGGGTTGCGGCCAATCTCTAATCGCTTCAACTTTACTTTGGTCAACCTGTATCCCTTTCTCTGAAACAACATACCCCAGAAATAAAACACTATGCGTCATGAACACGCATTTCTTCGTTGCAGCATAGAACTGTTCTTGTCGCAATACCATCAGCACTTCTCTAAGATGATTCAAATGCTCCTCTGGACCCCCACTGTAAATTAGAATATCATCGAAATACACCACCACGAATTTCCCAATGAACGGTCTAAAAATCTGATTCATCACCCTCATGAAAGTACTTGGTGCATTTGATAAGCCAAATGGCATAACCAACCATTCGTATAGACCCTCCCTGGTTTTGAAAGCAGTCTTCCACTCATCTCCTGGTCTGATACGAATTTGATGATAGCCGCTCTTCAAATCAATCTTAGAAAAGATAGTAGCTCCGCTTATCTGATCTAACAAGTCATCCAACCTCGGTATTGGAAATCTATATCTCACAGTGATCTTATTCAATGCTCGACTGTCAGTGCACATTCTCCATGTCCCATCCTTCTTGGGTACCAATAAAGCTGGTACAGCACAAGGACTCAGACTCTCCTGCACACGCCCCTGCTCAAGCAATTCCTCTACTTGCCTTCGCAACTCTTCATGTTCCTTCGGACTCATTCGATAATGTGGTCTGTGTGGCAATACAGCACCTGGAACAAGATCTATCTGATGTTGTATATCCCTCAACGGTGGCAACTCCGTTGGTAACTCCTTTGGAAATACATCGTCAAATTCTTTCAAGATTGGTTTAACTTCTTCAGGAATTTCAACTTCTTCACTACTCTCACGTCCAATCAACAAGAATACTTCCGGTTCTTCTTCAACTTCTTTAACAAACTCCTTCAAAGTCAATAAAGTTTTCAGCTCTTCGATTTCTTCGGACTTACTTTCTTCTTGTGATCTCTTCTTTGGAACTAATATAATCTTCGTGCCTTTAAACATAAAACTGTAGCTATTGGTCCGACCGTCATGTTGTACTGCTCGATCATACTGCCATGGTCTTCCCAATAATAAATGACAAACATCCATCTCTACTACATCACACCATATTTCATCTTTGTATTTCTTCCCAATAGAGAATGGTACACGAACTCGTCTATCCACTTTCACTTCTCCTCCTTTTCTCAACCATGCTAACTTGTATGGACTCGGATGTTTCTCTGTCTTTAATTTCAACTTCGTCACAGCTTCGGTTGAAATAATATTATCACAGCTTCCTGCGTCAATTACAAACTTACACACCTTCCCCAGAATAGTACATGTTGACTGAAAGATATTACTCCTCAACCAACTAGCTTCTTCCTGCTTCGGTGTTAAACACGATCTCCTCAGCATTAGGTTACAACCTTCGTCTCCTGACGCAATATCCTGCTTATCCTCCTCAACTGGACTAGAACACTCCTCATCAACATCCTCATCATCAACTTCCACAATCATGGTTCTCTTCTTTGGCTTTGGACACTCACTGCTTTTATGACCCACTTCCTGACAATTGTAACATTTGAAACCATTGTTAACCCTTGTCTTCTCAGCCTCCTTCACCACTGGTCTACTGATAGGTTTAGAAACATTAGAATTTCCTCCAACACCCTTCGCTTGATTGTTAGAATTAGTAAACACACCACCTCCTCGTCTCCCTTGTTTTTCCCAAGCCAACGCTTTCTGATGTGCTTCCGCTACAGATCTTGGATCGAACATATTGACCATATCCTGAATCTGCATTCTCAATCCTCCAATGAACCTAGATGTCAGCTGCTCTTCTGTTTCCATAATATCATTCCTTGCAATGAGTTGATAAAATTCATCAGCATAGTCATTCACAGACTTCGTTCCTTGTCTCAAGTTCTGCAATCTCTGATACATAAGCGATTGATAATTATAAGGTAAGAATGTCGCTTTCATCAATTTCTTCATCTTTTCCCAAGATTCAATCTTTGACTTTCCCATGCGTTCACGTGTAAGCTTGGTTTGCTGCCACCATGCCAAAGCTCTACCCCTCAGCCTCGTAGCAACCAACTTCACTCTACGATGTTCTGGTACTTCTTTGAAATCAAAAATCTCCTCTACATTAGCCACCCAATCTAGAAACTCCTCCGCTTGCATACCACCCTTGAATTCAGGAATTTCTGTCTTCATCCCCGATTCCCACTTGTGATCATACTCAGAATAGTTTCTTCCTTGACCTCTTCCTTGAACACTACCACCATCATACTCTTCTTCAAAATCAGATGCATAACGATGTCGATTCTGACCACCAACATCTCTACTACCATTACGCCTTCCACCATCATCCCTTCTATCAACGTTCCTCCGTTCTCGATCATTCACGTTCCTCCCACGCCCTTGGTCATTTTCAACACTTCGGTCTCGATTGGAATGTGGTGAGACTCTACTACCTCCATGATTAGATTCTGGTGAAACCCTTCTCCGATTTTGATTCATCTCCGTCATAAGCCTCTCTAACCGGCCAATTCCTTCGTTAAGCTTTTCACTAAAATTCTCATTGATTCTTTGCTCCATCTCATCAGCTTCTTCTCTTCGATACAAAGCTTCTACGTTTTGGTGGCGATTAGCTCTTCTTGGCGGCATACTTGGAAACTTCACAAATTCTAACACTTTTCGGATTTTGATCCAAAATGAAACGGATCGAAAACTTCCACTTTGTAGCAAATCGCGATGAACACGATGGACAAAGTTTCGGCCTCCAATGCAAATCCGATCAAACAATCTTCGAACAATGATGAACACTTCACTCTTGAGCACGGCCTAACACTCCAAGCTCGGCTTCTCTTCAAACTTCAAATTGAATAGGCTCCAAGTCTCGATCTAGCTATGATTGGCTAGAACAAGCTCTGATACCAAAACTGGCGCAGCGGATATTTCAAAAACAATGTAGATCGGTGAAAGTAGCAGTCGATGGATTGATGAATGCTGAATTGCCCGAATTCGTTGATCCGAAGATACCGAACTCTAGCTATCTCGAACTCGTTGATCGCGCACGATACCGGGTTCAAAGATCTTCAATTCTTCAAGCGTTGATCAAGCGCACTTGATTCCGCGAATCGGCTTCTACAATCGTTGAATCGAGCGCACTCGATTATCCGAAAGAGGAGATAGGAGATTACACTCAACTACCAATTTGAATGAAAGCACAAAGCAATCAAAAGAGAATTTTATTCAATATTCAACAACCTTTACAAAATGACCATACACGCCTATTTATAGGCTACAACTCAACACAGCAGAAAAGTTTCAAAATATTACAAGTACTTAGGTCGAAAACGACCTTCGACCTTGAATGTTGCGACCTAGTACAGACGCGTCCTAACAAACATGTTAAAAGACAAACAACTCACTTAGGTCGGTAACGACCTAATTACATTATTCCACGACTTAACAAATGAACACACAGCATTCCAGATCGGCGAGTTGGGGAAATCAATGGCCTCCAGAGCTTTGCGACCTAAGAATGAACGGCATCCCTTTGTTTGCGACCTAACAGAAGCGGCTTCAGAGATTCTTCGCGACCTAAGCCTTCGCGACCTAAGGCCTTGCGACCTAATCCTTTGCGACCTAAGGCTTTGCGACCTAGGCCTTTGCGACCTAAGATTATGCGACCTAAGCCTTTGCGACCTAAGACTTTGCGACCTAGGCCTTTGCGACCTAAGACTTTGCGACCTATCTTAAGTCGTGATTTGTTAGGTCGGAGCACCCCATTAGCTCGTTCCAGCCCCCTCTTTCCTATCTCGCTAGGTCGTACGCGACCTAAAAGCATGTTAGGTCGTTCCAGC
This sequence comes from Allium fistulosum, assembly GCA_030737815.1. Taxonomy (NCBI): domain Eukaryota; kingdom Viridiplantae; phylum Streptophyta; class Magnoliopsida; order Asparagales; family Amaryllidaceae; genus Allium; species Allium fistulosum. Next base: position 132,050,317 of record CM060903.1, on the reverse strand, counting down.
GACCTATCTCCTTGTTTTAGTTCGCCATCCACTAACTCGTTAGGTCGTAGCTCTGTACTTGGTGTTATGTTAGATCGTTCACCATGTTGCACTGCACAGTTAGGTCGTACGCGACCTAAGAACATGTTAGGTCGTTTCAGCACCTCGTTTCTGTTAGGTCGTAGCTCCAACTTAAAAGCCTTGTTAGGTCGTATGCGACCTAACACTTCACCGAATTGGACTTTCTTCTCGGTATCACTCACTCCCCCCTTTAACTCCTTAGGTCGTGAGCGACCTACACACTCTTTAGGTCGTGAGCGACCTAGACCCTTAGCTTTCTGCACTGCATCAGTTGTATAATGTTAAACAGTTTCTTTCAAAAAACTTTGAAATGAAGGATATGGGTGAAGCCTCTTATGTCATTGGCATGGAGATTCACAGAGATAGATCTCAAAAAACATTAGGTCTATCTCATAAAGCCTACATTGAAAGAGTTCTCGAAAGATTCAAAATGAATGAAAGCAAAGCCAATGCAGCACCCCTTGTCAAAGGTGACAAATTCTGTTTAAGTCAATGTCCGAAGAATTCTTTAGAAAAGAGAGAAATGGAAAATATTTCTTATGCATCTGCAATTGGCAGTTTAATGCATGCACAGGTTTGTACAAGACCTGACATAGCATTTGCGGTTGGAATGCTTGGTAGATATCAACAAAATCCAGGAATTTACCATTGGAAAGCTGCGAAAAAGGTTATGAGATATCTGCAAGGAACTAAAAATTATCAGTTGACATATAAGCATGTTGACAATCTTGAAGTGGTAGGATATTCGGATTCAGATTTTGCCGGATGTTTAGATTCAAAGAAATCCACCTTGGGATATGTATTCATGCTAGCTGGTGGTGCCATTTCTTGGAAAAGCGCCAAACAATCAATACTTGCAACTTCTACGATGGAAGCAGAATACATTGCTTGTTTTGAAGCGACTTCACAGGCCATGTGGTTGAAGGATTTCATCGCTGGGCTTCAAATCGTGGACTCGATTCATAAGCCATTGAAGATCTATTGCGATAACTCGTCAGTTGTATTCTTTACGAAGAATAACAAAATTGGGGGGCGTAGTAAACATATTGACATAAAATATTTGGCTGTACGAGATAGAGTCAAAGAACAAATTGTAGCAATTGAGCATATTTCTATAGATTTGATGGTAGCTGATCCACTGACTAAAGGACTCTCAATAAAAGTGTTTACAAAGCATGTAAACAACATGGGATTAGCATGAATTTGTATCAATGTGTTTTGTTCATAATTTTGGTTAAAGTTGGATGTCAATAATAATTTTGTTTGTGCACATTAAAGTCTTGCTCCTAATAAGATAGTTCATGAGAACATAAGATCCAGAATGACTTATTGGAAGTCATACATAAAGTATTACCATCTAAAGTTTAACGGAAAGTAGTGTATTGTGATACATGGAAGGTCGTTGTGATTTTCACAATTAAAACCGCCATGATTCATGCATTAACTTCCAAGTAAAATGTGATGAGCACAATTGGTCTACTTGGCCAAATGTTTGAGTTTATATTTCTCGGATCATAAAGATAAAATGTGTCACATGGTTCAAGTGGGAGAATGTAAGAACGGCTCTTACATTGTGCCCCACGTGCCACAGATATTTACATACGTGATAACGTATGTATTTGCTGAAAAAGAGGATCTTCGAAATATACATGGCCACTTGTACTCATCCCCACTTCTCTTGATGAAACGAGAACGTGTCAAGGCTACCTATGGAATTTGGATCTCGACAGTCTATAAATAGAAGGCCTGTGGTTATTCATAGACTACAAGATCATAAAGAGAAAAAGACTGTACGAAAATCTACTTCTCTCCTCTCCATCAGGTCACTGTGAGAGTTATCTTTCAGCAACAAAGAAGCAGCAGGCGCCATTCAGTGATAATAGCACCATACATCTCAACTTTACTTTGTCTGTTTCTAAAGCAATTCATGGCTGGAGGTACACATTACTGGTTCCGCATTTTAGATTACATATATATTACTGTTGACTAACACATATTACTTCAACAGTACATACTGCATATTTTATAAAAATCAAACTTGGTTGTGTGAAAGCGTTAAAGGCTTTAAAGCCTGTGCCAACTCTTTCTTCCACCTAGCTTTTTTATGGTATTAGCTTGTTTTTTGAGCTACACGTATATAATAATAAAGTTAGTGAACATCTTTGATTTAGTTTGCTAATCTAATGTTTTTGAACATCAATTGGAATCCATCCATGCATTTTGACTGTAAATTATTTGTACATATTTTTCTAAAAAAATTTTGGACCTCAGAACTGGTTAAGTGTTTTATTTGATTCATTTTGGTTCAGTAATATTTGTTGACAAAAATTCCTTTTGTAACAGAGTGGGTACAAATTTAGTATAAGGCTAATGCTTTAGTACTCTTTATTTCTCCTATGTTTTGGAGCTTGATTACTCTTTCTTCCCGTGTTTCTCTTTAATTATATGTCGATGGAAAAAGATTGGGTTCATTTACATAGGTGAATAGATAATTCAATATTTTCAACCATGTTTAATTTCAGGAAATAAACTGGAATCAAATTTTCGATAAGAAAATACATAGAATAAAGAAAAGAAAAATGCAAGTCTAAAATATTCAATCACTCATATAGTATATCTTAGTATTCACTATATTAGACACTTACTGTTTTAGTATGTAGATGAAAAAATTAACTACCAGTAGTTTGATGGTCTTAAAACAATGGAATCACAATATATCTAGTAGTATCCAGTAGCTCCTAAGGCAAATAATATCCATTTCTCGTAGATTGAGAATAATATATAATTGTAACTTTTTGCTCTTGCTAATTTATTCAGCCTTAAAACGTAATTATTTCTATTTTCTTTACAGCAATGATGCCACCAAATGTTGACATAACAGTTGGAAATGATGCTTTTATGAATCAAAGTGGTGGCGTTCTGGACTAGGAATTGTAGCGGGACTCTGTTCAGGGTACGAGTCAAAGTTTTGGCGATCTGGACGAGGAGGTGTAGTGGGGTGTGAATTATAGTGTTGAAACCGTATTTTGGAAATCCAAGAACAAATGATGCTTGTGTCACAACTTTATTGGTAAGCTTATCCTGTTTTAGAAAAAATGTTGTTTGGTTAACCAATTTATCATTATTTAAGATTCTAAAATTTTGCTACTGAAATTCCAATTATACAACTCTTCAAAATTACATTCCCAATATGTACCTTATCTATATTGGTTTTCTGCTGACGGTCATGCACAATAAAGTCCGTTCCTGCTCTCTTTTTCACTACACGAGTCTTTTACCAGGCTTTGTTGATTCTCTGTTTAGATTTGCCTTGCTTTACATTATTGCTCTGCTGCTGCTCACTGTTGATTCTCTTGCAAATCCTACTACCCTTTAATTTGCTACATCTTCTTGAATTGCTATACTCGAAATGATTATATAATGTTGTGTCTACTTTATACTCATCTATAATGATAATCATTCTGGTCATCCTTACGTCGTTTAGTTACAGCAGGGCAGGACATTCACTCTTTTTGTATTTTATCATATTTTTGTAAGCTATTTAGTTTTATTAATAAAATATCATAGGTGCTCTCCTCGTTTGAGGAACACTTTTTTCATCAAAAAATAATATCACACTCCCAATGTTTTATTACTTGCAATCCAAATGGACTTGATTTGATTAAGTATTATTATTATGATTGTTGTTATTATTATTAAAGTATTAACCAATGTCATATTCCCAATATTTTTATTAATATAGAATTAACAAAGTTAACTAAGCTTTATAAAAATTAACTAAATTTGTATAATAACAACAATAACAATAATAAAAAATTAACAAAAATTATAAAAATTAACCTCGTTTATTAAGTTATATAAAAATTAAACAAGCTTATAAAAAATAAATAAGTTGATCATAATAATAATTTAACTAATGTTTATGAAAATTAATTATATTTATAATAATAATACTAACAACAACAACAATCATAATAGCAATAATAACAATAAATAAATCGAGTTTTATAAAAATTAATTAAGTTTAAAATATTAATAATACGAATACTAATACATAATAAATTATACAATATTGACCAAATTAACTAAGTTTTATAAAAAATAACTAAATTTATATATAATAATAAAAATAATAAATTTCGACCTTTGCCTAATGTATTCTTTCCAAGTGTATATATTCTAAGCATCAGCTTAGTTTATTTACATAAAATAGATGATCTGCAGACGATGTAAATAATACAATTAGATAAGTTATTTACAATGTTTACCCACGTTGAAGTTGTAGTTATTTTACGAAACCTATGGTTTCTTTTGATTCATTCTAGTTTTACTCTCTTAGAGCATGTGCGTGAATAAGACTACAAATTTGGATTAACTTTAAATACTTTGTTGTGAAATAAGTATGTGCTTGATAATTTCAACCTACCTTTGATTCTCGTTCAATTAATTAAGGGTATCACACATGAGTAAATAAAACTTGATTGTTAACTTTGGAAATTTCTGTTTGTTTATGTTGAAAATGGTTTGATTAATTAAAAATGTTTAAGTATGTTTATAACAACAACAATAATAATAAATTAACTTTAAGTTTTACAAAATTTTTACTAAGTTTATAATAATGTTATTTTATTAAACGTCTATGTTGTGATTTTTAAATATTAAATTACCAATGAATCGATTAAAATTGTTTGACAATTTATTTATCATAATGGAGGATTCATTAAAATATGACGTTTTTTATGTAAGTTTATATGTTTTCATACTCAACACTTAATTGTGGATTAACACAAACCACCCCATTGGTATAAAACATTGTTGCACAACTTGTACCGATTCATTGGTCATTTAATATTTGATGATCACTGCATGGAAGTTTAATGAGAAGTTATCGCATGTTAATAATTATTGAATTTTGGCAACACTATATGGAGAATAGAAGAGGTCAAGAATAGCTTGATAACAGTGAAAACGGCGCACGAATCGGAGCTCGATGCTAAAGTTATCGCGATTTGAAGCTGGGTGATGCACAGGCTAAAAGTTGTGTCAAATGTCTGGCTAGAATCCCCAGACGTCTGATAGCAGGTTTACTGTAACCTACGCGTTCTGTCAGATGTTTGAGAGAACTTGTCAGACGTCTGACAGTAGGAATTCTATAGCCTGAAAGTTGCGACAAACATCTGAGGGGTTTTGTCAGACATATGAAGATTACTTGTGTATTTGCTTGTAGGGCGTCAAGGGGCAAATCGGTTACTTATCAAGGAAGGATGGTTTGCTATATAAGCTATATTCAAGATTCAAAGCAAATAGAACTCCAAGAATTTTGATCAAGGTTTATCCTCTATTAAAATAGGGTTTATCTAAACCTAAATTTCTTCAATTCTCTTTTCACAAATCTATTCTATTTAAATATTAATCATTGTAATCAAACTCTTGTACTCTTCTCATTGGTATTAATAAAGGCTCTCTCTCAAAGTGGATGTACACTAACAAAACGTTAGTGGAACTACTGTAAATCAGCATGTGATTTATTTTATCGTTATTACATTGCTTTGTATTGCTTGTTTGGTGATTGTGATTGGTTTTGGATTGAATTGAGATATGGATTGAGATATTGATTGGTTGCTTTTGAACTTACCACGATCTTGTTTTCCGCTAAGATTTGGGGATTTGATTTAAGTGGTCTCAAATGAGAATTCCCACAATATTTGATATCAGAGCATTGGTGTTGGTAGGTAGTTGTAGAAATGCCGGAATTGGATAATACCTCGGATAGTCCCTCAATGGTAAGTCCAAGTGGTGTAGCGTCGTATGTACATGGGTCGTACGCGGCTTCGGAATCATAATTGCTTATAGACAAGTGGAATGACGATAATGATTTCGAGAAGTGGCAATGGAAGATGAAAGTGGTTCTTAAGCGGAATCGAGTGCATCGGGTCGTGTAACATTTGTTGCCGGTGGACATCTCGGATGTTGAGAGAGGGGAAATGGAAGAGTGCACATTCACTACACTTCAACTTGCTATGGGGGAGAATGTTATCTCTGAAATTAGTGGTGAGACTACCGCTAAGGGTATTTGGGACAAGTTGGAGGAGCTATATATGAAGAAGTCACTAACTAATCGTTTGATCTAATTGCAAATGTTCTTCACCTATAAGATAAAGAAAGGTACTTCGCTAAAGGTACACTTAGATGTCTTTGATGATTTGTTAATGAAGATGAAGGCTGTAGATTTGAAGATTGAGGAAGAGCAAAAGGTGATGATATTGTTATGTTCGTTGCCGGACCATTATACGAGTTTCTCAAATAGTTTAATCTATAGTCAAGATACATTGATGCTTGATGATGTCAAAATGGGTCTTCTTAGTGAGGAGTTACGGGATCAGATGAAGGAGTTGGATGATAGAAGTACCGGTGCTATTAGTGGTCACGGTTTATTTATGAAGAAGGATAGGAAGGTGAAGAAGGAGAATCGTGGACGTTCTGGATCAAGGAAGCCCGGATGGAGAGGAAAGTTGAAGGAAAGAAATAGCAAGTGCTTTATTTGTAAGAAACCTGGTTATTGGAAGAATGAGTGTCCGGACAAGGAGAAAGCGAAAAAGGAAGTAAAATATTCATTCATAGCGGTGGAGAGTGGAGTTGGTGAGGGAGACGTAGATGATTTGATGGCGGTAGCATCAGATGTTTCGGGTAGCGAATGAGTGCTCGATTCGGGGGCGTCTTATCATATGACGTCGGATAGGAATTGTTTTTCTTTTGTTCCCAGCAAAAAGTAGGAAATTCGATTGTTACGGGTAATGGTGCTATTTTTAGGTCGAAGGGCATTGGTTCCATGTAAATTCGGATGTTTGATGCAGTTTTCCGTACTCTAACTAATGTACGCTATGTTCCAGGACTTCGGAATTCTATTATCACTTTGGGGTAGCTGGATTCTTTGGGATGTAAGATCACTATTGAGAGTGATAACTTGCGGGTTTTGAAAGGCAGGCTTGTGGTGGTGAAAGGTGATAGAACTCATGGAGTTTATTTGCTTCAAGGAGTGACTATTGAAGGTGAAACTTGTATGGGTGTTGATAGTTCTTGTGGCTTGGATGCGACTAGGTTGTGGCATTTGAGGTTAGGTCATGTCTTGGAGAGGATTTTGGATATTCTTTGGAAGAGGAAGATGATCGATGAAGAGAGTTTTAACAAGCTTGAGTTTTGCAAGGAATGTGTCATAAGAAAGCAAACAAAAGTATCATTTGGTGAAGGAAAACATGATTCGAGAGACGTTCTTAAGTATGTTCACATGGATGTTGGGGGACCAGCACCAGTGGCTTCTTTAGGAGGAGTTTGCTATTATATTTCTTTTATTGATGACTTTTCTCAGAAGGTATAGGTGTATGTAATGAAGGCCAAGTCGGAGGCATTTGCAAATTTCAAAGTTTGGAAGGCTCTTGTTGAGAATGAGAGTGGTAAGTCTTTGTAGGCTCTAAGTTTCGACAATGGCGAGAATATGTTTTCGGAGAGTTCTTGGAGTTTTGCAAGCATCATGCATTCAGAGGCATTTTACTACACCAGGAGATCCGCAGTCGAATGGAGTTATGGAGAGGATGAACCGTACTCTACTTGAGAAAGCTCGATGCTTGAGATTGATATTGGGTTTGCCTAAGGGATTTTGGGCCGAAGCATTGTCAACCGCGGTGCATATTGTTAATCGAATTCCGTGCTCGGCTATTAGTAAAAAATTCCAGAGGAAGTGTGGAAGGGAAAGAGCATTAACTTGAGTTATCTTCGTGTGTTTAGTAGTTCAGTTTATGTGCATGATCCGGGGAATGATAAGCTTGAGCCTAGAGCTTTAAAGGGGATTTTTCTTGCCTATACGAATGGTGTAAAAGGCTATCAGATATGCAATTTGAAAACGAAGAAGGTTGTGAATTCTCATCATGTTATTTTTGATGAGTCGGCTTTGTTCAAGGAGAATGAGAGCTCATTGGATGTTTCAGATTTAGTTCATGGTGAATCAAAGTAGAAGGAAGTTATTCCCATCTTCGGTCCAAGGAGTAGAGTAGTTGAAGATGCTTGTGAGGAGGAAGCGGTTGATGTTACATCACATAGTCCACATGGTTCCTTTAGTAGTGTTGATGATGTACATGATTCTAGAGAGGATTCGGTTCAAGGTGGAGCTGAAAGAAGTTTGGATGATGGTATTGCTACTCAGGTGGGTCGACTGGCTATAAGGTCATCTGATAGATATGGTGATTGGAACTATCTTCGCTTTTATGACAAGTTGGAGCATGCTCTTCGTACAGTCCATGCTGAGCCGATGGACCTTGATGACGTCATGGATTTGAGTGATAGCTCGTAGTGGATTTGTGCCAAAAGGAAACCGTGCTATTGGATGCAAATGGATATACGAGGTGAAGGACGATGGGAGATACAGAGCTAGGCTTGCGGCTAAAGGTTTTGCACAAAGGAAGGAAAATGAGTATGATGAGATATTCGCACCGGTTGTGCGTCATATTTCAATCCGGATATTACTTGCTATATTTTTTATTCACGACTTAGAGCTGGAGCAACTTGATGTGAAAACTGCCTTCTTGCGTGTTGACTTGAATGAAGACATCTACATGTAGCAACCAGAAGGTTTTGTTGTAGACGATAAGTCAAATTTAGTTTGAAAGTTAAATAAATCACTATATGGTTTAAAGCAATCACCTATATAATAAGACAAGAGATTTGATCATTTTATGCTGGAAAATGGTTTTGGTATAAGCATCAAGGATGCTTGTGTATATTTCAAGAGGTTGGAAAATGATTTTTGGGTGTATTTACTCTTGTATGTGGACAACATGCTCATTGCTTCAGAAGATAAGAATGAAATCAACAAGTTAAAACTGAGTCTAAAATCGAAATTCAAAATGAAGGACCTTTGGAGAAGCAAAGAGGATATTGGGCATGGAAATAGAGAGGGATCGAAAGCATTTTGAGTTAAAATTGACTCAAACGGAGTATACAGAGAAAGTGCATTTTCGGTTTAGCATGGAGAACGCAAAGACGTGAAATACACCTTTACCTTTACATATGAAGCTTTTGTGTAAAGGATCACCTATCTTAGAGAAAGACAAGGCTTATACAACAAGGGTGCCATATGGAAGTGCAGTTGGAAGTTTAAAGTATGTAGTGGTGTACGCAACGTCTGATATTGCAAATGTCGTTGGGATGGTTAGTTGGCATATGGATAATCTTGGGAAATCGCATTGGAAAGTTGTGAAGCTTATTTTGAGATTTCTTAGAAGTACATCATCTCATGGTCTTGGTTTTGGCAGTAGCGAGGGGATGAATTGCAAGTTGGTTAGATTCGGACTACATCGGTGATAGGGATCGTAGAAAGTCAACTTTCGGATGTGTCTTCATAGTTGGTGGTACGACCATAAGTTGGAGATCGAGATTGCAAACCGCAGTTGCTTTATCCATTAAGGAGGCGAGGTTGATACCCGCGGTGGAGGCGGCAAAGGTGACACTTTACTTAAGGAGATTGTTGTGTGACTTGGGATTCGAGCATGATAGTATCGATGTTCGGTGTGATAGCCAGAGTGCTATTCACTTGACGGAGAATTTGGCGTTTAGCTCAAGCATATTGAAGTGAGAGAGTCATTTTTAGTAGCCATGGATGAAGATAAGCAATTATATATTCGGAAAGTGCACACAAAGACTAACACAATGGATATGTTCACTAAGGCATTACCGGTTTGGAAGTTTGAACATTGCTTGAATTTGATTCACTTGTTGAAGTGCTAGGTGCCACGGGGTGACAAGGTTGAGGGAGGAGCTTGGTTATGGATGATGAAGAGTATCGGTAAGAGATTGTGGTTCTATCTTCTTGGTGAGTACTAGTTTACACTCCTTAGTACTTTTGTCTTTTGGTGAGACGATTTTGGTTTGGGGGCTTTCAACACTATATTGGCGGGCGGTGACTTTGTCGGAGCTCATTGTAGAGTGTAATGGGCGGTGGCTTTGCCGGAGCTTATTGGGAAAGTATTCGAGTTTGTATGGTAGAAGGTAGAGTTGGGGATAGTTTGGCACAATCGGTTCTTGGTGTTGGAGAGGGATATAGTATCGAGGTGGGGTGTTGAATTTTGGCGACACTATATGGAGAATGGAAGAGGTCAAGAGTAGCTTGATAACGGTGAAAACAACGCGCGAGTTGGAGCTAGGATGCTCAAGTAATCGTGATTTGAAGTTAGGTAATGCACAGGCTGAAAGTTGTGTCAAACATTTGGCAGGAATCCCCAGACGTCTGATAGCAGGTTTATTGTAACCTACAATTCTGTCATACATCTGACAATAGGAATTCTGTAGCTTGAAAGTTGCGACAGACGTCTGATGGGTTTTGTCAGGCGTCTGACGAGCTGCAGTTTTTTTTCTCGATCCGGAATTTGTGTATTTGCTTGTAGGGCTTCAAGGGGGCAAATTGGGTATTTGTCAAGGAATGATGGTTCACTATATAAGGTATTTTCAGGATTCAAAGCAAGTAGAACTATAAGGGTTTTGATCAAGGTTTATCCTCCATTAAAATAAGGTTTATCTAAACCTAGTTTTTTCAATTCTCTTCTCCATAAATCTATTCTATTTGAATATTGATCATTATAATCAATCTCTTGTACTCTTCACATTGGTATTAATAAAGGCTCTCCCTCAAAGTGGATGTACATTAACAAGACATTAGTGGAACCACTATAAATTTGCATGTGATTTATTTTATCGTTATTGCTTTGTTTTCTATTGCTTGTTTAGTGATTGTGATTGGTTTTATATTGGATTGAGATATTGATTGGTTGTTGTTGCACTTTTTACCAGGATCTTATTTTCCATTATGATTTGGGTTTTGATTTGAGTGGTCTCGAATTAGAATTCCCATAACATTGGTGTATTTTGGTGACACTATATAATGAATTGAAGAGGTCGAGAATAGCTTGATGATCGTGAAATCGGCACACGAATCGAAGCTGGGATGCTCAAGTTATCGCGATTTGAAGTTGGGCGATGCACAGGCTGCAAGTTGTGTCAAACGTTTGGCAGGAATCCCTAGACGTCTGACAGCAGGTTTACTGTAACCTACGAGTTCTGTCAAACGTCTGAGAGAACCTGTCAGACGTTTGGTAGTAGGAATTCTGCAGTATGAAAGTTGCGACAGACGATGTGGGTTTGTTAGACGTCTGATGCGCTGCAACTTTATTTCTGCGGCCCAAAATTTGAGTATTTGCTTGTAAGGCTTCGAAGGATAAATCGGGTTATTGCCTGGATGAGATTTCTCCATATATAAGCTATTTTTAGAGTTCAAAGATGTGATAATCCAAGAGATTAAGGATTTTATCCTCCATTAAAATAGAGTTTACCTAAACCTAGTTTTCTTCAATTCTCTTATCCACAAATCTACTCTATTTGAATATAGATCATTGTAATCAATCTTCTGTACTCTTCTCATTGGTATTGATAAAGGCTCTCTTCCAAAGTGGATGTACACTAACAAGACGTTAGTGGAACCATTATAAATCAGTGTGTGATTTATTTTTATCGTTATTTCTTTGTTTCTCTATTGCTTGTTTGGCGATTATGATTGGTTTTGGATTGGATTGAGATTTGGATTGAGATATTAATTGGTTTTTTATGCACTTCTTACCATGATCTCGTTTTCCTCTATGTTTTGGATTTTTGATTTAAGTGGTCTCAAGTTAGAATTCTCATAACATTTGGTATCAAAGCATTGGTGTTGGTAGGTGGTTGTAGAAATGCCGGAATTGAATAATACCTCAGGCGGTCCCTCAATGGTTGGTCCAAGTGGTGTAGCGCCATATGTATGTGGGTCGTATGGAGCTTCGGGATCACAATTGGTTATAGACAGGTGGAATGGCGATTATGATTTTGAAAAGTGGCAATGGAAGATAAAAGCGATTCTTAGGTGAAATCGTGTGCATCAGGTAGTGTTTGATACACATTTGTTGTCGGCGGACATCTCGGGTGTTGAGAGAGAGAAAATGGAAGAGTGGGCATTCATTACACTTCAACTTGCCACAGAAGATAATGTGATCTTCGAAATTACCGATGAGATTACCGCTAAGGTTATTTGGGACAAGTTGGAGGAGTTGTATATGAAGAAGGAGAATCGTGGGCATTCTAGATCAAGGAAGCCCGGATGGAGAGGAAAGTCGAGGGAAAGAAATAGCAAGTGCTTTATTTGTAAGAAACCTAGTCATTGGAAGAATGAGTGTCCGGATAATGAGAAAGCAAAGAAAAAAGTAGCATCCTCATCTGTAGTGGTGGAGAGTGGAGTTGGTGAGGGAGACGTAGATGTTTTGATGGTGGTAACATCGGATGTTTCAGGTAGTGAATGAGTGCTTATTCAAGGGCGTCTTATCATATGATGCCGAATAAGAATTTTTCTTCTTCTTACATCGACAAAGAGGGAAATTCAATTGTTATGGGTAATGGTGCTATTTATAAGTCAAAGGGCATTGATTCTGTGCAAATTCGGATGTTTGACGGAGTGGTTCATACTTTAACTAATGTACGCTATGTTTCGGAACTTCGAAAGTCTCTTATCTCTTTGGGGCAGCTAGATTCTTTAAGATGTAAGATCACTATTAAGAGTGATAGCTCGTGGGTTTCGAATGGTACACTTGTGGTGATGAAAGGTGCTAGGACTCATGGAGTTTATTTACTTCAAGGAGTGACTATTGAAGGTGAAACTTGTGTGGGTGTTGATAGTTCTCGTGGCTTGGATGCGACTAGGTTGTGACATTTGAGGTTAAGTCATGTCTCGGAGAAGAGTTTGGATATTCTACGGAAGATGGAGATAATCAATGGAGAGAGTTTCAACAAGCTTGAGTTTTGTGAGGAATGTGTCATGAGAAAGCAAACAAAAGAATCATTCGGTGAAGGAAAACATGATTCGAAGAGGTTCTTAAGTATGTTAACACAGATGTTTTAAGGATCGACACCGTTAGCTTCTTTAGGAGGAGCTCGCTATTATATTTCTTTAATTGATGACTTTTCTTAGAAGGTATGGGTGTATGTAATGAAGGCCAAGACGGAGGCATTTGCAAAGTTCAATGTTTAGAAGGCTCTTGTTGAGAGTGGTAAGTCTTTGAAGGTTCTAAGGTCCGACAATGGCAGAGAATATGTTTCCGGAGAGTTCTTGGAGTTTTGGAAGCATCATGACATTCGGAGGCATTTTACTATACCGAGAGATCCGCAGTCAAACGGAGTTGTGGAGAGGATGAACCGTACTCTATTTGAGAAAGCTCGATGTTTGAGATTGACATCGAGTTTGCCTAAGATATTTTGGGCTGAAGCGTTGTCAACCGTGATGCATATTGTTAATCCGTATAGCTAAGCAAGAGCCCTTTGAAAGGCCTAGACTCAAGCCGAGCATGGAATTCGATTAACAATATGCATGGCGGTTGACAATGCTTCCGCTCAAAATCCCTTAGACAAACTCGATGTCAATTTCAAGCATCGAGCTTTCTCAAGTAGAGTACGGTTCATCCTCTCTGCAACACATTTGACTACGGATCTCCTATTGTAATAAAATGTATCTGAATACCATGATGCTTGCAAAACTTCAAAAACTTCCCGAAAACATATTCTCCGCCATTGTCTGACCTTAGAACCTTCAAAGACTTACCACTCTCATTCTCAACAAGAGTCTTCAATGCTTTTAACTTTGCAAATGTCTTCGACTTGGCCTTCATTACATACATCCATACCTTCCAAGAAAAATCATCAATAAAAGAAATACAATTGCGAGCCCCCTCCAAAGAAGCTACTGGTGTCGGTTCCCAAACATCCGTGTGGGATATACTTGAGAAGCTCTCTCGAATTATGCTTTCCTTTACCTAATGATACTTTTGTTTGCTTTTCCATGACATGTTCCTCGCAAAACTCAAGCTTGTTGAAACTCTCTCCATCAATCATCTCTCTCATCTGATGAATATTCAAACCCCTTTCCGAGACATGACTTAACCTCGAATGTCACAACCTAGTCGCGTCCAAGCCATGAGAACTATCAACATCTACACAAGTTTCACCATTAATAGTTACAACTTGAAGCAAATAAACTCCATGAGTCCTAGCACCCTTCATTACCACAAGCCCACTTTTTGAAACCCGCGAGTTATCACTCTAAACAGTGATCTTACAACCTAAAGAATCCAGCTGCCCCAAAAGAGATAAGGGACTTCCAAAGTCCCGGAACATAGCGTACATTAGTGAGAGTACAAACCACTCCGTCAAACATCTAAATTTGCACGGAACCAATGCCCTTCGACTTACAAATACACCATTACCCATAACAATTGAATTTCCCTCTTTGACGACATAAGAAGAAACACAATTCTTATTTAACGTCATATGATAAGACGCCCTCGAATCAAGCACTCATTCGCTACCCGAAACATCCGATGCTACCGCCGTGTAAACATCCACGTCTCCATCACCAATTCCACTCTCCACCGCTATGGATGAAGATGTTACTTCCTTCTTTTCTTTTTCCTTGTCCGGACACTCATTCTTCCAATGACCAGGTTTCTTACAAATAAAGCACTTTTATTTTTTTTCCTCGACTTTCCTCTCCAACCGGGCTTCCTTGATCTAGAACTCCAGCGATTCTCCTTCTGCACCTTTCTATCCTTCTCCACAAATAAACCATGACCACTGCTAGCACCACCACTTCCATCACTCAACTCTTTCATTTGATCCCGCAACTCCTCACTAAGAAGACCCGTATTGACATCATCAAGAGTCAAAGTATCCCGAATATAGGTCAAACTATTTAAGAAACCCATATAACGGTCCGGCAAAGAACACAAAATATCACCGCCTTTTGTTCTTCTTCAATCTTCAAATCTACCGCCTTCATCTTCATTAGAAAATCATCAAAGACATTCAAGTGCACCTTTAACGAAGTACTCTCATTCATCTTATAGGTAAAGAACGTTCACAACAAGATCATACAATTAGTTAGTGATTTCTTCATATACAACTCCTCCAACTTGTCCCCTATACCCTTAGCGGTGTCTCACCATTAATTTCGAAGATCACATTCTCTTCCATAGCAAGTTGAAGTGTACTTAAATGCCCACTCTTCTATTTCATCTGTCCACCGACAACAAATGTGTATCAAACACTACCCGATGCACACGACCCCGCCTAAAAACCGCTTTCATCTTTTATTGCCATTTTTCAAAATCATTATCGCTATTTCATTTGTCAATAACCAATTGTGATCCCAAAGCCACGTACGACCCACGTATATACGGTGCTACCCACTTGGACTAACTATTGAGGGAACTACCAGAGGTATTAACCGATTTTGGCATTTCTACAACCATCTACCAACACCATTGCTCCGATACCAAATGTTATGGGAATTCTAACTAGAGACCACTCAAATCAAAACCCTAAAGCACAGCGAAAAACGAGATCGTAGTAAGAGGTGCAAAAACAACCAATCAATATCTCAATTCAAATCTCAATCCAATCAAAAACCAATCACAGTCACCGAAACAAGCAATAAAACCAAAATCAATTATGAAAAACTAAATCACATGCGAGATTATAGTGGTTCCACTATTGTCTTGTTAGTGTATATCCACTTTGAGAGAGAGTGCTTTTATTAATGCAAATGAGAAGAGTACAAGAGATTGATTACAATGATCAATATTCAAATAGAATAGATTTGTGGGGAATAGAATTGAAGAAAACTAAGTTTTGATAAACCCTGTTTTAATGGAGGATAAAACCTTAATCTCATAGATCATCACATTTTTGAATTATGAAAATAGCTTATATAGGGAGAAATCTTGTCCAGACAAATACCCGATTTTCCCCTTGAAACCCTATAAGCAAATATACAAATTATGGACTGAAAAAACAAAACTGCAACACGTCAAACGTCTGACAAAACCCCTCAGACGTCTGTCGCAACTTTTAGGCCGCATTGGTGATATAAAAATTGTGGCGATATAAAAATTTGACAAATGGTGAGGGTGTTACAAGTTGATTATTAGACTAGACTGTAAATGGATGTACTTGTTGTTTGGTGAAGTTACTATTGTATATATTTATTTCTATGATGTTGGGCTGTGCATGTAAGTGTTAAATATGATCCGCCAAACTTATATGAGCATACAAATTATAAACATAAACACTTGCTATTCTTAATTTTGCATTCATACTTGACAATTTATTACATTAATTATTAGACTAAGAATAAAATAGGAAAATTAACTAGGTATAAACCAAGCAAATAAAATTTGATTTTACAAACCAAGGACTTCTCCTTAGTTGCTAATGACAATGTCAGACTTTATTTATTGTCATGCAATTTACTTCCCAATTTGTGGTTGTTTACTTTATAATCGTGCTTCATAGTCAAAATGTTGATTGAATAATCAATATGATGCAAATATGAATTAATACTATGCTGATAATATGAATGAAATAAAGCATTAAGCACTTACATTCTGAAAAATACAAGGCATCAATATACAAAAAAGGCTTAATAATACAGTTCGTCAAAAAAGATAAGTTCAAAATAAGCCTAATGTTATTTAGATGGAGCCTTTGATAATATTGAATTCATCAACCATAGCTCCTTTGCATGTTAACATGTAGAAATTGAATGATGAGCTATGATAGATCATGGAACCCAATTTTCTACATCTTTCATAATAGCAAGGTGTTAAATCTCTGGAATCTTGGCTAAAGATTTTTGAAATGATCTGTTTTAGCTATTAAGTGCAAATGTCCCAACAAACTCATTTTATGGTTAGGAAATAGTCAGAAATGTAATTCTAAGTAGACATAAACTTTTGTTTGTATTGTTGATTCTGAAACTTATTATATTGTTGGAACTATGCTAGTATGATACTTTATCTGTAGTTGAATGTTAGGATCAGACTTCAAATATGAATTATTATAATGTTCAAATACAAAATAAACCAACTTTATAATTTCAAATAAATTTTGAGTATCATAATTATAACAATCAATAAATATAAAATACTAATCAGTGCATGTGCCCTACACCCGTACTTGAATGTTAGGATTAGACTTCAAATATGAATTATTATAGTGTTCAAATACAAAACAAACCAACTTTATAGTTTCAAATAAAATTTGAGTATCATAATTATAACAATCAATAATTATAAAATACTAACCCGTGCATGTGCCCTACACCGGTGCTCTCGTCCTTACCCTTTTTTGCGGCTTCTATCATCCAAGTCTGAATTCGTTGTACTGTAGTGCATTTTTTTATTGTCTTTTGTGTGCTGACCTACCTATATCAATCAACTAATTCAGGTGTTGGTAGCACCATATGGGGATCTATTAGCCTGCATGGAAATGGCAAAGGCACACCAACTATATTGTAGCAATTGCAGGCTGATAGTATGAAGCTCAATGCCATTTTAAGTTTTTAACAGTTATTGTTGGTTATATTAACACTACTAGAAAGGCTTTGTATAGCGGCGGAGCCTAGCGATGGCTAAAAAAAGCGGCCGTCGCTAACCGTCGTTAGCCGACGCTATACGCAGTATACAGATCTGCCGAGAGCAACATCTCCTTCATTCTTTCTTCCCCAATTTCTTTCCCAAATCCCTTCCTCCTTCCCCCTCCGACGCCCCCCGTCACCATAGCCTCCGCCCCAGCTTTCAACGCCTCCAAATCATCCAAATTTACGTCGGTATGCTTCTAATATCTTGTTTGAATGTAAATTTGATATTTTTAGGTTTAGTTTAAACCCCAAGTCAATTATGATTTGTTGTTAAATTGGGTATTAGTAGTGTTGTTAAATTAGGTATTAGTAGTGTTGTATGTTGATTTGATAGATTAATTAGTTTATTATCATGAACTTGAATTATTTCGTATTACATTAACTAGTTTATCATGATCAAGTTGAGTAAATGGTTGATGTAGATGATAAGTGTTGGCGATTAACATGGTTAGTTGTTTTAGGTGAAAAAATAGTGTATATTAATGATTAACTTGGTTATTGATAAATTTACATGAAAGTATTTCATAGTTTATGAAATTGATAAATTACAAATTTAAGTTGTTAAAATCTAATTCTGCAAATATGAGTATTACAAATTACAGTATTGTACAAAAATAAAGTTTATATAGTATTGTACAAATTTAAGTTTGATAAATTACAAATTACAGTATTGTACAAAAATAAAGTTTATATAGAAAATTAAAAAATGAATATGAGAGCCTTAAAAATTCTACAAATATCTAAAAATTTTTTTAAAAATTTAGAAAATGACTTTAAAAACAACTGATATTGTACTGAAATCTATTTTGTAATGAAATTAAGAAATGAATATAACAACAACAAAGATTACGCTAAAATCTATGTCGTAAAATAAAAAAATGAATATTGAACTAAAATTGTTAATTGAATGTTGAACTAAAATTTAAATATACAAATTTATTAAATAAAATTTAAATAGTTGAAACATTGTCAAAATTTGAAAAGAACAACAATATTTGATAAAATTTAAAGAAATTTTTTTATCTCTTAGATTGGCTTTGGCCCCGTCTGGCAAGTGTTGTATATGATCGTTATATGGATGTTCGTTTTGGTAACGGAACGGACATTTGTATTCATCTGATACAATATTTGTCGGATTTGTCCCTGTATTGGACAAGTTACAAACACAATAAAGTAATTACATATTATAAATCATTTCATTTTAAACGGTTACAAAATTTCGATAGCGCTTCCTTTACGTTCCCTGTGTACACGCATTTGTGTACGATATAGGGAACAGAAGGGAAGTGCTGCCGAAATTTTGTTGAACCGTTTAATCTGAAATAATTTATAAAATGTAATTACATTATTGTGTTTGTAATGGGAAGTAGGATGACTGACCACCGAAGTGAAAACCAAAATACTAAAAAATTAAAAAATCCCATGAAGTTTTTATTTTGAATTTTCTGCAACGGTGAACTGTTTACAATGGAGAATGGTTGAAAATTAATGATTTAAACTGTCTAACATACATTTTCAAATCGGGAAAAATGTTCAATTATTTTCTCGACCGTACTTGGATGTATGAAGTCAGAACTGGAAAGAAGGGGTCAATAAAGCAACATTTCTACAACGGTGTACACGAATTTATTAGATTTGCTAAATCTAATAACCGAAACAACACAGAAATTCGTTGCCCGTGTAGTAAGTGCCAACATTTGAAGCATTGGAAACCGGATATAGTTGAAGTACATTTGTATCAATATGGTTTCGTGCCTGATTATTATTTCTGGGATCGTCATGGAGAACTTGTTGAACCTACACCTAATACTGAACTATTAGAGGACGGTAATATGATGACGAATCCGATAGAAAATATGGTGGATGATGCAGCACGATCAATGTTTCCTACAACTGAAGCTATCGATGAAGACGAAAATATCGAAGAAGAACCGACTGCGGGAGCTAAAAAAATATACGATTTGTTGGATTCTGCTAAGAGGCCGTTGTGGGACGGATGTAATAGCGGAACCGAACTTTCAGTAACCGCCGGATACATAACTATGAAATCAAAATTCAACCTTACGGAAGCTGCATTTACAGCAGTTGTACAAGCTGCAAAACGACACATGCCACCCAATAATATGATGTGCGATAGTCATTATAAAGTAAAAAAATTAATGTCCGCTTTCGGTCTACCGTACGAGAAGATAGATGCATGTGTGAAAGGTTGCATGTTGTATTGGAAAGATGACGTTGACCTCAGAAAATGCAAAATATGTAACGAAGAAAGATACAAACCAAGAAAGAAGAAAGGGAAAGAAGTCCCGTACAAGAGAATGCATTATTTATCCATCACTCCCAGACTTCAAAGATTATATGCATCTTCTGCTATGGCCTGTCATATGCGATGGCATAGTGTGAGAACAGCGGAAGAAGGAACTTTGATACATCCATCCGACGGAGAAGTATGGAAACATTTTGATAAGACTTTTCCCGCATTTGCTGCGGAAAGCCGTAATGTCAAACTTGGTTTATGTACGGATGGTTTTTCACCATTTTCACAGTTTGGTAGTAAATATTCATCCTGGCCAATTATCGTTACTCCGTATAATTTACCTCCATGGATGTGTATGAAGACACCATATATGTTTCTCACCACTGTTGTTCCCGGCCCTCATGATCCAACCCAAGGAATTGATGTTTATTTACAACCATTGATCGAAGAGTTGAAGAAACTGTGGTATGAAGGAATCGAAACTTACGATGTATCAAGGATTTTTTTTCCGTATGTTCGCTTCTTTGTTATGGACTATTAATGATTTTCCTGCATACGGGATGCTTTCTGGTTGGAGTACGGCCGGTCGTTTAGCATGCCCTTATTGTATGGAAGAAACACGAGCATTTTCGTTACGATATGGGAATAAAGTTTCAAGATATAACCGCGAGCCCACTATGGCGGAGCTGTTCAAGGCCACGCATGCCGTGGAGAGGACTGACGAAGAGGGCAATGTTTCGTACGAGTGGACGGATGACAAATCACAATCCGTAATGGTAAATTAATTTATTGTTAATAACAATATTTCGTCTTATTTTATTTTCAAAAATTTGAAGTTTGGGTTTTATCATGTAAAACAATTGTTTGTAATCGCAGGAGAGGTACGAAGCAGAGCGGGCTCATGTAGCACAGTCCACTGGTCGGGAAGAGCTTACGTTAGAGGAGGAGAACCATATTTGGGATGCTATTATTGACCCGCCTTCTCGGACCAGTCGACGGTATAGCTATGGAAATGTGGAGGTAAATTTTGACATGTACTAATATATAAATTTACTCATGCATATGAATAGTTAAATAATTTTAATAATATTACTCATGCATATGAACTATTTTACAAGCGATGAGAATGCAGAGTGCATACAGGAGGTCGCAGCAAGATGCGGAGATTGCTCAGTTGAGGGCGACGGTGGAAGAAATAAATGACTGGAGGAAGAGTTTCTTTGAGCAACAGCTGGATGAGCGGATTGCGGCTTATTTGCAACAGCATGGGACGATGCCTGGAGAGGACGACAGCGATGGCGAGGAGTAGGTATGTTTGTTTGCTCGTGTTATAGTTTGGTATATACACATTTTGGTTGGTTTGGTGTATATATATTTCAGGATATTATGTACATATTTTGATAACTACTAGTTGATGGATTTGGTTGGTTATTATGTATATATATGTCGGGATAACTATGTACATATTCATTGGATTTGGTTGGATGTTATATTGTTTGATTTGGTTGGATTTGAAAATGAGATTTGGTTGGATTTTATATTGTTTGAATGTATAGTGATGTTATATGATGGATATATAATAGCTATAGTTGATGAATATGGTGTATATTGGCTGTGATGATGTTATATGATGGTTGTTGTTTGAAGTGGGGAAGTGCTCTGGAAATAAAAAAAAATTGCTTCAGACTAGCGACGGTTTGCGACGGCTAGTGAAGGCCTATAGGTTGACAGATTGCGACGGTTTGCGACGGCTAGTGACGCCTATTTTGCCAAAAATTTGTATCGCTTAGCGACGCCTAGTGACGCCAGTTAAACGTTGGAAAATTTCCACGTGTCACATTTGCAGTCGCGAACCGTCGCTATTTTGGTGACGGAACCGTCGCTAAAACCGTCGCCATACTATTGGGCGACGAGGCAAATAGCGACGACAGATAGCGACGGCTTGCGACGGCCGGCGACAGCTAAAAGCCGTCGCTATCTGCTGCCGTCCTTGTAGTGTAATTAGGTTGCATATTTAATAGCTTTTATTGGATCTGGAAACTCTTTCCATGATGGAAGCGACCTAATCGATTCACTTGGTACTCTAGCTCTTTCCATGTTTAGAGCTGTTGGTTTACCTAGCACTGCTGTAATGATTCAGGTTAGTATGGGTGTTCATTTTGCTTTATATCTGTATATGTGTCCCTTTGTTAACTAACTAGTTCTTGTAAATATTAATTGTAGGATCTTCCTGCACACATTAAAAAAAACATGAGGCGGAAAAACATTGTGTTTCTAGCCTCGGTTCTAAAGTGCCAGAGGACCGTAGGTTCTATACAACAGATAATAAGGATGAATTGCATAAGGTTATTCCGACAAAAATTTATATATTCTGATTCAAATTATATCGAACTATCAATAAGAGCAACCATGTATTGCCTGTTTTGCAATTCATGTGGCTTTCAAGGAGCAGCATATTTCTGTTCCTCGTTGGCGTACCAAAGGCCCTATGTAAATTTGTAATGTCTCAAGAGGTGCTTGTGCATATTGTGAACTATTACTCTGTTATTGTCAAAATACTACTTTGATAATTCGTCGTTCCGCTTAAAATATGAAGCATTGGCAAAACTCAACTTGAATTTTTATTAATCACCAGCATCCCTATTTATAATACATACCCAAGACTCTATCTGAAACAGCAAGAAATCTTCCGAAGATATTTCCCTTATCACATACCACTCATAACATCTAATCATATATTGCGGAAACAGCAGGAAATCTTCCGAAGATATTTCCCTTATCACATACCACTCATAACATCTAATCATATATTCTAAATATATCATAATATCTTAATCATATATTCTAAATATATCTCAATACCCCCCTAAGTTGGAGCATGAGATTCAAAAATGCCCAACTTGGAGAGAAGAAAATCAAATTGAGCCTTGCCGTTGTCTTCTAGACCCCGTATCTCATCCTTCATGGAACGCCGCCACTCATCGGATTTCATGGCTTCTTTAAATGATTTAGGGTCCTTACCCTTAATTATGGTTGATGAGTGATTGGAAGGAGGAGAACGATAATTTACAGAAAAATTATCACAATTTATGTAATGTGCTAGAGGACAAGGAGTACCTGAGGAGTGATTGGAAGGAGGAGAATCAGAAGATGGACCATTAGCAAACACCGTATGTGTCACAAAATCTCGATACAGAACATTTGGGAACTTTTTCCAAAGACCACAACCCATTTCCTATGGACTAGTAGACTGATCCGAAGCAGAACCATGCGCAGACCCAGCAGACTCATTATCATTAATCAAAAGATCAACATCCTCATCTTCATAAATTATTTCAGCAAAATCTTGATGAATATCATGATCATTATTCTCACTAGATATTATATTGACATCTTCCGAACACCCAAACGGGAATACCTCCTCTACAAATTTCACATCTCTAGACACGAAAAATTTATTTGTATCAAGATCAAATAATTTTCACCCCTTCTTACCGAATGGGTAACCCAAAAAATACACTTTCGACTACGACTTGAAAATTTATCTCCCTTAGTCTTTTGATTATGAGCAAAGCACAAGCACCCAAAGGTTCGAATAGCACCAAAAGAGGGTGTTTTACCAAAAAGTATCTCAAAAGGTGTTTTATTTTGTAACATGGAAGAGGGTGTATGATTAATTAAATGAGCGGCAGCAAGAACACATTCACCCCAAAAATAAATAGGCAAGTTTGCTTGAAAGCGTAATGCCCTACCCACATTCAAAATATGTTTATGTTTTCTTTCAACTCTCCCATTTTGTTGTGGAGTACCCACACACAAAGTTTGAAACAAAATTCCAGTTGCATTAAAATAATCAATCAAACAATTAAACTCAGTTCCATTATCACTTTGAACGACCTTAATTGTTTGAGAAAATTGCCTATCGACCATAGCAACAAAGGACATAAACATTTGAAACACCTCTAATTTGTCAACCAATAAATAAATCCAAACTGCTCTCGAAAAATCATCAACTATTGTCAAAAAATAACGGGCCCCACACGACGAAACGTGTCGATACGGACCCCACAAATCATAATGTATTTTCTCAAAATTCTAGAAGCTTTATTGTCATTTAAAGAAAACTTGTCTCTAGGATGTTTAGCATGCATACATACTTCACATCCTTTATCTAAACTATCTTTATTATTTTTGACGTGAGGAATTAACTTAACTACTTTTTCGGAAGGATGCTCGAGCCGACGATGCCACAACTCCAAATTTGATGTTGCTTCAACTGTTGGCACAAATTCCGATTTGCTAAAGTAGTACAATCCATCTCTCCTAACTCCCGTTCCAATCAGCTCCTTCGTTTGGTCCTGTATAGCACAAGTATGAGAATCAAATTGGACAACAGTTCGTAAATCATCATTAAGTTGAGAAATAGAAATTAAATTGCAACTTAAGTTTGGAACATAAAGTACTTCGGTGAGAGTAATTTTGTCCGTCACACATACGGATCCCACCAAAGTAGCCATCACTTTTTTACCATTGGGAAAACCAACAGAACACTCAAGATTTTATGTGTCAAATAACCATGAACGTTGCCCTGTAACATGATGGGTTGCTCCGGTATCGATAATCCATGAAGTATCATCAAACTTACCATTCAATCGATTTTCAGGAATTTTATTGTTACCAATCACGCCCGAAATAGCTTTCCACTGCTCATTCGTGAACAATTGACCCAAGGCTGACACCGTCGACGAATTGGATGCGATAGAGGAGCTGCTGCCAGCAGCCATATTAGCGCGTACTTGCCCCCTACCTTGCCCAGCGGAGCTGCCTCGTCTGCCATTGAACCAACCATCGGGGTATCCATAAAGCTCGTAACACCGGCTAACCTCATGGCATGTTTTCTTGCAGTGGCTGCAAACGGATTTCGCCCAGCAACTTGAGGCCTCATGGCCCTGCTTCTTGCACTGAGAACACGTCGATCTATCAGAGGTTCCTCGTCCCCGACCAGCCCTTGTATGTACAGCAAAACCGACTGCTTCAAAGGGCTTTTGCTCGACTTCCTGCTTCGATTGACGAACATGTTCTTCTTGTGACACTAATTGATAAGCTCAATCAAGATTAGGGAGAGGATCTTGAGAGAGGATATGTGTGCGCAAAGGACCATAAAATTCAGAACAAAGGCCCATCAAAAAATCGTGTAATTTGGCCTGTGCTCGTCGTTCCTCATGTAATCTGCCAGCCGAGCACGAGGAACAACAAGAACAAGAGATTAAAGGTTGATGGTGATCCAATTCTTGCCACAAAGCGTGCAATTTACCATAGTAAACCGAAACAGGCATCGTCTTTGTCTGCTCACATCGTGCAATTGAAGATCGTAATTGTTGAACCCTAGGTCCGTTTGTTTGGGAAATACGTTGGTTGAGATGATCCCAAAAGGGTTTAGCTTCCCTGAATTTCAACAAAGAGGACCTAACCTCGGGGTCGATAGTATTTGAAATCCAAGAAATAAGCATATCATTAATCGTGGTCCAATCGGACTTTGTACAGGGAGGCGCTGGTGCAAGGATACCGTCATCAAGAAATTCAAACTTGCGTCGGGCTTCTAATGCCATCTGAATATCAACCGCCCAGTCGTCATAATTATCGGCCTTGAGTTGAGTGGATGTAATGAAGTCTCCTGGTCTATCTTGTGGGCCGAGATAATAAGGGGAATTGGGTTCAATTTTAGGCGGCGGAGGAGGCGGTGGATCTTCAACACCAGGCATGGAAAATTATTCTTGAAGAAAAAAAATCGTTAACCTCGCTCTGATACCATGAAGAATTGGCAAAACTCAGCTTGAATTTTTATTAATCACCAGCATCCCTATTTATAATACATACCCAAGACTCTATCTGAAACAGCGTGAAATCTTTCGAAGATATTTCCCTTATCACATACCACTCATAACATCTAATCATATATTTCGCTGTTATTGTCAAAATACTATTTTGATAATTCGTCGTTCCGCTTAAAATATAACATATTTTGCTGAGCCTATATTATATTTTGTCATGTTAAAGTAATTTTCCCTTTAGGAAGAAGTTTTTTATTCGTTTGTTGTCATAAAATAGTCCCATGTGAAAGAACTAAATATTTCATGACTTGGACAAGAATTTAATTAAGTTCAGCTATTTTGATTGAACAAATCAGTATATTCACCCAGTGTGAAGCAAAACACAAATTCCCTTTTAATTTACTCTAATTATGCAATGTGTAGTAATAAAATATAAAATATTAATTAAACTAAGTTTTATAAAAATTAACTAAAATTTATATAATAAAAAAAATAAATTAACTAGGCTGGGTGTTCGTTAGGTATCAAATTTTATTTATTTTACTAATATTTGTTTGGTTCGAATGATAAACAATGAATACCATTTACCAAGTTCATACGATAATAATAATAATTACAGTAATAATAAAATAATAATTAACTATGTTTATAACAGTAACAATAACCACAACAACAATAATAAATTAGCTATAAGTTTTATAAAAATCAACTGTGTTTATTATAATAATGATAATAAATTATAAAATATTGACCAAACTAAGTTTTATAAAAAATAATTAAATTTATATAATAATAAAAATAAATTAATTAGGTTAGGTATCCGTTAGTCGTCAAATTTTATTTATTTTACTAGTATTTGTTTGGGTCGATTGATAAACAATGAACATGATTACCAAGTTCATAATATAATAATAATTGAAATTAACTATTTTTATACCAATAGCAATAACAACAATAACAATAATAATAAATTAACTATAAGTTTTACAAAAATTAACTAAGTTTATAATAATAATAACAACAACAACAACAATAATAAATTATAAAATGTCAACCAAGCAACTAAGTTTTATGAAAATTAACTAAATTTGTATAATAATAATAATCAAAATAAATTAACTAAAATTATAATAATTAACTTCGTCAATTATTTTTTATACAAATTAAATAAGTTAATAAAAATTAACTAAGTTTATAATAAGAATAATAATTTAACTAATATTTATATAAATCACTAAGTTGGTAAAAATAATAATTTAACTATTGTTTATGAAAATTTACTAAGATTATAACAATAATACTACTAATAACAATAACAACAACAAAAATCATAACACCAATATTAACAACTAACAAACTAAGTTTATAAAAGTTAACTAAGTTTCATAACTATTAACTAAGTTTATGATAATAATAATAATAATATAAAGAATAACAACAACAACAACAATAATAATGATAAATGATAAAGTATTAACCAATTTAACTAAGTTTTATAAAATTTTACTAAATTTATATATAATAATAACAATTTTTATAACTTCATTAATTAAGTTTAATAAGAATTAAAAAAGTTTATAAAATTAACTAAGTTTATAATAATAATAATAATAATAAATTAACTAAGTTTAAAAAATTAACTAAGTTTATAATGATAACAACAACAACAACAATAAATTATAAAGTATTCAATATCTTTACATCTAATTCATTTTATAAATTCCTAAATTTTATAAAAAATAATTAAGTGTACGGGTTTAGAAGAATATTATGCAATAATTATCTCCCCTTTTACAAGGAGTATGAATTTGTTTATATATTATTGGTGAATATACCATAATATAAGAATCCACAAGTGTGAATTATTTATTATTTACCGGTTGGTGATGAGTGTGACTTTAGCACTCAAAATTAAGTGTCAATAAAAAATATATTATTCTTTTACAAGAAGGATATACATTACTTTTGCTTTTATGTTTTACCTAGGTTTATGTTTAAGAGTTGGTTAAACATTTGAATTGATTAAAAATAATATTTTTAAGTTAGTACCAGAGGTTATGATGGGGGTATTATGCTTAAATATTGTTTTATGGTCCACGGTCTTTTCTGAGTTGGAAACCTTTAAACAATATTCTATTTTTTATGTCTTTTTTTTGGCAAACTCTTCCAATATTGCAAGCCATTATTATAAGGGAATTAAAATTTATAAAATAAAAAGAGAAAATGAAAGGAGAGTTTGAACTTCTAATTGCCTACATATATATTTCTATTTAGTTTCAGCAGCTGTCTCCAGTTGTAGTTGAAGCAAGTATTTGATCAGCTAATTATTAGTTGTCACTGCATAAAGAAAAATGAATGCCATTACAGATGGAAAACTTAAAGGAAGCATGAAGAAGGACCAAAGCATACCACAAAAGGGCAACAGTTCAGAAGAGCATTATGTAGTATTAGAGCCAGGCCTCGTGAGTTCATCTGTTGATTACGGTTGCCGTGATAATTACCCTTATTACTCTAACCATCGAGATAATTCCATTGTAATCCAAACCACTGATACCCTTGCCCTTCTACTTATATTGTAAGTGGTTCATTTTACAATATATAACAAGGTTTAATCATATTTTATAATTAAAAATTGTTTTAGATCACCCTTGACCTTTTTCTCGATGGATATGACTTTTCATTTAAACCATTAACCTATGAAAATACATGAAATAATAATTGAAAAATGGATTTAATATTTAACACTAAAATCAGTTTTATTATTATTATTACATAGGATAAAAAGGACAAAGAGGTGAGCTCAAACTACGACAACCCTGAAACTCAAGGAGCCGCTAAATGGTGGCAAGGTAATACTACATATAAGCTGCAATATCTTACAAGCATCATGTTACTTTTGTTTATTGATACAACTTATTTTATTTTACAGTGTCATATTACTATTGAAGATAATGCTCTATGCTTTATGCAGATTAAAAATAGGTAATATACCTTCTGAAAATGAGATTAGTAAGATATATCATCTGTGTTGGCACATACTTAAAGATTACCTATGCAACTTTATTTAGAGACTTATAAATGAATCGCTCTGTAACCAAAATTTTGAAATGCTTTGTATATTTTAGGTTTGTGTTGTTCTTTACTTTTGTACTAATATACTATATTGAAGTTGCTAAAGATGCATTTGGTACTCTCTAGGGAAGATAAAAATTCTACACGACAAGACTGCTCTAACCCTTGCCTCATGGCAAAGTCAAATCTTATACTACTTTCATGTTCTTGATTTTCTAGAGTATCATATTATATGATGTTGATATAGAGTCCCATATGAATTAACCTACCACTAAATTTACAGCTTTCAAATAGTTCATGCCTGCTATCCTATATTCTTAGATTGATATTCTGCGTTAAATTCATCGAAATCTAACTTCAGCCATCTGTTCCGCTCTTAACTTCTGGGTTTTCTATATTTTCTGCATTGCACCACTACCCATTCATTATTCCACATGTTGTCTAACTAAATTGTTTGTTGTTTTTCACTCCTCCTACGTCATCCACTTTATATTGACTGCTTTTCAATTCTTAGGCTATATTTCATAATTTTCTGAAATTTGGGTTTTTAATTAATTCTTTGGTTTTTTCTTCATTTGACTATTTGATGCAATTTTCTTAGTTTCATAAAAAATTAGGCATAATAATATACTTCCCATTGATAAAAAAAAGTATATATTCACTCACAACGTTATCACCTATGTAGTAGTCCATTTTCGGGGTTGAATTATATTGCAATGCTTAATTATTAATCAGAAAAACTTTTTAATTTTGTTCCTTCAGCCAGTCACTTTCCATTTAAAAACAAGACATCTCCTTTAGGTGGTTATGTAACTTATCAACTCTCTTTTGCATAAAATGTATTGCCGGCCTTGAACAATTCAATAACGTTTGATACTTATATATAAAGAATGAAATATGACTTTTCCCATTAGCAAATTTTTAATATACATCTGTACCCTTTTGAAAAATTTCTTTTTTGATTCATATTTAGTGCCATATGCATTTCCACTGACAATTACACATTTAGCGCCATGTTCTAAATCTTTTGCTATGTCCATTGTGTGTTCAAATCGACTTATTACTTATATACCGCCAAATTTTGTTCGCTGACTGTGTATTAATTTTGTACAGCCATAGCCGACGAAGTGCAACAACTCAAAGTTTCAGCTGTAGCATTTAATATGGTTGAACATGTTATCAACTACATCAATAAATACTGTTTTCCGCATTTGTAAGTGGTGGGCTTGGATGGATTATTGTCCTTGCATTGCATAATAGAATTCCGCAATGTTATTGCAGCAGTTTTTTTACATATTCTATTCAGTGGTAAGTGTTCAAAACTCTTACGAATGAACCTTGCATTTTGATATATTTCTGTTGTTTTCGTTGCTGTGTTCCAATAAGTTCCACTGGTTGGACATAAAGTACTATTACTTTATTCACTTTCAGTCATGCTTTCCTATGCGATGTATTGAACCGGTAAGCTAAGTTGTACTTCATTTCTATAAAAGTAGGATGAATAATCCTTAGTTGTAATTGAGATTTAAATATGGGTTTTAAAATTTCTCTCCATATACTTCATCATTCATTTTAAAGTATGAGACCTTTTTTTGTTCCCAATAACCCTTTTTTTACAACAATTACACCGCTCTTGCAAATATAAATGAAGTTTCCATACTTACCTATTTCAAGGAATATGGTAGACAGATGTTCTTTTTGTAAAGAATTAAATTGCTTACTCTGCTTGCATGATGTTTGTAAACCAACATACTGACTTTGCGGAAAATAAAACCCTTTGTATGCTCCTATGTACAAACTAGATGTTCCAATGTGTAGATATCTGTTACGAATGTATAGCCAATGCTTGCGCAATGACAACCGAAATTTGTGCTTCAAAATATTATCTAATCTTAACAACAAATCATGATCTTCCAAATTTGGACAACCATATTTGGTTTAAATAAACGGCCTATTAATGAAACAGTATTAAGTTGGGTTTTCATTGACAGGATTTTTTTAAAACTTTTTCTACAACAGGCAATGGGCAATCGATCGTGCGCTACTAAAACATTTTTTCCATATCCGTGTGCGAAGCACGGGTTCATACTAGTAAAACAAATGATACAAAGGATATCTAAACATAAAAGTTGAGTATGATATGAGGTTGACTATGGTCATGTGTTATATACCCAAAACTACAAATGGGAAAAGAATGCCCGTTGAGCTTTGTAAAACAAGCCAAACCAAAAACAAACATCGCCCATTTTACAAACTGGGCAACAGTGCATTGGCGTTGTTGCCATCTTTTGAAAATATATATTTTCTCACAAACCAGTACACTAAAGTAGCTTCAATTAGAATAATCAAAACTAGAAGAAAAATAGTAAGCTACGACATAAAAGCAAAAAAGAAACAAGATGATCGTAGAGAAAAATATATTTGTGTGCATCTACAGAAATTGATGAATATCTGAACGACAATACAAAAACATGGTACAACATGATTAATAGAAATTGCAAATTTAAACTGTGTTGGAATATATATTAAAAAAAGGTTGGAGACTAGAGAGAAGAAACTTGTTCTCACTAATCCACACAACTCACACACAAAGAGAAGAAACTTGTTCTCACAAATAATGCTTTATTATTATTTTTCCTTTGCTTGATTGCTTAATTGCTTGATTACAAATGAGGGGAGAGATCCTCTATTTATAGTCCCTAATAGATCATTCTAGAATTACTTTTGCTTAATTACAAAGAAAACATAATTCTAGAAATACTTTTACTTGGTTACAAAGAAAACATAATTCTAGAAAGACTTTTACTTGATTACAAAGAAAACATAATTCTAGAACTCTCACCCTCCTTTAAACATAATAAAAGAATTCTCTAGAAACTAATAAATCAAGTTTATATTCCAACACCCCCCTTTAAACTTGATTTGCCCCCCTTTTAGCTAAACTTTTACGCATACCAAGTTTCTTCTTTAACTCCTTGAAAATCTCCAACTTCAAAGGCTTTGTTAAAATATCGGCAATTTGATCTTGCGTCTTGCAATGCTTGACAACTACTTCTCCTTTTCCAACCAAGTCTCGAATGAAATGATACTTGATTCTTATATGCTCTTCATCCTTTATCACATAGCCGGAAGGTTGATCAATGTACACCTCTTCTTGTAGTACTCCATTCAAGAAAGCAGATAACATCCATTTGATAAACTTGCCACTTATTTTGAGCGGCCAATGAAATTATCAAACGAATTGTTTCAAGAAGTGCCACGGGAGCAAAAACTTCTTTGTAATCAACACCATACTTTTGCTTGTAGCCTTTCAGAACTAATCGTGCCTTATGTTTTTCAACTTCACCTTGTGCATTCAACTTTGTCTTGTAAACCCATTTGACTCCAATGGGTTTCTTCCCTTTAGGTACTTCAACCAACTCCCATGTTTGGTTCCTTTCAATTGCATCAATTTCTTGATCCATGGCTTGTCTCCATTTGTCTTCCTTGGCGGCTTCTTCAAAATCAACCGGATCCGCAGTTGCATATAAAGCAAAATCAACAAATTCATCTTCTAAAATTCTTCTTGTTTCTCCATAAATCTCCGCAAGAGGTCTTGTCCTTCTAGGTGTTGATTCTAAACTTGAAGATGATGAGCTTGGAGGAGAATTAGATGGTGGAGTAGGTGGAGTCGATCCTTCTTCTTCAATTGGCTCAAATGCATCATTATCAAGCAAGATACTTGTACTCTTTTTCTCATTTTTCCATTCCCATGCTTATTCCTCATTGAAAATTACATCACGACTAATAATAGTCTTCTTTGTGATGGGGTTATATAATTTATATGCCTTGGATCTTTCACTATAGCCAACAAAGATGCACTTTTCAGATTTGTCATCAAGTTTTACTCTCTTTTCATCCGGCACATGAGAGTAACAAATGCTTCCAAAAATTCGGAAGTGGGAGACACATGGCTTGTGACCACTCCATGCTTCTTGTGGAGTCTTTCCTTGAACACTTTTAGTTGCCGCACGGTTGAGAACATAGCATGCACATGCTACAGCTTCGGCCTAAAATATTTTAGGCAATCCTTTTGTCTTCAACATACTTCGAACAAGTTCCATGATGATATGGTTCTTTCTTTCGGCCACCCCATTTTGTTGAGGGGTTGAGCGGACCGTTAGTTGATGATGAATGTCATGATCCTTTAAGAAATTTCCGAATTCTTCCGCCATATATTCTCTACCACGATCGGATCGGAGTGTCTTTATAGAAAAACCACTTTGCTTCTCCACAAGTGCTTTAAAATTATTGAACACTTCAAATACTTGAGATTTTTCTTTGAGAAAGTAAATCCACATCTTGCGACTATAGTCATCAATAAAAGTGAGAAAATACCGATTACCTCCAAGAGAGTTTGTGTGCATAGGTCCACATAAATCCTAATGCACTAGCTCCAAAGGATTCTTTGCTCGCCATGCCTTTTCTTTTGGAAATGGATCTCGATGGTGCTTGTCAAAAACACAACTTTAACATACTTGATCTTGTTTGCTAATATTTGGGATGCCTTTCACCATATGATCTTTGCAAATCTTGGATAGAGTGCTAAAACTCAAGTGATTATAATGAAGATGCCAAAGCCATGACTTGTCATTAACAATATTAGCAAAACATGGAAATGCTTCATTTTTAATTTGCAACGGAAACATTTTTGTTGGTGTCATCTTCACTTTTGCAATAAGAACACAAGTTTTGTCTTTGATCTCACATAAATCATTTTTGAAATTCACATTATGTCCCTTCTTTAAAAGTTGCCCAACACTCAAAAGATTGTATTTAAGATCGGGAACATAATAAACATTAGAAATATAATTTGTACCTTGCTTTGTCCGTATCGGAATATCGCCACTGCCTTTGACAATGAGCATTTTGTTATCACCTATCTTGACTTCTCGTTGGACACTTTCATCAAAATTCACAAAGCAACTTTTATTTCCGGTCATGTGGTTACTACAACCACTATCAATATACCATATATCATCAAAAGAAGCTTCTTGAACATTACAAGCAAGAAGCATACTTTCATCTTGTGTCTCCAAATTCTCATGTAGAAAATTAGAATTATCTTTTTCATCATTAATTCTTTTAAAACAATCCTTTTTCATATGCCCATATTTATGACAATAATGACATTGAATATTATAAGAGTTACCTCTTCCTCTTCCACTGTATCCTCCACGACCTCTTCCTCCTTGAGATGGGCTTGAATTTTCACTTTGAATTTGGCCTCTTCCTTGTCCTCTACCACGGGCTGATCTTCCACCTCTTCCTCTAAAACCACCACGGTTGGTGTCTCGAATTTGAAAAGCTTGCTCGGAAGGAGAGGAATCAAATTGTTTGATGCGAAGCTCATGAGATTGTAGTGAGCCCAACAATTCTTCAAGAGAGAAAGTATTCAAATCTTTTGATTCTTCAATAGCAACAATAACATGCTCAAATTTCCTTGTCATACTTCGAAGAATTTTTTCAATAATTCTTTTATCCGAAATTTCTTCACCATTGACTCGAAGTTGATTAGCAATAGAAATAGTTCTATTATAAAATTCCTCCACCGATTCACTTTCTTTCATTTTGAGTAAATCAAACTCACCTCTTAGAGCTTGAAGTCTTACCATCTTTACCTTTTCTTCACCTTTGTACGCTTTGTTGAGGATGTCCCATGCCTCCTTTGATGTTGATGCCGAAGAGATCCTTTCAAAAATTGCTTCATCCACCGCTTGATAGATAAAATAAAGAGCCTTCTTGTCCTTCTTTCCAATCTCTTTCAAAGTATTCAATTGTTGTGTTGAAAGTGTTTCTTGATTCTCTGGTTCTTCATATCCATTTTCAACAATCTCCCAAAGGTCTTGAGAGCCATACAAGACCTTCATTTGAATGCTCCATTGATTGTAATTCTTTCCCATCAAACGAGGAAGTTGAGGTTGCAACATATTGTTGGAAGTCATCCCTAAACCTTGCTCTGATACCACTTTATTGGAATATAAATTAAAAAAAAGGTTGGAGACTAGAGAGAAGAAACTTGTTCTCACTAATCCACACAACTCACACACAAAGAGAAGAAACTTGTTCTCACAAATAATGCTTTATTATTATTTTTCCTTTGCTTGATTGCTTAATTGCTTGATTACAAATGAGGGGAGAGCTCCTATATTTATAGTCCCTAAAAGATCATTCTAGAAAGACTTTTGCTTGATTACAAAGAAAACATAATTCTAGAAATACTTTTACTTGGTTACAAAGAAAACATAATTCTAGAAAGACTTTTACTTGATTACAAAGAAAACATAATTCTAGAACTCTCACTCTCCTTTAAACATAATACAAGAATTCTCTAGAAACTAATAAATCAAGTTTATATTCCAACAAACTGATCAACGTCTATGAATGATTGAAATATTTCATAAATAACATGAATTACATTATACTAAAGTTCATCCAAAAAGAGAGAATAAGAAATAAATTTGACCATGCTGCAATCATGCAATTTATACGATAAACAGAAAAATCAACTAGCTCATGCAAAGCTATATATCCTACTTGAATCCCAAAACTCATCAGTCAAACTTTTGTTTATATATATATATATATATGTGTGTGTGTGTGTGTGCGCTATGTGTCACTTCACATTCAAATTTCACTCATGTTAAATCAATTTAAATTCTCTATATCGTAGGTCTATATTCTGTACTTCCTTTCTATATCAATCTTTTGACTATATACCTCACTGATAAACAATAAAAACCTATAAAGGATGACTTGATTGATTAGCGTCTACTTAATGAGAATGCACAATAGAACACCTCATACATTATATATTACAGACTAGAATGTTGTTACAATTACTGGATTTGCTCAAACATATTGCCGGCATCAATTAATTAGACGAACCCATTTTACAGGAATGAAAGGGTAATGATATAAAAAGGGCTTATCGGATAGTGCATATCTTCTCTCATTCCGAAATTCACGAAGATGGAATTAACCACTTAGGAGAAGTAATGTGCAATATATGAACCGGCGCCAACAAGAGATCCATATATAAGGTAATCTAAAGAATGTTCTTCCTGCCCATTGGTAGCAGCCTCATCAACTGAAAAAGCAATTTTTGTTAGGTATTAAAACTAGCAAAATATCACATAGAAATTTTTCTAACTTTTGAAATGCACAAAAAATATTCAAACTCATGATCAATTTCATTATGCTGTTTAGCACAAGCTCGTCGTCTTTCTCAATACACTCCGTCCAGTGCTTCACAGGAAAAGCTCTTCTTATAGCTTCCAACTGAGCCCATGAAGTTTCCTCCTATATTTCACATGTATTGCAGGAATTGCGAATTAATGAAATAATGGGTTGCAAAAGCATATTGGAGCGCAGTCTCTGGTTCATTTGCAAACAAGCAACAACCCCTTGTGTTAAGGTCCACATAGCGATGGGTGATGCCGAGCACGTTGCCAAGCTTGTACCAACGCACGAACTCATCAGAGGAAGAAGGGTTGCAGAGGATGAATGGGTTGAACGAAAGGACAAGGGCGGTCATTTCGTGGTCGGAGTAAGAAAGGAACAAGTTAAGTATATATTATTATTTATGTATTGTTATTTATTAGTAATAACTAATTATAAATGTTATAACAAATATACCTTAATACAACATATAAAAAATGTTGAAGTATTATTATTTAATATCAAATATTAATTATTAACTAACTAATTATTAGTTATAAAGGCTTCAAGACGTCCTCTAAACTAATACTTAATCCTACTGACATTGTTATCCCTATGTAGGAGCAAAGAATTTCTGACAAATTAGCTAATGCTCATCAAATTGAAGCGACCATGCTCAAACAAAAATGCAGAGACAAGTAGGATGAACAAGGTGACAAGAATACTTCTTTCTACCACAATTATCTGAAATACAAGACCAAAGCCAGTCACATACAAGCCATCTATGACGATAACAATATACTTCATGAAGGCCATGATGATGTATGTGAGGCTTTTGTTAACCATTTTACCGACATTCTTGACAACAAAGAATCACAGGCTATCAACTCTAATTATTTTAACCCCTACCATTCCCTTCCTTGTAAGAGACTCAGATTGACTCGTTGAAGGAGAACATTTCTGATAAAGAAATAAAGAGAGCTCTGTTTGCTATCCCTAAGTCCAGTTCAGGAGGACCTAATGGATTTAACTCGTAAAATTTCATTGTATGCTGGGATATTGTTAGCAAGGATTTGCTTAAGGTTGTGCACAACTTCTTTAACATCAATCGAATACTCAATGAAATTAATTCGACAACAATTTGCCTAACCCCTGTAGTAAAGAACCCTACTTCTGTCAATCAGTTTAGGCCAATTAGTTGTTGCAACACTATTTACAAATGCATCTCTAAAATCCTTGCATGAAGGCTCAAACAAGAGCTTTCAGATTTTATCTCCTTCAATCAAAGTGCATTTCTCAATGAATGAAGCATCATAGATAACATCTTCATGTCCAATGAGTTGCTAAGAGGGTACGACAGTAGTCACTTAAGCTATAGGTGTAGTATGAAAATTGATCTAAAGAAGGCATTTGACTCCACGAAGTGGCTCTCCATCTTCTATGCAATAACCAGTTTTCCCCCCAAATACATCAAGTGGAAAGAAGTCTCCTTCACTACTGTCAATTTTTCAGTGCAAGTAAACAGACAAATCAAAGGTTACTTCTGTTAACATGGTGAAATGAAACTGTTACAAATATGTTGCAAAACCGTTACAACTACAAAAATGTTACAACTATTTTGCAAAAACTGTTACAAATAGAACTGTGCAGTAAACAGACTATGCAATAGATATAATACCGATAAGATTGTCCGAGTCCAGAATACTCTGTTTCCTTGAAACAATATTGCTCCCTCTACGACGCTTAAGGATATCGAGCAATTGTTTGCCAAGATGAAATGGACATGTCTCTGTGATGCCGTGCAAAAATCACAGAGTATCGACGAGCTCAAGAGAATTTATGTAAGAACAGAGTTTCGTGGGAGACGAAGAAGTGCATAAAAAATTAAGTGAATTTTCCTGTTTTCCTTCTACCTATATATAGGTGCGGGGAGGTGCCTATTCGGTAATAGGTGCATGTTCGAATGGTTGCAACGTTTGGAAAAGTTGCGATCCTTTACCAAGCGGTGCAATCGTTTGAGTTTGAATGGACAAAAATAAAAAACTGTTCGGTTTGAACAGCCAAGCCAACTGCCAAGTATCTCTAATACGCTTCAAGCCGATTCGCCCACGCCGTGAATGCGAGTGCGGGCTCAGGCACGGGAGCCGGCACGCGCGTGCGGGGTGGTACGTTGCACCACCCGCCAAGATGGCAATGCTTTCATGTCTCTCTTTGTCTCATGGTAACTATAATAGTGTCAACAGCTTAGTATATAAACAAAAAATGTATATTTTATTCTAAGATGTGGGACTATTCATTTTCTTAGGCATTTAATGCCTTATATTTCCCAATATATTACTCATTCATTTCCAACAATCCCCCACATGAATGAGTAGTTGCTCACTTGTTCTTAATTTTACGAAATCTTTTATCGTATTGGTTAAAGTAACACACAGGCTTTGAACTTTCCTAGTGTTTTATCTTTTTGATTTACTGGCCAATCAGTGGACTTAGATTGTCTTTGAACGGTAAGCCTTTTTGTGTAAGTCTAAAAGGATAACATACGATAAATGTTTCTTATCTTCCTTGGTTCCCTGTTTGTGTTCGTTTTTGCCCTGAACACCATCTTGGTCTCATGAGTGCTTGGAGAATTTGGTCTTTCAATTCTCCTTGAAGCGGCGCCTTCGCACTCACGCAAGTGATTCTTAACACTTGGTTTTCTATCTTACCAAGTACAGACATCATTAAAAGTTTCAAAACTTATCCTATTCTCCGACGAGTAGTGCACTGACTTATTATAGGAATGGTTTGAATATTTACAGTGCTATCAAGTTTATCTAAACTTAGTTGTCCTTTTGAACCTAGATCTTGGGATCTCCAGTCAGCTAGGTGGGGTTTCCATTTAAAGAAACTTTTTAGTTTATGGGCCTTAACCCCATTCCCATCGATAAGATATTAACCTTCTCTCTAGGCAAACCTTTTGTTAGTGGATCCACAATGTTATCATTTGATCTTACATAATCAATTGTGATAACCCTATTGGAGAGAAGTTGTATAACAGTTTTATGTCTACGATGAATACGTCTAGACTTGTCATTGTAAAGCTTACTATTGGCCATTCCAATAGCTAATTAGCTGTCGCAATGTATGGTTATTGGAGGTATAGGTTTTTCCCAATTCGAAATACTTTCTAAAAAACCTCGAAGTCAATTCGCTTCTTTTGCGGGTTTGTCTAAGGCAATAAATTCTGATTCTATGGTTGATCTTACTATACAAGTTTGTTTAGAGGATCTTCAAGATATTGCCCCACTAGCTAAGGTAAACACATATCCATTAGTGGATTTTGTATCTGAAGAACCAGTTATCCAATTTGCATCACAATACCCTTCTATTACAGATTGGTACCTTTCATAATGTAGTCCATGTCTTTGTGTATACCTTAGGTATCCTAGTACTCAAATTATAGCTTTCCAACGATTCTTTCCTGGGTTGCTAGTATATTTGCTGAGTTTACTTACAGCATATGCTATATCAAGTCTAGTGCAGTTCATTACGTACATAATGCTGCCTAGTATACGAGAGTACTCAAGTTGGTAAATGTTATCACTGCAATTTTTAACCTAGATTTGGTTCGAATCATTGGGGGATTTTGCTGATATTATATTGTGTTGTTTAAAATTTTCAAGTATTTTCCCAATGTAGTGTGATTGGGACAACACATATCCTTGGTTGGTTTTATGTATTTTTACACCAAGTATCACATCAGCGATTCCGAGATCTTTCATGTCAAATCTGGCGGAGAGTATATCTTTTGTAGATTTTATTATCTCCTTGTTGTTTCCAAATATTAGTAAATCATCTACATATAGACATACAATGACATATCCTATATTTGTATGTTTAGAATAGACACAATTGTCACATTCATATGAAATCCATTTAGTATCATATTTTCATCAAATTTTTCATGTCATTGTTTAGACGCTTGTTTAAGCCCATACAGCGATTTTCTTAATCTACAAACCATACTTTCATTTTCAGTTTTTAGAAAAACTTCAGGTTGTTTCATGTATATTTCTTCTTCTAGTTCACCATTTAAAAATGTTGTCTTTACATCCATTTGATGTACTTCTAAATCAAGTGTGGATGCAATTGTTATCAGCATTCTTATTAATGTTATTCTAGTTACTGGAGAGTATGTGTCAAAATAGTTCAGGTCTTCTTTTTATCTGAATCCTTGAACCACAAGTCGAGCTTTATACTTGTCTATTGAACCATCAGGTTTCAGTTTCTTCTTAAATATCCATTTATTACCTAATGTCTTGCATCCTTGAGGTAAATCAACTAACTCCCATGTATTGTTTGCCATAATTGATTCGATCTCATTGTTAATGGCCTCCTTTCAGTAAGGGGCATCGACGGAGGACATGGCTTGTTTGTGTGTTAATGGATCGTCTTCTAAAATAAATGTGTAGAAGTCTAGTCCAAAGGTATTTGAGTTCCTTGATCTTTTGCTTCTCCTTGGTTCCTCCACTTGTTGATTAGCACTGTTTTGTTGAACATTATCAATATTTTGTTCAGTATCCTCAAGAGAATTGGAGATTTTAGTTTCCCTTGGTCTCTTTTGAGTATAATTTTAAGTACCCTATTTAAAGGGTATATGTGTTCGAAAAATTAGCATTTCTCGACTCAATGATGGCATTTAAATAAATATCATCAATTTTGGATTTGTGTACCCAAATTCGATAAGCGGCACTGTTTTGTGCATCTCCAATGAATACACAATCAATTGTTTTTGGTCCAATTTTGACTTTCTTTGGTTTAGATACCTCCACTTTCGTAAGACACCCTCACACTTCTAAGTATTTGTAGGATGGTGGTCTATTTTTCCAAAGTTCGTGGGGAGATTTAGATGTTTTCTTTCGTGGTATCTTATTCAAAATATGATTTGCAGAAAGAATAGCTTCTCCCTCGAAGTTATCTGGCAAGCAAGAATTAATTAGTAAGGCATTCATCATTTCTTTAAGAGTTTTATTTTTCCGTTCCGCTATACCATTGGACTGAGGTGAATACGGGGCTATAGTTTGGTGTATAATACGATGCTCGGCGCAGAATTACTCAAAGGGAAATTCATATTCTCCTCCTCTATCACTTCTCAAATCTTTTATTACTTGTTGAGTTGATTCTCAACTTCTGCTTTCTACTGTCTAAACATGTCAAATGCGACGTCCTTGCTTCTAAGGAGATACACATAACAGTATCTTGTACAATCATCAATGAAGGTAATGAAATACCTTTTTCCATCTCTAGTTTGACACATTTTTAAGTCACATATATCTGTATGTATTAGGTCTAGAGGTTCAGTTTCTCGTTCAACATGGTGAAACGAGGTTCTTGTCAATTTTGCTTCTGCACAAACTTGACATTTATAATTGGAATCTATTTTGCATTTTGGCATAAAGTCTAGATTAATCAATTTTCGCATGGTATCAACATTTACATGGCCTAATCTAGAATGTCATATGTTAGAAGAGTCAACAATATAAGCAGAAGATTCAGTTTTATTCATACCATTGTTTGGTACAATAGTGGTTACATTTGCTTTAAATAAACCATCACACACATATCATCTTCCTACATACACTCCATTCTTTGACAACACAAACTTATCAGACACAAAGATGAGTTTGAAGCCATGCTTTCTAAGCAGCGATCCGGAAATTAGGTTCTTGCGGATCTGTGGAACATGAAGAACGTCTGCCAAAGTTAGTTCTTTTCCAGAAGTTATTTGCAGTACAAACTTTCCCTTGCCTTCGACCTTTGATGCAGATGAATTACCCATAAAATGTTGCTCGTCCTCAGTAGCAGTTTTGTAGGATGTAAACATCCACTTATTTACACATATGTGTCGTGTAGCTCATGTTTCTACAAACCATTCCTTTAAGTTACCAACTAGGTCACATAAGTCCATATTATACACGCCTTCTGAAATGTCAACCATGTTTGCTTCTGATTTCTTTTTCTTAGGTGTGCGACATTCGGCGGCTTTGTGCCCTTTCTTTCCACAATTATGGCATGAACCCTGAAATTTCTTTGATTTCTTAGGAGCGTGCTCATGTTTCCTTTTGTTGGGTTTCTCTGACTTGACTACATTTGCCTTGGCAATCATGGTATGTGAAGTCTTCTTCTCAGATTTCCTATTATCTTCCTCAATCCTCAATCGAACTACAAGTTCTTCCATTGTCATCTCCTTACGCTTGTGCTTAAGGTAGTTTTTGAAATCTTCCCATGATGGAGGAAGCTTTTCAATTACAGCGGAAACATGAAATGATTTGCTTAGAGTCATTTCTTCATCGTGCAGTTCGTGGATAATGACTTGTAACTCTTCAATCTGGTTGATAACAATCTTTGTATCAATCATTTTGAAGTCAAGAAATTTTCCTACTATGAATTTCTTCATGCTCACATCTTCTATTTTGTACTTTTTCTCCAATGTCGTCCAGAGTTCTTTAGAAGTTCGAGCAGTACAATATACATTGTATAGGATGTTGCCGAGTCTATTTAATATGTAGTTCTTGCACATGAAATCAGAACTCTTCCAGATATTCTAGGCTTCAACTTTTGTTTCATCGGGTTCCAGTTCTTCGACTATGGTAGCATCTTCTGTAAGAAACTTTGCAAGGCCCAAAGTTGTCAAATAGAATAGCATCTTTTGCTGCTAGCATTTGAAGTCCATCCCTGTGAACTTTTCCGACCTTTCTCCATGAGACAGCACCATCGTTGGAACCACAGTTGCAGACTGAGTAGTAATCACAATCTGTGTTGGTGCAAAAGTGGTTCTTTCATGAGACATTTTCATCTACAGAAACAGCCAACAATAAATCAATATTGTTTCAAGATTGTTAACATGGTGAAACGAAACTGTTACGAATACGTTGCAAAACTGTTACAACTACAGAACTGTTACAACTATGTTGCAAAAGCTGTTACGAATAGAACTGTGCAGTAAACAGATTATGCAGTAGATATAATACCGATTAGATTGTCCGAGTCCAGAATATTATATTTTCTTGAAACAATATTGATCCCTCTACGGCGCTTAAGGATATCAAGCAATTGTTTCCCAAGATGAAATGGTCTAGTCTTTGTGATGACGCGCAACAATCACAGAGCATCGACAAACTCAAGAGAATTTAAGTAAGAACAAATTTTCGTGGGGGAGGAAGAAGTGCAGAAAAAATAAGTGAACTTTCATGTTTTCCTTCTGCCTATATATAGGCACG
Source organism: Allium fistulosum (assembly GCA_030737815.1). Lineage (NCBI taxonomy): Eukaryota > Viridiplantae > Streptophyta > Magnoliopsida > Asparagales > Amaryllidaceae > Allium > Allium fistulosum. The sequence goes on along the minus strand of CM060903.1, from coordinate 132,007,099 downwards.
GGGAGGTGCCTATTCGGTAATAGGTGCATGTTCGAACAGTTGCAACAGTTGGAAAGGTTGCGACCCTTTACCAAGTGGTGCGATCGTTTGAGTTTCAATGGAAAAAAACAAAAAACTGTTCGGTCTGAATAGCCAAGCCAATTGCCAAGTGCCTCTAATACGCCTCAAACACCCATTCGCCCGCGGGCGCGCGCGTGCAGGGTGGTGCGTTGCACCACCCGCCAAGATGGTTATGCTTTCATGTCTCTCTTTGTCTCATAGTAACTATAATAGTATCTACATCTTAGTATATAAACACAAAATGTATATTTTATTCTAAGATGTGGGACTATTCATTTCCTAAGGCATTCAGTGCCTCACATTTCCCAATATATTACTCATTCATTTCCAACAACTTCCAAGCAAGCCAAGGCCTTTGCCAAGGAGATCCCTTAAGCTCTTATATGTTCCTTTTAACGATGGAGATGCTTATTATCCTGCTTAAGGATGGGTACTCCAAAAATGAAATAGGTTATCATCTAAAATGCCATGACCCACCCATCACCTCACTTTGCTTTGTTGATGATCTTATGATCTTCCCCAAGCCAAACACTAAGTCAATAGAAAATATCTTTCGCACTCTTCAAGACTTCAGCATGCTAACTGGACTTGTTATGAATCCACAAAAGTCCTTCATTATTATATCCGGCCTGGACATCCCTCATCAAACTGAATTAGCTGCTAATTATGGAATTCAACTTCAAAAGCCAGGTCTAATATACCTTGGAGATCCTCTAATCTCCACCAGAATCCAGACGCATCATTGTCTGCAAATGTATGAAAAAATCACTAGCAAACTCTCTCTCGGGGAAAACAAATATTTATCCCAAGCTGGTAGGTTAACAATTGTAAATTCTGTTACTTTCTCCATGCAAGTGTTTTGCTCTAGAATTTTTATTCTTTCCAAAAAAGTTAATGAAATGGTTGACAAGGCATGTAGCCACTTCCTATGGACTGGGAACCCACATTCTAGAAAACCCATACCTATTGATTTTCGAAAATACAACAACCATTTAAGTATGGAAGGTTTGGTATTATAAATTTTGTCAAATGGAGTGAAGCTGCATTTTCATCTCCCCTTAACAACTTATTGAATGACAGTAATTCCATTTGGGCTAGATGGTGTCGTAAATTTTACATAGGCAACAAGGATTTTTGGTAGTTAGAAAGGAAACAAAATGTAAGCTGGATGGAGGAGAATCCTAGAATCAAGGGACAAATTTAAACATAATGTGCAACGTGGTGTCTCAAACATTCGACTTATTCCTTTTGGAATTCTCCTTGGGCCGAAAGGGGATTAGTGCTAAGTGAAAAACTCAGGCTTTGTTTGGTTTGACATTTTTAGTTTTGTATTTTCGTCCATAAAAAATGTGCAAGATGCATGTATATTGTCAAAAACAACATATTTAGAAAACGAAATTAACATACAAAATAGAAAACAACTTTTTTTTTATTTTTTGTGTTTTGAAAAATAATAAAAGCACGAGAAACAATCCATCCTTCCATCGTCCTTCCATCCCCTCCATCGTCCCACTATTTTCCTTCCATCACCTCCGTTATCACTTCACTCCTCTTATATTTGAAATACATAATTTAAAACAGAAAACCCAAAATTCGTTTTTAAACCAAACACTACCTTAGTTACAATGAAAGAATTCAGAGTGGCGTTCCATTACAGGCTATAATTTCTTATTACCTCTGCAGTGGTCAAATCTTCCTTTCCCATACCAACAACCCCATAATCAGAGATCTATGGAGGCAAATCCAATTCGCTACTCCATTATCTACAAATTGTGGCAATATTCTTTAGGGCTCTCTGTTGGAATTCCTTAAGATGAATAGAAATATACAAAGTCCAAAGTCCCACATCGCCAAATTGTTGAGAGCTATATTGGTTTATATATGGTTTTCTCATGAGGAGGTTGGGGCCTGGGGCTTCCAAATATATGCTTCGTTGTGAGGAGGGAGATCATGCATCACCACCACACGCGCGCGCGCCGCCGTCGCCGTCCGTCCGACCGAACCGAACCGGGCCGGGTACGGGTACGGGTCTTAAATGACCATTCTTTTTGCTAGGCTATTGTTTAACGGTTTTGGGCTTCGGCTGAAAACTGGGCTGGGCCTGGAATTTGAAGAGAAGCTGATCACTTTCCAACCAATTAGAAATCCTAATCTTCTTCTTCTCTTCTGCTGCTATACTCTAAATCACAGAGTGATATACTCACTACAATCTCGAGCAGAATACGTCTGTTGTATCTTGGGGGAATTTTGAAATAAAATTCTTAAGGAAATCGTTACGACGAGCCTCAGACATAATCGGGTTAGAATTTTTTTTCTTCTTCATTCTATCCTTTAATTTTGTTATACTATTTATTCAAAATAGTATAACGCTGTTGTTGTAATTTATTTACAACATTCATATTGTTATAATAATTAATACAGAATTCCAGTGTAGTGGAAATCTGAGCCATAAACTTGTGCGACGAGTTTATAATTATTATTCTCTGTTTTGGTATACTAGACGTATAACATCTTAAGAATTTTACTATTTTCACTAAAACAGAGATGGCAACAGTAGAGCTCTCAACAAAGGCTACTACACACAACAGACCCGATCCTTTTAAAGGAGATGGTGACGACTTTTTAACATGGCAGAATCAGATGTTATTTTACCTCACCACACTCGGTCTGCAACGGTATCTCGAGGAGGAGGAACCGATTTCTGCACCAGGCGAGGAAGCAGATGTTGCTACGTGGAAACATTCCGATTTCCTATGCAGAAACTATATTCTGAATTGTCTCGACAAGGTGCTATATAAAGTATATCAACCTCTAAAGACAGCAAAAGCACTCTGGAATGCACTTGCCACGAAGTATAAGATGCAGAATATCAGTCTTAAGAAATTCATTGTAGACAAATTCATGGACTACAAGATGGTCGACTCCAAACCGGTGACTGCTCAACTGCATGAACTACAAATCATTATTCATGAACTCGAAGCGGAAGGTCATAAGGTTGGAGAATCGTTTTTGGTTGAAGCCATCACGGGACAGACTCAAAAAAGACAGCAACAAAGAGGAAAATTTAGTAGACAACATGGAAGTGGATGAGTCCAACTTCTCGGCAGTTGTATCTGAATGCAATATGGTTCAGAATCCTAACCAATGGTGGGTGGACACAGGCGCTACTCGTCATGTCTGCTCTGACAAATCCATGTTCTCTACATACAAGAAATTCGATCATGAAGAGAAACTCTATATGGGTAATTATGCAGTATCTATGATCGAAGGCAGTGGCACAGTAATCCTCAAGTTTACTTCAGGAAAAACTGTCAAGTTGAATGACATGCTCCACGTTCCAGACATACGCAAGAATCTCATCTATGGTGCAGTATTATCAAAGAAAGGATTCAAAATGGTGTTCGAATCAGACAAGATGGTTCTGTCCAAAGCTGGAATGTATATCGGAAGAGGATATTTATGTGATGTCCTATTTAAGGCAAATGTAGTCGTTATCGGCAGTAAAACTATGTATTCTGATTGTGCTATTAATAAAATTGAAGTTTCTTACTTGCTTGAGCACGAAATTTTACTATGGCATGATAGATTAGGACACATAAATTTCCGAAAAATGAAAATATTATCAAACTTGGGATTAATTCCAAAATTCCAAATAGATAAGAACTACAAATGTGAGACATGTGTAGAAGCAAAAATGGTTAAAAAAAACCATTTCAATCTGTTGATAGAAGCACCGAACCACTAGGTTTGGTTCATACAGATTTATGTGATTTTAAATCATTACCTACAAGAGGTGGGAAAAAGTACTTTATCACGTTTATTGACGATTATACGCGATATTGCTATGTATATCTTTTGAATAGCAAAGATGAAGCAATTACATCATTTATAAAGTACAAGGCTAAGGTAGAAAATCAGTTAAATAAAAAGATCAAGATATTGAGATCTGATCGAGGTGGAGAATATGAATCACCATTTGAACAGTTCTGTGCCGAAAATGGTATAATTCATCAAACAACAGCTCCATATTCACCACAACAAAATGGTGTAGCCGAGAGGAAGAACAGAACGTTAAAAGACATGATTAATGCCATGCTTTTAACCTCTGGTCTACCGACGAACTTGTGGGGGGAAGCCTTAAATATGTCCAATCACATATTAAACAAAGTCCCTCATAATAAAACAGGAACAATTCCATATGAGATATGGAAAGGACACAAACCAAGTTTTAAATACCTCAAAGTGTGGGGGTGCTTGGCAAAAGTTCCAGTTCCGCCTCCCTAGAAAGTCAAACTTGGACCAAAAACAGTAGATTGTTACTATTTAGGGCCAGCCCAAAATAGTAGTGCCTATAGATTTTTGGTATTCAAGACTGATATAGCTGATATTCATGTAAATACAATCATGGAATCTAGAGATGCCTCATTCTTTGAAGACGTGTTTCCGCACAAAAGGAATGAAGGGAATAATGTCCCTAAAAGGACAAGAGAAGAATCAAGCAATTCACATGAAGATGGAACTCATCATGAGATTGAGGAAGTTTAACCAAGAAGAAGCGTAAGGGCTAGGACTTCTAAGACATTTGGTTTGGATTTTTTCACATATGTGTTAGAACACGAACCTCAAACGTACAAGGAAGCAATGTCATCTTCTGAATCTTCATGTTGGAAAGAAGCAATCCAAAGTGAGATTGATTCAATTCTAAGTAATAAAACTTGGGAAATTGTTGATATTCCACCTGGAATAAAACCTATTGGCTGCAAATGGATTTTCAAGAAGAAAATGAAAGCAGATGGCTCTATCGACAAGTATAAAGCCAGATTAGTAGCCAAAGGATATCGTCAAAAAGAAGGAGTGGACTTCTTTGATACATATTCTCCAGTAACACGAATAACCTCTATAAGAATGCTAATAGCAATTGCATCAATTTATGGTCTAGAAATTCATCAAATGGATGTAAAGACAGCATTCTTAAATGGAGATCTCGATGAGGAGATCTACATGGAGCAACCTGAAGGTGTTATTTCCAAAGGAAATGAAAACAAAGTCTGTAGATTAGTAAAATCATTATACGGACTAAAACAATCTCCAAAACAATGCCACGCAAAATTTGATAGTGTCATGATGAGAAATGGTTTTCGTATAAATGAATGCGATAAGTGTGTTTATTATAAACAAATTGGACAATCATATGTGATGATTTGTTTATATGTAGACGATATGTTAATATTTGGTCCAAATACTCAGGTAATAGAGACCATAAAGAAGATGTTAACTAGCAATTTCGATATGAAAGATTTAGGAGTTGCAGACGTTATTTTGGGAATCAAAATAATAAGAACTCCTAATGGAATTGAATTGTCTCAGTCACACTATGTATACAAAGTGATTGAAAAATTCCAAGACTATGTAATTAAAGGAGTGAGAACACCTTTTAATCCATCAGAAGTACTACATAAAAACACTAATGAGAGTGTAATGCAACTGGAATACTCTCGTGTAATAGGATGTCTCATGTATCTCATGAATTGCACAAGCCAGATATAGCTTATGCAGTAAGTCGACTGAGCAGGTATACAAGCAATCCAGGAAAGGAACACTGGAAAGCACTAATGAGAGTGCTTGGATATTTAAAAAATACCACAAATTATTCCTTACATTATGGAAAATATCCTGCCGTCTTAGAAGGATACAGTGATGCAAATTGGATTGCTGATTCAGAGGAATCAAAATCAACAGGTGGTTATGTATTTACCTTAGCAGGGGCAGCAGTGTCATGGAAATCTACTAAACAAACATGCATAGCTCGATCCACTATGGAATCGGAGTTCATCGCTTTAGATAAAGCAGGCGAAGAAGCAGAATGGCTTCGTCACTTTTTAGAAGATATTCCATTTTGGCCTAAACCTGTACCGGCCATATGCATACACTGTGATAACCAAGCTGCGCTAAGCAGAGCGCACAACTTTGTGTATAATGGAAAGTCACGACATATTCGTCGACGCCATAACACAGTTAGGCAGTTACTCTCAAATGGAACTATTTCCATAGATTATGTGAGAACAAATGATAACCTAGCGGATCCATTTACTAAAGGTTTATCAAGAGAGAAAATTGACTGCGCATCGAGGGGAATGGGTTTAAAAGCCTAAACCACCAAGAGTTATCTTATACGGAAACCTATCCTAGCGACTGGAGATCCCACGGACTAGGATCAATAGGCAAACCAGTTCTGAATAACTCAAGACGTAATGCATTTGCGTGGAGATAGTCCAACTCCATTCCTATGGTGCAAAATATAAATGCATGCCTACAGAAGTATTTACAGGTTAAAACTATGTTTTTTAATGATGACCATATCTTGGAAATAACAAGTGGGGTATATGTAGGATACACTTAATGGTTGCGATCACCTATGTTAGTGTGAGCTGGGTCGGCTCTATGAGAATATTAAAAGTCTTTTATTCTCTAAAACACTCGCAGAACCAAAAAAATCGTTCAGGACCAAAATGAACACAACCAAGAGATTGGATGAGATGGGAATCAATGCTTCGTAAAGCTTATTGTCTTGATATACAATAAAGGCCGACGGTTCAAGATGGAATAATTCACCGATTAGCCAAGTAGATCCGATAAGTTTTAACTAGGGAAAGTTCAAAGTGAAATATCTACTTATCCACGATAAAGCATTATTCCATATGTACTATGTGATATTTCGCTTTGTGTGAGGGATATGTATATTATCATTCATGTGGGGGATTATTGGAATTCCTTAAGATGAATAGAAATATACAAAGTCCAAAGTCCCACATCGCCAAATTGTTGAGAGCTATATTGGTTTACATATGGTTTACTCATGAGGAGGTTGGGGGCCTAGGGCTCCCTAATATATGCTTCGTTGTGAGGAGGGAGATCATGCATCACCACCACACACGCACGCGCCGCCGCCGCCGTCCATCCGACTGAACCGAGCCGGGTACGGGTCTTAAATGACCATTCTTTTTGCTACGCTATTGTTTAACGGTTTTGGGCTTCGGCTGAAAACTGGGCTGGGCCTGGAATTTGAAGAGAAGCGGATGCGGGTTGAATAGGCGTGAACATTGGCGGGTGCGACCCGACTGAAGCAGACGCGGGCGAATGGATGCGGCATGAGCGGGTGCGACCCGTTAAAGGGCAGCGACGCGGGTGAACAGATGTGATTGTACGAAGAGGTACAGACGCGACTGTTTGAGCGAACGGGTGCAGACACGACCGTTAGGAAGAGATACGGACCAACTATAAATAGGAAGGCAAACTGATCACTTTCCCAACCAGTTAGAAATCATAATCTTCTTCTTCTCTTCTGCTGCTACACTCTAAATCACAGAGTGATATACTCACTACAATCTCGAGCAGAATACGTCTGTTGTATCTTGGGGGAATTTTGAAATAAAATTATTAAAGAAATCGTTACGACGAGCCTCAGACATAATCGGGTTAGAATTTTTTTTTCTTCATTCTATCCTTTAATTTTGTTATACTATTTATTCAAAATAGTATAACGTTGTTGTTGTAATTTATTTACAACATTCATATTGTTATAATAATTAATACAGAATTCCAGTGTAGTGGAAATCTGAGCTATAAACTTGTGCGACGAGTTTATAATTATTATTCTCTGTTTTGGTATACTAGACATATAACATCTTAAGAATTTTACTGTTTTCATTAAAACAGAGATGGCAACAGTAGAGCTCTCAACAAAGGCTACTACACACAACAGATCTGATTCTTTTAAAGGAGATGGTGACGACTTTTTAACATGGCAGAATCAGATGTTATTTTACCTCACCACACTCGGTCTGCAACGGTATCTCGAGGAGGAGGAACCAATTTCTGCACCAGGCGAGGAAGCAGATGTTGCTACGTGGAAACATTCTGATTTCCTATGCAGAAACTATATTCTGAATTGTCTCGACAAGGTGCTTTACAAAGTATATCAACCTCTAAAGACAGCAAAAGCACTCTGGAATGCACTTGCCACGAAGTATAAGACGCAGAATATCAGTCTTAAGAAATTCATTGTAGACAAATTCATGGACTACAAGATGGTCGACTCCAAACCGGTGACTGCTCAACTGCATGAACTACAAATCATTATTCATGAACTCGAAGCGGAAGGTCATAAGGTTGGAGAATTGTTTTTGGTTGAAGCCATCACGGGAAAACTGCCACCGTCGTGGAGAGATTACCGCAATTATCTAAAGCATAAGAAGAAGGAAATCTCTTTACAGGATCTCATAGTCCGATTGAAAATTGAGGCAGATAACCGTGGAATTACAAAACAAAGCGAGGAGGCATTTGTGGCTGAAGATTCAAAGACCAAAAACAAAAAGAAGAATTTCCAGAAGAAAAGGAAAGCTCCAGACAACAAACCAAAAGACAACAAACGAACCAAAAAGTTTAATGGTGAATGTTGGGTTTGTGGAAAGGTTGGACATGCCGCTAGAGATTGCAGACTCAAAAAATACAGCAACAAAGAGGCAAATTTAGTAGACAACATGGAAGTGGATGAGTCCAACTTCTCGGCAGTTGTATCTGAATGCAATATGGTTTAGAATCCTAACCAATGGTGGGTGGACACAGGTGCTACTCGTCATGTCTGCTCTGACAAATCCATGTTCTCTACATACAAGAAATTCGATCATGAATAGAAACTCTATATGGGTAATTCTGCAGTATCTATGATCGAAGGCAGTGGCACAGTAATCCTCAAGTTTACTTCAGGAAAAACTGTCAAGTTGAATGACGTGCTCCACGTTCCAGACATACGCAAGAATCTCATCTCTGGTGCAGTATTATCAAAGAAAGGATTCAGAATGGTGTTCGAATCAGACAAGATGGTTCTGTCCAAAGCTGGAATGTATGTCGAAAGAGGATATTTATGTGATGGCCTATTTAAGGCAAATGTAGCCGTTATCAGCAGTAAAACTATGTATTCTGATTGTGCTATTAATAAAATTGAAGTTTCTTACTTGCTTGAGCACGAAATTTTACTATGGCATTATAGATTAGGACACATAAATTTCCAAAAAATGAAAATATTATCAAACTTGGGATTAATTCCAAAATTCCAAGTAGATAAGAACTACAAATGTGAGACATGTGTAGAAGCAAAAATGGTTAAAAAAACCATTTCAATCTGTTGATAGAAGCACCGAACCACTAGGTTTGGTTCATACAGATTTATGTGATTTTAAATCATTACCTACAAGAGGTGGGAAAAAGTACTTTATCACGTTTATTGACGATTATACGCGATATTGCTATGTATATCTTTTGAATAGCAAAGATGAAGCAATTACATCATTTATAAAGTACAAGGCTGAGGTAGAAAATCAGTAAAATAAAAAGATCAAGATATTGAGATCTGATCGAGGTGGAGAATATGAATCACCATTTGAACAGTTCTGTGCCGAAAATGGTATAATTCATCAAACAACAGCTCCATATTCACCACAACAAAATGGTGTAGCCGAGAGGAAGAACAGAACGTTAAAAGACATGATTAATGCCATGCTTTTAACCTCTGGTCTACCGACGAACTTGTGGGGGGAAGCCTTAAATATGTCTAATCACATATTAAACAAAGTCCCTCACAATAAAACAGGAACAATTCCATATGAGATATGGAAAGGACACAAACCAAGTTTTAAATACCTCAAAGTGTGGGGGTGCTTGGCAAAAGTTCCAGTTCCGCCTCCCAAGAAAGTCAAACTTGGACCAAAAACAGTAGATTGTTACTATTTAGGGCCAGCCCAAAATAGTAGTGCCTATAGATTTTTGGTATTCAAGTCTGATATAGCTGATATTCATGTAAATACAATCATGGAATCTAGAGATGCCTCATTCTTTGAAGACATGTTTCCGCACAAAAGGAATGAAGGGAATAATGTCCCTAAAAGGACAAGAGAAGAATCAAGCAATTCACATGAAGATGGAACTCATCATGAGATTGAAGAAGTTGAACTAAGAAGAAGCGTAAGGGCTAGGACTTCCAAGACATTTGGTTCGGATTTTTTCACATATGTGTTAGAACACGAACCTCAAACGTACAAGGAAGCAAAGTCATCTTCTGAATCTTCATGTTGGAAAGAAGCAATCCAAAGTGAGATTGATTCAATTCTAGGTAATAAAACTTGGGAAATTGTTGATATTCCACCTGGAATAAAACCTATTGGCTGCAAATGGATTTTCAAGAAGAAAATGAAAGCAGATGGCTCTATCGACAAGTATAAAGCCAGATTAGTAGCCAAAGGATATCGTCAAAAAGAAGGAGTAGACTTCTTTGATACATATTCGCCAGTAACACGAATAACCTCTATAAGAATGCTAATAGCAATTGCATCAATTTATGGTCTAGAAATTCATCAAATGGATGTAAAGACAGCATTCTTAAATGGAGATCTCGTTGAGGAGATCTACATGGAGCAACCTGAAGGTTTTATTTCCAAAGGAAATGAAAACAAAGTCTGTAGATTAGTAAAATCATTATACGGACTAAAACAAGCTCCAAAACAATGGCACGCAAAATTTGGTAGTGTCATGATGAGAAATTGTTTTCGTATAAATGAATGCGATAAGTGTGTTTATTATAAACAAATTGGACAATCATATGTGATGATTTGTTTATATGTAGACGATATGTTAATATTTGGTCCAAATACTCAGGTAATAGAGACCATAAAGAAGATGTTAACTAGCAATTTCGATATGAAAGATTTAGTAGTTGCAGACGTTATTTTGGGAATCAAAATAATAAGAACTCCTAATGGAATTGAATTGTCTCAGTCACACTATGTAGACAAAGTGATTGAAAAATTCCAAGACTATGGAATTAAAGGAGTGAGAACACCTTTTAATCCATCAGAAGTACTGCATAAAAACACTAATGAGAGTGTAATGCAACTGGAATACTCTCGTATAATAGGATGTCTCATGTATCTCATGAATTGCACAAGACCAGATATAGCTTATGCAGTAAGTCGACTGAGTAGGTATACAAGCAATCCAAGAAAGGAACACTGGAAACACTAATGAGAGTGCTTGGATATTTAAAAAATACCACAAATTATTCCTTACATTATGGAAAATATCCTGCCGTCTTAGAAGGATACAGTGATGCAAATTGGATTGCTGATTCAGAGGAATCAAAATCAACGAGTGGTTATGTATTTACCTTAGCAGGGGCAGCAGTGTCATGGAAATCTACTAAACAAACATGCATAGGTCGATCCACTATGGAATCGGAGTTCATCGCTTTAGATAAAGCAGGCGAAGAAGCAGAATGGCTTCGTCACTTTTTAGAAGATATTCCATTTTGGCCTAAACTTGTACCGGCCATATGCATACACTGTGATAACCAAGCTGCGCTAAGCAGAGCGCACAACTTTGTGTATAATGGAAAGTCACGACATATTCGTCGACGCCATAACATAGTTAGGCAGTTACTCTCAAATGGAACTATTTCCATAGATTATGTGAGAACAAATTGTTTGCACAAAAAATGGACAAACACCTCAAAGTTGTATGATTTAGTAGATCTTATGTTGTTCTTAGTGATTTGGGTGACTTATGCAAATATATGAAAAGCAGGGGCTAAACTGTAAAAAGACACACAGATTTATAGTGGTTCGGCCAGAACGTGCCTACGTCCACTTTATATGTTATTTCTCCTTTAGATCTCAGATTACAAGTACAAAGCTTTGGTACAAGTATCTAAAAGTGTTTGAAAGTTCCTTCCGTGCTTGAGCTCTCAAACTTGTTCCTTCATTGTTGTACCCCTGCCCCTCTATTTATAGAGTGAGGCAGGGGGGCAGGGGTCTTGGATGTATATAGCTGCTGGTGGATCTGGACTGGCGAAATCTGGACTGGCGAAATCTGGACTGGCGAAACCTGGACTGGCGAAATCTGGACTGGCGAAATCTGGACTGGCGAAATCTGGACTGGCGAAACCTGGACTGGCGAAACCTAGACTGGCGACTTTGGTTCGGCAACACCCTGGTTCGGCGGTGGGTGGAGTATTGATTGGACCGGTGGTGTTTGGACCGGTAGGACTTTGGTCCGGTACCAACATGGTTCGGTCGTGAGATGGTGAGGTTGGTCCGGTGGAGTTGGTCCGGTTGTTGTTTTGGATCGGTGGTACCATGGTTCGGAGGTAGGAGCATGGAGAGGCTGCTTGGTTCGGCATTGGAGGAGAATGGGCTGGTTCGGCATGGAGAATGCCGAATGGACATGCCGAATGGACCTCAGCATTGGGAATGCCGAATGAAATCTGCCGAATGGGCTTGAGTGTTGGGGTACCGAATGGACTCTGAACCTTGAGTGAAATCCCAGACTTATATATGCTTGCTTGCTTCTTCTTGGCTCGGTCGTGGTGGAAACGCATACAACATTGATATTCCAGTTTTGACCAAAAATGGGATAACACTTTGCCCCCCAAAATATGCCTTGCGGTAGGAAGGCGTGTTTTGTAATGCCATGAGCTGGATGTTCATATCCTATCGACAACCTGTAAAGAACTTGATAATTTTATATGGCCCCAAATGACGACCGTTCGTGATCGAGCTATTTGGGATGAAGCGCGGCCGTTCATGGTCAAGCGCCTAACTTCAAATGACGACCGTTCGCGATCGAGTCATTTGAGGTGAAGTGCGACCGTTCACGGTCAAGCGTCTAAATCCATGCGACGATCGTTCGAGATCGAGTCATTTGCGGTGGAATGTGATCGTTCACGGTCAAGCGCTTTACTTCAAATGACGACCGTTCGGGATCGAGCCATTCAAGGTAAAGTGCGACCGAGCCCGGTCAGAGGGCGGACCTCAAATGGCGATCGTTCGCGATCAAGCCACTTGGGGTGAAATGTGACCGTTCGCGGTCAAGTGCCTTACTTCGAATGACGATCGTTCGAGATCGAGCCATTCGTGGTAAGGTGCGACTGTTGGCGGTCGGGGGTGGACCTCAAATGGCGACCTTTCGCGATCGAGCCATTTGTGGTGAGGTGAGTTGTGCCGTTCGAGGCGAGTTTTGCCGTTCGAGGCGAATTTTTGCCGTTCGAGGCGAATTTTGTGCCGTTCGAGGCGAGTTTTGCCGTTCGAGGCGAGTTTTGCCGTTCGAGGCGAGTTGTGACCGTTCGCGATCGGGTGCCGTTCGAGGCGAGTTGTGACCGTTCGCGATCGGGTGCCGTTCGAGGCGAGTTGTGTGTGCCCGGGAGGGCTTTAATATTATCGATGCCAGGTTCACGTTCGAGTGGGTCCCTGGATTGTTTGGGTGCCTGTTCGAGGCGAATAGGTGTGCCCGGGGGGGCTTAATATTGTCGATACCAGGTTCACGTTCGAGTGGGTCCCTGGATCTTTTTGTCAGGGCGGTTTATCGCCATCTCAGAGCATGCCTAAGGGTCGTTCGCGACCCCGTAGACGTGTAAGTAGCTTAGCCATTTTAGAATTATCAAAACCAAATATCCATTCAACTGATGAAATTTAAAATAGAAATGTTCAGCAAAGTCAAATCCAAATTTAAGAAATAAAGAACAAAAGCAAAGCAGTGACGTCGGAGTGCAAACGCCTACATCGATGTGGTTTATAGTTGTATCAGAGCATGCCTGAGGATCGTTCGTGGTCCTGTACATGTGTAAACAACTTAACCGTGTCAGTGTGGAGTTTGCTGCTCGTCCGTCGCTATCTCGATCAACGGATAATAAGATGACATCTCGATCCTGAGCCGTCTTCAGTTGGTGCGGGCGGTGGTCGTTCTTGTCCCACCGTTGTGGCCCTCCTTCTCACATATTGTGATAGCAAACCATTCCGAATATGCCCCTCCACCTCATCTTTCAGATGCCTGCAATCGTTGGTATGATGACCATTCAGGTCGTGGAACAAGCAATATCTGTCTGATTTCCTTTCGTTAATAGTCGGATCCCTTCGCATTGGCCTACGGTAGGGAACCTGCTCTCTTGTATCTTGATAGATTCGCTCCAAACTCTCATTCAGCTTGGAGTAAGTGGTGAATCGCGACTCTTTCCGTGGCCGCTTTGACCTGTCATCATTATCCTCAGCCTTTCTCTTTCCTTTACCAGTCTCCGCACCCCTTCCAGGTGGGTTTCCGCTCTTGATTGCGTAAACGTCAACTTCTTCCTCTCTTTCTGCACTAGCATCTTCCAAACGCAGAAACTTTTCAGCCTCATGATAGAACTCTCCCAGATTCATAGGCGGATCTTTAGTTAACGAATTCTTGAACTCCGTACTATCAGCTATTCCAGATACAGCCGCCATCATGACCATAGATGGATCTGGTCGATCCACTGATGCTGCTGCCGCATTAAATCGTGTTAGAAAACTCCTCAAAGTCTCTCCAGTTTTCTGCTTCAAGGTTGCCAAAGTCATCACATTCTTGGGTCTTGCAATATGAACCCTGAATTGCCTCATGAATCTCTCAGTTAAATCTGCCCACGTTCCTATGGAGCCGCTTTCCAGTTGTCTGAACCACAACGCCGCAATATCTGCCAAGTACAATGGAAAGCACCGGGCCATAACCTCCTCTGATGCCCCCAGCACTTCCATATGCCTTATATATTTTGTCAGATGAACCGTGGGGTCTGTCCTTCCATTATACATATCCAATGATGGTAGCTTAAAATCTAGTGGGTTCCTAGCTCGCCTGATTGTTGTGGTAAAAGGACTCCTATTCACATCCTCCAGGTCTCTATTCACTAGTCCGCCTCTCATAGCTCTTCTAACCATCTCAGCTAATCTGTCATTGTCTCCAAGCTGAAATCCTCGTTCACTGCCTTCGACCTGCCCCCTGAGTCCGTGGGAGCTTTCAGGTGTATGCCCCCCTGGCGGAGCGTTCATTCTTCTATTGTTACCAGATTGTTCGGATGCCCCCGTCTCTCTTCTCGGGATTGGGTCAACATGTTCTGCATGTGTGCCTCCTAGCTCTGGTGCTACGCCAGATGGTCCTGCTCCGTTCTGAACTCCAGTTGCGCCTTGGTTCCGTGCTCCAAGTTGCCCAATCTGTTGAAGCAAGTTCTGGATCATCTCTTCTTGTCTTCTCATCATGGCCTCCATCTCATCCCTGGTGATGAAGACCGAAGCTTGGTTTGCTCCTGAGGAAGCCTCTTGACTCCCTTCCTGTTGACTTTGCTCTGGCCTCGGCCTTCTGCTTGATTGTCTTGCCATGATTCTCCCAATCTGAATCTTTAGACTTTCAAATTCAGCTTCCAAGCGGTAGAATCCTTGAGTTCAATTCTCAGTGAAAGCACCAAAAATGTTTGCACAAAAAATGGACAAACACCTCAAAGTTGTATGATTTAGTAGATCTTATGTTGTTCTTAGTGATTTGGGTGACTTATGCAAATATATGAAAAGCAGGGGCTAAACTGTAAAAAGACACACAGATTTATAGTGGTTCGGCCAGAACGTGCCTACGTCCACTTTATATGTTATTTCTCCTTTAGATCTCAGATTACAAGTACAAAGCTTTGGTACAAGTATCTAAAAGTGTTTGAAAGTTCCTTCCGTGCTTGAGCTCTCAAACTTGTTCCTCCATTGTTGTACCCCTGCCCCTCTATTTATAGAGTGAGGCAGGGGGGCAGGGGTCTTGGATGTATATAGCTGCTGGTGGATCTGGACTGGCGAAATCTGGACTGGCGAAATCTGGACTGGCGAAACCTGAACTGGCGAAATCTGGACTGGCGAAATCTGGACTGGCGAAATCTGGACTGGCGAAACCTGGACTGGCGAAACCTAGACTGGCGACTTTGGTTCGGCAACACCCTGGTTCGGCGGTGGGTGGAGTATTGATTGGACCGGTGGTGTTTGGACCGGTAGGACTTTGGTCCGGTACCAACATGGTTCGGTCGTGAGATGGTGAGGTTGGTCCGGTGGAGTTGGTCCGGTTGTTGTTTTGGATCGGTGGTACCATGGTTCGGAGGTAGGAGCATGGAGAGGCTTCTTGGTTCGGCATTGGAGGAGAATGGGCTGGTTCGGCATGGAGAATGCCGAATGGACATGCCGAATGGACCTCGGCATTGGGAATGCCGAATGAAATCTGCCGAATGGGCTTGAGTGTTGGGGTACCGAATGGACTCTGAACCTTGAGTGAAATCCCAGACTTATATATGCTTGCTTGCTTCTTCTTGGCTCGGTCGTGGTGGAAACGCATACAACATTGATATTCCAGTTTTGACCAAAAATGGGATAACACAAATGATAACCTAGCGGATCCATTTACTAAAGGTTTATCAAGAGAGAAAATTGACTGTGCATCGTGGTGAATGAGTTTAAAAGCCTAAACCACCAAGAGTTATCTTATACGGAAACCTATCCTAGCGACTGGAGATCCCACGGACTAGGATCAATAGGCAAACCAGTTCTGAATAACTCAAGACGTAATGCATTTGCATGGACATAGTCCAACTCCATTCCTATGGTGCAAAATATAAATGCATGCCTACAGAAGTATTTACAGGTTAAAACTATGTTTTTTAATGATGACCATATCTTGGAAATAACAAGTGGGGTATATGTAGGATACTCTTAATGGTTGCGATCACCTATGTTAGTGTGAGCTGGGTCGGCTCTATGAGAATATTAAAAGGCTTTTATTCTCTAAAACACTCGCAGAACCAAAAAAATTGTTTAGGACCAAAATGAACACAACCAAGAGATTGGATGAGATGGGAATCAATGCTTCGTAAAGCTTATTGTCTGGATATACAATAAAGGCCGACGGTTCAAGATGAAATAATTCACCGATTAGCCAAGTAGATCCGATAAGTTTTAACTAGGGAAAGTTCAAAGTGAAATATCTACTTATCCACGATAAAGCATTATTCCATATGTACTCTGTGATATTTCGCTTTGTGTGGGGGATATGTATATTATCATTCATGTGGGGGATTGTTGGAATTCCTTAAGATGAATAGAAATATACAAAGTCCAAAGTCCCACATTGCCAAATTGTTGAGAGCTATATTGGTTTATATATGGTTTTCTCATGAGGAGGTTGGGGGCCTGGGGCTCCCAAATATATGCTTCGTTGTGAGGAGGGAGATCATGCATCACCACCACACACGCACGCGTCGCCGCCGCCGTCCGTCCGACCGAATCGGGCCGGGTACGGGTACGGGTCTTAAATGACCATTCTTTTTGCTAGGCTATTGGTTAACAGTTTTGGGCTTCGGCTGAAAACTGGGTTGGGCCTGGAATTTGAAGAGAAGCGAATGCGGGTTGAATAGGCGCGAACATTGGCGGGTGCGACCCGACTGAAGCAGACGCGGGCGAATGGATGCGGCATGAGCGGGTGCGACCCGTTAAAGGGCAGCGACGCGGGCGAATAGATGTGACTGTACGAAGAGGTACAGACGCGACTGTTTGAGCGGACGGGTGCAGACACGACCGTTCGGAAGAGATACGGACCAACTATAAATAGGAAGGAAAACTGATCACTTTCCCAACCAATTAGAAATCATAATCTTCTTCTTCTCTTCTGCTGCTATACTCTAAATCACAGAGCGATATACTCACTACAATCTCGAGCAGAATATGTCTGTTGTATCTTGGGGCAATTTTGAAATAAAATTCTTAAGGAAATCGTTACGACGAGCCTCAGACATAATTGGGTTAGAATTTTTTTTTTCTTCATTCTATCCTTTAATTTTGTTATACTATTTATTCAAAATAGTATAACGCTGTTGTTGTAATTTATTTACAACATTCATATTGTTATAATAATTAATACAGAATTCCAGTGTAGTGGAAATCTAAGCTATAAACTTGTGCGACGAGTTTATAATTATTATTCTCTGTTTTGGTATACTTGACGTATAACACTCTCCTCCCACCAAGCACACCATTAGACTTGTTTGTAAACCGACTATTCAAGACAGCTTCCAAAGTAATGATCAATGGTATTGCAAGGTTTGGGATAACTCAGGGAATCAAAGGCAGAGCTTTTTTCTTTGAAGAGTGCTCAAGAATACAATCCTCACTCAAGATAAGCTATGTCACATGGGTATGCTGAACACATCACTATACAGCCTTTGTAAAACTCCAGATGAAATGAATCTTTACCTCTTATTCCAATGTCAATATGTGCACGAAATCTGGAAAAGAACACGTGCAGTTTGGGGTACCACTATCTAAGCACTAATTGCAAGAGTGTTACACAATCTTTCCAGCTACAAGATGGAAAAATGGGAGTTCGAGAGTTTTGTTACATGCCTTGAAAACTGTTCTTCCTGAAGTATGGAAGGAGAGAAATGCCAGGATGTTTGAATGCAAGACAAAAAATGTCAAAGAAATCACCCATGTATGCTTGCAGAAAATAAGGAGGAAGGTTATTTCAAGGAGTGACATTCTTTTATGTAGTGTAAATGATAGATTAGTTCTAGATAGATGACTTGGTTTTTGTCTATAGTCAAGCATTTTATTGTACTTGTTTATTTTATTAATAGAAAGAGTTAAGGGCCCTCTCAAAAACCCTGCTTAAATTGCAAAAAAATATTAACTATTCAAAATTAATTATTAAATATTAATAATTAGAAATTAAAAATCAAACTTTAATTATTAAAAGTTAATTATTAATTATTGATTATTTAATAGTAATTATCAAAATGTAATTAATAAATATATATTGTAATTTACTAATTATTAACAATTAACTATAATAAATTATTTAATTTAAAAATAATTATTGATTATAAATGATAATTAGTAATTATAAATTATTTATTAATAATCATTAATTATAATAAATTATAAATAATGACCTATATAAGTTGTCATTTATAAATTATTAAGTAAGAATTAGTTATTTGTTATAAATTATAATTATTAATTATTAATTATTATAATAATTTAAGAAATAGTAAACATATTCAACAAAATTATCTTTAATTCGGCCTTTTCCAACACTGGACATTTCCTTAATGATTTTTTACAATATATGAGTAAAAAAACTTTAAAAAAAGTTGTAATACACTAATATTTACAACTTTTAAGAAGAAGATGTAAAAAACAACGTTTTACAATGTTTATATAATAAAAGTTATTAAAAAGTATTATTACAACTTTTGCAAAAAAGGTTGTAAAAAACAAGGTTCTTACAATGTTTGCTTTAAAAACCTTGTAAAATGGTTCTTTTACAATATCTTAAAAATAAACATTGTAAAAAAATTTATAACAAGATTTTTTGTTATAGCGCATTAATTTTAAATGTGATATTAATGTATATTGTAATATGAATCAATAAAAAATTATTTAAAATTATAAAATATATTTTATTGTTTTACAAAAATTTATATATAAAATAAATTTATTGTCGAAACCATTTTTATAATTTAGAACATTGTATTATTTGAAATTAATTATATATTAATAATTAGATTATTAAATGAAATTAAAATTTTCAAGGCAATAACATATATGAAAATGGTGATATAACATTTAATAATAATATATGTTGTTTGCACGAAAAATGGGCAAACACCTCCAAGACGTTGTAGTAGGGCTATGAATACTGTTTGCAGTATACAGCTACCGTTTGATGAATTTTAGTTGCGAGTGTATGTGGTAGAAAATCAATAGTTTGCAATAAAGAATAAATAAAGGACTGAAATGTAAAAAGACACAGAATTTATAGTGGTTCGGCATGAATGTGCCTACATTCACTGTTCCTCTTTTATTATCTCTTTCATATCTGATTACAAGTACAAGCTTTGAATAAGAATAAACTTGTCGTTAGGACTGAGAATTTTCCCTTACAAAGTTGTCTGTCATTGCTGATGGAAGCTTCACTATTTTCCAGCCATCCTTTTTTATGATGCCACATGCCTAGTATTTATAAAGTGAGGTTGTGGTGAGAGGCAGCTAAGTACATGGCTTCTAGGCTTTGGTTCAACCTTTCTTCCCTTGAAATATGGTTCTGTTGTTGTTCCACTGCTCTGGGTTGCTTGTTGAATACTACTCTGGTAGCTCGCTTCAGTCACCCATTCCGACACTTAAATTTTGAATACCGAAATAATTAAGTTCATTCCTACGAGTACAAAAAAAGATGGATCCAGCCCCAGAAGGGTTGTACCAAGTATGTCTGCCGGGTCCAACCCCAGAAGGGCTGGACCAAGTGAGTCCGGTGGGTCCAGGCCCATAAGGGCAGGACTAACTGGGGGCGACCCCGGATTAGGTGGGTCCGGGCCAGACGGGTCCGAATGGGGCTGGACCAGGTGGGTCTGGCCCCAGGGTGCCGAACCAGGCCGGTCCGGCTGTGCTGGACCAGGTGGTTCCTGGTCCGGCAGGGCCGGACCAGGTGGAGGTTCGACGGGGCCGGACCAGGTGGTCCCTGGTCCAGCACTGTGCCGGACCTGTGCGGGTCCGGCCCTCGGAGGCCGGACCAGGCTGTCCAGCCCTGTGGGGCTGGACCTATGCAGGATGATTTTTCCCAATAATCATGCATATTCCTATTTCTAAATAGTTAATTAAATTACTAACAACTATGCACCCAAGGGACAGGACTCTAGGTCATCTACTTCTACTTATTTATTTTTAAATAAGTTACAATTTAATTCAAATTGTTCAATTATATGTAATTATTGTTATGAAAATATTAGAACTCACTTCTGTAAAGCGTGAGATTTTATGGATTTTTGGGTTTTAGGCATATTTTGGAAATGGCTTATTTAAAAGCTAAGTCATCTATGGATTTATAAAGTGGTAAATTTAATTAATGTTTTATTATGATTGTTTGTTCGACATATTTTATTATGGCTTATTATTTTAAGTCATAAAGTTATGATATATTAGTATCTCACCTATTATTTAGATATAATCTGACCCGTTTATTATTTTAATACTCAGGTCAAGCCGAGAATTTACAGGTACATGGACCCATTGGCCTTTGGATTTTGGGCTAGCATTGAAGTGGACTACTTTGATAGTTTTAGTTTACTTCATACTTGTATATATTGACATTTAGGAGTTTATGTCATCTATATTATATAGTAGTGACTTTGTACCAGACACAGGATTTTGGATATGATGTATATATTTATGTGGGTCTAGTACTCATATTTTGTAGACTCACATTCTATTATGTATATAATGATGTATATTATTCCGCTGTGATCTGTGACTCCGATTCTGATTTATCTATATTATATATTGTTTTGAATATTTTTAATCGGTATGTTTATTACTTTGTATTAATACTGCATACGTCAAATTTTCAATTCAAATCCGCAAAAAGGTAAATAAGACATGTCAGTGTTGGTATAAAGGTATATTCACATTCGATCGCCCTTAACCAGCCGTATTCTCCATATTAGCAGACGACATTACTTGTAATGTTCTTTGCTAAACTGGGCATAGCGGCGGGGTCGTCACAGCTTGCTAAACTGGGCATAGTGGCGGGATCGTCACAGCTTGCTAAACTGGGCATAGCGGCCGAAATTTTCCAAAAATTTTAATGGTATATTTTGTGTTAATTTATCCGTTGAGTGTTTAAGAATTCTGGTCGATTCATTTGGCCAACGTTATCGATAGGGATTCCCAAAGACTAGAATGAGGCATTTCGACACAATAGTTTGAAAAGAAATAATATGTTTTGGAAAAGAAAATGATAAGATATTGTATTATTTTAGAAAAATGGTTACGGTACAAGTCTCCAGTAGTTGATATTTTAAATTTGATTGCTTTATTGTAAACGGAAAGTTGCCGGTTAGCATTTTTTCTTCTTCTTGCCTCTCTATGTCTAAAAAACATGCTGATGTGTTCATTAAACATAAAAACATATTACTGTTGTATAAGTTCAAAGCCCTAAAACATGCCGCTGTTTGGTTCAACTGTCAAGTATACAATTTAGAAAACTAGACATGTTTCTATATGAATTTTAACATGCTCAAATATACTTCACAGCAGCGATACTTCTGATTCAACATATTCAAATTACCAGTACTTGTTATCAAAGAAACAGATTTTTGAAATTAAATTCAAAATCATTAGTGCAATTTTTTTTATTGCTAAAGCATCATTTAATATTTGGTATATTATCCTAATGTAATCATAAATAAAACATAAGACATATCGTGCAATATTCTTATAACATGCAATTATATATATATATATATATATATATAAAGTTTAATTATTTATTCTTGCTATATATATATATATATATTTATAAATATCCTTCGATCTAATTTAAAGTGGGTTACACTTTATTCAACAAGCTATATTTCAATATCTGGACAACTCACTTCAATTCAATACTTGTTTCACTTAAATTTAATTATCCATTGAATTGATATAAATAAATTTATTCATCTTCGTAACTTTATCGATGTTAGTGAATATCGAATAGAACTTTTTTTCGTCTATTTCAATAATTACAAAATTATTCATACTTTTAAAATATTTCATAACATAGAGCCATATGACATTCATATAACAAAAGTGTTGCATTTTTATTTTAGACGCTAGATTCAAAAATGTGAAAATCAAAATAGTATAATTTAACTATATTTTATAAATTAAATTCCAATACATATGAAGATAGATAAAATCTCATATCGAGAATCTTTTAGAAACATTTTTATATGGATTTGAAATAAAGTGAATTATTGTTTATGAAAATATTGTTTTGATTCAAAGTTCAAATAAAGGAATTTTTTTTAGGACTTATAAGGTTATAACTCTTTTCGTTTTATATATATATGAGTTATAGGATTTTAAAAGTGATAAATTTGAAAGTAAACTATAGATAAAGAAATTTATATATCATTTTCTATATGATAAAATTATATTAATTACTTTCAACCTATAAACCATTGTTGGCTTTTATTATATTTAGCTTTTGGCTATTTTATGCAAGTTTGAATTGGATTTCTGATGAATTTCGTGATTTTCTATGAAACAAAGAATTTCAATAAACAATTGAATTGTCGGGTGGTATGGGAGACTTTGTACAATTCTTTCGATTATTATTATAATTTGTTAAATAGAGTTTGAGTGGAAATTGCTAGCTTTTAGTAAATACTTGAATTTACTTTCTGGTATAGGAAAGTTAGCTAAATTCTTGTAATTACTGGAGCGACAGTAATTAACACTTAGAGTTGTATTATCTTAGGGTGTTCGGATTTCAAACCGATAGATCCTCGAGAGAAGATAACTCATTCTTCGCTGATATGAGAATCGATACATTTTTAGATTTTGGTACGCAGATCTCTTTCGGAAGATCTGTTATGGTGTAAATACGGCTGTCTCTTTCGAAAGGCAGATTTTTACATGCATCGTAGTCTATGGATACTACAACCTATCAGTTTATTTTGTTTATACAGTTCGACTAAGTTTACCTCTTTCGGAAGGTAAATTTGCATAGGACAGATTAGGTACATGGCTGCTCTTTTTTTTTAGCGGTGTCCCTAATCTGCAGTCTCTTTCGGAAGGCTTCCTTTCTATGTAGTGGGTCTCTTTCAGTAGATTTTGTGTCACTGTATTAAATTGATAGATGACTACCATTATTATTTCATTATTGTTGATTATTTCTTCAGAGATTTTTAGTATGGATAATCTGTATCCTTTATAGCTCTGAGGAATTTTGAATTGGTTATCACTATATTTTGAGATGATAGTCTATTGAGACTTGATATGTATTTATGAAATGGTGATTTGTTAGATATGCCTTATTTGAGTATTTGTTTTAGGCATATTTTATTATTGACTTATTTGGTTATTGTTAATTCGGAATTTTGAGATCTGTATTATTGGTTTGATATGCCTTTTATGAATTTTTGAGTTGTAGGCATATTTTGAGATGGCTTATTTTAGAGTTAAGTCATTTATGGATTATAAAGTAATAAATTTAATTAATATGCCTTATTATGATTGTTTGTTCGGCATATTTAATATGGCTTATTATTTTAAATCATAAAGTTATGATATTAGTATCTCACCCTTTTATTTAGATATAGTCTGACCCATTTATTATTTTAATACTCGGATCAGGCCGAGACTTTACAAGTACAAGGACCCATTGACCTTTGAATTTTGGGCTAGCATTGAAGTAGACTATTTTGATTGTTTTAGTTTACTTCATACTTGTTTATATTGACAGTTAGGATTTTATGTCATCTATATTATATAGTAGTGACTTTGTACTTAATACAAGATATTGGATATGATGTATATATTTATGTGGGTCTAGTACTCATATTTTGTAAACTCGCATTCTATTATGTTTATGATGATGTATATTATTCCGTTGTGATCTGTGACTCTGATTCTGATTTATCTATATTATATATTGTTCTGAATATTTTTAATCGATGTGTTTATTACTTTGTATTAATAATATACACGTCTAAATTTCAGTTCAGATCCTCAAAAGGGTAAATAAGACGTGTCAGTGTTAGTATAAAGATATTTTCACATTCGATCGCCCTTAACCAACCGTATTCTTCGGATTAGCAGACGACATTACTTGCAATGTTCTTTGCTAAACTGGGCATAGCGGTGGGGTTGTTATAGCTTATTCAACCACTACCAAAATTTCCGCGATTCACTTTTATTAAAAGTGAGATTTGATAAATACTCAAACTCTATTTAACAAATTATAATAATCATCGAAAGAATTGTACAAAGTGTCCCATACCACCCGACAATTCAATCGTTTATTAAAATTCTTTGTTTTATAGAAAATCATGAAATTCATCAGAAATCCAATTCAAACTTGTGTAAAATAGCCAAAAGCTAAATACAATAAAAGCCAACAATAGCTTATAGGTTGAAAGTAATTAATATAATTTTTTTTCCAAACTATAAGCTATTGTTGGCTTTTATTGTTTTAGCTTTTAGCTATTTTACACAAGTTTGAATTGGATTTTTGATGAATTTCATGATTTTCTATTAAACAAAGAATTTTAATAAACGGTTGAATTGTCGGGTGGTATGGGACACTTTGTACAATTATTTCGATTATTATTATAATTTGTTAAATAGAGTTTGAGTGTTAATTACTGTCACTCCAGTAATTACAAGAATTTAGCTAACTGTAAGTATAAATGACCAACACTCAGGTTACTGCTATTTTTAGATATCAAAAATAATATTTTAACTCACACCACTATATCTAAATAAAAAGATGAGATATTAATGTCATAACTATATGGCTTAAAATAATAAGCTATAATAAAATATGCCAAACAAACAATCATAATAAGGCATTAATTAAATTTATCAAAATCATACTTTATGATTTTGATAAATTTAATTAATGCCTTATTATGATTGTTTATTCGGCATATTTTATTATGGCTTATTATTTTAAGTCATATAGTTATGATATTAATATCTTATCTTTTTATTTTAAATCCTTTATTAATTAGACTTTAATTGAATTATAATTTGATTTCAATAATAATAATTATCAAAAATCAAATTCAACATTTCTATTTTAATTAAACTAATATAATATTTCCTCTGTAAAACTGGGTTGTTACAGACCTACCCCCTTATGTAAATTATGTCCTCGCAATTTCTTATAGGAAGATGTCGAAAACACATGCAAACATTAGCTTATCGGCCCTGCTGGGCCGAACTCAGTTGGTCCACTCTGGTCTGGCCCTACGGGGCCGGACTTAGCTGGGCCGGACCTGTGCGGGTCCGGCTTGGGTTGTCAGCCCAGCGGAGTAGGACACGAGCGAGTCCGGCTCTGCTAGGCTGGATTTGGCGAGTCTGACCCTGTTGGGCCGGGCTTTGCTGGGCCTGTGCGGACCTGATTTTGTAGGGCAGTTTTTTTGCTGGTCTAGGTAGGGTCGGGCTTCGGCAGAAAGCGGTCTTCGAGGCTTTATTGTCGGACTGTGTTAGGCAAATCTTATAATGACCATATCTTTCAAACCGTTATTCGAATTGAGATGCGGTTCGGACCGATGCTCACATATTGACCTTGCTAACATTTCTAAGCAGCTCTGAGTCTATTCTAAGACCTACTGGTCCGACATAGGACC
The DNA here is from genome assembly GCA_030737815.1 of Allium fistulosum. Lineage (NCBI taxonomy): Eukaryota > Viridiplantae > Streptophyta > Magnoliopsida > Asparagales > Amaryllidaceae > Allium > Allium fistulosum. Next base: position 131,981,004 of record CM060903.1, on the reverse strand, counting down.
ACCTGTTTCGGCATAGGGACCACCTGGTCCGACACCCTAGGGCCGGACCCACCTGGTCCAGGGCCGCCCCCAGTTGGTCCTGCCCTTCCGGGGTTGGACCCACCGGACTCACTTGGTCCAGCCCAGCAAACACACTTGGTCCAGCCCTTCTGGGGCTGGATCCATCTTTTTTTGTACTCGCAGGAATGAACTTAATTGTTCTGGTATTCAAGATTTAAGGGTCAGAATGGGCCACTGAAGCGAGCTACCAAAATAGTATTCAACAAGCAACCCAGAGCAGTGGAACAACGGCAGAACCATATTTCAAGGGAAGAAAGGTTGAACCCAAGCTTAGAAGCCATGTACTCAGCTGCCTCTCACCACAACCTCACTTTTTAAATACAAGGCATGTGGCATCATAAAAAGGATGGATAGAAAATAGTGAAGCTTCCATCAGCAATGGCAGACAACTTTGAGAGGAAAAATTCTTAGTCCTAATGACAAGTTTATTCATATTCAAAGCTTGTACTTGTAATCAGATATGAAAGAGATAATAAAAGAGGAACAGTGGATGTAGGCACATTCAGGCCAAACCACTATAAATTCTGTATCTTTTTACATTTCAGTCCTTTATTTATTCTTTATTGCAAACTATTGATTTTCTACCACATACACTCGCAACTAAAATTCATCAAACGGTAGCTGTATACTGCAAACAGTATTTATAGCCCTACTACAACGTCTTGGAGGTGTTTGCCCATTTTTCATGCAAACGTTGCAACTGAGAATATACATGATTGAGATTAGTCTACTTGACACATGTCGATCTGAACATCCCCTTAGATCTCTGATATCTGTAACCAAAGTTGTTAGCTTTAGCATATCATCACCAGCTCCAAGTTGTATTATATTTGGGTGTAAATGGAGATAGAGTAAGAGTATGCCCTAGGGATAATTTTGTAATTTATTACATATATCTAATTCGATAACCAATCTTGTTCGAAATAAAAAGTGTTTTCTTTCAATTACATACTATTAATTAATTAATTAATTAATTTAATTAAAAGTATATTTAATACAAAATCCATAAATGGTATGTTTTGTGATAGTTGTTGCAAAGTGTTGTAACCATGAGTAATTTATCACAATGAAAATAAATATACCATTTTAAATATTCCTAGTCAAGATGTATCGAGATTAGATATCGATGCATCCGTCAAGACTAGAGTACGTAACGTTCTCCAAATATTGGGCAGTGTATTACTCATGGCTGCTGGGGGTTATGTACTGATAGTTATTGGATAACTACAGAATGACTCACTCACTCGATAGTTTTCCGTTGGTTGAACTAAGGTCAAACGGAAAATGTCGATGTGACAAAATTACACGGTTCTCTTAATTTGAGAATACTGTTAATCTTCAATATGGAAGCTCCGCTTTTATTATAGTTAAATCATGACACGACGTCTATTGAACGACTATAGTTGGGTCGAGCGAAAGTATTGGAAGTGAAACACTATTCAAGAGAGGCTTCGTCTCCTCGGTTATATGAGATTAGTATCACGATCAGCTGAAGTCAACTCAAAGTCAAAGTCTTTGACCAGAACATTTCATTTAATAACAATTGTTATTATTGAACCAAGTATGTTGTGTTTGGACTATAGAGTTGAATATGGATGATATTGGAATTTTAACCATTACCAAATTTCATAAGTCCAAAGTGATATAGTTTTGACGGAGAGAATTGGTGTAAAAATAGTCACAATCGGGTAACGCTTAAAAATTAAAATTGGATTTTAACGAAACCAAGTAAGCAATAAATTTGACCAAAATGTCACACCACCTACTAAGTGACATGTGAACGTTAGTATTCGAATAGTTCGATTTTAATCACAGACCAAATTTACACCTAAAAAGTCACACAACCGAATCGTTGAATACTCCTTGACCACATGTTTTAATCAATTTATAATTGTTATAAATTAATTAAATAAATTAATATTTATGAAATATTAGTTATAAAATTTTATTTTGATTTGATGAACAAATATTACTAAATATGTTTATAATAACTATGAACATATTAATCGATATACGATATTAATACGTGTTTAAATTAGATTTAAATGCAATATAATTTGTTCAGACTTTAAATGGGGTTGAAGCCCATATGCGGTAGATGTGTTTCGACTATAATATGATCAGGTAGGGGAGGGTAAGAAGGCTAGTGTCTTGATAGATAAGGGGAAAGAATGGGGAAGGGATAATAGTGGATCCGGATCCTTACTTATCTCTCTATTCTCTCCTCTATAAATAAATCATACCCTCATTCTTTTTCTAACTTTTTGAAGCCTCCATAGAGCTCTACCTCTGTCCAAAATTCATCTTCCCATATCCTCCATTTCTAAGCTAAAATCAAATTAAAAGAAATACTATTCGATAGTCGATGGTCTGCAATTCGGGAAATAGCATCTTCTGAATTGGAATCTGATTCAGGAGTTTATTTCAACCCTTCAAGGTGTGGACCTTTCGCTTGAGTGAAAGGTAATTATCTGATTTATAATTATATAATAATAATTAGATAATTATATACCATATATTGCTTTGTTAGTCAGGTGACAATTCTAGTGTACCGGTTTATTGTCGCATTTAGATGGTTTTTTGTTTATATCTTTAATAATAGTTGTAATACAATTGGTGTCACAATTTTTTTGGTGTCAGTGTGAACTACCAAAAATGCCCCTAATATCAAATCTTAATATCACTTGAAAATAGGATCTAACAAATAAAAAAAAATTACAAATTCAAAACGTCCGTCTACAATATTATCTAATCTTAATATAACTAAAAAATTGGATCTAACAAATAAAATTCTTTTACAAATTTAAAACATCAATCAATAAATACCTTCAAATCTTAATATCACATACAAATATGATCTAACATATAAATTATTAATTAATAATATAAATAAAATTCAAACTTAAAAAAAATTGATGTTGCAACTTAGAAATAAAATTTAAACTAACAAAAATGATTTCGTGTTAAACATATACAATTTGCAGAAAAACAATTCACGCGCGAAGCACGTGCCGTAACGCTCGTTCTTATATATTTACTTAAAAAATAATTTACAAGTATATGCCTTGAAACTCACGGCTTAGAATTAAAATAAAATTTGATTTTATTTAAATTAATTTAATATTCATTATTTAATTAACATATACTTTATAATATAAATACTAAACATCATACTATACATAATATGTTTTAAAATTACATATAGATAATTTTATACCTCAAATATTTTCAATATAAAAAATATTTTAAATATATATATAAATATTTTTCAAATATTATTTAATTCAAAAATAAATATATAAAATAAATATATATCATAAAATATAATATAAATTTTATAAAATCATTTTCACACCTGATCAACTCTCGGGAACAAAAAATATATAAATAAAATTTTAATATATTAATTAAATTTTAATATAAATGCTGAAATTAAAATTAAAATTAAAATTGATCTTAAATTCCCATATATGTATATTGAAATATTCAAATTCTAAAATATCATTTAGATTTTTATAAAATATTAAAAAGCAAATTATAATTTTGAAAACATATTATATATATTATTTCTTTTCGATTGGGAATTTTAAATTAAAAAAACTAATTTTGCCATGAGTATTATTAGGTTAGCGTGTACATATATTTATATATAATTATATTTTATATAATTCATTTGTATATATTTATACATATGTGTGTGTGTGTGTTTATTTATTATTAAACCATTTACAGGAATATATATATATATAGACACACATGTATATACATGTATATATTGAAAATGAGAATAAGAATATATATATACACAAAAAATTCAATTTTGTTTTCGGCTTTACGACAAAATAAATAATTTAAATTTCATAATATATTATAATTGCTTTTATATACATAATTATATGTACATATATTTATATATATACTATAAATTCCATAGAAATATATATATATATATATATATATGCATATAATTAGTCAGCATATATATATACATATTATATATGTAATATTTTGTGTACATAAATTAAAGCATATAAGCATACATTTGGACGATATATTTATATACTAGTAAGCTAACATGTTCGTTACATTGTTAATTCTAACACTTACACACGAACATGTTAAACCTTGCACGGATTGTTATGTGAAACATGCGCGCACGCATGCACACACACACACACACACATATGTATACGATACATACATGTATACAATAATATAACAATATTTACATAATATATAACTATATTATAAATTAAAATAAAACAACGATTTTATTTACAAATAATTTAGAAATGTTCTAAATAAATTAGATTATATAGGCCCAATAAAGATCCAAAATGGTAAAAAAATTGAAATTCACCCACTACTTCCATTTATGGCTGGCCTAGTTCCAATAATAATATCGGAGACTAATAGCCTACGCGGTCTAAATTAGTCAGGTTAGGGTTAACTAATTAAGCTCAAAACCCAGATAGTAAGGTGTCTAGAAAGGTAGTGTCGAAGGATTGAGTTTGGGTAATCATGTACACTGCCCTACCTAGTTACTAGTTTGGACCGAACAGATATGTGAGCGCAAAGGTTTTCCCCTAATAGGAAAGACCCAATTTGATTTGGGCATTGGGTTAATTTTCAAAATTGTTTGGAAATTAAAAATTTTAAATTTTAAATTTAATAGTTAAATTCGAAATAAAATATATACATATTATAAATGCTATAATTTAATAATTTTTTTAAAATGTTTGAAAATTAATATAGATTAATTTCGAAAATTAAAATTTGTTAATGAGGTTAACAAAATATATACTAATTAAATAAATTGATTAATTGATGAATACGTACATTTGTTATATGTTATGTTGTTTTAAAACGTTAAATTAACATAAGTATATAGTTATGTATATAAATGAATTTCAGAATTAAAATAAATTTAAGTAAAATTGTTTAATTAATTAAAAGGTTAACTAATTAAATAATGTACACATATATATGATATATGTGTTATACTATAAAGGTTATAGTATATAATAAATATTTAATATAAATGTCATTCTAAGATAATATAAAATTAATTAAAATATTTATTAAAATTAATTAATTAATTAATATTTAATTAATATAATATTATGCATAAGATTATTATATAAGTAATATGAAATATAAAAGTTATATATATAATAATAAAACTTATATAATATGAATGTATAAATTAAAGGTGGAACATTAAGAAACCCTAAATAGACTCAAGGAATAAATACATACGTAATATGAATGCATAAGTCGATATCACTCAATATAATATATTGAAGATTATGAGTCTTCAATATAATGTTGTCCTCTACTATATACATACATACATACATACATGTGTGTGTATTATCAATATAATGATGTCCTCTACTATATACATACATACATTAATACAGTACTTGCATACTCCTTAGTTGTTGAGCAAACTCAAGATAGGGATGTTATGTGTAGTATTATCAATATATTGAATAGACGAGGTAAGATAAATTAATATATGTAGTTGTTGAGCAAACTCAAGATACATATACTATACTTAGTCCATCGCAATATGGTAAGTAAGAGTGAACAATTTTATTTTGATTTATTAAGCAAACTCAAGGTAGAAGTGAAATTATGACAAGGTACCATGGGTTAGGAGTTGTATATGATACAACCGGCAAAGAGTTATTCATTCTCGATGGAGCTATGACCTGTTGACCAAACTCGAGGTCAGAAATATACGAGTCCTAACACCCACTAGTGAAGTCAAAGGACTTCTATGTTTTAATTAGGGTGTGGTGAAACATAAAAGACTTGAGGGGGCCTTATTAGAAAAATAAAATGATAACATTTAACCATTCTAATATTGTAAGAACATATGGTATATAATGTTATAATAATCTGCATTGATAAATTTGTGCATTTAATATAATTGATAAAATGTTTATCAATTAAGATATATGAATGAACTAAATTAAAGATTGACAAATAAAAATATTACATATACTTTCTAATAAATGCTTATTGAACGTTAACATTTTAACACCCATGTAAGTACCTGATTCTATAACTACTAAATATGATCATAATTTGATCGCTGTGTGTTTATTTGGTCGAGACCGTGTGTTTAATTCTATAAGTTTCGAACTAAAAAGCAATACAATACTATGTATATTAGATTCATATACGATCACATATAAATGTTATATGGTGAATGGTCACAGTTTGTAATGTACAATATTCCGATGAAATTAGTTCATATGAAATAAATAAACTATAGTGCAAGATCAAGTATTCAATTTGACTGATTATAATAAAAGATCATGTCATGGTAAATGTATTGCAAGACCAAAACTACAATATAGATCTAAGAACTCAATCGCTCAAATGTCGGCTTGATCAATTTACCTAAGGTGCATCATATTTGAAGTCCTTAAATGTTAAGGACAATCAAATGCATTTTTGCAAAGAGTTCGATATGATATTGTAGTAAGAGATTTCTTTTAAATGACTTGACAATTTAGAAAGAATAACGAATGTACAAGAGTATATGTGATTTAAGGTACAGTTGGGATGAAGAGAGCAAATGGTCACTTCTGCTTCACAAAGAAACATCAAAAACGAGAATTGTAATAATAATGATTAATACTTAAAAATGGAATAAGAAACATGATTTCCATTCTAAAATGTATTTTAGTACAGAAAATTATTTTCTATAAGATTCATTTCTTTTGAGTTTAAGATATTTGATCAAAGAACTCTCCGCTATAGACTAGTTGCAGTATATGAAATAAATAATCTATATTAGGTGAATGATGGACCTCCAAATTCAATACGCTATTATAGTAATGGCAGAAATAGTGGTAGCATGCTATATAGTGCTTATTGTTTGCATCAAATTATGAAACTTATTTTCGTAAAACATAGCAAACATTATTTATGAAATAATGACTATTTTTTAGTGCCAACTGAAAAATAGACATAGTTATATTTCAATGTGAATATTATGAATATTCATTATGAAATAAAAATATAATGTGGTATTTGTTTTCATAACAAAAGTGATGCATTGGAAAATACTAAAGTGTCAAAAATTATTTACAATTATTTTGGAGTTATAGACTAAGCCTTTGTTTTGAAAAATAATTTTTATTATATGGTTATGAATCATATGATACTGGTTAATTATATCTTAGGCAATTAAGGGCAAAGCATCCATTCAGTGAGAGCATCATAAGAGTTGATGAACTCTTCAGATTGATACATATAGATGTATGCAATCGTAAGTCTATTAATACCAAAATGGTTCCACGTACTTTATTATATTCACTGATGAATTATCACAGACATGGACATATTTAATTGATGCACATGTATAAGTCCATGATAAGCTCATAAAATATAAAACGGAAGTAAATAATATAACATGCGACATAAATGATTCGATTTGACCGAATAGGTAAGTATGTTGGAAAGAGTTCTATATGTACCTAATATGAAAAACACTCCTCCCTATAATACATAATGATGTATTGATAAGGTGTAATCGAACTTTGTTGAACAAAGCACGATTAATGATGAGTGAAGTTGGGTTAAATTCTTCCTATAAGGTGTGTACTCAAGGGTAGTACACAAGGTTAAAATTAGTATCATCCAAAGAATAGTTTACAAAACCATACAGGATAAGGATTTATAAGTAAATCCTGCATTTCCTAAGCCAAGGAGTTGGCAAGTTGTATGAATCGAAAGACTGCACATAATAATTGTACATAAGGGATCTTGTATGATTATTTCCAAGAGAATTTCAAAAATTATAGTCATTAGATGACTAATTTATATTGTGAACATAAATATATTGTGAACTAATGCAAAGTCAATTTTTAAGGCAATTCATAAAATGTTTATAAATACTCGTTTTGTTAACTAAGAAACAAATGTTTTTTCAAGAAATACCAACTTCGTAGCAAATGAATTTCTTTAAGGAATTATTGGTATAAAATGAACTTGGATACGATCCAAGGATAAAACTGATTACAATGGATGAAATGAAATTGACCGAACCTAAATGAACACAATACATTAGAACGTCTAATGAGTACTCTTATACATTAAAGAGAAACGGTAAGTTTCTTATGAATGTAAAGAATAAATAATTCTCGATTGTTTAATTAAACCATTAAGAGTATTCACTCTATGTTATGGTATGATGCACAGATCTGAAATAGATTCCAAGTATGTTATTAAAATATGATTTTGATAATTGTACCCAATGTAATATGTACCATTTGCCGCAAATGTGTCTTCAGGAGAAAGACTAATGCAGTTAGAATATAATGAGCAATATTGATAAGAATAAAGTTGTAAATTTCAATTGTTGAAATTAACATAACAGATTCACAATTCGATGTGCTCAAGTTGGTTCGAATTTTACTCATAAAATTATCGTATGGTGTGACTTTATGTTTTGGTATATATGCGTTGAAAAAGATAAATCTAAATAATGATTTAGAGTAAACTATTTACATATAATAATAAAAGTATCTTGAAGTCAATGGGAGAGATATTGAGTTTGTGAGCTTTTGGATATGATCCAAGAACATATACGAAAGTGTCGTTCGACAAGCATCAAAATCAAACAACTGTTTTGATAGAAATATCCAATAGTATGATTATCAATCAAAATGCAGAGGAAGCATGTGATCATAAGAAAGAATGTTAAAAAGTGCATATATTTCTAAACCATAAGTAACAACACACCGCTAATTGTTAACGATGTACTTATGTTAAAATCATTTTTAGGTGTTTTATGTTGGATTTGTAAATCATGTCTTTTATAGCAAGTATAAAAGATATTGGGAATGTTCCAAATGTTATGAAAGTATGAGTTATTAAATTGTTTAATACGAAACATGTAAGATGGATTCCTTATGCGTTGGCAATATGAATTATCATACATGTTATGGTGTCTACGATATCGTGATTTGTTTATGTAGTTGATACATGAAGCAAATATCAAATCTAAATAGATATCACTAAATGGTTGTTTGAGGTGTTCTTGTGTTTTATGAAATACTAAAGAATTGTTTGTAGAAATAACGAACTCCTTATAAAGGAGTGTTCGGACTTAAACTTCATAAGTGATATTGAGTATATTATGTCAATAATAAATTCAAATTAAGAATCTTTAAGTTGGAATGTTCCAAATAGAAGAGACTATGGCCTATTCAATGAAAAGGCTAAGTACGTTGACTTGAATAGCACCACAATAAAAGCAACGTATATATAATAAATGCACAAATTTATAACTGAGCATAGTGTGATTCCAAATGTTGAGAATCCCGTAACTTTTTTATATGATAACAATGTCGTAATATAGTTCATGATAGAACTTAGAGCTCGATAGAAGTCGAGAAACATACTTCGAATTGTTCCACATGATAAAACAATTTATCAGCGTCGAGGAGAATTGATTGACAGAATAAATAATTGAAGCATAATAACATACTCATTCACTGAGTAAATGGCCTGATTAGTTTTAAGAAAATCGATTAGAGAAGTTAGGATAAGATTCTATAATTGACCCCGAGTGCAACTGGGAGATTGACAAAGTTAGGGGTATGCCCTAGGGGCAATTATGTAATTTGTTACATATATCTAACTCGATAACCAATCTTGTTCGAAATAAAAGGTGTTTTCTTTCTGTTATATACTTGATATAATGTGTTATATTAATTAATTAATTAAAAGTATATTTAATAGAAAATCGATAAATTTCATGTTTTATGATAGTAGTTACAAAATGTTGTAACCGTGAGTAATTTATCACAATGAAAATAAATATACCATTTACTAGTCAAGATATATTGAGACCCGATATTGATATATCAATTAAGACTAGAGTACATAGGCTTTCCAAATGTTAGGTAATGTATTACTCATGGCTGCTGAGGGCACCAAGAGATTACATACTGATAGTTATTAGATAACCATGGAATGACTCACTCGATATTTTTCTGTTTGTTAATATAACTAAGGTCAAACGGAAAATATCGATGTACCAAAATTATACTATTCCCTTGACTTGAGAATATTGTTGATTTTTAACGTGAAAGCTCCACTTTGATTATAGTTCAATTATGGCAAGGTGTCCATCGAACAACTATAGTTAGGTCGGGTGGAAGCATTGGAAGTCAAACGCTATTCAAGAGAGGATTTGTCTCCTTAGTTATATGAGGTTAGTATCACGGTCAACTGAAGTCTACTCAAAGTCAAAGTCTCTAGCTATAATATTTCGGTTAATAATGATTGTTATTATTGAATAAGGATTTTGTATTTGGACCATAGAGTTGAATATGGATGCTATTGGAATTTTGACCATTACCAAATTTCATGAGTCCAAAGCAATATAGTTTTGACGAAGAGAATTAGTGTAAAAATAGTCACAATCGGGCATCGTTTAATAAATTAAAATTGGATTTTACGAAAACCATGTAAGCGATAAATTTGGCCAAAATGTCATACAAGATGTTTAGTGATGTGTGAACGTTAATATTCGAATAGTTCGATATTAATCACTGACCAAATTTGCACCTAAAGACTCGCACAACTGAATCATTGAATACGCCTTGACCACATGATTTAATTAATTTATAATTTTTATAAATTAATTAAGTTAATGAACATTTATGAAATATTAGTTATAAAATTTTGTTTGATTTGATGTGTAAATATTACTAAATATGTTTATAATAGTTATAAATATATTAATCGATATACAATATTGATACGTGTTTAAATTAGATTTAAATTCAATATAAATTCTTTGGGCTTTAAATGGGTTTGAAGGCAATATGTTGTTAGTGTGTTTCGGCCATAATATGATCAGGTAGGGGCGACCATTTAATGGTAAGAAGGCTAGGGTCTTGATAGATAAAAGGAAAGAATGGGTAAGAGATAATAGTGGATCTGGATCCTAAGTTATCTCTCTATTCTCTTCTCTATAAATAGATCGTCACCCTTATTCTTTTTTTAAATTTTTTGACGCCTCCATTTAGCTCTACCTCTGGCCAAAATTCATCTTTACTTCACCTCCATTTCTAAGCTCAAATCAAATGAAAATAAACACTATTTGATGTTATGTGGTCTACAATCCAGAAGATAGCAGCTTAAGAATTGGAATCTGATTCGGGATTTTATTATCTGATCTATAATTATTTACTAATATTTAGATAATTTATATACCATGTATTGCTTTGTTGGTTAGATGACGATTCTAATATATTGGTATATCATCATATTTAGAATGGTTGTTTGTTTACATGCTTGCATTTTTTTTTACATATACATGCCTTGAAACTCACTGCTTAAGATTTTAAAAAATATGATTTTTAACTAGTTTAATATTCATTATTTAATTAACATAAACTTTATAATTTAAATACTAAACATTATACTATAAAAAATATATTTTAATATTACATATACATAGTTTTATATCTAAAATATTTTTTAGCATAAAAAATATTTTTTAAATATATATTTGTGTATATATTATTTAAACATTATTTAATTTAATTTAATAAATCTATAAAATAAATACATATATCATAAAATATAATTTAAATTTTATAAAATCATTTCACACCTGATGAATTCTCAACAACAACAAAATAAAAATACTTTTTTATTTATTAATTAAATATTAACATAAATGATAAAATTAAATTTTAATTTAAAATTAATTTTAAATTACCATATATGTATATCGAAATATTCAAATGCTAAAATTTTGTCTAGATTTTTTTATAAATTATTGAAACAATTATAATTTCAAAATCATATTATATACATATAAAATTTATTTTCGATCGAGAATTTTAAATTAATTAAATAAATAAAAAGTGATTTTGCCGTGAGTATTATTAGGTTAGTATATATGTATATGTATATATATGTAAATAATTAATATTTTATTTATATATATTTATACATATTTATATGTTTATTTATTATATATATATATATATTCATACAAAAAAAATCAATTTTTTCGGGTTTAACTACAAATAATTAAAATTTTATAATATATTTTAAATGTTTTTATATACATAATTGTGTGTGTGTGTGTATTTTATTAATTCCATACAAATATGTATTTATAATTATTCATACATATATATAATTTCAATATTTGGTATATATAAATTAAAGATACGAGCATACATTTGGACGATATATTTATATACTAGATGAGTCAACATGTCTGTTGCAGTGTAAATCCCAACACTTATACACAGGCATGTTAAACCTGACATGGATTGCTATGTAACACATGGACACACACGTATATATATGCTAATACCTCAGATATTGATTTTGATGACAACAACCATATAAATATAGATACTAATGTTTTGTCAATTTGTATAGCATATATTGCAGAATATTACATAGGTACAAAATGATTGAGCTTGAAGACTGATCGGTATAAAGACTAAAAGTTCAAGATTCAGAAATGATCAAGACTCATGAGTTTAAAGACAAAGATTTAAAGAGCTCAAGACTTTAGTATATAGTTATGGTCATTAGAATAAATTGCTAAAGTCCCTGATAGCAAATTTGATCTTTATCACAAATTTCTGATCTTTGATATTTGATCAAAATAAATTATTTAAAATTCAAAATATATTTTTACAAATATTTTATAGAATTTTTTATGTGTTTAAAATTATTTGAAAACTATGTTTAAATTATTTTACAAAAATATAGATGTTTGAAAACAACTTAAAAGAAAATCATTTTCAAATTTTACAAGGGTATGTCGACATACCCCTCCTAGATATGTCGACATAGGGGCTGTTAATTTGTTTTTTAACTTTTGAAAAGAGGTGTCTTTTGGATATGCCTCTTCATAAATGGATACATCTGTTAATTAACTGTATAAGTGTAAACGAATTTTCTTACAAATTTTTCTTACTTTCTTCTTACTCCTTGAAATATTTTTTGAAAACTACTTGCTACATTCTTCAAAACTATAAAGAATCAATCCATACACTGTTATATTGATTCTATAAATTATTTACTGTTTTGGAAGCATTGCTTTACAAACTTAAAGATCAAATTGCTATCAGAAGGGCTATAGGATATCTTGTATTCCAAGTACAACTGTTTGTATTTGAAAATCAACGACTCTACTCTTATTTGTTTAGGTGTGCTTGTTGCCCATTCAAATCAAGTGGGTGTGCTTAATATCCCATCTAAATCTAACGGGTGATTTCATTGCCCGGTAAATCAAGAGAGTTTACCTTGGACTCATGAGGCCAGGAGGGTGTATCTCATAGCCTTGAAATCGAGACTATATTATGGTTTGCTTAATTAGTACAGATTTTTGTTGATAATCTATGGTTTGATTTAAATCTTGAAACAAAGTTAAAAAGGTTCATAAAAGTTATACTACATTATTCATTCCCCCTCTAGTGTTATAGCCTTAAGATCTTTACACCGTGACCCTTATTTGGTATTAGAGCCTTAGGTTTCAAAAACTCTTAATTTTATTTTTAAAAAGTATAAATGTCTAGTAATACTGTTATTACAATTTTTATAACTTTTTTAGAAAAACAAAGTTATGAAATATGTATGATACTATCAAATAGATTAGAAATTAATTTTTCAGAAAAGTCATTTGATGTTTTGGAAAGGTATCATGTGAAATTGCAGGAACAAGTATGTTATATGGCTGATGATGAACAGACACTTGATATTCATATATCAAAGATCAAGAAGGACAAATGGATATTAGACACTGGATGCTTAAAACACATGACTGGAAATCCGGAGATCTTAAAGGATATAATTTACAAAGATGGAGGATCAGTTAACTTTAGAGACAACTCAAAAGAATATTTGATTGACATCGGCAATGTTGATAACTCTAAAACTCCTATTATTTCTAATGTTTTGCTAGTTAGGAATTTGAAACACAACCCGCTTAGTATTAGTCAATTATGTGATAAGGGTTTTAAAATTAAGTTTGAAAAATATATTTGCCACATCGAGGATAGTGAGTCTAAAATTATCTTTGAAGGTGTTAAGAAACATAATATTTACATTTTAAGTATGAAAGTGTCTAATGATAATCTTTGTCTTTTGGCTGAATCTAGTGACCCTTGGATTTGGCACAAAAGATCTGGTCATTTAAATTTTAAACACTTATCTCAAGTTGCTAGACATGAACTTGTTAGGGGACTCCCTAAGATGAGTTTTAATGTCAACAACTTAAGCGATGCTTGCCAACTAGGAAAACTTCATAAAAGTCCTTTTAAATCAAAAGATATGATTTCAACTTCTCAACACTTAGAACTTCTTCACCTAGATCTTTCGGGCCATTGTAAATACTATATATAGATTATAATAAATATGTTTTTATAATTATAGATGATTTCTCTAGATTTACATGGGCAATCTTTCTAAAACTTAAAAGTGAAGCTTTTGAAATGTTTAAAAATTTCACTAAAAGAATTCAAAATCAAAAGTCAATAAAAAATAAAATAATTAAAAGCGAACGTAGAGGAGAATTTGAAAATGAAACTTTAAAATACTTTTGTAATAAGAAAGGAATTACACATAACTTTTCATTCCCTAGTGCACCTCAACGAAATGGAGTAGTAGAACATAAAAGTAGAACTATACAAGAATGTGCTAGGGCTATGCTAAATGATAGTGATTTACCTAAAAGTTTTTGGGCTGAAGTAGTTGCTACAGCATGTTATATGTAACATCCCAATTTTTGATAACATTATTCAGAAGATTTAATTAGATAAATTAAATAGAATAATGATGATAAGGAGATTGAGATTTGATTAAATTACATAATAGGGTCATGCTTATTAACAAAGTAAATGGGCTTTAAAATGGTTTATTGGTTAATTAAACTACACATGGGCATATTAGTAAATTAGCCAATTTATTATACATGGGTATACACTCCACATCTTTGTCCATTCACGTTCATTATTCTCAAAATCAAAAATAACGTAAGAACCATAATAGAGCTGGCCATTAACAAAGGGGAAGAAGAAATTTAATCTAAAGCTAAGGAAAAGCTAGGGAGGATTAATCAACAACAAATCTCAAATTACTCATCAAGTTTAAGGTGAATAATAATCTTCTACCATCTCTATTTTTATTCTATGATTATATGGTTTTGGATTTATGATTTATTTGTATTTTTGTGATAAAATGGATGATGATATGCTTGAGTTATATTATGACAATTCGTTTTAATTCATAAGCACATGAATTTGCACGGTTTAGACATAAAATCGAGAATATATGATTTCAGATTGCCATGGAAAACTTTTGTAACGACCAAGACTTTCTCTCCACAGAAAGTCGCATCGTTAATAAGAAAGAAAGGGGTAGAAAATAGAAAAGAAGAGAAGAAAGTTGAAACAACAACAAAATCTCACACAGCGGAACGAATAAATTATATTAATAACATAAACTATTACATAGTATACAAGACTTATCAGAGTTATACAGATACACATCACATACTAGACAGTTATAAACATCTGTCTAGTTATTACAACTCAATACAATACACACACTATCATAGAGATTAACACAGCGGAATACTATATCTACGAACGCCGAAGCCTCCTGCTCCATTGCTCCTCCAGAATATTCGTCAAAGCTAAACCTGAATCCCTTGGCTACTCATAAAAATTTGAGTACCCAAGAGTTTATAAAACAGAAATAAACACTTGGGTCAGACATGGGTCTGGTGTGAGTAACAGGTTAAACTTGCTTAACTTCAAAACCTTTTGAAAGAAAAGGTATCACGTAAGACTCCCCACAAATAAACATGGGTAAGTTTTTACCTTACGCTAACCAAAACATTTGATAGGAAATCTGATTTTATTATAATAGGGTCTAGGGTTTTCAAGTAAAATACAGAAATAGCTGAAATGCTTACATCTCACATTCCAACATAGTTGGGCACAACTAATACGTACGGCACTTATTGGAGTTTGGATTCCATACAATGGCAGGGCTACTGGGGTACCGCCCGTCACAGTACGTGGCCTAGATCACCGTACCGAGGAGTACGCCTACTCCCCTGCAACACAAAGCCGGAACCATCCCTTACTGGATAATTCCGAACAAGATAATCCCGTAGTTGGCGCGACCAACCACACACTAAGCCGAATAAAAAGAAAAGGGACCTCTAGACAGGGATCTATCTTGCTCTCAGTGGGTGCTACCCACGAAGCCTTGCTGCACCTCCCCTGTTTTAGCCATTCCCGGTTGATGAGGCTTGAGGTTACGATTACCTCTAATCAGAACATATCACTTAGAATGCTCATCGTCCGCCTGACGATGTGCTGAAAGCATTCAATCCATACAAGTTCGTTCCGGGTTCGAACGAAACCGAAGGCATTATCTCGTTACACTCGTTTTGGAATCACCCTCAGAGTTAACGACAATAACCCTTGCACTCTGAATCTTCATCTTCCCTTGAGATTCACGACCTATCGTAAATTTGGATCGATGTGGTATTCGGGTCTCCAGACCTGGAATTCCGGTATACGGAAACCCGATCCCGGTCTCATCGAAATCCAAAACGTATCTTTTAAGGGCCAAGTTGTTTTAAGGTTAAAACAATTCAATTCTTATCTATATACACAAAGATAGATAATTCAATAGATAATCTACATTATCATCCCAAACAGATAATTCACATTATCATTATAATTCAACCAAACATCCATATCATATATCAGCACATCTCTTATCAGAGATATCGACAATGCAAAGCATTCAATATCATTCATCCATTCTTAAGTAATGATTTATCATCTCTAATTAATTTAAAGTGAATTAAATTAATTACTTCATCCTATAAATCCTGCTTAATTAATTATTAATTAAACCAATTAATTAATCATTACTCTAAGTATCCATCTAAATTAATCATTCCTGATTAATTACCCTTTAATTACTTTAAGTAATTAATACTTAATTAATTTCACAAATTAATTATCTTAAACCATTCAGTAATTAATCTTTAATTACTTCATTAATTAATTAACTATATTTAATTACATTAATCCTTAATTAATTACAATTAATTAATTACTTTAATCACTTATTATTTATTAATTAATCTTAATTAATCAATTCTTAATTATATCATTAATTATATTAATTAATGATCCTTAATTATTCTTAATTAATTATCTTATTTAAATTAATTATATTTAATAATTAATTAGTCACATTTATTAATCACCTTTGATTTATCTCATTTAGTAATTAACTTCCCTTAATTACTCCACTTCATAAATTAATTACTCCTTAATTAAATTATCCTTTAATTAATCCCTTGATTAATTATTCAAAAGTAATTAACTCAAATTACTTTTATTATTAAATCTCCTTAAATTAATTACATTCCATTAATTAACTTTAATTACTTTCCTAAGTAATTTATACTTCATTAATTACATTTAAGTAATTATTAAATCACCACATCATTATCTTAAATTAATTTAACTAATTAATTTAAACTTAATCAAAGTTTTAAAAAGAATCTTCAATACTACAAGTGAAATTCATAAGAATTTTGAAACTAAATTTATTTCAAAATTTGAATAAATTTCAATTTATTTTTAGTTTAAATCTTTCAAATATAAATCTTCCTTTAATTCCAAAACTGAAGTTTATATTTGATTTTAAATCTCCAGATTAAATTTTAATTTTAAATCTTGCTCATATTTAAAATCTTCAGATTTAAAATCTGAAACTACCTACCATTATAAAGTAGATTATCAATTCAAGTTCAGACTTAATGATCATTTTATTATTTTATTATCTAAAACTGAGATTTAAAATTTAAACCTGGATTAAACTTAAATTTAAAACCAATTTTTAAACTTCCTTTTCATTCAAAAGCTTCAGATTTACAAGTTTCAAAACTTAAATGCTATAGGTTCATTTATTTTTTTTTTTTAAACAAATACTACAGGTTACTGGAAACCTGTAACCAAAATTTACACCCGAGCCATTCTTCAGTTGCTTCGAGTTCCTTAACTAAAATCTTCGAGCAACCCATCAACTCACTTCGAGTCAAACAGTGATATAGCCGAGTGTCTTCTCTGCTTAAAACACATCATCAGATATTTCTTCACCGTGCATATGCACGGTGACTCCGGCCGACGTAGATCATCAGAGATGATCGCATCTCATCAGTAACCAACCCAACTACCCACCACGATCATCGATTCGAGCTACCATCACCAGAAATCGAAGATGATACTAAATATCAAAACCTGGATATGCCATCACATCACCATCCCAAACCTGTCAACAGCTAAAACTTGCCGCTCCGACCACCTGACAACCAACCTCTCCGGCCTCGCCTTCATCCACGACCAAACTACCAATTCCCAAAATCTTGAATCACTCGAACCACTATAGAAGACGTAATCGATCGACCAAACTAACCCAGTCTAACTAGGGTTCCAAAAAGATTTTCACTGTCGCATCCTCTTTGATGAATTTTATCACAAAAACCCATTTTTCTAAGCAACTCCTAACTCTCCTCCATCAACACGAAGAAACCCAAGCTTCCACAATTCCAAGATCACCAGGATTTTCAACAAAAACTCATTTCAGTCAATATCCAAACTGCACCCTTATCCTATTCCTAAAAATCCTGATTTTTGATTTAAAAATCATGTTTTAGTAAATGCTTTTGGTTTATAATACTGAATTACAAATTCACAGAGTTTGAATTTTGGTTAAAATCAACATGCTCTGATATTTCAAATATTTCCAGAGGCAACAACTTCTGTCTTAGTTTGATTTCATTTTTTTCTAATCTATATTAAACAAACACATATATTATTATTATTATTTTAAAACAAAAACAGATACTATCACACATTTAAATAGATTGAAGTGGATTCTTTTAAATGGGAAGATGGATCTGGGAACACAACAGAGCAACATGCATACATAACATATTTTCATCTGACTTCTATAAACACACAAACATTACTAAATTATATCCAACATTTAACATACAACCTATTTAAAATTTAAGATTTTAAGTTACTCACCATTTTAGAGAATGAACAGAGCTTAAATCTGAAAAGCTTTTTGACACTTTTAAACTTGAATGTTTGCTACAGAAATTTGCATTGCTTGCTGGAAACTTGCATGCATGTCATGATTTTGTATTGTTGAGATGTTGTTTAAGATTCCAGATTTGCTTGCTTTAAACAGATCCCAGATTTGAAGAAGAAATTGCAGGCTCTTGTTTGATTTTGAATATGAATTACGGTTTGAAGAATTGCAGATTTGAAGAAGTTTGAAAATGGGTTACAGGCTTATGATTTTCTTTGAAATGAATTACAGGGATTTGAAGAATTTGTTTCAGATTTTGGTTGAGAGGAATGTTTGATTGCTAATTTGTTTTTGGAGAAATTTTGTTTGCAGGCTGAAGTCTTTCTTAATGTTTGAAAATGTGAAGATAAAAAGGGAATGAAGGTAAAGAAAAAAAATGTTTATATAGGCTGAAAATAATTTCTTAAAAATAAAAGAAAATGGAAATTTAAAAGATGGACACTTGTCTTTATATGTGTTAATTTGTTAACACTTGTTTTAAACAATCCTTTATAGGTTTACACATGTCCTTTAGTTAATTAGTTTGTATTTATTTTAAATGTAAATAAAAGACTTTTCTTTATTTATAAACACTTATTACTTATTTATATATATATAGATAACTTTTAAAGAAATAAACCAATTATATATATATATATATAAAAGCTTATACATTTATTTATAAAATTCAAAACTATTTAAAATCTTACCTCTTTTGAATTCTAAATTCGAATTCAAATTAAATTTCAAATCCAAGCTTATCTATTTACAATATATATACACATATATATACATTATAAATAGAAATCATTTTATTAGTTTTTAAAGGATAAAATTCACAAATTAAATATTTATTTAATCAGATTATTAACCCAATTCAAATTTAATTATCAAAGATTATCAAATCAATTTAATTTTTTAAACAGATTATTAAATTGATATTGCCCCAAATTTCCGGGATATTACAACTTTTATGTTAAGCAAAACATGTATGGAGATGGGTTTTAATTTTGAGAATTTTCCAAGCTATGGAAATTTTATTATGAATTTTTATTGAAAAATATGATATAATTGGGTTTAAAATTTATTTCGAGAATTTCAGGAAGAAATTGGGTCTGAAATTTTAATATGTTTGATTACATGATGAAACTGAATTTCTATGATTTTTGGGGATTTTTCCAAATTGATGTCGAAACATATTGAGTCGAAAGAGTAGCTTCATATTGAGTCGAAACCCTGCTATGTTTTCATAAGTTAAAATTCGTGCCTAGTTTTACCTAAAGCTGTCGATACAGTCGAAACATATGCTTTCGAAAAGGTTTTATAATTGGCTTTCGAAGAAGGTTGTCATGTTGTGTTAAAGTATTTGCTTTCGAAGGAGTACCGTTTTCCTTTAAATAATTGCTTTCGAAATGGTAGGTTCCGGCCTAGTCGAAATGCTGAGTAGAGATTACACCAGTTTGGGTGGGAAGCCATTCTTGGGAATGGAGAGTACCATAGAGGTTTAGAATTGGCTGTTGCATTGTGAGCATATGTTTACTGATTTAGGCCTGAATGATGGACAAAAGAGGAGGTTGGCCTCTAGACAGTTGCAGGGGTCAGCACTGCATTGGTGGAATACTATCGCTGCCGGAGTGCTGGAAGAGCAGTTAACTTGGAATGATTTTAGAACAAGATTTGAGCAGAAGTTTGTATTTGAGTTTGCTAAGTCTGAGCTGATGAGGAAATTTATGGATTTAGTACAAGAAGAGATGTCACTAGTTGAGTATGTTACTAAGTTTGAAGAGCTGTTTAGATATGGATATGCTATTATAGATACTGACATCAAAAGGAATGAGAAGTTCATTCGGGGACTGAAGCCCGAGCTTACTAGAATGACCATGACACATGTTCGTGACCCTTGTCATATAGTGGTGGAAATGGCTATTCACCATGAGGAGTTGCTTGCTGATTTAGTTAAAGAGAAGTCGGTGGAAACTCAGGGTTCTCAGGGGAAGAAGAGGAAGTTCTTTAAGAAGGGAACCCAGAAGGGAGATACAGCCAAGAAGTCAAAGGCTGAGGTAGTTTGTTATAAGTGTGACAAGAAGGGTCACTTTGCTAATGAATACCGATAAGGAAATGGGAAGAAAGCTGCAGTTAAGAAGAATATGAAATGCTTCAACTATGATCAAGTTAGGCATTACAAGAATCAGTGTCTAAAGCCAGTTAGGAAGGAAAAAGGAAAAGTTTTTTCTATAGGACCAGCTAGGCCTATTGCAGCAGATAAGGGAAAGACTGTGATGGAAGATACGCTCTTGATTCATAGTATTTCAGTTAAAGTACTTTTTGATACCGGTGCATCACATTCATTTATATCTTAGTGCTTGGTTGATAGATTATGCTTAGAACCCACCTACCTTGTTACTTCCTTAAGGGTTGCGAATCCAATAGGAGGGTATGCAACTCTAGGGCTAAGATATGACCAGTTAGAACTTGACTTGTTAGGTCATAAGTTTGCATGCAGTTTGTGAAAGTGAACGTGCAGTACTAAGGATCGTGTAATATGGTATATACATGCGGAAACTGATAATAGCGGTAAAATAAAAATTAAAGTAAGCACACCAGGAATTTTTATACTGGTTCGAACTTCCCGTTCTACGTCCAGTCCCAAAATACCCTCTGGATTTAAACTAAACCCCTCACTTAACCCGAAGGAATAGGTATACGACACTTGAGCAGCCGAACAGGAATTTTTCCGCCTCAACAGCCGAAGAGGACTTCAACTTAATACAAATAACTTGTTGACGAATGTGTTCTGAATAACACAGATTGTCTTTTGATAGTACAATTCTTCTATAATCAAATCCTCAAGAGTATATAGTGTGTGTGAAGATTTAGAAGGAGGATAATCACATAGAATCGAAGTATATGAATTAATTCAGGGATTATAGCGATATTGAATGAGAATGAATGCTTTTATTTGCAGAAATAAATAGAGAATAGATTTCAGAATTATAAACAAGATTTTGTGATTGTAGAAGTGGAATAAACATGTTTATATAGTTGTAGAATAGTTACAATCTTTCATGAAGAGTTTCAATCAAAAGTTGTGACCATATCTCTTAGATTGAAGATGATTCCTCTTCACGAACGATCGCAACTCTTCAGAAATATAGCCGTTATTTCCAGGTCGGTTGACTGAAAATTCTGGCCGGTCAGCTGAGTTTAAAATCGTGAACAAAACAGTGTATATCTGTGCACTAACACAGGTTCGGTCAGCCGAGCTTACTGGCCGGTCGACCGACCTGATGTTATGTGCACAGATCACATATTTTTAAGTATAAAACAATATACAACTATTCAATATGTGTGTGTGACTACTTGAGGAATGATTTTAACAATATTCTAAGACTCAATATAATAAAATATTCATACTAATCTCTGGATTGTAGTCTTGTCTCCTTTGTAGTGCACAATATACGTTTATTCTCTTTTTGTCGCCTTTATATAGTATTCTCTTTGTAGTTCGTCTTATGATCTCTGAAGCTTGTATCATGAATCAAAACCCATGAATCAACATTCTCCCCCTTTTTGATTGATGACAATACTTATGTGACGAAGTAGTATATACATATATATTGTAATTCTCCCCCTGAATATATGGCAACTTTTCTACAAAAACTTGTTAGCTTTCATATATTTCTCCCCCTTTGTCATCGACAAAAAGGAATACTTACAATACATTAAAAATAATACGGAACATGTATCAAATTTAGGAACATAGAATTAAATTTACATACCGAAACCAAATAAAACATCATAAAATATAACGATTGTTCACAATAACAACAAAATGTAGCAAGACAAAAAACAACAAGATCACTCCTCACCCTCGTCGGTACCCCAAAATTCCGGACGAATATTTTCATCAAGAGGAGATTGTTCTTTACCACGACGCTGAGTATGAGAAGTATGAGTTCCTGATGTTTCGGAACTTGTATTCTCCGAAGTTGACCAAGAGAAATTAGGTGCTGGCCTTTTTTCGGGAGCAAGATGAGAGGCACCGGCTTCAGAAGTGCATGACAAAGCATCCCAAAGATTAACAAAGAAGCCTTTGATTTTCTTGAATCTTCCATCTATTTTCCGTAGACAGGCATCTAAAACTAATTGATTTCGAGCCAAAAGATCAATAGCCGCTTCCGTACCAAGTCCGGGAGTTGGTCTTTGAATTGTGGACTGGCGAGTTAAGCGTTCCGTAGAATGAGTGGTTGGTTGTGGTGTGGAATGGCTACGGCGTAGTTGATCTCTAGGAGTAGCACGCCATTGGTCAAATCTTATAAATCTTGGTGAAGCATACGACAACTTCATTAATTTAATGGTCCTTGAATCAAAATGATGAACTTTGGTAGTTTCAGATTCTGGAGCATGTACGACTAAGTCATTGATTAATCTCATTATATACTCTCCATAGTAAATATGAAGCATCTTTCCTTGGTTAAATGAGAGAAACTCATCCATAAGTAATTGTGCCCAATTGACTCGAACATTCACACATATAGCATATAATGCTTTAAAATTTTCAGGATACTCTAAGTGGTAGGAGCCGCCTCTTGGAACAATGGATTTCATCATGAACCGATGAAAAAGTCCAACTTTTGGTCGAAGAGATGATGTTTGTCTTAAATCTATAGCATCATCTTCGAAAAATTGATGGCTTATTTGGTCGCGTCTCATTACATTGCAATCCACATCATGTAACGATATTCCACCCGGTCGAGCATTCAAGGTATGATTTATTCTATCTAGTGAAAGTAAAATTTCCGTACCATATACCGACGTCCAAACACAATTTTCAGTGTTTCTAGGGGGATTAACAAGGTTTAGGTTAGCAAGAAATAATTTGACCATAATATGGTTAATTTTCAAGTTGTTCTTTCTATGATCAAGAAAAGTGTCAAGTCCACTTTCAATTGCGGCATGTTCAATACCGTAAGAAGAGAAATCGGGGTAACTTACGAAGGATTCCTCGAAGATCTTGGCATCTTGAAGCTTTATCCATCTTTCGAGTGCTTTATCACTCACAAGCCATGAGGCTATTTGAGAATCCACTGGAGTTGATGAAGAAGCGGCGGTAGTTTTAGTTTTCTTTCTAGGAGTCATTGATTTTGAAGAAAAAGATAAAATTTGAGGAAATTTTAATGGAGTTTAGGGTAAAAATCTGAATTTGGGAAAGTTAAAATGAAGAGGTAGTTGAAAAAAGTGAATAGGAAGGTTAAATATTTGAATAGGCAGTAGCAGATTTAGTGTCGTTCGGTCGACTGAAATCTCTGGTCGGCTGACTGACTTTGTTAACAGAAACATATTAAACTTTCGCGAAGGGATTCGGCTAACCGACTCAGTATTTCGGCTGACCGACTTTGTTAACCGAAATGTATGAAACTTTCAGGAAGGGATTCGGCTGACCGACTCAGTATTTTCGGTCGACCGACCCTGTTGTTTTGCCCAGTTTTGTTGTTTCTGTTAAAAAAATTGTATAAATAGAAATTTTATTATTTTTGCATGATATTAATACAACTTATAGATAATCAGCAACATATATATATATATATATAAATATTAAAAAAAATTAGCCACCGGTTGTTAATATCGACGTTCCCAAGAATTTGGAGATGGAACATTCTCTATAGGTGACCACGTAGGAGCTATTGGAGATTGAGCAGGATTTGAGGAAGTTGAGGGTCTAGATGTGGGTTTAACAACGTCTTCCTTTTTCGACGAACAAATTTTTATGGCCATCCATTCTAGAAAGCTCAAACGTCTTGCCGTAATTTTTTGTTCATAGTATAACTCCTTTTGTAGATCCAATTGTTGCTGTTGATAGTGGTGTATCTCATCTATTTTTTGTTTAGTTGAAGGAGATATGACCATAGCATTCTTGCCTTTCTTCTTTTTCGGTGTATAACCGGTATGAGTGTTCTCCCATGGTTTCCAGCCATGTCGAGGGTCTTTATCCGGGGAAGGAGAGAATTTAAGGACACGATTTGATAAGGGAAAAATAGGATAGGGTCCGTTTTCAGGAATACAATCAGAATCATCGTCCGGAGATGTATACGATAGACGAGAGTTTTCGGAATTGTAAAGATCATTGCTGGATGACATTTTCAAATAATTTTGAATATAAACTTTCTTAGTATTTGTTTGAAAACTGAACATAGTTTATATAAGTATTTGTTTACTAAAAAACAAGTGGATAAGAATTATTTTTAATTCTCATCACAGGTAATTAATAGCAAAACAGTTTGTAAATGGATGATTACAAATTTTAAAACTACAAATAGATTTCTGAAAATACAATTTAAATTAAAAAGGAGATTGAGAGAAGAAAGAAACTATAGCTCAAGTGGTTATAATACACTATTTAACAAGCAAGTAAAAAAATTTGTTTTAAACATTTTGCATATTTTTAGTTATAGCTCTTTTAGAGACATTATTCCTAAATCTCGTCTAAGTTTGATAAAAATATTTTCATTTAATGGTTTAGTAAAAATGTCAGCAATCTGATTTTCAGTATTAATAAACTCTAAATTTATCAATCCTTTTTCCAAACAATCACGAAGAAAATGATGACGAATATCTATGTGTTTTGTTCGTGAGTGATTGACAGGATTTTTAGAAAGATTTATTGCACTAGTATTATCATAATAAATTATAGACTTTTCAAGATGACAGTTAAAATCCTGAAGTGTTTGTTGCATGTAAATGACTTGTGCACATGCCAAAGCAGCAGATATATATTCTGCTTCACATGTCGATAAAGAAACACAGTTTTGTTTCTTACTGAACCAAGAGACTAAAGAACGTCCAATGAAGTGACAAGTTCCGCTATTCTATCCGTCCGACTTCCTCCAAAATCAGCGTCGCTATAGGAAACTAATTCGAAAGGACATTCTTTAGGATAAAATAGTCCAAAATCTTTGGTTTTAGTTAGATAACGAATAATGCGTTTAACTGCTCGCATATGTGATTCTTTAGGATTTGCTTGAAATCTAGCACATAAACAAACACTCATCATTATATCAGGTCGACTAGATGTTAAATATAATAAACATCCAATCATGCTACGATATAGTTTTTGATCAACACTTTTGCCTTCCTCGTCTCTATCGAGATGAATCGTTGTGCTCATAGGAGTTGGTTTGGCAGAAGTGTTTTCCAGACCAAATCGTTTAATTAAATTATAACAATATTTTTCTTGATTAATAAAAATTCCATTTTCAACTTGTTTAATTTGTAATCCAAGAAAATATGACAATTCTCCCATATGAGACATTTCAAATTCATTTGTCATTATAGTCGAAAATTCCTGACATAACTTTTCATTTGTCGATCCAAAAATAATATCATCAACATAAATTTGAATTATCAAAATATCTTTCTTAGTTTTCTTAATAAAAAGAGTTTGATCTACTTTACCAATTTCAAACCCAGATTCTAATAAATAGCTTTTAAGACGATCATACCAAGCACGTGGTGCTTGTTTTAAACCGTATAAAGCCTTTTTGAGTTTATAAACATGATCTGGAAATTTTTCATGATAGAAAAGAGGTGGTTGTTCAACAAAGACATTTTCTTTTGTGTAACCATTTAAAAATGCACTTTTAACATCCATTTGATAAAGTTTAAAATTATGAAAACATGCAAACGCCAATAAGATTCGTATTGCTTCAAGTCGGGCGACTGGAGCAAACGTTTCTTCGTAGTCAATTCCCTCTTCTTGATTATATCCTTGTGCAACTAATCTAGCTTTATTCCTAGTTATATTTCCTAGTTCATCTGCTTTATTTTTGAAGACCCATTTAGTACCAATGACTGATTGATCACTTGGTCTAGGAACAAGTTCCCAAACTTCATTTCGTTTGAATTGATTTGGTTCTTCTTGCATGGTAAGAATCCAGTAGTCATCAGTTGAGGCTTCTTTTATATTCTTAGGTTCTATGTTAGAGAGAAAAGCTACATGACCAACTTGACTTAATTGATGTCTGGTTTTAACATTCGTATTTACTTCTCCAATTATATTTTGTATAGGATGATCCCGTAAAATTCTAGGTGGAGATTTTATTATATTAGGAGTAATGTTTATATTTTCGGTAAATTCATGATTATTATCAAAGTTTTCACTAGTATTACTGTTTTTATTCTGAATAGTTTCATCATCAGAATCGATAGTAATATTTGGATTTATATTTTTAAAACTTTCGTCAAATGAAACATGTAAACTTACTTCAATAATTTGAGTTCTTTTATTAAAAATTCGATAAGCTTTACTTCGTTTCGAATATCCTACGAATATTCCTTCATCGGATTTTGGATCGAATTTGCCTAGCTGATCTTTAGTATTCAAAATAAAACATTTAGAACCAAAAACTTTAAGATATGAAATATTTGGTTTTCTTCCATTTAGAAGTTCATATGGAGTATTTTTAGTTAACGGTCGAATGGAAACACGATTCAATACATAACAAGCAGTAGCTACAGCTTCTGTCCAAAAATGTTTTGATAAAGTGGTTCCATTTAATAAAGTTCTTGCACATTCTTGTAACGTTCTATTTTTTCTTTCTACAACGCCATTTTGTTGTGGTGTTCTAGGAAATGAAAAATTATGGTTAATACCTTTCTTATTACAAAATTGTTCAAAAACTTCATTTTCAAATTCTCCTCCATGATCACTTCTGATATTTTTAATTTTCAAACTTGTAATATTTTGTATTCTTTTAACAAAAACTTTAAAATTATCAAAAGTATCACTTTTATTTTTCAAAAAGAAAGTCCAAGTGTATCTAGAAAAATCATCTACAATAACAAACACATATCTATTATGATTAATAGACTGAACTTGAGTTGGACCAAAAAGATCCATGTGTAAAAGTTCAAGTGGTTGTTCTGTAGAAATTACCTTTTTAGATTTAAAAGAAGATTTTGTTAATTTTCCTAATTTACATGCATCACAAAAAATATTAGTTTTGAATCTCATGTTAGGTAATCCTTTAACTAATTTATTTTTAGCTAATTTGTTGATGGTATTAAAATTGATGTGACAAAATCTTTTGTACCAAAGACAGGAATCATTTTCCTTAGCTACTAAACATAAATTAGAATCATTATTAACGTTCATATTTAAGATATAAATGTTTTTATCACTTATTCCTTCAAAAATAGTGTTATGATTTTTATCGAAAATATAACATTTATTTTCTGAAAAAGTTATATTAAAACCTTTATCACATAGCTGACTAATACTCAATAAATTATGTTTTAAATTTTTAACTAATAAAACATCAGTAATGAGAGGTAAATTAGTGGTACCATTGCTGCTGACATCGCCTTTACCGATGATATATCCTTTAGAGTTATCTCCAAAAGTGACTGATCCTCCATTTGAGTAGATAATATTTGACAACATTTCTTTGTTTCCAGTCATGTGTTTTGAGCAACCGCTATCTAAAATCCATTTTCCTCTCCTTTTATGTGTTACTTGCAAAAATTTATAAAAAGTTGGTACCCATTTCTTTTTAGGGTCCTAAGAGTTAGATCTTAGGCAGCCAAACCCATACGGGTTTAGAATTCCCTTTATAAACATAGTTTTTGTTATTATGAACAGTTTCCATGAACATTTTGATATGTTTATTCCTTATCAAAACATTATTTGATTTTGGAATCCATATCTTAATGGTTTTAATGTTTGAACAAACTATTTTCTTAATATCCTTTTTAATATTATTATTAATCCTACTTTTAGCAAAATTATTCTGTTTCTTAAATCCTAGTCCAGATTTATTGTTAGTGAATTGAGAATTTTCAAGTATTTTAGAAAGATTCTCTCTTCCTTTATTGAAATTAGAGACATTTTTAGAAATGTCATCAAATTTTATTTTTAGACTAGATTTTTCTAAATCTAAATCTTTAATTTTAGAATTTAAACTATTATTTTCCAAAAATAAAACATCATTTTTATTTTTCTGAATTACTAGTTCTTCAGATATTGAAGAAATTTGAGAAGATAAGTTAGAATTTGATTGTTGAGAAATTTCAAGTTCTTCTTCTAATATTTTCTTCTCATCTTTCAGCATATCTACTTCTAAGACTGTCCTATCTAATTTTCTTTGTAATTCTTTATTTTTCTTTTTAAGTTGCTTTGCTAAGTCTACTAATTCAGAATTAATTTCAATTAAATCTTCAAAACTAAGATCACTTACATCGTCTGACGAAGCCATGAAGCACACATTTGCTTGTTCATTTTCATTGTCACTTTCACTCTTTGATGAGGATGATGAGTCTGTGCCGTCCCAAGTGACTGAAAAAGATCTTCGTTTGGTTCTGTCCTTCTTAAAATTTCTCTTTTTACGTTCTGGACAATCCTTCTTCATGTGACCTTTCTTGTGACATTCATAACATTCCATTGCTGAAGATGATGGTTTGCTATTGTTGTTGGAATTATTTTTGTTTCCCCTGAATTTATTTCTTTTGAATTTCAGAAACTTCTTGAAATTTTTAGCAATCATTGCCATATCTTCATTCTATGAGTCGGAGTCATCGTTTTCTGCTTGAAATGCCACATTCTTCTTTTCTTGTGCTCCATTTCTCTTTGCCTGCAAAATTACTTCGTAGGACATTAAATTACCTATCAATTCTTCTGGTTTTAATGTTGACAAATCACTTGCTTCTTCAATGGCTAGGACTTTTCTTTCCCATTCGTCCGTTAAAGAATTTAAGATTTTTGTGACAATATCAAAATCAGTAAATTTTTGTTCTAATGATAGTAGAGCATGATAAATATCCTGAAATCTAGAGTACATATCATTTATAGATTCATTTGGCCTCATTTTGAAATTTTGAAATTGATTTTTCAACATAGAGATTTTGCTTAATTTAACTTTGTTCGTTCCTTCATGTGTTATCTTAAGTGTTCTCCAAATTTCATAACCAAAAGTGCACATGCTAACTCTATTGAATTTATTTCTATCTAATGCACAAAATAAAATATTCATAGCCTTTGTATTTGATGTAGCATCTAGTTTTTGTGTGTTACTCCAAGTTGAGTATTCTCTAGTAGGAGTTGTGTACTCACTTTGTATAACATTCCAGATATCAAATCCACTAGATTGCATATAGATTCTCATTCTGGTTGACCAATAATTATAATTTATACCATTAAAAAGTGGAGGTCGTGAAGTTGATTGACCCTCTGTGAAACTAGTATTAGTGTTAGTGTCAAAATCGTTAGTATGTGTTGTTGCCATATTACTAGAAATAGATATCAAATAACTTTGTGATGGTTATAGGATAACCTTGCTCTGATACCAAATGAAAGTGAACGTGCATTACTAAGGATCGTGTAATATGGTATATAAATGCGGAAACTAATAATAGCGGTAAAATAAAAATTAAAGTAAGCACACCAGGAATTTTTATACTGGTTCGAACTTCCCGTTCTACGTCTAGTCCCAGAATACCCTCTGGATTTAAACTAAACCCCTCACTTAACCCGGAGGAATATGTAACGACCCTGAAATTCAGACCCAGTTTAAAATTTTTAAATCACTTATTTGATGCAGAAATTCGAATTTTCACAAACAACTTCCGTTGCCAACCAAACTTCGCATTTGGAATGCGTCTAGATAGACATAGGCGTGCGCCAAATTTCGTTGAAAAATATTGAAGTAAATTACGGTCGTCACATTTACCTATTAGTTAAAATTCTATGTGTAAATTTCCTATTGTCCGAACTCAAATATTTTTCTCAATGTTGCATAAGAAAAATATTCTGAACTTGACGGTGCATTTCGTTTCGTCAAATTTCGCTTTTAATTGCTAGTTAAAATGTTCACTCGTGCAAATGGTTCAATAAGATTTACCACTTCGCAATCAATGTCAAACCATCAATATCTTCATACCGTTGTGTCCGCCTCGTCGCGCTGATCAAAACGGTATATTTGTTTGTGTCAATCGGAGTTCGGCGTCGCAAGTTATAAACTGGTTAACGGGGTACAAACTGGTCCGTTACGCCACACAAACCGGTACCCAACATTTCAACATTTAAAATCTTGGAGCCTTCCAGCTGCCTTGGGAAGCCAAATAGCCTCCATTTTAAAAAAATCATCATTGCATTGTCCTCTGCACACTTTGAATCTCGTGTATATATCCCCCTCTCCATTATGACACTGTACACAACATCACTTTTCACTTCAGAGAAACTAGGTACGTAACCTCCTCTTCTCTGCCTTTTCTTTCTCTCCTCCCTTTCTCCTCTCTTTGCATTCTTCTTCTTTCTTCTTTTTATTATTTTTTTCAAACTTCCCATGCAACCCAGCCCTCCCAGCCCCTCCCAGCTCCACCCAATCCATGCAGCCCCTCCACCCAGCCCATGCAGCCCCTCCACCCCCTCCTGCAGCTCCCTCAGCCCCCTTCCAGCTTCCCCCAGCCTCTCCCAGCTCCCCCTCCCAACTCCCTCAGCCCCTCCCAGCTCTCCCAGCCCCTCTCAGCTCCCCCTCCCAGCCCCTCCCAGCTCCCCCTCCCAGCTCCCCCTCCCAGCCCCTCCCAGCTCCCTTCCAGCTTCCCCCAGCCTCTCCCAGCTCCCTCAGCCTCCCCCAGCTTCCCCAGCCCAGCTTCCCCAGCCCAGCTCCCTCAGCCCCCTCCCAGCTCCCCCTCCCAGCTCCCTCAGCCCCCTCCTAGCTTTCCCCAGCCTCTCCCAGCTCCCCCTCCCAGCTTCCTCAGCCCCCTCCCAGCCCCTCCCAGCTCCCCCAGCCCCCTCCCAGCTTCCTCAGCCCCCTCCCAGCTTTCCCCAGCCCCTCCCAGCTCCCCCAGCCCCCTCCCAGCTTCCCCCAGCCCAGCTCCGAGCTCCCCCAGCCCAGCTCCCTCAGCCCCTCCCAGCTCCCCCCAGCCTCAACCCAGTCCCAGCCCAGCTCTCCCAGCTCCCCCAGCCTAGTTCCCTCAGCCCCTCCCAGCTCTCCCCAGCCTCAGCCCAGTCCCAGCCCAGCTCTCCCAGCTCCTCTACCCAGCTCTTCAGCCCCTCCCAGCTCCAGCCCGCCCCTGCCCTCCAGCCCCTCCCAGCCCAGCAGCCCTCCATCCAGCCCCTCCAGTCCCTCCTAGCCCAACAGCCCTCCGCCCAGCCTCCACCCAGCCCCTCCCAGCCCCAGCTCTGTCCAGCCCTGCCAGTCCAGCCCCTGTCCAGTCTAGTCCGCCCTCTCATCCTCTGCCCAGCCTCGCCCAGTCCGCCCTCCACTCCCCTGCCCAGCTCTGTCCAGTCCAGCCCCTACCCCAGCCTACTCCGTCCCTCGTCGCCACAGTTCCGACCCCGACCACCGTGCTTTCTTTGAATACATAGTATATACACAATGTATTAGTTTGCAAAGTATAGAGAACTTGATTTTATTATATGGGCTACAGTATCTCAGATTTTGTTCATTTGCTTGACAGTTGTAGCTGATCCAGGATCTCAGGCCTAGGCTTCCGTCTACCTTATTTTGCATTTAGTTCCTTGTTTGGGTATGGTTTGTATATATTCAAATCAATATATATATTATAATAAACAAATTATTGATTAATTATTTGTTGATTGCAGTTTTTGCTCGCTTTGCGTCGTGTTTATTAGGGTCTATTTATCTATTCGTCTTCGTGCTTCGTCATCTTCTCTAACCTCGCAATGTGAATACTTTATTCACGACTCAATCTATTATGCTATGATAATCAAGTGATAATTGTTGTTAATATTAAATTTGGATATTAAATTGTTGGTTGTTAAAATTTGATTGAAATAAACTGTTAAGTTATAAAAATTTGACGCCATGTATTGTTTAAGTTGATTAAACATGTTGAACTGTAATATGATGTTAATTAGGGTAAATAATAGTGACATTAAAATTGATAAGTACGATTGATGTAGAAATTTGATAACGGACACCAAGTAAAAATCATCCCGTAATAATCTTTAATCCGTTGGATTCTAGGAATAATTATATTAATTTGCATAATTAACTAATGTAAGTTAATATGGTTATTTCGGGATTATTTGAATAAATTGTTAATTTGTTATGTATGGTTGCTATTGCTTGTTTATTTACTTTGACACCATCCCAGTTATCACACTGCAAGTTCCCTTTGTTATGATTTTTTTTTATATTGAATGATATCGGGTTGAAATGATAAATACCCACTTAAATAACTTGGCCTAGGATAGACAATTAAAAATAAGAAACTCGATTGGTCAACAAAATTATTTTGAAATTGAAATCTATTTGAAATTAAGAAATGAACTTAATAAATTGTTTGGAAATCAAGTAACGACTTAATAGATTTAATTGAAATAAATTAAGGGATTTAATTGAAATGAATTGATGGATTAATTGGAATAAATTAATGGATTAAATTGAAACGGATTAATAAATCTATTTAATTGAAGACAAATGAATTGGCGAATTTGATTGAAATAAGATCTAAACATGTGAGTTTTAGAATTTAATAATTTAATTTATTAGATTGGTAGATTCAGATTTAAACTAAGTTTTAAATTAAATAGATTTGAACTTGTTATAAATAATAATTTAGATTTAGGAAATTTTGACTTAAAATGAAATACGAAACTAACTAAAGTTTTATGGATTTAATTTAGCGACAGTTTAAAGGTAAATGATTTTAAATCTAATGAAATTGATTTAATCAAATTTATGATTATATTTAATGTAACGATGAATGTAAATATGAATTGAGATAAATAGAATTTGATTTAACGATTCAAACTTAGTTAACCGGTAAATTTGAATTAATTGATTTTGAACTAAATTTAATAAGTGAGTTATTAAATTGAACTTGAATATTTAATTATATTGTTAATTCAAATGTTTGGACTACAGATTTCATTTGGAAATGTGATTTTCAATATCCGAGATAAATTGAATCGTGAAATGTCAAAATGTGGAAGTTAAATTTACACCTTGACTTTCGGACTTTGATTTGTTTTAAACGTTAAGTTAACCGACCATTGGGTAATAAATACGTAGTTATTAAAGAGACCGGGATCGGATATTGACATACTCTCTGTCGATACCGAAAACCACTTTAATAACTATTACACGCGAAGTGTTGATCCAGAATGAAGTGGATGGTTTGGTGAACGCGTTGACTGAAGAAAGAGAACGATATTGGACGACCCCTGACATGACTAAAATAAGAGCCGCGCCGGGCCATTGAGGTTCGCCACCTCTAGCGGACACACTTCTTCGATACCATATCTATTACTTTTGTGTATCGATTTGGGTGCACCCCTTGATTTGGGAGTGTTGTTTCGCGGTGTTGAGGTAGTAGCTGCTATGCTTAACATCAGTCCGGATCACGCAACTACTAGTATCCTAGTTGGTATCGCCTCATGTACCTTGTCATACTGATTATCCTATTCACGACCACTACGTTTGATTTGTACCTTAGTATATGGATTGCCCTCTGGTGACTTCCGGTTTTGGGGAAACTACGGTCTTGTATATGCTTTTGGGAATAAAATGTGTTAAGGGGATTATGGTAACGCCTTAACACTACTTTAATATCGTACTTTACTGATTAGACATTATCTATCTATCGTATTCTATTGTATATATAGATAGTTTATCGGATCCTTAGAGATGTTATTTATCCATCTTTAAGTTATGAACTATTCCCTTGCACTTGGTTTAATTGCATAAGATTTTGAGTCCTGACTCGAGTGTTTCCTTTTGCATATGCTCGGGTCAGTCTGAAGCTATCCAGATTGCTGATCAAGGTTGGTTGAAGATGCTGAAGGCTTAGCATTTATCTTTATCAGTCTATTTATATTCCTGTATTGATGTCCTAGTCTGTTGGACATTTTTGGTATTAGTCACTTGATGTTAAGACATTGTTGTATATTATATAGTGGCTTCATGAACTGCTATTATGACGATGTATTTTCCGCTGCATTATTCTGTGACTGTTCTGTGACTGTGATGTTGTATTGATTCTCATTTACATTTATGTATTTATAATCCCATAATGATTCGTGTTTTGTATTATTTAAGTTGACATGTGTGGATTATTGTCAATTTAAATGGTACAAATATACGGGTTGTTACAGAATAGGTATACGACACCTGAGCAGCCGAACAGGAATTTTTCCGCCTCAACAGCCGAAGAGGACTTCAACTTAATACAAATAACTTGTTGACGAATGTGTTCTGAATAACATGGATTGTCTTTTGATAGTACAATTCTCCAATAATCAAATCCTCAAGAGTATATAGTGTGTGTGAAGATTTAGAAGGAGGATAATCACGTAGAATCGAAGTATATGAATTAATTCAGGGATTCTAGCGATATTGAATGAGAATGAATGCTTTTATTTGCAGAAATAAATAGAGAATAGATTTCAGAATTATAAACAAGAATTGGTGATTGCAGAAGTGAAATAAACATGTTTATATAGTTGTAGAATAGTTACAATCTTTCATGAAGAGTTTCAATCAAAAGTTGTGACCATATCTCTTGGATTGAAGATGATTCCTCTTCACGAACGATCGCAACTCTTCAGAAATATAGCCGTTATTTCCAGGTCGGTTGACTGAAAATTATGGCCGGTCAGCTGAGTTTAAAATCATGAACAAAACAGTGTATATCTGTGCACTAACACAGGTTCGGTCAACCGAGCTTACTGGCCGGTCGACCGACCTGATGTTATGTGCACATATCACATATTTTTAAGTATAAAACAATATACAACTATTTATATGTGTGTGTGACTACTTGAGGAATGATTTTAACAATATTCTAAGACTCAATATAATAAAATATTCATACTAATCTTTGGATTGTAGTCATGTCTCATTTGTAGTGCACAATATACGTTTATTCTCTTTTTGTCACCTTTGTATAGTATTCTCTTTGTAGTTCGTCTTATGATCTCTGAAGCTTGTGTCATGAATCAAAACCCATGAATCAACAGGTTGTATGTTATTGATTTCATAGATTTTAGGATCATTTTGGGTATGGATTGGTTGAGTAAGTATGAGGATAGAATATCTTGCCAGGATAGGGAAATATCGCTGATACACCCTGATAGTCATAACTGAGTGATATTCTCAGTAGAGAATACTAACCGGAGTGTTAGTGCTATGCTTAATGCCATGGAGGTAGGAAATGAGTTAAGTCGGGTTCAGGTAGCAAGAGAGTTTGCAGATGTCTTTGAGCCAGTCACTAGACTACCCCCGAAAAGAGCTATTGAGTTTAGAATAGATCTTGTGCCAGGAGCTGAACCTGTAAGTAGACCACCTAGCAGAATGACACGTACTGAGATGAAGGAATTGAAGGTGCAACAAGTGGATCTAGAAGGAAGGAATTTTATTAGACCAAGCAGTTCGCCTTGAGGAGCGACTGCGGTGTTTGTGAAGAAACTAGATGGGTCGTTAAGGATGTGTATTGACTATCGTAAGTTAAACAAAAGGATAATTAAGAATAAGTATCCTTTGCCAAGAATAGATGATCTGTTTGATCAGTTGAGTGGAGCCAAAGTGTTTTTCTAGTTGGATTTGGTGACAGGTTTCCATCAGTTGAGAGTGGCGGAGGACGGTATTTCTTTGACAGCATTTCAAACTAGGTATGGTTCATATGAGTGGTTGGTGATGCCATTTGGATTGAAAAATGCACCTGTTTTCTTCGTAGATTTGATGAACTGAGTTTTCCGAGAGTACTTGGATAGGTTTGTACTAGTATTTATAGATGACATTCTAGTATACTCTAAGGATGAGAGAGAGCATGAACTTCATCTTAGAGTGGTGCTTGAGACGTTGAGGCAGAATTAGCTAAAGGCGAAATTTACCAAGTGTCATTTCTGGAAGAAAGAGGTAAAGTTTCTTGGTCACATGGTTTCAGAGAAAGGATTGTCAATCTATCCAGATAAGATCGAAGCTATGAATAATTGGAAGAGACCATAGACGGTGATTGAGATCAGAAGTTTTCTTGGACTTGCTGGCTACTACCGGAGATTCATTAAGGATTTCTCACGGATAGCAGCACCCTTAACTAAGCTTACCGGGAAGGAGGTGAAGTTTGTATGGTCTAACAAATGTGAGGAGACATTCCTTAAGTTAAAGCATTTATTGACCAATGCACCCGTGTTAGTAGTTCCAGACGAAAACCAAGGATTGGTGGTGCATACTCATGAATGTGGAACTGGATTAGGAGCGGTGTTGATGCAGAGTGGTAAAGTCATTGCCTACACATCTAGGCAGCTTAGACCGCATGAAGCTAGATATCCTACCCATGATATGGAGTTGACAGTTGTGATCTTCGCATTGAAGATTTGGAGACATTATCTCTTAGGGGAGAGATTTGAATTATATACCGATCATAAGTCTTTATGGTATTTATTCTCTCATAAGGAGTTGAATATGAGGCAGAAGTGGTGGCTGCAGTTTTTGGCTGCATATGATTTTGGTATAGAACTTACACTAGGAAAAGGTAATAAGGTGGCGGATACTCTTAGTAGGAAACATCATAATGTGGTGTTAGCTATGTTGGAAGAGTGGAAAGATTTGGAAGCTTTAGCCAGTTGCGTTGCGCAGTTAAGATCAACTGCTAGTTCTAGTCAGAGTTCCGCCAGACTATTTTGTTTATAAGTTCAACCAGTATTGATTGAGAAAATTGCTTCTAAGCAGAAGGAGGATCCAGTATTAGCAGAAAGGATCAAAAGGCTTGAGGTTGGAACAGAGATCGATGATTTAAAGGATTTTAGCCTCAACCAGAGAGGGTGGCTAAGAAAGAAGGGACGGTTGTGTGTTCCGAATATGAAGGACTTAAGGAAAGAAGTTCTTGGAGAATGTCATCGATCCAAGTTTGCGATTCATCCTGAAGGAACCAATATGTATCAGATATGAAGAGGAGCTTCTATTGGGAAGGCATGAAGAGGGATGTTGGCTTATGGGTTAGACAGTGTGCAAACTGTCAGCAAGTGAAAGCTGAACATCAGAAACCAAGTAGGTTACTACAGCCTTTAGAGATTTCAGTTTGGAAATGGGATTCGATATCCATGGATTTTATAGACGGGTTGCCAAGGTCAAATATAGGTAATGAAAGTATATGGGTTATAGTGGATAGATTGACCAAGAGTGCCCATTTCATTCCAGTTAAGTCAACCAGAACGACACCTATTTTAGCAAAGTTGTTCCTGAAGAACATAGTTAGACTGCATGGAGTTCCTAGTAGTATAGTCACTGACAGAGATGCATTGTTCACTAGTGAATTCTGGAAGAGTCTACAAGAAGTAACTGGTACCAAGCTTAATATGAGTACTGCATATCACCCTCAGATAGATGGGCAGACAGAGAGAGTCAATAAGGTACTCAAGGATTTATTGAGAGCTTGTGTATTAGAGTTTGGTGGTTCTTGGGAGAATCGCCTACATTTGGTTGAGTTTTCCTATAATAATAGTAACCAGACTAGTATAGGAATGGCGTCGTTTGAAGCCTTGTGTGGAAGGCCATGCAAATCACCAGCATGTTGGTTGGAGACTGGAGACAGATTAGTCTTAGGTCCACATTTAGTTAGAGAGGCGTCAGAGAAGATTGAGTCAATCCGAGGAAGGATGAAGGAAGCTCGGTCCAGACGGAACAGTTACGCAGATAAGAGGCGTAAGGACCTAGAATTCTCAGTTGGATATAAGGTTTTCATTAAGGTATCACCTATGAAGGGTGTGATACGATTTGGAAATTCGGGGAATTAGCCCCAAGATATGTAGGCCCATTCCATATTATAGAGAGGATTGGAAAGCTCACATACAGAATAGAGTTGCCGAGCAGTTTGGCAAGTATGTGCATGATCCAGAAACTAATATTCCTCCGACAGGGTTGGATGACTTAGTGGTAGAGCCTAATTTGACTTTTGTTAGACAACCAGTTCGGGTTGTGCCTAGAGATGAGAAAAGATTAAGGAACAAGACAGTCAGGTTGGTGAAAGTTCATTGGAGCGACAACGAGAAGGACTATACTTGGGAGACAGAAGATAGGATTAGAGATACTTATCCTAATATGCTTTAAGGGTATGTCTATATTAGATTTATATAGATAGTTGCTAGTCAGTTAGACTAGTATGGTTGTTAGGAGTTGTTATAGATGATTGCTACGTTTAGTATTTAGTCCTTACTGAATTTCGAAGACGAAATTCTTTAAGGGAGGAGCCTGTAACATTCCTAATTTTTTATAACATTATTCAGAAGATTTAATTAGATAAATTAAATAGAATAATAATGATAAAGAGATTGAGATTTGACTAAATTACATAATAGGGCGTGCTTATTAACAAAGTAAATAGGCCTTAAAATGGTTTATTTGTTAATTAAACTACACATGGGCATATTAGTAAATTAGCCAATTTATTATACACGGCTATACACTCCACATCTTTGTCCATTTACGTTCATTATCTCAAAATCAAAAATAAACGCAAGAACCCTAATAGCGCTAGCCATTAACAAAGGAGAAGAAGAAATTTTAATCTAAAGCTAAGGAAAAGCTATGGAGGATTAATCAATAACAAATCTCAAATTCCTCATCAAGTTTAACGTGAATAATGATCTTCTACCATCTCTATTTTTATTCTATGATTATATGGTTTCAGATTTATGATTTAAATTCGTTTTTGTGATAAAATGGATGATGATATGCTTGAGTAATGTTATGATGATTTGTTTTAATTCATAAGCACATGAATTTGCATGGTTTAGACATAAAACCGAGAATATATGATTTCAAATTGCCATGGAAAATTTTTGTGTTAAGCAAAACATAATTTTGGAGATGGGTTTTAATTTTCAGAATTTTCCAAGCTATGAAATTTTTATTATGAATTTTTATTGAAAAATATAATATAGGAAGAAATTGAGTCTAAAATTTTAATATGTTTGATTACATGACGAAACTGAATTTCTGCGATTTTTGGGGATTTTTCCTAATTGATTTACTAAGGAAAATAAATTATTTAAAAAGAAGGACTTTTATGAAATATTCGATTTTAGTATATAGAAGGGCTAAAACGTTGCATTATTTAATGGTTAGGGTAAAGTTTTTGAAAAGTTTTTATGACAACCGATCAATAATTTACAAACAGGAAAGTTTTTAGAAAGTAAATACAAAAGGTTGCTATAATTCAGCCTTTAAACCAGAAAAAGGTGTTCCAACACTGTTATTAGCACCCTTCGACTCCACTGATTCCGCCTCGTCCCAGTCGAAACCAACACAGTCGAAACCATCATAGTCGAAACCAATACACAAGATATCACTTAGATGGTATGCAGTGGATTGGAAGGAAGGCGGAAGCCTTGGTGTCGAAAGGGTAGCTTCCTATAGAGTCAAAACCCTGCTATGTTTTCATAAGTTAAAAGTCTTGCCTAGTTTTACCTAAAGCCGTCGACACAGTCGAAACATATGCTTTCGAAAAGGTTTTATAATTGGCTTTCGAAGAAGGTTGTCATGTTGTGTTAAAGTATTTGCTTTCGAAGGAGTACCTTGTTCCTTTAAATAATTGCTTTCGAAAGGGTAGGTTCCGGCCTAGATGAAACCTAGCCACTACTCTACCTTTTGACTATATTGACCATCAATGCTTTCAAAAGGTTACCCTTATTTTTACCTTAAACTAAGCCTTTTTTCTAAATGCTTTCGAAGGGGTTGAGGGTTTCGAAGGTGAGGGAGTCGAGAGGGGTTTCGACTCTATCCTTCAAAGTTTTTGATTTAAAGGTTTTGCTTTCGACTAAGATGGTTCTGACACCATCAATTTTTCCCCAAATTAATTCTTGTTGGTTTCGAAAGAGATACTTTCATATATAACCATTTTGACCCAAATGATGTTTTTAAAAAGTAAACCCAATACTTTCGAAAATGGTAATTTCATTTGTTTCGAAGCCCTATATTTTAAAAAGATGATTTGATACCATTGAAAGGTATAATAGGTTTCGAAAGAGAATGTTTATTGATGGCTTCGAAAGGTATGTATACAATGGAATGTTTTGAAAAGAGGTTTTGCTTTCGAAGGAGGCTATCCAGAGGTTTCGAAAGAGATGTTTTATGGTTTCAAAACATAAACCCAATCTCAATTTAAAGTAATAACCATTGTGTAACAACCCGCATATTTTACGATTTGTGTATTTAAATGTTTTATTTAAATATAACATCGTCAGTCGGATTTAAGTCCGAAATGCTACTTTTTGCAAACAGTCGAATTAGGACTCGAGACCACTTCCATTGAGTCCAAAACGGCGCTTGCGACCTTTTTGAGTATAAATATGTTTGGAGTTGATTAGAAGTTTGATATTTTCATTTAGGGCTTTGGGTTTGGGTTTCAGCCCACTAACCCAATAAGAGAACCCAACTCCTTTATCAAACACTCTAATTCAACTCCTCTTCATTCATTTCATTCCTCATTTCCTAACACTCAAGCTCAAGAGAAAAATGGGGGAAAGATTGGAAATTAAAATTCCTAAGCCCTAGTTCACTTAGGAAATTCAAGTTTTTGCTCTAAAAATCAAAGAGAAGCTTAGGTAAGCATCCTCTTCTTCTTCTTCATCTCGATCTCTCTTCAATTCTCATAAATTCCTAACCTTAACTTAGGAAAAACTTCACCTTTGATAATAGATTGAAAATTCTAAAGGTGTATTGAAGAGGAATTGGTCTTGCTTTGTTTTAAAGCCTCTCATTTGTTATCTTTGAGTTTTAAAGGCGAGTTCTAGAACTCACATCTAAGTCTATAGCTTTCATTGTTGTTAGGTATGAATTCCTAACATCTATTCCATGTTCATTTGCTTTTGATTTGAATTGATTTGGTGAATTTTCCAATTTTGGTGTTTTGAAGTCAAAATCTTTAAAGATCCTATCTTGGATGTTTGAACATGATATTTGTGGCGTATCGAAGAGCCTATAGGGCTGGGTTGTCGATTGGCATAAATCCCTAGCATCCATCGCTCGTTCGATCAAATTTCGGTTTGGATTTGCCCTTTTTGGGCTAGGCTGTTTTTTTGCCTCCTAGGAAATTTCAGACGTCTGAATTGGAAATCCAGATGTCTGAAAGGGTTCTGGAAATAAAAAAAGGGTAGAGCAAAAATTCAGACGTCTGGAATAAAATCCAGACGTCTGGAACAAAATCCAGACGTCGGTTGAAAAACCCAGACGTCTAAAATGGTTCTGGAATTAAAAAGAGAAAGGAGAAAAAGCATATATTTTATTCCAGAGACCAAATCCAGACGTCTGGATTAACCAGACGTCTGGAACTGTTCATTTTTGCCTATTTAAGCTGTTTTGTATGGGTTTCCAATTTTTAATCGATTCTTGTTGATCCGATTAGTTGTTATAACTTTTATCGACTTTGATGACTTCTTTTTCGGGATTTTTGGGAATATCCATTTTGATGGATTCGGTATCCATTTCTATGGATTTGATTCACGTCTTCGTATATGAATTTTTGGTGATTGATTGTTTCTACAATCATTTCTGTGATTTGTCACTTTAAAATGCAAAGGTTTTTATACTAGTAGTAAATACTCAAACTCTTTCATTAAAACGATTTCAACACTATTTTAATACAAAGCTCGTTTCTAAAACCGTTTTCCAATCTATTAGTATATACAAACCTTTACCTCATCTGTACGAGAAATCCAATTAAACAATTTAGCAAAAGAAGTGGTATGAAACGCTTGCGTTTACTTTGTCGGTTAATTCTTAGACTTGTTCAATTGAAACCTTGTGACAATTTTCGAGTGGAAATCTACAATTTGTTCGTAAATATTTAAGTTAAGCTAGTGGTTATGGGACATAAAGCTAAACTCATTTATTTACTGGCTTAGTGTAATCTATAGTTTT
The DNA here is from genome assembly GCA_030737815.1 of Allium fistulosum. Classification (NCBI taxonomy): domain Eukaryota; kingdom Viridiplantae; phylum Streptophyta; class Magnoliopsida; order Asparagales; family Amaryllidaceae; genus Allium; species Allium fistulosum. The sequence continues at coordinate 131,937,892 of CM060903.1, read as the reverse complement.
CATTGATCAATGGTGATCGTTTTATGGTTTAGACTAGCAATATGCGATGTCACTTTGTCCACGTGGGGGATTGTACCTCGTTTTGTTGAGCTTTGCCTCATTTCTTTTATAGGCTAACGACCTATGGGTTCTTTGGAGTTACGACTCATTTCTTTTATGGGCTATCGACCCATGTTCTTTTATGGAATTTGGTCCATCGGGCGTACCGTTATTGTACTACGTCGTTGTTCCGAATTATTGGAGTTTTAGGTCCATTGGGCGTACTGTTATTGTACTACATCGATGTTCTGAATTATTTAAGTTTTAGGTTCCTCGGACGTACCATTATTGCACTACGCTGTTGCACCGGCTCTATGGTTAGCGACCATGGGATAGCGACCCGTTTGTGATACACGTGTTGGTGAGTTTTCATGCTCCCGTTTGTGATAGGACTCTTTTTTTATGATTTCTAGATTTCTAATTGATGATTTCTGAAATTTGTGTTTCACCAATCTTTGCGATTGGCATTGATATGTTTACCAATATTTGTGGTTTGGTGAACAAGCTAAAGAATATGACATTCTTTTTGGTGTATGAGAAAATTGGAGATATTATATGATTTTTGTTGTTATTAAATGTATACTTGACATAGTATGGCATTCTTGTTATCATATATTTTGGTGGTATCTCTTATCCTTTCTCATCACATATGATATTTATAGCTAGACTGATCCGTTTGTTATTTTTCTTCTTAAATAATACTCGGGTCAGACCGAGGTGTTACTGGTGCTTCCACTTGACTTCTTATATGGGATTGTCATTTGATTTTTGGCTAACTACTTTAGATTAGTAGTTTTTGCTTTTATACATTCGAGATAGAGACTCCTTGATGTATACTTATTCTTTTGTCTAGCACTGGTATCTATTCTTTTGTGATGTAGTGGATCTTGTATGACCACTACTTTGATGTACACTTCTATGTGTTATATTCATATCTATTTCCGCCTTTGTCATATGAATATCTGTGACTGATTTGTGTTATGCTTATTTCTATATTAGTTTCCGAAGGCCACATAGCCACTGTGTGGTAGCTTTGAGTTTGTATTTGATATGTCAGACTTCCTCTTGAAATGAAATGCATGTTATACTATCTGACATATCGGTACTCGCACAAAGCAATTACACAGATGGTCGCTCCTCAACAGCCTTATTCTTCGTGCTAGTCGATGGCATTACTCAGTAGTGTCCTTGGCTAGTGTGAGTATAGAGGTGGGGCGCCACAGCTTGGTATCAAAGCTAAACTTCGGAACAATGTAGAATAATCTAGCACGGATCATTGTCCTAAGTCTTTCTTAGGAGTCGTGCCTTAGGATTTAATTCGAGTCATTGGACCCATACTATACTATTTTCTTTTGTGATGCCTTGTTTTATCAATCAAGTTTGTTTGATATTCATTCTGAGAATAACCTTTTTCCTCTTCTTTCTTTCTTTCTTTCTTAAAGAAGAGAAATGATTTGACCAGGCCGTCCTAGCGCTGGTCAATCCAGTGCTACTACTCAGGATGGAGTATTTATGTCTGCCCAACAGCTCTTAGATCTTGTGAAGAATGCTCAAGCTGTCGGACCCATTCCAGAGCCTACTCATCCTAAATCTGGGTTTGCACGCTTATGCAGTGATTACACCAACTTGGGTGGAAGGCCTTTCAGAGGTTCCGAAAGTGTTATAGAAGTCCAAGCTTGGCTTAGAACATGCGATCACATCTTTTCCCGCATGAATCTTAGTGATCTACATCGAGTCCAAGTGGCTTCTAGCATGCTCCACAAGAGAGCATTGGATTGGTATGAGCTTCCGATCTCGGAAATTATAGATGCGGATCTTACTTGGGAGTAATTCCGGGAAAGGTTCGAGTTAAAGTTTGTGCTGGAAGCCGAAAAAGTAACTTTGGCCCGACGCTTTATTGACCTTGTTCAAGGTGAATCTTCTGTGACAGATTACGTCGCATCTTTTGAATCACTCTCTAAATATGGGGTCGAGTATATTAATACCCCATTGAAGAAAAATCAGAGGTTTGTCTATGGTTTGAATAAGAACCTCAAAAGGCCTTTACTTCTAAAACTAGAAGTTTCTTTTGATCAGCTTGTTGATATCGCTCTTCGGCTTGAAAAGGCAGATAAAGAAAGTGATGTTGAATTTGTGGGTGCCAAACAAAACTTCAACAGCAACAAGAAGAGGCCTATTAAATTTAAGCCTAATCCCAACAAGAAAGGGAAGCAAGCAACTTCGGTAGCAAAGACTCCTACCTCTAGTCGTGGGCAATGCTACAATTGTGGTTCTAAGGACCATTATGCAAATAGGTGCCCAAAACCTCTTTTTTGTCGTTATTGCAAAAGTTCGGGTCATCTTTTATCTTCATGCCCCAAACTTCCAAACAAGAAAGAGGGAAAGCTAAATGTTGTGCAAGCTCCTAGTAACACTTCTCTTGGTCAAGGTATTTCTCATTCTATCCTTGATGGCATTGTTATATTTTGTGATCTTCATATTCGAGTTCTTTTTGATACGGGTGCATCCCACTCTTTTATATCAAAGGAACTTGTTGATACTTTTTCTTTAAATGTTATGGGCTTGATGACTTCACTGAGAATTTCGAATCCGGTTGGTGGGCAACACTCAGTTTACTTTGTAAAGATGTCGAAATTATTTTATGTGATTATTCTTTCCGAGCCGATTTGCATGTTATGCGCTACTTAGGTTTCGGAATGATTTTGGGAATGGATTGGCTTAATCGTTATGAAGCCCATATCCTATGTCCTGAGCGGACTATATATCTTCGACATGCTCAATCTGTTAAGTAGATTTCTCTTGTTCTTAAAGATTCAGATTCCAATTCGGTAGCATCCTTGTATTCTCTAAATCCTCATGATGACGATAATGATTATGAGGAAGATGTCATTTCCCTCATTCACATTGTTCGTGAATTTCCCGACATATTTGAGCCCGTTTTAGGATTACCACCTAAGCGAGCAATTGAGTTCAGAATTAATCTAATCCCTGGAGCTCTACCTATCACTTGTCCTACTTATCGTATGTCCAATAAGGAAAATTAGAAGATGCGTAAACAATTATCCGAATTGGGAGCAAAACAGTTTGTTCGTTCTAGTTCCTCTCCATGGGGAGCTTCAGCTATTTTTGTGAAGAAATCCGATGGTACACTTAGGCTTTGCGTTGACTACCGCAAGCTTAATGATCTCACCATCAAGAATAAATATCCCTTGCCTCGGATTGATGATTTATTCGATCAACTTAGTGGTGCTAGAGTCTTTTCACAGTTAGACTTAGCAACCGGTTTTCATCAGCTCCGTATTGCAGAGGATAGCATTCCTTTGACATCGTTCCATACTCGTTATGGATCTTATGAAAGGCTTGTTATGCCATTTGGTTTGACGAATGCTCCAGCTTATTTTGTTGACCTTATGAATCGAGTTTTCAAAGACTTCCTCGATCGATTTGTTCTCATCTTTATCGATGATATTCTTGTTTATTCTAAAACCGAGGAAGAGCATGAAAATCATCTTCGGATTGTGTTGGAAACTCTTAGGAGCAACCAATTGAAAGCAAAATTTTCCAAGTGCCACTTTTAGCAATCTCGTGTTAAATTTTTGGGACATATTATTTCTGAATCCGGAATTTCCGTGGATCCTTCAAAGATTGAAGCGATTCAAAATTGGAAGAGACCGGAGAGTGTGACGGAAATTCGTAGCTTCCTTGGATTGGCAGGCTATTACCGTCGGTTCATAAAAGACTTTTCTAAAATTTATGTACCTCTTACTAGTTTGACAAAGAAGGGAGTTAAATACATTTGGTCAGACAAATGTGAAGCTTCTTTTCAGAAATTAAAAGAACTCCTTTCTGATGCTCCTATTCTTGTGATTCCCGAAGGGAACCAAGACTTTATTGTTTATACCGATGCTAGTCGTGTTGGTTTGGGTGCCATTCTCATGCAAAGGGAACGTGTTATCGCTTATGCTTCTAGGCAATTAAATCCTGCCGAGACTAGATATGCCACTCATGATTTAGAGCTCGCGGCTATTGTTTTCGTCCTTAGAATTTGGCGTCATTATCTTTTGGGAGAGAAGTTTGTTCTCTACACCGATCATAAATCTTTGAAGTATTTATTTTCTTAGAAGGAACTTAATTTGCATCAACAACGTTGGCTCGAGTTCCATGCATCTTATGATCTTGATATTCTTTATACTCCCGGAAAGGGAAATCGTGTTGCCGATGCCCTTAGCCGAAAGCAACAAGCGGTTGTTCCCATGATGATATTCGAATGGAATGATCTCGAGACTTTATCCACTTATGAGATTTGAGATCGCGAATCCGATTCATGTTCATCTCTTGTTTTATGTAGCCTTGAGGCTCATCCTTCTCTTTTAGACTGCATTCTTGAAGCTCAAAAGCATGATCCCGAGTTGGTTCTTCTTATCCAAAATTGTAGGGATAAAATTGATATTGAAGGTTTGAAAGACTTTGATATTGATACTCGTGGCGGTATTCGAAAATTTGGTAGACTTATTGTGCAAAATATTTGTGATCTTCGTAAAGACATTTTAGAAGATTCTCATCGTTCTAAATTTACCATTCATCCCGGTATTAGTAAAATGTACGTGGACATGAAGCGACTCTATTATTGGGATGGAATGAAATCTGATATTCCTAACTTTATTAAGCATTGCATGACTTTCCAACTCGTAAAGGCCGAACATCAAAGGCCCGGTGGGTTATTGCAACCTTTAGAGATTCCCGTTTGGAAGTGGGATCAAGTCTCTATGGACTTTATTGACGGTCTTCCCCGTTCTCGTTCGGGTCATGATAGCCTATGGGTGATAGTAGATAGACTTACAAAATCCGCCCATTTTATCCCTGTTCGGTCCAATCGGACCGTACTTTTTTTGGCTAAACTCTATGTCAAAGAAATTGTTAAATTGCATAGAGTTCCTACTTCTATTGTTAGCGATCATGATCCATTGTTTACTGGTGGATTTTGAAAGGGTCTTCAAAAAGCTTTGGGAACAAAGCTTAATTTTAGCACCGCTTATCATCCCCAGTCCGATGGACAAACCGAGCGTGTGAATCAAACTCTTGAAGATCTTCTTCGTTCATGTGTTCTTGATTTTGGTGGAAGTTGGGAAGATCATATTTCTCTTGTTGAGTTTTCCTATAATAATAGCTTCCAATCTAGTATTGGTATGGCACCTTTCGAGGCACTCTACGGAAGGCCGTGCCGATCTCCTTCATGTTGGCTTGAAGCCGGTGAGAAGCTAGTTTTAGGTCCAGATTTTATTCGTGATGCCACAGAAAAGATTGACCTTATTCGTCATAGGATGAAAGAAGCTCAAAGTAGACAAAAATCATATGCCGATAATCGAAGAAGGAATTTAGAATTTTCTGTGGGAGATTTGGTGTTCATTCGTGTTTCACATATGAAGGGTGTTGTGCGTTTCAGCCAATCGGGAAAATTAGCACCTCGATATATTGGTCCATTTCCCATCACTGAACGTATTGGTTCCATGGCTTATCGCCTTTTATTACCGGCTCAGTTTTTTGCTATTCATGACGTATTCCACGTCTCAACTACGGAAATGCGTTAGGGACTCTGATTCTATTCTTGAGCCCGGTGTTATTGAAGAAATTGAAGTTTCACCTAATTTGACTTATGAGAAACATCCTATTCGTATCATTGCTACAGAGGTTAAACGCCTTCGAAATAAAGATGTTCCTCTTGTGAAAGTTCAATGGTCCATAAATTCTAAGGATTGCTCTTGGGAATCCAGAGAATTCATCGAGCGAACACATCCGGACTTACTCTCTCGTGCTCATTAAGGTGAATTTCCCACTTCAAAATTTTCTTTTGTGTTATTATGCATTTGTATGGTTGTTACTTTTTATTTTCCTCTTAAGTATTGCGAGGACGCAATTTATTTAAGGAGGGGAGTCTATAACAACCCGCATATTTTACGATTTGTGTATTTAAATGTTTTATTTAAATATAGCATCGTTAGTCGGATTTAAGTCCGAAATGCTACCTTTTGCAAACAGTCAAATTAGGACTCAAGACCACTTCCATTGAGTCCAAAACGGCGTTTGCGACCTTTTTGAGTATAAACATCGATATGTTTAGAGTTGATCAGAATTTTGATATTTTCATTTGGGGCTTTGGGTTTGGGTTTCAACCCACTAACCCAATAAGAGAACCCAACTCCTTTATCAAACACTCTAATTCAACTCCTCTTCATTCATTTCATTCCTCATTTCCTAATACTCAAGCTCAAGAGAAAAATGGGGGAAAAGATTGGAAATTAACATTCCTAAGCCCTAGTTCACTTAGGAAATTCAAGTTTTTGCTCTAAAATCAAAGAGAAGCTTAGGTAAGCATCATCTTCTTCTTATCCATCTCAATCTCTCTTCAATTCTCAGAAATTCCTAACCCTAACTTAGGAAAAACTTCACCTTTGATAATAGATTGAAGATTCTAGAGGTGTATTGAAGAGGAATTGGTCTTGCTTTGTTTTAAAGCCTCTCATTTGTTATCTTTGAGTTTTAAAGGCGAGTTCTTGAACTCACATCTAAGTCTATAGCTTTCATTGTTGTTAGGTATGAATTCCTAACATCTATTCCATGTTCATTTGCTTTTGATTTGAATTGATTTGGTGAATTTTCCAATTTTGGTGTTTTGAAGTCAAAATCTTTAAAGATCCTATCTTGGATGTTTGAACATGTTATTTGTGGCGTATCGAAGAGCCTATAGGGCTGGGTTGTCGATTGGCATAAATTCCTAGCATCCATCGCTCGTTCGATCGTATTTCGGTTTGGATTTGCCCTTTTTGGGCTAGGCTGTTTTTTTTGCCTCCTAGGAAATTTCAGACGTCTGAATTGAAAATCCAGACGTCTGAAAGGGTTCTGGAAATAAATAAAAAAAGGGCAGAGCTAAAATTCAGACGTCTGGAACAAAATCTAGACGTCTGGTTGAAAAACCTAACGTCTGAAATGGTTCTGGAATTATAAAGAGAAAGGAGAAAAATCATATATTTTTTTCCAGAGACCAAATCCAGACGTCTGGATTCACCCCCAGACGTATGGAAATGTTCATTTTTGCCTATTTAGGCTGTTTTGTGTGGGTTTCCATTTTTTAATCGATTCTTGTTGATCCGATTAGTTGTTATCACTTTTATCGACTTTGATGACTTCTTTTTCGGGATTTTTGGGAATATCCATTTTGATGGATTCGGTATCGATTTCTATGGATTTGATTCACGTCTTCGTATATGAATTTTTGGTGATTGATTGTTTCTACAATCATTTCTGTGATTTGTCACTTTAAAATACAAAGGTTTTTATACTAGTAGTAAATACTCAAACTCTTTCGTTAAAACGATTTCAACATTATTTTAATACAAAGCTTGTTTCTAAAACCGTTTACCAATCTATTAGTATATACAAACCTTTACCTCATCCGTACGAGAAATCCAATTAAATGACTTAGCAAAACAAGTAGTATGAAACGCTTGCATTTACTTTGTCGGTTAATTCTTAGACTTGTTCGATTGAAACCTTGTGACAATTTTCGAGTGGAAATCTACAATTTGTTCGTAAATATTTAAGTTAAGCTAGTGGTTATGGGACATAAAGCTAAACTCATTTATTTACTGGCTTAGTGTAATCTACACTTTTCATTGATCAATGGTGATCGTTTTACGGTTTAGACTAGCGATATGCGATGTCTCTTTGTCTACGTGGGGGACTGTACCTCGTTTTGTTGAGCTTCGCCTCATTTCTTTTATAGGCTAACGACCTATGGGTTCTTTGTCGACTCATTTCTTTTATGGGCTAGTGACCCATGTTCTTTTATGGAATTCGGTCCATCGGGCGTACCGTTATTGTACTACGTCGTTGTCCCGAATTATTGGAGTTTCAGGTCCATCGGGCGTACCGTTATTGTACTACGTCGATGTTCTGAATTATTTGAGTTTTAGGTTCCTCGGCCATACCGTTATTGCACTACGCTGTTGCACCGGCTCTATGGTAGCGACCATGGGATAGCGACCCATTTGTGATACACGTGTTGGTGAGTTTTCATGCTCCCGTTTGTGATAGGACTCCCCCTTTTATGATTACTGGATTTCTAATTGATGATTTCTGGAATTTGTGTTTCACCAATCTTTGCGATTGGCATTGATATGTTTACCAATATTTGTAGTTTGGTGAACAAGCTAAAGAATATGACATTCTTTTTGGTGTATGAGAAAATTGGAGATATTATATGATTTTTGTTGTTATTAAATGTATGCTTGACATAGTATGGCATTCTTGTTATCATATATTTTTGTGGTATCTCTTATCCTTTCTCATCATATATGATATTTATAGCTAGACTAATCCGTTTATTATTTTTCTTCTTAAATAATACTCGGGTCAGACTGAGGTGTTACAGGTGCTTCCACTTGACTTCTTATCTGGGACTGTCATCTGATTTTTGGCTAACTACTTTAGATTAGTAGTTTTTGCTTTTATACATTCGAGATAGAGACTCTTTGATGTATACTTATTCTTTTGTCTAGCACCGGTATCTATTCTTTTGTGATGTAGTGGATCTTGTATGACCACTACTTTTATGTACACTTCTATGTGTTATATTCATATCTGTTTCCGCCTTTGTGATATGAACATCTGTGACTGATTTGTGTTATGCTTATTTCTATATTAGTTCCGAAGGCCACATAGCCACTGTGTGGTAGCTTTGAGTTCGTATTTGATATGTCAGACTTCCTCTTGAAATGAAATGCATGTTATACTATCTGACATATCGGTACTCGCACAAAGCAATTACACAGATGGTCGCTCCTCGACAGCCTTATTCTTCGTGCTAGTCGATGGCATTACTCAGTAGTGTCCTTGGCTAGTGTGGGTATAGAGGTGGGGCACCACACATTGCATAAATAAAGATTTTGAAATTTTATTCACATTGTTTTTAACCCATAACTGTATTTTGGGGAAAGGGCGGAATAACCAGTTAGGTTGACCCAGTAGTGAATATAACTTAACAGATGTTAAAATTTTAATTAAAGATATTGGCAGGGGCCAATAGGTTTACAGTAAGCCCATGAAAACTTTATGATATTGGCAGGGGCCAATAGGTTCATAGTCAGCCCATGAAAACTATGATTTGATACTGGCAGGGGCCAATAGATTTGTTGTTAAGCCATGAAAACTATATCCGGATTAAGATATTGGCAGTCAGCCAATAGGTTCCTAGTTAGCTTATGAAAACTAGGATAAGAAATAAGATATTGGAGTTACCAATAGGTTCTTAGTGATCCCATGAAAACTAAGTAATTGGACAGATAGTCCATAAACATTTAACGGGTTATTAGTAACCCTAGAAACTATAATAGAGACAGATAGTCAAAATGAATGGGGATGGGTAATCCATAATTGATTTAATTGTTCTGCATGTCGTCATAATGTTTTGAAATACTATGTTTTAACCATTGTGGATGCAGGAACACAGTATATGGTTTTATAAATGTTTTATGATATTAGTGACCGGAAACCCGTTTTACTAAGCGACATGGTCTCGCTAGATATCTAAATGGTTTGAGATGGTATATTATTATTCATACCAGGCTTTATGTCTGACTCGACGTTTTTGTTTATCCCTTAAACTCTCGGGTACTTAATTGATTTGAGTAGGTTGAGAGTTAAGGTTTCCCAGTGTTCTTTTAGACGAATAAAAGCTTCCGAGGACGTGCAGGAGGCAGATTGTTATTAGAGTTCTTTTATTTCCGCAGTGTGTTTGTTTGTAAAGGCAAATTGTTTTCTTGCCTATCTATATACTCTGATCTACCAAGAGGGCATCTTCATATGTCGCTCTTGGCATATTTTGCAATAATTATATGTTATCTGAACATGGTCTACGAATTGGGATTATGTAATCAATTTGGAATATTTTGAAATGAATGTGGAATTTGTTTTGCTGTTTAATTTTTTTCATATTCTTGTGTTTCTGTGTATCAATGTATCTAATATCGTTGTGTTTGGTTGTTGAGGATTAATAATTATGGATTACTGCAGCATCTTTAGCTGTTAATTTTGGGCCCCCAAATAGGGGGATGTTACACTATATTCTAAATAGAATTTTGTTAAGGCCATTGACAAAGAAAACTCCTTATGAATTTATTTTATGATAAAAAGCTTATAGTATCTTATTTTAGAGTTTGTGGTAGTAAATTTTTTATATCGGATACAAAAGATAATTTAGATAAATTTGATGCTAAATCAGATAAAGGAATTTTTATTGGCTATTCTTGTAGAAGTAAAGCTTATAAAGTTTTTAACACCAGAACTAACACCATTGAAGAAACATTAAATGTTCCATTTAAAGGAAATTTTAAAGAAAACGATACCAGTATTGAAGAAGAAGAAAATATTAACCCAAATGAAAATAATGAAATTACAAATACTAAACCACTAATAATGAAAATAATGAAATTACAAATACTAAAACCACTAATGATGAAAACAATGATAACTCTGAAAATTCAAATCCAAATAAAAGAACAGATTTTTGGTGTTGTAATGCTAACAAAAAAGGGCTATTTCATTTTCATGATGTCTGGAACAATATCAGAACTCCTCAACAATCATGCAGTGTTCATCACATTATTTGGAATAAAATTTCTTTGCCAAAGATGAATGTTTGTCTTTACAGAGCTTTTCATAATTACTTGCCTACTAAAGATAAACTTCGAATTCAAGGTATCACTTCAGATGATTTATGTGTGCTATGCAATAAATATTCGGAGACAAATAAACACTTATTCTTTGAGTGTGATTTTTCTAACTATGTATGGAAATGGATTAGAACAATGATTGGAGACCCTATTATGCCTACCCACACCATCCCAACCCTAACTGGTGCAATACTGTATATTTCCCAAAATCATCACAATGGTATTATCAAAGATGTCATAATTGATGCTCTATCTTCCTCGATATGGTTTATATGGAAATGCAGAAATGCAAAGATTTTCAACAATGAATCTAATGACAAATTTGCAGTGTGCAGAACCATAAAGAAGCAAGTGAAAGATTCGATTTGTATTAGATCTAAACATGATAGAACTGGAACGAATTATTTAGAAGATATCATGGAAAGATGGGAAATACCTATGCGCAAGAGAGAAAACCAAACCCTTACCCAAAACCATACCTTTTCTCCAGACCTTGACTTACCCACCACTGCTACATCTTCAAGGTACATGACTGACAGAGTAGGAGATGAAGCCGCAAGTGCTGGAGAGCCCACTGGCACCGTTAGAGATAGCACTCAGATTGAAGGAGAAGTTTCTACTGACTGTCGCGTTTTTGAGCCGCCATGAACATTTTTAGAAGCAGGTCAATCCGTTGATTTAGGGTTGAATGTTTATGACGACTAGGTTATTTGTGAATACGGGCTGCTGTTGGGCCTTGCTAGTTTGTATAGCTTATACCCAGATGTTTGTAATAATGTTAAGTTATTATCAATAAAGTTTGAAATTCATTCAAAAAAAAAAGAACAAAATATTTGAAAGATCATCATATAGAGAATATTTTAGAAAATATAGAGTCAGTCGTAAAAACAAGTAATCAATTAAATAAAATGAGCAATGTAGCATTTATCTCAATTTTATGAACCTAAAAATCCAAAGGAAGCATCATTAGATAGTTCATGGATTCCTGCTATGCAAGAAAAACCAAATCAGTTTATCGAAAATGATGTTTGAGAATTAGTCCTAAGACTTTAAAATAAATGTGTAATAGGAACTAAGTGGGTCTACAAAAATAAAATGAATGAACAAGGAGAAGTCATTAGAAATAAGGCACATTTAGTTGCTCAAGATATAGTCAGAAGGAGGTGTAGATTTTGATGAAACATTTACCCCTGTAGCTAGATTAAAGGCCATTAGACTTTTACTTACTTTTGCAAATCATAATAATTTTTAATTATTTCAAATGAATGTCAAAAGTGCCTTTTTGAATGGTTTTATTAAGGAAAATTTTTATGTAGAACAACCCCCACATTTTCGAAGATGAAAAACTTTCAAATCATGTTTATAATTAAAAAAAGCTTTATATGGTTTAAAACAAGCTTTTAGAACCTGACATGAAAGACTTAAATCTTATTAAATAAAATCTAACTTTAAAACAAATACATGTAGATAATATTATTTTTGGGACAACAAATGAACAGTTAAATAAATAATTTTCTGACATAATAACTAAGGAATTTGAAACGAATCATATAGGAGAACTACCTTTCTTTTTATGATTACAAATAAGACAACTAAATAACGATATATTTATAAGTTAAGAAAAATATGCTAAGGAACTGGTAAGGAAATTTGGTATGTCCAATGCTAGTTGTAAGCCAACTCCCATGGCAACTAACGTAAAACTAAATAAGGAACAAAATTCAAAAAAAGTACATCAAAAACTATATAGAGGTATGATAGGATCTTTGCTTTATATAACTACTAGTAGACCTGATAAAATGCATAATGTGCGTCTTTGTGCAAGATACTAATCTCAACCTGAGGAAACTCATCTAAAAGTCATAAAATAACACGTTAGACTATTGACTCTTCTACTTAAAGAAAACTTCGTTAACTTAATATCATATAGTGACACTGACTATGCTAGTAAAATCAGACCAAAAAAGTACGGTGGAACTTGTCACTTTTTAGGATATTCTCTAGTTTCTTGGTTAGCAAAAAAATAAAATTCTGTATCTCTATCCATAACAGAGGCAGAATATATCTCGACTGCATTAGCCTATTCACAGGTTATTTATATACAATAAACTTTAAAAGATTTTGGTTTAAATCTAAAACAGTCACCAGCATATTGTGATAATATTACTACAAAAAATTTGTCCAAGAACCCAACACATCATGCTAGGACCAAACATATAGACATAAGACATCATTTTCTAAGAGACGGCGTAAATAAAGAAATTATTTCACTCGAATTTATAAATGCTAAAAATCAAATAGTCGATACCTTAACGAGATCTTTAGCACAAATTGCCTTCATTAAACTACGAAGAGAGATAGGAATACGTTCTTTCATATAAATCTCTTTCATTGATTAAAATAAAAAGAAAATGAAAAAAATATTTTTAGTTGCATATGTCGACAAATGCTTCCTATATATGTCGACATACCTGGCAGTTTTTTGAAAACTATTTTTCCCTCTTTAATTCAAATTTTGAAATCTATTTATATAACCACCAAAATTTGAATTTACTCTCATTTCCTAGTCTTCTTCTTCCTGAAAAATCAAATTAAAATATAAATTCATCGATCCTTCAAACTCTAAAAGGCCAAGTGATGAACCTACCCATATAAACTTTAATTTCTCTAATCCAGGACCCTTTCAAAACTCTACCCTAGCCAAAGTCACCAAAATTGAAGATGATCTGAAGCATGTCCTTAACATGCTTTCTGAAATAGAAGTAGTTCAGATTCACCTCTTAGAAGAGCAAGAGAAGCAAGGCATATTCTCTGAAACCTTCAAAAGCATCTATTGGACAATGAGGCTAATCCAATAGCGATTGAAGAAGATATCCCTAATCTTGTCATTCATAACCCCATGAATAACGAGGAAGAAGAGGAAGTGGAAGATAGTGATTTAAATGGTGATGAGGTTAAGTGTGTAGAAGTTTCTTTTATTCTAATGGAAATCTTGTGGAACACAAAGGAAATTTTTGCCTCCACTATCCTAATTGTTCTATCCATAAATCTCAAATAATAAAAAAGAAATATTGATTTGTATGTTAGTTTGGTTTTTATCATTTAGATTATTATAGGTTTATATTCATGGTTTTACTTGGTTGGTTTAGGATTGTTTACTTATATGTTTGGATTGTATGGTAGTTTGATTTGTATTTTGGAATGATTAATAAAGTTTGTCTTGTCTTGTCTTATTTATTTAATGTCTTCAGTCTTTAGTATATGATTTTGAATTTAATCATTTCTCAATATATGTCCTGAATATATGTTATGTTCATAACACATTTAAAATGACTAGTATTTCCATAGATATATGTCTTATATATAATCTAATCACAATTGTGTATATAGTTTAGATCTCTAAAAAATTTGCTTAGAATTTAAATATTAATTTTGACTCCTTAATTCACAAGTATATCACATTCAGAGGGAACTTGTTTTTCACTCATTTTTATTGATGTCAAAGGGGAGAAAAATATTAAATATAACACATGAATATACTAAGGGGGAGTTATTTAACTCAGGAGGAGTTATATTATATTTTATATACAGAAATATTTATATGGTTTTCATCATAAAAAAGGAGGATATTGTTAATACCTCGTATATTGATTTTGATGACAACAACCATTTAAATCCCGATATTAATGTTTTGCCAAGTTGTATAGTATATATTGTAGAATATTACATAGGTACAAAACGATTAAGCTTGAATACTGATCAAGAGAAAGACTAAAATTTCAAGATTCGGAGATAATCAAGACTCATGAGTTTAAATACAAAGATTTGAAGAGCTCAAGACTTTAGTGTATGGTTATGAGTCATTAGAATAAATTGTTGAAGTCCCTAATAGTAGATTCTGATTTTTATCACAAATTTCTGATCTTTAATATTTTATCAAAATAAATTATTTAAAATTCAAATTCTATTTTTACAAATATTTTATAGAAATTTTTACGTGTTTAAAAGTATTTAAAAACTATGTTTAAATTATTTTACAAAAATATAGAAGTTGGAAAACAATTTAAAAGAAAACCATTTTCAAAATTTACAAGGGTATGTCGACATAGCGGCTGTTAATTTGTTTTTTAACTTTTAAAAAGAGGTGTCTTTTGGACATACCTCTTCATGAATGGATACATCCATTCATTCACTATATAAATGTGAGTGTAAACAAATTTTCTAACTTATTTTTCTTACTTTCTTCTTACTCTTTAGTCCCTTAAAATATTTCTTGAAAACTACTTACTACATTCTTCAAAACTACATAAAATCAATCCATACACTACTAGATTGATTCTCTACAAATTATTTACTGTTTTAGACTCTACAAAATTAAAGATCAAACCGCTGTCATTAGGGCTATAGGATATCTTATATCCCAAGTACAACTGTTTGTATTTGAAAATCAACAACTCACTCTTATTTGTTTGGGTGTGCTTGTTGCCCGTTCAAATCAAGTGGGTGTGGTTAGTAGCTCATCTAAATCTAGTGAGTGATCTTATCGTCCAATAAATCAAGAGAGTTTACCCCAGACTCGTGAGACATGAGGGTGTATCTCGTAGCCTTGAAATCGAGATTATTCTAGTTTACTTGCTAACTGGTTAAAGTAGGCGACTAAAAAGAAATCTTTACAACATTGTATGGGACTGGATGTAGGATTGGTTAATCCAAACCAGTATAAAATTCATGGTGTCATCTCTCTTACTTTACCTTTTGTTATTGCTTTTATATTTATTTGTGATTGCATCTGTGACTGCTTAGTTAGTATAGATCTATGTTGATAATCTGTGATTTGATTTAAATCTTGAAACAATGTTAAAAAGATTCATAAAAGTTATAAAACACTGTTCACCCCCTATAGTGTTAAAGTAGCCTTAAGATCCATTGCACAGTGACCCTTAATACACACACACAGGCACATATCTTTGTGTGTAATACACATAGATATATAATATATAACATAACATTAATTACATAATATAAAATTATATTATAAATTTATACAAATAATGATTTATATGAAAATAATTTAGAAATGTTCTAAATAAATTAGACTACATAATCCCAATAAAAATCAAAAACAGTAAAAAAAATTTGAAATTCACCCATTAATTCCGCTGCATGCTGATCCAGTTCCAACAAAAAGGAGCTTGGCTATTGGAGGGAGGGGATTTCATGTGGGCAGCTAGGGTAGCGACGGAAAGGAACCAAACTTTAATGTACATTCTATTTATAAAGGTAGGTAGAGAATAATTCAAAAAATATCTTCCTACTTATCTCTCATTTGCATTTACCAATTAAATTGTCACCCCCAAGTCATGGCCACTTAAAACATGATGATGTGGCAATCCACATCATTTTGTAGTTATTTGTTTGATATTAAATAATTAAATACTAATCGATATCGTATATTGATGTAATTGCACATAATAAATATATATACATATAAATTATTATTAAAGCACCTAGTACATTTCTAACAGCTACCCATTTACTAAATATACCCAAAACAAATACACTCATAATTAATATTTCTCTAAATATTAATTGATTTAATTATTTTA
The DNA here is from genome assembly GCA_030737815.1 of Allium fistulosum. Lineage (NCBI taxonomy): Eukaryota > Viridiplantae > Streptophyta > Magnoliopsida > Asparagales > Amaryllidaceae > Allium > Allium fistulosum. Next base: position 131,921,520 of record CM060903.1, on the reverse strand, counting down.
TAACTATTATAAACTAAATAATTCGGATGGTATTTTGGAGATTGGATAGGTTCAGTTGTACGACTCACTTGTGTAAATTCAATCAATGATTAATACTTCAAAAATTCAAGTATTAATGTTCATATGTCATCTTAGCTAGTGGTGTGATAGTTTGGTCGAATTCATTGCGTATAGATCTCGTTGGTATAATCTAATTTTTTTAAGCAGCACCTTTTAGTATAAATTATTTATACATGTTCTCTTCGTCAATACAATATCACTTTATGTATATGGAATTAGGCATTGATAAAAATTCCAATATTATCCACATTCAACTCGATTAGTCCATAGACAAGTCCTTGGTTTAGTAATAATGTTTATTATTAACCGGTATACTCGGGTAAGATATTTGGAATCTAAGTTGGCTATAGTTGACTGTGATATTGACCTCATACAACTTAGGAGACAAATTCTATATTGAATAGTGCTTATCGTCCTATGCTTCTACTAAGACCCAACCATAGTTACTCGATGGTTATCATATCATGATTTAACTATAATCAAAGTGGAGTATTTAAGTAGACGTTCCATGGTATTCTCGAGTCGAGAGAACTTTGTAATATTGTCACTCTGAGATTTCCTATTTAACCCAGTTGTTGATAACCAACAGTGAACTCTCGGATAAGCCATTCCATTGTTGGGTATGATGCATTTTGTGGGTAAGGGTTTTGTGTTGGAATTTGTGAATTTTGTGAGTTGTGGTTAACCGTTGATTAGTGGAAGTATGGTCTGAGTGGTTTTTTCTTTTGCCAAATACTTGCCTTTACGTGTTTTTGTGAAGGTGAAAACTTCTCAGAGGAACTTAGGTCAAGCGACACTGACTTCATTTTTGATCTATGTTTTTGGGCCTCAAATGAATTTATCTACAATATATAATGGTTGCAATTTATCTAAGAGATTTGATAGTTGTTCAAATTTTGTTAAGTATTCTCTTATTGTTGTTATTTGTTTTAAGCTTGCAAATCCATCAAATGGTCTATGTAGTTCCGTTGACCCAAATTTTGATATAATTTTTGCTTGAAACATGTCCCATATTGAAGAGTGATCAATGTTAATTGTGTACCAATTATACCACTACATAGCTTCACCTCTCAAGTAAAAAGCACATATTTGAACCCATTCATTTTGATCGAATCATGATATAACGCCATGCCATAATGTTGCCTTCATCACTAAAAGTAGGAAATTCCAATTTTAAAAATTTGTGATATAGAACTTTTTGAGAGGATGGTGTTTGATATGACATGGCAAAGGGATAAGTCGGTCTAGGTTTGGGACAAGTGTGGTTGAAGTGAAACTATAGTTATTGTTGATCATGTTTGTGTGGGTCAAAATTGTGTTGATGGTAAATTGATTGATGTGAATAGTATTAAAGATGGTCGTAAATTGGGTGTTGGTAAAATTCTTTTATAATGAGAGTGAATGTTTTGTTGTTCTATGGAGGTAATATTATGCATCTATTGTTGTAGAGGGATGTGTGATGTATGTATGTTTTGTGGTTGTGAAGTATTGGCCAAGTTAGGGAATGGAGTATTTGTGTTTAGATCTGAATGTGGGAGGAGTGTGGTTGGTGATTAGGATTCGATGGTGATTATGTTATGGTGGGAAGTGGACTAGAACCATGAGAATTTGATGTGTGTGTCGATTAGAGGTAGCAGGTTTGCAAATAAGGTTTGCAGTGCAACATGAATACTCGATATATCAAATTCAATACCTCTAATGTCCTAGTTAGTTGCATTGAAGTTGATTTGCGCGTCTCTTCATTCTTGCAAAACAACAATATGTGCTTGTGTTTCCAACTTTTCATCAGGATCATTATCATCAAGCTCTGAGTTTGGGTTTGGATCTGATACCTAATGGTTCGAGCCGACGGTAGTTTTGCAATGAGATTTGGGTATGCTGATGTGGCCAGGTAGGAGAAGAGGATAGAACTGGAGATGTTCTTGAAAAGAGGAGGAAAATCGAGTAAGAAGAAGAAATGAGTAGTGGAGAAGAGGATTGAAGAAGAGAAAAAGAGTTAAGGAGCAACTAAATATGTTATGATTTCATTCATAAAGCATTCTTTTGTTACATCTTGTTTTCCTATATTGTTTCCTAATCATTGCTTGCCTAATCAACTAGTGACAACTATTTTCGTATAACAAAAAGGATAACTAAAAGCAAAACGGGTCCGTCTATTGCCACCCCGATAATTGCTTTCCCCACCCTGATAATTTTAGAAAATAATCTCACCCCAGATTTTCCTTTTCCCACCCCGTTTGTTCCTAAATTACCCTTCTCCCTTTATTTTCTACATTTTCTTTTCCTCCTTCCTACTTCTTTTTACTTAGTTATTTGTTATTTCATGTTGACAGTAATTTGCTATTGCACGTTGCTTGTTATTTGACATGTTTGTATTTATTCCATTATTTTTGTCTAATGTTTAATGTTGAAAATTCTTATTTTGTTTTAGTAATTAAATGTTAATGCAAACGTGTACATGATGATGCTTCTGTTCAACGTTGACGGTGCTTTATTCCATTTTTCATGTTTCATGCTGACGTGGAAAATATGCTTTTGTTGGAGAAGTGTAACGTGGAGCTTTGGCTATCAACGCCTGCACAGTGCATGGTTTCAAGATTTACAATGCCCAACCGAAACATAATTTATGTTTTTCCACGGTTACCTCTAATTCGTATTGATTCCTTAGGGTGCATAAGTTTGTGTACACAATCCTTGACAAATACGATATTTGAATTGAATCAGCGTAAAGACCAAACGTTGTTTTCTTATTTTCTTTGCTCCGAAGTAGCGTCGTTCAATGAGATTCCACGCAGAGGTCAGACATGGTTTTGAGTGATTCCACGCTAAGGAAAAATGTGGTTTTGATTTTTCCATCGTTGCTTCCCAGTGATACCGATTTCCATAGGGAAGTAAGTTTCTGTTTGTACAATCCCTAACAATCGCGTTGTTTAAATTATTTTATCGTAAGGTATGAATATTATTTACTGCTCTCATATGTAAATAATTGTTAAAGGGCATAAAGGGCAAAAATGGAATTATTAATTTAATTTTTTACCGGGGGTGAACATCAATTAATAGGGTGCAAATAGATCGGACCCAAGAAAAATAATGCACGTGCTTCTCTTCATATTCTTTCTTTTATTTATTTATTTTCCAGCTTCACGCTATCAACTTGTTCGATGAAATTCTGGTGGCCTTTTCATTTCTTTACCTCAGGCCCAGTTTCCTCGACTTCAATGTCATTGATGTTCTGGGCCTCCACCACTGTGGTCGCGTTTGTCCTAACCATCTCTTTTGTTTCAGCTACTCATTCTATTTGTACACCATGCACAGTTGCACATTATGTCATGAGAGTGTGCACAAACTTCGCTAAGATTGCAGACAAGCTCTTCTCCCTCTAGCATGCTCCAGCTTCTTTTCTTGCTCAATATCGATTTCTTGCAGCTCGATGTTGATTTCATGAAAAAGAGGGCTCAAGAAAGAAACCCTGACAAGAGGAGAAAATAGAAAAAAGAACAATTGTGTCAAGGGAAGAGCGAGGAATGAAATATATTTTTAAATTACAAAATACTCTACCTAAGTTATGATTTATTTTACATCTTTATCTAGTATTCTATCACTTTTATGTGTTCTAAAATTTGTAGAAATTTAATTATTTTTACTAATACTATTTTAGGCGTTCTTGCATATTTTTACTGTTTGTAAAATTACGAGTAGTGTTCGAGTGCTACTCCGCGGTTGGCTTTTTCGACCGTATGTGGCTGAGTTCAAGGGTGGTTTCTCGGTGCTTTCGTCTTCAACTTTGACCCTTTCTTTTTTATTAATCTCAACTTTTAGAGCACTACCGTTGACTTCTTATTCTCCGATTTGAGAGCCTCCATTTCAACCGTCTTTGACTCTATTTTGATTGATTCTGGTTGGACATTTTGACTTTGTCTTTCAAGGTCATTCAAATCGCATGTTGTATAAGATTAAATTGGTTGTTCTGGTCATCCCTAGCTTGATTTTGTTTCGAATTTTAAGGGGATATGACTTGGTATTATTAGGTCAATTTCTAGTTCGTTATTCGATCAACAACTCCTAAATCGTGGCTATTTATTCGATCTTCTCTTGGGCGAAGTTATGGTCCGCATTATATGAATGCACGCTGGTTATCCTATAGTGGGGTTAGTGGTTGCGGTTATAACTTACAGGGTTCATCCACTTAAGCCATGTACTCACTATAATTGAAGTTCCATAAAAACGAATTTTCATTTTTTTCAAAATAGCTAATTTTTTAATCAAAACCGAAAGGATTTGATCCTTCTTAGAAAACACAAAATGTCTGTGTCAGTTTTTACAAATGTCAAATATTATAAGCTTTGATTCTTTGACTTTAATTTTTGGATCTAATGAGTATTAAAATGATTTTTATATTTTTAATGAATTGTTGTTTGATACTAATGATTGAGATCGAACAAAAAATAAACAACAACTAGAACCTGCGATCTAAGTGCTTAAGAAAGTATCCCTCTTCTTTTCTGCTCTTTTGATATTTATATAGTTCTAAAGTTGAAATAATAAGTAAAAACTAGATCTCTTAGTTTTAATAGCATTCTTTTAAATACCTCCGAATTTCACTGAATAAAAGATAAACTTAGATTCTGGTTTATAGTTCCGAACCACTTGTAGGCTTTCCGATCGTCATTTTTTGATTCCTAGGCTCCTTGATTTATTGCATCACTTCCTTCATTTACGAATGCATGTTTACAACTTGACCGTATTAATTCGAGCCATCATCTCCTACATTTGACTGTTCCTACTTTTACTTCGATTGCTTGAATTGAGCTAGCATTTACCGCCTTATTACCCCCATTTCGATTGCTACTTCAACACAAGATTTAGATCGTTAATTTGAGCATATTTTACACCAAATCTCTAGCGTCTCTTTAAACAGTTATTCGAGAAAGTTTTGAGTATAACTTCAACCATTGTTTCTTCAAGTAGTATTTGTCTAACTTCCAATAGCCTTATAGCAAAGTCCAAGAAATTGTGTAGTCTTTGTTTGTGCATAAGTCTTCTCGGTAGAAACTTTCGATTCTACACTAGTATAACCGCACAACGGTGGAAAAACCGACCGTTGGTTTTGTAACTTTGAAAAAACAAAATTGTTACTGCAATTGTTTAATTAATTCCAATCAAACATATAACTATGATATATATAAAATAATATGTGGATTACTAGAAACAAAAAATAAAAATGTTAATGAAAATACACATTAGAAAACAACTTCAGTGTAAATACAACAGGCTCATTTGCTTGACAATTATGTAACAACATAAATATATAGAAATATTAAAATATAATTAACAGTAAAAGGAACTATTGAAATTTTGCCAAAAGAATTGTTAGAAGTAGATTTAAAACAATGGTGAAGAACTGAACTAAGGACATATATACGGTGAAAAAATATGCAAAATATTTTAAAGATTTTAATACTAATGTGTTTGTAAAATGTTCATCGTACTTATCAAGAATCACAAATGTGACACTTCCATTACAATTTGCCTCCAAATGTTTATCTCAATCAATTTCTTTTTTGAATTGTACATGTTTACAACCCATAATACATGCTAATTTAAAACGTAACAGCAATTATCAGGAAGCAATTTGTGATTAAAATTGAATTCAGTTTATGGTTGACAATACCAACTATTTGATAAGTCGGATTAAGATTTCTTGCTCTTCTTAGAATGTCTATCATTTATGCACAAACTTGTAGATAAGGTAAATGTTTTTTCAATTTATGGAATTCACAGTTTTGCATTAATAACCAATAGAACAACATTGATCAAAAGACATGTACAAACTGTGATAAATAATAGAGCAACGCAGCTCTACATTAATTAATTAATTATAAGTTGGGTAAACCTTTAGGTAGAAACTTAGCATAATGCAGTATAAAAATAAAAAAGTAAGTGGTGTGAGCAAAGACAAGGAGATAAATTAAAAGAGTATGATCCTCTCTCCTTCTCAAAACATATTGACCAAATACAACAGAGAATGGCTTAATTTAATTCTTACCTGTAATTATCGTTTTTGCTTTTTTGGTCCATGATAGTTTGCAGGGTTCCAGTTTTGTAGTTTGTTAAGGTGAAGGATATCGATACTTTGACGAAATCATGCTAGTTCATGATCCAAGAATCAAATCAATCAGTATGGAATAGCTTACACTTTGCATACAATAATAATACTAAAAATAAAAGTAAAATAAAACAGAGAAATCACCTGTTTAAAATCAGAAGCCATAACAGTGCATCATCCCTCACCGCCACTTTATATTCCTTACCATTTTTCTCGTCGATCACTCTCAACGTCCCTCCAAGCTTACCCGCCTGTTGCCCCATCGAATTAAAAAATGACCAGAGAAGCCTCTAATAAGGTTGAAATATCGACTGCATTTGCTACGACCAAATGGGCTGAAATCACAGCCAAACATCCGCCAGCGCGATCTATTTCATGCTATGATCGGATCTATGGAAACGAAGGAACAGGATGAAATGATCCATTGTATCAAACGGGAAGAAGTAGATTAGCAGGAGCGCAAGCGATTTGGAGTTGTCAATGGACTAAACAAGAAAGTGATTTGGGTGATAACTAAAATTTAGGGAAAATTGAGAATCTAAGTTTAGTAAAGGCAAAATATCGACTGCATTTGCTACGACCAAATGGGTTGAAATCACAGCCAGACATCTGCCAGCGCGATCTATTTCATGCTATGATCGGATCTATGGAGACGAAAGAACATGATGAAATGATCCATTATATCAAACGGGAAGAAGTAGATTAGCAGGAGCACAAGCGATTTGGAGTTGTCAATGGACTAAACAAGAAAGCAATTTGGGTGATAACTGAAATTTAGGGAAAATTGAGAATCTAAGTTTAGTAAAGGCATTTGGCGATATTTTAAGAAGAGAGAGTACGCGGTCAGGAAGAGGGGCAATGTTTTTTTGGCCTCAGGAAAATTGATTTTGGCTAGTGGAAGTAAGCAAACCTCCCTACGGTTGGTTTGATGATTTTTAAGAGTTTTTTTGGGAAATGTAGAAATAAAATGAAATAGTGAATAAGCGTTATTTTAACTTTACTTTCCTTTTATTCTAGTGGAAATTAGGGTGGCATACCAATTTTAAAATGTTATATAAGTTTCCTCTTTCCAAAAAAATTCATACTTTTAACGTCCCTATTTCTTCATTTCATCTTTCTTCTTTAAATCGATTTTAAAATTTCGATCGAAATCGTCTCTATAATTAATATCGTCTTCGTAGTCAATTAAGATCGACATCGTAGAGTCATACAAATAAGATCGTGTTCAATCTAGTTTACCAAATTGTCGATATTATCTTCATCAAATTATGTACAAGGGTCTTTCTTCATTTCCAGATTGTGTTTACCAAATTGATTGTGATCAACCTATTGTTTCAGTGTTCATTGTTTTTATTTCTATAGTTTGTTGTTGAATTTTTATAACATCTTGCTGAGTTGAATTATGTAATCTTTCTTCATTGATGGTGCCATCTATGTTTGACAACTGTTGTGCAAGCAAGTTTTTCTGAATTGAATATAGCAGCTTAGTGAATTGTTATAATTTGTTGTTCATTGTTGTGCAAACAAGTAATTCTGAATTGATGGTGCTAGGTTTATTGTTCATGTTGTAATTTGTATATAGCATCTTGCTGAAATGAATTTTGAAAAAGGATAGAATGTTATGTATTTATTTTAGTGAACTGTCGTGCAAATTTTATATTTGACAGTCAAATATATATCAGAAAATTATTTGCCCAACAAATATTTGTCGGTATTTGCCCGGAAAATATTTGCCTGATATATATTTTCTTGATATATATTTGACTGTCAAATATTTCGGTTTTGTTTTCTTTTTTGCTCTTTCCTTTTAATATATTGTATTTGTATTTGTGCAGGTTTTCTTCTATTGATGTTCTTGATGTTATGTTGGGCACTGATACTTATAGCAGGAGGCTTGGTTTGAGTGATTCTGTGTTGAGATTGAGAGAGGATATATGTGAACATTGGCCTGAATTAACATCTAGTTCTATTAAACTGGTTTATGAAAGAGATGATAGAAAAAGAGTAATTGAAACTAATTCTAATTTGCATTGTATATTGTTGTTTGTTTGTCATAGTCATGAAGATTATCTACTTATTTCCGTTATATCAAAGGATTTATCTACATGTAAAAGGTCTAATAGCAGTTCAGTTGATGTTAGTTTTTCGTCGGTGACTAGTTCTTTTATTAAAGGTGGTTCGTGTGATTCTTCTGTGGTTGTTTCTTTATTTGATTCTAGTTCTTTTTTGAAGCAGTTGTTAAAAAAATAATTCTAGCAAACTAGTATTTGCTGGAGTAGGTCAAAGATTTCCTGGCGGTGTTAAAGAGTTTTGATTGTATCTTATGATATATTGTATTAAGAATGAATATAAAGTTAATGTTGTTAAGAATGATAGGGATTGTGTTATAGCTAGTTGTTCACGTGAAGCTTGCAAATTTCATGTACATGCTTCTCTAAATTTAAACTTTCAGGTTTTCTTGTTATTAAAACTATGCAACCTATTCATTCTTGTGGAGCTGGCATTATAGATGTTAACCATCCACCTGTTTCTAGCAATTTGGTTAAGAAGTTGGTTGTTGATTTTGTTCAATCGAATCCTTTAATGAAGATGAATGCTATTGTTCATTTTACTCAAGACTGAATACAATATTGTCTTAAGTTACTACTATGCGTACACTGGTAAGAGACTAGCTCTTGAAGAAACCCATGGGAATGATTTGCTTTCCTACCATCATTTGAAATCTTTCTGTGAAGCTGTTTTTGTTCGTAATCCAAGAAGTATTGTTGAACTTCAAGGTCATCCTAGTAGTCTTGAATTTGAGAGGATTTTTATTAGTTACGAAGCATGCAAATATGGGTTTGGCAATTGTCGTCCTTTAATTTTCTTGATGGGATTTTCATAAAATGTAGAGGACAAGGTTGTACTATGTCTGCTATTGCTAAGAATGGTAATCAAAGAATGATATAGTCTTAAATTCTTTTTAATCTTTTTACTTGTTTTGATATTTGAAAATTTGAGCATGTATTTGCCTGGCAAATATTCGATATTTCCTTGTTGTTGTAATTTTGATATGTTCAGCAATTTTGATTTTATGAATATGACATATCTATTTTTGTTTATATTTGAGTTTTTTCCACTAGCTGTTGGTATTGTATCCAGTGAAGATGAACCTAATTGGCATTAGTTTTTGACAAAACTTAATGAAATGTTAGATAATGATGATTGTGTTTTCACCTTTATATCCAATCGGCATCTTGGTCTTTTGCTTGTTGTTCCTCAAGTTTCCTAGGTTCAGCTCATGGTTATTGTTACTATCATTTAAAAAATAATTTGAAGAGTTTTTTTAACAAAAAGGTGTCCTCAAGGCAAAAGGAAATGGATCATTTCTTTATTTTTTAAAGTTGCCCATGTTGTTACATTAGATGTATTTAATCGTGCTTTGTCTGAGTTTAAGCTACTGGTGGGGCTGCAGTAGCAAACTTTTTGAATGGTTTGTCTTTTGAAAAGTTCGCTGATGTTTTTTTGTTAGAAATCGTTATGGGAAAATGAGTTCTAACTGTGCTAAAGGCTTTAATCGTTGGATTTTGGAGGAAAGACATTTACTTATCACTGGATGTTTGGATGGAATTTGTTTGAAGCTTATGAAACTTAAGTCGGGTCGATGTAAAATAAGTAAAACTTGGAATAGTTATTTGTGTTCTGTTATGGAAAAATGTATGAGGCATTTATACCTTGAGGGTGTTCAATGGAAACTTACTAGATCCGCTGTTGATGTTTACGAAGTTCAATCAACTCAAACTTATCATGTTGATTTGAGTGTTCGACGATGTAGTTGTAACTTGTGGCATGTTGAGGGGTTTCTATGTACTCATGCTATTAGAAGTATACTTGTTTTTGATTTGGATGTTTATTCTTGAATTGAGGACTATTTCAAAGTATCCTTTTTCCGAGCATCTTATTCTCATCCGATTCATCTAGTTGTTAATTTTTGAATGGAAGATGTGTTACCATAAGATGTTGAAGTTCATCTACCTAAGAGAAGACGTGGTGCAGGAAGTCCTCCATCTTCAGAACGGATTAAGTCGGTCGGTGAGGTGAATAAGTCTAATCGTTGCAGTTTTTGTAAGAAATTAGTACATAACAAAAGGTCTCGTTTGTTACGAAAACAAATGTAATTTTTATACATTTTATGCTTCATGTTTTAAAGATTATTAATGTATTTTCATATTTTATCTAACTAAATTAAATATGTGTTCTTTTTTGTCTTATTAATTTATTTATTTCTCTCTTTTCGACTATAAGTTATTTTAGTAAATATGTATGAATAAGAAGTATTAGAGGGCAAACAGTTGCCCTGCTTATATTTGCCATTCAAATTTTAAGTAGCTTTGAGTCAGATGCAGTTGGCTAATTCTCTCATTGGCTTTAAATGTTAGTTAAAATTGTTAGCCACTGAATCATAAAATGCAGTAGTATTTTGACCTATTCCTTATATAATAAAGTGAGTGAGGCTAATAGAGATATTATTCTAGTTGATATTATGGACATAATGGAATGTGATGAAAAAAGGAATATAATGTTGTGGGTGATACATTGATAGAGTTTTAGAGTAGGTGTTATTTATGGTGTTTAGGTAAAAATTAAAGAATACAACAAAATGATGTTATTGAAAAAGACTCGTTAGATGTTGGAAACAAATCTAGCACAATCAATTCTGCATCATTTCAAACTGAACATTTCACTATTGATATTATTGAATCAGTATTTTGATATTTTGTAGAATAACAAATATCAAAGGGAAAATATTTCCCTGGCTTATACTTGTCATATTTAGTAGCATTACGTTTGGTTTCAAGTTTAAGCAGTTGGTCTTTTTGTTTTTCTTTATAAATCTCGCACAATCAGTTCTGCATCATTTCAAACAAAACATTTCACTATTGATGCCGTTGAATCAATATTCTGATATTTTGTAGAATAGCAAATATCAGAAGGGAAACATTTGCCAGAAAAATATTTCCCCGACTTATGATTGTCATATAAATATTTAGTAGCTTTGAGTTTGATTTCAAGTATCAGCAGATAGTCTGTTTGTCTTTCTTTCTGTCTTAAAAAATATCTAGTAAGTTGTTTTAATATTTACTATTGCGTCAAAATTGGCCACTAACACCCAGTTATGTGAAAGCACCAATATCCAATCACGGATCTTAGATAGTATCTAATGTAGAGAATATAATATGAAGAACAAACAAATAAAATATGAAAGCAGGTAAAAAGAGACAAAATTTATAATGATTCGGCTAACTCCAACCTATGTTCACTCCAGAATAATTCCTTTTGTTATACAATAGTTTGTTTACAGTTACAATCCGAAATCCAAGAATAAAATTGGCAGAGTGTAGCCTAGGTTGAAGATAAATAGAAGCAGAAAGAAGATACTTTTTCAATTCCATGCCTGCTATATTTATAGGGGAAGACGTGCAAGGATCGGGCTGAAATTTCGACAGAAGAACCTCCAGGTCATGGCGAGAGCACGTAAGAATTTTCAGATCCATTGGGGCCCACATAATGGATTGGCCCCGATCCCTATTTTGGTGTCCAAATAGGGCGCAATCCCTATGGGGGGTTTCACATGATGTTAGCTACTTGCCCTCCAAATTTTGTGCCATTCCGACTTACAGTTTGTGAGATATCGCATTTCCATGAAGTGGTGTTGCATGTATTCTGATTTCAGCCGATCCCTTTGGAGGGATAGGGACCGATCCCTCCAAAGTATCCCATTTGATGTGCGATCCCTATGTGGTGTTCCACATGTTGCAGTAAACTTGTGCTCCAAGTTTCGTTCCAATTGGATGTGTAGATGTTGAGATATTGATCGATCTTTCCTATAAAGTTGGGTTTAACCGATCCCTAAGAGGGAAGACGGCCGAAACTATTGAGGGATTGGGGTCGACCCCTCCAATCTCCTCCAATGATGTGCGATCCCTAGGATAGACTCCTTAGGATCCCTTCTTCCTGTTTCCAAATTTTCACTTCAATCCGCCTTGTGGTTATTGAGTTATGGAGCAATCATCGTTGAGTTGTGTTGTGTGCATCCTGTTTAATCCAATCCCTCTATTTTGATCCATCTATTCTGATCCCTCTTCTAGGGGAAGTATTAGTTTCATACTTAGCCATTTTTTTAGTGCTGTCTATTCGAATCCATTCGACAATAGTCCATAGTTTCAAATATAATCGATCTCCAATCCTGGTAGCCATCTCTTCGGGCTTTCTACCTTGATGATCATAAAGTCTGTTGGGTTAAATTTTCTTATGTACTGCCTAGCCAAGAGGTGGGTTAACACTTTGCCTCTGAAAACATGCCTTGTGATAGGAAGGTGTGTTTTAAATTGTCATAAATTCAAGGTTCGAAGTCTGTATCCATCGATAGCCATATTATCCAATCTGAATCTAATCCATTGCCAATCCAAATCCATGATCTCTTTGGATCGGTAGTGAAATCCATAACCATTCCAAGTCGATATTCGATTTCAAATCCGTGATCTCTTCGGATTGTTTTATCCAAATCCGTATCCATTGCAAGTCCGCGATCTCTCTGAATTGTTTTATCTAAATTCTTAACCTCATCGAGTCATTAGCCAAATCCGAGACCACTCCGGATCCATATCCAAATGCACAGCCGTTCGAAGCTAATATCCAAATCCGTGAGTTCTTCGGGTCCTTGTCAAGCACAATCCATACTCGATGTCCGAGTAAGCCGATCATGTTGCTCTCTGGCAAAGCGACGTTATTTCCTATACTTCGATTTAGCATCCCTGAATATTAAGTGATGTCTTGGCTTAAGTCCTAGGCCGATAGTAGTATCTCCGGACCCTTTCCAAGCATAATCCATACTCAACGACCTAAGTAGGCCGATCATGTCGCTCTACAGCGAAGCGACCTACTCCTTGCCAGGCATAATCCATACCTAGCATCTTGTTGGGTTTTATTCTCCGACCTCGACTCTCCAGTTGAGGACTTAATCCATGTGTGAGTCCATTCTGTCACTCTCCGACGAAGGGACTCGCACCTTGCGGTTACCGCCCCATCACTACGGTCGGGACAATAATCGCATCCTTTTTTATCCATTGCAGTAATGCGGATCATAAATAACCTGATAATAAGAGTTCGTACTTCCAGAAATCCAAAAAACTAAAAAATCAAAAAGGGTGCCTCTTCAGGGCACGATGGTTCATCATCATCTCAGAGCATGCCTAGGGACCTTCCTCAATCCCGTACATGTGTAAGTGACTTAGCTGCCTTATTATAGAGTTTATTATTATTATTATGGGTAGACACCAAGTCCTGAACTTGGCTCTCATCATCACGATCAGTTGATGACGATCCGTGACCCCGATCCAGGACCATTCCTATTTCCATTCGATGCGGATGGTGGTTGCTCCTGTTCCATCGTCGTTGTCCGATTCCTCGCGTACTACGGTAGTCTATCATTCCCGACGTGCTCCTCAATCATATCCTTTAAATGTCTGCATTCATCCGTGGTGTGCCCATTCAATTCGTGGAACAGGCGGTACTTTCCAAACATACGCCCCCGCTTCGTGGGGTCCCTCCTTGATGGTTTCCGATATGGGAGTTGCCTCTAATGTCCAGATAAATATGTTTTAGGCTTTCCATCAAATCCAAGTAGGAGGAGAACTTCGGCTCCCGCTCTTTCCATCGCCTTTTTGTCCCATCATACGCATTATCCAGTTTTTGTTTGCCTTTATCATTCTTGATTGCATCTCCCTATGATCCTTCATTTTGCACAATGTTCACCTTCGGTTTGTCGGATTGTGCGTCTTCCTACCGCAGGAACCTTTCTGCTTCATGATAAAACTCTTCGAGATCAATAGGTGGATCTTGCGCCAATGAATCCTTGAAATCCGTGCCATTGGCAATTCCTGATACAGTGGCCATCAAAACCATGGATGGATTTGGCCGATCCACCGATGCCGCCGCGACATTAAATAGTGTTAGAAAACTCCTTAGAGACTCTCCGGTCCTCTGTTTCAGTGCTGCCAATGTCATAACATTCTTGGGTCTTGTGATGTGGACCCGAAACAGCCTCATGAACCAATCTACCAACTCACTACATGTCCTTATGAACCGTTCTCTAGCTGCCTAAACCAGAATGCAGCTAACTTTGTCAAATAAAGTGGAAAACACCTTGCCATGACCTCCTCTGATGCCCCCAGTACTTCTATGTGCCGTATGTATCTCATTATGTGCATAGTTGGGTCTGACTTTCCGTCATATACTTCCAACGTTTGTAGTTTAAACTTTGGTGGATTTCTAGCATTTCTGGTATTAGGAGTGAACAGACTTCTATTTACATCCTCTTGATCCATGTTCACCAATCCTCTATGCATAGCTCCCCTGATCATTTATGCAAACCTTTCATTGTCATCTAGCTGTAGTCTCCTATCATCATTTCCAAACTGCCCCCCAAGTCCATAAGGGAATTTCGGAACGTACTCCTTCGGACGAGCATCCAAATTCCGATTTGCACCAAGATCAATAGGATCGACCGTAGGTCCTCCAGCATCACGATTAACCAGACCCGGGGGCATGCCCCTTAGCCTTTGAGGATCGGGGCTGATCCCTCTAAGATGACCGAGGACAGCCCCCAGCTGCTCTGTTCCAGTCCTTTGTCCAATAACCCATCTCCATATTCCCAGTTCTAATTTCTAATGATTCCCACTACTTCAACTCCTTGATCTAAGTTGTCATTAGATTATGCTATTCTATTCCCTTAGTTCAATGCTACAGCTTGTCCAATCTACTGGAGTAAATTTTGCATCACCTCCTCATGTCTTTTCAGCATCCTTTCCTGCATAGCATCTATCATTGTTTCCATTTCATCCCTGGTGATGTAGATAGATGCTTGATTAGCTCCAGCTCCTAAGGAAGCCTCCTGACTCCCTCCATGGTAGCTCCTTTCCGATAGCACTCTCCTCTATGATTGTTTCACCATTGCTCCAAATCTAAGATCTAGATCTTTTTCAAGCTTTGAATCTGAATTCCAAATCCATAGGGGGTAGCTCTATCAATGAAAGCACCAGAATGTTAGCGATAAAATTGGCCACCAACACCCAATTATGTGAAAGCACCAATATCCAGTCACATATCTTAGATGGTATCTAATAAAGAGAATATAATATGAAGAACAAACAAATTAAAAATGAAAGCAAGTAAAAAGAGACAAGATTTATAGTGATTTGGCTAACCCCGGCCTACGTCCACTTCGGAATAATCCTTTTTATTATACTGTAGTTTGTTTACAGTTATAATCTGAAATCCAAGAATAAAATTGGCAGAATGTACCCTAGGTTGAAGATAAAGAGAAGCGGAAAGAAGATTCTTTTTCTGATGCCATGCATGCTATATTTATAGGGGAAGACGTGCATGGATTGGGCTGAAATTATGGCAAAAGAACCTCCAAGCCATGACGAGGCCACACAAGAATTTTTAGGCCAATTGGGACCCACAATAGGGATAAGCCCCGATCCCTATTTTGGTGTCTAAATTGGGCGATCCCTCTCAAGGGTTCCCTATGATGTTAGCTACTCGCCCTCAAAATTTCATGCCATTCTGACTTATGGTTTACGGGATATTGCATTTTTCGTGAAGTGATGTTGCATGCATTCTGATTTCAGCCGATCCGTTTAGAGGGATAAGGGCCGATCCCTCCAAAGTATCCCATTTGATGTGCGATACCTATGGATGTTCCACATGTTGTAGTTAGCTTGTGCTCCAAGTTTCATGTCAATTGGATGTGTAGATGTTGAGATATTGATCGATCTTTGCTATAAAGTTGGGTTTAACAGATCCCTAAGAGGGAAGAGGGCCAATCCCTATGGAGGGATAGGGGCTAATCCCTCCAAGCTCCTCCAAATAATGTGCAATCCCTATGGTAGACTCCCCAGGGTCTCCTCTTCCTATTCTTAAAGTTTCACTTCAATCTGCCTTGTGATTGTTGAGTTGTGTTTCGTGTGCATCCTGTTTAATCCGATCCCTCTTCTAGGGGAAGTATTAGTTCCATAATTAGACATTTTTCGAGTGTTGTCCATCCGAATCCATTCGACTATAGTCTATAGTTTCAAATATAATCGATCTTCAATCCCAGTAACCATCTCTCCGGGCTTTCTTCCTTGATGATCATGAAGTCTGTTGGGTTAAATCCACATATGTACTGCCTTGCCAAGAGGCGGTTAACATTTACTAAGCTGTTTTAATATTTAGTAAGTTGTTTCAATATTTATGCAACATGTGTGCATTAGTCAAATGCAGTTGCTTAATTTGCCTATTTGCTTAAAATGTTGGTCTAAAGTGTCTGTCATTGAATCATAAACAGCAATTATATTTTGACATGTTCCTGATATAGAAACAAAACAGTCCAGTACTGATGTCATTGAATCAGTTTTGGGTCCTATCCCTTGACCACAATTCTAAGGCTAGGACTGGTTGGCTGATTTGTAAATCTACGGTTGATATTTTTGTGTGTCTATATCTTCTTATTTTTTTCTTCTTTGCTTTTCATCTTCTTCTTTAGTGGAAAAATATATCTTTAAGCTTTCTCCTATAGCTCCTATTTTTCCTTATCTGATTGGCAATCCTTCTTAATTTGAGTACTGATGGTGTTTTTTGTTTATTACTCTATCAGTATTCAAACTAAAATGAGTGTTGGCTCGATAGCCACTGTACTTACTGACTCTTCAATCTGCTTCTTCTTGGAGTAAAGAGATGAATAGGACGAGTTATAAGAAGAAAGTGGAATTTAGACGGTGATTGTGATAATGATGTTGTTGTAAACATCTAGTTGAAGAACAGAGATACATTCTTCTACGGTCAGAGTTAGAATCATCGAAGTTGATTGCTTCTAAACATCTAGACTTATATAAAAATGAATGCATAAGTCTCAAAGAGAAAATGAGGGCCTTATAAAATGAGAGCAATCTGCTCATGCAAAAGGAACTGAAAAATGTATTTGCACACAATCTGGAACTGGAATCAGAGGAAAGTGTTTTGCGATATTCATGTTACCGTAAACTCATCTCTACTTGAATGTTGTTTTACTAAAGTTTATTTTTGTATGAGAAATATAACAATATGTCAATTCATTAATATGTTGTGTAATAGGTTGTGTATTTACACATAGTCCAGAATTTAAAATTGTTATAAACTCATCTCTAGTTGATATAAACTTTGTATTTGTGTTGGTAATTATTGTTTTATTGCAGTTTATTTCTGTATGAAAATTATAGCAATATATCAATACAGTTATAAGAAAATGCAGTAATATTTTACAAATATTGCACAATCAATTCTACAACACTTCAAACTAAATGGTATTTTTAATGTTTTGAAGAATACTTTTATAAATTTGTATGACCAGCAAATATTTGTCGGGCAAGCATTTGTTTAGCAAATATTTGTCGGGCAAATATTTGCCTGGCATATGTTTCTAGCTTTGATCACGCTATTATAATATTAATGATGCTGCATTAGTGCATGATTATAAAATAGTTCAAGTATGTTCTTGTTTGCTTATGCAAGTGAGTTAGGGGAATGGTGATGCACATAATAATAGGTGTGATATGCACCTAGTTGTAAATATTGATATAATTTGTTCAAATGAGTGAGTTGTAATAGTTGCTGCTGTGGAGGTGGAGACTGTATTCTTGATGAGTTTGAAGTGAGTGAGGCCAATAGAGATATTCTTCTGGTTGATATTATGGACAAAATGGAATGTGATGAAAAAAGGAAGAAAATGGGTGTTACATTGATAGAGTTTTAGAGCATGTATTATTTAATGGTGTTTGGGTAAAAACTAAAGAATATAATAAAATGATGTGATTGGAAAAGACTCATTAGATGTTGAAAACAAATCTGACGCAATCAATTCTGCATCATTTCGAACAAAACATTTCGCTAATTTCAAGTTTCAGCAGTTAGTCTGTTGGTTTTTCTTTGTAAATATCGCACAATTAGTTCTACATCATTTCAAACAAAACATTTCACTACTGATGTCGTTGAATCGGTATTCTGGTATTTTGTAGAATAACAAATATCAGAAGACAAATATTTGCCCTGCTTATAATTATCATATAAATATTTAGTAATTTTGAGTTTGATTTGATTTCAAGTATCAGCAGTTAGTCTATTTGTTTTTTACTATATTAAATAAATATTTAGTAAGCTATTTTAATATTTACTAAGTAGTTTTAATATTTAGTAAGTTGTTTCAATATATATGCAACATGTGTGCATTAGTCAGATGCAGCTGGTTAATTTGCCTATTAGGTTAAAATGTTGGTCAAAAGTGTCCGTCATTGAATCATAAAAACCAGTTTATTTTGACCGTTTCCTAATATAGAAACAAACAGTCTAGTATTGATGTCATTAAATATGTTTTCGGTCTTATCCCTTGAACAAAGTTCTAAGACTGGGATTGGTTAGCTAATTTGTAGATTTACGGCTGAGATTTTTTGTGTGACGATATCTTCTTCATTTTCTTCTTCTTTGCTTTTCATCTTCTTCTTTATTGAAAAATTATATCTTTAAGCTTTCTCCAATAGTTGACTACCGTTATCTCATATTTTTCCTTGCGTGAATGACAATCCTTTTTAGTGGAGTACCGATGGTGTTTTTTGTGTATTATTCTATCAATACTCAAACTAAATGAGTGGCACTTCGATAGTCGCTGTACTTACTAGCTCTCCGCGATCTGCTTCTTTCTCTTCAAGGTGATAACTTCTTCCCATCTTTCTCTGCTTTTCGAGCCCCCTGGCCATCCTAGGTTAACAGTCTCAAGTTTAGGTTTACTTGAATGAATACTGAGGATCCGGAGGAAAGAGATGAAGATGAAGAGTAAGAAAGATCAGACAGCGATTGCAATCCTCCGCTAATGGATTTTCGGAAGGAAAATACGACTTGTCACTTATTTCAAATGAGAGATTAAAGTGAAACGAAATCTTCCTCTATCCTGATAGAAAAATAATGGCATTCAATTTTGTATGTTTTACTAATATAACAAATCATTGCTTTAAGGAACTGAAAAATGTATTTACACATAGTCCAGAACCAGAATATACTTTTTGTAAGTTAGGCAAAGTATTCTTTATAGAATGGAATGTTAATGAATGAAAAGAGAACTTTTTATTTGTGTTTAACTTCTTAATTTTTGTTCTTTTGCTTTGATATGAACTTTGTATTTGTGTTGGTAGTTGTTGTTTTATTGAAGTTTTTTTCTATATGAAAATTATAACAATACGTCAATGCAGTTATAAGAAATGTAATAACTTTCTAATTACAAAAATTTTTGGCTAGAAACATTTGCTAAGAAAATGCTTGCCTGGTAAATTTTTGATGGTCAAAAGTTTCTGACCATATATCGAACTGAATATACAATGTTTTATAATTATATACTGTATAAAAACAACATTTTCTTTGAATATTCCATATTACATTTCAATTGAAAAACTTATGCAACATTCAAATTCCGATAACGAACAATGTATATAAACATACAACAGTCACAGCCTAACATCAAATATGTGTTTTTAAAACAATCAATGTCTAACATCTAATACCTACATCTAAAAGCTAATAACCAACATCCAACATAAGGAAGTTTATTGCATTCATTATCCAAAATTGCCTGTAGCCAGCAAATCTTTAAGACATCTTTGTGTATCAGGATCTGATTTCCATCTATGTTTTCGTCTGCAACTATATCATATTCCATCAAAGCTTTAATATCCTATATGGAATTAAAATTATACAACTTAGGATGATCCTCTTCAATGTCTTTGTCTTTGGAAAGATCTTTCACAAATCACCATGACAAATACCGCACAATCAATTCTGCATCATTTAAAAAAAATGATATTTTTAATGTTTTGAAAAATACTTTTGTGAATAATTATTTTTACTTACAAATGAGGCTCTTGCTGCGGGCAAGTTACGGATTTGACTGGATTGTTTTTTAATTTTGTTGTTGCCATTTCTTGAATAAATTGTTCTTAGCAGGTTCATTAAATCGTCTCTCTGAAAATTGTGAACAAATAAATAAATTTGTTTGGTAATTTTGGTTAAATATCACTTTGCAAATATCTGCCTTGTAAATATTTGTCAACATCAATTGTAAATATATTTATAACTTACAATTTTAATAGCTCGTTGTTTGTGTGGGCAGTCGGCATTTTTTGATCTTGGTCTTTAGGAATCGCAGTGCTTTCATGTTTTATCAACTGCATTAAACTTTAAAATGTATAGTGGTGACATAATATGGCGGCATAAATATATTTTTGTAAGTCATTGCTCTTTCTTCCAGCACTTTGACAACCAAAGATTCATATGTGGGTTTGTAGTCGTCAATAATAGATACCTGTGTTTATAGTATAATAAGTTTTAAAGTGATATGTATTTTTAGTTTTAAGTATTTCATACTACCGCATAGGACTATAAGTAAACAATATCTTTATGTTTTGGCTCGAGTTTGATTTTCGTGAACCAGTCTATAACCTGCATCGAAATTAAATTTCATATATTATTTTTTTTAATCTTTTTATCTATATTTATCATATTATATTGAAAATATGTTGTAAAATTATATACCTTTGACTCAATGAATTTGTTGAACAGCATATCTGAAATATTTACTCTTATTTCAATGTCTTTTTCTGCATCATAGAATGCTATTTTCCTGTTTTAATAATATCAAAATCATGTATTATTGTAAGTTGGTGAGCATGTATACATGGCAAATACTGGCCATGTATACATATACGTATGTATGTTATTTTTTTTTAAATAACTTACTTGTTTTCTTCATGTTGGTAAAAAGCTTTTAGTTCACTGATTTGTTTGTTTGAAAGCCATCTTTTTGCAAGATTGCTTTTTTCAACATCTATTTTAGCATCCTCTTTTGTTTCTGATCCGTCATAGTCAGATTCATCTTCATCAGGTATGTCGATAATATTACCTTTTTTAACTTCTTTTTGTCAGCATTGTCTTTCTTGGATTTGTTTGTGTATTTTCGTTTTTTTGTGGCTCGTATTGGAAATTTGGATCTTCTACTTTTGCTCTTCTGTTTTCAGTTTTTTATTCTATTAGACGATGAAGATGGAGAAACTTCTCTTTTATTCTTTTTTTATTTTTTTTTCTCCTCTTTTTCCTTCTTTGTTTCGTATTCTGTAGCCACTTTTTTGGGATCTTCATTTGATCTTAAGTTGATTTTTGCCCGCTTTCCTGGCTTTCGCTTGATGAAATAGTTTTAATGTTAGGAAGTCTTTCCCAGGTATGCCAAAATTTTCAGCATCTGTTTCAATTGTATATTTAGTATATGTCAAATATTTTGAGAGACTTGTTTTATATGAAAAAAATGAAATTTGTTTTAAAATATATATCTTTTTTTTGAACAATTTTTTTGTAATGTCCTTCTGCAATCGGATCTTTTGGTTTATTACCTGGTTTATCCAAAAATTTCAATTGTTAATTATTTTGTTTACTACCATATAGATGGCAAATATTAGCACGGCTTAATTTTCAACAATAATTTATAAATATTTACCTTTTTCTGTGCTTTCTTTTTTTTCTTCTGTAGCTTCTTTTTGTTCATTATTTTTTACTTTCTTTGACATGACAGCTATTTCAAATTGGCTTGCTGTTTCAACAGTGTTATCATCGTCATTTTTGTAGCAGTGTCATCCTTATTTTGGTCAGCGCCATCAATATCACCAACATCGTCATTACCAATATTATCACCAACACAACTATCTTTGTCACCAACACCAGCACTACCATTACCACCAATACCATCACCACTACCAGCACTAGCATTACGATCACCACCATCTTTGTCATCAACATTTTGATCATTATCATTACCACCGCCAACATCGTCACTACCACCATCAGTACCGCCAACTACATAAGCACCATCATTACTATTATTACCATCTTTGTCACCATCAAATTTAATTTCATCATTAGTATTTTATTGTCTTTATCGTTAATACCATCTTTTCCATCATCATCTACATTAGTAGCATTATCACCATCACCTTCTTTCTTCTCTTTGTCAGCTCCATCGGCTTCAACAGTTTTGTCTTCATTAAGACCTTCAACGTCTGCATCTAAAACTAAATCATCACCATCATCCTCTTTATTAATACTAACATATTTATCTTTGTCAGCACAATATTTATCTCTGTTTTCAGCTTCATATTTTGATAATTATCATCGCCATCTATTACTTTATTGTAACAACCCGCATATTTGTCGATTTTATATTTAAATATTTTATTTAAATATTTCATCGTTAGTCGGATTTTAGTCCGAAAAGCTACTTTTTGCAAACAGTCGAATTAGGACTCGAGACCACTTCCATTGAGTTCAAAATGCCGTTTGCGACCTTTTTGAGTATAAACTTTGATATGTTTGGAGCTAGTCAAAAATTTGACCATTTGCACTTTGGGTTTGGTTTTGGGTTGAGCCCACTAGCCAACTTAACCCCCAAATCTGAACCACTCCTCTCCATTCTCCCTCACTTCCTCCTCATTTCAGTTCTTGAGCAACAATGGTGAGTGGAATGGGAAATTAGAATTCCCAAGCCCTAGTTCTCTCTTGCAAATCAAATTCTAGCTCCAAATCCAAGTTGAAGCCATTGGTAAGCATCCTCTTCTCCTTCTCCAACCCTTTCTCCTTTCAATTTCAGAAATTCCTAACCCTAACTTTGGGAATGTTCTTCTTTTTAAGCTTTGAATTCAAGCTTGTTGAGTTGGAACAAGAGTAGTTGCCCTTGCCATTGCTTCAAAGCTTCTTCTTCATTTGTTTGGGTTCAAAGGTGAGATTTTTATCTCACATCTAAGTCAATAATTATCTTCGATTGTTAGGTATGAATTCCTAACACTTATCCTTGTGCAATTCCTTAGTCGTTGTTGCTCGACCGATCGTTATCGATGTCGTTTGGCCATTTTTGGCCTAGGTTCAGGGAATGCCCTGAATAACAGTTTCAGCCGTCTGAACGTATGGTTCAGACGTCTGAATGGAATACTGGGAATTTTCTTCTCCCAGCATTCAGACGTCTGAATCAAAATTCCAGACGTCTGAATTGGTTCGTTTTGAACCAGAAAAGAAATAGGCTAAAAAGTGCCTATTTCAGACGTCTGAAGTCTAGGATTCAGACGTCTGAATTCTGTTCTGGAAAATAGTTTATTTTCCAGATTCAGACGTCTGAATTCTTGATCTCAGACGTCTGAATCTGCTGTGTTTTGCCTAGTTGTTTTTTTTAGCTTGAATATCCAACTCTAATCAAGTCAGGTTGATTCCCTTTTTGTTGCTATCATTTATTATCGGCCACTTTGTTAAGTCGCCCACCTTTTTAAACTTAGGTCGCTTGTCTTCACTAAGTCGTACCGTTTTGACGGGGCGCTGCCCCGCACCCCACCGTGGGCGCTGCCCCCTGGACCCCCGCGACCTGACCGGGCAGGTCGAACCCCGTATAACTCTGCGTAGGCAATCTTATCCGAAAACCATTCAACGGAACTTCTTACTTTGATGGTTTTGGGAATTGATTTATTTGGATTTTATTCACGTCTTCGAATGTGAACTTTTATAATTAATTGTTTCTACAATCACTTCTATGACTTGTCACTTTAAAAATATAAAGGTTTCAATACTAGTAGTAAATATCAAAACTCTATCATCAAAACGATTTCAACTCTATTTTCAATATCAAACTCGTTTATAAAACTGTTTTCCAATCTACTAGTATATACAAACCTTTACCTCATTCGTATGAGAAAATATAATTAAACGGCTTAGCAAAACAAGTGGTATGAAACGCTTGCGTTTACTTCGTCGGTTAATTTATGGACTTGTTCGATTGAATCTCTTGTGACAATTTTCTAGTGCAGATCTACAATTTGTTCGTAAATATTTGAGTTAAGCAAGTGGTTATGGGACATGAAGCTAAACTCTTATATTTACTAGCTTAGTGTAATCGACACTTCTTTATGATCGATGACGATCATTTTTATGATTTAGACTAGCAATGTGCGATGTCTCTCGTCCGTGTGTTCGGACTTGCCTTTCTCGTCCGTGTGTTCGGACTTGCCTTTCTCGTCCGTGTGTTCGGACTTGCCTTTCTCGTCCGTGTGTTCGGACTTGCCTTTCTCGTCCGTGTGTTCGGACTTGCCTTTCTCGTCCGTGTGTTCGGACTTGCCTTTCTCGTCCGTGTGTTCGGACTTGCCTTTCTCGTCCGTGTGTTCGGACTTGCCTTTCTCGTCCGTGTGTTCGGACTTGCCTTTCTCGTCCGTGTGTTCGGACTTGCCTTTCTCGTCCGTGTGTTCGGACTTGCCTTCGGGCCATCCGTGTGTTCGGAAAATTAAATGGATAGCTTCCATGAGATAGCTTCTCGTCCGTGTGCTCGGACTTCCCCCTTTTTGTGATTTCTAGATTTTGTGGTATTGATTAATCTCTTGTTGATTTTCAATTACGTACTTATCACAGTACGCTATTATGGTTATGATACGTTTTTGTCATATCTCTTATTCTATATCACTTTATCTGATATTTATAGCTAGACTGATCCGTTTATTATTTTCTTATAAATAATACTCGGGTCAGACTGAGATTTTACAGGTGCTTCCTCATGACTTCCTATCTGGAGCCATCATCCGACTTTTTGGCTAACTACTCTAGTTTAGTAGTTTTTGTCGTATACATTTGAGATTGAGACTCCTTGATGTATACATATTCTGTTGTCTTGCACTTGTATCTTTTATTTTTGTGTTATTGTGGATCTTATTTGACCACTACTCTGATGTACACTTTCATGTGTTGTATATTTATTCATATCTATTTCCGCCTCTGTGATATGGATTGTCTGTGACTGATTTATGTTACGTTTATTTCTATATTTGTTTCCGAAGATTATATATATATAGCCACCGTGTGATAGCTTTATGTTTGTGTCGGCATGTCGGATTTCCTCCTTAAAGATATGCATTCTATTCTATCTGACATATCGGTGCTCGCACGAAGAAGTTACATGGAGGGTCGCTCCTCAACAGCCTTATTCTCCATGCTAATTGACAGCACTACACCGTAGTGTTCTTGGTTAGCGTGGGTATAGAGGTGGGGCGTCACATTTATCATCATTTATTGGATCATTATCAACTTTTTCATCATTATGATCACCAATTTTTTTCCATTTTCTCAAATCTTCGATTTATTTTTTTAGGAGCTTGTTCTTTTTTTTAGAGCTGCATTATCCTCTTTCAATTTCTTTATTTTCAATTTTAGATCTTTCAGTTCTTTTTTGATTTTTTTTTGTCAACCGCTGAAGCTTTTTCTTTAAGAGAATTTGCTTCGATAGTTTTTAGCTCCTTTACCTCCTTTTGTTTTTCTTCTTTTCTCTGCGAACTATAAAATAGAAAGTTTAACTTTCGTATTTGTTTAACAAATATTTGGTAGTATTTGTCGGGCAGACATTTTCCCGTAAACATTTGCCGGGTAGACAGTCGTCGAGCAAACTTTTGCCGGGTAAATATTTAATAGGAATTTTTTTGCTTGAAAGTTACTGGAACAAATGTACTATAGTTAAATGTACTACTAGAATATATGTGTTGGTAAATATTTGATTGAAAGTTATTATGAAGAAGAATTATTATCTTTCTATCGATGAATTTATGAATAATATTTGGAGTAACCTCCTGCAGTTTCCATTTGTGAACGTAGGTTCGCTTTCTTCGTAACATTTTTTTAGTTGTGTTATTTCTGTCGCGTCACAGAACCAGTACTGCAAAACAATATCAGATTATATTTTAGTTTATTTTATAATCTAAAAAATGTAGAATGAGTTATTAGTATTTAACAACAAAATAGTTACACATGCTCTTATTTTTCTAGGAGTGTCTTTATGTTTCCTGATTTTGTCCATCAAATGATTCAAAATTGTTGCTGGCCATGAAACTTTTTTCATTTCGTTTTTTGTATAAATATATGGCAGTAGCGCTAAGGGAAATGATGAGTTTGCATTAGAAAGCAAAAATGTTGATAGTAAATGCATTATCATCAACCTTGCAACACCAGTTTGATCTTGTTTTGTCTTCCTTTTGAAGCTAACTTTAATTTTAATTCTATATCTTTGGCATTGAACATTTTGCAATCAGTAAAATATTGATCCTTGAAGCATTTTACATCAGGGTTTTATCGAGCTTCTTTCAAATGAATACTTGTATAAATTGTCAAACCATTGATATCCCATCAAAATATTTTACTACTGATGATTTCTTTCGTTGTTACTTTCATGTCTCCGAAACGAAAGCAGTTTTCTTCCGCTGAATCTGATTGTACTATTAAATCAACGAAAGCTAATTCTTTGCTTATGTCTTCAACTGTTATATTATCATTCTGGAAAGCTTGGAATATCTTGTAAAATGGAGTCATCAACTGTCGATCGATGCGTGTATTTTCCAGAAGATTGTTCTTTTTCGATTTTTGGAATAGAGAGTGGAATGCTTTGA
Organism: Allium fistulosum; assembly: GCA_030737815.1. Taxonomy (NCBI): domain Eukaryota; kingdom Viridiplantae; phylum Streptophyta; class Magnoliopsida; order Asparagales; family Amaryllidaceae; genus Allium; species Allium fistulosum. Next base: position 131,894,802 of record CM060903.1, on the reverse strand, counting down.
ACCTGCTTCGGTAGGTTTCTAGAACTGTGTGTTTTAGTTGTTTTATAATCTGCATCATTGGTTTCTTCGTAGTTGCTTGTTTAGACGACCTGATTGTCATCTTTTGTTGCTTTCTTTTTTCAATGTTGAAAGAACTAAATTTGTTGTTTCTGTATCAGGTGAAGATGATTCAGTTTTTTCAACTAATTGATCATAATCATCAGTCTCAATTTCTGATGTAGATTCAAGTTCAAAATGTTTTTCTTCAAGAAGATTCTTAGCAGATTTTCTTTGTTGTGGATTTTGCTTGTGTCTTAATCGTTTTCTTGGTGCTGGTATGACCTTTTTTATTGCCATTGTTACTAATGTTGAATCTATGAACTGAAATAACTATAAATTAAGTTAGTTAATGTGTCTGGTAATATTTGTATTCTAAACATTATTACTAGTGTTAAATCTGTGAAGTGAAATAACTATAAATTGAGTTAGTTAATGTGTTACATATGGTACATTTTAACGCATGTTCAGTAAATCAAATATATGCTAGGAAAATATTAACCAGGCATATATTAGCTAGGAAAATATTTGTCTGGCTAATAATTCCCACGCAAATATTTGTCTACCTAATATTTCTTATGGCATAGATTTGCCTATTACATTTTGCCTAATGATTTGTACACAAAGTAGCATATGGTACATTTTAATGCATGTTCAGTAAATCTAATCTATGCTGGGAAAATATTAAGCAGGCGAATATTAAGCAGGCGAATATTAAGCAGGCAAAAATTTGCCATGCAAATATTTGTCTGCTTAATATTTCTCCCGGCATAGATTTGCCTATTATGTTATGTAGAATGATCTATGTTATATACAAAGCAACATATGATACGTTTTAATGTATGTTTAATAAACCTAATCTATGTTGGGAAAATATTAACCAGACATATATTTGGCAGGCTAATATTTGCTTATTTGCTTGTCTAATATTCCTCCCAGCATAGATTTGTCTATTATGTTTTGCAACGTAATAGTAATGGTGTACTGTTATATACAAAGCAACATAATATTTGTCATCATCGATTTTATATGCAAACAAATCTATTAATTTCAACCAACCAACATTCAAAATTGCATATGTCGGATATTTGCTTTAACAATTTGACATATAAATGAACTTTTAAATTCAAACAGCCAACATACATAATTATGCCAATTTTTTTATTTTTTTACCTGTTTTTCGCTTTTTTCTACCTCCATTTGATGTACTGTTAGTTGTAGTTCAGTATTATCAGTCTCTTTATGTTGTAATCTCGCATATTCTTCACAGAAGCCATCTGTTGTGGCGATTTTAATGCAAGCTACTTCTTCTATAAATCTGCAATTCACGGTCATGTTTTTTTGCGATTCTAAGGTTTCGAATTCGATTTGATTTCGATTGGTTTTAATTTACGTCGACGGTTAGTTACTGAGCAAACAAGGGTTTGATTGAAGAAATCGAAATCGATTAATGTTAAATGAGTTTTTTTTCAAAAAAAATTCTCGATTAAATGAGACGACTAAGTTTCGTGGACGGATTTGTACTTCGTTTGAAAATAAAGATGTAATTGGATTTTCAAAAAAAAATCTCGGTTAAACGAGACGACTGCGTTTCGTGGACGGATTTGTACTTCGTTTGAAAAAAAATGTAATTTGGATTTTAAAGTTTGAAGGGATGTGGGTCTAACTTATTTAAAGAGAGGGGGTGTGGACGGAAATTTCCTCTTATTCTAATTGGTTTATTCTAATTGGTGGTGATTGAGAGATTTTAAACTCAAATAGGCGCAGACCCTTTTTAATGGGCCTCCGAATTATTTAGCTACGGTTTCACTGTCTGTTTTGAGCCCATCACGTTTTTCAAACACAGTATAGCGACCCGCAACACGCGGTAGGTGGTTTTTTTTTTCTTCCCTTTCTTAACTCCCTCCTTTGTTTTATTCCAAATCCAATAATTTTCCTTCATTTCGTCTTCTTCCAATTATTTGGGAATTCAAACTTTCCCTATTTATTCGCTCATTGTAATTAGGTAGGGTATCCATTAAATATTAGATAAGCTATTAACGGAAATTTCTCCTGCTCAAATTCCACTCATTTGTTTTATGGATCTTCGCTTGGTCTTGGCTTCTAAACCTCTTCTTCTAATTCACCCTCCAAAACCTCATTTTACATCTAGAAGTTTCCATTCTAGCTCTTTTTCCTCCAGCTGCTTTCGAGTTAAGACGAACTCATCCCTCCAATCCAAGCTTAAGAGGGCTGTTAGCTGCTCGTTTCAGAGCAATGAAGACGACAATGCCGCGGCAGCTATTGAGAAGATCGATTCGGAGATGAGCTCGTCGTCGTTGGATTCTCAGACGACCATTTGGAAGCAGATAGTGGAGATTGCGGCGTTTGCCGGGCCCGCAACGGGGTTGTGGATATGTGGCCCCCTCATGAGTCTCATTGATACCATGGTCATTGGTCAAAGCAGCTCTATTGAGCTTGCTGCTCTAGGTATTCTATTGTCTGTTTGTTCATTTGTTTGTTTATTTTGATTTTTATCTTCCTGTAATGTTGGATTTTTGATGTTTTTTTAGGGCCTGGAACTGTGTTTTGCGATTACTTGAGTTATATTTTTATGTTCTTGTCTATTGCTACTTCTAATATGGTTGCTACTTCGCTCGCTAAAAAGGTTATCAGCCTATTCTGTTTGTACATTAGTATGTTGTTTCTACCTTTGCACTCACAATGTTTGAGATTTTGACTAGTAAAATAATAAATTTTGACAGTAGACGTAATGATTGTTCAATTTGATCAGTTCATTGTTTATTTGTTGCAAAAAACATTGTTAGAGCAGTACTGGGGTATGTTTTGAGTACTACCCCGATGGTGTATTATCGGGTTTCAGACCTAGATTTTAGCTATCGCGCCGCTGCACTCAGCTACCCGGTAGAAAAGATTTACCCAAGTTTCAGAAACTCTGATAAGGGGTAAAATAGCTATTGCTGGTACAACGGTTAGTTAGACTCTATTTTACAACCAATCCACTCATTTCTACCATTCTCACTACAATCCTACCATTATATCTTCTATATTTTCTTCAAATTTCACTCTGTTTGAAACAATGTCTAACAAAAACAACCAATCCCAAAATCGTTAGAGCACCCAACTTCACAACATTTACATTTTAGACAAAGTGCAACACAGTTTCATTTGCAACAATCTTCTTTTGCTCAACCTCCATACTTTACATACGCTGTCCTACTTCACAACAGCTTCTACCAACTCCTTGATCTAAACTACCATCCAACGCATCAAAGCTAAAACGAAAACATGAAATTTTAGCCAATTTCTTCCTTCAAAAGAAAATGCATTTAACCATATGTAACATATGGAAATTTCAATCAACTCGTTATCTACAACTCAAGTCCAACATCGTACAACCAATGCCAATACGTTCTTCCACTCTTGAAGCAAAAAAGAGGTGTATCGACTTGAACGAGAGAAGTAGTTCAAGTTCAAAAGTTAAATCGATAGAAAAGGACGAGATGATTGTGGCGAAAGCATGGTCACAATGGTTGCGGAATGAGAAAGTTGGAGCCAACCAAATGGAAGATACATTCTGGAATGGAGTGATTACTCCATTCAATTTAAGTGTAAAGCATCATAGGACTCTCGTTGCACTTAAATGTTACTTAGGTAAACTGAGCAAACTATGTCAAAAGTGGAAGAACGTTTGCAATAGAATTATTGGTTTGATGACTAGTGGCAACAATCCATCGACTTTTGAGAAAGATTGTGTGACTGCGTTTAACTTTTGAATGGTAGAAAACTTTCTCCTCATGAAAAAGCTTATGAGATGTTAAAGGAGTGGAATAAGTGGTGCGATATCAGTAAATAATTTGGATCAAGCTCTTATAATAAAGCAAGAAGAACGTCAATTGATCCTAACCTAACATCTGAATCCTCCCCTGATATGCCTCAGTCTGATACTATGGTCACAATCAGTCTTTTTACAATATTAGATCAGCTCATCCTGAAGATGTCAAAGCTTCTAAGGGGAAAGAATTAGATGAAGGCACCAACTGCGCATGAAGAAAGTTTCAAAACCTTCTTTGATAAGTATCATCCGCGAGTTGAGATTAAATAATGAAAACTAGCCATAGAATAGAACTTCAAGAGATAGCGATGAAAATGAAATGAGATGCAGATGATCCAACATTGATGAGCATCGATATAAGTAAGTCTAATAGAGAGATCAAGTGATCAACCTCAGCTCATTGAGTTCCGTCTTAGAGAACTGTTGTGGCACAGAAAGCTGATGGTGAAGTAACTTGTGATTCTGATTAGTAGTATTAGTAACAGTAACTTTTGTTCGAACTATCTATATTGTTTTTTAAAAAGTTGCAGGTTGAATTTGTTGTGTCGGAATGATTAAATTAAAGTTGTTAAAATTATTATGCATTTAAACTTATTACTACGAATTTGAATTTAAGTTGAATATAAATTTAATTTACATTGGATTTAATCAAAATTAAAATTTGGATATGGATTTGAATTTAATTTACATATGGATTTAAATTTGAATTACATATGAATTTGATTAAATTTTAAGAGAAAATGACTTGCTCTAGTTTCAGAAACTCAGGTAAGCACTTAACCGAAATTCTGAAACTCGGATAAGTCAAGTAGTTAGTACTTGTGCTGGGTACCATGATAGCAGTGAGTATTAACTATGCCTCATAGACACAATACAAAAGAAACATCCTCAACTTTTATGATGCTCTTATTGTACCAAGTTAAGTTTTGTGATACCTCCACAGTTCCGTTGCAGCACAGTCGAACATCTTGATGTGACTTTATTATGTTTGTTTTTCGAATTTAATTCATTTTCTGAAAGTGTTTACAAACTACTGTGCATATTAATGTAGGACAAAGATTTGGCACAGCATCAGATATCAATGTTGCTTTTTGTTGCATTTGCTTCTGGAGTGGGAATGTTTTTGTTCACCAGGTTGATAGGTGCACAAGTGTTAGCTAGTAAGTGAAACTTTGTCTCCTAATTTATCACTGTAATTTATGTAGTTTGAAACCATTTTTAACTAATGTTTTTCTTCATTTTAGGATTTGCCGGAGTTGATAATTTGCATCTCCTTCCTGCAGCAAACACGTATGTTCAGGTACTGAATTTGTTGATGCAAACTACTAATACCAGAATGAACAATGAGATTTTTTTGACACCTTCTTTTTTCAAATTAACATAGCACTCACATTCTATCGATGAACAACAAATAATCTGTGGTTGTGGGATCTCTTTTTGATTTATCTACCAATAATGGATAATGTTTTGTTTACACTTGCAAAAAAGCATGAACAGGGTTATAAGCCCGTAATAAATAGTACTTTGTTGTGCCCATGATTTACATACATGTATGGATTTTCGATTTTCCTAGATACGCAACTTTGCATGGCCTGCAATCCTTGTTGGCATGGTTGCTCAAAGTGCCAGGTACTTCGAATCTTAATTTCCTTTAATGCCTTTTGTGATCATGGGTATAAGAAAATGCCACATTGACATAATTCACCAACTTTGAATATTTTTTTAGTGATCATGGTTATATGGTAGCGAATTGGTAGCGGTTGGAATTTTGTTATTATGTCATCAAAACAAGTAGCCTATGTTGATATTCTAATTATTTGCTTATTTGTGTCTTCATATAGACATATGATCATGTATCTTGTTATAACCAATATATTCAACGCAAACATGCATGCATATACATTATGGCCAAATGTTGTTGATTTTCTCTTAGGGCATATAAACAACAGAAGCAATATAATGGTCATCAAACAAGTTTACACGTCCTTTAACGTTAAGGCATACTAGTTAAAATAAATGATGTCATCTTCAATAAGGAAGAAGAAAGTACTACGATCATGTTTAAAACTTCGTTTTTTTGAGCAACTCTCTAGTGTTAAACTATTGATTTAGTTGAAGTACAAATTACAATACTGGGGTTGAAATCAAGCATTGTGGTAATATTTCGGTATTCAAACTTTTCCTTTAAACTTTTCCTTTTGCTACTCAAACTTTTTTTCTTTCTGTGATGTCCAGTCTGGGCATGAAGGATTCATGGGGACCTTTAAAGGCTTTAGCAGTTGCTAGTGCTATAAATGGGGTTGGTGATGTGCTTCTTTGTTGTGTATGGAAATATGGCATTGCTGGTGCTGCATGGGCTACAATGCTTTCACAAGTACGTAACATTGTGATATACTTGCATGACTAACATTCTAGAGCTTTGGCTTTGAATCATGTTTGTCAAGGACAGAAGTTGGTGTTGAGGATACAATAACAAGGGTATTGTTAATGTGTGCTCTAAGGGCACATGTTAATGTATTATATGCTAAATGACAAAATAAATTATTTTAGATACCTATTTTATCTTTGCACCATAAATAATAGGTGGAATTCGAGGGAGGGGAGATTGTTTGTGTAATTTAACAGTCTTAACATATGCCTTTGGCACATGTTAATATTTTCTTAATAACAAACATAGCTATCTAGTGAAATACTCGTAAATTTATGGTGAATACATTGATGTGATCGAGGAAATTAGATTCGTCGATGAAGTTTCAGATTATGTAGTTTAACTCATTAAATTATTGTGTTACAATAAATACTCCACTTTATAAATAGATTTGTACCAACCAATGATTACAAAAAATTTAGGTCCCGTTTGGTTTGCTGTTTTGGGTTTTGGTCCAAACATAAATGCGCATGACACATGTATTTTTGGAAGCTAACCAATTTAGAAAATGAAGTTATTGTGTTACAATAAATACTCCACTTTATAAATAGATTTGTACCAACCAATGATTACAAAAAAATTAGGTCCCGTTTGGTTTGCTGTTTTGGGTTTTGGTCCAAACATAAATGCGCATGACACATGTATTTTTGGAAGCTAACCAATTTAGAAAATGAAGGCAACATACAAAATATAATTTTACATCATCAGCTCATTCATCCCCTCCGCTGCCTCCTCATCGTCGTAATGACTTAGAATTTTACATCATGTTATCCGTTTTCTTCATATTTTGTAATAAATGTTAAAAACACAAAAATTAAAATGAAATTAAACGGGCCCTTAATATCTAATGTTTCGAATACGGATTTTTATTTGTGAAAATTTAGGTTGAAGGGCTTCTCATTTCAGGGTAATAAATTTTAAGAACATTACTTTTGAATAATTAGTTTTAAGGACAATTTACAGAAAATGATAAATTCATTTATCATTATTTCTGTATAACTGAAAATGATAACTGCATTAGTCTTTTTCCTGTAAATTGTCCTTAAAACTAATTTTTCAGTAGTGCTGTAGTTAAAACATATTACCAAGCACAAAAAAGCCCTTTGAGTGAAAATACCCTTTTTATTTAGAATCCGTTCAATCACGATTTGATTCTCAAATTCTGATTCAAAACTTAATTAATATAGCTGAAAATAAAGTCAATCAAGATTGAAATAAACAATATCAAGATATTAATTTGAATCATCAATGCAATTTTTACTGTTTACAGAACAGCTTCTGGGATAGAACAAACAAAATTAAGCTTTTGGTTCTGATACAGAGGCTCAAGCATCAAAATCAATTAGAAATTTATGAAGTATTACTACGGAGGGAAGAATGGATGCTTCCACATACCTAAATATCATTCAACAGCTTACATAGAAAAATATTTCTAGTAAAAAGAGTATAAAATATGAATCCATTGAATTTATGATCCATGATTTAAATTATGTTTACGAGCTGACTCTGATTTTTGAACCTTGGTTGTAAAAACCTCGGTTGTGACATTGGACATCCACTTATTGACTCAAGTTCGGATTAAACATTCAAAATTATGATTAATTTATCTCTATTATTATTTATTAATAACTAGAACCCATCATTTCAACTGTGGCCCTATGAAATGACAGTAATACCCATCTCTGTTATTAAGGAAGGAAAATGATTGTGTAGAATTCACCGGTGTTTGTTGTTTCGACCATCTTCAAGGTTAAATAACCACTCTTTCATTTTTTTTTATATCCTGTCATCTCTCAACATCGCGTGCATGGGTGCACATGTAGTGTGTCTTACATTAGCTTGAAGAAGAGGAACAATAACAAGCTTCTATGTCTATCAAAAAAGGCTGTGTTCCACTGTTTTCTAAAAACATCATTGTGTGCCTACCTTAACAATCCCGCTTGCCAATTTCATATTACAGGTTGTTGCTGCTGGTATGATGATGAGATCATTAAATAACACAGGTTTTAAGGCGTTTCAATTATCCATACCATCCCCTGGGGAGCTTTTTGAAATTTTTGAGATCGCAGCCCCTGTTTTCATAACAATGACATCAAAGGTATTTATTATTATTACTATTATTACTACTTATTATGTATTTTGTCTTTTGGCATTTGATGCTCTATTGTTCGTATCATATTCCTCTAAAGTTGTTTTGACATTTCCAAGGCACGTATGTCATTGTAGGTTGCATTTTATACCCTACTTACATATTTTGCAACATCTATGGGAACCATTACTGTCGCTGCACATCAGGTTCATACTATCGGTTAACAAGTTACTATAATGCAGCTTTGTCTGCCCATCTATAAAAATTCATACTAGGAATACTTGTGATATTTACATACTGCCATATGTCATTGTAGGTTATGATTAATGTCTATTGTATGTGTACCGTATGGGGTGAGCCACTCTCTCAAACCGCACAATCATTCATGCCAGAATTGATTCATGGTGTTAATAGGAGTTTATTAAAGGTTTGTTTTCTATATACCATACAGTATAAACTAAATACTACATTTTCTTTCTGATCAAAAGCGGTATAACTTGGTAATACAGTAGCATATGTTAAGATTTGTGATTGTAATACAAAATCACATTTAGAAGAGGAAATACAACAAATTTGCGTCTTCTGGAATATCGCATCTCTCCATAATTGGAAAGTAATTTAACATTTTTCCTTTGAATATTGTGTGCGTCTAAAGGTGGAAAGCAATCAATTATTGATTAATGAGAATGATTGATTGTGCGCTCCATAATTAATGAAAAAGATGAATATGGACCTTTAGTCTTCTTCTGTTTTATAATGACGATGAAAAAGGTGGAAAGCCTATGTGTGTATTATAATGACGATGATGATGTGAAAATGTATGGAAATTAAAGAGCAAACATTTGGGTTCTTTCTTCTCCTTCTGTTTTTTTTCTTCATTTTTTTTCTTCTCAAAACACTAAGAGCTTTTCCCATTAAGATCAAAACTCTATTCTCAATCATAAGTTATTGGTTTCATTTGTATTTTGTTTAGGTTTACTTGATTTGTTCAACTGTAAACATTGTTTTGAGAATCAATAAAAATGGTGGTCTGGAGAAAATTGATTGACGGTGGTTTGTTTGCTTTATTTGAGTGTTTGGAAATTGCATTCATCAATTTTCTATCTAAAATGATGTCTTTGTGACTTAACTGAGATAAGATCTTGGGATATGCTTCTGCAACATTTTTAATTTTTTATCCTTGTTAGGTTTTGCGCAACTAAAATCCTAACGGCATACACACTTCATTCTATCAGCATTTGTAAAATTTAATGTGCCTTTTTAGTCTTTATTTAACCTAATTTATTATCAAAATTTATTTCAAACATATGAAGATCACGATGGTTGGGTAGCATCTGAGCATTTCACATTTCAGCTTTTCCCTCCTCTACAAATCATAGCTGGTTGTGATGTTCTGAAGCCTAAACTAAATGATAGTATGCATAGGGCATTGTGTACCCATTTCTGATAATATGAAGTGAACTGTACAAGGTTGCATTGAATGATAGCATCAAATTTATCATATAGCAAATTTTCAAGATCTTTAGTGTATACCAACACAAGCACCTGAGTTTTATTATATATCTCAACAGTTAGTCAGACCATCAAACTATCATTGATGTTGATCCTTAGTATGTGCATATGGACATACAAGCTACATCTTTTAATTTTGTGTGTATTTTTTTATCCTATTCTTTGCTGACAAATTCGTATATCGATCAACTTATTCACTGAAAGTTAATTCAGAAATTTCATAATTACCCTGTTTGAACTACATTTTCAGAGTTGCTTCTAATATATATATTTATGATTTATACTAAATATTTTCCACATCAATATTCGAAGTAGTATAGTTATGTACTTGTATTTCCAATTTGAATGAACTAATATGTTTTGTGACTAAAGTATCTGTGCATTATGATTTTTTGAATAATATTCTCAATTTGATCAGGCTAGAATGTTGCTTAAGTCACTTGTCATAATTGGAGCTATCAGTGGAGTGACGTTAGGAATCATTGGTTCGTCAGTTCCTTGGTTCTTTCCCAATCTTTTCACCACAGATCAATTGGTTGCTAAAGAGGTTTTTTCTTTACTTCTCATATTATATTTCATTTCTGTATGATATAGTTTCTAAACTTGTACAACTTTATCTGCCACCTTGTTGCTAGTAGGTTGAATGTTTTGCGTTAATCCATTATTCTTAATAATAATTTGTTTCAATAAGCTGACTCAGTTAATACTTATTGGTGAGAAAAAAAATGATATGTTGGCGAACATCTTAAAAATAATAATCTTCTTATCCATTATTCAATCAAGTGGTAATAATCTTTCGTTATATAGTGTGATTGCTCACTGACAGTAACAGCAATTCCATTTAAATCCACAAATCGTGGTTATGTTAAATCATTATTCTTAATAAAAATTTGTTTCAATAAGCTGACTCGGTTAATGCTTATTGGTGAGGAAAAAAAATGATATGTTGGCAAGCATCTTAAAAAGAACAATCTTCTTATCCATTATCCATGTGAGTGGTAATAATCTTTCGTTATATAGTGTGATTGGTCATTGACAGTAACAGCTTTTCCATTTAAATCTACAAATTGTGGTTATGTTAAATCTAATTGGTAGTAATGCTCTGTGTTTCTATTTTGTTTCCCATCTTTTATAACTGTAATTTTTTACTTTAAATGTTCAGTATAACAAATAACAATGCTAGAAGCTATAATTTTAAACTTTGGAATGATCCTCGGCAAAATCTTTAGCTTCTTAAACTTGCATCAACATGCTATCATCCATAAAGATCACTGCCTTCAGCAATAATAAATGCATGCATTTATCAGTGATATATTTGTAAGAATATTAGATGGTCGTTACCTAATTATATTGTTCTGTACTTTCTGACTTAACAAGTCTGAGTGAATATGTATCAACTTATGATTATGTCCATCCATGTCTATGTAGTATCTAGAACAGTATAAAAGCATATTGTTCATACAAATGTTAATCGATGTGACTTTTTTTTTTGGGTTTTTTAATAATTTAATCACTAAATGAGGTCTTAGAATTTAACTTGATATTTGTCTGGTGCAGATGCATAAAGTGATACTTCCGTACTTTATTGCTTTGATGATAACACCTTCAACGCATAGTCTGGAAGGCACCCTGATGGTAAGTTTTTTGGTTTACCGTTGTACTACGATTTCCTTCAATTTTATTGGATTATGGCCATATAATTTGTGTAATTTATCTAATATTCATTGTGCAAATGTTGATTTCCTTTTAATAGAAAATACCAAAGACGACCACTGCTGACATTTTAATACAATTTCAACTCTAAATTCAGAACATGAATCAGAATTGGCATAAGTGACACCAAATTTTTTTAGCACGTAGCTTTACATGGCTGACGAGGTATAATTATGTCTGTAATACAAAATAAATAATAGTTGTAAAGTAACTTTTGGATTGGCTCATGTATACAGTGCACAGATGACAGGGTTTTACATGGGCTTATATACAAAGTACAAATATTTCTGCTTGTAAAAGTCATTTCTTATGTATGCAGGCTAGCAGGGATCTGAAATTCTTAAGTGTAGCAATGACTGGTTGTTTATTCTTTAGCGGGCTGTTACTTCTGGTATGTAACATTCAAATTTCTCAAGTTTCTCACCATTATATTGTTGAAGATACAATACTAGAATACCTTATCTCTCCACTGTAATGCTTTTTACCAAAACTTGATATAATATAAACAAATAAAAATACGGGTTTAAAATTTTAAATTTGTTTATTCGAAATGTTTCTGAGTACACAACTTCAGTACTCAATTCTATAATCTACATGCAGACTATACCCTTAAAAAAAGTCATAATTTAAGATATCATAATACATTATTCTGAAATTCCATTTTTTCTTGCATCAGCTTTTAAGCAGCAGAGGTAGCCTATCAATTTGCTGGTGGGCACTTGCAGTTTTTCAATGGGTAAACATATACATTTGATTTTTATCCTACATCTTTTAAATATCATTTATTATACAAAGCATTTGACTTATTATGATAATAAATACACGATCTCCAGGCTAGATTTTCGATAGCATTACAGAGGTTAGTTTCTCCACGTGGTATCCTAAATCGTGAAGACCATGATCAAACTGAGTTTGTGAGAGCAAAAGCAGCATAGAAGACAGATTGAATGAATGCCATTATTTTATTTAGACCACGGTCTGGCTTTCTGAAGAACGAACTGTAAATTACTGGAAGCATTGGTTAGTATACAAGATGGTTTGTAGACTGATGTTATTTTGGAAAGGGTTTTTATTATGCAGAACGTTGGTATACCAATTTTCCAGGGGCACTACTGCCTCATTGAAGCATAGGTTGTAATTGGTTAATTTATTCAAGCTACATACCGATTTAACATGCAATTGCATTGTCAACAACATTGGAATTGGGATCCATATAGAAGCAATGAAATTGGCATTCTATTTGCAATATAAGTACAAGTTTACTCTTTTTTTATCCCGGATGAATTGCTTGGTGTCCTTGTCCGTGTGATTTATTGATACAAGGTGTGTCAAGGTTAATGAAAATGTTTAAAAATGCTGTAATGGTGCTAATTAATTAAAGATAAACCATTTTCCATAGTTGAGCAGTGCATGCTCCAGGTAGCTGCTCCTCTTCTTGACCTTGTTTCGCCTTGTTGTTTAGTTTGTTGCACTGTTTTGATCATTCTAATGCTTCCAAATGCTTCTATATTTTTGGGATTTGAACTCTTATCTTTGATGATTTGATTTTGTGACATTTTCAGGTTTTCCTAATGTTTATTTTATATATATATATATATATATATATATATATATATATATATATATATATATATATATATATATCGTGAAGTTTCTAAAAAGAATTTCAGTGAAATTTATTTACAAACCAATTCAATTTCAATATCCTTTCAAGTAAATGTTTGTACCATTTATTTTATAGGAATCTTATTTCAAAGATTATCAGCTCTATTTTCTAAACAAATATTTTAAAAAGGATTTCCAAAACTAGTTTTAATACGCACAGTCTATTATTTCATTCGCATAAGATATTTAATTAAACGATTTAGTAAAATAAATGGTATGAAATGTTTGCGTTCATTTTATCGGTTAATTCCTAAACTTATTCGATTGAACCCTTATTTATTCTTGAGTGGAGTTTGCTAACTTGTGGCAAATATTCGAGTAAACTTATACGGTATGGAACGTACGGTCGTTACTCGATTAGTTACTATTTGAAAGTGTACAACACCTAATTTGACGAGTTTACAGGCTTGTCTTCTGTGTTATCCGTTTACGGGCGGATTTGTGCATTATGGGTTATATACCCATCTGTGGAATTATGAGCATTAGATTCTACGAAAATAAATTCTTCATTTATTTATTATTTCATAGTATAAGAAGAAACGACTATTTATCTTTTCGATGATAATTTTTTTTGTACATGACATGACGGAAACTTGTCTCTTTATATTTTAAATTGACCAAAAAATTCTATCATAATATATATTTATATAAGTGATACCTCAGACTTCCCCAAAAGAGAATTATTTATTTCAATACTCATTCGTTAGTTAACAATTCTAATGATTAGATTATATGCTTAATTCTAGTAGGAAATAAAATAGTAAAATGATTATTCATCGAATGGCTATTCATCTATTCTATTTTCATCAATTAGAATGAGGAATAGGAAAACTCTATGAAAAAATGATGGTTAAATTCGATGTTGTTTAAGGGAAAGTTATATGCTCATCTGTGCAATTATGGGTTTCAAGCCCATTTGTTGTGGTTTATGGGTTTTCATGTCCATCTGTGGGTCTTTTGAGCCATATGTATATAACACGCGTGTTAGGTGACATGCTCACAATCTGTGGTAATTTTAAATGCCTTCCCCTTTGATTTTTGGACTTCTATTAATGATTTTTGGATTCATGAGATTTGTGTTTAGCCAAATATTTCTTGGAATTTGCTTTTAACTGTTAACATTATCTATGCTGAATTGAATCTAATCTATTCAGGGATGCAAAAGGGACAACCATCACCAATGTTAAGTAAAAATCCTTGTGTAAAACATGAAAACAATGTTGCTTGCATAGCTCAATCAAACAAGGTGATGTGAAAAGTAATAAAACCAAAAATATATTCCTAAAGTTCTTCTATACACACGGTAACGATCCACCTTTTTGGATAGTAAACCACATGTCAACTCAAACCATTTTAAAGGGAAAACTGTTAATGAGGTAAATAAGAAAAACAAGAGAAAAAGAAGAAGAAAACAAACACAGAATCTCGCAGTGGAACGATAAAATATAATAATCAAATAAACAGTTCATGAAGCTATTTATACAATACAGTTGATTATAATCTATACAACATTTATAAGAGTTATTATACATTAGGAACAAATGAAGTATTGCAGCAGACAACGTGATGCATGGATAATAATAGTAGTAATATACCAAGTCTTCGGCCTCCAGAATAAATCTTCAATAAGCTGAAAAACTCAGGACTGATCCGAGCGTAATGAAAAGATAAAACAATCGAGTCAGGACTAAAATATCCTTATGTAAGTCAAATCAATATCACATATAACATGAGTGTAATAGCATCAGAGATGTTTACGGGATTTCACATCTCCTATCCAGTGTATAACGTGCGTACAATAACTCAAGAGATGTTACGGGATTTTCCATCTCTTAAGGATCCGTCAAAATATTTATATATAGTAGAATACGCTACATATATAATGTCTAATCAATAAAATAAATATTTTTCTTAGTGTTAAGGCTTTACATTGATCCCCCTTAACACGTTTTTAAGCATTGGCGTATAGTTTGCATTTGACACCACCAGTAGAACGTCGGTAGTCAGAAATGCGCCGTGATACGAGAACACTAAACCAAAATCGTATGGGCTCGTATAGGGATAAAAGTATGACAAGGCACGTTAGAAAATGCCCAAAGTAGGATACTATCAGTTTACCATTCCCGGCTGATGGCCACGCATCATAGCTATGATCGCTCCACCACGTCCAACACTCCCATAATTCGGAGGGTGTGCACCAATCAATCACAATATAAATGATGGTAATACAAAGAAGTGCGTCCGCTAGAGGTAGCTAACATCATTGACCGGTACGGTTCCTGTCGACAGAGTGTATGCCTATATCTGGTCTCGGTCTCTTCAACCACCAAACGTCGTTTTACACATTGGTTGGTACTTTTACATTTCGAAAACAGTTCATACTTGATATCAAAATATCATATTCGCTTCAAAAATCAAATCCATTTCGAAATCATCATATTACTCAAAATATACTATTTCACTTCAAAATCATTTTCGCCTTAATATCACGATTTCGTTTCCAAAATTGTTTCGATTTTCAATTTAGGTTATAACTTCAATTTAACCCAATTCGTATTTAAATCCATAATTTAAAATAAACATTCCACTCTTGACCAGTTTGAAATTTTTTTTTGAAAAATAGTTTGAATAGTTTAAAATAGTTAAAATAGTGTAAATGGTTAAAATAGCTAAAAATAGTTTAAATGGTTAAAATAGCTAAAAATAGTTTAAATGGTTAAAATAGTTTGATAAAAAAATAGTTTAAGTATTAAAATGGTTTATATAGTAAAATAATTTGGAAAACCAAAATGATTTGTATATTTAAGAAGATAGATTTTAAACAGTTTATATTAAAATAATTTTATTGAAAATAGCTTCAAAGTCAAACCAATTCAATTCCAACTTCTCAATTCGAATCAATTCCAATTTCCATCCAATTGATTCAATTTCGATTTCAATTCAAATCAATTTCAACTTCGGTTTCAAATTAATTCAATTGCACTTTCAAATTCAATTAATTCAATTTCAATTTCAATTTATCGATTTCGAGCTCGATCTTCAAAATATCGATTCAAAACACTTAAATCAAATTACCCTTCAATATTCGATTTGAAATCCAAATTTTCAAATACTTTTACTTAGTAAAATTCAAAGTTTGAATAAAAGTCTCATTCTTTAAATCAAATAAATTTCTGAAATTTAAATCATAATTCGATTATAACTTAAAATCCCAACTCAATTATTTAAAACATTACGTTTACCAAATTTAAATTTCAACATACCGAGCTCAAGTTCGAAAATAATTTGATTTCTATAAATCTGGTTTTTATTTCTTTTAAATCAAAATCATTTAAATAAATTTTAAATCAGAAATTTTAAAATTATTTAGTTTAACCAATCCGGTGTCCGTATATAATTTTCTATCTTATGACCAAGTGATTAGTTATTTAAATTTAATTTCAAGGATGGATATATATCATTTCAATCCAAATCACAGTGTCATAGGTATATATCATTTCAACATATTTCTTAATTTATTCGTAATAATTCAATTTACAGTTTATATACTGTAAATAATATACAGGGTGGTAATAGGATATATCAGAATAAACCAATATCCAAATCATCCAAAATATCAACCAATAGCATCCATCGCAATCAATCATCCAAACAGTCAATATAATTCACAACAATTTCATAGTTGTTAAAATTGAGTGTTTTACTGGCAATTCAATTCCAATTTCAAATTTAACTGTCAATTTCAATTTCTACAATTGATTCAAATGACAATTTAGAGGACAATTTATCAAACAACAATCAATAAATTCATAATTTCGAATTTAACCAGCATAACGATATTCTAGTACTTGTGAGCGTTATAAAACACTCATATTTATTTTCTGTCGTCGCCGAGGCGTTCCGTTTGGAACTAAAACCGAACAACATTCGATTTTAGCCCAAATTTCCATTGTCTTAAAATCCATCCAAACCAGTTTCATTGTGAATCTCTTGTCATCACGATCGCAATGCAAAAAGTCTCATCCCAATCGGACCTCGTATATGAGAGTTATCAAATTTTTAGTTCGTCGATACAGTATAATTAAATTAATTACCGATATAACTTTATTTTATTTTATTTTTTAAACCCATACCCATATGCAAAAGAGGCCCGGCCCACTCTACTCACCCGCTCCAACTTTCTTGCCCTTTCCTCTGTTTCATCTTCCAGTTTACAGCTTTTGTTTCTTTTCTTTTTTCTTTTCTTTTTTTCACGGCCCAAGCCCAAACGTACGCACCCGGCCCTCCTTCTTCCTCTCCCCCTTCAAAATGCCTGAGCACAAAAATGAACCATGGCTGTGTACGGTCCACTAACACCAGCTTCGGCCATCAAAACAACACTCCGACCACGCCAACGAACTACTCTCCTCACAATCGACTCGGCCATCACCATTTCCACGCCTCCGCCACCTCCCTGCCAAAAGCGACCCGATGGGTCATTGCCGTTGCAGCTACAGGTCGCGCCTCCCATTTCAAGGCCGCACCACCAAACTTTGTCCCCCGATGCGCCTCGACGTCACGAATCCAACGGAGCAAACGCCGTCCACTAACTCGCCCTACTTCTCTCAAAATCGCTAACCCTAGTAGACGCGCCTACACGATTTCACAGTCGAGCAACCCAAGTCGAAGCCGCACCCTACAATTTATATATCAGACCGAAGCCCTCTAAAAAGTTGATTTTTAAAACAAGTTTGATGGTTTTTGGTTGAGTATAATAAGAGAAATTGATTTTTGAAGTTGCCATTTTTTCTTTTTGCTTTTCACGGTTGCGTGCTGGTTTAAAAAGAAGAGGGAGACGTGTTTTGAAAGGAACAGTAGTTAGTAGGGTGGCTGGGAAAAGAAAGGAAGGAAGCTGATGTGAAGGGTTGACTTGAACAATATATTAATTAATTTTCAAAATATCTCGATGAAATCAGCTCAAAATTTCATACCCCTATCGAGGTGTGACGCTAGGCGTTTATAATGTTATATCCCTATTCCGAACGCAATGCAATAAATTTCGAATCTCAATTCAATCGTATATGGAAGATAGCTTTTTGAACCCAATTAAAATATTAAATTTCCAATATTAAATTCAATGCGATTTTATCTCGTACGATCAAACGATAACTCCAAACGCTACGAAATTTAAAATCCGATAATAATACACTATTAAGGATCCAATGGAACTAGTTGTTAGAAACAAGGGTGGCTACAACACAATGTTGGATCTTAAGGCTATTCAGACACTAAAAGTGGTGAAATGTGTATTAACTACTTACTTATGAATATAAAGAAGTAATCAAAGAATAAGTAAGTAATAAAGTAAAATGCAGTAATGTAAATAACACCCGGATTTTTATACTGGTTCGGATTAACCAATCCTACATCCAGTCCTGCACTTTATCGTGCAGAATTCCACTACAATCGCTTGCTTCCCACGGGTGGCAAGAACACCTTTACAATCTTGGTTTCACGGGCTACAAGACACACCCTCTTGATTTTACAGGCTACAAGAACACCTTCTCCTTATCACCAACAATAAACTATGACAAGTAGTCGTATCTTTAATACAGATTCTTGCAGATTTGGTACAATGATCCTATAGACCTCCAATGGCAATATATCTTTGAATTCTTTGAGGAATAGGATGAAATCAGAGAGAGAATGATGTGAATTCAAGTACAACTCTCTGATATTGTGTGGCTTGCAAATCAGTGAAGAATTGGAGTGAAATAGTATCGATTTGCAAGGAAATTTGAAGAGTATGCAATGGATTTCTTTTGCAAATGTTTGGAGAAGGAGTAAGAGAAAATGAGAATCTTGATATTAAAATTCGTTTTCAGAGGCCTTTATATAGTGGTTGAAGAGACGTGTCTTTTGGTGAAGAGGTGGAGGGAAATGTCTCTTCATTTGAAATTTGAAATTCTGAAAAACGACTAGCATGTTGACATCCCCCTACCTAGTATGTCGACATGGGTATGTTGCAAAATGAACAGCAACACTTATAAGTGTTGCGAATTTTCAGCATTTCAAATTACCTTATATTTATGGATTTTTGTGATTCGGTTGAGGTCAATGGTTGATGATCTTCAAGTATAATTGCCAAGAGATCTTTAACAAGATATTCTAAGGTTCAACCAACTCCTCATCACTTCAAACACCTTTATCCTTCAGCATTCTTCTCTAATTTGATTTTGTTCTTCAATTGCTCTGATTAACCTTCTTCTATAATTCATTTGCTTTCACTGTATTCTTGATTATCTCTGTAAATGTCTCCATAATATATCTGATATGACTGCATAACTCGGAGATACGTTAGTAGTAATATTTATGTGGTTGTTATCATCAAAATCAATACCTAGGGTATTAAAACTAGTTTTGTCGAAATCCGAAACTGTACTCCATATTTTTACTCGTCAATTTAAACGAGTTATTTTAAAATCGAGTTAATCATTTTTAAATTCAATTTAAAAGTTCTATTACCTTCATTCTTGTGAATATAAATTTAATAAGCCTTTAAACTATTTTTATCTAGTCTAAAACTCAAGAATCCATATTTAAACCAATGTTTAATTATTAATTTAAACAACAAAATTATCCAATAAATTATTATATTTGAAATTCAAGTTATTAATTATATAAAATTTTACTTTCCAATATTTAAAAATTAATTAAATAAACAATTTCAAATAACCCAAAATTATGGATCATTACACACACGAGCTTAAAAGAAAGAATAAAAAAACTAAGATCCAACAAATACGATTGAATAATAATTTTAATCATTTATTTACTAAAGCACTATCAACTTCGACATCCAAGAAACTGGTTTGCAGTATTAGCATGCTAGAAGTGTCGAATTAACCACCAATCAACTATTGTAGCGTGTATTTATTTTTTTCATTCATGTTTCAGCCCACTGCGTTTTACTAGCTAGGTCCCAATTAGGTGATTAACAGGATAAAGTGGTCATCGCAATGATGAGTAATGCAGACCAACTTATGAGCTATGTGGACAAACACATGTGACTTTACAAACCACCGAGTTCAACCACATATCACCACCACCCATTAAGTCAGTAAATTAATTGTTATTCCACCCTCCATAAATGGAAAAGAAAAAAAAAAGACTGTAATTTTCTGTTCTCTCCTTTTGACCTTTTTGGATGAACTTAAATTGATTTTGAACTTTTTGAAAATCAAAACCTATTCGTTTTGACTTTTAAAAAGCCAAAAAATAACTTATTTAAAGTCAAACCAAACGAAAATCGAATGTTATGGTTTAATATTTTATCATGATTCATTCCATTGCTTTAGATTTTTTGCCTTGTGCTTAACCAACACATAAATCACATAAATAAACTAGCATATTCTTCCACAACAGTAAGAAGGGAAAAAGAAGAATCAGAAAAGATCCCTTTGTACAAAATCCATAAGTTACACAACCGACCAATGCTCAACTCCAAAAGTGACATATAATGAAGTTGCTTAATTTACAAAACTCCAAAGTGCAGTATCAAATATCTCCTAATTAAATGAGCACAAAATGACTTGCACCAACAAGCACACAGACACAATAGCAGGTATTCGTAGTATAAGATGCATATCATTTAATACAAGCAATATCCAGAGCACTTTTTCTTTTTTTTTTAATACTAATCTCAAAAAACTTCAGCTATCTTGCTTGCAAGCACGCGCTCTCTTTTCTCAATGTATCCAAAAGGGAACCATCCTGCTCTGCCTTTGCACTCCCCTTCTGCCCAGCCATTACCCGACACCTGTGTATTGTTTGTTCATATCCATTTTAAATTTACGGCATTTAAATATAAGTTTATACATTATGGCAAATATTTACAATTGAGTACAATTTATAGGTAGAGTAGAGAAGCATCTTATTGTCAGAATGAAGGATCAAAATTGAGTGCAATTTTTTTTACCCCAAAATTTGAGATGGCTACATGCAAACAAGTGAGATTCAAATTATATATTGCAGAAATAGTTATTTACCAATTAAATAGTGAGGTTAGTTTATGGAATATATTTTGTCTCTAAGTCCATGAAAACTTTCAAATTAGGGTTCAAGTTCTCCTATCTACAACTTACAAAGTGTCAAAATTTTAAAATATTGGGTTAAAATCACCATCATCATTTTCAATGTACAAAATGCAAAATATTTTTTTTTCGGAAAATCAAAATGAAATTTCATTGTCACTATAAAGTAATAAAATTTATGTTTTTTTAACAACATTCATTTGTTGTATGTTTCCACAAAGTTTTGTGTTTTTTGCAGATTGCTACTTCGATTTGCACTATTCACAAACATTTGCAATTTCTACTTTGAATTGCACAATATTTATGACACCAAATTTTGATCTTGAGATTTTGATCCTGAGAATAAAATTTCAAACGGATGCTTCATATTTAGAAACTTGCAAATATTTGATCTTGCATGTAAAATGCAAATATTTGCATGTAATGTGCAAATATTTTTAAAGATGTGCTTCACATCGTAACATCATAACATATGATATTGTCTGGAAGACGGGAAATAAAATAAAACTTGTGATATGATCGTAAAAACAGATTCCAATTCCATGTTTTAAATGATATGATTTATTTATTTTGAATCTTGCTACAACAACCGGCTAAACGGGATACGGAGAGAGACGAACTTTGCAGCCAAATTCACGGGGGCTCCCACTTATCCTCTTTACATAGCATTTTTTTCACCGTCTCTACCCCGGTCGTTTTAGCAAAATTGATTTATTTTTACTCCCAATGATTATATCTGCAGACTTGACATTAGGTATCCAATTTTAGTTATTTGGTTAAAAGAGATTTTTAGTGGAATAAGTTCTAAATGGATGAGCCAAATTGCAACTTAATATCTAAAGTTTTTGGGTGAATAGCAAAAAGTTGGGACAAACGTCTGTTCTCATAATGATTGAACTACAGAAACACTTATCAACATAGCTAAGTGCTCCCTATGCTAATAAAAAAAGATACCCCAGAAATGTTCTATATATAAGAAATAAGAGAGAATAAATCCTAGGAATATCCTCTTTATATGATGAAACTGCCTTAAATATGTAAATAGGACCATGAAAAATTTATGCGGAGGCAAGATTTTAAATCTTGGATTTGAATAACATTTCGTCTTGGGATTTCCATACAAGGCATCTCGTATCGAATGAGATCTCGAATGAGACAACGGTGTCTAGAATGTACATTTTGGGTTGACAACTCGGGTCTTAAAGTACATCATGGGAATATCTCGATGTTACTTGTGTGTCTAAAATTGATGTTTTAATCAATGACAATTATTAAATAAAAAGTAAAAATAAAAATTGTAACATATTTGATTTTCATAGAAAAAATAGTTAAGATGCATATGTTTTCGTAGAAGAGTAAAAGCTTGATAACTTAATTAATTTGGAGTTGACAACATGATATTCTTTTATTTGAACATTGAACAATATATAGTCTTTTGTTGCAACTCGTCAAGGTAAAAAGTGTGTATGTACATATGATCAAGAAGTTTAGTAAATAATAGTTGGATTCAGTGGTTTATTTTGGATTTATATGTATCATAAAAAACATTATGTAAAAAAAAGGTTATAATTTCAAGCATAATCTCGAACTGATATATTATTCTTTGAGATTTGAATGTTTTGAGTGAGATGAGTGACAAAGGAGATATGAACGAGATTTGATGTCTCGTCTAGTCTAAGTGTGAAAACACGATCTTGGAGGAGATCTCAGGCAATATATATGAGATTTGAAACCATTCACGGAGGGAAGATAATGGAATAGTAACATCACAGTCGGTGAAGACTGTTCAAATCACAAATACAAAGTAATAGGAGTTGATTAATAATACTATCATCGACGAAACTGAAATTTTTATTTGATGTATAATACATAGGAAATAGGAAGGTAGACAGAAGATACAGCATTAGAACTAAGTTTGGAAGAGTGTTTCTCTCCTGACTGCAAGAACCTTTTCATTTTATAATTTGTCAATTGCATTAGGTAAAAACATGCACAGTGACTGAAAATATAGGATCAACAACTTAAGAACAGCAAAAGCTACATGGGTTGAATGTGTTTAAGAACCCCCCCCCCCCCCCCCCCCAAACAAACCACACACACAAATTAGAATGGCATACCTTTCTGACAACAACAAAGTCTCCAAGGGACAAGTTAAGCTCCACATCTGATTCAGCCTGATATGAATGTATAACCTACATAACAGAATACAAAATAATGATCAGTATATATAACAAGATGCCTAAACAGTAAAAGAACAGAAACGCAGATATAGCCGAATAATACCTCTCCTAGAAAGTATCCCATTGAATCAGTTGATCCATCAAATGAATGAGAAGAAAACACTCCATTAACTTCTTCATACGAAGGAGGTGGTGGCATAGCATCTTCAATGGTCGGACTAGGAGATGCTTCAATCCTTTGTCTCTCTGATACCATCTGACAATCAAAATCCGTAAATTATGATTATATATTCAATTCCAATTATGATTATATATATATATATATATATATATATATATATATATATATATATATATTCAATTCCAGTTTGAAATAGGTGTTTCAGTACTGTTTAGTGCCCTTGTCGTTACCTCAGCTGCAAGCTGGTCAAGAATTTGTAACACTCTTTGGTGGTAATTTCTCTCGGATTCGACCTTCATGTGCAATGACAATAATCTCAACATCAGAGCATAAATAAATATGATACTGTGCAAGAACTGAAAGATCGTACCATTGAGATAAGACGTTGTAAAGTTAGTCTTTGCTGTTGAGATTCAACTGCAGTCATTGCAGCAACAGCTTCCTTACCCAACACCGTCATGTTTGACTTCAAATCTTGCAGCTTGGACTCGGCAGCTTCTAACTTCAAACTATTGTCAATATTGCCAGGGGCTTCCCTTACTTTCATCTGCCTTTTTAACACTTCAATAGCCTTGGTACAGTATAATGAAATTTTGGTTGGTTAATTGTTTAGATATGATATGCATCCACGAAACTCAATCTATTGCATGAATAGTCAATTTCCATATCATGATAAATCCTTCAACTTATATGCTATGATTACCTGAGCTTCAGCTTCTTGTCGTAGCCTGTCGTATCGCTGAGCAAGATGTCGAGCATCTTCCAAAGGAGCTCCCATTACCATTGCTCTTAAAGGCTCAGTGACCTAGGAAAGCCATGTTTAAATATTAATGAAGATGATTGATACAAAATGAATAGCATGGTGAAGTGCAGTATAAGAGTGTACAAAAGACAAGTGAAAGCCAAAGAATAAAATCCTATGCAGTATGTGTCGTTATACTACCATTAAATGTTATATGATTTATGCAAGACAAGGTAAATTTTAGGTTGTATTATCTAACAGCACTACCCATTATTGGGTGGTTATAAATGGTGAAAGTAGCGAACCCCTTGGATTAAAAGTAATAATAATCTGTTGGTCAATTTCAAATAAACTCAAAGCAACAGAGCCTTTCATCATACAAGTTAGCACCACCTTATACTTGCTATGCATTATCAATGTTGTGCTGATATCTGCAATCTGCCAGCTTAGGTACATTTTAGAAAGAGTTGTACTAAAAATATCTCAAAATTCAAAACCTTTGACACATTAGGTAGCATTATTGACAAGCTTTGATCATATTATATTGTAAGGTAATATTAATTGTTATACACAAATATAAGTTTAAACTACAATATCACATGACTTCTATAATTAACAATCTAGTAAATGTAACATAAATACAAATAAATAACTATTTACAATGATGGTTTGTAGGTGCATGGCTTTGATCAGTTGTCTACTTAAGAATCCCTATAGGAACCTATTGGTCAAGACAAATATCCTATATTCATCTCTTTATTTAGCTTATATCTCATGTTTAGCCAGGACTGTACTTTACAGTATCATCTTCACTCTATGCATCACTAATTGGTTACATGTTGTTAGAGCACATGAGCATAAACAATATTAGATGGAATGTAAGCTGTCCTTTATGAAGAAAGAATATAAACCATAAGTTCTTTTATTGTACAGTTAGTAGTCGATTTTGGGGAATCACGTTACAATTTGCACTTTCGGGAATTTCAGAAAACACAAAAACATGAACCAAAAAAAAAGTTAGACTAGTTAGACACACCAGAATAGCTGATAATCATTTTGAGCATGTACTATTTCGGACCTGAGTAACCAATGCATTCAATAGAGTTCCTCTTTCCTTCTCCATTTGCGAACGAGCCCTTCCAAAGCATACTGCGGCTTTTGACAAAGTATTCCCGCTTGTACTAGTGTTATCAACTCCATATTTTTTACTGTCTTCAGACAATTTATTACCTGTCACATACAGTTATGAGAATAAATACAGACAATCCATTCTGCATAAAGAAAACAGCCATAAAATGCTGACCTATTTCAACTTGTTTCGATCCAGTCATAATATAACCTTCAACACCACGAACAATTTCCCTTTGGAAATGCTGAGAACAAAAAACAAAATATTCAGAGCACTAAGCATTTGTTTTACTTTTATACAAAAAAATAAAAACTGATTGTGGTACATATAAAAACCTTGCTTGAACGGGTTGATAAGTAGAGCTTCTCTAATTTCTGATGCTGGTGAAGCTCGGCCTCATCAGTAACTAAATTATCCGAGTTTCCATATCCACCACCTCCAAATTGCTTGAAGACAGCCTAACCAAATATTCTAACAAGCTATAACTTAAAAAAAATAGTAATGAACAAGACTGATATTCTGTCTACTGTCACGTTGAATTATTGCTGCTGCATTTATCATACATTAAAAAGATATAGTATGCTTTTTGGTGATCCTTCTTTATCTGGAATCCGCTAGTTTCTACGAGGGTGCAATGTCCCTCAAAAGCTTACAAAAGCTATAAGTACTTTTCTTTCAATTTTATGGCGCTGATTAGAAATGACGATATGCAATTTTTGTAGGAAACTGTTTGAGATGTAACTTTACATTCAACATGGTCTATTTAGTACATCAGCTTTTCCTAACTGAAGCACTATATCGATTAAAAAAAATCAAATTTGCTAGCAATAGTGAAGATCTTCCAGCAAAAGTATTCAACAATGCAAAATACAAAATGAAAACGCATATAGCTGAAAATTAAGTAGATCTAACAAAAAAACATAAAAGGAATGGGCTAAAGGGTAAAAAGGGACCTGCTGCTGCTTAGCGACTTGCTCTCTGAGCTTAGTGGCTTGCTTCCTGATTGCGTCCATTCATTCACCGCCGTTGAGATCCCAGCAGAAAAGTTGATGATCTGAACTGTTCTCGACCGTTGACAAGATATGAGATTCAAGCGAAGATCTAACCTTTTTTATACGTTTTGATTCTTCGAATACTGAGGAATGAAAAAAAGTACTTTGGTTGAGATCGAGTAGAATTTCTGTCAGAATTTGGTCCAAAGATAAAAAGGAGTTGAAATCTGAAATTCAAACTTAATTGTTTGTAGTATTTTACATTTAAGTACCCGATTTTTGTAGGCTGAATTTTACATTAAAAAAAAGAGTGAATATTGAAACATAATTAGGAATAAATATGAGGGGAATTTTTTTATGTGAATATTAGACTCAGGTCCCTAGTAAGTTTCAAAATTCACAAAAACCCCAGTAAAAAAAAGTGTGTAAATTAGGTCCCTAGAATTAAGTTACTAAGTAATTGCATATAGTTATGCAATTTTTTTGGTGAATAATTGCGGAATTTTCCGCAACTTTTTGAAAAAATTGCGTAAATTTCCGCAATTTTTTGGGTGAATAATTGCGGAATTTTCCGCATTTTTTTGAAAAAATTGCGTAAATTTCCGCATTTTTTTGAAAAAATTGCGTAAATTTCCGCAATTTTTTGATATAATTGCATAAATGTCTGCAATTATTCACTGAATAATTGCATAAGTGTATGTCATTATTCAGTAACTTAATTCTAGGGACCTAATTTACAAACTTTATTTTATTGGGGTTTTTGTGTATTTTGAAACTTATTAGGGACCTGTGCCAAACTGTCCCTTTTTTTAAAGAGCATTGTTATTGACACATCCAAAACAGATAAGGGGGGGTAAATTATTAAGGGGACACTTATTAGTTAGAAAAGTACTAAGGGGGAAAACATAAAAAATAAGTTGGTTTACATATTTACCCTTCGTTTTGAAAAAGCATCCTCAGTTAAAAAAAGAGAAGGCTGTTCTTCTTCCAAACATTTCGTACCTGTCTCCCCTAGTTCGTCCTCCTGTCGCCCCCAATATCAGAAGCTTCCACAAATTCGAATTGAAAATGGTGAGGACGAAGAGGACAACCAGCAAGCAGTTAAGCGAAAATGCTGATTCACCTCAATTGGAAGTCGAGTTGAAGAGGTAAGTGATTTTGATTATTGATTTTGATTTCGATCGGTGATTTTGTAGAAATCGATTTTAGGGTTTCGTTCGGTGCTTTTGCTGAAATCGAATTTAGGGTTTTGTTCGATTGAATGTAGCCGTTCGTGGAGTACGGTGGGGTTATGTCGAGTTAGGGATCTGTTTTTGGTGTTGCAAAGTTATTTGGTATGTATCATTCGGTGACCCCTAGCCGTTCTATCATTCCATGAACACAATTTGAGCTGTAGAGGCAAATACGGCAGTGTCTGACCATAGAATAGTGGATGAAACGGCTGGGTCTTGCCGAGTTATACTAATTTATACTATTGTCCGTTGCCGTTTTATATGAAAATATAGGAATTTATGTAAAACAGATGAACAAAACAACCATGCTATGCATTTTTATCGTAGTCCATTATCCTTGTTTATAGGAAAAATGTAAATAATCTAGTATAAACTGTCTTGGTTTTATAGGGAATTAGAAATGTACTGAAATAAATTTAGGTAAATTGATTTCTATATATTCTTTTGACTGTTTAAAAATTATTTACCCTAAAGTTAATGCCGCATGTTTAATTGCAAATATCTCTGGATATTGATCTTTTTATATGTACGTAGAACTAAGGGAATATCATGTAATCTTTAGAAAGTAAATAATTAATGGGATGTACTTGCTATCAAAACCTTTAAATCATAACTGATATTTAATACAAAATAAATTTTGATATATTGATATTTATTTATATGCATTTTTTAAAACTACAGATTAGATGTTGCTATTACTAAGATCAATCCAATTAAATTAATTGTAAAGTCACAAATATGTATATATGAACATGTTGATAATTCAAGAAATATTGTGAAACTTACAATATTGAAAATTATGGAGAATTCATTCAAGTTTTGTTTGTAAGTATGTAACCACTAAAGAGCAAAAATGAGATTATATTTTTGGAAACAACCAACCAAGTATTAGTATAGAAATTCTTTATTTAAGCACAATTTGTACCTTCATATAATTAACCAAACTAATGTAGTTGTTAGAGAGAACTTATTCATTATACAGTGACTATTTGTATGTGAACATAGGATGTTTATGCATGTCAATTATTATATGCTCTTTCGTATTGTATTTGCAGGAAACCAATGACAGCCTCCAATCGTAAAAGACTGCAAAGTGAAAGGCAAAAGCTAGAACTTGAAAAAAAACAGGAAGAGGGTACATGGAATGAAGTTGAGGATACGTTGAATGAATCTGAGGAAACAAACACCGAAGGAGATGATGAAGGTGAGGAAGATGATGATGTCGAAGTAGGGAGTGACGGAGAGCAAAGCAACGAAGATGAAGAATCAAATGACGGGGAAGATAGTAACGAAGAGGAATTCAATGGTGAGGAAGGTAGTGAAAGTGCTGAACAAGCGAATGTGCAGGAAGGAAATGAACCAGAGAAAGATGCAGAAGCAGTCGATGAAGGGGATGAGAGGCATGAACTTGGGGTAGTTGATGAGAGGCAGGTTGTTGAACATGGTAAAGCTGTAGTAGAGGAACAACCTAGCGTGGTAGGAAAAAAATCAAGGAAGAGAACGAAAGAACAACCCAGTCAAAATCAAGAAGATGACACAGTGCATCCATCGCTCCTATTTGCTTATAAAGACCATATTGCACACAA
Source organism: Allium fistulosum (assembly GCA_030737815.1). Taxonomy (NCBI): domain Eukaryota; kingdom Viridiplantae; phylum Streptophyta; class Magnoliopsida; order Asparagales; family Amaryllidaceae; genus Allium; species Allium fistulosum. The sequence continues at coordinate 131,865,410 of CM060903.1, read as the reverse complement.
AATTTGGAATTCGAAGGTAAATTGTTCACTATTGTATAATATTTAGTTTAATTTAATGCGTAGTGTATATTATTTAAATTATATTTAACAATCTTTAGGCTCCTAAAGGCGAATCTAGGATTGTGAAAGTTCAAAGCCACGTTGGAACCCAACGATTATGGGACTTGGATGGCGAGTGTCAGTTTCTGAAGGACATAGTTATGGGGTCTGGTTTTTATCCACTTATATTACATGCACATGAAAAACTAGACAAAGTCCTTATTAACGCATTCATCGAGAGGTTTTATCCAAAGACAAATACATTTCATCTTCCATTTGGTGAGATGATGATAACCATAGACGAAGTTTTCCACATTACCGGGCTTCCAGCTGAAGGCAACGCTATTACAGGAGCCCTCGGTGGATCAAGGTCAATTTCTTTTGAAAATGTTTATTCGTTATTGGAGAAAAATCTTGGGGTTGGCAGACCAACGTCAATATCGGTTTTGGCTGGCGAAAAGAAGATTAGATTGGAATGGTTGAGAAGTCAGTTCTCAAATTCAAAAGAATCAGATACTCAGGAACGGAAAAATCATTGTGCAACTGCGTATCTACTGTGTACCATAGGATGTTTAGTGTGTGGTGATAAGTCTGGTAACAAAGTAGGCGTTCATTTTCTACAATGTCTTAGGGATCTCAGCCAGGTGCATAAGTATTCTTGGGCCACTGCATGTCTTAGTTGGTTAATTCATAGTCTTGGTCAGACAACTAGAAAGGATGTTCAACAATTTTCGGGGTGTATGACCTTGTTTCAGGTAAGGGTGTTTAAATAATGTTTTTTTGATCACCGTACATTACTAATATATTTAGCCTATGTAGGTATGGATATTCGAACACTTTCCGGTCTTACGGCGACATAGAAACTGTGTAGGAGCTGAAGTTGGTGACGTGAGAGCCGCATTTTATTTTGCAATGGAATAAGGGTCAAATTTGAATGACGAATTGGTAAGTATAAGGGAAAGAATAGATGATCTGCAGAGTTGTGATATTGTTTGGGACCCGTACAAAGATAAAAGAGATGCGTACATATTTCAACAGTGTGCATTGTTCAACGGCCCCATCGTGTGTTTCGAAACCGCTGAGTTGTACTTGCCACAAAGAACATTACGACAGTTTGGTTACGTCCAACCCATTCCTACTACTCCTTTCACTTTAGACAAAAAGAGGTCTAAGTCGTCAACTCGTTCGTTTAAAGCAATATATCACAATGTTGGGGATTTGGGATGGTCGGAGTGGAATAATCATCTGTTGCATGAAAGCTTAACTTCGCAAGTAGCGGTGAATCCTTCAGACTGTGTTGAGTCGTATTCACAGTGGTACCGTATCGCATCTCATCCTATAGTGACCAATCCTAGCAAAAGAATTACCACACCGGTCGCCGATATTGAGTCAAAATCGTTGCTTGTACGCATTGTAAGTTTGTGTCATATTATGTTCTAATTTTTTTAATATTTACAAGTACACATACACTTTTTAGTTTGACTATTACACATTTTTGTTAGAGTAATACCTTTTTTTTTTCTAGAAACGCAGATTAAGTCATATTGCTAATTACATAAAGTCATGTCCTCCAACTGTGTATCGTGATAATCTTTTGAAGAAAGTTGAGCAAATAGAAAATCCAGAACCATTGGACTTGTATGGAGAGAAGAGAACAAGAGATGTATGAGGGAGTGGAAAAAAGAAATCGCAAACCGCATCAACGAGCAAATCTGCTAGAAAGGGAAAACGTGGTGGTCGCAAGTAATTTTTAGTATACTATTAAAATTGACACAATGGTAATTTTGATTCTTGTTTTGCTACCGTTGTAGTATATGTAAGCTAATGACAATTGTGTTTTTTGTGACGAATGGTGATGTAATTTAAGTTTGCCAGTGACGAATGCTTATGATATGAAATGGTTGGGAAATGTGTTTGTGGTTTGGTAATTAATATTTTGTTAAATGATCTATCTTCATATTTGAGATTGAATTTTGAAATGTTTTGGTCATGTGACTTGTGTTTGGGTTTGGTACATTGATTTGTGTTTGTGATTCAGTCAATGATTGTGGTAAAAACAATGATATATGTGTATTGGTCAATGTTAGGAAATGCGGCAAATGCTCACCGTTAATCCTTTATTCGGTGATGGACAACCGAACTTATCACCATAACACGGCAAGATGAGGCCGCAAACTTTCGGGTTGGAATTGTTTTCATATGCTTTCTATGCAGATGGTAACATTTGGCCGATGTTTGTATTAATGCACGACGAAATCTAACCGTATAATGACTATACGGTGGCAATCTGCCATATATTAGCCGACAATACGGCAAGTCTTTGCCGTGAATTCTCGGTTATACATGTGAATCATTCGTTTATGCAGACGGTGATCCTGTACCGTTTAAATTACATTTCTACGGCATAAGGATGTCGTGTTGTTTAAATATAGAGATTGGGTTAGGTTATAACGGTGTACAACTACCGATATTTGTACTACAATACGGCAGTACTTGGCCGTAAACTCTCGGTTATACATCTTAATAAATCATTTATGCAGACGGTGGTGCTGCGCCGTTTAATTCATTTTTGTACGACATAGCGTTGTCGTGTTGTTTAAAAACAGAGATTGAATTAGGTTTTTAACGATGTACAGATATCGATATTTGTTCTAAAATACGGCAGGACTTGGCCGTATACTCTCGGTTAAAGGTTAGTATTTTTATGATTGTTCAGACGGTTGGTCTTTGACGTATAACTCATTTTTTTTCGGCGCACCACCTCCGTTTATGTTAATACAACACGGCGTTCCTTTGCCGAATAACTTGCTTTGAATTATTTGCTTCCAATATACCATATACGGTCTATATGTACCGAATAATACACAATAATACGGCAAGGATGGATCGAAACATCTCAGGTTGGAACCTGTTCATACAAAATTCACCAAAAAATAACAAAAACTTGTACGCGTGCATAAATCAACCAAATATCAAAATGTTCATACAAAATTCACAAAATACATAACAAAAACTTGTACGCGTGCATACATCCACCCAATATTACAATCTTCATATAAAAAACAAGTTAAGATTTCAGAAATATTAATGTTGAAACATGTTCATAATTTTCATTACACGCTAGTTAAGTCTACTGCCGTAGTCTGCTCTTCTTTTTCGCCATCATTCATGTAAACTAACCATTTGTTGATACGTTCCACATATGGTTTGATCCAGTCTTCGGCATTGATATTATAAAGTCGTTGAAAATATCCGAATTGTGGTGTTGGAGGGATAGGAGAATTTGGTGTTAGTGTAAGACCAACGTAATGCGAGTTGTCTACATGTCCCATAACCACTATTCTATTTTCGTTCAACAAATTCATCCGTACCGTGGTGGGAACAAAAGTGCAGGACATGAGATTACTTATCAACACTACCACGGTGCCAAATGTTTTTGCTATTATATATCCTGATTCGGGCATCTGCATCCACTCAGGATTTTGTATCCTATTCATCATTTCGTCGTATCCACGGTCATCCCACATATTACGGTACATCTCAGCATTAGCAGTCAAATTGTCAACCATAGACTCACGAACAAACTTGCAGGGATTTGATGGTCGTCTATTTTGAAGATTCAATTGTTTAACGACGACCCAATAACCACAATCACCGTCCCTAGACACATCGTCTATACTGAGTATGTAAGCTCTTATATGTTTGGGCAATTGCCACAAATACTCGCCATCAAATTTTTTGGATGGTGACGCCTTCGTTTTTATGCCAAGCTTCTTCAAATATCTGCCGCAAGGTGTGAGGTTTGAGCTAGATGACAATGACGCTTCAACATGTTCAAAGCGTGAAAGTTCTCGTTTGGTGGATTGTTCCTTTTTGGATGGTCTGCCTTTTTTGATAGTAGTCACCGGTGGTTCTAAAACAGCAGTTGTTTGTGGGAAAGCAATTGATTTTAACTGTTGTTGGATAACAAGTCAAACGTTATCCGGAGATTCTTCATACCTATTTTTCAACGCAATGATTTCTGGCAAATCGAAAAATGCAAACGTGGAACGATGCACAATTGGTGGAATACATGACAACTGCTTCCAGTAAGAGTCAACAACGGATAGGGGGATGAAACCGTGGGTGTGTCTAAAATCTACAAGCATATGTGCACATGGTAATCCGTTAACTTTCCATAACACACAACCACATTGGTCGATTGTCATACCAACAGTTGACACACTTTTTAGTTCAGTTAGTATTAAATCCAATGCTTTATGCGATACATTCCCCAATAACTCTTTAAACATTGGTTCGATTCTAAATCGATGCATTGTTTTAGACGTACTTGTTTCGAATGCATGCTCGATGACAACTAGTTCATTCTCACAACATAGATGTGCACTACTCCAACATTGAACAAAACTACCAGCGGCCGAATTAAAATACAATTTTAGACGATAGTGGGCACTTTCAACAATGCTGGTAGACACATTATCGTAGTGTTTAATTTTGTTTGTCCAAGCCATAACAAACATCTCCTTGTATTTTGTTAGCCAATTTTTGAGGACATAGGTGATAGATTTTTTATGCTTACCTATCCATTTATCACGAAAAGAGTTTAAATTTCTATGGTACTCTTCTACAGACAATGAATTTATCACATTTGTCCATCCTTCCCAAAAACTTTCGTATTCCTTTTTTCCTTCATCATCCTCCACAACGACTTCTTTTTCACCAATTATTACTCTCGTCCTTTGTATAAAATTTGGTTTACAATTTGCCATCACATTCTTAGATATATGCCAGGCACAAAGGATATGATATGATGCTAGAAACACATTTGCGACGGCATTTATTAAAGCGATTTCTGCATCGGTGATGATAACCCCTGGCACTTCATTATCCCTGTAACACTTCCGCACACATTCAAGAGCCCATTTATAGGAATCCGTTGTCTCACGACTTAGAAATGCTAATGCAACAGTAAATGTAGCCCCTGTCGATGTCTGTGAAACCATATGGAAACAAGGTAACTTATACCTATTGGTCTTGAAAGTACAATCCAAGAACAAAATTTGATAAAAACATTGAGCAAGCACTACACATCTAGGATGGCTGAAAAATAAGTCGGTGATTTCATTGCTTTGTTCATCAACTCTTTGATATACGGTATAATTATTGGTAGATGCCAATTTCATAAATTGTTGCATAACGGATCTACCTTTTGTATTGCACATTTTAAGTTTGATTTTGGCATTGTACACAGTTCGAATGGTTGATTGGTTGGAAGGATTGTCAATTCTAATAGCGGTTAAAATATTTCGAGGTTTAACTCCACTATTAGTCATTGTTGCAACAGTCTTGACTTCGTCTTCGTTGAGTCTCGCGACAAAAGGATGACCGGTTAAAACGTTTGGAAGTGTATGATTGTGACGCCCATTCTTTACAGTCAGTATCCACGTCTCATCACATCTACAATGTGCATGTAACTCAAAAGGACAGTCACATTTTCTACTACCTGTTCTTCTTTTTTTTTTGGAAGATATTGGAACATAATTCTTCGACTTATGATCAACATATTGACCACTTCTTTCACATACTAAATCCATCCTCGAGCCTTTTCCATTCCCATGTACATTTTTCATTCTACTTCTTTTGGTAACAATAACACACTTACAACCTAACCCTCGGTTAATGCACCAATCTCGAACTTGATCCTTCGACTCAAAAATCTGAAACAACAGTATTGTGTCATGTACACAAAAAAATCAACAAAAACTATTGACACATTAATACATACCCTGTCGGTACTGAATTCTGATGTTAAATCAGGATAGTCGGACAAAGACATTTCAATGTCCGTTTTAACTTGTTCTTTATCTTCATCGCTTTCGATTTCTTTGGATTTGTCAACTTCATTATCGCTTTCAATATCCTTATTATTTTCCAAATTATCCGGACTCTGTTTCGCTTCTTTACTATTACTACATCGGTGAATGTCAAATTCAATATCGGCACTCTGTTTGAAAAAAATATATAATATAACGGCAGAATAATATTGTATTTTATAACGGTAGAAGCTGGTAGCGTACGGCAATAACATGCCGTACAATGACTTCTGAAACGATATTTTCTAGTCATAAACAAGTTTACTATTTTCACCATAATAGTCGGCAACATCCCACCGTTAAACAATCATCAAATCGGCCGACTCTTGCCGAATATAAAAATATATACGTTTTACGATGTAATCGGCTAGAACCAGCCGATATATGCATTAAAAAACGGCATAGACTGACCGTATATAACAAATTTAAATCTGCCAATTGGGTTGCATGGCATGCTACCGCCGAACGAAATACCTGCTACAGTAAAACAATGGAATTAAAAAAAATTACCTCCTCCACGACAGGTTCTTCCACAAATACAACTAGCCGTTCACTTTCCTGTGTTAGTACCATACTGTTTTCACCGTCTTTCATAGAATTTAGATTGAATTCCACCATGGAAGATTTTTAGGATTAGGGTTTTACCACTAATCCTGTTTAGCAGTAATTAATTATGTTTTGTAAAATGAAGGATATTATTGTCCATACTTAAAAAAATTTTAAGGGGAGGCACATATATTAAATACCTCCCCATAATAATTATTTGACAATTAATTTTTTGACCCCCCTTATCTATTTTGGGTGTGTCAATAACAATGCTCTTTTTAAAAGGACAAATTATTTAAAAAATTTATTCATAAGGACCGGCACAAAAAAATTTCTTCCAAAGGACAGGCCCAGAGCCCATTCGCGCGTCAAAACATATTTCCATTCCGTTCATTCATCTTCCAGTGCAATTTTGAAATCCACACTCATCTTCACGGTACAAAATTAAAATTAAGAAAAAATGGCAAACGAAACCACATCAAGATCGCTACCTCCATCTCAATCGCATTCGTCAAAAATAAAGAACAAGCAGAGTTTGAGAACGAATCTGATACCTTATCCCCTCAATATGATATTCGACAAAAACCTAATACCCTAGCGCCTCATTTTGATCATCAGCTCGAATCTGGAAACAAAGAAACTAAATCTAAGAATCGAGACGAAATTGAAAACCTAGCAGTTGAGACGCAGCAGAAATCAACAAAATTAAAACTATCAAAAAGGCTAATGGAAGAAGATATACAACAACAAAGGGAAAGAAGAACAAAAAGGAAACATGAACAAAACAGAACAGAAGAAAAGGTAAATGATATTATTAAATGTAGCATAACAAATCCATTGTACATTGATTCAGGGGCGGAGCCTCCTTGCAAATGGGGTAGGCATGTGCCTACCCCAGTTTTAGAAAAAAAAACAAATGCACAGCAACTTCTTCAAAGAAAATAAAAGAATGGGTCCCGCCGTTTTTGGTTTTCCAGTTTTTTGAGGAGTTCACTTTTTCTTCATTCTTTATCAGACAATCTCATGTGCTCTTCATCACACAATCTAGTGCTCTACTATTTTCCTTTCAGAAACTACAATTGAGATATCTTTGTGGAATTCAAAACTTAAAAAATTTGTAAAATGGGTAACTTTTTGTTTTTCTTTCAGTTTCTTAGGATGTGCGTATTTTGAAAAATCAATTGTTGGTCATTTTTGTAATGAAACCCAAAGCTGTTAAATACTCAAGGCATTATTTATTTTAATTTAGTTACATATGTTTCTTGTGTATTCAAAGCCATTAACAAATCGCATTGGGGGTTATCGTCGTCGAAACCCATTTCATTTTGTGCCCACGCCAATGCTGCGTCCTGCCTACGCCACTGCATTGATTATGATACTATTGAACTTATTTTACAGAAGAATGAAGAAACCATGCAGGAAAAAACACCTGGTGACAAATCAATTGGACAACAAATGCAAAAAAGAGAATTAAGATCGAAGAAAAAAAATGAGAAAATAATTCAGCAGCAACTTCAAAAGGCAATTAATATCATTCAGTTATAAAACTGATACTATTTAATCTTTAGATGTATTTTAATATTGTTAATATGTATAACAGGAAAAAGCATAAACAAATAAGACAAAGCAAATAGCTGTTGAGGAATCTGAAGACGAATAAGCGAACACGGTAAATGTACAAGCCATATCACTAATAAAGATTTTCATGTTCAAAAAGTGATAGTTATAGTTTGTTTGGTAGAAGTCAAAGATTAGTTGGTTTAAAAATAGATTTCATTGCTATTTGTTACAAAATTGATACTAATATATTGAAAATATGATACCAAACATCTGTTAGAATTAATGTGATACTTTGTATTTAGGAAAATTAAATTAAGCACACAAATAAAAACTGATACCAACATACCGCAATAGTGATACCTATAGTCTAATTGTGTGTAGCTGTCTCATTTTAGTTTACAAATTATTTCACCATCTTTTTTCTAGTACAACTGAAACTAAATTCTTACAAAATGGTACCCACTGTATAAAATGTTTTAGTTCATTTGACAATGTTGTAATTTTTCAATAAAATGATACCTATAATTGACAAAATGATACCCACTGTATAACAAACTGATACCTATATTTCAAAAAATGAACCTATTATTTGTTTAACTGAAGACAAAACTTCATAATTTTTAAAAAAAAATATATACTTTATAACAAAACCGATATAGGTATATTCATAAAACAATACCCACTATCACAAATATAAAATTGAAATCAATGAAATGAAAAACTGATACCTACTATCTGTTTTTATGGACATCATATCTTAAAATTGATATACTGTTTGTTAGAACCAAACTGATGCATACACCTTATAAACATGCTACTCACTTTATCTTTTGTAAACTTTGTACTTTTAATTATACAAATTACTGTCATTGTAATTTACAACAAAAATAACACAAATATAAGCTAAAAATTATACATGCAGTATGTTTCTTTTGAAGTTATTATGTACCAATTTTAGAAGTATTTCAACCATAATTATTAAAAAATTGATACCTACAGTTAGCAAAAATGATAGCAAATTTTAGTTAAATAAAAATACCATGTTTTATCTCATGTTTGTAGAAACTAAAACCGGTATATCATGTTATATATTGTTTTGTTTCAATGCTGTTTGTTTCACTAACAACTTAATGCCACATTTTCATGAAATAGGACGATGATGATTTTGTCAATCCATGTCGTAAAAGCATGCATGCAACATCAGAACAAACAACAAAACAGATAGCAAAATCGGAACATGTTAAGCCAGAAACTGCTTATAGATGTGGCTTACAAGCTATCTTCAAGATATTAAAACTGGTCAAAGAAAAAAATGGATTGACCAAAAATCAATTTGACATCTAAAAGAAGACACCATTTTACAACTTCTTCAAAGTCATCTATGAAGAAAAAATAACAATGAAAGAGTGCAAAAAGCATCAACAAAACTTGGATGCTTTATACAACTGCTACTGTATGGAAACTGATACCTTCATCTTAGGAGAAGACAAAATGAAGGTAACTGCCAGAGATATAAGCTTGCTGTTTGGTCTGCCATTAAAAGGAATAAACATAGAACCGACAAAAAAATTGACGAGCAGAACCATTCCACCAGACTGCAAAGACTTTGCAACTAGAAACTTTGGCACAAATACTTACATAACAAGAAATGTTGTGGAAAGAAGAATAAAATAAGAAATATCAAAAAGGAAAAAAGAAAATGAAGAAGATCTCCCTTTATTGATAGTAATGCAAATACTATTGACATTTTTCTTTCCCAACAACCAACAAAAGCTGAGATGGGGAATTCTACCCTATTTGATTGACAGTGAAACAATGCAAACTGTCTCATGGCCACAAACAATAGAGAAATTTTTTTAGTAAATTTGTTAAAAAGTTTATCTCTAAGCCAAGAAACATGTTTGGATGTTCAATGCTTCCATTGGTAAGATGTGTTATGCAAAATATTATTAATTTAAAAAAATTGTTATATTCAACATTCTTATCTAATTATATCTTTAAATTTTTATAGTATTGCATCTGTGAGAAAATGAACCTTATTCAACCAAGAAAGCAACTTGCTGAAGATTTACCCAGATTTGCACGATGGGATGTAAGAAAACTTAAAGACATTGTTGTGAAACAATTGTTGAATGATATAAAAGTTGGCAATGTAAGTTAAAGTTAATTCTTACTTACAGTAGTATTTATCAGTGTACATTTTATGTTCTCTCTATCTGTAGTATCAGTTTCAACACTTAGAATAATTATTTGTCTCTGCATAATATCACATATGTCTCTTTGCAGTATCACTTTAGCTTCTGATTAGTATCAGTTTCAATTTGTAGCTTTAAATTTTTGTTTAGTATCAATTTTTCCTCAGCATAGTACATCTTGTCATTTTGCACAGTATCAATTATAATATACAATAATACTTGGTATCATTTTTAACACTGCACACAATCATTAGTAAGTGTACATAGTATCAATTTCATTACTATTCTATTTTATTCTATTAAACTAATCACTTATTAATGTAAGTTATAACTTATAAGTTACAACATATTAGCATAAAACATTTTCATTTAAATTTTAAAACAAAATTACTATTTCAATTACACAGGTGAAAGAAATAAGCAATATTCTTCCACATGAACAGAAGCTACTCCAAACAGGATCGATAAAAGAAGAATCAAGTGACAAAAGAAAAGAAAACCAAAGGAAAAAAAGAAAAATTGAAGAAGCCGAACAGAGTGCTCGATCTTTTGAAGATTTTGTAATCCTTAATATTTTGCAAACGCACATTAAAGATTTGGAAGAAGAAGGTAAGAAGACAAAGAAGCAATTAGACAAAGAAAAGAAGTTGAGGATAAAGGTTGAAAAAGAAAATTTGAAATTGAAAGAACAATTGAAAGAACTCAAATCAAGAATAGAAGAAAATGAAAAGAAAAATTCAGAAGTTGAACTAGAGAGTAAACACATGGAAGATGAACCTGACAACATTCTAAATGAACATGCACATGTAGAAACAGAAAACAGAGAAAAGAAATCCACAACTGAAAGCAATGAAGAAGAGAATGAAGACAAAAATGCTGAGCCTCATGTGGAAAAAGTTAACACAACAAATAAAATAAATGAAGATGAATGTTTAAATATAAAGGCCCAAAATGAAGAAAAAACATTCACAGCTGAAACTATTGAAGAAGAAAATCCAGAGTGTCAACAAGAACCTACAAAGTGTCAAGCAAAAATAACACAAATGGACAGGTACATGATTTTTTACTATTGAAAATAACACTGTTTGATTCAAATTCATGCTTGCTTATATTATAAATATTATAAATAATTCTGAGTATAAGTTAAAATAAACTGATACCTAAATGTATTAAAAAATGATACCTACGTTCCATTGCTTATAACTTAATGGTATGTAAATTGAACTATTTATGTTCACCATCATTTAGTAGAGAACTAATACCAAAATAATGCACAATTTATATGCATCAGTTGTTTGATTATAACTGATGGTTGGTTATTTTACAAACAATTTTCACTATGAAATAAATCAAAACTGATACCTATATGTATGAAAAACTGATACTTACTTTGTGTTTGAAAAACTGATATCTATGCAAAAATGATACCCATAAACCGCCACTATTAACATTATTGATACTAATAATACTATATTCATTAACCAATAACAAAAACTGACAGCTTCTTATTGTTAATATAGATTCTCAACTGAAAAAAATGTAGAAGAAGTTGAAGACACAACTACTGACACTAATACAGAACAAGTTCATCAAACAACTGAAACAGTGTCGAACAAAACAAATGAAACAGTGTTGGAAACAAATGAAGATAAAACAATGAAAAAAGATATAAAAGTGGCTCAAAAATTGGAAGAAGATACCAATAAAGAGAGCAAAGTTGCACAATATAGTGATGTAGTACAAGACCTAACACCTCCATCTTTCAATCTCAATATCACACAACAGTTGCAAGAGGGAATAACAGAAAAGGACAAAGAAAACAAACCAGCAAAACCTTCTGGTCGAAAAAGGAAACAAATAGTTCATAATCCATCTTCTTATGTGAAAAGAATAAAAACAAGAGAAAGGAAAAAAAAAGAAAGCCCCATCTTTGAATATGGTCAGAGAATGAAAAAAACAGCAAAAAAACCAAAACCTGAAGCAAATGAAAATGATGAAAAAGAAAGTGCAGAAGAGTCAATCCCAATGCCAATTCAAGTAATAGAGCCAACACTTTCAAATTTAGGACTAGGACACTGCAGCAAAACTTTGGCATACTTGAATATAGAACAACAAAATACAATCAAAACTTTCTTTGCTATGACATCATCAAAAGAGTAAGTATACAAACATATATACTAATTTTGCTGGTTAAAATAACATTGTATAATTGATATGTGCCTTATTTTCTTAAAACAGAGATATAGCATGGACAGATAATGACACAATTAGAGGAGGATGTACAATTACAAAAAAAGTACTACAAGAACTTCTTGAAGAAAATGCCACACATGGATCGGCACACACTTTTTTTTTGTTTAATAATACTGCTACCAATAAAAATAATTACAAAAAATAATGTGTAATAGCTATGTGCACTGCTATTTGTAACAAAACTGATACCTATTTATAGCCAAAAATGATACCTAATTACTATTTATTACAAAGTGATGGTCTATTAGTTGAATTATGTATTAACTATCATGTATGACAAAATAAATACCAAAATAATGCAAAACTAATTCCTAGTGGCAGTTGATATAAATTCGTACTTTTGTTTTCTAGTAGCAATTGATTTAATAGCATGTCCAAAAATGATACTAAGTCAGTGCAAAAATGATACCCAGAAGCTGTTTCATCATATTTCATGCTTAATTATTCTTGTAATTTGTAATATATATTACCACTATTTAAACAAAAGATACTAATTATCATTGAATATTGCTTCACCAGTAACAAAAAATTACATTTTCTTGTTGTTAATGTAGATAATTGACTGGTATTTATCTAAATGTGGGCTGAAAGAGCACAACTATGCATTCACAACAATAATGACGGTAAATAAAACTGTAATATACAATAATATGATAAATGCTAAATATATATTGAATTCTAACTTATTTTTTTATTTAACAACAAGCTATAGTTTTCAATATACATGGAATTATAAAATCTTTAATGCTGCCTTTCCTTGAACAAATTGTGGATGATGAATACACGGATGCTATATATTTTCCATTGCATTGTGAATTCCATTGGACAGTAGTAACTTTGACATACCCAACAATGCAATGGAGTCATCTAGATTCTAGACGTCCAAGAAGGAATTCTAATGAAAGAAACAACCCTACTCTAAAGCAGGCAATGATATTGGTATGATATATTTTTGTTAGGAAACAAAATAATTTAATTAAACACATCGAACATTAACTAACTTTGTATTGTTTTGTCTTCAATAGAGAAATAAAATTGAAGAAATGCTGAAAGAACTTTGGAAAAAGAAAAACATACAGGATAAGTAGGTGAAGGCAAATGAAATGCATCAAATACCATGTGCACAACAAGGATCAGACACGTAAGTTGTTTATGTTGTTCAAAATGATACCTACTAACACTTAAACTGACAAAACTGATATTGCTAATATTCTTTTAAACATACTTGAATGTGGTATATACGTGATGATATTCATCATATCAATGAACAAAAGTCAAATACCACTCAAAATAGCCCCTGAACAAATGCTGAAATCAAGAGCAAGAATTGCACATCAAATATTAACTGACAAAGAGCACTGCTGGAGCTTAGCCAAATTCATGTCAAGTTTGGAAGAAGAAAGATAAATGAACAAATCAAACAACTTGCAAAAAGTGCTACTATTTTCACATGAACTGATGTACATTTTAGATATTTTGTTATATGTAGTTGAATTTAATTTCTATTTTAATGTTGGTACAATCAATGCTTTATATTAGTACAATTTGTTGTACAAACTATGAACATATTTCTGGTGATGTTCTATTCTTAAAACAATGTTGATCTTACTTGTAAAAACAATGATGATCTGGTGGAATGATTTGCTGTAATTGATTTTCATTTCTTAACCTGAAGTTTATATTATAACAAGATTATACGGTGAATGTTCTATCATGCAACTATTGATCCTACATAATATTATCAGTTTTATGATTCAACTGCCAGTTGTATAATAATATTATAAGATTTCATATCATATATCAATAGCAAACAGTAACTGGGTATCGGTTTTAATAACTAATAGTATCAGTTTTGCTCAAACTGACACTCAACATACTTTATGAAACAACAATTAACGCCAGTGTCAGTTTTTGCTAACACAAGATATCATTATAATTATTAATTAGTACTAATGTCTGTTGTAGAATGTATTATAATACACGAAACTGATACTAAAAACTAACCAAAACTGATACTAAAGTCCTTATATCCAATCAAACAAACATTATCTCCGACCAAAAGAAAGCATATATCAATTCAATCATCTTCTTCAATCAATTACACAATGATTATCATATCCCATATACTATAATATCTACTTTATTATAAATAACTAAAATATACAAAATTAAACAAAACTGATATCACACAAAGAAAAAATGATACCATAATTTATACCAACAGAATGCGTAACATGATACTAAACAACTGATATTAACAGTATGCAACAAATATCAAAACAAATGTTTGAAATAAATAAATAAATAAACAAATAAACACCAAAACCGATACTGTAAAAACATATAACTAATACTAAAACTGATACTATCATTTATACTACATGGCTGAAATTAAAATCAAGTTGATAATATGCTATACTGAACACAAATTAATAACAAGGTTCAATTACAGTAAACAATCAAAACAAGTCACACAACCACTTATTAATCTAAACAAATTCAAAATGTAAAATCAAATCCTCTTTGAAGCTTGACAATCCGTTTATTATGACCAAACTGCTTGCACTCGCCACATCTATTTTGCTTGTTCTGAAAATATGAAAATCCTCTTTGCGCTTGATTGATGGTCTACCAGCACCACGTTTCTCCTTTGGTGGCTTGATAACATCTTGAATGCTACCATCAACAATAGGCCTATCATAATTTGGAATAGGATTTATAGCATTGGCATAAGAACATCGATAAGCATCAACAGTTAAATACTTCTTGACAAAATCATATACAGACAACTTAGACTTGTTCATACACTTTATATCATGAGCACAAGGAAATCCCGTAATTTTCCATTGGTTGCAACTACAAACCCGCTCCTTCAAATCAACACAATGAGAGTTTGGAGATTTCGCTTCATAAGCAAAATCAGAAGATTTATATACATCCCATCCAAATCCTTCTTCAATCAACTTATCTAAACGTAACTCCATAGAAGGACATAGACTTGTTCTCCACAAACGACATTCTTCTCTTCTTCTAGCCATTTGTTGCATAATCTTAACATGAATACCATCTAAACACAAAGTAATAGGCAATGTTCGTTCATTTAAAATCCAACTGTTAAAACTTTCTGCAACATTGGAACTATATTCGCCATAACGTTTCCTTGGAAAAAATAAATCAACCCACTTATCAAATGGCTTATCCTTTAAAAAATTAACACCAGCAACACCACCAATTTGACAAAACTTATAATATGCTCCTTCAAATTCATATAGATTTGAAGCTCTAGAACACATTTTGAATAGATCAACAATAGACACTTTTGCATTTTTGGCTTTCACTGCTGAAAGAAGATTTTGTTCCATATGCAAATAGCAATAACTGTGATAATCTGAAGGAAAAACATCACGAACACCTGAAAGCAAACCTTGGTGGCGATCTGACATAAAAACTAAAGTACGCTCTTCTTGAAGCATTTGTTTTAAATGGTTCAAAAACCATGTCCAGTTATCCACATTTTCTACAGAAACTACACTCATAGCTAAAGGGAAGAAACCTGCAAATGCAAAAATAATTAGTAAAAAAAAACTAAAAGTAATTACGACCATAAATATAAAACAATTCATAAAACTAATATTGACAGTAACAAAACTGATACCTAAAACCTGATATGACCATTATAAAAAATATTAATAACCACAACATTATGCACAGTAATCTTCATTCTAAAACAACAAAGAAACAAAAATTGACATATATTATGATACAAAGGAAATTTCAATACTACATAACTATAAATGATACCATATATGAACATACTTGAAACTGATACTAAGATTATACAAAAACTGATACTAATCTCCTATTTAGCAGTATGAAATTATTATACCAAATACAAACTTACAATTCAATACAATGAAAATTCTGATACTAGAAACTTGCTACTTATAAACTACATTTCTTAAAACTGATACCAACAGAATACAAATTATGATAAAAAATGTATATTAATGATTATGCCAAGTATTATGATCTCAATACAAATAACTCAAATCTGAAAACAAAGACATACCTTGATCACCATTTTTTGCAGTAGCACCCATCAACACACCAGGACGTCCCTTCAAGTGAGTAGCATCTAAGAATATCATAGGACGACAAGACTTGAAACCAAGTAAACAAGCGCCAAAAGCAATAACCACCCTTTCAAATTCATTACTACAAGGATCAACATCCATATCAACATAACTATCTGGATTAGATTTCTTCACTGCTTCCAAATACCAACTCAAATCGTTATAAGACAAAGCATCATTACCGTGCAACTCCATCAATGCAAGTTGTTTCCCATGATAAGCATAACCATAAGACAACTGAAAATTGTATTCTCTTTTAAAATCAAGTATAATATCCTTAGGCTTTTTACTTGGACAATCGCGGATTTCATCAATAATCATCGATTTAACAAACGAACTAGATATATGTGGATTATTCACATGTCTAAGACCAGCCCCACAAGAATGATCAGGAACCAAATTTCTCATAAAGAACCTTTTCAATTCTCCAGAATCACAGGAACCATGAACTTTGAAAAGACAACCATCCTTATGAAGAGCAAATCACAGTAACTCTTGTAGCACAATTCTTTAAAAATACTAATTCATACCCCTTTTGAATTTGATATGCCATCAAAAACTCTCTAAAATGTTCAGCTCCTCCAAAACAAAAACCAACAAAATTGGAAATGCTTAATGTCGACCCTCTCCTCAACATATCTTTTAAATAACTTTTACCGTTAACAACAACATTTGAACAGACAGATACAGTAGAAGATGAAGAAGCACGAACAACGGATGAACTTGAAATAGAAGCACCATCAACATATTCCAATTCAGAACCCTTAACCTTAACAGTAAAACCAAAAAAAGAACTTTTCTTGTATAATTGAAAACAAATTATACTCTGAATATCAGAATCAGTGTCAACCATAATAACTTTGTCCTCAAGTACATAAGAAATCTGAATAGAAAGAGGAGTTAATTGAGACCAACATCGACATATCTCATTCTTCAAATCATACAAAGAGCAATCAATAGACAATCGAGTGCTAAAAGTGTTATTATTCAACACAAACAGACAAAGAAGACTGTTATCCCCACTGTCAAAAAAAATAAAAAATAAACATTAGTAAAAATACATTCAATTTAGAACATTAATTATTCAATTTCACAAAACTGATACCTACCGTATACAAAACTGATACCTAGTTACTGATAAAAAAAATGATACTAAGAAAAAATAAAAATGATACCCAGAAACTGAACATAAAGTACAATAGTTTTCCACTATATCACAACTTTATATACAACCCAAGCAACGATACTTTTCCAATCATCCCAACATTAATGCAAGAAAATGCAAGATAAATTAAATGGAAAGCTAACTAGAATACAACACTGCATAAAGAAACGAGTATAATAATAAAAAACCTGCTGCTACTTCCACAATTTTCCATCGACGAACGAACAAACAATGAGAAGAACAACACTGCATATCATTCAAAAAAATGAACACAAATAGAAAGCACAGACAAACTTTTTTAACTCGAATAGAAAAACAACAAAAAACAGAATTATATAAGCATACCTAAAAAGAACGAGATCACGGTACAAATATGAAAAGAACGAGATCAACAAACGCACGTAAGAAAAAAAATGATTGATGAAGTACAATTTTCAGAAGGACGGAATTGAAAGAAACGAACGAAGTTGATCGATATTATTTTCAAAAGGACGGAATTGAAATAAACGAACGAAGGTGAACGATTTTATTTTCAGAAGGACGGATTTGAAATAAACGAACGAAGTTGATCGATATTATAATTGGGAGAAAGAGATTTGATCGCGACTGAAAAAATTTGATCGAAAGAAAAAAGAAGAATAAGCGCGCGAAATTGGGCTGGAAAGGGAAAAACGATAATTTGTCCTTTGGAGAAAAATATTAGCGGGCCGTCCTTCATCCAAAAAAAGCCCTAAAACGTGTCCTTGAGGAAAATTTCCTGTAAATATGAATATTTTGTTGGAAAGAAAAACTTGTAGCAAACGTTAATCCTTCGATCTTTCATAATTTAGCACGACAATTTTATCTTATCTTAGGTCTGGATATCTTTCTGTGTAGAACTCACGTCGTGAGTCTCCTCCATCACCTAACCGTCGTTTTCCCCACATAACCATCGCCGTTGCTACCCTAGCCACCATTTTATCATACGTTATCAAACCCTAACAAGCAATAAATATTATGCATTTTCTCACTAACTACTTCGTCGCCTACATCTTTCAAAACACCACGACATCATTTTTCATTCAGAATCATTAGTTGCAGTAAAAAGAAATAGTAATATGTACAAAATGATATATAGTATCTGTAACAACCCGTCTTTTCGACCACCGAAAGTTGACACTAATACATCTACGGTATTCACGTGCCAAGCATCCAAGTGCCGGAAAGACACATTGTTGGAGTGAAAAAAGTAAAGACATGACATACTCACGTCACGAGTAACATATAATATACAACAGATCTTTATAAAAGAAAGCTGCAATATACAAACATCAATCAGAGTAATTAACCAAGCATTAGCATGTACAGTTATAATAACTTATAATCTGTCCTCACCAATGCTGATAAATACAAAAACAACAAATGCAACATGTTTGCACTAAAAATTGGCACAAACACCCAATAGAGATTTTGTAGAGAAATAAATGAAGGACAATAAATGAAAAAAGAGAAAACAAACTACTAAATAACATAATATAAGCAATAACGAGAAGATAACGATTTATAGTGGTTCGGCGTTGAAAGCCTACATCCACTTTGGAGAAATAGCTTTATTAAACACTTAAACTGATGAGTACGGAAGGATGGATCAGAGTAGAACCCCTAGTTACAAAAAAGTGCCAAGTAATAAGCAGCGTAAAGATCCTGAAAATAAACAATCAAGTTTATATTTATAGGGGAAGACGGTGAAATATCTTCCTGAAATTTTGGCAACAAAGTCTCCAAATCTAGAAGAAGTTATGGTATCGATCGCGCGTCCCACATCTTTTATAATAACGATCGGTACCGATTGTTTTATGGGCTTGTTTTGGCATGCGATCGATATGGTGGGCTCCAGTCTTTAATATATTGATGTTCCCAAAGTTCCATGTGTATTTGACTTGTAGATTTTGAAATATCGATCGTTTTCCATTGAGTTGAACAGTAATATCGATATGGTATGATCCATAATTGGTGAATATGGATCGTACCCGATCCATTTTCAGTAGATGGTATATTTTCATACTTTTATTGTTCTATTGAGTCTGTCTTCTGCTTTCACTTCGTCACTGCTTCATATTATCATCTATGTCTTATCTCTGGGCTTCGTGATTATTAATCTGACTTGTCGATCCCGATGACAGTCGAGTCTAACTTGTCTCATCAGTTCGAATATAGCCGGGTAAAAAGGCTGGCTAACACTTGCTCCCCAAAGTTCATCTTGTTTCAACATGACGTGTTTTAAATCGATGCAAGTTAGAGTCATCGGAAAGGAATCCATTCAGCTTTCTAAAAAGTTGTCATCCCTTTGATGAATTGCTTTCCTTGAAGAGTCGTATCTCTTTCTATTTGACATGACGATTGAATGATTTCCATATCATAAATTCTGAATTGTAATCTGCCAATTAATATCTATGCTCAGTCCCATTGAGGTAGTAGGCCTTGGTTATCTGATCCGGTTCTTTCTCTGATAACTCCAGGTGAGAATTCAATTTCTCTCGATTTCAAATGATCAAATTTTTGGGATGCACACGTGCATGTTTTTGTCGTTGGCTTCCGAATGCGATCGTACGCTCACGATGGCTGCCGATTTGGTGGAATACAAATCAATCATTTGCATTTTTTTTAAAGATGGATCGGCATGAATCCATCGGGTAAATGGACTGTACTTGATCCATTCTTAATATGGATCAGGCCAAATTTGTTGGAGATTGGATCATGTCCGATCGTTCTGCGCCCCCCTCCCCCATCTTTTTTTCTCTTACTTGTTATAATTTAGTGGCGAGATGATGAGATCTCGTTCTAGTTTGCATTATTCAGGCTATGGCGATTTGATGGTTGGAACGGAGGAGGAGATGGTGATGTAGTGTTGAGATTGAATGGAGTGCGCTCGTCCGAGGTCGAAGGTGGAAGGTCGTTTTCGACCGATCGTTCTTTAGATCAGTGGTTGGAGATTTGAATTGAAGCGAAGTGTGGAACCAAAGTCGAAAGTTGGATCGATCGCAACGATCAATATGGAATAACGATCGGTTGTGAAACGATCATACAAAAACGACCATTTATTAGAAGTTGGTTCGGTCATGCACATTGGGATGGATCGGTCATAACATCATTAACGATCGGTTGTTGACTTAATTTTGATGGACATAATTAAAATCCTCAAATCTTAATTAGAACTTTGCGATGAGCTTCGTCCTTAACACCTGAATAGTCATACATGACTTGCATATGAAATGGACTGCATATTAGCCGCATATGACAATCGAACTTGACTAATTTCCTGCATATTTATATTTGTCGACTACGCCTTAGACAAATTTTTGAAGCTCATTCGCTTCTGAATGCATAATTCAAACTTCAACATGCCAACAATTGATCCTGATGATTAGATTGAATTTGTAGCCAGTGACGTAGAGAATCGGTTGAGATGGTCGGCGATGAAGGTCACTCTGATCGAATCCCGTAGTCTCATTATAGTTGTTGTCTTTAATTTTGAACTATTTTCATTGCATTGCACAACACTTCACCACTCTGCACTAGCATACACTTTGCATGAGGGGAAACAGGTTATTTTTCTAATGATGATTATCTACTGAGTTTAGTAGTCATGGGTTCTAGACGCTTGGGGCATTTAGCTGCCATGTCTTCCGAATAGATTTCACAGCACAATAGTTTGAGTGATGAAACGAGCTTCGCAACTGCTTTCGATGAATTCTCCCTCGGACATCAAGCTAAACAACCAGAAAGTTCCTGCCCATCACTTGAATTTTTTCTCTGTCATTCCTATCCTTCTAGCAGAAGTGATAGACCTTGCTCCCTAAAGTCTAGAAGGTGCTATATTTTTGGAAGATTCGGAGGATTCTGTGGCTTTGAAAATTGATGAAGCCTCTCTTTGTAGAATTTGTGCCAGACACGGTATTCTATTTGATGATGTGCGAGTCCCGACATGGGATGATATAGCTCATATTCCCCCTGAAGGGTTCACTGCATGCAACAAGTTCATGTGTTGGGCAGGATGTGTCCCACCCTTCAATTCATTTATCCGAGAGATGCTACATCATATGAGGTTAGCACCGACACAACGCATCCAAACGGCTATGCCTTGTTTAACTGTACCTAAATGGCATTCATGGAGCTTTTGTTTCATCCTCCAACTCCTGAAGGCATTAGATTTCTTTTCACCTTCAAGAGACGAAAGGGAAGCCTTTCGTTCAAATTTCTCGAGTCAACCAAGAAGTGCCAGATCATGACTAGTACTTGGAACAAGTTGAGTGCTTTCAAAAGTGACCAGTTCTATATTCGTTGCCCGCTCAGTTTTGCCAAACAATGGTTAAAAGGACATAGGTATTACTCCTTGGTTAATTTCTTGACTGCTTGTATCCAGGTCGTATCCTGAATTTAGCAATTTTTCTGGTTTGTGCAGGCTCTTATCCACGACCCGATGGAAAACAATATATAGACGCAGTCTTGGCGCTCAAAAGCGTTCCATCAGAAGATAGAGACATTGAGAATCTCCTTACTGATGAACGTCTCATTACCTACTGCCTGATGGAATAGGGTTGCAGCATAGGGCTATCGGTCACTGCTGGAGTTATAGTGGCTAAGCAGCGGGATGCAGATGATGATGAATGCCATCAAGCTGATCCTATTGTACCCCTAGTTGAGGGGGCTTAAGAAGCTATTGATAAAGACACAGCGGGAGATAAGGGTGACAATCTCGGTGGCGATGACGCGAGTTCTAGTTTCGGGGCTGTGGTCAGGTCTTCGCTAACCTCACAGTCCCCCGCTCTCGAAAAAAGAAAAAGGAAGAAGCTCATTTGCAGGTTCCCTAAGAGCCATCTCTTCAAACAACCCAAGCTATCCATCAACCCTAAGGTTATTCCAAATCAGTCCGCTTCTGAACCTTCAGAACACTTGGACGAAACATTTGAGCCATTATCTGATCTTCCTATACCGGATGATGTTGACGCCTTTCATTTTACTGACATGAGCGTTGGCGGATCAGAATCTCCTTCCAGAGCTAGGGCTGGAATCCCTCCTACCACTAGTGGAGAGGTTACAATAACTAGTCCGTTAGGAGGACATGCACGTTCGCACGCACTTCACAATATTGCATTGCACTTATTTCACATCCTTCAATACTTAGAGCTGATTCATTCTTTGTCTTTCTTTGTAGAAACAATGATAAGAAAGAAGCACATGTTTCAGTCTCTATAGGAAATATCACGCCAGAATCCTAGTTCTCATTCGGGCCCGTATCGCCAAGGTAGTGGTCGTGAATATGACCCTAGCTATCGCTCTAGCCGAGAACAAGATTACTAGAATAAAGGCAACAGAGACAGGTCTTCTCGTGATAAACATCGGTCCAAATTTAGATCTCCTCCCCCTAAAGGTTTTAAAAGGCAACAAGATTGTCATGACGACGTTCCTCCTATTGACACCTCTCATGGTCCCCTTCCACTTCAATTTCTTCACAGTCTATTGTTTCGTCTTATCCTTGGCGACCTAACGATCACCGGCATCATGATGTTCACTAACAAAGGTCGAGCAAAGAAAGCGCTGACACCCAAATTGTCACCGAAGCTCAACAAGTCGATGATGCTGCTCGCATGGTACGACTTAAGTCGGATTTTCTAAATCTAAGCCTTGATGGATTTTTTTGTACCTAATCTTAAGAAAGTTCTAAAAAAGTCCAGCAAATGACTATGGATTGTGTGAATGCTATCCATAAGCAGTATGACGAGTGGATGAGGCAGAGAGGATTTCTAAAGTATCTTGGGAGAGAGCGACGAAGATTGAGAAGTTGAAACGCTGAGAGGCCCAGGACAAGCGGATCGTCGAAACTCTAACCAACGAGTTAGAATCTTTAAGGAGCTCACAGGCAAAAGCCGAGAGAAAAGAAGAAACGACCATCAAGGCATTCGAGGATGAGAAGGCTAGGTACTTGGCCGAGGTTGAAGTGCTTCATCATCGGGATCATAAACTGGTGCTAGAAAGGGATGCGGCCCAAAGAAGTGCAGCCGAGTACAAAACTAAGTTTGAGTTGCAAATCCAAAGATAAAGAGGTGGCGTACAAAATCGGCCAGGATGCCTTTGAGGAATTGGTTATCGTTGGGCTTGGAGGAGACGAGGCTGTCAAAAATGCCAAAGACATTAATGCCTTCGTTAAATGAGAAGTGGAGGCCGTGAAAGAAAAAGGTCAGAGAGGAAGTTATAGAGGAATTAGATCCACTGCTCATTCTTTACAATGCCAATGTCCTAAAGTACAGAAACTTGGAGTGGCTCCGGGGTGACTACCCGTACCATCTTGTACGTGCTTGGGAGCATCTTATTCAGGAGGAAAAAGAGGCTCTCGACACCGAACAAATCGATTTGATGAGGCTGGAATGCAAAATTCTATTAGGTGATGAACCCAAAGTTCTACATGAAATCCAGCATATACTCCAAAAAGAGCATGCCGCAACCCTTTGACCTGAAGCTAGTGAAGGTTCTGGATCCATGTCACATAATTTCGCAGATGACCAGAATCCGGTGACCCAAGCTATTCCCAGCACCACTATGGATTATTTTATCGAGCCCGGTTACAATTCGGAGAAGCCGCATATTACTACATCTAATGGGCCCTCCCTAATTATGGAAGGAGGTTCCAGTGGCACTCCGTCTCATGTGAGGGATCAATCTAGAGAAGGTATTTCATTAAACTCACCTGTCCTTTAGAAAGCTGGAGTGTCCTCGGTCGATATATCTAATCTTTTTAGTTATGTTTCCTCAGCTTTAGATCCACTGGCTGCAGTTCCACCTCTTCCTCAAGAATCTAAACCAGGACCTCAAGTACCAACGATGGAGTCTATAACTATCACAACTTCAGCAACAACCCAAAATGTCCCAAAAGAGGAAGCTTTTATGATCGACGAGCACCTAATGGATGCTTTGTTAAGGGAATAAAGCGATCGTGACAAGAGATTCATGTTGATGACATTGTAATTATTGGAGCTTCCCAATCCTTGTCAGGTCCTTCTATGCAATAAATGGAACAGAAACTTGAAGCGGACATTACCCTTGAAGCGAAAGTCAAGTAGGAGAAAATGGAGATCATTCCCCCTCCCATGTCCATTGTTTTGACTGGAGAAACCGTGGATGCCTTCGCTCCTCAACCAGAACCTGCCCAAGATGCACCTACTGGGTCAACCCAGTCTACTCCTGTTAAAGGCTAAGGGAGCGGGAAGAGAGGGGAGAAGAGGAGTGGAGAAAGTTTGAGTGAAATCTCTCCCGATTCCAAGAAGAAGAAAAGAAAGCCGAGGAGGAAGTGATTCATTGCGTGCACTCATGCACCCAAGCCTTTTGGGTTTTGTTAGCCGAATTTGTATGGCATCGGCCCCCGTTTTTAATTCTTTTGTTGTGAATACTTGTACTTTACTTTCCAAGCTTATGTAAATAAAGTTCTTTTACTTTTTTCGAACTCTTGTGTGAATTTACTTAAGTAGTTGAGCTATTATATTTTCCACTCAATGTACTTGTAATTCGTCACTCATTAATTCGGATGATAATCCATTAATTTTATCTCAGGGCCTCCATACGGGCGTGGCCTCAAGTCGTACTAAACACTGGGCTCATGCCCTACCGTTACGCTATCGGAATCAAGGATTTAAGTGATTATACTCCTACCCCCAGTCTTTGGGTTAGAGGAGTTAGTGGATGGTCGAATTCCATCTTTAGCGAATTTATACTCCTCTTGTCAGTTTCAAGTCGGAGTTCATGGAATAATGAGTGGATGAACCGCACTCATCCATTCGTTTATACTCATATCCGCACTTTGGGATAAGAGTTAGTTGATGGGTGATCGAATCACACCCAATTTGTGTTTATACTCTAGTTCACACTTTGGGGACTTAGAGTTATTTTGGAAAATAGTCGGACCGTACTTTCCTTAATTGATTGATTTGCCCCCAGTCCGGGGTTTGTCTTAGCGAGCGATCAGTCATGTCACGATCGCTTTTGATTCATGTCTGTCCCATCGCTTGGTGGGATTGATTATTAGATGGTCAAGCCGCATCCATTTCTCGTTAGGTTCTCTGTCTATCGGGTTATGAGAAAGAATCATCGAATGAACGGTCGGACCCTGTTCATTTTGTTTAGTTCATTCATGAACTTGTGTAACCGGCTGGCTCCAAACTCTTAGAACTTGCTTGGACATGTCAATATTAGTTAGTTGGGTATCGCAACTAACATGCAGTGCTGCAGCAATCACAGATATGAAGGAATTTCAAACTTTTATTTGTCAAATGGAAAGAAAAGACATAATTTGTCTTGTAATATATCTGGAAAATCAAATGCTAAAGCAAATTCGAAAATTAAATTCAACTGAATGAAAAAGGAATAAACTAAGTGAAACAGCATAGTAAATGCTCGCTATTCCACACCCTTGGGAGTGTGACGCCATTAACAATCGCTAGCTTGAAAGTTCCTTCTCCAAGCCTCTGTTCAATGATGTACGGTCCTTCCCAAGTAGGATTCATGTGTGATGGGTCAGGAAAAACCCATTTCAAGACAAGATCATCGATTTCAAAGGTCCTAGGTCGCACTTTAGTGTTGTAGTTTCGGGCGACTCGATATCGATGTGCAACCGCCTTCAAATCAGCTTCTTCGCGCTTCTTATCTACCAAGTCTAGAGATTCTAAGAGGAGATCTTTATTTGTTTTGGGGTCGTGGTAGGTCACTCGATGAGGAGGGACTTCAAGTTCAACAGGAAGGATGGCTTCAGAACCGTAAGCAAGAATGAATAGAGTATGGCCAGTCGCGGACTTGTGGTTAGTTCTGTAAGCCCATAATGCTATTGGGAGTTCATCAACCCACTTGCCTCTAACCTTTTCTAAACATTTATTCAGAATGGACTTTATGATTTTGTTCACAGCTTCCACTTGTCCATTTGCTTGAGGGTGAGCAATTGCCGCAAATTTCTTTCCAATATGATGCCGACGTCAGAAGTCTTTGAATTCAACGCTGTCAAATTGAGTTTCATTATCAGTTACAATGGTTCGTGGAAGGCCAAAACGACAAATGATGTTCCAGACAATGAAGTTGATTACTTTCTTCGTTGTGATCATAGCTAGAGCTTCTGCTTCATCCTATTTGGTGAAGTAATCAACTGCTATGATGGCGTACTTCGCACCACCTTTAGAGATCGGTAAGGAACCGATAATATATATGCTTCATGTGGCAAACGGGCATGGACTGACCATTTGTGTAATTTTTGTCGGTGGAGCTCTCAGATCTTTCTCATACATCTAACACTTATCGCATCGCTTCGCATAATCAGTAGCATACTGATTGATAGTTGGCCAGTAATACCCATAACGGAGTATTTATTTGCTAGGGTTTTCCCCTTAGTGTGATCGCCACATTCCCCTTCATGAACTTCCCTTAGAACTCATTTTATTTCTGTGAGAAATGCGGATTAAGGATCTTAAGGCTAGAATTAACACTAGAGGGGGGGTGAATAGTGTTTTAAGAAATTTGTTAATCTTTTTGAGTTTATCTAACTTTATTAACAATGTATACACTAATTAGACACAGATATGAACACAGAATCAAACACAAATGCAAATATAAAGTAAAAGCAGTAAAGGAAAGAACACACCGGATTTTATACTGGTTCGGAGTTACCCTACATCCAGTCCCGTACAACTAAGTACGGATTTACTTTCAAAAGTAATTCAAAAATACAACCCTCGATTTCAAGGCTACGAGGTACACCCTCCAGAATACCAATCCTCTAGGTAGAGATACTTGATTTCCGGGGCAACAAGTTCACCCAATTGATTTCCAAGGCTACAATCACACCTTTTCTCGCTAATATATTACAAAGAAGTCTATAACTCTGAATAGCACTGAGAACCTTGTAGAGATAGTGATGTAGAATCAAACTAGAAGTAATTGAGTATGATTCGATGTTGATTTCGGCAGAGTAATGGTATGATTTTGTAATAAGAAATGTGGAAGATGAAGAGGAGTGAAAATCAAAAAAATATGATTGAAAATTCGTTGAAACTGACCCCTATTTATAGAAAACCAACAGCCATGACCATTCATGAAGAGTTATGGCGAATAGACACTTCTTTTGAAATTTGAATTTGAACTTCAACTGTCACTATGTCGACATACTACCTAGGGGCATGTCGACATCCCTCAGCCAAAAATGATAATTTGAATTTCTATAAAAACAATATTTATCTTATATAAAAACTATTTAAAACTTTATAAATATACTTGAATATAGTTGAAATTCATAAGTATAAATAAATACATAATTTAACTATAATTTTATATTTAAATCTAAGTATAAATATTAAAAGTTAAATAAATTATTTGAAAAGACATTTAAAATCAGGAGTATTTTGACTTTGAAATTAAAGATGTTTTGAGGCTAAAATTATTTAAAATCAGGATAGAGAGTTTTGAATCTTCTAAAAGGAAAGTTTTGAAATCATTTTGAAAACAAGATAATTTTGTAAAATCATTTGAATTAAAATTAGTGGATACAAAACAATGTCCCACTAGATTTTCGTAGGTTCCATCCTACTTAGGGTTCCATCCCTTTAACGGGCTCGAAGTGGATTCCATTCCACAAATAAATTGGATATTAAGATGCCAGTGCTTTTCTACGAGTTTTAACAAATATTCCTAATAAAACAGACTTAACCTTGAACTCTTGATAATCTTGATACTCATGAGTCTTCTATCTCTGTATCTTGAATCTCTATACTGTACAGTCTTCATTCTTGATACCTGCATGGTTAGATCCTGCAAATACATATATATCTAAACTTGTAATGTTAGTATTTATATTTTATAATCTACTCTAAGGTTGTTGTCATTAAAACCATCATCTCAAGGACTAACAATCTCCCCCTTTTTGATGATGACAACCTTTGTTTATAAAATATTCCTTCTATCCTAATAACTCCCCTTAAAACTAACAACTCCCCCTTAATCTATGCCTAACTACCCTATTTTATACTTCTCCCCCTTTGTCATCAACAAAAACTTACTCTAAACTATATAACTCCAAACTATATAACTCTATGACGTGTTATTATAATGATAGTGTTATCATAAATAATTAACACAGAAATATAATCCTAAACTATTAACTATCCTAACAAAGAATTCACAATAATACTAACACATATAAGAACACGAGTTTATTTATTATGAGTATTGTTTTATTTGCATTTGCGTTTAAAAACATAAATAACAGAAAGAAAGAGAAGAAACTAATGTGTGTTTTTGATCATAGGGGATTTATGAATCGAACAGTTTGGATAGTGGAAACAGAAATTTCCACGTTGTTCGACAAGATTCCCATTTTTATCAAAACACACTTCTCCAACGCATACCACTTGGTCATTATCCTCCTCGTGTGCTTCTTCCATTGGTTCTTCTTCTTCTTCGTCGCTGACCTCATGTTCTTGATTGAGTGAAGAGTCTTCATCGATCAAGATAGGGTTGGCCTGGTTATCCATTAGGAATTTTTGTAAATTCCTAAGAATCTTGCCTTGCTTTTCTTGCTCTTTTGCCATACGAAGTTGGGTCACTTGAATTTCAGTCAACATCTGAAGAGTATCCTTCATAGACTCCTCCAATTTAGTAATACGTGCAAGAGTAAAGCATTGGAATGGACCAGAAGTAGGAGAGGGGAAAAAGAAAGTTGGTTTTATGTTTGATTTAGAGGAAGATGCCATTATTATATATATTTCAGAATAGAAAATGAAGAGAAACCAGAGAGAATGAATAAGAATTCGAAATAGAGAAGAATATATAACTAAATTTTTGAATTTTGGTGGGAAAATATTTTTAAAAATAAAATCGTTATATGTCGACATGGGTCAAGTGAGGATGTCGACATGGTCCTTGTATTTTCGCCTTTTTAATTATTTTTTGAATTAATTTTGATTATACTCGTTATTTATATTTTATATTTCATTTAAAGAGCAAATACCTAATTCTCTTCTTAATTTAGTAAATGTAGATTCATTTAAGGGTTTTGTTAAAATATCAGCAATTTGATTTTCAGACTTGATATAGTCGAGAGTAATTACATCTCTACTTATATTATCTCTGAGAAAATGGTGTCTGATATCAATATGTTTAGTTCGAGCATGATGAGTAGGATTTTTAGATAAATTTATTGCACTAGTATTATCACAATAAATTGGCGATTTTGAGATATTTAATCCAAAATCTCTTAAGGTTTGTTGCATATATATTACTTGAGAACAAGCCAAAGCAGCAGAAATATACTCTGCTTCAGTTGTTGATAAAGAAACTGTATTTTGCTTTTTACTAAACCAGAAAACCAGAGAATGTCCCAAAAAGTGACAAGTTCCACTTGTACTTTTTCGGTCTGATTTACAACCAGCGTAATCAGCATCATAGTAAGATATTAAATCAAATGAATCGTTTTTAGGATAAAATAAGCCATAATCAGAGGTGTGTTTAATATATCTTATGATACGCTTTACAGCTTTTAAGTGAGTTTCTTTAGGATGAGATTGATATCTTACACAGAGACATACACTATGCATGATATCAGGTCTACTAGCAGTGATATAGAGTAGTGATCCAATCATTCCTCTATACAACTTTTGATCTACATTTTTCGAGAGATCTTCTTTACTAAGGTACTCATTGGTTGCCATGGGAGTGGGTTTTCCACTCGCAGTAGTCAAACCAAATTTACTAACTAGGTCTTTAGCATATTTTTCCTGACTAATAAAAATACCATTATCTAACTGTTTTATTTGCAATCCTAGAAAGAAGTTTAATTCACCCATATGACTCATCTCAAACTCTTTTGTCATTATTTCAAAAAATTCTTTATTCATTTCGAAGTTAGTTGAACCAAAAATGATATCATCTACGTATACTTGAACTAGTTGAATATCATTTTTATTTCTTTTAATAAAAAGAGTATTATCTATTTTACCAATTTCAAAATTTGATTGTAATAAATAAGATCTTAGTCTATCTTACCAGGCTCTAGGAGCTTGTTTTAGACCATATAAAGCTTTCTTAAGTTTGTACACATGGTTTGGTAAATTTTCATCTTCAAAAAGTGGTGGTTGTTCAACATATACTTCTTCTTTTACAAATCCATTTAAAAATGCACTTTTAACATCCATTTGAAATAATTTGAAATTATTATGATTTGCGAAAGCAAGTAGAATTCTAATGGCTTCTAATCTTGCTACAGGAGCAAAGGTTTCGTCACAATCTATACCTTCTTCTTGACAATAACCTTGGGCGACTAATCGTGCTTTATTTCTAACGACCTCACCTTGTTCATTCATTTTATTTTTATAGACCCATTTAGTTCCAATTATAGTTTTATCTTCAGGTCTAGGAACGAGTTCCCAAACTTCATTTCTAGTGAATTGATTTAATTCTTCTTGCATAGCCAAAATCCATGAATCATCAGTTGATGCTTCTTTAGGATTTTTGGGTTCAATAGATGATATAAAAGCTACATTACTCATTTGACTTAGTTGATTTCTAGTTTTAACAACAGATTGCATATCTCCAAGTATATTTTCTATAGGGTGATCTTTTAAAAGTCTAATCCTTTTATTAGGATGATTTAATTCATTATTAGTTTCAGTTGACTCTTGGTTTTGAGTAATTAAATCCTCTTCATCATTTGTAATTTCAAAATCTTTTAAATTTTCATCAAACGAAACATGCATTGTTTCTTCGATGGTGTTAGATCTCAAATTAAAAACTATATAAGCTTTACTTCTATTAGAATATCCGATAAAGATTCCTTTGTTGGATTTAGGATCAAATTTATCCAAATTATCTTTTGTATTTAAAATAAAACATTTACTTCCAAAAATTCTGAAGTATGATACCTTAGGTTACTTTCCATGAAGAAGTTCATAAGGTGTCTTATTAGTTAAAGGTCTAATTAAAATTCCATTCAAAATATAACAGGCGGTAGCAACAGCTTCTGCCCAAAAGTGTTTTGGTAAATTACTATCTGAAAGCATAGTTCTCGCACACTCTTGTATCGTTCTATTTTTACGTTCAACTACTCCATTTTGTTGTGGAGTTCTTGGAAATGAGAAATTGTGAGTTATTCCCTTCTTATTGCAGAATTCCTCAAACTTTTCATTTTCAAATTCACCAGCGTGATCACTATGAATAGTTATAATTTTTAAAGATAATTGATTTTGAATCCTTTTTGTAAAGTTTTTAAAACATTCAAAAGTATCACTTTTATGTTTCAAAAATATTGTCCATGTAAATCTAGAATAATCATCTACAATTACAAAAACATATTTACTATGATTTACTGACAAAATTTGAGATGGACCAAATAAATCAAGATGAAGTAACTCAAGGGGTTTTGAAGTTGAAATCATATCTTTTAATTTAAAGGAACTTTTTCTAAGCTTTCCTAATTGACATGCATCACATAAACTATCTACTTTAAAATTCATTTTAGGGAGACCTCTTACTAGATCATGTTTTGACAGTGTAGATAAGAGTTTGAAATTCAAATATCCAAATCTCTTATGCCAAATCCAAGGGTCACTTGTATTTGCCAAAAGACATAGGTTATCATTTGAAACTTTCATACTAAGAATATAAATATTCTTTTTCCAAGTTCCCTCAAATATTATGGTTGAGTTATTATCTTCAATATGACATTTATCTTTTTCAAATTTAATTTTATATCCTTTATCACATAGTTGACTTATACTTAGCAGATTGTGTTTCAGATTCTTAACTAGCAAAACATTAGTAATAATAGGAGTTTCAGAGTTACCGACATTGCCGATGCCAATCACGTATCCTTTCGAGTTGTCTCCAAAGTTAACCAATCCTCCGTCTTTGTATATAACATTATTCAGCATATCTGGATTACCAGTCATGTGTCTAGAGCAACCACTATCAAGTATCCACTTATTCCTTTTGATCTGCACAGATTGTCCATTATGGATTGATTCCTCAATACCCATAAAGCATCTTTCCTGCACATTATAAAATTTGAGTAGACAACTAGAATTTGAATAACATTCATATGCAGACTCATGGAACAATGATGATTTAAACAATTCTAAACTAGTTTTAACAGATTTTTCAAAAATAGCCATTTAAAAAAAAACTTTTTCAAAATTCAGATTATGAAACTTTTGAAAACAAAGCTCTGATACCAAATGTGAGAAATGCGGATTAAGGATCTTAAGGCTAGAATTAACACTAGAGGGGGGGTAAATAGTGTTTTAAGAAATTTGTTAATCTTTTTGAGTTTATCTAACTTTATTAACAATGTATACACTAATTAGACACAGATATGAACACAGATCAAACACAGATGCAAATATAAAGTAAAAGCAGTAAAGGAAAGAACACACCGGATTTTATACTGGTTCGGAGTTACCCTACATCCAGTCCCGTACAACTAAGTACGGATTTCCTTTCAAAAGTAATTCAACAATTACAACCCTCGATTTCAAGGCTACGAGGTACACCCTCCAGAATACCAATCCTCTGGGTAGAGATACTTGATTTCCGGGGCAACAAGTTCACCCAATTGATTTCCAAGGCTACAATCACACCTTTTCTCGCTTGATTGATTTCAAAGGCTACAATCACACCTTTTCTCGCTAATATATTACAAAGAAGTCTATAACTCTGAATAGCACTGAGAACCTTGTAGAGATAGTGATGTAGAATCAAACTAGAAGTAATCGAGTAAGATTCGATGTTGATTTTGGCAGAGTAATGGTATGATTTTGTAATAAGAAATGTGGAAGATGAAGAGGAGTGAAAATCAGAAAAATATGATTGAAAATTCGTTGAAACTGACCCCTATTTATAGAAAACCAACAGCCATGACCATTCATGAAGAGTTATGGCGAATAGACACTTCTTTTGAAATTTGAATTTGAACTTCAACTGTCACTATGTCGACATACTACCTAGTGGCATGTCGACATCCCTCAGCCAAAAATGATAATTTGAATTTATATAAAAACAATATTTATCTTATATAAAAACTATTTAAAACTTTATAAATATACTTGAATATAGTTGAAATTCATAAGTATAAATAAATACATAATTTAACTATAATTTTATATTTAAATCTAAGTATAAATATTAAAAGTTAAATAAATTATTTGAAAAGACATTTAAAATCAGGAGTATTTTGACTTTGAAATTAAAGATGTTTTGAGGCTAAAATTATTTAAAATTAGGATAGAGAGTTTTGAATCTTATAAAAGGAAAGTTTTGAAATCATTTTGAAAACAAGATAATTTTGTAAAATCATTTGAATTAAAATTAGTGGATACAAAACAATGTCCCACTAGATTTTCGTAGGTTCCATCCTACTTAGGGTTCCATCCCTTTAACGGGCTCGAAGTGGATTCCATTCCACGAATAAATTGGATATTAAGATGCCAGTGCTTTTCTACGAGTTTTAACAAATATTCCTAATAAAACAGACTTAACCTTGAACTCTTGATAATCTTGATACTCATGAGTCTTCTATCTCTGTATCTTGAATCTCTATATTGTACAGTCTTCATTCTTGATACCTGCATGGTTAGATCATGCAAATACATATATATCTAAACTTGTAATGTTAGTATTTATATTTTATAATCTATTCTAAGGTTGTTGTCATTAAAACCATCATCTCAAGGACTAACAATTTCATCATGAGTGATACACCGGAGCAGGGGAATGAAAAAACCCTTTCTATACATGACTCTTTCCTGAATGATATATCGCGAAGCTTTACAAAGTCGTCTTTCATTCCGCCGTTCGGGAAGGACTCCCCATAGAAAATAATCATTAAATGGAGTTATCCACGACTCCTATTCAGGCTTCGTCTCTAGTATCTAATTGATTTCCATCTGGTTTATGCTTGGAGCGTTTAATACTTTGATTGGAACCAAGCCCATTTATTGTGCATCCCCGGTGCTAGCCAACTTTGCCAATGAGTCGGTCTCTTTGTTTTGATCTCGGGGAATGTGCGTGATGTCATAATACTCAAAGTCAGTAAATAGCTTTTGAACTCGGATAAGGTACGGAGCGATTCATTGTCCTATGTTCTTGTAATCTCCCCTGACTTGGTATACCACACACTAGGAATTGCAAAAGATTTCAAGAGATTTTATTCCCAGTTCTCTGGAAAGTTTGAGTCTAGCAATTAGGGTTTCATACTCAACTTCGTTGTTCGTTATAGGGAAGTCAAGCTTCAAAGCGTAGCAAACTGATCGATCCTCTGGAGTTACTAGCATAACTCCGGCTCCAGAACAACGATCATTGGATGCTCCACCCGTATACATTTTCCAACGAATGGTATGTGCTCCACCACTCTTTGGGAGATCATCTTGTGCAGTGAATTCTACTATAAAGTCCATCAGTGCCTATCCCTAGATGGCTCTTCGAGGGAGATAAGTGACGTCGAATTGGCTTAGTTTGATGTTCCACTTCAGTAACCTTCCAGATGTCTCAGGTCGTTGTAAGACCTATCGTAACGGCTGATCGATGTAAACGTTGATGGGATGAGCCTAAAAATAGGTGTGAGCTTTCGTTAAGCAATCAACAACCAGTATGCCAATTTCTCTATCTTCGGATAGTTCCTTTTAGCTCCTGTCAATCACTTGCTAACATAATAAATCGGTCTTTGGATTCAATTCTTCTCATGAAACACAGTGCGACACTTATAGCGTGTACCGACACGGCCAAGTAGATATACAAGTCTTCATGATCCACTGGCTTTGAAAAGATGGGAGGCCTCTCTAAGTCGTTCACCAAAGCTTGGAATGCGTCGTCACAACCCTGCGTCCATTCAAAGTTCTATTTCCCTCTTCTAATCAAGTCGAACAAAGGAACGCATTTATCGATGGCTATGGAAATAAATCGACTTAGGACAACAACCTTCCCATTTAGGCTCTACACTTGTTTGATAATCTTTGGCACCTGGATGTTGAGAATTGCTCGAATCTTCTGGGGATTAGCTTCGATTCCATGAGCATTGATAATGAAACCCAAGAATTTTCCTTATGCGACGCTAAAGGAACATTTCAGAGGATTAACCTTCGTTTTGTAATATCGGAGGATATCGATCATCTCCGCTAAGTCTCTAATGTGGTCGCTTGATCGTTGTGGCTTCATGAGCATATCATCCACATATACCTCCATCGTCTTCCCAATTTGATCTTTAAACATTCAGTTGACCAAGCGCTGATAAGTTCCCCCAGCATTCTTCAATCCAAATGGCATTACCACATAGCAATACAATCCCACATTGGTAATAAAGCTGGTATGCTCCTGGTCGGGGATGTGCATTGGAATTTGATTATATCCGGAGTATGCATCCATGAAAGATAGCAACTCGTGTCCTGCGGTTGAGTTACTGGCTGGTCGATCCTTAAATGGGAAAACTGTCTTTCGGACACGCCTTGTTTAAGTCCGAATAGTCAATGCACATTCTCCATTTTCCATTCGCCTTTCTCACAAGTATAGGATTGGATACCCATTTAGAGGAGAGGCATCGCGGATAAACCCGTTGCTTTTGAGTCTATCCACCTCCTCTTTAAAGATGGCAGATCTCTCAGGATCCATGCCACACCTTTTCTGCTTTACCAAGACATGCCTCAGGTCGATATTTAAGGCTCGCAATGGCAGGTGAGATCCCATACACATCAGAATGAGTCCAAGCGAACACATCAAGGTTTGTTCAGAGAAAACCAGCAAGTTCTTTTATCATCGGGGGGCTGAGCAGTGATACGATCTTTAGGACCCGTGACGGGTCGTCATGGCTGACCGTGATATCGATCGTTAGCTCAACCGGTGCAACCTTGCCTCTTTGGGGTCTTCCTTATCATCCCTCAGATCTATGTCTTTATAGAACCGAATGTGGCACTAGAGCCAAGGCCCAGGCGCCAGAGCCAAGGCCTAGGCACCAATTGGATGAAGAGAGACTTGTCCACACCCTTTCCTTTCTCCTTCCCCTGAGTGTCCCTCAACTCATCCACATAGCAGGCACGTTCGATCGCCTGATCTCCATGTACAACTCCCATGCCATTGCCAGTTGGGAATTTTAAGGTAAGACACCAATGGGCAATGGCTGCCTGGAATTTAGCAAGGGCTGGTCGGCCCAGAAAAACATTATATGGAGAGTCCACATCCAACACAATGAATGGCAACATATGTGCTCTCCTACGGTCGCCTTCTTCTAACTCCACCGGTAGTTCAACATAGCCCATTGCTTCCGTTGCAACACCTTTAAAGCAATGAATGCGGGCTTTACATGGTTTCAGATCTTTGGCTTCCATTCTCATCTGGTAGTACGCCTTTTTGAAAATAATATTCACTGAGTTGCTACTGTCAATCAAAACTTTCCTTACTAAGGTGGGGCCGATCATGGTCGAAATGACTATTGGGTCGATCATCGGTGCCTTCACCTTATCTACATCTCTGTTTCTGAATACAATCTCGTCTACCATTGTACGCTGCTATTTGGCCAGAGCCCCGTCTTCTATATTTGAACAACACTCAAATTCATATGCTTGGTTGTGCTAGCATAGCGCTCCATCTAATGCCAGCTCTTATCAACTGGATATGGTCCTCCGACTATTGTGTTGATAACTAATCCTCCACCAGTCCACGCAGGCTCCTCAGCCCTGTGCGGTGCTTATCCTCGGTTGGGGTCGGATGTCCCCTACCCGCCATCCTACGGGGCTTTAACAAATTGTTGTAGCTTTCTTTTCCGAATTAGTTTCTCGATAACATCCTGTAGATGCCTACACTCATTTGTGTTATGACCATAGCATTCATGGAACTAGAAATATTTTCCAGTCTGCTTTTGTTTCTCCGTCGATTCCTTCGGAGGTGGCTTCCTATACTGCATGGTATTGAATGTAGACAAGTAGACATTCTCTACATATGTATTCAACAGTGTGTAGGTATCATACATTGGAATCTTTGGCTTTCCTCTTGAATCCATCTTTCATTCATGGTTCCTATCACCGCCTTTCTTTTGCTAATTTGGTTTATTTTGAACATTTACTTGAACTTTTCCTGAACTCTCCCTAGACCGTTTCACTGCAATGTTACTCTGCACTCCCTCTCCACTCGGTCCCACAACATTCTTCTTCCTAGAGCATCTAGCTTCCCCTTTCCTCAAATATTGAGCTTCTTTTGCATAGAAACGCTCCAACATTGCGGGTGGTTTGATAGCTAACAAACCGCCAAAGTCAGATTCTGGGTCAATCCCTCTTGTTACCGCCATCAATATTGAATGGTCATTCGGATTACTGACTTCTGTGATGGCTGTATGAAATCTCTCCAAATAGTTTTTCAGCGATTCTCCTGGAGCCTGGATCATGCTTGATAGGGACATTACATCCTTAGGGCGAGTTGCATGCATACGGAACTACTTCATAAATTTTGTTGCTAAATTGTCAAATCTAGAGATTGACCATGGGGGTAATCTCATAAACCACATCGTTGTTATGCCAGAGAGAGTGATAGGAAAACATATACATTTTGTGGCATCATCATTTCGTGTGGAATCCATCGGCCATTCATATCTCATGGTGTGCTACCTGGGGCCGGTATTTCCCTCGTAGGAAGGCATCACAGCATGCTAAATCTCCTCAGATATTCCACGTGTAAAATATTATTCGTGAATAGGATGCTACTCCTTGTGATTCCCCAATCATCATTGGTCAAGCCTTGGCTTTTCCTTACTAGATACCTGACAATAGCTGACAAGTCCGGCATTTGGATAGTTGGAGCTAAGCGGTAGTCGTGCTCCACCTCATGTGAATGGTCCAGTCGATGTCTACAGGCCGTTCAATGCCTCCTTGGCTCAACTTCCTCTTGATGTGTGTCACGTGCGTTCACATTGTCGTCATTCTAAAGGGGTAACTGATCTGCATTAACATGAACCCAGCATCCAGATCAACCGCTGCGTCACCTATGTGCAATCTTCCTATCATCGGCCGTAACCCACCTCCAAAAGTTGGATCGGCATTGATCGTTCCAGATGGATTGGTACCGATCGTTATCGGTCTGTCTGGATCGGTCGGATGATGTCAGGTCGATGTTTCTGCGTGGTATCCGTCGGTTCTACGACATCTACGTCTGTGATAGTCATATAATGAGGTTAAGCTCTCCAATGAAGAATAGGGAGTTGGTTCCCTCCTACTTTTCCCACGTTGTTGATCCCTGAGTTGATTCATCAGATTGATATTGGCCTGAATCTGTTGGTTCAACTTCGATGGCTATCCATGAGCTATCTCATCAGATTTTGGAAATCAGCTCTTGTGACGGAATCAGCTAAATTTTGGACATCAACTGGATTGGTATCATTAACATCTACTGGTAGATTGCTCTGGCCTCCTTGTTGGATGTTGGCATTTTCGTTTCCATTTGCGTTTTGAGTGGTAGATCTAGTGTTCCTAATCATTGTTGATAGTTTTCCTTAGATTTTGCAAATCTGAATATAACGGATGAACTATTTGAAGATAATTCTAGATCTCTTCCTAGGATTTATGCAATCCAACAGCAGGAAAGAGATCCAAATAGAGCTAAGCATCTCTCTTGGTGAAAGCACCAAAATGTTTGCATCAAAAATTGGCACAAACACCCAATAAAGACTTTGTAAGAAATAAATGAAGAATAATAAATAAAAATAGAGGAAACAAACAATTAAATAATAGAATATAAGCAATAACGAGGAAAAAACGATCTATAGTGGTTCGGCGTTAAAAGCTTACGTCC
Source organism: Allium fistulosum (assembly GCA_030737815.1). Classification (NCBI taxonomy): domain Eukaryota; kingdom Viridiplantae; phylum Streptophyta; class Magnoliopsida; order Asparagales; family Amaryllidaceae; genus Allium; species Allium fistulosum. Next base: position 131,825,821 of record CM060903.1, on the reverse strand, counting down.
ACTTTGGTGAAATAACTTTATTAAACACTTGAATTGCTAAGTAAGGATGGATCAGAGAAGAACCCCTAGTTACAAAAAAGTGCCATGCAACAAGCAGCGTAAAGATCCTAAAATGAACAATGAAGTGTATATTTATAGGAGAAGATAGTGAAATATCTTCCTGAAATTCGACAACGGAGTCTCCAGATCCAGAAGAAGTCATGGCATCGATCGTGGGTCCCACATCTTTCATAATAACGATCAGCACCGATCGCGGCATGCGATTGATATGGTGGGCTCCACTCTTCAATATATTCATGTTCCTAAAGTTTCATGTGTATTTGACTTGTAGGTTTTGAGATATCAATCGTTTTCCATTGAGTTGAACTGTAATATCGATATGGTACGATCCATAATTGGTGAATATGGATCGTACTCGATCCATTTTTAGTAAATGGTATATTTTCATATTTTTATCATTCTATTGAGTCTGTATTCTGCTTTCACTTCGTCACTGCTTCATATTATCATTTGTGCCTGATCTCTGGGCTTCATGATTGTTAATCTGACTTGTCGGTCTCGATGACAGTCGAATCTAACTTGTCTAATCAGTTCGAATATTGCCGGGCCAAAAGGCTGGATAACACAGCAGGAATAAAATATACATGAATACATCTTGAAGGCATCCAACTTGTCTCTTGAAGCTCCAAAATAGTCAAACTTAATCCGGAAATATTCTCAAGCTGACCCGAGCATTATAAGAAAATAATGCTTGGATCAATTTGGTAAACCAGCGTGAGAAACACAAACCAAATGGAATTTAATGTTATCAAACTTTTCAAAAATAAAGGCATCTTGTAAGACCATGTCGCAAATAAACATGGACAAGTTTTTAACTTACGATAACCAAACCATTTCTATAAGAAATCCGTTGATATTATAATAATGTCAAGAGTTTAAAATAAATAAATAAATAACATAGTTGGAATGCTTACATCTCACATTCCAACATATTTAGGCATAATATAGTCCATAAGGCACTTATTGGAGAATGGCTCCTGACAAGGCACCGGGGCACCACCTACCACAGTACACCTCTAGAAAATGTACTGATGGCCTCGCCTAGACCCCCTACCAACACAGAACCGGCCTACCACTTAATGGATAGTACCGATCGAATATGTCATCATCTCGGTTGCTTTGCAACTTTTTCCTCGAGCTTTCAACATACATAAATTCATAGATAATGATTTAGAAGGGTGATGGCATACTCTAATGGGTGCAACCCACATAGCCCTAGTGCATCTCCCTTAATTTTTGTCATTCCCGGGTGTGAGGCTTGAGGCTGGGTTTTACCTTTTATATAGCATTCCCACTTGGAATGCTAAAACCACCCTCTAGGAAATGATGCAGTGCCAGCATTCATTAATACAAGTTGTTCAAGATATGAACAAACTGAAGGCACCACTTCTACTATATCCTCGTGATTAGTAGTAAGTATTCCTTGCACTTCAGAGAACTCTATCTTCGATTCCATCATCTTCAATATGTCTTTGATTCGAACGCTTATGCCAGTTCAAAGTGGTTTTCGGATAACTTACGTTTATCCGATCCCGGTCTCTCCGAACCAGCAACGATAGTTTTTAAACTAACCAACGTTTGATATTTGATTATTTAACTATCAAATAAACAAACAATTAAATCAAAGATCCAATTTTATATAGAAACCAAGCATGGTTAAGCACATAAGTAACTAATAAGCCTCTTTAATTATTCCTTTCATTAATTAAAATCACTTTTCAAATATTGTATCCAATTAACTTTTACAAAATATATATTCACAAATCTTCTCTACTTTTTTCAATACTTTGAAAAATATTGATATACTTATCTCAACTGCATAAATATACTCACAAACATTCCACTTTCAAAACATAGAAAACTTTTTTATATACTTATTTCAACGGTATAAGCACATTCAGAAAACGGTACATTTCCAATACTTAGAAAATGTATCCATATACTTATCTCAACGACATAAGTTTATTCACAAATCTTAAGAAAGATTCACTTCCAAAACAATACTTATTCGGGTTAAACAAATGTCATTTAAAATATAAGTAATAATAAAACCCAAACCACTTTTCTCTTTTTGGTGTTAAGTATGAAAATAATACTTCTCATACCACCATAATTTAAAAAGATCATTTATGGAAATCGGGCCTTATCCATTTTGTAAAAATTCTTTCAATAAATCCCTTTTATAAAATCCCTTTATAAAACTCATTTCTATTTATAAAACTCTTTTATCCTTTTATAAATCTCCAAATTTATCTATAACTCTTTTTATAAACCATTTATAAAACCCCTTTATAAAACTTCATTATAAAATTTCTTTTATAAACTTACATACTTAACACAAATCTTTGTTTCAAAATAGGCCCACATACTTTTCATAAACCGATCATTTCGTATATTACTGTAAATTCAAAAATGTGACTTATTATACCAAATTATGTAAAAATGACATCCTTCCCCTTTTTATAAAATACCAGTTATAAATCTATTCTTTTGTTATAAAATACCATTTATAAATCTCCCTTTTATTTATAAAATACCATTTATAATTCTCTCTTTTATTTATAAAATATCATCTATATATCTATCCTTTTATACAACATTTTATATAAAACATTTCACAAATATTTATTTCAAAATATTTTTATCTTCTTTTAAAAACAAAACACTTTATTTTAAAAGATAAATTCACCTTTATATTTCTTTATAATAAACATTCATTATTATAATAATTTTCTATAAAAATAAATACTTTTAAAACATTTCCAAAAAGGTTGGAAAAAATAGAATGGTACAAAACTATTTTAAAATAAAATGTCATAGAAAATCCAAAATCATATTTAAAAATCATTGTCTAAATCAAAACCATTTTTCATATCAGCAGCAATTAATAGTATTATCGGTATACTAAAATGAGGCAAATAGCTACCATAGCGCTAAATCAATGTTGCTGCTACCTTTATCAATAAAAAGGTTCAACTTTTAACATATATCAATATCACATCCAATATGGCCAAACTACCAAACTTCGACATTCAACAATTTATAATATAAGTATATAACTAGTATTAAAATTAACAGATATATAACTAAAATTTAAAATCACAACGGTGAGAAATCCAGATTTCTCTACAAAATTCCATGTATTTCATTTTAAATGTCATTTGCTTTTCAAAGCGGTAATTCAACCAAACCAATAAATCATTTAAGCACAAAAACATAATTTATTTCTACTTTATATCATTATAGTATTCATCCGAAGGTGAGATGACCCACCAAAATTCCAACGGACACTTAAGCATTCCAGTTTGATCTAAAATCGAACGACATTCGATTTTAGCTTAAAATTTAACTTGCTTCAAACTCGATGAAAACTAGTTCCAACACGTAGATAATGCTCCTACGAGCGTAATCTATAAGACCGCATCTTGATGGACCTCGTATGAAAAGTTATTCAATTGATAAGATTTTGAATTATTTATACTAATTTAAAACTTAATTACAATACTTAATCAAATTAATTACCATCCACGTCACTAATCCTTTTTCCCCAAACTAATAACTCCTCTTGTATATGTGCACGCGTACACGAACCCCCAGTCGCCTCCTTCCATCGACGATTTCTCCACCTTTGCTCCATGAAATCGCAACATCAACTCCGGCCAACTCCTCTTCGTGAGTGCTACCTCCTCGACCCCTCCTATTTGAACTCGATCACACTAAAAAAATCACGATCTGGGCTTGGCTTCAATAGCCCCAAAATGTCGCATCCTAGAATTGATGGTCGAAATCGTTGAAAATTGGTGGAGAGGTGCTCCACACGATGAGAAACCCAATGCCGCAAATGCCATGGCCTCACGTCCCTTAAATCTCCTCCCCAACCAAACCCTAGCTCCCTTACACCACGTCAATCATCACAATCCATCACCGCACACCATCAAAACTACATGGATTTGAAGATCTCTACGACATGAGTCCAACGGATCTTGTTTCGCATTTTTTGGCTAAGTTATTTGTTCGATTTAATTTTTGAGCCATTTATTTACTCTACTGTAAATGAGGTAGGAGGGAAAAGTAAAGGAGGAAGGAAAGAAAAATGAAGAAAAATCTTGTGTTGAAAATCTAAGTATATAGGTTAGTTTATTTTGCAATTTCCAGCACTTCGCTACATAGCATTTCATTCGTGTACGACCCGCGAACGACAAAACAAAAATGCAGTCATGCACAAAAAGCGACACGATCATAAAACAATAATAATATACAGTGGTTGTTTTATTCTGCAAAATTTCAAAATACCATCGTTTGCCGAAAAAATACGTCAAACAATAATTTAAATATTTTTCAAATTAAAAATTATGGAAAAATCCTATAAATCAATTTTAAAATACGTCAATAAAAATCGAGTCATTTTATTAACAATTGACTTTTTTATTATTTATTAAATTCGAATCAAATCTAAATATTTAAATAAATTAAATATTTCCATTTGAAATGTCAAAAACTTCGGATCGTAACATTCTTCCTCCCTTAAAAGAATTTCGTCATCGAAATTCCTAAAGAAAGAAAAATGTCCACAAACCCTTAAGCTTTTAAAAACTCTTATGTTATAAAATATTTCGATAGCATTTCCTTTGCGCGGTTCGATCGGAAAAACTACAACTCATCACAACTGGCCTAAATCAACAAAGAAAACAAAAGCCCAAAAGTAGCCTCCCATATCTAGGGCATAAAATCATCAACAACAGTATAGACTTATAATATATCTTATAAAGTGTGTATGACACATATCAAACACACCCGTTAAGCAAATAAACACATGTCAATTTGTTGAGCAAATTAACTCTACTCATGAAATCAAAAGCAACCAGCAAGCCCTTGCTTTCATGTACCTGTATTTCACTTACAAATGCTACCAAACGTTATAACTTGCATTTCTAAAGTAAGAAGCATGCAATTGTATTCAAGTTCGTATGATATACATATGTCATCTGTACGCAATATCAAATCCGATCACTTGTTTGATCACACAAATTTCACTTCCGAATTAGTATCACTCACACGACTTACTTAGTGCGGACTCCGATCAGGTTTCTTGATTAAAAACCTCTGTTCTCCTTACGTAGACATATGGTAGAAAACATCAGAATCATATCAAAAATCTATATCAAGTATTCGTCGTCAAGAATCGAGTGAAGAATCCATGTTCGAATTAGTGTAAATCAACTCAAAATCATATACTCGAATCTAGATCAATGAAAGTTATGCGAATAAAATAACTTACGTATTTATTCCATTAGTTTCTTAACTATACCAATTATTTTTAGTTCGCATCTATTTATGCCCATAGTATTTTATTTAATACTAAAATCATTTATTTTAACACCATTTCATTTTTTTTAGTTTATAAACATCTTATAAAACACAACTTATGTTTATCAACACTTTTAAAACTTAAGTTCATATTCGTATAATACTCCACTACATCCTAAGAGTATATACAAACATCATATTTGTTTTACTTAACATGAATGTTCGACAATTTAAAGCTTGTTTAAATTCTTACTATCTTTCTAAATTTATAAGTTATAAAAACTTATTATCTTATATTTTTACAAAAACACTTAGCTTCAAATTCTCAATTAATTTGGAAGTTTCCGACTGTCCAAAATCACCAAAAATTCCATTTCATTTCAACAAATGATAACTATAAACAACATATCGTAATGAGATGCATAAACCAAAATATCCTAAGACATAGGATATATGTGTCGATAAAATAACTTAACTGAAAACTTTAGAATTAAACACTCGAGTTTTATTTCAAATCATTTGAAATAATAATAATATACACTTATAACCTTTTGTATATCAAATCATACCTTTGAGATTTTAAATCAAATTTTTTTGTTTTACCAAAACAATTCTAAAGCAAAACTACTATGGTAACAATCCCTTACTTCAAAACTCGAATATAAAAGCCGATAATGCTGCAGTCGCCACCAGAATTCTTTTCCAGTGAGAGAAATGAGTTCAGTGCTTTCTATCTCCTTTAAAATCCATTTTAAAATATTTCTGTTCATAAATAATTTTAAATAATACTATTATTATTTTTTCAAAGCTTTGACAAACAATTTCAAAAACATCAGGATTTAAGTTCTCAAATTCTCAGTTTACACCCTTTTTATTTATAAACCCTATGTATAAACCATACTTATATAGTTTTAGTTTCTTATATAAAATCATTTCACAAATATATATATATATATATCTTTATTTAGATTATAATAAATAACTTTTATTAAAAATAAATTTTAATCCAACATTATAACCGGAAGCCTTATAGTCAAACCGTGAAGCTGAATTCACAAGGTATTCGTTTCAATGTTCCCATAATTACTATCTACCCAATCCATGCAGTGAAAAGGTAAAACTGCTCATAAACTGGTCGAGCACAAATATTCAAACAATAAATGATAATAATAGAGATTATTATTTCTTGACAAACAAACACATCATAAATAACTATATCAATTTCCAAAAATTATTCTTTTATATATAAAATATAAAATCTAGGTAAAATTATTTCATTTACCAAATTTCAAAATAATACTATGCTGGTTTGCCTTGTTCAAGTGTTTAGAAACCTCTATCAGTACTGTGGCATCCCACGTACCAATCAAAATTCATAAACCACTAAACAGATAAATCAACACAATATAGAACAATTTTATAGCAGTAACAAATACGCGCTCTCATATATATATACATACATACATACATACATATATATATATATATTTACACACACTCAACTCATTCTAGGGTGTCACTTACCCTTTCTCAAGTGAGTCTACCCCACCAAAGCCTAGATGTTCATTCAATCGAAGCTCTGATACCATGTGTAACAACCCTCCTTTTTGATCCACGAAAGTCGACACTAATACATCCACGGTATTCACGTGTCGAGCATCCATGTGCTGAAAAAACAGATTGTTGGGGTGAAAGAAAGAAAATAAGAATATAATCTCACATCTGACGAGTAACATATAATATACAATAGATCTTTATAAAAGAAAACTATAATATACATACATCAATAAGAGGAACTAAGCAATCATCAGGCTGGAAAGTTATAACAACATGTCCTTACAAATGCTGATAAATAAAAAAACAACAAATGCAGTGGAAATAAAATATACATGTATATGTCTTAGAGGCATCAAGCTCATCTCCTAAAGCTTCAAAGCTGCCAAACTAAATCTGGAAATATGATCAGGCTGACCCGAACATTATAAGAAAATAATGTCTGGATCAGTCTGGAAAACCCATGTGAGAAACACAAACCAAATTGATTTTAATATTATAAAACCTTTCAAAAATAAAGGTATCTCGTAAGACCACACCGCACATAAATACGAACATGTTTTTACCTTACGATAACCAAACCATTTCTATAAGAAATCCATTGATATTATAGTAATGTTTAGGGTCTAAAATAAATATATCTTATAAGTAGAATGCTTGCATCTCACGTTCCAACATATCTGGGCATAACTAAGTCCGTAAGACATTTATTGGAGAATGGATTCCATACAATGACAAGGCACAAGGGTACACCTACCACAACACACCTCTAAAAAATGTACCAAGGGCTTCGTCCAGACCCTTTGCTAATGCAGAACCGACCCATCTCTTACTGGATAGTTCCAAATATATCATCACCATGGTTGCTTTGTAACCTTTTTCCTCGAGCTTTCAACATATATAAATTCATGGATAGTGATCTAGAAGGGTGATGACATACCTTAATAGGTGCGACCCACATAGCCTTGCTGCATCTCCCTTGATTTTTTTCATTCTCGGGTGTGAGGCTTGAGGCTGCGTTTTACTTTTTAAAATAGCAATCACACTTGGAATGCTAACACTGCCCTCCCAGAAACAATGCAATGTTAGGATTCATCCATACAAGTTCTTCAGAATATTTACAAACTGAAGGCACTACTTCTACTACATCCTTAGGACTAGTAGCAAGTAGTCCTTGCACTTCAAAGAACTTTGTTTTTGATTTCAACATCTTCAAGATGTCTTCAATTCCAACGCTTATGTCGGTTCTAAGTGGTTTTCGAATAACTCACGTTTATCCGATCTCAGTCTCTCCGAACCAACAGCGATAGTTTTACAACTGACCAACATTTGATAGTCGGTTATTTAACTGTCAAATAAAAAAACAATCAAATCAAAGATTCAATTTTACGTAGAAACCAAGCATGGTTAAGCACGTAAGCAACTACTAAGCCCTTTTAATTAATCCTTTCATTAATTAAAATCATTTTTCAAATATTTATATTAAAATAACTTTTATAAAAGATATATTCACAAACCCTTCTCAACTCTTTTCAATACTTTGAAAAATATTGATATATTTATCTTAAATGTATAACTATACTCACAAAACATTTCACTTTCACAACTTTTCCATATACTTATATCAATAGTATAAGTATATTCACAAAACACTACATTTCCAATATTTAGAAAATGTACCTATATACTTATCTTAACAGTATAACTATATTTACAAATCTTAAGAAAGATTTTACTTCCAAAACCATCCTTATTCGGGTTAAACAAATGTCATTTAAAATATAAGTAATAATAAAATCCAAACTACTTTTCTCTTTTTGGTGTTAAGTATGAAAGACATAATTTAAAATGATCATTTATGAAAATCGGGTTTCGTCCTTTTATAAAAATTCTTTTAATAAATCCCTTTTATAAAATTCCTTTATAAAACTCCTTTCTATTTATAAAACCCTTTTATATTTTTAGACTACTTTTATAAAATATCATTTATAAAACTCCTTTTATAAATCTTCAAATTTATTTATAACTCTTTTTATAAAACTGCAAATCTATTTATAAAACCCCTTTATACATCTTCATTATAAAATTCCTTTTATAAACTCATATACTTAACACAAATCTTTGTTTCGAAATAGGACCACATACTTTTCATAAAATGATCATTTCATATGTCACTATAAATTCACAAATATGATTTATTATACCAAATTATATAAAAATCACATCCTTTCCTTTTTTATAATATAACAATTATAAACCTATTCTTTTATTTATAAAATACCGTTTATAAATCTCCCTTTTATTTATAAAATGCCCTCCCTTTTATTTATGAAATATCATTATAAATCTAACCTTTTATACAATATTTTATATAAAACTATTTACAAATATTTATTTCAAAATATTTTTAAATTCTTTTAAAAAATCACTTTATTTTAAAATATAAATTCCCCTTTATTTTTCTTTAAAATAAACATTCATTTTTATAATAACTTTTTTATAAAATAAATACTTCCCTAAATACTTTTAAAACATTTCCAAAAAGGCTGGAGAAAAATAGAAAAGTACAAAAACTATTTTAAAATAAAAAGTCATAGAAAATCCAAAACCATATTTAAAAATCATTGTCCAAATCAAAACCATTTTTCATATCAACAACAATTAATAGTATTTTCATTATACTAAAATGAGGCAAATAACTACCAAAGCACTCAACTAATGCTACTACTACTTTTATCACTAAAAGGGTTCAACTTTTAACATATATCAATGTCACATCCAATATGGCCAAACTAGCAAACTTCGACATTCAACGATTTATCACATAAGTATATAACTAGAATTAAAATCAATAGGTATATAATTGGAATTTAAAATCACAACGACAAGAAATCTGGATTTCTCAACAAAATTCCCTATATTTTATTTTAAATGTCATTCGCTTTTCAAAGTTGAAATTCAACCCAACCAAACCAATAAATCATTTAAATACAAAACAATAATTTATTTCTACTGTATATCATTATAGTATTCATCAAAAGGTGAGATAACTCACCCAAATTCCAGTGGACGCTTAAGCGTTCCAGTTTGATCTAAAATCAAACGACGTTCAATTTTAGCTCAAAATTTCAATTGCTCCAAACTTGACGAAACAAGTTATAGTGTGTAGATAACACTCCTACGAGTGTAACGCAAAAGACCGCGTCTCGATTGGGCCTCGTATGGAAAAGTTATTCAATTTATAAAATTTTGAATTATTTATATTAATTTAAAACTTAATTACAACACCTAATCAAATTAATTACCATCCACATCACTAATACTTCTCCCCCAAATTAATAACTCCTGTACATGTGCACACATGCACGAACCCACAGCCGCCTCCTTGCATCGATGATTTCTCTACCTCCACTCCACGAAATCACGCAACATCAATTTTGATCAACTACTCTTCGCGAGTGCTACCTCCCCGACCCCTCGATTTGAACTCGATCGCACCAAACAAATCGTGACTTGGGCTTGGCTTTGACAACTGCAAAATGTCACGTCCTAAAATTGATGGTCGAAGTCGTTGAAAATCGGTTGGGAGGTGTTCCACACGATGAGAAACCCAATGCCACAAATGCCATGACCTCACGTCCCCTAAATCGCCTCCCCGCCCAAACCTAAGTTCCCCTGCACCACATCGATCATCAAAACCCATCACCTTACACCACCAAACTATATAGATTTGAAGATCTCAACGACACGAGTCCAACATATCTTGTTTCACATTTTTTCATGAAGTAATTTGTTTGGTTTTAATTTTTGATTAAAGAGGCCATTTATTTACTTTTCTATAAATGAGGTGAGAGGGAAAAGTAAAAGGGTAGGGAAAGAAAAATAAAGAAAAGTCTTGTGTTGAAAAATCTAAGTGCATAGGTTAGTTTATTTTTCAATTTTCGGCACTTCGCCACACTGCATTTCATTCACGTATGACCCGCGAATGACAAAACAAAAATACAGCTACGCACAAAAATGTGAAACGATCACAAAACAACAATAATATACACTGGTTATCTTATTCTGCAAAATTTCAAAAATACCACTGTTTGCCGAAAAATACATCAAACGATAATTCAAATATTTTTCAAATTAAAAATTATGAAAAAAATACTATAAATCAATTTAAAAATACGTCAATAAAAATAGAGTCGTTTTATTAACAATTAATTTTCTTATTATTTATTAAATTTGAATATTTAAATAAATTAGATACTCCCATTTGAAATGTCAAAAATTTTGGGTCGTTACAGTATCATTATGTGGAAATGTTAAAATAATAGCAAATAAAAAATGTTATCGCATCATAACATTTAAACATAAAATTTTACCATAACGTAAGATTAAAAAATAAATGTTATTCCATTATATTTATTGTATTTTAATTCAATACATACTAATGCAACAACATTTAAACATGAAACGCTATTTAAGGTAAAATGAAAAAAAAAATATTCTTTTTCTCGGTAAAGTAAATACAAAATTCTACTATGTAGTGGCATATAAACATGCCACTCCATAATTAAAAAATAAGTTATATATATTTTTAATTCAGCAAATATGAAAATGCTATTATGGGTAGTATTATAAAATAACATGAAAAATAGAGTTATAAAATATTAAAAAATATTAAAAAATGATATCACCTTTACATAAATCATAAAATGCTATTAGTAGGTAGAGTTACATATATTTTATCTAAAATTGTTATTACAATTCGTAATACAATACCAAAAATAGCATTGTAAACTAGATATACACACTCTATCTAAAAAATGATACTATAATTAATAAAATGCTAATACTACAAATTAATAAATACTAATATATTTCGTAAACCGCTAGTATAATTCATAAATGCTACTATAAATTACATTATAAGCTAAAATATACACACTTCATCTAACAAAAATTACTACCGTACATAATTGGCAACCATAATTAAAAAATTCTACTACAATTCATGAACTGTTAATACAATTCATAAAATGCTAATACAAAATAACATCTTGAGCTATACATGAGTTTTTCTTGAATAAAGTACCACTCTTATTCTAAAAAAAACCTCGTGACCTATGTACATACTATGTCTACAAATTGTATCACAATTCATATCATGTTGATACAAAGTATCATTATAACATATATACATAATTTTCTTTTGATGAAAGAGTGATCCTCAACTTGAGGAGAGCAAATCATGCATATATATACATAATTAATTTATTTTTTTAGAAAAAAAAGATACTATACAATATGTAACAATCTGCCATCCACTACCCTTTTAATCCTACATCATAGTTGATGCTCATACCCCAATGTAGTAAAAGGTGGATCGGTAAGATAAAATATTATATAAAAAGTAAACAAAGTTATCTACTTTAACTAAACTTTTTGAACTCATGGCAGAAGGAATAAAATATAATAGTACACCCAATACAAATATCTAAGTAAACAATTAGTGACTATATATGCCATTACATCAGTTTAAAAATAACACCTCGGTGATAGTGTTAGGGGTATGCCCAAGATGCAATTTTATAATTTATTATAAATTATTAACTCTGTGATAAAATCTGATTCGAAATAAAAAGGTGTTTTTCTTTCTATTATATACTTGTCATATTGTGATATGTTAATTAATTATTTGATTTAATGTATTAATATAAAAATCCTTAAATGATATTTTATATGATAGTAATTACAATGTGTTGTAATCATGAGAAATTTATCATATTAAAAGTAACATACTATTTTAAATATTCCTAGCCGAAATATTTTGAGACAGATTATCAATATATCCGTTGAGACTAGAGTACGTAGTGCCCTCCAAAATGTTGGGCAATGTATTACTCATGGTTATTGGGGCACCAAGAGGTTATGTACCGATAGTTGTTAGATAACTATGGAATGACTCACTCATAGTTTTCATTGATTAATATATATAAGGTCAAACTGAGAATATCGAAGTGACGATATTTCACAGTTCTCTCGACTTGAGAGTACTGTTAATCTTCAATGTGGATGCTTTATTTTGATTGTAGTTAAATCATGGCATAACCTTTATCATACGAAAATAGTTGGATTTGAGTTGAAGCATTGGAAGCGAAACATTATTCAACAGAGAATTCATCTTCTTAGTTATATGAGGATAGTATCATGGCCAACTGTAGTCAACTCAAAGTTAAAATCTTTGGCCTGAGTAGTTTGGTTAATAATAATTGTTATTATTGAACTAAGGACTTTGTGTTTGAATTATACAAGTTGAATGTGGATGATATTAGAATTTTGACTAAAACAATGTAATATAGTTTTGACGAAGAGAATTGGTGTAAATAACCATTACTATTAGGTACCACTTAAAATAGTGAAATTGGATTTTACCAAAAAGTGTGTAAGCGATAAGTTCGGCTAAACTATCACACAATGAGCTAAGGTGATGTGTAAATGTTAGTATTTGAATTGTTCGATATTAACCACTGATTGAATTACACCTTTGAGTCGCACAAACGTATCGTTGAATACTCCAAAATTCCATATGATTTAATTAATTTATAATTATTGTAAATTAATTAATGTTATTAAAATATTAATTATAATTTTTTTATTTTAGGTGCCATTAATAATTAATTAGGTGCGTATATAAAAGTTATATACATACATATTGATATATAACATCGATAAATTTTTAGTTGGATTTAAATAAATTAATTATAAAATAAGTTTGGAAATTTTGTTGGTCCATCTGGCTCCATGTTTTGGTCGCCATAGAGATGAGGGATGAGGGTTTTAAATGGCTCAAATAATGGTTTGAATTAGTAAAAGAGATTGGGTAAACATAGGAGATTTGGTCTTCATTTTTTACTCCATCTAGATGCCTATTTAAAGCCCCCTGCTCTCATTCATTTTGCCCTCTCCATGGTTCCCTACCCCTGCCAAAACTTCAAGGATCCATGAAAGTGACTAAGGATCGTGCAATATGGAATATTAAATAAACTATCTACTTATGCAGAATGTAAATGTAAAAGTAAAGTAATAAAGTAAATGACACCAGAGATTTTTATACTAGTTCGAACTTCCCGTTCTACATCCAGTCCCAGACACCTTCTGGAATTTAGCTATCGACCCTCACTTAACCCAGATGAACATTTATTACCCCGCCTGAGCAACCGAACATGACTTCAAACGCCTAAGCAACAGAATAGGACTTCAACCGCCTAAGCAACTGAACGGAACTTCAATAATATAGAAAATTATCTGGCTGAATGTGCTCTTTTAATAGGACGGATAAGTCCTTAGAGTACACGCTTCTTATAATCTTTTTCTTTATGGTATATTATGTAATTCGTGAAGACAGGAAGTTTATTAGATCACCAATGAAGTATTCTTGAATGAACAAGTGATCATAATGAAGTTTTTAAGTATTGAATGCTTATAGTTCAAATAGCAAGATATATTAGAGATAAGAATAAGAATTGATTCTCAAAATAATGGAATTAATGGCTATTTATAGATATTAAGAGTTGTATTCGTTCATGAAAGATAGCCATGAAAAGATATGGAAGCAACTCTTGAATAAAGAGTTGTTTTTGTTCATTGAAATGAAGTGTTTCATGAAAAACTAGTCGTTATGAAGATTCGGCCTTCTGAATGGAGCAACTCAACCGGCTGGATTGATTAAAAATAAAACCCGCAAGTAAATAGTGCAAAAAGCTTTAAATTCAGCTGGTTGAATTATCATATTCAGCCGTCTGAATACTCAATCACATTTGTGCACATGCACAGCAGCCAGCCGGCTGACTCATGTCGTTCAGCCGGCTGAGTTAGTGTTTTCTAGGTTTTCTACTTGTTTTAATGAACTTTATATTATGTGTATGTGCATGTACCACTTCGGAGAGATTTTAACATATATTTACTACTAAACTCCGACCTTAAACTTAATACTTTGCCGAAGCTTCAATCCGGAATCTGGTCTTCAAATTGTTAGAATATTTCTCGAGTAAAAAACAATATCTTCTCCTGCAAGTTTAGTTAGATCTAAACGATACATTTACTCATATAGTTGTCACAATCAAAACATGAAAATTCAAGGTTCTAACATTCTCCTCCTTTTTGATGATGACAACTTTGTAAGTTATATAAATAAAAACAGATTTATACTCCCCTTGTCTTAATACTCCCCCTATCGTTATGACGTACCTTTTTCTCCCCTTTGTCATCAACAAAAAGAAAAACTTAATAGATAAGAGAAATATTAAAAATATACAATGTTGATATGATTAAAAAATACAAATTAGACAAATATGAAGAGAATTTGTTTTTAAAAAACTGAAAATGGACAACTTTGAAATACTGTTCATGTGTAAAATTGTTGAAAAATAACAATCTTTGAAACATGTTTAAAATATACAAATTTACAACTTAATATAGTTTGAAATAATGTTCACGTGTATAGAATAATATGGTTCAAAAATAGTAATAATTTAGTATAGTCCTAAAACATGTTCAGAAATAAGTAACTTACATATAACATCACATATCACATATCACTTGTAAGTAACTTGCATTGAAAACGACAAATTTAAATATGAGACATTCACACATAAACAATTAAAACAAGAACGTAAACACAAACTTAGATAACATATTATCAAACAGCACAAATGAGTATTTTAAATTGTCACATCAAAACACAACTAAAGAAATTTAAAAGTCACAAGACAATCCCATAAGACACACTTATTACACAATTGTTTTCCAAATAAAACAGTTCACGATAAAAAGAGTTATAAAAAGCAATAACTTACCAAATTACTCCTCCCTCTCTTCTTCTTCATCATCATCTTCTTTTTTGTTTTTATCGCTTTTGCCAATGATATATCCTTTGGAATTATCTCCAAATGTGACAGATCCTCCATTTGAGTAGATAATGTTAGTCAACATGTCTCTGTTTACTGTCATGTGTTTTGAGCAACCACTATCAAGTATCCACTTTCCTCTTTTCTTAGTTGGTACGTGCAAAAATATAGAGATGAAGTTGGTACCCAATTTTTGTTAGGGTCCTAATAGTTAGGTCTTAGGAAATGAAACCCAAGAGGATTTAGAATTCCCTTTATAAGTAAAATTTTCATTTTATGAACTGTATCTCTATAAAAGTATTAATATACTTATTTCTAATTAAACAATTGTTTGTCTTTGGAACCCAAATCTTAATAGATTTTAAAGGATTAAATTCTTTTAAAACAGGTTTTACAACAGTATTATCTTTCTTTTTAAAGTTTGTATATAAATAACTATTATTTTTAGGAATTTTTATCGTCTTATTATATCCTAATCCCCTTTTATTTGAAGTAGCTTATGAATTTTCAATAATTCTAGAAAGATTTTCTCTTCCTTTATTAAAATTAAAAATATTGTTGGTAATGTTCTCTAATTTTGTTTTTAAGACTAAAGATGTCTAATTCTAACATTTAAATAGTAGATTTTAGTTCTTGATTTTCAGATGAAAGAATTTCATTCATTTCTTTTTGAGTTTCTATTTCCCTACTTAGCATCGTAAGTTGAGAGGTTGTATTGGAACAAGATTCTTGAGCGATTACAAGTTCTTCTTCTAACATTTTCTTCTCATCTTTTAACATTTCTACTTCAATTTTAGTTCTATTTAATTTTCCAAGCGTTTCTTTATATTTTCTTTTGATATTCCTTAGTGTATCTAGTAGTTCTGAGTTTACATCCACCAAATCATCAAAAGTAAGATCACTTACTTCATCATTTGTAGTCATAAAGTATACGTTGGCTTGTTTTGTGTCACTATCACTATCACTGTCTGATGAAGAAGGTGATTCTGAACCGTCCCATGTAACAGAAAATGCTTGCTTCTTCTTATATTTGTCCCTTTTATTCTTGTACCAATCTTTCTTTCGATCAGGACAGTCCTTCTTTATGTAACCTTTTTTGTGACCTTCATAGCATTCGAGATTTGAAGCGGATGGTTTGTTGATGTTTTTGTTATTTCCAAATTTATTGTTCTTTCTAAATTTCAAAAACCTTTTGAGATTTTTAGCTATAAATGCTATGTCATCTTCATCCGAATCCAATTCTTCCTTTTCTACCTGGAATGCTATTGTATTTTTGTCTTGTGCCTGAGCTCTTTTTGCCTAAATTTACTTCATATGACATTAAGATTTCCTATCAACTCTTCTGGTTTTATGGTTGAATTGTCATTAGCTTCTTCAATTGTCAACACTTTCTGTTTCTATTCATCCGTTTAAGAGTTGAGGATTTTTGAACGATATCAAAATCTATGTTTTTTTCTCCTAATGCCAAAAATGAATGATATATATCTTGAAACCTATAATACATTTCATTTATAGTTTCATCTTGCGTCATTCTAAAATTCTGGAACTGGTTCTTAAGCATAGAAATCTTGCTTTGTTTAACTTTGTTAGTACCTTCATGTGTAACTTTAAGAGTACGACAAATTTCATATGCCGAGTTACACATACTAACTTTGTTAAACTCATTTTGGTCTAATGAACAAAACAACATATTCATAGCTTTAGCGTTAGCATTAGCAGTAACATTCAATTTTTGTGTGTTAGACCATTATGCATATGGTGTAGTAGGTATAGTGTATTCATTCTGAGTGATATTCCAAGTATCTATCCATTTGCTTGCATATAAATTCTCATTCTAGTTGACCAATAATTATAATTCAAACCGTTAAATAGTGGTGGTCGTGCAGTGGATTGACCTTTAATGAAACTAGATGAAGTAGTATTTACCATATTACTTGATTATCAAAAAAACTTTGTTACGGTTTTATGATGACTTGTTCTGAACCAATTGAAAGTGACTAAGGATCGTGCAATATGGAATATTAAATAAACTATCTACTTATGCAGAATGTAAATGTAAAAGTAAAGTAATAAAGTAAATGACACCAGAGATTTTTATACTAGTTCGAACTTCCCGTTCTACGTCCAGTCCCAGACTTCCTTTGGAATTTAACTATCAACCCTCACTTAACCTGGAGGAACATGTATTACACTGCCTGAGCAACCGAACGGGACTTCAACCGCCTAAGCAACATAATAGGACTTCAATCGCCTAAGCAACCGAACAAGACTTCAATAATACAGAAAATTATCTGACTGAATGTTCTCTTTTAATAGCACGAATAAGTCTTTAGAGTACACCCTTCCTATAATCTTCTCCTTTGTGGTATATCGTGTAATTAGTGAAGACAGGAAGTTTATTAGATCACCAATGAAGTATTCTTGAATGAACAAGTGATCATAATGAATTTTTTAAGTATTGAATGCTTAGAGTTCAAATAGCAAGATAAAATAAGAATAAGAATTGATTCTTAAAACAATCGAATTCATGGCTATTTATTAAGAGTTGTATTCATTCATGAAAGACACCCATGAAAAGATATGAAAGCAACTGTTTAATCCAAAGTTGTTTCTGTTCATTAAAATGAAGTGTCTCTTGAAAAACTAGCTGTTATGAAGATTCAACCGTCTAACCCGAGTATTATAAAATAATAAACGGGTCAGACTATCACTAAATATCAAAAAGGTAAGATCACAAAATGAGCATGCATAAATATCAATGATATAGAAATTTGTACAGTTTATTACACTAAACATCAAAAGGCATCACTATGAAGGAATGCACTAACAAACTTGCATAATACACAAGGCATAACAATAACTATATATATGCCACATGCAAATAAAAACATCAATACCAGATTACCATGTTACCAAGTCTTCTCATGCCCACACCAGTACAAAATCTGCATGTTGCGTCGCCTTATTTGCGACGATTTAGGTAAAAACAGTAGCAACTAAAATCATTTGCGTCGGTTCTTTTAAACAACCGTAGCAGTTGGTCAATGGAAAGCGGTAGAATTTTTTTAAAAAACAATTTGCGACGGTTGTCTTTCACAACCGTAGAAAATATATATGTAAATTAGGTCATATGTGACGGTAATATTTATAACCGTAGCATATATATGTTGCAAATGCGACCCTTATTCAAAATATATACTTAGCTTCCTGGAAAACTGATTTGCGATAGTTTTAATTTAAAACCATCGCATATACTTATCCTAATTACTCTATACCAGACATGTAAATTAACCAACCCGACCCGAACTATCAACTACTTCGTCTCTCCTTAGCTTTCTGCTACGTACCTAACTTCATAACCTAACTTAATTTCAATTACATTGAAAACACTTCGTCTCTACCGTCTCGATCCACGTCCCTAGATCCTTTGAAATTCGTGCATCGCAACCTCTCGTAAGCTTCAACAACCCTTCAGCTTCCTCGAGCTGTAGAAATTTTCCAGCGCTTCACATCTCCAGAAGTCATCAATCTTCATCGCCCACTCTACATATTCAGAAATCCGTCTGCATCAATCTTTAAAGGTATAATCATTTATTTGAAGCATCCTTATTTGGGTTCAAATTTTTTCAAATGGATATTCAAATATAATTGATAATGGATTAGAAAAGAAGTGCTAATCATTGTTCAGATGATTAATTTTTTCAATAGTACAACAATTTCTGTTCAAGTCTAGAATATGTATAGCAAAGAATGTAGTATTAACAGTGGCATAAATTATATTAGTTCATTTTTGTTCCATAATATCACACATTTTCATCAAAAAATATGGGAAGTGGACAATGTTGATAAAGAATTTTTCAAAACCAAGCCTCCACTAAATTGATAGGAAGATTGTGGCAAGTTAGGGAAAATGTTGCAGCAAGATATAATTTGATGCAGCTTTCTTACTCAAACAGAGCTTCTTTGTTCATCCGCATATCATAAATGTAAATATCTAGGTTCAAATTTTTACAGCTAGGAAAGGTTTGAATGTCATGAGGAGTCCAATAAATTCGACCACACCTTAGGAAAAATACCATCTAATTGCCTGTAGAAAAATATAGGTAGTTCAAAAGTATGTGCAGTTTAATAAATATCTGTGAACAAATAGTTATGTTCAATCATAGGTACCTTTAGTTTAAATATTTTGTAAAACTTCAGTTCAATCATATGTCTATATACGTGCAAATGAGGTGCTGAGTTGAGTTTGGCTTATCATATGTCTATTTAAATAAATCTATATATATTAATTAGCAGCTCTCTGTTTTATATTCCTATCACTATAAACTTTGTAATTCATTTGGTCATGTGGAAACTGATTAACAATTAGAATTTTTTAACCATAGCATTACTTTTATATCGGTTTATATATGTCTGTTTTTTTGCATAATATTACTTTTATATCAGTTTATAAATGTCTGTTTGCTCTTTTGTTATTAGAGTTTATAGACGATCAAAATTAACATATATAAAGATTATCTTTGTTTTTTTGTATGTGATCTTTAGTTGTTTGTTCTTCTTGTATATTACTAATTTTAAAGTTGAGTTGAGTATAGGTACAATAAAAGTTTAACATGAAACACTTAAGATATTTTTTTGGTTGTGTATGAAAGGGAGTGCGGATTAAGGATCTTAAGGCTAACTTAACACTAGAGGGGGGGTGAATAGTGTTTAATGGATTCTAAGACTTATATGGACTAAATTAAAATTATGACACAAACAAATGAAGAACTTAATCACAGAACAATCACAAAATTAAACACGGATGCAGAAAGTAAATAAAAAGCTGTAAAAGGAAAGAACACACCGGATTTTATACTGGTTCGGAGTTACCCTACATCCAGTCCTGTACCAAGGCAGAACACCTCATATAGATTTTTATTATACCAAAGTCGAGATTACAATCCTCAGTTTCTAAAGGCCTTGAGGTACCCTCCTGTCTCACGAGTCCGGGGCAAACTCTCTTGATTTACGGGCCACAAGATTACCCAATTGATTTCCAGGCACAACCACACCTTATAGAGAGACTCGATAAACTTTTGATTATAAATTGATCCTATAACTATGAATAGCACTTTGATCTTCGAGAGAGGGTAGAGAACCAAACAAGAATGAGATTCTAATTTGATTCACTTGAGAATTCGGCAGATTTTCGGCACGATCTTAAAAATATGAAAATCTTAGAATATGGATTTGTGGAGAAGAAGGAGTGAAGAAAATATGAAAATAGTTAGTTAAAAAATTCGTTTGTGAAGGCTATTTATAGACCAGTAACGGTCATAACCATTCGTGAAGAGATTTAAACGAATAGACACTTCTTTTGAAAATTGAAACTTTTGAATTTAACGGCCACCATGTCGACATGGGGTATCCCATGATGTCGACATCCCTTAGTTAAAAAAATGTAAAATTTGTTTTGAAAATGGTATTGAAAGGAAAACAAGATGAAATGATTCTGGAGTAAAATAAACTAATTTTCCTATGTTTTAAAATAAAGAAGAGTAGAAAAATATATTTTTAGAATGTATATATGAATTTGATTTTAAATCTCAAGTATATATATATATATATTATAAAAGAATATTTAAAAATCAGTTGATAGTTTTAAAAACAAACGAAGTTTAAAACAAGAGTTTATTTAAAAACAAAGACAAAGAATATTTTAAGGCTAAAACATTTTGAAAAGTAGTTTTGAAAAACCATTTTGAAGTAGTTTTGCAAGCTTCTTCCTGCAGAATATCTCATCACATCAGGACTCGAAACTTGTACAAAACCAGGATGTTCGTGGGTTTGTAAGCCACTTTTTGTAGGTTTGTAAGCTACTTGTCGTGGGTTTGTAAGCCACTAAGAAGATAGAAATGGGTTCCATCCCAAATGAAATATGGAATGAAGATTTCCGTGCTATTATGAAGTTTTAACAATAAACTAGACGCTTATCTTGAAATCTTGATATTGATACTCATGAGTCTTCAAACTTGATTTCTTCATCCTTGATCTTTATACTGTACAGTCTTCAATAATCAGTACCTGCCTTATATATATCCTGCATAATAACATTCATATATATATCTAGACAATAGTGTTAGTATATAAGTTATAATAAAATAAGTTACAAAGGTTGTTGTCATCTAAACCACTATCTCCAGTTCCTAACAATCTCCCCCTTTTTGATGATGACAACCTTATAAAATATACTTACCACTTCGATCATACCATAACTCCCCCTTACACCAACAACTCCCCCTTACTCCAAGCCTACTATTTTATATAACTTCTCCCCCTTTGTCATCAACAAAAAATAACCTATAATCCTTGAACTTAATAGAAAATGAGATAAACAAACATATGATATAAGAATAATAACTATGTATGAGTGAAATATAGCATCCTAAGTTAAATGGAATTCAAGATTTTATACACCAAAGATTGTTTTTAGAAGAACATTAATTAAGATAACACTTTATATACAAACCAACAAACCAATATATAATCAAGAAAGAGAAAAATAAAAACGAAAAACACTTAACGAGGACCCTTAACTATTGGCGATTTATGGACCGAACAATTTGGACAATGGAGACAAAAGTTTCCACGTTGTTCGACCAAGTTCCCATTAGCGTCAAAAAGGACCTCTCCAACGCAAATCACGCCATCGTCTTCGTCCATATGAACATCCGGATTTAGCAGAGGATGTTCTTCTTCTTGATCCTCCTGTGGTTCTTCCATAGGCTCTTCTTCTTCAGAATCCATGGCTTGTGACGATTCTTCGATGACAATGGGATTGGCATGGTTATCCATAAGGAATTTTTGCAAATTCCTAAGAATTCTGCCTTGCCTATCTTGTTCTCTAGCCATTCGCAGTTGACTCACTTGAATTTCCGTCATCATTTGAAGCAAATATTTCGTCTTCTCTTGTAATTTGATGACTCGTACATGTGTGGAACGTTGAAAAGGGTCAGATTGAGGAGAAGTGGGTGAAGAAGGTTCATTATTAGAAGAGGAAGCCATTAATTTACTATTTTAGAATTTTATTACAGAGAATAGAACAGAGGAAAGGAGTAAAAGTCGAAATATATAAATATATAACCAAATAACTAATTTTAGAGGGAAATTTCAATTTGAAAATCTCAGCCTGTATGTCGACATAGGGGGATGGGTCATGTCGACATGCCTAGTTCAATTTTTGAGAAATTTTTATTAATATTAATTATTAACTATACTTGTATTATTTATAATTTATATTTCAGTTAATGAACATATACCTAATTCTCTTCTAAATTTAGTAAAGTTTTGTTCATTTAATGGTTTGGTTAATATATCAGCAATTTGTTTTTCAGTATTGATATATTCAAGAGTTATGACTTCTTTACTTATATTATCTCTAAGAAAATGATGTCTAATATCAATATGTTTTGTTCTAGCATGATGAGTTGAATTTTTAGATAAGTTCATTGCACTAGTATTATCACAATAAATTGGTGATTTAGTTATAGTTAATCCAAAATCTTTTAAAGTTTGTTGCATATATATATAACTTGTGAACAAGCCAAAGCAGCAGATATATATTCTGCTTCAGTTGTTGACAAGGATACAGTGTTTTGCTTCTTACTAAACCAGGAAACCAGAGAATGTCCTAGAAAGTGACAAGTTCCACTTGTACTTTTTCGGTCTGATTTACAACCAGCGTAATCAGCATCACAATATGAAATTAAATCAAATACATCATTTTTAGGGTAAAATAAACCATAATCTAAAGTATGTTTTACATATCTTAAAATTCTTTTAACAGCCTTTAAGTGAGTTTCTTTAGGTTGAGATTGGTATCTTGCACAGAGACATACACTATGCATGATGTCAGGACGACTTGCTGTTATATAAAGCAGCGAACCAATCATTCCCCTATATAATTTTTGATCAACATCTTTTGATTTATCTTCTTTACTTAAAGCTACATTAGTTGTCATTGGAGTTGGTTTCCCACTAGAAGTGGTCAATCCAAATTTATTAATTAAATCCTTAGCATATTTTTCTTGACTAATGAAAATTTCTTTATCTAATTGTTTGATTTGAAGTCCTAAGAAGAAGCTTAGTTCTCACATATGACTCATTTCAAATTCTTTAGTCATTATATCTGAAAATTCTTTATTCATTATGTTATTAGTTGACCCAAATATTATATCATCTACATATATTTGTACTAATGAATATCATTTTTGTTTCTTTTAATAAAAAGAGTTGTATCTATTTTACCAATTTCAAAACCAGATTGTAGTAAATAAGATCTTAGTCTTTCATACCAGGCTCTAGGAGCTTGTTTCAAACCATATAAAGCTTTCTTTAATTTATATACATGATTTGGAAATTCATTATTTTCAAAAAGTGGACGTTGTTTAACATAAACATCTTCTTTTACAAAACTATTTAGAAAAGCACTTTTAACATCCATTTGATATAACTTGAAATTATTGTAATTTGCGAAAGCAAGTAGAATCCCGATAGCTTCTAGTCTTGCTATGGGTGTAAAGGTTTCGACATAATCAATTCCTTCTTCTTGACAATAACCTTGCGCGACTAAACGAGCTTTATTTCTCACGATCTCACCAAGTTCATTCATTTTATTTTTATAAACCCATTTTGTTCCAATTATACTTTTATCCTTAAGTCTAGGAACAAGTTCCCAAACATCATTTCTGGAGAACTGATTCAATTCTTCTTACATAGCAAGAATCCATGAATCATCAGATGATGCTTCCTTTGGATTTTTAGGTTCGATGGTTGATATAAAAGCTACATTACTCATACTATTTAGTTGATTTCTTGTTTTAACTATAGATTCAATATTTCCTAGTATATTTTCTACAGGATGATCTTATAATAGTCTAATTCTTTTATTAGGTTGAATGATTTCACAATTAGTTTCATTAGGTTCATTATTTAAAGTTACAAAATCTTCTTCATCTTCTATTTGTACAGTATCTTTAAAATTTTCATCAAAAGATACATGCATTGTTTCTTCAATAGTGTTAGTTCTTAAATTATAAACTCTAAATGCTTTACTTCTATTTGAATATCCGATAAAGTTACCTTTGTTGGATTTAGGTTCAAATTTATCTAAATTATCTTTTTTATTAAGAATAAAACACTTACTACCAAAAACTTTAAAATAAGCTACTATGGGTTTCTTATTGTAAAGTAATTCATATGGTGTTTTATTAGTTAATGGTCTGATTAAAATCCTATTTAATATATAACAAGCTGTAGCGACTGCTTCAGCCCAAAAGTTTTTAGGTAAGTTACTATCAGAAAGCATTGTTCTAGCACACTCTTGAATCGCTCTATTCTTATGTTCTACCACTCCGTTTTGTTGTGGAGTTCTTGGAAAAGAGAAATTATGAGTGATTCCTTTTTTATTACAGAAATTCTCAAAATTTTCATTTTCAAATTCTCCACCGTGATCACTACGAATAGTTTTTATTTTTAAAGAAAATTGATTTTGAATTCTTTTAGCAAAATTCTTAAATAATTCAAAAGCATCACTTTTAAGTTTAAGAAAAATTGTCCAAGTATATCTAGAATAATCATCTACAATTACAAAAACATATTTATTGTGATTAATTGATTGAACTTGAGATGGACCAAATAAATCTAAATGAAGTAATTCTAGAGGTTTAGAAGTAGAAATCATATCTTTTAATTTAAATGAACTTTTCTTAAGTTTTCCTAATTAGCAAGCATCACATATATTATCTCCTTTAAAGTTTAACTTGGGAAGACCTCTAACTAAGTCAAGTTTTGATAACCTAGATAACAGTTTGAAATTTAAATGACCAAATCTTTTATGCCAAATCCAAGGGTCACTTGTATTAGCCAAAAGACATAAGTTATCATTTGAAACTTTCATACCAAGGATGTAAATGTTTTTCTTCCTAATTCCTTTAAAGATAATATTTGAGTTATTATCTTCGATGTGACACTTATCTTTTCCAAATTTAATTTTAAATCCTTTATCACATAGTTGACTTATACTAAGCAGATTATGTTTTAAATTCCTAACTAGCAATATATCAGAAATAAGAGGAGTTTTAGAATTACCGACATTGCCGATGCCAATCACATATCCTTTTGAGTTGTCTCCAAAGTTGACCAATCCACCATCTTGATATATAATGTCATTGAGTATCTCGGGATTTCCAGTCATATGTCTTGAACAGTCACTATCAAGTATCCATTTATCTTTCTCAATTTGCACAGTTTGTCCATTGGTTGTTGATTCTTCAAAAGCCATGTAACATGTCTGTTCCTGCATAACAAACCAATTTGGTAGATAACTTGATTTTCATAAAAACTATATGCAGACCTATGATACTTTGATGAAATGCATAGATTCAAACTAGTATTGACAAAATTTTCTAAAAATGCCATTTTCAACTTTTCCAGTTTCAGATTATGAAAACTATGAAAACCTATGCTCTGATACCAATTGAAAGGGAGTGCGGATTAAGGATCTTAAGGCTAACTTAACACTAGAGGGGGGGGTGAATAGTGTTTAATGGATTCTAAGACTTATATGGACTAAATTAAAATTATGACACAAACAAATGAAGAACTTAATCACAGAACAATCACAGAATTAAACACGGATGCAGAAAGTAAATAAAAAGCTGTAAAAGGAAAGAACACACCGGATTTTATACTGGTTCGGAGTTACCCTACATCCAGTCCTGTACCAAGGCAGAACACCTCATATAGATTTTTATTATACCAAAGTCGAGATTACAATCCTCAGTTTCTATAGGCCTTGAGGTACCCTCCTGTCTCACGAGTCCGGGGCAAACTCTCTTGATTTACGGGCCACAAGATTACCCAATTGATTTCCAAGCACAACCACACCTTATAGAGAGACTCGATAAACTTTTGATTACAAATTGATCCTATAACTCTGAATATCACTTTGATCTTTGAGAGAGGGTAGAGAACCAAACAAGAATGAGATTCTAATTTGATTCACTTGAGAATTTGGCAGAATTTCGGCACGATCTTAAAAATATGAAAATCTTAGAATATGGATTTGTGGAGAAGAAGGAGTGAAGAAAATATGAAAATAGTTAGTTAAAAAATTCGTTTGTGAAGGTTATTTATAGACCAGTAACGGTCATAACCATTCATGAAGAGATTTAAACGAATAGACACTTCTTTTGAAAATTGAAACTTTTGATTTTAACGGCCACCATGTCGACATAGGGTATCCCATGATGTCGACATCCCTTAGTTAAAAAAATGTAAAATTTGTTTTGAAAATGGTATTGAAAGGAAAACAAGATGAAATGATTCTGGAGTAAAATAAACTAATTTTCCTATGTTTTAAAATAAAGAAGAGTAGAAAAATATATTTTTAGAATGTATATATAAATTTGATTTTAAATCTCTAGTATATATATATATTATAAAAGAATATTTAAAAATCAGAAGATAGTTTTAAAAACAGACGAAGTTTAAAACAAGAGTTTATTTAAAAACAAAGACAAAGAATATTTTAAGGCTAAAACATTTTGAAAAGTAGTTTTGAAAAACCATTTTGAAGTAGTTTTGCAAGCTTCTTCCTGTAGAATATCTCATCACATCAGGACTCAAGAACTTGTACAAAACCAGGATGTTCGTGGGTTTGTAAGCCACTTGTCGTAGGTTTGTAAGCTACTTGTCGTGGGTTTGTAAGCCATTGAGAAGATAGAAATGGGTTCCATCCCAAATGAAATATGGAATTAATATTTCCGTGCTATTATGAAGTTTTAACAATAAACTAGACACTTATCTTGAAATCTTGATCTTGATACTCATAAGTCTTCAAACTTGATTTCTTCATCCTTGATCTTTATACTGTACAGTCTTCAATAATCAGTACCTGCCTTATATATATCCTGCATAATAACATTCATATATATCTAGACAATAGTGTTAGTATATAAGTTATAATAAAATAAGTTACAAAGGTTGTTGTCATCAAAACCACTATCTCCAGTTCCTAACAGTGTAGTGTGTCTCTAACATTTGCACATGGATCGTAATTGGATGTACAACATGAAACGTAGTGATGCTGAGTTCTTGAACAAGATCAAAGAGTTCATCTATTGTGCATCGAACGATCAATCAAGAAGAAGGGAAGACTCTATTTATGTCCTTGTAGACTCTGCATAAATACGAAGAGGTTCTGTAACATAGATCGGATTAAGTATCACATAATTTGTAATGGATTTAAGCAAAATTATACACGGTGGATATGGCATGGTGAAAGTATACTTAGTAGAACTAGTTCTAGTAACCATAGGGATGATGAGAATGGCTTGGGAGATAATGTGAATAATGAGGTGAATGATAAGGATAATGAGATTGATTGTGTTCGTGAGATGTTTTGTGATGCTGAAGAACATTTGATGGAAGAGCCAAAGTTGTATGAACAAATATTAATTGATCCTGAGAAGCCTTTGTTTCCTGGTTGTGATAAGTTCACATGTTGTCTGCTGTGGTCAAGCTTTTTAATTTAAAGGCAAAGTATGGGTGGAGTGATAAAAGTTTTACATCATTGCTGGAACTTTTGAAAGACATGCTTCCGAAAGGTAATGATCTTCCTACTTCTAACTATGAGGCAAAGAAAATTATGTGTCCAATTGGTATAGGGTACAAAAAGATACATGCATGTCCAAATGATTGTATATTATATCGAAATGAATACGAGAGCTTGCATGAATGTCCCAAATATGGATTATCACGTTACAAGACATGAAGGCATGTTCATAATGACTCAGATAAGAAACGGCCTCCGACAAAGGTATTATGGCATTTGCCTATTATACCAAGGTTTAAACGCTTATTTGCAAATAAAGAAAACACAAAAAATTTGAGATGGCATGCAGATGTGAGGAAGGATGATGGGTTACTAAGGCATCCAGCTGATTCTCTACAGTGGAGAAACATTGATACAATGTATCCTAGTTTTGGCAAAGAAATTAGGAATCTTAGACTTGGTCTTTGTATGGATGGCATAAACCCATTTGGAAACCTTAGTAGTCAACATAGTACTTGGACGGTTCTTTTGGTGATTTACAATCTTCCACCTCACTTAAATAGGAAATGCAAGTACATTATGTTGTCTCTTCTAATCTCAGAACCACGACAACCAGGAAACGACATTGATGTTTATCTAGCTCCTCTTATTAATGATCTAAAACTTTTATGGGATAAAGGTGTGCACATGTTTGATGCATACAGTAAAAGTGATTTCACATTGCACGTCATGGTTTTTTGTACCATAAATGATTTTCTTGCATATGGTAACTTGTCTGGCTATAGTACAAAAGGTGCCAAAGCATGCCCAATTTGTCGAGACGATATGGTTGTTGAGCGTTTGCATTTTTGCAAGAAAAACGTGTATATGCATCACCGTAGATTTCTCCCTCTTAGTCACTCTTATCGTAAAAAGAAAAAGCCTTTCAATGGGGAGATAGAGAGTGGAGTTGCTCGTTTTCCATTTACCGGAAATGATGTTTATGAACGGGTCAAGGATGTTGAAAATGTATTTGGAAAAGCCTTTCCTCTTGTAGAAGGCCCGTAGAAGAAAAAATCTATATTTTGGGAACTTCCATATTGGAGACATTTACAGGTTAGACATTGTCTGGATGTAATGCATATTGAAAAAAATATATGTGATAGTATCATTGGGACGCTCTTGAATATACCTGGTAAGACAATGGATGGTGAGGAAGCTAGGCAGGATATGTTGAAGATGGGTATTCGAAAAGAGTTAGCACCAGTAGTGTAACGACCTGCCTTTTTGGATGGTTTAAATCGTCAATAAGCCACACACGTCAGACTCAAACCATTCAAAAGGGCAGATTGTTATGGGGTAAATAAGAAAAAGTAGAGAAAGAGAGAAAACAAATACAGAATCCTACAGCGGAATGACAAAATATAATAATCAAATAAACAGTTCATGAAGCTGTTTACAAATAACATTGATTAAAATTTTAAAATACAGATCAGAGTTACATACAATAGGAATAAATGATAAATAAATGCAGCGGAACAACATGATGAAGTGGAATAAATATAATACATAATAATAGTACAAAATCTTTGTCTTCATCCTCCAGAAAGCAGTCTTCGATAAACTGAAAAGCTCAGACTGACCCGAGCGAATTGAAAAGACAAAACACTCGAGTCAGAACTAAAAGATCTTATGTAAGTTAAATCAGCAGTAAATAAATACGAGTGTAACGACATCAGAGATGTTTACGGGTTTTGACATCTCTTATCCAGTGTCTAACATGAGTGCAATAACTTAAGAGATGTTCGGGATTCCCATCTCCTAAGGATCCGTTAAACTATCTACATACATAGTACAATACGCTATTATAGTAGTGTCTATAGTAAAGTAAGGTATTAAAATAGTGTTAAGACGTTACCCATATCCCCCTTAACTCATTTTATATATTCCCATAGTCTATACAGTACCGTAAGCTCCTCCGAGAGGTTTACTCATAGGGCACTCCATAGGTATGGTACAAAACAAAGTCGTAGAAGGTGCGACAGGGCATGTGAACACGACGCTCGAGGCAATTCCAGGGTAGATATACAATTGCACTCCCGGACTGGTGGTAACGCATAGCAGCTACTACCGCCCATCTCGGACACACTCCCTTAATCAAAATCGAGGGGTGGCCGCCAAATCAATCACAAAGTAATAGTATGGTATCGAAGAAATGTGCCTGATCGGAGGTGCGACCTCACTTGGCCCGGTATAGCTCCTGTTTTAGTCACATCTAAGCTGACTCACGGGAGTCAGGGTCATGTAAATACCTCATACAGAATCGTTTGCCAAACAATCCTGCTTCATTTTTGGAATATTCACCATGTACACAGTTGTTAAAGTGGTTTTCGGTATTAGCAGAGATTATGACAATATCTGATCCCGGTCTCTTTAACAACCAAACGCTTATTTCACACCGGATGGTTCTTTTACATTTCAAAACCATTTCATATTGATATCAAAATATCATATTCAATTCAAACCATATCACTTTCGAAATTATAATTTCAAAATAGGTTAAACCCTCATTCAAAATATGTTATTTAATTCCCAACTTAGGTTATTACATCATTAAACCTTATTCGCTTTAAAAATCAAGGCTCTAATTATAAATAGTCCACTTTACGCCATCTGAAATTCAGAAAATAATTTAGATAGTTCTAAATAGTTTAATTAGTTCAACATAGTTTTAAATAGTAAATTAGGTTAAATAGGTTTAAAATAGCTTAAATAGGTTTATTATGGATTAATTAGATTTAAAATAAATTAAATGAATTTAAAGTAGATTAGATAGAATTAAAATAGATTCAATAGTTTTAAAATAAATTAAAATAGTTTAAAATAGTTTAAAATAAATTAAAATAGTTTAAAATAAATTAAAATAGTTTAATATAGTTTAATAAAGTTTAAATGATTTAAAATAGGTTAAATATATTAAATTAGATTAAAATAGATTAAGATAGATTAAATAGGTTAATTAGTTTAAAATAGGTTAAATTAGATTAAAATAAATTAAATAGTTTAAATTTGGTCAAGTTGGTTTAAAATAGATTAACTTATTTTAATAGTTGAAAATCTTAAATTAGAATTTAAAAGAACATTTACAGTTTATATTGAGATAATAAAATTTTGAAATTACATCATATTTAACCATTTCTTCCATTCCAACAAATCTGGACCATGTCCAGATTACAAATCAAAACCCAATTTCAAATCTTAAAATATCAAATTTAACTATTCCAATTTTAATAGATTTTCAAAGTTACGGTTTCCAACATTTCAATAACTCAATTTCGATGAATGTCGTTTATACTTCAAATTCAACTTTAAAATTTCAATTTAAATCCTTTAAATAATTACTTAAAATAGTTCAATTTATATCAGTCAAATTCTATTTCAAATATCTTTTAACTGGATTCAAAGTTTAAAGATTTTAAAATCATTAGATTTAACCAATCCGGTGTCCGTATATAATTCTCTACCATATGGTCAAGTGATACGGACATTTATCATTTCAATCCGCAAATATTTAAATCTACGGGTATATATCATTTCAATCCGTAATCCCAAATTTATTTCAATGAAAATCGCTTGGGTTTATCATTTCAACCCATAACGATTTTCCCCTATTCTATATGATCGTTTGGGTATGTATCATTTCAACCCATAGGGAACTTGCAGTGTTATAACAATATAAAATATAACATCCAATATCCACAAATCAAACATACATCACAATCATCATCCAAATCAACCAATAACATCAATCGATAACTGATTATCAATAACAGATATTAAATTGACAATTAAATTCAACATTAAATTTAACGATGATTAAATGCAATAAAATTCAAATTTAAATAGAATGATAATTTAAATATACCAAACATTAATTAATTAATTTCTAATCACATCATAAATTTAATTTAACTAACATAAGGTAATCTAGTAGTTGTGAGTGGGTCAAAACACACACCTTTGATTTAAAATTGATTTGAAATCCAAAATAAGGCCCAAATTTGAACGGTCTCAGAATTCATCCAAAACCAGCGTCAAAATGTCCGACATTTCGATACGATCCCAGCGGAACAAACCGCGCGTGAATCGAACCTCGTACGTAAAAGTTATATGAGTTAGAACGTTTGGAAATTCAAATTTAAATAAATAAATTATAAACAAATCAAGCTTTGCCACATCACCTTGCTTACCTTCTACAGCAAAACCCTAGGCACGAGATCGAACAAGCACGGACTAATACATCCGCCACGAACGCTCACATCACCTCCGCCCACTCGCCGCCACTGGCCGACGCGGCCATGCCACCGACACGCCGCCGCCTCCCCAAGGCCCTACGACCCTACGCGTGGCCCAACACCCATTGCCGATCGACCAAAATGCCACAGCTACCGCCAAAATGCTAGAACCCTAATCGAATTCTTTACCTCGATCCAATCACCAGATGACTAAATGAACTACACCGATGAACTCCACTCGCGAATCTCCACAACTCAGTACCTTCAATTCGACGATCAGACAAAGTTGATCACGACACGACGAACGACCGAGATTATTCCCTGAAATTTCGGACACACAGAGACCCAAATTGAAAAACAAACCGTAGATTTGAATTGCGCTTGTCGAGAGCTTCGAATCGGTATAATATATGATAGGGTTTGGAGGAATTTTATTTTGAAATTGAATTTGAAGATTGAATTTTGGGTTTGGAATTTAACTGCTTGCTGCCATTGAGAAGAGAGAAGCAGATAGAATTGTACGTACAGGAATAAGAAAATGACCGCTAGGGTTTTGAGAAACAAGACTATTTATATGAACATGGCCCGATGAGAAAATAAACAAAATCGAATTGGTACGAACGACAATAGCGACCCGGAAAGCCCGTTCTGCTTCCAAAACGAAAGTGGGTCATCCCATATATCAAAATAGATGGTTTTGATATTTTTAAACTCAATGCAATAGGTTTCAAGCCCTAATTCCATCGTATGAAGAAGTTAGCTTTAAAATTAGCTTATTCCAAATTGATTTCAATTGAATTTTATTAAATTGATTTCTACGCGTTTCGAGCCCGTACGATCAAACGACAAGTCCGATCGCTATGAAACTTGAAACCTTACAATAATTCACTGTTACGGTCCGATGAAACTAGTTTCGTCGAAATCCGATTTAGTGGCCAAAACGGCTATTTTCACGTTAATTAAATAAATTATTATTAAATTGATTAAATCACTTTTTAATTCCACTTTTAATAACTAACAAATTTTATCATTTTTGATTACTTGGACATTTACAATAATTTAAAACAAATTTACATATCAATTCAATGTCAATTATTTTACTAATTACAGTGTTTAATTTCAATTGAAATAAATACAGTAATTATTACTTTAAATTTCAATAAATCCATTTATTTGCCTTTTCATCTTGTTATTCAATCAATAGTCATCTCATGCCTATAATTAACATTTTTTTATATCTTATTACACCAATAATTTACAGTTATCATCTTAATTTTCATTAACGTGATATTTAATTGCATTTAATTGCAATAAATCAAATTATTATAATTTAAATTCCAATAAATTGATCAAACTTGATTTCAATCTTTATATTCAATCATTCATTGCTCTATGTATAAATTTAACATTGGTTTCTATCTTATTACATTAATATTCTACAGTGATTATATTAATTCATTTTAACGCTACATTTAATTTCATTTATTGCAATTTATTTCTAATTTGATTTCAACAAGTTAAACAAATAGGTAACAAATAACAACCGTCACCTTTTCTTAATGTAATAACATTTGTAAGTTTGTTATCCACACACAAATGTCATAACTACTACCACAACACCACCTTTATCAATTACAATTAATTACATACTATTTCATTAATTAATACAACATTTAAATTATCAATTACTCCTTTAATCCAATTATCAATTTATACACACATTATTCCAATTAATTTACAATCTATAACCAATTATAAATTTTTAATCATTTTAATTAATTTGAATTACATTTAAAGCAGTTATCAATTACCTTAAATTAATACTATTACATTTCATTCAAGTTATATTCTCACTAATAAATCACAAAATTTTCATTTCTTCCAATATTAAATTACAAAATCTTATTAGATTAATTATTTTTAATTATCGAAAATTACGGGTCGTTACACTCTCCCCCACTCAAAACTTTTCGTCCTCGGAAAGGAAAAAAAGAAAAGGAGGAATTAAGTAATCAATATATCTTATTCAAAATATTAAATTTATAAATAATTAATTTACATAATTAAATAATTTAAATAAATATATCAATTTACAAACCATTAAATCCTTTTTATATTCAAGTTAATAAAAGTTTGAAAACATTTCACAAAATTTTCTAAGTCCAAAATTCACGAAAAATTTCGGGAGAGTCTCCTTTGTACGAAGAGGTCCGGGAGAAATAATAATATCAATAATAACAATATATATCATATTTTCCAAAATAATATATCCCAAACCACGGGAAAACAATATAATATCACTATAAAACCGTAATCCGAAAAAGTACCTATTTGTTGGGCAAACAACGCTTATTTATGAAACCAAAAGCAGTAGCTATTGCTTCCATGACCTGTATTCACTTATCTAACCCAAAGAGGTTAATAATTAAGTAAAAGAGAAATATTTAAGTTGTTTCAACTAATAACAATAAAACGATCACAACATAACAATAATCATTTGCAAACAAATAGTACAAACATCATTTCAATCAAGAAATCAATTATCCATCCATAGCAACCAAAACAAATGGTTTGTTCGGGTTCAAAACTTTTAATCGTATAAAATGATAAATAAACTACTAAGTATACCATAAACTCAACAGTCTTAGATAAAACTCAATAGATTATTTACACATTTTAAACAATTTAAAGTATCACTTCCCAATCATCCCATTAGTCAAAACAAACAATGATTTCAAGTATTATTCAAATGTATTCTTATTGATTTCCTTTCATATCATTTACAGTTCATTTTTCTTCATTCGTACATGCTATTTTCCATTAATTTACATTCATTACTTACAAATTCCATTTCCCATTCATTCATACAATGCCATTTTTTTCAATACTTTACATTCATTGCTTACATAGGTTATTTTTATCTCAATTATTTAGATTATTCATTATTATGTAAGTCTCTTTACAATTTAATTCACCGTTAATAGATTATTTCTTTTTCACATTCATTCTTTCATATATAGTATTATTGAGTATTAAATCCATTTCTAAATCATTTCAATGTTTTCTGAAGTTATAACCATTCAATTAATACGGGCATTTAATTATAAATGGCTTCAACATTAATTTAAGTTTATAATTATTTACTTATATTATTCACCTTTTACTATTCAATCTGATCATAAATAGCTTAAAATGTTAACTTAAGTTTACAGTCGTTTTTCTTACATTATTCACTTTTCTATTATATTTGATTAGTAACATTTCAAACTATTAACCTAAGTTTATAACAATTTATAATATCAGAATTCTTATTTATAAAAGTAATTCCATTGAACACT
Organism: Allium fistulosum; assembly: GCA_030737815.1. Taxonomy (NCBI): domain Eukaryota; kingdom Viridiplantae; phylum Streptophyta; class Magnoliopsida; order Asparagales; family Amaryllidaceae; genus Allium; species Allium fistulosum. The sequence goes on along the minus strand of CM060903.1, from coordinate 131,789,790 downwards.
TTCATTTATTGAAGTTTACTTGTACAATATTCTATTACATATCCTATTTAACATTTTAACTTTTAATATTTTGGTAAGTTATATGTATATATCTTTTTAGAATGCAATTAAATATTACACAGGTTCATCTTATTCATTTAGAACAAAATTGTTCGATAGTTATCATTTCTCATTTTCATACCCTTTTGATTTACAGTTTACAAAATTTTAGTTTCTTATTTTTTTTAATCACTTAGCATATAGTTTCTAATTACACATCTTAGAAGTTTCCAATTATTAAATAGTTAAGATTTCATTCATTACAACAATTGAAACTACTAATTTACCGAAACTTAAGAAATAAATACCGGGTTCCATTTTCAAATCATTTTAAAATAATATATATATGTATATACTCATAACTATATATATCCAATCATATTTAGAAAAATTTAAGATTTGTTATCAAAACGAATGTGTAGTAAAACTACTACAGCAGCCTCCACACATTGAAACTCGAAAATGAACATCGATGATGCGTGCACTCATCACCGAAATTATTTTCCAGCGACAAAGAGGGAAGTACAGAACTTATTTCCTTTAAAAGTTCTTTTCAAAACTTTCTTTCAAATCACATTGAAATATTTATATCAGAAAATACTTCCAAATAATACAAATATTATATTCCAAAATCCTTCGAAAGAAATTTTCAAAATCCAGGAACTTAAGTTCTAAATTATCAATTTATATTCATTTTATTTGTAAATCTTATTTCACAACCAACTATTCATGGAATTTCACTTCCTAACAAACAACATATTACATCCAACTATATCATTTATAAAAATTATCCTTTTATATATAAAATATATACTAGGTAAAATATCTATTTACCTATATTTCAAAACAAATATTATGTCGGTCTGCTCTATTTAGTGTTTAGAAATCCCTATCAACGTCATAGCATCCTATGTACCGACTGGAATTTATAAATACTAAGCAGAACAAATTGACATAATACAAAAACCTTTTATAACACTAACAAATACGCTCTCTTATATATATACACACTCAACGACTCATTCTAAGGTATTACTACCCTATTTCTAATGAGTCAGACCCCACAAAGCTAAGGTTATTGCTAAACCAAAGCTTTGATACCAAAAGTAACAACCTGCCTTTTTGGACGGTTTAAATCGTCGATAAGCCACACACGTCAAACTCAAACCATTCAAAAGGGCAGATTGTTAAGGGGTAAATAAGAAAAAGCAGAGAAAAAGAGAAAACAAATACAGAATCTCGCAGCGGAATGAAAAAATATAATAATCAAATAAACAGTTCATGAAGCTGTTTACAAATAATATTGACTAAACTTTTATTGTAACGACCCGTAAATTTTAATGGTTTTAATAATATATTTAACTGGAATTTTGTGGAATTTTAAATAATAATATTTTGAAATAATGATTTAATATTTGGAATATGCCTACTTAAACATAGCAAATAGTAATTTTTCATCAGATAATATGCAAGTTTATTTTATTGTGTAATTTTATTTCAATTTAAATCAGTTAATATTTGATGATAATAAAATGTTTTCCAAACCTAAATATTCTTCTATAGAAAATTTGTAAATCATCTTCTGAGTGAGACGTCATTTTTAGTTTTCCCAAATTTTGATTTCTATTGCCCCCTTTATCTTATTTCTGGCAAATTAGCAGCATTTTCGGTACCGATTATCGACTTTTGATTGGATAATTGTACCACTGATATCTGTATACCGTTTTGATCGTCACGTCGTGCTGATCTCTGCGGTATATTCAATTCTGTGTTTTAAAGTCCGGTGCACAGCGGAACACGTGAAACGGTTAACCGTATCGGTTCCGTATTTGGGCTTTTGGATTTCTTGTCCTTTCATCTATCTACTGGTTGGAAACAAACGGTCACTAGACGTTATTATTGCTGAATTCACATGTTGGACCCTTACTCTTCCATCAGTTCATTTTATATTATTATTTGTTCCTCTTTCTTCCTCTCGGGTCGTATTCCTTCCACCACTACTGCATTTCATTCTTCCTTTAGCTTCATTATTCCCTTCCCAGATCTGTTGCTCACCATTTTCCCCTTTCTATGAAGCCGCTCCTCCTTCCTACCAAAAGCCCACACACCTCTCTGATCCAGTACACCAAGTCTCCGACCACGCAGCCACGTCTCCTTCTTCCCTTCCTTTTGCCAGTCGAGCACTGTGATCACTCACGCCTTCAAACATACACCTCACGCAACCCGTTGAGCACAGTCGAGCCCGTCCTTCTAGCCGATCGCCTGCCCTCCCTCCACTCCGACAGCCCTTCGACTTTCTTCCTACAGCACTGAAGCCGGCCCACCACTTCACCTTCCTGTGCTCTGCTACCCCTTCTTCTTCCGAGCACTGTCCATTTCATCTTTGCAGCATCTTGTATAAAGTATATCTTTATGTGTTAGTTGTATTAGCTATATATGTAATGTTTATATAGTATAAGATTCATTTGTCAAAAACATATATTTGTAAGAGTGTATATATATACACATATATGTCAGTTTATGTTATCTATATATATATTTGTCAAAACATAGATCTTTTGGTTCCTAAGTATATTTGTATATCACTGTTTTGTATATAACAGTATAAATATAAGCCTTAATAACAAATGTTTACAGTATAATTTATATGAAAGTTAGCATGCATTGGTTTTAAGGTAAAGTATATATAAGTATACATATTTTTTGATTTAAGATCATATGTGTTTAAAACTAAGTCTGCTTGTTTCATTAAACATATAATAGTTTACTGTAGTAATATATATATATATATCGATGTTTTAATTTATATATAAGTTGGTGCCTTGATTTACACTTATACTGATCCTGTTATTTGAATGGATTATTAGAAGTATTTCATATATATAATTTCAATAGTGCAAGGGTATAAATTTGTATATAAATTTAGGTTGTGTATATATGTAGAGTAGTCGCATTTGATTTGTTTTCATATACAAAATGTCTACATTATTAGCTTGTAACTGTACTTATATATATATATTTTGCTGTATATTATATACATGTTTGCATTCATTTAACCTGTACATACATATACATACATATATATATATATTTAGTTGTATATTATATAGGGTCTGCATAGGTTTTCCTACATATATTTTAATTTACACTTGATATTTTAATGCAAATGATCATATACATATATATTTTTATTCAGGGGAATCATAGTGATTTTATGTGTCATGGTTACCTATATATGTTTGATTTATAAAGATATGGGTTTAAATTTACTATTGATTTGTTAAGTATATAAGTATATATGTTATAATAATGTTTGTTTTAAATTGTGTATATATAAGTATCTTTCATTTTTAAATATGAATATATCATTTTTATATGTTTATGAGTATTGTTCCAACAAAATATATTATTCGTCTATCAAGCTAATTCGTTTTGATTTCGTCAATTCCTCTTTATCAGCTTTGTCCATCGTGCCTGTTCTTTATCGAATCGTGTCCATCTAGCTTTGCTTTGGGATTCGTAACTCGTTTGTCGAATATCTCTAGCTTTAGAAGGTGAGTTTTATCACTCTAGACATATGTACTTATATTATTGTGAAATAATGACAAGTGAATATGTATAAATTGATATGTTATTCATATATGCCTGTGATATGTTATATGATGTTAAATACGGCTTATATATTTGTTACATCACCGGATATGATATTATTTGCTATACTGTTCATTTTATTTACTGTATCTCACACTGCAAGTTCCCTATCACTATGGGTTGAAATGATACATACCCGAACGAACTTTAGAATAATGAAAAATCATTATGGGTTGAAATGATAGGCTCGAGTGATTTTTATTGTATTTGATTTACTTGGGATTACGGGTTTGAAATGATAGAACCCGGATTTTTCTTTTTAAATTACGGATTGAAATGATATATTATTCGTATCACTTGACCTAGGTTAGAAAATATTATACAGGCCCATGATTATATTTTTAAATAATATTTTCCAAAATTTTATTAAGTATTTAAATATTTTCTAAAAATTATTAAGTACTCTGAAATTATAAATATATGAAATTTAACTTAAATTTGATTTAAGGCTTTAAATTATAAGGATGTACTGTTTTTCTAAAAGTTAAATTTCATAAGTTAATAATTGGTTTAAATGGAATTTGAAGAATTTTATTTACGATAAATAACTTAATAATGAAATTTTGATTTAATATGGGATGTTAAATCTAACCTGGTAATTGTAATGAATTTTATTTATGAAATGGACATGTTTGTATAATAAAGAATGTATTTTGAATTGATAAATTAAAATACAGTTTTGCTTGGACTTTTGCAATAAAATTTGTTTAACTGAAATTCATAGTTATTTGATGTCAAATGAATATATTTATAAAGAAATTTGATTGTTATATTAACAATGGTAAGATAATTTATTTATGAATATGTTTGTAAAATAAATAATTAGGATTTAAATGGAAGGAAAATATAATTTAAATACGACTTAACTTGATAGTTGGAAATTTGGTTTAAAATGAAATTGTTAAGTTAAGTAAATAAATGGGGATTTAGTTTTATTTATGAAATGGGTATTTTAAAATAAAGTGTTAGGTTAGTGGTTAAAAATAAAAGTTAAGTAAAATAGTGTATTTTGACTTAATAAATGAATTATGGTTTAAATTGGATATTTATTTATAAAATTTTATTTTATTAAATCATAAGTTAAATGATATCCAAATGAATGTTTTTGAAGCATGAAATATGATTTTTATAAGTCAAAAATGGCTAAAATTGAAGTCTTAATGTTTCTTAAAAGTTATAATAAAATCTGGAATTTTATTGGTAGCATTTATAAAATGCTGTGGTTTTAAGATGGCTTTTGCTAAGTGCCGCTGTTTTTGAAACTAAGCTGTTTGAAAATAACTAAATATCTATTACAGCACTTTATAAGTGTTGCTGTTTCTGAATTTGACAATGTTTTGAAAGATTACTAATATATCCACTGTAACACTTTATAAGTGTTGTTGTTAGCTGAAAATACAATGTTTTGGAAATTTTATAATTAAATGAATGATCTTTGAAATGCTACCACTTTGTAATGAAATTTATTTTAAAAGTATTATGATTTCAAAGTATTATGGTTTCAAAGTGTTTTGATGTCGAAATTGTTATAACTTTGAAAGTACTATGACTTTTGGAAATGAATTTATTTGAAATAGTATTTAATTAAGAATTGTTTTGAATATATTGATTTGCAATTGAAGATTTAAGAATATGGCTTTATAAAGTGGTTTTGGTTTAAGATGATTTAAAAAGGAATATTTCAAGTTTAAATAAGTTGAAAGAAATATCCAGTGATTGGAAATTTGGGTTTATTCAAATGATATTTTGGTTCTGAAGTATAAACTAGTTGAATGTGATAATTTGGTTTTGCAGTATAAACTAGTTTTGAAATGGATATGATATTTTGTTTTGAGGTATAAATTATTTCGAAATAAATATCCATGGGTTATAATAACGATTGGTTGGCAAAGAGACCGGGATCAGATACGTGCATACTCTCTGTCGATACCGAAAACCACTTTGACAACCGTGTACGCGGTGGAGATTCCAGAATAAAGTAGGATGGTGGCGACGATCCTATTGAGGTATGAATGTGGACCCGACTCCCGTGAGTTGGCATAAGGTGGCTAAAACTGGAGCGATTCTCGGGCCAATGAGGTAGCACCTCTGATCGGACGCATTTCTTCGATACCATTCTATTACTTTGTGATTGATTTGGTGGCCACTCTTTGATTTTGATTGGGAGTGTGTTACGAGGTGGGCGGTAGTGGCTGCTATGCGTTTCCACCAGCCCGGATGCGTAATTGGTATATCTACCCTGGCATTGCCTTGTTGTGCCGTGTCACCTACCATATCGAGCTTTACTACGAGTTTCTATTTGTGTCGTACCTATGGAGTATCTTCTCGTAGCCTCTCGAGGTATGCAGGTACTGTATAGACTATTGGCACTATTATTTGTTAAGGGCTATATGAGTAACCCCTTAACGCTATTTAAAAGTAAGTTTATTTTACTATAGACATTATTATATTAGCGAAATATTACTACATAGTAAATAGTTTAACGGATCCTTAAAGGATGGGCGATCCCAAGCATCCTTTAAGTTACTTGTACCTTTATATTACAGTTCGCTTGAGTTGGTTTACATTATATAAGTATGTATGTCCTGACTCGAGTGTTTTGTGTTTTGCTTTACGCTCGGGTCAGACTGAGTTGTGCCAGTATTCGAGACTCACCTTTGAAGTTGGAGCTTCGCTTGGATCCATCCATTGATTCTGCTTTCAGTCATTCAGTTGATTCCAGTGATATACTCAGATCTTGTATTTGACTATTGTATTGAGACATCTTTGTATTCATAAATTCTGCTGTAATCTTGTTTAACTCTATTATATATATAGCAGCTTCATGAACTACTATTTCTTTGCTTCCGCTGCATTGTTATATTACTCTGTGTCCGTGATCCGTGATTTATTTACTGTATATTCTGAGTTTTGCCAAATTTTATTTACAATTCGGTATTTTTAGCAATTCAAGTCCGACATGTGCGGATGCGAATGGTTGAAAATATCGGGTCGCTACATTTATAATAAAGATCAGAGTTACATACAACATGAATAAATGATAAATAAATGCAGCGGAACAACATGATGCAGTGGAATAAATATAATACATAATAATAGTATAAAATCTTCGTCTTCATCCTCCAGAAAGCAGTCTTCGATAAACTGAAAAGCTCAGACTGACCCAAGCGAATTGAAAAGACAAAACACTCGAGTCAGAACTAAAAGATCTTATGTAAGTTAAATCAACAGTAAATAAATATGAGTGTAACGGCGTCAGAGATGTTTACGGGTTTTGACATCTCCTATACAGTGTCTAACATGAGTGCAATAACTTAAGAGATGTTTGGGATTCCCATCTCCTAAGGATCCGTTAAACTATCTACATACATAGTACAATACGCTATTATAATAGTGTCTACAGTAAAGTAAAGTATTAAAATAGCGTTAAGGCGTTACCCATATCCCCCTTAACACATTTTATATATTCCCATAGTTTATACAGTACCGTAAGCTCCTCCGAGAGGTTTACTCAGAGGGCACTCCATAGGTATGGTACAAAACAAAGTCGTAGAAGGCGCAACAGGGCATGTGAACACGACACTCGAGGCAATGCCAGGGTAGATATACCAATTGCACTCCCGGACTGGTGGTAACGCATAACAGCTACTACCGCCCACCTCGGACACACTCCCATAATCAAAATCGAGGGGTGGCCACCGAATCAATCACAAAGTAATAGTATGGTATCGAAGAAATGTGTCCGATCGGAGGTGCGACCTCACTTGGCCCGGTATAGCTCCTGTTTCAGTCACATCTAAGTTGACTCACGGGAGTCGGGGTCACGTAAATACCTCATACAGAATCGTCCGCCAAACAATCCTGCTTCGTTTCTGGAATCTCCACCACGTACATAGTTGTTAAAGTGGTTTTTGGTATTGGCAGAGAGTATGCAATATCCGATCCTGGTCTCTTTAACAACCAAACTCTTATTTCACACCGGATGGTTCTTTTACATTTCAAAACCATTTCATATTGATATCAAAATATCATATTCAATTCAAACCATATCACTTTCGAAATTGTAATTTCAAAATAGGTTAAACCCTCATTCAAAATCATCATATTTACTCAAAATATGTTATTTAAATCCCAACTTAGGTTATTACATCATTAAACCTTATTCGCTTTAAAAATCAAGGCTCTAATTATAAACAGTCCACTTTACGTCATCTGAAATTCAGAAAATAATTTAGATAGTTAAAATAGTTTAATTAGTTCAACATAGTTTTAAATAGATATAAATTAGGTTAAATAGGTTTAAAATAGCTTAAATAGGTTTATTATGGATTAATTAGATTTAAAATAAATTAAATGAATTTAAAGTAGATTAGATAGAATTAAAATAGATTCAATAGTTTTAAAATAAATTAAAATAGTTTAAAATAAATTAAAATAGTTTAAAATAAATTAAAATAGTTTAATAAAGTTTAAACGATTTAAAATAGGTTAAATATATTAAAATAGATTAAAATAGATTAAGATAGATTAAATAGGTTAATTAGTTTAAAATAGGTTAAATTATATTAAAATAAATTAAATAGTTTAAATTTGGTCAAGTTGGTTTAAAATAGATTAACTTATTTTAATAGTTGAAAATCTTAAATTAGAATTTAAAAGAACATTTACAGTTTATATTGAGATAATAAAATTTTGAAATTACATCATATTTAACCATTTCTTCCATTCCAACAAATCTGGACCACGTCCAGATTTCAAATCAAAACCCAATTTCAAATCTTGAAATATCAAATTTAACTATTCTAATTTTAATAGATTTTCAAAGTTACGATTTCCAACATTTCAATAACTCAATTTCGATGAATGTCGTTTATACTTCAAATTCAACTTTAAAATTTCAATTTAAATCCTTTAAATAATTACTTAAAACAGTTCAATTTGTATCAGTCAAATTCTATTTCAAATATCTTTTAACTAGATTCAAAGTTTAAAGATTTTAAAATCATTAGATTTAACCAATCCGGTGTTCGTATATAATTCTCTACCCTATGGTCAAGTGATACAGACATTTATCATTTCAGTCCGCAAATATTTAAATCTACGGGTATATATCATTTCAACCCGCAATCCCAAATTTATTTCAATGAAAATCATTTGGGTTTATCATTTCAACCCATAACGATTTTCTCCTATTCTATATGATCGTTTGGGTATGTATCATTTCAACCCATAGGGAACTTGCAGTGTTATAACAATATAAAATATAACATCCAATATCAGCAAATCAAACATACATCACAATCATCATCCAAATCAACCAATAACATCAATCGATAACTGATTATCAATAACAGATATTAAATTGACAATTAAATTCAATATTAAATTTAACGATGATTAAATGCAATAAAAGTCAAATTTAACTAGAATGAAAATTTAAACATACCAAACATCAATTAATAATTTCTAATCACATCATAAATTTAATTTAACCAACATAACCCTAGGCACCTTGCTTACCTTCTACAGCAAAACCCTAGGCACGAGATCGAACACGCATGAACCAATACAGCCGCCACGAATGCTCACGTCACCTCCGCCCACTCGCCGCCGCTGGCCGACGCGGCCATGCACCTAACACGCCGCCGCCTCCCCAAGGCCCTACGACCCCACGCGTGGCCCAACACCCATCGCCGATCGACCAAAACGCCACAGTCTCCGCCAAAAAGCTAGAACCCTAATTGAATTCTTCACCTCGATTCAACCACCAGATGACTAAATGAACTACACCGATGAACTCCACTCGTGAATCTCCACAACTTAGTACCTTCAATTCGACGATCAGACAAAGTTGATCACGACACGATGAACGGCCGAGATTAATCCCTTAAATTCCGGACACACAGAGACCCAAATCGAAAAACAAACTGTAGATTTGAATTGCGCTTGTTGAGAGATTCGAATCGGTATAATATATGATAGGGTTTGGAGGAATTTTATTTTGAAATTGAATTTGGAGATTGAATTTTGGGTTTGGAATTTAACTGCTTGCTGCCATTGAGAAGAGAGAAGTAGATAGAATTGTACATACATGAATAAGAAAATGACTGCTAGGGTTTTGAGAAACAAGACTATTTATATGAACATGGCCCGATGAGAAAATAAACAAAATCGAATTGGTACGAACGACAATAGCGACCCGAAAAGCCCGTTCTGCCTCCAAAACGAAAGTGGGTCATCCCATATATCAAAATAGATGTTTTTGATATTTTTAAAACCTAATGGAACAGGTTTCAAGCCATAATTCCATTGTATGAAGAAGTTAGCTTTAAAATCAGCTTATTCCAAATTGATTTCAATTGAATTTTATTAAATCAGGAAAATAGACACGGGGAAGAAGTTGCAAAAAAATTTAGTCTCAAGGACAACAAGTTTGTTTTTAGTCTAAAGGACACTTTTTAGTGTAAACAGAAAATGATAGTTACAACTATCATTCTGTGATTTACACTAGAAAGTGTCCTTCAGCCTAAATAGCAAACTTCTTGTCCCTAAAACTAAATTTTTCTTCAACTTTTTCCTTCAGCCTAAAAACCCCTTATTAAATTGATTTCTACGCGTTTCGAGCCCGTACAATCAAACGACAAGTCCGATCGCTATGAGACTTGAAACCTTACAATAATTCACTGTTACGGATCCAATGAAACTAGTTTCGTCGAAATCCGAGTTAGTGGCTAAAATGGCTATTTTCACGTTAATTAATTAAATTGATTAAATCACTTTTTAATTCCACTTTTAATAACTAACAAATTTTATCATTTTTGATTACTTGGACATTTACAATAATTTAAAACAAATTTACATATCAATTATTTTACTAATTACAATGTTTAATTTCAATTGAAATAAATACAATAATTATTACTTTAAATTCCAATAAATCCATTTATTTGCCTTTTCATCTTGTTATTCAATCAATGGTCATCTCATGGCTATAATTAACATTTGTTTATATCTTATTACACTAATAATTTACAGTTATCATCTTAGTTTTCATTAACGTGATATTTAATTACATTTAATTGCAATAAATCAAATTATTATAATTTAAATTCCAATAAATTGACCAAACTTGATTTCAATCTTTATATTCAATCATTCATTGCTCTATGTATACATTTAACATTGGTTTCTATCTTATTACATTAATATTCTACAGTCATTATATTAATTCATTTTAACGCTATATTTAATTTCATTTATTGTAATTTATTTCTAATTTGATTTCAACAAGTTAAACAAATAGGTAATAAATAACAACCGTCACCTTTTCTTAATGTAATAACATTTGTAAGTTTGTTATCTACACACAAATGTCATAACTACTACCACAACACTACCTTTATCAATTACAATTAATTACATACTATTTCATTAATTAATACAACATTTAAATTATCAATTACTCCTTTAATCCAATTATCAATTTATACACACATTATTCCAATTAATATATAATCTATAACCAATTATAACTTTTTAATCATTTTAATTAATTTGAATTGCATTTAAAGCAGTTATCAATTACCTTAAATTAATACTATTATATTTCATTCCAGTTATATTCTCATTAATAAATCACAAAATTTTCATTTCTTCCAATATTAAATTACAAAATCTTATTAGATTAACTATTTTTAATTATCAAATTTTTTGGGTCGTTACAAGTAGAGAAAGGTAAACGTACCTATTTTCCTCCTGCATGTTACACATTGTCCAAAAAAGGGAAAACTAGTTTATGTGAGCCTTCGTGGTGTTAAGGTTCCAGTAGGTTATTCTTCGAACATTAGCAGTCGTGTATCAATGAAGGATTTGAAATTGACCGGCCTGAAATCTCATGACTGTCATGTGTTGATGCAACATTTATTACCTGTTGTAATTCGAGGTATATTGCCTAAACATGTTAGACATGTTATTACAAAGCTTTGTATCTTTTTTAATATAATTTGCAGCAAGGTGGTTGATCCTGATATGTTGGATGATCAACAAGCTGATGTTATTGTTACTTTATTTCAATTGGAGATGTATTTTCCCGCTTTATTTTTTGACATTATGGTGCATTTGGTTGTTCATCTGATAAGAGAAACCAAGATTTGTGGTCCTGTGTTTATGAGATATATGCATCCGTTCGAAATACACATAGGAAATTTAAAAAGAAAAACAAAAAACAAATATAGACCTGAAGCTAGTACCGTAGAAGGTACTGTAGCTGAGGAGGTTATTGACTTTTTCACTCAATACTTAACTGGTGTTGAACCTATTGGACTTTGCAAGTCTCGGCATGATGGACGACTTGATGGTCATGACACAATTAGGTCAAAACCAAAACTAGTTTCAATTGGTGATGAATGATTCACAAAGCTCACCTACTTGTTTTACAACACCTTAGTGAGGTTCATCCTTACTTGAGGAGCACATGATGATTTTAAAATTTAAGAATCCTTCAAAGTCGAATGGTTTGAAAACTGCTCCTTCGTCGTATGGTGTAAAAACAGGGTAATGTCTCAACTATCTCAAACAAATCATAATATTTCTGATACAATAAGATGGTTGGCATATGGGCCTCGACTTCAAGTCAACTCTTATGAAGGATACAATATTAATGGGTATGTTTTTTTTTATAAGAAACGTCAGGATGAGAAAAGCAAAATGCAAAATAGTGGAGTTAGTGTCGTGGCATCTTCAAGAGAATTTGCCAGTGCTAAAGATAACAGATCAATAAATGTGACAATGTCATATTACGGAATAATTGAAAATATTTGGGAGCTTGAGCACAAGGACTTCATGATCCCTCTATTTCAATGTAAATGGGCTGACAACCATCGCGCTATACGAGTGGATGAGCATGGATTCACACTTGTTGACTTTGATCGAGTGAGTCATGATAATGATCCACTCATCTTGGCATCTCAAGCAAAACAAGTTTTTTACGTAACTGACCCAGCCGATCATAAGTGGTATGTTGTTCTTCCCGGCAAAAGACACATTATTGGAATTGATGATGTGATAGATGAAGAAGAGTATAATCAATTTGACGAGAACCCACCTTTCTCCGTTGGCGTAAGTCTATAAGAAGAAGAAGTTGATTTAAATGCAAATTCTGCACGTTCTGATCATGATGAAGGGGTTTGGATAGCGGGTTAATTTTTTTTCATACTCCATAATGCCATAAAGGTAAACCACTAATAAAATTGCTGCATCATTGAAAAGTTTAGTTAAAAGTTTGACTATCAACACCTTGCGTGGTTTTAGCTCCATACTATTATAGTTTTTTAACTTTTAAATGCATTAGGACATATTTGTTCTGATATGTAAAATTGTTCATTCTTCTTAGTGCATGTATTCTTCTTAGATCCCAATCAAGAATTTATCTTAATACCCACAAATGGCTTAGTCCTCAGTTTACATTGTCCTGACACAACATATACATATAAAATGCAATTTATTCACATTTTCTTTCTAAAGGTGATAATATTAGCAATGAGGTAAACAATGGAGAGGCCTCAAATCCCATGGCAGCAATTCGACTTTGTTTTAATTTTATGATTTCTATTCATTGTTTTTGTTGGCTTTTTGGTTGCTGTAAAGTTGTGAGGAAGGGAATTGCTCAGGTATTGACTGTGATTTTGCCGAAGCAAAAGCAATCATTAAGAGAAGTGTATAAGAAGAAGAAATTGCTGCCATTGGATTTGAGGCCTAAGAAGACAAAAGCCATCCGGGTGAAGCTTACAAAACATCAGGTACACTTTATTTATTTTTTAGGCTTGAAGGAATGTTAGGTGAAGGTGGGATATTATTATTTTTCCATGGCTACAAAGCATGCATCATAGCTTGCACAAATTGAAGAAGTCTATACACTACAGGTATTTGCACACCAAACACACTGCAAACACGCTATGTATGTCATGTGCACTATAGGAATTTTCACCAGATATAACCATACTTCATAAAACTAGACACTGCAATATGATCAAATTACCAAAACTACAATTCATAATTAAGACGAGGATCGAATATATAATCAAATTAAAATCTAATAGGGAGAAATAATTGTGGAAATTTCCTTTCATCAATTAATCGATAAATCCATTCATGTGACAAAGGTTCATTTGATAATAATATCAATACATTCATCGAGTATAAAGTCTGAATGAAATTAAGCTATATCAGATAATATAAATTCATTAATGTTCCATGCTAAATAATACCATTTATCTCTAGATTATTGAATCCACCAGTCAAACTGCAATCTGATTTGAAATCAACAATAATTTGAAATCTGATATATTGATTTTAAAACACATCAACCGGGGGAGATGATTGAATCAAAAGAGGAGAATGAAACCATAATTTGGTTTAAAAAACATAGAAACCTGATTAAAGGGTAAAAGTGAAAGGAAGTATCAACAATTGATCAGTGCTCAACAATTGAGTTTACGCATACTAAAAGTAACATAAAAAGAGGACAGTTGTAAAAAGCACATCTATTAATACTACAAGAGTCATTACAAATGATGAACACAATATTCTTCATTTCTTTTCTAGTCAACATTCAATTTATGGCTTATAATGAGTGTTTTCACCGTATGGTTGAGTATTTGATAAACTGTGATGATGTACAGTGAAATGGCTGAAGAGGAACTAGATTCCTACAAGACAAAGTACACCAAACTTAACTTCTCAGTCGAGGGCCATAAATTTTGATTTGACGCACATGTGTGTCCCTACCATTAAGATGATTAGCTAAAATGGCGATCTGGAGCATGAAAGTGTTGACAAACATCTCACCGTGGATAACATAAACAAGAAATATCAAAGTTTTAGCATATATAGACGAATATGACCAACTATTCCTTTCTAACTTAGCTGTACTTGATGCAAATTTTGTTGAAATTACCCTTGGATAAACTTGAAATCCAGAAGGATTAGAAGGAGAAAATATCTTTCAGTTTTCATTTCAACACAGTGCAGTGCAGATTCACTTTTGAGTTAAACTTCTAAAAATAAGTGTAATGAATAGGACACCGGTATGCAAATGCTATTAGAATTTATGGCTTGGCAATTTCTGTATTAGCTCTATGCAGAGCAGATTGAATTTGATATAGTCATGTTTCACAAACAAAAAGTTGGCCATGAAAATAAATAATAAGAGTGTCACTGTACCGAGGATCGATTCCTGATAATGGTATATTTACTCAGCCAACTGGCTTAACAAGCTCAACAATTTTTATCTCTTGTTCAATAGAAAATGAAAAAAAATGGTTTCAGAAAAGAGAGAAAAATAATCAGCATGTTCTAGACAATGCATAATTGTCAATACTGAGTGGCAGTTTGACATAATTTCGTGCAGTGGAAGGCTAGAACTTAAGGAATTCTAGACCTTTCAAGTTAACTTAGAAGCTAGCACTAGACCATTCAAACAATTTCAATTTATTTTATATTATCATTCAGTTTCAGTATATCTGCACAGTATGGTTATATCTGGTGAGAACTCCTTTTATCAACCATCCATTCAAATTCCAACACTTTATATTTTTATAACCTTTCCTGCCTTTGCAAAACAATGATACAAACGTTAGTGTACTTTTACCATTTTTAAAATCTTCCAGATTATGTGAATCAATTTTTTTAGTTATTCTTTACTATGGCAGAATAACTAGCTAAATATTAAAATATCTCTTTGATACAAGAATAATGGAAATAGAACCATACAAACACAATGAAGAGCAGAATTCTTCTACTCCGTAAACGTCTAAGAAGAAGAAAAGAGGTCTGACTGCTAGAAAGAAATACAGAACACAAGAGCCAAAATACATTGAGTGGAGTGATGATGGTAAACCCATTGGAAAGTGGGTGAATTCTTATAAGACGTTTGTAGGTGAAGCATGTAGATCCAAAGTTGATATCAACATTAAGAATTGGGATGACGTCAGTCTGAGGCTTAAGGATACTATCTGGGAAGATATTAAGTTATTATAAATTATCTGAAATTATTTAACGTACTGTATTCGCTTTTTCAGTTTTTATCTGAAATTATATTGCACAGATTTGGCTTCATTGGAGCATAAGTGCTGGCTTAGTACCTCTTGCTATACTTTTGTGACATATAATAATACTAGTATAATCGCACAATGGTGGAAAACCGACCGTCCAATTATACAAATTTAAGCAACACAATTATTGTAATTTTTCCATAATTTTAGCTAAACAAATAATGCTAATATGATAGACTAAAAGTTTATTCCATTGTTATAAAAAATATTAAGAAATCATAATGATAGTATTTATCCTTAAATATTGAACATTTCAATGTTTCTGATAATACAGTCACTAACATATTGCTAATTTGAGTATTAAACTAAGTAAACTCTTATATGATTCGAATCACAATCAATATTGAATGCTTTCATATTAAGTTATCTCTACCTTGATAAACTAAAATTGTTTTTCAGTGCCTTATCATTATAAAATGTTTAGCATATAAAATTGCAGCCTCAAAGATTCATGCCATACTAAATATTGTTGTTCAAAACCAAAACTTGGCATCTCAATTTACAGCACTAATGGTCTATATAAAAAATAGCTCCTTTAAACAAAAATTTGTTCGTAGCTCCTTGATCCCTTGTTCAGTGTTTGCTGATGGTAAATGTTTTTTTCCTTAAAGTTTTCTTCTTCTTTACTAATCAGATTTTAATAGAACAACCAATATATTTTAAAGTGTTAAAAGTGGGTAATGGTGGACATACACGCTCTTAAACCTTGCAGACCCACATAGCTACATAAGTACCAATTTAGCTATTATTTTTTACATATAACACAGAGAAGATAATAGCGTAAACATAAATAATATATGCTTTACAACATAAACACTATTATAATATATTTACTCAAGTTAACATACAAATGAAACACAAACTAAAATAATGCAACACCCTTGGTTTATAACGAAATGCACACATTGACAAATGACAGCACATGAGCTATAATATACCAGATTAGGCTTAAGCTAAAATAATGTAGAATCCATTTTATGTTTAAATTTTGTGGATTATAAAAAATTAAAAGTCACAAAGGCAACCAATCAAAGGCAATATACCTAGCATGAACACAATAGGTAAAGTAACCTAAGTAAATAACATCAAATTTAAATTTAAAATTAAAAAATTTAAATGATATTACATGCCAATCACAAGAGTATACTCCTTTTTTCTTTAAAGTAGTATAAACATAAATGGTTTTAAATGGACAAATTTTGCATGAAAATTAGTTGCAGACCTTGGGTTACCATTTGTGTACCATCACTAACTACCTCTCATCCACCAACACTACATCAACTTGTACATTTTCTTTTTTACATCTGGAATATCTTACATATTCCCGAATTTCCCTTCCACGGTATGAGCTGGTCTTTAATAATCTACAAGTATTTTTGTAGAACCGTTTTCTGTTAACTACTATTTTTGTAGAAAACTGCAAGTATTTTACATTTTTGCAAAAATTTCAATATTTTTATAATTTTGTTCATATTGACCTTTGATTAAGCATAGAGCTGAATTTGAATTGATATTTTGGTTACTAAGCATTTATTTTTAATTATCTCAGACCGAGTACCACATAGATGACAAAACGAAAGACATCGTGTTAAGAAATGTTAACGAACGATGGAAGGATTTCAAATCAAGATTGGTTAACGGTTGGATTACGAAGACAAGAAAGCTTCCAGAGGACCATAAAGAGCCGTATGAATTTTATGATGGTATCACACAAGCATAGTGGGAAACATTTAAGAAGAATTGCGAAACTGAGGAATTTAAGGTATATTTGTATCTTTTATCTAATTTAACATTGTATTGATATCAGTCTTATTTTCAAGTGTATACGAATGTGGATTTTGCAAAGGGGACTTACTTCTTTGGGTACTCTACTAGGTTTTCATTGACTTACCATCAAGGTGATAAAAATAAAATTAAGGTGATCAACATCAGAGATTTGAAACCTTGTACTATAGAAGAGAACCACTTGTTATCACAAAAAAATTTAAGAAACCACACATCCTGTGCTAGGTCCACCTCTTCCCTTTCGAAAAATGCACACCAATTTTCTGATATAAAGCTTGAATGGCAGCTGTATATCAGATGGTACTAAATAAATACAGAAGGATAGTCGAGCTACCATATTTTATCAATTTAAATAAGTGGACGTTTACTCCCCGTCCTTTTCTTTTCTATTTATCAGAAAATAAAACAAAACAGGAAAAGCTATTTTTGACTATCACTTTGTCTCAAATTACCAAGTCCCTGCATCTTAAATTTTTGCACTGCTAATATACCTTTTGAAATTAAAAGCATTCACTAACATTTTAATATTCATCAGAGATGTTAAATCTGGATATTTGAAACAATGTATAATAATCACGAAGATGTTAAAGTTTAACTTAATTTTATTATGCATAATAATCATTTTAAATAACACATGTAGGTTCCCTAGTTTTCACACTTACATGTATATATATTACTTAGTGAAATGCTTGTTTCTATTATGCTTTGAGATTGCTTATTTGTTATAGGAACCATAATCTTGTATTTATTAATGTCATAAAACAACAAATAAGTGAGAAGGCTAGAAAGAGTCAGGCGTGTAATGAGCATCCTCACTATTTGGGGGCAAGCTAGATATGCCGGGAAGAAGGCTAAATGGATAGCCGAAGGCCATAATTCCACAGTCACATTACCAAGTGGACCTATTTTGGATCGAAGTGTTGATTTGATTATGGCAAGATCAAAGAAAGGAGTTGATGGAAATTATGCAATCCCTAATGAGAAAACCAAAATAATTGCAGATAAAATAGTATGACTTTATATCTTTTGGTTAATCTTTTGCAAAAATATAGCAATAAATTATTGAGAATTTTTTTTGACAGAATGATTTGAGAGAAAAAGCCACCGAAGGGACGTGGGTTCCAAATAGGCATGATGATGTCTTAAATCATGCTCTTGAAAAAAAGAGCATCCAGGGAGTTAGAGGAATTGGTGGGATGGTCGGCATCAAAAACATATTCGGGAAGGGACAAAAAAATCAAGGTCCAATTGGTGTAATATCAGCAGATCAGTTACAGCTTATCACCGAGGAATTAGAGGCTAAAATGAGCCAAAGATTCAAGTCTATGGTGGATACAAAAGTTGAACAAAAGGTTGCAAACATTTTGAACAAGATGGGTATGCACATGCCCAATGATATGATGGTCGACGACAACACACCATCAACTGGTCGTCGTAGTAGTTGTCAATCTGAATCATTTTAGTTATTTCACCATCTAGTTTCATACAATATACATGTTCTATAGATCTGTACACATATTTTGCATAGATGTTATTTTGTATCAACGTATCTGAATTTTGCAATATTATATCGTCCAGTCATCCCTGAAGTATACACATGAGATAAGTTTGTTTTTTCCCTAATTATTTAAATTGTATTTATAAAATAGTGGTATTATTGATCAAATTTCTGTTAGCTATTTTCATTATATTGTCAGTGAGAATTACTTTACATCAGCATCTGATTTCAGTGGAACACTTGCTATATGATGTGTTGAACTTTTTACTCCACCTATAATGTAATATTGCCGGGTGAATAATCCACTTTTGAAACATCTGCTATAACACAAGTATTTTATATTACTAACAACTAGCGTGGAAACCGTGCATTGCACATAATAATTTTCTAGAAAACATTATTAAAATTTTGAACATAAATTTTAGAAATTTTTTTTGATTTTGTTATCTAGTTTATACAATTTTATATGCAAGAATAAATTTAATATTGTTATTTTTGGAAGGATAAGCGTCTTATATATTGTATTCTTTTCTAAAACTATATAGTTTCAAACTGAATATCAATGTTAATTAGTTATGTTTATTTAATTAATCTAAAAGACAAAAGGTATGAATTTTTGTTTAGATAAATTCGAATTTGTTACCCGATACACAATAAGCTGAAAGATATTTCCGATTAAAACATTTTTATGTTGGAAGCAAAAGGTCTATTTTCTTATTATTTTATTTGTAATAATCAAAACATTCTCAAATTATATATCTGTAAAATCAATTCGTGGATGACATTGACAACATGGATTAGCTGGGTATCAAGTAACAGTATAAACTGTAATATTCTTTGGCCATATTTTGTTATGTATGATGTTTTATTTTGCCAGATTTTGCATGCTTATTAATTATTAAATACAAGTTTGTTTTCAGTAGATGTTAATTGATTTTGTTTTGTACATGCCATTCTAAAAACCAACTATGCCGTTTAGCCATGAATTTGGACTTCAAAATTGTCGTAGTGGGTCATGGCATGGTACATCCTACTTCAAGGCCCGGAGATCAATGTCATAATCAACAAATCTTGCCTGATCATGTAAAGGTTGGTATTGACACATTGGAGCCTATTCATGAAGGAACCCCACTTTCGATTCCAACTAAGCATCACATCACGATAGGAGAAGCGCTTGGTAGTATTGTTCAATGGCCTAAAAGTCTTGTACTTTTAGGAGATAATGATACGGTAAGAAGACACTTTTTGTATTTTGTTTGTTGAGCTTTGAAATTTTCTGGTTTGTTGTATATAATAATTATCACAATATCGTGCATTAATCTTCTAGTTTGTTGTGTGTAGGCTACACCTTTTGTGAGCAAAGACAAAGCGGAAGAGTGTGTTGCTAAGGCCATGAATAATAATGAAAAGGTCATGAATACAATGGCAAATGAGTTTGCAAAGTGCAATAAAATCGTGGGTGAAGAGATCTTCAAAATTTTAACGGCTAAGTGCAAATATTTCCATGACTTGGTAGTTCAAGTGCCATCCGATGAAGATGCCATCAATGTAATTCAAGTGAACAAGGATTTATTTAAGTACGATGAGGACTTTGAAATCCATATCACGATGGATGACATTATCCAATTTCTTAGTATATCATGGTTGCAGATTTACATAATGTAAGTATTTTTTTCATGTATATATATATTTAAATAATGTGTTAGTTTACATCAATAAGGATTTATTTTAAGAAGCTAAACATTGTCTACTATTAATTTTCATGTGCTCCCGTTTGAAAAGTTGCACCAAAGATTTTTTTAAGTACTAAAAAATTCAATGGTTGAAAATTAGTTTATTATATGAACATTGTATGGTGCATTGCTTCATTAGATTCATCAAGCATTTTATCATCTCTAGTTTCACATAAAAGTTGATGAATCTGCAGGTCTTAGGCCTTAAATTTTATGCCAAGGTAAAAGAAAGTACCACACTTTTGCAAAAGTTAAATTACTGAAAAGTTAAAATATCAAAGTAACATAATAGGTCATTTTCGACCGTAAAAGACAAAACAGTGTTCTCTATTCATCATATTACTTTAAGTCGAATTACTTTAAGTCGAACGTAAAAAATAAACCCTCTTCTGGCATTTTTTGATTTGAATGATCATATCATATTATTTTAAGTCGAATGCTCATATCATATCAATAATGTTGATTATATGTTTAAATAATGTGTAGGTGGTTAAATCATATGTGCAATGACCACGAAGCGGAGACTATCGGGTTTATGTGTCCCCATAGGCTTTCCCAAGTGCGGAAACATTTAGACGCGACAAATATATATATCATGAACGCATGGCATGCGTTGCAATCTAAGAGCTTAATATTAGCCCTGCACTATAAAGGGTATGAACATTAAACTTTTAGTAACTAGTTTACAAATTTGTTGTTGATTTTAATTTCTTATAAATTTTATAATGCATAAAACATTATCTACTACTTGTTTTCAATATAGAGAAGAATGAAGTTCATGTTTTTAATCCATTGGCCGAACGCAAACGTAGACAGGAAATTAAGCCGCAAGTGAACATGTACGTTGTATTTATTTTCCTTTTGATTTCATTTGATTTCACGCTATCCTTTGTTTCACGTGATGGATTTAAAGCTTTTAGCATTAGCATTAGCATTCAAATTTGCCTAAATAAAGTATTGTTTAACATTTTCTTACATATGTGTAGGGCCTTTAAAGCTTACAAGGCATACGGCAGTAAGTCTGAAGGAACTTACTTGGAATAGATGAATGTTAAGGTGATTTTTTTTCTAACAAACAAAAAAAACTTGTATTTCGTTTGGGAAATAAATTCATTTTAAACTGACTATTGAATTATCTTGTAATATTGCTATAGTGTCCTCAACAATCTAGATCAACGGATTGTGTATATTATGTGATGAGGTATATGCATGAAATAGTAAAAAACCACTGTCAAAACAAAGATCTAGCCAAGGTACCACTTTAATTTTTCCTTCATATTTTATGTTAATAATTATATGATTAATATTTCAAAACAATCTCTTAATTGCAGTACTTTGTACAAGTTGATTCTTATAGCCAACGAGAGATGGACGAGGTTCGGGATAATTTAGCTGATTATATCATGCATAACTGGACGTAGTCTTCCTGTATGCTACAGTATGGTGAGTTTATTTCTTTTCTATTGTTTGATATGTCTGTTGTTATTGACAAAAAATAAGTGAAGTTATTGACAAAAAATATGCTAAAAATAGACTAATATTTTCATCTTATGCCTGATAAAATATTATAAAATCTCTCGGACCTTCCAGCTTTATTGATTTGATAATTATCTATACTATCTCCTGATAAAATTTAATTTATAGATGATTAAACATAGTGCGATTAGGGATTATGATTGAAGATTATAGATTACGATGGAAAATTATGTATAATCAATGATTACTATATCATGTTTTAAATTCATGCGATTTAAAAAAGAAAGAGTAGAATTCGTAATAAAAAGTAGAAAATAACGAACCACATTTAATAAGAATTTGAAATATAGTTTAGAAAAGATGGGATGTAAAAATTGTAAGTAAGAAAAAAAAGATGTATTAAAAATAAAAATATGGGACCGCATTATACAATAAAGAGTGATGCTACTATGATCGAAGTAGTTTCGATCAAAAATTGAGAAATTGGGTTAACCATTGAATTCAGTCGGGTAATCTTGTAATTTAACTGGTGGACCTCCAAATTTTCGAAGAGCAAGAGTGGATGTATAAACTGATTTTGTCAAAATACTTTTTATCAGATGCTCCTCGAAGGGACATTCGAATCTTAATAATCGTACTAATTACATTAATTTTTGGTGTTTTAGACATATGAGGTATTTTTGAGGCTGATCTTTTAAGTAATTTTCATCGATCAGTTCCATGTTCATAACAATAATTTTGATGTGAACATTATCAGATTTATCAATTTCATATTTGTTGCGGTAGGATTAAATGACCAGGAGCATCTGATATCGGTCTGGAAATAATGGAAGCTTTCAAACATCAACTTAAAATGTAATAAATCTACAAGTAGCAGTAATATAAGACTATAAGTTCCTCATTTTCTAATATAAATATATGTAAATTATACTAAAAGCAGCAGTAATATAAGAGTACATGTTCCTCATTTTCTAATATAAATATGCGTAAATTATATTAAAAGCAGCGGTAATACAAGACTATAGGTTCCTCATTTTCTAATATAAATATATGTAAATTATATTAGTGTTAGTTCTGTTCTGTTCCTCTAAAACATCTAGTTTTCTTTATACCAACGAGCTCCTGTACAAGGTTTGTCATATGCATATGTGAAGAGCCACCTTCTTCCGTTGCTTTGATTGCTTTCTCTGCTATCCCCTTCACTTTCTTTCTTAAATCATTATTCACCATCACCTCATTCACAGCCAATGCCACTTTTTCTCCCTTGACAAATGACCACCTTTCTTCTTCAGGGCTGCATATTTTTGCACCCATTGCAAATTGATGAGTTGCTCATAACATCTGATTTTTGTGAATACAGATTATAGAACTGACAGTTCTTTTACCTAATTTAACTCATGTCTAATAAAGTTTAGTTTGTTCAAAGTTTCATTTTTCTTTATGCTAATAAGATGCCTATTATCTAGGATAGGCAATTAGTATTTTGACAAGTTCCTGCTTTTAGTTTAGCATGTTTTCAAATCAGTATAAATTAGCTGTGCATTTTGCTTTATTGTTACTATTTTACTATTGGGTTTGGACTTTAAATTGGCCGCGCATTTTACATTATTAATTTTTACTCAGGAAAATTATCAATACTTAAGTAAGACACAAAGTTTTATTTGATCATATTTGATCCCACATTCGACTTTCATTTGGTCTAATAGTTATAAGCTTTGCGACTTTCAACTGGATTCAATTTGACATATGTTCAAAAATGATGCTGATTGGATTTCTTTTCTTTTCTCCCTAATGTTTTTTTGAACCAAGTGACACAATAAAATGCAAGATTAAACAACATTACATTACAAGATATATCAAATGTTTAGTCTTTTCAAATAATAATTTACCATCA
The DNA here is from genome assembly GCA_030737815.1 of Allium fistulosum. Classification (NCBI taxonomy): domain Eukaryota; kingdom Viridiplantae; phylum Streptophyta; class Magnoliopsida; order Asparagales; family Amaryllidaceae; genus Allium; species Allium fistulosum. The sequence goes on along the minus strand of CM060903.1, from coordinate 131,765,604 downwards.
TCTTATCATTTTAATTGATTGTAGTATTATGATTTCCTAACGAAACAGGGCAAAAATAATTTTCTCTATTATTAATGTATTTTATTTCTGAAAGAACTCTCCAGTATGTAAATGGCTTTATGTCCATTTCACAGTTTTGTTAGTTTAAAAAAAATTAAAAAGTAAAAAATAAAAAATAAAAAATAAAAAAATTCATATTGAATCACTGACCTACAGCCTGTGCATGCCTTCATAACAAAATGAACTGTAACAATCGCACATGTAACAGTTACCTACAACACACTTTCAAACCTATGGTAAACTATTTAGTTGCAGTCCATAATTAAGTTACATAATTGGAGATATCTCTTGTCATGAAGGATAAGGGAACTCATAGGTATCTACGGTTGGTTTAATAACATATAAAACTATATTTTAGAGTCTCATTTTCATGAGTTTTAAAAATAGTCATGAATTAAATAAACCCTGCACTTTGAGAAAACTGCTGCTGCAAATCAGCTGACATTTGAAGAAAAAGAAGAAGTTATTTCACTACAAACCATAGTTATTTATCTGTTATTTGATATTTAATTATTTCAAGCTGTATAGAATCTATTGATAGCTTGCCCAAACTATATCAGTGTATGAACTAATTAGTAGAAGTCTTTGATGTTCCAAAAATATGGTAATGATATGTTTTGGACTTAACAGTAAAAATGATGCAATAACCATTCCAATACACTACAAGGGGAAACACGTTTTCCGACGGCTTTTGGCCGTCGGCGGCCGTCGGAACCCGTCGGCCGCCGTCGGAAATGGCGTTGTCGGGAAGCAGTATTTCCGACGGCTTCCGACGGAGGCTGCTGTATACATTTCCGACGGATCCAGACGGTTTCCGACGGTTTCCGACGGATTCCGACGAGTGTCGGAATCCGTCTGAAACAGGCCGTCGTTATCCGTCGATAACCGTCGGGAATTTTGACCATTAAGCTGTCGGTAGCCGTCGGAAGCCGTCGGAAATCTGTTGTTTTTTTTCATTTGCTTCAGATTTAGCCTTCTAACCACATTTCTCTTCCAAACATTAGAATATCAATACTGCACAATCCAATATACAATAGTCCAACCAAATATTCAAACTCAAACCACAAAATATTTAATAAACACACAAATAAATAAAATTACATCAAAATATAAATAACCATTCCAACATTAACATAATCCTAACAATAACTATTCTACAATGTTGTTAATACACAAATTCATCAATATTCTCATACACGTTCTCATACTACCATAGAACCAAATGTGTCAAACATAATTATACATAAATCAACAATTACCTACGCCGTCTATCAAATCATTCTAAGTTAAAACAAAACATACCTGAACGAACAAGAAAGCAAGTAATGAATTAATCTCCTGCAGATCCAGAGCCAGCCGAGGAAGGAAAGTGACCACCACCCTGCTGCTGCTGCTGCATGTACTCTAACAACTGTGCGGTGTGCATGGCCTGTTGGCGGTTCTGCTCCTCCAACTGGGCAACTCTAGTACGCAATTCTTCTATATCTGCAAGATCGCTCTGATGTCTACCCGCCGTCCCCTACTCTGATTACTGGACTGCAATAATTGAAAAATAAATAAAATCCAAGTTTATTGTTTTGAAAAAGTGAAAATATCATATTTTAAGAAAAAGTAAATTATTTACCGCTAAATTGTCAAATCCGTATCGTCGACCATGCTCTGCTGGATCCATAACGGACTCAAATATAACGTCTTCCTCATTGGTCGTCAGCTGATCTCGACCCGTGTCAGCAAGGAGTTTCTGCCGCTGCTCCATAAACTTCTCCTGCATTAACAAATTAATAATATCATATCTTATGTCATCATAGTTTAACAATTAAAACAATTACTAATACTGAATAAAATAAAATATGCTTACATGGCTTTTGCTGGATTTATCGTCCTGCCATGTGTACGAAACAGTCCCGTCTGGATTAACATGCTCGACAGCATGCGTACGGGTGAACACGTCCATATAGCTGACAGGACCATGTGACTCGGCTTCCTGAAGTTAATTATTACATACAATTATTATGCATTTAAAATCATATAATATAAACTATTTACATTTATTATTCAGTAAATTTACCAACTCCTGCCGATACTGCTGAAACGACTTCGATCCTCCGCGATGAGTGACAGGATTCTTATTTCTATTTGTAGAGTTTCTATCCGACTCTGCCTGTACATTCAAAATTTTATACGTTAATTTTCGATCACGTCAAATTAATAATTCAAAAAAAATTAGTATACTTGCCTTCGCCTCGTCCGTCTCCCAGTATCTCAACCAAGCTTGCCACACGCTCTCTCCCATCCACCGTGGTTTCTTACCAGATTTTTTAATCTCAGATATCGTATCTCTGTAGTTCTTGCGCATCTTCTTCATCCAGTATGCTCGTGCCAGCATCATATCATCTGTCTGGATGTCTATCTCAGCCTGTGTTAAAAAAAAGATTATACTTTAAACGATATAAACAGTAAAAAACGACAAAAACGAATTAAAAATGAAAAACAGAAAAATATGCATACTAGGACATCCTGTCATCTGCACTCTATGATGTGAGGAGGGATGTTATCCCACTTCGGCCAGCAGGCACTCATCCTACTACGATAAGAAGCTCTAGAGACGTCCAACACAACCTTAGAAGGAAGTAGATCGAACCCCCTGTTTTTAAGTACGATATAGATAAGTACGTACTTATATCATAGAAAAAATAAGATGCTGAATAAAATTTAATTCTTACCCATCTACTCTAGGGACTAACGATACAACTGCACGCTGTGGCTCTTGCGATGGGCCAATGCCATCGCCCCCTGACGATCGGGAAGAGCTCCTACCTCTACATGACATATTGATAAACCTGTGACATATACACATCATTATATAAGAGAATAAAAACATGATAATTAATATATTTCATATGAAAATGACATCAACGGTATAAATTGCTTAATTAATAACTGAAATGGAAATAGAAATGGAAGTGTGTTATACCTGATTCATAATGGGTGTACTATTCCAACGATAAGCAGAGTTCATTGTATTTTCAATAAAAATTGCTAAATAAATGACAAATGAAAATAACATAAAACATGCAAAAAATAGTAAACGGATTTAAAATCATATAGTTACATCAATTTCATAATACATCAAGAATTCAACATAGTTACATCAATTGCAAAAAACATAATCAGATTTATATCAGTCATCATCGTCTTCTGATTCAGATTCGGTCTCGTTTTCGACGATATTTTCTTCCGCACTGTCAAACGCTTCTACCAAAACATTTGTTTCATCGATCAAAGGACCAAAATCTGTATGATCGTCTGTAATTATTATTTCGTTATTTTGCTCAAGATCTGCCTGATAAGCTTGTTCATCCGGAATATTCTTCCCATCAAATGTGAATCTGGCCTTTGTTTTAAAAACTGCAGACCAATCTGCTTTATCTCTTTTTAGAGACGGATAAGGAGCGTAATAAACTTGCAATGCTTGTTTGGCTAGTACAAAAGGATCATACTTGTGATAGTGCGATGTATGCTTTATTTCGATAAGATTATAATCCTTGTGCACATTAATTCCAGAACCTGGAACATTGCTAAACCAATTGCATTTAAATAGAAACACCTCCTCCGCGGATCGTGAGAAATATGTCAGTTGCAAAATTTGTGTCAGAACGCCATAAAAATCATTTAAATGATTTTCTGGATCGTCACTACCTTTAACAAATACACCAGTATTATTTGTTAATTTTTCTGCACCGTATTCTTTGGTGTTAAATTTATATCCATTGACGAAATATATTGGATATGTCTTGACCACTCTTTTTGGTCCCATCGCTAGATGTTTCAACCCTTCGTCAACAACACAATTTCTCGGCTCATAAACGTAATTTGAAAACCAACCGGAAAATTCTTTACTAAGATCTCCGTTCGGATGTTCACGTTCATAAACACTGTTTATATAAACAAATTATTACATTAGGTTATACACGCGCATGCATTATAGAAAAGAATAAAACACAAATTATTATTTCAGATTACCTAACAAACGGTGCAACCTCGGCACAATTTAGAAGAATATAAGTGTGTGCTACATGAAGATCTCTATCGTCTAACCATATTTCTACACATTTTCCAGAAGGCCGACCATATTGTCTAAAAATAGATAACATTGTTTGAGAGGACTCTTGTTCGTCGCCTTTGTCATTACGAGGAACACTTTGAAATGAAATATTCACATGGTCACTGAAATAGTGAGAGAAAAAGAACGAAGCTTCTTCTTCGATATAAGATTTACATATCGAACCTTCAACTCGTGCTTTTTGCCTCACTTTTTTCTTCAGATGATTCAAATATCTATGCAAAATTAATTATATTAACTTCATCTTTCAAATACAATTAAATTACGTTATAACATATTACATACCTCTCAAATGGATACATCCATTCATATTGGACAGGACCTCGAAGTCGTGCTTCAGCTGGGAGATGAACAGGTAAATGTTCCATCACATTAAAAAAACCTGGCGGAAATATTTCCTCTAATTTGCAAAGCAATATAGGAATGTCCACTTCAAGTTTACGTAAACGTTGCACTTTTAAAGTAGTCGAACAAAGCTCTTTGTAAAACATACTAAGCTCCTTTACTACCTTCCAAACTTTTAACGGCAGTAGTTCTTTGAACATTACGGGAAATAAATTTTCCATCATTATGTGACAGTCGTGACTTTTCATTCCGCTCAATCTACCATTTTTAAAGTCAACACATCTACGAAGATTTGATGATATCCCATCAGGAAATCTTAACCCTTCCACCCATTTTAACACAGTTTTAACTTGATTATTATCTAATTCGTAACATGCTTTGGGTTTTTTACTGTCATTTGGTTTCATATGAAGCTCACGTCGTTTGCATAATTCTTCTATATCACGTCTTGATTTCAAATCATCCTTCGTCTTCCCTTTCACATTCAAAATTGTGTTAAAAACATTATCAAATACAATTTTCTCATTGTGCATCACATCTATGTTATGGCGAAGCAGAAGATGTTTCCAATACGGCAACTCCCAAAAAATAGTTTGTTTGCACCAGTTATGAACAACTGATTTGCCTTGAATTTCTGTTTGCTCGCCCGTTTCATATATCTTTGGATAGTCCTTAACAAGTTCATATATGTCTTCGCTTGACCATATCGTCGGTGGTTGTCTGGTTTCTACTCTATTAGCTAAAAAGTTTTTCTTGTCTCCTCTGAAGGGATGATTTACATGGAGAAAATATCGATGACAGTCAAACCATAAAATTTTCTTACCATGAGGTAAAGAAAACGTTCGTGTTTCATCCATGCAATATGGACATGCTAGACGACCGGCAGTACTCCATCCCGAAAGCATTGCATAGGCAGGAAAATCACTTATAGTCCACAACAAAGAAGCAAACATACGAAAATTTTTCTTCTTGAACACATCGTATGTTTCTACTCCTTCGTTCCACAGTATTTTTAACTCCTCAATCAACGGTTGTAAATATACATCTATTCCTTGTGTCGGATCGTCGGGGCCAGGAACGACAACAGTAAGAAACATATATTGCGTTTTCATACACATCCATGGAGGTAAATTATACGATGTGACGATAATGGGCCAGGATGAATATTTAGAACCAAATTGAGAAAATGGAGAAAAACCGTCCGTACATAATCCTAATCTAACATTTCGACTCTCCGCTGCAAAATTTGGATACGTTTTATCGAAATGCTTCCATGCTTCTCCATCGGCCGGATGTGTCAACGTACCCTCTTCCTCTGTTCTCACACTATGCCACCTCATATTAGACGCAGTTACAGAAGATGCATATAATCTTTGAAGTCTTGGAGTTATGGGTAAGTAGTGCATACGCTTGTATGGAACTTCCTTCCCCTTCTTTTTTCTTGGTTTGTATCTCTCCTGGTTACAAACTTTACAATTTCTAAGGTTTACGTCTTCTTTCCAAAACAACATGCATCCTTTTAAACATGTATCTATTTTCTGATACGGTAAACCAAAAGCCGACATAAGTTTTTTAACTTCGTAGTGATTTTCACATATGTGATTATCGGGCGGCATATGCCTTTTTGCAGCTTGTACAACAGCCGTAAACCCAGCTTCAGTGATGTTGTATTTTGACTTCATCGCAATGTATTCTGCGATTACTGACAGCTGAGTGCCGCTTTTACAACCATCCCAAATAGGTTTCTTAGCTGCATCTAGTAAATCATAAATTTTTTTAGCTTCAATATTTGGTTCTGCAACATTTCCATCATCGTCGTCAACTTCAACCATAGGAAACATTGATCGTGCTGCATCTTCGACCATATTTTCTATACGGGTCGTTGAAACTATTTCGTTAACGACACTTTCAGACTCTACAGAAGTATTTGCTACAACTTCTCCATGCCGATCCCAAACATAATATTCGGGTGCGAAACCGTGTTTGCACAAATGAACTTTCACAACATCTGGTAACAAATACTTCAAATGTCTACACCTACTACACGGACAACGAATTTCTGGATCGTTTCCGTTATTACTTAAAGCGAATTCAACAAACACGTTTATACCATTATAAAAATCTTCTTTTATTGAGCCCCTCAGTCCTTTTCTTTGGTACATCCATCTCCTCCGATCAACAAAATAATCAATCATTTTTTCTATTTGACAAAATGAGAAGTTCAAAATTTAATATTTATTTTGAAGAATACAAATTCGAAAAAGATTATTTTCATGGTCGTATAATATTTTGAATTTAAAGAACAGCTTCACAAATTTAAAAATATTTTCAAATAGGGCACATTTTATTTTTTAACGTAACGATTTAAAAATATATATAATTTTTTTTTTTCATTGGTCAGGCATTCTACTTCCCATTACAAACACAGTAAGCATTTACATTTCGTATATTACTTCGTCTCAAACGATTCAACAAAATTTCGGCAGCATTTCCCTTTTGTTCCCTGCATTGTACACAAATGCGTGTACGCAGGAAACAAAAAAGAAAAGTTAGGCCGAAATTTTATGAACCGTTTGAGACGAAGTAGTATACAAAATGTAAATGCTTACTGTGTTCATAACTTGTCCAATACAGGGACAAATCCGACGAACATTGTACCAGATGAATATAAATGGTCGTTTTTCGAAAAGAACGGCTATTTATACAACGATCATGTACAACACTCGTCAGACGGGGCCAAAAACTCTCTAAGGGACATTTGTCAGTTACATGCGCGCATTTTACGAAAAAATACAGTTTTACTCAATGTTCACATTTACAAAAATATATATTAATTTAACACATTTATTCAACGTATTACGCATCAACTAAAGGCTCGTTCGACGTATTTTTTTGTTGCATAAACTAACACGATACAATGATAACAGTGCTACACACATATATAATCAATATAAATTATACATGTTTTTCGCAATTTCACGATCAGATGAAATAGAAATACCATGGAATGCTAGAAACTATTATAACACTATTGTAAACAATTTCAATCAACAATTACCCCTAATTTATCAAATTATGCAAATTTTGAATTAGGATAAAAACTGAAATTTTGGCTAAAATAAGAGATTATACCTGTTCTAGAGAGCAGTAGAAGTTAATTGCACAGCCGGGAAGAACCTGAAATTTCGAAATTGCTGATTGGAGGGCTGGGGAAGAGAATTGGGGGAAGTTGACCTAATTTTTTCGTATGAAAGTGGAGAAGAAGCAGGTTCGGCTGGAGCCAGATATTCGTGAATTTCCGACGGCTTCCGACGGCCGCCGACGGCCCGTCGGAAGCCGTCAGAAATAAGCCGTCGGGAGCCGTCGCCCTACCGTGCCGGTTTTTGAGTTGCTCATAACATCTGATTTTTGTGAATACAGATTATAGAACTGACAGTTCTTTTACCTAATTTAACTCATGTCTAATAAAGTTTAGTTTGTTCAAAGTTTCATTTTTCTTTATGCTAATAAGATGCCTATTATCTAGGATAGGCAATTAGTATTTTGACAAGTTCCTGCTTTTAGTTTAGCATGTTTTCAAATCAGTATAAATTAGCTGTGCATTTTGCTTTATTGTTACTATTTTACTATTGGGTTTGGACTTTAAATTGGCCGCGCATTTTACATTATTAATTTTTACTCAGGAAAATTATCAATACTTAAGTAAGACACAAAGTTTTATTTGATCATATTTGATCCCACATTCGACTTTCATTTGGTCTAATAGTTATAAGCTTTGCGACTTTCAACTGGATTCAATTTGACATATGTTCAAAAATGATGCTGATTGGATTTCTTTTCTTTTCTCCCTAATGTTTTTTTGAACCAAGTGACACAATAAAATGCAAGATTAAACAACATTACATTACAAGATATATCAAATGTTTAGTCTTTTCAAATAATAATTTACCATCATCTTATCATTTTAATTGATTGTAGTATTATGATTTCCTAACGAAACAGGACAAAAATAATTTTCTCTATTATTAATGTATTTTATTTCTGAAAGAACTCTCCAGTATGTAAATGGCTTTATGTCCATTTCACAGTTTTGTTAGTTTAAAAAAAATTAAAAAGTAAAAAATAAAAAATAAAAAATAAAAAAATTCATATTGAATCACTGACCTACAGCCTGTGCATGCCTTCATAACAAAATGAACTGTAACAATCGCACATGTAACAGTTACCTACAACACACTTTCAAACCTATGGTAAACTATTTAGTTGCAGTCCATAATTAAGTTACATAATTGGAGATATCTCTTGTCATGAAGGATAAGGGAACTCATAGGTATCTACGGTTGGTTTAATAACATATAAAACTATATTTTAGAGTCTCATTTTCATGAGTTTTAAAAATAGTCATGAATTAAATAAACCCTGCACTTTGAGAAAACTGCTGCTGCAAATCAGCTGACATTTGAAGAAAAAGAAGAAGTTATTTCACTACAAACCATAGTTATTTATCTGTTATTTGATATTTAATTATTTCAAGCTGTATAGAATCTATTGATAGCTTGCCCAAACTATATCAGTGTATGAACTAATTAGTAGAAGTCTTTGATGTTCCAAAAATATGGTAATGATATGTTTTGGACTTAACAGTAAAAATGATGCAATAACCATTCCAATAATAGTGACCATTTTCATAACAGTCTAGTAAAAAAGATATAGGTCACAACTAAAAAGGTTGATTAGGGAACCACGTATATGTAAATTATATCTTATAATTGATAAAATAAGATGAGACTTGCAACACCTGTTCGGGATATAGAAAATATCACGGTAAGAAAACAGTAAATCAATTTGCCTTTATCATCCAACCATTTGAAACATTATCAGTACACTTCCCATCCAACTTATTATGAACGCAGCGGCAATATGTATAATTGAAACATACTTATAAGCAAATAAGGAATGGTACGCTTTCTTTCATTCTTTCTGTGGTACTTGGTTTTAGGTCCTTATCAATTATATCCCGGGTCAAACTCCAAGTTTCAGTTTTTTATGCTGATACCAAAGAGTAACATATTCATTTGTTGATGCTACAGAAGCAGGGACCATAATAGTACTAGCATCCTGCATATCCAGCAAAAGCATTTAGTATGACCAAAAATAACAAGATGATGATAAATGGACTAGCTTTCAGGTTCAGCACAGAAAGCTAACTATGGTAAAGCTAAAGAGGAAGAGGAAATCCACAGGCAAAATGAGCAAGCTTCTCCTGAGTACATGTGGCCACTTTATTTTTAAGGATTTCTTTCAATTAGTTGTATTGCAGCCAATTAGTCTTGTATATGTTACAACTAAAGGCTTCTTTGCTTATTTTGTTGTTCTGAAATATTTTGTTACAGCCAATTATGGTTCAACATATTTTGTTGTTTTGAAATACAAGTATGCTTTAGCATATTTTGTTGTTTTGAAATAGAATTATGGTTTAGCATTTAATGTGTTCTAAACATATTGATTTTGTTTTCCAATGCTATGACTTGTGCAGCTCTTGTTTTGTGCTTAGATTCATATTTGTACATTGTACTTATATTTGAATCAAATATGACGTGGTACTGCAGAATTATACTTTGGTAGCTCTTGTGTTTTTGCGTCGGTTGTTTAAAACAACCGTAACAAAAAATAGGTAACAATTTTTAAACCACCGACCATTTATTCCTACGGTTGGTAAGAACCGTAGCAAAAAAAAAAATTTGCGACGTCTACAACAAAAAACCGTAGCAAAAATTATCATATTTGCAACGGTTTTACACATAAACTGTAGCAAAAGGTTACGCTTCTGGATATGAAACAACAGTTTTTTGCGATGGTTTCGTAAAGAACAGTCGCAAAGTGATGACATTTTGCGACGGTTATGTATAAAAACCGTAGCAAAAAATAGTTTTTTGCGACGGTTTTAAAACCGTCACAACAATTTTTTACCTGTTGCGATCTCTGCATTTGCGACGGTTGTTAAACCGTCGCAACAGGGGTAAGACAACCATCGCAAATGGCTAGTTTTGTAATAGTGCCATCAACAACAATCATCTCAAGTATGGTGATAAGGAAATCAACTTCGAAATCACAAGAACAAAAGAAACTGTATAAAAGCAAGTCAAACTCCATAAAATATAAGACCACTCGAAAGCGAGTAATAACCAAGAAACTAGCATAGAAGCAAGTCAGAAATCATAAAACCATAAAGACAAGCATATCACAAGTCAAATAAAAAGCAAGCACTTCACAAGCGACAATAATAGACATGCACTTCGAGAGTCAACACAGAAGATAAGCACTTCGCATGTCACAATAATAAACATGCACTTCGTGAGTCAACACGAAAGACAAGCACTTCGCAAGCTAACAGAAGAGACATCGTAAGTCAACACAAGAGATGAGCACTTCGCTAGTCAAACTAAAGGAAAGCACTTCGCAAGACAACAAATGAGATGAGCACTTCGCACGTGTTATATACTTCCGAATAGTACTCATTCAAGTAATAACCGTGCGTCCCATACTATACGAGTTTACTCGGACGTTTATTATATGTCAGTAAACTCCACTCAATAAGTGTAATGTACCACCGAATAATAATCATTCGAGTAACGACCGCCCGTCCCATACCATATGGGTTTACTTGAATATTTACTATAAGTAAGTAAATTCCACTCAACATAAGAGACGAGCACTTTGCACGTCAAGGTGATCATTTCTGATCGATATGTGTAATATACTCTTAGTTAGTAATTAAATGAGTATCGTCCAATGTCCCATAAACACTTTGCGATACTTAAATATTTACTAAAAGATTGTTAATCTCACTCGACTAAAATATTCAATCGAACGAGTCCAAAAATTAACCAATAAAGTAATATAAATGTTCCATACCACTTGTATTGCTAAATCATTTAATTAGATTTCTCATTCAAGTGAAGGTTGAAATTGCAAGAAAGCAATGGTTCCAAAAGTCACAAAAGAAATGCCAAAATGGCATATATAGCCAAAGGCCAAACATAATAAAAAACAAGAGGAGTTTATAGTTTTGAAAGCAATTACTTTGGTTTTTACCGCATATAAAATGATTTCTAAAATACTGTATACATATTTTTTTTTTTCAAACCTCTCCTTTTTGGAAATCCATAAACTCATTTATTGCTCAAATGTGTGTGTGTGTGTGTGTATGTATAAAATACTAGATAAACTAAACTATAACTTTGAATTGATCTCAAATATATTTATATGTATTGTTAAAACACTCGTTCTGAAGGTAATTTGAAGCTAAAACGATTTTATAAAAATGATTTGAAAACACTAAATTTTGAATAGCTTTCTTTTCCAAACAATTTGTAGATTGAATATATATATATATATATGGAATATATATATGGAATACATATATATATATATACACGAATATTTCCATATAGTGAAATCCCACAGCATAAGAAATCATCAAAACGTGTAATCGAAATTTAGTAAAAAGGAGCCACATAAAAGCAGCAATCAAGAGTTCAAAGGAAACCACAATGACGCAAGGCAAATAACCTAAGATAGCGGAGGAGCACCTGGAGTGCACTGCTCCAAGTACTGACCGGTCGACCTATGGGACGACCTGGAGCATATGTGCTTCAGGTGATCTAGCTCCACCTTTGACTATAACTATTTTCGACGTGATTTTTAGCAATTCGACAATTAAAACTTGAAATACTAACTCAAATTGATCATTGCATGCACTTGGAAATACTTCATAAATCACAACATAGAAATCGGGTAACAAACCGAGTTGTAGTAAAAATATCACTAACAGTAAACTAGTTTTGGACAGAGAACAACTAATAGGTTTGTAACCACAAAAACAACAAAATCATCATTTCAATTCCTCAACATTTAGTATAAATTCACAAGCATGCAATTAAAAATTCAAAGATAGGTTGTGTGAGGATCAACTCACCTTATTTGCTTCGATTCCAAACCAAAAAAACCTAAGATTTCAGCAACCTTCTTTAATTCAACAAAACCCTAAAACCCAATTTACAGCCAAACAATACAAAGGATTTAAACACCGCAAAAATTTGAAATTGATGGTTCTAAAAGATAGAATAGGACAAAAGGACATTATCTTGGATTTTATTAGAATTTTTGAGAATTTATTAAATTTGATTTTTAGGATTTTAGCTTAGGTTTTGAAAGAACTTAACAACTTTCTTTCTTTTGTTTTCCTGTTTACTGCTTTCAGAATGTATGTATAGTGAGGAGAAGAAGAGGATTTTTCTCTTTAGTTAAAATTGTAAATGGACTTAGTTTAAGATTAAACCCATTAAGAAAATAAATCTTAATTCTTTTTACTAAATTCTTTTCTTCATATTTTTAATAATTTATACCTTTTTGGCTATAAACTTGAAAATAAAGCAATAAAACAAAATTCTAGAATACCCATTATTACTTAGAAGCCATTTTAAACACTAATCCTATTTTTTGTATTTATCACTTGAAATAAAACACTAATAATAATTTAAAAGAGATTTCTACTTCAAAAATTCTATTATTCTTTACCAAAGATTTTATAATCTAAAAGTCTACATTTTACCACCAAAGTAAACTCATTCAAGGAGATACATTAATATTTCTCAATTTTCATTAATTTAGAATAAATCATTCTAAAACAAATCATCTCCTTCTTAATAAATTCCAAAATCCACAATTTGAATCATTATTTATTTTATTTAAACGACTCAAAAATCAAGATTGTTACACATAATTAATGTACCTAGACGTATATTGGGTGATGGTCTCTATTGGTGTTGTTTTATCAACCACTGCCTCATCATTCGGTATTATCACGAGGACCGGCTTGAGTAGTACAATGGGTTCCATTATTGCTATTAGAAAGATCTAATCGTCCATCCTTATTATGTCATTCGCCTGTTGATACAAGTTAGTTAGAGAGATAGTCAGCTGCTTTTAAAGCTCCCTCCACATTCTTGATTTATAGCTGACCATGAACAAAGGGCCACAACACGGTTGTTCATATCAACACACCTTTCTCGGGTGGATTCTTTGTTGAAGCAATTGACATATGATCGAATACTCTCGATTGACCCTTGTCTGGTGTTACCTAGCTCGCTAGCCATCATAACATGGGTCTTTGAAGTGAATAACCTATTCTTAAAGTCTACATATAGTAAGGCCCAAGAATGGGTGATAGTCGGTTGTAGGTGTAAGAACTAGCAGGACGTAGGTCCTGTTAGAGTGGAGTAGAAGAGTAGGCACTTTGTCGGACCGCAAAGCTGGCCGACAAAGGTGATGGAGTTAAAGGCAGTAATGTGATCAGATGGTTTAGTACTCACATCATACTTGTCATTGGGCAGCAAGGCATAACGCCCGTGGATGTATGAGTCTAAGATTTCCTCAGAAAATAGCTCGCCATTCTCGCCATCTGAAAAAACTTTGCCCTCGATGTTCCATGCTTTGCATTCTATTGAGCTGTTAGCAAAGGATGTTCATTTCCTCTTGGCAGCCAGCTTCGGCCTCCTTTAGGGTTATCTGGCCAATGACCGGCTGCAGGCTCATATAGCGTCTTTGTGGAGTGGGTGCGAAGATGAGGTGATATAGGGTGGTGGTGATGGTGAATTAGAGTGGGAGACTTCCTCCCTCTATGCATAGAGGGGGATCGTGAGTGACCGGCCCGTCCCTCTCCTGATCCAGGCCCAGATGAACCCCCCATAGGATCAGGAGTGCACCAATGGGAACCTTGGTTCTTCGCCGATGACATGGGAACCCCGCTAAGATGTTCATACCTCAAGTCTCAAGCTCTATTTGTCTCCCAGAGATGCATAAAAACAGAGTGACATTATGCTGAAAGGCAGCAACGATGTCTTGGTTCCCTATGTGTGGCCATCTTTAGGTCAATGTTGATAACTAGACTTGGAACACACATATCATGTCTCCTTGGATTGGCATGAATATCCATGAAGCCTCGATGGTGTTCATGAGGTCATAAGCAATAGGGGGACAAGTTGGAAAGGATTCAGTATGACCACTAGAGGGAGTGGTAGGATAAAGTTCATAGTGGTATGGGCGTCCAACCTCGTCTTAATTCATTTACCTCATAAGCGAAAGTTCCCATGTTATTCAAGCTTTGGAGAATGCTTCGCCACATGTCATTGCTGAGCCAGGGATGGGATTTACAGCACTAGCGATCGTGTTACCATTAGTTTTATGTTCTTTAGAGTTAATGAGTTCATTCTCACAATTAGGGTTTGATATGGTAGAATGCGAAAAGAGTGCAAAGAAAAGAAAATGTGAAGAAAGGTGAGAGGTTTTAGGGGAGGCCATCTTTCTACCGTCAAAAAGTTGACTAATAAATTAGTCAACCTTGGAATTAGACTAATGCGTTTGTGAAAGCAAAAGTTACTTGCTAACACTAGACTAAAAAATGTAAAATGAGGAGTAAAGCAAGAAAATAAGGTAAATGACACAAGATGTAGAGTAGTTCGGTAGAGATTTATCTACGTCTGTTATGAACATCTCTTACTATGTTTATCCCTTAAAATTATAAGGAATTATAAGAGAAAAATATTAAATTAGCCCTTAAGCTTACAATGGTACTAAAATTAAGAATTTGAGAGTAAATGTTTGCTGTAAGTGGATAAGAATTCAACCTTTAACCAAATTCCAACAAGAATCCAATCCCCGTGATGTTGCAAGGCACGCGGTACTTCTAGTAGTTGAGATGGATGATGGACGATTGAGATTACATAGCAAAACAGGTGAGAAGTGCACCAGGATGTTGATCTGGCCGCATGGGCTATAGGAAGATAGCTGAAAAGGTGGAAGGGAATGTATAGTTGAGAAGTATGCCGATTGTCCTTTCATAATAGGCGCGTGTCTTGCATTTAATGTTGGCGGAGTACTACAGGAGTAGGTATGCTTTTGGCCGATTTGGTTCGAGACAAAGTTTTGTTGGCTATACAACTTGTCATTTTCTTTTGCATGCCTATATGGTAGGACAGACAAGTAGCTTTTATCGGGTTGTGCTGGTCGATCACTTGCTGCCCAAGCTTGGTAAGGAAAGCAGAATTTTGCTAAGGACCAAGTAGCAGGGATGTGCTAGGTCGACTGTGGGATAATGATATAGTCTGCCTAGGACCAGTCGAAGGTAGGCTCTGATGAAGTCGGGATAGAGACGGTGGTGCTTGAGCCAGGGCTTATCTGATGAGTTGGTTGTTGAACTCATCTTGAGTTAAACCGGCCAGCAATTGACCCTAAGGTTTGCTGAGTAGATGGGCTGGCTTGGGATCAGACTAGGTTTGTGCTGGCATGGATTTACCAGGCTTAGATGTTCTATGATGGCATAGGTTGGGCCGAGTTGTGCTTCAGCTTGCTAATTACACTTGTGAGAATTAAAGCAACATGAGTCACTAAATATGTATAGCATCCATACTCCCACACCTTCTCTATCTTGAGTCGCACCACCAACGCTTTATACTCCGCTTTATTTTTCATAGCGGGGAACCCAAACTTCAATGCATAACAAATTCTTTGACCTCCTAGAGTTACCAAGACTACCTCGCTTAAGAATCATGGTCATTGGATGCTCCATCTACGTATAACTTCCATTCCAAAAATTGATGATCTTCCTTTTCGTTTCTTTATCCTGGATAGTAAATTTAACAATGAAGTTTGTCAGTGCATGTTCATAAATCACCTATGTAGGATGATATGCAATCTTATATTAACTCATCTCAATATTCCACTTTAGTAATCGTCCAAAAAATTTGGGGCGATGCAACACTGGCTTAAGAGTTTGGTTTGTTAACACTCATATTGGGCGAGCCTTAAAATACAGTTGCAATTTTCTCACCACAACCAGTAAATGGTAGGCTATCATCTCCAATTTAGGATAATGCTTTTCTGCACTCATGAACCGTCTGGTGATATAATACACCGGCCTTTGGATCTTTCCTTCCTCACACACCAATGCTGCAGTCAATGCTTGAGTATATACCGCTAAGTAGATGTACAAATTTTCTCCTTCCAAAGGCTTCGATAGGATCAATGGTTTTCAAAGATGTTCAAATAGTTGCTGAAAGGCAGCTTCATACGTATTCATCCATCGAAACTTCCCCTTTTCCTTTTTGAGGGCATCAAAGAATGGTATACACTACCGATTGCTTTTGAGATGAAACTACTCAAAATGGCAACCTTGTCATTCAAGCTCTTCATTTCCCACCTAGTCTATAGGGACATAACTTATCTCAGTGCCTCGATCTACTCCGAATTAGCTTCAATGCCCCTTAAGTTCATGATGAACCTTAAAAACTTACCAAACGTAACTCCAAAATAACATTTAAATCGATTCAATCTTATTCCATACTTTCAGAGAACTTCAAACATTTTCGATTAGTTGCCTATGTGGCTTGTTGATCTTTTTGACTTACCAGCATGATCCACAAAGACTTCTATTGTCCATCCAATTTGTTTCGAAAACATCTTGTCAACCAAATGCTAGCAAGTAGATCCACTATTCTTCAAACCGGTTGATATTACCTTATAGTAATACAATCCCAAGTTTGTGATAAAGCTCGTATTAATTTGATCGATGCCTAATAATCTGATTATAGCCAGAATAGGCATCCATAAATAAAAATAGTTCTTTCTTGGCAGTTCCATCCATTAATTGGTCAATCTATGGAAAAAGAAAGCAGTTCTTGGGGCATGCATTATTAAATTCTAAATAATCGACGCATATTCACCTCTTTCCACTGGCCTTCCCTACCATCACGGGATTTTCTACCCATTCCCGATGTAGTGCTTCTTGGATAAAGTTGTTAGCTAAAAACTTATCCATCTCTCTTTCAACGCATCAGATCTCTATGGTTCCATATTGCATCTTTTCTGCTTTACAAAAATAAATGATGGGCTGATAGTCAATGTGTGGCATGCAACTTTAGGAAAAATCATGCATATGTCAAAGTGATTCCATGTAAACACATCTTAGTTCTCTCTCATAAACCAAATCAGCTCTTTTATCATCCCCAGCTTGACTTGATACCCAATGTTGACAATCTTTGTCGAATCATCTTTGTTCACTTAAATCTTATCCATTAGCTCCACTGATCATCCTCTAGCCTTTTCTAACTCTTTCCATGGGCCCATAGCTTTGGCTCACCGCTAGTGGACCAGAGCCAAGGCTTGGGCGATAAATGCTATGCCATTTGATCATTGATTCAAAGTGCCTTCACTACATTCTTTCACTTCTCCTTACATCGTGCTTCCCACGACTTCATGACGTAACTTTCTCTTCCCGTTATTTGATCGCCTTAAATTTCCCCTACTCCACCATCCACGGGAAATTTCATCATTAAACACCAAGGAGAAAGAGCAATCCTAAAGTCAACAAGGGCTAATCAGCCTAAAAATTCATTGTTTCCACCATAACAAAGTTCTAAATCTGTATCACCTTTTGGATTTATCTCCTATCCACACTGGCAACTCAATAAATCCAATCAAAGATGTTGCCTCTTTGATAAAACCTTAATGATGGGACTTACAAGGAAACAAATACTCTTCTCTAAGCTCTCTTTTGAATAGAGTGTTCACCGAGCTTATGCTATCAACCAGCACTCCGCAAACTATTATCTCCTTAATCATGGTTGCAATCACTATTGGTCAAAGGTTTACACTTATACCCCATCATCATCCTTGTTTTTGAAGATGATATCATTATCAATCCTCCTTTTCTTCTTATGGGAGTGTCAACCTCGATAGCATCGCATATTTCCATTGGCACATGCTTTAAGGAACTTTTCTAGAGTTCAATCTTGTTCTAGCTTCTTTTTGTGATGCGGACCTCCAGATATTGTATTAATATCTAATTCACACCTTGGTGATCTTTGACCCTCTCCACTGGTCCTTTTCATAATACCCAGAGGCAGCTGCTTTGGTGGTTTGTTATCCCATTGTTTTCCTTCCTATGGATTCCTGTCATAGCTTTAGAACTACTTCTTCCTTATCATCTCCTCTACCATACCCCTTAAATGTCGGCACTCGTTAGTACTATGTCCGTGTGACTAATGGAATCTACAATACTTCCCAAAATAATTTTTTCCCCTTATAGCCTCTATTACAGTAGACTTTCTATATCTAATTGTGCCTTGGTAAGGTAAATATTCTTTAGGAAGTCATTCAACTTCGTATGTTTTTAATCTCTAGTTAATCGAAATTGTTTGTTGGGGTCCTTCTTCTTACCCCCCAACGTTGTTTGTTTTCCTCTTATTCCCACTGCCATTGCTGTTGTTACCATCTTGCTTAATAACCTTCATACTCTTGCTACTTGGTCCAGCCTAACCACCAGCATTGGTCATCTTCTCAAATTCTGTCACTTCCAAGTGCAAAAATCGGTTTACTTTTCTATAAAAAGACCTTTAATGTGGTTGGCTTTTTCATTGTCAACCACCTTCCAAAGCCTAACTCACTATCCACTGCGTTGACTATTGCCATTAATACCACATCATCCTATAGATTCTTTACTTCTATGAGCGCAACATTAAACCATTTAAACTAGATTTTTGGCTACTCCCCATTCTTTAGTGAATGCTTTCCAATGACATTGCATCCTTTGGCTGTACAAAGTGAACCCTAAACTGATTCAAAAAATAATTTTCTAGTTGGTCATGTAACGATATGGATCCCTGCTCCAGCTTGCAGAACCACATCGTCTTCAGCCATTGCAAGAATGGTGGGAAGCATCTACACTTTACATCATCGATTATACAGGCACCATCCATGTTCTAGTCATATTTTAGTAATTGCTGGGTGGGATCCATCAATTCATTGTAATTTGGCATTATTGGCATCACGAATTTCCTTAGATATTCTGCTACCTTAATCTCCACTATGAATAGATTCCGACTAGGGCGATCTCCTAGTTATCTTCCTGCTTATCATGTTGAAGCAATCTCCAGATTGCTTTGGTAATCATCTCATCAGTGCCTTCCTTCTATCCTAAATGGTGGTGATCGCATATATCATTGATTGTTTGGTTCCACTACCGGCCATTATAGCCACTACCTGTATAGTCATGGCTATTATCATGACACCTAGGTCTCCCTATCTCTGGGGAGTCCAATTGTTATGGTCTTCAGCGATGTTGATCTATGCTGTGTCACCAAGTTTTACTCATTCTATGTGTGTCTCTTTCATAATTTCTTCCAGTTCTTCCATCATTTGGACTCACTTCTCAATCAGCCCCATCAACAATACCTCCTGCAACATTACCGTCATTTTTTTTCCTTTTTTAATGGATTAGGCTCGATTAATGATGGATCGGTACATATCCATCTCAAGTTTTGTTTCTTTTGTTTTATTCTATCACTATCATTTCCATCTCCAGTTGGCTCCTTCCCTGGTCTGTGTCCATCAGCAGAACTTCCTTCATCCGAGCTAGCTAGAGAATTTCCTCTATTTCTATTACCTCTAGGGCGAGGTACTTCTCATGGTTTCCTTATCAGTGCAAATTTCTTACCTATTCCTCCATGATCGTTTGCTAAGTAGCTTCCATCCCTTGATACATAGCGGTTATTGTTCCTTCCAGTTCTTCTCTTATGACCAAATACTGTGCAAGTTGAGTAGTTTCTCCGTTCCTCCCTTTATATATTCCATCGAATTCCTCTTCGATCACATTCCTACTTGAATTCTTCTTTGGTCCCATCTCTATTAGATCCCCTTGGAGTTTTTTTTATCAAATCCTAGTAGTAAATGAGATCCAACATGATCTTCAATCCCTCAGTGAAAGCTCAAAAAATATTAGCTTTTATTTTAGGCTAACATCTCCAATTGATAGAAATTAACTGAAAAATTATATGAATCAGAGAGAAATAAGGAAAGAGAGACGATATTTTTATAGTGGTTCGATAAATCACTTGGTCTACGTCCACTTCCATGTTATATTACTTTCATTTGCATCAGATCTACCAATTTTACAAGAGTTCTCGGTGTTCTATCTAGAGGAACAAAAATAGCACAGTTTCCCTTAGTAAACAAAGAATAGATCCAATAATTCACTTTTAGTTGGAGATGATGGCCTATTTATAATTAAATCGGGTTATTCCTGGCCTTTAGATTTCTTAAATCTCATTTAGAATGGGTCAGTCAATAAAATATGGAATGATAGGAAAAATATCAGGTCAAATCTGAATCAAATCTAATGGCTCGATGGACTGGTACCAATCCATGGCCTTAGTCCATAATGTTGTAATTTGCTCCAAAATGCCTTAGTCTTCAATTTTATTGAGATTTAGAGGCAAAATAGTCTTTTTGATAGAACGGTACCTGATAGAGTTAGGTTATGCACTAGAGGCAATTATGTAATCTGTTGCATATATCTAACTCGTTGACCAATCTTGTTCGAAATAAAGGTGTTTTCTTTCCATTATATACTTGATATAACGTGGTTATATTAATTAATCAATTTAATTAAAGGCACGAGAAAGACAACTATTGCTGAACTGGAACTTGAGGGTTGAGCGGCGAGGAAGTCTAGAAGTGATCTTGAAACCACCATAATGTCAGTGTCAAACCCTAATTGCAAATTGGGAAAGTATCTCAGTTCAGTTAGCTAATGTCGAAATGTATTATGAGATAGCAGTTGTATTATATTTGATATGCTTTGGGCCACATGGCCCAATTAATAAAATCATTAACCAATTTTCAAAAAAATAATACTTATAAATAGGTTTTAAATATCTATGTAAAATATTTCTTAAAAATAACTAATTTATAATTTACTAAAGACCTTTTATTTTAAATGTTGCGGAGGAACATTCTTTAAAAACTAATATCTAATTATA
Source organism: Allium fistulosum (assembly GCA_030737815.1). Classification (NCBI taxonomy): domain Eukaryota; kingdom Viridiplantae; phylum Streptophyta; class Magnoliopsida; order Asparagales; family Amaryllidaceae; genus Allium; species Allium fistulosum. The sequence goes on along the minus strand of CM060903.1, from coordinate 131,744,199 downwards.
AACTTCTAATCTTTATTTCATACTCAAATCCATGTTATTAAACTTCCCTAAAAAGATTCCACAAATATATTAAATTAAACCATTTAAAACATGAAAAAGTAGATAAAATATCGCATTAAAACAAAATATTGCAATAAGCCCAGAAGTGCTGCAGTAGACTAAGGCATTATTTATAAGTGCTATCTAAAGTTCTGGATAGAGAATAACATGAAAATGCATAATCTTTGTGGCCAGTTTTAACCACTTACACAAATGATTTTTGATCCAATTTTTTTATAGTAAGCAGTATTCTTTGGCTACTTAAAGATCATAAAATGAATCCCCTAAGATTATCTTACAAATTCATATTAAAAATTCCCAAAAAAATAATTTTGAAAGTATTCATATAGCGACCTTTTTACTTCTAACTTTAGCCACTTTGTTCAGCCGGTTATAAACTATTTTAAACTATATTTTTTGCAGTAATAAATAACCATGAAATTAAAACAGCAAAGAAATCCCTAAGGATGTTTCTTTCGAAGTGCATCCACAGCGATAGGTTCGTTTTAACTTTCACAACTATGTTTCACAAGTTATACAACTTTCAAAACCAATTCTTTATTTTCCATACACCAAAATATGTGTAGAAAACAACCAAAATATATCATGTCACGATATATTAACATATCACTAAAATAAGCTAGTTAAAGCAAGGGGATTTCAAAATACTTTCACAGCGACTCTTTGCTTCAAACATTCACATGCACACACATACATACACATTCAATGGTGAGTAAACTACTTATATCCATGCTAAAACCAAGCACAAGCACTTAGAAAACTAGAACCACTTTCTACCATCACCGAACACCCAAAGCTTCCACCTTTAGCCTTCACAAGCTATTGTCCACCCTCCTAGCCCTCAATATTGCTCACGGACTTGGTATGATGGGTGGTTTTTGCTCCTTTGCTTCCATATTTGAATTGTTTTCTATGTTGCCATGGAGTGCCTAGGCCTCTGTTAAATTTTTATGGAGTTTGTGCTTGATTTGATATTGAAGTGGAGAAAAGAGGTGAAAATACATTGTCTTTTTGCTCAAAACTTTGGAAAATGATTTATGAACACAAGGGAATATGTTGTATGGATTTAAGAAAGGTAAAATGACCCCCTTCTGACCAGCCAAAGGAACCCCTCCATGTGTTTACTTTTCACCTCACCTTTGACGAAAAATAAATATCTAAATACTTCGTCAAAATATTTTCCCTTAATCCATTTGCTAATCTTTTTACTATTCACATTTAGTTAGTCATATCATGGAAAATATTTTTAGTTACTAATTAATGAAACATTAGTTAATCAGACATGCATAACAAGTTTGAACAACTTTTACCGAGAAAAAAGCTGTTTATCGATAAATTAATTTTTGGTCACATTATCGATATTTCTTCGAACTATTTATTTTTGTAAACATTTTTCAAAAACAAGTGTAACATCATTAGTTATTAATTAAAAGAGGTTAACATGGTTATTAAATCAATTTAATTGCATTAAATGCAAGATTAAAATATTTAACTAATTCAGATATTTAAATACAATAATTTTGGGTCGTTACATAATTGGGTCGGTCCCTTAGAGTACGGGTATGCTATTTTGGTTTAGTTATCTACTCTGTTAACCGACTCTATCCATCACTGATAAACTGCCTTAATCATGTGAAATTATTCAGAGTATATCTCTCGACTTCTAGTGAGCTCTAGGTTCATTTGCGTACTGTACCATATCATTGTTGTCATATAATAATATCGTGGGATTCTCAACATTTGGAACACCCCTAGCTCAGTTATAAATTTGTGCATTTTTTTATACTTCATTTATTGCAGTGCTTATTTAAGGTGATATACTTAGCCTTTTGTTGAATCAATCACTACTTATTGTTTAAAACATTTCCAACTAAGATCGAACATGAATTTAGGATTGACATACCATACTCGATGTCATTGAAGTTCGAGTCTGCACACTCCTTTATAAGGAGTTCATTGTTTCTATGAAAAATTCTCTAGTATTTCATAAATGCTGGAGAATACTCTAAATTATCATTTAGTGACCTTAATTCGGATTTGATACTTGCTTTACGTAATAAATACATAAGTGAAATGCGATATTGGAGACAATATTACATTATGATAATTCTTGTTGCCAATGCATAAGGAACCCTTCTTACATGCTCCATATTAGACAATTTTAGTATCGTTTCTACATATATAATCTGGGACAATCCCAATATCTTTTTATACTGATGAAAAAGATGTCATTTTCAAATCGAATGTCGAGTGATAAACAACCAAACTGACATGATTTTAACTTAAGTGCAACGTTAACAATCATAAGTTTGTTATTTACTAATAGTTTTAGAAATATTTTGTACCAACTAATTTTTTTTTCTTATAGATACGCGCTTAATCTGCATTTTAATTGAAAATCAAACTGTTTGATTTCTTTATCAAAGTACTTGCTTAACTCTAATGCTAATCGAATAAAACTTTCGTATTACTTCTTGGATCATATCCAGTAACTGGCAAACTTAAAATTCTTCTCACTTACTTCGAGACACTTTAATTATTAAAGGTAAACAACATGTTCTAAATCATTGTTTAGAATTTTTGCTTCATATATCAAAACTTAAAATCATATCGAGCGATAATTCAATGAGTAAATTATGAAGTAACTTAATTACATTGAACAATAATTCTATTACATTAATTTCAATAATTGAAACTTCAGTTGTAATTCTTTTCAACATAGCTTACTATATTCCAATTGCATTGGTCTTTTTATCAAAAAATCACTCTTGCAGCCAATGGATCATACCCTTTTGGGTACAACTATCAAAATCATATTTTTATAATGCATTTGGAATCCATATTGGATCTGCAAATCATGTCATATGGTAGAGTCAATACTCTTAATGGTTTATTGATCATTAATAAAAAAAGTTTCTCGACATTGATAAGAAGTCGTAATTTCTCTTTAATATGCAAGAGATCTTATTAGACGTTCTAATTTGTTATTTCCATTTAGATTTGGTCAATTTTATTCATCCTTTTGTAATCAGTTTTATCTTTGGATAATATCCAAATCCATTTTACTATCAATAATTTCTAAAATAAATTCCTCTGTCATGAAGCTGGTGTTTCTTGAAACAACAATTGTTTCTCAATGTAATGGAATAGGTATTCATAAATATTTTATGAATCGCCTATCTCTCTCAATATATATGTGTGTGTGTGTAAAACTAATTTGGTTTTAGGTTTACGAACTTATGTTCATAACATAAATTGGTTAGTCAACATTGATCGATCCCAAACTGCTTTGGGGTGGTTCACAAGAGATCCCCCACAAGTAAATATTACGTACAGCTTTTCAACTCACACAACCTATCAAATCCGTGACCTAGGATATATAGGGGTTATTTCATTAATTTTTATCTTGTATGATTTCATAAACTTTGTTTTAGATGAAACTGAACTTAACCTTATGTACTTACTCTTAAGTACTCGACCTTAAAAAAAGTAAACTCAACTTTCCTCATTATCAATCATACTTTGTTTAATAAAGTTTAATTACACTTTATCGATATATCAAAATGTATTATAGGGAGACATGAATTCTAAGATTGGGTATTTATTCATTTTTAAGTACTTTTGAAATGTTTTCCTATATACTCACATATTCGATCAAATTGAATTTTCTTATTTCCATTACCCATTTCATTTTATCCTTATGTTTTGTATTCAATGAACTTATCATAAATATGTTACTTGTGTATCAAATACACACATTCATTTTATGTTACGTCGTATAATAATTAAATGAAGTATGTGGAACTATTTCAGGTACCATTAGACTTTCGGTTGCATGCATCTTTATGTATCAATCTGAAGAGTTCGCCAACAATAATGTCGCTCCCACTAAACATGCACTTTGTCCTTATTTCAAAAATAAATGTAAAAATTATAGATGTTTCTGTGTTATGTAGCTAATGCAACAAATACATGTTATTCTAATGGATTTTTTCATAACAAATATTCAAAACATTCATAATAAAATGAAATTATATCCACTTTCAATCAATACTGAAAATAATAATTACTTCATAAATAATATGTGGTATATTTATGAAAATAATTTTTTGCAACTTGATGCATCCACTGATAAGTATTATATAGCATGATCCCACTATTTCCACCATTACTATAATAGCATATGAATTACAAAGCTTCATTCAAATACTTATTATGGGCTTTTTATTTCTTTTATTCTAACTATTTTATAGTCGAGAGTTTTGATCAAATATCTTAAAGTCGTAGAAATAATCTTCATAGAAAACAATTTTCTATATTATAACACAATTGGAATAGAAATCACATTTTTCATTCCATATTAATTATCTTTTCGTATTTGTACAATTCCTTTTTCCAATGTCCCTTTATGAAGTAGAGGTGACCATTCACTCTCCTCATCCCAACTGTACCTAAGTCACATCCACTTTCATATATTCGCATTTCTTTCCAAAATGGTCAAACCATTCAAAGGAGATCCTTATTGTAATCACTCATATTGAATACATGATTTTGCATTACGGTTTATTTGCTTGTTTCCAATGGACTAATTTAATTGAGGTTTCTTACATTACAAATCATAACGGTTCACCATACAACATTTATATGTGATTGAATATGGACCAAATATCCATAGTCCTATATTGTTTATAAGTTCAAAACTAATAGAAGACAATGACATAGTATTGTACAAATAAATAACTAAGCGTCCGAGGCTCGAAAATTATAGTGGTTACACAAATTGGCTCTTGTGTAGGTCTTGAAGCGAAGCGGCAACATGCCAAAAGATTTAAAGGTAAGTATGTCTTATATTTATATATCAATCTTAATTTAGTTCATTTGTATATCTTAATTGATAAACATTTTATCAATTTTGATTAGTTGCACAAATTTATCGATGTAGATTATTTTAACTTTATAGAGTATATTTTCTTCCAATATTTAAAAGGTTAAATGTTACAATTTCATTTTTCTAATAAGGCCCCATTAGAGTTTATGTTTCTCAAAACCGTAAGAAAAATGTAGACAAATTTTGATTTCTATAGTAGGTGTTTAGACTCGCTTGCCTAAGGATTCTGACCTTGAGGAATAATCTATAAATCATAGACCTATAAGCGATGGATAGCACTTTATCGGTTGTATCAAATACAACCCCTAACCCATGGTCTTTGTTCTAATCTCATCTTGACTTTAAGAAATATCACCAAACTGAAAGATATTATTCACTCTTAACTACCATTTTGCGAAGGCTTAAGTATAATGCACATACCTTAAGGAATATCATCAAATATGTGCATGTATCTAACCTCATCTGGTCAATATATTATAGCACTACACATACATCTCTTACTTAAGGAATATTAACAACTAAAGAGTATTTAAGTAATATATAATATATGGATGGAAGAGGGCAACTAATATATTAAGGATTCATAATCTTTAACAAAAACATATCAGTGATATTGATTTAGGAAATAACATATTTCTTGTGAAATACCCTTGTAGTGTTAGACATATCTGAAACCACGGTATGCATACTATACATACGTATTTATTTCTTAAATCTAATTTGGGTTTCTTTTTAGTTCCACTTAATTTTATACATATACATACATACATACATACATATATATATATATAATTATTAATTTATTTATAACATTTATAATTTAATTTACTTATATAATATATATATATATATATGTATCTAATTAATTAAATCTTATTTAATTAATTCTAGTTTAATTATTATTAAATTAGTCATATTTAATTAATAATTTAATTAACATTTTAATTAGTTTAATTTGAATTCCAACTGTTGAACGACAAAATTTCTATCGGATTAGAAATTTGCTGAAAAATTTCAAATATAATCGCAAGCGCACGACGTACTATCGTAGTACGTAGTGAGTACGGGTCGATCCACAGGGAATTGTTGATTTAAATTTCCTATTCAATCAAATTAACCAAAGATTTAGAGTGATTAGCTAAAAAAAATGAGAAAAACGACAAAAGAGGATTGATAAAAATATGAGAGTGTTAAGACAATTTAGAGGTAATTTTCACTCTCTAGATCACATAGTTCAACAAGTTATGAAATATGATCTCTCTTTTTTGGTCATTAGTTACTTTAATTAATGTGTATATTATAAGTATGGCCTATTTGTGCTATTAATTAGCTCAACATAATCCATCAAACTATAACACACCCCTTAAAACAACTTTTCAACTCTCATGAAAAATAACAACAAGTTGAAAGCAAAATCTATTTTAAGTATGGTCTATTAACTATTAATTAGAAATATAAACCATCAAATTTCAATTTCAACATTCACTTCTTTGCCATAATCATACTCAGATGAAGAGGCAATTTTTGTTTGTGATTGTTTAAGCATAGCCTATTTCTTATGAACAACATAGACTATTAAATTCAACATGAAACAATAAATCACAGCAACATTCATTTAAGCATAAAAGAGAGCAATAATTATCAAAATGTTGAAGCTACATGATTAGAGGCTTCATTATCCCTAAATTGAAGGGATTAGCCTCTCATTTGTGTTATCATATCAACGCTTGTAGCTTGCAACATGAAATAAAAAAGAGGAAAAAAAGAGCAAAATGAAGAGAAAAGCCAAGTAAAAAGAAATAACACTAATCTACTTGCATGAAAAGTAAACTACACTACTAACATAAGAAGAAAATAAGCATGTAAATATAAGAGAATACTAATTAACATTGCATAAAAAAGGAAAGTTACATGAAAATAAAAATGTCTAAGTAGCCATAAAAAGAGAAAGAGGGCTTTCTTTTATTTTGAGCCTCAAACTAACTAAGAGGGAGAAGAGATTACATGAAGATATGGGGTATTTAAACAAGTTAGAAACCCTAATCCATATTTTTGGGGGATGCCCAAACTACCCCTTAGGAAGTGTGGTGGCCAAGTAACCATTAGCATCCACTAATCATCCATTAAGTGTGCATGAAGATTTAATGGCCTTTTAGCATGTGCATTAGCTCCTAAGTGTACATTAAGGTAGGTGGGTAAGTGGGGTCCTCCATGATCATCACTTTGAATTATTTCCATCTTCATTTGTTCTCTTCACTCTTGTGCATGCATATATCATCATGAAACCACTTTTAAAATTCACTAAATTTCCTACAAAACAACATAGAAAATTCCAAGTAAATTTATACAATTTAATAAATGCACAAAAATGACCATTTTGCCTCTATATGAAAATGAATATGTGACAATTTGCAAATAATTTGAATTTTGGTTTAAATAAGTTAAATACCCAATATGATCATTTATTTAATTTAAATAGATTAAATATGGTGGTAAAAATATGCACATGTACGTGCATATCAAATACCCCCACACTTATCTTTTTATTCGTCCTCGTATAAAGAAAAAAACTAAGATAAATCCGTTTTCGTAGGGAGCACGATTGCATTGAGCGTATGTAATAAGCCTTTAAACCTCTGGGTGTCCCCAGTAGGACGAGTGTTGTCTCATGAGGATTTTCAGCGGATACTACCCACAAAATCCAAATGCAGGATGAAAATATCTACAAAATGCAAGATTTATTTACAAAGATATGAATGCAAGTTTTTGAAAATATTTACAATGAAGGATTTACTTTTAAATTAAAACACATAAGTTAAATATAGGTTTGGTTATTATCCTGAAAATTTAAGTCATTTACTTGTCAAAATTTCCAACAAAAATGAAGTTATCGTACCAAATGGGTTATAGTTTAACTCGTTGTTTCGGTCGATAATATAGTGTAACTTTGAAATGGATCCTTAGTTGATTATCAAAGTTTATCAAAGTGGTATTTTCATTTCTTTTCAATAACAAGTCAAATCAAATAAGTTAAAATAGTGCTTGGATTTCAATTGCTTACTCTCTCTAATTTTTTATATGAAAATTTTATTTATATTAACAATATTTACATATGACTAACTCAGATAAACGGAGGCCAGCTATATTACCCATGCACTGCCTTGCAGATTGATATGAGAGGAATACAGAGCGTGGCGAGTGAACACACAAGTGCGAACACTTATTGACTGTAGGCGTTATTAGTAAAATAATTTTTATATACACACACCTAACTCAGATAAACTGAGGCCAGATATACCGATCGTGCACTGCCTTTTGGGCTTAAGTGAGAAAGGTACAGAGCATGCGAGTGAACACACAAGTGTGAACACATGACTCTAGGTGTTTATTAAGAAAAAGATACATATATACAAGAAATATTATTATTATTTGTTATTTTCTTTCTTTTGTTTTTTTGTTTATTTTAAGAGAGAGAGTTTCGCAAAATCATCTTAGCACCCTTTAACTTAGAAGACAAAAAACATGTTATATCCTTTACTTTAAATTCACCACTTTTTAAACAAAGATTTTCAATTAGGATGTATTTCATAATTAACACGTATGAATCTTCCTATATACTAGTTAAACCATTGTTATTTGTAATCAAACTTCATTTTTATTTTTGTTAAGACGAATAAATTTTAAAAAAATTTAATTTAATAAACCAAAACCATATATTTATCTTATATATTTAAATTTTTTTAAAGAAAAAGCAAAAATAAACCATGAAAATTAAAAAATGAAAATGAGTCTCCCCCACACTTGATTTTGACTATGTCCCCACAGTCAACCCAAGTGAAAGGAGAAAAATAAAACAAAAATAAAAAGATGACCTATATTTACATGAAAACAAAAGGATTATTATTTACAAGAGTTCAGAAAGTATATCGTCAAAAAGTAAATGAAACGATCTTCTGAAGACTGATTCATTTGTCTCGTCAAGTATGCGAGACACAGCTTAAGCTCGAAAAACCAAACCATAAAAGATTTCAATGTTGAATGTTGATTTGGAAAAACGAATGTCATTTTATTAAAAATCGTACGAGTTGTTTTGTTTCCGATGATTTTCAGGGTTGATAAAACAATTGGTTGAAATTCAAGTTTATTTTCACCAAATTGAAATTCAAATTTATCAGTCAAAACTTCTTCAAAATTGTTAATTTCAAAATCAAAATGGTGATTTAAATCTTCCCCTTCGAAATTTAACAACTCATTTTCAAAATGTCGGCAGAAATTGTGTTCATTGAATTCGTCTTCCTTTATTGAATTATCAACAACTTCATTGCATGTGTCAAGTTCAAAATCCAAAGTTGTTGTGCTCAAATTTTCAAAATCGAGAAAAGGAAGATCAAATCTTAATTTTGGTTCCACACCCTCGAATAAATTGAAATCCAACTCAATTACCGTGTTCTCAACAATTTCATTAAGATCGTTATTTTCAATTTCAAAAGTTGTTATTTGAAAATCAGTGATTTTGGTAAAAGATGGATTATTACTTAACTCGTCACATGTTGGAATTTGATTTTGTTTTTCACATTGTTTCATATATGTTGCAAACAACAAATCTGTGTGATCATCGTAAATTTCGTTCATTTACTCAACAAAATCCAATTTACAGCTATTAACTTGAGAATTTTCGATTTGGATTTGTTGAGAACAAAAAATTTCAATCGTATCGTTGTTGAGATTATTTCCATTGCCAAAATTATTTTAAAAGTTGTTTCTACTTTATTTTGATTTTGAAATTCATTTTGGAGTTCAAAATTGATTGGCATGGGCTATACTCGAAGTCATTTGAATTTTGAAGTGAATTCAAATTTTGATTATTTTGAAAATTTTGACTTGAGTTATCACACAAATAAGAATTACACAAATCATTTATCATTTAATTTTGTTGTATAGAGATTTTAAGTAGAGATGAAATGCTATTTTCGAGATTCGAGGGTTGTTCGTCATTTTAAAAATTTTGTGGTTCAAAACTCGAATCGTTTAAACAATAGTTATTGTTGAAATATCCATAAGAATTTGAAGTGAAATTATATGGATTATATTGATTTTCACAACTATCGTAGAATTCATGTGAATATGGAAATTCGGACATTTTCAAGAACGTTTTTTTTATAATGGAAAAATATTTACAAAACGAAATTTATTTTTCAAAAGGGAAATTGATTTTGTTTTGTTTTTTCAAATTTTTTCTTTGTTTTTGAAAAGGTTTTATAATTTTTTTTGAATTTTGGTTTTTCTAAATTTTTTTGGATTTTTGAAATTTCAAAGAAAAAGGATTTAAAAATTTCAAAGGAAAAGGAATATCTACAATTTTTTTAGTTTTGGATTTTGAAATATTTTTTTTAAATATGCATGAACTAATGCAACTACATGAATGCAAGAGTTTAATTACAAATTAGCTCCTAACCCAAAATTGTATAATCAACTTTGTCTTGAATCAACAAGATAGTTCTCAGCCAGGTAACAGGCAGGGTTTATCGGTGCACCACGAATCATCGTAGCAATGCAGCCGAAGGTTTTAAGTACCTTTAGAGAAACAACCACTATAATATTTACGAATCACCGTAATATTTATAAATGGTTATTGCTCTGCCGTAGCCCAGACACCAAGAAATTAAATTGTTCAAAGAAGACAACTTGTCAATATATAATTAAGTGTTATCGATGTCTAACCGTTATTATTAATCAAATTTCTAGGATGAAATGCAAAGCAGAAATTAAACATGCACTAACAATGCAACTACGAATAAAATTTTGTTTTTGTTTTTGGTTTTTTTTTCTTTGAATTTTTTTCAAATGCAAGCAAACAACAATGCAATTCAAATTAAACTAGAGGTGAAAGCAGCAATATTATTTATAAGCAAGCAAGCAGTTTTTTTTGGCAAGCTAAGCGAAGCAAGCAACTCTTCACGTCTGCTTTGGCAACATGAGAAGAAATTAAACAAGATATATGTACAAGTTCTTTGTTATATATATATATATATAATAAGAAATTACATCAAAACAAAACAAAACAAACAAAACGAAACAAATGAAAACTAAATAACCTGACAATAAAACAAATTGAAACCCGTTTTTTTTTACGTTTTGGAGAGAAGAGAAAAACTGAAAAACAAATTAATCTAAAACCACTCAACCAAGTATCACAACTAAAAGAAATCAAAACTTTTTTTAATAAAAACAAACTACCTAACTAAAGAAAACAAGCTATCTTTTATATACAAAACAATTTCTTTTTTTTTCAATAAAAAGGAAAAACAAATAGGAGACAAAGCCCCTTTTGCAATTTCAAATCAAACCACTTTACAAATCACCGACCCAATTACAAAATTCAATGCCCACTGAAAGTAGCCCAATCAGTTTCGTATATTTCAAAATTGAAATTAGTTCGCTCCTCGTTCTGTCGTATATTTCAAAGTCGACTTGTGAATGATAGCAACTCGTTCTCTTCTCTAAAAAAAATTCAATTCATAATGAAATTCTCTGCTCTTTTTGTATATTCACGAAGCCGAAATTCGAGATTGCTTATTAAGTTTAGAATTGCGATTTTTGGTTTTTCGAGTTTAAGGATGCACGAAGTTGAATCGTGTTCGATTTGGATTTGACTGTGGTTTGGGATAAGGTTCGAGGGGATTTCACTCTCGATAGGAGGAGGGTGCGAAGTGGTTTCGACTTGGTCTTGCGGTCAATTGGTTCTGGTGATGGAAGTTGAATCGAAGTAGCGAATTGGGGATTGCGGTGAGGCTGTGCTTCGAGTTCATTGTCAAGGGATTCGTTGTCAAGGGGTATATTTGAAGCAATTGCGGTGGTAGGGGATGTTTGAGGCAAGGGGTGAATGGGAGGCGAGTTGTTGCTGCAGAGGGTTGCGAGATGGAATTAAAGTGATGTATTGAAGTGTTTATGAAGTCTTGTCGCCTGTGAGATGGTCTGATAGACGATGTTGGCTGAGTTGATCAGCAGTGTCTGGCGATTTGATGAAGTTTTCGTTTGTTGTTTGGCCAGAGGAGGAATGTTGTTTATATTTGGAAGCAGAGAGGATGGTAATGAATGTATTGTCAGATGAGAATGTATGAAAAGGTGGAGCAGAAGTAAATGCGGGTTTGTAAGGATGGAATGTAGGAGTGCACAGATGCTTTGTCTACTGGAAATCTATCTACAGATATTTGATCATGTGAAGGCAAGCGGGGATGAGGGAAATTGGTTTGTATGAGATGAGGGATGGCTGTAGTTTAAGGAATGATGAAGTAATAGTAATATGGATTTGATGTAGTGTAGTTGGAGTTTTGGTCACCAGACGCACAGTATGTATGTCGAGGTTTTGTGACAGTGAAGTGATGAAACAGTGCACAGTTCTGGTTTGCAGTTGAATGGGTTAAAGAGGAGCAAGATGGTTGTTGATCGAAGTGAATCAAAGTACGTTGTGGTTAGATGAAGGCTGGAAGTAGTGGTTCTAGTGAACTGTGCACTGGTGATGTGGATGTGAAGTTGTTGTTGTACCTGATGGATGAAGCTGAAGTATGTTGCAAACGGTAGGATGTATGTTTGGGTTTGATGATGAAATTTGAAGCAGTTCGTGGGTAAAAGGTGGTCTGTGGTGATGAATGAATGGGTAGCAGTGGGAATTTAGGGAGGTTGTTGTATGAAGTATGAAGTTGTAGAAGGCTGGTGAAGTTTTGATGTTGGATAGCAATGCACTGCTTTGTGAAGGGTGAATGGCAAGTCTGGTGAACTGCTGTGATCTGTAGGAAGATTGTGCTGTGGTAATTGATGGTTGTTGTAGTTAATATGATTAGTGGGAAGAGAAGATGATGTTGTTCGATGTAGGATGGGAGTTTGTATGGTGTTGTACAGCAGTTTGGAGTGGTTGTTGTATGATATGGTGATGACTGTGCACTGTGGTATGATGGTGCAGTTTAACAGGGGTTGATGGAATTGGTTGTGGTGGCAATTGAAATGAGGCTGGAGTTGTGCTACAGTAATGCATGAAGTTATGGTCAGAGGCGAATGGTAGTTGCTGCAGTTTTTGTGGGAGGAAGGTAGCAGAAAGCATGGACAGAGAGGGATGGTTTTGGGGATAGCAATATGTGCACTGTGCTAGTTTGAATGGGCTGTGGTAGTTTAGAGGTGGAAACGATGGTTATATGATTGTAACAGAGAAACATAGAGTGGTTTTGTGCACTGTGCACAGTGACAATGCAAATTTTTGTAATTTTTTTAAATGAAATGAAAATTGATGTAGAATGTAATGTAAAATAATAAAATGGAATATGATTTTGAAAATGAAGTTGTGTACAATATTTATTTATTTTTATTTTTTAATATGCAAATGTAAAATGAAACTAGAAACAAGAAATTGCACACAATCACAATGCAATCAAAAATCACACAAACACAATTTTTTTTAATTTTTAAAATGCAAAACACACAAAACAAACACACAATAAAATCAAATGAAAATAATTCGAAGAATAGAAAATCAAAATCAAAGCAACTCCCAGGCAACGGCGCCAAAAACTTATTAAACGACGAAATTTCTATCGGATTAGAAATTTGTCAAAAAATTTCAAATAAAATATAACCGCAAGCTCATGGCGTACTATCGTAGTACGTAGTGAGTACTGGTCGATCCGCAGGGAATTGTTGATTTAAATTTCCTATTCAATCAAACTAACCAAAGATCTAGAGTGATTAGCTATAAAAAATGAGAAAAATGACAAAAGAGGATTGATAAAAATATGAGAGTGTTAAGACAATTTAGAGGTAATTTTCACTCTCTAGATCACATAGTTCAACAAGTTATGAAATTATGATCTCTCTTTTTTGGTCATTAGTTAGTTTAATTGATGTGTTTATTATAAGTATGGCCTATTTGTGCTATTAATTAGCTCAACATAAGCCATCAAACTATAACACACCCCTTAAACAACTTTTCAACTCTCATGAAAAATGACAACAAGTTTGTTAGTCCTTGAAAAGTTAGTTTTGATGACAACAACCTTAGAATAAGATTATAAAATATAAATACTAATATTATAGTTTAGATATATATGTATATGCAGGATTTAACCATGTAGGTACCAAGAATGAAGACTGTATAGCATAGAGATTCAAGATATCAAGATTGAAGACTCATGAGTATCAAGATATCAAGAGTTCAAGATTTCAATAGTACAAGATAAGTATCAAGTCTAGAATTATGTTAAAACTCCTAGAAAAGCACTGACATCTTAAAATCCATTTTATTCGTGGAATGGAATCCACTTCGAGCTTGTTAAAGGGATGGAACCCTAAGTAGGATGGAACCTACGAAAAATCTAGTGGAACATTGTTTTGTATCCACTAACTTTTATTCTAATGTTTTACAAAATTATATTTTGTTTTCAAAATGATTTCAAAATCTTCCTTTTAAAATCAAAAACATCTATCCTGGTTTTTAAATATTTTAGCCTTAAAATAATCTTTATTTTCAATATCAAATTATCCTTGATTTTAAACTATCTTTTAACTATTATATATTTAACTTTTTGTATTTATACTTAGATTTAAATATGAAATTATAGTAAAATTTTATTTATATCAAAATATTATTCTCTATACTTATTTATGTATTTTAACTATAGTAAATTATATTTATAAAGTTTAAAATAGTGTTAATACAAGATAAAAGTTATTTTCAAAGAAAAACAAATTATCAAAAATTCCTTAGGCATGTCGACAACCCCTAGGGACCCTTGTCGACATGGTGTCAGTTAACTTCAAAAGTTTGAATTTCAAAAGAAGTGTCTATTCGTCATAACCTTTTACGAATGGACATGGATGTTGTTCTACTATAAATAGAGGTTGTTTTTAACGAATTTATATTCATAATTTTCTGATTTCACTTCTCTTCTTCTTCCACATTTCTTTATATACATTTTTACTATTACTCTGCCGAAATTTCCATTGAATCTAACTAGATCATCTCTGGTTTGATTCTCTATCACTATCTCAACAAGATCCTAGTGTTATTCAGAGTTATAGGCTTCGTTGTAATCAATCGAGCGAGAAAAGGTGTGATTGTAGCCTGGAAAATCAATCAAGTGAGAGAAGGTGTGATTGTAGCCTAGGAAATCAATTGGGTGAACTTGTTGCCCGTAAAATCAAGTGTCTCTACCCAGAGGATTGTGAATCTGGAGTGGGGTACCTCGTGGCCTTGAAATCGAGGGTGTAATTGTAAGAATTGATTTTGAAAGGAAATCCGTACTTGTGTTGCGAGACTGGATGTAGGGTAACTCCGAACCAGTATAAAATCCGGTGTGTTCTTTCCTTTATTGCTTTTACTTTATATTTGCATCTGTGTTTGATTCTGTGATCATATCTGTGTTTGAATATTGCATACATTTGTGTACAAATTAATATAAACTCAAAAAGAATTAGTAATTCCTTAAAACACTATTCACCCCCTCTAGTGTTAATTCTAGCCTTAAGATCCGTAATCCGCATTTCTCACAAAGTTGAAAGCAAAATCAATTTCAGGTATGGTCTATTAACTATTAATTAGAAATATAGACCATCAAATTTCAATTTCAACATTCACTTCTTTGCCATAATCATATTTAGATGAAGAGGCAATTTTTGTTTTTGATTGTTTAAGCATAGCCTATTTCTTATGAACAACATAGACTATCAAATTCAACATGAAACAATAAATCACATCAACATTCATTTAAGCACAAAAGAGAGCAATAATTATCAAAATGTTGAAGCTACATGATTAGAGGCTTCATTACCCCTAAATTGAAGGGATTAGCCTCTCATTTGTGTTATCATATCAACACTTGTAGCTTGCAATATGAAATAAAAAAGAGGAAAAAGAGAGCAAAATGAAGAGAAAAGCTAAGTAAAAAGAAATAACACTAATCTACTTGCATGAAAAGTAAACTACACTACTAACATAAGAAGAAAAGAAGCATATAAATAAAAGAGAATACTAATTAACATTGCATAAAAAAAAGGAAAGTTACATGAAAATAAAAATGGCTAAGTAGCCATGAAAAGAGAAAGAGAGCCTTCTTTTATTTTGAGCCTAAAACTAACTAAGAGGGAGAGGGGGTTACATGAAGATATAAGGTATTTAAACACGTTAGAAACCCTAATCTATATTTTTGGGGAATGCCTAAACTACCCCTTAGGAAGTGTGGTGGCCAAGTAACCATTAGCATCCACTAATAATCCATTATGTGTGCATGAAGATTTAATGGCATTTTAGCATGTGCATTAGCTCCTAAGTGTACATTAAGGTAGGTGGGAAAGTTGGGTCCTTCATGATCATCACTTTGAATTATTTCCATCTTCATTTGTTTTCTTCACTCTTGTGCATGCATATATCATCATGAAACCACTTGTAAAATTCACTAAATTTCCTACAAAACAACATAGAAAATTCCAAGTAAATTTTTACAATTTAATAAATGCACAAAAATGACCATTTTGCCCCTATATGAAAATGAATATGTGACAATTTGAAAATAATTTGAAATTTTGGTTTAAACAGGTTGGCCATAACATTGCTAATTTGGACTGCATATACTTTTTGGCTTCGATACCATTGAAGGAACCAGGTCAGTCGGAAGCGGGTTAAATGGATAAATTAAAAAAATTTCATTTTGACCTTTGTAAAATCTTTGAAGCCTAAATGGATTTTAGATCCAATCTAAATACTTTAATTAAAATTTCATTTCATTTTGTTTAGATGTTTTTTTATTTTTTAGTTCATAAGTATATTAAATATACTTGTTTGTGCGAAGTGAATGTGCTACAGATAAGAAGTGCACATAGTTAATATGACCGTATGTAGGTGTTGAAATTTACAATGCAACAGACCCATTCAACCTTTACATATGCCTTCATTTTCTAAGGTTTTGATTTATAAATATTTATACATAATAAAAGTGGAGAAGTGTATAAGTAGACATGTATACATTTAAAACATATTGGGCAATTTTATATGATTCAAAATCTAAACTTACTAATAGTGAGTTTTGTTTTAATTAGAGAATTGCATGAAATTAAATATGACATTTATTACACAAGATCCCTCTTGTTATTTCAAATTAGAGCATCATATGTATGTTACTATATATATAAGTTACAAATGTTTACATTTAATTATTTTAAATCTAAAATATTGATTGCAATATATATATATATATATATTAGAATTCAAAGTTAACATTTAATTAAGCTTTTAGTTTGGAAAGGAAATACATAAAAGTTTAAAGTTGAAGAGAAATAAAGGATTTAGAATTTATCCAAGGAAACTTTTATTTTTTTAAATAACGATTAAAACATTAATATTCAAAATATCAAACATTTAACAAAAGGAATTAATTTTCAAGATGGAAATTAATTAATTGACATGAATAGTTTATTTACATTTATGTATATAATTATAAAATTATAAAACAGATCTCAATCAAAAATAAAATTTATTAACAAAATTTCAATGTAAAAGAAAAGGAATTGGACAAGTTAGGCATATGTAAATCCATGATAATAACATAAAAATCTAAGCAACACAAAAGAAATTAATAAATTAATAAGGAAGAAGGGGGACTAAATCATATCAATAATAATGAACATATTTTGAGGTGAGATAAAGAGAAAAATTGATCCGAATTAAATAAACATTATTAATATACTTTCAACAAAGATAGAGATAAAAGGGTTTGAATTACTTGTTATAAAATAAACCATAAGTAGCATGCGTATCATATGGGATTAAAACACAGAAGTAACATAAATAAATTAAATTAGATAATTACCTAGGGATGTTGCCAAAAATCATACATTGAAATGACGAATCTATACTCTTTGATTTAGTTGAATCGTTCTCCAGATTTTGCAAGACTCAAAAGATGAGAACCACTTTAGTATTTTATTTTGATTTTAAAATTTTTTAGGCTGTGGAAGCCATTATTTTTTATTGGGATGGAAGAGGAGAGGAATGAACGTGAATTGTTTGAAAAATCTTGTAACGACCCCGAATTTCGAACACTTCATATTTAAATATTTGAATTCTTTAAATATTTGAATCTTGGATTCAGTGTATAAAAGTGATTTTATAACCTTGTTGACCCCTTTTGAATTAATAAGTAATGATAAGAAACCTTTTTTGAAAAGTGTTTACAAAATCAAGTTGTTCGAAAAAATATCGATAATGTGACCGAAAATCGTTTTATCGATAAATAGCTTTTTACTCGATAAAAGTTGTTCGAACTTGTTATGATTACCTAATATACTAATATGACATTAATTAACAACTAATAATATTTTTGGTGTTATGGCTAACTAATTATTTTGGATGATGTCATGGATGATGTCATAAGAAGATATTTATGGAGAGGGGTATTTGGAAAGTCTTAAGGGTGAAGTAATGATGTGTAATTTGTGACTGAAAAAGAAGGTTAGGAGGTGGATATAACCTCTTGTTAAAGTCTATTTAACCTCTTAATAATGTTCACAAAGTGGCTTGCAAATTTATAAAACATAGAAACATAATGTCTTCATCTTCTTCTCTCTTCTCTTTAACAT
Source organism: Allium fistulosum (assembly GCA_030737815.1). NCBI lineage: Eukaryota > Viridiplantae > Streptophyta > Magnoliopsida > Asparagales > Amaryllidaceae > Allium > Allium fistulosum. The sequence continues at coordinate 131,725,631 of CM060903.1, read as the reverse complement.
TTTCAAATAAAAAAATGAAGTCCAAACTCCATAAAACTTTGGAAAAGGTCCTAAAATGTCAAAGGAACAAGGAATATCAAGTCGAAGATGGAAGAAGTTGAAAATAAATGAGCAAATGGTGGTGGGGGTGATGGCCGAGAGCATGTTGAGGCTAAAGGCGGGATCTTTTGTTTATTTGGTTAAGGTAGGAAGGATTCATGTGTTTGTGAAGGCTTGTACTTGGATTTAACATGGATTTGGGTGAGTTTGCTCACCATTGAATGATATATATTGTGTGTGTGTGTGTATTGCACAAATATAAAGTTAAGTATGAACTAATAAAGTTATAACTTTGGAACCCCCTGCTTTTGAAAGAAAACGACAACTTCGTATTGCATATCATCACTTCTAGTAACTTCTACAACATGTAATATGGCCTTGACTTTGTGTTTACATGTTTGGTTTGGTTGTGTACTAAAGTTTGTCCGAAAGTGTTTGAAGCAAGAAAGGTCGCTATAAGTGCACTTTATAAATCCCTTGTGTTTAACTTGCTTAAAATGGTTAAATGTGAATATATTATGAAAGTATTAATTTTTATTGTGGTATACACTTATAGAGTGTATGACTAAACATGTTTTTGTTATGATTTTTTTTGAATTTATAAACTAATTATTTTTTCATAATATTTTATTTAGATATTTACAACATGTTTAAAAGTAGTTTTATATATTTATAAGTATTTTTGAAGTGCATATATATAAGTTTGGAAAAGTAAGTAAAGTATTTTATGAAAGGATAAGTGGTTTTGAATATAACACTTAGTTATAAATGAACGGTTTTTGAAGTTATGTAAAAGTATATTATCTTGTCAGTAAGTATAATTAGATCTTTAAAATGAATATTTTAACGATAATCTTAAGTATAAATTGTTTTGGGTTTGTAGTGACAATGTGTTGGTAACATTTGTCTTAAACCCTTTTGATTATGCTTATGAACATAAATAGATTATTAAAAATAATGTTTTAAAGGTAATAAATGAAATGGTTTTGGGTTTGAATGTGTGCTCTCCTCTTTCATAGAGGATCACACATTTTTCTTAGAAATGGATTTGGGTTTGTAGTGAAAATGTTTAAGTAACATTTGTCTTTAACCCTTGTGAATGTACTTTGTTCTTTAAAAGAGCATTTTTAAAGAAAAGGATAAGTATGGAATGTTTTGGGAAGTGATAATATAAAATAAAGGTTTAACTTATAAAAGAGATAGGGTTTATAGTAATAATGTTTTAGTAACATTTGTTTTTAACCTCGTTGATTATATTTTAAGTAAGAAACCTTGATAAAGATTTGTGAATATTCTTATACCATTTGAGATAAGTATATGAATACATTTAAAAGTATAAAAGAGTATAAATGAATAGTGAAATAGTATAACACATGTACACACCTTTTATAAAGCTATTTTAAATATATATACAAGTAGAAAAATGAAGTGAATAGAAGCATCATGGATTTATATGGTTTGAGATCCTCCAAAGAGGGCTCACTCATATAGAATGTCTCTTACTTTTAGAACATGTGTATTCGAGATCCCCGGGGAGAAATCCTATAAATGATTCACTTACTTCTGAAAGAAGTAATATTTGATGAAATAATTTTTAAATGATAAAAGAATTAATATTTAATAAAAGGAGATTAGAAGCTGTTTGTGTGACTTAAACGTGCTTTGTGTTACTTAACTGTGCTTTGTGTGACTTAATCATTCTAACCATTCTCATTGTTATCGAATTAGACCAAAATTAACTTAGGAAATATCTAAAAGAAACACGAGAATTATATGGTATGGTTATCCCTTTGGTGATGTCATACCGTACGTATAAACTCATCTCGCTCTACTAGGATAAAAGATAAGGACATCCACCGGGATAGGAGATGATCTCCACCCTAATGCATTGTCTTTTTATTTTTGAAAGAATTTATAACGACCGAGATTTTCGACCGTCGAAAATTGACACTAATATGTCCACTGTATTGCATGTCGAAAAATCGAATGCCGGAAAACCCTATTGTTAGGGAAAGAGAAAGAAGGAAGAAGATAAGAAGAAATTAAAAAACATAGAATCTCACACCGGAATGAATAATCTATAATATACAATAAATCTTTACACAAGAAGAAACTGCAATGTGTATGTATACAAAACATCAATAAGAGTATACTAACCTATTTCAGCCTGGACAGTTATAACAACTTGTAACGACCCTTAAATTTTGGTGGTTTTATTAATATATTTTATTGAAATTTTATGAAATTTTAAATAATAAAATTTTGAATTAAAAACTTAATATTTGGAATACGTCTATTTTAACATAGCAACTGGTAAATTTTCATCTGATAATATTGAAGTTTATTTTTCTTGTGTAATTCTATTTCAATTTATATCAGTTAAAATTGATGATAATAAAAGTGTTCCGAAACCTAAATATGTCAACATGAGAAAATTTATTTAGAACACTCTGAATAAGACTGCATAATTCGTTTCGTAAATTTTGGACGTTTCTAACTCCATTTGGATTTTTCCGTACGGAATAGCAGCGTTTATCGGTACCGATTATCGACTTTTGATCGGATAACCGTACCACTGGTATCTGTTTACCGTTTTGATCGTCTCGTCGTGCTGATCTCTACGGTATATTCAATTCTGTGTTTTGAAGTCAGATACACAGCGGAATCCGTGAAAACGGTAACCATATCGGTACTGGTTTTTGTGTCTTTTGGTTTTGTGACCTTTCATATATTGATCGTAGAATTTCTACAGCCATTTGATTTTATTTCTTCACAGAATCCAACGTGTGACTTTTGTTATCCTATTAATTAAATATAATATTCATTGTTTGTTAATATACTTCGGTTCTAGTTCATTCTAAAAAAAACTTATGACATTCAAACTACTCATGACCTTCCTGTTGCTATTCTCCTTTCCCCTTGGTTCTTTCGGGTTTGAAAACAAAAGAAAAAAATATATTGGAAAGCAAACATATGAGATTTGGCTTCTCACTTTTCTCTTTATCTTGCCCCTCTCCAACCTGGTTCGGCCACCTCCCACTATTAACCGAAGCTTGCATCTCCACTCTTCCCTTCCTCTTGGCGCAGGCAGCCCACAGCCTCGACCATCCGCGCCACTGTCCATGTAACTGCATCCACTTCCCACTGCACTCCGCATCCGCCTCCATCTCCAGCCCTTTCTTTTAAGGTATTATGCAGATATGATCTATTATATAATATTATATTTATTTTGTAAGTTATGTATTGTTATATATAGTATATACATAAAATCTTATATATATAGTGCTAAATATATATGTATATAAAAATAAGTGTACAAAGTTGTTTACAATAAATAAGTTATATAAATTTGTGAATGTATACAGTATACGTTTTTACTTGAGCTGTTATATATTCGAGTTCTTTTGTTATATATATATCGTAAATATGGGTTTATGCATTTTGAGTTGCGTGAATATAGATTTTATATTAGTATACGTGAATTTGGGTTTAATAGATATTTGTATATATGATTTTGGGTCTTGGATATGATATATTAATATTTTAATTCTTATAGATATATATAAATTTGATATGTATATGTTGTTGTATATAGTAGTATTGCATAATCTATATTTAAAGTCTGTTGAGTTAGAGATGTATATTTTAATCAGCTAAGCCTATATCGATTTTCTTATAAATATTATATACATATATAGCTAGTTATATATATAGTTATGTGTTGTTGATATATTAGATTTTTTATTTGAAATATATATTATATATTTTTTTGTTTATAAGTTGCAGTTATATATTTTATGGACGTTACAACAGTTTTGTTTATATTGAGAGCATATATTAGGTTATATATGGGTTAGTAAGTATTTGCAGTAAGTATCTATGTTGAGATATTGATATTTTATTTAAAATTTATGTTATATATTTCAAGTTTATAAATATGCATATCTGGTATACATATTTGATATATACAATGTTGCAATTTTCTTTCTTATATGGGTTTGATTTAAAACAATGGTTTTGAAATGTATATATTGATTTAAATTATGTTTAAATTTAGGATATATTTTAGATATGTTATAGTTATATATATGATCACTTATATCAATCATCTTCATCGATCCAGTTCTGATTTGATTTTTCGTTGATTCCTATTTATCAGCTTTGATCATCGAATCGTGTCCATCTTGTGTTGCTTTGGAATTCGTAGCTCATTTCTTTGTCAAATTTCTCTAGCCTTGAAAGGTGAGCAATCACTCACGATTATGTTCTTTTATTTATTAAATTTGATTTCAATTGAAACGACAATTGAAATATGCTGCTGTTAGTTATTTTTATTGCTATATATATGCCATTTCTGTATCTGTTCACCTGTGACATCTGACACCATTATCTGTTATTTATCACTGATGATATATGCCTGTTACTGATTGTTATATTATTATCATATCTGTTATCACTCTGCAAGTTCCCTGTTAGTATAGAATTCACTATGGGTTGAAATGATACATACCCGAACGATCTGTAGAATATGAGAAAATCGTTATGGGTTGAAATGATAAACCCAAGCAATTTTCATTTGAATTGAATTTGGGATTATGGGTTGAAATGATAGATACCCGTATATGTTTAAAATTGCGGGTTGAAATGATAAATACCCGTATCACTTGACCATAGGGTAGAAAATTATATACAGACACCGTTGGTCTACATATAAATATTTTGAAAATGATTTCTATGGTTTTGATAAATATTGATTTTTATGATTTATTAAAGTCGATTTAATAAAGTTGATATATAATATGTTTAAGTATTTATTTAATTTTTTTTATTTTCGAATATAGAGTTTGTAATGATTCAAGTTGTAAAGATGAATTGGAAATTGATTTGGAATTATATTTATTTAAGAATTATACTTAAATAAGTTTGATTTGAAATTTATTGAATTTGAAATTTTAAAGAAGTGTTTTACAACTTGAAATTTGATTAAAGGTGACTTAAATGGATATTTCAAACTTATATGAATTTAAATGGGATATTTTGTAAATTGAAGTTGCATTCAAATGATTTTGAAATAATTAAGTAAATATTTCAAAACTAAATAATAGAAAAGTGAATTGATATATATATATATATATATATATATATAAAATTATCGAATTTAGTTTTGAAATGTGGAATATTTGAAGCTTTGAAATATATTGAAATTGAAATGGTTTATTTATGGTTCAAATCGGTATTTGAAATCGATATAACTTGGAAAGGTTTAATTGAAATAGGAATTGAAATTGATGATTTAGATTTGATTAAATTTGAATTTGGAATTCGAATTGATTTGAATCGATTTGTAAAAGTCGAGGAAACTATTTTATTTTATAAAGTAATTTTAAGTTATATTTAAACTATGGATATTTTACTTTATAAATTATTTTAATATAAACTATTTTAATATAAATCATTTTTAATATAAATTATTTTATTATAAACTATTTTAACTCTTAACTATTTATATAAACTATTTTTATTTATAAACTATCTTAACTTATACCTATTTATATAAACTATTTATTTATAAACTATTTTATTATATATACTAATTTTAATATCTAAACTGTTTAGAGGAAAGTGTTATGATTTCCAAAATGCTACAATTTCAAAAGTGTTATGATTTCCAAAATGCTTTGATTTCAAGGTTTTGATTTCCAAAGTGTTTTGATTTTAAAAGACTTATGATTTCGAAAGCGTTATAACTTTGGAAAGTGATATGATTTTAGAAATGATATATTTGAAATGGAAATGATATCGTATTAATTTGGGTTTTGAAATGAAAATGATAGTTTGGTTTTGAAGTATAAACTATTTTGAAATGACCACGGTTTTATAATAACGTTTGGTTGTTAAAGAGACCGGGATCGGGTATGGGCATACTCTCTGTCGATACCGAAAACCACTTTACCAACTATGTACGCGGTGGAAATTCCAGAATGAAGTAGGATGGTGGCGACGATTCCTATTGAGGTATATACGTGGACCCAACTCCCGTGAGTTGGCATAAGGTGGCTAAAACAGGAGCGATTGACGGGCCAATGCGGTAGCACCTCTGATTGGACGCATTTCTTCGATACCATTCTATTACTTTGTGATTGATTTGGTGGCCACCCTTCGATTTTTGATTGGTAGAGTGTTCAGAGTTGGGCGGTAGTGGCTACTATGCGTTTCCACCAGCCCGGATGCGTAATTGGTATATCTACCCTGACATTGCCTAGTTGTGCCGTGTCACCTACCATAGCGAGCTTTACTACGAGTTTGGATTTCTCCCGTAGCCTGTGGAGTAATAAGGGTAGCCCCCGATTTGGGAGTACGTTAATACTGGATAGACTACTGGGACTATTATGTGTTAAGGGCTATATGGGTAACCCCTTGACGTTATTAAAAAGTAAGTTTATCTTATTATTAGACATTATTATAATAGCGTATATTACTACATAGTAAATAGTTTAACGGATCCTTAGAGGATGGTTATCCCAAACATCCTTTGAGTTACTTGTATTTCAGTTGATATTTCACTTGAGTTGGATTTATTGATATAAGAATGTTAATCCTGACTCGAGTGTTTTGTGTTTTGCTTTACGCTCCGGTCAGACTGAGTGATACAGCATTTGAGACTCGCCTTTGGAGTTGGAGCTTTGCTTGGAGATCCAGCTATCTACCGATTATGCTATCAGTTATTCAGTTGATTCCAGTGATGTATTCAGATCTTGTATTTGACTATTGTATCGAGACATCTATGTATTCGAGACTTCTATTGTATCTTGTTTTAACTCTGTTATATATTTATAGTAGCTTCATGAACTACTATCCTTTTGTTTCCGCTGCATTATTGTTATATTACTCCGTGTCTGTGATTCTGTGATTATTTATTTACTGTATATGCTGAGTTTTGCCAAATTTAAATTAACAGTCTGATATTTTGAGCAATTCAAATCCGACATGTATGGATGCGAATGGTTCAAAATTTCAGGTCGTTACATGTGGTATCATAGCTCTGGTTTTAGGCAAAACTCGGCATATAGAGTAAAATTCAATTACAGAATTACTTTCGTTCGTGCTTGAATCTCTTCCTTTTGACTCGGTTACCTTTGAATTTTGTACCGTTCCCTTCGGTTCCAAAGTCCATTCTTGTCTCCCCTTTTCATGTTTTCTTGACTTTGGAGTATCCCATAACTCCACTTCGAATGATCTCTATAATAGATCGGCGGTCTCGTCAATCTCTGAATGATTTGTAAAAGAGTGAATGTAACAGCCCGATATTTTAAAGCGAAATTTTAATTAAAATAAAACATTTCGAAATATTGATTTAAATATAGTGTAGTAATTTGTGTGAAACGAAAAAAATTAAGCGTTACATTTCGTTACGTTTTTGTCCGTTCTTAACTTTACTTTAGAATAAAATTTTATTTATGATGATAATAGCTATTTTAAATTCGGTGTAAAAATATACGTTATATTTTAAGAAACCGTTAACATTTTTAATTTATTTAATAAAAGAAATAAATCAAATTGTACGTTACTTCGGGCGTTACGCTATACGTGCACTGTTCCATGGTCCTTTTATTTCAGCTGTATATTTCCGCTGAAATTTTCAAATCTTGCCTTACCTTGCCGTGAGAATTATTCCACTTCTTCCATACTTTTCGTTCCACTTAAATTGCATTTTATCCTCTCTGCCGTTTCAAACTTTATATTGATTGCCTTCTCTCTCTTCAAATTTGGAGCAGTTTTTTTTTCACTTTCCACGTTCTCAAACAAATATATCCAGATCTCACTTTCTCTGTGCTTCCTTTTCAAACTTTTTGTGCATCTCAAGGTAATGATTGTACTGTTTTTTTTTTTCATTTTTGTTTTCTTTTTGCTGTTATCTCGTCTCCACCAAGATTTCCACCCCTGCCATCTACCATTCACCACGTCTTCACCACATTCCACCCTTGCCATCTGCCACCATGTCATCACCAACCCCACGATTCCAGCTCCTCCTCGCCACCTTCGCCTGATCCACCAGCCCACACCAACCACGGCAACCACCAGCCTACCCCACCCTGTCACCTTTCCGACCTGCAACCGAACCCCAAACCACCTGCCGTTCCTCCACCACCAATCCAGCCTACCACCACGTCACGATCCCCACGCCGAACCACTGCTCACCACCACGTGACAACCCTTCGCCAGAACCACCTCCACAACCCCATGCCGAAACCACCTCCACGTCACCACAGCCCTCTGCCGAGATCACCACCCCCTACTCCAGACCGAAACCACCACGTCACAACAACTACAGTCCACCACCACGTCACAGCCCTGCCTCCAGGCACATCCCTACCCCGGGCCAGATCCACGAACCCAGGCCAGACCGCCACCACGTTAGCACCAGCCCCATGCCGAGCCAGTCACGCCTTCAACCCCGTGATTTCCGAGCCTCTTGGTTTGGAGTCGTAGTTGTTGTCACCTTGGATTTGAAACCAGAGATAGAGGGAAAAGAGAGAACTGTTTGGACACCTTTTGCATTTTTTAAATTGTTGGATTTGGCAGACCAAGCTTTGCTTTAGTTTTGTTTTATTGCCTCTGCATTTTTTTAGTAAAAAAAAGGAAATGAAAAGCTGCCTGTCACTTGTACTTGTAGGATAGTTCTATTGAGTTTGTTTTAAAAAGAAAAGGGGGGGAATGCTTTTGGTCACGGGTTGGTATCCTAGGCTGTTTTACTGACCATTGCTTTGAGAAAAAAAAAATGTTTTGTCACTTTACAAATATAAAGTTATAATCTATATTTTAAAAAAATGGTCGTGTTATATTGTTTCGATTTTTCAACTTGTTTTTCGTTTGTCGCTTCATTTGAAAATTCGTTATTCGTGAAATCTTAAATATTTATTGTGCTTTTGGTTTGAATCCAGTCGGCGCATCCGCTAACGATTGATCGTGCTATCCGCGTGCTTTCAACTTACATCGTATTTCTTTCCGAATCTCCAGCTCCGTAGAGGTGAGTAAATCTCACACGAATATTCATACTTATATAATTGTGAAACGACCGCAACTGAATGTGTAGAAATAAATAAATAAATAAATGATGTTAAAATTACCTGTGATTTATTTATAGTTGATGTTAATTGTTAAAACTGCATATCGTATCATCTGTTATATCTGTTCTTATTTTACTGTTATTCTATTCTGTTAAATCACACTGCAAGTTCCCTGTAGAATAGAATCACTATGGGTTGAAATGATACATACCCGAACGAACTTTAGAATAAGGGAAGGTCGTTATGGGCTGAAATGATAGGCCTGAGCGATTTTCAATTTAATTTTATTTACTTGGGATTGCGGGTTTGAAATGATAAAACCCGGATTTTTCTTTGTAAATTACGGATTGAAATGATATAGTATCCGTATCACTTGAATTAGGCTAGAAAATATTATACAGACCCGTGGTTATTTTTATGTATTTTCTGAATATTTTTAGATAATTTAAAAATTGTAATAATATTTAATTTGATTTAAACCGAATTTTTAGATGATTTATTTAAAATAGAAATGATTTTTCTATGTGATAAATATAAATAAATGGAGGAATATTGATTTTAAAACGAAACTTAAATTTTGAAATTTTGGAAAAAGGAAAAAAAAAAGAAAGATGGAAACTTAAGTTAATTTAATTGAAATTGAAATTTAGTTTTAAATTTGTGGAAAAATGAAGTTTAAGTTTAAGTGTTGAAATGAATGTAATAAGCAAATTGGTAAGTTTGGTTTTAACTTGTAAAATTTCTTTGAAATAAAATTTGTTAAAGGATTGAAATGAACATTTTTAATGTATGATTTTATAAGTTTTAACTAGGTAGAATCTGTAGCACTTGTTAAGTGTTGTGGTTTTTATAAATGAACCAAAAGACTAAAATGAACTAAAGCTATGATAGTACTTGGTAAGTGCTGTACTGCTGTTGTAGCAGAAACTAAAATTGAACTTGAATTAATGAAAAGCTACTGTAGCACTTGTTAAGGACTGCAGTAGACTGAAATATGATTTTGTTTAAAACTGAACTGATATAACAATTTTAAATATTGTTTTGTTGAATAAAAATTGTTTTCGAATATAACTTACCGCCACACTTTTAAATACCGTGGAAGCTGAAAATTTTAATGCTTTTGTTTAAGTGAATAAGTGAACTCCGAAGGGTTAGATTTTGGAAATATAATATTGATTTAAAGGAATAATGACTTTGTGTTTAAATGGTTTAATTCGAAGTATATTTTGATAAATTGTTTTAAATCTATAACCACGGGTTATAATAACGATTGGTTGGCAAAGAGACCGGGATCGGATATGGACATACTCTCTGTCGATACCGAAAACCACTTTGACAACCGTGTACGCGGTGGAGATTCCAGAATGAAGTAGGATGGTGGCGACGTCCTTAAGGTATTACATGGACCCAACTCCCGTGAGTTGGCATAAGGTGGCTAAAACAGGAGCGATCTCGGACCAGTGAGGTAGCACCTCTTCTCGGACACATTCCTTCGACATTATACTCTTACTTGTGATTTGACTAGATGGCCATCCTCCGATTTGGGAATGTTGTTCGAGGTGGAACGGTAGTGGCTGCTATGCGTATCCATCAGTCCGTGTGCGTAATTGGTATATCTACCCTGGCATTGCCTAGTTGTGCCGTGTCACCTACCATATCGAGCTTTAGTACGATTATGATTTTAAGATCCGACCGCGTTAAGGTTCTCTATCCCCTTAACGCTATTTTCCGATATGATTATACTTTACTTATGTAGACACTATTATAATAGCGAATATTACTATATAGTAGATAGTTTAACGGATCCTTAGAGGATGGGCGGTCCCAAGCATCTTCTAAGTTACTTGTACCTTTACTACTGTTCATTTGAGTTGGTTTACATTGTATAAGTATGTATATCCTGACTCGAGTGTTATGTTTTATTTTACGCTCGGGTCAGCCTGAGTATTCACAGCTTTGGATTCATTCTTCTGGAGCTCGGAATCACTGGAGATTCTGCTTATCTAGTTATCTTCCTATTTCAGTTTCAGTCGTCTTATTTCAGCTTTTGTTTTAGAGACTTGTGTATTTGGGATTTCTATTGTACTTGTTTCAGCACTGTATTGGGTTTCAGACTATGTATTTTGTATTTGATTTTAGACTATGTATTTTAGTGGCTTCATGAACCACTATGGTTATTTTAAATTCCGCTGCGAGTTATTCTGATATTTCTGTGTCTGTGATTCTGTGAATGGTTTTATTTGCTCCAAATTTTATTACAATCTGTTATTTTGTATTATTCAAGTCTGACATGTGAGGATTATTGTCGATTTGAATGGTCCAAAATAGTGGGTCGTTACAGTGAAGCTCCTTTACAATCGGTATTGATTAACTGAATATTTTTGTATCCTCGGTTTAGATGCTGATATCTCTTGTTATTTCCGAACTCTATCTCTTATGATCGAATGCTGGTTTGCCTAAAAATTCTGCATCGATCTTATCCTAAAAGTCTCAAGTTGACCCGGTTAAGGTCACCCACGATTTATATAAGTCTATAAATATTTTCTCTCTTTGCTATTTAATCATCTTATTCCTTTCGAAACCTTTCTTCTTAGTGATAATTCTTCTTGATTAGGGTCTCTCTAATTTGAATCTTTATCTTTGCTTTGAAGTCCCTTTTGATTATCGAGTGAGGGAGTGTATTTGAGATTTAATATTAAAATATTTTATAATGTGTTGTTTGAGTTGTTTATGTTGATTTGGATTTTCGATCGATTTGTCTGATCAACGCTATCGATAGGGTTTCCAAAACACTTGAACAGAGAAAAATGACACAATATTATTTTCAAATTGGTAAATGAAATAAATTTGTATGATTGTATATTAAATATATAGTAAAAGTTCTGGAATTTAATAAGTTAATTAAATTGGTTGTTTGAAATGATAATATTTGATTATCATTTATTGTTCTATAAATGAATTTATAAATAGTGGTTTATAAATTTATTTAGAATTGAAATGAATTTAAATCAAGAATTTGAAAATTTAATTTCCGATGATTTCGAACCTTGGTTTTAAAGTTTTAAAGTGTATATTATTTAAAGTAATTTCGAATAGAAATGGTTTTCAAAGAATTTTAAATGTTTAAAATCAGTACTCTTCTCTTTTGTCGTTGGAAAATAATTTCGGTGATGACTGCGGCATCATCGACATTCATTTTCGAGTTTCAAAGTAGAGAGACCTTTCTGTAGCTTGGCTACGGTTCTGTTTTGGAAAATAAATTGATTTAAATTTTCTAAATTTTAACTTGATTTATAATATATATTGCTATATGATTTTAGATCTGATTTGATATATATATAGTGTGTGTATATATATTTATCTCTAAATTGTTTGAAGTAAATCAGAGATTTAAATTCTTAAATTTATGATTTAAAGATGATTTCAATTATAAACTGAAGTCAAAATTTTTGGATAAATATTTAAATTTGAAATAATTGAATTGAGAAAGTTTTATTTGTATAATACTCAATTACATTTCAATATAACTTACCTAAATTATTCAGAAGTTAAAAATGTAATTGGACAATATACAATATAAAATGACTTTATAAGAAAATTTTGAATGTTATAATAAATGTTATACACTTAAATTTTAATTATAAAGATGTTAATAGAGATAAATAGGATAATAAGTTAATTGAATAATAGATGAGACAAATAAATTTGTTTTGAAGGAATTAATAAATTGAAATTAGATTAACCTATGGAAATACCTTGAATTTAAAATCAATTATTGAATATAAATTAATTTAAATTGAAATTTATACGGTTTAAAAAAAATTATATGGTTTAAATATATGCAATAAGATATATATTAAGTGGAATAAACTTAATAATAATTTGGAATAAAAGAATTAAATTTGTTGAATAAAATATGGGTATAATAAATGATTATACAAATTGATGATTTAGAAATTGTTAACTTAGGATGACTAGATAATAAGATAATGAATTTAGAAATAGATAGATTGATTTAACTTAAGTGAAATCAAATGGATTAAATCAATTATTGAAGATTAATTAATTTAAAATTTAAATTTATATGGTTTGAATTAATTATTTTATTTTGTTTTAATCTAATTTTTTCTTTGGGGTTGTTTCTATTCTCCTATCTCCTTCCTTTTCGCGGACGAAAAGTTTTGAGTGGGGGAGAGTGTAACGACCCGTAAATTTTGGTGATTTAATTAATATATTTTATTGAAATTTTGTGAATTTTAAATAATAAAATTTTGAATTGAAAACTTAATATTTGGAATACGTCTATTTTAACATAGCAACTGGTAAATTTTCATCTGATAATATTGAAGTTTATTTTTCTTGTGTAATTCTATTTCAATTTATATCAGTTAAAATTGATGATAATAAAAGTGTTCCAAACTCTAAATATGTCAACATGAGAAAATTTATTTAGAACACTCTGAATAAGACCGCATAATTCGTTTTGCAAATTTTGAACGTTTCTAGCTCCGTTTGGATTTTTCGTATGGAATAGCAGCGTTTATCGATACCGATTATCGACTTTTGATCGGATAACCGTACCACTGGTATCTGTATACCGTTTTGATCGTCTCGTCATGCTGATCTCTGCGGTATATTCAATTCTGTGTTTTGAAGTCCGATACACAGTGGAATCCATGAAAACGGTAACCATATCGGTACTGGTTTTTGTGTCTTTTGGTTTTGTGACCTTTCATATATTGATCGTAGAATTTCTACAACCATTTGCTTTTATTTCTTCACAGAATCCAACGTGTGACTTTTGTTATCCTATTAATTAAATATTATATTCATTGTTTGTTAATATACTTCGGTTCTAGTTCATTCTAAAAAAAAAACTTATGACATTCAAACTACTCATGACCTTCCTGTTGCTATTCTCCTTTCCCCTTGGTTCTTTCGGGTTTGAAAACAAAAGAAAAAATATATTGGAAAGCAAACATATGAGATTTGGCTTCTAACTTTTCTCTTTATCTTGCCCCTCTCCAACCTGGTTCGGTCACCTCCCACCATTAACCGAAGCTTGCATCTCCACTCTTCCCTTCCTCTTGGTGCAGGCAGCCCACAGCCTCGACCATCCGTGCCACTGTCCATGTAACCACATCCACTTCCCACTGCACTCCGCATCCGCCTCCATCTCCAGCCCTTTCTTTTAAGGTATTATGCAGATATGATCTATTATATAATATTATATTTATTTTGTAAGTTATGTATTGTTATATATAGTATATACATAAAATCTTATATATATATAGTGCTGAATATATACGTATATAAAAATAAGTATACCAAGTTGTTTACAATAAATAAGTTATATAAATTTGTGAATGTATATAGTATACGTTTTTACTTGAGCTGTTATATATTCGAGTTCTTTTGTTATATATATATCGTAAATATGGGTTTATGCATTTTGAGTTGCGTGAATATAGATTTTATATTAGTATACGTGAATTTGGGTTTAATAGATATTTGTATATGTGATTTTGGGTCTTGGATATGATATATTAATATTTTAATTCTTATGGATATATATAAATTTGATATGTATATGTTGTTGTATATAATAGTATTACATAATCTATATTTAAAGTCTGTTAAGTTAGAGATGTATATTTTAATCAACTAAGCCTATATCGATTTTCTTATAAATATTGTATACATATATAGCTAGTTATATAGTTATGTGTTGCTGATATATTAGATTTTTTATTTGAAATATATATTATATATATTTTTTGTTTATAAGTTGCAGTTATATATTTTATGGACGTTACAACAGTTTTGTTTATATTAAGAGCATATATTAGGTTATATATGAGTTAGTAAGTATTTGCAGTAAGTATCTATGTTGAGATATTGATATTTTATTTAATATTTATGTTATATATTTCAAGTTTATAAATATGCATATCTGGTATACATATTTGATATATACATTGTTGCAGTTTTCTTTCATATATGGGTTTGATTTAAAATAATGGTTTTGAAATGTATATATTGATTTAAATTATGTTTAAATTTAGGATATATTTTAGATACGTTATAGTTATATATATATGATCACTTATATCAATCATCTTCATCGATCCAGTTCTGATTTGATTTTTCGTTGATTCCTATTTATCAGCTTTGATCATCGAATCGTGTCCATCTTGTGTTGCTTTGGAATTCGTAGCTCATTTCTTTGTCAAATTTCTCTAGCCTCGAAAGGTGAGCAATCACTCACGATTATGTTCTTTTATTTATTAAATTTGATTTCAATTGAAACGACAATTGAAATATGCTGCTGTTAGTTATTTTTATTGCTATATATATGACATTTCTGTATCTGTTCACCTGTGACATCTGACACCATTATCTGTTATTTATCACTGATGATATATGCCTATTACTGATTGTTATATTATTATCATGTCTGTTATCACTCTGCAAGTTCCCTGTGAGTATAGAATTCACTATGGGTTGAAATGATACATACCCGAACGATCTGTAGAATAGGAGAAAATCGTTATGGGTTGAAATGATAAACCCAAGCGATTTTCATTTGAATTGAATTTGGGATTACGGGTAGAAATGATATATACCCGTATATGTTTAAAATTGCGGGTTGAAATGATAAATACCCGTATCACTTGACCATAGGGTAGAAAATTATATACAGACACCGTTGGTCTACATATAAATATTTTGAAAATGATTTCTATGGTTTTGAAAAGAAATATATGGTTTTGATAAATATTGATTTTTAAGATTTATTAAAGTTGATTTAATAAAGTTGATATATAATATGTTTAAGTTTTTATTTAATTTTTTTTATTTTCGAATATAGAGTTTGTAATGATTCAAGTTGTAAAGATAAATTTGAAATTGATTTGAAATTATAATTATTTAAGAATTATACTTAAATAAGTTTGATTTGAAATTTATTGAATTTGAAATTTTAAAGAAGTGTTTTACAACTTGAAATTTGATTAAAGGTGACTTAAATGGATATTTCAAACTTATATGGATTTAAATGGGATATTTTGTAAATTGAAGTTGCATTCAAATGATATTGAAATAATTAAGCAAATATTTCAAAACTAAATAATAGAAAAGTGAATTGATATATATATATATATATATATATATATATAATTATCGAATTTTGTTTTGAAATGTGGAATATTTGAAGCTTTGAAATATATTGAAATTGAAATGGTTTATTTGTGGTTCAAATCGGTATTTGAAATCGATATAACTTGGAAAGGTTTAATTGAAATGGGAATTGAAATTGATGATTTAGATTTGATTAAATTTGAGTTTGGAATTCGAATTGATTTGAATCGATTTGTGAAAGTCGAGGAAACTATTTTATTTTATAAAGTAATTTTAAGTTATATTTAAACTATGGATATTTTACTTTATAAATTATTTTAATATAAACTATTTTAATATAAATCATTTTTAATAAATTATTTTATTATAAACTATTTTAACTCATAACTATTTATATAAACTATTTTTATTTATAAACTATCTTAACTTATAACTATTTATATAAACTATTTATTTATAAACTATTTTATTATATATACTAATTTTAATATCTAAACTGTTTAAGAGGAAAGTGTTATGATTTCCAAAATGCTACAATTTCAAAAGTGTTATGATTTCCAAAATGCTTTGATTTCAAGGTTTTGATTTCCAAAGTGTTTGGATTTTAAAAGACTTATGATTTTGAAAGCGTTATAACTTTGGAAAGTGATATGATTTTAGAAATGATATATTTGAAATGGAAATGATATCGTATTAATTTGGGTTTTGAAATGAAAATGATAGTTTGGTTTTGAAGTATAAACTATTTTGAAATGACCACGGTGTTATAATAACGTTTGGTTGTTAAAGAGACCGGGATCGGGTATGGGCATACTCTCTGTCGATCCCGAAAACCACTTTAATAACTGTGTATGCGGTGGAGATTCCAGAATGAAGTAGGATGGTGGCGATGATTCCTATTGAGGTATATACGTGGACCCAACTCCCGTGAGTTGGCATAAGGTGGCTAAAACAGGAGCGATTGACGGGCCAATGAGGTAGCACCTCTGATCGAACGCATTTCTTCGATACCATTCTATTACTTTGTGATTGATTTGGTGGCCACCCTTCTATTTTTGATTGGGAGTGTGTTCCGAGGTGGGCGGTAGTGGCTGCTATGCGTTTCCACCAGCTAAGATGCGTAATTGGTATATCTACCCTGGCATTGCCTAGTTGTGCCGTGTCACCTACCATAGCGAGCTTTACTACGAGTTTGGATTTCTCCCGTAGCCTGTGGTGTATTGAGGGTAGCCCCCGATTTGGGAGTATGCTAATACTGGATAGACTACTGGGACTATTACGTGTTAAGGGCTATATGGGTAACCCCTTGACGCTATTAAAAAGTAAGTTTATTTTATTATTAGACATTATTATAATAGCGTATATTACTACATAGTAGATAGTTTAACGGATCCTTAGAGGATGGTTATCCCAAACATCCTTTGAGTTACTTGTATTTCAGTTGATATTTCACTTGAGTTGGATTTATTGATATAAGAATGTTAATCCTGACTCGAGTGTTTTTTGTTTTGCTTTACGCTCGGGTCAGACTGAGTGATACATCATTTGAGACTCGCCTTTGGAGTTGGAGCTTCGCTTGGAGACCCAGCTATCTATCGATTCTGCTATCAGTTATTCAATTGATTCCAGTGATGTATTCAGATCTTGTATTTGACTATTTTATTGAGACATCTATGTATTCGTGACTTCTATTGTATCTTGTTTAACTCTGTTATATATTTATAGTAGCTTCATGAACTACTATCCTTTTGTTTCCGCTGCATTATTGTTATATTACTCCGTGTCTGTGATTCTGTGATTATTTATTTACTGTATATGCTGAGTTTTGCCAAATTTAAATTAACAATCTGATATTTTGAGAAATTCAAATCTGACATGTATGGATGCGAATGGTTGAAAATTTCAGGTCGTTACACAACTTATCCTCACAATTGCTGATAAATACAATAATGAATACAGTGGAAAATAAACATATACTTGAGTACGTCTCTGGGCCTCCAGCTCGTCTCCTGAAACTCCAAAGCATCCAACTAAAATCTATAAATATGCTCGGTCTGACCCGAGCATTATAATAGAATAACACCCGAGTCAGTCTGGAAAACTAGCCTAAGAAAAACACGCCCAACTGGATTTTAAAGTTATTAAAACCTTCAAAATTAAAGGTATCTCGTAAGACCACCCCGCACATAAACACGGACAGGGTTTACTTTACGATAACCAAAACCTTTTCTATAGAAAATCCATTGATATTATAATAATGTCTAAAGGTGAAAATAATAATAGTCAAGTAGCTGTGATGCTCGTGAGTGTACATCACAACAATACTAGATATATAATCAAAAACCGATAAGGCACATTTGCTAATTGTGTAGGATTCCACAAAGGTACCCTCAGTACTTCGAGAAACGATCCTCTTGCACAAGGATCAGAGATATCCTTCTAAAGCAGCATACATCCCTAGTGATGTACCATAGGAAAAATGTAGTTGGTCTCGCTAAGATCGAATAGATCACGGAATCTCACATGGATTCCCATACCCCAACAGGTCTCGGGAATCCAGGAACCACACATGGATTCCCATATCCCAAATACACCTTAAAATCATACACGGATTGCCATACCCAAACAGGTCTCGGAACCACACATGAATTCCAGTATCACAATATACCATGAAATTCCTCCATAGAATCGTATATGGTTTCGGAGTGGTTACGGTTTTCAAGTCATCTCTTACGAGTACACTCTTCCGCTTCCCTGGCGCTCTAAAAAACAATCGTCGATTTTCTGAAATATTCAATATCGGTTTTTTAAGAAATAATCATACAATACAAAAGAGAGGGGATTAACCCATAACCGTTTAAGTGGACGGATCTCCTCATCATTTGTCCTAGAAGAATAAAATGAGTTTATACGTACAGTATAGCACTACCGACGGTAACTGTACCATATAATTCATGTGTTCCTCCTAGATATTTCCAGAGTTAAAATCCTCTGGTGTCAAGTAGGGAATACTTCTGTACCACCAAAATTAAGAAGGATTACATATTTAGGCCAAGGTTTGATAGTCCGTTATTTAACTATCAACAAACAAACATCCAAATCAGGGGTTTATTCCATAGGGAAAAACCAACATTGGTTAAGCACATAAGCAACCACTGGCCTTCTTTAATAAATCTTTCATTCGTTAAAATCACTTTGTAAATTACATGTATATAAATACTTTTACAAAGGTATATCCACAAATCCCTATATTTCAATACTTAGAAAATATTCATATACTTACTTCAACGGTATAAGTATATTCACACACATTACACCTTAAAACTCAAAAGATGCACTCATATACTTATCTCAATAGTATAAGCATATTTACATAATTTAGAAAGATTTTCTTTTTATTCAATTCTAAAATCATTTATAAACTTCGTATAATTCTCCAAAACCATTTATAAACCATTTTATAATCTATGAAATCATTTATAATCCCTTTTATAAATTTCAATCACTTATAAATTCTCTTTTGTCATTTCTAAAACCATTTACAAAACTCCGTTTATAAATCCATAAAACCATTTACAAAACTCCTTTTATAAATCTATAAACCCATTTCTTAAACTCGTTTATAAATGTTTAACCATTTATAAAACTCTTTCACCTTGTAAATAATCTTCCCATAAGTCTTCAAACCATTTTATAAATTCCCCTCATAAAACCCAAGTCCGTTTATAAAACTCTATTTATGAGTCTCAAACACATTTATAAGCAAATAAAAATCATTTGCTGCTAATAGTATTATATAATAATAATTATTTGAATTAAACATTATGAATAAATAAATAATTATTATCAATTTTAAAACATCTTAAAATAATAATTAATCATTTCAAAAACAATAATAATTAATCTTTACCCTTATTATAAATAATAATAATCTGTTTTCAAAACTGTGACGCCCCACCTCTATACCCACGCTAACCAAGAACACTACGATGTAGTGCTGTCAATTAGCGCGGAGAATAAGGCTGTGGAGGAGCGACCATCCATGTAACTTCTTTGTGCAATCACCGATACGTCAGATAGAATAGAATGCATATCTTTTAAGGAGGAAATCCGACATACCGATACAAACACAAAGCTATCATACGGTGGCTATATATAATCTTCGGAAACAAACATAGAAATAATCATAACATAAATCAGTCACAGACATCCATATCACAAAGGTGGAAGAAGATATGAATAAATATATAACACATGAAAGTGTACATCAGAGTAGTGGTCAGAAAGATCCACGATAATACAAAAGAATAGCATCACGTGCTATACAAAAGAATAAGTACACAACATAGAGTCTATATCTCAAAGGTGTTCATCCAAAAACTACTAATCTATGTAGTTAGCCAAAAGTCAGAAATATCCGGAAGAGAAGTCAAGCAGAAGCACCTGTAACATCTCGGTCTGACCCGAGTATTATTTATAAGAAAATAATAAACGGATCAGTCTAACTATAAATATCAGATGATATGGTATAAGGTAAAAGGCATGACATGAACATGAAATAACTATAACGACATACTACTATAAGTATGTAAATGATAATCAACGAAAGATTAATCAATATCACAAGAATCTTCTCAAAGATAAGGTAGGGTATCATACCCTAAACTTGTATTCATAACAAGTCAATAACACATGAATTCACCAATGCACAAAAACTGATATCATATCAATGAAAATCATGAAAATTGGTGAAGCACAAAATTCCAGAAATCATCATCAGAAATCCAGAAAACACATAAAAAGGGGGGAGGCCTAACACATGAATGGGAGCATGAAAACTCACCTACGCGTAAACACATGACGAGAAGCTATCTCATGGAAGCTATCCATTAAATTTTCACACAGGAATGGCCCGAAGACCGTAGGGTGCTACCCTAGAAATGTGATGGCGAAACATCACATAATCGGGGTATAGTCTCCCACGTAGACAAAGAGACATCGCTCAATCGCTAGTCTAAATCACAAAAATGATCGTCATGATCATAAGGAAGTGTCAATCACACCAAGCTAGTAAATATATGAGTTTAGCTTCATGTCCCATAACCACTTGCTTAACTTAAATATTTACGAACAAGCTGTAAATCTTCACTAGGAAATTGTCACAAAAAGGGTTCAATCGAACAAGTCCAAGAGCTAACCGACGAAGTGAACGCAAGCGTTTCATACCACTCGTTTTACTAAGTCGTTTAAGTCGATTTCTCATTCGAGTGAAGTAAAGGCTTGTATATACTAGTAGATTGAAAATCGGTTTGAGAAAACGAACTTTTGATATTAAAAATAGTGTTGAAATCGCTTTGATGAAAGAGTTTTGATATTTACTATTAGTATTGAAACCTTCATATATCTTTAAAGTGACAAGTCATAAAACGATTGTAGAAACAAATCAATTCACGTTCGAAGACGTGGGTAAAGTCCAAAGAAGTCAATCCCAAAACCATCAAAGTAGAAATTCTGATAAATGTTTTTCAGACGAGATTGCCTACGCAGAGTAATACGGGGTTCGACCTGCCCGGTCAGGTCGCGGGGGTCCAGGGGGCAGCGCCCCGTCACGGTACGACCTAGTGAAGGCAAGCGGTCCAGCGACCTAAGGAAAAATAGGTCATACGACCTAAGGAAAAATAGGTCATACGACCTAAGGAAATCGCGAACTAAAAAGACCAAGTGTAAGGTCGGCGACGACCTACGACTTACAGAGTCCTGCGACCTAAGTGGGATGCGACTTAGTGGGGCATAGGTCGGAGACGACCTACGAGATATACTGGCCGACCTAACTCGAGCGACTTAAAGACTTAGCAGGGTCGAGCGACTTACGAGCTACGACCTAAGGTGACGAGGGCATTAGGTCGGAGACGACCTAACATTTGACTCGCGAACGACTTATGGAAAAGAAGCTTAGGTCGGAGACGACCTACGAGATAAGCCAGTGCGAGCGACCTAAAGTTTGCCTGGGGGATTATAGGTCGGCAACGACCTAACGTTTTGCTTGGAGATTATAGGTCGGCAACGACCTAACGTTTTGCCTGGGGATTTTAGGTCGGCAACGACCTAAGACTTAACAAAATTCGAGCGACTTAGTGGTTTGCCTTGGAATTTTAGGTCGGCAACGACCTAAGACTTAAAGCTGTTTCAACCTACGACTTATTTCCCTGCGACCTAAGCCAGAACGACCTAACCACGCAAGCGACCTAAGTCCTAACTCGTGAACGACCTAAGAAAGTGAAGACTTTTCAACACGCGAGCTAGCAGCCTGGACGACCTAAGGAGGGCAGAACGACCTAGGGCCAGAATTTTGCAAACAGCACTGAAACTTGAGTTTCTCACCAATTCAATCCAAACCAGTTGCAAACATTAATGCTAAAGTGATAGGAAGTCATTTCCAACAACCCAATGACAGTTATAGGCGAGATGTGAGATTAAAAATCTCACCTTTTCACGGAATTTGATGAAGATGGAGATTTGAGAGCAAAGCAAGAACACCAACAAGCTTGAATCAATGTTCTTCACGTGAATTTGATGTTGAATCTCGGATTTGCAATAGAATTTGTGTTTGGAGTTTTAATTTCCACTTCCCACCACCATTTTTGACAAAGCTTGAAGTGTTTTGATAGAGTGAGGAAGATGGTTGGGCTGAACTAAAGGGGTGCAGTCCAAACCAAAGTCAAAGGCGGGAAAAAGTGTCGAAAATTTCACTATCTCCAAACATATCGAAGTTTACACTCAAAAAGATCGCAAACGTCATTTTGAACTCAATGGGAGTGGTCTCGAGTCCTAATTTGACCGTATGCAAAAAGTAGCTTTTCGGACTAACATCCGACTAACGATAAAATATTTAAATAAAATATTTAAATATAAAATCGATAGATATGCGGGTTGTTACAAAAACCTTGTTAATAAATCCTTATTATTAATTTCAAACCATAATCATTCTTAAAATAATTAACCTTTCAAAATATTAACATTTTGATAAATAATTTAAAATAATATTAACTATAATTAAATAACTTTAAAACAGTATTAATATAATTAAATAACTTTCAAACAATATTAATATAATTAAATATATTTAAAACAAGACTAGTATAATTAAATAACTTTAAAACAATATTAAATCTAAATAAACGACTTTTTTAAAAAATAATGTTCATTATAATACATATCTTAGAAAAAGATAGAATAATAGGTTGAAACAAAATAGAAAATTAAATCTTTAAAACAAAATATTTCTGAAAACCCAATTTTCGGATTTAAAATCATTTCCTGTCTCAAAAATTCAATTCCAACTCAAGTGGCGATTTACAGTATTTCAAAATACTAATTTAAGGTTAATAGCCACTAAACGCTCAACCAATATTAATATTGATTTTCTATCACTACGTATTTTTGTTTTCAAACATATAACAATGTTATAACCATACTGTCGACAATCAGGTTCATTGTTCAATAATTCATATAAAATAAATATTATTGAAACAACTCAACAATAGCGAGGAATCCCATTGGATCCCTCCAACCTATTTCCCCCTACATCACAAAACAGTATATAATCAAATAATATAAATCAACCGCTTCGAGGCGGGATCTTATACAAAGGGTCATCCGCTCTTATGTGGGAACGCAATAGGGTCTCATCCGCTCCAGGGGCGGAAATATTTCCAAACCGACTAATATATAACAGTAAATCAATCAAAATCGTTCAATCAGCAATTTATATCAACTACATATCAAATTAGTAAACCAAAAAGGCGAGTTTTACTCACCGAAATTTTCTGTTGTCGTCGAGGCGTTTCGGTTTGGAACTAAAATCGAACGGCGTCCAATTTTAGCCTAAATTTCAACAGTCTCCAAATTCATCCAAAGCAGCACCATTGCAAAGCATTCATCGTTATGAGCGCAACGCGAAAATCCGTGTCTCGATTGGACCTCGTATGGAGGAGTTATTAAATTTTTAAGTTTCGATAATTAAATTTATAATTATAAACTAACAACATAACATTCTTAATAATTACAACAATGCCCCTACCCCTTTCTTCCCCAATTACTCCCCCCTGATTCGATGCCCGTAGACTCACAAACACGATACGCCGTGCACCCCATCTTCCACCACACGCCTCGATTCTGGCATTCGACTTCACCAACGTTCTTCCCCTTGCAATCTCCATCGTCGTGACCCATCAATTGACCACTCGACCCCACCTTTTGCATCGTGTCACCTCATGTCCCCACGCAGGCACCATCAGGTCGCGACGATCATCAAAACACCGAGCTTCACCAAATCGTGGTTGCCGATGTTCCTTCCACCCACGAACTCAAAAACGATATCCAATTCGCCAATCGATGCTCCCATCATCAGAAAACCCAAGCCCTAGCCATTTAACGTTCACGACATGTAACAACCCGAATTCCAGTGGGTCCAGATTTTTCGCAAAAATGCTAAAATCCAAGCCCACTGAAGCCCGAGTTGGGTATCTGGTATCCTGCAAATAGGCAAAGACAAATATATCAGAGCTCAAATATATATCTCACAGCGGAACTGACTAAAATATAATAGTAAGTAAATACTCACCAATATAATAACAATTTCTAAACCCGTGTCTCAAAGCTGGAAAGTCTATGCCATCTACCTAACCTGTAGGATGTTATGAGGATGGGGTCAGAACTAAAGTCCTGGTGAATGGACAAATTATACACTTCTAGGCTTAATTCTACATATACCGTTTTATTTCCATTTTCTGTTATATTAGGTTTATTGGATTTATACTACTCTCGCCTCCGTGCGTGAATCGTACTCATCTACTCCCTAGTAGAGTAAAACCTAATAACTAATATATATATGTAGCTATATGCCCAATGACCGCATCGGTCCTAGGTACTACCCATAGTACCTTCTGTATCCTCCTCGAAAAGGACTCCATCGTCTTGCTCCTAGAGCGTTCTGTGACTACATCTGTAAAAGATAGCTTCATGAGGCCTACAATATAGATGTTCCATCGTCTTCTATGAAAATGTAAAACTACGTCCTCACTAGCCTATACTAATGCTCGGACATCCACAATGTACCACCCAGTGCATACCATGAGGACTATACGTAATCGTTCTGTCTACTCCCTGAACCCTGCTTAACAAGTTCTACCTTGTACGGAACTCAGTCGGGGAATTTCTATATCTGTAAAGGACTACTTCGTTAGGCCTACAATACAGATATTCTACTTGGTCTGTCTCTTTTCTCATCGTGGCTATGGTCCTACACAGCCACCCCTCAACTAATCGAAAGATCTCTAAAGAGCTAAGTGGTTGTGCCCTACTGCAAACAATCTAAACATCCAATTGGCTGTGCCCCTCATCCAATGTCTCGATAGTGAAAGAATCATTGGCCTTTTGGTTTAACTCTAGTCTTTCCCGAACTTGCTTCTTGGTTTGATGATGGCCTGATATCCGCATGCGACTATCCTTTTGGGTCCTGCCAACTAAAACCTACTCGCAAGTTAGAGTACGGTGTCATACGAATATCCTACTCCAAACATCAACTCTTTTGACTGCCTACAATGGTCCTGCCATGCAAAAGCAGTCAAGGCTACTCTCTTGATGGAACACCTACAGACCTGCCTACGGGGGATTGCTTCGTTAGGCCTACCCCAGAGGGCCATCCTAGAGTACCCTCACGTCCCGTTGAAGTCTCGTACTTCCTCTAGCCCGAAATATCTAAGTTGGACGTGCTTCTTCTGTGCTAAAAATCTGTGATGAACTGCTTCGTTAGGCTCTTCATCCTTTGGGCTACTTCAAGCGCATCTTACTCTTTTATTAGACCCTAAGTGTAATATTTTATTTTGCGTTTAGTTTACTTTTATTATTCTGTTGGCTACTTATTTACCCTAATCAGCATAAGCTTGTCCCAGCCTCGCCTGGCTATTGTGAGACCATCGGTTCCTAACTGAAAGGGAATGCTGTTGGTATGGGCCCTGTTTCTATGTTTGCTTATTAACTTAGTGTAAGTTTTAAAATAAGCCTGTTCTGTTATTTTTGCTCTATTTGCTTATTAACTTAATCTAAGTCTTAAAATAAGCTTTTCTGTTCTTTCTGTTTGGTTATAACCTATGTTATAATTTTACTTGTAATTATCACTTCTATATTCTTTTATAATCTGTATACTATAAATATAATTAGAAGCGTCTCTTTTCTATTCTAGTCTATTTTCTTTTATTATGATATTGAATTTTCTTTAATCCTCTTATGTTATACGACAATCTTGCCTTGGGCCTACGTCTGACCGTCACAATTTTACTTATCATAATAACTGCTTTGCTTTTATTCTACTATCTGCGCAGTAAATGCAGATCTACTTACATTACTTATAGTCTTGTCTAATAATTAACTTGATTTCTTCTTTACTTCCTTTAATTCTTCACTTTATTTTCTTATATTCTAGGAAGTAGTTCTATTCTATTTGGTTGGTTACAAAAACTATGCTAAAAATCCATTTCCATGTTTTAATACTAAATAATGCTATAAACAATAATCCACAACTGCAAGATTTTTATTTTTATTATTTCTTTACTTTTTGGGTAGTGCAAAATACAGTAGTGTCTCTATTTTACACTAATTCCCTTTTTCTTTCCTTTATTCTTGCAATTACGTTTATCGTTATCTTTTAAATATTAAACTATGGAAATGTATTCTCTTTTCTAAACCAACCAACTAATCTATCACTAACTTCCCAATTAAGTTATTAAATTTTCCCTTTTTTATTTATTTTTCCCCTTTTAGCATAATTTACTGTAAATTTCTATTTTTCTCTTCTTATTTCGGTTTTTCATATTTTACATCTAATTTATGTAAATTTAGTGTTTTTCTATTTTAGTCCATATTTGTGAATTCTTCTCTTTAATTATTTTATTCGTGTAAAAAGGAATAAAAAGTAGCGATCATTTACATGCAAAATTTCAACTTTAAAATAGATGTAAATAGCTGTAAATTTCTTACCTTTAGGCTTATGCCTTTCTCTAACTGTCAAGCCTAATATTATTCATATTCAATAAGATTACTATCTTTCTTTTCCATATAAATAATAATTAAATATAAGCTCTCTTATACAAGTTATAGTTTCAACATAACTAATTAGCAGAACTAATTACTGAAATAAATGCTGAATTAAAATATTTAACGAGAATCTAACGATAATATATCATAAACGTAAAAGATATATAATTTAAATCCACTCACAAGTCATCCTTAGCTTTGCTCCATGGCCTTCCTGGATCCCCTTCTAAGGCGTCTAATATTTTTATTAAGAAGATCTTCTCCTTAGAAATATTTTCTATTTAGGGTTCAGCCTCAGGCAATGAACCCAAATGGGAGAAAATCTGATTGTGAGAAAATAGCTAGGCCTAGGGTCCTATTTATAGTGGTATTTGGGGATCTCAGACCATCGAATTTTAAGATTGAATCTGGTGCAATCACATCACGGGCTTGCTACGAATCTTTGGATTTGGAAACCAACGTTCAAGATTGCACAGAAATGAATTAAAATAGGCTCGGCATGTACCTGGACGATTTATCGTCCAGGTTGTAACGCGGGTCAACCGCTAGATCGATCTGTGCGTTTTAAGGGTCAACCCTACGGTCGACCTGTGTGTATTGCGGGTCGACCTATGGGTCGAATCATAGGCCCTTTTTTTTCGATTACTTCTCGTTTTCGTTTCTCTCGTAACTTCTTCGTATCAACTCGGATTTCGACAAGTTATATATGGAAATTGATCAGAAAATTGCCACGAACACAATGGTATAAGTTTCAAGGCCATATTCTAAAAATTCCAAAAATATTTATTCTCACTGTTCATTGTTATTTGATTATTTAATTATCTAAAAATGCAGGGTGTTACACGACACTTCACTGTTGATCATCCCCAATAGCTGCCGCAACCCCTAGAAATCCATCTACATGATGGTCTTATCGAATCGTGATTTTTCAAGCTTGTTTCATGATTTTTGGTTTGGTAGTCCATGAGATATTGAATTTTAAAGTTTTTGAAACTTTTTCTTTCCTATGATTATAGCTTGCTGTAATAAGAAAGTGGACAGTATGTTTTTAAGTATGGAGGTATGGGGATGGCCTGAACGTAGGAAGGTATGCGTTGAGTATGGCAATTATAAAATAATTTATATATTTTTTTTCAATTTAAAATATCGAATTACAAAATGTCCAAAAATTTCGAACTCCTATTGAGACGTGCCGCTTGGTGTTTTATATGTTATACCCCAATTACCCCAATTTCGAACGCAATGGAACTAGTCTAGAGGCCTAATTCGATCTAGTCTCAAGGCCTAATTCGATCATATGCAGAAGATAGCTTTTCGAACCCAGTTATAACATAAATTTCCGAAATTAGTTTATATGCGTTTCGATCTCGCACAACCAAATGATACGTCCAATCGCCACAAAATTCAACGGTATATAAAATTCATTATTATGGATCCAATGAAACTGGTTTCATCGAAATTCACGACAGTGCCCTAGAAGGCTATTTTTACATGTTAACTAAAACGAATTATTTTAAAAACCAAATTAATCACCTTTAAATTTAAATTAAAGTTTACTATCTTCATTCTTATTTAAACAGAATTTAAATCAACTTTCGAAATCATTTTACTCATATTAAATTCAGGATTTAATCATTTAAACAATTCCAATATTAAGTTCAACAATTTAATTATCAACTAAATCGCTATATTTGAAATTCAAGTTATTTAATTTACAAAATTAACTTTTCAATAATTAAAATCAATTAAATATTTCAAATTCAAATGACTAAAATTCTGGGTCGTTACATTCTTTCCCTCTTAAAAAGAATTTCGTCCCGAAATTGCCAAGATAAGAAAAATGCCCAAACCCATTACTTTTTAAAACCAATTAGTTGAAATAACTTACCAAATCCTTTTGGCCTTTAACTTTTCCCGAAAATCGAATCGTTGAAACTTTGTTATTAATTTTACTAAGTTTCCAACTAATATCATCCCATTCAATCATTTCAGGTTATAACTCAAAATCAAATTATAGTTATAAAAAATTTCTTAAAATTTTTCTAACGCCTTTTATTTTTGAAAAATTTCGCCAGCGTCTTCTTTGCGCGGCTAAATCAGAATAACTACAAATCACCACTACGAGCTTGAACCAACAAAAGAAGACAAAAGCCAAGTGGCTCAATCATTAAACCATTAAAGAACAATTTAAACGTGTACCTTTTTAGTCGAGCAATCAAAATTGTCTTATGAAACCAAAAGCATCAAATTAGCTCTTGCTTTTATATACCTGCATCTTATTTACCAACGATATCTAATCATATAATTCATAATTATATTATTTTGCAATTTCATTTTCCAACATTTGATTTACTAAAGCGTATGATTTATGTATATTCTCCATACGCAAATCTTGAATCTGATCGCTCGCTCGATCAAAAAAATTCATTTCCGAACTATTATCATTCTCAAGACCATTTTAGTATGGACCCAGATCTGGTCCCTTGATTGGAAATCTCCATTCTCCTTACATAGCCATATGTTATTACAGAGAATTCCAGAATCAACCAAAAATCCATATCCACTGTTCGCCGTCGAGAATCGAGTGAAAAATCCTAACTCGGATGATGTAAATCATCTCGAATCTGGATCAAACTGTTATGGGAATAAAATAATATACGTACAACTTACATATTTATTCCATTTTGTTTCTCAGCTATACCAAATTCTTTTTATTCGCAATCATTTCATTCTCATTTATTTTATCCTCTTACATTCAATTATTCACATTGCTTTATTCACATCCATTTATTTCTTAGTCTATTTCTTTCTAAACTAATGTCACTTAAGAATTATTCCATCAAATTTTATATTTAACAATATTTCACTCCATACTTAATTCATTTATGAATTATTATTTCGCAAAATTTTACTTAAGTTTATAAACATTTTATACAACACTTCTCATGTTTATCGTTACTTCACAACTTTAGTCCATATCCATTTTAAATCGAATTCAATTTCATTTACGTCAATTCATTATTCAATTTCAAAATTCAATTCTATCAAACAACATTCTAAACTATATCTAATTCACTAATTTATTTAATTAGCTTATTTCGTTCAATCACAATCAATTCCATTTCCAAAAATTATTGCATTCAACTTAACTTAGGTTAAATTTCTTTTAAAAATTCATTTTATTTAACTTAACTTAAGTTAAATTTCATTTCATGGTTCAATTTCAAATTTACTTTTCTTAACATTCATATTCAACAATTTAAAACATTGTTTTAACTTACTAATCCCAAAAATTTATAAGTTATAAAACTTATTTTCTCACATTTTCATAAAACACTTGAATGAAAATTTCCAAAGTTTAAAGATATTGTCCTTACTTCAAATTATTTTGAAACAATACTATAAATAATTTCTTTGTATATCAAATCATACTTTTGAATTTCAAAATCAAAACTAGTTTTACCAAAAAAAATCTCTAATGGTAGAAATTCCTCACTTGGAAACCCGAAAATGAACATCGATGATGATGTAGTCATCATCGAAATTATTTTCCAACGACCGAAGTGAGTTCAGTGCTTTCTATCTCGTTAAAATCCTTTTCAAATATTTCTATTTAAAAATATTTTCCAAATAATACTATTATTTTCTAAAGCTTTGAAAAACAATTTCCAAAATTAACGGGATTTAAATTCTCAAATTCCCAGCTTTTAAATTCTTTTCAATTTATAAACCGCTTTTATAAATCATATTTATATAATTTTACTTTGGTTATATAAAACCATTTCTTAATTTATAATATTTGTTTACATTATAGTAATAATAACAACTTTTATAACAACAAATGATAATTATCAAATATTACCATTCATGTAACGACCTGGATTTTTCGACGGTTAATTTTAAATATTTTAATGGTTTTAATATTGGATTTGGGATTATAATTTAGTTAGTAAGATTTTAAAACATTCAAGCGATTTTGAAATTTTCGAAATCATCGATTTAATCGACGCGTTAAAATAGCGATCCGGAGCATAGTCTCGGATTTCGACGAAACCAGTTCCATCGGATCCGTAATAGTGTATTATTATCGGGTTTCATATTTCGTAGTGTTTGGAGTTATCGTTTGATCGTACGAGATAGAAACGCGTTGAATTTAATATCGAAAATTCAATATAATAATTTGGTTCAAAAAGCTATCTTCTCCATACGATCGAATTAGGACTCGAAACTTTTTCCATTGCGTTCGGAATAGGGGTATAACATTATGAACGCCTAGCGGCACACCTTCATAGGGGTTCGAAATTTCGTGTTATGTAATATGAGATATTTAGAATTATATATATATATATATTATCAAATTAAAGTCAACATCTAGCCGCTTATTCAATCAGTCTTCTTCGAATCAGTTCAAATCGAAAAAGGAGAAAAACGTTCGAACACGCCACCCTTCAACGATTTAAGTCGCGTATTCATCTTCCTTGTGAAGGTATCCTCGTTCAAAATTTAAATCGAAACAAACAAAAAAAAATCGAAACGAAATCAAAATCATTTGCGAATAAATTAAAAAAATGTCTCGAGGTGACCTGGAGTCACTATCGATCAAAGGAGGTGCTGGAGGAGGGAGGGTCTCGAAGTAGATATTAAAAATAGATTGGAAGTTATAAATGGGATTTATAAATGAATGGATTTATAAAAATGGAATTTTATAAACGATATTAGTTTTATAAAAATGTGAAACTTAAAAGGAGTTATAAAATTTTTAAACAATGTTTATAAATAAGGGAAATTGATATCAAATGATAGATTGTGAAAATAAATTCGTAGGGTGAAATTATATTAGAATATGGAAATAGGGTGAGAAAAAAAGTGGATACTATTTTTGAAAGTGAAAATGGTTAAGGAGATCGGAATGAAAGTGATGTGATATGATTCGAGAGGAATTTATAAAATTTAATTGGTTATTGAGGTTGTAAAAATATATTTTTAGTTCTAAGAAGTTAAGTTTGTTTTTTTTAAAAGGAAAACTTTACTTTCTAAAACTATGGAATTTTAAACTAGTTAGGATTGAAATACTTCGGTAAGTATATTTTCAAATATTAAGTATCTATTTTAGTAAATTCTAACTTTTAAAAAATCAGCTTTGGAAATTGATTTGTTTATCTAAAAATGAGTTATTGATGTCTATAAAAGTGTTTCGCTCTCTTAAATACTTGAACATGTTTTAAAAAAAATATTATTCTTTAAAAATACTTATTTTATATATATATAAGAGTTTGAAATAATTTTTACTTTATTCTCTCGAGATTTGTAGACGGGTTTATTTAACGGGAAGGTTTATAAGAGAAGTCCCGATAACGGGATGCTGGGAACTTAAGACATTTCCTAAATGTTGGAATACCAAAACTTGAAGAAAAAAATTAGAGTTCAATAAAGAAGTTATAAATGGTTAGATGGGATTATAAATAAATATAATCGGTTTGGAAATTGTAAGAAGAAATTTATTAATAGTTTCGAAAATGTAGGAGATAAGCTAAGAAAAATTCCTAAGTTTTGATAATTGAGATGATTTTGGAAAATGGACTTAAAATATTTTCCTAAGTGTTGAAATGTTTTGGAATATCCTGTTATGGATTTAAGTATTGGAAATTGTTTTCAAATATTGGATATGGAAAGGAATTTGAATATATATCTTAATAAAGAGGTTTTGAAATAAATGTTTGAAGGATTATAAAATAAGGCATAGTGTCTGCTTATGGATGTTTTATTGATAGTTAAATAACCGACTATCAATATTGGCCAATATCGTTAATCGTTTCGAAGAGACCGGAAGCGGATTTAATTATCCGAAAAACCACTTCGATCTGGTTTGAACGTTACGAATGAATACCGTGAAGATGATGAAGATGGTGATTCGGTTTGTCCAGACCCAAAACAACTTGTATGGACAAATGCTATCAGAACATCGTCATTGGAGGACGATGAGCATTCTAAGTGGAATTGTTTCCTTAAAGGTAACGCTTAGCCTCAAGCCTCATCAACCGAGAATGACTAAAACATGGGAGATGCAGCAAGACTAAGTGGGTCGCACCCATTTAGGGTATGTTATCACTTTTCTAGATACCCTCGGAAACCTATATATTATGGATATGGTTGTGCATGAAAGAAGGAGCAGTCGGTTTTTAAGGGTGGGAACACCCGGGGTGATAACATATTCGATCTATCCAGGTTAGGGGTAGGCCGGTCTTGTGTAGCAGGGGATCCCGACGAGGTCCTTGGTACATTGTTCTAGAGGTGTATTGTGATGGGCGGTACCCCAGTGGCCCAGTCATTGTATGGAATCCATTCTCCAATACGAGCCTTTACGGTTTTGTTGGTAGAGCCTAGTATGCTGAAATTTAATTAATGTAACAATTTCGGCTATTTGAATAAGTAATTGTATTTAGACACTATTATAATATCACTGGAGTTTCTATAAAAATGTTTTGGTTATCGTAAGGGAAAAGCCCATCGTGTTTATGTGTGACGCGGTCTTACGAGATACCTTTGTTTTCAAAGGATTTTGATAACTTTAGTAATTCAAATTGAGTGTGTTTTCTCATGCTGGCTTTCGAGGCTGACTCGAGTGTCATTTTATTATAATGCTCGGGTCAGACCGAGTATTTCAGATTCAGGATAGGGTGCTATGGAGTTCAGGAGACGAGCTGGATGACAGAGACGTATCTCCGTACTTGGTTATATTTCCGCCGTGTGAGGACAAGTTATTATAACTGTCCAATTTAATGTATTGAATTGTTATACTCTGATGGTTGTATGTATATTAGCAGATATAGTTTCCCTTGTATAAAAATTTGTTATTATATATTATATTTTATTCTGCTGCGACTGTGAGATTTTGTGTTGTTGCTTCTGTTTTATTTCTTCTACCTTTTTCTTCTTCACCCCTAAAGATTCGTATTTCCATTAAATTTGAGATGAACTGATGTGAAATATGGTCGACTCAAAGGGTACGGATTTGCGGGCCTTGACACTTGGTATCAGAGCTGAAGGTTAAGCGAGAACCTTGGCTCTGGTGGGGATTACTCATTAGAGATAGGGTCAGTGGTACCCTAGAATGAGTTGAGCGTATTAATAGATATGAGCACGTATTTGTTAGTGAATATAAATGTTTATATTATGTTAATTTATCTGTTGAGTGGTATATAAATTCTGATCGAATAGTGGGACGCCACTGAATCGATAGGAGTTTCTAAACACTTAAACACGATAAACTGACAAAGTATGGTTTTAAAGCGAGTAAATGAAATAATTTTACCCAAACTATATTTTGATATAAAAGAGAATAATTTCCTAAAAATTATTATAGTGGTGTGTTTGGTTGTTATTATATAATCAAAATAAGATTATAAAAGTTGAAATGGTTATATGTATAACTAAATAGAGATTGTATAAGTATGAATTATACAAATGGATTACAGGATTCAAACCAGAATTTGGAGATTTAAAATCCCGGAAGCTTTGAGAAATGTTTTAATTGGGTTTGAACTAAGTATTGGAAAATTTTGAAATCCCAAAAGTTTAAAAATGTTTTTCGAGGTGGTTGAAAGAAAAAAAATAGAGATAAATTTGATATTTTTGAAGAGAAAATTGTTTTAAATGGATTTTGGAAGTGATGAAGCGCTGAACTCACTTCAATCGCTGGAAAATAGCTTTGGTGATGACGGCTGCATCATCAGTGTTCATTTGCGAGTTTCTAAGTGACAGATTGTTACCATAGTAATTTGATATGGAGATTTTTCGGTGAAAACAAGTGTTGTTTAAAAAATTCCGAGGGAATTGTTCTGAATAAAATCAGGTTGATTTTGAAATTCGAAGGAAGTGGTTTGTTAAGCCAAAAAGAGTATATATATATATATATTTGATTTCAAAGTGATTTGAAAAATATACCGGGTGTTTGAATTCTGGAATTTTAATATAAATGTTGGGGAAAACCTCAAAAATAAGTTATGAACTTATAAAGTAAGGATGATTTCAATAAGAAAGGAAAGTATGGAATTTGAGTTTTGGGAAATAAATTTTAACTTAAGTAAGTTGAAATAGAATTGTGTGAATTGAATTTAACTTAAGGAAAGTTAAATAAATTTATTGGGAATCGAGACAATAATAAATTTGAATGCTGAAATTGCTATATAAATATAAGTAAGGAAGTGGAAAATTTTGAAATTGGAATTGAATTCTTACTTGATTTAAATTGAATGGATTAAAAGTAAAATTGTTTGGAGTGAAATTAGTTTAAGTATGAATAACTTGAATTTGGTTTTGAAATGTTGGTTAAAAGGAATTGAAATTTAAATAAAAAGCGAATTGGATTTGAACCATGTTGAATTGAATTAATTATGAAAATGTGAATTATAAAGTGACTATATAACTATAAGTTATAAAATTTGAATTGGATTAGAAATAATATCAAATTGAAGTAAATATAAATTTTGAGTTGTGAAATAATCATATAACCATAAGGTATAAATTTTGAATGAAATAAAATTTAAGTGGAAATTGGTATTGTGAATAAATAAATTGGAAAAACTTATAAAAATTTAAATTCATTGAATAAAAAAATATACTTAGGCTATAAATAAATGCATAATCTCAAGTTAAAAATAAAATGTGAATATATTCGAGTATAGAATTGATGGAAAAGTGAAAAATAAGTCGTGTGACTTATAAAATTGAAAGTGAAATAGAAAACCCAAAATAAAATGGTTTGATATTTTGGTGAAGGAAAATAAATCCAAACTTGAATTATAAAACGAATTTGGAACTCAAGAAAATTAAATGAAGTGATTTTTTGAAATAAAAATCAGAAATTGAATGTGGAACTTGAGTATAAATTAAAATTTGACAAAATGTAAGCGAATTAAATAAAATTGGAATGGGTTGAATAAAATAGAAATGGATTGAAATAGTAATGACCTGAGCTACAAATAAATTCAATTTGAGTATAAATTAATTGAATATGGCCTTGATATCATTTAAATAAATTCGAGAATAATTCAACTATGGAATTAAAATTGAAGTGGATTAAATGAATGAACTAACTAATTAATTAATTAGTAAATGAAATGGAAGTTGGTTGAAATGAAAATAAACTTAAGTTATAAGGTACAAATAATATAAAATAACAGATTAACTTAAGTAAATATTTTGAATGGAAGCTCGGCTTAAATAAATTTGTGAAATGGCTATTTAATAAATTAGCATGGAATGATTTCAAGCTAAATAAAATGGATTTGAATATATATGAATGGAATGTAAGTGAATTGATTGAGAATCAATTTGAAATGGAATAGAATTGAATATAAATTGATTTGGAATCAATTAAAAATAGCTATAAGCTTAAATGATTATTCTATTAAATGAATATCGCCGAAATTGCATAGAAAAAAAAGTTGGCGTTTGGCGTAAACGGAAGTAAATAAAATTATATGATAAATAGAATGTGAATAAATTTATTTTTAATCAATTTGAAATGGATATGAGTTTGTTTGAAATAAAAATGAATTGAAAGCAAATAATTTGGTTGTAAATCATTCGAATTGAATATGGATTGATTGAAAGCAATTAAATTAGTATCAGAACCTTATAATTGCTTATAATATATGTTTGGTATGATTGGGTATGAAGTTTATGTGTTGTCATTATTTAAATAACTGAAATGTTTTTAAATTTGATGTTTTGGTACTTACGTGGTTTAAATTGAGTAAGTACAGGTACAGAGGGACTATTTGGCTAGATTTGGGTTGCGAAATTGCTTTCGAAATAAATGCTTGATTAAAAACGCTAAATAAGGTACGTTTTCGGATTAAATACCGCAAAATATAAATATTGATATATATATATTTTGTTTTCCGACCATGTGGGTTGATGTGTATATATATATATATATATATATATATATCTTGTCATATTGCAAAAGGTCCTCCGTACAATGGAGACTCTGCCAAAAAAATTCGAAAATTTAGGGTGTTAGAAAATTTTGGAATTTTTTTTTTGTTAACAGCAATTTGATTTCGAATTTAAATTGGAATAAAGGGTTTTGGAATTAGAATTGAAAACTAATTGTTTTGGGTGGAACTAAAAGATTAGAAAAGTGAATATCGCATTTTAACTTAGTAGGGTTTTAATAAGAAATGGATTTGGGGAATTTTTCGTGCCTTAGCAATTTCGGGGACGAAATTCTTTTAAGGGGGAGGAATGTAACGACCCAGATTTTTCGACGGTTAATTTTAAATATTTTATTTGTTTAAATATTGGATTTGGGATTATAATTTAGTTAGTAAGACTTTAAAACTGAAAATTCAAGCTGTTGATACACGAAGATTTTGATCAATGACAATGTGCTTCAACAAAAAGGAAGAGATATATGCAAAATCAGAGGAAGATCGATGAAGACCAAAGTATAAACATAAGTATGATTTTTATAGGTCTAAAGTCTAGATTATTTGTTAAAATCTATCCTCAAGAGATTTGCACGAACATTAAAACACATCCGTAAAACTTCATTTTTATGCATACATTCACTGTGCAGATTTTTATAGTTCAGTCGACTGAACAGGCATGGCCAGTCGACTGAAACTGGCACAGAATTACAAATATGCACAGTTTCAGTCGACTGAATTTCCTGCCCAGTCGACTGAAAGCATTCCTGAAAATTTCTCTGTATATTTTCAGTCGACTGAATTTCCTGCTCAGTCGACTGAATCTGTAACTGTGAATTTTCTCTGAATAGACACCTTCCTCTTCCTAAGAGTTGCAACCATTCTCCAATGGAAATGGAAGCATCTCTTGCCTGCACCTCTAGCAAACAAATGCACCTCTTCTACAAGTATAAATACATGGTTTTAACATTTGCAAATCATCAATTCTAATTGCTTTAATCTTTCTATTTACTTGAACATACTTTCAGATTTCTTAAGTTTTCAAAAGCAATAACAAACCAATTGCTTGAATCTCTATTTTAACTATAACACCTTTTGATTCATAGCAATTCACATTTCTTAAATCTTCACAAACACTTTGTATACTCTCGAGGATAAGATTATAGGAAAGTTGTACTCAATTTGACTCATTAGTGTTATCAAGAACACAACAAGTCAGAAATACCTTTTGTATCCAGTTTGAAGTCCTCTTCGGTAGTTGAGGCAAGAAATCCCGTTCGGTTGTTCGGGTAAGCTGTAAACCTATTCCTCCGGGTTAAGTGAGGGTTGTTGGTTAGTTGAATTCCTAAGAGGAGCTTAGGGACTGGACGTAGGACAAGAGGTCCGAACCAGTATAAAGTCTTGGTGTCTACTTTACTTACTGCTTATTACTATCTACCTAGACCATTTTACTATTCCATATTATACGATCCTACCGCATAGCTTCTTTTTCACAAGCGATTTCGGAATTTTTGAAATCATCGATTTAATCGACGCGTTAAAATAGCGATCCGGGGGACAGTCTCAGGTTTCGAAGAAACCAGTTCCATCGAATCCATAATAGTATATTATTATCAGATTTCAGATTTCGTAGTGTTTGGAGTTATCGTTTGATCGTATGGGATAGAAACGTGTTGAATTTAATATCGAAAATTCAATATAATAATTTGGTTCAAAAAGCTATCTTCTCCATATGATCGAATTAGGACTCGAAACCTTTTCCATTGCGTTCGGAATAGGGGTATAACATTATGAACGCCTAGCGGCATGCCTCCATAAGTGTTCGAAATTTCGTGTTATGTAGTATGAGATATTTAGAATTAAATATAAATATATATATATATATATATAATCAAATCAAAGTCAACATCTAGCCGCCTATTCACGTTTAAATCCGTCTTCTTCAAATCAGTTCAAATGGAAAAAGGAGAAAAACATTCGAACACGCCAACCTTCAACGATTTAAGTCGCGTATTCATCTTCCTTGTGAAGGTATCCTCGTTCAAAATTTAAATCGAAACAGACAAACAAACAAAAATCGAAACAAAATCAAAATCGTTCGTGAATAAATAAATAAAAATGTCGTGAGGCGACCTAGAGTCACTATCGATCGAAGGAGCCACTAGAGGGAGGAGGGTTTCGAATCGCGTGCGACCTGGAGCAGAGGCGCCACATTCGGCTAGGGTTTGGTCGCGACATTGCAGGAAGTCGCGATGCAAAGGTAGAGGCACGAGCTCGTCGTCCATGGCATGGTGATAGGGTGGACTGCGATGATGGGTGGCGGTGGCTCTCGTGTAGCAAGGCGAGGCTGCGATAGTCAAGGGAGGCGTGTTTGAAGCAGTCGCGATTGGCTGGGAATGATGATGGAGTTGATCAGGCAGAAATGGTGATTGGTGGTCTGGTGATAGTGGTTTAGTCGAAGTAGGGTTTGGCGTGCGACGAAGTGGGGTCGGGACAGTTCGATGACTGGATGGAGCAGCGACAGTGCAGTGGTGTTCTGGAGCATCGTCGAGTGGATTCAATGCTGTGATTCTCGCGCCTGGAAGAGTGCTCGAGCTTGTAAGGAGGG
The DNA here is from genome assembly GCA_030737815.1 of Allium fistulosum. NCBI lineage: Eukaryota > Viridiplantae > Streptophyta > Magnoliopsida > Asparagales > Amaryllidaceae > Allium > Allium fistulosum. The sequence continues at coordinate 131,685,747 of CM060903.1, read as the reverse complement.
TAATTTGTTTAATCGTGTTTTTAATTTAAAGTAAATTATAATTTAATTATTCCGATGTTAATAAATTTCGTAATTCATTCTTACGAGATCCAAAAATCATGGGAACAATAGTATGGAATTCGTAGCTGCGAAATCGACGCAATAGAATAAAATTGAATGGATTTGCAAATAAAATCGAGGTGAGTAAATCTTACTCTTTTTGGATTGCTAGAATTTGATTTTTAATAGTTAAAATAAATTATTGGATGCTCGATTGAATTTATAAATTGTTATCTGTTGAATGATATATTATATATAAAGTAGTATATATATTAGTAGTTGGAGTGATATTCCCGCCCATTATTGCGGATGAGACCCTATGCGCCCCGCATAATAGCGGATGACCCAATATACCGCGATATCCCCCTCGAAGTGGGATTGGTATTTTTATGTTGTATTAACATCTGTGGATGCAGGAAAACAAGTTGCAGGAATCTAACTGGATTTCTCAAAATGTTGAATTTAATTTCATATATTGTGATATATGGATTGTGTAGAATAATCTATTATAGATTATTGTAGTGATTGGAATTATTAGAGGCTATTGTAACACTGGCCTAAATTTTGATATTTTAAATACCATAAATATATATTTGTTAAATTGAAGGAATAAAAAGGGAATTTTTGATATAAAAATATTTATCTTGGAATTGGGGTTATTTTAAAGAAAATGAGTTAGAAAAATATATTTGATTTTTGGTTATACTTAACTTTTGTGAATTATTAAATGGAGATTTTAAAAATGAATTATATAAGAGAATTATAAATGATATTATGGAAATATAAAAAAAAGAGTTTAAGTTGATATTAAAAATAGATTGGAAGTTATAAATGGGATTTATAAAGGAATGTATTTATAAAAATGGAATTTTATAAACGAGATTAGTTTTATAAAAAAGTGAAACTTAAAAGGAGTTATAAAATTTTTAAACGATGTTTATAAATAAGGGAAATCGATATCAAATGATAGATTGTGAAAATAAATTGGTAGGGCGAAATTATATTAGAATATGGAAATAGGGTGAGAAAAATAGTGGATACTATTTTTGAAAGTGAAAATGGTTAAGGAGATCGGAATGGAAGTGATGTGATGTGATTCGAGAGGAATTTATAAAATTTAATTGGTTATCAAGGTTGTAAAAATATATTTTTTAATTCTAAGAAGTTAAGTTTGTTTTTTAAAAGGAAAACTTTACATTCTAAAACTATGGAATTTTAAACTAGTTAGGATTGAAATACTTCGGTAAGTAGATTTTCCAATATTAAGTATCTATTTTAGTAAATTCTAACTTTTAAAGAATCAGCTTTGGAAATTGATTTGTTTATCTAAAAATGAGTTATTGATGTCTATAAAAGTGTTTTGCTATCTTAAATAATTACTTGAACATGTTTTAAAAAAATATTATTATTCTCTAAAATTCTTATTATATATATATAAGAGTTTGAAATGATTTTAACTTTATTCACTCGAGATTTGTAGACGGGTTTATTTAAATGGAAGGTTTATAAGTGAAGTCCTATAATGGGATGCTGGGAACTTAAGACATTTCCTAAATGTTGGAATACCAAAACTTGAAGAAATAAATAAATTCGAGTTCAATAAAGAAGTTATAAATGGTTAGATGGGATTATAAATAAATATAATCGGTTTGGAAATTGTAAGAAGAAATTTATTAATAGTTTCGAAAATGAAGGAGATAAGCTAAGAAAAATTCCAAAGTTTTGATACTTAGATGATTTTGGAAAATGGACTTAAAATATTTTCCTAAGTGTTGAAATGTTTTGGAATATCCTGTTATGGATTTAAGTATTGGAAATTGTTTTCAAATAGTGGAATATGGAAATGAATTTGAATATATATCTTAGTAAAGATATTTTGAAATAAATGTTAGAAAGATTATAAAATAAGGCCTAGTGTCTGCTTATGGAGTTTTATTGATAGTTAAATAACCGACTATCAATATTGTCCGATTTCGTTAATCGTTTCGAAGAGACCGGAAGTGGATTTAATTATCTGAAAAACCACTTCGATCCGGTTTAAACATTACGAATGAATACCGTGAAGATGATGAAGACGGTGATTCGGTTTGTCCAGACCCAGGACAACTTGTATGGACGAATGCTATCAGAACATCGTCATTGGAGGATGATGAGCATTCTAAATGGAATTGTTTCTTGAAAGGTAACGCTTAGCCTCAAGCCTCATCAACTGGGAATGACTAAAACATGGGAGATGTAGCAAGGCTAATTGGGTCGCACCGATTTAGGGAATGTTATCACTTTTCTAGATACCCTCAGAAACCTATATATTATGGATATGGTTGTGCATGAAAGAAGGAGCGGTCGATTTTTAAGGGTGGGAACACCCGGGGTGATAACATATTCAGTCTATCCAGTTTAGGGGTAGGCCGGTCTTGTGTAGAAGAGGATCCCGGCGAGGTCCTCGGTACATTGTTCTAGTGGTGTACTGTGATGGGCGGTACCCCAGTGGCCAAGTCATTGTATGTAATCCATTCTTCAATACGAGCCTTTAAGGTTTTGTTTGTTGTGCCTAGTATGCTGGAATTTAATTAATGTAACAATTTTGACTATTTGAATAAGTAATTGTATTTAGACACTATTATAATATCTCTGGAGTTTCTATAAAAATGTTTTGGTTATCGTAAGGGAAAAACCCGTCGTGTTTATGTGTGATGCGGTCTTACGAGATACCTTTGTTTTTCAAAGGATTTTGATAACTTTAGTAATTCAAATTGAGTGTGTTTTCTCACGCTGGTTTTCTAGACTGACTCGGGTGTCATTTTATTATAATGCTCGGGTCAGACCGAGTGTTTTAGATTCAGGATAGAGTGCTGTGGAGCTCAGGAGACAAGCTGGATGATAGAGACGTATCTCCGTACTTGGTTATATTTCTGCTGTGTGAGGACAAGTTATTATAGCTGTCCATTTTGATGTATTGAATTGTTGTACTCTGATGATTGTATGTATATTAACAAATACAGTTTCCCTTGTATAAAAATCTGTTATTATATATTATATTTTGTTCCACTGCGATTGTGAGATTCTGCATTGTTGCTTCTGTTTTATTTCTTCTACCTTTTTCTTCTTCACCCCTAAAGATTCGTATTTCCGTTAAATTTGAGTTGAACTGATGTGAAATATGGTCGACTCAAAGGGTACAGATTTGCGGGCCTTTACAATTCACTAACACCCAAACACGCCATATATATTATAATAATTTCTAAAAAATTATTCCTTTATATATAAAATATAATCGAGGTAAAATTATTTCATTTACCCAATTTCAAGCAATACCATGTCGAATTGCTCAGTTCAGGTGTTTAGAGACCCCAATCAATAACGTTAATTACTCATATTGACCAAAATCCATAGCCACTCAATAAATCAATCAACACAATATAATCTTTTTTATATCACTAACAAATATGGCCCCATACATATGTATACACACTAAAAATCATAATAAGGCATTCCATTACCTTATCTCTTAATGAGTTACCCCATCAAAGCCAAGTTTCTCGCTTAACCTTCAGCTCTGATACCAAGTGTAGTGATGGGGATTTTCGACCCTCAAAAATCGACACTAATATGTCCACTGTATTGCATGCCGAGTAATCGAATGCCGGAAAAATCGATTGTTAGGGAAAAAGAAAGAAGGAAGAAGATAAGAAGAAAACCAAACACAGAATCTCACAGTGGAACGAATAATCTATATTTGCCACATAACTCATGTATTTCTCCTAGATATTTCCCAAGTTACGTTTTGGGTCTATATTAGATAGTCAGATATTTAACTATCAACAAACACACATCCAAATTAGGGATTTATTTTAAGAGGGAAAACCAACATTGGTTAAGCATATAAGCAATCACTAGCCTCCTTTAATAAATTTTTCATTAATTAAATTCACTTTCTAAATTACTTGTATAAAAATACTTCTACAAAGGTATATCCACCAATCCCTATATTTCCAATACTTAAGAAATATCCATATACTTATCTCAACGGTATATGTATATTCACACACATTACACCTCACAACCAAGAAAATGTACTCATATACTTATCTCAATGGTATAAGTATATTTACAAAATTGAGAAAGTGGGTGTGACTTGACGATCCACTTCCTACTCTGTGCTTCAATTCTGACAGGACATCTATGCCTTACTCAAAGCCCAACGAGGTCAGAATCCAATATGAAGTGGAAACGACTGACCATCCACTCATCAACCTTCATGCTTGACTTGAAGACCAGGGAAACACTTGGAATGGTGCAACCCGACCATCCACTCCCCAACTCATACTTGAAGTTCGCCAAAATACTTATGCCTCTCTCAAAGCTCAGCAAGACCGAGGTCCAACTAAAGAGGACGTGATTTGACCATCCACACATTAACTCCTGCCCTGGACACATGAGGCAATCTGGGAGCTCGACTTTAAGTAGGCAAGATTGACCATCTACTCATCAACCGCCGCCCTCAACACGAGGAAACGACTGCAACGTGAGGTGGATGTGACTTGACTGTCCACCCAACAACTCTCTCCCTTGACTTGTCGGGAAGAGTATGAAGCAAATTGGACGAGACCTAACCATCCAACCCAAGCATGGACCATGGATATGGTCCGACCATCCATCGCTTAATCACCATGTGGACGTGAATCAACCGTCCACTCGCCAACTTTTGTCCTCGACACTAGGCACAGAATTCCTTTCCACGAATGAACATGACTCGACTGTTCATTTGACAACTCTCACCTTGACTTGACAGGTAGAGTGTAAACCAAAAATGGGTGTGACCGACCACCCATCATAAAACTTTGGTCCCCGAAGCATAGATCGGAATATAAACACAAAATGATGGATGTGGTTCGATCGTCCATCGACCAACTTTGGTGCCAGAGTGTGGACTGGAGTATAAACATCAAACGGGTGTGACTGACCACCTACCGAATAACTCTAGCCCCCAACATAGACTGGAGTATAAACATAAAAAAGTGGATGCAGTTCGACCGTCCGCTCTCTAACTCTTGCCCATGACTTGGGGGCAAAGACACGACTCTAAGTGGTTGCAGTACGACCATCCGTTCCCTTGCTCGAGCTCAAAGTTCTCCAGAACACTCATCTTAGTCCCAAGGCTTGGCAGAAACAGGATCCAAATGGAAGTGGATATGGTACGATAGTCCACGCATCGACTCCTGCCCCGAATGCAGGGGGCAGTTTGAGAGCCCAAGCCTAAATTGGACATGGTTCGACCATCCAATCCAAGGAGGATGTGATACGCCCATCCACGACCTTTCTCATGCCTAAAGTACAATGAACTATTTAAGCCTTGCCCAGACATCGGCAAGCCCAAAATCCAAACCAAGACATGGATGTGGTTCGACCATCCAACAAATAACTCTAAGTTCCCAGAGTGTGGACTACAGTATAAACACAAATTGGGAGCAATTCGACCACCCGCCAACAAACTCTTATCCCCAGAGTGCGGATATGAGTATAAATAAATAGATGAGTGTGGTTTGACCACTCACCGTTTCATAAACTCCAACCTAAACTCGATAGGAGGAGTATAAACTCACTATAGATGGAATTCGACTATCCACGAACTAACTCCGCTAATCCAAGACTAGGGGCAGGAGTACAAACTATGAATGAGTGTGACTTGACCATTCATTCTCCATCACCTTCCTTTGATCCGTCGAGAGGAGTATGAAACCAAATGAGAATGACTCGATCGCTCCTGAGCTAATTCTATTCCTTGGTCCGACAGGAGAACATAAATTAAAACGGACGTGTTCAATAGGGGGAGCAATAGTCACAGATTGAATGTGACTTAACCATCCATTCTTTAGTCCTTGCCTAGAGCATGGCGACATCTACATCAAAAGTGAACGTGATTGACTGTCCAGTACTCAGCTCATGCCCGAAATCCGATGGGGCATTGAAATCTTCCTTCGGGAAGGAAAAGCCAGAATACAATCCAGAATAGGCTAGGCTCATCCTTCCATCAACTAACTCGATCCCTCGAATCGACGGGAAAGAGTGTAAAGCCAAAACAGATGTGACATGCCCGTCCACTTATCGACATTTAATCCTGACTTAGGGGGCATGAGCAAGATCAAGATGAATGTGAACCGACCATTCATCGATCAACTCTAAGTCTTTGGAGCTTAGGTAGGAGTATAAACACGACTAGGACAAAACTCGACCGTCCCTGTAGTACATTTATCAACCCGAGACCGGGGGTGGAATTGTGATCATCCAAAAAACTGATTGCGAAAGCTAAATATTGTGATTCATATCTGGTGTTTACAACGACTTGAGGCTATGACTGAAAGGATGCCTAGAGATAGAATCATCGGATCGATGCCCAAACTTATGGGTGACTGACTATCATTCCAACCTGAACTAAGAGCAATAGATCGTGAATACATTGAATGCAAAGAGCATTACTTTAATACACAAGCGGATTCAAGCTCAAAGCAAGAGCCAACTATGCAGCTGCCTACAACACGAGGCTGAACCATACTCGAAATTTGACTCGACGTGCTTTTAAGCCTGATCTTCAACCATTGTAGATAATCACTTAAAGCTTCTAAAACCCATCACTATCGGACTCACCAACTCATGACGAGATCCGAAAGTTCAACCGGAGTTACCGTTATAACATCCATCCTAACCGGCTATCATGCCATTGTCTATGCATTAGACAAATGCTTGAATGTAGGGATCACCATCAAGTCCAACTACCGTTCTCTATGCCTACATACACGACCAAAGTGTTGAAGTTACAAGACTTGCCTAGGCAAGGGACCGACACTGATCCCATCACCTAGGAAACTTTGCAAACCCAATTTTGACGTCCCCCATGCTAGGTACAATTTAGTGCAATGTTGGGCAGTGTAATACAGTTCAATACTATATGGCAATTATGGAGAAATTCAGGAGTTCGACCGAAATAACCCTCATCGTTGATCATTCCACCAGATTTCACATTTATGGTTACGTGGAACGGTTACGTTCAAATTCAAGGACCGGCTGTCACGTATAAGAATCTGACATTCATATTCAAGTTCATTCAGGGCACGTGTTACAATCCGTATAAATACAAATATGTTAATCTATTTAAGTCTGAAGTGGTAAAAATCGAATTCAAGCCATATGCTTGTTCAAGTATGTAAGTCATATATGGCATATTCCATTGTTCAATTTCAAGTTCATATGGCTAATATATTCATGTCGAACCAAACACTGCTTAAGTCCCACTAATAAAAGGGATCAAAACCGATCCCACTGCTTGGGAAAATCCACTTAAGCATTTTTCAGCTCATAACATAATACCAATATCAAGCAAAATAGCACAGTCGATTCTATAAAGATATAGACCCCAAAGATGAAGAACAGGAGCCCAAAGAATCTAGGGCTACACCCGTTGAGCTAACGATCGACATACGGTCATCCACGCTGACCCATCATGGGTCCTGAAGTTTGGATCACAACCTGGTGCAACGATGATGAAGGAATTAGCTAGCTTTCTTCGATCGAATCTTGATGTGTTCGCTTCGACCCATTCTGACATGTGTGGGATCTCGCCGACTATCGCGAGCCATGCATTAAATATTGGCCCAAGGCATGTCCTGGTGAAACAAAAGCGACACGGCATGGAACCGAAGAAATCTGCTGCATTAAAGAGGAGGTGGATAAACTTAAAAACAATGGGTTTATCCACAACACCCTCTACCCGAAATGGGTATCCAACCCAGTTCTTGTGAGAAAAGCTAATGGAATGTGTCGAACATGCATCAACTACTCAGATCTGCACAAGGCATTCCCAAAAGACAGCTTTCCACTTCCGAGGATCGACTAGTTGGTGACTCAAGCACTGGATATAAACTACTTTCATTTATGGATGCGTACTCCAGATAAAACCAAATCTCGATGCACATCCCCGACCAGGAGCACCTCAGCTTCATTATCAATCTTGGATTATATTGCTATGTTACGATGCCATTTGAACTTAAGAACGCTGGAGCTACTTATTAGAGACTGGTCAATCGGATTTTTAAAGACCAGTTTGGGTGATCGTTGGAAGTACATGTCGATGATATGCTGGTGAAGTCATAATGATCAAGTGACCACATCGATGACTTAACAGAGATGTTCAGTGTTCTTAGAAAATATGGAATGAAACTCAATCCCTTTAAATGCTCTTTCAGCGTTGCATCAGGGAAACTTTGGGGTTTCATCATCAACTCTAGAGGAATCAAAGCCAATCCCAAGAAGATTCAAGCAATTCGGAACATTCGAGCACCAAAAACAATCAAGCAGATACATAGCCTCAATGGGAAGGTCGCCGTCTTAAGCAGATTCATCTTCAGGGCCACCAACAAGTGTATTCCCTTCTTTGATTTGATTAGGAGAAGGAAGAGGAACTTTGAATGGATGTAGGATTGCATAGATGCTTTTCAAGCTTTGGTAGATCACTTAGAGAGACCTCCCATCCTATCCAAGCCACTGGATCATGAAGACTTATACATCCATTTAGAGATGTGTACACACCATAAGTACCGCACTATTACGCGAAGAGAATCAGATCCAGAGGCTAGTATATTATGTTAGCAAGTGATTGACGGGTGCTGAGAGAAACTGCCTGAAGTTGGAAAAGCTCGTGTACTGCCTATTGGTTGCATCATAAAAGCTTCACCCTTAATTTCAGGCTCACCTCATCAACGTCTACATCGACCAACCGTTACGATGGGTCCTACAGGGACCCGAGACGTCTGAAAGGTTGCTCAAGTGGAATATCGAGCTAAGCCAATTCGATATCACTTATCTCCCTCGGAGAGCTATCCAGGGACAGACATTGGCAGACTTTATAGCTAAATTCACTACACCAGAGGACTCTCTGGAGAGTAGTGGAGAACCGACCAACTGATGGAAAATGTACATGGATGGTGCATCCAATGATCGATGTTTTGGCGCCAAAGTCATGTTAGTGACTCCTGAGGAACGATCAATCTTCTATGTCCTGAAACTCGACTTCCTTGCAACAAATAACGAAGCTGGGTATGAAGCCTTGATCGCCGGGCTCAAACTTGCCAGAGAATTGGGAGTGAAAACTTTACAAATCTTTTGTGATTCCCGGTTAGTAGTATGCCAAGTCAGGGGGAGATTATCAGGCTAGAGGGCAACAACTTGCTCCTTATCTTGGTCGGGTCCAAAAGCTGATGGTAGACTTTGAATATTACACCATTAGATACACCTCCAGAAAACAAAATGAGAAAGCCGACTCACTGGCCAAGCTAGCCAGTTCTGGGGATGTGTAACAAATGGGCTTGGTCATGGTTGAAGTACTAAATGCTCCCAGCATCGACCAGATGGAGATTGATTGGGTTCTGGAGATGGAGCCGGAAAGGGAGTCTTAGATGACCCCTGTTAAAGGTTATCTACAATGATGGATCCTTCTTGGGCGGAGGAATGAAAAACGACAGATCCTCCTCAAAACTTCATGCTGCATCATCCAAGAAGGAGTCATGTATAGAATGGGTTTCTCCGTTCCCTTTCTTTTGTGTATCGCCAATGATGAAATTAAACGAGTCTTGAGAGAAGTCCATAAAGGAGAATGTGGCGATCACAGCGGGGGGCGAACCCTGACAAAGAAAATATTCTACTACGGGTATTACTGGCCAACTGTCAATCGAGATGCAGCTGATCACACTAGACAATGCTATGAGTGCTAGATGTTTGCAAAAATTTCGAGAACCCAAATTTAGAATTCACGACTGGTCATACTCCATTCGCCTTTGCTTATAGCTCCGAAGTCGTCATCCTTGTAGAACTTGAAGTCTGTTCTCATCGAGTGACTTATTATGACCCCTATTTCATTATATAAAAAATAAACAAGGAATTGCAATCTAATTGTAATTAAACTATAAGGAACTGGCGATGACCCGTGAGCGTACAAACGCATCCGCGAGCGTACAAACGCATCCGCGAGCCAACGACAAAGACATGTACCTGAAAGTGCACGTGTATGTTCTAAAATTCAATTTTTGAAATCGACGAAAATTGAATTATGACCTGAAGCTTTCAAAAATGAAACTGAATCGGATAGCCAAAGCATACTAGCACCATAGAACCAGACATAGATAGCAACTGATGGAATACAATCCTGAATTTATACTATTGGAAATCGACCATGCGTCATGACGATCAAAGAGAGATATGACACTTTGGGAAAATAAATCAATTAAAGGATAGTAACTATTTAGAAAACTGAATGGATTTCTTCCCGGTGACTCTAACTTGTTTCGATTCAAAGCACGTCATGTTCGACACAAGACATACTTTAGGGGGCAAGTGTTATCCGACATTTTGACAGGGCTATATCCGTACTAACTGGACAAGTTAACGTTGACTGTCATCAAGGCCAGTAGCCCAGGACGATGATTGTGAGGTCCATAAATCAAGTGCAGCAATGATATGAAGCGACGATCAACCGAGACCAAGAGATAGACTCGCCAGAATATTCTAAGTACGGATTAGTGCCTCCCTAGGCAGGGGATCAGTGTCTATCCCTTCACCTAGGGGATCGGTACGTATCCCCAATTTTTGTCCCAAACAGGGTGAGGTCGATATAGAGTGACAAGGAAGTCCCCACGAGGCTACATTTCAAATCTTAAGTCGTTTGGAGTTTGTATGCTCAAGTTATGGACAAATTACTTCACCTAAGAAAGAGATCATATAAAAGGGATCCTATAAAAAGGGGGCGTATAAAAGGGATCGTATAAAAAGGGGTCGTATAGAAGGGATCATATAAAAAGGGATTGTATAAGAAGGGATCATATAAAAAGGGATTGTATAAGAAGGGATCGTATAAAAGGGATTGGATTTAATATTCAGCCCAACAATGCAACTCAATGGAAAAACGATCGATATCTCAAAATCTAGAAGTCCAATACACTTGAAACTTTGGGAATAAGAAGAGGGGACCCTAGGGAGTTCACCCTAGGGGTCGTACCTTCAAAAGGCATAAGAAAGAGGGATCGACCCTCTTCCTTCTAGAGGATCGGTCTAAATCAGACAACATCACATGTTGCAACAAAGATTGATCGATAAATCAAGTTCTACCAATCCAACTGGTATGAAACTTGGAGGCTAAACATAATACAACATGGATAAGCTTTCATAAGGATCGCACCCCTAATTCCTCCAAAATAGGGATCGACCCTGATCCCTATTTCTTAGGATTTGGGTCATGTGATCCCTCCTTTGGACCCCTATGGATTTGGAGAGCCTTCTGGTGAATTTTCAAGGAGATATTTTGTCGTCTTCCTCTATAAATAAAGACTTGATTGTTCATTTTTGGGACTTTACGCTGCTTATTGCTTTATACTCTATTGTAACTAAGGATTTTCATCCAATCCCCACTGTACTCAGTTTACAAAGTGATTAGTAAAGCTATCTCTTCAAAATGGATGTGGACAAACAACGTTGATCCACTATAAATTATTGTGTTTCTGTTATTTACTTATTTCTTATTGCTTTATTGCTATATTCTCTCTGTTTATATTTGATATTCTTCATTTATTACTCTACACAATCTCTATTGGGTGTTTGAGCCAATTATTGGTGCAAATACAATATGTATGCATTTGTTTATAAAATCTAATTTGGGTTTCTTTCCAGCTCAACATAGATTATACATTCATATTATATAATTTTAATTTATTTATAACCTTTTATAATTTAATTAATGTATATAATATTCTTTATGTATATTATTAATTAAATATTATTTAATTATTTTTAATTATTATTAGTTAAATCATATTTAATTAATTTCATTTAATTTATATAGAATTTCTAAAATTTTGCATTACTTGTCTTAAACGATTTATTTTTTTGAGAAAAATGAGTGACTCTTAAACAATTTAAAATAGTTAATCAACTATGACATTTATAGTTTGTTTATATGCACATAGCAATATATGTATATATTTTAATTAATTAACTTTCAATTAATTTTATTTAATAAATTTCATTTGATTAAATATTTTAATTAATTTGAAATTTTAATTTAGTTTGATTTATCATTAAGATGAATCAGTAACTACAACAATTACTGTTATACATATATATCAATGTATATATTTTAATCAATTAACCTTTAGCCAATTACTTTATTTAATTTATTTAATCGTATTAATTAAATTTTAAATTTCAAAATTAATTATTTAATTTTTCAAAACAATTTTGAAATATTGGATGCATTTTTTAAATTTTATAAAATTTCCCTTTTATATTTTAAACTTAACTTTTAAATTTATAATGTACTTTTAAATTTTCAAACATTTGAAAATTAGCATAATGCATCCTTTGTATTGGGGATAATGTTTGGGCTTACTTCATCCTTTGGGCCAGACCAGTAGCCAGGTAGGGCAGAGTACTTGATTGCCCGAACCCAACCTTCGACACTACCTTTCTAAACACCCTACTAAATGGGTAGACTTTAATTAGTTAGTCATAACTTTGCTAATCTTATACTACATAAACTATTGGGCTCTAATACCATTAGAGGAACCGAGGCAGTCGGATGCGTGTTAAATAAGTGAATTTTTTCCCATTTTGATCTTTGTTGAGCCTATAAATCCTAAATGGATTTTAGATCCAATTTTAAATATTTTAAATAAAATCTTCATTTTAATTAATATGTTTGAATTTTTTATTTTTTTATTTTACAAGTATATCAAATACACTTGTTTGTATAAAGTGCACATGTTATAGGTAAGAAGTGTACATAGTCACTTTAACCATATGTAGGTGCTGTGAGTTACACCGCAATAGAATCATTTCCCCTTTACACGTGTCTTTATTGTCCAAGGTTTTGAATAAAAGTACATATATAATAAAAGATGTAAAGTAGTATGTAAATATTTATATATATTGAAATTATACTTGGTAGTTTTATATGATTTGAAATCTAAAATTAACAACGATGAATTTATTTTCACTTAGGAAAAGGTTTGATATTAAAGATTACGTACATAATCACATACAATCCATCTCATGAATTTGAAAGGTAACACACATATGTTTCCACATATATAACTATAGCAATTAATGGTTTAGATTCTAAAACAACTTATATATGTAAATACTACAATTTATAATATATGTGTAGGTTATGTTTGAATTTAAAAGTGAACAATTTAAGTCAAACCTTTTATTTGGAAAGGAAAAAAAGATATAACATTTTACGCAAAAAATTAAATTTTAAAAGGAAACAAAATTTTGCATTTTATACAAAAGTCCTTATATGAATTCTATATTGAAAAACCTTTGATTCTTATGTAAACAATATCCAAAATAATTATATTCAAAAATTCAACCATATAACATAGAAAAATAGTTTTCAAGGAAGATATTAATAACTTACATATATAGTATAAAATTATAAAATAGTTTTCAATTATTTTTAAATAAAATTTTCAAAAATAAAAGAAAAGGGAATTGGACAACTTAGACACATGTAAATTTGTGATAAGAAAATCCATATATATAAACAATAGAGAGAACAATAACAAATTATCATTAGAGATAGAGGATCTAAACAAATCATAATGAAACATACAGTGAATGGAAATAAAAACAAAAGTGGATCTAAATCAAATTATCATAATAAACAAACTTTTACTTTAGATGGACCAAAGGGGATTTAAATTACATATTATAAGATGAATAATTGAATGACAAGATAAATTGTAGAATCCAAGCATACAAACAATAGAAACATATAAACAAATTAAATCAGAGTATTACCTTAGGATGTTGCCAAAAGTCACATCTTGAATGAAGAATAGAATTCCTAGATTTTATTAAATCAGCCTTTAAGATCTGAAGCACCGCCTTTATATTTGTTTATTTGATTTTATTTTATTTTTTGGGAACTTTTTCCATCCATGAACATGGGTTTTTGGCCATTAGAGGGAGAGAGAGGAGGCAAAGAAACATGAATTGTCTATAAAGAATTATCAAATAAACAAAAGAAGATTTTGTTTTTAAGAGAAATGTTGAAACCTTCACATCAAATCCTCTCCCCCTGCTTCATATTTTCTACAGAAAAATAGAAATAAAGAGAAAAAACTAAAATCATTTCATAAATGAGATTTAAGTGGATTATAAAGAAAAGTAAAGGATGGAGACTTATTTCCTTCCTTTAATTGCTCATTTGGATTTTCAAATCAAATTTGAAAACCCACCCATTTTCATCATGCTTGGCCAACCATAAAAAAGGCATGTGGGCCTAATTTTTTTTCCAAAACCACATAGTAATTAATTTATTTAAATACAATTTATATATTCTATCAATATCGTATATCGATACTCGTGTTTAAAACTTTTATATATGCACTTTATTAAATATTAATGGTAATCAAACAAATCAAAGAAAATTTAATAATTAATATTTCATACATATTAACTAATTTACAATGATTATAGATTAGTTAAATTAAGTGGTTTTTCAGATTATTGATCATTACGGTTGCGCGATAATTCAATCAGCGATTAATATTGAACAATTCGAATATCAACGTTCACACGTCAGCTTAGCTAGTGGTGTGACATTTTGGCTGAATTTATTGCTTACACGTTTTTTTGGTAAAATCCAATTTTACTTATTATAAGAGGTACTTGGTAGTAACAGTTATTTACACTAATTCTCTTCATTAACACTATATCACTTTAGGACTTAAAGAATTTGGTTTTGGTTAGAATTACAACATCATCCGCATCAACTAGAATAGTCCAAATACAAAGTCCTTGGTTCAATAATAACAATTATTATTTACTGTAATGCTTTGGCCAGAAATTTTGACTTTTAGTTGACTATAGTTGATACTAAACCAATATAACTGATCAGACAAATTCTCCGTTAAATAGTGTTCACTTCCAATTTTCAACTCAGAACCAGCTATAGTCATTCGATGGATGCCATGCCACAATTTAACTATAATTAAAGTGGTCCACGTTGAAGTGCCATACTATTCTCAAGTCGAGGGAGTTGTATAACAAAGTCACTTCGAGATTCTTTATTTGACCTCGGTTATATTAAAACGGAAAACTCTCGAGCTCATTCCATAATTATTCAATAATTATCAGTACATAATCCCTTGGTGCTCCTAATAGTCATGAGTAATATATTGCTCAACATTTGAAGGGTGTTACATACTTCAGTCTCCATGGATGTATCGATATCTCATCTCGTTGACTAGGAATATTTAAAATAGTATGTTATTTTTAATGTCATAAATTTCTCATTATTATAATAAATTATAATTACTAACACATAACATATGCTTTAAGGATTTTCAATTCAATATACTTTAAACTAATTACTTAATTAATTATATCACAAAGTAACAAGTATACAATAGAAATAAAACACCTTTTATTTTGAACAAGATAGGTTATCGAATTAGGTATATATATAACAAATTACATAATTGCCCCTAGGGCTTACCCAGTTAGGCCTGCATTAATGGATCATATTGGATTAAGTCAAGAGCAAGGTGCATCGTTTGTCAATAATATCATGGAGCACGTAGGAGGGGTGAACGATCGAGCCATTTGGATCGTTGCACCAAAGATTAGAAAAGTTACATAAGGGGAGATGAGAGATTATGTGTACCGCAAGTTAAGGAGTTGATAGATGAGGTTTTGAGCAAGTATCATCATTTTAGGATGATTATTCATCAAAGAGGAGACAAGGTGTATCAATACACGAAGAGAGTATTCTACTGGCCAGGGACGAAGAGGCATGTGGTAGAGTACGTAGCAAAATGTTTGACATACCAACGGGTAAAGCAGAGAAGAAGAAGTCGAGTAGGTTGTTGCTTCCATTAAATGTACCATAATGGAAGTGGGAATGCATATTTATGGATTTCGTGGATGGACTACCTAAGAGTAGGAGGGGGAATGAAAGTATTTGGGTACAATGGATTGGATTGACTTACGAAAAGTGCACAGTTTATTCCAATAAATAGTATAAGGACAACAACTATGTTGACAACATTGTATACTAAGAAAGTAGTTCGATTTCATGGAGTTCAAGCGAATATAGTAAGTGACCGAGACACACTTTTCATGAGTGGATTCTATAGGAGCCTTCAAGATGCATTAAAGATTGAGTTGAATATAAGTACGGCTTATCACCGGCAAACTGATGGACAAACCGACTGTTGAACCGGGTATTAGAAGATTTGGTAAGGGTATGTATAATGGATTTTGGAGGACTTGGGAGGATTACCGACCTTTAGTAAAGTTCGTATATAATAACAACTACCACACTAATATATGCGTGACACTATTCAAAGCATTGTATGGAAGGGCATGTAAGTCACCTTCGTAGTGGGAGTCTTCGGATAAGATCATATTTAGGCCAAAGATTGTTATGGATTGTAACGAATGACCTTTCCGACCCCCCGAATGTCGAAACTAATACATCCACGGTATTCAAGTGTCGAGCACCCAAGTGCTGGAAAGACAGAACGTTGGGGTAAAAGAAAAGGAAAAAAAGAAACAGAACAAGAAAAAAGAACACGGGGTCAGAATCTCACATGCGGAATGATAATATATAATATATCAAAAGATCTTTACCAAAAAGAAAACTTTAATATACATACATTAATCCGATTAAACTAACCTATCATCAGCTTGGATAGTTATAACAAACTATCCTCACAAATGCTGATAGTTACAACCAAGTAATGCAGTGGAAAATAAATACGCGAATAGTCTTGGAGTCATCCAGCTCATCTTCTGAAGCTCCAAAGCGTCCAGCTATATCTGGAAATATACACAGGCTGACCCGAGCACTATAAGGAAATAACACTCGGATCAGTCTGGTAAACCCACGTGATAAACTCAAATCATATGGGTTTTTATATTTATAAAACCCTTTGAAATTAAGGGCATCTCGTAAGATCATGCTGTAAATAAACACTGATGGGTTTTTACCTTACGTTAACCAAATCATTTCTATTAGAAAATCCAGTGATACTATAATAATGTCTAGGGTGTGATTTATAAATAATCAAGTAGCTGTAATGCATGTGAGTGTACATCACAATAATTGGTATACAATCAAAACCGCTAAGAATGGTTAGCTAATTGTGTAGGATTCCACGGAGGTGCCCTCGGTATTTCGAGAACGGTCCTCCTGCACAAGGATCAAAGATATCCTCCCGAAGCATTATACATCCCTAGCTGATGTACATAGGAAATACATATTTGGCTCCTAATCAGTCAGGCCGAGTGCACTGCTCACTACATGCATAACGATAGGTATCTCTAGGGTAGAGTCGCCTGCAGCCTTGGGCTAGCTAAACCCCTAGTCTACGTATCATATCTCTGATTTTAGTCATTACCGCTGGTGAGGCTATGTCTGGCATTCCAACACATGAGTTACCACTCAAACAGATGTCAGAACCACATATGGATTCCCATACTTCAACGGGTTTTGAAAATCACACATGGATTCCCACGGCTCAAAATAGATCACATACATAGGTTCGAGCATCTCAAACGGATCTCGAATTTCCACATAGATTTCAGCATCTCGAACAGATCATGAACCTCTTCCAAAGCATAGAACCTGTATATGGTTTTGGAGTGGTTACAATTTCAAGTGATCTCATATAAGTACACTCCCCCGCTTACCTGGTCCTCCAAAAACCAATCGATCGATTTTCGGTAAATTCAACTTCGGCCCTTTTGGAATAAATAGACAATACATAAGAACGGAGATCACCTCCTAACTGGACGGGGTTAGATTTCTTAATCATTTATCCTAGAAGAGTTTTGAAACGAGATTATACATATAATATAGCAGCACCGAAGATAACTGTACCGTATAATTCCCGTGTTTCTTCTAGATATTTCCAGAGTTATATTTTGGTCAATTTCAAAAATAAATGAGAATAATCGCATAAGGGAAACTAGCTCCCATATACTTTCAATAAGCAAGTAACCAAACAGCATGATCGACACACACAACAAGCAAGTCATATAAACGACTTTGAATCCCCATTTTGATTAATTAATCCTTTATCAATTATAAACCTCATTTATTAGTAAAACTCCTTTTTATCCAATAAAAATTCTTTTATTAATTAAATCTTCACTTGTTAATTAAACTTCACATTCCATTTCTACACATTTCAATACTTTTAAAATTATTCATACGCTTATCTCAAAGGTATAAGTATATGCACAAATCAATAACAAGTTTTACTTAATTAAAACATAGCCAAGGAGGTTTTAAACAAATGTCACTCAAACATTGTTACTATAAACCCCTTCTCTCTTTTATACTTTAAAAACTATACTTTTCCATCCTTTTCCAAAGATTCCATACTTGTTATTATCTATAAAATTCCATTATTAAAGATCTAAGTATTTTCCAAAATCATTTAACTGTATTTTATCACTTTAAAATATTATTCAAGGGTTTAAAAATAATGATACTAAAACATTGTTTACAACAAGCCCAAAACACTTCATACTTAATCATTATCTTTAAAACTCTCTTTTAAATATCTAATTACATTTTTCAGGATTTAAGACAAGTGTTACTAAAACATTGGCATGACAACCCTAAACATTCCTTCTATAATTATCTCTTAAAAACGTTCTTTTTTTAAGATTCGATTATATCCCAAAGTTTACAAGTAAATATGCTTTTAGTTAACTTTACAAAACAATTCATTATAACTTAAGTGTTACAATCCAATTCTTCCTTTATCTCTTCATTAGAGACTTAACTTACTTTTCCAAGCTTATATAAATATTTTTGAATACTGAAAACAATTTAAAAAAGATTATTCTAAAATATTTAATAAAATACAAATCAATTCCAAGGATATTATATTACCTAAAATTTAAATTACTTTAATAAAATATTTAACTAATTTTCTTAAAACTTATTTAAAAATCATAAAACTATGTTCTAACTTTAAAACCATTTACTTTAAAATCCATGAATAATTATAAAACGCTTTTAAAATTTGAACTACTTTTCAAAAAACTTTAACAACTTTTCATTTAGACTCCTTTAAAAAGTTTTTTGAAAAATATCTGAAGTATTCAACCTCTGTATACTTTATTTGAACTGAATTTTCGAAGTGCATCTACAGCGACCTTTTCGTTATACAATATTATGCCATTTCACTTTTCAATTTCTATAACTTTCCAAACCAATTCCTTTAGGTCAAATACACCCGAATGGGTGTGAAGAACAACCAAATATATAAATATATACACACACACACATACATATATATACACATTTCCATAATATATCACAATTTAACCAATTTAACAAGTGTTAAATACCGGGGATTTCAAAGTGCGTTTATAGTGATAATTTTGCTTCGACCATTCACACACAATTTCCAACTAAATCAAACAATAACATAAAATATGTAAACAAGTCTGGGCCACGATACATGTTATAGAGAATTAAAAGAGAGATTATACTACATAAATTGTTGTCATTTTCTTTTAAAAGCAACGAGGGGTCCAAAAGTAACGACTTGCATTGTTCGTTATACTATTTATATTTTAACACAACAACAATTATATCACAACAATATACAAATCAACTAGTGATTAAACTCACCCAAGCCCGGACCAATCTCAGACATAGACGATCCCCATACGAGTGCAATGGCGAAGACGACGTCTCGATTGGACCTCGTATGCAAAAGTTATCGATTTTATAAGAAATTGGATTAAAAACTTGATTAAATAATTACTAATCACCATACTAAACTTAATTACCTTCCTTAAATCTTCCTCCCTCCTCCAAATTGATTCCCTATACACAAGAATAGTGCACACACACCATTGCCCTATATATACATAAGGCGATACAAAGCATCGCTTGATGAAATCGAATGCGGTTTGCGCCAATGAACTTCTCTCCGCCCAAGCTTCGCAATGGACCCGACAAACCCAAACTCGATCACACGCATCAAATCATGACTAAACCACCATCATCTACTATGAAAAGTCGTAACCTGCCTCGGCTACTTCCAATTACTATGATCATCGCAAGTCATCATCTCTTGCCGTCACGAGTCCAACCCCCCTTTATTTCACCTAAGGCCATCTCCTCTTCCATGCGGTTGTAGCTCCACTACACACCAAAATAAAATGTTGCACTTTGTAATGCTATGTCGCACCATGCCAAACTCCTCGAATCCACTTGCCTTCGCTAGAGAAACACCACGCTAGCATTCCCTTTGCATAACACCACTTGAAACTCCCCCAATGTCAAACCCTAGTTCGACTGTTAAAACTCGAGCAACCATAAGTGTCACTACACCCATCAATGATACCATGAGTTTGAAGATCTCACTCCCATGAAGCTAATGGATTCGATGGTTTTGGTTTTCGTTGAGAAAAGCACCACGAAGAATTAAAAGAGTGTCTGCGACCGTGTTTTTGATTTATAGGAGATGATAAAAAGAGGGGAAGTGGGAGAGAAGGGTTAGCGTTAAGGGGTATTTATAGGAAATTATATTATATTTTAATTTCTGAATGTAATCGTTATGCATTTTGAGCTCACACGACCGCACAACATATCCGATCGCCACGAAATTTGTGGGCGCACAACAACTCATTATCCAGACCCAAGGACACTAGTTTCATCAAAATCCGAGATAGTGCCCCAGGATGATAATTTCATAAGTCGTTAAAAAGAATAAATCTTAAAACAAGTTTAATCACATTAATTATTAATTAAAAGTTTACCACTATCA
The DNA here is from genome assembly GCA_030737815.1 of Allium fistulosum. Lineage (NCBI taxonomy): Eukaryota > Viridiplantae > Streptophyta > Magnoliopsida > Asparagales > Amaryllidaceae > Allium > Allium fistulosum. Next base: position 131,664,859 of record CM060903.1, on the reverse strand, counting down.
TTTATTATTTAAAAAGAATTTAAATAAGCTTTCAAAATTACTTTGTTACATTAAATCAAAGATTTAAATATTTAAAAAATTCCCATATTTAATATAAAGCGTTAAAAATTCTAGGTCGTTACATTCTCTCCTCCCCCCTTAAGAATATTTCATCCTCGAAATACTAACATGAGCAACAAAAGCAAAAATCACACATCAATATCTAACAGTATTGCATAGAAACCAGGAACAATCACGTAATAATACTATACAATACTGCAATCACTTGTAACCGTAGCTTATGGTTCACCCATGTTTAGAAACCTTCTCATCACACAAGGATGATTAACAATCCACTAAGTGTTACCTTATGCTCAATAGTCTAATGTTATTACTTAGTCGATTACTCATGGTACCCCAGAACAATTTGAAAAGTCATCCCTCAAACTCTCTACCAGCCAACAAACACAATACACAAATATATTAATGCCCATACAATGTACTTGGACTATCCATACGCCAAATCAAATTTGATCACTTGCTCAATCATATATATTTCACTTCCGAACTTGTATAGATCACTTGACCTCTCTAGTGTGGACTTCAATCAAGTTCCTTGATTAGAAACCTCTGTTCTCCTTACATAGTCATATATTATAATAGCAAACTTTAGGATTATATCAATAATCTATATCAAGTGTTCACCGTCAAGAAACGAGTGAAGAATCCTGACTCGGACTGGTGTGAATCACCTCGAAATCCATGTATTCAAATCCTAGATCAAAAACTAGTATGGGAATAAAACAATCTATGTAAAACTTATGTACTCTATTCAATTGGTTTCTTAACTACGCCAATTATTTTACATTTTAAATCACATTCATTTTGCTTATTGAACATCACTCAATATTATAATCATTTTAAAAGGCCACAACTTCATTTTTAAAACTTTCCAAGACTTAAGTTCATATTATATATCACTCCATGACATCCTAGGAGTATATATAAAACAATCTCATTCATTTGCTTAACATGGATATTCAATAAATTTAAAACTTTTTTAACTTACTATAATTCCGAAGAAGGCCCAAAATTAATTTGGATTGATTGAGTCAACCTTCTAGACCTCTTTAATTGTTGAGTTAGGAAAGTGGCTAGGAAGAGTCGGACTCTAGTATCCAAACTCAAGACTAGAGTCTACTTTTCTGAGACAACCCTAAGATAACGACATGCATTAGTTGGCCCAATAACATTGATTGTTCTACTTAACAAAGATGTTCACTCAATTTAAAACTTATTCAAATTTTACTATCTTTCAATTTAAGAGTTACAAAAACTAAACTTTTCTATTTTTTTTACAAAAACACTTAGCTTAAATTTCTATATTAATTCAGAAGTTTTCGACCATCGAAAATCGTTGAAGATTCCATTTTACTTCAACAATTAAAAACCACTAATCAACATATTAAAACAAGATGCACAATCAAACTACCCTAATGCATAGGATACATGTGTTCATAATATAACTTAACCAAAAATTAAGAATTAAACATCGGGTTTTATTTCAATCATTTTGAAATAATATATAATTATAACTTTTGTATATCAAATCATACTTTTGGAATTTAAATCAATTTTTTTACCAAAACAATTACGAAGCAAAACTACAATGGTAGCATTCCCCACTTTGAAACTCGAAAATGAACGCAAATGATGCTGTAGTTATCACCAGAATTATTTTCCAACGATAAAAGTGAGTTCAGTACTTTCTATCTCTTTGAAAATCCTTTTGAAAATATTTTTATTTATAAATACTTTCAAATAATACTAGTATTATTTTTTCTTCACAAACTTGAAAAAAAATCCAAAAACACTAAGATTTAAGTTCTTAAATTCTCGGTTTAAATCCTTTTTATTTATAAACTGTACTTTATAAATCATACTTATATAAAGTTACTTCCTTATCTAAATCATTTCAAAAATATTTATTTTTAAAATATCTTATCTTCCTCAAAGACTATAATAAACAACTTTTATTAAAATTAAATTTTAACCCAACATTATTACCGAACTCCTTATAGTCAAACTGTGAAATTTAATTCACAAGGTGTTCATTTTAATGTACCCACAAGTTACCATCTACCTAACCCATGCAATGAAAAGGTAAAACTGCTCATAAATTGGTCCAGCAAAATTAATCAAACAATAAATGATAATAATCGAATATTACCATTTCTTAAGAAACAAACACATGATAAATAACTATATCAATTTTTTGAAAATTATTCTTCTATATATAAATATAATCCTAGGTAAAATTATTTCATTTACCAATTTCAAAAACAATACTATATCAGTTTGCCTTGTTCAAGTGTTTATAGATACCTATTAATAACGTTAGTAACATGTATTGACCGGAGTCCATAAACACTCAATAGATCCATCAACACAATATAAAACATTTTTAGAAAAATAACAAATACGCACTCTCATATATATATATAATTCACTCAACTCATAATAAGGCATTTCATTACTCCATCTCTTAATAAGTTATACCTCACCAAATCCAAGGTTCTCGCTTAACCTTCAGCTCTGATACCAAATGTAACGAATGTCCTTTTCAACCCTCGAATGTCGACACTAATACATTCATGGTATTCACGTGCCGAGCACCTAAATGCCGAAGAGGCAGAATGTTAGGGTGAAAGAAAAGGAAAAAAGAAACAGAACAAGAAAGAAGAACATAATATCAGAATCTCACATGTGGAACGACAATGTATAATGTCTCAAAAGATCTTTACCAAAAAGAAAACTTTAATATACATACATCAATCAGAGTAAACAAACCTCTTATTAGCTTGCATAGTTATAACAGCATGTCCTCACAAATGCTGATATATACAATCAAGTAATGCAGTAGAAAATAAATAAATGAATAGTCTTGGAGTCATTTAACTCGTCTCTTGAAACTCCAAAGCGTCCATCTATATTTGGAATTATACTCGAGCTGACCTGAGCATTATAAGGAAATAACACCCGGATCAGTCTGGTTAAATGCTTTGAGAAACACAAATCATATGGATTTTAATATTTATAAAGCCCTTCAAAAATAAGGGTATCTTATAAGACCACGCCGCAAACAAACACGAATGGATTTTTACCTTATGTGAACCAAACCATTTCTATTAGAAAATCCAGTGATACTATAATATTGTCTAGAGTGTGAAATATAAATAATCAAGTAGCCGTGATGCATGTGAGTGTACATCATAACAATAACATGTATATAATCAAAACCGTTAAGGCGCGTTCGCTAATTGTGTAGGATTCCATGGAGGTGCCCTCAATATTTCGACAACGGTCCTCCTACACAAGGATCAGAGATATCCTCCTAAAGCATCATACGTCCCTAGCTGACGTACATAGGAAATACATAGCTGGCCCAAATCAGTCAGGCCGAGTGCACCCCTCACTGCATGCATAATGATAGGTATCTCTGGGGTAGAATCGTCTACACCCTTATGTTAGCAAAACCCCTAGTCTATGTTTCCAATCTCTGATTCTAGTCATTACCTCTGGTGAGGCTACGTCCGGCATTCCAACACATGAGTTACTACTCGAATTGATCCCGGAACTATACTTGGATTCCCATACCTCAACAGGTTTTGGAAATCACACATGGATTCCTACATCTCAAAATAGATCATGAACCTTTACATAGGTTCAAGCATCTCAAACGGATCTCGAATCTCCATATAGATTCTAGCATCTCGAATAGATCATAAACCTCTTTTGAAATATAGAACCCATATATGGTTGTGGAGTGTTTACAGTTTTGAGTCATCTCATATAATATAAGTACATTCCCCCGCTTACCGAACGCTCCAAAAACTAATCGATCGATTTTCATTAAACTCAACTCTAGTTCTTTTGGAAATAAACAGACAATACATAAGAGTGGAGATCACCTTCAAGCCCGACTGGGTTGGATTTCCTTATCATTTGTCCTAGAACAGCAAAACGAGTTTATACGTACAATATAGCATTACCAAAGATCATTGTACCATATAATTTCCATGTTTTTTCTAGATATTTCCAAAGTTATATTTGGTCAATTTCAACAATAAATGAGAATAATCGCATAAGGGAAACTAAGTCCTATGCATTTTCAATAAGCATGTAGCCGAATAGCATGATCGACACACACAAGCATGATCAAGTCATATAAACGACTTTGAATTCCCTTTTTGATTAACTAATCCTTAATTTATTAAAAACCTCTTTTATTAGTAAAAATCCTTTTTATCTAGTAAAACTTCTTTTACTAATTAAGTGTACTGCTAAAAGCACCTAAGAAAGTTTTCCTGATACTATTGCTAAAGAATACCGTATTTATTTAAAACATATGCTACCCAATATTAAAAAACAAGCACCCACCCTAATTTCTTTCTGCTTCTACAATTGGCTCATTGTCATACTCCATTGCTTTCTCACTGCTCATGTAAAAAAACTTAATAACCAATTCAATTCATAAAACATCGATTATCAATTGTGTTTGTGTGTGTACGTACATATAACATTAAACCAACGAATGAAAAATAAAATAAAATATACTTACATCAAACTGTTCAATTTCTACATCATCAATCTTCACATCATCAATTTTTTCATAACCAACAAATTCATGAAGAAAGGCTTACAAAATTAATTTTTTATTAAATTCTTCAAATGAACAGTATAAGTTCAAATACTTAACTATTAATACATACCTCATTTAGATCATTAGAGTTTACTTCTTCCTTTTCATTATTTGAATTCACAAAAAAACAATGTCTCTTATCAATCAATTGAGATAATTAAAATCAAAGCACTACATCTTATTTTTAAAATACCACAAATAGGTTGAATAACCCCTAAACAAATAAATGTTGCAAATAACATTGAAAGCCTACAAAATTAGTGTAAATCAAAATCACATCATTTCCTTTCTTAGAACGTTGACTATTCTCTAAATCACCTTCTTTCTTGGACTTCATTGGTTAGAAATCAAAAATAGAAAATTTAAATTGCTTTTGATAATGGGAGTTTCAACTATGGAGACTTGAGATTTAGGGTTTAGGTTTTAACTTGATAAAGAATGAGAAAGTTGGATATTAGGGTTTCAGAACTTACAAGATGAAGAATAAAGAGAGAGCACAAGCTTAGGGTTTTGGAATTTACGTGATAAAGAAGAAGAAGAAACGTGGTTTAGAAAAGGAACGTGCGTTCCTTCGGTAGTCAATAACTGAGTGGAGAAATAAGTATGGTATTAGGAAGCACATGAATTAATTAAGTTGAATTAATTTTTTAATGGTATTAGTAAGCAATTTCTTGGGTGCTTTTAGCATCACACTTAATTAAAGCTTCGCTTATTAATTAAACTTCACTTTCCATTTCTACACATTTCAATACTCTCAAAAGTATTCATATATTTATCTCAATGGTATAAGTGTATTCACAAATCAATAACAAGTTTTACTTACTTAAAACATAGTCAAAGAGGTTAAAAACAAATGTCTCTCAAACATTATTAATATAAACCCCTTCTCTCTTTTATACTTTAAAACTTATACTATTCAATCCTTTTCTAACACAGCGGAAATAACACTTGACGACGAAATGAAGATTTCGTGTCAAACTAATCGATGAAACGATTAGATGAAGTAATATGAATCGATGAATTAATGATACCAAACGCCCAAATCCGTTGATCACGAAGATACCGGACTTTAGCTATCTTCGACACGTTGATCGCGCACGATGCCGTGAGAGAAGATCTACAATTCTTCGACGTTGATCAAGCGCACTTGATTCCGTGAATTGGCTTCAACAATCGTTGATTCGAGCGCACTCGAATGCCAAAGGTGGAGATAGGAGATAACACTCAACTACCAATTTTAATGGAGGCAAGAAGCACAAACCAAATTTTATTTCAAATTCAACAACCCTTTTCAAATGACCAACATCCCTATTTATAGGGTTACAACACAACGCTTACATCACAACGCTTACATCACAACACTTAGGTCGTGAACGACCTAAAACTTGCGACCTAAAAACAAAGAAACAATACAACACTTTACATTACAGAGTATATCTCGCGACCTACGACTTATGAGTATTAATGACATACGAGTTAAAAAATCTTACGACCTATCATCTTGAGCCATCACACGGAAATTACGACCTAAAATCAACAGGAACGAAATCAAACATCTCGTGATCTAAAAAATCAACGAGCTACTGACTTTGTTTGCGACTTAGGAGTAGTTCGCGATGTGAATCCAGTGGCATAGGCTTAGGTCGGAGATCATTAGGTCGCGGGGATTGGTTAGGTCGCAGAGGAGTTAAGTCGGAGAACATTAGGTCGTGATACGGAGTTAGGTCGCGGAAATGATATCACTGGAGAGTTAGGTCGCGGCGATTGTTTATGTCGCAGAGGAGTTAGGTCGTGGGCATTAGGTCATGATGCGGAGTTAGGTCGCGGAAGTGTTAGGTCATGGGAAAGGTTAGGTTGCGGAAGTGTTAGGTCGTGGGGAAGGTTAGGTCGCGGAAGTGGATTTAGGTCGCGAAGTGCTGGCGATAAGTCAGTGATGGGATTAGGTCGCTCGCGTTCCTTGCGTTCGTCTTCGGTATGTGCTGCATCATCCTCCCCAGGCTGAGAAAAATTCGTCCTCGAATTTAAAAGTTCCTCCCCATTGGATTGTTCATCTCCATAATAAGGTATAAGATGTCTAACATTAAACACGTCAGAAGTGTAAACATCTTCTGGCAACTTCAACTTATAAGCATTTTCATTGATCCGTTTTATAATTTCTACTGGACCAATCTTTCGGGCTTTCAACTTGTTATAAGCACCCACTGGAAAACGATCCTTTGTTAACACAGCATACACCCAATCACCCTCGTTGAACTCCACACTTCTTCTCTTTTTATATGCAGCTCGTTTATACTTCTCATTCGTCTTCTCCAAACGTTCCTGGACGATTCTATGACAATCTTTCAACTCATCAACGAAATCTGACGCCCGCTTAATCACTCCTTTCGGTTGTGGTACTATCGTTAAATCCAACGGCCCCTTTGGCAATCTTGAATATACAATTTGAAATGGACTGTAACCAGTGCTTCGATTAACAGCATGGTTATGAGCAAACTCTGCCTGACACAACTTTAAGTCCCAACTCTTCAAATTGTCTTGCACAAGACATCGCAACAAGTTTCCCAATGATCTATTCACCACTTCCGTTTGCCCATCTGTTTGTGGATGATAAGCACTACTGAATTTCAGCTTCGTTCCCACCATCTTCCACAAACTCAGCCAAAAAAGACTTAGAAATCGTGTATCCCGGTCAGAAACAATGGATTCAGGTAGCCCATGTAGTCGATACACTTCTTTAAAGAATAATTGAGCAACACGGACTGCATCAGCGGTCTTTTTACAGGCTATAAAATGTGCCATTTTCAAAAACCTGTCCACTACAACATATATTGAATCGTTCCCTCGCTGAGTTCTTGGCAATCCCAAAACAAAATCTATGCTGATATCAACCCATGGTCTAGCAGGCACGGGTAATGGCATATACAATCCCGCATTCGTCGCCATCCCTTTTGAAACTTGACAAATATGACATCTCTCCACAAATCTTTCAACTTCTTTTCTCATAGAAGGCCAAAAATATGATTGCGAAATCAACTGCAATGTACGATCTCTGCCCACGTGACCCTCTTCATGCAATTCTTTGACAATCTTCAACCTCAAGCTACAATCCGGAATACACAATCGGTTTCCTTTGAACAAGAAACCATCTTTCATCACAAAATCATCAGAACTCCCTTCCAGCATCTGATCCAGCACTTTCGCAAAATAAGAATCTGAAATAAGCAATTCTGGCAACAAATCAAATCCCACTACTTCCACTCACATAGTTGTCAGCAAATGATTTCTACGGCTCAATGCATCGGCAACTCGGTTAGTAACTCCTGATTTGTGCTTCACAACGAAAGTAAACTGTTGTAAATAAGCGACCCACGAAGCATGCCTTGCTGAAATTTTATCTTGCCCCTGCAAATGTTTCAAAGCTTCATGGTCAGTGTATAGCACAAATTCTTTATGAAATAGATAGTGTCTCCAATGCTTTATGGCTTGGACTATAGCATAGAATTCCAAGTCATAAGTATTGTATCTCGTTTTAGCTCCCGTCAGCTTCTCACTAAAGTAGGCAATAGGATGACCCATTTGACTCAACGTTCTCCCAATTCCAACCTTGGATGCATCAGTATGAAGCTCAAAGAGTAACTGAAAATCTGGGTATCTAAGAATGGGCGTTGTGGTCAAGAGTGTCTTGATTTCTGAAAAGCAGAATCAGCCTCTTTAGTCCAAACAAACTTCTTCCCTTTCATACATTCCGTAGCTGGTGCCATCACGCTACTGAAGTGTGGAATGAATCTTCGGTAGAATGATGCTAAACCATGGAAACTCCTCACTTCTGTTATTGTCTTAGGCTGTGGCCAATTTCGAATAGCTTCAACTTTACTCTGATCAACTTGAATACCATCCTTCGACACAATATAGCCCAAGAAGAGAATACTTGTAGTCACGAAGGTACACTTCTTCGTTGCAGCATAAAATTCTTCACGTCGTAAAACCAACAATACTTCCCGCAAATGCTATAGATGTTCTTCAGTGTTTCCACTGTAGATCAAGATGTCATCAAAATATACCACTACGAACTTCCCGATAAATGGTCGAAAAATCTGGTTCATGACTCTCATGAATGTACTCGGAGCATTTGATAAGCCAAACGGCATCACCAACCATTCGTACAGACCCTCCCGAGTTTTAAAAGCAGTCTTCCACTCATCCCCCGGTCTAATACGAATATGATGGTATCCACTTTTCAAGTCAATCTTCGAAAACACAACAGCACTGCTCAACTGATCCAACAGATCATCTAGTCTCGGCATAGGAAATCGATATCTCACTGTAATCTTATTCAATGCTCTACTATCTGTGCACATTCTCCACGTTCCATCCTTCTTCGGCACCAACAAAGCTGGCACTGCACAAGGACTCAAACTCTCCTGAACACGCCCTTGTTCCAACTTCCAGTAATTCCTCCACTTATCTTCTCAACTCCTCATGTTCTTTTGGACTCATCCGATAGTGCGGTCTATGAGGCAATGCAGCACCTGGCACCAAGTCAATCTGATGCTGTATGTCTCTAAGCGGTGGTAACTCTTTCGGCAACTCCTCTGGAAACACATCTTTGAATTCCTCCGAAACTGGTTTCACTTCCTTTGGAACTTCAGTAACTTCACTCCTTTCATGCCCAATCAACATAAAAATTTCAGGACTCTCATCTACCTCTTCCACGAATTCCTTCAAGGACAACAAAGTCTTCAATTTCTCAATCTCCTCCAGCTTGTTCTCATTCTGCTGTCGCTTCTTCGGAAATAAAGTGATTTTCGTGCCCTCAAACAAGAAACTGTAGCTATTTGTTCGACCATTATGTTGTACCTCCCGATCGTACTGCCACGGCCTTCCCAACAGCAAATGGCAAACATCCATGTCAACCACGTCACACCAAATCTCATCTTTTTATTTCTTCCCAATAGAAAATGGAACATGAGCTCGCCTCTCTACTTTCACTTCTCCTCCTTTCCTCAACCAAGCAAGTTTATACGGACTAGGATGTTTCTCCGTTTTCAACTTCAACTTCTTCACAGCTTCCGTTGAAATGATATTATCACAACTCCCAACGTCAATGACAAATTTACAGACCTTCCCCAAAATAGTGCACGTTGACTGAAAAATGTTACTCCTCAACCAACTCGACTCCTCTTCCTGCTTCGGGGTTAAACAAGATCTTTGTAGCATCAGATTACATCCCTCGTCTCCCGACACCTCTTCTTCCTCCTCATCACGGTGTGAATTGAAATCTTCTTCTACATCCTCATCCTCTACTTCAGCAATCATAGTTCTCTTCTTCGGTTTCGGACATTCGTTTCTCTTATAACCCACTTCCTGACAATTATAGCATTTGAAATTGGTATTGACTTTTGGTTTAGCCACTTCATGAACAACCGGCTTACTCGATGCTTTAGGAACATTAGAACTATTACCCGCTCCTTTGTTTTGCCCCGTAAAACTTGGAAACACACCTCCCCCACGTCTACCTTGTTTCTCCCAAGCCAACGCTTTTTGATGTGCTTCTGCCACAGATCTAGGGTCGAACATGTTCACTATATCCTGAATCTGTGTTCTAAGTCCCCTAACAAATCTAGCGGTCAATTGTTCTTCTGTCTCCATAATGTCATTTCGAGCAATCAACTGGTAGAACTCATCAGCATAATCAGCAACAGTCTTCGTCCCTTGCCTCAGGTTCTGTAATCTCTAATACATCAGTGATTGGTAATTGTAGGGTAAGAAAGTAGCCTTCATCAATTTCTTCATCTTCTCCCAAGCAACAATTTTTGACTTCCCCATCCGCTCTCTAGTAAGTTTGGTTTGCTGCCACCACGCCATAGCTCTCCCCCTCAACCTAGTAGCAACCAACTTCACTTTACGATTCTCCGAAACCTCCTTGAAGTCAAATTTCCTCAACATAAGCTAGCCAATCAAGAAATTCCTCGGCCTACATACCTCCCTTGAATTCCGGTATTTCAGTTTTCATCCCGGATTCCCATTTGTGATCATACTCTGAATGATGTCTTCCTTGTCCTCGTCCTCGTCCATGAACACTACCACCATCAAAATCCTCTTCAAAATCTGATGTATATCGATGTCGATCCTGACCACCAACATCTCTACTACCACCATTTCTTCCACCAACATACCTTCGATCTACATTCCTCCGATCACGATCATTCACATTTCTATCACGACTTCGATCATCAACATTTCTATCACAATCTCGATCCACGCTTCTATGATCACTATCAACACTTCTCTCTCGATTTGAATATGGTGAAACTCTACTTCTCCCATGACTCGATTCAGGTGAAACCCTTCTCTGATTTTGATTCATCTCCAACATCATCCTCTCTAATCGACCAATCCCTTCATTAAGCTTCTCATTAAAGTTTTCGTTAATTCTTTGCTCCATCTCATCGGCCTCTTCTCTCCCATACAAAGCATCAATGTTGCGATAACGGTTAGCTCTTCTCGGAGGCATGATCACTCTTCAACAAATTCGAACAAAAACTTCACTTCGATCTAAAAATCTTCAAATCAAAACTACCCACTTGTTGAAATCTTCAAAAATTCACCAAACGAACAAATCTCTTCAAGATCTCGATAACCCACTTCTCCAAATGATGTAAATCTCGTACAAACTCCAAAAATCTACACAAACTCCTTGCGTTCTAGCTCTGATACCAAATGACGCAGCGGAAATAACACTTGATGACGAAATGAAGATTTCGTGTCAAACTAATCGATGAAACGATTAGATGAAGTAATATGAATCGATGAATTAATGATACCAAACGCCCAAATCCGTTGATCACGAAGATACCGGACTTTAGCTATCTTCGACACGTTGATCGCGCACGATGCCGTGAGAGAAGATCTACAATTCTTCGACGTTGATCAAGCGCACTTGATTTCGTGAATTGGCTTCAACAATCGTTGATTCGAGCGCACTCGAATGTCGAAGATGGAGATAGGAGATAACACTCAACTACCAATTTTAATGGAGGCAAGAAGCACAAACCAAATTTTATTTCAAATTCAACAACCCTTTACAAATGACCAACATCCCTATTTATAGGGTTACAATACAACGCTTACATCACAACACTTAGGTCGTGAACGACCTAAAACTTGCGACCTAAAAACAAAGAAACAATACAACACTTTACATTACAGAGCATATCTCGCGACCTACGACTTATGAGTATTAACGACATACGAGTTAAAAAATCTTACGACCTATCATCTTGAGCCATCACACGGAAATTACGACCTAAAATCAACAAGAACGAAATCAAACATCTCGCGATCTAAAAAATCAACGAGCTACTGACTTTGTTTGTGACTTAGGATTAGTTCGCGATGTGAATCCAGTGGCATAGGCTTAGGTCGGAGATCATTAGGTCGCGGGGATTGGTTAGGCCGCAGAGGAGTTAAGTCGGAGAACATTAGGTCGTGATACAGAGTTAGGTCGCGGAAATGATATCACTGGAGAGTTAGGTCGCGGCGATTGTTTATGTCGCAGAGGAGTTAGGTCGTGGGCATTAGGTCGTGATGCGGAGTTATGTCGCGGAAGTGTTAGGTCGTGGGAAAGGTTAGGTCGCGGAAGTGTTAGGTCGTGGGGAAGGTTAGGTCGTGGAAGTGGATTTAGGTCGCGAAGTGCTGGCGATAAGTCAGTGATGGGATTAGGTCACTCGCGTTCCTTGCGTTCGTCTTCGGTATGTGCTGCATCATTTTCCAAAGATTTCATACTCGTTATTATCCTTAAAATTTCATTATTAAAGATATACGTATTTTCCAAAATCATTTAACCATATTTTACCACTTTAAAATATTATTCAAGGATTTAAAAACAAATATCACTAAAACACTGTTTACAATAAACCCAAACCACTTCACACTCAATAATTATCTTTAAAACTCCCTTTTAAAGATCTAGTTACATTTTTAAGGGTTTAAGACAAGTGTTACTAAAACATTATCACAACAACCCTAAACACGCCTTCTATAATTATCTCCTAAAAACCATTACTTTTTTCAAAAATAATATTCGATTATATTACAAAGTTTACAAGTAAATATACTTTTACTTAGCTTTACAAAATCATTTATTATAACTGTTGAATATAACAGTTTATGATTTTCGTTTGATGATAATAAACGTATTTATTTATTAAATGTGTTTGTTATAGTACTATTGTGATTTCATAGAATGAAATAAATATTTATTCGGAATTCCAAATTTTATTCAAACAAATATTTTATTTCATTTCAATTTAAATTAGTACACATTGAGCTTGCACAATATTTACATTTTTCAAATACAATACAACTTTCACTATACACTATTTCATTCTCTCATTTACAATATTTTTTTTACTCTCATTCACTCACAGTTAAATTTGATATCTTCTTGGTTCTGCTCCAGTCTTCTACTTTGCCTCTCAAACAACCAAAAACACAGTAAAAAGCAAAAAAGGATAGACTGATATTTGCAGAAATAAGAATGTGATTTAATACGGTATTGCCTCGGTTATTTGGGTTGTTTGTTTTCATATTTTAAAACTGGAATCAAAGTGCACCAACAACGTATCACATGCATAGTGTATCACTGTACATGCCATAAGGCCATACACACACAAAACACACTTGTGTCAATAAATTTCAGAGACAAATGCAAAAGTCAAGCCCGAAGGCTGAACGCAGTGCAAGTGTGCACGAGGTCAAGACCAAGCAAGCTTAAGATCAACTCAAGTGCATCACGTAGGGTATAATGGTGCATCCATGAGATTCAAGCCAGCAAAGTGTACATACATTATCAGTAAGCACACAAATATACATATATGTATATACATGTACATAGTAAGGATACAGTGCAGCAACTACTAGAAAAGAGTTCAAACATGGTAGGACATGCACCAATACAAAAATCAAGACCAACAAATGCACCAATACAAAAACACTCGGGCATCCAAACCAAAACAGACAAGTCCAAACTCAAAGAAACAAGGCCATCATCAAGACCTAATCAAACTCAATTCAGATAAAGGCATGAACATGGAACACCAGAAATGCACACATGAAGCATGTATAATGGTACATGCATGAACAGTTCAGATTAAAGTACACAAAGCATAACTGTATAGCTAGGCTAAAGAGAAGCAACAAAATATAACAAAAGCAGTTCTATATGCATCAGGAAAAAGTACATAGTCAAGAGACTATTGAGCACATGCAATTAGAGGTGATTCGAAAATAAACAAAGTAATCATGATTTGAAACTCAAATTTAGCTGAAGTTAATTTGAATAAGATTGAATGCCAAAACAGTTTTTAAACAAGACAAGCGATGTATCGCAATTCAATATTCAAACGTAAAAGGAAAGAGTTTGAAGATTTCAAACCAAAATACTCAAATCGAAAATATTTCCATAAGGAGAACAGGTCAATAAGAATCAATCAGAGGAATAGTCCACTTGAAATATTCAAACTCAAAAAACAAATCAAATATACACGAAATATAGGGAATCATTGAAAATCAAACCCTATAAATTCAAACCCAATTCATCACTGGCAAATAGTCGAGTTCGAATGCAAAATTCAAAAGGGAATAAAATTCAAACCAATTTGAAAGCAACAATCACTCAACATTGAAGCAGTCGAGAGAGTTTGAAGCTATATAATTGTCCGACGACGCATTCAAGGAGAACAAAATTCTTCGATCGACTGATCAGTGAATCGGCGGCTTCAAACAACGTGAAAGCCTAATTTCTAAGGACAAAAGGAGCAGAAGGAATCGGTATGGATAAAATAAATATGGACTAAAATGGGAGAATGGTTTTTTAATAAAGGCCATACATTTGTTAACTTATTTGGGCCGTGAATTTGTAGCTATAACATTTGTTTAGGCTTTCCATATTTTTATTTTAAATTGTATTTTTGTTTTCAATTTGTAAAAACTCTATTTTTTAACTAGGTTTGAACTACTGGACGTAGTTCGAGAATTCGCAACTCAATGATTGAGTTGTGGTAGGGTTTTGAGCATACGGTTAAGCCAATCAGGTTAGCGAGGGTCATGAGTTTACATGGTCTGTAAGCGTCAAATTATTTAATTCTTAGTAGAAACCTTGGGGGCAGTAGTAGGCAGGTTTTGCCGAAGCTGGGTGAACTTGTATGTCATTTTTTTCCGCGTTTACTCTGTTATTATCTGTGCTGCAATTTTTATATATCTGTGATTTTTTATAAATCCTATTCACTTCCCTCTAATGTTAATTCGATCCTACAAGTGGTATCGAAGCCGGTTACTAGCATAAATGTCTAACTCTAGTTGCAGATCTAGCGAGAGTCAGTCCAGTGTTAGTCCCCCTATTTTGATGGAACAGATCTTTTAAATTTGAAATTAAAAGTGGAATTTTATTTAAAGTTTGTTAATTTTAAATGTTGGGATAGTATTGAAAATGGGTGTGATGTGATAGATAAGAAAAATATTTCAATTAATGATCTTTCTATGAAGACTCTTTATTTTCTAATTAATTGAAACGAATTTAACCATATCTCTCGTTATTTAACTACATAGGAAATATGGAATACTTTCGATGCAATATATGGCAGAAAAGACAAAAACAGCAAGAAACTCACCAAAATCAATTCATTGTGCTTGACAGGGTGTACAAAAGACAATTTGGATGATAACAGTAACAACGGCAGTGTCAAGGACGCAATAGAAGATGAGATAAGTAATTTTTCATTCGAAGATTTACACTTGTGTCAGAAACTAACTACAACTATTGATGAAACTAGATATGAAAAACAACAAGTTGAAAAGTGAAAATTTTAAATTATGTCGGAAAAACAATGAATTGGAAAATGAGCTTAAAACTAAGAAAATTGAAAATTCCAATTGCAAAAATTGTTTGAATTACGAAAAAGAATTTGCTCATTGTCGAGAAAATTTTCAAAAGCCAAAAAAGGAAATTCTGATTTTGGCCAAAAATGAGACTTAGCTGATTTGCAAAGATGAAATTTTACAAAAGGAGTTGAAAAGTTTTAAGATGTCCGAAAATTCCAAATGTACAAATTTTGAAAGAGAATTAAATGAGGTCGAAGAAAATTTCAAAAACCTTGAAAATGTGTTATGAACAATATCAAAATTGAAATTCTTCGAATAAATCACGAATTAGAAAATAAGATATAAAAAAATCAAGGATTTTGAAAATTTTGAATTTGAAAAATGCCAACTCTTTGAAACCGAAATGCTTGATTTTGAGACAAAAAAAGAGCTCGAAAATGAAAATTTGGTCTTAAAAAATGATTTTGAAAAGGAAGAGAGTGCTTTAGTCGTTGTTCTAAGCTACTAAATGAGAATAATATTTTAAAATCCAAAGTTAATGAACTTGAGTTGATTATTCGAAAAATTTCCACCGGAGAAAAATAGTTTAATATGCTATTAGGAAATCAACCCTTCGCGAATAACAGGAAAGATCTTGGATTTGAAAAGGTATCAATATATAAATAAATGACTAACAACACTGTTGGGGGACAAGTGTGATACCCAAATGTGTAAAATGTGGAAATATAGGGCATAGCAAGAATAATTGTCGAAATAAACACAAACACAAAACAGTTAAACAAATATAGATTCCAAAAGGTACAAATATAAATTTTCCTAGATTAAACAAGTTTAGATTTCTAAGGGTATGATTGTTAAAATTAACGATTTTCCATATAAATAAATTTGGGTACCAAAGAATTTGATCGAAAATGAAGTGGTCTTACACCCTTTGTTAGGCCACTCGCCTTCTCCAAATTTTAGGTACAAAAACGGGCTAAGGAACAACTTTGATAGGGACATATTCCAAGTTGTTTTAAATTTTTGATGAGAAAAAATTCCAATTTTCCTTAGCCTAGAAAAGTGAGATAGAGATCTACACATTTTGGTTATCACAACATTAAAGGTAAGCAAGGTATGATCTCTAAACTCTGTTTTGTTTTCTTATTGTTTACTTTCGTTTTTGTTAACACTGCTTTAGTATAATTGCCATATCTTGAGCTCATTAACTTTGATTTGAAGAATTCAAGATGATCTGGAAAATGGACATAAAATTCTACAAGTTTTATGTTTTGTAATTTTGCAGAATATGAGATTCAACCATTGAAAAACCGCAAATCATTCGGAATATTATTTGAAAACAGTTTCAGAACTTCTTAACACAGCTGTAGTAATTAAATCGTAACATGCTCATCTTTACTCCGATCTTAGAAATTCTTAAAGTTTTGGAAAGCTAACTGATAGAACTACAACTTTACTGTTTTGAGTTTTTGCTGATTTACTATGTAAAATATTTAAAAACAGCAATCTTTTCAGCACATTACTTAAAAAGTATTTCCGATTTACGCAAACAAGTTGTAGTATTTCAGTCATAACTTTTGCTCGATTTATTATTTTGAGTTGAAACTAATTTTTATGAGTAGTAATTTTGAATATCTAAAACTTTCATGTTTTGGTACTAAATCAAGTTACGGACTTAAAGCTTTCAATAGGTGATTTTAAATGGAATGAATTTTCAATTGCTTTGGTAGAACGGTAAACTTTCACTATCTTTTTCACGACTAACAATTTAGTGGTTAGAGAAACTAATGTGTTTTTGCTTGGATATAAGGTTTTCTCTATTGTCATATATTGAATGGCCTTGTTGAAAATTTTGAAAATCAACTCGAGTGATGTTGAGTAGCACACAATCTGCGTAGTTAATAATATATCATTTTTGGACAACTAGAGTACAATTGGCATTAGATCACTTCATTTGAAATCATATTTACATTTTCATCTGATTTTAAAATTAGCAGACGTCATTTTCACAAACTCGTTTCATAAAATAGGTTTTCATTTTTGGACTTAGAATTTCTTTGAAATAACTCAGAATTTTACTTTGGTGGAACACCCTTGTTTATTTTGGTAAGGGATTTACTTTGGAATAGCTAGTGATGACTGCTTGAACCATTTGAAGTCTATCAAAATTATTAATAGTGATCAATAAAGTGATGGGTAGTGATTAAATTATACTTCATACGAGAGAAGGTATATGTTAAAATTTTCATGAAAATTGAACAAGTTTTATAATATTTTTTAAATTAGTCTATAGTCCATGATCATTTCTATCACTATCATCTTTCTTGCAATCCATACACTAAAAACTTAATATAGTGCACAGAAGTTGGTATTCCGGAGAAAAAAAGAAATTATATTCCAAATTTAAAGCAAGAAATTATATTTTTAAGTGTAATTTAAAATTCGATCCCACGGTATTCACTCTCATTTAAAAGTCCTCGCAGTTACGCATGGGTGAATAACTTTAATCTCTATATATGTGCTTCCATTCCCATTTAAAAATCCTCGTGGTTATGTATGGATGAGACTCATGTAGAAGAGAGTGATAAATATTTAAGTAACTACTAACCTCATTTAAAAGTTTTAGCGGTTATACATGGTTAGAAACTACTTAGCATTGTTTTTGTAATATTTAAAAGGGGTAATTTATAGATTTTTCATTTATTAAAACACCACACTACTATCACTATATAAATTTCCCCTAAACCATAATCCAATCTTCACTCTAAAGTAGAATTTGTGTCTAATAAATAAAATATTATGATTTTTGTTTGATTGATTTGAATTTGCAATATATATATATATATATATTCCTCTCTATACGTTTTGTGATTTTAATCAAATTTCATCATCATCATTATTATTTTTGTTGATAACAAACGGGAGAGAGAGGTTAAGATTTTGATGGTTGCGTAATAACCTTACTGATATTCGAGAGTTGTATTTATTATTCAAAAGTTGTTTTTGAAATTATCTGACAAATTAATTTTTCATTTTTGAATTTACATGCATCTGTGTAGAGGGAGTCTACTTGTAGGAGGAGGAGCATCTAAATAAGGGGAGCTTGAATACATCACACCAAACACATTTATTTAAATTCAAAATCTTAACATATGATTGTTATCATCAAAATGGGGAGATTGTCGAATATTACAATTTATGATTTTTGTTTGATGATAGTAAACATATATATATATATATATATTCATTAAATGTGTTTGTAATAGTACTATTGCGATTTCATAGAATGAAATAAATATTTTATTTAGAATTCCAAATTTTATTCAAACAAGTATTTTATTTTATTTCAATTTAAATTAGTACACATTGAGCTTCCACTATATTTACATTTTTTAAATATAACACAACTTTCACTATACACTATTTCACACTCTCATTTACAATATTTTTTTTACTCTCACTCACACTCGAATTTGATACCTTCTTGCTTCTGCTCCAGTCTTCTACTTTACCTGTCAAACAAACAAAAACGCAGTAAACAAACTGATATTTGAAGAAATAAGAATGTGATTTAATATGATATTGCCTCTGGGTTGCTTGTTTTCATATTTTAAAACTGGAATCAAAGTGCACAAACAATGTATGACATGCACAGTGTATCACTGTACATGCCATAAGGCCATACACACATAAAACGTACTTGTGTCAATAAATTTCAGGGACAAATGAAAAGGTCAAGCCCGAATGCTTAATGCAGTGCAAGTGTGCACGAGGTCAAGCCCAAGCAAGCTCGGGATCAACTCAGGTGCATCACGTAGTGTAAGATGGTGCAGCTATGAGATTCAAGGCAATAAAGTTCACAAATAATATCAATAAGCACACAAATATACATATATACATATATGTATATACATGTACACAGTGAGGACACAGTGCATTAACATACGACCAAAGTGTTATAATCCAATTCTTCATTTTTCTTTTCATTAGAGACTTAACTTACTTTTCCAAGCTTTATATAAATACTTTTGAATGGTGAAAACAATTTAACGGATATTATTCTAAAATATTTAATAAAATACAAAAATCAATTACAAGGATATTTATATTACATAAACTTTAAATTACTTTAATAAAATATTTAACTAATTTTCTAAAAATTATATATGCTTAAAAATATTTTAAAATACTTATGATATAGTTTAAAACATTTTATTTAAAACATCTCTTCAAAATACTTATTTTATACCTTAATTACAAATCATAAAAACGGGTTATATACTTTAAAACCCTTTACTTTAAAATCCACGAATAATTATAAAACACTTTTAAAATTTGAACTTCTTTTCAAAATACTTTAATAACTTTTCATTTAAACTCCTTTAAAAATGTTTTAAAAAAATATCTAAAGTATTCAACATTTTTATACTTTATTTAAACAGAATTTTCTAAGTTCATCTACAGCGACCTTTTCGCTATACAGAATTATGCCACTTCACTTCCCAATTTCTATAACTTTCCAAACCAATTCATTTAGGTCGAACACATCCGAATAGGTGCAAAGAACGAACACACACACACACACACACACACACACATATATATATATATATATATATATATATCCACAATATACCATAATTTAACCAATTTAACAAGTGTTGAATACAAGGGATTTCAAAGTCCATTTATAGCGACAATTTCGCTTTAACCATTCACACACAATTTCCAACTAAATCAAACAACACCATCAAACATGTAAACAAGCCCAGGCCATGATACATGTTATAGAGAATTAAAAGAGAGATTATACTACATATATTGTTGCTATTTGCTTTTAAAAGCAAAGAGGAGTCCAAAAGTAATAACTTGCATTATTTGTTATACTATTTATATTTCAACACAACAACAATTATATCACAACAATATACAAATCAACTAGTGAGTAAAAAGCCCAAACCAATCTCAGACATAGAGGATCTTAATACAAGAGCAATGTCGAAGAGGCGCCTCGATTAGACCTTGTATGCAAAACTTATCGATTTTATAAGAAATCGAATTAAAAACTTGATTAATTAATTACTAATCACCACACTTAACTTAATTACCTTCCTTAAATCTTCTTCCCTCCCCCAAATTGATTACCGTATACAAGAATAGTGCATACGCACCATTGCTGTTCACACACACAAAGCGATACGGAGCATCGCTTGATGAAATCCAACACCATTCGCGCCAACGAACTTCTCTCCACCGAGCTTTGCGAAGGAACCGACAAACCCAACCTCGATCGCATGCATCAAATCGCGATCGAACTACCATCGTCCACTGCAAAAAGTTGCAACCTTCCTTGGTCACTTCCAACTCCTCCGACCATCGCAAATCATCGTCTCTTATCGTCATGAGTCCAATCGCCCTTGATTTCACCTCCAGCCATTACCTCCTCCATGCGGCTGTAACTCCACTACATGCCAAAAAATGTCAACCTTTGCAGTGTTAAGACGCAACATTCCAAACTCCTCCATTCTATTCGCCTTCGCTAGAGAAACACCATGCCAACATCCCATTCGCCTAATTCCGCCTAAAAGTCCCCCAATGTCAAAACCTAGTTCGACTGTTAAATCTCGAGCAATCCTAAGTGTCACTGCACCCATCAATGACACCATGGATTTGAAGAACTCACCCTACGAAGCCAAACGGATCCGACAGTTTGGGTTTTCGTTGAGCGAAGCTCCAATAAGAATTGAAACGGTGGTGGTGGTTGTGTTTTTGATTTACAGGAGAGGATTAAAAGAAAAAAAGGGAAGTGAGAGAGAAGGGTTAGAGTTAAGGGGTATTTATAGGAAATTATATTATATTTTGATTTTCTTAACTTAATCGCTGCACATTTCGAGCTCGCACGACCACACAACATGTCTGATTGTCAAGAAACACATCGGTGTACAATAACTCATTATTCTGGACCTAACGACACTAATTTTGTCAAAATCCAATACAGTGTACCGGGATGATAATTTCACGAATTTTTAAAAAGAATAAATTTTAAAATAATTTTAATCATATTAATTATTAATTTAGTTTACCATTATCATTTATTATTTAAGAAGAATTTAAATAAGCTTTTGAAATCACTTTATTACATTAAATCCAAGATCAAAATATTTAAAAAATTATGGTATTTAAATATAATGCGTTAAAAATTCTAGGTCGTTAGAGGGATGCTACAGAGAAGTTTGAACTTATTATGAAGAAGATAAAAGATGCACGGGATTGATTCATACACTGATAGGAGACAGACAAATTTGTAGTTAGAGATTTATTTTCGTAGAAGGGTCACCATTGAAGAGGATAATGAGATTATGAAATTCAGGAAATGTAACGACCCTGAATTTAATCGCTTAAAAATCTAGTTATTTAATTTTTTTTTAAATAACTAATTAATGGATTCTATAAATAAATATAAAATCTTTTTAATTAATAACAAATGATGGTGAAATCATTTTATAATTTTGTTTACAAAGATAATTAGTTCGAAGAAAGATTGAAAATGTGACTGGAATTTATTTTATGAATTTTTGATTTTTCGTCGGTTAGAATTTGTCGTAATGTCGTAGCACACTTGGATACACACACTCACATATTAACAAATGTTTTGGACATAAAAATTCATATGTGCACATTCTTACACACTTTAGTATGTATATAAAAAAATAGGTTAAGTTTTATTATAAAAATGATATATATTATGTAATAAAAGATGCTCTTTTGGACAAAAAGTACAAGAGTTGTACTTTCATGTTTTCTTGTCTCAAGATGTGAAGGGGGACAACGACTTTTAGGAGAGAGGGGGATGGTGTGAGATGGCACAAAATGAGGGGAGGGTAAGGTACAAGGTTATTTTCGTAATTTTGCGTATGCACATTGTATAAAAACAATTTTCCTTACTTCTCTCTTCCATCTTTCATTCTCTTATCCACTTCACAAATTTACTAAGAGCTTTGAGAACTTTCATGGCTTCTTTTTCAAGCTCTAAACTATAAAGATCTTCCATCTCTACTCAAAATCTCATTTTAAATTAGTTTAAACACTTAAAAAACCACCTCTTCACTTCCTCCTTCAAATTCAAGCACCTTTCGTCCAAAAACTTTCAAGGCCGAACCCATATTACCTCAAGGCCAAATCCTTCTATGCTAAATACAAGTCCATTTTCAAGTTTTCAAAGCCAGGTTCAAGTCTCCTTTTAGGATTCAAAGATTTCAAGTTGTTTTGCAAAAAGTTGACATAATTTTCAATTTGTTTCCGGTGAGTAAAATTCTAATTTTTGGAAAGAATTTAACTTTGATTTTATGTTTGTTTATTATATATGAGTATATATTATGTTGTGTTGGACATTGGAATGGATTGGATGGGTTTACGTGTGCTAACTTATGGTTTAGCAAGTGGTTTGAAATTGTTGAGATAAGTGCTATGTTTGAATGTTAAGAGATGTTAATTTATGTGGTTATGGTAGGAATATTCTTTGGCTCTTATCCATGTTTGGTTATGTGTTTGAAATGGAAAGGGAAGTTAGTAACTTGAAAAGATATAATGGACTTGAGATCCGTTAAGAAAAATCAAAGCGTTTACTAGTTTTTTTGGATTTGGTAAAGTTGTGATTTTGTTAATGCGGTTTCTAACTTAGAAAGTTTTTAAAAACTTTTCTCTTATGTTTTAAAGGTAAACAAGAATGGGAAGTCTAAGTTTGGATAACGACTTAGAAAAGGAAATCCTAAGTGCATCCATAGCGATAGCCACTATGAATGCGGTTCGGAAATTCAAGTTTTTTCGAAATTGTAGTTTTCTTTCAAAATGTTTGAAAAACTTTTCCAAACTTAATTAGCAACACATAAGTTAATTATAACTTAATTAAGTATTTTTTATTAATTAATTTATTTATTAGATAAGAATAATTATTTATTAATTAATTAGTAATTAAGGTTAAAAAATTAGTATTAATTAATATTAATTAAGTTAATTATCTATTAATTAAGAAGTTTTAATCAATGACTTAATTAAGTTAAAGGTGTAATTAATTTCTAGTTAATCAAGTTTAATTATTTTATTATTATTTAATTAGAATTTAATTGTTTAATTTATTATTTATTTAAAGGTTAATTATTTAATTATTATTAATTAATTAGAGGTTAATTATAAATAAAGGTTATTTAATTAAAGTTTAATTTATTTTAAAATTAATTAAGGTTTAATTAAGCTTTAATTATTATTTAATGGAGATTATTTTGGACGCGTATATCTTAGACTTTAAAGGATTTGACATTATTTTGGGTATGGATTGGTTATCCAAGTATGAGGCTATCTTAAAATGTGACAACTGAACTGTATCTTTAGTAACCAGTGTAGGGACAAAGTCTAAGGTATCATGTAAGAAACCCGGTATCCATATGTGTAGTTTCCTTTATGCCCTTGAAGCAGCTCAAGAAAATTTAGGGTTTATTGAGGTTGTTAGGAATTTTTGCGATGTGTTTGAAGAAGTTAAAAGCTTACCCCCTTATCGAGAAATAGAATTCCGAATTGATTTAGTTCCTGGAGCAAGGCCTGTGATTCAACCCAAGCGAAGGATGGCCCCGAGGGAGAGAGAGAGGAGTTAGTAAATCAAAGCCAGGATTTATTTGAGAGAGGATTGATTAGACCCAGTCATTCGAGTTGGGGTTCCGTAGTAGTTTTGTGGCTAAGTCTGATGGATCTTTAAGACTATGTGTGGATTATAGGGAATTGAATAAGCTGACCATTAGGAACAAGTACCCCTTACCTCGCATCGACGACCTCTTTGATAAACTCCATGAGGATATGCAAAAGGATCTAGCTACTGGATTTCATCAGTTGAGGGTTGCTGAAGATAGTATACCCTGAACTGCATTTACGGGCCCAGACTTTTTCTTTGAGTGGTTGGTTATGCCTTTTGGCTAACCAATGCACCTGCATACTTTGTAGACCTGATGAATCGTGTTTTCAGAGATGTCCTTAATAAGTTTGTGTTGGTTTTCATCGATGACATTCTCATCTATTCTAAGTCCGAAGAGGAGCATAGACACCATTTGGAAGTGGTGTTAGAAACTTTACGGAGGCATGTTCTGAAGGCAAAGTTCTCTAAGTGCCATTTTTGGTAGTCAGAGGTAAGATTCTTAGGCCATGTTGTGTTAGGGGAAGGCATTTCTGTAGACCCAGTGAAGGTGGAAGCTGTGCAAGAGTGGAAGAAACCACGGACTCCTACCGAAGTTCGTAATTTCTTAGGCTTGGCAGGGTACTATAGAAGGTTCATACAAGATTATTCCATGATTTCTTCTCATTTGACTAAACTAACTAAGAAGGGTGAGAAGTTCATATGGATTCCGAAGTGTGAAGAAGCATTTTTGGAATTGAAGAAGAGACTTACTAGTGCACCGGTGTTGGCTGTTCCGGATGGGAATAGTGGATTCACTGTTTATACTAATGCATGTGGTATGGGATTGGGTGCAGTCCTGATGCAGAATGGAAGAGTGATTGCATATGCTAGTAGGCAGTTGAAACCTCACGAGAAGAATTATGCTATGCATGACTTGGAGTTGTTAGTTGTTGTCTTTGCATTAAAAATGTGGAGGCATTACTTATTAGGTAAAGGTCCTTCTCTTCTTTTTAGTTCTTTCTAAAATCTTTAAAGTTTCTATAAGTTGGTTTTCTTTCTTTAACTAGGTGAAAAATTCGAGCTATTCACTGATCATAAGCCCTGAAGTACCTCTTCACTCAAAAGGATCTAAACCTAAGGCAACAAAGGTCTTGGCGTCCTATGACTTGGATATCCTCAATACGCCAGGAAAAGCTAATGTAGTGGCAGATGCTTTAAGCAGGAATGCAGTCTTGACTCTTTTGGAGGTTACACCGACTCTTTTAGAAAGGATAGCAAGAAAGTAAAGAATGGATGGGAGCTTTGGGGCAATCATCAAGAGGATTGAGGAAGAGCAGTGTTCTAGTTTCAAGATTGATAGCCAAGGAGTTTTGAGGATGAATGGACAGATATGTGTACCAAATGTCGACGGCCTTCGGTAAGAAGTATTATGGGAATGTCATGGATCCAAATTGAGTATCCATCCAGGTGTTTCTAAGATGCATAAGGATATGAAGCGGGTATTTTGGTGGAAAGGGATGAAGGGGGATATCTCAATATTTGTTAGCAGGTGTTCAACCTGTCAGCAAGTGAAAGGGGATCACCAAAGGACAGCTGGATTACTTCAACCTTTGGAAATTCCAAAATGGAAGTGGGAGATGATATCAATGGATTTTATTAATGGTTTACCTAGAACCGAGAAGGGAAATGAAGGAGTATGGGTCATTATGGACCGATTAACTAAGAGTGCCCGATTTATTCCGGTCAAGCCAACTAGAACTGCAACTTCATTGGCAGAGATTTTTATGAGGGAGATAGTTCGTCTACATGGAGTTCCAGCAAGTATAGTAAGTGATCGAGATCCTATCATTATCAGCAAATTTTGGGATGCATTGCAAGAAGCCTTGGGAACTAAGCTATGCTTGAGCATAGCTTACCATCCCCAAACGAATGGACAAACGGAGCGAGTAAATCAGATTTTAGAAGATCTTCTGAGAGCGTGTATTCTGGATTTTGGTGGATCATGGGAGGATCATCTGCACTTAGTGGAATTCTCCTATAACAATAGTTATCAAGCAAGCATAGGCATGGCACCTTATGAAGCTCTCTATGGAAGGCCATGCAAGTCACCAGCTTGTTGGGTGGAGTCTGGAGATCGTTTAGTCCTTGGTCTGGATATGATTTGAGAGGCATCAGAAAAGGTTGAAAGGATTAAGAAAAGTATGAAGGAAGCTCAAGACCGCCAAAAGAGCTATGTTGACAGAAGGTGAAGGGATTTGGAATTTGCTATTGGAGACCTTGTGTTCGTGAAGATTTCACCAATTAAAGGAGCGATTAGATTTGGAAAAGCGGGGAAGCTAGCTCCAAGGTATGTCGGACCTTTTTGTATTCTTGAAAGGATTGGGTCCCTTGCTTATAAGGTTGAGTTGCTGGAAAGGATGGCAGGTGTCCATAATGTGTTCCATGTATCTCACTTGAGGAAGTATGTTCATGACCCGTCATTGATCGTGGAGCCATCGGTTCAGGAGGATTTGGAAATAGAACCGAACTTGACAGTGGTTAGACATCTAGTACATATTAGAGATCAGGATGAGAAGAGACTTTGGAATAAGGTGGTGAAGTTGGTTAAGATCCAGTGGAGTGAGGATCCAAAGGATTGCACTTGGGAGACTTTGGATCGTATGAGAGAAGCTTATCCAGAGTTGATGTTAGGATAGTTGGTTGTTGCTTGTTATATGTATAGAGTATATCTTGTTGCTATGGTTACTTAGTGTATGACTTTTGTATGTGCTTTATGATATGACTTTTGTATGACTTGAGTTATCTTCTTGCTTTCTAATTTCGTGACGAAATTCTATTAAGGGGGGAAGAATGTAACAACCCTGAATTTGTTCGCTTAAAAATCTAGCTATTAATTTTTTTTAAAATTAATTGATTCTATAAATAAATATAAAATCTTTTTAATTAATAATAAATGAAGGTGAAATCATTTTATAATTTTGTTTACAAAAATAATTAGTTCGAAGAAAGATTGAAAATGTGATCGGAATTTATTTTATGAATTTTCGATTTTTCGTTGCCTAGAATTTGTCGGAATGTCGTAGCACACTTGGATACACACACTCACATATTAACAAATCTTATGGACATAAAAATTCATATGTGCACATGCTTACACACTTAAGTATGCATATAAACAAAATAAGTTAAGTTTTATTATAAAAATGTATATATATTATATAATAAAAGATGCTCTTTTGGACAAAATGTACAAGGGTTGTACTTTCATGTTTTCTTGTCTCATGATGTGAGCGGGGACAAGGGGACAAAGACTTTTAGGAGAGAGGGGGATGGTGTAAGGTGGCACAAAATGAGGGGAGGGTAAGGTATAGGGTTATTTTCGTAATTTTATGTACGCACATTGTATAAAATCAATTTTCCTTATTTTTCTTTTCCATTTTTCATTCTGTTATCCACTTTACAAATTTACTAAGAACTCTGAGAACTTTCATGGCTTCTTTTTCAAGCTCTAAATTATAAAGATCTTCCATTTCTACTCAAAATCTCATTTTAAATTAGTTTAAACACTTAAAAACCACCTCTTCGCTTCCTCCTTCAAATTCAAACACCTTTCATCCAAAAACTTTCAAGGCCGAACCCATATTACCTTAAGGCCAAATCCTTCTATGCTAAAGACTAGTCCATTTCCAAGTTTTCAAAGCCAGGTTTAAGTCTCCTTTTAGGATTCAAAGATTTCAAGTCGTTTTGCAAAAAGTTGACAAAATTTTCAATTTGTTTCCGATGAGTAAAATTCTAATTTTTGGAAAGAATTCAACTTTGATTTTATTTTGGTTTATTATATATGAGTATATATTATGCTATGTTGGACGTTGGAATGGATTGGATGGGTTTACGTGTGCTAACTTATGGTTTAGCAAGTGGTTTGAAATTGTTGAAATAAGTGCTATGTTTGAATGTTAAGAGATGGTAATTTATGTGGTTATGGTAGGAATATTCTTTGGCTTTTATGCATGTTTGGTTATGTGTTTGAAATGGAAAGGGAAGTTAGTAACTTGAAAAGATATAATGGACTTGAGATCCGTTAAAAAAATCAAAGCGTTTACTAGTTTTTTTGGATTTGGTAAAGTTGTGATTTTGTTAATGCGGTTTCTAACTTAGAAAGTTTTTAAAAACTTTTCTCTTATGTTTTAAAGGTTACAAGAATGGGAAGTCTAAGTTTGGATAACGACTTAGAAAGGGAAATCCTAAGTGCATCCATAGCGATGGCCGCTATGAATGCGGTTCGGAAATTCAAGTTTTTCCGAAGTTGTAGTTTTCTTTCAAAATGTTTGAAAAACTTTTCCAAACTTAATTAGCAACACTTAAGTTAATTATAACTTAATTAAGTATGTTTTATTAATTAATTTATTTATTATATAAGAATAATTATTTATTAATAATTAGTAATTAAGGTTAACAAATTAGTATTAATTAATATTAATTAAGTTAAATATCTATTAATTAAGAAGTTTTAATTAATGACTTAATTAAGTTAAAGGTGTAATTAATTTCTAGTTAATCAATTTAATTATTTTATTATTATTTAATTAGAATTTAATTGTTTAATTTATTATTTATTTAAAGGTTAATTCTTGATTATTATTAATTAATTAGAGATTAATTATAAATAAAGGTTATTTAATTAAAGTTTAATTTATTTTAAAATTAATTAAGGTTTAATCATGATTTAATTATTATTAATTAAGGTTTAATTAAGCTTTAATTATTATTTAATGGAGAATTATTTTTAAAGGTTATTTTGCCCCTTTAGTTATTTATTTTCAATGTTCCTTTTTAAGTGGATTGTTTTAAACTAAGGATCTCTTGTCCATACCATTATGTAGCCGAACAAATTAAAGTCGTTAGAATAAAACGTTGACAAGTTTATTGGAAATAAATCGACTTGTACTTATCACAAATACCGCATTTCGAGAACGTGATGAATATAAGAGAGTTAATTTCGATAAGCAGGTCATGATATTTTAAACTTATGGAATCCATTTCTATATGTAAATCTTTACACCTTGATAGTGGAATTGCTCACTATAGTTGACTTGACCCTTAACTATTATCGAATGCTGGCTCGAAGTGACCGGGATCGGATAGCGATGGTTATCCAGAAACCACTTCGAACCAACATAAGCGTGCGATTGGAAGGTTTGAAGTCATGACCCAAGATAAAGATTATGAAGTGCAAGGGCTATTTGCTACTAACCCTGAGGGTGATTCCAAAATGGGTGTAGTGGAAATAGTGCCTTCGGTTCGTTTATCACCTGAACGACTTGTATAGATGAATGCTGAAATTGTGTCATCACTTGGAAGGTAATGTCAGTATTCCAAGTGTGCAGTGCTTTTCAAAGGTAATGGCGTAACCTCAAGCCTCACCAACCGAGAATGGCAAAAACAGGGTATGCAGTAGGGCTGTGTGGGTCGCTCTCATTAGGGTATGTCATCACCAGATCTAGACTCGATATTTGTCCCATTTTGGTAAGCTCTGGTATGGTTGTTGATCACAACCATGGTGGTGATGTATTCGGTACTACTAATCAAGTGGTAGGCTGGTTCTGTGTAGCAGGGGTACAAGATGTTCTTGTCAGAACCCGAGTGCATTTTATCTAGAGGTGCACTCTTCGGAAGGTAGTTTCTTACCTTGCCATGTATGGAACCCAATTTCCAATAAGTGCCTTCGGCTTTAGTTGTTTTCCTATTATGCTGGAATTTAATTAATGTAACAATTTCAGCTATTTATATATTTACTTGAAAACCCTAGACACTATTATAATATCACTGGATTTTTCTCTATAAAGTGTTTTGGTTATCGTAAGGTAAAAACTCATCCGTGTTTATTTGCGACGCGTCTTACGAGATACCCTTGATTTTAAAAGTATTATAAAATAAAATTTCAATTGTTTTGAATTTAGTCACACTAGAGCCATGTCTGACCCGGATTTTTATCTTCTTTCCCTAAAACTCTTGGGTACTCAAATTTTTATGAGTAGCCAAGTGACCCAGGTTTCTCCCGATAGCATTTTGGAGGAGCTGGAGCATGTGGCTTCACCGATAGCTATCTAGTATCTATTTCCGCTGTGTATGTGTATATATATATGTATTTTGGACTTGTGATGTAAGGACAAGTAGTTATAATTGTCCTAGTGTGGAGCTTGTACTATTATGACTCTGATGTATTATGATTGCAGTGACTATGTATAATTCTATGTTATATATTATATGTTGTTCCTTTCCAATGTGAGGTTCTGTGATTGTTAAATTTTCTTCTTATCTTTCCTTTTCTTTTACCCATAATGACTCTTCTTTCAAAGTAAGGAAGGCGGTTTGTTACAGGAAAGCTAGTACCCCGATTTGTTACCCCTTTCCCAGTATTGAAGAGGATAAAAAGTTCGGCATATGAAGTGGAACTTGTAAGGAAGATAGCATGAGTTCATAATGCGTTCCATGTTTCACATTTGCAAAATGTGCGCATGATCCTACTACTATAGATGAGCCAAGTTAGATAGAGGATTTGTACTTGAAGCTTGAGTCGAGTTCATCCCATGGTTTAACATGTATAATCTGAAAGTGACTAGTGGATCATATAATAGTATTATAGCTAACTTAACTTGCAGTATAAAAGAAATATAACTAGCAGAGTAATAAGTAAATAAAAGAACACAATGAGATTTATACTAGTTCGGAGCACCTCTCCTATGTCCAGTCCCTAAGCACTTCTTAGGAATTCACTAGCAAATCTCTCACTTGATCTGGAGGAATAGCTTTATAATACAGACTGCCTGAGCACCTCTCAGGACGACTTTCCTTTATCAGTAGAAAAGCTTTTTGACAAAGTTGTGTTTACAAATACATGCTTCTTATCAAGTTGACTGGTTGAAGGTGTGTGCGTGCCATATACACTTTTTGTTTTGCATGTGTTTCACTTCCTTGTTTTGATTACTTGCTTTGACTTCTTTTGCATGTACATTCTCTGTGTTGCATGTGTTTTACCTCCTTGCTTCGATTACTTGCTTTGACTACTTTTGCATGTGCACTCTTGTCTTTCTTTGATTGCTCTATGCCTGTGATTTTGTTCCTTTTTTGAATTCATAAATGCTCAATAGCAAATGTATTTCATCATTGTATATACTTGTTTCTGCAATAATAAGTTGGTAGACTATATTTCATTGTATCATCAAAACTAAGGTCCTAATGTTCTCCCTCTTTTTGATGATGACAGCTACTTATAAATATATAATAATATCATTCCCTTTGAAATAGAGATTCCCTTTGAAAACATGAGATATTTCTCCCCTTTCGTCAAAATAAAATTGAGATAAATATCACAAATGTAAAACTGATGCACATCACAGAACATACATAGCACTGATGCAAACAAAACATTCGCTATTAAACACAGTGTTTACAACAAAATAGACCAGCAAAACATGATAATGCAACATAACAATAAGAGTCATGCTGATAATATTTAAACAACGCTAAAAAATAAATCATACTAAGATAGAGATAGACATCTAACTAGAACCATAAGAAGGATGTGTAGGAGTGGGAGATCGTCCTCTCTTTTTTGGTTGTGATGTACCACATAGCCTATGAAGCATACGAGAGATGATTCCAAGTTCGTTTTTGATTTCTCCTTGATTTTTCAAAATTAATTCTTGATTTTTGAGAACCATTTCCTTATACTCTCTATTGCTATCATAAAAAGGAGGTAAAATATCGTTCGATGTTTCCTCTTCTTCTTCTTCAATATCTTCCGCTTGAGGCATACCTTCATAATGTTGGGGATGAGGCTGAAATAGACTAGAAATCTTCATGGGGGAAAACACCGCCTTATCAAATACTGTTCCAAATACATCTTCCTGGACTTGTTTATTTTTTAAATTAATCTCAAAATGCTTAAAAATTTGGGTAAGTAATTACCATATGGATTGTATGATCTCAGTTTTCCAGAGGATTACTACCAAGCATATTTCGGAGAATCAAATCCACCCAATTAATATGTAAGCCATCGAGAATTGCATAAGTGCATTGTTAATGGATAGGATAAACTTATCAAAACTTTGTGTTTTAAGGACAATATTATGTTGAACAATCCTTATGACTAAACGAGCTCTATCCATTAAATTTTCTATTTTTTGACCAATCCCCCATATTTTGTTTAAAATTTTCATTCATAACCATATTATCATTTGCATTCAAATCACCAAAAAGCAAGCCACCATCACGAATTTGCAAAATATGACCCAAAGTTCTAGCATACAATCTCAAGTCTATCCCATTAACAGAAGAGTATAAAACAAATTCATTGTTCACTTCTTTAAGTTTTAAATTAGAATAGAATAGAGCCATGCATCGGGGATAGATTGCTCTCCCGAAAATATCAATGGATAGTATATGTAATAGGCCAGAAACTTCGAATAGAGCAGCTAAATTATACAATTCAAAATTAGAAAACTTTACCGGTCACCCTACTAGATTGTTGAAATTGATGGTAGCCTTGTATGCTTTGATGGATTCTTTATCGTTGTCGAGCCACACCTTGATTGAGGAGTCAAAATTGATTTTGGAGTTGATTTGGCCATTAAACAATTGAGTTTATTGATGTTAGGGCTTTGAGAAAAGGAGGTTGGTGAAGATGAAGACTGAAGAAATGAGCTCTCGGGAAATGTTACAGGCTTTGAATGGATGCTCAAATAAATGAATGGTATAGATTAATTTAAAAAAACTTGTGATATACACTAGTGCACCGGTGAATTTTTCACCAGTCGATCGGTGGGAATAAAAAATGACTCCAGCATTTATTTATTTATTTATTTAATAGTACATTTCCAAATGACATTCTTATATGTTGTTCGACCTTTATTGATGTTATCGAAGAAGAAGATACACATAGATTTATGAAAATGGTAGTGTATCCGAAGACTCAATGTAATTATGTAATTTTATATATATGATACCTGGTGCATAATGAACACACAATATTACCTTAAAATATTTACACATTCCCAAAGGTTATGACTGTGAAGGCATGCATATGGATTTTACGGTATGTTATTTTTATAAGAGAATATTATCCTTCTTCACCACCAAAGTACATTATATGCCTTTAAGACTAGTACAATGCATCGTGGATGGATGACAGGTAAAATCATATGATCATATTATATTTATTTATTTATTTTTCGAAGACTCTAACTCTTCTAAGGAGACATGATCCAATGAATTTTCCAGATATGGTTCATATATCTATATAGGAGTAGCCAGTTGTTTCGATGGACTTCCAACGGAACAAATACACTACTTAGTTGGTGATTTCTCAAACAGTTTATGTATAGATTTTTCAATAAAACTCAGACATTCACCCAGTCTTCGTTGTTCTTAATATAGTTCTTTCTGCATTCTCATAGATTCCCTTTGGTAGTGAGCTACGTCGTCAATACGCTCATCTCGGATGGTAGTAATTTGTCCTTCAAACTTGATCGACTGCTGAACCTTTTTTTCCTTTTGGAGAGTAGCTAGTAAGTTTTGAAGGGGATGAGGTAATTTTAATGTATGAGGATGAATTATCTGATGTTGACATTGCTTTAAAAGTTTTGCTTAAAAATTGTATTATGTGTTGTAATTGAGTACTAGATTATGGTTTTATATTAATAAGTTTTACTGATATTAATGATAAATCTTTGGTCAGGTAAATTTTTACCTTGCTTTTATATTTGCTTACTATTTAGTGGTTGGATTTTTATTTACCAAAGAAGCTTTTAGAGAAGAGATAAGAGTCAAACATCAAATTTAATGCAGAGAAAAATTAGCAAGAGATCAATGTGTTTCGTTCTAATATTAAACATAGTTATACATTTTTTTCTCTTTTAAAAATATATATTATCTTGTGATACTCTAAAAAATAATACCAACCCTCAAACTATTTATATAAAAAAAAGTTAGATATAGTAGTTCCATTATCCATAAATGGTCGATTGCTATTATATTACGGAACATTTGCTATTTAAAATCCATCTCATCCTTTTGTCTTCCTTGGGTACCTTTAAAAATTAAATTCTATATTTCGGTATCCACTTTCTACGTTACGGCCTAAGGGGTTAAGTCGAAGGTAACCATACCTAGGTGTGTTTGGTAAAACCTTTAAAATAAAAATCATTATTATAATGTACTTTTTTTTTAAATTTATCTATATTATTATTCCTAATAAGATTATTATTAGTTTCATGTACCCAAACTTTAATAGTGTTTTTATAGTTTATTTTAGGTTGATTATTCATGGGTTCTCTAAAACTAGTATATAATGCAGCATACTTAGATTGTGGTCTTTGTTTATTTGATTTTTTAAATCCAAAACCATTCTTTTTATTAGTAGGTTTTGATATACTAATCAAATGAGACAAATTTCCTTTATTAAATTTAGAAATATTAGTAGATAAATCGTTTATCTTATTTTTCTAATATAACTTTGTCATTAGTTAAAACACTATTATTACTTTCTAAATTTCTTACTTTATCTTTCAAAACATCAATAGTTTTCTTTAAATCACTATTATTATTAGACATAATTAAATTATCACTTTTAATAGCTCGAATATTTTCATTGAAATTAGGACTTTTACACCGAGTTTGTAATTTTAAAATTCCTTCTTCTAAAATTTCCTTTTCATCTTTAAGCATTTCATTTTCTAATTCTATTCTATTTATCTTTCCTAAACATTCTTTATGAACTTTTCTTAAATCCCTATATTTATTATCCAATTCTGAGGCTATTTCTAAAACATCTTCAAAAAATAAATCAGAAAGTACCTTATCTTTGGTAGGCATAAAATAAGCATTCGCTTGCTCTCCATCGGTGTAGCTATCACTTTCGCTTCAAGATGAATCATCCCAAGTCACTTGGAAAGCACATTTGCTTTCTTTTGGATTCTTTCATTTCTAAATTTCATTTTGAAGCTTTTCTTATCTTTATTCGACTTGGGACAATCTTTCTTCATATGTCCAAATTCGTTACAACAATAGCATTTGAAAGAGGATGTGTCATTTGAGTTGTCAAACTTTTGCTTTAGAACCATCTTGTTGAATTTTCTAAAATTGTTGTAGATTTTGGCGAAAAATACTACACTTCTTCATGAAGTTCTGAATCATCATCATTGTTAAACTGAAATGCAATACTATGTTTTTCTTGGGGTAATTCCTTTCTAGCTTGCAGGTTTGCTTCATAAGACATTAAGTTACTAATTAATTCTTCTAATTTAGATCATTAGCTTCTTATATAGCAAGTACTTTTCTTCTCCACTCGTTAGTTAAAGAATTTAAATTACATGATACTAGGTCAAAATCAGTAAAAATGACTCTTAATGTCATAAGATCGTGTTATATAGTTTGAAACCTAGAATACGTATCTACAATGTTCTTTAAAAGATTAAAATTGATTCTTTAATAAAATGATCTTGGTTTGTTTAACTTTAGTTATACCTTCATGAGTGACTTGAAGCATTTGCCAAATATCATAAGTAGTTCTGCACATCATTATTCTTGAAAATTCATTTTTATCTAATGAGACATATAATACGTTCATTGCTTTAGCATTATTGGAAGTATCTATCTAGGTACTCATTGTAGTAGTAGGTGCTTCATACTGAGATTGAGTAGCTAGCCAGATATCAAGACCACTTGATTCCATAAAACTTTCATATGTATAGCCCAATGTATATAATAGGAACCAATAAAAATGAAGGACATGCAGTGGATTGTCCTTCTTGAAATGTGTTATAACTTATATTTTCCATAAATTATTTTCAAAATGTGTTACAATTTTGAAAGATCCTTGCTCTGTTACTGAAAGTGACTAGTATATCATATAGTAACATTATAGTTAACTTAACTTTCAGTATAACTAAAATATAACTAGCAGAGTAATAAGTAAAATAAAAGAACACAACGAGATTTATTCTAGTTCAGAGCACCTCTCCTATGCCCGGTACCTAAGCACCTCTTAGGAATTCGCTAGAAAATCCCTTACTTAAGCCAGAGGCATAGATTTATAATATAGACTGCCTGAGTATCTCTCAGGACCAACTTTCCTTTATAAGTAGAAAAGCTTTTTGATAAAGGTATGTCTAAAAAAATGCTTCTTGTCACTTAAGTACAACAACCCCTGTAATCACCCGATATGAATATGAGTGAAGAGGTTCAAGGATTCTAGAGTTTGAATATTAGTATGTATAGTTGAATGCTTAGAAATTTAGTAATTAGAAAAAAGGTAAGAGTAAGTGGTAGAAGATGTATTTGGAAAATTGGTTAACAAAACAGTGGTCGGCCTATGCTTTTATAGAGATGAGAGGTTGCATTGAAGGGTAGTGTCTGGCAAAGAGTCATCAGCAACGATATGGAGGAGGAGCGATGAAGGG
Source organism: Allium fistulosum (assembly GCA_030737815.1). Lineage (NCBI taxonomy): Eukaryota > Viridiplantae > Streptophyta > Magnoliopsida > Asparagales > Amaryllidaceae > Allium > Allium fistulosum. The sequence continues at coordinate 131,628,174 of CM060903.1, read as the reverse complement.
GTATGATGTAACGGTCAAAAACAAAAGTGTACAGGGCATGCACACACCTTCCACCAGTCGACCGGTGGGTGGCCTGTGTTTGCTCTGTGCACCTTTTGTTTTGCATGTGTTTCAACTTGTTGCTTTGATTACTTGCTTTGACTTTTTTTGCCTATGCATTCTCTATGTTGCATGTGTTTTACCTCCTTGCTTTGTTTATTTGCTTTGACTACTTTTGCTTGTGCACTCCTGTCTTGCTTTGATTGCTTTGTGCCTGTGATTTTGTTCCTTGCTTTGATTTAATAAATGCTCAATAGCAAATGTATTTCATCTTCGTATATGCTCATTTCTATAATAATAAGTGAGTAGACTATATTTCATTTTCATCGTCAAAACTAAGGTTTTGACATAGTCGAACATGGGATGAAGCATCTTAGGAATAAGATAGTGAAATTGATAAGGGTACAATAAGGGGATGATTTGGCTGAGAGCATACGAGAGCATGAAGAGAAGATGAAGGACTTCATCCTGAACTCTTTTCTAGTATGTTCTTTAATTTCGTTGCTTTGTTAGGACTAGGTTATTAGATAAGTCGTTATTCAGATTAGGATTGCTATTTGTATGTTTGATTATAAAGACATGATTGTTGCATTCATGTAGTACTGAATGTGATATTAGGATGTTGTGCATTTATGCCTAAAATACCATCGCATTTCATAAAGGATGCATTAGCTACATTTATGCAATATACATATAGAACTATAAGTAACATGACATCATTTATATCTACATGTTATACTTGTTATTATGTTTAACTCATTTAACCATATTGGGACCATTAGTTGCTATGGTTGTTTATTTGGTTGATGTATGTTTGACAGTACGCAATGCGAGCATTACATTACATTACATTTTTTTGTTTATTAGAAATTTTGGGGACGAAATTCTTTTAAAAAGAAGAGAATGTAATACTTCGAAAATTTGAGATATATTATAATTAAAATTTAATAATATAACGATGAGCATTAATTGGATTAATTTGGCAAATAATCTTATTTAAATTAATTAAGAGCAAAATGATCATTTTCCATTTTTTGAATTTAACAATGAGACTTGCACCATTGTGACTGTCTCGTTTTTATGATCAAAACAATATATAAGTTTGTTCAATTTGGAGGTCGTATGAAGGAGATACTGACAAGTTAATAGTCGAGTGAAAACTCTAGTATATACATCGACATACATCCAACCATTACACCTATGTCGACAAACATATGGTGTCATGTCGACATATAGTGACAGTTTTAGTTTCTCATTTTTTAAATCAAGGAAGGATTAGTTAATTTAAAGCCTAAGAGGGAAAAGTTATTTAACCTAATTTAACACTGTAAAAAGCTCAATTTTAACTAGAAAAATTAATCATTCTCTTCCCTTTCATCGTCATTATATCTCTTTTATTTTATAACTTTAAAGTGACAAAACTCTCTTAATTTTCAATATATTTTAGTCACCTGGCCATCAAAATGATCATGGAAATGAGTACTACGATTTAGTAAAAGAATTGAGACAAATTGCAGAGGTTTTTGTGCACTAAAGGAGCAGAACAATGAAAGACAAAAGTGGTTGGAGAATTTTGAGAGATTTTGTGAGTGATTCATTCCTTACTTGTGATGTATTGCACGGATAGTATAACAATGATGATTTACGTTCTATAATCTCAGTAATTAAACGCTAATAATGAAACAAAAAGACTAATCATGGGTTTGGGTAGAAATAGGATAAAAACAAGTAAAATCAACACATACGAATATAATTACAATATGAATGATTCTTTTTACAATCATTATATAATCTTTGATAATACTATAATGATGATTAGGAATCCATATATGAAGGAAATTTAAATATTTACCCCTGAAGTAAATAAACTTTAAACGCTTGAAGGTTGACCCATAAACTTAAATGTACATGAAATAAGAGCGCTAAGAACGGATGTATACATTAACATTTATTGTTGTATAAAGATGGATTTATATATATTTGCTTTGCGATAGAATTGTTTGATGTCGATACAAAAGGTACAAACCTATGGCTACTTAGGATATGATGCTCCCCTATAGTGCTTCTATAGGCTAGGAGGAGGACTAGATGGAAACGACCTTATAGGGCCTTGGGCTATTCTAGAGCATGAGTCCAAATTTTTTTGGAAAGGATGTTAAGAGTTCCCATAGGGCCTCAGGCTGGTCCAGGATGTGAGTCCATTATATAGACAATGGTAATACAATCTTATACGGCCTTGGGCTAGTCTAGAATGTATTTACCCAGGAGTAAGATATCAAATGATTATATGATCCAGTAGGGCCTCGAGTTAGTCCAGGACGTATCTATTTACGCTTTAGATGTTAGAACCTCTAACTTATGTTGTAATGATAACAACTATACAATCGTAAACATATACAAACCTTATCAAGATTGCATGTATGTGCTACAAGAAGACACCATGCTCGAAGATATTGAGATTTAAAGAGAAACGAAGATTCATTGACCATACTGCGGTTAGTAAGGTTATTCTACTATAAAAGAGTCCTAGATAAAATATTGTAAAGATCTCCTTGAGTATATATGCATACACGATCACACACAATTTCATATGCATCAAAATTAAAGTGAAAAACTTTTTTTACACCTCATAGATGTCTGAGATAAAGCCACAGACGTCTACGCTAATTCTCGGGTTAAAAATTCTTTGAAGTCATAGACGTCTGAGGTTTTGCCACAAACGTCTGTCCTGTAAATTTGTGCCAAAATAACAGATGCCAAGAAGAACAAAAGTCCTTGGACGCGTAATGGATCTTGAAGCACTATTTCTACATCTCCCTGACCAAACCCCCCTACATTAGGATTGCTTGTTAATGGTTGATCAAGCTTGAGAACGGAGATGCAGAATCTCTTTTCGAACCCGACCATAAAAAGGAATATGAAAATAAGGGCTTCTGTTCATAAAATTTGTGAAAAATGTCGACTGATCCGTAGGCGCGGAATTATAGTGCAAGAATTAAACTGTCAATTTTGAAAAGACACTTCTGTTTTATTCAAAAAGAAATCACCTTTCAACGAATGGTTGCAACCATTAAATTGAATAGACTTTATCAAATAGTAACAACTTTTCATCTGCACATTTTTGAATCTATAAATACTACTTTCATTGAGAAATATAAATCATCTAACTTGAATTAATCTATTCTTTACTCTCTGGATTTCTAAATACTCTCTTGCATGTACATTGTTCACATACTCTCAATCTATTATAACCAAAATATAATTTTGGTTAAATGACTTCCTACAACTCAAAGCATTCATAATCATATACTCAAAGGAGATTGTAGGAAGATCAAAGATACTTTTGTATTAGCCTATTCCTCCAAGCGAATTGTTTAAAGGAAATACCGAAGGAGAGCTTCGGGACTAGACATAGGATGGGAGGTCCGAACCAGTATCAAAACTCTGGTTTGCACGCTTTTTACACTTTACTATTTATTGTCTACTATTGCATTAACTTATACACCTGCATATTATACACAAGTTAAATAATATACGATCCACGAGACTTTCATTTGGTATCAGATCAAGGTTATTTCAATCTACAGTAACACATAATTGAAATCATTAAACGACAAGTACATTTCAAGAAGGTCAATCAACTGCTCGTCCCCCACTATTTACTGGTTCTAATTATGCTTATTGGTCAACACGCATGCGAATTTTTATGGAAGAAAATGGATTAGAAATATGGCTAGCAACTCAAAATAAATATGAAGCACCTGACACAGATATTGGCACATGGACTGATGCACAAAAAGCAGAGGCATCTAACAATGCCAAAGCTATGAATGTTTTATTTTGCTCACTCGATAAAAATGAATTTTCACGAGTCATGCTTTGCACTACCTCTTATGATATATGGCATACATCACAAATTTCCGATGAAGACACAAATAAAGTCAAGCAAACAAAAATTTCTGTTCTACAAAATCAATTTTCATCTTTTAAAATGAAATCAAACGAATCAACTATTGACATGTATGCTAGATTTCAAACCATACAACACGATCTTATGGCACTAGGAGTTAAATTCACTGATTTTTATTTAGTCATACAAATTTTGAACTCTTTGACAAACGAATGGGAAAGAAAATTTTTAGCCATCGAAGAAGCTAACAATCTTTTCCAACTCAAACTCGAAGAGTTAATAGGAAATCTGATGTCATATGAAGCTAATTTACAAGCAATAAAAGAACAAAATCAAGAAAGGAAAAACATTGCATTTCAGGCAAATAATGACAACTCTGACTTGGAAGAAGTTGAGATTGTTTTCATAGCCAAAAATTATAAAAAGTTCAAGAAGTTCAAAAAATGACGAAATTTCAAAACAATAGCAACACAAATTCCTCAAATCAAACATCAATGAAATGCTTCGGGTGTGATAAATTTGGCTATATGAAGAAAGACTGTCCACTACTTAACAATGATAAAAAGAAAAATAAATTCAAAAATTTCAAGAAAAAGAGAAGAGCATTTCAAGTAACTTGGGATGACTACGACTCTTCCTCTTCATCTGATAGCGACAGTGACTCAGAACAAGCAAATGTTTGCTTCATGGCTAGCATAGATAAGGTACGTCTTGAATTAACATATGATGGAATTCTTGAAATTAGTATAGAATTAGATAACAAGTATAGAGAATTAAAAAAACTAAACAAAGAAAATGTGAGAAAATTAAATAGAACTGAATTAGAAATCGGATTGTTAAAAGACGAGAAAACTATTTTAGAAGAAGAATTAGAATTAGAATTAGCACAAAAAGAACGTAAAAAATTATCATATCAAAATGCTACTTTAATACATGACATAGAGAATAACAAAATAGAGGATTATAAACTTGAAAAAGAAAAGTATGAATTGAAACAAAATTTAGAATTAGCCCATATAGAAATTTCCGATCTCAAAATAAATTAGATAAAATTACTAATAATGTTTCAAAATTTAATAAAGGAAAGCAAAATATAGATAATTTGATAAAGATTTCAAAACCATCAGGAAATAGGAAGGGATTAGGATTTAACGAAAAAATTCATAAACATTCTAGAAATAATCTAGTTTCTAATAATAATCAAAGATTTAAAAAGTATTATACATCATATACAAATTTTAGAAAAACAAAATCTAAATATGAAAATAAGGAAACAAAAATTATTAAAATATGGATTCCTAAAACAAATAACAACTTGATTAGACAAAAACACATTGATGTTTATCTAAAAGATATAGTTCATAATGAAAATTACATCTCTAAAGGTTCCAAACCCTCATGGGTATGGCTACCTTCTCCTACTAACACATAGGACCCTAAAAAAGGAAGTGGGTACCAATTAAAACTTTTATTATTTTGCAGGTATCCAAAAAAAAAAGGAGAAATGGATACTCGATAGTGGATGCTCATATGATGGGAAATGCACACATGCTATCAAACATCACTTATATGGACGGTGGCACGGTCACTTTTGTGGATAATTCCAAAGGATATGTTATCGGAATTGGAAACGTCATCAATGTCGGTATATCTACTTCTCCTATTATTTCAAATGTTTTGTTAGTTAAAAGGTTAAAAACATAATTTACTTGGTATAAGCCAATTATGCGATAAGGGATTTAGAATTGATTTTGAAAATGATAAATGCAATATCTTTGATCAAAATAAAACATTAATCTTTGAAGGAACAAGAAATCAAAATATTTCTAAACATGAATATTAATCATAACAATGATTTATGCTTAACCGCAAATCATGATGATCCATGGATATGGCATAAAAGATTTTGTCACATAAATTTCAAATATATTAACAAATTAGCTAAAAACAATTAGGTAAGAGGATTACCCAAAATAAATTTCAAAGTTATAAATCTATGCGATGCATGTCAACTTGGAAAATTAAAGAAAAGCTCGTTTAAGTCTAAAAAGAAAATCTTTACTAAACAACCTCTTGAATTACTTCATTTGGACTTATTTGGTCCAACTCAAGTACATTCGATAAACTACAATAAATATGTCTTTGTAATTGTAGACGTTTTTCAAGATATACTTGGACACTATTTTTAAAACATAAAAGTGATACATTCGAAATGTTTAAACTTTTTGCTAAACGAATTAAGACTCTAATGGATGTAAAAATAAAAAGTATAAGAAGTGATCAGGGTGGAGAATTTGAAAATGAATTATTTACAAACTTTTGTAATAAAAAGGGAATTACTCATAATTTTTCATTTCCGCGAACATTACAACAAAACAGAGTAGTTGAAAGAAAAAATCGCACATTGCAAGAATGTGCTCGAACTCTCCTAAATTGCGGTGGCTTACCAAAGAATTTTTAGGCCGAAGCAGCTGCTACTGCATGTTACATATTAAATCGTGTAACTCTTAGACCTATGACTAAAAATATATGTTATGAAATGTTCTACAAAAAGAAACCAAAAGTATCATATTTTCAAATATTTGGATCAAAATGCTTTATTCTAAATATGAAAGATAATCTTGGTAAATTCGATTCAAAAGCCGATGAAAGAATTTTTTTTTGGATATTCCAATCAAAGTAAAGCATATAGAATTTTTAACAAATGAACAAATGTTAAAGAGGAAAGTCTTCATGTCTCGTTTGATGAAAACTTTAAAAATATAAATAAAGATGACGAAGAATTTTTTGACATTAATCAAAATAAAGCCATTGAAATTATGATCGAAAATTATAATGATAATCAAAATAACAGAGATTTGAAATCACCACCTCGTATTTTAAAAGATCATCCTATTGATGTAACGACCCGTATTTTTTATAATTAAAAATGTTAAGTTTAATAAGACTTTGGAATTTAATATTGTCAGAAATAAAAAATTTATTGTTTATAAATGGAAAAAAATCATTGGATTATAATTTAATAATGTTGATTGAATGAAATTGACAACTTTTTAATGTAATTTCAATTAATGGTAATAATAAAGGTTAATAATGAATAAAATAAATGTTGTATAAAATGGGGAAATCAATGTTATTTAATTGGAATTGGTTTTAATATTTGTAAGTAAATTTATAATCTTTGTTGTAAATAATAAATGTATTAATGTGTTCAAATTATTTAAATGTAACAATTGTTCATTTCTCATCCTATTATTAAACCCGTTTTGGAATTAATCTGGGAATCAATGAAATTAAATGTAATTAAATATTGCAGTTAATAAGAAAGGATGTTAACTGTAGAGTTTGAGTGAAATAAAATGGAAACTTATATTTAATTAACATATATGTTATCTGTTGATTTAATATAAGAACTTGTAAATCAAAATAATAGAATTTGTTGAAATTTAAAATATAATAAAATAGGGTTTTATTACTATTGTAATTTAATGTTGAAATTAATGTAATATTTAAATATTAGATTTAACATGGAAAATTTAATTTTAAAAATATTATTAATTTTTGTGTAATCAGAAATGATGAAAATTGTTGTTTGTACCAAAATTGGGCACAACACTCTTCGGAAGTTTTTGAAGAGATAAAGTGAAGAAATTAAATGGAAAAAGAAGATTATCTAACAAAAACTCCAAATTTCAGATATGAAAGTAATTAAAATGCAAGGAGACACAAGAATTTAGAGTGGTTCGGCGTATCGCCTACGTCTACTATGAAGTTGATAGCTTTATTGAACTTTCTTTGAAGATTACAGGTGAATTCAGTGAGTTACAGCAGATAATTATGATTTGCAGCAGTGAATTTCGTTATTGGCAGCAACAAGGGAGTTTAGATCTGGATCTGGCAGAGTCTGGGCGTTGGAGAGCTCAAAGAAGAAGAAGAACCCCTTTTCTGTTGGCTTTGGGGATCTATTTATAGGTGTAGGAGGCTGATATTACGCTCAGATCTCGGGAGACCCCCTCTGGCACGTGACTAGGCCCGCGCGCCCAAGCCCGCGAAGTTTCGGTCCGATCCGTGATCGATATGAATGGATTTTGTATCGATCAAGATTGCATCCGATGGAGTCGAAATTTGGCGTGGACATTCCTTAGCATGCACGTAAGCTCCTGTGAAAATTTCATAGCATTTGGGCTTGTAGATTAGGAGATATGATCGATACGAGTTAGGATCTTCGGTTGGCTGTTTCGTTCGACTCCCTCGTTTCGACTCGGTTTCGTTCGACTCCCTCGTTTCGACTCGGTCTTGTTCAAATCGCTGTTCGACTCGGTCTTGTTCGAATCGTTGTTCGACTCGGTCTTGTTCGAATCGATAAAAGTGACGGTCCAATTCGTATTGGCTGAATCAGCCCAGTTCGTATCGATGAGATTCCCTCTATTCGTATCGATGGCCATGTTTTGTTTGCATCGATTGACATGCTCTGTTATGGTGGATACGAAGTGGACATTGGATGATCGAGTCGAAACGTGGCTCTCTGATGGATGCGAAGTAGATCGAGTCGGACAGAGGCTCTCTGATGGATGCGAAGCGGAGCGAGTCGAACAGAGGCTCTCTGATGGATACGAAGCGGAGCAAGTCGAATAGAGGCTCCCTGATGGATGCGAAGCGGAGCGAGTCGAACAGAGGTTCTTCAATGGATTCGAAAGCGAGGTTGTTTTCATTCAATTTTGCATCGATCGTAACTTGAGTATACGAACTCGGATTGACTTGAAATTTGGAACGTTGGCTCTCATAGCTTCGCTTGTCGTGTCATATCAATTTTAGCTCGATCCGGACTCAGAAAAAATTCGTCGATATCCATAGTGAGCCTGTGTATAACCGATCTCTAGGATGGACCGTCATTGGTTACTAGTCAATTCCATGGTGTCACGGCCTTGCCAAAAGACGGGATAACATTTGCCCCTCAAAGTACATCTTGTGGAAACATGATGTGCTTTGAAGTGCTGCAATCTTCATTCTGAATAGTTATCGTCTTTTCGATGAAAGTTGTAATCTTCGACTATTTTTCTTGATAATGTAAACTGTTGACTGTCAACTGCTGTACCCTGTATTGTTGTAACTGATTGTTGTATGCTAGTGATTAGCCGTTTGTTGTTGTAATCGTTATCAAATGAGTTTCCAATTCCTGTAAATCCGGAATATTGAATACTAGCCCGATGCATATGCATATACGTTAATCCGACTCTCGCTGACGTTCCCGAGTCGTTGTCAGTTTATTTTATACCGAATTCCGTATTGATCCTCTCCTGAACCGACGTGAAATTCGTTGTAACAATGCTTGACGGTCGTTTTTGAATGTTCCTTCGTATCGATCCTCTCCTGAATCGGTGTACAAGGTTAAAAGATTGTTTTTGCATCAGTTTTCGTTGTATTGATGGATACGAAATGAGCATTTCGAATCGATGGACCTGGAGTCACTGGATACGAACAGAATATTCGTATTGATGGAGTTGGCCTCTGAGAGCCGTGATTCGATGGATTCGAACTGCACAGGAGACGGAGTCGAAGGTGATCGATACGAACTGTGGTTTCGTATCGATGGACTTGGGTGACTCAGAAAAGCCTTCGTTGGCAACTTCGTATCGATAAACACTCGTGGTGATGGAGTCGAATGGCTTATTCGAATCGATCCGTGGTGATGGCTTGTAACCGGTCGAATCCACCGGGATGTGAACCGTTTTTTGCCTTTGCTTTCGAGTCCATATAAATACTGTGGACTTAGTCGTTTTCCACTTTTTACTCTTCTACTTTCGTGCCTTGCTTTCGTATCGCTTCTGAGACTAAGAGAAGAAAACTGCTCGACTTCAAATCGATTCAAATCCTTCAATCCCTTAAATCAGTAATCTAAATCAGGTAATCATATGAACGAAACCAATCCCAAAACGACGAGATTCAGATTCTCATGCCATTCTATTTCATTCGAGCTCGTGTCCGAACGTTGCTCGTGGAAGTGGGTAACGTGCGAGGTCGAAGAAGGAAGGAATGGAGTTCGAATCGATATAGGGAAGAGGACAAAACAACGGATTCGAAATGGTTGATGGGGCAGTCTTTTGGCTACAATATCGTATCGATTGAGGAAGAGAGTGTCTTGCCTTGTGTCGATCCCCGAATTGAAATCTCATATCACTGTCTTGCCTTGGGCTTCGTATCGGTCATAGAATAGTTGCCTAGCAATGGCAGTTTCGAATCGACAGTGATCGATACGAAATTGACATCCTATGATCGATACGAAATTGATGCTCTCTGATCGATTCGAAGTGGATGCCTTTCTGATCGATACGAAGTAATAGGCTCCGATCGATTCGAACTGCGAGCCATGGGATCGATACGAAAACGTCTTTGATCGATTGATACGAACTCGAATCCGTTCCCCTGATGGATACAAACTACTACGCAGATCGATGTAAACTTGAACTTTGACGATCGACAATGGGCCTAACTTCGATGATATTGGAAACTCTTGTGTATTTGAACATCTAATTCCGACGAGCTTCATTTTGGCATAATTGGACTTGACCGTTGAACTGCATATTTGATTTCCTTCGAAGCTCGTCGATGGAACTGCAACTCTAACAAACTTTAACTTGGATTGATTGCTAATAACTGGATGGCACGGTTGTGACGGTCAGCGATGACGGTCATTCCGACTGAATCTTGAAGTCTTATTGTTTTCATTCTTTCTCCAATTCTGTAGAACTTCTCAAATGATATACAATACTGCACTGCACCACACACTGAATCTTGGATGTACGAGCGTTATTGTCTGTTTAACAATGTTTTTTCATAAGCTAGTTAGTCATGGAACCCTCAAGTTCACAGCAGCAAGAACTCCCGAGTTCAACTCCTTCAACCATCGAAATACCGGTTATTGAAGCCGAAGTTATAGACCCAGCTCCGGACAAGCGTCTAGGTGCCCGGTTCATTTGTCGTCCACAAGATTATGTGTCATCTGGTATCTCCGAAGATATGCTGGGATGGATTTGTTTAAGGCACGGCTTGTCGCTTGACGACCTGTTACTGCCTGGGCCAAATGACAAGCCACATGATCCCCCGGAGGGGTTTACTGCTTTTAACCGTCATGCGTGTACGGCGGGAACACTTCCTCCTTTCAATCAATATATAAGGGAGATGCTATCATTTCTTGGAATAGCTCCATCCCAGCTACACCCCAACGGGTACGCTTTGTTGAATAGCACCTTCATTCTGTTTATGGAGATTCTCTTTCAACTGCCGAAACCGATCGAGATCATATATCTATTTAACGTCAAGAGTCGTGGAGACAGCCCTTCTTTCACCTTCTTGGAAGCGGTCAGGAACTGCCACATTATAATGGGCTCCTGGGGAAGGCTAAGTTACTTTAAGACTGAATGGTTCTACGTTCGGTGCCCCCCTGGATTTGCAAGGCGATGGTTGGATAGACGTAAGTGTTGCCATCTTTCTCTTGAACTAGCGAGATAATAATAACCGACTTCAAAACTGACATACTTCTCTTCTTTTACAGCCGCAATTTCTCGACCCGATGATGGATATTTTAGAGAGCTAGTTCGGATCCTCCAAGCGGTTCCGGGCGAAGAGAGGCATATCGACTTGGTTCTGACCGACAGAAACTTGAGGACTGTCGGGCTAATTGAACGGAGGCAAAGTATACGGCTGGAAGGGACACTTAGAGTGGTCTCAAAGAAACGGGTGAAGCACAAAGCGCCCGGAGTCATAATTGCCGAAGAAGTTTATCCGGAGAGAACGCCCACCGATAACGAGCTCCCAGCTGGGCCTTCTTCCGATGTCTAGGATTCAGGAGGAAGGAGAAAAGGAAAGGCTATTGCTCACAAGCGTTCTAAATCCGAGAGATTAAAATCCGTCGTTGTGTCCTTGCCCGCCCCAGGGATTAGAATTTCGGAGGCTCCTCCCTCGCCAGTAGAGAATCCTTTTGAAGGGCTTGCTGATATTCCGATTCCGGATTACGTGTCGTCTCAACACGACGCCGGGATGGAGGAGCTTGATAATGCTCTTGAACTGAGCGAGTCGCTTGCTATGAGTGCAGCCGACATTTCCGGTTGGTCGGGGGGTTGCACATGCATACACTTCACTGCACTACATGATTCATAACTGTAAATCATCTAACTCAAGAAGTCACTAACTCTTCCTTCATCTCTCATTTTCAGGTACGATGTCCGGAAGAGGGTCAATGCTTGGGAATCTTCGCTCAACCCGAAAGGTTTCTTCTTATTATGATTCCTGTAGGAGGGACTCAGATAGAGACCGCGATTGCGAGTACTCTAAACAAGATAGATATGGGCGTGACAGGGACAGAGAATTCAGACATCGGTCTAGATCACACTCTCCTCCTCTTAGACTTCCGTCTTCACCCCCTGTTCTTGTTCCACATCCGCCAGAGCCTCCTCGTCACAGGCCGTATTCTCATACTTCTAGATCCTAGACTCACCTCCAAAGAGTCAAAACCACGGCCTCCATAATTGCAGAGCAGGTCCCAGCTGAGCCTACAGGAGAAGGGGCCCTCAAATTGGCTCAGATGAGGAAGGATTTTCCGAAAATATGCTTTGATGGCTACGTCTTCCCACCTCACTTAAAAAGATTCCCATCTGGAGTGGAAAGCACGATGCATGATTACGTTCATGACATCTACACCCAGTACAGAGAGTGGGTAAAGGCTGCAGAGAAGGCTTCCAAGGTGGCCTTTGAGTGAGCCAAAGCGCTTGAGAAAATGGAGACTGACCTCGCTCAAAGGGACCGGATCATTCAAGTGCTCACTGCTGAGGCCAAGTCTTCTCGGAAATCCGAAATTGAGGCCACCAAAAAAGCTGATGAAGCGAACGTGGCTATGGAGAGGTTGAGGCAGACGCATGTTGCCTTGGTGGAGGAGATGGGCCATCGGAATACTACAGTTACCGCCGAGCGGGATGCAGCGGTCAAGGAACTTAACGAGCTCAAGGCTAAATTTTCCGATATGGCCAAGGAAAGGGATGACGCAAACAACGCAGCCCAGGAGGCGTGCAAACAAACTGTTATGCTTAGGGGTGAGCGGGATGCAGCCGTGGCTAAAGTCCACAAGGTGGAGACTGAGGTCGAGGAGAAAGTGAAATCGGCCAAGTCCAGGCTAGAGGCTGATATCGAAGACCTTCTTGTTGTCTACAACGCTAACGTGCTAAGGCACAGGGGTCTAGCCTGGCTCGATGATTATCCGGCGCATCTGTACAACGCCTGGGGCCGACTAGTTGAAGAAAAGAAGGAGGCGCACCTGGGCGAGTCTGTAGATGAATTTGAACTTGAGAATCGCATTCTGACTGAAGATGAAAGGAAGATTCTCCACGAGTCAGTGATTCAGCATTAGAAGGAGAGACTCGGCGCCCAGCACTTCGAAATAGGAGAGGGTTCGGGGGTTGAACATCATGAGGCGAGTCTTGAAATTCCAGTGTCAACCCAGCACGAATCCTCGTTTGCGGTCGATCCCCAAGCTGTTCCTGCTTACAATCCGGATCAGCCGTAGACGTCTCCGGCTACAGCGCAAGTGACTGAAGACGTTCTGCCGCCGACAAGTCAAACTGAGGAAGGTATTCTGAACATTCCACATATCTAGCCTAGGTCGGAATCTTTATCTGAATTAGATTCTAACAGTTCTCTTATTTTTTGTCCAGTGATCGATGCTGCACCGGCCATGCCTCCTGCTACTCAAGAATCATATCAGACGTGGGAGGCTATCGTGACCGAAGCAATCACCATAACTACAACTGCCCCACTTGACGATACGCAGGGGAATACGATGGTGTTTGATGAGCAGCTGATGGAAGAACTCTTTCGCCGTCATGGCGATCCTTTAGCTGACTTACCATTTGTCATGGGTAGAGGCGCTCCTGCTACAAGTTCTTCAATGCCGACTACTGATGCCCCCAGCGGGGCTCGAGCAGTTACTGAAGAGGAGATGTTCGCCCAAATCGATGCTGAAATGGCAGCAGCGGCTCATGGTGGCAGTTCTGGAGGTGGGATGGTAGCACCGGGACCAGCTCCGCTTAGAATGATATCTCCCGGTGGCACCGTTTTCATCACTAGCATGCCCATTCCACCTTCTATAATTGATCATGTTCCTCCGACTCCGCCCGCAGGAAGCATCCCTATTCACTCGAGCTCGGAGGAGGATGTCGATATTATGCCATCGCCTGGAGACCGACCACCAAAAGGCAAAGGCTCAAAGAGGAAAAATAGTGGCAGCTCCAGCGGGTCTACACCGAGAAGGAAGCCAAAGAAGAAGAAAGATTAGACATGCTTCCCCGGTTTATTTTGACTTGCATTTTGTTAACCGTGTATAGATGCGGGTTCGGCCCCTGCTAGTAAGAATTTTTTGGAACAAACTTGTACACGAATTTCTTTCATAAATAGTAGAAATGAAACTTTTTTCTTTTTGAGCTTCTCTGTGCCTTTGTTTAAGTGTTTCAATGTTTGAAATGTACTTGTAAAGTTTCAGCTTCCGAGTCAAGTTTGTATTTTTTGCACCAAGTCTGGAAACTGTGGACATGGTTCGCGACTGGGAAGCGAGTTGAATTTTGACATCATATCGCTTCAGTCAATGGTTGATGCTTAAGTCCTGCCCCCCAGTCTCGGGGATGAGTCGCGAAACATCAGTCAGCGATTGCTTCTCACTCATAACATGTTAAGTCTAGTGCCACTGAATGGATGCCTGAGACGAGCGGAGATTGAGCAGTCTGTTCACGCTTGCCCGATTGCTGATGATCATATCCGCACTCCGGGGATTTCCATTTGTTTAATGGCGGTTGGTCATGCCGGCTTAAGTTTAACTCATACGTCCGTGCTCTGGGGACTCGGAATCGACACTTGTACTCCGATTCGCACTCTGGGAGTTCGGAGTTATTGTTTATACTCCGTTTCGCACTCTGGGAATCCGGAGTTGATGTTTATACTCCGTTTCGCACTCTGGGAATCCGGAGTTGTTGTTTATACTCCAATTCGCGCTCTGGGAATTTGGAGTTGGTGTTTATACTCCGTTTCGCACTCTGGGAATCCGAAGTTGATGTTTATACTCCGACTCGCGCTCTGGGAGTTCGGAGTTATTGTTTACACTCCAATTCGCGCTCTGGGAATTTAGAGTTGATGTTTATACTCCGACTCACACTCTGGGAGTTCGGAGTTGGTGTTTATACTCTGTTTCGCACTCTGGGAATCCAAAGTTGATGTTTATACTTCGTTTCGCACTCTGGGAATCTGGAGTTGTTGTTTTATACTCCAATTCGCGCTCTGGGAATTTGGAGTTGGTGTTTATACTCCGACTCGCACTCTGGGAATCCGGAGTTGATAAGCAGACGGTCAGTCACATCTATTGTATATTTTTGTATTTTGCTCGCACTTTGGGAACGAAAGATGTATCAGGATCATGGACGGTCGGATCACATCCACCCTGAGTTAACAAGTGAGGTCGTTATATAGACGGGTCCATCCTCCTCAAACTTGGTGCAGATACGGACGAAGTCGTTAGGTGGACGGATCCACCCTCTTCGTAGACGTATTTTAGTACTCCAGTTCGCACTCTGGGAACTGGGAGTTATGTGAGGGATTGTCGTGTATCAATCCGTTTTTGGCCTTGATGTGATGGCTTGTCCCCGAGCTCGGGTTTCACTTAATGAGTGACCGGTTGCATCGCAGTCACTCCCTATTTGAATAAATTCCACCGTATGGTGAAACTTAGCTCTCCGTGCATTATGATGATCATATGAAGCATTTCAAGTAAATCACAGCTCTGGCTCAAAGAGATTGCATTTTATTGCTGAAATAAGAAATTATGGCAAAGTCAGTTGCCTTATTACAAATTCTAATTTCAAAATGCAGAAACAAATTGCAAAATGGAAAATAAACTAAATGAATAAACATAGCCTGTCATGTGTAGTAGCGACGAAGATTGTCGCTATTCTAGGCTCTTGGCAAAGTAAGACCATCAACGGTCGATAATTTGAATGTGCCATCTCTGAGCCTTCGTTCAATAACATATGTCCCTCCCATGTTGGCTTCATATGCGAAGGAACCGGATAGATTCTTTTCAGGACGAGATCGCCTAGCTCAAAGGTTCGCGGGCGGACCTTGGCGTTGTACAATCGGGCGACTCGACTTCGATGCGCGGCTGCCCTCAAATCAGCCTCTTCACGCTTCTCATCTAGTAGATCGAGAGATTCAGCAAGCAATATAGCATTTTTCTTTGGATCATAGTATGTCACAAGATGAGAAGGTACTTCTAGCTCAGCTGGAATAACGGCTTCTGAACCATAAGAGAGAGAGAATGGAGTGTGGTCGGTCGCAGTCTTGTGGGTTGTTCGGTAAGCCCACAAAGCCATAGGAAGTTCATCGACCCACTTGCCCCCGACCTTCTCCAGTCGTTTTTTCAGAATGGACTTTATAACTTTATTAACTGCTTCGACTTGTCCGTTCGCCTGAGGGTGTGCAACTGCAGAGAATTTCTTTTGGATGTGAAATCGTTTGCAAAAATCTTTAAATTCACCACTGTCGAATTGTGTTCCGTTGTCTGTAATAATGGTGTGTGGGAGACCGAATCGACAGATGATGTTGCGAACTACAAAGTTGATCACTTTCTTCGTTGTTATGGTAGCAAGAGCTTCAGCTTCAGCCCACTTTGTAAAGTAATCAACTGCTACGATGGCGTATTTCGCACCACCTTTTTCCAGAGGTAGAGTACCAATGATGTCGATGCCCCACATTGAAAATGGCCATGGGCTGACCATTTGTGTTATCTCGGTAGGAGGGGCTTTAGGAATTCGAGCATACTTTTGACACTTATCACATTTCTTAGCGTAATCCGACACGTCACGATTCACAGTCGGCCAGTAATATCCATACCAAAGTATTTTCTTGGCAAGTGCTTGCCCCCTATGTGATCGCCACATTCCCCTCGTGTACATCATGCAATACTCGTTTAATTTCATCGTGAGCGATACACTGGAGCAGAGGAACAGAGTATCCTCTTCTGTACATGATTCCATTCTGGATAGTGAATCGTGAGGCCTTCCTAAGGACTTGTCTCTTTTCACTCCTGCGCTCTGGCAGGGTTCCGTGCTCAATGTAATTTCCGAGTGGAGTCATCCATGAATCCTTTTCGGGGACGGTTTTGCATACCCAGTCTATTTCTATCCGGTCAATGCTTGGAGAAGATAATGTTTCTATGAGAACGAGTCTCATTTACTGAGCTTCACCTGTGCTGGCTAGCTTTGCCAATGAATCGGCTTTTTGGTTGCGTTCCCGAGGAATACAATAGATGGCGTAATAATCAAACTGATTCAGTACTTCCTGAACCCGAGCTAAGTAAGCAGCCAGCCTTCGATCTCTCGCCTGATATTCTCCCCGAACTTAACATACAACTAATTGCGAATCACAATAAATTTCCACAGCGATAATTCTCAAATTTCTGGCAAGCTTTAATCCGACTAAGAGGGCTTCATATTCAGCTTCATTATTAGTCGCATGAAAATCTAACTTCAAAGCATAACATATGGAGCGGCCTTCGGGAGTTTCAAGTACAACACCAGCGCCCGAACACCGGTCGTTTGATGCACCGTCGGTATAAAGCTTCCAGACGTGTTCGGGAGATTCACTGGTTTCGGGAAAGTCCTTTGGAATGGTAAATTCAGCTATGAAATCGGCGAGGACTTGTCCTTGAATGGCTCATCTTGGAGTGTAAGCAATGTCAAACTGGATCAGTTCGACGCTCCACTTGAGTAACCTACCAGACGTCTCAGGCCGCGAAAGGACCTGTCGTAACGGCTGGTTGGTGTAAACAATAATGGGATGTGCCTGGAAATATGGTCGGAGTTTTCTTGATGCAATAACAAGGCAATAAGCCAACTTCTTCAATTTCGGATAATTCCTTTCAGCCCCGGTCAATCGCTTGCTGACGTAGTATACTGGCTTCTGTATCCTGTCCTCTTCTCGAACTAAGGCAGCGCTAATAGCATTTTCTGATATCGCCAAGTATATGTCCAACTTCTCATGATCAATGGGCTTTGACAGGATAGGTGGTGTCGATAGATGCTGAACTAGTGCTTAGAAAGCACCCTCACACTCCGTGGTCCATTCAAAGTTCCGTTTTCCTTTTCGGATCAGATCGAAGAAGGGAATGCATTTGTCTGTGGACTTTGAAATGAACCTGCTCAGTGCCGCTACTTTCCCATTGAGACTCTGGACTTGCTTTATAGTTTTCGGAGTTTCAAGATTTCTGATCGCCCAAATCTTTTCAGGATTAGCTTCGATTCCCCGAGCGTTGAGGATAAACCCGGGGAATTTTCCGGATGCAACTCCAAAGTGACACTTCAGTGGGTTGAGCTGCATTCTGTATTCTCGAAGTATGTTGAACATAGTTTCCAGGTCTTTAACATGGTCAGTGGAAAATCGTGACTTCACAAGCATATCGTCTACATATACTTCCATCGTTTTCCTGATTTGATTGGCAAACATCCGATTAACCAATCGTTGATAATTAGCCCCGGCATTCTTAAGTCCGAACGGCATAACTTTGTAGCAATAGAGTCCCAGATTGGTTACGAAGCCGGTATGTTCCTAATTAGGTAAATGCATCGGTATCTGATTGTAGCTAGAATACGCGTCCATGAAGGATAAGAGCTCATGCCCAGCTGTTGAATCTACTAGCTGATCAATTCTGGGAAGCGGGAAACTGTCTTTGGGACATGCTTTATTCAGATTGGAATAATCGACACATGTTCTCCACTTTCCGTTCGGCTTTCGGACGAGCACGAGATTCGACACCCATTCAGGATATAGCACATCTCGAATGAACCCGTTCGCTTTAAGCTTTTCTACTTCTTCTTTAAGGGCATCAGATCTCTCTGGATCCATACCACGCCTTTTCTGTTTGATCGGGACATGTCGCGGGTCAATATTCAGAGTGTGGCTCGCGATGTCCTGTGAGATCCCACACATGTCAGAATGCATCCAGGCGAACACGTCAAGATTCGCTCGTAGATATTCAACCAATTCCTCTTGAGTTTGCTGGCTTAGCTGAGACCCAATCTTTATCATTTTCGAATCATCATCATCGTCAATTGGGACATCAATCGTCAGTTCGACCGGGGATGCTTCACTTTCTTTAGATTCTCCTTCGTCTTCAGTTTCTCTTGGGTCAAGATCCCTTTGGAATTGGTTGGGCTGCCCGGGCCTAGGCTCGGGCGTTAATTGTCAATTATCAGCAAAGCAGACGCAGAGAGATTCCTCTATGCCCTTTCCTTTCTCCTTTCGCTGCGCCTCCCGCAGCTCTGCGACATAACAGGCTCTTCCAACAGCCTGATCTCCCTGAATGATTCCCACTCCATGATCGGTGGGAAACTTTAAAGTTAAACACTACGGGGCAATGGCTGCCCTGAATTCAATGAGGGCCGGTCGGCCCAAGAAAGCATTATAAGGGGAGTCTATGTCCAAAACAATGAACTGTAACATCCGTACTCTCTGACGTTCTCCAACTCCCAACTCTATTGGCAGTTCCACCATTCCAGTGGGTATAGTAGCACTTTCGTTGAAACCATGGATTCGGGAGTGACAAGGTTTCAAGTCTGTGGCCTCCATTCTAATTTGATCATAGGCTTGCTTAAACAAAATATTCACAGAGCTTCCACTGTCCACTAAGATCCTCTTTATCCAAGCAGGACCTACTTGAGCCGAGATGACAAGTGGATCAATGGTAGGGGCTTCGACCTTATCAGCGTCTCTGTTTCTGAACACGATGTCATCTGTCATCGTCTTTTGTTACTTGGCCAGAGCCCCTTCATCAAGACTACTATAGCACTCGAAGTCTGCATGCCTGATAGAGCTGGCATACAACTCCATTTCCTTCCAGCTTCGGTCTGCTGGGTGAGGACCACCGCTTATTGTATTAATAACCAACCTCCCGCCAGTACGAGCGAGTTCCTCTTGCCTTTCCGGATTTAGCGCACGATTATGATTCGATGGGCCCGCACCACCTGACTGCGGTGCCCGCACATACTGATCCAACTTCCGCTCACGTATCAGTTTTTCAATGAGATCTTGTAAATGACGACAGTCGTTCATGTTATGGCCATAGCTTTCATGGAATCTACAAAACTTCCCAGTCTGGACTTGTCTTTCTGTTGACGGTTTCGGGGCAGGCTTCTTATATTGCATGGTGTTACAAGTCTGCATGTACACATTTTCCAACGACGTGTTCAATGGAGTATAATTATCGTACATAGGAGCTCTACGTCGTGGCCCACGATTCTGATCTCGTTTTTTGCTTTGATTCTCATTGTCCCTCTGCTGATTATGTTTATTTTGTATGTTCAACTGAACTTTTCCCGAACTCTCTCCGGACTGTTTAACAGCGATGTTACTCTTGATTCCCTCGATGTTGGGCCCTGCGTCATCCTGCTTCCTAGACTGTTTCGTATCCTCCCTTCTCAAGAATTAGGCTGCCTTGGAATAGAAACGGTCCAATGACGTAGGTGGTTTTCCAGCTAACCAATTTCCGAACTCGGAATCAGCATCAATTCCCTTAGTCAATGCCATCAGGATAGAGTTATCATCGGGATTGCTTATTTCTGTGCACGTAGCATGGAATCACTCCAAGTAACGTCTAAGTATTTCTCCGGGAGCTTGTGTAACACTAGACAGAGTGTTAGCGTCTTTACGCCTTGCCACGTGCATAAGGAATTGTTCAACAAACTTGGTGGCCATCTGGTCAAAGTTAGAGATGGATCGTGGTGGCAAACAAATAAACCACATGGTAGCGATGCCCCCTAGGGCAATAGGGAAACTACGGCATTTTACTACATCATCAGCTCTTGAAGCATTCATTAGCCATTCATACTTAAGGATGTGTTGGTTGGGATCAGAACTTCCTTCATAGACTGGTAAAGTTGGCATCCTGAAGCGCCGAGGTGGTTCAGCATACAATATGTCATCGGTGAAAGGGGTATGACTCCGGGAGATTCCCCAGTCGTCATTAGAGAGACCCTGACTTTCACGGATCATTTGGCAAATCATCGTTGGTATATCCAGTATTCGGATATTAGGAGGATGTTGTGCCAAGGTGTGGTCGGGTTCCACAGCGCGAGTCTAGACCGGATGCGGTCGACGGTCCGTGCCTCACCTCCTTGGTTCAACATTCTCAAGGACATAAGGCTCTGGAGTATGCTCTCGCTGGCTTCGATGAGGATCGGTTCGGTTTCCAACATCAACCCCTTGTTCAGTAGTGGTGGTGGTGGTAGCAATGTTGCCTGTGACATGGTAGGGGCAGCACCTCCTCGGGATGAAGGTCCTGTATGATGACTAGTGGATGGTCCGGTTCTGGGTTGCCCAAGATTCGAAGCATGTTGGTGTCATGTAGCCTAGGTGTAGCTCACACCCAGCCGTGGGCGTGTGGATCGGTGATGACCATCAGATGAGGCTGAACTCTCTTTGGAAGAATAAGAACTTTGGTCTCTTCTGGATCTTCTGCGCCCTTGGCGATTTAGCTGGTTGGTCAGCTCCGTGTTGGCGCGCAGTTGTTCAATTAGCTGGTCGACTCTGGGTCAATTCCAGGAGCAGCATCTGGAACTCTTGTCTGGTAACCGGACCTGCTGGATCTGAAGGTCCGGCGGCATCTTGGTTTGATGGAGGCAATTGCGCGGGATTCTGCCTGTCCCGTCCTCCTTGATCAGCAGTTGTAGAGGTAGTTCGTGTACTTACCATGGTGAATTAATGAAAGTCCTTTCCTAGATCTGATGCAGATCTGAATAGAATGGAAAGGCTTCAAAGTTCAAGATCTGGATCTTCTTCTTGGATTTATGCAATCCGATATAGATAGGAGATCCAAAGAGCAGGAGAAAAATTGGGTTTTTTCTCAGTGAAAGCACCAAAGTGTTTGTACCAAAATTGGTCACAACACTCTTCGGAAGGTTTTGAAGAGATAAAGTGAAGAAATTAAATGGAAAACGAAGATTATCTAACAAAATCTCCAAATTTCAGATATGAAAGTAATTAAAATGCAAGGAGACACAAGAATTTAGAGTGGTTCGGCGTATCGCCTACGTCCACTATGAAGTTGATAGCTTTATTGAACTTTCTTTGAAAATTACAGGTGAATTTAGTGAGTTAAAGTAGATAATTATGATTTGCAGCAGTGAATTTCGTTATTGGCAGCAGCAAGGGAGTTTAGATCTGGATCCGACAGAGTCTGGGCGTTGGAGAGCTCAAAGAAGAAGAAGAACCCCTTTTCTGTTGGCTTTGGGGTCTATTTATAGGTGTAGGAGGCTGATATTTCGCTCAGATCTCGGGAGACCCCCTCTGGCACGTGACTAGGCCCACGCGCCCAAGCCCGCGAAGTTTCGGTCCGATCTGTGATCGATACGAACGGATTTCGTATCGATCAAGATTGCGTCCGATGGAGTCGAAATTTGGCGTGGACATTCCTTAGCATGCACGTAAGCTCCTGTGAAAATTTCATAGCATTTGGACTTGTAGATTAGGAGATATGATCGATACGAGTTAGGATCTTCGGTTGGCTGTTTCGTTCGACTCCCTCGTTTCGACTCGGTCTTGTTCGAATCGTTGTTCGACTCGGTCTTGTTCAAATCGTTGTTCGACTCGGTCTTGTTCGAATCGTTGTTCGACTCGGTCTTGTTTGAATCGATAAAAGTGATGGTCCAATTCGTATTGGTTGAATCAGCCCAGTTCGTATCGATGAGAGTCCCTCTGTTCGTATTGATGGCCATGCTTTGTTCGCATCAATTGACATGCTCTGTTATGTGGATACGAAGTGGACATTGGATGATCGAGTCGAAACGTGGCTCTCTGATGGATGCGAAGCCGAGCGAGTCGAACAGAGGCTCTCTGATGGATGCGAAGCGGAGCGAGTCGAATAGAGGCTCCCTGATGAATGCGAAGCGGAGCGAGTCGAACAGAGGTTCTTCAATGGATTCGAACGCGAGGTTGTTTTCATTCAATTTTGCATCGATCGTAACTTGAGCATACGAACTCGGATTGACTTGATTTGGAACGTTGGCTCTCATAGCTTCGCTTGTCGTGTCATATCAATTTTAGCTCGATCCGGACTCGGACAAAATTCGTCGATATCCATAGTGAGCATGTGTATAACCGATCTCTAGGACGGACCGTCATTGGTTACTAGTCAATTCCATGGTGTCACGGCCTTGCCAAAAGGCGGGATAACAATTGTTAACTTTTAAATTTGAATCTAAAAAAGTGATTAAATTGATTTTTAAAATAGATTGCTTTAATTAACGTGTAAAATTAGTCTTTTTGGGCACTATCTCGGATTTTGATGAAACCAATTTCATCGGATCCATAATAGTGAATTATTATAGGATTTCAAGTTTAGTAGCGATCAGGCTTATCGTTTGATCGTGCAAGCTCGAAACACGTAGAAATCAATTAAAGGAATTTAAATGAATATAATTTGATTTTAAAAGCTAACTTTTATATATAATAGAATTAGGGTTTGAATTAGTTTCATTGAGTTTAAAAATATTGGAAACTTGTATTTTGGTATATAGGATGACCTACTTCCATTTCGGGAACGAAACGGGCTTTTCGGGTATTTGTTATCGCTTCAATCCAATCGATCGGTTCCATCCATTCTTATCCATCTATGCATATATATATGTTGTTATAAACCCTAGCAGCTGATGGAAATGCGGGTTACGGATCTTAAGGCTGGATTAACACTAGAGGGGGTGAATAGTGTTTAATGGATTTTATGGAATTTTTGTAATCTTTTCAAATTAAACCCAAACAGATGCAATTCACAAACACAGAGACAATCACAGAACCGGACACAGATGCAAATATTAAATAAAAGCAGTAAAGGAAAGAACACACCGGAATTTTATACTAGTTCGGAGTTACCCTATATCTAGTCCCACACAATTTCTTGTGCAGATTTCTTTTCAAATATAATGTCGATATTACAACCTTGATTTCAAGGCCACGAGATACACCCTCATGTCTCCGAGTCCAGGGTAAACTCTCTTGACTTAACAGGCTACAAGATCACCTAATTGATTTATGGGCTACAATCACACCCAATTGATTTACGGGCCACAATCACACCATTTCCAATCACACTTTGATAGAAAGAGACTCGATACACTTCTTTGATTACAAATGATCCTATAACTCTGAATAGCACTGAGATCTTTGAGAGAGAGTGGCAGAGAATCAAACTAGAGATGATCGAGTTTGATTCACTTAGAATTTCGGCAGAGTTTTGTTAAAGCATTTGAAATATAAGAGAATATTTGAGTGGAGAAGAAGGAGTGAAGAAAAACTAACTTAAAATTCATTGAAAACAACTGGTATTTATAGGAGAACAACGGTCATGTCCATTCGCGAAAGGTTATGACGAATAGACACTTCTTTTGAAAATTTGAATTTTAAATTCTACGGCTACCATCTCGACATGGGTGGATGAGGGATGTCGACATGCCTATTTTATTTTTGAAAATAGATTTTGCTTTAAAATGATTTCTATTCTAAAACTTGTCAAAATAATTTATAAACTTTGTAAACCATTTTGAATATAGTTTAAACTTATAAAAGAGTTTTAGAAAGTAATCTTAGAATATATATAATCTATAATATAAAAGTAATATTAAAAAAACTAAATATAGATTTTCTTTTTAAAATATTAAAATCAAGAGATAGTTTAAAAAACAAGAGATGATTTTTAAATTAATACGATTAAAAATAGTTTTTGAATTAAGGCTAAAATATTTAAATTGATAGAGATGACTTTAAAAAGATAGTTTTGAAAAAATAAATCATTTTGAAAATTTCGTCAATTCCATTCCACTAGAGAAGGTCGTGGGTTCCATCCCACTAAAGAGGTCGTGGGTTCCATCCCACTATTAAAGCGAGAAGGTGGATTCCATTCCATAATTAAAATCCGAATAAAGATTATAGTGCTATTATGAAGTTTTAACATAAATCTAGACTCTATTACTTATCTTGATATCTTGAACTCTTGAACTCTTGATACTCATGAGTCTTCAGTCTTGATTTCTTCAACCTTGAATTCGTCAGTTGTGAATCTTTATACTCACTCTTGAATCTTTACATTGTATAGTCTTCATTCTCAGTACGTGCATATATATATCCTGCATATACATATATATCTAGACGATAAGAATATTAGTATTTATATTTTATAACAAGCCCTAAGGTTGTTGTCATCAAAACCATCATCTCAAGAACTAACAATCTCCCCCCTTTTGATGATGACAACCTTTGTTTATAAAGTCTACTCCAACAAACTTCGATTCTACTCCGACTCCCCCTTATTCCAACAACTCCCCCTTAATCTACTATCTCCCCCCTTAATTTAAGCCTAACTAACCTATTTTATAATTCTCCCCCTTTTTCATCAACAAAAACTAATCCTAAACTACATAACTCCCCCTAAATCTTATACTATAGCACTGTATAGGATAATAACACAGTATAGTAGATAATAATATAAAATATAGTAAGGTAAATGTTAGAGATATGAAAATTTCAAACATAATCAATCAATATATACATCATGTTCTAATCAAACCACACCATGTTCAATCATATATTACACACCATATTCAAATCAATCCAAACAATACCAAATCAAATCAAATCCAACCAAACAATTCAAACCAAATCAAAGTAAATCAAACCACATATATTAAATCAAACATTTCTTGGAACTTGAACCCATCCTTCTTCACCGAATATAGGTTCTACCTTTATAGCATTCCATTCTTCATTATCTTTGTTCAGAGTTCCTTCTGGATTTGCTTCAATTTCTTTTTTGTTGAGGGTTGAGATCATCCATCGAACGACATCGAAATGCCTTTCTTGTTCTTTTATCATCTGCATTTGGCTTAATTCTAACTAACGTTGATTGCGAAGGATAAAAGTAAGTATGTTCTTGAAGGAATTGAGAGTTTCTTCAAGATTCTCACTTAGATTATGAATAGGAGAGGCCATTTTTTGATAAAATATGAAGAAATTCAATAGAAATAAAGAGAATTGAAAGTATGCATTTTTCTGCAAGAAACTAGTATTTAAAGAGGGATGTCGACATGCCCCTGTTAATTTTGGCAATTTTCTTTGTTTCTTTATATTATATACAAGTCTATATATATAATCTTATATAATATAATAATAAGTATTCCAGAGATATTTTAGAGCTAATAAACAGAAATAAAAGATTTTCATTGATAAATTTAGTTAACATTACATAAATGATACATAACATTAACTAAAGAGAGATACAAACTAATACAACATGAAATGAAACTAGTATTAGTTAGAGGACGATGAAGATGATGATAATCCAAGCTTGCGACTCACTTTCCCAAAGAACTTGTTCATTTTGGTGGAAATCTTGTCCAACTTTTTACTAACGGATCTTTTGAGAATCTGTTGGTTTTCCACGATAATCTTTTGATTCTTGAGAAGCGTTTTGTTGGAAGGATTGTTAGGAGTGATAGGGTATTCGATGCTTTCCAATGAAGTCTCTTCCTCCTCCTCTCCTTCATTTTCAATTTCCATCTCCTCCCCTTCTTCCTCCTCGTCTTCTTCTTCCATCTCTTCATGAGCCAATCTCTCATCCTTTTCTGCAAGAGTTTCATATGGTTTAAACACAAATGGAATTTTCATGAGAGAGATGTTAGCGTGGTTAAACACTTTTCTAGAAACGAACTCCTCCTCCTTATAATTAACACCAAAGTAGTTAAAAATCCGACTGAGATAAATCTCATGATAAAAATTGTTTTCACCTAAAGTAAAATTTTGGAACGAAGTTCATCCAAAATCACTTGCACCTAATTAATGTCATATAGCAAAAAGAGCGTTACAAACTTTTAAAGTAGGGTGATTGAAATTTCCCGATCTTGGAGTTATGGTATGTTGAAAAAGAAGGTTTACAAGTCTAGCTTTAGGACGGAAACTTCGGTTTATAAACTCAAAGTTATCATCTCCTTCAAAAATGTGATGAAATGTCTCACGATCATGTTCATCAATTTGAAAATCCTAAAGACCATTCCCGTATACTTACAACCAAGAATGTTACCCAAAATCTCACTATTTAAAACAATACTCGTTCCTTTAATGCTACTCCACACTTCCCCTTCGTTTCCTTCATAAAAACCATGATTCAAATTTGCATAAAACATTTTGACAAGATTCAGATAACAAACAAAATCATTTTGAGAATCATCAATTAAGCTAAGAATTTGATTCTCTTCAAAAAGAACATTGATTTCATAGGAAGAAAAATCATTAAAGATAGCAAAATTTCCCATATGGACCTTTCCAAAGTTTACATAGCTTATGCAAGCTTTGATAGCTTCTGGATCACTGTAGAGGAACTCTTTGGTTGCCTTGGACAGTCTTACGGTGGATGGAGTGCTTGAGGAAGCCATTTTTGAAGAAAGTAGAGAGCTTGAGAGTTTGAAAGAGAGTTTGAATTTTGAAATGAAAGTGAAAAGATAGGATAAAGTTATGAAGATAAATAGATATATAAGAGCCATGTTCTCTAGTCAAGAGACACCTTTTTAAAGCTTTGGAGTTGGTGAAAAGGTGGAGGGAAATTCAAAGGTTTGAATTCAAATTTGAATTTCTAATTCCTTGAGGGATGTCGACATGGGGGGTAGGGTCATGTCGACATGGGTCCCTAAAATCATGTGAATTATTTTTCTTATTTTATTTAATATATATATATATATATATATACATCCTATAATCTAATTTATATTTTATCTCAAATAATATTAAATATAATAACACTTTAATATTAATATTTTAATATTAAAATATTATTGTGTTGAAAATCAAAAAATTTAAATTCAAACAACAAGCAATTTCAAAACATTCAAACAATCAAACATTCAAGCATTCAAACAAGCAACTTTAATCAATATAATTTAAATGCGTACCTATTTTTAGATCCATATTTCCAAGATCATCAGAATCGTGAATAGCTGTAAAGCACATGTTTGAATTTTCCATCTCTCGATCTTCATCACTAGAGGATGAGTCTGAATCGTCCAATGTAGCAGTATATGCTCTCTTTCTTTTCTTTGATGAATCATTACTTGGAGAAAATTTCTGTTTATACGGATGCGGACAATCTCTTTTTAAGTGGCCTGGCTTATCACAATTATAGCATCTGCCATTGTTTTAAGTTTCATTATTATTTCCAGAATTCTTGTGATCATTTCTCTTGTAATTGTTCATCTTTCTATATTTCAGAAACTTTCTAAAATTCCTTGTCATCAAGGCTATTTCTTCATCATCGTCACTGTTTGAGTCTTAACCATCTGTTATTGCATTGAACGCTATTGACTTCTTTTCTGAGGCCTTGCTTTCTCTTCTCCCTTGCATTTGTACTTCAAATGACATCAAATTCCCAATCAATTCTTCAATTTTTAGAGTACTAATATCATTAACCTCTTCAATTGCTAGAGTCTTCTGATCCCATTCCGAAGTGAGTGAATTCATAATTTTTCTAACTTGATCTTCTTCGGAAAAGTTCTTTCCTAATGTAATTAGTGAGTGCACAATGTCTTGAAACCTACTGTACATGTATGAAATGGACTCATTTGGGTTCATCTTGAATAATTGAAACTGATTGGTCAAGATAGATATTTTGGTCTGTTTAACTTTGCTTGTTCCTTCATGAGTAACTTGCAAATTTTTCCAGATCTCATATGCAAACTTACAGACAGACACTCTATTAAACTCATTCCTATCAAGTGAATAGAATAGAATATTCATGGCTTTGGAATTGTTTTGTGCAACAATCTTTTGCTCAGAAGTCCACTGTGAAAAATCGGTTGTGGGTTCAATGTACTCAGTTTGTGTGATATTCCAAGTGTCTAATCCTATTGATTGTAAATAGATTTTCATCCTACATGCCTAATATGCATAGTTACTACCATTAAAAAGTGGTGGTCTGGCAGTAGACTGACCCTCTACAAATGAACTAGTGATAGTGTTGACATTACCAGTGTTGGCAGCCATTTGAAAACTTTTCAAAAATCAGATTATGAAAACTTTGAAACCCAATGCTCTGATACCAAATGATGGAAATGCAGATTACAGATCTTAAGGCTGGATTAACACTAGAGGGGGGTGAATAGTGTTTAATGGATTTTATGGAATTTTTGAAATTTTTTCAAATTAAACACAAACAGAAGCAATTCACAAACACAGAGACAATCACAGAACCAGACACAGATGCAAATAGTAAATAAAAGCAGTAAAGGAAAGAACAAACTAGAATTTTATACTGGTTCAGAGTTACCCTACATCTAGTCCCACACAATTTCTTGTGCGGATTTCTTTTCAAACATAATGTCAATATTACAACCTCGATTTCAAGGCCACGAGATACACCCTCCTGTCTTCGAGTCCAGGGCAAACTCTCTTGATTTAACCAGGCTACAAGATCACCTAATTGATTTACGGGCTACAATCACACCCAATTGATTTACGAGCCACAATCACACCGTTTCCAATCACACTTTGATAGAGAGAGACTCGATACACTTCTTTGATTACAAATGATCCTATAACTCTGAATAGCACTGGGATCTTTGAGAGAGAGAGAGAGAGTGGTGGAGAATCAAACTAGAGATGATCGAGTTTGATTCACTTAGAATTTCGAAAAAGTTTTGTTAAAGCATTTGAAATATAAGAGAATATTTGAGTGGAGAAGAAGGAGTGAAGAAATGAAGAAAAACTAACTTAAAATTCATTGAAAACAACTGGTATTTATAGGAGAACAACGGCCATGTCCATTCGCGAAAAGTTATGACGAATAGACACTTCTTTTAAAAATTTGAATTTTAAATTGTACGGCTACCATATCGACATGGGGGGATGAGGGATGTCGACATGCCTATGTTATTTTTGAAAATAGATTTTGCTTTAAAATGATTTCTATTCTAAAACTTGTCAAAACAATTTGTAACGACCCGCATTTTCGACCGTTCAAGTCGACAAAACATACACACATGCCGACTCAAACAATCTGAAATACGGATAGTTATTGGGGTAAATAAGAAAAGAAAAGAAAAGAAAGAACAGAAACAAACTCAGAATCTCGCAGCGGAAGGAACAAGATATAATAATAAAATAACAGTTCATGAAGCTGTTAAATAAATAAATTTGATTATTATTATACATCATAAATCAGAGTTACATACATATCAGAGATAATACAATAATGCAGCGGAAGAATAATATGGTAGTAGAATACAAATGATGTAATACCAAACTCCGTCTTCGTCCTCCAAAATAGATCTTCAACCTTATCTGAAATTCTCAAGCTGACCCGAGCGTAATGAAAAGACAAAACACTCGAGTCAGGACTAAAATATCTCATGTAAGTCAAATCGAATAAGAAATATGAGTGTGACGGCGTCAGAGATGTTTACGGGGTTTGACATCTCCTATCCAGTGTCAACGTGAGTGCAATAACTTAAGAGATGTTACGGGATTTTCCATCTCTCAAGGATCCATTAAACTATCTACTATGTAGTACAATACGCTATTATAATATGTCTACATTAAAGTAAAAGTATTAAAATAGCGTTAAGCCATGGCCCATTCCACCCTTAACACAGTTTATATTCCCAAGAGCATATACAAGACCGTAGTTTCCCCAAAACCGGAAGTCACCAAAGGGCAATCCATATACTAAAGGTACAAAACAAAACGTAGTGGTCGCGAATAGGATAATCAGTATGACAAGGTACATGAGGCGATACCAACTAGAATACTAGTAGTTGCCTGATCCAGACTGTTGTTGGGCATAGCAGCTACTACCCCAACACCGCGAAACAACACTCCCAAAATCGAGGGGTGCACCCAAATCGAATAACAAAAGTAATAGACATGGTAACGAAGGAGTGTGTCCACTAGAGATGGCGATCCTCAATGGCCCGGCGCGGCTCCTGTTTTAGTCATGTCAGGGGTCATCCAAAATCGTTCTCTTTCTTCAAATCAACACGTTCACCAAAACCATCCACTTCGTTCTGGATCAACACTCCGCGTATACTAGTTATTAAAGTGGTTTTCGGTATCGACAGAGAGTATGTCCATATCCGATCTCGGTCTCTTTAATAACTACGTATTATTACACCGATGGCTCTTTTACATTTCAAATCGATTCATAATTGATATCAAAATATCATATTCGCTTCAAAATCAAATCCATTTCAAAATCATCATATCTACTCAAAGTATACAATTTCATTTCAAAAATCATTTTCGCCTCAATATCTCATTTCGATTTCAAAATCATTTTTCGCCTCAATATCTCATTTCGATTTCAAAATCATTTTTCACCTCAAATTCTCATTTCGATTTCAAAATCATTTTTCGCCTCAATATCTCATTTCAAATTATCAATTTCAAATACATATTTGAACCATAAAATAAACAATTTCACTTTCAATATATTTCGAAACTTTAAATATTTCACATTTCAAAACAGCTCATATATTTATATAAGAATATAAGATTCGCTTTAAAACCATTTCGTATTCAAATTAGAATATACTTCAAATTAAACATCTGTATTAAGTAGTTTACTTAATTTCTGGAACAATTCCAATTCAATAAACTTAGATTAACATTCGGATTTCAAGAATTCATTTAAGTATTACATTCCAAATCAATTTCAGTTCAAATCCTATTCAAATCAATTTTATCTTCAAATTTAATTCAATAGTTTCGATTTAGTCCAATTCACAAATTTCTTTGAATTTCAATTAAATTCCAAATTAATTAAATCTCAATTTCAAATCAATTTTCAATTCCAAACTCAACTTGAAATATCATTTCATATAAATTTTCTTAGAAATATTCAGAGTCCGATTAAAAGTCCAATCTTTTAAAACAAATCAACTTTCAAAACTTTACGCCATATTTCAAATTTTCTTAAAAATTTAAACTTCGAATAATTAAACCATTTCATTTACCAAGTTTAAATTCCAACATCTCGAGCTTCAATTCAAAATAATTCAATTTCCATAAATTGGATTTTTATTCTTAAATCAATTCATTTAAATAATTTCAAAACAACTTTTAAAATCATTTAATTTAACCAACCCGGTGTCCGTATATAATTCTCTAACCTATGGCCAAGTGGTTAGTTATTTCAATTAAATGTCAGAGATGAATATATATTACTTAAACCAATCACAGTGTCATGTGCATGTATAACAGGATATATATAAGCAAATAAACATCCAAACATTTAAATATCAACCAATAGCATCCATCGAAATAAATCATCCAATAGTCAATACAATTCACGGCAATTTCATAGTTATCAATATCGGGAAATTTGATTTCAATTAAATCCTAATTTCAATTTACTGTCAATTTAAATTTTCAACGGTGAATTCACACGACAATCTATATGACAATTAAATTTTTATCAAACAACGACAAATAAATTCATATCACTTCATAATGTCAAATTTAACTACCATAAAGATATTCAGTACGTTGTGAGCGTTATAAAACACTCACCTTGATTTTCTGTTGTCGCCGAGACGTTCCGGTTTGGAACTAAAACTAGACGACGCCCAACTTTAGCCCAAATTTCCACCGTCTCCAAATCCATCCAAACTAGTTTCATTTTGAAGCTCTCGTCATTACGATCGCAACGCAAAAAGTTTCGTTCCAATCGGACCTCGTATGCACAAGTTATTCATTTTATAAGATATCAATCATTTTATTCTATAAAACAATTTATATTATATTTAAATTAATTCATACCCAAGGAAAAAGAAGCCCAGCCCACTAAAACTCTATCTTCCCCAAATTCCTGTACGTGAAGACACAGAGCAACCCACTCCAGGCGTGCACCAAAACCCAGCGACACGGAGCTACGCCGCTCCGTTTCTCGAACCGTCTTCGCCAAACGACTCCTCTCCACGTGCTCGACCTGACCATCCCAAATTCTTCAAGCTCGCACTCACCAAGGTCCACGCGACTTCCATCCTCCCTCACATGCGTGCCCAGGTTGCAACCCCCAAGACACCACCGAGCTTCACCAAAACGTGCGTCCAGATGCTATTCGACGAGGAGAATCCAAATACGAGCTTTATTTCTCGAATCGATGAATGGAAACGAAGTGAAGCTTAACCCTAGCTTCAAACTCTCTCGCGTCTCCACTGTCGTACTCCCAGACCCACGGTCGCACCTTACAAACTACCACCAGATCGAAGCAAACGATGAAATTTGATTTTTAAAATCGGTTTCGTGATTTTTAATCGAGTATTGGAAGAGAAAGAAATTTTTGGAGTTCTGATTTATTATTTTCTTACTGCCTGAAGCTAGCGTGCAGATTTAAAAGGGAGGAGACATGATTCTTGCTTGTGGGAGGCTTACTACAGTGATTTGAAATGAAATAAAGAAGCTGATGTGAAAAGTTGACTAGACAATATATTAATTTAAATTTCAAAATATCCCCATTTATGTAAATGAAAATCTTGAACCCCTATCGAGGCGTGCCGCTAGGCGTTTATAATGTTATACCCCTATTCCGGATGCAATGGAAAAGGTTTCAAGCCCTAATTCGATCGTATGCGCGAGTTACGGAAATAAACAATCAATTTTAAATTAAATCGATTAAATAAATTTCTAAGCGTTTTGAGCTGCCACGGTCAAATGACAACTCCGATTGCTCCAAAAATTGAAATCCGACAATAACAAACTATTACGGATCCAATGTAACTAGTTTCGTTCAATTCTGAGACTGTTCGAAAAATGGCTATTTTTAAGTCGATAATTAAATATTAAATATTCAATTTTCGCAAATTAACTTTAAATTCAATTTTAAAAGTTCTATAACATTACTATAACTCCAATATGATAAGATAAAATTTTACAAATCATTTTCAATCATATTCAACTCGATTTTCAATTCTTTCTGAAATTTAACTTACTAAATTATCGATTTAATTGTCTAATTAAATCCAATATTCGAAAAATAAATTATTCGACTGTTTAATTTCAATATAAAATTTCCAATTTTAAATTATTAACTTTTAAATCAAATTTCAATTGTTCACAAATTCCATTTTTAATTTCACAGTAATCAACAATCTTTTACAATGCAGTTTTCCATTATAAATCTAATATAAAAGATTATATTAGATTCAGCGTTCAATTATATTGTAATTCAAATTCAAGTTATTTAATTCCAAATGAATTCTTTTATTTTGATTTACACTTTCATTATTGAATCAACCATTTACTTATACATTATTATCAATAGTTTATAATTCATTTACTTTCATTTTCTTCAGCTATCATCTTATTTAAATTCACAGTAATATTAATTACATTCATTTACGTTGATTTCCATATTACAACTTCAATATTAAATCTACCATTTTATTTATTCTTTGTTTACAATCATAACCAATTTGGTTTACAATCAAATTCAATTCATTATTTACATTCACTACAAGTTAACATCTATATTTAATTTACAAATAAGTTATTTCAGAATTCAGTTTTGTATTTTAACTTGTAATTCTCATTTAACAACACAAAATTTTATTTCCTTCGGATTTTTATCCAAAATTTTCATTTTAATTCGTATTTTTAAAGTGTTAAAAATACGGGTCGTTACACAATTTCTAAACTTTGTAAACCATTTTGAATATAGTTTAAACTTATAAAAGAGTTTTAGAAAGTAATCTTAAAACATATAATCTATAATATAAAAGTAATATTAAAAAAACTAAATATAGATTCCTTTAAAAAATGTTAAAATCAAGAGGTAGTTTAATAAACAAGAGATGCTTTTGAAATTAATATGATTAAAAATAGTTTTTGAATTAAGGCTAAAATATTTAAATTGATAGAGATGGCTTTAAAAAGATAGTTTTGAAAAAATAAATCATTTTGAAAATTTCATGGATTCCATTCCACTAGAGAAGGTCGTGGGTTCCATCCCACTAAAGAGGTTGTGGTTCCATCCCACTATTAAAGCGAGAAGGTGGATTCCATTCCACAATTAAAATCCGAATAAAGATTTTAGTTCAATTATGAAGTTTTAACATAAATCTAGACTCTATTACTTATCTTGATATCTTGAACTCTTGATACTCATGAGTCTTCAATCTTGATTTCTTCAATCTTGAATTCGTCAGTTTTGAATCTCTATACTCAGTCTTGAATCTTTATATCGTACAGTCTTCATTCTCAGTACCTGTATATATATATATATCTCCTACATATACATATATATCTAGACGACAAGAATATAAGTATTTATATTTTATAACAAGTCCTAAGGTTGTTGCCATCAAAACCATCATCTTAGGAACTAACAACGGCTCTATTCTATTTTCTGTACGTATAATTTTTGTTCTTATCTGCTCCTTCCCAATGACAGACATCTCAAAACCCCAATTACTGATTCCAAATCAAATCAAAAAATCCAAATTGCTCAAACCCTATCATATAATATATCATCGCAAAGCACTCGACGAACGTAATCTACATCCGTAATTCATTTTTCGATTGGAGGTTCCGTTTGTCCAGAAATTAGTGAAACATTCTCAACCGTCCGTTGTAGGGTTTCGCGATCAACGGTGGATTGTCGACCATTCGACGATTAGAAGGTGCTGCATGGTAGAGGACTTTAGGGGAGTTGATCCATATGGTTGGATCGTGTCATCGATGCTTGGAATCGCCAAAATCAGCCAAGGATCGGTTGCGTCTTCTTGATCGGCAGAGCCTAGGACAGAGCGGCGAGTGGTGTAGCATGGCCAGAGGGGGTGCAGCTCGGCCAGAGGAGAACAACGACGATGGCTGATGTGGCCGTTGGCGAGCGTGGGCACGGCGTTTTAGAGGTCATGTCGACGGCCTGGACGTGAAGTTGGTTGCTTGATCGATCTATTGTTTGGAGAGGTGAGATAATTTACATTTTTGCCCTTTTATTTTTATTTTTTATTTAAATTCAAATTTCAAACTTCTAATCTTCATAACTTTTGCATGTGAACTCGGATTCACGCGCGGTTTCTTCTGTAGGGATCGTATTGAAATTCTGGACAACATGAAACTAGATTGGTTGAATTTGGAGACTATTCAAATTTTGGGCTTTTATTGGATTTTAAATCGGCTATAAATCAAAGGTGAGTGATTTAACTCACTCACGCAATACTAAACCTTCTTATGTTAGTTGAATAAACTTATGAAGTGATAAGAATTTTATTGATTGATGTTTGGTAGTTTAAATTGACATTTGAATTGAAATTGAATTTTATATTGAACTAAATTGACATTTAAATTAATAATTAAATTTAATTGCTCGTTAAACATCGACAATCGATAATTTGAAACTATTGTGATATGTTGATTGATTTGGATGTTGATTGTTATTGTATGCCTATTAATCGATGTTGGATGTATGGTTGTTTATTTTGTTTTAGATAAATCCCTGTTATTATCCTATTATTTATTTGACATCTTATAGATTGTCAGTTGAATTATTTCAAATAAACTAAGAAATAGGTTGAAATGACATATACCTATGTCATTTAATTTTGGGTTGAAATGATATATATACATCCATGTAATTAAAATTGAATTACCTGATCACTTGGCCATTGGGTAGAAAATTATATACGGATACCGGATTGGTTAAATTTAATGGTTTTAAAATCTTGAATTTGGATTTTTATTAAATGATATTGTTTTAAAGGAAATAAATTATGGATTTATATGAATTGAATTATTTCTAATTCAAGGTTTGAAATGTTGAAATTGAAATTGGTTAAAAGAAATTGTTTAAAGAATTAAATTGGAATGTGAAGTTAAAATCGATATATGACTTAAATTTTGAAAATTGAATTATTTTAAAGATTCGAACCTTAAAGTTGAACAATGGAGTTTAATTTGATTTAAGTGTTTTAAATCGGTAAATTGAAATTGGACTTGAAATCGATATGGATTGAAATGGTTTAAAATAAGAATTGGATTGAAATTTAAATCATTGAATTGAATTGTTGAATCGAATTTGAGGTTAAAAATGAACGTTTCGAAATTGAAGTTAATTCGAATTGAAATTGAAATCAAGTTGATTTGAAACTAAATCGAAATTGAGTCAATTGAATTGAAAAATTGGAAATTGAGTTTTGTTGATTTGAAATTTGGACATGGGTCCAGATTCGTTGAAATGGAAAGAAATGGTTTGATTTGAAAGTTGGAATGTTATATTTAAATCGTTGATTTAAATGCGAATGTGGTTAAATGAAGTTATTACTTAAGTTTGAATTTGAAATGATATTTTCAAGTGAAAATGACATATTTTGAGTAAATATGGTATTTTGAAATAAAGAGATATTTTTGAAGTGAATATGATATTTTGATATCAAATATGAATCATTTCTAAATGTAAATTGGCATACTCTCTGTCTATTGGAACCACTTTAACAACTGTGTATGCGGTGGATGTAATCCAGAATGAAGTGGTTGAATTAGAGGCGTTTGCTGGATTTGAAGAAAGAGAACGATGATGGATGACCCCGACACTTGTGTCAATTTGAAATGACTAAAACAGGAGCCATACCTGACCAATGAGGCTAGCTACCTCTAGCGACATCTGTTTTTCGTATTACTATATTGATTGGTGCACCTTGATTTGATTATGGGATGGATGTTCGTGGTGGGTCGTTAGGGGTTACCACCAATCAGGAAACGCAAAACGGTAGTACCTATCTTAGGCATCGCCTCACGTGCCTTGTCATAATCTTTATCCTTATTCACGCCCCCTACAATTTTGTTTTAGTATGGTACCTATAGGGGACTCACTGGCTACCGACGTTACTGGTTGTGTTACAGGACCTGCATAGACTACCTGCTTAAAAATGTGTTAAAAGGGACCAATGTAAAGCCTTAACGCTATTTTAATATTTTACATTACTGATAGACATTACATATATAGCGTATCTTATTACATATAAATAGTTTGACGGATCCTTCGGAGATGGAAAATCCCGTAACATCTCTTAAGTTATTGCATGCACATTGTACACTTCATAGGAGATGTAAAATCCCGTAAACATCTCTGAAGATGCCACTCATATCTACTTGTTATTGATTTAACTTGTATAAGAACTTTTAGTTCTGACTTGAGTTTTTGTCTTTTCATTACGCTCGGGTCAGCCTGAGTATTTCAGTGTTTGAAGACATTATTTCTGGAAGACGAAGACGGAGTTTGGTATATTATATTATTAGTATTATTCCGCTGCATCATCATTGGTATGTTGTTGTTCGTACTCTGATCATGTTGTAAAAATTGTGCAATCAAATGTATATTGTAAAACGGTTTCATGAACTGTTTATTTGATTATTATATTTTGTCATTCCGCTGCAAGATTTTGTATATTGTTTTCCTTCTTTTCTCTTATTTCCTTATTCAATCCCATTGACAATCCCCCCTTTTGAATGGTTTGAGTTAGACATGTGTGGTTTATTGTTGATTTAAACTGTCCAAAAAGGTGGGTCGTCACAGTTGGTATCAAGGCTTTGGTTTAGAGATATCTTAGCCTGTTGGGATTTAAACTCATTAGAGATAGGGTTAGAAATACCCTAGAATGAGTCTGAGAGTATATCTATGAGCATATTTGTTAGTGTTATATAAAATTGTTTTGTATTGTATTAATTTGTTCTGTTGAGTATTTATAAATTATGGTTGGTACAAAGGACGCTATGGCATGATAAGGATTTCTAAACACTTGAACAGGGTAAACCGACACAATATTGTTTTAAAAAAAAGGTAAATGGAAAAATTTTGCCTAGTATTATATTTTATATATTAAAAAGAATAATTTTCGATAAATTGGTATTGTTATTTGGTGTGTTGTTTGTTAGGAAATGATAATATTTGATTATTGTCATTTATTGTTGGGTAGTCAAGGTTCCTAAACTATTGACTATTGTATGTTATAGAAAATGTAATATTATAAATATGGTATTAATTATGATTTACAAATAAATGAATTTAAATGGAAATTTGAGAACTTAAATGATAGTGTTTTGAAATTGGTTTTCAAAGATTTTGAAGAAAAAATAATATTAGTATTATTTGGAAGTACTTTTCGGATATAAATATTTTAAATAAAATTGAAAGAAATTTTTTTAAAAGAATTTTAAAAGGGAAGTAAATTATGTACTACTCTCTTCTATCGCTGGAAAATAATTTCGGTGATGACGGCCGCATCATCGACATTCATTTTTGATTCTCAAAGTGGAGGAGGCCACTTAGTAGCTTTGCTACACATTTGGGTCGATAAACAAATTTTGATTTAAATTTTCCAAATATGATTTGATATATGTAAAAGATATGAGTGTGTGTGTGTGTGTATTATTTCACAGTGATTAGAAATGAACCCGGTATTTGAATTCTTAAGTTCCTGTTGATTAATGATGTTCAGTTGTAGAAATAAAGTGAAATTTTAATAGTTGGAAACTTCTAAAATGAGAAATAAGAAATTAGAAGTTAAGTGTTAATGAAACTGTAAAGAAATTGGAGATTTGTCACTTATAAATTAAAGGATAATGAAAATTAAGAAGATGTAAAGTATTGAACATTTTTGTTAATTAAAATGAATAGGATAATTTGTATAACATTCAATTACATTCTAAAAACATATATAAAACTTACCGGAAATGTTTAAAAAATTGTAATGTTAAATATGAATATGTAATAGAATATTATATAAGTAAAAACTTAATAACAAAAATGCTTCAAAATGAACATATGTTTATAAATGAAAAATTAAGATGTACAAGAAATATTATAAACATAAGTTAATGTTTGAAATGCTTAATAATTAAATTGAATAGTAAAAATTGAATGTTATTTAA
Organism: Allium fistulosum; assembly: GCA_030737815.1. NCBI lineage: Eukaryota > Viridiplantae > Streptophyta > Magnoliopsida > Asparagales > Amaryllidaceae > Allium > Allium fistulosum. Next base: position 131,588,240 of record CM060903.1, on the reverse strand, counting down.
GTAAATGATTATAGACTTAAGAAATTGTTGAAATGATTCATAAATATGATTTAATATGAAAGGATACCAAATATGAAGGAATAAAATAATTAAAAAGGTAGAAAAACTTAAGTATGAAATGATTCACTAATAAATGTTGATATTAAATAGAAGTCAAATTATATAAGTAAATGAATGTTAATTAAATTACAAAGGAACTTACGTAATACTTTAAGAATTGATTCATCGATGATTTTAAATATTGAATGGAAAATAATTTATGTAAGTAAATGAACGTAAATTAATAAAAGATAATATCGTATGAATGAATGAAATAAAATAAGTGAAAAGTGGATAATGTGTGAAAGAAACCAATAGAATAATACTTAAATTCTTGTTGTTGGCTTATGGGATGTTTGGGAAACAATACTTCAAATTGTTTAAGGTTGTATGAACAATCTATTAAGTAATTATCTTAGGCTATTGAGCGTAAGGTATACTTGGTAGTTTATTTATCACCCTTGTACAATGAAAAGTTTTTGAACCTGGACAACCCATTAGTTTTTGGCTGCTATGGATGTGTGATGAATTCTTTTGTTGCATATAATGGTTGTGCTGCTTTTGTTTGCATATGATTATTATATATTGTGTGTTGCTTGTGCTATTAATTGAAACAACTAATATATTACTCTTTTTACATAGTTTAACTCTTTTGGATTATGTAAGTGAAATACAGGTTTATGGAAACAATAACTCTTGCTTTTGGTTCATAAATAGAGTTTTGTTTACCCGACAAATAGGTACGTTTTCGGATTACGGTTTTGGAACGATGTTTTATTGTTTTCTCATGGTTTGGGATGTTTGTTATTGAAATATGATATATATATATATATATATATTGTAATTATTGATATTATTATTTTTTCAAGACCTAACAGCGCAAAGGTGACTTTGCCGAAATTTTTCGTAAATTTAAGACTTAGAAATTTTTTGTGGAAATAGAGTTAATTTCAGATTTATATTAAACTTAAATATATAAGTTAAGTTGTTTATAAATTGATTATTTTGAATAAAATATATCAAATTTCTTGATTACTTCTTATTCCTTTTCGGGGACGAAAAGTTTTGAGTGGGGTAGATTGTAACGACCCGAATTTTTAATAATTAAAAATATTAAGTTTAATAAGACTTTGAAATTTAATATTGTCAGAAATTAAAATTTATGATTTATAAATGGAAAAAAATCATTAAAATATAATTTAATAATGTTGATTGAATGAAATTGACAACTTTTTAATGTAATTTCCATTAATGGTAATAATAAAGGTTAATAATGAATAAAATAAATGTTGTATAAAATGGGGAAATCAATGTTATTTAATTGGAATTGGTTTTAATATTTGTAAGTAAATTTATAATCTTTTTTGTAAACAATAAATGTATTAATGTGTTCAAATTATTTAAATGTAACAAGTGTACATTTCTCATCTTATTATTAAACCCGTTTTGGAATTAATCTGGGAATCAATGAAATTAAATGTAATTAAATATTGCAGTTAATAAGAAAGGATGTTAACTGTAGAGTTTGAGTGAAATAAAATGGAAACTATGTTTAATTAACATATAAGGTATCTGTTGATTTAATATAAGAACTTGTAAATCAAAATAATAGAATTTATTGAAATTTAAAATATAATAAAATGGGGTTTTATTACTATTGTAATTTAATGTTGAAACTAATGTAATATTTAAAAATTGGATTTAACATAGAAATTTTAATTTTAAAAATATCATTAATTTCTATGTAATCAGGAATGATGAAAATTGTTAACTTTTAAATTTGAATTTAAAAAGTGATTAAATTGATTTTTAAAATAGATTGTTTTAATTAACGTGTAAAATTAGTCTTTTTGAGCACTCTCTTGGATTTCGATGAAACCGGTTTCATCGGATCCATAATAGTGAATTATTATAGGATTTCAAGTTTCATAGCGATCAGACTTATCGTGATCGTGCGAGCTCGAAACGCGTAGAAATCAACTAAAGGAATTTAAATGAATATAATTTGATTTTAAAAGCTAAATTTTATATACAATAGAATTAGGGTTTGAAATTAGTTTCATTGAGTTTAAAAATATTGAAAACCTACATTTCGATATATAGGATGACCTACTTCCGTTTAGGGAACGAAACGGGCATTTTGGGTATTTGTTATCGCTTCGATCCAATCGATCTGTTCCATCCATTCTTACCCATCTCTGCATATATATGTTGTTATAAACCTTAGCGGCTCTATTCTATTTTCTGTACTCTGTTCTTATCCGCTCCTTCCCAATGGCAGACATTTCAAAACCCCAATTACTGATTCCAAATCAAATAAAAAAATCCAAACTGCTCAAATCCTATCATATAGTATATCATCGCGAAGCTCTCGATGAACGTAATTTGCTTCCGCAATTCGTTTTTTGATTGGAGGTTCCGTTAGTCTAGAAATTGGTGAAACACTCTCGGCCGTCCGTTGTAGGGTTTCGCGATCAACAGTGGATCGTCGACCATTCGACGATCGGAAGGTGCTGCGTGGTAGAGGAAGATTAGGGGAGTTGATCCATACAGTTGGATCGTGTCATCGATGCCTGGAATCACCAAAATCAGCCAAGGATCGGCCATGTCTTCTTGATCAGCGGAGGCTAGGATGGAGCGGCGAGTGGTGTCGCGTGGCCAGAGGGGGTGCGGCTCGGCCAGAGGAGAGCAACGACGATGGCTGATCTGGCCGTTGGCGAGCGTGGGCACGGCGTTTTGGTGGTGATGTCGGTGGCCTGGACATGAAGTTGGTTGCGTGATCGATCTAGAGTTTGGAGAGGTGAGATAATTTACGTTTTTGCCCTTCTATTTTTAATTTAAATTCAAATTTCAAACTTCTAATCTTCATAACTTTTGCATACGAACTCGAATTCATGCGCGGTTTCTTCCATTGTCATCGTATCGAAATTCTGTACAACATGAAACTAGTTTGGTTAAATTTAAAGACTGTTCAAATTTTGGGCTTTAATTGGATTTTAAATCGGCTATAAATCAAAGGTGAGTGATTTAACCCACTCACGCAATACTAAACCTTCTTATGTTAGTTGAATTAAACTTATGAAGTGATAAGAATTTTATTGGTTGCCATTTGGTAGTTTAAATTGACATTTGAATTGAAATTGAATTTTATATTGAATTAAATTGACATTTAAATTAATATTTAAATTTAATTGCTCGTTAAACATCGACAATTGATAATTTGAAACTGTTGTGATATGGTGATCAATTTGGATGTTAATTTTTATTATCACTACAAGAAAAGAGATTATTTATAGCACTAAAAAACATCAACAAATAGCGTTTGAACAGTGTGTGCTATATTCGTCGCACCAAACAATAAAAATGAAATAAAATAAAAATATAAAATGCTATACATTGGTAAGGACTAAGGAACAAATAAAAGGCGGGCTAAAATTCATTTTGGCCGCCTTATCACTTTATTATTTCATTCCCAACTCATCATTTCCTTGCCTCTTTGCCCAAAAATCAACAATGGAAACCCTAAATAAATTTTTCCTCTTTTGTTTACCGCTCTAGTATCCATGAGCTCTGCCTTCACTTTTGCCTCTTTCTTTCCCTTTATAATCACCTCTGCATGAATCTACCTTTTGAGTATTTTTTGGAAAAACGATAGCTTCGACTCTGACGATAAGATGTTGGTTGGGGACATCATGTAATTTTGAGTTCAGAGTTTGCACTAGGAATAACTAAAACGAAACGAAGCTGAAGCAACTAGAAGGACTTTTAGGAGAGCTCGAGCAATTTTCAAATCCAAACGGTTCTTTTCCCTTTTTCACTTATTATGTTCTTGAAATTTATTCCTTACCTTTTTGTTTTTATAATTTTGTTGAGAAATAAATATTATAATTCATAGATTGGTTTAGTTTTGGATTAATATACCCGCAGATTGAGCTTGAGCAGTATCCTACAAGACCACACATAGCATCCTGAGTAATCTATACTGCACTTATCTATTCCTTTTTTTTTCAAATGTTCTATTTTTGGGATATGATAGTCATTTTTATGGATGCATCATGTTTTAGACCTCCTAATTCAGTAGTTAAAACTTCTTATAAGTAGACTATATATATGTTTGAATGTTTGTAAACTATTGAGGATGCATTTGTTAAGTACACAAAGCACTTGAGCGGAGTTAGAAATGTAGGTACAAGTGGAAATGGTGTCAGTGAAGCAGCGTGTTTTTGGGAATTTGAGCAAAATAAAAGTTTAATGAGGCAAATGTTTAACTTTGTTTGATTGTGCTAACTATTTATTTAACGTATTAAAATTAAAAAAAATATATTAATAGCTAAATAATTAATAAAAACACATTGGCGACTCACTAATGTTGAAAACAGTACAGAAACTGTCATTAAGAAGTACTATAGATGCCCATATGGTGATAATCATGGTTATCACATACCAACAACACAATAACTATGTAACTGGTACATACGGCACCAAATGTCTTAATTGTTGGAATAATATGTGTACTGAGACGATGTTTGTGGGTTTCACTTCGGTGACTAATACTGTAGGCCCTATATATGTGAAAGGAGCAGTGACGTATATGGTTATCGATGATTTGTCCATTATGTATATTTCCACTGTATCCAGTATTCTCTGCTGAATAAATTTGAGGTTATGGACATTGGTTCACTCATGGAGAAACATGTGGATCTAGACATTAAGAAGGGATTGAATTTGATGAAGGCCTAGTCAAAAATAGTTGTTATAAATATCTTTCTTAGTAACAAGTATAATTAGCATGCACTCAATGTTGACATTAAGCTGCTCTTGTTGTTCTTTTAGTTTTGTGTTTGAGAATGCAATATCCTGGAAATAAAGAAATGAACGAGTGTGGATGCAGCACACAGTAGTGTTATATATGGTTTCTTTATAACACCTTTTGATGGATAGCCATGATAATTTGATAACATTTTCAAATTCAATGCATATTATAATGTTGCTTAGTTGTGTTTAATATTAAACTTCTGAAGGTTCTTTTGTGATTAAGGCACCATAAGAGGTGCTGTTTTGCAACTATATAACAAGTAAAATTTGTTGTTCCAGTTTTATGATAAAATCATTAGAGCATCAAGAATGATAACAACATTGAAAACTGGTACTAAATAAACAAAACGCCGAATTAATTTTAAGTCGGTATGTTGTTAAGCATAGAGGAGTACTTGTATGGTGTAAGATAAATTCCTATGGTGTTTGCTTACCATTCAAGATTTTTTTTTACTGTTTCAGGTAAATCGCAGACCAGTTTTGATAGTGCTCGACCTTTCATTTCCTCTTGCTTCTTCTGATCTTGGTGCCGATAATCTTGAAAATCAGTTTATCTTGATAAATTTGCAACTCTCAGAGGTACACCAGTCTATACTTTAATATGGCACATAAAAGTATTTTATTATTATGTTGAAGCAAACTATTTTAATTTTTGTAAAATGTTAAGGCTCATAATAAAATTGAAGAAATGGCAACTAGCGGGATTGATACTACTTCACTCGAGGATGAGGCCTTTGATACTGAAGCTGCTGTGGACAGATGCATATTAAAGCTTATTGCTAGTTGCTGCAACTGTGAGTAATGAAAATGAAATCAGTCTTAAGTTAGTCTTGCATTACTTACTATTCTAAAGCGTAAAAATAATTTATTATTTCAGGTGATAAACTTGCAAGAGCCACAGAGCTTGCTAGATTGCTTACTCTAGAAAAGTCCCTTTAGGGCGCAATAAAGCTTGCAACTGCTCTAAAACTTCCAGCATTAGCAGAATGCTTCAATGGGATATTAGAGGTATAGTTTCATATCCCTCCCGAGTGTTTAATCTTTCTTCTCCTTTTTTTTCCAGTGGCGAATCTATTGCTTAAACAAGAAAACAGGACCTAAACATTGCTGATGTGGACAATTAGCCTGCAAGCATTTTGAATTAATGCAACCCTGTTAAAAATCCTTTTTTATTTTGTTTCTCAGACACCGCCTTAAAGCTTTGTTATCCATGTTTTTATTGCCCTAAATCAAAACCGAATTCACGACTGCTCCTCCAATTTTATTATCCATGCCCTAAAATATCAAATCTGATTTCAATGTTCCGGCAACCTTACAACCTGTAACCTTTGTTCCATCTTTCATCATTCGCGAGAGAGTACCTGGTGTATGTTTGTATTATTTTTTTTGTTCTACCCATTTTTTTGGGATGTTTTGATGTTTTAAAATTTTTGGTTGTTGAGATTGCAATATCCTACCAACAGAGTCAGACCATTAGAAATTAGGTCTACTCCATCAACAAAATCTCCAGACCATCTATGTTGAGGGTAACTGAATTCAACAATGGTACTAGGTTTTCTGTTACAATTGGTAATTTGGGACAGAACTTGTGGAAAGGGTGGTTATATAATTGTAAACAGATTTGGTTTTAATTTTTTTCATAAATTAGTAATTCATGATCAATTTTTATGAAAAACTACCATTACCTATGCTTTGTTACTGTAATTTAATTTATTGTATCATCTTTTGTGTCATGGTAGAGAGGTGGGTGGGTTTCAGTGTCAACCTTGCTGGTTGTCCATAGCTTCAGGATTAAGATCAGAAAGGGACAGCATGGTAATTTTACTGTCTATTATCAGTTGAAAATCAGTTTCATTTTACAAATTTATCTCATTGTCTGATTTTGTAACACCAAATTGTGCAATGTTAGAAAAAATCATTTCTGTCAACATACTTTTTTGTTGGTTAAATGCTTCAGTTGATTTCACGCTGCTTTAGACATTACCCGTGTGCTATTCATTTCCGTCCATTAGATACTTCACTTCAATATACCTCTAAACCTAATCCCCAAATTCCATTTATGCATTGCCGCCAGCATCTGTTGCTCCATAAAATTCCACTACCACCTAAATTTCGCTGTGTCCCCGTCCCCCTATTCAGACTCCATCAAATTAGTGCCGCCTATCAAATCACCAAATCGCCACTATGCATGCTCTTAGACTCCAACTTTAACTCCGACTCCAAACGCACCACCACCGCTTGCTATTTAGTCGGTAATTTTTTAATCTTATCGTAATATTTGAATCATCGCTGCTTGCCTTTAAGCATAAATAAATTAATTCAAATTATATTTGGTTATGAGGCATTTGAAAATTCGTAGGGTATCCGTTGAACTGAACCAAAGCCAGCCTAGTTTTTTGCTTTTTGTCTCCTATGGAAGTGGTGCAAATATTAGCTAGGAATTGGTGCGTCAAACAATTCCATGTCTTTCTTTCATCGTCCGTAAGAAAGACATGGTGTCTTCTCTAGCACAAGTTCTAAAATGACAGGGTTGCAATTTTACAAAACTCCTCAAAAATCCGTTGCTATGGTAATTTATATGTCCTTGACCTAAATACTAAAGAGTTTTATCACAAAAATACAGTAAACTATTTACAGTAAATACCCATTTTGTAAAGCCATAGATTTATGTTGATGCTCCACATATTGCTTTCTATAATAAATGAATACACTTCTTACTGTGTGAGTTAAAGAACCTTTTTGGAAGCATTGCAGTATTTTAGAATGACAAAAAAGAAGTTAGATTTCAATTTGAAAACATGGATTTATAAGAAACAATAAAAAAATTCTAGTAAGAATTAACTGAGTACATGCACCTAGGCGAAATTTCAGAACACTCTTCATATTTCCCCTTTGAGTATAGTTAACTGATTTTCTAATTTTCGTCTCTCTGCAACATAAAGTTGCACATAACCTTCTGCGGGGAAATAAAAATAAAGATCTTAGAGATCTGTAGTATGAATAACCACAGTAATATATATGTAATCTAAAATGCGGAAACAGTAATGTGTACCTCCAGCCATGAATTGCTTTAGAAACAGACAAAGTAAAGTTGAGATGTATGGTGCTATTATCACTGAATGGCGCCTGTTGCTTCTTTGTTGCTGAAAGATAACTCTCACAGTGACCTGATGGAGAGGAGAGAAGTAGATTTTCGTACAGTCTTTTTTTTTTCTTTATGATCTTGTAGTAGATGAATAACCACAGGCCTTCTATCTATAGACTGTCGAGATCCAAATCCCGTAGGTAGCCTTGACACGTTCTCGTTTCATCAAGAGAAGTGGGGATGAGTACAAGTGGCCATGTATATTTCGAAGATCCTCTTTTTCAGCAAATACATACGTTATCACATATGTAAATATCTGTGGCACGTGGGGCACAATGTAAGAGCTGTTCTTACATTCTCCCACTTGAACCATGTGACACATTTTATCTTTATGATCCGAGAAATATAAACTCAAACATTTGGCCAAGTAGACCAATTGTGCTCATCACATTTTACTTGGAAGTTAATGCATGAATCATGGCGGTTTTAATTGTGAAAATCACAACGACCTTCCATGTATCACAATACACTACTTTCCGTTAAACTTTAGGCGGTAATACTTTATGTATGACTTCCAATAAGTCATTCTGGATCTTATGTTCTCATGAACTATCTTATTAGGAGCAAGACTTTAATGTGCACAAACAAAATTATTATTGACATCCAACTTTAACCAAAATTATGAACAAAACACATTGATACAAATTCATGCTAATCCCATGTTGTTTACATGCTTTGTAAACACTTTTATTGAGAGTCCTTTAGTCAGTGGATCAGCTACCATCAAATCTGTAGAAATATGCTCAATTGCTACAATTTGTTCTTTGACTCTATCTCGTACAGCCAAATACTTTATGTCAATATGTTTACTACGCCCCCCAATCTTGTTATTCTTTGTAAAGAATACAGCTGACAAGTTATCGCAATAGATCTTCAATGGCTTATGAATCGAGTCCATGATTTGAAGCCCAGCGATGAAATCCTTCAACCACATGGCCTGTGAAGTCGCTTCAAAACAAGAAATGTATTCTGCTTCCATCGTAGACGTTGCAAGTATTGATTGTTTGGCACTTTTCCAAGAAATGGCACCACCAGCTAGCATGAATACATATCCCAAGGTGGATTTCTTTGAATCTAAACATCCGGCAAAATCTGAATCCGAATATCCTACCACTTCAAGATTGTCAACATGCTTATATGTCAACTGAAAACTTTTAGTTCCTTGCAGATATCTCATAACCTTTTTCGCAGCTTTCCAATGGTAAATTCCTGGATTTTGTTGATATCTACCAAGCATTCCAACCGCAAATGCTATGTCAGGTCTTGTACAAACCTGTGCATGCATTAAACTGCCAATTGCAGATGCATAAGGAATATTTTCCATTTCTCTCTTTTCTAAAGAATTCTTCGGACATTGACTTAAACAGAATTTGTCACCTTTGACAAGGGGTGCTGCATTGGCTTTGCTTTCATTCATTTTGAATCTTTCGAGAACTTTTTCAATGTAGGATTTATGAGATAGACCTAATGTTTTTTGAGATCTATCTCTGTGAATCTCCATGCCAGTGACATAAGAGGCTTCACCCATATCCTTCATTTCAAAGTTTTTTGAAAGAAACTGTTTAACATTATACAACAAAGCCATATCATTGGTTGCAAGCAAAATATCATCCACATATAATACTAGAATGATAAACTTACTCCCACTGACCTTAAGGTATATGCAATCATCCTTGATGTTCTCTATAAATCCATAAGAGGTTATAACATCATGGAATTTAAGATACCATTGACGGGAGGATTGTTTCAATCCATATATAGATCTCTTTAGTTTGCAAACCAATTGTTCACCCGTACTTGAGCAAAATCCTTGAGGTTGTCTCATGTATACCTCTTCTTCAAGATCGCCATTCAAAAAGGCCGTTTTCACATCCATTTAATGTAGCTCCAAGTCATAGTGTGCTACTAATGCCATTATGATTCTAAAAGAATCCTTTTTAGAAACGGGAGAATATGTGTCATGGAAACCAATGCCTTGCTTTTGTGTGAAACCTTTGGCTACAAGCCTAGCTTTATGCCTCTCTATGTTACCATTTGAGTCCCTTTTGGTCTTATAGACCCATTTACAGCCTATGGCTTGTGCTCCCTTCGGTAACTTGACAATTTCCCAGACTTGATTTTTAGCCATAGATTCCATTTCATCCTTCATGGCATTGTACCAAACATCCGAATTTTCTCCATTTATGGCTTGTGAAAAGGAGATGGGATCTTCGTTATGTCCAATATCAAAATCAGTGTCAACGAGGTACACTAGATAGTCACTAGAAATAGCAGAGTTCCTTATTCTTGAAGATCTCCTAAGACCTTCAGCTTCACCCATATTCACTGGATGTTGAACTGTAGGTTGATCTTCAGGTTCGATGATGACATGTTCCTCTAATGGTGGTGGATTATGAATTGGTTGTTCATTCAAGGTGTCAGCTTGAAGATTCGGAAAAACAACCAAATCATCCTTATATGCGGGTGTTTTATCTTGATCCCGCATTTCCTCCCACTCGACTTTTCGAGTATCCGTACTCCCACTAATGTCACCATTTTCTATGAACTTTGCATTTCTAGACTCGCCTATTCTAGGAGTATGTGAGGGACAATAAAATTTATAACCTTTAGATTTTTCTGCATAGCCAATGAAATATCCACTGACTGTTCTAGGATCCAATTTCTTGATTTGCGGATTGTATATTCTGACTTCCACTTTACAGCCCCATATGTGTAAATGTTTCAAACTAGGCTTCCATCCTTTCCATAACTCAAATGGAGTTTTAGGAACAGCCTTCGATGGAACCCTATTCAATAAATACACCGCTGTTTTCAGTGCCTCGCTCCACAAAAATAAGGGAAGATCATTGTCACTCATCATACTTCTTACCATATCCATAAGGGTACGGTTTCTCCTTTCTGCAACACCATTTTGTTGTGGTGTGCCCGGCATAGTATATTGTGCAACAATCCCCTCTTCCTTAAGGAATTTCGCAAATGGACCCTCATTTTGTCCTAACTCTGTGTATCTACCATAATATTCACCACCCCGGTCAGATCTCACGATCTTTATTGTCTTCTCTAATTGTTTCTCAACCTCCTTCTTATATATTTTGAAAGCATCAAGTGCTTCCCCTTTATCATTTAGAAGGTATAAGTACATATATCTTGTATGGTCATCAATGAATGAGATAAAATATCTCTGACCATTAAGACAAGGGGTACTAAATGGACCATAGATGTCCGTGTGTATGATTTCAAGTGTTCCACTACTTCTTTTGGCACCCTTTTTATTCTTGTTGGTTTGCTTTCCCTTTATGCAATCCAAACAAGTACCAAAGTCGGAAAAGTCTAGAGTGTTGAGAATTCCATCATTGACTAATATCTTAATTCTTTCAGTGGAGATGTGACCTAATCTCCTATGCCAAAGAATAGATGAAGACTCATCAAGCATGGTACGTTTGGTACCAACTTTATCATGCAGAGTTACAAGACTATGTTCATATGTTGGATCTAAATTTAATTTATATAAACCATTGACCAAAGTTCCGAAACCAACTTGAATTGCATCCTTTAAAATTATAAGTTCACAACCAACAAAATTAAATTGATAACCAAATTGTACCAAACGAGAAATAGAAACAAGATTTCTGGAAAAAGATGGAACATAAAAAGTGTTTTCCAAATCCAACACATGACCATTATTTAAAATAAGCCTAAAAGTCCCTACAGCCTCTACATGTGAGAGCATTCCGTTTCCTGAATAAATGCCTTGCTCACTTCCCATCGGTTTCCTTAGGCTGAGAAACCCCTGCATAAAATTCACAACATGAATTGTAGTACCAGAATAATTCCACCATGAATTTTGCCGTGAGTCTATAAAATTAGATTCATAACATACAAGAACATTATGATTACCATGCTTTATAAGCCAGTGCTTGCGTTTCAGGCAATCTTTCTTATAATGTCCTTTTTTCTTGCAGAAAAAGCACTCATCCTTATTGCCATGTTTTTTAAATGACACAGTACCATCTTTCTTTTGTAAAGCTTTCTCAGTACCTTTATTCTTTTTCCATTGTCCCTTTTTATGAGTGACTAAGTTTGCACTCTCTAAATTTTCATGCTTCAGCCTTTCCTCCTCTTGCACACACATGGTTAAAAGTTCATTGATAGACCACTTTTCTTTATGTGTGTTATAAGAGATTTTGAAAGGTCCATACTCCGAAGGGAGAGAATTAAGCACGAAATGAACAAGGAATGATTCTGGAATTTCAACTTCCAGTGCCTTAAGCTGAGAAGCTATGTCCCTCATTTCCATTATGTGCTCACGCACACTCTTCGATTTATGATGCTTCATTGCAGTAAATTTGCTCATTAGGGTGCTAGCCAATGTCTTGTCTGAGCTAATGAATTGCTCTTCAATGGCTTTCATGTAGTCCTTGATCTTGTCACATTGCGGAATTGAACCTCTAATGCTCTTACTCACATGAGACTTAATGAGCATTAGACTTAATCGGTTGGATCGTTCCCACCGTTCATAGCTCAACCTTTCCTCAGGTGTACTTTGATCTGAGGGCATAGGCGGCTCATCAATGCGAAGTGCAAGATCAATGTCCATACACCCTAGCACCAAAAGGATCTTGTCCTTCCATTCCGAATAGTTCTCACCACTGAGAGTAGGAATTTGAGCTGCGCTTGCAAATGGGTTTGCTGCAACAGAAGGGTTAGCTGCAACAGTAATAGCCAATTAATATTTTGAAGCAAATGACTTTATTATGAATCAACCCAATGTTTAATTCAAGTAGTAGCATAATCTAAACCTTCCTGTGGGAAATGGTAGCATCACTGCATTAGATTTGCTCTTCAATAATGATTAAACTAGTGATTCTTTCATCATTTTATAATAAAATTCTATGCCTGTGGGCATCTAGAATTTCATTACTTAATCATTAAACCACTATTTAATCTAATCATATCAGTTAAATAATCGCACTCCTGTGGGTAAAGCAATTATTTTAGTGATTCATTTACAATCCAGTAAACACAAATCTTACATATTCATACAGTCAAAATGAAATATATACTTGGCATAAGATGCTGTGGCTAATCTTAATCCATAGTTATATTTCCCATAAATATGAAAATTGGATCTGCACTTCTGTATAACTTTTGCTGTAAGATGCTATTTTCACATCACACTTTCCAGTGCGTACTATGAAAATGAACTGGTATGAATTTACTTTATAGGATACAAGCAAGATTACATATAACAGTCTAAAAAACTGATATGTATAAACGAACACAGCATGCATGGTTTATGCTTTTATTTTAAAGTCATAATTTTGATGACAGGTCATAGAAAATATAAATGCATAGTAGAATAAACTCATAGCAGCCATTCATTTTGGGATAGAAACTATACACAAAGCATCCTACATTTAATTAGCAGCAGCTATATACATGTTCCATGATGGCAGTAGCTATCCTATAAGTTTAGGCAACATTTAAATAGCCTTTTGTTCATATGATGGGAAAAAGGCATACAAGTATACCCATTTGTATAAAAGGTAACAGTACACAGCACATTATTCGATAAATTCATTCATGCTTTGGTCCATATATGTAAAAGGTTCTTTTATTTGGTGAAACTAGACAAAAGGCACAGCAATCAAAGCGTATTCAGGCTCTAGCTTCAAGGTACAAAGGACTTTATTTACATCAGCCGAAGTGCTTAACATGCCTAGACTAATAGGAGCTTAGCCTGTACATCCTTTATTTAACTTATGGTGACATATATATAGCTATGGGTTTTAGATATACATGTCAATATTATCATGAGTTTGACATTAAAATATTTCTGAGATCTAAGCAATATAGCATGGAGGTGGCTCTGATACCAATGAATAACCACAGTAATATATATGTAATCTAAAATGCGGAAACAGTAATGTGTACCTCCAGCCATGAATTGCTTTAGAAACAGACAAAGTAAAGTTGAGATGTATGGTGCTATTATCGCTGAATGGCGCCTGTTGCTTCTTTGTTGCTGAAAGATAACTCTCACAGTGACCTGATGGAGAGGAGAGAAGTAGATTTTCGTACAGTCTTTTTTTTTCTTTATGATCTTGTAGTAGATGAATAACCACAGGCCTTCTATTTATAGACTGTCGAGATCCAAATCCCGTAGGTAGCCTTGACACGTTCTCGTTTCATCAAGAGAAGTGGGGATGAGTACAAGTGGCCATGTATATTTCGAAGATCCTCTTTTTCAGCAAATACATACGTTATCACGTATGTAAATATCTGTGGCACGTGGGGCACAATGTAAGAGCTGTTCTTACATAGTATTATTGTAATCAGCTTATTTTTTTCTTATGAAACATTTAAAAAATACATAAACTATCCCATATTTTGAGAAGGCAAAAGTTGCAAACAAGATTTTGCACTCTGATTTTATTGAATTTAAACGGTGTAGATTTATTCTTACTTTGAAAACTTTGTTTACATGTTATTTCTTATTGAATTATCCTTGTTAAACATTATTGTATATATCTTCATTTGGTCCACTGCGTAGTTTCTGACTTAGATAGGAAAAGAATATGCAGTGGCAGTAGGAATGGACTTCTTTGGCTATGGGAAGCCACTGTCAACATATAATCTTTTTTATATAACTACACTGAAGGGGTTGGTTTCTGTCATGCATTACGCTCATGCCAACAAGCATGTTTATAGGAACACATTAGAAAGTGCATTAAATTCACAAGTTTGAAATGTAAGTGATTTAGTGTGAAGAGATAATATAAAGGTTTTAGATCTCTAAAATCTTTAAATATAAATATTGTGCTATTTTGACAACATCTATATATCTGGCATCTAAAATCTTTAAATCTCTACCTTTTTTCGCTTACCTTCTCAATTTCTTAATTGAAAGTGATTTAAACTATATATTTGATCTTATACCCTACCTAAGCATGCGTATCCTATCTATTGATTTTTAAAGAAACCCATGAGTTTAGTTACCTAGTTCAATTCGTTTTCTCCATATTTGCATTGTGCAATGTTTAGCTAGAATACTGGTTGACTGTGCCAATCTTAAGTGAAGTACATACATATATTGTGTTGATATGTCTGCTAATATTTTACAATTTCAGGCTAATGTTGCTAGATGATTATTCAATACATGCATGCATTGCACAAATCTTATACAATCAATCGGTGACAGACGATTGATTAGGTTATAGTCATGGTTATTCAATATTGGTAATATTTCATACTGATTGATTTGGTTTATTTGTAGATGTGTGCACTATATTTATATAGTTAAATGTGTGTACTATGTTTTCATACTTGTTAATACAACCTATGTATCTGTAAACGTGTTCGCTATGTTTATATCTGTAAACGTGTTCGCTATGTTTATATATGTAAATGTGTTCACTATGTTTTCATACTTGTTAATATCTGTAAATGCATAGATTCATCATAATTTCAAGTTACAACAAATAATATCTACTTACGTATTTTTTTGGCATGCAGGAATCGTCTAAGTTTGTTGATAGCTGGTAATGGGATTGAGCGAGGAGGGAAATATCACATAGCTATAGTGTATCATTTTGATATGTGAGTTGTTATGATGCATCATTTGCTAGGAAATAAATATAAAACCTTTTTAGGAAGTTGTTGTAAATATGTAATAAAAATAAAATATATCAACATTGAACAATATGTATGAAATATCATGTGTTTAATTTATATATTTTGTTTTTGTATTATATTATGTATGTGAAATCTGTTATATTTATATTCAACGAAGAAACGGTATTATATAAGTGAAATCTATAATATTTGTATATTCTATAATTAATTGATTCTTTTGAAAGCTAAAACATTAGTAAATAAAACTTGTAAAAATGATATTACATTTATAGCGTTTTAAAAATGCTATGGAAAAGTAACCGCTATCGTAAAATACCAAACGCTATGGAAACAAGACATTCTATAGCGTTTTGCTTTTGCTAATACAAGTCGATGGTCAAATATAGCGTTACTTTTAATAGCCTTTTACAAACGCTATGGAAACATTATTTTATATAGCGTTTTGTTTTTGCTATTACAGTTCGATGATCTACTATAGCATGTCGTTCCAGAGCGTTCTCTGAAACGCTATGGTAAACTATAATAGCATTTTTCAAACGCTATAGAAACCCCAGTTTTTTGTAGTGTATATGCCTATAAATTGATGTTGAATGTATGGTTGCTTATTTATTTTTGGATAAATCCCTATTATTATCCTATTATTTATTTGACATCCTATAAATTGTCAGTTGAAGTATTTCGAATAAACTAAGAAATAGGTTGAAATGATATATATCTATGTCATTTAATTTTAGATTGAAATGATATATATCCATCCATGTAATTAAAATTGAATTAGCTGATCACTTGGCCATAGGGTAGAAAATTATATACGGACACCGGATTGGTTAAATTTAATGGTTTTAAAATCTTGAATTTGGATTTTTATTAAATGATATTGTTTTAAAGGAAATATTATGGATTTATATGAATTGAATTATTTCTAATTCAAGGTTTGAAATGTTGAAATTGAAATTGGTTAACATAAATTGTTTAAAGAATTAAATTGGAATGTGAAGTTATAATCGATATATGACTTAAATTTTGAAAATTGAATTAATTTAAAGATTCGAACCTTAAATTTGAACAATGGAGTTTAATTTGATATAAGTGTTTTAAATCGGTAAATTGAAATTGGACTTAAAATCGATATGGATTGAAATTTAAATCATTGAATTGAATTGTTGAATCGAATTTGAGGTTAAAAATGACCGTTTCGAAATTGAAGTTAATTCGAATTGAAATTGAAATCAAGTTGATTTGAAACTAAATCGAAGTTGAGTAATTGAATTGAAAGATTGGAAATTGAGTTTGTTGATTTGAAATTTGGACATGGGTCCAGATTCGTTGAAATGGAAAGAAACGGTTTGATTTGAAAGTTGGAATGTTATATTTAAATCGTTGATTTATGTGGTTAAATGAAGTTATAACTTAAGTTGGAATTTGAAATGATATTTTCAAGTGAAAATGACATATTTTGAGTAAATATGGTATTTTGAAATAAAGTGATATTTTTAAAGTGAATATGATATTTCGATATCAAATATGAATCGTTTCGAAATGTAAAAGAACCGACCGGTGTGAAAAATGACGTTTGTTGTTAAAGAGACCAGGGCCTCTTATTGGCATACTCTTTGTAAATTTTGGAACCACTTTAACAACTGTGTACGCGGTGGATGTTATCCAGAATAAAGTGGTTGAATTGGAGGCATTTGCTAGATTTGAAGAAAGAGAACGATGATGAATGACCCCGACACTTGTGTCAATTTGAAATGACTAAAACAGGAGCCATACCTGACCAATGAGGCTAGCTACCTCTAGCGACATCTGTTCTTCAGATTACTATATTGATTTTGACTTGATTGGTGCACCTTGATTTGATTATGGGATGGATGTTCTCGGTAGGCCGTTAGGGGCTACCACCAGTTAGGAAACGCAAAACAGTAGTATCCTACCTTGGGCATCGCCTCACGTGCCTTGTCATACTCTTTATCCTTATTCACGCCCACTGCGATTTTGTTTTAGTATGGTACCTATAGGGGACTCACTGGCTACCAACGTTACTGGTTGTGTTACAGGACCTGCATAGACTACCTGCTTAAAAATGTGTTAAGGGGGACCAATGTAAAGCCTTAACGCTATTTTAATATTTTACATTACTAATAGACACAACATATATAGCGTATCTTATTACATATAGATAGTTTGACGGATCCTTAGGAGATGGAAAATCCCGTAACATCTCTTAAGTTATTGCACGCACGTTGTACACTTGATAGGAGATGTAAAATCCCATAAACGTCTCTGAAACTACCACACTCATATTTACTTGTTATTAATTTAACTTACATAAGAACTTTTAGTTCTGACTCGAGTGTTTTATCTTTTCATTACGCTCGGGTCAGCCTGAGCATTTCAGTGTTTGAAGACATTATTTCTGGAGGACGAAGATGGAGTTTGGTATATTATATTATTAGTATTATTCCGCTGCATCATTATTGGTATGTTGTAGTTTGTACTCTGATTATGTTTTAAAAATTATGCAATCAAATGTATATTGTAAAACAGCTTCATGAACTATTTATTTGATTATTATATTTTGTCATTCCGCTGCAAGATTCTGTATATTGTTTTCCTTCTTTTCTCTTATTTTCTTATGCAATCCCATTGACAATCCCCCATTTTGAATGGTTTAAGTTAGACATATGTGGTTTATTATCAATTTAAACCGTCCAAAAAGGTGGGTCGTCACAATTAATAACATAATTGGAAATCTAGATAACAAAGTTTCGACTAGAAGACAAATAAATCAAATGAGTAATGTAGCCTTTATATCTAATTTTGAACCAAAAAATTACAAAGAAGCATCAAAAGATTATTCCTGGATTTTAGCAATGCAAGAAGAACTTAATCAATTTGAACGAAATAATGTTTGGGAGCTAGTACCAAGGCCAAACGATCAATCAGTAATTGGAACAAACTGGGGTTTTAAAAACAAAGCAGACGAAAATGGAAATATTATACATAATAAAGCAAGATTAGTGGCACAGTGATACAATCAAGAAGAAGGAATTGATTATGAAGAGACTTTAGCACCTGTGGCACGTCTTGAAGCCATAAGAATATTACTTGCTTTTGCTTGTCGTCATAACTTTAAGCTATTTCAAACGGATGTTAAAAGTGCATTCTTGAACGGTTTTATAAAAGAAAATGTGTACGTTGAACAACCACCACTATTTGTTCATGAAAAATATCCAGATCATGTTTTTAAACATAAAAAGGCATTATATGGCTTAAAACAAGCACCTCGAGCTTGGTATGATCGATTAAAATCACTATAATAAATTTTGTTTCAAATTGGTAAAATAGATACAACATTATTTATTAAAAGAGAATAGAAGGATATATTAATTGTTCAAATTTATGTTGATATTATTTGAATTTACTAACGAAAATTTATGTAATGAATTTTCTACAATAATGACAAACGAATATTAAATGTCCCATATGGTTGAATTAAATTTTTTTTAGGAATAAAACAATTAAATAATGGAATTTTTATAAATCAAGAAAAATACTGTAAAGAATTACTAAAACGTTTTGGAATGGATAATACATCAAGTAAACCCACTCCAACGAGTACTACTAATCATCTAGGCAAAGATGAACATGGAAAAGAGTTCGATCAAAAACTATATCGAAGCATGATAGGATTCCTACTATACTTAACAGCTAGTTGACCAGATATTATGATGAGTGTTTGTTTATGTGCAAGATTTCAAGCACAACCTAAGGAATCACATCATCGGACGGTTAAACAGATTTTACGATATTTAACCAACACTAAAGATTATGGTCTATTTTATCCAAAAGGCAGTACGTTTGAACTTGTATCTTACAGTGATGCGGATTTTGGTGGATGTAAATCGGATAGAAAAAGTACAAGTGGCACATATCACTTTATTGGTCAATCGTTAGTTTCGTGGTTTAGTAAAAAGCAAAATTGTGTTTCTCTTTCAACATGTGAAGCCGAATATATTTCTGCTGCCTTAGCTTATGCTTAAGTAATATATATATGAAACAAACACTTAAAGATTATGGAAAAATAATAATCAAATCTCCAATATATTGTGATAATAGTAGTAGTGCTATAAATTTATCTAAAAATCCAATTAATCATTCATGAACAAAACATATAGATATTCGTCATCATTTTCTGAGAGATAATGTTGAAAAAGAAATAATAACTCTTGAATTTGTTAATACCGAAAATCAAATAGCTGTTATTTTTACAAAATCATTAAGTGAACTAACTTTTATTAAGTCAAGACGGGATCTAGGAATTTGTTCGTACAATGAATTGGTTAACTAAAGTTTTAGAAATAATATTTTTTCCACTTAAAATTTGTACTAGCTTATATGGACTTTCAACTAAACAATTAATTTTATAACTTAGAATTAAGAACAACTACATAAATTTTTTTAAATAACAACCATTTAAAAACTAACTAGTATCTGTTAATTTTTTGTAACTTAACTCATTTTCCTCAACTTATTTTCTAAATATAGCAAAATCTAATCTTATAAATTCAGATTATATTCTACTTAAAAATAAATAAACATAAATAAATTATTAAAGCAAATAATACAACGTCTTTCGATCACGACTCCACATATTCAACTATCAACTATAAATCCCCCTCGTTAGATAGCACTTACGTATCACCAACTAAATCCACATCTACATCAACTCATTCAGTTTCTCTAAACATTGTTGCATCACCAACATATCACATTGGCTTTTCTCCTAAAGAAAAGAAAGCTAAATGTTTGATTGATTTGAAATCAACATCTCTTACCGACAAAGTTGATGAAATATATCATTATCAACAAGATATGATCGGCGTTCAACGTGAAATGTATTACGAGCAACGACGTCACGGATCTCATCTAAATTTTCTCAAAAAGTGTATTCTAGCAATTTGTGGTCATTCACCAACAAAAAATTGCATACATCAAAAGTCTCCTCGATTACAAGAAACTCTTACAAAAGCGCATAACATTACTCCAAGAAATCTATGCAAATCGTGACCATCAAACCAAGCTTGGATTGACACTCAAGCTCGTCCAAGTTGGTCTCCACTAAAGCCATTACTTGATGATACAAAAGTTGAACCAAATTCAGGGGATATACAACAAATCAAATTCTCCGACAAAAACTAAAACTTATGTTACACATCATATAAATTATCTTTATTTATTAATTTTTGGTATGTATAATGTTTATTGTATTAAATTTTCAATAAAATTTTCATTGATATTAAAAAAATTCTCCATATGTACATATCAAAGACGTCTGTCACAAGTTACGAGTAAAATTTTCCTATAGCCACATACATCTGTTGAAACCTCACAGACGTCTGTCAAAACTCTCTGTTTAAGTTTTCTATAGCCACAGACGTCTGTAAAACCATCATAGACATCTATCGAATCTCTCTGCTTCATTTTTACTGAAGCCACAGATGTCTGTGACTCCCTCACAGACGTTTGTCGCTGCTCTGACAACAAAATTTCAGCAGCCATATATAAACAACTTTACCCCTCTCCTCACTTTATCTCCATTTCAATTCTTAATTTTTGAAACCCTAGCTTTCAAAACATTCAAATTTATCAATCAATGGCTCCCAAGAAGGTTACCGTCTCTAAAAAGCAAAAACAGGGCCAATCTTCCTCTTCCTCTCAAGCCCCGGTTATGCAAGCTCGCATTAACTAATGGCTCCGCAATAATCCCAATGCCATCAAATGATTCGTAGCGCTTTCCCAAAAGAAGATCCACTCTGGTCCTTTTTATCGCCTTAGAAATGCGATGGAATATGAAATTCTAGGAATAACTATGTATGTCAGCTGCTGCAACCTAATTAGCTGTGATGCAAATAAGGTAATCATCGATTCTATAGCTATTTACCTCTTCTACTCCAATCTATGTAGTATGGAGATTTGGAATTCGGAGATTGATGATGGTTGGTTGTGGTCAAGTGTTTACGGATAGGAGGTTAAAAGTGATGTACATACGGTTGGTCATATTTTAGGATGTTCTTATGAGGGGATTGACTTAATAGATATACCGGATCACATTCTTTTACCAGAGATGAAGTTAACCATCAAATATGGGAAGATAGGATGACACAATGGAAATCCATTTACCTTTGCCCACGTGCTAGACTACTAAATCGAATGATAATTAACACAATAATTCCCCATTTAGGCAGTCATGAGCAAATTTGTCCCAATGACCATCGAGCTTTGTATGCAATATTTAGTCGCCTGTCGATTAATTGGGAAAAATTTATTCATGACCAAATTAAAGGTTTTTGGTCTCGGCATCGTCGCTCCATTGTATATGCTCCATACATAATGCGCATCTTGCAAAATCTTGGAGTTCCTTCGTACATATCCCAATACGAAGAAATTCCAACAAAAGATAGTGGTCCACGATATCTATCACTGATGCATCTTCCCAAAAGCCCACCTCGTATCATCCCCTTCAACCAATGGACTCTACAACAACATCAATAAGAACATCATGGTCCTCCTCCATCTAGCCCTCCTTAGAAAACCTACTTCCCTCATCCTTCACAACAACCACCTTCCTCTAGTCATGGTACCGAATATTATTCGAACTTTAAAATATAAGAATGCGACGCCCCACCTCTATACTCACGCTAGGCAAGGACACTACGGAGTAATGCCGTCAACTAGTGCGAAGAATATGGCTATTGAGGAGCGACCATCTGTGTAATTGCTTTGTGCGAGTACCGATATGTCATAAATTATAACTTACATTTCTTTTCAAGAGGAAATCTGACATACCGATTCAAACTCAAAGCTACCACACAGTGGCTAAGTGGACCTCGGAAACAAATATAGAAATAAACATAACACAAATCAGTCACAGACATTCATATCACAAAGGCGGAAACAGATATGAATATAACACAAAGAAGTGTACATCAAAGTAGTGGTAAAACAAGATCCACTACATCACAAGAGAATAGATAAGGTGCTAGACAAAAGAATAATTATACATCAAGGAGTCTATATCTCAAATGTATAATAACAAAAACTACTAATCTAAAGTAGTTAGCTAAAAGAATCAGATGATAATCCCTGATAAAAAGTCAAGCAGGAGCACCTGAAATACCTCGGTCTGACTCGAGTAATATTTAAGAAGAAAATAATAAACGGATCAGTCTAGCTATAAATATCAGATAAATAAGATATAGGATAAGAGATATGACCAAAAACGTATGATAACATAAATGTCATACTATGTCAAGTATACATCAAATAACAACAAAAATCATACAATATCTCAAATCATAACAAAACACCAAAAAGAATCACATTCTTTAAATAATTCACCAAAACACAAATATTGACAAAACATATCAATGCCAATCCACGAAAATTGGTGAAACACAAATTCTAGAAATCACAACCAGAAATCCAGAAATCTCAAAAAGGGGAAGGCTTATCACAAACGGGAGCACGAAAACTCACCAACACGTGTATCACAAACGGAACGCTATTCCATGGGTCGCTAACCCAATAAATGAACCGAACATCGACGCACCCTAAAAGATATGCCTCATGCACAGATTCGGTCGTGGTATAGTTCCCCACGCGGATAAATGAGCTGAACATCGACGCACCCTAAAAGATACGACTCATGCACAAACTCATTGAGCCGATTTCTCCACGAACGGTCCGAAGACCACGGGTCGCTACCCCGCCAAATTTGAGCCGAAGCTCCCCAAATGGGTTTTTAATCCCCATACCAACAAAGAGACATCGCTCAATCGCTAGTCTAAATCACAAAATGATCATCAATGATCGACAAGTGTAAATTACACTAAGCTAGTAAATATAAGAGTTTAGCTTCATGTCCCATAACCACTAGCTTAACTCAAATATTTACGAATAGATTGTAGACTTCCACTCGAAAATAAGTGTAAATTAAACTAAGCTAGTAAATATACGAGTATAGCTTCATGTCCCATAACCACTAGCTTAACTCAAATATTTACGAACAGATTGTAGATTCCCACTCGAAAATTGTCACAAGAGTTCAATCGAACAAGTTCAAGAATTAACCGGCGAAGTAAACACAAGCGGTTCATACCACTTGTTTTGCTAAGCCGTTTAATTAGATTTTCTCATACGAATGAGATAAAGGTTTGTATATACTAATAGATTAGAAAATGGTTTTATAAACGAGCTTTGTATTAAAAATAGAGTTGAAATCATTTTTGTAAAAGAGTTTGAATATTTACTACTAGTATAGAAACCTTTGTATTTTAAAGTGACAAAGCATAGAAATGATTGTAGAAACAATCAATCACCAAAATCCACATACGAAGACGTGAATCAAATCCAAAGAAATCGATACTGAATCCATCAAAATGGATATTCTCAAAAATCCCGAAAAAGAAGTCATCAAAGTCAATAATAAATGATAACAATAAATTGGATAATCACGGATCGATAAAAATTGGAACCTCAAGCAAAATAGGCAAAAATAGGCAAAAACAAGCAGGTCAGTCGACTGACTGCAGAGGCCAGTCGACTGATCCAGAAACCCGAAAGTTCCTTTTCCTGCAGTCAGTCGACTGACTGTAGAAAACAGAGACTTCCATTTTCTGCAGACAGTCCCAGATACGCTCGGTTTCTACATCCAGTCGACTGACTTCAAAGGTCAGTCGACTGACTGGCACTGAGACTGTTTTTCAGCATATCCAAATGAAGAGCAAACTCTCACCATTTGCAATCGGACGAGCAATGGGCTTTAGGGGTTTTGGCCAATCGACAACCCAGCCCTATAGATTCTTCGATACACCACCAAAAACACGATCAAACATCAAAGCTAAGATTTTTAGAGTTTTAGACTTCAAAACACCAAAAATTGAAATGTTCACCAAATCAATCCAAATCAAAATC
The DNA here is from genome assembly GCA_030737815.1 of Allium fistulosum. Lineage (NCBI taxonomy): Eukaryota > Viridiplantae > Streptophyta > Magnoliopsida > Asparagales > Amaryllidaceae > Allium > Allium fistulosum. The sequence continues at coordinate 131,563,630 of CM060903.1, read as the reverse complement.
AAATGAACATGTAAAGATGTTAGGAATTCATACCTAACAATCAAAGATAGTTATAGACATAGATGTGAGATAAAAATCTCACCTTTAAACCCAAAAACACAAGAGAGAAGCTATAGAGCAAGGCAAGAACAATCACTCTTCAATTATAACCCAAGGAGCTTCAATCTAAGCTCAAAAGAAAACATTTCCTAAGTTAGGGTTTAGAACATTTCTGAAATTGAAGAGGAAATGAAATGGAGAAGATGAAGAGAAGGCTTACCTAAGCTTCTCTTTGATTTTGGAGCAAGAATTGAGTTTGCAAAAGGAAACTAGGATTTTGAATTTTAATTTCCCATTCCTCTCCCCATTTTTGCTGAAGCTTGAATGTTAGGAAAATAAGAATGAAGTGAAGAGGAGAGGTGGACAGAGCTAGGGTGTTAAGATGGGTTAGTGGGCTGAAACCCAAACCCAAAGCCCACTAGAAAATAGCAAAATTCAACTTACTCCAAACATATCGATGCTTATACTCAAAAAAGTCGCAAACGCCATTTTGGACTCAATGGAAGTGGTCTCGAGTCCCAATTCGAATGTTTGCAAAAAGTAGCTTTTCGGACTATAATCCGACTAACGATGCTATATTTAAATATACAATCGTAAAATATGCGGGTTGTTACAGACTCCCCTCCTTAAAGAAATTACGTCCTCGCAATACTTAAGGAGAAGATAAAGTGTAACAACCATGTAAGCATATCGACACAAAAGAAATTTTTGGAATAAGAAGTTCACCATAAAGAGCACGAAAGAGTAAGCTCGAACATGTTCGCTCGATGAATTCTCGGGATTCCCAAGAGCAATCCTTAGGATTTGAGGACCATTGAACTTTCACAAGAGGAACATCTTTATTTCGAAGGCGTTTAACTTCCGAAGCAATGATACGAATAGGATGTTGCTCATAAGTCAAATTAGGCGAAACTTTAATTTCTTCAATAACACCGGGCTCAAGAATAGAATTGGAATCTCGAAAGCATTTGCGTTGTTGAGAGACGTGGAATACGTCATGAATAGCAGAAAATTGAGCAGGTAATAAAAGGCGATAAGCCACGGAACCAATGCGTTAGGTGATGGGAAATGGACCAATATATCGAGGTGCTAATTTTTCCGATCGACTGAAACGCACAACACCCTTCATAGGTGAAACACGGATAAACACAAAATCTCCCATAGAAAATTCTAATTTCCTTCTTCGATTATCGGCATAGAATTTTTGTCTACTTTGAGCTTCTTTCATCCTATGACGAATAAGGTCAATCTTCTCTGTGGCATCACGGATAAAATCTGGACCTAAAACCAGCTTCTCACCGGCTTCAAGACAACACGAAGTAGATCGGCATGGCCTTCCGTATGGTGCCTCGAAAGGTGCCATACCAATACTAAATTGGAAGCTATTATTATAGTAAAATTCAACAAGAGAAATATGATCTTCCCAACTTCCACCAAAATCTAGAACACATGCACGAAGAAGATCTTCAAGAGTTTAATTCACACGCTTTGTTTGTCCATCGGACTGAGGATGATAAGCGGTGCTAAAATTAAGCTTCGTTCCCAAAGCTTTTTGAAGACCTTTCCAGAATCCACTAGTAAACAATGGATCACGATCGCTAACAATAGAAGTAGGAATTCCATGTAATTTAACAATTTCCTTAACAAAAAGTTTAGCCAAAATAGGTACGGTCCGATTGGACCGAACGGGAATAAAATGGATGCATTTTGTAAGTCTATCTACTATCACCCATAGGCTATCATGACCCGAACGAGAACGGGGAAGACCGTCAATAAATTCCATGGAAATTTGATCCCACTTCCATATTGGAATTTCCAATGGTTGCAATAACCCACCGGCCTTTGATGCTTCGACTTTACAAGTTGGCAAGTCATGCAACACTTAACAAAGTTGGCAATATTGGATTTCATTCCGTCCCAATAATAAAGTCGCTTCATATCCGCGTACATTTTACTACTACCGGGATGAATGGTAAATTTAGAACGATGAGAATCTTCTAAAATGTCTTTACGAAGATTAATAATATTTGGTACCATAAGTCTACCAAACTTTCGAATACCGCCACGAGCATCAATATCAAAGTCTTCCAAACCTACAATATCAATTTTGTCCCTACAACTTTGGCTAAGAAGAACCAATTTGGGAACATGCTTTTGTGCTTCAAGAATGCGGTCTAAAAGAGAAGGATGAGCCTCAAGGCTACATAAAACAAGAGATGAACATGAATCAGATTCACAATCTCGAATCTCACAAGTGGATAACATCGCGAGGTCATTCCATTCGGATATCATCATGGAAACAACCGCTTGTTGCTTACGACTAAGGGCATCGGTAACACGATTTCATTTTCCGAGAGTATAAAGAATATCAAGATCATAAGATGCAAGGAACTCGAGCCAACGTTGTTGATGCAAATTAAGTTCCTTTTGAGAAAATAAACATTTCAAAGATTTATGATCGGTGTAGAGAACAAATTTCTCTCCCAAAAGATAATGACGCCAAATTCTAAGGGCGAATACAATAGCCGCGAGCTCTAAATCATGAGTGGCCTATCTAGGCTCGACAAGCTTTAATTGTCAAGAAGCAAATGCGATAACACATTCCCTTTGCAAGAGAATGACACCAAAACCAATACGACTAGTATCGGTACAACAATAAAGTCTTGGTCCCCTTCGGGAACCGCAAGAATAAAAGCATCGGAAAGGAGTTCTTTTAATCGATCCTCTTTCCCGAAAAGCTAAGACATTCAAAAGTATAATTAACTTTATGTAATCATCTTTTTAGAAAAATTTACTTATTACTAGTCAATTTACTGTGTCTGTCTGTCTCATCATAGCGTTTAGGAAGTTCCTATCGATAACGTTGATCAAGCGCATCGACCAGAATTCTTAAAGCACTCAATGGGAAAAACAACACAAAATCATCTTTGATATGATAAACAAGTCTCTTAAAAATTTTACAAATATTCTTTGCTCGTTTTAAGAACAAAATCCAATCATACTTAAAAGTATCTTATTAAAAAGATTTGCAAATTTTAAATTGTTGTTTTCATCCATAATCAATAAATACAAGGATAAACTCATCGAGATATTCGTAGAATACTCGATTCATAAGATGGATGAAATAAGGTAGAAGGTTCGTCAAACCGAATGACATAACGAACCACTCACAAGAATCATAACGAGTGCGGAATGCGGTGGGTGGAATGCTATCCTCCGCAACTCGTAGCTGATGAAAACCGGTGGCAAGGTCGAGGTGAAAAGACCTTAGCACCACATAATAGATTGCTTAGGTGATAATCCTAAGACAAGCTCAAATATATTCCGGAAAATTCACAAATTACTTGAATGAGAGAAATAACATCTACCTCATCAAGTGGGTTTAAAAAAATAAAATGTTGCCACCAAATTCGGAAATCAAAATCTTTAAAAACAATAGAAATCTGCTTAACAGATTGAGAATGTCGAAGATAAATAGTCCGCTCAGGACATAGGATGTGGGCTTCATAATGATTAAGCCAATCCTTTCTCAAAAAAATCAATTCCGAAGCCTAAGTAAATCGGCTCAGAAAGAATAATCACACAAAATAATCTCGACATTTTCACAAAGTAAATTGAGTGTTGCGGATCCATCAATCGAATTTGCAATTCTCAATGAAGTCATCAAGCCCATAATATTAAAAGAGAAAGAATCATCAAGCTCTTTTGATATAAAATAATGAGATGAACCCAAATAAAAAAGAACTCGAATAAGATAATCACAAAACAAATATCGTCAAGGATAGAATGAGAAATACCTTGACCAAAAGAAGTGCTAGTAGAGGCTTGCACAACATTTAGCTTTCCCTCCTTCTTGCTTGATGGATGGGACATGTAGATATATGATGACTCAGACTTTTGCAATAGCGACAATAAAGAGGCTTTGGACACTTATTCGCATAGTGGTCCGTAGAACAACAATTGTAGCATCGTCCATGACTAGTGGTAGGAGTCTTTGCTACCGAAATTGCCTGCTTCCCTTTCTTGTTGGGATTAGGGCTTTTGAACTTAATATGCCTTTTCCTGTTGATGTTGAAGTTTTGTTTGGCATCCACAACTTCAACATCATTTTCTTTATCGGTCTCTTCGAGTCGAAGAGTGATATCAACAAACTGGTCGAAAGGCACTTCTAATCTCAGAGGCAAAACCTTTTTGGAGTTTTTCCTCAAAGCATAGATAAACCTTTGATTCTTTACAAGATCCAAAAGTTGTTGGGCAGACATAAAGACGCCATTCAGAGAAGTGGCACTGGATTGACCGGCGCTGGGACTGTCAGATCTAACCATTTCTCTTCTTTAAGAAAGAAATAAAAGAGAAAAAAAAGGTTATTCTCAAAATGAATATCAAACAAACTTGATTGATAAAACAAGGCATCACAAAAGAAAATAGGATAAAACGGTACGAAGACTCGAATTAAATCCTATGGCACGATTCCTAAGAAAGACTTAGGACAATGTTCCTTGCTAGATTATTCTACATTGTACCGAAGTTTGGCTCTGATACCATGCTGTGACGCCCCACCTCTGTACTCATGCTAGCCAAGGACACTACGGAGTAATGCCGCCAACTAGTGCGAAGAATAAGGCTGTTGAGGAGCGACCATCTGTGTAATTGCTTTGTGCGAGTACCGATATGTCAGAAATTTTAACTTACATTTCTTTTCAAGAGGAAATCCGACATACCGATTCAAACTCAAAGCTACCACACAGTGGCTAAGTGGACCTCAGAAACAAATATAGAAATAAACATAACACAAATCAGTCACAGACATTCATATCACAAAGGAGGAAACAGATATGAATATAACACAAAGAAGTGTACATCAAAGTAGTGGTAAAACAAGATCCACTACATCACAAGAGAATAGATAAGGTGCTAGATAAAAGAATAATTATACATCAAGGAGTCTATATCTCAAATGTATAATAACAAAAACTATTAATCTAAAGTAGTTAGCCAAAAGAATCAGATGATAATCCCTGATAAGGAGTCAAGTAGGAGCACCTGAAATACCTCGGTCTGACCCGAGTATTATTTAAGAAGAAAATAATAAACGGATCAGTCTAGCTATAAATATCAAATAAATAAGACAAAAAACGAATGATAACATAAATTTCATACTGTGTCAAGTATACATCAAATAACAACAAAAATCATACAATATCTCAAATCATCTCAAAACACCAAAAAGAATCACATTCTTTAAATAATTCACCAAAACACAAATATTGACAAAACATATCAATGCCAATCCATGAAAATTGGTGAAACACAAATTCTAGAAATCACAACCAGAAATCCAGAAATCTCAAAAGGGGGAAGGCCTATCACAAACGGGAGCACGAAAACTCACCAACACGTGTATCACAAACGGAACGCTATTCCATGGGTCGCTAACCCAATAAATGAACCGAACATCGACGCACCCTAAAAGATACGCCTCATGCACAGATTCAGTCGTGGTACAGTTCCCCACGTGGATAAATGAGCCGAACATCGACGCACCCTAAAAGATACGACTCATGCACAGACTTATTGAGCCGATTGCTCCACGAACGGTCCAAAGACCACGGGTCGCTACCCCACAAAATTTGAGCCGAAGCTCCCCAAATGGGTTTTAATCCCCATACCAACAAAGAGACATCACTCAATCGCTAGTCTAAATCACAAAATGATCATCAATGATTGACAAGTGTAAATTACACTAAGCTAGTAAATATAAGAGTTTAGCTTCATGTCCCATAACCACTAGCTTAACTTAAATATTTACGAACAGATTGTAGACTTCCACTCGAAAATAAGTGTAAATTACACTAAGCTAGTAAATATAAGAGTTTAGCTTCATGTCCCATAACCACTAGCTTAACTCAAATATTTACGAACAGATTGTAGATTCCCACTCGAAAATTGTCACAAGAGTTCAATCGAACAAGTCCAAGAATTAACCGGCGAAGTAAACGCAAGCGTTTCATACCACTTGTTTTGCTAAGCCGTTTAATTAGATTTTCTCATACGAATGAGGTAAAGGTTTGTATATACTAATAGATTAGAAAACGGTTTTATAAACGAGCTTTGTATTAAAAATAGAGTTGAAATCATTTTTGTAAAAGAGTTTGAATATTTACTACTAGTATAGAAACCTTTGTATTTTAAAGTGACAAAGCATAGAAATGATTGTAGAAACAATCAATCACCAAAATCCACATACGAAGACGTGAATCAAATCCAAAGAAATCGATACCGAATCCATCAAAATGGATATTCTAAAAAGTCCCAAAAAGAAGTCATCAAAGTCAATAATAAATGATAACAATAAATCGGATAATCACGGATCGATAAAAATTGGAACCTCAAGCAAAATAGGCAAAAACAAGCAGGTCAGTCGACTGACTGCAGAGGCCAGTCGACTGATCCAGAAACCCGAAAGTTTCATTTCCTGCAGTCAGTTGACTGACTGTAGAAAACAGAGACTTCCATTTTCTGCAGACAGTCCCAGATACGCTCGGTTTCTACAACCAGTCGACTGACTTCAGAGGTCAGTCGACTGACTGGCACTGAGACTGTTTTTCCGCCTATCCAAATGAAGAGCAAACTCTCACCATTTGCAATTGGACGAGCAATGGGCTTTAGGGGTTTTTGCCAATCGACAACCCAGCCCTATAGGCTCTTCGATACACCACCAAAAACACGATCAAACATCAAAGCTAAGATTTTTAGAGTTTTAGACTTCAAAACACCAAAAATTGAAATGTTCACCAAATCAATCCAAATCAAAATCAAATGAACATGTAAATATGTTAGGAATTCATACCTAACAATCAAAGATAGTTATAGACATAGATGTGAGATAAAAATCTCACCTTTAAACCCAAAAACACAAGAGAGAAGCTATAGAGCAAGGCAAGAACAATCACTCTTCAATTATAACCCAAGGAGCTTCAATCTAAGCTCAAAAGAAACATTTCCTAAGTTAGGGTTTAGAACATTTCTGAAATTGAAGAGGAAATGAAATGGAGAAGATGAAGAGAAGGCTTACCTAAGCTTCTCTTTGATTTTGGAGCAAGAATTGAGTTTGCAAAAGGAAACTAGGATTTTGAATTTTAATTTCCCATTCCTCTCCCCATTTTTGCTGAAGCTTGAATGTTAGGAAAATAAGAATGAAGTGAAGAGGAGAGGTGGACAGAGCTAGGGTGTTAAGATGGGTTAGTGGGCTGAAACCCAAACCCAAAGCCCACTAGAAAATAGCAAAATTCAACTTACTCCAAACATATCGATGCTTATACTCAAAAAAGTCGCAAACGCCATTTTGGACTCAATGGAAGTGGTCTCGAGTCCCAATTCGACTGTTTGCAAAAAGTAGCTTTTCGGACTATAATCCGACTAACGATGCTATATTTAAATATACAATCGTAAAATATGCGGGTTGTTACAGACTACCCTCCTTAAAGAAATTGCGTCCTCACAATACTTAAGGAGAAGATATAGAGTAACAACCATGTAGGCATATCGACACAAAAGAAATTTTTGAAATAAGAAGTTCACCATAAAGAGCACGAAAGAGTAAGCTCGAACTTGTTCGCTCGATGAATTCTCGGGATTCCCAAGAGCAATCCTTAGGATTTGAGGACCATTGAACTTTCACAAGAGGAACATCTTTATTTCGAAGGCGTTTAACTTCCGAAGCAATGATACGAATAGGATGTTGCTCATAAGTCAAATTTGGTGAAACTTCAATTTCTTTAATAACACCGGGCTCAAGAATAGAATTGGAATCTCGAAGGCATTTCCGTAGTTGAGAGACGTGGAATACGTCATGAATAGCAGAAAATTGAGCCGGTAATAAAAGGCGATAAGCCACGGAACCAATGCGTTCGGCGATGGGAAATGGGCCAATATATCGACGTGCTAACTTTCCTGATCGACTGAAACGCACAACACCCTTCATAGGTGAAACACGGATAAACACAAAATCTCCCATAGAAAATTCTAATTTCCTTCTTCGATTATCGGCATAGGATTTTTGTCTACTTTGAGCTTCTTTCATCCTATGAAGAATAAGGTCAATCTTTTCTGTGGCATCACGGATAAAATCTGGACCTAAAACCAGCTTCTCACCGGCTTCAAGCCAACACGAAGGAGATCAGCATGACCTTCCGTATAGTGCCTCGAAAGGTGCCATACCAACACTAGATTGGAAGCTATTATTATAGGAAAATTCAACAAGAGAAATATGATCTTCCCAACTTCCACCAAAATCTAGAACACATGCACGAAGAAGATCTTCAAGAGTTTAATTCACACGCTCTGTTTGTTCATCGGACTGAGGATGATAAGCAGTGCTAAAATTAAGCTTCGTTCCCAAAGCTTTTTGAAGACCTTTCCAGAATCCACTAGTAAACAATGGATCACGATCGCTAACAATAGAAGTAGGAATTCCATGTAATTTAACAATTTCCTTGACAAAAAGTTTAGCCAAAATAGGTACGGTCCGATTGGACCGAACGGGAATAAAATGGGCGGATTTTGTAAGTCTATCTACTATCACCCATAGGCTATCATGACCCGAATGAGAACGGGGAAGACCGTCAATAAAGTCCATGGAAATTTGATCCCACTTCCATATTAAAATTTCCAATGGTTGCAATAACCCACCGGGACTTTGATGCTCGGCCTTTACAAGTTGGCAAGTCATGCAACACTTAACAAAGTTGGCAATATTGGATTTCATTCCGTCCCAATAATAAAGTCGCTTCATATCCGCGTACATTTTACTACTACCGGGATGAATGGTAAATTTAGAACGATGAGAATCTTCTAAAATGTCTTTACGAAGATCAATAATATTTGGTACCATAAGTCTACCAAATTTTTGAATACCGCCACGACCATCAATATCAAAGTCTTTCAAACCTTCAATATCAATTTTGTCCCTACAACTTTGGCTAAGAAGAACCAATTCGGGAACATGCTTTTGAGCTTCAAGAATGCGGTCTAAAAGAGAAGGATGAACCTCAAGGCTACATAAAAAAAGAGATGAACATGAATCAGATTCACGATCTCGAATCTCACAAGTGGATAAAATTGCGAGATCATTCCATTCGGATATCATCATGGAAACAACCGCTTGTTGCTTACGACTAAGGGCATCGGCAACACGATTTCCTTTTCCGGGAGTATAAAGAATATCAAGATCATAAGATGCAAGGACTCGAGCCAACGTTATTGACGCAAATTAAGTTCCTTTTGAGAAAATAAACATTTCAAAGATTTATGATCGGTGTAGAGAACAAATTTCTCTCCCAAAAGATAATGACGCCAAATTCTAAGGGTGAATACAATAGCCGCGAGCTCTAAATCATGAGTGGCATATCTAGGCTCGACAAGCTTTAATTGTCGAGAAGCAAATGCGATAACACATTCCCTTTGTAAGAGAATGACACCAAAACCAATACGACTAGTATTGGTACAACAATAAAGTTTTGGTTCCCTTCGGGAACCGCAAGAATAAAAGCATTGGAAAGGAGTTCTTTTAATCGATCCTCTTTCTTGAAAAGCTAAGACACTCAAAATTATAATTAACTTTATGCAATCATCTTTTTAGAAAAATTTACTTATTACGAGTCAATTTACTGTGTCTGTCTGTCTCATCATAGCGTTTAGGAAGTTCCTATCGATAACGTTGATCAAGCGCATCGACCAGAATTCTTAAAGCACTCAATGGGCAAAACAACACAAAATCATCTTTGATGTGATAAACAAGTCTCTTAAAAATTTTAAAAATATTCTTTGCTCGTTTTAGGAACAAAATCCAATCATACTTAAAAGTATCTTATTAAAAAGATTTGCAAATTTTAAATTGTTGTTATCATCCATAATCAATAAATACAAGGATAAACTCATCGAGATATTCGTAGAATACTCGATTCATAAGATGGATGAAATAAGGTAGAAGGTTCGTCAAACCGAATGACATAACGAACCACTCACAAGAATCATAATAGTGCGGAATGCGGTAAGTGGAATGCTACCCTCCGCAACTCGTAGCTGATGAAAACCTGTGGCAAGGTCGAGGTGAAAAGACCTTAGCACCACACAATAGATTGCTTAGGTGATAATCCTAAGACAAGCTCAAATATATTTCGGAAAATTCACAAATTACTTGAATGAGAGAAATAACATCTTCCTCATCAAGTGGGTTTAAAAAAAATGTTGCCACCAAATTCGGAAATCAAAATCTTTAAAAACAATAGAAATCTGCTTAACAGATTGAGAATGTCGAAGATAAATAGTCCGCTCAGGATATAGGATGTGGGCTTCATAATGATTAAGCCAATCCTTTCTCAAAAAAATCAATTCCGAAGCCTAAGTAAATCGGCTCGGAAAGAATAACCACATAAAATAATCTCGACATTTTCACAAAGTAAATTGAGTGTTGCAGATCCATCAATCGAATTCGCAATTCTCAATGAAGTCATCAAGCCCATAATATTAAAAGAGAAAGAATCATCAAGCTCTTTTGATATAAAATAATGAGATGAACCCAAATAAAAAAGAACTCGAATAAGATAATCACAAAACAAATATCATTAAGGATAGAATGAGAAATACCTTGACCAAAAGAAGCGCTAGTAGAGGCTTGCACAACATTTAGCTTTCCCTCCTTCTTGCTTGAAGTATGGGACACGCAGATATATGATGACTCAAACTTTTGCAATAGCCACAATAAAGGGGCTTTGGACACTTATTCGCATAGTGGTCCGTAGAACCACAATTGTAGCATCGTCCACGACTAGTGGTAGGAGCCTTTGCTACAGAAATTGCCTGCTTCCCTTTCTTGTTGGGATTAGGGCTTTTGAACTTAATATGCCTTTTCCTGTTGATGTTGAAGTTTTGTTTGGCATCCACAACTTCAACATCATTTTCTTTATCGGTCTCTTCGAGTCGAAAAGTGATATCAACAAACTGGTCGAAAGTCACTTCTAATCTCAGAGGCAAAACCTTTTTGGGGTTTTTCCTCAAAGCACAGATAAACCTTTGATTCTTTACAAGATCCAAAAGTTGTTGGGCAGACATGAAGACGCCATTCAGAGAAGTGGCACTGGATTGACCGGCGCTGGGACTGTCAGATCTAACCATTTCTCTTCTTTAAGAAAGAAATAAAAGAGAGAAAAAAAGGTTATTCTCAAAATGAATATCAAACAAACTTGATTGATAAAACAAGGCATCACAAAAGAAAATAGGATAAAACGGTACGAAGACTCGAATTAAATCCTATGGCACGATTCCTAAGAAAGACTTAGGACAATGATCCTTACTAGATTATTCTACATTGTTCCGAAATTTGGCTCAGATACCATGCTGTGACGCCCCACCTCTATACCCATGCTAGCCAAGGACACTACGGAGTAATGCCGTCAACTAGCGCGAAGAATAAGGCTGTTGAGGAGCGACCATCTGTGTAATTGCTTTGTGCGAGTACCGATATGTCATAAATTATAACTTACATTTCTTTTCAAGAGGAAATCCGACATACCGATTCAAACTCAAAACTACCACACAGTGGCTATGTGGACCTCGGAAACAAATATAGAAATAAACATAACACAAATCAGTCACATACATTCATATTACAAAGGCGGAAACAAATATGAATATAACACAAAGAAGTGTACATCAAAGTAGTGGTAAAACAAGATCCACTACATCACAAGAGAATAGATAAGGTGCTAGACAAAAGAATATTTATACATTAAGGAGTCTATATCTCAAATGTATAATAACAAAAACTACTAATCTAAAGTAGTTAGCCAAAAGAATCAGATGATAATCCCTGATAAGGAGTCAAGCAGGAGCACCTGAAATACCTCGGTCTGACATGAGTATTATTTAAGAAGAAAATAATAAACGGATCAGTCTAGCTATAAATATCAGATAAATAAGATATAGGATAAGAGATATGACCAAAAACGTATGGTAACATAAATGTCATACTGTTTCAAGTATACATCAAATAACAACAAAAATCATACAATATCTCAAATCATCTCAAAACACCAAAAAGAATCACATTCTTTAAATAATTCACCAAAACACAAATATTGACAAAACATATCAATGCCAATCCACGAAAATTGGTGAAACACAAATTCTAGAAATTACAACCAAAAATCCAGAAATCTCAAAAGGGGGAAGGCCTATCACAAACGGGAGTACGAAAATTCACCAACACGTGTATCACAAACGGAACGCTATTCCATGGGTCGCTAACCCAATAAATGAACCGAACATCGACGCACCCTAAAAGAAACGCCTCATGCACAGATTCGGTCGTGGTACAGTTCCCCACGCGGATAAATGAGCCGAACATCGACGCACCCTAAAAGATACGACTCATGCACAGACTCATTGAGCCGATTGCTCTACGAACGGTCCGAAGACCACGGGTCGCTACCCCGCCAAATTTGAGCCGTAGCTCCCCAAATGGGTTTTAATCCCCATACCAACAAAGAGACATCGCTCAATCGCTAGTCTAAATCACAAAATTATCATCAATGATCGACAAGTGTAAATTACACTAAGCTAGTAAATATAAGAGTTTAGCTTCATGTCCCATGACCACTAGCTTAACTCAAATATTTACGAACAGATTGTAGACTTCCACTCGAAAATAAGTGTAAATTACACTAAGCTAGTAAATATAAGAGTTTAGCTTCATGTCCCATAACCACTAGCTTAACTCGAATATTTATGAACATATTGTAGATTCCCACTCGAAAATTGTCACAAGAGTTCAATCGAACAAGTCCAAGAATTAACCGACGAAGTAAACACAAGCGTTTCATACCACTTGTTTTGCTAAGCCGTTTAATTAGATTTTTCTCATACGAATAAGGTAAAGGTTTGTATATACTAATAGATTAGAAAACAGTTTTATAAACAAGCTTTGTATTAAAAATTGAGTTGAAATCATTTTTGTAAAAGAGTTTGAATATTTACTACTAGTATAGAAACCTTTGTATTTTAAAGCGACAAAGCATAGAAATGATTGTAGAAACAATCAATCACCAAAATCCACATACGAAGACGTGAATCATATCCAAAGAAATCGATACCGAATCCATCAAAATGGATATTCTCAAAAATCCCAAAAAAGAAGTCATCAAAGTCAATAATAAATTATAACAATAAATCGGATAATCACGGATCGATAAAAATTGGAACCTCAAGCAAAATAAGCAAAAACAAGCAGGTCAGTCGACTGACTGCAGAGGCCAGTCGACTGATCCAGAAACCCGAAAGTTTCATTTCCTGCAGTCAGTTGACTGACTGCAGAGGCCAGTCGACTGACTGCAGAAAACAGAGACTTCCATTTTCTACAGACTGTCCCAGATACGCTCGGTTTCTACAACCAGTCGACTGACTGGCACTGAGACTGTTTTTCAGCCTATCCAAATGATGAGCAAACTCTCACCATTTGCAATCGGACAAGCAATGGGCTTTAGGGGTTTTTGCCAATCAACAACCCAGCCCTATAGGCTCTTCGATACACCACCAAAAATATGATCAAACATCAAAGCTAAGATTTTTAGAGTTTTAGACTTCAAAACACCAAAAATTGAAATGTTCACCAAACCAATCCAAATCAAAATCAAATGAACATGTAAAGATGTTAGAAATTCATACCTAACAATCAAAGATAGTTATAGACATAGATGTGAGATAAAAATCTCACATTTAAACCCAAAAACACAAGAGAGAAGCTATAGAGCAAGGCAAGAACAATCACTCTTCAATTATAACCCAAGGAGCTTCAATCTAAGCTCAAAAGAAAACATTTCCTAAGTTAGGGTTTAGAACATTTCTGAAATTGAAGACGAAATGAAATGGAGAAGATGAAGAGAAGGCTTGCCTAAGCTTCTCTTTGATTTTGGAGCAAGAATTGAGTTTGTAAAAGGAAACTAGGGTTTTGAATTTTAATTTCCCATTCCTCTCCGCATTTTTGCTGAAGCTTGAATGTTAGGAAAATAAGAATGAAGTGAAGAGGAGAGGTGGACAGAGCTAGGGTGTTAAGATGGGTTAGTGGGCTGAAACCCAAACCCAAAGCCCACTAGAAAATAGCAAAATTCAACTTTCTCCAAACATATCGATGTTTATACTCAAAAAAGTCGCAAACGCCATTTTGGACTCAATGGAAGTGGTCTCGAGTCCCAATTCGACTGTTTGCAAAAAGTAGCTTTTCGGACTATAATCCGATTGACGATGCTATATTTAATTATACAATCGTAAAATATGCGGTTGTTACAAAGAAGCTCGTGTTGAACCAACGTTTAACGAATTTCTTCATGATTTGGCAATCAAAAACCAAAAAATAATCACTGCTAATTAGCGAGCTTTAAACAAAAAGATGACTGGATTGGAACGTTATTTCTCCACTAGGATAACAAGGATGGAGAAGATTTTGGACAAAGTGGTCTCCACTTTAGGCAAAGTGATGCACAAAGTACGTGGTCGATCTTCACTCTCATCATCTTCGTCTTCCTCAACACCTCCACCTGGTGTTCAAACACCAGTTTATCGCTCTCAAGCCTCGCCCGAAGGTACGTCACACGATAGGGATGACCGAGGGAAGCCTCCTATTCACGCACAACCTGAGAAAGAAGAAGAAGATAGTGATGACATGTACGTGTCTGATACTCCGCATTTTCAACAACCGTACATGGCATTCCAGGGTCTTTCAATTCATGAAGATGAGGAGTACAACGACCAAATGCAATGGCTAGGTACATACGAGTAAGATCCATCTTCTTACTGGGAGTATTACGAGAACTATGGGGGCTTATTCTCAAAATCAGTAGAATTAGAGTTTTCTTTTATTTTGCAACTCGTATGCCTGTTTTTTTTCCTATTTACAACTTTTGTCACAATTGTTTCTAATTTTATTTTGAACTTTCATATTTTCCACGATCTTAAGTGATAAATGCTATGTCTATTTAATATCTCCGTATCTTATATCGTTTCACTCCGTTTTGATAATGACAAAGGGGGAGAAATCTATGCATATACATAGGGGAGACACATATACATAGAGGGAGACAAACATAATAAAACTTCCATTGTATGGTTGATTTTTGATTGTATAGTTATCATCGTCAAAAATGGTGAGATTGTTAGAACCTCCAATTTATGTTTCAATGATAACAACTATACAATCATATACATATATAGACCTTATCAAGATTGCAGATATATGCTACAAGAAAACACCATGCTCGAAGATATTGAGACTCAAAGAGAAACGAAGATACATTGACCATAGTGCGGTTAATAAGGTTATTCTATTGTAAAAGAGTCCTAGATAAAATATTGTTAAGGTCTCCTTGAGTATATATGCATACACGATCACACACAATTTCATATGCATCAAAATTAAGATAAAAAATTGTTTTTACACCTCACAAGCGTCTAAGATAAAGCCACAAACGTCTGTGACAATTCTCGGGTTAAAAATTCTCTAAAGTCACAGACGTTTGAGGATTTTACCACAGACGTTTATCATGTGCAAAAACTATCAATTTGGAAAAGACACTTCTATTTCATTCAAAAAGAAATCACCTTTCAACGAAAGGTTGCGACCATTAAATTGAATAGACTTTCTCAAATAGTAACAACTTTTCATGTGCACCTTTTTGAATCTATAAATACTACTTTGATTGAGAAATAGAAATCATCTAACTTGAATTAATCTATTTTTTACTCTCTTGATTTCTAAACAATCTCTTGCATATACATTGTTCACATACTCTCAATCTATTATAACCAAAATATATTTTTGGTTAAATCACTTCCTACAACTCAAAGCATTTATATTCATATACTCAAAGGAGATCATAGGAAGATTTGTACTATAAGTCAAAAACTGTGTTATTTGGAACATAAGATTGTCAGAGATACTTTTGTATTATCCTATTCCTCCGGGCAAAGCGAGGGTAATTTGTTTAAAGGAAATACCAAGGAGAGCTTCGGGACTGGACGTAGGACGAGAGGTCTGAATCAGTATAAAACTCTGGTTTGCATGCTTTTTATACTTTACTATTTATTGTCTACTATTGCATTAACTTATACACTTGCATATTATACATAAATTAAATAATATATGATCCACGAGACTTTCATTAGACACTGATCATATTATGGTAGTACCTTTGCAGTATATGTGGAGTAAGCATGACTCACTTACTCGGACGTATGTTTGACCCACTCCTTTTTTCAATTTATATCACTAGGTTAATGGAGCTGGGAATTGCATTGGAGCATGTGACGAGGACCTAGATGTATATATTGTAAATAAATGATTTGATTTGACTTATGTTATGTGGATTTGGATTTGTATTGTATAAAGATGTATATGTATGATGATTTGAATAAATGATTATCTATTATTAAGTTTGTTTCCTTCTGCTGTGAGATTCGGA
The DNA here is from genome assembly GCA_030737815.1 of Allium fistulosum. Taxonomy (NCBI): domain Eukaryota; kingdom Viridiplantae; phylum Streptophyta; class Magnoliopsida; order Asparagales; family Amaryllidaceae; genus Allium; species Allium fistulosum. The sequence continues at coordinate 131,547,080 of CM060903.1, read as the reverse complement.
AAGTTACTAGTTAAATATTTTGTTAGTTCTTGTCATTATCTCTCAATGACTTGTCTTTCCAAAAAGCGAGTTGTTACATAACTTTTAAATTTGTTAGTAATTGCATTTGGTTGAAAATTTATAAAGCACTGTCATATGTAATGTATTTGGTTGAACAATATGCAATTAAAGCACTTAGTGGTTCTATAGCGGTGGAGGTGCAAAAAGTTATAACGAGGATAAAGCAGGGATATAGAAAAATGTAGCGGATGTGCAAAAAGCTTCATTATATATGGTACCAAATATTTAATATTAATTTATTCTCATTCTCGTAGTATTTGTATAGAAAAAATAAATATTATTTAATATTTTATAACAAAACCGAAGAATATCATGATTTATCCAGACAAGATTTGGTGATTACTACAATAGATTTCTAACTTATATTGAGTACTTATGTCTTAAAATTAGATTTCTACCATAACTTTGTTGATTTGGTTTAAAAGAGAAATAGTCAAATCAATCTTTGTATATTAATGTTGCTAAAAAAGGCACAAAAAAGTCTTGATTTAGCGGGTGCAATGAAAAATAGCAGGGTTTAAAGCGGATCTACTACTTAATAGCGCTAAATTGTAATAGCGTGGTGGTCGAAGAGCGCTATGAGCTATAGGAAGGATTTTTTGGAGCTTTAGCGGGACTTTAACTGCACATATTGAATAATACATATGTAATGTATTGTATTTCCATAAATTTTACTGACTATATAGTTTGGCAACTGTGTGTAATCCATCGTAAAGTTGCTGTTCTGTGCACCATCAATTCAAAGTTGGCGCACCATAGGCGACTTTTCAAATGTCGCTTATGGACAGCATTTCAAATAATGCCTACTTAAATCATTTTATATTGCATCAACTGTAACCTGCTGATGCCACAAAACACCATTTTGCAGTTCATAGAACCATTTCTATAGCGCACATAATAGTATATAATGCAAAACAATTGACAACAATTCCACCACATAACCATTTATAAATCAAATCCATCCACTTATAATGAAAAATAGTCGATAAAAATCCATTTACAATCGACTTGACAACCATTTCAATTCATAAACACAAAGCAACCACTTAGCAAATAGTTTTCAACCTACATACATTACCAACTAATTTTTCAAATAACACGTCTTTTATAGAGTGTTTCTTTTGTCTCCATTGAAGTTGAATATCCGGTGAACCCTCCTCTTCATCTTAATCCTCATTTTTTTGTGGGAATAGTTGCAAAGAGATTGAGATGGTCAATGAAAATCTCTTTCTACGAGGTTGCAGTTTCTTTTCACGGCTGACGCATTCGATACATGATATTTGACTTATTGACGATGGAGTAGTCATGGGTGGTGGTGGCTTTACATGAGAAGAAGGTACATTTACTGCATAAATGGACAGTGGTGGTCTGAATAGCTTATTCTTGCCTAAAATTGATTGTAGAGTCCTCTTCACACTAAGGCATTTTCCTTTTGATTACTCTACTACTTCTTTGGAAAGTTCGTCCACCAACTTCATTGCCCTGTAAATGCCATCCACTTGTAAGAGTGAATGTTATTCAGTATCATGCATGCGTTCAACATAGTTATTTATAAATTAAACTTACCATATTCTTCTCAAGGGGCGTTATGTGTGTATGGATCGACATAAATGGGTAACTGTTTGGCATGGACATAAGGATGTGAGATGTTCTAGTACGAATTATTATATTTGTCAAAAAAAATAGCCGACCACCCTCTACCTGTGTGTGAACATGTTTCGCTGATTCCATAACTCAATGGCTAAGTCATACTCCCATCTGGAACAATCTAACTTGTAGTATGACACATTCTTTGGTATATGTTGTAACATACAAAATTAGCGCCTCACTCGATCGGGTAAGTGATAAGTAACATCACTGGGACAAATCAATGGAACTCATACAGTTCATAAAGTTTTAGAAGCTATGCAACTGTCATGTATCTTTGCTAGAACTTCTACCATGTAAGGTGAACGTATTACAATATCATACTCTAAACATTCAATCTCTTTGCGATAAAACTGTATATTTCTTCTCAGAGAATGCACCGTACTCTTAGGTCCCACCCACATGTAAAAAACCATTATTTCACGTCGATACTAGAAGGAATATTTAAAAATTATACGAAATAATAAGGTAGATGCGTTCATATAAATAAGTAATTGTACCTAGAACCATGAGGTAGCAATCTATCAATGATATTCTCTTCATGGTTATTCGATCAACTAGATGGTAAGTCTAGGACCATAGCTTTAAACATAATTAAATTTTAGTTTTCAAAGCGAAACAAATCACATAAAATAAAATAAAAATTGATGGTAACTATTATATATGTACTAAGGTTAAACAACCACCAATGAGTGGTTCTTTAACAAAGCAGCTCTATATAGTTCTATATAAGTGTAACTAAGAACTCCTCTACCTTAAGAATATCAGTCACATGCATCTAGGTCGGCTAGAATTGGAATCAATCCGAGGTTAGCATGATCTTCGAATGATCACATATCAAACGAGAAGTGATGATGTGTAAGATAATAGCTCTAACCCGTTGTGTAATTCGAAAATCCGATGCATCAAGCTGGAATATCATTTACAAGTTGTTGTTTATACCACGTTGCCACAATCATTTCGTTGCTCCACATTTTTTGAGCTGGTGGCACAAGGCCTAAAATGGACTCACAAAACACCGTGTATGTGAAGACCCGCAAATCCATACCGTTTGAATCGACAATAAACCACACATGTCCGACCCAAAAAGCACAGACAACCGGAAAGTCATGAGAAAGAAAAGAAGAGAGAAGAAGAGAAGAGAAGAAAGAGAGAACCAAACAGAACAATACAAAATCTCACATCGCAGCGGAAAACATATAATATCATATCAATGATCTTTACAAAACAAAAACTGTATATACATACATCAATCAGAGTTCAACAATCAATCACCAATCATCAGCCTGGACAGTTATAATAACCTGACCTTACAATTGCTGATAATATAAATAACAAAGCAGCGGAAAATAAATAGATACGTGTATACGAAAATGAAGATCTCCAGCTCTCCTGCTGAAGCTCCAAAAGCATCAAATCTGAACCTGTAAATAAACTCAGTCTGACCCGAGCATTGAAAGGGAAGAACGTCCGGATCAGTCTGGTAAACCAGCGTGAGAAACACACTCAACTAAATTTATTAAATTACCAAACTTTCCTTTTCAAAACAAAAATATCTCGTAAGACATGCCCACACATAAACACGGACATGTTTTTACCTTACGATAACCAAAACCTTTCATATCAAATCATCTTATATTATACTAGTGTCTAGTATACAAATAATATTAATCATAGTCGAAATTGTTACATTGATTAAATTCCAACATATAGCCCAAAATGGGTAATACAATCAAAATGGCAGGCACGTAGCGGAGTTTGGGTTTCCATACAAATGATCATGTGAAGGGACTGCCTTCCGGCAGTACATCTCTAGAGGAATGTACTGAGGAACATCACAAAGGAACCTCTACCAACACAAGACCGGCCTACCTTTATAACTAGGTAGTACCGAATATATCATCCCCCGGTCGTTATCGACTTTTTCGAGGGCCCTCATAGCATATAAACCACAATAATTTACATCCCGAACATCATAGAGAAAAGAAATATATCTAGAAGGGGATGATCATATCCTAATTGGGAATAACCCACTTAGCCTAGCTGCATCTAACCCTGTTTCGGTCATTTCCGGTTGATGAGGCATGAGGTAACGATTACCTTTCACACAGCACATTTCACATCACTTTTGAATGCCACATTCGCCATTTTCGTCGACTACTAATTGCCTTTCACAAAAATACAACCCTTGAGCTCGTACGTCTCGAGGAAGGGTGTTAAGCTAAGAGAAGTTGCCTTCTCCGCCACCAAACAGATGTACGTTTGTAAAAACCAATGTACGTAATCTCAGAAAATGCAATGTCAGACATTCATCCATACAAGTTGTCCAGGAACATGACAAACCGAAGGTACTCTCCTACCACATCCTGTCGGGAAATCCTTAGGATTAGTAGCGATTAGTCCTTGCATTGGATATTTCATAACGAAGAGACTACTGCTACTATATGTATATTGGGATTTTAACCCCAAATGATCAACAAGCAGTCCTTCACTATGACAATCCTAAACGTCAATATCATCGGCCAACCTGCACAATCGTCGTATATATGTTGGTCCAAAGTGGTTTTTAGATAAATCTGATCCCGGTCTCTTCACACCAACAACGCAAAAGCGTTTCTCAACCTCACACAGAAACTAAGTCTCATAGACTTATCACTCTCCAACTTTCCACTTGCAATCCTTCAGCCAAAAAGGAAGCTCGATAGATTGGAGTAATACTCCGCACTACGGAATCAACATCCTCAACACAAACGATAATCAAGCCTACACAGATGGCTACGTACTAAGTGTACGACTAAATAGTTCCCACATCAAGTTGAGGAATTAAAAATGGCCAAATTTGATAGTCGGTCATTTAACTATCAAAGCAACACACAAATATTTAGCACCATAAGTAATCACTAGGCCCTTTTAATTAATCTTTTATTAATTAAATCACTTTCCAAATATTCACTTCAATTATCTTTAAAAAGAGATAATTCTAAAAAACATTTCAATATTTCACTATTTGGAAAACATTTCCATATACTTATTTTAGTAATAAGTAATTCACAATTCTCTTTATTTTCAACACTTAGAAGATATTACATATACTTAAATCATGATTATGTATATATTCTATTCTTTAAGGAAAACATTCTCTTAAACATATTTATTCGGGTCAAAACGAATGTTGCGTAAAACATCGTTACGACAACCCAAAATCACTAGTATAGGGATTCGATAATTAGATTGATATATAAATCCCATATACTATACAAAACATCTCCTTTCGAAAATCATTTACTATAACAACAGGGTTATAGTCCACGCTTTCCTTACTTCTCGAAAACGTCTATTTCAACAATGAATGTTGAAATCTATGCATTCGATACTTAACACATTTTAAAATATCTTCAAACCATTTAACTCTATTTAAAAATCACTTTTCAAAACATTTATTTAATTTAAAGGATTATTCACTGTCCAAAATCGTGAATATAATTCCTTTTTTTAACTTTCGTATTTAACTTATCAAAATAAGTTGATTTCGGATTTATAAAACAATGTTTATAAATCACATTTCTATTTTATAAAAACTACAATTTGTAAAATTCCTTTACTAACAAATTCCATTTATCTCTTTTATAAGTAAATTTACTTATAATTTTCTTATCTACAAATTCATTCTTTTTTTATAACTTCATAAATTTATAAATCTTATTCACTTAAAAGATTCATTTATAACTTCATTTTAAACACTTATAAAACTCCTTTATAATTCCATTATTTTTATTTGTACAATATCAATTTTATAAATCTTATATATAAATAAACCATTTATAATAAGCCAAAATATCAATTTAACTTAATTTACAAAATGATCAACTTCATATTTCAAAAATCACATTTTGATTCCATTTCACAAAAATCATAATTTTTATAACATAAAAAATATAACTTTTGTTCATTTAAAATAAATCCATTCCTTAACAATTCAAAAATTAATAAACATCTATTTTCAAAATCACTTTGAAATTCTTTTTAAATTGAAATCATCAATTTAATCCTTTTTTTTTAATTCCAAAAATAGGCCTAGAGCTGCAAAAATGCTAAATAAGGTGATCACATCAATCACATCAGTCATGGCATCCAAAACATCATATATCATATGATAACAGCATATATAACAATATCTGTAAATAAAAATCACATCGGTGAGGAATCCAGTTGGATCCCTCCAACCTGTTACCTGCAACAAATATACATATTAGAAAATATGTAGAATGTCCGCTTCGAGGCAGACGCGCGTACAGAAGGTCATCCGCTCATACACGGGAACGTATAGGTCTCATCTGCTCCAATAGGCAAGAATATATCCAAATACCAATCAATATATATATATATAATATCATATACCATCCAAACAATCATCAATCAACTCAAAATAAATTTATTTCTCACTTATATAAAAATATAAGCGAGTCAGAAAGAGTGAGTTGTACTCACTTTGGTTCCAATCGCCGTTGCAGCGTTTTATTTCGAATAAAATTAAACAGGCGTTTAATTTTACCTAAAATTTTCACTAGCTCCAATTAACTCCAAACCAGCTCCACCGCGTAGTGTTCGCGAATACGAACCCAACTTGTTTCGTCAATTTTCGACCTCGTGTGAAGAAGTTACACAATTTTAAAGATTACACGAATTATTATATAAATTTAATTTACAATTTCTATTTTTATTTAAATATTTATTTTACCCTTAACCAATCACAGCCGTGCATTTCAAATCCCACAAATTCAGGCTGTTGTTTTTCTATTCCTTCTTCATCGTTCAACTTTGAACCGTATAACCCATAGCAGCCATCGTTCAATCAATCGCCAATCATCCTACATTCGTCGAGACGACGATCAGCTACCACCGATCGAACACCTCCACCGCCGTGCACCACCGCCCCAAACCCCATCGAGCTCGGCCCCACAGTCGCGTCGAAATCTATGGATGAACGCGCGACCTACTCATCCAAAATCCGGACTCTACGATGCTCCATTGATGATCATCACTGTATGGATATGTCGAGCTCGTGAAGCTCTACAATATTATAGTTGACGGTTTTTGATAAAATTGAATGGATCAAGAGAGATCGGAGGGAAAAGATTCGAATATTTTTGGCCATTGAACGTTTAGTGGCGGCTGTAACCCTAGGGCTAGGGTTTTGAGTGAAAAAAGAAAATTTATATGGCCTTATATAGAAAATTTCACGCACTATTCATCCGAAAATATTTCAAACTCCAAACGAAGCATGCCGCCTGACATTTATAATGTTTTACCCCTATTTCGAACACAATGGAATATATATCGAGAGCCAATTCCATCGTATTTGGAAGATAGGTTTTCGAATCAACTTATTTAAATTAAAATTTACTTAAATAAATTTTTACGTGTTTTGCTTCCCACGACTAAACCGTAAGTCCGATTGACACGAAATTTGAAATCCTACAATAATATAACATTATAGATCCAATGAAACTGGTTTCATCGAAATCTGAGACCGTATCAAAAATGACTATTTTTACACGTTAATTAAATATTAAAATTTCCAATTTCAATAAATTCGCTTTTAATTCAATTTTAAAAGTTTACCAACATCATTCTAATTCAAATAGAATTTAGTCCAACTTTATAAATCATTTCCATTCACATATAACTCAAAATCAAATTATTTCTGCAATTTCAAATATTAAATTAACGATTTAATTATCCAAATAAATCCTTATATTTGGATATAAGTTATTCGACTTATAAAATTAACTTGTGAATATTTAAAATCAATTAAATATCTGAATTTCGAATGACGAAAATTCTAGGTCGTTATATTCTCCCCTACTTAAAAGAATTTCGTCCTCGAAATTACCAAGTAAGAAAAAGTCACAAAATCCATTAACTTTTCAAAATAATTTGTTCAAATTAAAATTTTGAAATCATTTAATCATTTTAACTTTTCCAAATTCCATTAGTTAAACTTCTTATAAAAACTTTTCTAAGTTTTCAAATCCATTCATAGTTATCTTTTCAAAACTAACTAATATCGTTTAACTTTTAATTCAAAATCAAATTTTTAGTTATCAAATTTTTTTTTCCAATTTTCCCAAAAAATTTCTAACACCTTAAATTTTCAAAAAAAATCGCCATAGCCTCCTTTGCGCGGTTCGATCGTAGTAAAATCACAATATATATATATATATCACAAATATACATCTCATCTTCGAGGATGAGGCATCCCATAGGGAAAAAATATAAAAGTACGATATGTAATCTGAGATATGTACCTTATATATTATTAGCGAGCATATACGGCTAATATAGCGCAAAAGCGAGCTCCAAATGCGAAGCAAACGCCATTCGCACCTACTAAACACTCAACAAACAAATGAGAAAAATATATGGAAAGTAATATCAATATACAACATATACCAATATAGCAAATGCAATCTAAAACAACAAATTCAACCGTCAAACAACTATCGTCCAACTAACATCCAATAAACCAATATCTATTCAATCAATCCATAACCAAATCAAATTCATTCATTACTCACTAATTATTCATTGAATTGGTTTTCAATTTATTCACATTTGATTCATTAACATTTATTCATTCATATTCAATTAGTTTACATTCACTAATTTCTATTCAAGTTAGTTCACTTCCAAATCAAATTAAATTCTATTCTATTTAGATTCACTTACTTCCAATTTGAATTCAATTATTTAGCTTTCAATTTCATTAACATTTAATGAATTTATATTCAATCAACTAACATCCATCTAACAACCAATGCATAACCAACATTACCAAATTTATTTAATTTACTTTACTTTACACTCAAACATTTATATTTACTTTGTTTACATTCAATTTGGTTTAACCACTTTTAATTCTAATTGGTTTAATATCTAATTGACTTTCATTCAATTATTCCTTTCCCAATTTCATTAGCTTTTAATGAATTAACACTTACATTCATTATTCCCTATTAATTCATTTACATTTGATTGATTAACATTCATTTTAATAGTTGAATTTCATAATATAACTCAAGTTCATGTTCATTTAACTACTTCATTTCATTAGTTCACTTTTATATCAAGTTCAACTTCATTCCACATCACTTAAGTTATGTTTCATTTCATTCTAACTTGCATTTACTTTCACTATACAACTTAAGTTCATTTCTAATTTAATTCAAATTCGATTTTATTTAACTCTTACTTAAGTCAAATCTCATATCACTATTCAAATTCAGATTTTGTTTTGCTTAACAAAATTGTTTAACCGTTTTAACTATTGGTTTTACTTACATTTTCTCATTTTACAAGTTATACAACTTATATATTCAAACTTCCAAATTCATATTATATAATCACTTACCTCTTAAGTTTAACTTTCCATTTCAATAACTTATCTAATCCAGTTCAATTTATTTAACTTTACTAAAATTAAATTTTTATTTCACATTATAAGTCCAAATTCATTTCACTTATATTCATTAATTTCAACTTGGATTTTAAATTCAAATTTGTTTATCATGACAAAACTTTAATTTCCAATTTCTATTGGTAGCAAATCATCACACGGAAACTCGAAAATGATACTGATGATGCTGCAGTCATCACCCTTATTATTTCCCAGCAACAGTAGTGAATTCAGTGCTTTATATTATTTTAAAATCACCCTTTTTCATATTTATAAATCACATTTATAAATTATTACTTATATAATTTCACTATTCTACTTCACTTATATAAGATTCATTCCAAATTTATTTATCTTATTTAGATTTACAATAATATAACTTCTTTAACTTTGAAAAACAACTTCCAAAATCAACGGGATTCAAATTCTCAAATTCTTAGTTTTAAATCCATTTTTATTTACAACTCATATTTATAAATATACTCATGTAGTTTCATTTCTTATATATAAGATTATTTCACAATTGTAAATCATATTAATAATAATTCCATACTTTACAATTCACTTGCTTATATAATTTATTCTTTTACAATTGTTGTTTTTATTTAGATTATTCAAACAGCTTTATATTAACTTATATATATTTACATTTTCAAACAACGAAACAATCAATTTATATACTATAAGAATTTCTGAAAAATTATCCTTTATATACAAAATATAATCGTGGTAAAATATTTCATTTACCCAATTTAAAAACAATATTATGTCGACTTGTCTCGTTTAAGTGTTTAGAAATTCCTATCGATAGTATGGCGTCCCACATACCGACCAGAATTCACAAACAAGTCAACGAATAAGTAAACACAATATAAAACATTTTTATATCACTAACAAATACGCGCTCGTATATATAATACACTCAAACTCAATCCAGGGTGCTACTGACTCTATCTATACTGAGTACACATCAAAGCCTAGGAATATGCTAAATCTAAGCTCTGATACCACGTGTGATGACCCGCAAATTCATTATCTTTGAATCGACAATAAACCACACATGTCCTACCCAGAAAGCACAGACCTATGGAAAGTCATGAGAAAGAAAAGAAGAGAGAAGAAGAGAAGAGAAGAAAGAGAGAAGAGAGAACCAAACAAAACAATACAGAATCTCACATCGCAGTGGAAAACATATAATATCATATCAATGATCTTTACAAAACAGAAACTGTATATACATACATCAATCAGAGTTCAACAATATATCACTAATCATCAACCTAGACAGTTATAATAACCTGACCTTACAATTGCTGATAATATAAATAGCAAAGCAGCAGAAAATAAACATATACGTGTATACAAATATGAAGATCTCCAGCTCTCCTGCTGAAGCTCCAAAAGCATCAAATCTGAACCTGTAAATATACTCGGTCTGACCCGAGCATTGAAAGGGAAGAACGCCCAGATCAGTCTGGTAAACCAGCGTGAGAAACACACTCAACTGAATTTATTAAATTACCAAACTTTCCTTTTCAAAACAAAAGTATCTCGTAAGACATGCCCATACATAAACACGGACATGTTTTTACCTTATGATAACCAAAACCTTTCATATCAAATCACCTTATATTATACTAGTGTCTAGTATACAAATAATATTAATCATGGCCGAAATTGTTACATTGATTAAATTCCATCTTATAGCCCAAAATGGGTAATACGATCAAAATGGCAGGCACGTAGCGGAGTTTGGATTTCCATACAAATGACCAGGTGAAGGGACTGCCTTCCGGCAGTACATCTCTAGAGGAATGTACTGAGGAACATCACAAAGGAACCTCTACCAACACAAGACCGACCTACCTCTATAACTAGGCAGTACCGAATATATCATCCCCCGGTCGTTACCGACCTTTTCCGAGGGCCCTCATAGCATACAAACCATAATAATTTACATCCTGAACGTCATAGCGGAAAGAAATATATCTAGAACAGAATGATCACATCCTAATTGGGAATGGCCCACTTAGCCTTGCTGCATCTAACCCTGTTTCGGTCATTTCCGGTTGATGAGGCCTGAGGTAACGATTACCTTTCACACATCACATATCACATCACTTTTGAATGCCACATTCGCCATTTCCGTTGACTACTAATTTCCTTTCACAAAAATACAACCCTTGAGCTCGTACGTCTCAAGGAAGGTTGTTAAGCTAAGAGAAGTTGCCTTCTCCGCCACCAAACAGATGTACGTTTGTAAAAACCAATGTATGTAATATTAGAAAATGCAATGTCAGACATTCATCCATACAAGTTGTCCAGGAATAGGACAAACCGAAGGTACTCTCCTACCACATCCTGTTGGGAAATCCCTAGGATTAGTAGCGAATAGTCCTTGCACTGGATATTTCATAACGAAGAGACTACTGCTACTATATGTATATTGGGATTTTAACCCCAAATGATCAACAAGCAGTCCTTCACTATGAAAATCCTAAACATCAATATCATCGGCCAACCTGCACAATCGTCGTATATATGTTGGTCCGAAGTGGTTTTCAGATAAATCTGATCCAGGTCTCTTCGCACCAACAACGCAAAAGCGTTTCTCAACCTCACATAGAAACTAAGTCTCATAGACTTATCACGTCTCCAACTTTCAACTTGCTATCCTTCGGCCAAGAAGGAAGCTCGATAGATTGGAGTAATACTCCACACTACAGAATCAACATCCTCAACACAAACGATAATCAAGCCTACACAGATGGCTACGTACTAAGTGTACGACTAAATAGTTCCCACATCAAGTCGAGGAACTAAAAATAGCCAAATTTGATAGTCGGTAATTTAAATATCTAAGCAACAAACAAATATTTAGCACCATAAGCAATCACTAGGCCCTTTTAGTTAATCTTTTATTAATTAAATCACTTTCCAAATATTCACTTCAAATTATCTTTAAAAATATATAATTCTCAAAAACATTTCAATATTTCACTATTTGGAAAACATTTCCATATACTTATTTTAGTAATAAGTAATCCACAATTCTCTTTATTTTCAACACTTAGAAGATATTACATATACTTAAATCATGATTAAGTATATATTTTATTCTTTAAGGAAAACATTCTCTTAAACATATTTATTTGGGTCAAAACGAATGTTGCGTAAAACATCGTTACGACAACCCAAAATCATTAGTGTAGGGATTCGATAATTAGATAGATATATAAATCTCATATACTATACAAAACATCTCCTTTCGAAAATCATTTACTATAACAACAGCGTTATAGTCCACGCTTTCCTTACTTCTCAAAAACGTCTATTTCAACAATGAATGTTGAAATCTATGTATTTGATACTTAACGCATTTTAAAATATCTTCAAACCATTTAACTCCATTTAAAAATCACTTTTCCAAACATTTATTTAATTTAAAGGATTATTCATTGTCAAAAATCATGAATATAATTCCTTTTTTTAACTTTCGTATTTAACTTATCAAAATAAGTTGATTTCGGATTTATAAAACAATGTTTATAAATCACATTTCTATTTTATAAAAACTTCAATCTATAAATTTCCTTTACTAACAAATTCCATTTATCTCATTTATATGCCAAAATCTAATTATAAGTAAATTTACTTATAATTCTGTTATCTACAAATTCATTCTTTTTTTATAACTTTATAAATTTATAAATCTTATTCACTTAAAAGATTCATTTATAACTTCATTTTAAACACTTATAAAACTCCTTTATAATTCCATTATTTTTATTTATACAATATCAATTTTATAAATCTTATATATAAATAAACCGTTTATAATAAGTCAAAAATATCAATTTAACTTAATTTACAAAATGATCAACTTCATATTTCAAAAATCACGTTTTGATTCCATTTCACAAAAATCAAAATTTTTATAACATGAAAATTATAACTTTTGTTCATTTAAAATAAATCCATTCCTTAACAATTCAAAAATTAATAAACATTTATTTTCAAAATCACTTTGAAATTCTTTTTAAATTTAAATCATCAATTTAATCCTTTTTTAAAAATTCCAAAAATAGGCCCAAAGCTGCAGAAATGCTAAACAAGGTGATCACATCAATCATATCAATCCTGGCATCCAAAACATCATATATCATATGATAACAGCATATATAACAATATCTGTCAATAAAAATCACACTGGTGAGGAATCCAGTTGGATCCCTCCAACCTATCACCTGCAACAAATATACATATTAGAAAATATGTACAATGTCCGCTTCGAGGCAAACACGTGTACAAAAGGTCATCCGCTCATACATGGGAACATATAGGGTCTCATCTGCTCCAATAGGCAGGAATATATCCAAATACCAATCAATATATATATATATATATATAATCATATACCATCCAAACAATCATCAATCAGCTCAAAATAAATTTATTTCTCACTTATATAAAAATATAAGCGAGTCAGAAAGAGTGAGTTGTACTCACTTTGGTTCCAATCGCCGTTGCAGCGTTTTATTCCGAATAAAATTTAATAGGCGTTTAATTTTACCCAAAATTTTCACTAGCTCCAATTAACTCCAAACCAGCTCCATCGCGTAGTGTTCGCAAATACGAACCCAACTTGTTTCGCCAACTTTCGACCTCGTATAAAGAAGTTACACAATTTTAAAGATTACACGAATTATTATATAAATTTAATTTACAATTTCTATTATTATTTAAATATTTAATTTACCCTTAACCAATCACAGCCGTGCATTTCAAATCCCACAAATCCAGGCTGTTGTTTTTCTATTCCTTCTTCATCGTTCAACTTCGAACCATATAACCCATAGCCGTCATCGTTCAATCGATCGCCGATCATCCTACGCTCGTCGAGACGACGATCAGCAACCACCAATCGAACGCCTCCACCGCCGTGCACCACCACCCCAAACCCCATCGAGCTCGTCCCCACCGTCGCGTCGAAAAGCGTGGATGAACGTGCGACCTACTCGGCCAAAATCCGGCCACTACGTTGCTCCATTGATGATCATCACCGTATGGATACGTCAAGCTCGTGAAGCTCTACAATATTGTAGTTGATAGTTTTTGATAAAGGTGAAGGGATCAAGAGAGATCGAAGTGGGAAGATTCGAATATTTTCGATTGAACGTTTAGTGGCGGCTGTAACCCTAGGGCTAGGGTTTTGAGTGAAAAAAGAAAATTTATATGGCCTTATATAGAAAATTTCACGCACAATTCATCCGAAAATATTTCGAACTCCAAACGAAGCGTGCTGCCTGGCATTTATAATGTTTTACCCCTATTCCAAACACAATGGAATATATATCGAGAGCCAATTCCATTGTATTTGGAAGATAGGTTTTCGAATCGATTTATTTAAATTAAAATTTACTTAAATAAATTTCTACGCATTTCAGCTTTCCACGACTAAACCATAAGTCCGATTGACACAAAATTTGAAATCCTACAATAATATAACATTACAGATCCAATGAAACTGGTTTCATCGAAATCCGAGACCGTATCAAAAATGACTATTTTTACACGTTAATTAAATATTAAAATTTCCAATTTCAATAAATTCGCTTTTAATTCAATTTTAAAAGTTTACCAACATCATTCTAATTCAAATAGAATTTAATCCAATTTTATAAATCATTTCCATTCACATATAATTCAAAATCAATTTATTTCTGCAATTTCAAATATTAAATTAACGATTTAATTATCCAAATAAATCCTTATATTTGAAATATAAGTTATTCGACTTATAAAATTAACTTGTGAATATTTAAAATCAATTAAACATCCGAATTTTGAATGACAGAAATTATGGGTCGTTATAGTGTAATCATATAGAACATTGGGGTTAGTTAACAGAGTGCCATCGATAGGCAAAACTAACAAAACAACCACATCTTCCAAAATGATCATCATCTCACCAATCCACATATGAAATGAAGACTTTGAAGGAACTGGGCCAATCCACAATGGGAGAAATAGATGAATTTCAGTTTTTTTTTATGATTTTGGATCTTTAATGGGCCTATGAAGTATGAATTTATTTAGAACTTTTCTAAATTTAGTTTAAATAAAATCACGTATTTTGTTTAAATTAGTTAAATAGAAGTTTAAAACAATTTTAATTTTAAATGTACAGTGTATTAAATACACCTAACATTTATTTATAATAGTTAATTTATGGAATGAAACCTTTCGTTTCTTCCCCTAAAACAAACAATTAATCGAGAGCATAAATAACATTAAATGGAGAGAGAAACCTTTCATTTTTTCTCTTTAATTAAATTGATTGATTCATTAAATGTGATTAATTAGCAATTTATTCATGGCATGAAATGTGACAAAGTCCAAGTGTATTCTAAGCGCAACATATCAAATTGTGCACAAAGATTTATTTAAATTGTAATTTGAGATTTAATTAATTTTAATTTTACTTATATAAACATACACACACACATATACATATATATCATATACGTATATACATATACATGTGTGTGCAAGTGTAACATGGCAATCTGTGCAGAGTATAATATGCCCGTATATATATGCTGAGATTTACATCGCAACAGACACATTACTCATTTTGTATATATTGTATGCTATCAAATATGTGCATAAACACATAGTTATAAATTTTAAATGAAAATATATATATATATACACTACAACAAAACAACCATTTTACAACGGGCAATGCCCGTTGTAATATGGGTTTCGCAACGGGCATGTGCCCGTTGTAATAGGCCTCGTTGTAATAGGTCGACCATATTTTACAACGGGCAATGCCCGTTGTAATACATGATATTGCAACGGTTTCTGACCGTTGCAAAATAAATGCAAATTTAAAAAAAAATTACAACAGCATCCATACAGTACATCCATGCCAATAATGAATAATTTAACGAGTAATAAATATTATCATAAAACAACCAAAATCACATACGAAAAGACTAAAAGCTAGAGTCATAAAATTCCAACACATTCCAAAAAGTTAGATAAGTTTACATAGACATAGTTCAAATATACACATGACAACTAGTTTCATAACAAAATGGTACAACTATTTTCATTACATTTTCAATGCACCCTAAAACCATTTTGAAGGCCTTTTCTTCTAAAACCTGCATTTCCTTGTTGCATCATCTCGACAAACTCATTGTAATCGATCTCCCATCCTGAAAAATAAGAACCGAAAAGTTAAATTGCAGACTGATTATTAAAATGAATTGAAAGCAGTTTTGACAACATAATGACTTACGCTGTCTTTATAAACTTCTCATGTCATATCTTCTATTCTCACATCCTCTACACCAAATTCATCGCATGCTTGTTGAAGTTCGTCTGCAGTAATATAGCCACTACCATCTCTATCAAAATATGAAAATGCTGCAAATAAATGATCTTCTCTTTCTACTTTGTTCAAATGCAGAGTGGCTGCTATGAACTCTCTATAGTCTATAGTACCACTGTTATCAACATCAGCCTGCACATACAACATATACATAACTACATAAGCATGTGTTCTAAACCAATGTTTTCCTAAGTTTATTTATGTTGGGAAAATCTGTATTTATCGAATAAACAGTGATAAGGTGTTGACATGGATCATGGTATTTGTATTATATTGGAAATAAAAATAAGAAATGCAATGACTTACAGCTTTTTTTAAATGTAATAAAATTAAAATGGATGACGTAAATAACGAAATGGTACAACTACATAATAAATTGCAAGATAGGAGAATCAAGATAATAAATGCAAAGACTTACGTTGTCTTTATCACCTTCTCCTTGCTAAACCCCACCCGCACCTCTGCTTGCAACAATCTACTGTCTTCTTCTTCACCTCCATATATCAGTTCAACCAAATCTGACCACTTCATCAATAAATCACCTGGAAAAGCATATAAATCATCACTACATCCATTGCACACCAACCATCCACTGCCCTAAACCAGTGTTTCTGCCTTGCTACCAGGTTCCTTCACTCGAAAGTTTCACCAACACCTACAACCTCCACCCAGATCCTGCATCACCATCACCTGACTGAAACACTTCACATCACCATCATCCCCACCTCATCAAAGCTACCTCCAACTTATTACAGAATCCAAAATACTCCCACTACGATAATCATCAACTTGCTACTTCAACCTTCAAGTTTCTTACCTGCAACCACCTACTTGATTCTAACCAGTCTAGAGTTTAGTTTCTAGACATGTCATATGTTTTTTATCATATTTTATTTTTGTGTGTTTGTTTTATTTGCCAGGAACCATACTTGATTCTAACCAGTCTTGGTATCAATAAATTATGTACCTATAATGAGCTATTGGATTCATTGTTATAACTTTAAGCAATTATTTCCAACTTCCTTATAAACCTTTTATTTACAAATTAGTTCTATGTATCAATATCCGATTTTCAATAGATGTCTCTATTTAATTTTTATTTGACTACTAAATGTTTTATTTATTTTACATAATATGTTCATAATCCTGCTATGATTTATGTATCTATAAAACAAGATTTGACTTACGGAAAGCTAATTTTAAGCATGTGAAGTAAATAAATATATTTTGAAATTCAACTTCAGTAATTGTTGTCATACCTGATCATTTTATGCTTGCTCCACCTTTGCCACACATTAACGTTATTGTTGATTAACATCTAAAGTTGGATCACCTTTTGTTATGAAATGTGTCATCTCAATCATATACTTTTTGCAGCAAAGTTTCAAAACATCATCTACAAACATGGAAAGAAGGGACCACTTGGCGTATTATTCGCAATGAAACTTTCCTTCTGTTTGATGTTCCTTGTCTCAATCTTTTGGTCTCTCTCCATGTACATAAAAAATGACTCCCCTGACGTGACAAAGGAAGTAGAAAAATCATTAGGACTCACTTTGTAAGTAATCATAATAATAAATTATGTAATACATAGCATAGTCTCATTTTATATTATTTTTCTTTTCGTACAATTCACGATGAAGCATTTCAGGTGGCAAATGAAACCTAGATCAATGCCTTACCAACTTGATTATGTTGGAAACATGTGCTGCGCGTTCTTAATTTTCCCTATTGCAAGGACTTCGACCATTCTTCCACTGTTAGGTCTCACTTCCGAATCCAGCATCAGATACCATGTTTGGCTCCAACACCTTGTCATGACTTTCTTTACTGCTCACAGCCTCTGCTTCCTGGTGCTATGTTCAAGCACTACAGTAAACCATTTAAATTGTTCAAACCTCAAAGGTATGTGGTTTATAAAAGTAGCATACTAATCCACTTGCAATGATTAAAACTTAAACAAGCGTAATTTTATTGTGACCAAATTGAAGAAAAAGCAAGAATATCATCAATTTGGCTATTTTTTGAGAGTTTTTAATATTTTTAACCTTTAGCAAATTGATTTTATTATGGAATATGAAATAGTATGGCTAAATAGTTGATTTAAATTATTCAACATTGTATTATGTTGTTATGATCAATACATAGATTTGGAGCTCTTTCAAAGTTTTGTTTATTTAAAATCCTACATTATAATTTACATTTGTAATGAAAAGAAAATTTTGGTTAGAAATTACCAATGGCATAGTTTTTTATTTTGAGTTCACTAGACTTGATCCTCCTTAAGTAACGCCATAAATTATGGTCATTGATTTGGTAATTTAACATGATATTTGCTCTTTCCTTAACTAAGTAAAAGGATGGTCTCGGCATAATGGTGAATTAACATGATATTTATGTTTAACCGCTATTGCAAACAAACATAATATTACTCTTGGCTTGATAGCCTCAGTGATAGTTTTTTATGATATTTCACACAGTCATGGTTTTGGATACTTTTATATATCAACGTATGCAACTTTGGATATAGTCCAAACTGAACATCAGCTTCTTGCATATTTCTTCTATGGCGTATACTAACGGTACCAAAAAATAGATAATATAATGCAAATACTAGTTGTACATATGTACATATATGTTTAACAATAGTTTATACGTTTTATATTATGAATCCTTCTTCCTTGTTAAAAATAATCTCAAGCCACATTAATGTCTTTATTTTTAACATGATCGGGATTCATTTATATTTTGAAAATGATGTAAACAACAAACAAGTATGCTGATTTCATGTGAGCTAGAATCATTCCAAGTGTTGAGTACAAAACTTTGAGCAGTAAGCACAGGCATGACATGAATAAAATCACTAATTCATGATTAACATGAATATATCAAATTATTGTTACAATTTCAAAAGTATTTGATAAAAGAATTATATGTATATGTACTCGTATTTTGTAGCTAAGCTAGGACATGGATAAACTTAAACTTATTTGCATAGATTCATGATTTTTAACTTCTTTTCTCAGTCCATATAAAATTATATTGAACCGTACTTGCTAAAATATGTACATATCAACATATCGAATTCTTAGATGAATATATTGTTGGATGTAAATACTTCCAACTAACATATGAGTTATCTGCAATTCAAAGTCTAAAAGTGATATTAATAAACACGGGTCACTTACATGAATTACTATTTGGGATGATTGCGTTGGATGCCGAATTTAGCTGGAACATCCACCATGATTCCACCATCATACAAAGTAAATTGGTTCTGTATCACATAGGAAAATAGCGAAGATCATTTACTATTAAAGTTAGAAGCACCCAAGTTCAGGGCTATAGAAGGATGCACAGGCTTACCAGGAATTCCAGCATCCAATACATTAGCTGATTCAAGTGCAACATTTGCACAAACAGGTGGAGGGCATATTACCCTATCCAATAACACAGCCCCTTTAACATTGCTATTCAATACAACCGCATCACCTTGTTTTTCACTATCATTAGCCAAACCGATTTCATTATGAAGATGAACATTATTCCCATCATTTTGCCAACGGCTTTCATTGGCAAGTGAAGAAGCCTCAAGCATAGGGAAAGAGCAAAGATGACTGGCCTAGAAAAACTTAAAATAGGGGGTAAGTTTGGATTAACGGTTGCAAGATCGCTGGCTAAAGCAGAAAGAGGAGAGTAGAACGGATTCTTTAAAATTAAATAATTAACAGTTGCAAGATCATAATGTGTACCTTAATGAGCCCTTAGCATTTTTTATTTCCTCAAAAAAATCGTCGTATTCTCTTCCACAACACATATTGGCCGGAGATGGCATGTAGGTGAGGCCAGCATGTGCCATTCGATCTCATTCTTGGATGGTGTGGCGGTAGAAAGGAGAATGAGATCTCACTGAGAAATTTTGTTGTTTGGGGGTTTCATTGATTTGTGGTTTTGTTGATTTGGGAATTGAGAAAACATGAGTTTGGATGTTACATAAATGATTAATTTAGAGTAGGGAGAAATCGTGGAGGGAATCCTAAATTTTCATGGTTTAATGAAGCGGGAAATTGAAAATACACAAGGGAGAACTTTGTATGTATAACTTGTAAACTTATTAGGTATCAATTATACATTGTTAGGTATACGTTCCTATTATAAATTATAATTTTAATTATTAATAAATTATTTATTATATTAAATTATTATTTTATTTAAATTTATTTATTAATAATCATTAGTTATAATAGAAATTAAAACTAATTCAATCATTTGCTTCTTAATTATAATTGAATATTAATTACTCATACCGGTACAATGGGCGGGTGGGAATGAAAACCGGTTTTGAGTGCCACGTATGAATTTTGAGTGCCGACATTTGTTAGTTTTTGTGGGCTTTAACGTTATTCTTACCTCATTTTTGTTTGGATAAAATTAATATTAGTCCTAATTAATTATTACTTATTAAGTATTAATTAATTAATACCATAATGAAACTATTAATTAAAGAAAAATTTACGACTAATGAAAATAATCGTGAAAATTAATTATTTAATCGTAATTATTAATTAGTAAAAATTAATTATTAAATGTTACTTCATATTTATTAACTATAATTTAATGTTAATTATTAACTGTTAATAATTAATATGTATATATTATTAATTTTTAATTTTTAATTTTTAATATTAATTTTTAATTTTTAATAATAATTATTAATCATAAATTATTAATATTTATATTTATAAATTATTATATATTTAATATTAATTACTCGATATTACTTACTAATAACTGGAAAGTAAAATTAAGCCTGTTGGAATATTGATTATATATAATAATTAGTAATTAGTGATTACTTATTAATAATCATTAATTATTATAAGTTATAAATGATTAATATAATATTATTAATGATTAATTATTAAATATTAATAAATAATATAATATTATTAATGATTAGTAATTAGTAATATAATATTATAATTAGTAATTAGTAACATATGATTAATATAATATTATTAATGATTAATTATTAAATATTAATCAATAATAAATATTAATTTTAAGAAAGCATTGTAATTATTAATTATTGGTTGTCAAAAATTGACAACAAACATTTATTACAACGGGCATTTTATGACCGTGTAAAATTGGCACCTATTACAACGGCCATTTTTAGCACATTGTAAAATTGGCACCTCTTACAACGGGCGTTTTGTGACCGTTGTAAAATTGGTATCTATTACAACGGACATTTTGTGAACGTTGTAAAATTGACATCTATTACAACGGGCATGAAAGGACCGTCGTAATAGCATTCTATTACAATGGGCAGTCATTGCCCACTGTAAAAAAGGCGTTGTATAGGGCATCTATTACAACGGGCCTGAGTGGACCGTTGTAATAGCATACTATTACAATGGGCAACCAATGCCCATTATAAAAAGGGCATTGTAATAGAGTATTTTTGTTGTAGTGATATATGTATAAAATATATTTTATCATTAAAATATTGCAGAAAATATTTATTTATTTATGTAAATATATATTGTACCATGAATAACAATAAATATATACGTATATATATATATATTAATTTTTTTTAATTTACTAATTAGAAAAAAAATCAAATATGAATTTACAATTATTTTGATATTTAATATATATTATATTGAATTAAACAGTATTGGCTATAATAAATTAATATAAAATAATTATGTCATGAAAATTCAAGTTTTATAATTTTAGAAAATTTGGAAACATATTTTAGGGCTTAGGAAAAATTTCTGGAATTTTCTCAATTAAAATAATATTTTTAATTAAATAATAGATAGCGGGTTGAAACTAAATTAATTTTAAAAAATATAAAATTAAGTTGAGAAAATCTAAATTTTTTAAGGCACTTGACATGATGAAGTAATTTTAATAAATATAAATTTTAATTTTAGAAACACAAATTATTTTACACGAATTTATTGATTCAGATAACCATTAAATATTAATAATAATATGTAAACAATGATAAAAATTATTTTCAGCACTTATAATTCATAATAAACATAAAAAAGTGTTAAGAAAATTTTAGGTCAATATTATAAAATAAAATGAAAAAATATGTTTTAATTCAAATTGTATGTGAATATTTAAATCATAAATTAATATATATATATATATTATAATATATATATATATATATATTAATATATATATATAAACATATATAATTTTAAATTAAAATTTATTTTAATGTTTAATATCAGGTTACAAACATAAACTATTAATTAGATCTACAAAATTTATACTTATATCCAATCTCCATCGTGACAACAACACATACAAAAATCCCGCCCAACTAATGAAATAACAATAATCAAATTATACACATAAGATTAAATGATTAACAAATCTTAAAATCAGAATAAAATGGTTAATATATAGGAAAATATTACCCGAAATAGATGCCCTAAAATCCACTTTGAAATAATGAAATATTTTTCTCTAAAATTCTTTGATTGTTTCTCCAAAATTCTTTGATTGTTGAGATTGCTAGTTTGGAATCAATAACCTTTCACTATCAAATAGTTTTTGTTTTAACTTGAATTGGATTTGAGATTTTGGGATGGTTTTAGAGAGTAGTTGTCGCCATTAAAAGGAAGAAGAAGAAGAAAGCGACGGCTCAAGAAAATGAAATTAGCCTATGATTAAGGTTTTGAAATTAGTATTTATATGGGTAGGATAAGAGAGCAAACAATGATCTCAACGCACATCTCCAAAACCTAATTGCACACATAGTAGCCACTCCTTCTCCTTGCTAGACCAACCACTTATCACTCTAAAACGCATGGGTTTGTGAGCCCACTTAGCCCAAATTAAATATAATTATTAAATGTACACAATTATATTTAACTTAATTTGTTATCGATATCTCATGTCAATCAATATATTTATAACTTTTTTTAAATACATGCAAAAAAATTATTTCTAAAATCATATCTAAATTTTATAATTAATATTTCATGAATAATAATTAATTTATAATAATTATAAACTAATTAAATTGTTTGGTCTAAAAAGCATTCATCATTTCAGTTGTGTGACTCTTGGATGTAAATTCGATCGGCGATTAACATCGAACTATTCGAAGGTTAACGTTCACACTTCACTTAGCAGGTGGTATGACATTATGGCCAAATTTATCGCTTACTCGGCTTCGGTAAAATATAATTTCGCTTTATTAAGCGTTATGCAGTTGTGACAATTATTTAAACCGATTCTCTTCATCAAAACCATATCACTTTGGACTTATTGAATTTGGTAACGGTCAAAATTCCAACATCGTCCACATTCAACTTTATAG
Source organism: Allium fistulosum (assembly GCA_030737815.1). Classification (NCBI taxonomy): domain Eukaryota; kingdom Viridiplantae; phylum Streptophyta; class Magnoliopsida; order Asparagales; family Amaryllidaceae; genus Allium; species Allium fistulosum. The sequence goes on along the minus strand of CM060903.1, from coordinate 131,523,155 downwards.
TCCAAACACAAATTCCTTGGTTTAATAATAACAATTATTATTAACCAAACCACTCCGGCTAGAGATTTTTGACTTTGGGTTGACTTGAGTTGATCGTGATACTAACCCTATATAACCGAGGAGACAAATCCTCTCCTGAATAGTGCTTCACTTCCAATACTTCCACTCGACCCAACTATAGTCACTTGATGGACGTTGTGCCATGATTTGACTATAATCAAAGCAGAGCTTTTACATTGAAGATTCACAGAATTCTCAAGTCGAAAGAACTATGTAAATTATTCACATCGATATTTTTTGTTTGACCTTAGTTATATTAACCAACAAAAAACTATCGAATTGGTCGTTTTATCTAATAACTATTAGTACGTAACCCTAGGTGCCTCCAACAGTCATGAGTAATACACTGCCCAACATTTAGAGAGCGTCACGTACTCCAGTCTCAACGGATACATCGATATCCAATCTCGATGCATCTTAACTAGGAACATTTAAAACGGTATGTTTACTTTACTGCGATAAATTACTCATGGTTATAACACTTTGTAACTACTATCACAAAACATACCATTTATGGATTTTGTATTAAATACACTTTAAATTAAATTAATTAATATAACGTACATTATATCAAATATATAATAGAAAGAAAACACATTTATTTCGAACAAGATCAGTCAACGAGTTAGATATATGTAACAAATTACATACTTGCCCCTAGAGCATGCCCCTAACTCTATCAGATGTCTCTAGTGTCCATCCATCTACCAGACCAGTAAGCAAATGATGGTCCAACTAAGTATACCTTAACTCCATTACAACCGAGAATCCTACTTGTTCCATCTCTTCTAAAACACATAGATGTGGTGAAGTTACTTTTTTCAGTGAAGAAGAATGATCATAACACCATCTAGATTCTTGCACCGTAAAAAAACAAAACATTCTTATCACAACAAGAAGCCAATAGGTAAATATTTTGGTTAATAGGTAAATGCCTTATTATAATCGACATTATATTGTCGACTATAACGAGGAACAAACATGTTTTCAAAACATCCCTTTAAAAGTTATGACCCTGTTTGGTTTGCCCTTTTTAGCTTTATATTTCTATCCAAACAAAAATGCACATGACACGTGTATTTTTGAAAGACAATCAATTTGAAAAATGAATTTAACATTCAATAGAAAACAAATTTATTTTGTTTTACGCGTTCGGTGATATAACAATAGCACAGAAAACATTCATCTCCTCCGTCGTCCCTCCATCGTTGTAATAACATAGAATTTTAAATCTTCTCATTCGCACTTCTCACGTTTTGCAATGCACTCTCATGATTTTTATAGAGTATTGTTACTGACACTCCACTTTTGGTTAAGAGGAGACCATTTTTTTTAAAAGGTTTTTTTACTATGAGCGGTGCAAACAAAAATAGCTTCATCGTATAATTATATTGTAGATTGACCAATTTATCCCTTTATTTTTTATATCCTAATTTTCTTTAATCTTCACTATTATTCTTTTTTGGTCTGTAATCTAAATTAATAATCAATGGAGAAATTAAACGCATCCGCAGATTAAATTCTAAAAGAGGAAAAACCAAGATTAATTGTTACTCAAGAAAACATTTGTAACGTAGATTTTATTCAATAAAACAAACAGATAATTTTTTTAAATTATACTGTTTATACGTTAATTTGATTGTTGATAATTCTAAATCAAATTAAATGATGGGTAAAATAGGAAAGTATTTTTGGTCTGGAAGAAGAAGACTAGTTTTCACCATTAATGAAAGCTAAATTGAACTTGATCAAAAATGTAAGTGAAGAAAAAAAAGATTGGATAAAAATAAATGATGGGTAAAATAATAAAAGATATATATTATTTGTAAAGTATAAGTACACTTCATAACAATTTTAAATTTTAAATTTTAAATTTTGAGGAGTGTCGCAAATAAAAAAAGGTCCATCTTAACCAAAACCATAAGTGGAGTGTCCCTTGCAAACGAAAACCAAACGCAAACCGAACGGGCCTTTCAAAAAAATCCGATCAAAGCCCGCTTAAGTATTTGCCACTTACGCTTCATAACCTCCAATTCAAATTCCATCCCAATTCCAGCTTCATGCCGCGAAAGGCGAAACAATCAACATTACGCTGCGAAGAATTAAAGAGCAACGTCAAGGTAATGATTATCGACGTAGACATTTGTTTTATAAATTGGAGTTTGTACTATGTACTGTGCATAAATTGCTTCTTTTAATTATAAATCTGGTTTTCGTATTTCCAATCGTAGTAGGAGAAATATATTACTTTTGATGTCTGCACCACGAACATTTATGTCGGTTGTCAAAATATTTATCACTCATTTGCACTATCACATGTTTTGGGGGGCGGTTATCACTTGGTTGTTGTTGTTATCGCTTTTTAGGGTTTTAATCAGAGTAAACATAAGAAAGATAATGCATGAGAGCTGAATGCCATTTGACGTTAGAATGATTTTGACGCATAATTATGCTTATGCCACGAAGCTCTATATCTTTACCTAAAGATCTACTGAAAAATAAGCTATTGTTTTGCACATGGTTGTTGCCTATTTTCTACTTTTGTTTTGTAATTTTGGATATGCAGTTTAGGTATTGCTTACTGGAATATTTATTGGTTCGAATCTTACTTTGCACGTTAATTATATTTATTATTAATAGTCTTACTTTGCATGATTACATGTGCGCATCCTTGTTAGTAAAACCTTACATAACAGATATGTTTATTACTGGTTATGAGCATGGATAATACACAACGAGTTATCATTTGCTGCTTGTTCAAACTTCAAAGTACTCCTTGATTAATATAATCCCAGCTAAAAGAGTAAGTATAATTGTGTATTTTTATTTTGTTTGGTTTTTAAAAGTATTTCTCATGGTATAGTATTGCTATAGAAAGCATTGGCTGTTAAAAAGCACAAAAATATCCATTATAGCATATACTAAATCTGAAATGTGGTCATTTACAATTAACATTAAAAACGAATTTGATGTCTTTTACCAATGGTTTGGATACAGCTAAGAGGGGTTCGATTCCTCTCTTCTCAAAAATTATGCGTCCTCTGTCCCATACAATCACAACCATTCATTCCATCATGTTAATTAATTAATTTAATTAATTAGTCAATAATGAATGGTGAAGATTGAGTAGGTATTGTGGCACATGAGTTTTGGACACAGAAGAATTGAGCTAAGAACTAAGAAATGAAACTCAAGCTTTTTTATTATTTTGTTGATTAAATTAACAGTGTAGCTTGAGCTTTTATTTGATAACTCATCATAGGCGACTCAACTTGCCTATAAATTGGTAAAATTTACTTCACAAATAATATAATCATACACATCATTCCTCAATATGAAAAATACAAATTTTAGCAATATAATATATATTCTTCCTTTGCTTTGTTCATCTCTTTTCATTATCCCTTCACTAGCTTGTCATCCTACTGATCGTTCAGCTCTTCTTGCATTCAAGTCTGGAATCACTTCAGATGAATTTCCACTTCTTAAAACATGGAACATTACTACTCAGACCGACTGCTGTAAATGGGACGGAGTTGGCTGTGATTCAACTGGTCGTGTTTATAACCTCACTAGACCTGGCCTTTTCGATGACCCTAACTTCTTTATTGTAGACACTTCAATGTCTGGCACAATCTCTCCATTGCTTGGAAATTTAAAAAATCTTCGTTATCCTGATCTTAGCAATCTTAAGGATTTATCAGGACCCATCCCTTCCTCTCTTGGTCAACTTATTGAGCTCGTTCATCTCTTTCTTGATACAAACAATCTCACTGGTTCTGTTCCTTCTTCTTTTGGAAATCCCAAGAACTTACAGAAGCTGTATGCAAGCAATAACAAACTCTCTAGTCCAGTCTCTGCTTCAGTTTCTAGCGTGTCTCCGTATCTCATTGAGCTTGGTTTATCAAATAACATCTTATCTGGTTCAGTATCTCCATCCATTGGGCAACTAAAACGATTGCAGAAGATAGATAGCAATACTAATAAATTTAGTGGAGGAATATCATTCACTATCGGGATGCTCAATGAGCTGACGTATCTCGACTTTTCAGGGAATCAATTTTCTGGTAGCATTCCTAGCTCCATTGGTAGTCTCAAGGAGCTCAACGTCTTATATCTATATAGCAATAAGTTGACTGGAAGCATCCCATCTTCAATATCGGGCTTGGTTTCTCTTCAGTTCTTAAGATTTGATGATACTAAATTATCAGGGAACTTGCCCAGTTCCATTGGCAGCCTCCGCAGCCTACAACGATTCAACTTGGAGAATAACAAGATAACTGGAGAGATACCAACTAGTTGGTGATATGAGTAGTCTCAATGAGATCTACTTTACCAATAACAGACTAACTGGAAAAATTCCTGAAAGCATTGGAAAATTAAGCGGTCTACAGATTCTGAATATGGCTGGCGATAAACTTTCAGGCCCCATTCCTAAGCAAATAGTTAAACTACCATACCTGCAATACGTTGATCTTTCATTCAACCCATTGAATTTGGTCAGTGCGCCAAGTTTTCTTGGATCAATGAATCTCTTCAGTCTCAAACTTGCATGCACTGGTATAGTGCGCAAACTCCCATCATGGCTTTCCTCCACTTCAATCTCAACTCTTGACTTGTCTAACAACGAACTTGTATGAAAAATCCCGACTTGGATAGGCAACATGACTATCCTTTCAACCTTGAATTTGTCCAACAATGCTCTTGATGCAGAAGTTCCAAAAGATTTCATAAACTTGGCATCACTTATTGTTCTAGATCTCCATTCTAACAAATTGACAGGTCCAATTCAACCCGTGCTGGCCAAAAGGACAGGTTTTTGTAGGCCACTATGAGTCAATAGACCTTTCATACGACATGTTTATAGGAGGCATCGATAAAGATATTGGAGATTTACCATCGTTGGTCTCACTTGTGACGTTTGATGTCTCACATAATCCTTTAGGCGGCGTAATACCTATGTCAATTGGAAACTTAAGAAATTTAATCGAAGCGAGAATGGCTAGTGATGGGCTAACAGGTGGCATACCAACCCGTATGTTGGACTTTAAATCACTTATGAAGATTGATGTATCATATAACAACTTGAGTGGGATGATACCTGCACATAATATGACCTTCGGGGTAGATGGATTCATGGGGAATCCAGGGTTGTGCAGTGCACCGTTACCAGCCTGCAAGAAATGGATAACAGTGCTTATTCAAGTATGTTTGTTTGTGTGTGCGCGCGCGCACGCTAATTTTAAATAGATACGCTTTTGACTGTATAAGTTTATTTAGTCAATAAAAGGACGCAAAGCTTGATGATGATATCTGTTATATCATGAACTATGCAGTACAATTTTAACAGCAATAAAGTAAATTAACTTCCTAGTTTATGCCATATTATTGCGTTTTTACTCAAAAGTGTGTGTTTGTTACCTCTATTACCGAGGATTAACCAAATAAGACATGATGTGCTAGCTTTAGAAGGAAAAAAGAAAAGAAAAATGGTACCTGATAACCTATTTTGAATGTGAAAAATGGTACCTGATAACCTATTTTGAATGTGAGTTTTTGTGATTAGATGCAATATTAAGAATTTGTAGAATTATAGTACATGATTCTAAGACATGCATATAATTTTTTTTGTTTCTGGAGTTGAGTTGTTGTCATCTCTCTGTACCCACATGTAATTTAAATTTAAATCTAAGATTTATCTTAGTGTATTTATTCATGGTATAAATCAGTTACATTAGAGGTTTAAGGTAATATATATGTTGGGCCAAAAAGTCGCACAACACCCCGGTCCGAATGATAGAAATAGATCTAACTAAAAATAGCGAGTAAACAATAGAAAACACATGGATTTTATAGTGGTTCGGCTAATCTGAGGCCTACGTCCACTTTAATATTATTATGGAATGTTGTTGTCACAAGTACAAGGGATTTACAGTTCAAAACAGCCTAGAACATTAAAAAGCAATCTCCTTGGTGACAAACTCGGGTAGAAGAAGAAGATGAAGAATATAATAGTCAAAAGGTCGTCTCTAAGTTGCTATAGGTTTCATATTTATAGAGAAATCACTCAACGAAGTCGTTGGATCGTGAAATACCAGTTCAAACTTCAGATCCAGGAAAGTAGGAGGAGAGGCGATGTCTCCAAAGTGGAAAAATGATATCGGTACCAACCCGCTGATTTGCTAAATGCAAATTCCGCCATCTTCTCCCACTTTGTCGTTTTTTTGATCCAAGAAGTTGTGAGCACTTTTACCTTAGAAATCACGTTGTTACCAAGAGGTTCTGACACGTCCAATACTTGTCCTTTTCTGCAAAGCTTTTCGGAGTTGTTCAACTACTTCTTCAGAATTGGACCTCAAGACGATCACTTTAGCCGGCTACTTATTGACCTTAACTCTAGAGTTCCCAAAGTACACAAACAGGTCGGTGCCGGCCTGAAAATAGGTCAGTACCGGCCTCTTCCTTTGAGGGATTTTGGCCTTCCTACCTTTTTAAGCCTCTTTCATAGTCCTTCCAAGCATGCCTCCAAGTCCTTGCACCAGTTGGTTTGCGTCCTGACATCTAAATCCGTCTAAAAGCTGGATAACACTTGCCTCTAAAGTACGTTTCTGTTGGAAACAAAGCATGCTTTGGATCAAAACAAGCACATACGTTTATCCATGCAAGTCCATTAGCCATCCACGAGTTGCTTTAAAGTGCCTTCTTCATTCCAAGGGCATCCGTTCTGGTGCCTTAAATAGCAGTCGTACCACTTTACGTATCAATGTCGACGTCTATATTTCTCGAAGATCGTTTCACGTCTCGGCCAGATTAGAATTCATTTTACTTCTTTTTTCTTTCCTTTTTTTAGGACAATATTTCATGTCGGTATCGAGATGAAATGCCGAGTCATTTCTCTTCGTTAAGTACCAATACTTAGCCTTTTTTTACTTCACTTTTCCTTGCCTTACATTCGACACCAAGATCTTTCATCAGCCGACCTCTAAATTTTCCAGCAGCCGCCCCTTTGCTACTTAACTCTTTTGACCTACACGACCTGCCGCCGACCATCTAAAACCACCGCTGTCTCTTACCAGTAGTCGCCACCAATAGATTTCCATAACTTGCAACCGCGACTTAAAAGAATTCGGGCCCGAATTCACTTTGCTTTGATTTTTTGATTCAAACTCGAAATGCTAAGGTAAGTAGTCGTTGATAGGCGTTAAGGTGGTCATGGTCATGGCTGCCGTCAGTGGTTGCTGTTTGGACAATCGATTTCCACTTGAGATCTTGGCCGTTGCAAGACTTGGATTCTCTTAGGGAAGGCCCCAAACTCAACTCGAACACCACACTAGCTCGAGTTATGATGCCATTGCATCTACTTGGCGCCAACTTTGGGTCTCTGCCATCATTGCTTCAGGCTTCCAATGTCTTGCGATGGTTCCAAGCCTTCACACACTTAAGATGTTTAGGCACTTCCTCTTGAAGTCTGATCGATCACAAGTCGCTGCATGAACTTTTCATGAGACGGTAAGCTTGGTGCCGATGCAAGTGATTGAGGCACTTCACAACGATCATATTTCAAAATGAGTATTTTTATGTCTGATGTCCATACGGCTTCAACCAGCTCTAGCCGTCCAGATGTAAGACTTCTTCCTTTTCATTCTTCCCCATACTCGAACTCTTATCGTCCAACCGTCTAACTTCTTACCGATTCTCTTCACAGATTTTCCTGCTCGAGACAGGAGCATCGAGCATTCTAAGACTTTACAGACCGTCAAAAGAGTCAACATACGATTCCGCACCATCGTTCTGTAGTCAAAGCGCTCGCTAGGCGCCAAAAAGCCCTAGGCACTAGCCTAGGGCTTTTATCTGTTTCCAGACGCCGGTGATTGGCAAGGCGCCAATAAAGCGCTCTAGGCGACGAAGCGACGAAAAAGCGAAGCCCCAATTAAGCGCGCTTTAGTTAATTGAAGGATGATTTAGGGCTTTGGCCCAAAACCCTCAAAATCGAACCTGATAGTGACTTAATTGAGCTGCTGTTCGTAACAAAAAAATTCTACTGTCCTCGATCTCGACTCTCGATATTTAAAAAAAACCCTAATCTCGAGCTGCTACCGAAACTCGACCAAACCCCACCGCCGCCGACCCTACTGCCGCCGACCGAAGCCCTACTGCCGCCGACCGAAGCCCTGAAAACCGAAGCCGCTGATCTTGAACCAGAGGTATATTTTTAAATTTGGTTGAAGTTTTAAATTTTCTTATGAGCTGATTTTATTTTAAATAATTGTTTTGATTTTAAGTTTAAATTAGTTTAAATTATAAAGTTAAAAACTGATTTTAAATGTTATTAATTTTAAATTAAATTATAAAGTTTTGTTTAAATTGAGTTTAAGTTATAAAGTTTTGATTTTAAATTCAGTTTAAGACTTTAAGTTAGTTTTAAATTTAGATTGAATTTTAAAATGCACTTTTTACTTTTTAACTTTTAAAATGCAGTTTTTACTTTTTTTTAAATGCAGTTTTTACTTTTTTTTACATTGAATTTTAAAATTGAATTTAAATTGACTTTAAATTGAATTTTAAAATGCAGTTTATTTAAAATTAAATCCACATTTTAGCTTAATTTAAATGTTTAAGTTAAAATTTGAAATTGAATTTAAAGTTTTAACTTTTAAGTTTTAATTTCAGAATTTTAAAGGTAAAAGTAGAAAGTTTTATAGTTTAAACTTTAAAATTTTAACTTTAAATTGATTTTTGGGGCATTTCACCAGAAGGACAAATTTTGCAGTCCAATTAGTTTCTAGGACACACATTTAAAGAAATTACTTTCAAGGCCAAAGTCAGCAGAATAATTACTTTCAAGAACATAATTTCATAGGTTTTTAGGCCCTAGAAACTAATTATTTTACGTTTTGGTCTTGAAAGTAATTATTTCAGTTGTGTGTCCTAGAAACTAATTCCACTTGCTAAAGAGGCCATTGTGGCTAATTTCCACTTGATTTTTAAAATGCAGTTTTTCTAAATGCAGTTTTTAAAATGAATTTTAAAATGAAGTTAAAAGTTTTTTTAAATGCAGTTTTTTAAGTGCGGTTTTTCTAAAATGCAGTTAAAAGTTTTTTTAAAATGCAGTTTCTTTTTTGTGCAGTTTTTACTAAAACAGCAAAACTGACATTCAAGGCGCCCAAAAAAGCCCTAGGCGTCAAAAAGCGCTAGGCGAGGGCTTGGGGCTTTTTTGGGCTTTTTCGCCTTGACTACACTGCACCATCGCTTACCTACCGACGAATGAGAATCTTCGCCAATGCGGCCTTCTACACCTTGAACGATTCGCCGTCCCAACTGAGCTTCCACTAAGAGGTTTCGGGGTGTCCACCAGGTCTTCTGCTCCAACTCGCAATTCCAACGAAGACATCCAAGGGGGCATTGAAAGCCCATCAGGCGCGGCGAAAATCAATGAAATCGTTGATAGAGTAGCGGAAGCCCAGTGAATGCAAGTGGAAGGAGAGAGAGAGTTGAGATGGAAATAATAGACGAAGGAGGGGGAATAGAAGAAGGAGAAGAAGTGAAAGAAGGAGAGGGCGACGAAAAATATGACGATGACGATGGCTTGGACCAATGTAGAGACGAATTGTATGGAGAGACGTCTTCAGAGGGTATCGAGATTCTTGCCCCATCACGTCCGAAGCGAATATTTGTCAATACCTCCCAGTAGTCTATTGAACCAAGCATGACGCCAACAATTGAGGCGAATCCTCCAATCGGTCATTTAGAAAATATCTTCGACTCACTGGGTGATCTCGACATTCCTACCGATGATCTTCTTAAGGAGTACCCTTCAAGATTCAATTTTCCATCTAAGGCCTCCTAGTCGAGGGAGGCGAAACTCCGTCCTTACAACCTTCTGAGCATGGTCCGTAGAGTACTTAGTGCAACAACAACACTCCACGCGCTTTTAGGATCACGAACACTCACACTTTGCATTTTCCCTTATTCATGCGTTACAATGTTGATGTTTCTTCATCTTTCGTTTCAGGTGGGATGGAAATAGACCGCTTCAGCTGTCTTCACTTTGGTGTTTTTGAACAAAGAAGATTAGATCATAAACCATACCCATCTCACCCCAGCTCTCACAAAGAAAGAGAATTAGACGAAGAGAGAGCATGGAAGAAAGAGAACGCCAAGCAGAAGGAAACCACTAGGCAGAAAAAGATAGGAAAAAAAGACATGCATAGGAGAAAGAATCCTATAACCAAGGAAAAAGAAACAAAGACTTGCGTGACCGCTATGGTCCATCCTTCAATTTTTCTCATCTTCGATCTTAACCGCAGCTTCATTTGCAACAACTTCCAACATCACTCTCTCCGACCATCACTGTTTCCGTACCGCATCAATCCAAGGAGGTCTCTATTCGTCCAGCTTCACCTCCATCTCCGTCAAGCAAAATGCATCTCTCTTCGGCCACCATTGTTGTACATAGGCCGCATTGTGCGGGAGCGGCGTCTGCAATTGATGTACAAAAATTGATGTAATAGAAAATTGCTTTTCTTTTACAATCTTTGTTCCATTTACATCTTTGCGTTTTTATATTATACCAACCAATTCATAATTTCCTGCATATATAATATAACTGCTTATACTGCAGTTTATCTATATTATACATGCATGTGTCCGTGCAATGCTTTTAGTTACTGTAACTCCGTACATATAAGTAAACTCCTGCAATTGCTTTAGTTATATTCCGTTGCTTAGTTATGCTTTCTGTTGCCAAAGTGTTTTCGTTCGGTTAAACAAAACTAATATTTAACCAACTCCGTGGCTGTTCTTGTTTACCCTTGGTCAAGTTTCCCTCGATTATTAACAAGTTACAAATAAACCGAGTTGCCATTTCCTATCTTCGGAAAACACCGGTTTGGACGACTATATCCCGACATCCTTAATCTTGCCAATAACCGGACATGATCAATATCATCAATCGATTATCCTTGCTTATCCTCAATTGAGTATGTCCTTATGAGCCGCAAGCACGGTCGTGAAAATTCTAGCCGCACTCCAGTTCATATCTCCGAGAATTGGTGATTCAAGTGTCCATCTTTGGGCATCCGCTCTAAGTCTCACCTATCTCCGGGTGTTGACAGGGAGTTTGATCCGCTACCCGCCACATATTCCTTATTCTATATATGCATCATCGATTCGAATATGTATTCTTTTTTTTACCTAATTTTTTTTTCATTTATTTTACTTAAAAAAAAGATAAAGGGAGAATGCGAAAAAATGAAATAGGAATGAAAAGCGTCCATTGTCTAATGGATAGGACAGAGGTCTTCTAAACCTTTGGTATAGGTTCAAATCCTATTGGACGCAATTTTTTTCCATCTATTTTTAAAGTGTCGATACCAAGAAACCCCTTTTCTGAATGATTTGAATCAGAAATAACTCGCAAGAATAACTCTTGTTCTAACAGTGGTCTAAATTTTATAGTAAATGAGCCTTTAAATGGGGTATTTCCTTAGTATTTCTTACGGGACCTTGACTTGTCACATGAGTTTGAATTTCATATTTCCGTATGTGAAAAGAAGTATAAATATCTTCACACACTAGCCGTTCAATAATTAGTACCGCATCTTCAAAATTGTAACCTTCCCATGGCATATAAGCGACTAATACGTTTTTTCCTAAAGCGAGTTCCCCACCGACTGTAGCCGCCCCGTCTGCCAAAATTTGCCCTTTTTTTTATACATTTACACTGTTGAACCTGAGGTTTTTGATGCATACAAGTATTTTTGTTGGAACGTTGATACATAACTAATGGAATGCTTGGCCTAACACGTCCTGCTGGGCCACAAGCGTGACCATCAAAATTTCACATGCACACCTGGCGCTATAGTTGCCCAATTCTGGTTGATTTTGCCTATCTCTGGGCACTAGTCAAGACCGAAGGGATAAAGACAAATTATCCGATCGGCTTTTGTGATTCTACTCCTTTACCCTGATCTTGGATCAAAGGAGTCAGTATCTATCTCCGGGTATCTAATTATACTGCTAATCACGCGGCACAGAATTTTGCTCATAAGAACACAATTCCATTGGTTCAAGAAGCTAACTTTATTTATAAACCAAAGAAGGGGCAAGTCCCACCTTATTACATTGCTCCATATCCACTAAGGTAGCTTATTTGCTGAAAATAAACTAAATATTTCTAAGTGAAATAGTGTCGCGGCAGGTCACTATTCTATGCCCGCGGAATCGGGATTCCATCAACAATGGCCAGCTTGATAGTCCCATCCTAAGCTTCTGTTCAATCGCATAAGGACCTTCCAAATTCAGACTAAATGCCCCTATACCTAGGAGAACTCGTTTCAAAATGAGGTCCTCCACTTCGAAGGTACCATTCCAAACATTGGCATTAAAATGCCGTGCTACTCTTTTTTGGTGAGCAACTACCCTTAAATCAGTCTCTTCTCGCTTTTTATTAATCAAGTCGAAGGACTCAAGCAAGAGTTCCTCATTGACCTTGGGGTCATAGTGCTTTTTTCGATGAGAAGGGAATCATGACCTTAGCTTCGAAGGCCAAGACGAATGGAGTATGCCCAACCGCGGACTTGTGAGTCGTCCTATAAGCTCACAATGCAAGTGGAAGCTCATTGATCCAGCTGCGTTTGACTTTGGTTAACCATTTCTTTAAGATGTATTTGATGATTTTATTTATCTCTCTATCTGTCCATTCGCCTGCGGGTGTACTATTGTCGAAAAGCTTTTTTCAATTTTGTACTGGTTGTAGAAATCCTTAAACTCGGTACTCTCAAACCGAGTTCATTGTCAGTTATAATCTTTTGACTAACTCTGAATCTACAAATAATATTTTTCGTCACAAAGCTGATCGCTTTTCTTGCGATCATGGAAAGCGGTTTTGCTTCAGTTCACTTTGTGAAGTAATCCACAGCAATAATAACGTACTTAGCTCCTCCTTTCCATATCGGTAGCACACCGATTATATCAATTATCCAAACTTCAAATAGCCACGAGCTAACCATTTGCGTAAGCTTTGTGGATTCACTACAACAAAAAAGACTTTTCACAGCGTTTGAAAAACGCTGTTAAAAGTTTTCACAGCGTTTTTAAAAACGCTGTATAACGACATGCGGTCGTTGACCCTAAATTTTTAACTGCAAAATATAAACGCTGTCAAAAACCCACTTTCTACAGCGTTTTTTAAACGCTGTTAATAATTTTTCTACTGCAAGGTATAAACGCTGTTAATAGTTTTCTACTGCAAGGTATAAACGCGGTCGTAGGGATATGCATTTTTTTTCCCAATGAATTGACAACAATGTATAAACGCTGTCGTAGGGATATGCATTTTTTTCCAATGAATTGACAGCAATGTATAAACGCTGTCGTAGGGATATGCATTTTTTTTCCAAAGAATTGACAGCAATGTTGTGCCATTGCAATATTCACACATATCATTAATATAAACTACATTTAATTATATTTTAATCAGTTAATGTACATAACATAAACAAATCAAACTAAAAATTGTAAAATAAAAGCATAACTATTAATCACTTCCATAAAATAAGTTGAACACAATATCCATGAACAAAGTTTACATAAACCCGTAAAGAGAGATAAAATTTATAAACCAACTGCATACAAAATTAGATAAATGCACAATATCTAGAAAGCAAGTTTGCATCTAATATTATCGACAAAACGTGCATAAAAGTAGTTCAAATACAGGCTGAAAATGAAAAGTGGCAGTACGAAGATAGTTAGACATTGGTTTACTGAATTGTTGCCAACAGGGCAGTCTGAACTCGGCAAGATTCCTCCTTCCGTCTTTTTTTCTTGACTTTTTGTTGTTGAGCTATCACTAACCATGGCTTTGTCAACATCCTGTGAGTAGTAATTACAGTAAGCTTTAAACGTATAACTGTTAGTTAAATATAAAGAGTACAATTTTCAGTTGAAAAAAATGTGTTTTTCAATAAACATGTAACTGGAAGTTCTATGCAATATTTGCACAGTGATATATTTAATGCATATTTTTCAAGTTGCAGTAATTTTATCAGTCACATACTTTTACTTGATAAGGCAGTTCTAGTGAATATATCAAATCGGTTGAAACGTCAACCAAGTTCCAGCTATGTTGATGGGAAATAGTGTACAGAAAATTATATCAACGAATGCCTAGATAATAACAGAATTATTCATTCATCACACCATGTGTGTTGACATATATCAGTGTTAGAAAAATTGATGGTATCTTTACCATATTAATAAATATGAAATCATAAGCATTCAGTACAGTATTTGATAATGAAGTGTACAACTATCAGGAATTTAATTGGATTAGTATGCTTGTTATATGAGAATAACTATATTTATTTTATGGAGGCAGTTTGGATACTTTAGGAAGTATTAGTGGTGTACAATTATTTCCAACTATATTGTTTTTGATGGCAAAGCGTTTGAACTTTCTTCTCTAAAACTATTGTCCTTTTGTCCTCATGAAACATAAAGGTCGGACAACATGGCCAATTGCCTTCTAGCCAACAAATTTGCATATGATACCATATTATCTAATAAAGCTTCCTCTGCACACAGAGAGGAATTATAGTCATTTATTAAATTATAAAGAATTACAAGTATGGTCAGAATAAAAAAAATTGATGATGCAGGATGGCATTGAAAAAGGAAAATATCCAGTTGGGAATAAAAAACCACTTCATCACCACCGCACTCTACTGACATAATGAACATTGTCTATGTGTGTATTTTGAGGAAAAAAGTTGTATCTTATATGAAAATTACAAACCACTAATGTATATCTATAGATCTAACCTTTGATCAACTAAGTTAGAGCCATCAACTGCTGTACAAAATCAACTAACTTCCATTTTGGGACCTATCATATGTACTAAAGTTACTGATTTTGTTTGATGATGGCTTATTTTCATTAAACTAATGAAAGAATAACTATTACCACCTAACATACGCATCAAATCAAGTTGCTTAGTAGGGGAATTCAAGCCCTAGTGTACCATTAACTTACATAAATATACCATATAATTTCATGCATAGTAATTTCTTATATTACTGAGTCGTAGACAACCTGGTTACGCTTTTTTGATCCACTTACAAATAGGTTGGTGGTAATATTCTTTGAACCACTTACAAATTAGGAGGAGTTAGCCTTTTCACGATGGATCTATACTCAATTTACGTATGTTTAACTGAACTTTCTGTAATAAATATTATCAGTAGAAAATGGTCGTGATTTCCATTTAAATTCTTCAATTTGTGAGAAATAAACATATTTTAATATTGGATGCCGACCGGTTACCGAATTTTTTGCCTTTTTGCACAATTGCTAAGTATTCTTCATTACCAATTTTTTTACTTCAGCGGTAAACCATTATGTTATGATGTTAATTATAATCATAATGATGAATTAATTTTTTCTGTCATTATGTTTTGTTAAAGATTACTATTTTAATTGTTTCCTAAAGCTTAATAAATAGTAATACTTAGGTGACTGCATCAGTTATATGGGTTATGATACGATGCTGTCCCTGCCTATCTTTATGTTATGTTAATTAAAATCCTAATGTTGACTCGAATTTTTTCTATCGTTATGTTTTGTTGTAAAAGATTACTATTTTAATTGTTTCCAAAACTTTAGCAAATTGTAGTACTTGTGCTGGTCTGCACACAGGTAACAGAGTGTGGAAGAGTTAGGTTTTTAAGCATTGTGAAAACGCTAGAAGGAAAATTTTAATTTAAGATCAAAAAATAAAGTTTTAAGATGAATTTAATCCATGAAAGTGACAATAAATTGATTAAAGTTATATCTCTTTCTTTTGAATGTCTACTTTTGTAAGTAGATTGGTTTTGTCTCGATATTTAAAACTATTTATGATTTTAGAAATGTTTCAATTTTCAAATCAATTTAGAGGCTAAGTTTGATTTTATACTTTTGCTAGACTAACTAGAGACTGATTAGTTTATTTTTCCATTTAAAATCACATTTGAAATTAATATAAAAGATTTAAATCCTTTTATTTGTCTCAAAGTATTTGTAATTTATTACCAGTTTGTTGTCTAGATTAAATATAAATTAAGACCGATTCAAGGTTAAATAATTAACCCCACAAGATAGTTTCAGGGTGTACAGACTCGTTGATGAAAACCATCAAAATTTAAAAGAGATAATGACTTAAGACTAAATTTCAAGAGACAAAATCATCTTTGAAATTTTAGTTTTAAGTCGATGAATTTAATCCCAGAAAGTGATTATCGAAATAAATTAAATAAAGAATTGTGATAATAAATTTAAAAGAGACTAATTCAAGACCTTTTGAAAACTATCAAAATTCAAATATCGTAAATGAAAATAAAGAACGAGTTCATGCACTCTAACCATTTGAAGCAAATAAAAGAAAAAAAACTACCCAGAAAATTTTATGTAGGCAAAAAAATAAGACTGTATTTTCTGTAAATTGTTAAAATATAATTTGAAATCGTACCCAACGTTTCATTAACATGCGAACCAACTGCTCTAGCTCTGAAATCCTATGTTGACATTGAGCTACTTTCTTATCTTTGATTTGAGACAAAACTGCCTTGGTCATGGTTACACCCTTTCCCATTCCTCGTAGTCGTCCCGGTCTATCTTGTCCCAATACTAGTGAGAGAGCATCTTCTTTGAACTTACATGTTAAGCTAGACTGTGACTCATTTTCAACATTTTTTATTTTCTCCTACAAAAGTGAACCCAAATTATATTTTTTAAATGAGTTCTAAATTATATATTTTCAAAAAATTATGCTTAAATAAACAGTACATAGCACTTACAATAGCATCTGCAACATTCATATTCACTGGCTCACCATTTTTTCGACTGTGAGATTTAATCCAAACATCAAATCTAGAAATGGAAGAGGGATTGATACTTTCCTCTTTCTGCATTAAAAGAGACAACATTAAACAAAACTAATAACCATATTTAATAAATTAAATATTTTTCTCACCAAATCTTCGGTTGATCGAGCCATCCCTCGACGACTACATGTGTGGCATTTGCATGTCCTTCATGGATTTAAATTTTTCACTTCATAACTAGATTACAAGGTTGTGCTCCTAAAATGTCAATGACTACATATTTTGCAATATCAAACAGGCTGCCTACAAAGTAAATTCATAAACTTTCATGAAAATTCCAAAAATGAGTAAAACATATGTGAAAAGAGAAGAAAGTCACAAGGTCAGAGGTTCAAACAATACAAAAATCATCGTAAAATATTGAGTAAAGTGCAAACCATTTTTCTCTTTTTCTAGAAAATGTCAAAATGTTTCAAAAGATTTTAAAGAAAAATATAAGATCTTCGAAAATAATTCAAATACTTTCCAAACTTCAGTTCTTGTTTTCTGCAATTCACAGTTCTTTATCTTTTCAAACCCCAAGCATTAACCCCAAGCATTGATCAATATTTTCATTTATTTCTCGGTAATTCTTACTGTATACAGTTCATCAAATTCTCACATTAATACATTGCTTTTGCTCCATTAATCCCCAGTAATTCTTCCCACTGCAACTTGCATATCATTGATTAAAATCAAAGTGTGTCTGGCAACATATGAAGAAGAATCAGATGAAGTTTCAGAGTATTCTTTGGCCCTCCCCGATGTTTTTAAATTAAAATCCTTCTCCAGTAACCAAGTTAACAGCCATATTCTATTATCCAACTTAATTTTGTTTAAAGTAGAATATCAAAAGATGGAAAAAAATACAAAGCCTGACATAATGATTGCTCCAATGATAAGATTCTAGCTTCAAACATTTCAACTACCTAGTGCATCTTTTGAAGAGATTGAAAATGTCTATACAAGTGAAAAGAGGCTTGCTTAAGATGTCACGCAAACTGTTATGTAGGCCAAAGAAAAGAAGGTGGAGTGCGACTAAGAAACTTGAGACTTTAAGAAACATATGCAATGAAAATGTCCTGGAAAATCATATCTGGAAGAGGACTACGGATATAATGGATGGAAAAATCTACAGTTTATGGATTATGGAGGAGGACAATAACGGTTTTGGTGCTTGGAAAGCAATTCTAAAAATGAGAAATGATTTGGCACAGCAAATATAAAGAAGTTAGCTAATTGTAAAAACACAAGCTTTTGATTTGATCCATGGGTAGATGGTAAGAGTTTTGTAAAAAGACTAGGATGTGATACATTATATGGAGGTAGAGATTCAAAGTCAGCCAGTTTATTCAGAATAACCAGTGGAACCAAAGCTCAAATACCGCCACATCACAAGCAACACAAGAAACTAAATATATCTTGTTATTCACAGGAAAACAAGAAGACGTTTGGATTTCGAAACAGGCATTCACCATTAAATGGGCACAGGAACAATTAAGAAACAAAGACGAGGAACTAGAATGTGCAAAGTTCGTCGCGGATAAAGCTAACATACCATAAATGTCATTGACTGCCTATAAGGCTTTACTAAACAGTCTGCCTACATGAGACAGACTATACAAGTGGAATATAATACAACAAATTGAATGTACTCTATGTCAACAGCGATGAGAGTCATAAACACTTTGTAATTCTACAGAATACATGTGGAGTGGACTCACCTAATAAACAAGCTAAAGCACCATTTTCAAATGGAAACTGAAAAGCATGAGGTTCAAAATAGCTGCCATTGCCTCGACTTCAACAATTTGGCATGTTTGGAAAGAATGAAACCCTTGAGTATTCCATAAGAAACCAGAACCGAAGAATAAATTTGCTACATGATAATCAATGATATGCAAGTTGCAGTGGGGTTTGAAAAGATAAAAAACCGTGAATTGCATAAAACAAGAATTGGAGTTAAAAGTAAATATTAACATAACTAAAAATTGATATAAGAGCTCTAAATGGCAGATATGAAGAACATGGAATTAAATTGCAAAAGATGAACAAAAATTAAGGTAAGATATAACAGGAAAATGAAGTAACAAGATATTGCTAAATAACAAGATTAAAATGTAAAGAACCGAGAAGATTAATTTGAATTAAACTGAAAATGGAAATGGAGATAAATTGCTAGCCAGGTTTCCAAATATATAGACTGTTTCTGAAAGAGGTCTGTTGTTTTTATAGAAAACTAATAATATTAATTCTTGTATTAAGAATTCCATGTTCATGTTTTTCTCTCTCATTATTTGTTTTTTTTAAATAAAATGCCACCTAGTTAAAACAATTGATGATCCCCACTTGGGGACAAGGAAAATATACATGATACTGAAAAACAGATATTGAATATGGTCTTAGAGTGCACAGTTCAAAAGGAAAGAGAAAATTGCACTGTCAAGGAAAGAGGAAAGTGGAAAGAATTCATAGTGATCATGATAAAGGATGTTTTTCTAGCGATCAAAATGATCTAAACAAAACAAATAAGCCGAGGAAGAAATACGTGATTCTAAAGAATGTTTTTTTGAAGGATTTGCAAAGGAACTCAAAAACCATATACCGTACCATATTGAATTTGATGTAGGCATGCCAAATTTTTGTTCCTTCATATTCAGTTGTGTGTTCCTTCAAAATGTAAACTGCTTTGAAACATGAAATACAATTGTAGTGCTTAATAATAGTTGATAAATAGTTGGGACTAGACATTATTGTATATTAACTTTTATTTATCAGCTCTAAGACTGTAAAAGTTGAACGGGTATAACAAATATTCATTTCAAAAAAAAATAGTGAAGGTCAATAACAAAACATTA
This sequence comes from Allium fistulosum, assembly GCA_030737815.1. NCBI lineage: Eukaryota > Viridiplantae > Streptophyta > Magnoliopsida > Asparagales > Amaryllidaceae > Allium > Allium fistulosum. The sequence goes on along the minus strand of CM060903.1, from coordinate 131,503,335 downwards.
TTCTAACATGGCAATATATAGTAGCAAAACAATATAGAAAATAAGCAATTAAAGCCACAATCACATAGTATATATCAAATCGAGAAGCATAGGAAATTAGATTGTATACTATTCAAGGTGCTTTTTCACCACAACATTCAAAGCAGCCAGCACCATGTTGCGATGTGCAGGTTTTTTTCTTTGCAAGTGGATCGATCCATATGGTCTAGAGACAGAATTTTAGCATAGGGACCAAATCTTTGCTTTTATATATCAATTATATGAAATATAAATTAACAATTCCATGTAGGTATGGAGTATATACAAATGTATACTCTAAACATCCTAATCAAGTAATTATCTAAACCGAAAGATGATCAAGTCGATAGCAATATTTGATCTTTTTTACCAATATTCTTCTACGAGTTCGGCCCACTAATAAATTGGGCTTAGATATTTCATATAGGTAAGTTCGGTTATATGATTCTGCCAATTTCAATATATATTATTGGTTTAGAACCCGTTGCCAATAAGAGGAAAATTGCTCAGAGTTGGAAGCCAAACCTCTAGAAATAGCTCAGGCTACATGTATTGGTTGCCCCAACTTTTGGTGAAATCTTGCCAAAGACGCCTAGGGCTGAATGTAGATCCACATAAGACCATGTTTGGACTTCTTTTGATTGAAAATGGTATTTTGGATTGAGTCATGAACCCAAGTTTTAGAGTATTGTTGTGGATCTCTAAGTGGACTGGAAAACCCACAACCATTAATCATGAACTCAATAACTAGAAACATCCTTTACCATGATCACTATGAATTCTTATTACGCAATTATTACAGGTGGCGTAGACTTTAACCTCGATCAGAATAGAAAACTTGGCTAAACTTTAAACTCGATCAGATAAGCAAGATATTGATCCTTTACAATGTTTCAAACTTAACTGAAAACTAGGGTTAAGAAAAAAACGCTCACCAGTTCCGCCAAGTTTAGGGCAATCAATTCCAAAGTCGATGCAGATAGAAGCACCAGCGACAGAGATACTCAAAATCGACACGGAAGATGAAGGAAGATGCAATCTGGTGCTGGGAGAATTGAAATCGAAATGGACAGGAGGGAAAATGAAAATCGATGGAGAGGGAAATGAATTATTAAGAGACGAGGGAAAATAGAATTTTCTTTAGAAGTAAATGTGAGTTAGCGGCAAACCAAAATAAACTCAGAGGACTACTTTTTTCAGCGTTTATCCCTAGGAATAACTCACTCAAAAATATATACTACAGCATTCAACGTTTGAACGCTGATGGTAAATGCAGTCAAAACATACTTTTGTTGTAGTGATTGGGCTTTCAGAATTTTCGCAAACCTATGGTATCGATCGCACCGTTTGGTGTAATCAGTAGTATCTCGGTTTATTATTGGTTAGAAATATTCGTAGTGAAGTACCTTCTTCGCTAATGTCTGCCATCCGGTTGGTCACCACAGGCACCACTCATGGATTTCCATGAGGATTTTCCTAGCCTCATCCTTGGTTACACACCGAAGAAGAGCTGTTGAAAACCTTTCCTGTATAGCACTCATTCTTGCATTATGAATCATAACATTTTATGAAGGAGTTTTCATAATTTGTTTTTTCCATTTGGGAGAGTTTCCTTCAACAGATAATTCTTGACGGAGTCATCCATGACTTCTTTTCCTCCTCGGTCTCCAAGATCCAGTCGATATCCATTTGGTCGATGCTTGGAGCCGATAAAAGCTCCACTGGAACCATTCCCATCAATTGCATATCTCCAGAGCTAGCCAGCTTGGTCAGTGAATCAACCTTCGTATTCTCCCCTTTAGGGATGTGTGTAATCGTGTAATGCTTTATATCGTTTAGCAGTTCCAGTGTCTTTATGAGGTAAGGGGCAAGTCTTGCACCCTTAACCTAGAATTTCTTCTTTACCCGGCAAACCACCAACCGCGGGTCACTGAATATATGCAGTGTCTTTACCTTCAGTTCATTCGTTATTCCGAGTCCCGCTATCAATGCTTTATACTCAACCTCATTGTTTATCGTGGGAATTCTAGCTTCAATGCATAGCAAATCAATCGCCCTTCTGGAGTCATGATTATAACTCTTGCCCTAGAATTACATTAATTATAAGCTCTATCTACAAATAATTTCCATCGAGAAAGCGGAACCGTATTATCTTCTATTTCCCCATCTCGGACGGTAAATTCAATGATGAAATCCGCAAACGCTTGTCTCTTATCGCCCTCTTTGGTTGGTAAGTGATGTCATCTGGCTTAATTCGATGTTCCACTTCGATAACCTTCTCGAAGTCTCGGGTCAGTGCAGTACTTGCTTCAAGGGCTGATCCGTTTACCATCTTTATCGGATGAGCTTAGAAATATGGTCGCAGCTTTCTCGATGCAATCAACAAACAATAAGCGAGCTTCCCTAGTAAGTCATTTGTTAATGTAATAAACTAGTATATAAATCTTTGCCTCCTCACGTACCAATGCTGCACTTAGTGCGTGGGTAGACACCGTCAAACAGATGAACAAATCTTTTTCGTCAAAGGTTTGGATAGGATTGGTGCTGTTTCCATATGTCTCAGCAATTCCTCGAAAGCGTCCTGACATTCTTTCATCTAAACAAACTTTCATCTCTCCTTTTTGAGGGCATCGAAGAACGATATATACTTATCGGTTGCCTTTGAGATGAACCTACTCAGTACGACAACCTTTCGTTCAAACTTTGCATCTCCCTCCTCGTGGTTAGGGCAATCATGTTCTTCAAGGCGTCAATCTGCTCTGGATTAGTCCTAATGCTTCTCGAATTCACAATGAATCCCAGAAATTTGTCCGATGCAACTCCAAAAAAGCACTTTAATGGTTCGTTGATAGTCGTGACTTCACGAGCATATCATCCACATACATCTTCATTGTTCGTCTGATTTGACCTTTAAACATGGAATTCACCAATCTCTGGTAAGTAGCTCCAACGTTCTTCAAACCAAACGACATTACTCGGTAACAGTACAATCTCAAATCCGTTATAAAACTTGACGTGCATCGATATCTGATTATAGTCGGAGTAAGCATCCATGAAAGAAAGTATCTTGTGTCCGACGGTCCCGTCTACCAGCTGGTCAATCTTGGGCAACGAGGTTCGATTATAGCTGGTCCGAATAATCGATATATGTCCATCACTTTTTGTTTGCTTTCTTAACCAATACGGGGTTCGATACCCATTCAGGGTACAAAGCATCGTGGTTAAAGCCGTTTGCTTTTAGCTTATCCATTTTCTCCTTCAACGCAACAGATTGCTCCGGACCCATACTGTGTCTTTTCTGTTTCACATGTGGATATTTCGGTTCCACATTCAGCACGTGACATGCTATCTTCGACGATATCCTACACATATCTGAATGTGTCTAAGAAAACACATCCAGCTTTGCTAGGAGAAAACCGATACAAATTCCTTAATTCGGTGCTAAGCTGAGATCTGATCTTAAGGACCTACGTAGGATCATCCATATCGATCAGAACGTTGGTTGTCAGCTCAGCTGATGCTGCCCGCACTTCCCCTGATTGCTTTCTGGGATCGATCAGAATGTTGGTTGTTAGCTCAGCTGATGCTACCTACACTTCCTCTTATTGCTTCCTAAGATCCATAGACTTATAGAATTTGCTATGGTTTCCGAGCCATGGCTTGGGCATTAATTGTTATGCATCTGCGTTGTTAATGCAGAAAGCTTTCTCTGCATTTTTTCCTTTCTCCCATTTTTTGCCTCTCCGAGCTCGGCGACGTAACACTCTCGACCAGCGCTTTGGTCGCTTCGAATCGATCCGACCCCATTCTTCATGAGGAACTTCATCATCAAGCACCATGAGCTAGTGCCGTATGAAATCAACAAGGGTCGGTCGGCCCAAAAAGGAATTATACGCTGAAAACTAATCCACAATCACAAACATATGAACCCGCACAATGTGCGGTCTCTATCTGCCAACTCCACGAATAAATCAGTAGTCCCAGTGGGTTTCTTTGCCTGTCTGGTAAATCCTTGAATCTTGGACTTACGAGGCTTGATATCCTTCGAACTTATTCTCATCCGATCAAAAGTCCTTTTAAATAGAATATTCACCAAGCTTCAGCAATCCATCAAGACTCGGTATACAGTAGCAGGGCCTAGAACGACCGTTATCACCATGAGATCGAAGGTTGGTGCTTCAACCCCATCAAAATCCCTATTCCAAAAAATGATGTCATCTGTCATCAACCTTTGCTGCTTAGCTGGAGCTTCGTCCTCAATGGCAAAGTAGCTCTCCTGCGGCATACGCCTCAATGAACTAACAAACCGCTCCATTCATTCCAGATTTTCTCAACTGGATGAGGTCCTCATGTTATGGTGTTATTAACATCCTTCTATCTGGTCGTTTGGGCTCCTCTCCATTGGGTCCGGGCTTGTTTCCTTGGGTGTTCGGCCTTTGGAGTCTAGCATTCCGTCTGTCATCTTGCAGTTCTCTAACATATTGTTGCAATTTCCTTTTCCAAATCAACTTTAATGAAATCTTTAAGATGCTTGCACTCGTTTGTATTGTGCTAATGAGTTTTATGGAATCGACAAAACTTCTCAGAGCGCTTTTCTAACTCAATCTCCTCTCTCATAGACGGCTTCTTATACCTTTTCGTGTCTTGTGTGATAATGTATAAGTTTTCGAGTCTATCGTTCAAAAGCGTGTACCCCTCTGGTATATTCCTTGGACTTTTTTGGCATCATTCCGCCTGCCCCAGCATCCCAATTTCGTTTCCTCTAGTTACTATAATTTCCAACATTCACAACTGCATTACTGGCGCTCTTATTGACGTTACTGGCGCTTTTACCGGTTTGCGTAATAATGATATTGCTTTGCATGACTTCAGTAGACTATCTTCCACCGGCTTTTCTGATGTCCACATCTGCCTCTTTCAAGCATATATATTGGATCGCCTTTCGGTTGAATTCCTCCATGGTGGGTGGTTGTTTCATCTTTAGCCATCTGCCAAAATCTATGTCCGGGTGTTTCACTCGGATCAATGCCATCGACATAATGAATACTCGAGTCAAGAAATCCTCTATGGTCTCACTGGCACCCTAATGAATACCCAACAAGGACATCACATCCTTCGGTCGATCGGTGTGGAGTCTGCACTGCTCCATATACTTTTTCGCTAATTGATCATACGTAGATAGGGCTTTCAGCATGAGCCTAGTAAGCCACATCATAGCTACTTCATCTTAGAATATGGGGAAACATCTACACCTTAATATGTCGTTAGTTCTAGCACCATCCATGTAACAACCCGGATTTAGCTTCAAATTTATAATCGTCATTTAGAGATTAGAGTGTGGATAAATTGCTATAGGAATTTTAATCAGTTGAAATTCGTTTAATAATTTGATAAAGGAATTAAGCGGGCTTTAGAATTTAATCTCGGCCTAATAATCCTTTAAAATTCTCGATGTCGTTCCCTTTTTATTTCAATTCGACCCGTCCCCCTTTCATTTTTGCGTTCATTCGAAAAACCCTAAAACTAAACATACGAAAGAAAAGTTAATGGCGGCTCAATCTTCTTTCGTTCGCGCGAGTACTAGGGCTTCTGAATGAAGTCGCAGTTATGTCGAATCAATCGCTGGTGCTTGCTTCTTCTGGGTCAAGTTCGTATATAAAGTGAGTGATTCCTTATCGCTCACATCTAATTTAAAGCTTATTGATTTCTGATTTCTTCAATTTCGTGTATTTTGTTGCTTGATAAAATAGCATTGATTTGAAGTTTCGAGGCCATTCGATTTTATTTCTGTTGTGATTACGTGATAATGTTTCGATGATTGATGCTTCTTTGACTTTATCGAGTTCGTATAAATTGATGAATTTCCGGCTTTGATGATTTTTGATCTGAGTTTGACGTTGTTGTTTTATTCGACTTTGGCTATTTTGTTTACCACCACTGGTAGCTCTATCGACCTTGTTCGACTTCACCTGCTGTATCATGACTGTGACCACTTTGTGAATTTTTGGCTTCACTAATTTTGTGACCCTGTGTGCTTTGACTCTGGCCATTTTTTGCTTATGCTGGTTCATGTATATGTATGTGTCATTGCCTTGTACATTGATGTTTACTGACCATTGTGTTCATTTTGATAGCACTGTCCAGTCACAGTTGCATTTCATGCATATGTTTGCAACTTGCATCAGTTTTAGTCCACATATGGTGATTTAGTATCACTGACTTTGAATTGTTTTGAGTTGTAGTATTGAACGCTGTAACTTAATAGATCTGTGGCACTTCTTGCTGTCATGTTATAGCGACTTGTTTAGCTTGCTTCATTTTGGAAATTGCAGTTCTCTGCATATTGAGGTTTTCATGCTTCATTTTGGAAATTTTAGTTTCACTACTGCTATTGCAATTGAACTGGTACGATATTGATTCATTGTTGTTACATGTGCACTTAGGGTTGCTATTTATCGGGATCAGTATTATACTACCTGCTCGGAGTTCCAGAACCGTTCGACCTTCTCTTGGTCGTTACGGTAGTGAATTCCCTACTTGACTTTGACTAAATTGATTTTTGATGTCTGTTCCATTGAGCTTGATGTTGTACTTCACTGGGTATGACATGGTTGTTGTTGTTGTTTGTAGTTGCACTGCACTTCGGTGGCTAACTATTCTGTAGCATATATCTGTTTCGAGTTTGATACTTTGTGAAATTTCCATCTGATAGCTTGTAGATCATGTGTTCACATTGATTATGTGCATTGTGATGGTATTGATTTCTTTCACATTGATCATGTGCTTTGTGCATGTCACTCCTTTGGCATTGCTGCAGACCAAAGAATTAATTGTTCATGATGCTATGTAGTTTCATGAATTTTATTATAGCCTTTTTAAAATTGCTGATGTCGGTTTGTAATTTCTGATTCATTTTGTTTGCAGTAGTGTTGAGTCACAATTGTCGTGACTTGACCTCTGTAGTTTCATTTTGTTGATCTACATTTGGTGTTGTGATGATTTTATACAATATTGTGGCGAGGCAGTACACGCGTACGTGTACTGCAGCCACACGGTTTTAACGTTTTAATGTGACGAGGCAGTGCACGCGAGCGTGTACTGCAGCCCAATCAGATTTGACAATTTTAATTGATATTTCAATTGCTGGATTTGTTTCGTGATGCCGATTCAACATATTTTTGAAGTGTATTTTGATTTGGTTTAATCTGATAATTCTGTTGTTAAATTGTCGTTTTTGGCAATTCTATTGCGTTCTAAATTATCTTCATTGATATTCTTTTCACCTATCTTTGTTGATGATTTAAATATGCTGATAGGTGGTTTAACACTGTTTAGTGTTATACCTATTGTTATCCGATTCTCTTATTGAAGAGTTGGATATACGTGATTTCTGTGACTGTCGTCTATTTGATATTTGATTATTATTGCTTCTGTGCATTAATAACTGAGTTTGAATTAGACTGACCCGTGTATTATTTTCTTTTGAATTTAATACTCGGGTCAGACCTGAGTTATTTCAGGTTGTAGATTCCTTGCTTTGAGTTGCTGTTGAGCTTTGAAGACTTTTCATATCATTTGAAGTGGTCTGCGTCTTTTTGTAGTAGTCAGTGTGTCTGTTTTAAGTTGATATGTATTCATGTATATTAGTCGATAATGTACTTGTATATATAACTTCTTGAGTCGACAGTTGTAGTTGTATCATATGTATTGTGTCAACTGTATTGTAACTGACATCGTTATATATATGAGACTTTTGTTTAATCTGTGTTCCGCATTTATATTATCTGTGTTATTATTATATTCATTGTCCTAAACTATTATGAACCGTCGTAGTTCGTTTTGTACTAGAATTGGGTATGTCGATGGGAGTAAACAAATAAGATATGAAAAATAAAAAGTATATACCACTCCTATCGAGGTAACCAATATTAGTGTAAGGCCAACTACGGATGGTCGCTCCTATCCAGCCTTATTCTTCGTAATAATAGACAGTATTTCTTTTAATACTCTTTGTTATTATGAGCATAGAGGTGGGGCGTTACAGTTGGTATCAGAGCTTGGGGTTTATGGACATAATATAAAACATAACTTAGATGGAACATGTGTTACAACTATTGGTCGATGTTTTATTTGTGCTTTGAGTCAAAACTAAAGTTTTGAAATTATGATGAAAAGTTTTAAATATCTTTATTTAAAAATAGAAGTGAAACTGTGTTTTGTTGATTTGATTGATTTGTGTTCTGTTTATCAGAGTGCGCAGCGGAAACAGAGAAACTGTCTTCGCTGAGTACAACTGATAATCTTTTTGATTTAAAAATCAAAATATGAAATTGAAATAAATTTCATTTGCTGTTTACATAGCTGTATTTATTTTGTTTCTTTGGGAATTTCGAATCCGATTTGAGGATTCGAAGCGATTGCAGCTATGTGATTTTGTTGAGATTTCGCTGGGTTTCTTTTATGCTAATCATATATTGATTAGATTTTTGCTATTTTGAATTATCTTCATTAAAGATACATTCGAATGATTCTTTGCTCATTTTGTAGTACGTGCAAATTTGAGTTGCACGTTACTGCATTTATTTTACGTTGAACCGATGCTTGGTTATGAAACGTATTTTGTTGCCGTTATTTATATAACGGGATTTTTACACCAATGCTATATTTTTGAAGCACGGTGTTTTGTGGCATTTTTGATGAATGAAGGTTCACTGATATTACATTTTGATGTAAATTGTTTTGATGTGATTTTGACGTTTTAAAATTTATGTCGCTTTCACTTCAGTAACCGTCAAATTTTAAAAGTAGATTTTCAAGCGGTTATTCCGCAATGCTGATTTTGAGATTCGTTTTACGATGTTTTGAGAAGTACAATTTCCTTTTCGAAATTGTTACTAATATTGCCGCTTTAATCACGTGATTGGAAATCGTTTTAAAAATGAAAATGGTTTTATAAAATTTTTAACAGTTTACGCTTTCAAAAGGATGAGAAAGCGATTTAAACGTTTCAGCAAAATCGAGAACTATGACCCCTTTCTTTTACTGATTCGCTTAACTCCGGACTTGTCCAGTTGAGAATGTGAATTGTTATTTTTATAAAAATAAAATTGTTTTCAGGAGTTTTACAGTTTGCACTTTCAGAAGAATGAAAAAGTGATTTAAACGTTTCAGCAAAATCGAGGATTATGACCCCTTTCTTTTACTGATTCGCTTAATTCCGGACTTGTCCGTTTGAGAATGTAAAATGTATTTTTACAAAATACACAATTTTGCACTTTCAAGGAAACGATGAAGATAATCAAACGATTTAGTAAAACACGTGGTATGGGACATGTGCGTTTGCTATTTCGGTTAATTCCGGACTCGTTAATTGAAATATTTGATGTTTTGATGATTTGTGTGCTTTCGAGCCACTATGTTGGACCTTCGGGTCATTTGTTGGGCTTTCGGGCCACTCTGATGGACCTTCGGGTCAAATACCAGTACTAGACCTTCGGGTCACTCTGCGGACCTTCGGGTCAATCTGATGGGCGCCAAAATTATGTTGAGTACTTGGTAGGCTTCGGCCATTTGTTGATGCACGTGCGGCGAATTAAAAACTCGCCATCTGATGGGATCGATCCAAGCTTTTATGTTGATTTTCTAGTCTTCTTAATTGATTTCTAGATATTTGTTGTTTCTAATTATCTGCAGGTAATTAGATATATGATGTTATGAGATTTAATTATCGTATCGATAATTAAATATTTGTTGTTTCTAATTATCGCTTGTGATAATTAGATATTTGTTGATTCTGATTATCGTTTTTGATAATCAGATAATTGTCGTTTCTGATTATCGCTTGTGATAATTAGATATTTGAGATTTGATTATCATTTTGATAATTAAATATTTGTTGATTTGAGATTTAATTATCGCTATTGATAATTAAATATTTGCTGATTTGAGATTTAATTATCGCTATTGATAATTAAATATTTGCTGATTTGAGATTTAATTATCGCTTTTGATAATTAAATATTTGCTGATTTGAGATTTAATTATCGCTTTTGATAATTAAATATTTGCTGATTTGAGATTTAATTATCGCTTTTGATAATTAAATATTTGCTGATTTGAAATTTAATTATCGCTTTTGATAATTAAATATTTGCTGATTTGAGATTTAATTATCGTTATTGATAATTAAATATTTGTTGATTTGAGATTTAATTATCGCTTTGGATAATTAAATATTTGGTGATTTGAAAATTGATTATCATTTTTGATAATCGAATATTTATTGATTTGAGGTTTAATTATCGCTTTTGATAATTAAATATTTGCTGATTTGAGATTTAATTATCGCTTTTGATAATTAAATATTTGCTGATTTGAGATTTAATTATCGCTTTTGATAATTAAATATTTGCTGATTTGGGATTTAATTATCGCTTTGATAATTAGATATTTGCTGATTTGGGATTTAATTGTCGCTTTTGCTAATTGAATATTTGTTAATTTGAGATTTGATTATCGTTTTTGATAATTGAATATTTGTTGATTTGAGATTTGATTATCGTTTTTGATAATTAGACATTTGATGTTTCCTGATTATCGTTGTGATAATTAGATATGGGTTGATTGCTGATTTTATTGAGATGAGATTTACTAGTCTCTAATTGAGTCTAGATTATGTTGATTTTATTGAATTGCTATTTTCTATCTATCTCTACTGATAGTAGAGTTTGCTGATTATGAAGTTTGTGTTATCTAGTTAATTGTTGAATAACTAGATATTTGCAGTTTTGCAAATTGTGATTTGTGCTTTCTAATCATCTCTGTTGATAATTAGCTTTTGTTGTTTTCTAATTATCGTATAGATGATTAGACATTGCTGTTTTATGATTTTCTGTATTTTAATTATCTAATTGGTAATTGATTAATATTGCTGATGTTTGCATTTATTCAGTTTTGCTGTCTTCTGATTATCTTTTGATAATTAGACTTTGTTGAGGAATTGTGAATTTCTTTTATGAAATTAAAATATTACTTTGGCATTTGAATTCTCGACTTTTATTTTTCTAGCTTAACCAGTTTATGTTAGAAGAATAATAGTGGTTGACGACCTTAATTATGAAAATTGCGGGGACGCAATTTTTATAAGGAGGGGAGTCTGTAACAACCCGGATTTAGCTTCAAATTTATAATCGTCATTTAGCGATTAGAGTGTGGATAAATTGCTATAGGAATTTTAATTAGTTGAAATTCGTTTAATAATTTGATAAAGGAATTAAGCGGGCTTTAGAATTTAATCTCGGCCCAATAATCCTTTAAAATTCTCGACGTCGTTCCCTTTTTATTTCAATTCGACCCATCCCCCTTTCATTTTTGCGTTCATTCGAAAAACCCTAAAACTAAACATACGAAAGAAAAGTTAATGGCGGCTCAATCTTCTTTCGTTCGCGCGAGTACTAGGGCTTCTGAATGAAGTCGCAGTTATGTCGAATCAATCGCTAGTGCTTGCTTCTTCTGGGTCGAGTTCGTATATAAAGTGAGTGATTCCTTATCGCTCACATATAATTTAAAGCTTATTGATTTCTGATTTCTTCAATTTCGTGTATTTTGTTGCTTGATAAAACAGCATTGATTTGAAGTTTCGAGGCCATTCGATTTTATTTCTGTTGTGATTACGTGATAATGTTTCGATGATTGATGCTTCTTTGACTTTATCGAGTTCGTATAAATTGATGAATTTCCGGCTTTGATGATTTTTGATCTGAGTTTGACGTTGTTGTTTTATTCGACTTTGGCTATTTTGTTTACCACCACTGGTAGCTCTATCGACCTTGTTCGACTTCACCTGCTGTTTCATGACTGTGACCACTTTGTGAATTTTTGGCTTCACTAATTTTGTGACCCTATGTGCTTCGACTCTGGCCATTTTTTGCTTATGCTGGTTCATGTATATGTATGTGTCATTGCCTTGTACATTGATGTTTACTGACCATTGTGTTCATTTTGATAGCACTGTCCAGTCACAGTTGCATTTCATGCATATGTTTTCAACTTGCATCAGTTTTAGTCCACATATGGTGATTTAGTATCACTGACTTTGAATTGTTTTGAGTTGTAGTATTGAACGCTGTAACTTAATAGATCTGTGGCACTTCTTGCTGTCATGTTATAGCGACTTGTTTAGCTTGCTTCATTTTGGAAATTGCAGTTCTCTGCATATTGAGGTTTTCATGCTTCATTTTGGAAATTTTAGTTTCACTACTGCTATTGCAATTGAACTGGTACGATATTGATTCATTGTTGTTACATGTGCACTTAGGGTTGCTATTTGTCGGGATCAGTATTATACTACCTACTCGGAGTTCCAGAACCGTTCGACCTTCTCTTGGTCGTTACGGTAGTGAATTCCCTACTTGACTTTGACTAAATTGATTTTTGATGTCTGTTCCATTGAGCTTGATGTTGTACTTCACTGGGTATGACATGGTTGTTGTTGTTGTTTGTAGTTGCACTGCACTTCGGTGGCTAACTATTCTGTAGCATATATCTGTTTCGAGTTTGATACTTTGTGAAATTTCCATCTGATAGCTTGTAGATCATGTGTTCACATTGATTATGTGCATTGTGATGGTATTGATTTCTTTCACATTGATCATGTGCTTTGTGCATGTCACTCCTTTGGCATTGCTGCAGACCAAAGAATTAATTGTTCATGATGCTATGTAGTTTCATGAATTTTATTATAGCCTTTTTAAAATTGCTGATGTCGGTTTGTAATTTCTGATTCATTTTGTTTGCAGTAGTGTTGAGTCACAATTGTCGTGACTTGACCTCTGTAGTTTCATTTTGTTGATCTACATTTGGTGTTGTGATGATTTTATACAATATTGTGGCGAGGCAATACACGCGTACGTGTACTGCAGCCACACGGTTTTAACGTTTTAATGTGGCGAGGCAGTGCACGCGAGCGTGTACTGCAGCCCAATCAGATTTGACAATTTTAATTGATATTTCAATTGCTGGATTTGTTTCGTGATGCCAATTCAACATATTTTTGAAGTGTATTTTGATTTGGTTTAATCTGATAATTTTGTTGTTAAATTGTCGTTTTTGGCAATTCTGTTGCTTTCTAAATTATCTTCATTTATATTCTTTTCACCTATCTTTGTTGATGATTTAAATATGCTGATTGGTGGTTTAACACTGTTTAGTGTTATACCTACCGTTATCCGATTCTCTTATTGAAGAGTTGGATATACGTGATTTCTGTGACTGTCGTCTATTTGATATTTGATTATTATTGCTTCTGTGCATTAATAACTGAGTTTGAATTAGACTGACCCATGTATTATTTTCTTTTGAATTTAATACTCGGGTCAGACCCGAGTTATTTCAGGTTGTAGATTCCCTGCTTTGAGTTGCTGTTGAGCTTTGAAGACTTTTCATATCATTTGAAGTGATCTGCGTCTTTTTGTAGTAGTCGGTGTGTTTGTTTTAAGTTGATATGTATTCATGTATATTAGTCGATAATGTACTTGTATATATAACTTCTTGAGTCGACAGTTGTAGTTGTATCATATGTATTGTGTCAATTGTATTGTAACTGACATCAGTTATATATATGAGACTTTTTGTTTAATCTGTGTTCCGCGTTTATATTATCTGTGTTATTATTATATTCATTGTCCTAAACTATTATGAACCGTCGTAGTTCGTTTTGTACTAGAATTGGGTATGTCGATGGGAGTAAACAAATAAGAGATGAAAAATAAAAAGTATATACCACTCCTATCGAGGTAACCAATATTAGTGTAAGGCCAACTACGAATGGTCGCTCCTATCCAGCCTTATTCTTCGTAATAATATGCAGTATTTCTTTTAATACTCTTTGTTATTATGAGCATAGAGGTGGGGCGTTACAATCCATGTACCACTCATGTTTCAATAGATGCCGTTTAGGGTCTATTTTCCCGTTATACGACGACATTGTCAGCACAACAAATTTCCTAGGAAATTCCTCCCGTGATATGTCATCAACGAATGGCGTCTTGCTAGGTACCGAGCCCTAATTTTCGTTCTTTCTCCGTTCATTTTCATTTATTAATCTCCTTATCATATCAGCAATATATTATTGACTAGCATGGAATGCTGATAGATCAATTCTGTCAGTGTCACCCGCACTTCCTCTAACTTGTTCCTGGGATCTATAGACTTATCTAACCTACTATGATTTCCGAGCCAAGGCTTGGGCTTTAATTGCTATGCTGGTGGATTCCTAATGTAGAGAGTTTTTTCTACATTCTTGCATTTCTCTCGTCGTTTCGCTTTCCTTGGCTCTGCGACATAACATTCATTTCCTGCGCTTTGGTCTCTCTTTATCGATTCGACCCCATTTTCTATGGGAACTTCATCATCAGGCACCAAGGAGCCAAAGCTATCCTAAAATTTGCCAAGGCTAGTCGACCCAAAAGACGTTATACGTCGAAAACTCGTATACTATAACAAACGTTTAGATCCGTAGAGCCTTGCGATCTCTATCATCCAACTCAATTGGTAAATCAATCGTTTTAATTGGTTGCTTCGCCTCGTTTGTAAATCCTTGGATTTTGGTTTTACAAGCCTTGATATCCTACAAGCTAATTTTCATTTGATCAAACGTTCTCCTACAGAATATTCACAAACCTTCCGTTATCCATCTGGACCCGATGTATTATTGCTGGTCCTATAGAGGCCGTTATCACTATGGGGTAATGTTGGCGCTTCAACACCATCAACGTCCCTATTTCTGAACACAATATCATACATAACCAGCCTTTGCTGCTAAGCTGAAGCTCCGTCCTCTATGGCAAGGCAACTCCCTTGTGGTGCGTGCTTCAATGAGCTCGCATATTATTCCATTTCCTTCCAACTTCTCTCTGCTGGATAAGGTCCTCCTGTTATGGTATGGATAACCAATCTTCAGTCAGTTCTCCTAGGCCGTTATCTGCTAGGTCCAGGATGATTCCCTTGTTTTGGAGGGTGATTGCGTTGCGTGAACCTGTTCTGAGCTGCTCTCAACATTGGAGGACTGCGCCATCGCATTTGTTCTTGAGCCAGATTTAGTGATATTGGGGATGAAGTTGGGACCTTTTGGCTTGCCTCTGAAGAATGAGGTTTGCCTTTTGGTCGCGGAGTAGTCTTTTCCGATCGCCTTATCCCTTAAGTCTCTCATGTTTATGGATAGTATTTTCTAAGGACTACGGCGTTGTTCTGTCACATCAAGATGGCGGCGCATTTGGTATTGACATAAGATAGCAACGCAGTTCTGTCACTTCAAGATGGCGGCGCATTCCTTGTAACATTTTGATATCAAATTGCGGCGCAGACCTGTTACTATAGATGTTAGTTTAAGATTGTGGCACATTCTAGTTCGCGTATAATCGCTTAAAGGGGTTTGTTGCAGTTTCGTAATGTTAGGATTGCTTTCGGGATCACGGTACAACCTTCATTTATCGTTGTTACTTAGAGATTGTGCCCTGGTTCCAACCTAGTAATGCTTTACTTTATAGGGCCGCAGCACAGCCTTCATATCTGGTACTTTGTCGCGGTTCTACCCGTTGTAGTGGGTGTTAGATTTGCAGATTAACCTCTACTTTTTGTGGTTTACAATTTTTCGGACATATAGAAAGTAGAGGTGATCAACTTCTACTTTTTGTGGCTGCTAACACCTTTTAAATCAGAAAGCATAGGTAAATTTCATTTATGAAGACGATTTAAAAAGGTGTTCGAATCAATTTAAAATATCGAATTTTTTATATTATTATGCATAAAAGTTTGTGGACTCATAACGAATTATGTCCAAAAGAATAACTTGAGCTGTCATTTTAAATAATTTCAAACCTTTTACTCTTTTTTCTGTTAACTTAACAATATATATCTAGGATAATTGAAATAAGAAAATACAAAATTGAAAATTTACTGAGCTCAACCAGGCTCTGATACCAAATTGTAAACAATACAATCAGAAAGCAAAAAACAAAATTCTTCACAGGAGCAAGAACTCAACAAGCAGTGAACGGCAGATGCATAACTAAATTTTTATTAAGATAGTAGATATTCTTACAGACGTAGCTAATAATAGTACAATATATTTGATACAAAAGGAAATAAACTTAAGAAACTTTTTTTTCCGATGATCTTCTCTTGAGGAAGAGTGCTTTATTTATAGTCTATCAAGTCCGTTATTTATTATTTTGTAGACTTCAAACCTGTTCTCTCTAGTCTCTAGATATGAAATGTGTCTACTTCTTTATTGTATAGGTTGAGAATATGTCCTCCTTTTTATTTCGTAGGTAGAAAATCTGTTAAGTCTATCTAGGTGATTTGTCACCTTAAAGTAGGAGCTAGATACCTTGATTTATTTGTGTGTGCTGTAGTAGATAAAAACAAGGGTCCGCCATACTACTGGCTAGTTTTGGATGTTTAAGTTAGCAATTGACTCATCATCGAAAGGGTCAGTCCCCATAGTATCTCTCATTATGAAGTCCTATCTTGTCCTTTCCTTTTCAAATTGTTCTTCGAAGTATTCTTCTTGTGCTATAGTGTCAACTAGTCCTATTTTGAGACCGTCTAAGAATTGTTGGACTTCTGTTATTCTATCTGTTGAAGGCTTGAATGTTGATAGGTACTCAAATAACATTATTGTTTTATCGTCAGTCACAGAGTGTGCTTCTATTTCAACTTTGTTGATGGCTTCAACAAAGAATCCTTGTGCTGCTAACAACCTCCCATTTTCTCCATTGAAATCCTTTCTGCTTTTAGTAAATTCATAGGGACTTTCTGTTACCCTATGCAACTCCCATAACTGAATTGAAGGGTAAAGGCGAATGTGATGACTTTCTTCCTAAACATTTCATATTCTAAACATGAACATGGTAAAAAATCTGGTTGAATATTCGACAAGTTTTGTTTTACGAATGCCTGGGATACAATCTGCATATTCTTTGGAATGACTCATGTTGATGTAAATTTCATTAACCAAGCCTTTTCGGATATTTTTTTGTATTTCTATATGTTCGAAAAACAGGTTAACAAGCGTGGTCGTTTGTTATTATTGAGGATTAATTCTTCGTTTTCTAAGAGTTTTATCAATTCTGTATCTTTTAATTGTTTGAAGAACAGAATAAGTTGTCTTCCATCAATAAGATGTTGCTGATACGGAGAGATTGTATTCTGTACTGTTATTTCAGCTTCCATCTCTTTGGTTTTTGTGTTGTCAATCTTATATATCTAAGTAATTCTAGAAAATCTTGAATTCTTATATTCACAAGATCGAATGTCTACATTTGAGTGAATATTGTCTTCAAATGGCTTTGTTCTACTGAATTGTCAGTGAACAGTTTTGCTTATTTTATATCTAGTGCTTCAGATTTAAATGTAGAAGAGTATTGAGACAATTTAGACACTATTTTTTGTTTCTTGTAGTTTTTTGCCTTTTTGATATATTGTATGTTTTCACCCCAAGTAAGTCTTTTCTAGTTGGGTTAAACAGAAATTTGTAGTTTTGTGGTTTGCAGATTGGATAACTTTGAAACATCCATTGAAGTTTTCATATAAATTTGGATTTGTTGTTTTCATTTTCAAACTGTACTAGTCATTTACCACTGCTAAGGCATATGGTTTTTGTACTTCTGCGGGAGCTATTTGTTTACCTTTGTTCATTGGAACAAACTTTTGTACTCCATTGGGAGTTATTGTTTTACCTTTGTTCATTTGAACATTTTTGGTCTGTTGGACCTTTTCATCATTTACTTCTGTGGGAGTATCAGTTTCTTTCGAAACTTGTGAGGAGGAAGTCTCTTTGGAGACTTGTTATGCTTTTTATGACGATTTCACTTGTTGGAAATTTTCTCCTCTTTTCATTTATTTCCAGCAATTCTTGAATTCGTTTTAAATCGTGTTCATCCATTTTTTCATAACCTGGTAAGAAGATTAGCACCAAAATTAGTGTAATCCGGAATGTATTCGACATCATAATTATAGGTCTTTAAATGCATTGCTCATCTAATTCTTTGAAGATTTTCTTCTGCATTGTTTACAGTTTTTCTTTTTAAAAGTCAACAAATTTGTTGTCTGTTTCAATTATAAATTGTCTAAGTAGAAGATAAATTCTCAGACTTTTGATTGCTAATTTAATAGCAAGTAATTCTTTGTCATATGTATCATATTTAATTTGAGGTTTGTTAAACTTTCCAGAAGAATATGCTACTACTTTCTTTTTGAGCAGGAGTATTAATCGCAAAACAAAAGGAGTAGTAGCATATTCTTCTGGAAAATTTAACCTCAGATTAAATATGCCACCAATGACAAAGAATTACTTGCTTTTAAATTAGGAATCAAAAGTTTAAGAATTTATCTTCTACATAAACAATTTATAATTGAAACAGACAACAAATCCATTGGTTAATTTTTTAAAAGAAAACTGTAAACAATCCGGAAGAAAATATTCGAAGAATTAGATTAGCAATGTAGTTAGAGATCTATAATTATGATGTTAAATACATGCTGGGTTACAATAATTTTGCTGCTGATCTTCTTATTAGGTAACGAAAATATGGATGAAGACGATTTAAAAAGAATTCGAGAATTACTGGAAAAAACGAAATGACGGAAGATTTTCAACCAGTGAAATGTCGAATTAGACAAAACAAGTCTCCAAAGAGGCTTCCTCCTCACAAATTTCGAAAGAAATTGATACTGCCACAGAAGTAAATGATGAAAAGGTCCAACAGACCAAAATGTGTCAATGAACAGAGGTAAAACAATAACTCCCAATGGAGTGCAAAAGTTTGTTCCAATGAACAAAGGAAACTTGGACTTACGACGCTTGATATCTTTCGAACTTATTCTCATCTGATCAAAAGTCCTTTTAAACAGAATATTCACCAAGCTTTCACAATCCAACAAGACTCGTTATACAGTAGTAGGGCCTACAACGGCCGTTATCACCATAAGATCAAAGGTTGGCGCTTCAACCCCATATGAATCCTTATTCCGAAAAACGATGTCATCCGTCACAACCTTTGCTGCTTAGCCGAAGCTTCGTCCTCAATGGCGAAGTAGCTCTCCTGCGGCACGTGCCTCAGTGAACTCACATATCGCTCCACCTTATTTCAGCTTTTCTCCACTGGACAAGGTCCTCATATTGTGATGTTATTAACAATCCTTCCATCTAGCCGTCCGTGCCCCTCTCCATTGGATCCAAGCTGGTTTCCTTGGACGTTCGGCCTTTGGGGTATAACATTCCGGTCGTCATCTTACGGCTCTCTAACATGTTATTACAATTTCCTTTTCCATATCAACTCTTTAGTGAAATCTTTAAGATGCTTGCATTCATTCGTATTGTGCCTATGGGTTTAACGGAATTGACAAAACTTCTCAAAGCGCTTTTCTACCTCAGTCTCTTCTCTTATAGGCGGCTTTTTATACCTTTCCGTGTCTTGTGTGGCATTGTATAAGTTTTGAGCCTATCGTTTAGAGGCATGTACTCCTACGGTCTCATACTCCTTGGACGTTTTTTGGCATCATTCCACCTGCCCTAGCATCCCGATTTCTTTTCCTTTAGTTACTAGAATTCTCGACATTCACAACTGCATTACCATCGCTTTCATTGGTCTGTTTAATTGCTACATTGCTCTGAAGAACTTTTAAATGTCCACCACCAGTCTTTCTAGCGACCTGGCTTGCCTCTTCCAACGCAAGAACTGGTTAACCTTTGCGTGGAACTCCTCCATGGTAGTTAGCTACTTCATCCTCAGCAATTTCCCGAAATCCGTGTCTGGATGTATCCTCTGGACTAAAGCCATCAACACCATATCTTTATTTGGATTGTTTACTTCAGTAACTGCAACATTAAACCTGTTCATTTTGGATTCAGGCTGAATAGAATTTTCTGCGATTTTTTTTGTTCGTAGCAACATTGTGACAAACACCATCCGTGGATGAAACACCGCATACTTTTAACAGATTTATCCTTTTTATTTTCTTTTTGCACAACACACCCGCCATCAAGACCATCAGCTTGCTCACTAGAAAATTTACCCACGTTTCCTGTACCATCTGGACTGATGCCAGTATAATAACAATTATCATTTCCATCCAAACAATTGTTAACATTGGAAACTCCTGCAACCATCGACGTACCTAGGTCACCAGCAGTTACAGACAACAAACCGGGGGTTGGAAGCAAAGGTGGAAAATCAATAGGAAGAGGAGGGGCTTGCACAATTTGAACCTGATGATTAAAGGCGACGCCGGATCTAGTTCTCGAGGAGGGTTCATCCATATCAAGGCCTAAACACAACGACTTTTTCTATTTCGCCATGGATGCGGAAGGGAGAGAATGGTGGAAAGACGAAGCTTGGACGTGGAGAACGAAAGGTCGATGAGAAGAGACGCGAAAAGGAAGAGTGGACGAGAGAAAGAGAGCTAAACGACGACCATTGTTAACTGAATATTTGTTAAATCTTATCATTTCACTGCTTTTGTTCTTTGTTGATTAGTTTTTCTTCTCAATTTTTCTTTTAATTTGATTCTCTTTCTCTCCTTTAATTTGATGTGTACTATTATTATTATTAGTATTATTTTATTAAAAAGTTAAGAACTTTTGAGAAGGAGGAAGAAGAAGAAAAAGGAGGTTAGGGTTTTTTAAATGAAAATGATGGGGTTTGGCTATGTATTTATAGGTGCAAAACTAAGAGAAGCCTATTTCTAGAAAAGCCCCTCCTTTATCCATACTCCTTTACCCTTACATACACATAAAACTCTTTACCCATTTCATTTGTTAAAATAACGGTCACAATATCTTAATTAATGTCATTAATTATAATTTAAGCCAATTACATGGACGTCACTAATTTTAATTTCAATCAACATCCTTAATTAATACTCTAGAAATACACACACACATACATATATATATATATACACATACATACATATATATATATATATCTGTATTTGTTTACAATAACTAGAAACCATACCCCTTACCAATTAATTGGTATTAATGTTTTCAAATTCAAATCGATATCATTAATTATAATTCAAATCAATTTCATTAATTGGTATTCTATATACTTGTATATATATTATTAACCTTTGTGGGAATCGTGGATTTATATACAAACGTATATATGTGTGTATTAATTAGAAACCTTATTCTTTACCATTAATTGTGCACTCAATACATTATTTGATTAATATTAATGTTTTTAAATTCAAACACCAAACTTACCCTTATTTTTTACTAATAAAGAAATAAAGTATTTTACCTTCCTTTTAAAATAACGGTTTACTTTTATATTTTGTTACCTTCATTTCTATAATATTACATGCATTCTTTTTTCCTTAAATATATTGTTGCACCTCTTTTCTAACGTAAACAACATATATATGGTAATAAATTCCACCACTAATCCGGTAATTAATATCTTTACCTCTGTGGGTGTAAATACATTTCCTATAAAATAACCATTTACTTCCATACATATTCACTTTTCAAACATATAACATTAGATGTATTCTTTTTTTTAAAAAAATATTGCTAAATATATTTCCATTAATTATAGTAATAAATTTCATAACATGATAATTAATGTTTTCTCTCTTTGCATTAAATACCTTCTTCCTTTTCTTTCAATGTTCATTAACAAAATTATACTCTTTTTAAAGCAGCCCATACATATTTTAATTTATTACTTAATAGTTAAGTTCTGATTTATTCTCGTAATTGATTCTTATACTTAATTTCAAAATAGACGTAAAACATGAAATACTCATTACAGAAAATAATTCATATTTTCTTCATACGGTATCCGTTTTAAATAATTTATACATGAATTTGGCTAGAAAAATCTACTTTACATAATGGAAAAGTCAGATTCTTCAAATTCTTTCATTTGTAAAAGTTTATTATTTTGTCCTTTTATGTGGAATTATATTTTTATCCTTATTAATAGTTTAATTTATTATTAAAATTTCCAGGGTGTTATATTCTCTCTCCCGTTAAAAGGATTTCGTCCCTAAAACTTCTAAGAACGGAAAAATGCAACTCGCATTTACGGAAATCAATATTTACAACCATCTACTCAATCATCAACCACTTGCAACCATTGTTAGTTTAAAATTTCTAATGCAGTATGTACATATATGCATAAAATGCATATGAACATATAGAAAATGCAAAATTAGAAAGTCTCCCGAACTAATTGATCTTTTAAAATGCAAGTCTTATGTCATGTATCCAAGATGTATGCAAGGTTCTATGCTTGAATTTCTATATGGATGAGCAACCATTTAATATATATGCAAAATCTTGGTTTTAAATCTCCTATATATCGTCCGAGATTTCATCCGAGATCTCCTTTTCACACTTAAACTAGACGAGACATCAAATCTCCTCCATATCTCCTCGACTCTCATCTCGTCCGAGATATTCAAATCTCACCCGAGATATGAATCAAAACCTCAATCCGAGATCTCACCCGAAATTATACATTTTTCTTATTTTGCGTAATATTTTTTATTTTCATATTGATTCAAAAGAAACTACTCAATCCAATTATAATTTACCAACTTCTTGAACATATTCTTTACTTTTTATCTTAATGAGTCATAGCGAAAGGTTTCACTTCTTTATTATGTTCAAATAAAAGGATATTATTCAATCATTACCAAATCAATTAAGCTAATCAAGCTACTACTGTTCTAAATTTTTTTATTTTTCCATGTAAATCAAGTATGTTACTATTTTTATTTTTACTAAGAAAGTTATAACTGTTAAATAAATTATTGACACGTCAATTTTAGACACATAAGTACATCCAAGATATTCTCGAGATGCATTATAAGACCCAAGATGTCAATCCGAGATGTACACCCAACATGTACTCATCTCGTCCGAGATCTCCCTCGATACGAGATAACTTGTGTAAAAATTCCGAAATGAAACGTGACCGAAATCCGATATTTAAAACATTGTGCAAAATGCAACAATCATTATGCACATAACTGATAAAATAAAATAGATAAGGTGATGTGTGTCGTAGGCCAACATGAACAAATCGGCTCATATGTGCAACACTAATTAATAAAAATACATCCATTAGCAACCATCATCCAAAACATGATCTAGTTACACGTTCACAACCATGTTTATCATCCAAACATTTCTACTTATGGAAAATATTAAGCTAAATACTAAATACATAAGCAATTATACTAACTAAAATGGAAACGTATCAGAAAAAAGTTCTAGATTGGTAGCTTGTTTTTTCTCCTCGGGTTCCAACTACTCTCAGCTAGATCGTTCTTTCACCTTAAATTATCAACTTTACTATTGGCATGGAAGCTCAATTCAAACAACTACAAATGCATTTGCATAGGTAAACCTCTACAATCCTTACTACCAACTCACATAAAATGATGTCGACATGCACCATAACTGATAAGTTGAGCACAAATATGCCCTTAATGGAAAGTAGCCTTTTGCAACTCTCAATACACATACACATTACCTTAAATTATCCCAGTAGTATATCGATTACATCTTATTGATACTAAGGTAAGACAATTCAAAAGTGGCGGTGTCTCACCTATCATCAAATGACTTGATTTCCTACTATTCTTTCTTTTCACTTAAGGACAGCAAAATCTGATGATCTCTTAAATTAGTCAAGATAGCGTAACTACTTTTTTAATTTTGTTTCAACTTAAACCATCTCATTTCACTTATGATTTGCTTCTCTAATCTATAAGAAATTTTCTTTTTTAAGTTTCATAGCATGTAAATAGTGATCTCTCAAGCATTCAAGCAGGGTAATCATAACCTATTATCCTATTTAAGCTCGGCAATTAAAATCCTAAGTCTATGTGAAATCCTAAGTTTAAATGAAATGGCAACCGAAAATTGTTTTAGCCTCAAAGACAATCGCCTAGGTGGCACAACAATTGTTTGCGCTTGTTATGCAACACAAACTATGCATCCTAAGTCAGTATTTCATGAACTTCCTTAAATAAATAGTTTCATTCTAATCCGAGGACGATTGAAAAGAATCATATTATCCTTTCCTCCAAATCTTACTTCCTAGGAAAATCGCCTCCTCATTCTCAATTCGTGCAAACAACTTTTTTTTCTTAATGGAAACCAAATCCTTGAATTAACCATTCTTTGCGCATTCTTAACTTCAACTTCATCTAGGGTATCTTTTGTAGTTTGAGCTTTCAATATTTATCATTCCTTCACACAATCCCACTAATTGAATTTTTCCCTAAGCATAACTTTTCACCATTTTATTTCAACTGTTTTATGATCGAGACAACTTAAGATGGAACGGTGCCTTGCCATTTTAATTTAATCGACATAACGTTCAATACTTCAATAACATCATACCCAAAATTCATCTAGGAATATCTAAAATAAATGGTGTCCTAACCTAATGAACATCTTATGGAACTCCTGTCACCTCGGTCACAATAATATACTTGTAGTTGTGATGACAACTCAAGTATTAATACTGTATAAATATCACCATATAACATACATCATAAGACGACAACCTACTTGCCTGAAGTGCATAGGGTTTTAGTTCATTTACTTTTAAAATGGTTAAGTTCAGCTTATATCTGATACAGTACCTAACTCCAATATAGAAACACTTAGCTATAAATTTAAATCAAATGGAGTTTTTGCAACTACGGGAGATAAAATGACTCTTGCAGTCGAACGCGACCTTGGGGGATAGAACTGTAGCATTTTAGCTAATGACATATAGGCAACGATATGTTTTCTCCAGTGACACGACAGTAATCGACCCAGACATCTTTTCAAGGTTTCTACATGTCCTTGTGCCTGTTTCTTCGTCTGATGGTAGTGGATCCTCCTCTTCTAAGGAGGACTAGTTTTGTTTTCTTTTCTAGTCGAGACACCTTCTGCATCGCTCCAGTGCTATATTGTATTGATTATAGTTGTTGAGGCGCATGTGCCTCACATCTGAGTTTACCTTGTACAAGTGGTACGACCACTATAATCCGGTTTGCATGTGCAGAATAATATTTATTTTGCCCATCAAAAAAATGGAATTTCCATTTTAACTCGGGTGATTTGCTCTAAGTTCGTGAAGTCCTTTTTGTTAGAACCTAGAATTTTGATGATTTTATTGTGACAACTGTATAAGTAAATATTATATGAACTAACCAAACTTGCAGGAGAAGATATTGTTTTTAATCGAGAAATAGTCTAACAATTTGCAGACCAGATTCCGGATTGAAGCTTCAGCAAAGTATTAAGTTTAAGGTCTGAGTTTAGTAGTAAATATATGCTAAAATCTCTCTGAAGTGGTATACGTACGCACACACAAAATAAAGTTTTTCAAAACATTTAAAAAATGCCAGAAAACACTAAAAACAGCCGGCTGAATGGAATAAGTCAGCCGGCTGAATACTGTGCATGTGCACAAATTATTTTGAATATTCAGACGGCTGACCATGCAATTTCAACCGGGTGAATTGTGTCTTTTTTACATTGTTTTCTTGCCGTTTCGATTTTAAATCGATTCAGCTGGCTGAGTTGCTTAATTCGGACGGTTGAATCTTCATAACGACTATATTTTCAAAAGACACTTCACTTCAACGAACAGAAACAACTCTTGATTCAAGAGTTGCTTCCATATCTCTTCATGACTATCTTTCACGAACGAATACAATCCTTAAACCTCTATAAATAGCCATGAATTTCATTATTTTAATCACTAATTCTCACTCTCATTTCTAATCTATCTTGCTATTTGAACTCTAACCATTCGATACTTCATTCTGAATCTCTGATCACTTGTTCATTTAAGAATACTTCATTATTGATTTAATAAACTTCATATCTTCACGAATTACACGATATACCACAAAGGAGAAGATTATAGGAAGGGTGTACTCTTAAGATTTACCTGTGCTACTAAAAGAGCACATTCGGTCAAGATAATTCTCTGTATTATTAGAGTCCTGTTCGGTTGCTCGGGCGGTTGAAGTCCTATTTTGTTGCTTAGGCGGTTGAAGTCCTATTCAGTTGCTTAGGCGGTGTAGTACTTGTTCCTCCGGGTTAAGTGAGGGTTGATAGTTAAATTCCAGAAGGAGTCTGTGACTGGACGTAGAACGAGAAGTTCGAACCAGTATAAAAATCTCTGGCGTCATTTACTTTATTATTTTACTTTTATATTTATATTATGCATAAGTAAATAGTTTAGTTAATATTCCATATTGCACGATCCTTAGTCACTTTCACTTTTATGTTTTCATTATGCCTTATCACATCACATTTTTATTATATGGGTCCAATGACACTAATCTTCTTCCACCCACATTTAAATCCATAGTTTATTTGTTATTGGTAGTTGGTATAGAAAATCTCTGCTAGTATTTCTTTGTGGAGTAAATTATAATAAATATAAATGATTTATTTTTCCACCTCAACTATTATAATGTTAACATTCATTTTAACTCACAATTGTTTGCTTGTATAAGGGAAAAGCCAACAACGACCTTATGAGTCAAATTGTATAGTGTGTTGTGTGTATGTATATATATATAATATAAAATTGCAAATATGCTCTCATGCGGGTTAAGCCCAGCTTGCCCCCTCGTTTGCAGATATTGGCGGCACCATATTGGGATATTGGAATATCAACGGTCTCACCTGAGCCATTCCAATAAAATTGCTTATTCTCTGTATCTGTAATTAGTTATTATTAACAACTTTCCTGCATATAGTATTATATTTAAGAATAGAATGAATACGTTTTTCGTGCTATACTTTTATATGAATAAACCTTTTAAAAAAAATTCATATACATACATATACATACAGACATATACACACACACAAGCGCACGCACACACACATATATATAGAAACCATTTAAAAAACTTTTCCAAAATATACAAGAACGTTCTCTCAATACGTACCTAATCCTTATTGAATTCTGAACCTAAGCTCTGATACCAAATGTACACTCCGCACTACCGGACACACCGACCCAAAGCCTAAAGTGACTTTCGGACTCGCGTCGTACTTAGAAATGCGAGATGTCGATTTTTGAAACATTACAGAAACTAAGATAAAATCTAAAACGTTCTATACTTTCAGATCTCAGGGCAGAAGGAATTAAAATATAAACATTGAAAATAGACATTTAGAAAAACGGTCTCCAAGTATACTTAGTTCATATAATGTTTCTAAAGTACAATATAAAGTCTGATAAACATTTGATACATTAAATAACTACATGAAGAATAACGAAGAATAATGAAACTCCGGCCTTAGCTCTTTTCTCCGCATATTATACTTGGGCCAAAGCAACTGCTCTCATGTCTTTCTATGGTGGGAGAAAATGAATGATTTGTATTAATAATACAGGGAAATAGGCACAAGGAAGAAGTTGCAAAAAAAATTAGTCTCAAGGACAACAAATTTGCTTTTTAGTCTGAAGGACACTTTCTAATGTAAACAGAAAATGATAGTTACAACTATCATTCTGTGATTTACACTAGAAAGTGTCCTTCAGCCTAAAAAGGAAACTTCTTGTCCCTAAGACTAAATTTTTCTTCAACTTTTTCCTTAAGCCTAAAAACCCCTTAATAATATATGGTGACCATATGCAATATTTGATTTCATTTATAATCTACGTGGCCAAAGGTATCTTACTTGTGTTTGTGAATTACTTACTAGGGTTGGTATCATTAACCTAAGGAATATATAGTTCTAAATACTCCTAGACCAAACACCTTGTGGAGGTTTATACTTAGGATCGAATCATTGATCAACATCGGATCGGACAACTGACCAACATCAAGTCCTTAATAATCTCTGGGATTGCTAATACGATCGCATAAAATATCACTTATATGACCGCATTACCCGAAATACGACTACAATGTATCGTACTTACACACAATGTTTTAAATATCGGATTTCAGTCACGTTTCGTCTCGGAATGTTTACACAAGTTATCTCGTATCGGGGGAGATCTCGGACGAGATGAGTACATGTCGGGTGTACGTCTCGGATTGACATCTTGGGTCTTATAATGCATCTCGGGAATATCTTGGATGTACTTATGTGTCTAAAATTGATGTGTCTAAAATTTATTTAACGGTTATAACTTTCTTAGTAAAAATAAAAATGGTAACATACTTGATTTACATGGAAAAAGGAATATTTTTAGAAGAGTGGTAGTTTGATTAGCTTAATTGATTTGGTAATGATTGAATAATATCCTTTTATTTAAACATAATAAAGAAGTGAAACCTTTCGCTGTGACTTATTAAGATAAAAAGTAAAAAATATGTTCATGAAGTTGGTAAATTATAATCGGATTGAGTAGTTTTTTTGAATCAATATGAAAATAAAAAATATTATGCAAAATAAGAAAATTGTATAATTTCGGATGAGATCTCGGATTGAGATTTTGATCCATATTTCGGATGAGATTTGAATATCTCAGACGATATGAGTGTCGAGGGAGATATGGAGGAGATTTGATGTCTCCTTTCGTTTAAGTGAGAAAAGGAGATCTCGGAGGAGCTCTCGGGCGATATATAGGAGATTTAAAACCATGCTTACACATTGAGGGGAGCGCGCAATGCCGAATCGTGTCAAAGGCGATTTAGGGTCCGTTGCATACATGTCCTCTTCTCAATACACTTTTACCCTTACAGATATATAAAAGCTCTTTCCCTTTTTTGTTTGTTAAAATAACGGTCACATTACCTTAATTAATACCATTAATTATAATTTAAGTCAATTAAATGGACGTCATTAATTATAATTCCAATCAACATCCTTAATTGATATTCTATATACATATATATAAATATACATACATACATATGTGTATATATATATCCGTGTGTGTATTTGTTTACATTAATTAGAAACCATAGCCCTTACCAATTAATTAGTATTAATGTTTTCAAATTCAAATCGATATAATTAATTATAATTCAAATCAATTTCATTAATTGGTATTCTACATACATATATATTTTATTAACCTTTATGGGGAAAATTGGATTTATATCCAAATGTATACACATGTGTATTAATTAAAAATCTTATTTTTTATCATTAATTGTGCAACCAATACATTTATTGATTGGTATTAATATTTTTAAATTCAAAAACCAAACTTACCCTTATCCTTTACTTAGAAAGAAATAGTGTATTTTACCTTCTTTTTAAAATAACGATTTACATCCATATTTTGTTACCTTCATTCCTATAACATTACATGCATTTTTTTCTCTTCAAAAATATTGTTGCGCCTCTTTTCTAACATAAGCAACAATAATAGTAAATTCCACCATTAGTCTGGTAATTAATGTCTTTACCTCTGTGTATGTAAATACGTTCCCTTTAAAATAACCATTTACTTCCAAACATATTCACTTTTCAAACATATAACAATATATATATATATATATATATATATATATATTGTTACATTCTCTTTCTAACATATGGAACATGTATTTCCATTAATTATAGCAATAAATTCCGTAATATGATATTTAATGCTTTCTCTTTGCATTAAATAGCTTCTTTCTTTTCTTTTAATGTTCATTAACAAAGTTATACTTTTTCTAAAGCAATCCATACATATTTAATTTACTATTTAATAGCTAAGTTCTGATTTATTCTCATAATTGATTCTTATACTTAATTTCAAAAATAGGCATAAAATACAAAATGCACATTACTATAAACAATCTGTATTTCCTTTATTTGGTATCCGTTTCTAATAATTTATATATTAATTTGGGTTAGAAAAATCTACTTAACACAATGAAAAAGTCGGATTTTCCAAATTCTTCATTTGTACAAATTTACTATTTTGTCTTTTTATGTGAAATTATATTTTTATCCTTATTAATATTTTAATTTGTTATTCAAATTTCTAGGGTGTTACACCAAACCCTAAGAGGTGCAACAACTCGATACCGACCATTCTAAATAGGTCAGTATTGACCACTATTTGCAAGGGGCATGATCGATTCGGATCAAGAGTGCCTGGAACTGATGGAGCTAGAGCCAGGAACAAAGTTCGAAATACAAACATATAGCCACAAGGATTAGAACTAGAAGGTCCCTACAGAAACGGGAGGCATGATGAAGATTTGGATCAATGGCGCGTGGAGCCCTAAATATTTCAAATAAACGATAATGATAGAATCGCTAGCATGATAAAACATGTGCTTTGAGGTGGAGCTTCTGATTGGAGTTTGGAGGATGTAAATAGAAACCCTTTCACTCCAAACATTCGATATGTTAGGTCCGCCTGATTTCAAATTGCCAAGTTTGGAGCCGTATGATTGAAGAACCGATCCGACAGTTCATTTGATGAGGTATACCCAACACATGAGAGTGTTGGGTGCTTTGGAGAAACTGATGAGACAGTATTTCCCATTGTACTTGACAGATTTAGTAGCAATGTGGTTTCATAAGCTGGATAATAGGTCCATTATCACGTAGATCGAGTTAGTGGAAAAGTTTGAGTCGATTCAGAGTTCATAAAGTACGACCAAGGAATGGGACGACGTTTTTGAGTGTGAAACAAAGAGATGGTAAAACTTTACGAAGTTATCTAACTAGATTCAACGCAGCAGTCACTGCAGCGCAGGAGCCAAACCTGTCAACAGTTTTGATGGCTGTGGTTTTCAGAGTCGCTAACAAAACTGATTTTAAGATAGCATTGGAAAGGCATTCGCTAGTGGATCTGATAGATTTCTACTATCAGGTTGAGAGATATATGTGCCAAGATGATGCAAAAGCCGAGAGCAGTGAAGTCAATGCCATGGAGGATGGAGGACCATCCAAGGCAGGATATGGAAATGATAAAGAAAAGCGAAAAACTGATATTGGCTTCGGAGTATCGAAGAGAACGAAGAGGGAGCCAAAGCTTTCCTTTTACATTGAGTTGACAGAGACGTCAAAGAGGATCTACCTTGATACGTGGGGACAGATTCCCTACACGAAACCCGTGAAGAGAGAGCCCACAGAGTAGGAGGGGAATTCTGGGAAATACAGCCTATTACATGAGCTGGATGGGTACTAGACAAATGAATGCAGACATCTGTGGGATTGGATAAAGTAACAGGTTCAGAATAACCATTTTCAGCAATATGTCAGGAATAAGATCACAATAGCACAAACCGTAGTGATTCCACAGAAGCAACCACTGTTTGTGGTTGATATACTCGGTTGTGACCAAAGACCTTGATCAGGTATAGTAATCCCATTATAGGGATGGATTGGAATAAGGTTTACTTTTTGCATTTTGTTTTTACTTTATATAAACCATGAAGGATTACTAATAGGCTACTTACACACGTATATGGCACTGATCGGTCCTACAGGCGTGCGCTGAGTTAAAGTTCGAGAGTAATCCTTGGTTGAACTGAATTTCTTGATTTTTGCTTGATGCATTTGATTTGAACTACATGATTGATCTGATAATAAATATTGGTTGATATTTTATTTTGATGTTATTGATGGATGCTATTGGAACATAGTTATCCTTTGCCTTTGGTAGGTAAACCTATAATAGTTTCCCTAATCGAAGAGACGGTGCCATGTATTAGGAAATGCAAGTCTTCTTGCTGGAGAGAAAGCAGATGGACTTGTCTAGGATAACAATTCTCCTCCTCGGTGAGTGAGCGGGTGGACTTGCTTTGGACAACGAGTGGATGAGTTCGATCTAAATTTACGATAATACGATTCGAAGAGATCAACAACTAAACTTCAAGATTTGAATGCCTTTTGATTTGAAATAATTTGATAATGATTAATGAACGATCGATGATAATGTCATTGCCTTGATTTGGTTGGATTTGCTTATGATGGGATGCTAGGTGACACTAGACGGTTCATAAACGATGTTCCAATCGATGACAATGCACCGCTATGACCAATGATGCATGATAACATGATATGTGACTTATCCGTGATAATTTAATCATAAGGAAATGCGAGATTGTTATGATTTGCGAATCACTTAGGCAATAACTCGAGTCCTTAGCTATAACGAGTCTAGAGTGATCTTTGACTTGTAAGTGGATCCAAATGAACTGGATGATTAGTCATGATTGGTCCAGTAGATAACCAAAGAGCACAACTGATAATAATTTGTCAGTCTCGATACATGTTCTTGGGCAAACACGCATTATATTCGCAAAAGTATGCTTTGAAGGATAAGTGTTTCGGGCAAAATTTTCACAGTCTCAAAACAGACTCAAACAGGTAAACCATACTACAAATTGACAAAGGAATGGATGTAGAGACTTGAATGACAATGGAATGACAAAATGGAGAATTGCAAGAAAATTGATCGAGATTGGAATTAAGTCGGTACCAATGATTAATGGTTAGTATCGACCAAAATATATTGCATAGATTTGCGTGCATGGAATTAGGAGCTTCATCCAAGAAGGCTGTGTGCCAAGTGGGGACTCGCTGTATAGCAAAGCTCAATGATTGGAGCATCAAAACAAGATGGTATGGTCCGTACCGAATTGATTTGTATTTTTGAAAAATTTGTGCGACGACTTGTTTTTTATGTTGGAACTTTGGATCTGAAAAGAAATACTCGTTGAAGCCTGAAATGACGAGATTTATGAGAGAAATCACCCATTAATAGTAAGGTATCTTCAACTAGAAAGATGATTGACATTTTAGACAACATAATCTATCTTCTTCCTCTTTTAATTCATAGGACCTTGAGAAATCCAAGATATACTTGATTGTAGTCGGAAATTAATTGTAAATTATTGTACTTCGAAGTGAATTCATCAATAAAAAAGATATATAAAGTGGATTTAGGCTGGAGATTTCGCCGAACCACGATAAAAACAGTTCGTTTTGTTCACTTTGTCTTAATTTTCTTCACTTTTATTTTATTTGATCCATTTTCTATTGAAATTGGGGTGTGTCAACTTTTGACTCAACAAATACAATTCATATTTTTCTCTACTAAAACATATATAATAAAGATTTTTGTAGATATTTCGTAAAAAAAACATCATTAAATATAATATTATAAGCATAGAATTTCAAGCATAATAGTCTTTAAAAACCAAAATCCAAGATAATAGTACATATTGCCGATAAATTAGAAATGTGAATCTGATTCAGCAACTATATTTTCTAAATTAATATCTGCCGTTAGATTTATAAGCTTTGGCATTTTCCTCATCTTTCTCATACCGACCGATAATTTATTCGTGCGACCGTAATAGGAACATACAGTTCAAAGTTTGTTGGAGATTAATTTGAAAAAAAAACGTCAATTTGAGATTATTTATTCGGAGCAACTGTAATTAAAATAGATAGTTCGAAGTTCGTTCGAGATTATTTTGAAAAATGCAATCATTCAAGATTATTTGTCCGGTGCAGTGATGGTAATTAGACCCGTTGGATCGAATCTGGACTCGCTTCGACGGGTCTTGATTCTAGTCGGTTTAGATTTTGTCGAGTCTAACTCGTATATTTTAAAAGCTTGACCCGACCCGAGGTTCGATTTAGATTGGGTTGGTTCTGATTCGATTGGGTAATAACACTAAAAATGCATATATTTTTTCAGTTCTTTGTCTAATCTTCCGAGTTGGATCAGTTCTTCATGTTATTTTTTCATCGTCTAGACCCGATTGAAGACCCATTCCATTAGGATCGGTTTGGTTTGGAATTGTGGATCTCGGTTCGAATTGTCCATCATAGTTCGATGCGGCAATAAAGGTGGAACTCGGTGCACGAGGCTCCCGCACGATAGTGGATTCTGAGAAAGTCGATAATGTACGCGGTCGTTCCCTCGCATTGCGAAAAGGCTATTTCCGGACTCGAATTTGGACGTCCAGATCACTGACCTAACCGTTGCGCCAAGATTCCACCACATAGTTAGATGCAACAATAATATTATTAAATAGTTCAAAATTTGTAGGAAATTAGTTCAAAGTGTGATCATATTACCGTATGAAAAATATATAATACATCGAACTGTTATTGGAGATTGGTTTTCATTGTGAAAAACGAAAAATCAAAACGAAAAAGAAGAAGTAAAAACAGTGAACGAAAATGTCCGTCATTTTTGCATCGTACGTTATTTGTGTCGTAAGTGTCATTTACGTCATTCTCTCCGCTTTTCCATATGCGCCACACCATATGGAAGAAATACGCAAACGCCGCCCCATACCACGTCTTGCGTCATGGCACGCGTCCTAGTGCGCCTTTCATAACTATGGCTTAATTTAATAATATATCTAATCCTTAGTATGGGTCGCAAATAGTAGTCCGTATCTGAAATGTAGTAGTAGGTTGGACTGGCTAGAATAACATGGATTGCGGCAGAATTGATATGGTTATGTTTTTCTGATGCAAATTTAAACCGTACCGTTGTATTTAAGCACTTCTCAACATATTGACAGAAAGTGATTTGTCTTTGTAAATGCTTTTTAAACTGGATTAAAGTTGCAGTAAGTTTTCGAAATTGTCCAAGTATATGAAAATATAATACAAGATGGACGACCCTTTCTGCACCCACCATGTCTTTTACAGAATATGGATGTGTGGACAGTAATCATAATGTAGTATCATTTGTCTTATGTTCCAAGTAAGTAATCCTTTAACTTTGCATTATCTTATAGATATCTTTTAAACTCCTAAATATGAAAAAAAAACATTCAATTATGTCGGTCAAGATTTCCATGCTGTTTACTAAATAGAACATCTAAGAAAGTGAGTGTAGTCTGCACACATGCATAAATAACACATATACAAACATATATATATATATATATATATATATATATATATATATATATATGTATATGTATATGTATATGTATATGTATATGTATATTATATATATATATATATATATATATATATATGTGTGTGTGTGTATGTATGTACAGGGTCAGCTCAAAGACAAGGCAATCAAGACATTCGCCTAGGGCAACGCCGTTGGAGGTGACGAAGAGAGCAACAAAAAGTACCGGATGCTTTAAAAAATATTTAATTGTGAAAGTAGTAGGACAACTAATTAAACAAACATCATGTAGCTCAGTGGTCTAATGTCTAACTCGTATTTTGTTAACCTGAATTCAATTTCCTGAGCCATCATTTTTTTTTCCCCACTCATTTTTATCTTTTTTTTTCCTCAAATTTTGTCTAGGGCATCAATAATATTAGAGCCGGCACTATGTATGTATGTATGTATATGTATGTATATATGTAACTTTATATGTATGCATATACGCACTACGCATATGTTATGTGTGTATATGAATGTATGTACTTATATACACATACATGTCGTAATACATACATATAAGTTTCCACTCATGCTAATAAAAAAAATATGAATGAAATATCACACATGCAAATTACCGACGTGCATTGTCTCTGTCTACTACCCTATTCTTAGCAAGTGGGAGCTACAAATTTAGAAGTAGTCTCTTGATGTTATTTTTGTTACTTTTACTGGAATCAATCTGATTAATTATTGGGTACAGTATGGTGATAACTATGTATGTATATAAATATGATGCAATCTTTTTTATCATCTTGGATGGAATGTACATTTTGCAATGTTAAATTTTCATAGCATACCACTTTGTTCAGACTGTCTACCTTATCGTTCAAACTTCAAACACAAAGTCAAATGATATTTTAAATTGCACCGCCATGATCTAAATTAAATAATGAAGACAAATATATACGTAAGGATTATTCATAAGCTATTTCAGGATCATTTTCGCTTTATAGTTATAGAAGCAATAAAATACAGTAAAATAATGGCACCACTTTGATAGTGCCGTTTGGAATTTTTTTTCTTTTGATCGATTAAGGGAAAATACCAAAGTACCCAGATATTGTTTTTGGACATGGATTTTTAATAGAAGATTATTAGGGAAAAAAAATGCTTATTCAAGAAGTTTGGACTGTTGGTATCTATAGAGATATGGAGCAGCATCCACAATTAGACTCAAATTTTATTAGCCATCAACTTAACGCATGCAAACAAAATACATAGATCCCCGTTCAAAAATGTTATATTATTAATTAGCTAGGTGTCATATTAGATATTTCTTAACAAAATTTCTAGTTTATCCAAATTTTTGTGTTTATTTTTTGGATTAACAAAAGGTCATTAAGAACGATGTTGCATATAGGTGTAATGGATAATAGATGACGTACATGTGATATAATGAAGTAAATTTAATCATGACTATATAAATCATATGTGCAAGAAGGCTCCCCCAGCTTGCCTACGCTCTCCCTCTCTAGCGATATTTCGCTTCCCTCTCTGATTTCGCGACTCTCTGTACCTGATTTTGAGTGCTGATTTTAGGGCACCGGCGATGGTTTTTGGGGCTTTTTATTTTCGTGGCGATTTTGTGCAGCGCTGTCCCTCTTTCGCGTCTATTGCTTATGCTCTGTTAAAGCTTGTGCCTCCGCCGTTGTCGGTTTGTTTCACTAGTTCATGCTCTATTGAAATTTGTGTGTTTTCGTTTGACGCCTTCTCGGCGCTGGCTCGCTTCAGATTTGTAGATGTTGATGGGTGTTTCTTGGCCCTGGATCCCATTTTCAGTTCTCTCCCTTCGATTCCATCGAGTTTTAAAAGATTGAAGGAAGAGATTGTTTCTTATGCTGTTCCTTGCGGTGTTGCTTCGATTTTGGAAGTGCCTCTCGGTCAGAGGGACCTTTCCACTCGATTTGTTCCGAGTATTGTTTTTGCTGATGAGTTGGATGGGGTTGCTTCTGGCCAACCAGCTCTTAGTTTTGGTTCGATTGATGCAGCACTGTTTGAGCTCGATGGTTCTTTGGATGTTTGGCGTTCCTACTCGAGCCACAATCGAGATTTCATCACTCGATTTGTGCCTCGCTTAGACTTTGTGGGATCGGCTGTTGATTGTGTTCCATTTGAGGATTCTATTGCTTTTGGGACTGTAGTCGATCCAGGTTCTGGTCTTGCGACAGGGGTTAAGGAGTTGATCGCCTTAACTCCTTCAGTAGACCGGCCAGTAACTTTTGGGGTGGGCGTTGGCTCTGAACTGCCTTTGTTCGTTTCTTCGGAGCCACTATCTCCACCCGTTTCTTTGGTGAACATTGAAGAGGTTTTGTCGAATTTGTTTAGTTCGCCGAGGTTGCTGACTTTGTCTCCGCCCTTTCAGGTTTGTAGTGCTCTTTGTTGGCAGGTGAGCAGCTCTGTTTATTATTTTGTTTCTGTGGATTGTTGTGGGTTGCCATCTGTTTTTTGGCTATCGGATTACTCGGTTTGTCGCTGTTGCCTGAGCCTTGTCACACTTTTGTGTGAGCTCCCTGAAACTGCCGTTTCTGTTGAGACCGGGAGTGTGTCAGGTCCCTTGTTGCATGTTGAGTTTTATTCGTTCTTCGTCTTCTCGTCGTCTTTCAATCTGTATCAGCATAACCGGCCTCAGAAGTGTTTGTGGGCTTTTGTGTGCCGATTAGGTGGTGCTCATCCCAGGATATTTGTCTGGGTTGTTTTACTGGCTGATCGTTGTTGGTTTCCTTCGTTGAGTCGTGACGAGGCAGAACCTATATCGTCAGCGACTTTGTCTTTCTGGTGTAGTCTTCCTTTTACTGGATTCATTTGGTCTATTCGGAGGATACTACGGGACTGGAGCTGTTGGTTCGGGTGTTCTTTTAGCCGTGCTCGTATAGTGGCCATTCTTGACCACTATACGGACAGTCTGAGATTCTGCCAGCCTTTATGCTCTTTTTTTCCCTCTGATAGGCCCGCCTTGCGACTCTTACCTGTTACGCGGGGCTGTTTTGTTAGTAACAGTCCGGCATTGGTAAGACTCCGACAGCAATATGGGTCGCTGTACGTTAGCGCCCTTACACTGCATCGTTCTGTTACTTCTGTTTCTTCTTTTACTTCCTCATCTCTATCCGTTGTTTCGCCTTTTTCTTATTCCCCCTCGTCGGTTGAGGCATCTCTATCGGTGTCGCTTTACTCATGCCATCTCGGATCTTTTAGTTACTCTTCTTATTTTTTATCTGATTGGTTTCTTCGACAGATTGGTATGCGACTGATTCGCCTTCCCTCTTTTTGTCGGATTACCCAGGAGCACTCGGGTCTTTCGGATGCTCAGGATCCCTCTTCCTCCTACTGCTCTTCTGTTTGCTCCCTTCCCGCTTCTTCTTGCTCTCTGTCCATATCCATTCCACTTATGAGTAAGGCAGAGATTGCGCTCCTCAACGAGCGTCTCGACTGCCTTGCAAGGAATTCTTCGCATGCGTCTTCGCTGCTTGGTGCCTCGTTGACTTCTGCTTCGGGTCCGGGTCTTGTAGTGTCTTCAGAGACGCTTCCCCAGCTTTCCGGCTCTATCACCAAGGCGTCTCGGCGCCGATCGCGTAGAGTCCAGGCTACCCCCCGCACCATTCGCACACGCTCTATAGCGGCGTCCGAGCAGATTGATCGATCTACTCGGTACTCGTTTTACCTCGTCTGAGTCCTCTTTTTTTGGTATCCGGTTCTCGCTTTTAATGGCGAATTTGCTGTTCTGGAATGTCCATGGTATTGGCAATGATGCGTCTTTGGCTAGGCTTAAACGCATTGTCAAGAAGCACTCTGTTGGCTTGATCGCTCTTCTGGAACCCTTTCTGGGACCGGAAGGCATTTCCGGCATCGTCTTATCCTTAGGATTTGGCGGTGGCTTTGCCAATGTTTCGGGGAAGATTTGGATCCTTTGGTCCAAATCCATATCGGTCCAGGCCGCTTTTGATTCCCATCAGCTTTTTTCATTGGCCTGCTCGTCCCCTTCTTTTTGCTCTCCCTTTCTTTTCTCCGCGGTTTATGCCAAATGTGATCGATTGGAGAGATTAGCTCTCTGGGCGGACATATTAGGGCTCGATTCGATGGGTTTCTCCTCTTCCGTGATAGGTGGTGATTTTAACATTGTCGCCTGCCAAGCGGAAAAACGGGGAGGAGCCGCCATCAACCGTGTAGCGATGACGGATTTCAACTCTTTCATTGTCAGCTCTGGTCTGTCTGAGCTTCCCTTTGTTGGCTCTGCCTTCACCTGGTCCAACAACCAAGAGGGGCCGAACCGCATCCTTTCCCGACTTGATCGTGTTTTCGGGTCGGAGGAGTGGTTTCGTCTCCCCTTCTCCTTTTCGATCGAGCATCTCCATCGGTCTTTCTCTGACCATGCCCCCATGGTTGTCCGCTGCTCTCCCCGCTCTTTAACGGGGTCATCTTCCTTTCGGTTTCAGAGCATGTGGATATCTCACCATTCCTTTTTCCAAGTTGTTGCTAATTCTTGGAGTGTTCCTATTGTTGCATCTCCTTGTGAGATGTTCGGTCGTAAGCTTAAGCGTCTTAAAGTTTGCCTTAAGGATTGGAACCTTCAGGTCTTTAAGAACATTTTCGACCGTGTTCGATTAGCCGAAGAGTCTCTAATCGCAGCCGAATCCTTGCTAGATGAGGATCCTAACGTGGCTAACAAGGAGGCATGGGCTCTTGCTCAAACCATTTTCTCCTTGGAACTTCGTATCGAGAATGACTACCTTCGTCAAAAGGCTAGGATCAAGTGGGTGGTAGTCGGTGATACTAACTCAAAATTCTTCCATTCCTCTATTCGCAAGAAGAATAACCTTCTCACGATCCGTGAGATTTTGCGACAGGATCTATCTACGGCCTCTTCACCTGAAGATGTCAAAGAGACCATCCTGTCCCATTTTCAATCCTTTCTGGGCTCTCCTTCGGTCTCCGTTTCTGACCCTGCTCTGCTGGCCTTCATTCCTCGTATTGTTCTTTCTCCGGAAAGTGACCTTATCACGGATCTCCCTACCTCTGAGGAGATACGTGCTGCTGTCTTTGCTCTTAGCAAGGACAGTGCCTGTAATATCCCGGAAATTTGGGGCAAAATCAATTTAATAATCTGTTTAAATAATTAAAATGATTTGCTAATCTTTGATAATTAAATTTGAATTGGTTTAATAATCTAATTAAATAAATATTTAATTAGTGAATTTTACTAATAAAATGATTTCTATTTATAATATATATATATAAGTGTATATATTGTAAATAGATAAGCTTGGGTTTGAAATTTAAATAAATAAATAAAATCTTGTTAAATTTTCTAATGTATATTCTTATAGTTGGGAAATTATGATTTATTTAATATAAGCTTTTCAAAGCTATTTAAACAAAATAACTATATGGTTTTGAAATGAGATTAATAATAAGAATTTTTTTTTTCTTTTTGAAATATTGCTTAATAAATAAGATTTAAGAGTATATATATATATATATATAAGTTTAAAATACAATATTAATAGTGTATTGTTTTATTTATAGATATAAATAGACTTTAATAAAATAAAATTGTTATTTTCAAATTGGATGTGTTGTTTTAAATTTACTTTAATTTGGATTTTAAGAATATAATTTGAATTTGAATTTGAAATTCAAAAGAGGTAATATTTAAATAGTTTTAGACTTTAAAATATATGTATAAGCTTTTATTTATAAGTATAATTGGTTATTTCTTTAAAAAGTTATCTTTATATATAAATAGATAAGTAATAAGTGTTTAATAAATTAAGAAAAGTCTTTTATTTACATTTAAAATAAATACAAATTACTTAAAAGACATGTGTAATTCTCTAAAGACTTGGTTATAACAAGTGTAAACTAATTAACACATATAAAGACAAGTGTCAATCTTTTAATATATTTTTTTTATTTTTAAGAAATTATTTTCAGCCTATATGAATATTGTTCTTTATTTCCATTTCTTTTCTTATCTTCATTCCTAAAACTAAGAAAAACTGAATATAATTCCTCTCATAACAAATCAGTAAATTAACTTCCTCTCAATTCAAAATCCTCATAACAAATCTATCTTCCTCTCTAAAACAATCTGCAATTCAAATCCTATTTCTCTAAAACCAAATCAGTAATCAAACAAAATCTCTGTAACCCATTTTCCAGAATCTAAATTAAGTTCCGCCTGCAAATTCTTTTAAATTCTGGAAGTCTAGCCTGCAAATTTGTAAATCTGAAAGCAAGCAACTGATCTAAGCAACATCTCAACAAGATAATTGGCATGCATGCAAGATCCAATAACAGCAAGCAATTCAAGTTTTAAAATCAAAGACAGATTCAAGCAACTCAAGTTTTTAAAATTCAAAAAGCTTTTCAAATTGAAACCTGGAAAGTTTCTCTGTTCTCAAATGGTGAGTAACTTTCTTCTTAAAAATTAAATATATAAGTATCTGTTGCATGCTATAAATTCTTGAAAATATGATGAGATATGCCTGCATGTTGTTTAATATGTTTGGTATGTATGTATATTTTTGTATATATGGATGAATTGGTGTGCATGTCTGTTTCTTGCTCTGTTCCCGGTTTCAAGTGTAAAGTTTGATCAAACTTCTGTATCTCATGACCTATACAATATTATGATGTAGGATATAAATAATAATTGGTTGTTATATCATATATTAGAGTTTAGAATTTTATTTAAGTTAAAATAAAATAAGAACTACTCTGTAAATAAAAAGGGACAGGGAAGTTTGGTTTTGCATAAAATTCAAATATGATAATTTAACATTCCAGGATTATAAATGGAATTTTTAAACCAAATAATGATTTTTAGAAGAGAAATCACAATTTTTAGCATTAAGTTGAGTGAGCAGTTTGTGGTTTCCTGTTTTTGGCATTTCGAGTTGCCGTGGTTGATCTAGACGACTGGAAGGGATGGATTTTCGTCTGAAGGTGGAGGAGTCTGCCGTGGGTCGGGGAAAAATGGTAGGAGGTTGATCAAAGCCTTGTGATGGCGGTAGGAGGCGTTCGAATTCTGGTGACCTAATTTTTGGCGTGGTGGAGAATTCGATTCGTTCTACGTTGTCGTACGATCGAGTGTTACGCGACTATGGGTTTAGGTAGAGGAAAGGTGGACGAGACTATGGCCAGAGTTGGGTGACTTCCGGTGGTCGGAGCGTCGAGCATGGGGGGGTTGCCAGGGTTGTGGCGTTGAGGGAAGTGTGTTTCCAGGTTGAAATCTTCAAGCTCGATTTTTGTTTCGAGGAGATGTTTGGGTTCTAGCGATCTGGAGTTGACGTGAGGGGGTTTGTCGACTTGCTCGACGACGTGATGGTGACTGGAGAGGCTCGCCGGAGCTGTGCACGTGCATACGTGATATCTGTTTGGGTTGTGAGTTGAGTGAAGAGGGAGAAGAAGATGTTCTCGAGATAGATGTTGTTTAACTCGAAGTCATACTCGAGTATTTGATGTTCTGACTCGGGTTCGTGCAGAGGAACTCGCGAGAGTTTTAAACTGTTTTTAAAATTAAACATAACAAAGTATAAAAATAAAAGAGGGAAGGAACTTGAAGTTGGTCTCGGGAAAACTGGGTTTTTACTCGGGGAAAAATGGAGTTGGCTCGGGTAGATGTAAAATTGCAGTTTTTAAAACAGACAGTGTTTTTAAATTTAAATTGAGTTTTAAACTTTGAAAATAGGATTTAAACCCGGTTTTAAATCAAGTTTTCATTCGAGTTCAAGTTTATAATTTGTATCCTAGAATTTGAGATAAATAAAGTTTATAAAAATAAAGGTTTTAACAAATTTAAATGTTTAAAGAATAATTTTAAAAAGGCTTGAATAAATGAATTTGTTTAAAAATCTTATAAACTTCTTTTATAAATGTTAAGTGTTTTTCTTAACATTTGAATTTAAAAAGATTTTGTATATTAAAAGTTAAATTTGTAATTATTTTAAACCTGTGATTTAAGATAAATTAAAAGAAAGATTTTAAAGTAAATGTTTTAAAGTCTTTGTTAATCATATAATTAAAGTAGTTAAAGGTAAATACTTTATTTTAGATAGTAATTAAGATTTAATGATATAGGAGTCATTAAATTAATAAAGTAATTTAAGAATAATTTAATAATTTAATTAATAAATGGTTAGTGATAATTAATTAAATAATTAGGATTATAAGTTAATTAATTAAGTATTAATTAATTTAGGATTTAGGATCATTTGTTTTATTAAGTATGAGTTATTAATAAATGGTTAGATTAATTAATATTGGTTAAGTATAAATTACTTAATGAAAGTAATTAAAATGAATTAATTGCTTAAGGTAATTAATTAAATAAATTTGATAAGTTTAAATTAATTTGTTTAATTAATTTAAGGAATCACTTCGTGATTTGATAATTACTTAAATGTAATTAGTGGAAGTATAAATTACTTAGGAAAGTAATTAAAGTTAATTAGTGGATGTAATTAACTAAAGATGGTTTAATAAAAGTAATTTGAGTTTAATTACTTTGATAATTAATCAAGGGATTAATTAAAGGATAATTAATTAAGAAGTAATTAATTAAGGGAAGAGTAATTAAGGGTAGTTAATTACTAAATGTGATTAATCAAAGGTAATTAATAATTAAAGGTTAATTATGAAATATAATTAATTTAAATGGAGTAATAAATTAAAGAAGTAATTAGAATCATTAATTAATATGATTAATGATGTAATTAAGGATTGAGTAATTAAGATTAATTAATCAATAATAAGTGATTAAAGTAATTAATTAATTTTAATTAATTAAAGATTAATATAATTAAGTATGGTTAATTAATTATGAAGTAATTAAAGATTAATTACTTAATGGTTTAAGATAATTAATTTGTGAAATTAATTAAGTATTAATTACTTAAAGTCATTAAAGGGTAATTAATCAGGAATGATTAATTAAGATGGATACTTAGAGTATGATTAATTAATTGGTTTAATTAATAATTAAGTAAGCAGGATTTATAGAATGAAGTAATTAGTTTAATTCACTTTAAATTAATTAGATGATATAAATCATTGCTTAAGGATGGATGAATGAGATTGAATGTATTTCATTGTTTGATATCTCTGATGAGATATGATTGATATATGATATGGATGTTTGGTTGAATTATAATGATAATGTGAATTATCTGTTTGGGATGATAATGTAGATTATCTATTGAATTATCTATCTTTGTGTATATAGATAAGAATTGAATTGTTTTAACCTTAAAACAACTTGGCCCTTAAAAGATACGTTTTGGATTTCGATGAGACCGGGATCGGGTTTCCGTATACCGGAATTCCAGGTTTGGAGACCCGAATACCACATCGATCCAAATTAACGATAGGTCGTGAATCTCAAGTGAAGATGAAGATTCAGAGTGCAAGGGTTATTGTCGTTAACTCTGAGGGTGATTCCAAAACGAGTGTAACGAGATAATGCCTTCGGTTTCGTTCGAACCCGGAACGAACTTGTATGGATTGAATGCTTTCAGCACATCGTCAGGCGGACGATGAGCATTCTAAGTGATATGTTCTGATTAAAGGTAATCGTAACCTCAAGCCTCATCAACCGGGAATGGCTAAAACAGGGGAGG
The DNA here is from genome assembly GCA_030737815.1 of Allium fistulosum. Taxonomy (NCBI): domain Eukaryota; kingdom Viridiplantae; phylum Streptophyta; class Magnoliopsida; order Asparagales; family Amaryllidaceae; genus Allium; species Allium fistulosum. The sequence goes on along the minus strand of CM060903.1, from coordinate 131,458,814 downwards.
TGCAGCAAGGCTTCGTGGGTAGCACCCACTGAGAGCAAGATAGATCCCTGTCTAGAGGTCCCTTTTCTTTTTATTCGGCTTAGTGTGTGGTTGGTCGCGCCAACTACGGGGTTATCTTGTTCGGAATTATCCAGTAAGGGATGGTTCCGGCTTTGTGTTGCAGGGGAGCGGGCGTACTCCTCGGTACGGTGATCTAGGCCACGTACTGTGACGGGCGGTACCCCAGTAGCCCTGCCATTGTATGGAAACCCATTCTTCCTACGTGCCCTTACGGTTTTGATTGTATAACCCACTTTGTGGCTAGTATGCTGGAATTTAATAATGTAACAATTTCAGCTATTTCATATTTATTTGAAAACCCTAGACCCTATTATAATATAACTGGATTTCCTATCAAATGTTTTGGTTAGCGTAAGGTAAAAACTTACCCATGTTTATTTGTGGGGAGTCTTACGTGATACTTTTTCTTTCTAAAGGTTTTGAAGTTAAGCAAGTTTAACCTGTTACTCACACCAGACCCATGTCTGACCCAAGTGTTTATTTCTGTTTTATAAACTCTTGGGTACTCAAATTTTTACGAGTAGCCAAGGGATTCAGGTTTAGCTTTGACGAATTGTGGAGGAGCAATGGAGCAGGAGGCTTCGGCGTTCGTAGATATAGTATTCCGCTGTGTTGATATCTGTGTTAGAGTCTTGTATTGTATTTGAGTTGTAATATCTAGACGGATGTTTATAACTGTCTAGTATGTGTTGTATACTATGTAATAGTTTATGTTATTAATATAATTTATTCGTTCCGCTGTGAGATCGTTGTTGTTGTTTCTTTCTTTCTTCTCTTCTTTTCTATTTTCTACCCCTTTCTTTCTTCATAATGATGCGACTTTCTGGGCATAGAAAGTCGGGTCGTCACAGTGCCAGTGGTCCGAATGGTTTCAACGGTGTTTTTTTCAGGAGTGCTTGGTCTATTATTCAGGAAGACTTTTGTCTTGCTGTTCAATCCTTTTTCTCTGGGGGTTCCCTTCCTTCTGGATGGATTGTCCTTATTCCAAAATGCGAAATCCCTAGGTCGTGTTTGGATTTCCGGCCAATCAGTCTTTGCAATTTTTCGAATAAAGTAATTTCTAAAATTTTGTCCTCTCGATTGGCCCCCTACCTTGAGCGTATTATCTCTCCTTCTCAAGCAGGATTTGTAAATGGGCGTTTGATTACTGATAACGTTCTGCTCGCTCAGAAACTTATCTCCCAGATCGACCGGAAGGTCAGGGGTTCTAATGTTGTCTTCAAACTGGACATGGCTAAGGCCTACGATCGCATGTCCTGGTTTTTCATCATCAAGGTCTTAAGGGCTTTCGGTTTTTCGGAACCCCTTATTGATTTGGTGTGGAGGCTCATCTCTAACTGCTGGTTCTCTGTTCTCATTAATGGATCGGCTCATGGTTATTTCAAAGCCGATAGGGGGCTGCGTCAGGGAGACCCTCTATCGCCTTTACTTTTTGTGATCGAGGCAGAGGCTTTCGTTCGCGGTCTCCAATCCTTAACTATCTATGGCCAGATTCAGTGCTTCGGGATACCGAGGGGCTGCCCCCTAGTCTCTTCCTTGTCCTTCGTTGATGACGTTGTCATTTTCTCTAATGGCAGCGTCTCCTCTGTCCGTCGGCTTCTCGACTTTCTTCATCAGTATGAGCGTTCGTCGGGCCAACTTGTTAACCCTGCCAAAAGCTGTTTCGTCCATGCGAAAGATTTGCCTCTCGCTCGTGCTATGTGGATCGAGTCTGTCTCTGGGTTCAAGGAAGCCGCCCTTCCTCTTCCTTACTTGGGTGTTGTCCTGTATCGCGGTAGAAAGCTCAATGCTATTTTCGACCCATTGACTGATAAAGTTAGGGGTAAGATCTTACGCTGGAATGCTTCTCTTATTTCTCAGGCTGGTAGACTTGTTCTTATCAAATCCGTTTTGGATTCGATGTGAACTCATGTTTTCGCAGCTATGACCCCCACTTCTTCTTTCTTCCGGTCTTATCGGTCTTTGGCCTCAGCTTTCTTCTGGGGCAACAAGGACAGTGCCCGTCGACACCATTGGGTGTCGTGGGACATGGTGTGTCGCCCCAAAAATGAAGACGGCCTGGGTCTGCGCAATCCAAAGGACCTTTGTGCTGCCTTTGCCTGCAAATTATGGCACAGATTTGGCGCTAACAACTCCTTATGGGCTTCTTTCCTACATGCGAAATACCGCAGTCTTGCGGGTTCTAACTTCTCAGGTTCTCCGTCTTATGCTAGTGAGACCTGGAAGCACATGCAGTCGGTGAAGCCTTTTTCCGACACTCATGGTGGTTCTTCTGGTTGAGATGGATCTCCTTTTTCCATCCTTAAAGCTTGGTCTTCGATTAGAATCCAAGACCCCATTCGTCCGATTTTTTCTTTCATCTGGGACTCTCGTATTCCCTCCAAGGTCTCTATTTTGATATGGCGGATTCTCCATGATGGATTGCAACTGGACGAGAACCTTCAACAAATCGGTATCCCTCTCGTGTCCCGTTGTAGATGCTGCGGCAATGGGGAATCAGAATCCCTGAATCATTTGTTCTTTGGTGGTTTTTCGGCCAGATCGTGCTGGAATTACTTCGGAAACCTTCTTGATTATCGTCGTTTAGCCAGCTCCCTTTCTGATCTCCTTAACTCATGGTGGTCTGGGAATGCTGGTAAGTCTCTTTGCTCTATTGTTTTTCGCTTGATCCCCTGCCTTATCTGCTGGCACCTCTGGTGCGCGCGGAACAAGGCAACCTTCGAAAACTCTCGTATGGATCCAACATCTATTATTCGTTGTGTGAGGAAAGACGTCTTCCTTGCTTTCCATGGTAGACCTTTCAGGGGTCGTTTGAACTCCCGTGCGAAGCATCTGGTCGGTCTTCTCTCTATCTCGTGTGCTTTGTCTCACGCTAGACTGGGAGTAGGCTGATCATCGCGAGCGAGCGCTGGCCTTCACCCAGCGCTCACTTCCCCTCCTCCATTTTGTGTTTAATGTTGTTGTTAGTTTTCCAGGTTATTTTCTCTTTGGTTCTTCTTTGGCTCGGTTGTGATTTGGTTGTCTGGTTTCGGGATCCGGCCTCCAGTTGTTCGTTGGTTATTTGGTGGTATCACTGTGGTTGTTCGGTTGCTTCGACTGGTCTTGATCTCCTTTTATGCCACTGGATTGGCGTTGGTGGCGTCTGCTTTACTCTGATTGCCATCTTCCGTGCGTTCCTTATATTTGCTGGATTTGCGATTACTAGTTGGCACTCTTTTTGGTTCGGCTTGGTGGTCTGGCCTTTTCCTTAGGGTAAAGGCGGGTTTGTGATTGTTGGTGGATCGTATGTTCATTCTCCTCCACTATCTTGGTGTGGATTTGTTGCTGGCTATGGTGGTCTTTTATCCAGTGTCTTGGTTTTATTTTCCGCTGTTGTTTTACGGTATTTTCTTTTTGGAGGATTTCGTCCCTTCTTGTTTTCTATTTTTTGTGAGCCCTCGAAGAAAGGCGTTTTTTCTCCTCTTTATATATTATATTATTTTTCTTTGAAAGAAAAAAAAAATGTGCAAGAAGGCTATTAAAGGCACCTTTAATCATTTAGAAAGTTCCGACAGATGAAACTAGGTGCAAGCTCATAATTTCTATGAAGTTTACTCGTATGATCTCTCAATATTCAATAGTCGCTTGAAGTTTGATGACAGAGTTTGACAAAAGGGTATTTGTGCTAGTTGAGGTGGTTAGAGGTGTATTTCAAGGTATGATGGAACTGATTTTTTTTATTTCTCCAAATAACTTGAACAGTTTCCATATCCAAATTTGACGACTCATCTTGTACCCTATATTTATGTTACAGGCTATGGAGCCAATGAGTCATTATGACTGTCGAATGCCATTTGCATATTGTACCAAGTAAGCAATCTTATTCATATTTGATGCTAAAGTATTTTGAAAAGTTTTAATATCTGCCACAATTGATTTACTTGATTCTTTCTTAGTAGAGCTGCATCCAACTCAATTCTCCTATCCCCAATTTTACTGTCTTCGTGTATCCAATTAAATCACAACCACAAATCATATCACTTAATTTCTGATAGAGTTCCACGATGCTATAAAAATAACTAGATCATACAAAGAAAAGACGAGGACAGAGAAATTGAACTGAACTACATCATACTCTCACAGGAAGTGAGTGCGCTGTATATAATATAGTATAGTGTATCTTATGCCCATATAGCACATAGCACATCTCCTGTAACTGCTAAAATTCTTTGGTATTCGAAAACAATCAGATGATGAATTGTAATTTTATTTAGCAGTAAAATGATTACAAACTGAATACTCTCAATGTACAAAACAAACAATATATATGTACAGTAATGGGCTAAACAAGTAGGCCAAGGATTTTAGTAATCCAAAACAAAAAATATAATGCATCTGGACCGTTCAAATGGAAGGTAGAGATGAAGCTAGATCAGAGATAAAGATTACTGAGATAAAGACTACTTCTTTTGGTTTTGTGTTCATACGATATCTTATTTCCCCCTTTCAGTTGCGGCTAGGGTTTCTTCTTCCTGCTGCTTCCCAATATCTTCTATGCATAATTTGATTTTTAATCTTTCAAAATTCTTGCGAGACAAAGCTTTCGTAAGAATATCTGCTATCTGACAAGTAGAGGGAAGATGATTAACTTCAAGCTTTCCTCTCGCTACTTGTTCTCTGACAAAATACAAGTCAATCTCTATATGCTTCGTCCTTGCATGAAGTATAGGGTTGGCGGAGAGAGCCACCGTGCTGGAATTGTCACACCAGATGGTGGCTTTATGCTGAGATCCGAACCCTAACTCTTTAAGAAGAGATTCTATCCACATTACTTCAGTTGTGGCTGAAGCAACACTCTTGTACTCGGATTATGTGCTCGAGCGAGATATAGTGGGCTGCTTTTTAGCACACCAAGATACTGGATTTCCTCCCAGAAATATGCAATGTCCCGTGGTTGATCTTCTATCGTCACAGTTGGATGCCCAATCAGCATCTGCAAACCCTTGAATAGATAAGTTTTTGCCTTTCTTTAGCTTAATTCCTTAAATTGCAGTTCCTTTTAAATATCTGAGAATACGCTTTACAGCCTTCCAGTGTTGATCTAATGGATTCTGCATAAATTGGCAAACTTTATTTACAGAAAATGCTATGTCTGGCCTAGTAATTGTTACATATTGCAAGGCACCCACTATACTTCGGTATTGTTTTACATTATCAATTTGTTCTCCAATGTATTTAGATAAATGTAAATTGCTTGTCATAGGTGTTGGCATTGGCTTAGCACTACTCATGTTTGCCCTTTTTAAAATTTCAGCTATATATTTTTGTTGGCATAACATGATTTCATTATTAGTAGTTCTGACTGCCTCTATGCCTAAAAAATAATGCAGTTTACCTAGATCTTTAATAGAAAAGGTTTTATCCAGGAAGTTAATAACATGTTTAATCTCATCATCATTGTTTCCTGTTATTATAAAATCATCTACATATACCAAAATATAAACAGTACATTTTTCATTTATTTTGGTATAAATGGAATTGTCAGATTTACATACCTGATAATCCATTGAAAGTAAAGTTGATTTTAACTTTTCATACCAGACCCTTGGTGCTTGCTTTAAGCCATAAATTGCTTTATGTAACTTGCATACCAGATCCTTGCTGTGATTCTGAATGTATCCTTGTGGTTGCTGCATATAAACTTCTTCTTGCAAATCACCATTTAGAAATGCATTGTTAACATCAAGTTGCCTAATATCCCAACCATAATATAAGGCTATTGTCAGAATTATTCTTATAGATGTTGGCTTGACCACAGGAGAAAATGTTTCTGAAAAGTCAAACCCATATTGTTGGGTGTAACCTTTTGCTACAAGTCTGGCCTTATATTTGACTTTTCCTTCTCCTGGTAGATCTTTCAACCTATATACCCACCTGCTGCCAATTATATTTTTGTTGGTTGGTTTAGGAACTATGCTCCAAGTATTATTTTTAATTAGAGCTTTGTATTCTTCATCCATAGCTGCTTTCCACTTGTCACATTTACTTGCTTCCTCAAAACTTGATGGTTCTTCATAGTTAATATGCGCAGTAAAAATTTTTGGTTTGAAAATACCATGTTTAGACCTAGTAACCATGTGATGTCCTTCCTGAACAGGTGTATCATCACTGCCATTTGATGAAGAGCTGCTAACTTGCTCATTATTCTGATTTGCATCATGGATGTCTTCATCTTCATGAACAGCTTCATCAGAACTACATGAGCTTAAAATATCTCTCTGACCTGGTCCATTTCTGGACATAGTGCATTGGAGATCTGAGCTCACTCCTTGTTTATCTTTGATATTTTCAGAAGTTTCTTTCTCCCATACAGGTATGGGTGAAAGAAACTTCTTGGCACTATAAACTTTTTGTGTGACTTTTATGTCTGAGCTAGTGAAGGGAAAAACATGTTCATTAAATGCAACATGCCTTGATATAATTATTTTACCTTCATTAGTCAGACATTTATAGCCTTTTTGACTGGTAGCATATCCAAGAAAGGTACATGGTAAAGATCTAAAACTCAACTTGTGTTTATTATATGGTCTAGTATATGGAAAGCATAAGCAACCAAAAGTTTTGAGAAAAGAGTAATCTGGTTTGGTTTTATGCAGAAGTTCTAATGGAGTTTTATTTTTTAAAACTTTTGTAGGCATTCTGTTTATAAGATAAACAGCAGATGTAAAAGCATCTGGCCAGAACTTAAGTGGCAAAGATGCATGTGCAAGTAATGTCAGACCTGTGTCAACAATGTGTCTGTGCTTTCTTTCTACTAAACCATTTTGTTCAGAGGAATATGGACAGGTAATTCTATGATTAATTCCTTTTTCAGAAAAATACTCTTTTAGATTCTTAAACTCAGCACCCCCATCTGTTTGAATGGTTTTGAGTTTATGATTAGTTAAATTTTCAACTTGAGTGATAAAATGAATGACTGCATTTTTGGTTTCAGATTTGGATTTAAGTAATAAAATCCAAGTGTATCTGGAATAAGAATTAACAAATGAAATGTAGTAATTCATTCCATAATCAGAGTTGACTGGTGCAGGACCCCATAGATCAACTGCAACCATTTCAAGTGGTTGATTATACTTGGTTAAGGAATTGTTAAAAGGTAATTTGTGACATTTTCCTAACTGACAAGAAGCACAAACATATGGTAAAGATATATCTTTGAATTTAACACCATTATCTTTCATAATATTCTTGACAATAGCTATACTAGGGTGACCTAGTTTACAGTGCCAAATATCAAAGTTATTATCAATACAATCATCCTTATCATCACTCTTTGAATAGTTACACCAAATTTCTTTCTGTCTTGGTTCACTGTTTTGGTACAGATTGAATTTATACAGTCCATTTTCCATTTTACCCTGTAACAAAGTTGTTTTACTAGTCAGATCTTTAACCAGACAAAAATTTGGATAAAATTCAAAGTACACATGATTATCCTTAGCAAACTGAGATACACTAATCAAATTCTTTTTAATATGAGGAACCCTTAATAGGTTATTTAAGTGTAAATCTCTTCTGCTATTAAATTTTGCACTGCCTATATGAGTAATTTTAAGAGATTTACCATTACCAATGTAAACAGATTTTGTACCTTTATATTCCTTGTTTCCAAGATTAAGATTCTCTAGATTGTTTGTGACATGATTTGATGCTCCAGAGTCAGGATACCAGTCTTCGTATATTGAGTCATCTGTCTTGATTTGTGAATCAGTATCATTGTGATTTTTTGAATTGCCACCTTGACTTTTTGGATCAGTTTGAGTTAAATTTACATTTGGACCTTTCTGGCTGTTATTGGTTTGTTGATTCAGAACAAAGTTCTGATCGAATCTGAAGTAGCATTTAGAAGCCATATGCCCTGGTTTTTCACAAATCTGACACTTGATTCTGTTGTTTCCAGTCCATCTTCCTCTGCCTCTTCCTCTAAAATTTTCACCACCTCTTTGACTTATTCTATTGTATTGTCCTCTGCCTTGACCTCTTCCTCTGTTGGAGGTGAAGTTTATTGAGAATTCTGAACTGTTTTCCTTTTTCTCTTCTATTCTGCCTTCTTGTGATAAAAGAGCTGAATTAACATACTGTAGACTTGGTAGACTTTTCTTTGATGAAATTACTGTAATGAGAGATTCATAATTTTCATCAAGCCCTCCTAAAATAGTCAAGATTTGTTCAGATTCAGAAATCTTATGTCCAGCAGTAGCAAGTTTATCACAGTAACTTTTGGCTTTAGTAAGATATTCTTGCATTGTCATATTTCCTTTCTTTAGATTCTGGAATTGCTTTCTGTAGTGCATAACTCTTGCAGCTGTTTGTGAGTTGAAAATTTGCTCTATAGCTTCCCATATATCTTGAGATGTTTTACATCCAACAATTTGAGATAAGATACTGATACTAACTGATGACATTAACCAAGAGGAAAGAAGACTATCTTGTTTCAGATAATGATTATATTCTGGATTTGCTGTAATATTATCTTTATCATCATTCACCATCTTTGGTGGTATGGTCAATGTACCATTTACATATTCATCAAGCCCATATCCTCGAATTGCAGTTTCAATCTGATATTTCCATAGTAAATAATTATCTTCATCTAACTAAACAGCTAACTGTCCCTTTGGTTTAACAATTGACAGAATTTCTTTGACAGTTTGGGATTTGTTTGCAGGTGATGTGGTTGCAGAATTATCATCATCTCCAGCCATATCTTATTTCTTGGCGAGGCAGAAACAATCTTGCAGCCAAGAAAACAGGAGTTTATACAAAAAGGAGTTGTAATTTATCAAGAATATGATTCTTGATAACTGTAATGCAGAAAAGATAATTGGATCTGAATTAGAATAGATCAAAAGGATCAAAAGATCAAGAAAAGGTATCACCAATAATCAGATGATGAATTTCCTGATCAAATCTGAGAGCAATCGAAGGAAGATGAACAGATCTTCTTTCTGATATGGCTCAATGATGATATTCAGGATAATTTCTGATGATCAAGTCGTTAGACTTCAATCAGCTCTGATACCATATTCGAAAACAATCAGATGATGAATTGTAATTTTATTTAGCAGTAAAATGATTACAAACTGAATACTCTCAATGTACAAAACAAAGGCAATATATATGTACAGTAATGGGCTAAACAAGTAGGCCCAGGATTTTAGTAATCCAAAACAAAAAATATAATGCATCTGGACCGTTCAAATGGATGGCAGAGATGAAGCTAGATCAGAGATAAAGATTACTGAGATAAAGACTACTTCTTTTGGTTTTGTGTTCATACGATATCTTATTTTTTGGCTGCAACATACTGTATTTTACCTGATTAAATGACCAATTTTTCCTATTCTATTCCATTGATATGCCCATAAGCTTTCATGGAATCATGCATTTGGGAATTAGTAGCATGCATGTCGCCATCTCAGCTTTGCAGCAAGTGAAAGCTGCATATTTAAAATTATACTCTATGTTGATTTTTTATTCCCAAATATACCCCTTTTTGGTTTAGGTTGATGGCAACACTGCTAACTAAATAGTCAATTTGGTCATCCTTGGTTTAATGTGCATTTTGGATGGTTTAACTAGTGTATAAATGACCAGTATTGTTGTTTATATCTTGTAATGAAGTTTTAGAATTGTACTTCAAATTTACATAGGCAATATTACAAAATTAATCTGTTAGGAACAGTTTTTCTTCTAGATATAGGCGCTATTGGTGCACTTGAATAGGCAATATTACATAGGCAATATTACAAAATTCATTCATTTACACCATAACATATCAGATTTTCATTTCATCAAACCAATACAAATCTTATACTACAGCTATTACATCAAAAATCAATATTCTAATCAGCTGGGAATTAATCCACATGCATCATATGCTGCAGTTTCTTAGAAAACATTCTCTTTTTGTTCGCCTAAATTACATCAAAACAAGTGTATGTATGGATTATTTCATATTCCATTAGGTAATTGGGCCTAGATCAGTGTGCCCTTATGTTTTACTTAATATTAAAATAACCTCTTATTGAAATATTCACGATCATTGTTATAGACAACTTTAGTTGGTAAAAAGCACACTTAATATTTGTGATAGTTATTACAAAGCTGTGATGTGGACCCGTTCAATTGATAATGATCCATTTTGAGGGCTTCTAGCAACAGACCTGGATACAGCTACGAATAATCAAAGTCAAGCATCATGTAATTTTTAATAGTAGATTAATAAAGTAGTTTGAATTCCTGTTTGGCAACTCATCATAGATCATCCAACCTGTCTATAAAGTCTTGATTTTATTTCACAAACTATCATAATCAGTTTTCCTCGCTATGAATAACACAAACTATCTCATGTCCATTCTCCTTCTATTGTGTTCTTCTTTGTTCATTATTCCTACACTGGCTTGCCATCCTACAGACCTTTCAGCTCTTCTTGCATTCAAATCTGGAATCACTTCAGATCCATGGCCTCTTCTTAAGACATGGAATGTTACAACTCAACCTGACTGCTGTAGATGGGATGGAGTTGGCTGTGATTCGACTGGTCGTGTTTTTAACCTCACTAGACCTGGCCTTTTTGACGACCCTAATTTCTTTATTGTAGACACTTCAATGTCTGGCACAATCTCCCCATTGCTTGGAAATCTAAAAAATCTTCGTTATCTTGATCTTAGCAATCTTAAGGATTTATCAGGACCCATCCCCTCATCTCTTGGTCGACTTACTGAACTCGTGAATCTCTTTCTTGATACAAACAAACTAACTGGTTCTATTCCTTCTTCTTTTGGAAATCTCAAGAACTTACAGAAGCTGTATGTAAGCAATAACAAACTCTCTGGCCCAGTCCCTGCTTCAGTTTTTAGCGTGTCTCCGTATTTAATTGAGCTTGGTCTATCAAATAACATGTTATCTGGTTCAGTATCTCCATCCATTGGGCAACTAAAACGATTGCAGAAGATAGATATCAATACTAATAAATTGAGTGGAGGAATACCAGCCACTATCGGGATGCTCAATGAGCTGACATATCTCGACTTTTCAGGGAATCAATTTTCTGGTAGCATTCCTAGCTCCATTGGTAGTCTCAAGAAGCTTAACCTCTTATATCTATATAGCAATAAGTTAACTGGAAGCATCCCATCTTCAATATCGGGCTTGGTTTCTCTTCAGTTCTTAAGATTCGATGATAATAAATTATCAGGGAACTTGCCCAGTTCCATTGGCAGCCTTCGCAGCCTACAGCGATTCAACTTGGAGAATAACAAGATAACTGGAGAGATACCAAGTTCAATCGGTGATATGAGTAGTCTTAATGAGATCTACTTTACCAATAACCGATTAACTGGAAAGATTCCTGAAAGCATAGGAAAACTAAGCGGTCTTCAGATTCTGAATATGGCTGGCAATAAACTTTCAGGCCCGATTCCTAAGCAAATAGTAAAACCACCAAACCTGCAGTACGTTGATCTTTCATTCAACCCATTGAATTTAGCAAGTGCGCCTAGTTTTCTTGGATCAATGAATCTCTTCAGTCTCAAACTTGCACACACTGGTATTGTGGGCAAGCTCCCATCATGGCTTTCCTCTACTTCAATCTCAACTCTTGACTTATCTAGCAACGAACTTGTAGGAAAAATCCCGACTTGGATAGGCAACATGACTAACCTCTCAAGCCTGAACTTATCTAACAATGCGCTTGAGTCTAATATTCCCAAAGAATTCAAGAACTTGACATTGTTGTCTGATCTGGATCTCCATTCCAACAAATTAACAGGTCCAATTCGGCCTGTGCTAGCCAAGGGGACGAGCAACCCACTTGGCCACTATGACTCGATAGACCTTTCACACAACATGTTTACAGGAGGTATCGATAAAGATATTGGAGAGTTGCCAGCGTTGGACTCAATTACTAAGTTTGACGTGTCATTTAATCCATTAGGCGGGGTGATACCTAAGTCCATGGGAAGCTTAGGAAATTTAGTAGAGGCGAGAATGGCCAGAGATGAGTTAAAGGGTAGCATACCCGCTGGTTTATTGAACCTGAATTCACTTAAGGTGATTGATGTGTCATACAACAAGTTGAGTGGGATGATACCTGCACATAATACGACATTTGGGGTTGATGGATTTAAAGGGAATCCAGGGTTGTGCGGCTCACCGTTACCTCCCTGCAAAAAGTAAAGTTTGTATGCTGTTTAATACCAAGTACTTTATCATATATGTATCAAATGGTTGTATTAGTTTTTATTACTTAATAAAAGGATAGAACTAGGCTTTCTGTTTATAGTTTTTCTATTATAAATCTGATGTGATATTTCATTTTTAGCGGAAACTGTAATGAGGTGACTTTCTATGTAGTATCTAGATTATTGAATTTTTGGCTATCCAAAGAATTTATCGTTATCCTTGTTACAGATGGACTTAACCGATGAGAGTTGATGTGTCCATTCGGTATGAGTACATTTACTGTTTCTTTCTATTTTTTATTTTTTGTGAAAATAAGCAATAGTGCCGTATGCCTAATTTAAGAATGCATAAGAAAAACAATTTTTTTTTTTTTTTTTTTGGGTGTGTGTGAGAACTAGGCTCATGGTTTTTCTGAAGTTTACGCACATAATCCTGTGATAAGCTAGTGTGATTCAGTGAAAGAGTTCAGTTAAAGGGTCTTTCTGGGCAAGGGAAGATTGAGCTGATTTTATGAGCTCAACAATGAAAAGACCTTAAACAAAAATGGACACTTCTTGTGGTGGTTAATTTGACAGAGTTTGGAAACAGTTTCTTCTTGTCAATTTTGTGATCCAAATTGAATTAATCTTCGAATTTTCTATTATTTGTTTAGCCCTACACCCATTATCAATGCATGGTATTGTTCTGAAGAAGGTTGGCCAATACTCAGATTCAGGCATACAGAAATACTGTTAAAAGTTGTTGATGAACTATAGCTCTTGATTGACTACTCAAATTATTTGTTAAATAATTACCATGTTAATGCTTAACTGTATCATCTTTACTACTAATAATGATACTTCGTCCAATAAGCATCAACCGTGTCTTTATGAGATGACCAAACTACCCTTCTGTTCCACGCTCTTTTCAACACGTTCTTCTGAACGCGATGCTCCCTCTCCCTTCCACACGGAAAAAAAAATACATCCACGCTCTAATGTCTACTGGCGAATTATCGAACACAGTTACTGAAAACCATTTCCCTTTTGCTTATTCAACATCCTACATCGGCGATCATTGAGCATCCTAGATCGGCGATTATCGAGCATCCTAGACCGGCGATTATCAAAAACCCTAGACCATCGATTATCGACCACCACGAAAACAGTTAAGCCCACGCATCCCCAACCGATATCAACTTCAGCCTCAAGTAATAATTTGTCGATTTTCATTAACTCCTTTAATTTTGATTATTGCGATTATCAATTACAGTCTGCAATGGCGATTTACGATTAAGCACGATTTGCTTATGATTTTCAGTAGTATCTGATATTCATCATAATCAAATATCCATCACAGTTGAATCTCATTCAGTAGTATCTGATTTTGAGTAATAATCAGATTCCTCAACGATTCACAAGAACAGTTCGTCATTTATTGTTCATGACATTGAATGTTGCTTATTAAGAGATTTGGAATTAAAGTGGGAGATGTGAGGACTTGATGGGATTTTGGACATGTGCGATTGCCTGAGTTTAGCCATTCTTGAATGAAATGTCGATCATAGGTCTGCAATATATTTGGTATCAGTTTGGTATCAGTTATAGTGTTAGCTGTTTCTGTCCAAATACATGTAATAACTTTGTTAATGGTACACAAGAAAACAAAAGCTTTAACTTGATACCTATTTTGTGCTTAAATTGAAATATATGGAAATTACCTGTTAAACATGTTGTAATGCTTCAAAATTTGAATTGAAAGACAATGAATGGGTAACATTACATGTACCGAATGTGAAATCTTACAAATAGTAGATCACTTGAATTATGATAATCATATAATAAAACAGAGTTCCATTGCATTAGCTGTTTTTATGATATCATTGTAGGTCTGATCCAATGACCTGAACTCTTCTTGGTTTTTTTTAAAGGAAGAGAGGATCTAGGTCTGAACATTCAAATAATCCTACAAAAAACGTATATTTGCAGCTACAATTATTTACTTAGTGAATATGGTGATTTTTGCAGATTGCAATTTTGATATTAACCGTGAAGTTAGGTTGTTGTCTAAAGATATTGTATTTGCATCTTTTATTTCTATCGGGTTAAGGTATTTTTTTACTCTATTTCTACATTTGCATCCTTTACTGAAATATGACAGAGTTGTTTTTGCTTACAGTTGAGTTTCATACTACCATCGAATTTGGATTTTGTAGTTCATAAGGATGGATAAGATTCCTCCATTGCTGCTTCTTGATACTGAACATCTACCACCCTTAGATATTTTTTACACTTCTGCATTGTTTTTGTAGATTATTACCACTTCGGTGAGTACCAACTCTAACTTAATACTAAATTCTATTTACAACAAGATTTAGTGACATATAACACAAATTTGTTGGGAACAAAAAGATATTAACAAGCAAGTTTAAAACAAGAAGTTGCTCAATCTTTTTCAAGTAGACAGCAAATTTAGATTTAGATTTGAAATAAAGAAATATTTGTTTACCTTTTATTGTCTTTTTTAGGAAAAAGTGGTGCATATTCGTTGCCATTCAACAACATTATTGACAAGGAATTTCTCTAGAGACCATAGGTATTATTGTTCATTATTGTACTTACCACATATAAGTGTTTGTAATGTTGTTGCTATATAAAATGAATGAGTAGATTGTGGGGTCAAAACTAATTGTTGGTGTTTGTGTCTTAGCATTAACCATATTTTATCTCCTTGCAAAAATATTGGTCATGAATGACCTGCATCAACCCATGTTTGCTTAGAATAATAGAATAAAACTAACAGTTTGAAGAAAAAATCCACTAGAATAGCAAGGCACGGAACAAATCTTTCTCCTTTTGTAGTTTTCTTAATGACATATTTATATATTTCATGTAATTCCATCTTATCTAATGAAGGTTGCATGTTTATAGCTTAATGAATTTTTGGTGTGTTTTTGCTTTCAATATGATCGCTACTCAACTGATTTTTAATAAGCCTATTTTTTAAACTTGATGACAATAAAACCTGTTTTTTGGTGTTTAGGAAACTATAATTATATTAGTTGATATCAAAACAGAAATTTTCATGCTGAAATTCACTTGCAGTATTGCAATGTTAACCAACTACTTCTGGATCCACCTGGGGATCAACACCGACTCGCCATCGCAGGTTTCTTAGGGATTTTGTGATCTATAGAAAAAGAAAATATATAAAACCTTCCCTCCTCAAATCTGGAATCTTGGATGATAATTTTTGTTATTTAATCAATTTTGGAATTTTAGGTACATAGTTCCCTAATTTTCAGCTTCATTTTGAGTATCACATAGGTATTTTCAATGGTTTCAAATCATTTTTTCTTCTTTGTATGCTTAGAAAAATGATTACAGGTTTACTTCCTATTTTCAATGTTGAAATTGTAGTTTGCTAAAAATTTAATTCTCGATAGTTCAATTTGCATGAACACTTTGATTATTATGCAAGTTTTCCATAAAAATATAAATAATGAAAATTTTGATGAATTTTGGGTTTTTGAACTAAACATAGAGAGGTAAGTTTGTGATTTCTTGAATAAAATACATGTCTGTTTTTGCATAAGCTCTCTGAATTCAATTTATAACATATATGCCTGATCATTCAACAATGATTATAAAGCTACCATGAGTATTTTATGCCATTCTCTGTTACATACATGCATGTATGTATTTTTATGATATATTTATTAATAACCAGTTGTGAAGACAAATAGAAATATGTCCAGTATGATCCTGGCACGCCAAAATACTACTTATGCCTGATCATTCTTGAACAAAAACTTTTGAATTTTGTTGTTGAAAAACCTTGCAGAAACAGCGGAAACTTCAAAGTGGTGAAGTCCAAAAGTGGCTGAATTGAGAGACGGATACCGCGAAGAAGATGAGATCTGAGGTACTTTTGCACTATCCTAACGGTCCACTACCAGCACTTGGAATCTATCTATTACTTATAGCAGAAAACAAGAAATTGGCCTTGGACAAATTAAGATCCAAAACATCTTAATGAATATATACTACAATGGAAGTACTATGTTCGTCCATAAATTTGGTTGTTGTTATATTGCTGTCTATTTTACCATATTTTTTCTTTTGAAATAGAAACAGCAAAAAACGAGCAGGAACAAGCAGAGGTTTGTGAAGTGTAGGAAAGGAGAAGAATGCTGCATTTGTCTTAGCAATTCCAAGACTGAATCTACCATGTGCAGCAGGTTGTGCCCTTAGTTGATTTTCCTTTGATTAAATCAAGAAGTACGAGTGTAATAAATAAGCTTGCTTTGTCTTCAGCAAAAATAAACATACTAATGAGTGAACAATGTAGTCTGAAGTGATCTTTTAAATGCTGTGATGTTTTGGTCTGAATTTGGCTTGATCTATTTGCGTTACAGTAACAATGAATGAATAATTTGCAATGCAGGTGTTTAGTTGTATGATTTTATGTTTTTATTCATTTTATATCCTTTTAACTTTAATAGTACGTTTTCATTTTTTCATTTTTTATTTTTTTTATAATTTAAGGTACGTATTAAAAATGAGAAAACTTATTCTTCCTTGAATCTAAGGTATGTATTTTTTTTCCATACCATGCTATGATGTGAAGTGATCACGTATTCTGTTCATATACATTTTCGCTAAGAGCGCTTAGAGCCCATATTAGCTAAAGAGCACATGCATGTAAAAGCACAAGCATTATTCTCATTTTTTGTAGTATGAACTTAAACTAAAACAGAAGAAAATAATGGTAAAACTTACAGTATTATAAAAAAATTGGTTTTACCACTATTCTTTAGTTGTCTCAGTCTTTTCGGATGCTACTTTAAGTTCAGTTTAGGCTGGCAATGGCAGTCACACCTAATTTAGGGTGCAACTATAAATGCATGCACATTGCGATTAAATGCAGGTCCATTTGGACGTGCATATATATCTTTATTAATCTTTAATAATAGTTAATGGCTTTGGAGTAACACTTTTTGATATCAATGTGAACTACCAAAAACACCGGTTTATATATTATCAAATTTTAATCACTTAAAAATAAGATTTAATATTAAACTTTTTTTACAAATTCAAATGCTCCTAAAAGTATGATCTAATAATTAAACATGCTTTACAAATTCAAAACGCTTCTAAAAATGGGATCTAAAATTAAACTTCCTTTACAAATTCAAAATACTTCTTTACAAATATACAAATTTTAATATCAATTGAAAATAAAGAATTATTTTTTACTAATTTAAACATATACAACTAATAAGGAAAACAATTCACGCGCAAAGCGCGTGCCATAACACTTTAGTTTTAGTGGGATGAAGCCCAATAATGTCTTTGTATTCTATGTTAAAATCCAATGGTTTCTATATTTAAATTGTTTAGGATGTTTTATTGGTTGAATTAGCCATAAATAGCTTGATGGGGTTGTGATCATTAGTTTCTAAGAGGAGATATATTGCTTAAGCTGGAAAGAAATTTTGTAACCACGACATATGTTGTAAAACCTATTTTAATTTTAGTGGCTATGTTTTCGACTAGGCCTAACCTCCATGAATTTTAAGACCACGAAAATTGAATTCAACGGGACCAGTGTTAAAATTGATTTTTATTCGGTTCTAGAACATTTGAAGGATGCAAAGTATTACCCTTTAGTTTTTCGTTACTTTTCTAATACCGTTTAAATCCCTTGATAAGCACTAAGGGATATTAAAGGTGTTAACATTGTAAATGCAGGCCCACCTGGGCGTGCATATATACTCGTGTTTATAAATAAACTATATAGCATGAACTCATTTATCAATTTAATATTCTTTGTTTGCTTAAATTGCAAGTTGTCTCTTACTTCAAAATTGATAACTCATCTTGTACCCAATATATATTATAGGTTATAGACTTGTGGACAATAAAGATCGTTCAGGACCATTTGTTTTCTGTTCCAAGTAAGCAATCCTTTCACGTCATGATATATCTTCTAAGCGCTAATTATGGAAACGCATTTAATCATTTTAGTCAAAGATTTGATTGTTGTTAGCTTAATGTAGCTACATATAAATAAATAAACACACGTACATACATATATTGATATTTTTCAAGTTTCGAAAGAAAGCAGACTTATAAGATATTTTCTTATACCATTAAAAAATTTCACAGTCAAAAATAGTATTGTGAATTGAAGGTTAAATTCAGCGACATATATACTTAACAATTTGAAAATATTAGAATGATCTAATAATTTGCATAGATAATGTTTGCAATCTTTGATCAAAGATCACTAAAATTTGATTTGATTTTGAATTGTATAATCTCAAAAAAAAAAATCAAGGTGTAACACCATGATGTAGGTGCAGCATAAGGGTGAGTCTTCACATCTAAACCACTTTAATCCTTTGTTAATCCCCATTGATTTTTTTTCGATTGAACTTTTTTTGTGTGGATACAATCCTTTTTATATGATATAGACCATATTAGCAAAATTGTATCATTTCAAGACTTTTAGCACCTTCAAATTATTAGCGAATACAAGCAGTAGTTATAATATTTATTTCAACTATTTTGAAAAGATTAAAACAGTTATAAAGATGATGTAGATAATAAGAATAATATGTATACATCCATAGGTATGGTGCAATGAAAAATGAGTGCCTAGGTCTAGTAACAGATCCAGGTTCGAGCCATGCATTGCATACGTTATCGCAAAAAGTAGTACCCGATGGTTATAGGTGTAGTGAGTTGAAGCAGACAACACAACTTAATTTCTCTTAAAAGTTTACTAGTCTGTCGGGTTTTTCCGAATATATTAAAAAAAACAAAAAAAAGGAATAATATGTATACAAAAAATTTGCTCTCTTATACTTTTTGATATTATAAAGCCAGCGAGGGTATTAATATTAGGGAATAAAAAATAGGTTAATTCAATTAACACATCATTATTTGCTTTTTCCACCGCAATGTTTTTATTAAAAATCACATTAGTTATATTCTATTAACACACTGGTTATATCTTCATGTTCATCCATGTTTACCAGTAAAAGAAAAGAAGAAGAAAAATTAGACAATATGGTAATACATAAAACACATCAATCTAAATTTATAAGGGTTTCAAATTTTAGCGATCATGAACGATGCTGATCATGTATAATCTCTACTACTAATAATGAAAATTCAACCAACTAATTTCAACCGCGTCTTTTCGCAATTCCCAAAATGCCCTCAGTAATTCCAAAAACCCTTCCACTTCATGAACCCTAACACGCTCTTTCTTCCCCAATTACCATACTTTCCCAAAGTCGGCTCCTCAAAATCCAATTCTAAGTCCGCACCGCTAACATTCCAAATTATTTACAAATTTAACTTCCACCGTCGTCGCCCTCCCTCATCGTTGCCACATTCCCTCATCGTCGATGTCACGTTTAGCATCTTCTCTCGCACTCCTTCAGGTTACTTCTCTTCAACTCTTTAGCCAACTCAAGATTTTCAATTACCAATTACCAATTCGAATTAACTTTATGATTCGATTAGACTCATGTTGTACGTGTGGGTTTAATCAAATTAAATTTGAGATATGGTCGAAGTGATCTGAACTGCCAAAACTGCGTTCGATAGTTTTTGATCAGTTCGATAGTTCCATATTTCAATAGTGTTTTGAGATATACTCTGATTAAATTTTCAACTCTAGATTTTTATATTTCATTACAGTTCGATAGTGTGCACTGCCGCACCTCAGTTCATTCAAATTTGACTACGACACTGTTTGCTTTGTTAGTTGTTGAACTTTTTCTTCGTTTAATGTTTGATGGCCTGCTATGTTTGCTTTGAATTTTTTGCTCAGTTTAAATGAATTAAAGTAGAAATGTTAATTTTGCTGAGTATTTGTTGAATTAACCTTCAGTGTGATTGTTGATGCTTAGTTTTGTATACATGGTACATGGAATGATGAAGTGGACGAGAAAGATAAAATAAGGTACCATTTTAACTTTAAATCAAGGGACCTGCTGACTCAATTCATATTATATCAACTATGTACTTTTAGTCTTCTTCAAAAAATATAACTAACTTTTTTCAAATTGTATTTTTGAATCGCATGAATGGATGAGGGATCCATTTGCTAGGGGCAATAAGGCTTTTTCAGTCTAGCGGGTCGAAGTAGTTTTGTTTGTAACGATTTGAACTAATATAATTTGACGTAGATTTGCTAACATTTAGCTAAATTGACTTAATTGTTATATAAATTTATTTTTTTGTATATTTTTATTTTATAGTAAATTGAGTTTTTGCATAGAAATTGGGTCTGTTAGTTGTTCTAATCTATCTATGGGTAACAAGGCTATCTCAATTTTAGTTATGGATGTACATCGTTCCCTATGTTTGTTAAATCGTTATTCAACCTAAGTTCAATTTTGTTATCTATTTTTTTACATCCAAATAAGTTATTTTATTTTTATCTTCACTTCCCAACTTAGAACACTCAATGTTGTCCAATAAATTTTCTCTCTTGAATCAAATAAAGTATCATGTTAGTCGCGTTTCTTATCTAGATATTTAAATATTTCTAGGTTAGCGAATAACGTTTTTTTATCGGGATAACTATATCTTAGCACGAACGGCATCATGAAAAATTTTCAAGGTAGCGTTGTACATTTTTAGATGACATAGAGTTCTAACTTGAAAGTTGTTAATATACATGTATTGTCCCCATGATTATCGTCTATTTGATTTTTTTTAATTACTTTTGATAATTAAAAATAACAGAGTGATTTTATATTACTTTTGGAACTCTATGATAAAACTAGAGAAGAAATGAGAGAAAATAATGTGAATAGGCAATTTAATTAACTAAAGCTTTTGGGCTGAAAATAGTACATTTTTTTTTACCTTTTTATCAGATTAAAGATTGAATAGCCATAGATGCTGGTAGATGAACTTGATCCAACATTAAATAAACATAGATAATCAAGGTAGTTGTTCTCATTTGTGACTTCACGAAGCTACGTAAGAAGACCCTTAGACCAGACAATAGATTTTCTCTTATATGTTGAATATTTGCTGGTACATGTTGAAATTTGAAAATTTTGTAGTTTTATCAATTCCATTTCCTTAGGCTGGCAATATATTTATTCTTCCAATCACTGATATCCTTGCACAGATCCCACATAGGACTACATTGAGTTCAAAATCACATTGAAAAATTCACAATAACAATGAAAGTATTATGGAAAGACAAATATTACACTTGACGAACAACCAATAAACAATTTCGCCTCCATAAGCTCATTAAAGCAATCTGGCATCATGTGAGGGCAATTTTAAAATTGTAACGTTTTCTTAATAGTATCCACAATTGAACTAAGTTTTGGAATATGTAGAACTGCTTTTAAAATAATTTGGATAAATAATTGTCCAACAACTTAGACAAACAGAATATCTTCAATGAACCACAAATGTTTGGTTGTTTATCTTTTTATAGGAAAACGAGTCATCATGTAGAGGAGGAGAGTACTCATAATGTTTGGTTGTTTATCTATACATAATTGTCCAATAATTTAGACAAATGGAATATCAGTCTATGGGTAAATATGTAATCATTATAAGTACAAATATCAGTCTTCTTAAAATATGATACAAGCCAAATTATATTTTCTCATATTTTAACCATATTAATGCACTGTATCCTTTGAATTCAGCTGCTAGGATTTCATGGTCCTCTTGCCAACCATCGGCCTGGAAGAATAAGTATTGGTCATGGCCATCATGAAAAATAAGTTTCACTGATCCTGACATTAGTGTGTAAGGAATAATATTCAAATTCACTTTTGCCTTTAAATATTATTTGAATAATTTTGAGATCATAGCTACATATATATGTACATGATAACTAAGTATGAAAAAGATCGTTGAGTAAATTGATATAGTTTTCAATTGACAGATTTGATAAGGAAATTAGTTATGAATTATTTGTTCAATGTTATATGATATTTAAAATGAATCTGATTCCCATAAAGTAGTAGGAAGTAAAAGTATCACAAATTTGTAAAATTTGTTTCTGGAATAATGTGGAAACCTTAGTGGGTAAATTATTTTTTATTTTAAATTTATGTGTTTATTCTGACTAAATGAATTCATAAAATATATGGTCAGTAAACAAACAGGTTTAGTTTTGCATTCCTGATTAAACTAATCTATTATATTCAACTTTTTAAGTGATCATGTGTAACGTACAAAGTTTGGTGTGTTTTAACCTTTTTTACAACAAATTCACAAATATATATTATCAAAAAATAGTTTTTTTCATATTAGTTTCCAGTGGTTAATAAAACAATTAATTACATAAATAAAATTATAGCCTTTTCTAATATGTTGATTGATTGGACTTATTATATGGTTGATTGGAATGCATTACAATGATCCGTTATTTTTAGTTTAATAAACTATGCAAGGTCAATAAGCTTATTTAATTTTGTATCAAAACAATTTGGTCACTAATTCAATTAATGCAAATGGCGCTTAATCATTAGGAGTGGATGGCACTTAATCCTGTAAAGGTGGCATAGGGTAGAAAGGAGCAGTGGGAAGTTTATGAGGAGGTTCATGCTGCCAGAGAAAGCAAAGATGGATCAGGTTAAGGCAACCACAGAGAATGGGATTCTCACTGTCACTATGCCCAAGGAGGAGATAAAAGAAACCGGAGGTTAAAGCTATTAAGATTGACGGTTAGATTATTGACTTTGAGTGCATTGAATGGTCTATGTCTGCATTATGAGATTTTTGTTGTCAAGTTGTGTATGTTGTGTTATTTGAGGTGATGAATAAAATGAGAGTTACTGGAAACTGTTCAGTTGTTTTTAAACCTGTATGGTCGTAAGCGAAGTTATACAAGCATGCATTTTGCGTGCTGCTATACTAGTAATTAATAATGATCGTTGATTATATTAATTCAACATAGTAGATTTGAGTTGCAAAAGGGGAGCTAAATTTTGAATTGACATTTAATGCAGTTCACACACATACACACTAAGATTGTAAAAATCTCTAGACGGAAGTTAAATAATGAGTTTGAACTAAAGATTAATGATTTATATAGGCATCAATTGAGGAGTAATTGGAGTTAATTGTTTTTGATATCTTATGTATTTCTAATAAAATTTAGGTACTTCATGCAACATTTCTTTAGTTTTGCATGAAATATACCTATGTCCAGCGGTTCAAATTCAATTTTTAGTTCTATAGGCAGATTCAAAGTCGGTATTTTGTTTTCAGTTCTCGATCTCATATTATTTAACATGTATTTATTGGGGGAAATCTCTTCAGATGATCAGTCTAAGAGAATAAAAACCCAACGCAGCGAAAAACAACTGGATCGTGATTGTAGTGAGACGGAACAAACAAAAGATGAACTCCAGAACAGACAATTACAGATCTATGCAATGCAGAAAAATAAATAACACCGGTATTTATAGTGGTTCCACTACCGCTAGGCAGTGTACGTCCACTTGGGGAGATGATATTTTATTAATCACTGAAAGATTAGAGTTACAAGATTGATTCACTTTTAGAGGCTATACATAAGAAGAATTTACAATACAGACAAAATTCTGCAAAGTTTCAGCTCTCTAGGATGACTCTGAAATTGGCCGAAATTAGCTCTCAATTTCGGCTACCATTGTTGTCCAGAAGCTCTTCTATTTATAGAGTGGAGAAATGATGAGGGGTAGCTGCCATATAGCAGCCCTGGGGTTTGGTTCGGCAAAACGCCGAGCAAAAAATTTGGACCGGCATTTCCCCTATCGGAACGACATGCTCAAATACCGAACGAAATATTCGTTCGGCATGCCTAATTGTCGCTCCATAATTACCGGACGAATGAATTCGTTCGGCACTTCCACTTTACCGAATGAAAACCCTACTACCGAACGAAGCTTCCTTTTCTCACCGCTCCAAATTGCCTAACGAAGCTTTCTTTTCTCTCCGCTCCAAATTGCCGAACGAAGCTTCCTTTTCTCATTTTCATGTCGCTTTTGCTCCAGCTAGGTTTTAAGCTTCGTGACTTCTTCTTCCTCCATTCAGCAAAATTTTGGAGCTAGGGTTTCGTCTCTTGAATTCAGGTATCATATTCAACAATCTCCACCTTGATACTGAATTCCAAGCAAGCCTTCCAACTTCATCTACATCTTCATGCTCCAAGCAATGGATACTTACCCAATGAGCTTCGGCAATACCATCACCCATTACACTCTGTCAATGAACCGGTAAGGCCACCACCCGTCAACAAAGTGTTTGAAGTACCTATTTCGTGTAGAACCAATCGATCTCCACCATGAAAACAAACGTCTCCATGAACCATCTCAACTCTCCCTCCGTGCCACCCCGTGCCACCGAGCACTTCATTAAGCGAATCAAGTCCGAGCAATGCTCGAACTTAGCAACATGCAACGACTTGGTAAACATGTCTGCTGCATTCTCTGTTGTGTGAAGCTTCTGAAGACGAACTAGTTTCTCTTCACTCATCGAGACAAAGAACGACTCTCTCACCTCAATATGCTTCGTCCTCGAGCTGAATGCCAGATTTTCAGCTAAGTGAATTGCACTCTGATTGTCATAGACACATCCACGCCGTCATATACGAAGCCCAAATCACATAACAGTCGCCTTAAATAAAGCGCCTCCTTAGCTGCTTCAACCGCAACTATGAGCTCTGCCTCTGTAGTAGACAAAGCCACAATCGTCTACAACCTCGCTCTCCAACTGATCGTTGTCCCACCAATGGTGAACACATATTCGGAGGTTGACTTCCTTCGATCTCTATCACCGGCATAGTCAGAATCACAAAATCCAACCAAGCTAAAATCTCTTCCTCTGCTGCCAAAGTCAAGTCCATGGTTTGGAGTTCCTCTAAGATATCTGAAGATACACTCATTGCTTCCCAATGCGTCTTTCCTGAATTTACCATGAACCTACTAACCAATCCAACCGCCTGTGCAATGTCAGGCCTAGTGCAGACCATGGCATACATCAAGCTGCCAACTACACTTGCATATGAGACCTTCATCATATAAGCCTTGTCCTTTTCTAAGATCGGAGAGCCTTTACTAGAAAGTTGTATGTGCAAAGGCATGGGTGTGCTGATTGCCTTTGCCCCTTCCATGCTAAAACGAGCAAGCACCTTTCGAATGTACTCCTTTTGAGTGAGGCTCAAAAGTCCTAGCTTTCTATCCCTTTGGATTTCCATACCCAAAATTTTCTTTGCTTCTCCAAGGTCTTTCATTTCGAATTCTGCTTTTAGCTTTAGCTTCAAACTATCGATCTCAGCCTTATCCTTGGAAGCAATCAACATATCATCCATGTACAAAAGTAGGTACACCCTCTACCATTCTTTAAATGCCTAAAGTACACAAGCGTCTTTGATGCTACGATCAAAACCAAGTGAAAGCATAAAAGAGTCAAACCTCTTGTACCATTTTCTAGGCGACTGCTTAAGTCCATACAATGACTTCTTCAATTTGCAAACCCAATTTTCTTTCTCATCTACAACAAATCCTTCTGGCTGCTTCATGTAGATGGTCTCATCCAAGTCTCCATGCAAGAAAGCGGTCTTCACGTCCATTTGCTCCAGTTTCAAATCATCAGCTGCGACGATAGCGAGCAAAATGCGGATGGACGTATGCCTCAGTACTGGAGAGAATATCTCATCATACTCCAATACCTTTCTTTGTGAAAACCCTTTAGCAACTAGTCTAGCCTTGTATCTCCCATCATCCTTCACCTTGAATACCCACTTGTAACCTATGGCTCGGCTTCCTTGAGGAGGTGGTACCAAATCTCAAGTCTTGTTCTTCTTCAACGACTCTAACTCCTCTTTCATAGCGCACATCCACTTCGAACTGTCACATGACTTCAACGCTTCATCAAGGTCAAGCGGATCCTCATGAACCACATGTAGGGCATAGTCAAACTGATCACCAAGGATAAGGTTCGCAAACTGCCAATCGCCATACCTTTCGGGCGGTCTAATAGTCCTACGATCGACCCGGTAGGTACTACTTCGCCTAAACTTCTTTTAGCTCCACCTTGAACTGAACTTCCTCTAGATTCATGCACATCTCCAGCACTACTAGAAGGTACATGTGGATTATCTTGTGATGTTTCTTCAACTGCGTTTTCCTAGACATCATCAACAACAACTCTACTCTTTGGCTGGAACACGGGAACTTCTTCCATCTCCTTAGGCCTATCAGAATCTTCTGATGTGGTAGGTAGCTTCTCCTTCGGATTGAACATAGCAGACTCATCAAAAGTAACATGTCTGGAATGAACAATCTTCCGATCAACAGGGTTTCAAATTCGATACCCTTTGATACCATCGGTGTATCTCATTAGTATGTCCTTGTATGCTCTGGCCTCCAACTTGTCATCACTTGTATAGTGAACGTACACAGGACAACCAAAAATTCGGAAGTAACCAAGATACACTGCTTTACCTTGCCACTTCTCCTCTGGAATCTTCCCATCTATGGCTGAGCACGGAATTCGATTTATGATATGCGCCGCAGTTGATAATGCCTCAGCCCAAAAGCCTCTAGACAAGCCCGCCGTCAATCTTAAGCAATGAGCCTTCTCCAGTAGAGTCCTGTTCATTCTTTCTGCAACCCCATTGGATTGTGGATCTCCGGGTGTAGTGAAATGTCTTTGAATGCATGTTGTCTACAAAAGTCGAGGAACTCCCTAGAGACAAATTAACCGCCATTATCATATCTCAGCACCTTCAACCTAGAACCAGATTGGTTCTCAACAAACGCTTTCCAGTCTTTGAACTTCTCAAAATTTTCTGATTTGGCTTTTATTACATACACCCATACTTTCCGAGAAAAGTCATCAATGAAAGAGATAAAATACTTTTCTCCTCCAAGAGAAGTAGCAACCGGTCCCCAAACATCTATATGCACGTACTCAAGTACTTGCCTTGATCTATGGAGTCCAACTCAAAAAGATACTTTAGTTTGCTTGCCTAACACACTCCTGGCAAAAGTCCATCTTGTCGAAGCTTTCTCCTTTGATCATCTTCTGTCTCCAAAGTAACTCTAAGCTCTTCTCTAAAATATGACCCAATCTGAGATGCCAAAGCTTTGTGGCATCTCATGCACGAGAACTATCTACTCCAACACACGACTCTCCAAGAACTGCGGTTCCTTTCAGCAAATACAGATTTCGAAACACATCTCCTTTCATAAGAACTAGTGCACCTCTCGAAACCTTCAGACTATACTTCTCGATAGTTACCTTGAATCCCAAAAATGCCAATTGTGCTAAAGAAATTAAAGACTTCCGAAGACCTGGAACATACTGGACACCTGTCAAAGTGCGTACCACTCCGTCAAACATCCTGATCCTCACTGTATCTTCACCCATTGCTCTATAGCTAGCATCATTACCCATAAGAATAGAGCTTCCCTCTCGTCCAACGAAAGAACTGAAGTAATCCTTATTAGGCGTCATATGGAAAGACGCCCCCGAGTTCAACACCCAATGGTCTAAGACATCCGATACTGCTGTAGACAACACGTCATTAGATACATACTTCTCCATCGCAAATGATGAAGATCTGTCTTCTTCCTTCTTCTTTATATCTAGACAATCATTTTTCTAATAACCAGGTTTCTTGCAGATAAAGCACTTCCCGTCCTTAGACTTTCTTCTTCTGCCATTACCGGGCTTCCTAGACTTGGAACGCCCTCTAGAGTGCCAATTCTTTTTATCTTCTCTACCTCTTTCAACAAACAGGTTGTGACTACTACTTCCACCTCTACTTCCTACACTTATCTCCTTCATCTGATCTCTCAAGCCCTCAGATAGAAGGCCTGACTTCACATCTTCCATTGTCAATTTGTCTCTAGCGAAGATAAGGCTGTTAGCGAAACCTATGTATCGCTCCGGAAGAGAACACAAAAGAATCATTGGCATTTGCTCCTCATCCATCTTCAAATCAACAGTCTTCATCTTCATCACGAGATCATCAAAAAAATTAAGATGTTCATTCAGTGAAGTACCATCTCTCATCCGCATGGTGAAAAATATCTTCAGTAATATCAAACGGTCAGTCAGAGATTTTTTCAAGTAGAGATTTTCCAGCTTGGTCCAAATGTCCCTAGTAGTGGTCTCACTGCTAATCTATGAAATAACATTCTCTCTCATAGCTAGCTGTAAAGTAGTAAACGTCTATTTCTCCATCTCCTTCATTTCCGCGACTGAGATGTCAACCATCAACTCCTCAGTGGAAAACACTACTGGATGGACTTAATTTCTCATTAGAACAACCTTCATCCTCCATTGCCACTTCTCGAAGTTTTTATCCCCATTCCATTTCTCAATTGTCAACTGTGATCCTGATGTGATATACATCCCTCTAGTATAGGGTCTTGTAACAACTGTAGTCGCTTCATCTTCTACCATAGCGTCTAACACTCCTCAATGAACCTGGCTCTTATACCAGACTGTTGGGGAAAATCCCTTCAGATGATCAGTCTAAGAGAATAAAAACCCAACGCAGCGGAAAACAACCGGATCGTGATTGTAGTGAGACGGAACAAACAAAAGATGAACATCAGTTGCAGATCTATGCAATGCAGAAAAATAAATAACATCAGTATTTATAGTGGTTCCACTACCGCTAGGCAGTGTACGTCCACTTGGGGAGATGAGATTTTATTAATCACTAAAAGATTAGAGTTACAAGATTGATTCACTTTTAGAGGCTATACATAAGAAGAATTTACAATACAGACAAAATTATGCAGAGTTTCAGCTCTCTAGGATGGATCTGAAATTGGCTGAAATTATCTCTCAATTTCGGCTACCATTGTTGTCCAGAAGCTTCTCTATTTATAGAGTAGAGAAATGAGGAGGGGTAACTGCTATATAGCAGCCCTGGGGTTTGGTTCGGCATGCATCTGGTTTGGTTTGGCAAAACGCCGAGCAAAAAATTTGGACCGGCATTACTTTTGGTACCTAATCCATGATGCAGAAGCTCGCGGAGGAAGAAATTAACCCTAGCTCCAAGAATTGCCGAACGAAGAAGAGAAAGCCAAGAAGAAAGGAGGAGCTGATTTGATTCGGTGAAGGAAGATAGTGATGCCGATCGAGCCTTGGAACAATGATTTGGAGCAGGAAGCAAAACCCTAGAAGCTACCAATGAAATTGGCTGAAATTAGCTCTCAATTTCGGCTACCATTGTTGTCTAGAAACTCCTCTATTTATAGAGTAGAGAAATGAAGAGGGTTAGCTGTTATATAGCAGACTTGGGGTTTGGTTCAGCAAAACGCCGAGCAAAAAATTTAGACAGACATTTCCCCTATTGGAGCGGCATGCTCAAATACCGAACGAAATATTTCATTCGGTATGCCCAATTGCCACTCCATAATTACCGGACGAAAGAATTCGTTCGGCACTTCCACTTTACCGAATGAAAACCCTAGCTACCGAACAAAGCTTCCTTTTCTCACCGCTCCAAATCGCCGAACGAAGCTTTCTTTTCTCCCCGTTCTAAATTGCCGAACGAAGCTTCCTTTTCTCATATTCATGTCGCTTTTGCTCCAGCTAGGTTTTAAGCTCCGTGACTTCTTCTTCCTCCATTCGGCAAAATTTTGGAGCTAGGGTTTCGTCTCTTGATTTATATAAGCATCAATTGAAGAGTAATTGGAGTTAATTGTTTTTGATATCTTATGTATTTCTAATAAATTTAGGTACTTCATGCAACATTTCTTTAGTTTTGCATGAAATGTACCTATGTCCAGCAGTTCAAATTCAATTTTTAGTTCTATAGGCAGATTCAAAGTCGGTTTTTTGTTTTCAGTTCTCGATTTCATATTATTTAACATGTATTCTTTCTTAACTATGAAACGTAACTGTGCATTCGTAGTTATGAAACATAACTATGTATTCTAAGGACAAGCCTAACATCTATGTGGGACCTGGAGGATGCTTTGGATTTTTACTACAGTGTTATACAGCACTTTTTTCTATATAATTATATACCATAAACACGCAAATATGTGTGCGTATAATTACACGAGTCAAGAACCTTACATATTTGGGTGTTGATATGGAGCTTATGCGACTGAGTACAAGACATGAATTACTAATTTCATATATAACACGTGTGCAATGACTAAGTTCTTATATCAGTTTGTGCATATGCCAATAAAATCTAACGAATGTAATATTACACATGCAAAATATCGACATACATGTCTCTATCTCAACTATTTTTCTGGCAAGTTGGACTGCAGATTGAAAATTAATCTTCTCGTTGGTCCTATTTTCTTTGCTTTTTTGGGGCCAATTTTATCAATTATTGTACGAGATGGTGATATATCAGATGTAGTTATAGCTTATTTGTATCATCCTGTGTGCAATGCAATATGCAACTTGGAGTGTTAAATTTTCCTATTATGCCCTTTTGTTCAAAGTTTACTGTTCTCCTAAAATATTAATCAAACTAAAAATCGAATGGGTTATATTATTGCAAGGTCATAATTAAAACTTGAAAATGTACAAGCTGATTCATAAAGAATCTAAAGTATAAACAATGTAGCTAAGGATCCAAATTGTTATTATGCAAGATTTGCATCTACACAGTCACGCACTTATCTCATATTTATGATGATTACACCAAAAACCCAAAAACATAGCATTCTTTTGGTCTGTGCTAGATCCCGTTAACTTTGAATTTTCTCCATAAGGACGTACCTAATTTGTGTCAATTGGTTTTGGATGATTCTAAACTAGAATTTCAGCCCTTACAAATATCTTTTTTCAAGTTTTGATAACAGATAAGTCATATTTGGACCATAAGTGTAATGGTTTATGCACTGGTATCCACTGATAATATAAGCAATTCTTGGTGCAGGTGGTTTAAGCTACAGGTTATTCAAGCAATGTAGTTAATGCCTAAAACAACAGCTGGCTACAGCAGAAAAGAGAACCAACTCCAGAGGTATTTAGAAAATAAAGTTGACTTTTCTTGTTGATTTATGTTTTAGTAGTCAATCTCAACCTGAAGATTTACTCACAGTGAACACCATTAGCTTTTTAAATGATACATTTTGATGGTGCATCCCTATACACAGTGGCGTAGCCAGGATTGAAAGCTGACGGAGACACATCGTTTTTATGTCCGTTTCCATTCAAGCATTTTATCAGACAACTTACCTCCAATAGCACAAACTTTGAACTGCACTTCATTTTAGCAAATTGGGGGAAAAAATACAAATGATTATAACTATAAAATTGTACCGATAATAATTGCATTGGCAACTTCAAATATAATGCACAAATTATAACGTATGTGCATCTTTGATTAATAGTCTGTGATGCAATTCCAAAAAATGAAACCCACGTCATTTATAAAAATCATGGATAACATGCAGATATTTTTAAAAATTTGAGGAAACGTATTTTTTTCTCTTCAGATATTGGGGTAGGCACGTGCCTACCCCATATGCAAGGGGGCTCCGCCCCTGCCTATACATGCATGTAACTTCATTTTAAGTCCATATAAGAATGACTTTGGTTTATTTTTTAAGT
This sequence comes from Allium fistulosum, assembly GCA_030737815.1. Taxonomy (NCBI): domain Eukaryota; kingdom Viridiplantae; phylum Streptophyta; class Magnoliopsida; order Asparagales; family Amaryllidaceae; genus Allium; species Allium fistulosum. Next base: position 131,426,958 of record CM060903.1, on the reverse strand, counting down.
TTTAGTTCGGACTCATTTTTTGGTTGGCAACTCATTTACATTTTTCTTTAAGAAGTGTTATTCATTTTTAGCTGTAGTTATCAAACACACAGTTTTTCTTTGATAATATATTCATGGATACGATTGCACACATCACTCCCTATCACCATAGCTCGATTCTAACCTCACTGTTCCTTGCGTCTACTTCTTACTCTTTTCGCATCCTTCACTTTCCTCTCCAGTATATTTTTAAGCTGGCAAAGACTTAGAGATAGAGAGTCACTGTTTGTCGATTAAACCATAAGAGTCGTAACAATCTCATTTACAGGATGAAAGAACTATTTAAGTTCCTCTTTATCGTTTTCTTCTCTCATCCACAACTCATTCTTCCACTTCTTTAGAAGTGGTAATGAAGTCTTTTCAACCATGGACTATAATTGAATCACATGATTTTCTTTTTCCTTTTCTTTTTTTATACATGAATAAGTAGAACTGCATAGCTCTATATGTAGCATACTTCTCTACTTTTATTGTTACTAGATAGGAGAGTCGATTTGATTGATTGTTGATATTGTTAGAAAGGAAATATAATCCTGTGCGTGCTAAGTTCAAATTTAATTGATCAGTGGTCATAATTAATACCATGAATTTTGTTTTCGTTTTAGTTTTTTACTTTCATATCTACAAGATAAATAATATGCTAAGAAGAAATGAACATGACAATCCAATAGATCGAATTCAATCCAATAAAAAAAAGTTGGACCAAAACCAATCCATTTTACAAATTGGATCAGATCGGATTCAAATCATAGAAACACAAGTGTGGCGGATGGGTCGATGGATCCTTACTGTTAAAACCAATTGGATAAAAGATCCAACTTATTTTAAATTATCAAAAACCAAATATCCATATTTAATTTTAAAATCGACAAATTTGATTGATTATGATGTAATCTTTTTTCATTTTGGTTTTTTTCTTTTTTTCAATTCTTACATAGTTTTGATTTGTTCCTTGTTCATGCTTTAATTTGAACTTTAAAGTCGTTATGTTTTCTCATAACTTTATGCTTTTATGGTTAGCTAATTAACATGTAAGAAATTTAATTTCTAGATCATACCTATTCTATTTTATTTTTAAAAACTTATTATTTCAATAGATTAATACAATATTTTTGGCTCTAGTTCTACTATTAAGGAGTTGTTTGATTTTATCTATGTATCCGAGTCACTTTATAATATTTAAATTAAATATTAATAAAATAAGCAATTAAAAACTTGAAAACGATAATTTTATACTAAATTATGTTCTATGTCGAATGTTGTGCTTAAAATTAAATATCATTCTTGTTATTATATATATATATTCTATTACAGTTTCGTTTAATTTACTATATGAAGATAATTTATCCCTTCAATTAACAAACATTATCTAGTTTGCAGTCTCCGACTTCGATACAAATAACTATTTGTAATTAGGCCTGTCAAACGGGTTGGGTTGGGTCAAAATGGGTTGGGTCGAGTTTGACTCAACTCATTTATGACCCATTCTTTTTTACCCATTTATGACCCAACCCACTTAATAAGCGGGTTATCCATTTAACCCATTTAAAGATTTAAATTTAATTTGACTAATAAAAAACAAATAAATATAAAATAATTCTAATTCTAATTTTTATGTTTTGAGTTCCGATAAAAATTTAAAATTCTAATTTTCATCAAAATTCAAATACGGGAATGCGGTAGCTTAATATTTTCTAAGTACAATTGTCAGTCCCCTAGGAGAACTACAGTGTGGGTTCATACGATAAAGTATCTGAGTGTTCCATACTGCCGTAATTTAGGTGGAAGTTAATCGGTCGAAGTCCCGCCTGATTCTGAGTTAGAACGAAGGAGTTATTGTAGTCTGAACAAAAAAATAGCAGCTTCTGCACTAGACGGAGTTCAAATATGTGGGTGTGGTAGCCTGTTATTTTCTAAGTACAACTGTCATTCCCCTTGAAGAACTATAGTGTGCGTTCACACGATGAAGCATCCGAGCGTTCCATATTGTCCGTAATTTAGGTGGGAGTTTATCGGTCAAAATCCTGCCTGATTCCGAGTTAGATCGAAGGAGTTATTGCAGTCCGAATAAAAAAAATAGCGGCTTCTGCACTAGGCGGAGTTCAAATATGGGGATGTGGTAGCCTATTATTTTCTAAGTACAACTATCAGTCCCTTGGAGAACTACATTGTGCATTCACATGATGAAGTATCCGAGTGCTCCATGCTGTCCGTAATTTAGGTGGGAGTTCATCGGTCGAAGTCTCGCCTGATTCCGAGTTAGAATAAAGAAGTTATTGTAGTTTGAACAAAAAAAATAGCGGCTTCTGCACTAGGTGGAGTTCAAATATGGGGATGTGGTAGCCTGTTATTTTCTAAGTACAACTATCAGTCCCCTTGGAGAACTACAGTGTGCGTTCACACGATGAAGCATCCGAGTGTTCCATGCTGTCTGTAATTTAGGTGGGAGTTAATTGGTCGAAATACCGCCTGATTCGGAGTTAGAACGAAGGAGTTATTACAGTCCGAACAAAAAATATAGCGGCTTCTACACTAGGCGGAGTTCAAATGTGGGGATGTGGTAGCCTATTATTTTCTAAACAACTGTCAGTCCCCTTGGTTGGAGAACTACAGTGTGCGTTCACACGATGAAGTATCTGAGTGTTCCATACTGTCCGTAATTTAGGTGGGAGTTCATCGGTTGAAGTCTCGCCTGATTCCGAGTTAGAACGAAGGAGTTATTGCAGTTTGAACAAAAAAAATAGCGGCTTCTACACTATGCGGAATTCAAATATGGAGATGCGGTAGCCTATTATTTTCTAAGTACAACTGTTAGTCTCTATGAAAAACTACAATGTATGTTGAAAATTCTTATTTTTCAAATTTATATTAAAATTTAATGTTTTTAATAAATGGGTAAATGGGTTACCCATTTATAACCCTTTTAAAAATAGGTCAATCCAATTCATAACCCATTTAATAATATTCATAAATGGGTTGACCCAACCCATTTATAAGTAGGGTAAATGGGTTGTGTCATATTTTGACAGGTCTATTTGTAATAATATTATGAATCCACGATAGAATTTAATTAGATAATGAAAATTAAACATTCTAGACTATATAGTAGAAAACAAAAATTTCTAAAAAGGATAAATTTAATAGTGTAATAAATAAGATGTAATAATAATGATTCTAATACAGTCGGTCCATGAGTATATGTCAATTTGGAAAATTTTAGTATAAACGGTAACCAATATCCAAACCAATCCAATCCAAGAAATCTTTGATTGGATCGGATCAGATTTGTTGATCAGACGGATCGGATGCAGGGCAAAATTTAAGGTCCAACTATAAAGGATCTAATCCACTATTGCTTAAATCTATTGAATGTGATCCATCGTGCGACTATAATAAGAATTAGTTGTGGTACCATAGCATAAATAAAGTAAAATAGAAATAAGGAATGAAGAGAAACAAACGGACATAACGATTTTACATAAGAAAAGATATAACTAAATCAGAGTAAAAACCATGGATAACCGGTAGAAAAATGTTAATCGGCTTTTTGACCAAACGAATTTTCAATTGGAATTGGAACGTCAAAATGAAGATGAAACGACTCAAGAACTTGGAAATACGCTTAGAAGGATTGAAAGATGGAATTTTACAAGTTTCAAGCAAAAGAAGGCTAAGTAAAGCCCTCGGTACCGAGAAGAATTTTCTCACTTGACACCCCCTAAATTCCTCATACTTGATGCACAACCTCTAGTAGTTGATATAAAGTACTTTCCTAAAAAAAAGACGAGCAACTCTAAGGATTTATGAGAAGAAAATAAGGAAAGCATGATAAAACAAGCAAAGTCAAGAGAATTGTCGAAAACGACTCAACCTTCATAGAAATGAGTTTAGAACGCCTCAGATCGAAGATAGGAGACAAAGAAAAGGAAAAAAGATGGATTTTCACCCAACAAAACCTCTTGGTACCGAAATGTCTTTCATGGTATTTGGACCGGCGTGCTCTCTTCTATGCCCCTAGGCTTGCATTTGAACGACGAACTACATGGGCACTTGAATCTGCAAAGACCCTATGGCAACTAAACAAGGATCTTCTTTCTCCACTTTTGGGCACTTCTCCTTCTTTATCTTCTTCGTTCTCAACTACTCCAGAACACTCTTAAATCGAGATCCACATGATTGTGCACGGATCTAATTGTATTTGTTGTAATTTGGAAAGAAAACAATCAATAACGAGAATATAAAGTGGACGTAGGTCAGAGATTGCCTAACCACTATAAAAATTCATACGTGTTCTTTATCTTCCTGCCATTTTTGGCATCAGCATTTTGGTGCTTTTACTAAGAATTGAGGTAGATTTCACAACCAAAGCTTGAATATGAAGTTTGGAGAAGATGAAGAGGCCTAACACCAGATCTAGGATTGAAGGGAGTCAACCAAAGCATGGGGATAGTTAGGAGATGTCATCAAATTCTAATCATTCCATCTACGTGACCAGAGAGATTGAGAGAACAATGAAAATAATGCAATATGAAGTAATGACTCGACAACAGGAGATGCTAAATGGATTTTTTCAAAGGTTAGGACAACAAGGAACAGCTGGAGTTCAGAATCAAGGCTAGAAATTGATGCAGGAGCATCTGGAATTGGAGCAAAGCAAGTTGGAATAATGCCCCCACGACCAGAATCGTGTCAATACTAAGAGGAATCTACTCAGGGGCAATTTTGATTTGAACTTAGGGCGACTGGAATGCCGGGAGCAAACGATGCTGGAGCTAGAGAGGAAGACCAAAATGCAAATGCACAGAAACAAGACCTGGAACCAAAAGCTCATTGTAGAAACGGAGGGGGGGTAGAATGAAGTTGTGGATCAAAAACTTCCATTGGATGATAACCCCATAATCAAGATGGATTGGAGTCAAGTTCGATTCCCTTACCTTGCCTTTGTTTTAAATTTATGATGCAATATTACTATCAGACCGTTTACATGTATACGGGATCCTAATCGGTCCCTAGGCGCGCTTTGAGTTGGAAATCTAAAGGTGATGCTTGATAGGATCAGATGGTTTGATGTTTGCTAGATGCCCTGACTTAGGCTTCAGGAGAGATGACCAAATCGATTAGGAAACACAAACGGAGATTGATGACCCCCAAAATTGATTAGGATTTTATAAACCAGTTGAACGTGGTGACCGATCTTGATCGTGGTAGTCCCATTCGGAGAGGCGGGGCGGTGTCCGCAAGAAGTAAGTCCTCTTACCGAAGAGTAAGTGGATGGATTGCTTGTCGTTGAGTCCCCTAGTCAAAGAACGAGCGGATTGGGCTCAAAAATGATCCAGAGAGATCAAAAGTAAGTCCCCTCACCGGAAAGTGAGCAGATGGACTTGTTTGGACGTTGAGCCCCTCGTCGGAGAGCGAGCGGATCGGACTCAGTAAGGATCCAGAGAGATCGAACCCTAAATTTGATGATAAATGATCCGGAGGGGTCAAAACCCTAGATTGAATGAAGAACGATCCAGAGAGGTCGGACCCTACATTGGATGAGACCCTAGATCGAATGAGATCCTAGATCGGATGTTAAACGACTCGAAGGGATCAGACTCTAGAATGGACATTAACTTGACCTTAGTATTTGAACGTCTTGTAATTAGAGTAAAACAGATGAATTCCGAACGAACACGAGATGATTTTGATATACGATATGATAACTCCTGATGAAAACGGTCTAATTATGACTTATGACTAGCACTTAAGTAAGGACTAGAGTTCTTAGTTACAATGATCTAGAACGACCTTTTGTTTGCGGGTGAATCTGAAAAAATTGGATGACTCACCACAACTTGGATTGGTGGATAGCTGGACAACTTGACCGGCAGAGATTGACTAATGCTGAAACTTATTCTTGAGCAAAATACACCTTATATTCATAAGGTGTAATTTGGAGGGCAAGTGAACTATGTTAATATGAACTATGAAGATGTTTTCTAAATATAGAATTGATGATTTGTCTTGTACCAAGGGCCGGCCCTTGGGCTGAGAAAACTGGACGATAGCTAGGGCCCAGTTCCAAGGGAGCCTATATTTATTTTATACATTATTATTATATAAAATTATTAAAAGCTCATTTCGTAGATGAACCAATAACAACACGTTCTTTTAAACCATCTGCCTTTTCATATGTTCAAAACTCCTCGTCTCCCCTATACTCTTTAGAAATCTTGTCTTCTTCTTCAGAGATATTACATTTTCTCTTCATTTAATGAGTAAATTTATCAATAGATTATTATCTTTTAGATCAAATAATTATTGTATGATATCAAAAAAGTGAATAAGTCTGGAAACATGTTTGCCTCTTCCTGAATTTGCTAGCGCAATGATCCTCTTATGCATTCATATACTGCCAGTCGGGTACTTATACGTCATTCAAACATTAATTTCCACTTTGTTTTTCAGTTATTATTATTATTAAACATCAGTGGAATTGGAAATAAAATTGTTATTCAACATCTGAATTAGTAAACTCAGGGTTGTCCTTTTCAGAAAATTATTGTCAAGGACAAAATTTCTCAGAATTTTAACCTCAAGGACAGACCTTCAGTAATTTAGCCTGAAGGACAACTTTATTTAGGTATCAGTTTTTAAGTTTCAGTTTGTAGTTATCGGTAGCAGTTTTTAGGTATCAGTTTTTAGTACGGTAGCAGTTTTGAAAAAAATGTTTGTCCTTATGAATAATTTTGAAAGAATGTTTGTCCTTATGAATAATTTTTAGGAGAATGTTTGTCCTTGTGGATAAAATATTGAGGTCGTGTCCTTGAGGCTAAAAATATACAAATTTTTGTCCTTTAAATTAATTCCCCCTGTCCTTTTCTCATTATTTTTCCTTTTTAGGTCCTATAGTGGATTGCTGAATCCCAAGTCAATCTGGTTGCTTTATTTTGTTCAATTTGATAACTAAAACAATTATCATGCTGTTTTTACAATATAGTACTAAAATACAGCTTGATTATTTATGGCATATTCGTATCATTTAACAAAGTTATTTCAGTATTTATTCAAACAAAATTTAAATCCACTGATGAAACACTTTATTTTTTTTCAAGTTTCTAACAATTTTTTTCTAGTGATTTATCATTTACTGAATATACAGTATTTGGGAAGGAATTAAAAATATATATCAAGTTCAATTGAGTAAATATTAGGTGGTTTCACTGTTCTTAATTATTTCTTCGATTTGAAATCATGAAACATCTTTCCATTAATCAAAGAAAATGAAAAACAGCCAAAAGAAGGAAGACTAATTCTATTTAGATATTGCTGAGTAGCCCTCTTAAATTTTAAAAAAAATTCAAGGACAAAATTGTTCATATGTTATTCACATCTTTTTATATCCTATCATATTTTCCTTCTTCTATCCACCTTATCCAACAAATTCTAAATTTAATTTTAGGTAAATTCACAAATCTAATGTTTGAATCAATGAATTTTAATGATAATAAAAATCCAATGAAATCAAAAGAGGTAAAACTTGAGTTTCATGCTGTGTTGATTTTTTTTTAAATTTAAAAATTCACAGTTTGCAAAGGTAAAACTTGAATTTTATTTTATTATGTGGTTTTGCTATAGTAATTTTTCAATGGTGGAGTTTTGAGGATTTCATTTTTACTAGGAAAAAGTATAAAGGGAAGATTTAACGATAAGATGGGTATATTCCGCAAAAACATGAATACCGTGGTTTCTTTTGTTTTTGTTTTGTGGGGTTAGTCAGCAATTTTTCGTGTCTAAACAGAACTAGCCAAGAAGAATATATTACTCAAGTTTACAGGGAACCCAAAATTGTAGTTTGTCCATGGCCCAATATAGTATTGAAGCGGCCCTGCTTGTACCCTATATTTATGTTATAGGCCATCGAAGTTTTGCTGATGCTTTATTTTAAAGTAATGTTATCGAATCAAATTCCACATAGTAGCTTACGCTTAATAAAAATCTTTGGCTGCATATTCTTGCAATAGAATTGATTAATGACTTAAAATTCCTTAGCAGCGTATATATATTAATTGGCCTCGAACTCATGTAATATTATTTATCTCCTGTGCAGTGAAAACGAAAGTTTGTATAGAACACTTTCTTCTTCTTCCGTTTGAATATCCAACATGTAATAGTGTACTCGAACGAATTTTATATTGAAGTCAATTCTTTCTAAAAGTCTGCAGGTTTATGTTTGTTGTTTTACTACTAGTAATCATTAATTCATACCATAACATATCCAGTCTTCATTTAGGAAAAACTAAGTACAAGTCTTGTACAATAGTTATTCACTTCAGAAGATGTATTCTAACTTGCTAAGGTTAAAGCAATTCCAACAGGTTGCAAATTCTCGAATCCGCATCCAAAATCAATCCCAACAGAGTGCGGGAATTTGCAATAGTGTAGAAAGTAGGGCCTTCGGGCTGAGAAATTAGGATAGAGTCAGGCGCCAGGTAACAGGGGCCCTGTTCAACCCCAACGGATATTTAATAAACACGGGCGCCTGTTGAACAGGCGTCTGATGCCCAGGCGCCTGTTCAACAGGCGCCTGCCCTCATTTCTGTTGTAGAAATGAGGGCTCCAATATTTTGAATCGCGGAAAATCGAATTTCTGCATTCCAAACTGTTGGAGATGTTTTTTGGTTAAAAAATTCTCTACAAAACGTCCCAAAATTTGGAGTGTCTTGGATAATTGTGGCAGTGATTGATTCTACAGCATGATTTAAAGTCCACACCCTTTTTTTCTTCATTTTTTTGTTGGCTTCTCTTGATATTTAGCGTACATGTACCGATGTGCACCAATTTAAACAATGAAGTGTAATACTGAAATGTACCTCAAGTCTTAATTAACTGTAAGTTGTACAAATTTACAATGTTTCCCAAATAATATATGTACAGATTATTTAACTAATGTATCTAATGGATCAAAAAGGGTTATCTTCCAAATCAACATCATAGATTGCAGAATTATTTGCAACATTATACAATGAATTATCTTTTCAAAAGAAGAGCAATTCTGCAACTTAAAGAATCTATAAAGAAAAAAATGTAATAGGAATGACTCGTACTATTCTTTTTCTGAAATATAAAACTAAAATAAAAACAAATTAATTTCTTTATTTTTTCCTAAGATGAAATTGCATACACTTCAGGTCGCCATTCTGTTTTTTCAGCACAAAGGACGCCTTCATTATTTTTAGAAAATGTCAGTCGAATTTCCCAGTGCAAAGACTTCAACAGATTCTCCACTTCGCTTACAACTTCAGATTCATCGCGGACTATCAGCTTTCCTCCTGGCCTAACTATTCTATCTACCTCGACTACAGTTGGTAAAATCTCACATCTGCAAGTTTGTTTTTTCAATTGTCAAAACACTGTTGGACAAGGCAGAAAATTTCTAACTTCTGTGAACATCAAATTTTACTTTGTTTACCTTTTCTTCAGGTTTGAGAAAAGACGATCAGCATGCAAAAGATCATAAGTTCTTGGATATGTGCTATGAGATTCACACCAGTCATGATACATCCCAAAAAGCCCTCTTTCATAAATAATCGGAAGTGTGTCGGGTGCATCTATGTTCACTAAATTCAACACCCACAGTTTCATATCTTTCAGCGCTGCAGCAAAACTAAACCCAAAAAAAGTGCAATGAGACAAAGAGGTATAATCATGAGAGACAACTGAAAAAGGATACATGACGTAATTACCCTCCATAAACAGCGCGCATATCCATAACATTTCTGACTTTAGACCATTCAATACCAAAACCGGTAAGATATGATTTGTTGACAATATGTTTCCAGTGTTCATAGTCAGTAGTGAAATCCTCTGGTGCAGGTTTACCGTACACTCCAGTTTGAGAATCGTTCAGCCAATATGGAGGAACTTGGAGTCTTTTCGGCCATTCTTCAGGCCATTGTGAGCCACGTATAGATTTATCGGTAGGTATCCTATGCATGCAAGCTTGTAGAGGGACATACCTGATAGTGAAAACCATAGAAATCATAAATGGGAGAGAATTTGATGGATAATTTATGTTGTGGAAAAAGAAGTTGAGGATGAACAAACCAAGCAGCATTTGCATCATCATCTTCTTTACACATTGGAGGTTTTTGGTTCTTTCTATTCTCATAGCATTCATTTGTTGTTGGTTTTCGATACATGGCCGCACCAACCGAGTTCAGTTTATCCTTTTTGATTGTATGTAGGTCCCAACACATAGCTTTGGTTAGAGCAGACATAGCTGGAATCAAGAAAAAAATATGTATTTATGCTATGTTCGAATTTGACACGGATCTCTTTAAGTATAATAATAATTCGCACCTTCCCAAATCTCGACATCTTCCTTAAGTTTTTGATAAACAGGAGTAGCGGACCACACAAAAAATCCACCAGGGCGCAAGACTCGATTCAACTCCAAGAGCAAAGCTCCATCTTTTCTCGATACAAGTATAATCAGTTTAAGGATACTTTGTAATAAGTGGGGAATTGGTGAGTGATGGTTAAAAAAAAATAGTAAGTACCATTTGCATGCCAGGGAACGCGACATCGGGCACAGTGCACGACATCAAAAACTCTACTTGGAAAGGGAAGGCGTTGGGATCCCATGACTGCTGAAAACGCTGGTATTCCTCTTTCAAGTGCAAACTGAACTTGAGCTTCGTGTTCATCTTTTGGAGCAAAAGACATTGCAAGTACATCTCTCTCGAATAAGTAACCGCCGAAGCTAGCAACTCCACATCCTACGTCTAGAATCACTCGGGTGTGCTTCCCCCATGCAATCTCAGGTACAGACTGCAACACGGTAGTAATATAAAGAATGTTCTGTTATGAATGCATACGCATCAAAGACACAAACTAAACATTTATTGAAAACGGTTGTCTGAATATATGTTTATTACATGGGATTACCCACATTCAGGTAAAATAAGACTATGCAGCATCTTACAGTATTTATTTATGCATGTACTTTATGTCATATTTATGTGCATATAGTCATACCTATCCTGTGCATCTTATGCATGAATATCAATTTTGTTGCGAATCATTACAAAATGACCATGCCCGTGATGGGAGATATGTCATGAACTAAGCAAATCTTTTGTATTAAGCAAATAACTTTCAAGAACATCGCCAATGGATGAAAAGTACCTTCTGAATAAAATCAATATAATGGAGCGCTCCATGAATAAATTGGGTTCCACCTCCAGGAAATGTAAGGTACTCTCCTGTAACTTTCACCCAGTTCTGATGCCCCTTTACTTCAGCCAGTTTAGTACGAGGAACGTTGTTGTACCAAATCTGTAGAAACATAATTCACACACTATAATCAATATCAGTACGATTCAGTAATGAATCTAGGAAAAAGATCATTTACTCTGATTCTTACCCTATCTCTACTCTGTGGCCACTCAATAGGTCTTTTGTAACCCTTAGGAAGCAGAACTAGACATGTAACCGCTTCCTCAGGGCAATGTCTCTCTCTGTGTTCAAAATGCCTGAAACTGCGAAGCTGTTTAATAGCCTTCTCGTTATCAAGACATGGAATGTAGTCCGGTCCAGCTGTCACATTACACAACTTCCACTCATGCTCAGATGTTGATGATGACTTACTCTCAAGACTGTCTTGTGAGTCACTGTCTCCTTCAGTTTGTTCATTAGATTCCGATGAAGAAGAATCATCTTCCTTCCTCCTCCTCTTCTCATTTGAAGAGTGATCTGCCTGCGTAGCCCATGCACTATTTTCACTCTCTTTCTTCTCAATTTCTTCAGAGGAATCAGAACTAGAAACAGAATCAGAACTAGAAACAGAACCAGAACCAGAACCAGAACCTTCTTGGGTTCGATCACTATCATTCTGACTTTCTTCGCCACTGCTTACTTCATCAATGGCCGCATTTTCTTCTTCCATATGTTTCTGCTTCTGCTCCTGCTGCTGCTGTTGACGCTGGTGCTGCTCATTGCTCTCCATGGTGCCATCATTGTCATGTTCGATCTGAGATTGACTAATTTCACCTTCATCACTTTCTGATTTCGTCACTTGCTCAATATGTCTCTCCTCATTCTGCGCCTGACCATCACCTATCTCCGATTGGCCTTCACTGCCATCACCACTGTTACTTTCTTTTTGACCATCATCATTGCTATCATTATTACTTTCCTTCTGACCATCATCATTGCTATCCTTATCACTTTCCTTTTGACCATCATTTGTCTCTAACTGGCTTTCATTGCTATCGCTATTACTTTCTTTCTGACCATCATCACTCTCGGTATTCTGATTCTCTTCATGCTGCTCTAGCTGCTCGTTATCATTGCTGCTGTTTTCTTCCAAAGCAGCATGCTGTTCTTCTGTACCCTCCTGCTGTTGATTTTCATCGTTGTTTTGTTCTGCAGTCTCTTCTTGCTGCTGCTCATTTGAATCCGAACCATTGTCTTCCTCATTACTCTGGTTATTAGAAGCATCATTATGCAGGGTCTCTTCTGGCTGATTTTGGTTTTCTTGACTTTGATCAGTGTGCTTTGTCTCAGTTTCAACCTCCTCCTCTTGCTTACGGGTCAAATCCTGATTCTGAAAATTACCGGCCGCAGACAAAGCATCAGGATGCGTGTCCTCTTCAGTCCCCGCAGAAGCGCCAGTAACCACTTTACTATCCTCATCATCATCTTCAACGTTCTTATTATCCCTCAACACATTTCTCGGCACCGAGTTCTGCTTATGCTTGCTATGTTCATTAGAATTGTGTTTAAGCGAAGATATAGTAGGCGATGAAGAGGAAGAAGAAGATGAGGTGGTAAGCGCGTAAACTCCGTAGAAGCAGAAACCGACAACCAGCGCCATTGTAATGGTTGACACATACGATGACGATGACGACGATGATCCACGTTTGCTACCACGAGGATTCTTACCAAACCCTGCCATTGTCCTATAACGTTTTCTTTTCTTCTTCCGATGTTATAAAGTTAGAGAAGAAAGTGTGGAAGTGGTTTTGTCATCAGGAGCCGAAGGAGAAAGAAGAAGAGATCCTGGAGAGTAGGAATAGGAAGTGAGACTGGGAAGTGTTGAGCTATTGAGTTAAAGATGCACCGTTTTAGAGGAAGAATTGAGAGAGAAATTAGGAGAAAATATGGTTGAGAATACTGACACGAGTTTGGGGGTGGAATCAATCAGTAGTGTTGGTATTAGATCTAGTTCCCTGTCGGAAAGCTATATTGTTTATTTTTTTGATTTATTTATGTGCAATACGTTTTGGTCGAATTATAAAAATAATGTTCTGTTCTCAGAGTATTATGTCATTAATTTAGTATTAGATCTACTGTATACTTTCCCAGTCACCGACAGTCATGAGTGATTTTGCTGCTATGCATGCAAACTGCATAAATTAAGTTGCTTTAAATGATTACGGTTTTTGATTGGCTTACTGTTGCCCACTACCAAAGGAAAAAGCATTGCACACCGACAGAGAAATTTGCAAAAAGAAGAGGGGGAGAAAGAAGAAGAAAAAAAAAAAAAAGGGAGGGAAAAGATTATCATAGTGTAATTTGTTAAGTATAGCATTCAGGTCTAAATAATTTTCAGATAGACTGCAATGGAATTTTGGATAAAGAACACTTAAGCAAACTTATAATCTATTTCTAAACTTAGGAAGGGTCTATTTCTGCCTCCTAGGATGCGTGGTTGAAATTTGTGATGTACGATTTTAATTCAAGCCATCACAACTTTATTATAGTTTTTTATTTATTTTATTTTGTAATTTTTTGTTGATGATATGGTTTAAGATAGTGCTTGATTGGACTATCCTTATCCACACCATCACAAACTATTGATTTTTTCACAAAACAGAAGTTGACAAAGAGTTAACTTTGAATGAACCAAGTCTATTTCGTAACGAGTAAAATGAGTAAACTATAAAAAAAAAATTTGAACCTTGATAGACCTATGAAGTTTATTAACTAGTATTATATTCAATCTAATTATTAAATAAATTATACTTATTTAAAATTATCTCATATTTACTAATTTAATTGAATGGTTATTTAAATATGTTATATTAACATCACATGATAACATAAAGATACACATACATGTGCATAATTACATACAGATATTGTAATTTATATCCATTGTATATACATATATGGTATACTTACATATGCATATGACAAAATCTCATGCATATCGGGAGTATTAATGCCTAAGTGTGTGTATGTGTAAAATTATATTTTTAACAACCCTACCTTCTGCATCGTTATTATAAATAAATTTAATTAAAAGAAAATATTCAAATTTAATTTTGAATAATTCTTATTGTTGAAATGTATTTTTATCAAATTAAAGTTTATTTAATAAAAGGTTTTGTTACGATAAATTGAATTAATTGATTAATTCTTTTAAGAAAATACAATGAACTTGAAATGAATATTTAGAATGAATATAAAATATTTTTATGCTGTAAATAATTTTTATATATAATTGAAATACCTGGAAAGAAATATTGATCGAAATTAATAAAATCAATTGTAGAGTTAATATTTGTAAATAAAAGAAATCAAAGAAAACAGTGTTGGTCAAAGAGACTCGTTGTAAATAAAAAGAGAAAGATATCAAAGTAAAAAAGATCAACTCTCTTATTCTTTCTTTTCATTACTCAAAATCCAAACCCATGTTGGTATTAAACCCCGCTTTCATTTTGTCCCTATCTCCTATTCTAATTTCTAAACCATAAAATAGCAAAAGGGAAAAAAATTGACGTGTGTGGGTTCCCAAAAGGCGATTAGCGGTGATGCACGACTAAAAGTTGCTCAGGCCGACGTGCGGTTGGGGCTAGGTGGTGCCTGAACTAAAGGTGTATTGTCTAAGGTGCGCGTGCGACCATGAAGAGGCGGTGACAAGCTAGGGCGCGATGATTGAAGGCCGACAACTTATGTTTTTCTGGTTGTGCATGCACATCTAAGGAAGGAGGATGACGACAATGGTTGTTGATGGAAAAGCGAGTGACAGGGAAATGGTAGTGCTATTTGATCTTCGTATACATCATTTGGTGAGTTATTTCTATAACTCGCATTTATGTTTAGATTATATTTCCATTTGCTTGTCTTTGCCTGATTGTCTTTTTTTTTGAAATGGTACTTTATATACAACATGTCACTAGGACAACATATCACATGTCAATAAACGTTCGAATCATGCTATGAAAGTTTCGAACCAATGACCTCTCGCACCAAAGCTGAGTCACTTAACCACTGAGACAATGGTGCTTGTCATCTTTGTCTGATTGTCGTTTGATGAATTTGATTGGAAATTATTTGATTTTGGCTGAAAATATGCTGTTAAATATAATTTCAGTAACATATTAATATTCTCTTTATCAAGGACCTCTAGCTCAAGTGTTAAAGGTATGACACTTTAGAAAAGGTTCTAGAGGTTATGTATTCGAGCATCTTGGACATCGTAATGAGTGCTCTTCTGGAATAAAGTATCACTTTTCTTATTAAAAAGGAATATTCTCTTTGATAATGGATATGGTTCCTTGTTTGTTGAGTATAATTTGGTTATAGATTAATTTGAAATTGTATATATGATGTTTGGATGTCTTTGCTTTGTTTTGATAATGGACAGACATTGCATTTGAAATTGATTAGAAAGGGAAATTTTGATTTAAATGATTTTGGAAGTATTTATAAAATAAAATTTTGCTTGAAATATATTAGCTTTGAAATAAATGATTTTGAAATTTAGGTATATAAAAGAATTTTATAAATGAGGAGATATATATTTTTAAAATGAATATTTTAGAATTTTTGAAAAGAAATTAATTTCTAGAAATTGAGATTATGGTATTTGTTTTATAAGTTGATTTTTAAATAGATAGTTTATTTATCTATGTTTATAAAAATGTTTGATAACTTTTATAAAAAAGGATTTAAACATTTATACTCCAAAAGCGATGAGTTTTTTTTATAGAAACGGAAAAGTAGTTGGGTTATGAATTAATATTTTTGAAATAATAAAAGGTTTGAATTTGATTTATTTATTGTATAAAAAATATTATTTATCAAAATTTATTATTGTATTTTGTGATGTACGTTCTTTGGAAGTAAGTGAGTTCGTACCTGATTATCTCCTATAAAAGGAAATTGATTTATATACACTTTGAAAATATTATAAAGTGATTTAATTGAATTATTTTGAAAAAGGAAGTTTGGGAATTTGGTTATACAGGTGCATTATGTAAGTTGATGTCTTAATATAAAAATTTGGAAGACTTTTGCATAAAGGAAATTTTGGTTTAATAAATTACTTTGTAAAGGTGGTTTAAAAAGATTTGAAAGTAAAGATTTGATTTTATAAAATTGATTTTTAGAACTATATATTTGATTTTCGGAAATATTTTGGATTGGAAATAATACAATTTGAATTGATGTTTAAAAGGTTTTCTTGAAATTAGCAAACTCCTTTATTAGTATGCTTATAGTATTCAAGAGGAAATGTTCAATAATGTAAATTATTTTCAAAGGATTTTAGCGGGTTTGAAATTGAAAAAAGATTTGAAATGCTGATTTCTTTGAGATTAAATAAGAGGTTCCAAAAATAAAGATTTTGTATATATAAGGTTAGGATCAGCTATACCTCATTTTGCTACAACTTAAATCCCCCTAATTTCAATCGTATATTCCATATTAAATATTATATTTTCTCTTTCTTTTCACTTCAGGAGAGAGAAGGTATATTATTTAAGAAAGAACATATGGTTGAAATCAAGGGGGTTTGAGGTGTAGAAAAAATGAGGTGTAGCCAATCCTTACCCCATATATATATATATATATTCATTATATATAATCACGTCTGCATTATTTTTATTATATATATATATATAATGAAAATATAATAAGCTTATGTTATGATACGAATGAGGCATGCATCGACAGGTGATGCTTGCTATTGCTGTGGGTGTGGTTGAATATTATTTTATGTTTGGATTATTGCCGAATTACCTTTATATTGCTTATGTATGTTACATTTTATGTCATATGAGATATAGCATATCATGTTGTAATGCTATGTGGATTGTTTGCTTGATGTTCTCTATGTTTCATGTTTATTTAAATATAAAATGTTATGTTGACCCTTAATGACATCGGGTTAAACAATGGTTAGGTGGATTACTGTTGTAAATATGAACATGTAAATTGAATAAATAAAATTTGGTTGAAGCGATGTGAGACGCCAGATGGGCTAGATATTCATCCTATTTAGATCGATTATAGGGTAGCATCCCAAGTCATGACATTTTGGCCCCATTGTCACAGGTCAACAATCTGCTGCACAAGCACAACAAGTGAAAATAGGAAAACATGACGTGGTTGGTGGATAATGTGGATTGCCAGTGAGGATCGGTGAGCTATTTAGTGCAACAAATAGATCGTGTATGGATATCGACAATTCTAGGTCAAAGGCATGTCACATCCCAAGCAGTATCTCTTGGTGTTAACTCAGCTTCTGGTAGAGAAAAAATGACTAGGGTGTACTAGTTATCTATGTATAGATACATATCAGTCAAACTTAAAACTATGTGTGCTTAATAATAAATGTGACAAAAAGTAATTAAGATTAGGAGTGAATTATAGTTGAGTAGAATTTCTATTGTGAGACACATTATTATAGAGATATGACATAGATGTTATGACATTGTGTGCTTGAGATGCATGATGGGCAGTTAACGATTGTGTGACATTTACTTACATTCATTTACGCATGTTATCATCATGTTATTGTATTACACGCTAATACACTCACAACTAGTTTCTAACATGGCCTATGATGTGTTATTTGTTTAACAATCTCGGATCAGGATGAGGTTGTTTTTCGCAGGATGTGTTGTTATGATTGTTTATTTCTTTTGGGACTCGAGTAGGTGACAGAGCAGAGGAGAATAGAGATGCTAGTTGTTTTGTACTTAATGATATTGATATATGGTGATGCATGTATACACTGTGACGTTTTTATATGGATGATGTTGTATACCGTTATAGGAAGACACGATTTATATTATTTTGTGATATATGTTATGATATTATATCTTTCGGTGAGGATTAAGGCTCTGTGTTCTCTATTTATATTATGTATTGTTCTGTGCTGAAAAATCCACATGTTTGTTTCTTTGTGCCGATACCAAGTACATATGCTTGACGTATTATATAAGGTAGGAATATGTACCAATGTTAGTCCAAAGGAGTATTCAGGTGTGATCGTCCAATATCATGTCATTCTCCGCATTATCAGACAATATTACTACATAATACTCTTTGGTTGTATTATTACAGAGGTTGGGCGTTACAATACTACAATTTATGTATATGGTTTGTATACACATATTAATAATACTATCTATATAGGGCAAGGATCGGCTACATCTCATTCTTTCTACATCTCTATTCCCTCTTCATTTAAATAATATATTATGGTGACAAGATAGAAAAAGTATATTATTTAAATCAGAATGTGTGGTTGAAATCACTGGGGAATAAAGGTGTAGCGAGAATGATGTGTAGCTGATCCTTGCCCATATATATATCATTGACACTTATATGTGTGTGTGTATTTGTGATGAATTATGTAACGACCCACAAATTTATCACTTGGATAAATTATATTTATTTTTAAAATATTTAGATATGGGTTTAAAAGTAAGAAATAATCATGTTTTGAATTGTAAATTATAATAGTTATTTTGTTTGGGAAAAATATTTGTGGACAAATTACCTAGACAAAATATTGAAAATTTGTAAATATCGTCTTAGGTAAAATATCAACTAAACAACCGGAAATCGTTTTATCAACAAAACTGCTTTTAAATAATAAGGATCGTGCATGGATCTGGATATATACACTAATATATGTATTCAAACATGATTATGAAATAAAATAATTTATTTTATTTTTGGAAAATAAATGTATTTATGATATCGACAGTTGATATCATCGATTTTATAAATTTCTTCGAAAATTCAAGTTAAGTTTAAATATTTAATAAATGAGTTTTTATTTACAAATAAACCTATTTTAATTATTTAATAATGATGGTAAAATAGTTTTTAAATTTTGTTTACCAAAATAGATAGTTTGTGGAAAAATAGAAAATGTGACCCGAGCACGTTTTCCGAATTTCGACTTTTCGACACCGGAAAGTTGTTAGGAACGTTGTTCGCCTTTATGCATTATATATACAACTTATATAGTAGATAGTTAACCATATAATAATACACTTAATAAATATTATCTTATGTTAATTATGTTTAGAAAGTGATGTGACAAGCCATGGTTTCAAACATAATAACATGTGTATACATATACACTTATATATATATATATATATACACAAAATACATATCTATCTCTTGTCATTTCTTTGGTACCATCATCATCATCCAAGAATGAACCTAGGAAATGCGACTAGAGAGGGGGGACAAGACTAAAGAGGGAGGGAGGATGGTGATGTGACCTAACATATCATGACATGTTATGTTATTTTATACAAAGGGTAGTTTAGACATTTACCGATTTGCTTGTCTATAAATACACACATCCCATACATCAAATCCCATTTACATCATCATTTTTCTTTTCCTAAGCTTTACTTCATGTTTCATGGCTTCTTATGATAGTTTTAATTTTTTTTTAAATCAAAGGTTTTAAATTGTTTTAAAGATGCAAACTTGTTTTTAAACTCTTTCTTCTCCATTTTTCCTCCACTTTATTCGGATATAACTTCCTCTATTTTAAACCAAATCAAGATTATATTTTTTTTAAATCATATAAAATTTTTGTTGCTACAACTTTCTTTTTTAACACTTTTTCTAATTTCAGGCTTAGGTATGTTAAATTCTCATTTCTTTGTAGTGTATTTTTAAACTCAGAAATTTAGGTCCGAAAATAGCTCTCCTTCTTTTGACTATATCTACCTCAAACATAATTTGATTTAAGTGATTCTTTTTATAATTTATAGAGAAAAGAATTTATAAAACTTTTCTTTTGATCACTTATTCAAAATTCGAGAGTAATATGTCCAAAAATAACATGAAAGATGACATATTTTTGGGATGATTTTCGTGCATCTAAGGAATTTTAGGTTTCAAATATATTCGGTGAGTAAAAC
This sequence comes from Allium fistulosum, assembly GCA_030737815.1. Lineage (NCBI taxonomy): Eukaryota > Viridiplantae > Streptophyta > Magnoliopsida > Asparagales > Amaryllidaceae > Allium > Allium fistulosum. Next base: position 131,406,742 of record CM060903.1, on the reverse strand, counting down.
TATCTCATTTTTAGAAAGAACTAACTTTATTTTCATAGATTATATGTTGTGGAAATCCATAGTTCATGTTGTTAAGATAACATGCTATGATAATGATATATGTTTGTGATTTATTGTTAGCATAGTTTGGATGTCAAATATTGTGTTTGGATGTTAAGAATCATGTTTGGATGTTTAAAGTGGTACGTTTGGTTGTAAGAATGTTATGTTGGTGTATGGTATGTTGACGGTATGGTTGTTATCAAAACTAGTTGTATGTTATGTACGAATTACAAAGTTCACACTATTGTATGTTATGTAAGAATTACAAAGTTCACACTATTGTATGTTGCAACTGACGTGAGATCCGATCGAAATCAAAACTTAAATTTAAATGGTTTCAAAGGTTTTATATTTGTTTTTTAGTTTCAAAAAAATTCAAAATTAGGTTTTCAAACTTGTAATAGCAAGAATTAAAGACTTTAAGCGAACGACGCTCATAGCGATGGTCGCCATGGACGCAGTTCGACAAAATTGTCGATTTTCGTTTTAAAATGTTTTCTTTTGGAGTGTTTTTCAAAAAAATTCTGAACTTGATTAGTAACATAAAAAGAGTTAAGTTTGGATAATTTAATAATTTATTTATTTCATAAATTAATTAAAAGTAATCAGTAGTTAATTAGTAATTAGGTAAGTGATAAAGGTTTAAGTAACACTTAAGGAAGGTTAATGATTAATTTATGATTAATAAAGTTTTTAATTAAAGATTTATGAAATTAAGAAGTAATTAAATGGTTAATTATTATTTAATTAAGTTAACTAGTTGATTAATTATTATCTAATTAAGTGATTATTCAGTTAATTTTTAATTCATTAGGGTTTAACTAATAATGAATTGTTTTAACCTTAACTAAGACACATTAGGAAGTTAATTAGGACTTAACCAAGTTCATTAAGTTAATCAAGGTTTAATTATGAATTAATCTTGATTTAATTAAGATATAATTAGGGTTAAGCTAATTGAATATACTTTAGTCTTTTCAAAGCTAATTTTAAACGTAATCTGTTATGTTTTGAATCAGTTTTCTTTTTAAGGTTAATTGATTTCAAATCAAATGATCTCTCATTTGGACCATTAAGTAGCCAAATGAAACATGGTAGTGGTTATGAAATGTTGACATGTTTTATGGGAAGTAATTTGACTTGTGTTTAGCATAAATGTTGAATATAGGTAACGTGATAAACACAAGGAAGTTAATTTCAATAAGCGGGTCATGGTAACTTAAACATATAGAATATACTTATATATGTAGTAATGGATGTATTCAAATTTGTAACTTAGACATCTACCTATGATTGATTGTATATTATGTGTGAATGCCTTACATATTTGATATTAGGCAATACCCATGATATAACTTGTATATCTAAACCCAAATTTAATGATCCATTGTAGCCATTAAGCCTCCGTTTGGTTTTGGAAAGTTAATATTTCATTTTCTTTTAAAATGGTCTTCAAGGCTATTATATTCGAAAAAGATATTTGAAGAATGATTTGACAATTGTTTTGAATATAATATAAGGAAGTTTATGAATAATTTTGGGGTATCCATTAAAGGACTTTTAGAAATTGTTTTGAATGTTTATAAAAAGATTTTATAAATGGGTTTGGATGTCTATAAAGGGAAGTTTTATAAAAGGTTTGAAACTTTATAAAGAAGTTTATATAACCGGTTTTGAATATTTATAAAGAGTGTCATAAATGAGTATAGTGGTTGATAGATGCTTTGTAGATGGGTTTGGGTTAAATCAAAAAGGATTTCATGGGTAAGGGAAATTTATAAAAGGATTTATTGAAGATAATTACAACAGGAATTCTAGGTTTAGGTTGTCAAGGTTGACCTTTTAAAAAATGGTGGTATGAAACATCCATTCCACTCTTAACATCAAAGAAATTGTGCTTAGAGTTATCCTTTTCTCCAATTTAAATAATGTAGTTAATATAATGTAGTTAAACCCATTTAAGAGATTTGGAAATGGGAAATCTTATAAATGTTTTGTGAATATACTTATGCAAAGGAGATAAGTATATGAATGTTTATAAATGTTTGGGAATGGAGATTTATAAATAAAAATGGTTTTGAGGCTTAGTGATTGCTTTGGGTAATTAAATCTCTAGATTTTGTCATTGTTATTTGATAGTTAAATAACCAACTATCAAATTTGGCCTAATTTGACTTAGGAAGTATGAGTGTAAAATTCATGTTTTCGATAAGGACTCGAATCTTACTTCTGAAAGAACCGGGAATGAGTTAACCAGAAATTATCGGTTGTCGGCACAAAGAGACCGGGATCGGATTTATAAATCTGAAAAACACTTCGAACAAACATGTACGTTCGAGTGGAAGACATCTTGATGATGATTGAAGATGGTGCTCTTTGAAGTGCAAGGGCTACTGATACTACTCCCGAGGGTGATTCCAAAATGGATGTAGTAGAGTTAGTGCCTTCGGTTTCATTCATACCTAGAACAAACTTGTATGGATGAATACTGGCATTGCATTGACACCTGAAGAGCAGTGTTAGCATTCCAAGATGGATCGCTATTCAGAAAGGTAAAACGTAGCATCAAGCCTCATCAACTGGGAATGACTAAAACAGGGCATATGCAGTAGGGATTTGTGGGTCGCACCTATTAGGGTATATCATCCCCTTCTAGATATATACACAATCAGAAATGGATTCGTGTACATAGGTGTTCTCGATTAAAGGATGCAATGCAATCAGGGTGATGATCTATTCGGTACTATCCTACAAAGGGTAAGCCAGTTCTGTGTTGGTAGGGTTGTTAGGTACGATCTCCGTACATTTTTCTAGAGGTGTACCTGTAGGATCTAGATTAACCCTAGAGGGGGGTGAATAGGGTTATCGCAATTTTCTCGAATTAAACACGTAATCAAAATACAGATAAATAAATATGCAGAAAAGTAAATCACACACAGAATTTACCCAGCTTCGGCAACCCCTGCCTACTACTGCATTCCCAGATTTCTATTATAATTAAACAGTATCCCGCTTACAAACACTCCTACAGACTCGCACACCCTGCTCCGCCTATAGAGTTTCGTAAACTCGCACACCCTGCTCACTGAACTAACCCTAACTAGACAATCTGACACTACCTAAACCCTAGGTGGTGATTTACCCTTACTTGACTTGAAAAAAGTAAAAACTGAAAACTAAAAACACAGGTTAAAACCAGGGCAAAATTTAAATTGAAAATTTAAAATATTTTTTGCCCTCAAATAATAAATAACCCTAGAAAACAAGACCGGCCCACAAATTTAAAACTAAACCCTAATTAATAAACTAGCCTGGCCCATTCTTTATTTTCTTTAGACAAATGTCGGCTTGCTTCAATTCCCGTTCGATCCTCTTTATCTGATGAAAGAAATTTGGCGATTAGAAAACTAGGGCTCCGTTCTTCTTTATGGCGATTCTGGAATTGTTAGCTTCGCCTTCTTGAATCTCTGTTGTATCTGGAATCGAGGTTACGACTTCTATTTGCTTGCTCCTGGAATTAGGGCTTTTTGTATCTTTTCGAAGCCGCGCCTTTGTTGATCGATTAACGGATATTTGCGTGTTGATTTGTCGATCGTTCGTCTCCTTGTAGCTTTCTTCGGCTGCTTCGATGTTTGATCGAGTTTGACTTTGGTATGTGATTATTTGCCTTTTGTTTCTTCTGGTTTGCTTGCTTGAACTCGATGGGTATTGCTGATGATGAGTTAGGGATTAAATAGGATTCCAGTTCCTGGAATTTCATCGTATATATTTTATTTGAATTTGTCAATGATTTTTGCTCTGCCGCTTGATGATACTTGAACGTTTGAGATGTTTTATGACTTGTTCAATACAAATATATTTTTGTTGCGTGAATTCCACGGCATTGATTTCGACTCCTTGGTCATCACGGTGTTGATTTTCTTTGACTTCGGTCATTACAGTATTTTGATTTCGGACTACATATTTCTTCTTGCTTCAATTCATAGCTTCGGCTTTGATCATTTTTGACTTATTTGCGTTCTTTTGCTACCTTGATTACCACTGCTCTGACCTGACATGTTCATTGTCACCTGACTTGGTATTCGTTCATAGTTGATTTGAATTTTTATTGGCTTTGAGAATTGTCTTCGGTTATGTGATATTCATTCCTGTATACTCACAGTGTTGTATTGCTCGATAAACCCTGGTAGCACTTTCGACCTTGTTCGAACTATTCTTCACTGTCCTGTACATGTTGTTTGATTTTGTTCTTTGGTTGGTCTGACTTTGTTCGTATCATTGCACATGCTTACTTAAGGCTTGCATTATTTGATGACTGTACTGTTCACTATACATATAGGTTGCTGCATCATGTTGTTTACTGTATATGGCTTCTCTTGTATATTCACGTTTGCACTTTTGCACATTGTAGCCTTGGTCGAGTCTTGTATTTTGTGTAGGCTGAAACTTCTTTCTGGTTTGCATTGTGTTCATTTTTTCTTCTTGCTGTTCACTTGATATTTATTTGGTTCATGGTAGTGCTTGTGTTATTGCCTTTCTTGGTTTGATAGTGCACTTTGATTTGAGCTACAGTTGCATTGCTTGAACTTGGATCTAGTTTGTATTGAGTTGTAGCTGATCATCTTGAACTTGTTGCATTCCATTTTCATGTGTACATCTCTCTGACTTTTACATGCAGTCTGATTTTTGCTTTAAGTCCATTTCTGGGTGACATATATGCTCCTGTGTTCATGTGCTCTGGTCACTTTAGACTTTGCACTTTGGTGCTGCAGTTGAGTTGAAACCATAGTGTTCAAGTGTACATTACTTGTTTCACTGTTGGTGTTGATATTGTGCATTTGCCTTCTTGCTTTCATATGGTCTGGATTTGATGTTCTGGTCTTCAGTTCTATATTGCCCTGTGTTGAATCCAGTTTCAGAACTTGGGTTTGACCTTGTGCTGATGTCTTGACTTTATTTATATTGCACCTGAGTTGAACCCGTCTTTTATTTGGGTTTGACCTTGTGCTCACCTGTCCCTGTAGCATTATCAAGTGTATATCGGTGTGCACGGCCTTGTGGCATGTACAGTGATACACTATGCATGTCACATTGTTCGTGTGTGATGAATTCAAATATAAATGATGACGAACAACCCAAATAACTGAGGCAAATATTATTTTCAAAAATCACATTTTATTTTATACTGCAAAAACATTTCCTTTTCAATTTTACTGTGTCAATGTATATTTCTGCAGATTGCTCAGATGCTGGATTCACATTGGAATAAAGTTGAAGATAAATACAAGTGTGAGTGATATGTAGTGAGGAACTGATGTAACTATGAAATTGTGATGTAATCGTATTGTGACTGAAATTGTATAGTTATAGTGAGAGCTTGAAATTGTACTATCAAAATTGTAATAAATATCTGTTTGAATAAAATATTCGTTTGAATTCCAATTCTGTGTTATTTATTTTATTCAGCAAATATTTATTTTATCTGTGAAAAATAAAATAGTACAATATCAAATACATTTAAATGAATGTATATATGTTTATTATCATCAAACAAAAAGCATATACATGCATATTCCACAATATCCCCCTTTGATGATAACAAACATAAATTTAAGATTTTGACTATTGTAAATGTATTTGATTATTCAATTTGCTCCCCCTATTTAAATGCTCTCTTTCTACACAATACTCCCCCTACATATATGCATAAGAATAAAATATGCAATATGAATCTATATGCAAATAGAAAATATGTGAATTTTATTTTCCAAAATCTTAATCTTTCTCTCCCCCTTTTGTTATCAGCAAAAGAACAATAGTAATAGAAAAAATAGAGATATAGTGATAGACATTAATACAATATTAAAGCTCAATCGAGTGTAAATATTAATTTCAATAAGAAAATCAAACAAAAATCATAAATACTCTCTTTTGACGCATATTCCACTTTAGAATGATAGGAATGATTTCATCGAATAAAACCATATAGTTGTGTCTATTTGTGGTATATTTATTTCAGGAAATTTGAATATCTACTAACCATGCATAACCGTTAGGACTTTTAAATGAGATTAGTAGTATTCTAAATTTTTGTTTTTAATTTAAAAATGAATTCTAGTATCTTCTAACCACGCATAACCGTGAGGACTTTTAAATGGGATTAGAATCAACTTGTCTATTTAATCAATTAATTTTGATATGTGTTCCATACATGCATAACCGTGAGGACTTTTAAATGAGCATGGAAGCACATAATCAAAAGTCCAAGTAATTCACCCATGCATAATCGTGAGGACTTTTAAATGAGTGTGAATATTTTGGATATTATTATTTATTGTTAGAAGTATAATAAAATTGAAGCACAAATGATTTCCCGTTTAAACTACCACATATTGACATACTATATTGTCTTTTTAATGAGTGATGGTTGATAGAAAAATGATAGGAATAGAAATGATCATGGAATATTTATCAACAAAAAGTTTTTATAACTCTTGTTTAAATTTCTAAAGAAATTTTCTAATTATACTTTCTCAAGATATAATATATAATTAATGTCAACACTCATCTTATTTACAATTACTACAAATCTTTTTAGATAATTATTAGGGGATCAGATTAGTTTAAAATCAATTTCAAAAATAATTATAAAATCAAATAACTAATCTGAAAAGAGTGGTTAATAGAAATTATTTTCTAGAAGGGGTTTAAGAAAAAATTCTATTAAATTGAAAAATTATTTCAAGTGAAAAATGTGCAGATATTTTCTTTGAAAAAAAAATGATGCAGCTAATGAAAGTCAATAAATAATCACATTTCACTAGTAATTTTTCTAACAACTACATTGCCAATGAAATCTGCATCTGATTTTTACTTTCACTCAGTAATCACTCGTTTGAAGTCATAGACCAGATTATGAAATTTCAACAAACTCTTTCAGAATAATGTTCAACAATTTTTAAATGAAATTCTCTTGAAATTGAATTGAAGCCGTGTAAACAATCAAACAAACATTATAGTGTCAATTTCAAAAACCGTAGAATAAACAACTATATTCATGAGAAGTCAACAGTTATTTAAAACATCATTATTATTTCAAAGCAAATTCTTGAAGTTTCAACAATTTCTTCAAGTTTCAACACTTTCAAAAATTTCAAAAATTTCAGCACTTCCAACAATTTTTAAGATTTCAACAATTTCGACAATTTCAATAATTTCTCAAAAACCTTTTTATAATTTCCAGTATGATGAAATTCTTTAGGATTGAAGTCGTGTCTATATAAAATTCCGTGAATAAAGTTTTTAGCCAAATATATTATCAACAATCATCATCATTAATCTATAGTTAAATATCTCAAGGATTGTAGTAAACATAAATGGCCAACAATTTTGAAAGTAGTCAGAATTATCATCAACATTTATACCATCATCACATTACTGGCTGATATAAATAAAACTATGGTGCAGATAATCACATTAAACAATGTTATTCAAGATGAGTATACTTTTACCTGTTTTACCTTTACGATAATTTTTCGTTGTTGCCCATCGTGATTCTGTCACCTTTATTCTAGGCTAAGAAACTTTGATTTGTCGCCTGTTGTGTATCTGGAACAGCCAGAATCCAAATAACACTAATGTTGTTCCTTAGCCTGCCACCACACCTACACGGTTAAAGATTTATGTGACCTATTTGTTTTTATAGGTCCATGGTTGTTAATGGCAGAATAATTGAATAAACAATCCCTTTGGAACCCAAATTTGTTTTGTCCTTTCATTCTTGTTCCAATAGACATGAAATTTATTTGTAGAATTTTTAGGAACCCAAACTTGTATAAATTTTGTGTTCTTGTTCCTATGACTATGATGTCCATTTATTTCACATCCAGTAAATACACTCTTTCCTTTAGCACTATCAACTTGTGTTTTTCCAAAACCTAGTCCTTTTCTATTGTTAGCAAACAATTGATTTCCAAATAACATATTGAATGATTTTTCTCCTCTTGAGAAGTTACTCAGTGATTTCTTAAGATCTTGGACTTTGGTTTTCAGTGTTGTGTTTTCAGTCACAAGTGAGGTGCATCTGTTTATAAAATCCTTTTTCCTAGTTTCAATGGTTTCCTTTAGATTCAAGTTTTCTTTTTCAAGATTCTCAAAGTTATTCTTCAGTTTTGATAATTCTGAATCTAAAGTTTTACAGTTTTTACAGTCTAGGTTTTGAATATTTTCAAGTTCAGTTTCTAACCTGAAATTTTCACGAAAAAGTTCTCTCGTATCAGATTTCAGTTTTTCAATTTTAGAATCAAGAGCATCAACTGTTTTAGTAAGATCGAGGCACATAAAAACAAGTTCTTTGTATGAATAGTTACTTACCTCACTAGATTCCTCTGAGCTTGCTTCTGAGTCTGTTTTTCCCATAAGACACAGGTTAGCCTCCTCTGAGCTATCATCTGAGGCTTCCTCTCCTTCTTCATCATCCCAAGTTGCTGCAAATGCCTTCTTCTTCTTTTTCTTTCCTCCGTTGTTTTTGAGAAGTGGGCAATTTTGTTTGAAGTGACCAGGCTTGTTGCAGTTATAGCAGGTTAATTCATTTTCAGAGTTGTCAGAATCTTTTGACCTATCACCACTCGTTTTCTTCTTGCGTGGCCTGAATCTCGACAATTTTCTAAGATTATTGACAGCCATTGCAAGTTCTTCAATTGGATCTTTTGTTTCATCATCGCTCCCTTCTTTGCTCTTTAAGGCAATCGTCTTCTTCTTTGATTCGGAGTTGTTGCGTTCCTCCTTTGCTTTTAGCTCAAGCTCATATGTCATCAGGTTACCGATCAAATCCTCCATGCTGAGTTTACTCAGATCTTTCGATTCTTGTATTGCCGTGACTTTTGCCTCAAAGTTCATCGGTAAACTCGTAATATCTTCCTCACTAGCTCTACCTCGGAGAATACCTTTCCAAGCGCTCTAGCATTGTATACCAAGGTTGAGAAGCGTCCAAACATATCCTTTATGCTCTCGCCTTTGTCCATCACAAAGTTCTCGTATTCATTGCTGAACAGGGCTAGACGAGACTCCTTGACTTGAGAAGTTCCTTCGTGTGTCACCTCCAAAGTATGCCAAATTTCCTGTGCTGTTTTACAATGAGAAATTCTATTAAATTCAGTTTTATCAAGAGCACAGATCAAAGCATTCATGGCTTTAGCATTTGTGGTTTTCAATTTCTTATCGTTAGCATCCACCTATCCCTAGGTTTAGGAATCTCAATATCACCAACAGTTATAGTGGGAGGTGTATAGCCAGTTTCAATAATATCCCAAACATCATAATCTACAGAACTAAGATAAATACTCATCCTAACTTTCCAGTAAGCATAATCATTCCCATTAAACATTGGTGGCCTAGCAATAGATTGCCCCTCAGAAAAAGCATTATTTGATGAATTCATGACTCTAGAGTTAAAGTAAAAAATACCGGGCTCTGATACCACTTGTAGGATCTAGATTAGCCCTAGAGGGGGGTGAATAGGGTTATCGCAATTTTCTCGAATTAAACACGTAATCAAAATGCAGATAAATAAATATGCAGAAAAGTAAATCACACACAGAATTTACCCAGCTTCGGCAACCCCTGCCTACTGCTGCATTCCCAGATTTCTGTTAGAATTAAACAGTATCCCGCTTACAAACACTCCTACAGACTCGCACACCCTGCTCCGCCTATAGAGTTTCGTAAACTCGCACACCTGCTCACTGAACTAACCCTAACTAGACAATCTGACACTACCTAAACCCTAGGTGGTGATTTACCCTTACTTGACTTGAAAAAAGTAAAAACTGAAAACTAAAAACACAGGTTAAAACCAGGGCAAAATTTAAATTGAAAATTTAAAATAATTTTTTCCCTCAAATAATAAATAACCCTAGAAAACAAGACCGGCCCACAAATTTAAAACTAAACCCTAATTAATAAACTAGCCCGGCCCATTCTTTATTTTCTTTAGACAAATGTCGGCTTGCTTCAATTCCCGTTCGATCCCCTTTATCTGATGAAAGAAATTTGGCGATTAGAAAACTAGGGCTCCGTTCTTCTTTATGGCGATTCTAGAATTGTTAGCTTCGCCTTCTTGAATCTCTGTTGTATCTGGAATCGAGGTTACGACTTCTATTTGCTTGCTCCTGGAATTAGGGCTTTGTGGATCTTTTCGAAGCCGCGCCTTTGTTGATCGATTAACGGATATTTGTGTGTTGATTTGTCGATCGTTCGTCTCCTTGTAGCTTGCTTTGGCTGCTTCGATGTTTGATCGAGTTCGACTTTGGTATGTGATTATTTGCCTTTTGTTTCTTCTGGTTTGCTTGCTTGAACTCGATGGGTATTGCCGATGATGAGTTAGGGATTAAATAGGATTCCAGTTCCTGGAATTTCGTCGTATATATTTTATTTGAATTTGTCAATGATTTTTGCTCTGCCGCTTGATGATACTTGAACGTTTGAGATGTTTTATGACTTGTTCAATACAAATATATTTTTGTTGCATGAATTCCACGGCATTGATTTCGACTCCTTGGTCATCACGGTGTTGATTTTCTTTGACTTCGGTCATTACAGTATTTTGATTTCGGACTACATATTTCTTCTTGCTTCAATTCATAGCTTCGGCTTTGATCATTTTTGACTTATTTGCGTTCTTTTGCTAACTTGATTACCACTGCTCTGACCTGACATGTTCATTGTCACCTGACTTGGTATTCGTTCATAGTTGATTTGAATTTTTATTGGCTTTGAGAATTGTCTTCGGTTATGTGATATTCATTCCTGTATACTCACAGTGTTGTATTGCTCGATAAACCCTGGTAGCACTTTCGACCTTGTTCGAACTATTCTTCACTGTCCTGTACATGTTGTTTGATTTTGTTCTTTGGTTGGTCTGACTTTGTTCGTATCACTGCACATGCTTACTTGAGGCTTGCATTGTTTGATGACTGTACTGTTCACTATACATATAGGTTGCTGCATCATGTTGTTTACTGTATATGGCTTCTCTTGTATATTCACGTTTACACTTTTGCACATTGTAGCCTTGGTCGAGTCTTGTATTTTGTGTAGACTGAAACTTCTTTCTGGTTTGCATTGTGTTCATGTTTTCTTCTTGCTGTTCACTTGATATTTATTTGGTTCATGGTAGTGCTTGTGTTATTGCCTTTCTTGGTTTGATAGTGCACTTTGATTTGAGCTACAGTTGCATTGCTTGAACTTGGATCTAGTTTGTATTGAGTTGTAGCTGATCATTTTGAACTTGTTGCATTCCATTTTCATGTGTACATCTCTTTGACTTTTACATGCAGTCTGATTTTTGCTTTAAGTCCATTTCTGGGTGACATATATGCTCCTGTGTTCATGTGCTCTGGTCACTTTAGACTTTGCACTTTGGTGCTGCAGTTGAGTTGAAACCATAGTGTTCAAGTGTACATTACTTGTTTCACTGTTGGTGTTGATATTGTGCATTTGCCTTCTTGCTTTCATATGGTCTGGATTTGATGTTCTGGTCTTCAGTTCTATATTGCCCTGTGTTGAATCCAGTTTCAGAACTTGGGTTTGACCTTGTGTTGATGTCTTGACTTTATTTATATTGCACCTGAGTTGAACCCATCTTTTATTTGGGTTTGACCTTGTGCTCACCTGTCCCTATAGCATTATCAAGTGTATATCGGTGTGCATGGCATTGTGGCATGTACAGTGATACACTGTGCATGTCACATTGTTCGTGTGTGATGAATTCAAATATAAATGATGACGAACAACACAAATAACTGAGGCAAATATTATTTTCAAAAATCACATTTTATTTTATACTGCAAAAACATTTCCTTTTCAATTTTACTGTGTCAATGTATATTTCTGCAGATTGCTCAGATGCTGGATTCACATTGGAATGAAGTTGAAGATAAATACGAGTGTGAGTGATATGTAGTGAGGAACTGATGTAACAATGAAATTGTGATGTAATCGTATTGTGACTGAAATTGTATAGTTATACTGAGAGCTTGAAATTGTACTATCAAAATTGTAATAAATATCTGTTTAAATAAAATATTCGTTTGAATTCCAATTCTGTGTTATTTATTTTATTCAGCAAATATTTATTTTATCTGTGAAAAATAAAATAGTACAATATCAAATACATTTAAATGAATGTATATATGTTTATTATCATCAAACAAAAAGCATATACATGCATATTCCACAGTACCGTGGCTGGTTGTACCTCAGTAGCCCTGTCATTAGTTGGAATCCAATCTCCAATATGCGCCTTACGTTTTTTATTGTAGGCCTAGTATGTTAGAATGTGAGATGCAAGCATTTTAGCTATTTTATCTATTTACTTTAAACCTAGACACTATGATAATATCATTGGATTTTTATATAAAATGTTTTGGTTCGTAAGGTAAAAACCCATCCATTTTTGATGTGCAGTGTGGTCTTACGAGATACCATTTGTTTGAAAAGTTTTCAGATGTAGAAATCTGAAATGCCCCAAAAAATTTAGAGAGAAAAATTAAAACAATTTTGTAAATATATATATATATATATAATATATATATATATATATATAATATATATATATATATATGTTGGATCAGATGTGTAACGACCCGCTATTTTGGACTATTCGCATCCGCACATGTCGGACTTGAATAATTCAAAATACCGAATTGTTAATTTAAATTTGGCAAAACTGAACATATACAGTAAATAAAATAATCACAGATCACAGACACAGAGTAATAAATGCAGCGGAAGCAAAAGATAGTAGTTCATGAAGCTACTATATACATATCAGAGTTAAATAAGTTACAGCAGAAGTCTCGAATACAATAGTCACATACAAGAATCAGAATACAATCACTGGAATCAACTGGATATCTGAAAACTGGATAGATAGCTGGATCTCCAAGCGAAGCTCCAACTCCAAAGGTGAGTCTCGAATACTGGTACACTCAGTCTGACCCGAGCGTAAAGCAAAACACAAAACACTCGAGTCAGGATTAACATTCTTATATCAATAAATCCAACTCAAGTGAAATAGCAACTGAAATACAAGTAACTCAAAGGGTGTTTGGAATAACCATCCTTTAAGGATCCGTTAAACTATCTACTATGTAGTAGTGTACGATAAGTAGATAATGCCTATCAGTAATATAAAGTATCAAAATAGTGTTAAGGCGTTACCATTATCCCCCTTAACACATTTTATATAAGCGTTATAGTCTATACAGCACTGTAAACTCCACCGTAAACTAGTGGGATATCAGGGAGTACTCCATAGGTATAACACAAAACAAATCGTAGTGGTCGCGTATATAGGGATCCAAGTATGACAAGGCACATGAGGCAATACCCAAGGTAGTGAAACTACCGTTTGCCTGATCCGGACTGGTGAGAACGCATCGCCGCAGCGATCGCAACACCGCGAAACAACACTCCCAAAATCAAGGGTGCACCAATCGACAACAAATAATGAGTAGTTTTCGAAGAAGTGTGTTCGCTCGAGGTAGCTAACCCCCATTTGGCCCGGCACGGCTCCTGTTTTAGTCATTTCCAATTTGACACAAGTGTCAAGGCTATCCATTATCGTTCTCTTTCTTCAGTTATCACATACATCATTCCAACCACTTCATTCTGGATCACACTCCGCGTATAGTTATTAAAGTGGGTTTCGGTTTAGACAGTGAGTATGTCCCTAACCGATTCCGGTCTCTTTAATAACTTCCGAAATTATTACACCGATTGGTCGCTTAATATATTTCAAAACCAAATCAAATTCAATTTCAATAGAATTTGTAAACCAACATTTCATTTGTCTTTCTAAATCAATTTCAATGATTTACGTTTCAAAACATTCAAATTACCATTTCAAAATCTTATAATTCAATTTCAACTTTTATTTAAACAATTCAAATATTCATTTAAATTCGTATATAAGTTTCATTTCGAAATCATTTAAATTAATTTAAATTAACATTCAAATCAATTTTAAATCATAGATTGATTTCATTCAATATTCGTTAAGTTAATTTATCATTCAAAACAATTTCTATTTAATTTCCAATTTATTAAATCAATTACTTAAGTTCAACTTCATTATATCAAAACTTCAAATTAAATTAGATTTGTCAAATCAATTCTTTAAATTACAAGTCTTACATTAATTCTAATAAATCGCATTTTTATTTCTTATTAAAGAAAATTCAATTTCACTTATTTATTTACTTCGTTACGATTTCAAAGCTCAATTAAATAAGAACTAAATTTCACTAATTAAAAGTTCAATTTTAATTATCAAAGGATTCAATTTAATTTAATTATTAAATAATTCAATCTCATTAAATTATTAAATAATTTCAAAACTTAATTCAATCATTTCTTAAATTAAACAACATTGTTTCATCAATTTCTTTATTAATATTTTATTTCAGATTATTAAATATTCACATTTAAATTTCATTAAAATTCAATTTCCAACTTCGTTTCAAAACCTTATCATTTATCCAAATAAAATCTTTGTTTTATTTTTTAAATCAAATTATTGACCAATCGGGTTTTATTTAATTCTCTATCCTAAGTCAAGTTCATTTTGGGTATTTATCATTTTAACCCGATTCCAATTCAATTCAAAAATCAAAGCATAGCAAAGGGAACTTGCAGTGTGATAACTGGGATGGTGTCAAAGTAAATAAACAAACAATAACAACAATCAATATCAATCCAATAATAAATTCAAATAATCCCGAAATAATCGTATTAATTCACATTGTTATTTGTGTAAATTAATATAATTATTCCTAGAATCTACACTATCATTTCATGTAGATTAAAGATTATTACACTAATATTAATACGGTTCTTCATTTGATATCTATTATCCAATTCAGACTACATCAATTTATACACATACATTTGAATGGTTCAAGGTGTGGTTAACACTATTTCTACGTGTCAATTTATTTAACATTTAAAAGGGGTCATATTATGCAATGTCATTAATCAAATTAACTCATATATCAAATCTAACTATCCTACGTCAATTTCAATTTCAAATTATTTATCACGTACAACATTAACAAATTTATCGTCCAATTGTAAACATCAAACAATCAATCATTTAACAACCAAACTAGATTATCATTGCATATATAACAGATAATGGTGTCAAATGTCACAAGTGAACTGATACAGGTAATAACAGTGTAAATATCCAATAGCAGCATATATCAATTGTCGTTTCAATTGAAATCAAATTTAATAAATAAAAAAACGTTAATCGTGAGTGATTGCTCACCTTTCGAGGCTAGAGAAAAGTAGATAATGAAATGAGTTACGAATCCAAGCACGAATTTAGACGAGCAAATCTGATAACGAGGAATTGATACAACGAATCAAAACCATCTTAGTATAATAGAATGAAGAGTAAATTAAATTATTATTTTATTACTTTTTCTCAAAAAAATATTCAAATTAGGACACGTATTATAAACAAAATCTACGTACACTTCAAATCAATGTAAAATTTAAAACGTAAATATGTAAAATATAACGTAAATATAAAGTGAGTTATAATATAGTAATCACAACGTAAATATAATGCAAATATAGTATAACGTAAATAAAATAAAATAGGAGCGAAGTGAGTTATAATAAAATTTTAAAACGTACATATGAAAAATCAAAAAAAATCTGCATCTCTAAAATCAAAATACTTATGTATAATAAAATGTAAAATCAACTCAAACTTCTCCATACGTTTAAACAACAACAGCAAAACAAAGCATAATGTATATATTTTGAAACTTGTATAGACCATATGTATCAAACTGACATAATATATTTTATACAAATATATATATATACACACACACATACAAATTAAAGCAGATCACAAAACAAAACAAGCTAGGTGACCGGTTAAACAAAATGTGCAGACTGTAAAACAACAAACTATGCAGACAACAGGATATGTATATGACTATGCAAAAATATATATAACTATATTAGAAATCAATATATATATATATATACTGACCGTAACACATCATATAACTGACACACATAATACAAAGATATATCTAGTATAACTTATAAGTATACATATATGTACCCCATATAAAACATATACCAACGTATTTACATTATAACCTATTATATATTGTTTCAATATGCTGTAATGTAAAACTTAAAGGAAATATACATATAGATATAGTAAAGTATTTAGTAAGCAATAGGTAAAACTCAACAACCTGACACATTCCTATATACAAATAAATGTAGCGACAGCAAAACCTATATAATAATATCAAGTTAACAAAACTTCCACTAATAAAAATCTATATACTATACAACATATATAAACTGTATGCCTATCTATACATCTCTACAGTATAGAATAAAATTGTGTCACTATATATATACTGTAATCCCTATAACTTGTAGACTTATAGGAAATAGAATAAAATATATAAATCATCAGATCAAAAGTTTATAAACAAATGTATAGATATAGTAGATTGGTATAAAATAATATAACAAATGTATCTACAGAACATATATATATAAATCTGAACTTATACTTGTAACTTCGCATGTACAAAAATCACTATTCCTTTTCAACATTTCTAAAAATCGAAATATACAAAGCACTTTAATATAATAAAATCCAGTAATATAATACTGATAATATATACCTTACATGATAAAAGGAGAAGTGAAGGTTTGATCGTTGAGGGGTTTGAGCGGATGCATGGGCGAGGCTGATGCAGTGAGAGAAAAAGGAGTTCTTCAACGAACACTTCTAGTTTGCAGGACTTATCACGAGCCTGTTTCCATGGGCCGGCAGCTTGACGAGGAGCAGAGGCGAGCTGATGGCTAGCGACGGTCGCATGGAGGTGCGGGTGGAGCTAGTTCGGTCAATGGAGGCGGCACTTGTTAGGGAGATGGAATGTGAGGGGAGGTGCTGCCGACTAGGGGTTGTGTGCTCGGGAAATAGCAAAGAGCTTGGGTGGTTCACGTGATGGAAAGTTGGGATGGGAAGGGTCGGGTGCGAACATGGCTGAGGAAAGAAAAATGAAAGAATAGTTTCAATGTAAACAGGGAAATATAATTTATTTCCTTCACTAGCCTAGGAAATGAACGCACCAACGAAAAATTTAATACAGTGGGAATATCAAAACAAGTACGTTGAATTTCACCAAAAAATACTAATAGCCAGTGGCTATTGGTATACCAGAGACAACTGTAAGTACACAAAAGCCAAAGATGCTCAAACGAAAAACCGATGCGGCAAATCGGTCTGCGGATTACTCGGCGTACAGGACTCCGAAGTATACAAATGAGTATACTGCGAAGGTCAGTACAACGAGGCGATTAAAACGGCATACAGACATTAGCAGTACGATTTAATTATAAAAATTCGAATTTTCTACTAGCGGAAAATGCAGCAAAAACGCAGGGAAGTAAGATCGACGGAGCTAAAGAAGTCCGAATTTGGAAAAACAAAAAATGACGTTTGCTTAGAAGATAGTTTAGAATTTTTCTATGTAAAAATATTTAGGTTCCGAAAACATTTTATTTTCATCGCTTTTTAACTGATTAAATTGAAGTAAATTTACGCGTGAAATAAACTTTCATATTTTCGGACGAAAATTTACCAGTTACTATGTTTAACTAGACGCATTCCAAATATCAAATTTATACCTCAAAAATTTATCGTATATTATTTTATTTTTTTTACGAAAATTTCACTTAACGCAAAACGCACGCTTCTTACGTTAAAATTATTATTTTGGTTTCTGTTATTGGTTACAACTATTTCATATTATTACATTACGATTTTAATATGTATTACATTATCGGTTTTATCGAAATTGGTTTTGGATTTGTAACTTATATACAAAGAGATTTCCATTTAATAAATCGTAAAATTTTATTTCTATCAGATTTTTAATTAAAATTTTATTTAATTTTGTATTTTTAAAGCATTAAAAATACGGGTCATTACAAGATGTTGATGAAGTTCCTAAATTGAATGATGTGCAGGGATATGTGTGCACGTGCACACTGGAAATGGCACAAGAAAGAGATTTAGAAATTTTCTACAAAAAAATAGAAAATCCTATTTAAAATAAAGGAGTAAAATTCTTTATTTAAGACATTGGAATATAACTGAAGCATAACCAAAATTAAAAATGAAGTATGTGCTTAAAACATGTTTTCTGTGAAACAGGGGGGATTTAAATAAAACAAATAATTATATACATATACATATGTATATTTTCTATGAGAAGAAATATATTGAAACTGAGAAAGAAGATAATGAGAACATTAAAATAGCATGAAATGTAAAATAAGTAAGTATATTATGTATGGGCAAAAATAGGAAAATGGGGATTCACATAAATAAACAAATATACTTGGTCACACCTTTAACATGATTTAGGTAGACTGGACATTTTCTGAAAAAGTAGGAAAAAGGAAAAAAAAAGTTGCCTCTAATGAAAGAAATATGGCCGGGGTAACTGAAAATAGGAATGTTAAAATATAAATGCAAAATGCATGATATTGGTCAGGACAAAAATGGAATTTTGTATGTTAAAACCCTAGAAAAATGCTTATAAATGGATAGTTGTAGCCAGGGGAATCAGTTTACCCAAGACACTTAAAAATAAGAAAGAAAACATTTAGAGGGAAGGGAGAAAATATTGCTCAGGGATTTTCTGGATTAACTAGAGAGAGATATTTAGGTGAGTAACCTCACCAAATTCATGGCATTAAGACTTGAAATGAGGCAGCTAATTCTAATTTAGTCATTTACTTACTTTAGTTTTGTTGAACAAGATTTTGTCAATGTCTTTGGATGTTTATGGATCTGTCATGATTTTATTATGGATGTTTTTGGGTGATCATTGATCTATTGTGATGTTTGTTTTTGGATGTGCAACTCACTGTTACATTACACCCAGAAAAGTTAAAGCATGAAACCTTAAAATCTAGGCAAGAATATTCACAACTAATCTGGAGCTGTGGCATGAGAATTTTAATAGAAGAAAACATTATGAGCTGCATTATACTATGTATAAGTGCTGAGGCTAAGAACAGTGTATTAGGGGTGTACTTGAGTGCTGAACCCCTGATAAAAAAAAAGATAAAACCCACAAGTTAAAATTATGGTTAAGCTAGTCTGTGAATCTGGTTCAACCATAGTTACTTGCAGATCAAAATAATCCTAACATGCCATATCCCTGTTTATAGTTGTAAAGATTCTTGTATGGATTTAAGACCCAGATATCTCTTGACATCATCATTAAAAATAATTGTTTAATTGTTTCTAGAAAACATGCTTGCAAGATGTATGGGGTGCTTTCATGTATGCAGTGGCATTTTTTTATCTAGATATCTGATGATAAAATCAAACAAATGCGTCTAGTAAATAAACTAGGGAAAATGAGCCAAGAAGGCTGCTGGAATGCTTGTTATATTTGAAGTATGCAAGTTGGCACATGGTTTGTTTAAGCCCTGAGATATTTGTGCAATAATGTGAATTAATTTATTGCAATGTGTCCCAGTGATTCCTTAATAGCAGATGAGGCAGGAACATAAATTGGTATGTATATACTCATAGGTAACTCCTAAACCAGGGAGCAAAAGATATGAGTGTTACTCAGATTTGTTGAAATAGAAAACATGGTTACTCTAGAGCATCTAAGTACTGGAGATTGGTGTGAATGATTGTATGATTATGATTGTGTAATTAGCTGACTTATGAAGTTATTGCATTTGTATGATAGTCCAACCTGTAACATGGAATGTAGATGTCATGATAAGTTACTCAAGTAACTGGTTAAAAATTTATGCATCATTCAGTTGTTTAATATCATGGATATGATAAAGTTATTCATACCAGATCATAGATCTGACCCTTGTTTGCTCATGGCATATGGGGGTGTCTCATTTTAAAAATGAGGCAGTCACTAATGCTCTTTCAGGTAATGCTGGAATCAAGTAAGAATTGAAGTTATGGCTAAGGAGAAGAAGTGAATGAACATGCTAGCTAGTTTTAATAAGAGCATATGATGATTTTACCTGCATGTATTCATGAAAGAAAATTATATTTGAATATGTAATGAATTGCCTTGTTTGATTAAATCTGTTGTGGTCAGTTAACTTTTGTTATATGGTAAAGCTTGAAAATCTGAAGGAGAAGTGCATATACATTTAAGTAATTTTCATACAAAATATATATCCTGATGTAGTCAGGTTTGAATCATTTTAAAAATCACTGAGCTATGAAGTGTAAACTTGACTTCAAATCAAAAATATATTTCAGATATTTAGTTGTTTTAGTAAAGTATTTTGCAAAAGAACTCAAGTTAATTTTTGTGTGATGTTTTAAGGAATTTTTTTTTCTAAAGGAAGCTTATAGAACTTGGAAACTGAATAGCATTTCAAATTACCATAGACAAGTGTTTGATTAGCACAGCCATATGGTTCAACCAGCTTCAAAAGAATGGGGTCTTGGCTGAGCATGTTGGTCTGCTATTTGAAATTAAAAAGTATTTTACATCTTTTTGTTAAAGCATGCTAAAACCATGTGACGACCGCCCATGACCCCTGCACTGAATCTAGAGATAGTGCGCTGTAAAGTGTGCCAGGCGACCATGGACGATTGTCAGGGTAAATTAAAACATCAGAATCTATCGTATTACTCACAGCGCATGGATAAAATACAATAGAACATATGTATAGTGAAGCTTTACAGAACAAAATGACATCATATAAAACTTCATAATAGTTGAATACAAGCATCTGAATTGTCAATACAACAAGTCTCACTACAACACTTAGAGAATACAAAGCAGCGGAACATCCAGTACATATAGTAAGAAAGAAACAATATGCAATACTCCAGCTCGTCTTCGATATCAGCACCGTGAAAAGCTAGAACAGCACATGTCACCTGCTACCTAGTCTGCCCGTCCCAAAATGGACGAACAGCCCAAGACAATAAGAATTAAAACATAAAGCCTTGAGTCAGACAACAGTCTTAGTGAGCAGTAAATTAACTAACAACATACCAAAAGAGCATAAAGGAAAAGGAATAGGAATACAACCCTCCCACTCCAACCTCTTTCTACAGTGATAGCCCCCAGACACACACTAAGTAGAAGCAAACATAGCAGAGCATACAATGTAAAGTAAAGCAATTATCACTCGAGTCAAGGGCGATGTTTTCCAAGTACAAACCCCCAAGGCCTAAACCAAGATCAGATAAGCACCCAGAAAATACCGCTCTTGAGACCGAATGACTATACAACCAAACATCCATGACTCTGGCTATCACTGTTATCATTGCTTCGATATCACCGTTAATTGAATGACCGGCACATTCTTTCAACCGTCCGTCAAGGGCTAATGGAAACCCTGGTTCTAGACATAACTCCCGCACGTCATCGTGACCGTGCCTAGGACTATCGAATCTGCCCAGAGTACTTGACTACCCAATCAGTAGCCTTCAGGGACTATCGAATCTGCCCAACGTACTCTTGCTTTGAGCATGCTAGAACCTTCAACAACGATGAGATCTCAGCCTTCCAGTCATCCTCCTCGACAACTATTTCCATACTAGCTCAAGCGCCTCTCGAGCAATCCATTATCCTCAACCTGCTTGGAATGATCCCGTCTGGATTAGACCAAGACTATCTCATATCATACTTCGCTTCATCACATCCTCGCAAAGTCTCATCTCAACATCATCATCAAATCTATGCATAAGAGCTTCATTATCCGCTACAAATGCCACAAGCAGCTTTTCCCATTCAAGAGCCTTTCCCTTAGCTTTTGAATCATCCTCGAGCTAAATCAAATCATCAATCATCTAATTCATAGCAATCAACCAAATCAAACATTAATCCAAGCAATCAAGCATTCAAATATAATCTAAGTAGACAATTATCACAATAATGGCAATTTCGTAATTAAAGAGTTGAAAGTCTAATAAGCATGAAAACATGAACAATATCTCTATAATCTTGAGGAATGAACTTGTATAGGTTAACATGTAGTAAAATGGTTATCAAATCATCATGAACAATGGATCTATATGGATCTACACTTAGGATGAAGAAAATGTATGGAAATCACTATTTTAACACCAAATCAAGCCAACGATCCGATATACTCCTTTGGATCCGTGTGAGAGATAATCACCACTCACCAAATCACCTAAACAACCTCAAATCAACACGCTTCAGATCTGGACAGCGGAGGATCAAGCTTGATCTATCACGAATCCGCTTCAAACGAAGAAATCTCACTTCAATGGATGAAGATCTTCAACTTTAGCTCTTGGATCTTCGATCTTGATCTTCGATTTGGATGAAAGGAAGCACTAGATTAGAGTGGAGGAAAGAAGTGAAGAAGTGTAGAAGTCGAGCTCTCAAAATGGCAGCACTTCGTCGCTTCAAAATCCGGATCCCAAAAATGAAGAAATGGACGAGTATTTATAGGCTGATTTCTCCTTAACTCGGCCATCTCCATAAGTCGTCTCCGACTTATAACCTTCCGACCTAGCAACCTCCGACTCAACACACGCGCCTATACGACATACCGGACCCCCTGTCTACGACTTAATGCGCACGCGCCTTAACTGGTTAGACGACTTAACAAGTGCACGACTTAACCAGGGCTACGACTTACGACTTAGCGAACTCCTAAGTCTCTCACGACTTAACAACTTACTGGGATACGACTCATCAAACATACGACCTACTAACTTAGCCCAGCTTCGACTTATCTCCTTAGGTCGTCTACCGACCTAACTATGCACTAGGTCGCTAAACTACCTATCTCTTAACTCCTTAAGTCGCTACCCTACCTAAGTCGTTAACTCTTAGGTCGGTCAATTCTATAAGTCGCTAACTCTAATAAGTCGGTAACTACTGGGTTGTTAACTCACTAACTCGTCCAACCGACCTAACCCATAACTCGGTTAATCCCTTAGGTCGCTCCAACACCCTACGACCTAAGCTACTACAACTTATCTCCTAACTCGCCGAATTCCTTAACTCGGTCACGACTTAGGACTTAAACAAAATTCTACCCAAAATCTGAAATGACTTAACAATGCTAAAAATTCCAGATTTGAACGAACTTTTCGATCCGTAAAAATACGGGTCGTTACATTCTCTCCCCCTTAGGAATTTCGCCCCTGAAATTCCAAACAAAGAAGAGCAATCAAATACTATTCTGCATGCCTACCATCCATAGCAATCAACAATCTATGCATCCAATTCTAGCTTAGCATGCAGAATTCTAAAACCAGGACAAGTTACAATATCGTGAGATGACACGACACCTTAGGGCCATACCTTGAAGAGTTCGGGATGAGCTGCCTTCATCCTCTCTTCCACCTCCCACGTACAGTCGTTATCATCATCACTCCATTGTATCTTGAGCAACTTAACTACCTTCCTCCTAAGCTGTTTCGTGTCAGTTCCCACAACACGAAGCGGCTTACGAAGTCTTCTATCGACTGGATCAACTTCGAAATCTTCACAACTATCAGCAGGAACCACTGTATTCGAGTCGTGCACGTACTTCCATAGATATGACACATGAAAAACATTGTGCACACCCGCCATCTTTTCCGGTAATTCCAATCTATAGGCGAGCTTTCCAATTCGCTCGATGATCGGGAATGGTCCAACAAATCTCGGTGTCAGTTTTCCTTTCTTCCCGAATCGAATAACATTCTTCAGCGGAGAAATCTTCACAAAAACCATATCACCAACATCGAATTCCAAATCCTTCCGACGCCTATCGGCATAACTCTTCTGACGGTCTTGGGCTGCCTTCATTCGTTGCCGAATGATCTCTATGCAATCCGAAGTCTGTCGAATCATCTCTGGCCCAAGCATCAGTTTTTCTCCTGTCTCTATCCAACATGTCGTAGAGTTACACGGTCTTCCATACAATGCCTCATACGGTGCCATACCAATGCTTGACTGGTAACTGTTGTTGTATGAAAATTCCACCAAATGAAGGTGATCTTCCCATGATCCTCCGAAATCCAAAACACAAGCTCTGAGGAGATCTTCCAAAACTCGGTTGACTCTCTCGGTCTGACCATCTGTTTGAGGGTGATAAGCTGTACTCAAACACAACTCGGTTCCAAAAACTTCCTGGAAGCTCTTCCAAAATCCACTAGTGAACAATGGATCTCGATCGCTCACTATACTCTTCGGAATACCATGGAATCGAACTATCCACTTAACATACAACTCAGCCAACTTTGATGCAGTCCTAGTCGATCGAACAGGAATGAATCTAGCACTCTTAGTCAAACGATCTACGATGACCCAAATCCCTTCATTTCCCGTTCTGGTTCTAGGCAATCCATCGATAAAATCCATCGACACTTGCTCCCACTTCCATGTAGGAACTTCTAATGGCTGAAGCAATCCACTTGGCTTCTTCTGTTCGGCTTTTACCAACTGGCAGTTCATGCACTTGGAAATAAAATTTCCAACATCCTTCTTCATACCTTCCCAGTAGTAAGTTCTCTTCATATCCCGATACATCTTATTTCCTCCTGGATGAATTGTCAACTTCGAGTGATGACTTTCCTTCAGAACTTCACTCCTTAATTCATCTATATCGGGAACAACTAGTCGTCCTTGTTTCCGAAGCCAACCCTCTCGATCGACCTCGAATCCTTTATCCTTTTCTGGATCCAATCCAGATTCCAAATCACGGATAATCTTGACAATCTTATAATCACGCTTTTGACTCTCGCCAATCCTTTCCACAAGAGTCGGCCTTATTGATAAGTTTGCCAACATCTCAGGTTCCAATTCGCATCTAGGCCTGAAGTCAAATCCAGCTAAATACTCGAGATTCTTCCATTCAGAAAACATGGCTCCCAGCCCTGCATGTCTTCGACTTAACGCATCTGCCACTGCGTTACCTTTTCCCGGAGTATAAGCTATACCAAAATCATATGATGCCAAAAACTCTAACCATCGTTGCTGCCGAAGATTCAAATCCTTTTGGGAGAAAAGATACTTCAACGACTTATGATCTGTAAACAACTCAAATCGAACTCCCAATAGATAATGTCTCCACATCTTCAGAGCAAAAACAATCGCCGCTAACTCCAAATCATGGGTCGGGTAATTCCTTTCATGCGGCTTCAGTTGTCGACTGGCATACGCAACAACTCTATCCTTCTGCATCAGCACTGCTCCAAGTCCAGTACCACATGCGTCGGTGTAAACCACCATCTCATCATTCCCACTAGGAATAGTCAAAACAGGGGCACTCGTCAATCGTTCTTTCAGGATTCCGAAAGCTTGCTCACACTTAGCATCCCATCTGAACACTTGGTTCTTCTTCGTCAATCCTGTTAACGGTGCAGCTACCTTGGAGAAGTCTTTGATAAACCGACAATAATATCCTGCTAATCCAAGAAAACTTCTCACATCAGATGCATTCTTAGGTCTAACCCAATCCTGGATTGCTGCCACCTTAGCGGGATCAACCGCTATCCCATTTCCAGAGATAACATGGCCTAAGAACCTCACTTCACTCTTCCAGAAGTGACACTTCGAAAACTTAGCCTTCAACTGATGTTTCCGTAAGATTTCCAAAACAATTCGCAAGTGCGTCTTGTGCTCTTCTTCCGTTCTAGAATAAATCAGAATATCATCCACGAACACAAGTACGAACTTGTTCAACTGATCTCTGAACACTCTATTCATAAGATCCACAAAATAAGCTGGCGCGTTAGTCAATCCAAACGGCATTACCAGCTACTCAAAGAAACTGGATGGTGTCCGAAAAGCAGTCTTTGGCACACTATCCTTAGCCACTCTCAACTGGTGAAATCCCGTTGCCAAATCCATCTGAGAAAACACCTTGGCTTCGTGAAGCTGATCAAACAAGTCATCTATTCTCGGCAATGGATACTTGTTCTTCTTAGTCACCTTATTCAGCTCACGATAATCCACACACAACCTTAAGGATCCATCTGCTTTGGTTACAAACACAACTGGTGCACCCCATTCGGACACACTACGCCGAATGAATCCTTTCTGAAAAAGATCATCAACCTGCACCCTCAACTCCTGTTGTTCTCTAGGCGCCATCCGCCTAAGAGGCATCACAACAGGTCTGGCTCCTTCAACTAGATCTATTCGAAACTCGATCTCTCTATGCGGCGGTAACCCTTTGACTTCGTCAAAGACATCCTCGAATCCATTTGCGATTGGCACCAATGACAGTCCATCCCGTGGAACAACTAGCGAATACATGAAGCTCATGAAGACGCCTTCTTCATGCTTACATCGTATCACAATCTTTCGCCCCTCCACATTCTCGACTGTCACTTCCAACCTCTCACAATCAACCTTTGCCGCATACCTCCTAAGCCAGTCCATACCCAAAATAATTGCGAACCCCGCAAAGCTCAGAACAAAACAATCACAAACAAAAGAGCAATCATGACTCGATATAACTAGACCACGACATAACATACACAAACAAGACGAACCCCCAACTGGATTAGTCACAACCAATGGTCTATCAACGATATCCGGTTCCAAACCTAACCGGCCTACGAGTTCACTACAAACAAACGAATGCGACGTCCCAGTATCAAACAGAACTCTAACTGGAACACCACATAGTAGAAGAGTACCTTGAACAACCACACTCTTTCCTTTCTCTTCAGCGGTAGGAGCTTTTGAAGACGACGGAACAGCTCCCAAAGCATAAGCTTGCACAATCTGCTTGTCCCTCCTCGGTTCTAGACAATTCTTTCTGAAATGCCCCGGTTTGTCACAGTTGTGACACTTCATCGGTGCCTTTGGATTCTTACAATCCTTGGAGAAATGGCCCTTCTGCTGACAATTGTAGCAAGTCACCTCGCCTTTCGGCTTCTTCTGGCCATCCTTACCCTTCTGCTGCTGCTGCTTCCTCTTCTTGTTTCCACCCTGCTGTGGTTTAGACTCTTCCCTAGTCACAGCAACAACAGATCCTTCCTTAGGAAACAGACTCTCATGCCTGAGCGCTTTCTCCACAAGCTTCTCAAATGAATCGTCCAAATGATCCACCAACTGCCTCCCAAGATAACTATCCAAGCCTGTCACAAACTTCTCATTCTTCTGATAAGCAGATTCAATATACGGCCGGGCATACTTGGACAAAGCTTCAAACTCAGAAACATACTCAAGAACTGGTCTCCCTCCTTGCTTGAGCTCCACAAACTTCTTGAACAGAACAGACTTCTGAGCTGTAGAAATGAACTTAGCTTCAAATCTGGCTTGGAATTGCTCCCAAGTAATCTCTTCCTCCGGAGTATTGATGGTAATAGAGTTCCACCAATCAGAGGCTCTCCCCTGAAGCTGCCTTGATGCCAACTTCCTCTTAGTCGCATCCTCAATTCCTAAATCACCAAAAATCCTTCTACAAGCATCTATCCATCTTTGGACTTCAATAGTTGATTCTGTTCCCAAGAAAACCTTTCCTCCAAGAGCAGTATAGTCCTTGCACAACTTAGCAAAATCCACTGGTTTTGGAGTTTGGACTTGAACCCCAATATCTATTGCTGCCCCCGGAACTGGTATCCTTCTCATGATCGAAGTCATCATAGCTTCGAACATAGCTGCATAATCAGCAGTCCCTTCAGCAGCACGGCCTTCCCTAGCAGCTGGTCTCCCTCTTCGACTCATTCACAATATCTATAAAAAGGAATGATCAGAACATCTAGAGAAACAACTGCATAAAGGACTCAAACTCTACTAGGCTACTATATTATATATAGTATTCATCCATCAAAATACAATTACGTCTCTCATACGTAGTTACGTCAGCGAGCGTTGGGTAAAATCGATTAACCAATGCTCTGATACCAAATGTGACGACCGCCCATGACCCCTGCACTGAATCTAGAGATAGTGCGATGTAAAGTGTGCCAGGCGACCATGGACGATTGTCAGGGTAAATTAAAACATCAAAATCTATCGTATTACTCACAGCGCATGGATAAAATACAATAGAACATATGTATAGTGAAGCTTTACAGAACAAAATGACATCATATAAAACTTCATAATAGTTGAATACAAGCATCTGAATAGTCAATACAACAAGTCTCACAACAACACTCAGAGAATACAAAGCAGCGGAACATCCAGTACATATAGTAAGAAAGAAACAATATGCAATACTCCAGCTCGTCTTCGATATCAGCACCGTGAAAAGCTAGAACAGCACCTGTCATCTGCTACCTAGTCTGCCCGTCCCAAAATGGACGAACAGCCCAAGGCAATAAGAATTAAAACATAAAGCCTTGAGTCAGACAACAGTCTTAGTGAGCAGTAAATTAACTAACAACATACCAAAAGAGCATAAAGGAAAAGGAATAGAAATACAACCCTCCCACTCCAACCTCTTTCTACAGTGATAGCCCCCAGACACACACTAAGTAGAAGCAAACATAGCAGAGCATACAATGTAAAGTAAAGCAATTATCACTCGAGTCAAGGGCGATGTTTTCCAAGTACAAACCCCCAAGGCCTAAACCAAGATCAGATAAGCACCCAGAAAATACCGCTCTTGAGACCGAATGACTATACAACCAAACATCCATGACTCTGGCTATCACTGTTATCATTGCTTCGATATCACCGTTAATTGAATGACCGGCACATTCTTTCAGCCGTCCGTCAAGGGCTAATGGAAACCCTGGTTCTAGACATAACTCCCGCACGTCATCGTGACCCGTGCCTAGGACTATCGAATCTGCCCAGAGTACTTGACTACCCAATCAGTAGCCTTCAGGGACTATCGAATCTGCCCAACGTACTCTTGCTTTGAGCATGCTAGAACCTTCAACAACGATGAGATCTCAGCCTTCCAGTCATCCTCCTCGACAACTATTTCCATACTAGCTCAAGCGCCTCTCAAGCAATCCATTATCCTCAACCTGCTTGGAATGATCCCGTCTGGATTAGACCAAGACTATCTCATATCATACTTCGCTTCATCACATCCTCGCAAAGTCTCATCTCAACATCATCATCAAATCTATGCATAAGAGCTTCATTATCCGCTACAAATGCCACAAGCAGCTTTTCCCATTCAAGAGCCTTTCCCTTAGCTTTTGAATCATCCTCGAGCTAAATCAAATCATCAATCATCTAATTCATAGCAATCAACCAAATCAAACATTAATCCAAGCAATCAAGGATTCAAATATAATCTAAGTAGACAATTATCACAATAATGGCAATTTCGTAATTAAAGAGTTGAAAGTCTAATAAGCATGAAAACATGAACAATATCTCTATAATCTTGAGGAATGAACTTATATAGGTTAACATGTAGTAAAATGGTTATCAAATCATCATGAACAATGGATCTATATGGATCTACACTTAGGATGAAGAAAATGTATGGAAATCACTATTTTAACACCAAATCAAGCCAACGATCCGATATACTCCTTTGGATCCGTGTGAGAGATAATCACCACTCACCAAATCACCTAAACAACCTCAAATCAACACGCTTCAGATCTGGACAGCGGAGGATCAAGCTTGATCCATCACGAATCCGCTTCAAACGAAGAAATCTCACTTCAATGGATGAAGATCTTCAACTTTAGCTCTTGGATCTTCGATCTTGATCTTCGATTTGGATGAAAGGAAGCACTAGATTAGAGTGGAGGAAAGAAGTGAAGAAGTGTAGAAGTCGAGCTCTCAAAATGGCAGCACTTCGTCGCTTCAAAATCCAGATCCCAAAAATGAAGAAATGGACGAGTATTTATAGGCTGATTTCTCCTTAACTCGGCCATCTCCATAAGTCGTCTCCGACTTATAACCTTCCGACCTAAGCCTCTTCCGACCTAGCAACCTCCGACTCAACACACGCGCCTATACGACATACCGGACCCCCTGTCTACGACTTAATGCGCACGCGCCTTAACTGGTTAGACGACTTAACAAGTGCACGACTTAACCAGGGCTACGACTTAACCAGGGCTACGACTTACGACTTAGCGAACTCCTATGTCACTCACGACTTAACAACTTACTGGGATACGACTCATCAAACATACGACCTACTAACTTAGCCCAGCTTCGACTTATCTCCTTAGGTCGTCTACCGACCTAACTATGCACTAGGTCGCTAAACTGCCTATCTCTTAACTCCTTAAGTCGCTAACCTACCTAAGTCGTTAACTCTTAGGTCGGTCAATTCTATAAGTCGCTAACTCTAATAAGTCGGTAACTACTGGGTTGTTAACTCGCTAACTCGTCCAACCGACCTAACCCATAACTCGGTTAATCCCTTAGGTCGCTCCAACACCCTACGACCTAAGCTACTACAACTTATCTCCTAACTCGCCGAATTCCTTAACTCGGTCACGACTTAGGACTTAAACAAAATTCTACCCAAAATCTGAAATGACTTAACAACGCTAAAAATTCTAGATTTGAACGAACTTTTCGATCCGTAAAAATACGGGTCGTTACATTCTCTCCCCCTTAGGAATTTCGCCCCCGAAATTCCAAACAAACAAGAGCAATCAAATACTATTCTACATGCCTACCATCCATAGCAATCAACAATCCATGCATCCAATTCTAGCTTAGCATGCAGAATTCTAAAACCAGGACAAGTTACAATATCGTGAGATGACACAACACCTTAGGGCCATACCTTGAAGAGTTCGGGATGAGCTGCCTTCATCCTCTCTTCCACCTCCCACGTACAGTCGTTATCATCATCACTCCATTGTATCTTAAGCAACTTAACTACCTTCCTCCTAAGCCGTTTCGTGTCAGTTCCCACAACACGAAGCGGCTTACGAAGTCTTCTATCGACTGGATCAACTTCGAAATCTTCACAACTATCAGCAGGAACCACTGTATTCGAGTCGTGCACGTACTTCCGTAGATATGACACATGAAAAACATTGTGCACACCCGCCATCTTTTCCGGTAATTCCAATCTATAGGCGAGCTTTCCAATTCGCTCGATGATCGGGAATGGTCCAACAAATCTCGGTGTCAGTTTTCCTTTCTTCCCGAATCGAATAACATTCTTCAGTGGAGAAATCTTCACAAAAACCATATCACCAACTTCGAATTCCAAATCCTTCCGACGCCTATCGGCATAACTCTTCTGACGGTCTTGGGCTGCCTTCATTCGTTGCCGAATGATCTCTATGCAATCCGAAGTCTGTCGAATCATCTCTGGCCCAAGCATCAGTTTTTCTCCTGTCTCTATCCAACATGTCGGAGAGTTACACGGTCTTCCATACAATGCCTCATACGGTGCCATACCAATGCTTGACTGGTAACTGTTGTTGTATGAAAATTCCACCAAATGAAGGTGATCTTCCCATGATCCTTCGAAATCCAAAACACAAGCTCTGAGGAGATCTTCCAAAACTCGGTTGACTCTCTCGGTCTGACCATCTGTTTGAGGGTGATAAGCTGTACTCAAACACAACTCGGTTCCAAAAACTTCCTGGAAGCTCTTCCAAAATCCACTAGTGAACAATGGATCTCGATCGCTCACTATACTCTTCGGAATACCATGGAATCGAACTATCCACTTAACATACAACTCAGCCAACTTTGATGCAGTCCTAGTCGATCGAACAGGAATGAATCTAGCACTCTTAGTCAAACGATCTACGATGACCCAAATCCCTTCATTTCCCGTTCTGGTTCTAGGCAATCCATCGATAAAATCCATCGACACTTGCTCCCACTTCCATGTAGGAACTTCTAATGGCTGAAGCAATCCACTTGGCTTCTTCTGTTCGGCTTTTACCAACGGGAGTTCATGCACTTGGAAATAAAATTTCCAACATCCTTCTTCATACCTTCCCAGTAGTAAGTTCTCTTCATATCCCGATACATCTTATTTCCTCCTGGATGAATTGTCAACTTCGAGTGATGACTTTCCTTCAGAACTTCACTCCTTAATTCATCTATATCGGGAACAACTAGTCGTCCTTGTTTCCGAAGCCAACCCTCTCGATCGACCTCGAATCCTTTATCCTTTTCTGGATCCAATCCAGATTCCAACTCACGGTTAATCTTGACAATCTTATCATCACGCTTTTGACTCTCGCCAATCCTTTCCACAAGAGTCGGCCTTATGGATAAGTTTGCCAACATCTCAGGTTCCAATTCGCATCTAGGCCTGAAGTCAAATCCAGCTAAATACTCGAGATTCTTCCATTCAGAAAACATGGCTCCCAGCCCTGCATGTCTTCGACTTAACGCATCTGCCACTGGGGAGTGAATTGTGCTTAAGCACTGCCTACCATCCACAATCAGATGGACAAACTGAAGTGGTAAACAAAGTCTTAGAGGACTTGTTGAGAGCATGTGCACTGGACTTTGGAGGCAACTGGGAAGACCACCTCCATTTAGCTGAATTTACCTACAATAACAGTTACCAAAGCACCATAGGGATGGCACCATTTGAAGCCTTATATGGCAAGCCATGTTTATCACCTATATGCTGGGTAGAGACTGGAGAAAGAGCTATTCTAGGACCTGATCATGTAAAAGAAATTACAGAGAAAATTGGGTTAATAAGAAAAAGAATAGCAGCAGCTCAAGACAGACAAAAGAAATTTGTAGACAGGAAGAGAAAGCAAGTGGAATATGAAGTGGGAGACTTTGTTTTCATCAAGGTTTCACCTATGAAGAAAGTCTTTAGATTTGGTAAACAATGTAAACTCACACCAAGATATGTTGGACCCTATAAAATTCTGGAAAGAATAGGTTCTTTAGCATACAAATTGGAATTACCAGAGGAAATGAAAGCAATGCATAATGTTTTTCATGTGTCACAACTTAGAAGGTGGGTACATGATAAAGAAGAAATTCTGGAAAAGCCTACCCAGATCCAAATAAATCCTAGTATGGTATATGAAAAAGAACCAGTGGGGATTTTAGCTAAAGAAGAAAAGAAATTAAGGAGCAAAACTTTGAAACTGGTGAAGGTCCAATGGAGTGTTGATCCTAATGATTGTACATGGGAGCTAGAGGATAAGATTAGGATGGATTACCCTAAGCTTTTTGCAAATTAAAGGTAATTTTTAATTTCTGAAAATTTTAATATGCATGGTTGATATGATTGAATATGCTTGTTTATGCATATTCTTAATAAATGTTTCTGAAGTCAGTGAATGTTTGTTACAAGTGCTAAGAAAAAAAGAATTGTGAGGACACAATTCCTAAAAGGAAGGGTGAATGAAATGCCCCAAAAAATTTAGAGGGAAAAATTAAAACAATTCTGTATATATATATATATAATATATATATATATAATATATATATATATATGTAGGATCAGATGTTGATGAAGTTCCTAAATTGAATGATGTGCAGGGATATGTGTGCACGTGCACACTGGAAATGGCACAAGAAAGAGATTTAGAAATTTTCTAAAAAAATAGAAAATCCTATTTAAAATAAAGGAGTAAAATTCTTTATTTAAGACATTGGAATATAACTGAAGCATAACCAAAATTAAAAATGAAGTATGTGCTTAAAACATGTTTTCTGTGAAACAGGGGGAATTAAATAAAACAAATAATTATATACCTATACATATGTATATTTTCTGTGAGAAGAAATATATTGAAACTGAGCAAGAAGATAATGAAAACATTAAAATAGCATGAAATGTAAAATAAGTAAGTATATTATGTATGGGCAAAAATAGGAAAATGGGGATTCACATAAATAAACAAATATACTTGGTCACACCTTTAACATGATTTAGGTAGACTGGACATTTTCTGAAAAAGTAGGAAAAAGGAAAAAAAAAGTTGCCTCTAATGAAAGAAATATGGCCGGGGTAACTGAAAATAGGAATGTTAAAATATAAATGCAAAATGCATGATATTGGTCAGGACAAAAATGGAATTTTGTATGTTAAAACCCTAGAAAAATGCTTATAAATGGATAGTTGTAGCCAGGGGAATCAGTTTACCCAAGACACTTAAAAATAAGAAAGAAAACATTTAGAGGGAAGGGAGAAAATATTGCTCAGGGATTTTCTGGATTAACTAGAGAGAGATATTTAGGTGAGTAACCTCACCAAATTCATGGCATTAAGACCTGAAATGAGGCAGCTAATTCTAATTTAGTCATTTACTTACTTTAGTTTTGTTGAACAAGATTTTGTCAATGTCTTTGGATGTTTATGGATCTGTCATGATTTTATTATGGATGTTTTTGGGTGATCATTGATCTATTGTGATGTTTGTTTTTGGATGTGCAACTCACTGTTACATTACACCCAGAAAAGTTAAAGCATGAAACCTTAAAATCTAGGCAAGAATATTCACAACTAATCTGGAGCTGTGGCATGAGAATTTTAATAGAAGAAAACATTATGAGCTGCATTATACTATGTATAAGTGCTGAGGCTTAGAACAGTGTATTAGGGGTGTACTTGAGTGCTGAACCCCTGATCAAAAAAATATGATAAAACCCACAAGTTAAAATTATGGTTAAGCTAGACTGTGAATCTGGTTCAACCATAGTTACTTGCAGATCAAAATAATCCTAACATGCCATATCCCTGTTTATAGTTGTAAAGATTCTTGTATGGATTTAAGACCCAGATATCTCTTGACATCATCATTAAAAATAATTGTTTAATTGTTTCTGGAAAACATGCTTGCAAGATGTATGGGGTGCTTTCATGTATGCAGTGGCATTTTTTTTATCTAGATATCTGATGATAAAATCAAACAAATGCTTCTAGTAAATAAACTAGGGAAAATGAGCCAAGAAGGCTGCTGGAATGCTTGTTATATTTGAAGTATGCAAGTTGGCACATGGTTTGTTTAAGCCCTGAGATCTTTGTGCAATAATGTGAATTAATTTATTGCAATGTGTCCCAGTGATTCCTTAATAGCAGATGAGGTAGGAACATAAATTGGTATGTATATACTCATAGGTAACTCCTAAACCAGGGAGCAAAAGATATGAGTGTTACTCAGATTTGTTGAAATAGAAAACATGGTTACTCCAGAGCATCTAAGTACTGGAGATTGGTGTGAATGATTGTATGATTATGATTGTGTAATTAGCTGACTTATGAAGTTATTGCATTTGTATGATAGTCCAACCTGTAACATGGAATGTAGATGTCATGATAAGTTACTCAAGTAACTGGTTAAAAATTTATGCATCATTCAGTTGTTTAATATCATGGATATGATAAAGTTATTCATACCAGATCATAGATCTGACCCTTGTTTGCTCATGGCATATGGGGGTGTCTCATTTTAAAAATGAGGCAGTCACTAATGCTCTTTCAGGTAATGCTGGAATTAAGTAAGAATTGAAGTTATGGCTAAGAAGAAGAAGTGAATGAACATGCTAGCTAGTTTTAATAAGAGCCTATGATGATTTACCTTCATGTATTCATGAAAGAAAATTATATTTGAATATGTAATGAATTGCCTTGTTTGATTAAATCTGTTGTGGTCAGTTAACTTTTGTTATATGGTAAAGCTTGAAAATCTGAAGGAGAAGTGCATATACATTTAAGTAATTTTCATACAAAATATATATCCTGATGTAGTCAGGTTTGAATCATTTTAAAAATCACTGAGCTATGAAGTGTAAACTTGACTTCAAATCAGAAATATATTTCAGATATTTAGTTGTTTTAGTAAAGTATTTTGCAAAAGAACTCAAGTTAATTTTTGTGTGATGTTTTAAGGAATTTTTTTTTGAAGGAAGCTTATAGAACTTGGAAACTGAATAGCATTTCAAATTACCATAGACAAGTGTTTGATTAGCACAGCCATATGGTTCAACCAGCTTCAAAAGAATGGGGTCTTGGTTGAGCATGTTGGTCTGCAATTTGAAATTAAAAAGTATTTTACATCTTTTTGTTAAAGCATGCTAAAACCACCTCGAAATGTAAAGTGGAAAATATATATATTGAAACTGATTGGTATTATTATTTCAAGAGGAATTTTGAATCCAAAATCTGGTTCACTTGAATCAAAGTGGTTATTCAAAAAAAAGGTATAGCAACTTTATTACAGAAAACTTAGAAATCAGTAATATAAATGAATTGCTCATGATATGTCAAATTGTAGAAGTAAAGAACAAGAGAGGCTTCAAAGAAAATACATAAAATAGAAAATGATAAATGTAGATATCATTTTCTGGTATTTAGGCAAGTAACATACATTTGAACTATGCAAAAGAAAAATAAATGAATAAACTTTTGCATCCTAAGATTGTCTTAAACATAGTCAGCATAATCAAATCCAAGCATGAATCAATATGAACAAGATCCACTTATATAATGTAAATATCAAAATTCATTTTATAGATCCATTTCAAATTCAAATCAAACAGACTGGCTCTTGTCAAAAAAAAAATAGTAATAAACTCTGATTTTAAACAAGAGGAACACATATATCATCATATAAATGTGTACATTTCTATGGCTGAACTGATATATTTATATTGGTAGAAAACTTAAATCCAGAGCATAGGTTGAAAAAAAATGACCTTGAAAAATTCAAACCAAGTTCATTTGAACTAGTATTCAGCAAGTAAAAAAAAATCCTTATGAAATTAAGGTAGAAATAGGAGGGTCATTTCAAAATCAGTTTGGTTGTTACTAGTTATCGAGTTTTACTCACGCTGGATTACTAGACTGATCCGGACGTTATTCCATGTAAGGCTCGGGCCAGACCAAGCATTTTTTCCCTGGTTTGGCTAGATACTTTTGAGTTGGAGAGGAGCTGGATGCGTAAGATGTATTCACGTATTTTTACTTCCGCTGTATTATAGAGTCTGTATGTTTGTCAATGTTAGGACAGGTTTCTATAACTGTCTAAAAATTTAGGATAAGTCTAATGTACTCTGATGTTGTATATATGAATAAAGATGTTTCCTTTCTGTAAAGATCATGGTTGTAACATCCCCTATCTAGAGGCCCAAAGCTAAGCGCTACAAATGCTGCAGTCGTCTATAGTAGTAACTTTCGGCGACTAAATACGGCTATGTTAATGGTATCTATAATATCAGAAGCACTTGAATATGAAACAAATCACAGAGTTCAAAACGCATATTTCATATCCAGATTAAAAAATCCCATAACGTTTCCCAAGTAAAGATCAAATATAATTTTTACATAAATACACCAAGAGCGACATATGATGATGCCCCCTTGGTTGACCAGAGTACTATATTACCATAACTGGCATAATACAACATAGCGGAAATAAAACAACAAAAAGAACTACAACTTCTAAATAGCTATCCACTATCCTCCTACTCATCTTCGATAACTTTTTCGTCATCCTACTAAAACCTGAAAATCTCAACCCTTAGCCTACTCAAATCAATTTTGAGCACCCGAGAGTTTAAAGGGGAAAAACATAAACTTCAAGTCAGACATAAAGTCTAGTGTCAATAATAATATGCATCTTAGTTATTTAATGTTAAGTGAGACCATGCCTCTTAGCGGAATGGGTTTCCCCTCACTAACATCCTTTTAAAAACATATCCTTTGCAAATCTTTTTCCTGCAACCAAAACTGGTTAAAACTGTAAAGCGTCATTATGTAGACATACATATCAGGTAATAAATGAACTATCTGTTAGAACACCATAGTTTTGTTTGGCAAACTACTAAACTTTGGCTGACCTGGGCCTACCAGACAATATAATCAAAATTTATCTAACATCTTGTTAGACACTCCTTTTCTAGACGGTCTGTCCTTAACTGTCTGTTAAATACTCCTCTTTTGGACGGTCTGTCCCTAACTTAATATCTTCTAGGGCCACCTAATCTTAATGGTTTTGCGGGCTCACCAATAACGTATCTGTATACAAATATATATTCCCTTCTATGTGTAATCATAATTTTAGTCTTACCTATGACAAAGCCCTATACATTGGAATTTTGGACTAAATTAGCTGGGTTAATAACTAATGTATAGGGCGCGACCTTATACCAGTCTCATCTGGTATTCTGATATCTGAGTCATTTTACTTAGGGAAACCTTCCCTTAAATTTTCCTTGAAAACAATTTCAAACTGATTTAAAACCTTTAAATCAAACTTAAATAAGGAAAATTATATAATCTTTATGCTTTACTCAAATCACCTTGTCATATTACATGTATATACTTTACTCAAATATTTGTTGATGAAAACATTTAAACCTTTGAAAGTACCCCTTTCGAATCCATTAAAAGCATCCCTTTCAAAACCATTAAAAGTACCTCTGTCGGAAAAAAGCAAAACCCTTTATTCAACCTAGGCCGAAAGGCTAAAACATTCCTTTTGAAACCATTCAAACAAACCTTTCGAAACCTTGAAAAACCTTCCCCCCGAAAGCTTTAAAACCTTGGACATGTTTCCATTAAAATCTTTAAACATTGCCTTTCGATACCTTTGGAAAAACTTTCCTTTTAAACCTTTCGAAACCATTGGGGAACCGCCCCTTAGAAACCCTTCTTTAAAACCTTTCGAAGGCATCAAAACCTTTCAAAGGCATTAAAATCTTTATAAACTCGAACCTTTCGAAAGCACTTAGGTTCAATTTAAAACATGTGGAAAACACCTTTCGAAACCAATTAAAACCATCTTCTCCCAAACAATTTAGGTTATACTTAAACAGAGCAAAATGGTCATTAAAATCATTTAAGTCGAAAACATTCCTTTCAAAAGATATTCTTAAGTAAAGAAGTGATGGGTGTCGAAACTAACCTTCCAAAAGCATTGGAGAAGTGGTCAATTTTAAAAGCAAAGTATACCTTCCGAAACCATTGACTTTGAAAGATAAAAAAAGCGGCAGCTAGGGGTTTCGATCCCTTCAAAAGCATTACTTAAAAAAAGGGTGCAACCCATTCAAAACGATTCCTTTAAAACATTTGACCAGGTCGGAAGCCAACCAAGTCGAAATCTCTTCCTTCGAAAGCAAAGCAGGCGCGTTTCATTTTAAAACAAACGCACATTTCGACCCTATTGGAACCTAACGTTTCGATCCAGTACCTTCAAGCCTTTATCCAATTCATTACTTACCAACTATATTTTTACCATGCGCATTGGTTTCGATAGCAATGGCGGCGAAACATCTACGTCGAAACCCCTAGGGCCGAAAGTGGAGAAACATGCTAAAAACATGTAAATTCTGTTTTTAACTTAAAAGATAAATACTTTTCAACTAACCTGCTATGTTTGTCAAATTCTTATTGTTGGCTAATTTTCTTTTCTAAAAGTGCTGCCAAGATTTCAGAAATAAATAATTAATTTTTATTTACAAAATACCCCTTCTCCTTTTACAAATATATAAAACATTTAAGTCTCATACCTTAATAAATAATTTTATATATCTATTAAAAAATTTAGGAAAATTATACAAAAATTCTAGAAAATATCTTTTAATATGTTTTCAAACATATATTAATTTTAGACCCAAAATATTAATTATTTAGCCGTAAACAATTTAAATCCTAATAATCGTTTTTCTTCACTAGAAAATTAATATAAAATCCACATAAATTTAAAAAATTATGAAAATTGAAACCCATATCTAAAATATCATTTCTAATCTGAATCTAAAATTGCTAGGCATTTGGATATCATTAAATAGGGTTTTTATATCAAAACATATCATAAAATCTATATGAACAAGCATAAATCATCAACAAGTATATATATATATATATATAAAAACAACTAATCATTCAAAAACATGGCATAATCATGCAAATACTTCAGATTCAACTTAAAACCAAAAAACAATTAGAAAAGTGTGATGTACTCATTATTCATCTTAGCTTTGAGATTAAAGAGTTTGAGATTTGAATGGACTTGAATTAATTCTCTTCTTCCTTTAGCCTTTTATCTCTTGCTCTTGCTAATGATGGCCGACCTCTATACTTGTTTTTAATTTTGAAAAATGATAATGAATGTGTATGGAATACACGGCCAAGGTTTTAGGGTATTAAAATGCTCTTTTCCTATTTTACCCCTCCTCTATTTCATTTTAGTTAATTTTAGTTCATTAATTTTCTAAGCCACGGCTGCCCCTGTATTAATTACAAATCTCATTCCCCTAATCATCACGTTATTTTATTTTATTTAGCTAATTAAATATCCTAAATAATGTTACAAAAAATTAGGGTCATTAGACTCCCCTACTTAAAGAATTTCATCCTCGAAATTACGATAAGGTACACAATAAATCAATCAACAAGGTAAAACATACCATCAAACAAATCAGGATAAGCGTCTCTAATCCTACTCTCAGTCTCCCAAGTATAGTCTCTCTCATTGTCGCCTCATTGGACATTCACTAATTTGACTGTCTTGTTCCTTAGCCTCTTCTCATCTCTCGCGACTATACCAACTGCTTTTTAACTATATTGAAGTCCGGATCTACTACTAAATCCTCTAACACGGTCAATGCTATAGTAGTCTCCTGGTCTCTAACATAGTTTTTAAGATGAGAAACAGGTAAAACATCATGGTCTCATGCCAAACTGTTCGGTAACCCTATTCTATACGAGTTTCCCCATTCTCTCAGCAATACGAAAAGGTCCAATGAATCTCGATGCCAACTTTCCTGATTTCCCGAATCTAATCACACCCTTCATTGGTAAAACCTTAACAAACACATAATCTCCAACAGAGAATTCTAAGTCCTTCCTTCTTCTATCCGCATAACTTTTCTGCCTAAACTGAGCCTCCTTTATCCTAGCTCGAATCAACTCAATCTTCTATGTAGCTTCTCTCACTAAATCCAAACCAAGAACCAACCTATCCCCGGTCTCCAACCAACAAACGAGAGGTTTGCATGGCCTTCCATACAAAGCTTCAAATGGTGCCATCCCAATACTAGTCTGATAACTGTTGTTATGTGAAAACTCGACTAAGTGTAGATGGTTTTCCCATGATCCCCCAAAATCTAACACACAAGCTTTTAACAAATCTTCCAAGTCTTTGTTAACTCATTCCTTCTACCCATCGATCTGTGGATGGTAAGCGGTACTCATCTTGAGCTTGGTTCCTAAAATCTCCTGTAGACTCTTTCAAAACTCACTAGTGAACAAAGAATCTCTATCACTAATAACACTACAAGGAATTCCATGCAGTTTACCCACATTCTTCATATACAACTTCGCCAAAACAGGTGTCGTCCTAGTTGACTTAACTGGAATGAAATGGACACTCTTAGTCAATCTATCCACTATGACCCATATATTTTTATTTCCTCTTCTAGATCTTGGAAACCTGTCTATAAAATCCATAAAAATAGAATCTCACTTCCAAACCCGAATATCCAATGGCTGAAGCAACCCACTTGGCTTCTGATGTTCAGCCTTTACCTTTTGGCAGTTCAAACACTGCTTCACCCATAAGCCAACATCCATATTCATTGCTTTCCAGAAGAAACTCCTCTTCATATTCTGATACATCTTAGTTCCTCCTGGATGAATAGTGAACTTCGAACGATGGCATTCCTCCATAACTTATTTCCTAATGCCTCTCACATTCGGAACACATAATCTCGTTTTCTTTCTCAACCACTCATTCTGGTCAAGACTGAAATCCTTCAAGTCATCACTCTCGGTTCTATCCCTTAACTTCCTGATCCATTCAACTAAAACTGGATCCGCTTCCTGTTTAGAAGCTATCTTCTCAATCATTACCGGTTGAACTTCTAAACAAGACAACACAATGGTTTCTCCACTAGACCCAACCTCAGATCTACACTGCACTCTACAAGCTATCAATACTTCCAAATCCTACTACTCAGCAATCATCGCCAACACTGCATTCTGATGCTTCTTGCTAAGCGCATCTGCTATCTTATTAACTTTCCTTGGTGTATACTCAATTCCAAAATCATAAGCAGCAATAAACACTAACCGTCTCTACTGTCTCATTTTCATCTCCTTCTGAGAGAACAAATACTTCAACGACTTATGATCTGTATATAGCTCAAACCTCTCTCCTAAAAGGTAACGTCTCAACACCTTCAAAGCAAAAAATCACTGCAGCTAATTCCAAATCATGCGTCTGATATCTAACCTCATGCGGTTTAAGCTATCTTGAAGCATAGGCAATCACTTTACCTCTCTGCATCAACATAGCCCTAATCCAATTCCACAGGCATCTGCATAAACAACTAAATCCTGGTTCCCCTTCGGAACAACCAACACAGGTGCATGGGTCAATAAGTGTTTCAATCTCTGGAATGCTTCTTCACACTTATCGATCCATATAAACTTCACATCTTTCCGCATCAATTTGGTCATCGGTGCTGCTATCCGTGAAAAATCCTTTATAAAACTCCGATAATATCCAGTCATCCAAGAAAACTCTTTATCTCAGTCACTGTCTCGGGTCTCTCCAATTATTCACCGCTTCAGTCTTAGTCGAATCTATAGGCGACCCTTTCTCTAAGACTATATGACCAAGAAACTTCACTTCCTTCTTCCAGAAATGACACTTCAAAAACTTCGCCTTCATCTGATGCCGCCTTAGCGTCTCTAGCACAACTCTAATATGAACTTCATGCTCCTTCTCATCCTTAGTGTAAATCAAAATATTATCTATGAAAACCAATACGAACCTATCCAAGTGCTCTCGGAAAACTCGGTTCATCAGATCCAAAAAGAATGCCGGCGCATTAGTTAGTCCGAACGGCATAACTAACCATTCGTACGATCCATACCTTGTCTTAAACGTCGTCAAAGGAATACTCTCCTCTACTACTCTGAGCTGATGAAAACCTATTTCTAAAGCCAACTGGGAAAAATAACTGGGCTCCACTCAACTAATCGAACAAATCGTCATTTCTTGGCAATGGATATCGATTCTTTATCGTCCTCTCATTCAGTTTACGATAATCGATACATAGCCTTAACGATCCATCCGGCTTCTTGGCAAAAACTGCGGCTGCTTCCTAAGGTGAACTACTTGGTCTAATAAAACTCTTGCTTTCCAAATCCACCAACTGCACCT
Source organism: Allium fistulosum (assembly GCA_030737815.1). Lineage (NCBI taxonomy): Eukaryota > Viridiplantae > Streptophyta > Magnoliopsida > Asparagales > Amaryllidaceae > Allium > Allium fistulosum. The sequence goes on along the minus strand of CM060903.1, from coordinate 131,363,604 downwards.
TCAACTCCCTCATCTCGGAGGTGTCATCCTGCTTGGCGGCTACTCACCGGTTCTACTCCAGGCACCAAATCTATCTGAAACTCAATGGCTCGTTTCGGTGGCAATCCTACTACAGACTCGAAGACATCCGTGAATTCTCTAACCACGTAAACTCGATTCAACTGGTCTTCCAACTCCACAACTCCCAATAAAGCATTCACCTCACAGCTGGGGTTTTCTATGGTATAAACTATCTGATGACTACAATCAGAGTGTCTAAGCGATATTTTCCTATCATGGTAAAATATCCTAGCATCATACTTACTTAACCAATCCATACCCAATATAATTTCGAACCCTACAAAGTCAAACACATGTAAACTACAAACAAAGGTATGACCTAACAAATCAAACTCTAAGTGGTAACACTTCATCCCAAGTGTCGCATACCCTCCTATTGGATTTGCAATTTTTAAGGATGTAACTAAATATGAGGGTTCTAGGTTTAGCTTATCTACCAAACATTGAGATACAAAAGATTGTGATGCACCAGTATCAAACAGAATGCTAATGGACATACTAGGAATTTGAAGCGTACCTCCCAACACTGCCTTTTCTTTCTCCTGCACTATTGGCTTCGAAGTAGCAGACTCCAATGCATACACCTTGCCCCTTCCATCCTTAGCGGGCTCTTTGCATTGAATTTTATAGTGGCTTATCTGATTGTAGTTGAAGCATCCAATGTTCTTCTTCCAAATCACCTCCTTCGCCTTCTTAGTCTGACACTCATTCACAAAATGACCCTTCTAGTTAAAATAGACATCCTCAAACTTCCCTTTCTTTGCTGCTCCACTGTTTTGAGCACCCTTCTTATGAAAAAGTTTCCTCTTTTGGCCCTGCCCTACCTGGACCTCCTTAGCCATATTCTTCTGCTGATAAGCAAGCATTTCTTCATGTCTTAAAGCCATCTCCACTACTACATCAAAAGGGTCTCTGATATAAGGTAAGGTAGCCCTTGCCAACTCAACCTTCAACCCTATGATAAACTTCTCATTCCTCTTCATCACAGTATCCACTGTAGCATACTCATACCTAGCCATCTCCTCAAACCTATTAGCATACTCCAAAACAGACATTTCTCCCGGCTCCAACTCAGTAAACTTTCTGATCAAAACAGACTACGCCATCACTAATATGAACCTCTCCTGGATCCTCCTCTTAAACTCTGCCCATGTCATCTTCTCCTCATCCACACCAGTTGTCACACTATTCCACCAAAATAAAGCTGCTCCCTAAAGCTATCTCGAAGCAAGCCTCCTCTTCTACTCATCATTGAGCCCCAAGTAAGTAAATATCCTTTCACAATGCAGCAACCAGTTCTCCACATCTATAACATCTTCAATTCCGATAAATGGCTTCCCTCCAAGCCTAGCATAATATCTGCTCAAATTAGCATGATGGTTGACCACCAGAGCTTCCTAAACTCCTCCACCAGCATTCCCTCCAACAACTCCAGCAGCAATTCCAGCTTGCATCATATTTATGAAAAACTGATACATAGCTCTCATACCCACTTGTGGGACTCCAACACCAATATTTTCAGCTTGAGCCTGACCTTGGTTCCTTCTCGTATTTGGTCGAGAATTTCCATTTGTGGTGGTACTATCCCCTCCTAGGCTAAATCTTCCTCTTCTAACATTCATATCTATATTCAAGCCTCATGAGATACAGAAGAATAGCCTAAGAGAGATAGGAGAATAGAGATATAGCGTATACTTATATATAGCAAATACAAGTACGTTACTATAGCATTATCCCATACCTCGATCTTACTCTAATTCCTTAGGATTATGTTTTCAAAAAACATTTTTAGTTAAATTTTTTCCTAAACCTATGCTCTGATACCAATTTGTAACATCCTCTATCTAGATGCCCAAATCTAAGCGCTATAGATGCTGCAGTCGTCTACAGTATTAAATTTTGACGATTAAATACGGCTATGTTAATGGTATCTATAATATCAGAAGCACATGAATTGAAACAAATCATAGATTTCAAAACACATGTTTCATATCCAGATTACACAATCCCATAACGTTTCCCAGGTAAAGATCAAATATAATTATTACATAAATACGCCAAAAGAGACATATGATGATGCCCCCTTGGTTGACTAAAGTACTATACTTCCATAACTGATATAATACAACACAGCAGAAATAAAACAGCAAAAAGAACTACAACTCCTAAATAGTTATCCGTTAGCCTCCAACTCTTCTTCGGTAGCTTTATTCGTCATCCTACTAAAACCTGAAAACCTCAACCCTCAGCATACTCAAATCAATTTTGAGCACCCAAGATTTTAAGGGGAAAATCATAAGCTTTGGGTCAGACATAAAGCCTGATGTGAATAATACTATGCTTCTCGATTATTTAATGTTAAGTGAGACCACGCCGCTTAGCTAAACAGGTTTCCCATCACTAACATCATTTAAAAATATATCCTTTGCAAATCTTTTCCTGCAACCAAAACTTGTTAAAACTATGAAGCATCATTATGTAAACATGCATATCAGGTAATAAATGAACATCTGTTCAAACAATATAGTTTTGTTTGGCTAACTACTAACCTTTGGTTGACTCAGGCCTACCAGATAATATAATCAAAATTTATCTAACATCTTGTTAGACACTCCTCTTCTGGATGGTCCGTCCTTGACTATCTATTAAATATTCCTCTTCTAGACGGTTTGTCCCTAACTTAACATCTCCCAGGGTTACCTGATCCTAATGGTTTTACGAGCTCACCAATAACCTATCTGTATACAAATATATATTCCCTTCTGTATGTAATCATAATTTTAGTCTTACCTGTGACAAAGCCCTACACACTTGAATTTACTAAATTAGCCGGGGCTAATAGCTAAAGTATAGGATGCGACCTTATACCGGTCCCATCTGGTATTCTAATATCCGAGTCATTTTACTTAGGGAAACCTTCCCTTAAATTTTCCTTAAAAACCTTTTCAAACTGATTTAAAACCTTTTAATCAAAGCTAAACAAGGAAAATTATATAATCTCTATGCTTTACTCAAAATCACCTTGAGTAAAACCCTTTATTCAACCTAGGCCGAAAGGCTAAAGCATTCCTTTCGAAACCATTCTAACAAACCTTTCAAAACCTTGGAAAACCTTCCCTTCGAAAGTTTTAAAACCTTAGACATCTTTCCCTTAAAATCTTTAAACATTGCCTTTTGAAACCTTCGGAAAACCTTTCCTTTCAAACCTTACGAAACCATTGGTGAACCACTCCTTAGAAACCTTACTTTAAAATCGTTCGAAGGCATCAAAACCTTTATAAACTCGAACCTATCAAAAGCACTTAGGTTCAATTTAAAACATGTGGAAAACACCTTTCGAAACCAACTAAAACCACCTTCTTCAAAACCATTTGGGTTATACTTCAACAAAGCAAAAGGGTCGTTAAAACCATTTAAGTCGAAAGCAATCCTATCGAAAGCTATTCCTAAGTAAAGAAGTGATGGTATTGAAACCAACCTTCTAAAAGCATTAGAGAAGTGGCCAAGTTTTAAAATCAAAATATACCTTCTGAAACAATGACTTCAAAAGGTAGAAAAGCAGCAGCTAGGTGTTTCAACCCTTCAAAATAATTACTTAAAATAAAAGATTGCAACCCATTCGAAACCATTCCTTTAGAAATTTGACCGGATCGAAAGCTCTTCCTTCGAAAGCAAAGTAGGCGTGTTTCATTTCAAAACAAAGGCACGTTTCGACCCTATCGGAACCCAACTTTTCGATTCAGTACCTTCCGCCTTTATCCAATTCGCTACACACCAAGGGTATTGATACCATGTGCATGGTTTCGATAGCAATGGTGGCGAAACGTCTAGGTCCGAACTCCTGGTGCCGAAAGTGGTGAAACATGCTAAAAGCATGTAAATTTGTTTTTAATTTAAAAGAGAAATACTTTTCAACTAACCTGCTATGTTTGTCAATATCTTATTTTTTGCAATTTTTCCTTTCTAAAAGTGCTGCCTAGATTTTAGAAATAAACAATTAATTTTTATTTATAAAATACCCCTTCTCCTTTTATAAATATATAAAACATTTAAGTCCCATAACTTAAATAATTTTATATATCTATTAAAAAAATTAGGAAAATTCTACAAAAATTCAAAGAAAAACTCTTTTAATATGTTACCTAACATATATTAATTTCAGACCCAAAATATTAAATATTTTTTCGTAAATAATTTAATACCCAATAATCATTTTCTTCACTAGAAAATTAATATAAAATCCACATAAATTCAGAAAATCATGAAAATTGAAATTAATCTCTAAAATATCATTTCTAATCTAAATCTAAAATTGCAAGGCATTTGGATGTCATTAAATAGGGCTTTCATATCAAAACATATCATAAAATCTGTATGAACAAGCATAAATCATCGACAAGTGTATATATAAACAATTAATCATTCAAAAACATGACATAATCATGCAAAATACTTTGGATTCAACTTAAAGTTGAAAAACAATTAGAAAAGTGAGATGTAGTCATTATTCACCTTAGCTCTGAGATTAAAGAGTTTGAGATTTGAATGGATTTGAATTAATTCTCTTCTTCCTTTAGCTTTTTCTTTCTCTTACTCTAGCTAATGGTGGCTGACCTCTATACTTGCTTTTAATTTTGAAAAATGAGAATGAACGTGTATGGAATACATGGACAAGGTTTTAGGGTATTAAAATGCTCTTTTCCTATTTTACCCCTCCTCTATTTCATTTAAGTTTATCTTAGTTCATTCATATTCTAAGGCACGGCTACCCCTATATCAATTACAAATCTCAATCCCCTATTTATCACGTTATTTAGTTTAGAGAATTAAATATCCTAAATAATGTTACCAAAAATTAGGGTCATTACATTGGTTGTATCATACATTATTCGCTACGTTGTGAGATTCTGTATTGTTTTAGTTTTCTCTATCTTATACCTTCTTCTTTCACCCTAACAGATCGGTATTTTCGGCACTTGAATATTTGGCATGTAATATGGTAAACATATTAGTATCAATTTTTTAAGGACAAAAATCCAATTCGTTATATTTAATATCAGTGTTGAAGGTTAAGTGCTTGGCCCTGGTGGGGTAAACTCATTTGGAATTGGGTAAGCGAGACCCTAGAATGAGCCTGAGTGTATTATAAATATGAGTGCGTATTTGTTAGTAAGTAAAAATGTTTCATATTGTGTTGTTTGATCTTTGAGTGGCTTAAGAATTATGGTTGATGCGTTTGGCCAACGTTATCGATAGGGATTTCCTAAACACTTAAACAAGTCCAATTGACATAATATTGTTGTAAAATTGGTAAATGAAATAATTTTACCTAGGATATATTTTAGGAATGATTTTCAAAAGTCTATATAGTTATCGATGAGATGTATCATTAAAGTTGGGTTTAGAATAGAATGTGTTTCGTTAAAAGAAAATATTTAGATGACCTTATAAAAATTAAAAGGATTGTTAGAATATTAAATCTTGGTGGCTTTGATAAAGATTTAAATGATTTTGGAAAATTTGTAGTAATTGTACTTAAAGAGATTTTAATATATAAATATTTTAAAATGGATTTGAAAATAAAGTTTTCTTTGGACAGTTCGGGAAGGATTTTTGATCTATTTTGTGATAATTGGAATAATCTTCTTAGTGACGATCGAATGTTTGCTTAGGCATATATGATAGTGCACTTAGTAAATTATCTTTTTTGTCATTGTACAATCGAAACGAGTTCGAATCTAAATGAATCCAAAGCTAGTGGATGATTCTATTAAACAACTATTTATCTATAAATAGTATTGTTTCAAAAGGGAATTTGTGAAGAAAAAATATTTCTGTGATTAACTAGTTCGACTATCTTGGAAATGACTAAAAATGGGTAAGAGATTTGTTTGGATGGTAAACACTTCTCTTGAATATTTCCCTATTTAGGAAAAGGGATATATAATAATACTATTTGTACCTAGTTCTTTGGCCTCATTTTTAAGTTACTCGGGCTATATGTATGCTTTCGAAAGGTTTTTGAAATAAAACCCGGATATCGTGTTCTCAAATCCCTTAAAAGAATAGAGTTTTTAAAATAAAAAGATGTCTTGATTAAGAGCGAATTAATAAATAAAGTTTTAAATTTGTTAAACATCCTAGATTAAGTAAAACCAATTTAAAATTTGAAATTGTATATACACTTTTGGATATGGAAGAGGGTCGTACTAAAATGAATTTAAGTTATAGAATGTTAATAAACTTAAGTAATGTTATTAAGTAAAATGGTGATTCTTTAAAAAGGTGATTATAATATTGGGAATTAGGAACCAATGTGATTAGTATGTAGATTGTACGTAGATCATTTCTCCTTTTCACATAGTTCTCGATCCAAGATTCGAGTACATGACTCAAGGTGTTTCACACCATTCCGAATAGGGATTTATCGCCCGATTTTTGACGACGAGCGTTAGTGAGCGTTCTTATGTGAAACCAAAGATTTTCTATCATAGTTTATGGCTATGCAAGGAGAACATAATTTTTTTAACTAAGAAGCCTGATCAAAGTCCGCACTAGGAAGCCGAGTGAGCGATACTAGTTTGGAAGGAAAGTTGTGTTCAAGTGAGTGATCGAACCAGGTTTTTATATAGGAATGATCTATGTACATCATACGGATTGTTGAATAGCTTTAAGCATTTCTGGGAACAGGGTTGTGGTATAATTTAGAGGACAAAATTCTTTTAAGGGGGAAGAATGTAACGACCCACAAATTTATCACTTGGAAAAATTATATTTATTTTTAAAATATTTAGATATGGGTTTAAAAGTAAGAAATAATCACATTTTAAGTGGTAAATAATATTAGTTATTTTGTTTGGGAAAAATATTTGCGGATAAATTACCTAGGTAAAATATTGAAAATTTGTAAATATCGTCCTAAGTAAAATATTGAAAATTTGTAAATATCGTCCTAAGTAAAATATGGAAAAAAACAACCAAAATCGTATTATTAATAAAACTTCTTTTGAACAATAAGGATCGTGCACTACTTTGGATACATACACTAATATATGTATTCAAACAAGATTATAAAATAAAATAACTTATTTTATTTTTGGACAATAAAATGTATTTATGACATCGACAGTTGATATCATCGGCTTATATATATCTTTGGAAATTCAAGTTAAGTTTATAATAAATAAATGGATTTTTATTTACAAATGAGCCTATTTTAATTATTTAATGATGACGGTGAAATGTTTTTATAAAATTTGTTTACCAAAATAGATATTTCATAGAAAAATAGAAAATATAATCGAAGAACATTTTCCGGAATTTCAACTTTTCGACACCGGACTGTTGTCGGAAACGTTGTTCTCCTTTATGCACTATATATACACATATATAGTAAATAAATGACCATATAATAGTACGCTTAATAATATATCATCTTATGATGATTATATTTAGGAAGTGATGTGACAAGTCATGGTTTTAAAAATAATAACATATATATATATATACATATACACTTATATATATAGAAAATACATACCCATCTCTTGTCATTTCTTTGGTACCATCATCATCATCATCCAAGCACAAGACTAGGGAATGTGACTAGAAAGAGGGAGGGACGTAACTAGAGAGGGATGGAGAATGGCGATGTGACCTATCATATAATGACATATTATATTATTTTATGCAAAGGGTAGTTTAGACATTTACCTATTTTCTTATCTATAAATACACACACCCATACACCAAATCACATTTACATCTTCGTTTTTGTTTTTCCTGAGCTCCATTTCACGTTTCATGGCTTCTTAGTTTTTAAAAAAATTAAATCAATTTTTTTTAATTATTATAAAGATGCAAACTTGTTTTTAAACTCTTTCTTCTTCATTTTTCCTTCCACTTTATTTGGCCATAACTTCATCTATTTTACACCAAATTAAGATTTTCTTTTCCACATATCGTATAAATTTCAGTAGCTGCAACTTTCTCCTCTAACACGTTTTCTAATTTTCAAGCTTAGGTATGCCTAATCTCATTTCTTTGCAGTGTACTTTTAAACTAAGAAATTCAGGTCCGAAAATAGCTCTCCTTCTTTTCACCATATCTACCTCAAAAGAAATCTGATTTGAGTGATTCTTTTTCTATTTTGCTGAAAGAAGAATTTACTAAAACTTTCCTTTTGATCACTTTTTCCAAATTCGGGAGTAATATGTCCAAAAATAACATGGAAGATGACATATTTTTGGGATGATTTTTGTGCATTTAAGACATTTCAGGTTTCAAAGATTTTCGGTGATTAAAACTATCTCATTTTTAGAAAGAACTAACTTTATTTCCGTAGATTATATGTTGTGGAAATCCATAGTTCATGTTTTTAAAATATCATGCTATGATAATGATATATGTTTGCGATTTGTGGTTAGAATAGTTTGGATGTTAAATATTGTGTTTGGATGTTAAGCATCATGTTTGGATATTTAAAGTGGTATGTATGGTTGTAAGAATGTGATGTTGGTGTATGGTATGTTTAAGGTATGGTTGTGATCAAAACTAGTTGTATGTTGTGTAAGAATTACAAAGTTTACACCTTTGTATGTTGCGACAGACATGAGATCCGATTTGGAATCAAAACTAAGTTTTCTAGTTTTAAATTTTGGAAATGGTTTCAAAGTTTTTATCTTTGTTTTTAAGTTTCAAAAACTTTCAAAATTAGGTTTTCAAACTTGTAATAGCAAGGAATAAGCAAAGTATTTCACTTAAATTAAGTTTAAGCGAACCGCGCTTATATCGATAGCCACTATAGACGCAGTTTGGCAAAATTATCGATTTTCATTTTAAAATATTTTCTTTTGGAATGTTTTGCAAAATTGTTCTGAACTTCATTAGTAACATAAAAAGTGTTAAGTTTAGATAATTTAATAATTTATATATTTAATAAATTAATCAAAAGTAATTAGTACTTAATTAGTAGTTAAGTAAGTCATTAAGATTTAAGTAACACTTAAGGAAGGTTAAAGATTAACTAGTGATTAATAAAAAAAATTAATTAATGATTTATGAAGTTAAAATGTAATTATGGTTAATTATTATTTAATTAAGTTAACTAGTTGATTAATTATTATTTATTTAAGTGATTATTTAATTAATTTTTAATTAATTAGGGTTTGAATTGTTTTAACCTTTACACATTAGGAAGTTAATTATGACTTAACCAAGTTCATTAAGTTAATCAAGGTTTAGTTATGAATTAATCTTGATTTAATTAAGATATAATTAGGGTTAAGCTAATTGAATATACTTTAATCTTTTCAAAGCTAATTTTAAACGTAATATGTTATGTTTTGAATCGGTTTTCTTTTTAAGGTTAATTGATTTCAAATCAAAGGATCTCTCGTCTGGACCATTAAGTAGACAAATGAATTAAAGTAGTGATTATAAAACGTTGACACGTTTTATGGGAAGTAAGTTGACTTGTGTTTAGCACAAACGTTGAATATTGGTAACGTGCTAAACACAAGGAAGTTAATTTCAAAGTAGGTCATGGTAACTTAAGCATGTAGAATATACTTCTATATGTACATTATGCACCAATAATGGATGTATCTATATTTGTAACTTGGACATCTACCAATGATTGATTGTATGTTATGTGTGAATCCCTTACCTATCTGATGTTAGGCTACCCATGATATAACTTGGATAAGCAAACCCTAATTTAATGATTCTTGTACTCATTAAGCCTCTGTTTGGTTTTGGAAAGTTAATATTTCATTTTCTTTTAAAATGGTCTTTAGTTATTCTATTTTGAACAAGATATTTGAAGAATGATTTGGTAATTTTTTTGAATATTATATAATGAAGTTTATGAATAATTTTTGGGTATTCATAAAGGAGTTTTAAAAATAGTTTTGAATGTTTATAAAAAGATTTTATAAATGAGTTTGGATGTCTATAAAGGCAATTTTTATACAAGGTTTAAAAGTTTATTAAGAAGTTTATATAACAGGTTTTGAATATTTATAAAGAGTCTCATAAATGAGTATGTAGGTTGATAAATGATTTTTAAATAGGTTTTGGTTAAAGCAAAAGGGATTTCATGGGTAAGGGAAATTTATAAAAGGATTTATTGAATATAATTATAGTAGGAATTCGAGGTTTGGGTTTCTCGAGATTGACCTTTCAAAAAATGGTGGTATGGCACATCTATTCCACACTTAACACCGAAGGAATAGTGCTTAGAGTTATCCTTTTCTCAAGTTTAAATAATGTTGTTAAACCCGTATAAGAGATTCAAAATGGTAAATCTTATAAATGTTTTTTGACTATATTTATGTGAAGGAGATAAGTATATGAATGTTGATAAATGTTTGGGAAATGAGATTTATAAATGAAAATGGTTTTGAGGCTTAATGATTGCTTTGGGTAATTAAATCTCTAGATTTTGTTGTTGTTATTTGATAGTTAAATAACTAACTATCAAATTTGACCTAATTTGACTTAGGAAGTATGAATGTAAAATTTGAGTTTCCGACAAGGACTCGAATACTTACTTCCAAAAGAACCGAGAATGAGTCAACTGTAAATTATAGGTTTTTGGTATGGAGAGAGCGGGATCAGATTTATATATCTGAAAACCACTCTGAACCCATATGTACGTTCGAGTGGAAGACATCTTGATGATGATTGAAGATGGTGCTATTTGCAGTGCAAGGGCTAATGCTACTAATCCTGAGAGTGATTCCAAAATGGATGTAGTAGAGTTAGTGCATTCGGTTTCGTTCAGACTTAGAACAAACTTGTATGGATGAATACTGACATTGCATTGATGCTTGGAGGCAGTGTTAGCATTCCAAGACGGATTGCTACTAAGAAATGTAAAGCATATCTTCAAGCCTCATCAACCGAGAATGACTAAAAAAGGGGACATGCAGCAGCGCTATGTGGGTCACACTCATTAGGATATATCATCCCCTTCTGGATATATACACAATCATAAATGAACTCGTGCACATGGGTGCTCTCGGTTAATGGTTGTAAAGCAATCAGGGTGATGATATATTTGGTACAATTCTGCAAGGGGTAGGCTGGTACTGTGTTAGCATGGGTTGTAATGTACGACCTCGGTACATTTTTCTAGAGGTGTACTATGGCGGACGCTAGCCCAGTACCACAATCATTAGTTAAAACCCAATCTCCAATACGTACCTTACGTTTTTTATTGTGGAGCCTAGTATGTTGGAATGTGAGATGCAAGCATTTCAGCTATTTTATCTATTTACTTTAAACCTAGACACCATGATAATATCATTGGATTTTTATATAAAATGTTTTTGTTATCGTAAGGTAAAAACCCGTCCATTTTTATGTGTGGTGTGGTTTTACGAGATACCCATTGTTTGAAAAGTTTTCAAATGTAGAAATCAGTTTGGTTGTTACTTGTTATCGAGTTTCAATCATGTTTGTTTACTAGACCGACCCAGGCGTTATTCCATGTAATGTTCGGGTCAGACCGAGCATGTTTTTTCCAGGTTTGGCTAGATACTTTAGAGGTGGAGAGGAGCCGGATGGACAAGACGTATTCACTTATCTATGCTTCTGCTGTATTATAGAGTCTGTATGTTTGTTAGTGCGAGGGTAGGTTTCCATAACTGCCCAAAATTTAGGATAAGTCCAATTACTCTGACATTGTATATGTGAATAAAGACGTTTCCTTCTCGTAAAGATCATGGTTATATTATATATTATTCGTTGCATTGTGAGATTCTATGTTGTTTTAGTTTTCTCTGTCTTTTACTTTCTTCTTTCACCCTAACAGATCGGTATTTCTGGTACTTGAATGTTCGGCATGTAATATAGTGGACGTATTAGTGTCGATTTTTGAGGGTCGAAAATCTGGTTCGTTACAATTTATAACTTGAAAATAAATTTCTAGTTAATTAAATTCTATTTAATAAATGATATTTTCTATAATAAATTAAATTAAATTAATAAATTCTTTTTGAACAATCTATTGATATCGAGTATATTATTTTAATTGAATATAAAATATTTTCTAGTATAAATAATTTTAAATATGTTGAAGTATTTGGTAAACAAATTTATTTTGTAATAGAACGATAAAAGATTAAATAAATATAAGCGAGCATTAAATTGAATAAATTGTTAATTATTAAGATGCAACTTGTAAAATGAGGTGTAAATTAATTTATACTAGACTAAAATTTATTTTGAGGATTAAAAAATTAAAAATTAAAATTAAAATGCTTGAGTTGAATTAAATTGAGACCAAGTACAAAATTAGGCCCAAAAATATTTTAACCCAGCTAAACCTATTTTCATTATCTCTGTGCTTTTAGAAATATCGCCCGGCTTCTTGAGTGAACCCGAACCCATGTGTTTAATTTTAACCTAACCCCTTTTTCCCAAAAATCAATTCGTTGCATAATATATAAAAAATGAAAATAAGGCCACGATCGAAAGCGACACCGGGCACAATGACTAAGTCGCAGAGGTGGTAACCTGGCATAGTGAGTGAGGCTAAGGCTGCGATAGGGTAGACGAGCTAGGTTTCTGATCGATATTTGGCCAAGCGATGTCGCGATTTTGCAACTTCTGAGCATGGCGATGAGCGACTGTGGTTGCTATCAATGTGAGCGTTCATTACATAGTACATATTTTCAAGTAGTAGGTGAGGTGGTGAATCGTGCTGTTGGTGATGATCAATTGATGGTGACAAACGGTGTTATGGTGATGTCGTGGGTTGCTGACTATGGTAATTACTATGCTACAACAACATTGTGATCAAGATGAGAGTAGTTACTGTTTTGAACTCAACATCGTTTCTGTGAGTTATCTCACTCAAAACTATATCTATTTATTTTTATTTAATGCATAATCCTTTATATATTGTTTGATTGATTAGTTGAATCGATGATTAGTTATTAGATGTGATTGATTGTTGGTTGATGATCGATGTTTGACATTGTTTGGATTGGAAGAAATTGATTATAATTGGATGAGATTGATTGGATGAATGTTGTGTGTTTCGGGTTGAGATTTGTTGTGTGTATATTGGTTAATTTTGATGATGATATTAGTTAAACACAACACTTGAAATTGATTAAAATAGAGGCAAATGAAGTAAAAGATGAAATTTGAAACAAATAAATTATTTTGGCGACAAACTGCGAATTCTAAGAAGATGATTTATATTGAATACTGAGATTATTGAATTTATAAAAAAATTGAAAGAGAAATAATTTTGGAAAAATATTTATAAGTTGAATAATTTTGAGGATATTACAAATGGAAATTATTTTGAAAATGAAGAATTCTAATAATTTGATAAAATAAGGGAGTTTACAAGATTTATGTTTTATTTACCGACGATTATAGAAGTAATTAGAGGACATTTATAAGATGAAGTTTGAACTCTATATTTTTAAAATGAACAATTTGAATTTAATAGATGAGAAGTTTATAAAAATATATTTTGAGGCAAAGGCAAGTTCAATGCAATTTATTTTATATACTGAATGAAAATTTGTATTTTTTATATAATAGGAAGTGAATTTTGAAGAGATATACATACATACGTACGTACGTACGTACATACATACATACATACATATATATATATATAAACACACATATATATGAGTTTAATCATCAAGTATTTTGGGAATACATTACATAAAGTAGAATTTGAGTTTGATGTATTATTTGTCCATGATATTGATTACTAAAGAGGTTTGAAAATAAATAAGGAATTTAAATGGTGATTTTGAAATTATAAATTTGAGTTTGAAATTATTTATGGATTGAGAATACTCTTTTGATTTAGTAATGTTAAAGTGGAATTAGAAATGAAAGTAATTTTGAAGCTTTAAAATTAATAACATGTTTATATAAAGGTTTCAAACCAAATGAATTGTTTTGAATTATTGTGACGACCGCCCATGACCCCTGCACTGAACCTAGAGATAGTGCGCTGTAAAGTGTGCCAGGCGACCATGGACGATTGCCAGGGTAAATTAAAACAACAGAATCTATCGTATTACTCACAGCGCATGGACAAAATACAATAGAACATATATATAGTGAAGCTTCACAAAATAGAATCTCATCAATAAAACTTCATAATAGTTGAATACAATCATCAGAATAGTAAATACATCAAGCCTCACTACATAATACTCAGAGAATATACAAACAGCGGAACACCCAGTACATATAAGAAGATAATATGCAACCCTCCAGCTCGTCTTCGATATCAGCATCGTGAGAAGCAAGAACAGCACCTGTCACCTGCTACCTAGTCTGCCCGTCCCAAAAATGGACGAAAAGCCTAAGGCAATAAGAATTAAAACATAAAGCCTTGAGTCAGACAACAGTCTTAGTGAGCGGTAAATTAACTAACAACATACCAAAAGAGTACAAAGGAAAAGGAATAGGAATACAACCCTCCCACTCCAACCTCTTTCTACAGTGATAGCCCCCAGACACACACTAAGCAGAAGCAAACATAGCAGAACATACAAATTAAAATAAAGTAATTATCACTCGAGTCAAGGGCGATGTTTTCCAAGTACAAACCCCCAAGGCCTAAACCAAGATCAGATAAGCACCCAGAAAATACCGCTCTTGAGACCGAATGACGATACAACCAAACATCCATGACTCTGGCTATCACTGTTATCAATGCTTCGATATCACCGTTAATTGAATGACCGGCACATTCTTTCAGCCGTCCGTCAAGGGATAATGGAAACCCCGGTTCTAGACATAACTCCCGCACGTCATCGTGACCTGTGCCTAGGACTATCGAATCTGCCCAGAGTACTTGACTATCAATCATTAGCCTTCAGGGACTATCGAATCTGCCCAACGTACTCTTGCTTTGAGCATGCTAGAACCTTCAACAACAACGAGATCTCAGCCTTCTAGTCATCCTCCTCGACGACTATTTCCATACTAGCTCAAGCGCCTCTCGAGCCAACCTTTATCCTCAACTCGAACCATATCACCGAGTTATCAACATGCTTGGAATGATCCCATCTGGATTAGACCAAGACTGTCTCATATCATGCCTCGCTTCATCACATCCTCGCAAAGCTTCATCTCAACATCATCATCATCAAATCTATGCATAAGAGCTTCATCATCCGCTACATATGCCACGAGCAGCTTTCCAATTCAAGAGCCTTTCCCTTAGCTTTCGAATCATCTTCGACTAACTTGTCTAATTCAAATCATGAATCATCTAATTCATAGCAATCAATCAAGTCAAACATTAATCCAAGTAGTCAAGCATTCAAATATAAGCTAAATGGACGATTATAAATAATGGCAATTTCGTAATTAAAGAGTCCAAAGTCTAATAAGCATGAAAACATGAGCAATGTCTCTATAATCTTGATGAATGAACTTGCATAGGTTAACATGTAGTAAAATGGATGTCAAATCATCATGAGCAATGGATCTATATGGATCTACACATATGATTAGGAAAATGCATGGAAATCACTATTTTTAACACCAAATCAAGCCAACGATCCGATATACTCCTTTGGATCCGTGTGAGAGATAATCACCACTCACCAAATCACCTAAACAACCCCAAATCAGCACACTTCAGATCTGGACAGCGAAGGATCTAGCTTGATCTATCACGAATCCGCTTCAAACGATGAAATCTATCTTCGATGGATGAAGATAAGCTCTTGAACCTTCAACTTGATCTTCGATTTGGATGGAAGGAAGCACAAGATTAAAGTAGAGAAAAGAAGTGAAGAAATGTAGAAGTCGAGCTCTCAAAATGGCAGCACTTTGTCGCTTCGAAATCCGGATCCCAAAAAGTGAGAAATGGACGAGTATTTATAGGCTGAAAACCCCCTTAACTCGTCCGCCTTCTTAAGTCGTTGCCGACTTAACTCCTCCGACCTAACACTCCAGACGACCTACGACTTAGCTAACTCACCTGTCTACGACTTAACCAAGACGCGACCTAACACTTAGCTATCCTCCTTAGGTCGCTTACAAGCTAACAACTCACGCGACCTAACGCAACACAGAACCCACGACCTAACTCTTAGGTATACGACATAACGACTTAACTGGGTATACGACATAACGACTTAACTGGGTATACGACATAACTGCTAGACTTAGGTCGCTCACATCCTAACTCCAACACTCCTTAAGTCATTAACTCGCCCAGTCGACCTAACATTTAACCCGTCCATTCTCTTAGGTCGTCGCCGACCTACCCTTAAGCATCCACGCGACCTAACATAAGTCGTGAACAAACTGGAATACAACCTAACGACTTAACACCTTAGGTCGTTTAACGACCTAATTATATATAGGATAATCCGACCTAACTCCTAAGTCGTCTAGACGACCTAACTATCCAACTTCTAAACTTAGGTCGCTCACAACATAACTGAACACTAGGTCGCTCACGACCTAACTACGATAACACCTTAGGTCGTTTGAACCACCTTAAACTCCCTAGGTCGCTGCCGACCTAACTCTACCCCATGACCTAAGCTTGTCACACGACCTATCTCCCCTACGACCTAACCCCAGAATCCTTAGGTCGCCAACTTCATCTTCATTAGGTCGCCTATCCCTCTTAAGTCGGTCAAGTACTGAAGGTTCTCCCAATCCTTTAGGTCGTTCACCTGACCTAGCCTACCCTACGACTCAACCTTTGAACGACTTAAGCTACATCATGACTTAACTTCTAGACAACTTAACTCCTACGCGACTTAAGATTTAGTCGAACAAAACTCGGGACGACTTAACAATACTAACAATCTAATATCGACTGTTTTACGATGTTTCGATCCGTAAAAATATGGGTCGTTACAATTATGGATTTTGAAATGAGATGTAAGAATCAATAATTACTATTTTAAAAGAGAAGGAATACATAAAAGGAATGTTTTGTGATTAAAGTTGACTAAAGTATCTTTATAATAAGAAGGAAAAAATAAAGTAAAATATACTAAAATAAAAATCTTCATCTCGTTAAATACTTATCAAATAAATAATATATTACGTGAATGGATATTGTTGATTTGTCTACTACGAACGAGATGAAGTAACATTACCCGTTCGTGTTGAATAATAAAATAATAAAATTGAAGAATAATGAATTTAAAAGCGATTTAAAAGAGAGGGATTTAATAAGCGATGTGGAAATTTGTCTAATGTTGATTATTTGAGGGTGTTGTGCATATAATTATATTTCAGCGAGCGCTATGGGACGTCCGTGTGGGGTGTATTTATTTATTCAACATTAGTATAATGTCAAATAATTTATTGAGGATATGGAATTTTATATTTGGATGTTGGTGGATTATTCTATATTATACACTTATATTGATTGATATTATTTGGATTTATGACTTGACATGTGAGATAAATTATATTATTATTTATTTTAATTTAAAGACGGAATACGATTATCTCCGCTTTTGAGTGGAATGAGGAGTATGAAGTTCCAACGAGGATGTGACGGCCAGAAGTATTTTTGCTAGCCCTTTCCTAGCTTGACCGACCATGGGGTCGCTCCCCGATGGTTGCGACGACATGGCCCCCTTGTCGCATGGTTACAGTCTGCTGCACAGGCCAATGGGACAAATTCAAGATGAGGCAAGGAGGTTGATGGGTGCAAGGAGTGAGGAGGCGAGGAAGCAATGTGAGTTTATTTTACATCTAAAGACTAGTGAGGATGCTCACAAAAATATTATGAGTTGGGTCTCCCTTTGCACCTGAGAAGCATTGAGGCTCAGGTCTAGACTCGGCTTTTAGAAATAGCAATAATAACAGCACATAAAATAGCAACAAAAGTAATAAAGTTGAAAATGAAGAACAAAATGAATAAATTTAATATTTCTAAATAAATATGAATTATTGATGTTTGTGGTGTTCTGTTTGCGATGTATGTTGTGTGTGATGTGTGAGGTATGCGATGTGTGATGTGTGATATGTGCGATGGATGTTTGATGGATGTTTAATGGATGTTCTAATGTTTGATGGGTTATGGATGTTGTTGGATGCATTGTGAATGTTGGATTATTCCTTTGATGAGTGGATTTCTTATTATGTTAAGTATATTATTCTCTGAGATATCGTTATATTCTCACCATTGAATCAAGAAATAGTATGACCCGTTTATTATTTATATAATACAAGGGTCAATCTGAGATATTTCAGGTTCAGGGACGATGAAACCAGATTTGCTTATTGAGCATAGTTAGAGGCTATATTACTAGATGTATTATATATTATGTATTTGGACTGTGTATGTATATGATGTTAGATTAGATGTATTGGATCTTTCTTGTATAATTATTTGAGATTTAGCTAGAATTCGATGTATTTTTGTATTCCACACAGACTTTTGTGATGTATTATATTATCATTGTTGCGTTGATGACACCGTGTTATATGTGATTTATTTATATTGTGCATTGTTCTATCCTCAGGCACAACATGTTTTTATTGCTTTGTACTGAGTCTATTTACACCAAGGTGAGTGATTTTATATTATGAGACATATTCAGTGTTGGTCCAAGGAATATTCTCGTATGCTTCACCCACATCACCTCATTCTCAGTGTTACTCAATAGTATTACACAGTAATACTCTTGGATAATATGGGTATAGAGATATGGTGTTACATTGTTGGTATTAGAGCGGGTTTAAAACTATACAGAGTATAAGAGACACTAATCTTGACCCTAGACGAGACTTGGAGTCCCTGTCCCTATGGGTTTATGGTAGATAATTGTTTATACTTAATTGATAGTAGGAGTATGCGATGATTATGGGGGTAATCATCTAGGGACGTACTTGTATTTTTTTTATTATATAATATATTTTCAACCTTTTACCGAGTCTAAATATCTATATGAGATGTGGAGGAATAGATGGAGGTTAAAGAGGTATAAGAAGTTGGTCCGACCAGTAGTGTCAGCATGGATAAAGGATGTTAGAATTCTATGTGGCTCTGAAGTCAGAATGAAGTCGTTCGCTTAGGGAAGATGTAAAAAACCCTAATTTGAATTTTGTATTGAATATTTTATGATTTCATATTTTGACAAGGTGAGATGAGTGAAAAAGATCCAGTAGTGATCAGAGTGCCATAGCGGAAAAGACTACTTTCCGCTAAGAGTTTTGATTGTTTAGCCGTTTTGATTTGATAGTTCATGTTTTGATGTCTTTGAATGGTTGAATTTATTTATGATGTTTAGTTTGGAGAGGATTCATCTTGATTGTGTTATCTGATTGGAACTATCACTCAAATTAGTGTCACTCAGATTAGTGTCCTAAACGTGTTGGTGCTTTAAACCCAATGGTATCTTCGGCTGTGAAGTTACTATAAGGGTATTAAAAACTATTTTCACATAAAATTAAAATGAGATTAAAATAAATTTAAATATGAAAGCTTGCTTGTTTACATTTAAGGATAGATGATTGGTGATGTTTGGATTTTTGGTAAATCGAATATTTTTTATATTACTCTTATAAATAATTTAAGTGAAAAATAGGCATAAGGACAAACTTTGAAATATATTTAGGCTGATGGACAATAAGTTTTATTTTTGGGCTAAAGAACAAACTTTAAACAAAAATTAGGCTGAAGGACAATACTAGTTAGAACTAGCATTTTGTATAGTGTAAAAACCGAATATAATGCTAGTTAGAACTAGCATTGTCCTTCGGCCTAATTTTTCCCAAAGTTTGTCCTTCAGTCAAAATATGAAACTTGGTGTCCTTGAGACTAATTTTTTTTATCAAAGTTTGTCATTTTCCCTAATTTCCTCTTATTTAAATATATTTTAATATAGGCAAGCATATGTTTAATTAATTTTTTTTGGGAATAGCATATGTACGGTTTAGAGAGATGTTTTATTAGAAGTTAGTGAATGTTTTTATAAAAAAAGATTAAGTTGTTTTACATGTAGATATTTAAAGAAATTTTTGAAGTGACTTTGTGTTAATTTGTCCGTTGAGTGTTTAAGAATTCTGATCGATGCGTCTGACCAACGTTATCGATAGGGAATCCTAAACACTAGAACGAAACTTATGGACACAAGATTTTGAGGAGTGATAAATTATTTTGAAGAGAGGAATGTGTTTTAAGTTATATTATAAACCAATATTTGAAATAATATTCCAAAGAAAACTATAGTAATTATTTTGAAGAGATTAAGGAGATTTAAAGAATATTTTGAAGCATGCAAAATGTTTTAATAAACGAAGAGTTATTATTTTGATAGAAATATTTTATTAAGGAAAATTAGAAGTAGATTTTGAGAAAGATGTTTTGAAGAGGAAAGGAAATTTTGAAGAAAGAATATTGAGCTATATTTTGGAAAAGATGTTTTGCAAAGAAATTGATATTCTAAAAATGTATTTGAGTTGATGTTGAAATGAATATATATATATATATATCGAAAAGAAAGGTTCTTTTATTAATAACAATAAGAACCATACAATAGCAGGATTCACCTCCTTAAAAAAACCTCACCATTGTGGTGAGGAAAAAGAGCACGACATCCTCTATATCACCAACTCTAGTACAGTAAGGCAAAAATACAAAAACCAAAACCAGAATAGGAGCTTAACAAAATAAAATAAAAAAGAAAACAGAAGAGAAATCGGCCCATGAAGGCAAAAACGAATATACCACCACTTCCGAATGATCAACCCAATTCGGCCCATATACACGAACATAATACCCTAATCTCAAGCTCGAGCCACCGCCATCACTATCCATTGTCAGCTAAATCAACCCCCAATTTCTGAAAAATATGGCGGTCGGTAGAAGGATAATTCCAGCACCGAAATTGTCTCCTAAGCTGAAGGTAGACATCTATTTCGATAAGGTTGTTTCATTGATCCCCAGAGCAGCTCTTACCTTCAAATCTACGCGAGATCTCTCCATCCATATATGGTGCGTGGTGGTTGCTGCAGCGACACAAGCCAGGTGCAGAGCACCTGATTTGTGAGCAAAGCTTCACCGCAATGTCAGGAATTGTTGTCTCAGAGAATTTTCCACCTGGGGACGAAGATCCAGTTTGCACAGCAAGCTTTTCCAAAGATAAGTAGTATAAACACAATCTATAAATAGATGTTGATGTGATTCATCCTATTGTTTGCAAAGATCACATAGCTTATTGACTGTCATCCCCCATGACGATAGGCGATCGGAAGTAGGTAACCTCTGTGTATAGGCCATGTACGTAGTGTAGCTAAATTTCCTAGCAGTCTTGTTAAACCGTATAAGTTTGAATATATCATCTTGTTGAGCATGAATATAGATATCATTCTAGACTGCGGTAAAATTAAATGTTTTCTGACGAACAATAGTCCAGTAGTCCTTCTTTTGGTCTGTAGATAGTTGGACTTATTTGATTTGATCAGCCACCTCTCTAGTCTCTGGCAAAATGTGAGGTTGCAGTTGACCTCCCTGTATTATACTACTGACTGTACTGTGATTAAAACATGATATGAAAACTCTGTCCCAGCCAATTAAGTCCACGAGAGATTTGTGGTTGATCCACGGATCATAGCACAGGTCCGTATACTCCTCATCTACGATTACACGGTTCATGATTTTTGCTGCCATATCTCGTTGCCGTAAAATAGATTTCATCGTACCAGAAAAGTTATTATTAATATGCATTATCCATAAATTTGTCTTTGGCATGTATTTAGTTTTCATCCAACGAGACCATAAGCAGTTAGAAGTTAATAATTTCCATAATAATTTAATTCTAGCTGTGGAATTGAGATCAGTGAATTTTCACAGTCCTGTTCCCCCTTCCAATTTGGGTTTACATAAAATATCCCAAGATATTTTATGTAACTTGCCTTTCCAGAAAAACTCAGCACATAGTCGATCTATTTTTCGAATAACTAAAATAGGAAGATGGTAGTTAATAATCCAGTACATAACTATCGGAGTGATTGTACTATGAATCAACTCTGCACGCCCTACCATCGTTAAAAAGTTTCTGTCCCAACCTTCTAATTTTGTATTAATCCTTTGCAACAGAGAAGCGCAGTGGGAAGCATGTATGTAATCTGTGGACAGTGGCACCCCGAGGTATTTGACAGGTAATTCCATCTCTGCTATGTTTAATGTGCGTGTAATTTCAAATTTCCACATAGAACCTTTATTGAAAAATAACTGTGATTTTGCTTGGTTAATACGTAAACCAACTGTGTCCTCCACTCTCTTGAAAATATGAGTCATGTGGTTAGCATTTGATATAGTTGACGCTAGAAAAATCATAACATCATCCGCATAAAGTGAGTGAGAAATGGTAGGCTGAAATTTCTTAATTGGCTCTAAATGCTTTTCAGACATACCCTCTTCCAGTAGTAATGAAAAATAATCCATAGCCACGCAAAACAAATAAGGAGATAAAGGATCACCCTGTTGTAGGCCTCTATTTGACGTAATAAACCCTTCCGGCTTTCCATCAACCATAATAGAGAATGTAGGAGATGAAAAATATTCGTAAATTAGTTGAACTAGAGGTAAGGGAAAACCATAACACTTAAGCATATGACACACGAATTCATGGTTAACCATATCAGAAGCCTTTTGTAAATCAATTTTGATACACATTCTTCCTTTACCAACTTTATTGAAATCCCTTACTTGTTCGTGAGCCAAAAGCACATTTTCACCAATATTTCTACCCGGTATGAACGACGATTGATTTTCTGCAATTAGAAGAGGTAGAAACCATTTAATTCTATTGCATATGATTTTCGAAATAATTTTATATATCACATTAGCACATGCATTAGAGCAATAGTCTGAAATTAATTGTGGCTTATCTTTTTTCGGAATCAAAGTAATGAAAGTATGATTAATTCTCCTTTAGCAACTTTGCTGTTTGAAAAGATTCTGACATAGCTTTGTACATATTATCTTTCAGGTCATCGCAATGTAGCTTATAAAATTTGGCTAAGAAACCGTCTGGACCTGGACTATTGGCATCGTTAATGGAGAACACAGCCTCTTTGAGTTCTTCCATAGTAACAGGGAAAGTTAAGTATTCTTGTCCCGCTGCATTAACTCTCATTCTAGTTTCAATATGCGGAAAATCTAAAACTAAATCACCATTAAATAACTCCTGATAGAACTTAATAGCAGTATCTTTAATGTTCTATAGTTATATATATGTTGGCCTTGAGCGTCAAGTATATTTCTATGCCTTCTCATATTCATCTTGGCATAGAAAAACTTGGTGCTGCTATCCCCCTGTTGTAGCCACAGTACCTTGCTTTGTTGTTTAAGGAATTCATTATGTTGCTGCGTGAACTCGTTTATTTTCTGGCCCAGTTCACACATGTTTTCATATAATGTATCATTTTCTGGATCTTGATCAGCCTTATAGAACGTTGATTCAAAGTCTTCCTATAGTTTGTTAATTTGATTGTCTGAAGCTCTCAACCTATGCCACTTTTTTTCAATTCAACTTTTACTGCTTTCAGTTTGTAGATTAATTGTTTGAAATAGGATCCCCATATGGTAGTAGACATGCCCTTCATGACACGGTGAGTGTACCCCTGTGAATAGCACCAACTGTTGATGTATCGAAATGGAGCGCGTTTTAGCCGTTTGTGATGCGAGCTGAAACACGTTAAAATAGGGGTATGGTCACTCATAGTCGATGGCAGAGCAATAGTGTGGAGTTGCGGGAACATAGACATAAAGTCGTAATATATATATATATATATATTGATAAGAGGAATATTTTTTGAGATGATGATTTAGAAAAAAAATGAGATATAAAAAAATTGCATACTATTTTGAGGTATTACAAATCGTTTTTACTTGAGTATATATACGGAATATTTAACAATTGAAAAAAAATTATAAGTGATATTATTTTCGAAGGGTAATTTAGTAAAATTTGAAATGAAAATTCTATAATGTTTTGAAGTTCTATAGATTATTTTGACTTGAATATATGGGAGTAAGTATTATTATAGTTAGGAAATAAAAAGTAATAATTTTGTTCTATATTTGAATAATTGGTGTGATAATTGCAGCCACCAAGCATTAGTGGACAACTGTAGTCAATGGCGAGGCATTGTTGATCAGACGATCAACACTACAACCAATTTTTGTGATTGATTGGCTGCTATATTGTAAGACGTTTTTGATTTGAATAAATGTTGTAAAGATGTTTTGGATGTGGTGCGTTGTGAAAAAATAAAATAGATGAACGGAAAAAAATTGATTTTGATGTTAATAAAATATATTGAAATGTTGCTGATTGAAACAAAATAATATTGTTCAATGATATTTGATGAAAGTTTTGGAAAATGGTTTTAATGTATTAGAAGATGCTAAATTGAAGATGATGTATATAAGTAAAATTGATATGATTATTATTGTAAGAGATTTGTAAATTAGAAGTATTAGTTGTTTATAAAAAGAAAGGGTAGAAGAGATTATTGTACTTACTAATACAACTATATCTTGAGATAGAGCAATCAGATTTTATCGATTCTATTTCCATCGGTTAGAGAATTAAATGAGTTTGTTATTCATCACTAAGTATTGAGTTTAAGTGGTAAAAATATAAATTTTAATGGATAAGAATAGTTGTCCCGAAAAGCAAATTGCGCAAAATCGAGTTGAATTCATTTATCCATAACTTTTGAATGGTTTATTTGATTTTGATGACTTTGCTCATCTAGTAAAGCTAATGACATGAGCTACAACTTTTGTTTTAGATGATTTTTAATACTTTGACATTTAAAATATTGAAAACATGCGTTTATAAAGAGTATCCGCACTTGAAATTTTCTGAGCCTAAGCATCATGAAGTTTTGATCGTAACTTTTGATCTTTTCATCGGTTTTTGATGATTTTGTACTTATTTCAAAGCTAAAGCGTAAGGAGCATGTTTCATTTTGAAAGTTTTGCGAAAGTATATTATTTGCTTGGCAAAATACTTCCTCTAGAGAGGTGGACCTCCATACGTAATTCGATTCTTGTTTTTTTCCCACCTTGCAAAAATCACTATAACTTCTAATACACTCAACATTTTTATGATCCGTAAGATGATTTGAAAAGATAAAACACTATATCACAATTTATTTTTGGAAACCATGTTTTGGTTTGGTTTTTTTGACTTTTGACAGTGTGTTGGAAAAAGGTTAAACATGAAAGTTTTGTTTTTATTACATTACATAAATGCAAACTTCTTATATTTTATTTTATGCAACTAATTTTTGTACTTGATTTTAGGTGTTCAAGAGACTAATTGGACTTATGCACATTGATAGCTAGCTTTTGCTCGCATATACATGTTTAATAACGAGGTAAATTTCTTAAAAATGCTAAATAAATGTACATTTTTACGTTAAGCGAGGTATATACTGACATTATATTGTCTTCCCGTGTTTTGGGATGCTTTGTGTTGGGATGCCTCTTCATAGATGCATATTATATAATTATATTGTATTTTGATTTTTCGAAATGCTCTTCTTACAATGAAGACTTTGGCGAAATTTTCTAAAAAATCTTACACTTAGAAAAGTTTCACAAAATTTTATCATATGCCAAGAATAGAAAGTCAAATTGAATCTATTTAAATTAATAGCATACGATGAGATGAGTTAGAGTATAAAGAGCCACATAGAGAATTGAGTAGATGAGTTTGATGGATGGGCGATGATTACGAAGGAAGTCAGGATATGAGTTGTGTTTGTCGACTTCTCTGTAGGAAATTGCGAGGATGCAATTTCTTAAAGGGAAGACTGTAATAGCCTGTCCTTCTACGTCATATAAATTAAATTTTATTAAAATAAAAGTGTTTTAATTTGGTTTGTGATGATTAATAACTTGAATATTTAATTAAATTCTATTTAATAAAAGATTTTGTTGTAATAAATTGAATTAAATTAATAAAATCTTTTTGAATAATCTATTAAAATCGAATAGATTATTTTAATTGAATGTAAAATATTTTGAAACGTAAGTAATTTTAAATATGTGAAAGTAGTTGGTAAACAAATTTATTTTGTAATAGAACAATGAATGATTAAATAAACACAAGCAAATGTAGAATCGAATAAATTGTTAATCATCAAGATGCAATTTGTTAAATGAGGTGTAAATCAATTTATACTAGATTAAATTTTATTTTGAGGATTAAAAATTAAAATTTTAAATGCATTGCAAATTAACTAAAATTGTGTTAAATTAAATTGAGACCAAACAAAGAATTAGGCCAAAAACTGTTTCATCCCAGCCCAAACCAATTTTCATTATCTCAGTGCTTTTGGAAATATTGCCTGGCCTCCTGAGTGAACGCAAACATGTGTATTTCAATTTAACCTAACCCCATTTTTCCCAAAAATCAATTCGCCACATAATAAAAAAAGAATGAAAATCATGTCGCGATCGAGAGCGACACCAGGCACAATGACTAAGTATTGGAGGTAGCGACCTAGCATGGCAGGTGAAGGCAAGGCAACGGCAGGGCAGACGAGTTGGGATTGCGATCGATATTGGGCCAAGTGATGTCGTGAAATTTGAGCACGGTGAGGAGTGATTGTGGTTGCTATCAACGTGAGTGTGACGAAGTGGAGGGTACGTTGAAGTTGCATGGATGTGGGGATGAGCGTTCGTTACATAGTATAGGTTTTCATGCATGGGGTGAGGCATCAATGGTGGTACTGGTGATGATTAGTTGATGATGACAAATGGCGATGTGGTGATGTTGTGGGTTGCAAACTATGGTAGAATTGTTGTGCTACAACAACGTTGCGATCGAGATGATTGTAGTTGCTGTTTTGAACTCAAGCATCATTTTTGTGAGTTAATCTCACTCACAACTATGTCTATTTCTTTTTATTTAATATGTATTTCCCCATATATTACTTAATTGCGTGGTTGAATCAATGATTAGTTATTAAATGTGATTGATTGTTAGTTGATGATCGATGTTTGACGTTGTTTGGATTGGATAAAACTGATTACTATTGGATGATATTGATTGTATGAGTGTTATGTGTTTTGGGTTAGATTTGTTGTGTGTATATTGGTTAATTTCAATAATGATATTACTTAAACACTGTTTGCGCCAAAATTGGTCACAAACCCCGAATGTCGTGAAAGCACCAGTTCGCAATCACAGATCACAAATATCAAATATGTAGAGAAATAAAAATGAAGAACTCTCCGAAAAATTAGATGAAAGCAGTAAATGACACAGGATTTATAGTGGTTCGGCGATCTTGCCTACGTCCACTCTGAAGTTGATGATTTTATTGATGTTCACTTGATGATTACAATTTCTTCTGATGTAGTACAATTGATTTTATGATTATAATCTGAATCTAAGGAAGCAGTGGTGATTCTGAGTAATTCTGGCAGAGTCTGGGCGCTCTTTAGCTCCTAAAATTGTCCGACCCCTTTTATGAATGACCAGGGGCTCTATTTATAGGTGTAGGAGGCAGATATTTTGCCTAAAATTCGAGAGACTACTTCTGGCACATGAGGGGGCCCACATACCCGCTTTCAGGAAATCCGGGCCCGCTTTGGGATCGATTCGAAATCCATTCGAATCGATCAAGAAAACATCCAATCGAGCTGAAATTTGGTGTGGACATTCTTCAACATGTGTGCAAGCTTCTGTGAAAATTTCATAGCATTTGGACTTGTAGATCTCGAGTTATGATCGATTCAAGATTGCATTTCCGGTTGATGTGCTCTGTTCGAATCGATCCCCTTCGAATCGATAGGGTCGAATCGATGGCCTAGTGAGCGAAGGCGTTGACGTGGCGTGCGCTACCCGGGTTGATCCAGTTTTTTCTTCGAGTTTCACTGAGTCGACTCCGTGTTTTTCGCCGCTTTGACTTGGTGGGTTCGAGGGAATGGATTCGAACAGATGTTCGTTCGTATCGATGGCGTTATACGATAGTCGATCGATACGAAGTCGTTACAACAGGATGGATTCGAAGCAGGGTCGCTGGATGGATACGAAGTGGGGTGATTTCATGGATTCGAAGGACTTCAACCTGAGGGATACGAAGTGGAGTAGCTTTATGGATTCGAAGCAGATCATTTGATGGGTACGAAGCAGGATGTCTTCATGGATTTGAGTGATGGATACGAAGCTTGACCATCTGATGGATTCGAACAAGGAGGTAGTGATCGATTCGGAGTATGTTGATGGATTCGACATAGGTCCCACCTATGGATTCGAATCGGGGGGGATCTCCTTCATCTTGTATCGACCATAAGTTGAGCATACGAACTCGGATCGTCTTGAAACTTGGAACGTTGTTTTTCCTGACCTTTCTTGACGTGTCTTATCAATTGCGGCCCGATCCGGACTCGGAAAAAATTCATCGATATCCATGGTGAAACAGTGAAGTAGCTGATTTCCAGGATGGATTGTCATTGATTTCTAGTCAGTTTCTTGGTATTACGGCCTTGCCAAAAGGCGGGATAACAAACACAACACTTAAAATTGATTGAAATAAAGACAAATGAAGTAAAAGATGTAATTTGTGACAAATAAATTATTTTGGTGACAAACTGCGAATTCTAGGAAGATGTTTTGTTTTTTAATATTGAGATTATTGAATTTATGAAAATTTTGAAAGAGAAACGATTTTGAAAAAATGTTTATAAGTTGAATAATTTTAAGGATATTGCGAACGGAAATTATTTTGAAAATGATGAATTCTGGGAATTTGATAAAATAAGGGAATTTACAAGATTTATATTTTATTTATTGATGATTATAGAAGTAATTAGAGATATTTATAAGATGAAGTTTGACAATTTGAATTTAATAGATGAGAAGTTTGTAAAAAGATATTTTGAGGTAATGGCATATTCAATGCAATTTATTTCATATATGGAATGAAAATTAGTATTTGCAATATAATGAGAAGTGAATCTTGAAGAGACATACATGCACGCGCGCGCGCGCACGCACACACACACACACACACACACACATATATATATAATACGTCATAAATAGAGAACCTTTTTATTTCAATATATATATATATAAGTTTAACTATCGAAGTATTTTGAGAATACATTACATGAAGTAGAATTTGAGTTTGATGTATTATTTGTCCATGATATTGATTTTAAAGAGGTTTGAAAATAAAGGAGGAATTTAAATGATATTTTGAAATTATAAATTTGAGTTTGAAAATATTTATGGCATGAGAATACTCTTTGGATCTGTAGTACTTCAATAATGTCAAAGTGAAAATTAGAAATGAAAGTAATTTTGAGGTTTTAAAGGTTATTAACGAGTTTGAATAAAGGTTTCTTTTAAATCAAATGAATTGTTTTGAACTACGGATTTTGAAATTAGATGTAAGAATCAATAATTACAATTTTTAAAGTAAAGGAATAAATAAAAGGAATGTTTCGTGATTAAAGTTAAATGAAGTATCTTTATAATAAGAGGGAAAAACTGAAGTAAAATATATTGAAATAAAAATCTTCATCTCGTTAAATACTAATTAAATAAATAATGCATTGATATGAATGAATGACTGTCGATTTGTCTACTACAAACGAGATGAAGTAAAATTACTCATTGTGCTGAATAATAAAATAATAAAACTAAACAATAATGTATATAAAAGCGATTTAAGCGAGTGATTTAAGAAATGAAGCGGAAATTTATATAATGTTGATTTATTAGGGGTGTTGTGTATATAATTATATTTCATCGGGTGCCATGGAACGTCCATGTGGGGTGTACTTATTTATTCAACACAAGTATAATGTCGAATAATTCATTAAGGACCGAGTATTTGATATTTGGATATCGGTGGATTATTTTATACTATATACCCATATTGATTGATATTACTTGGATTTTTGACTTGTCATATGAGGAAATTATATTATTACTTATTTTAATTTAAAACGAGAATAGATTATCTTCGTTCTTGAGTGGAATGAGGAGTAAGAAATCCCAACAAGGATTTGATGGTCGGAAGTATTTTGCTAGCCCCGTTCCAGCTTGTTCGACCGTAGGGTCGCTCCCCGATGGTTGCGACGACATGACCCCCTCGTCGCATCTGATGGAAGCAAGGAGCGAGGAGGTGAGGAGGCGAGGAAGCGACATGCATCTATTGTGCAGCTAAAGACTGGTGTGGACACTCACTATAACAAACTGGAATTTTACTACTTTGATTAGTGAATATTTAATTAATTTTATATATTCAATATATAGGTTTTGTAATGAAAATAAACTCATTTTAATTAATTAATAATGATGGCGAAACCAAATTCAAAATTTGTTTAACCAAATTAAATAGTTCATAGAAAAACAAAAAATGTGGCCAAAGAACGTTTGCCGAAATTTCAACCTCTCGATACCGAAAAGTTATCGAAAACGTTGTTTGTCTTTGTGCACTATATGTACATATATATAAGAGTTAATTGACTAGATAATAATACACTTATAAATAAATTATCTTATATTAATTTGGATTAGTAAGTGATGTGGCAAGACATAGTTTTAAAAATAATAAACATTTTATATAAATATATATATCAAGTATCGTCACATCTTAGATTTGTAATAATTAACCATAATTATCTCTTGTCACATCTTAGTTAATTTATAATTAAACTTATATATATAAAGGAAGTGATGTGACTAAACATAATAATTATATATCTATATATAAAAGGAAGCGGTATGACTAAACATAATAATTATATATATAAAAGAAAGTGATGTGACTAAACATAATTATATATATATATAAGAGTGATGTGATTAAACATAATTATATATATATATATATTATAAAAGTTTTGTGATGTGACTAGATATAATGATGACATAGGAAATTTGTCTATAAATAGCCATATGTTTCTTCATTTACAACAAACTTTTCTTCCTCATTTCAAATTCAAATGGAGTTTTACTTTTATTAAAACCATGCAAAATTTTAATGGTTACAATATTCTAGTTGACCTCTTTTTCAAACTTATATCATAACTATGTTAAAATACCCAATCTTTGCAAAGAATTTTTCGCCAAGAATTTCAAGTCCGAAAATTACCCTTCTTCTTTTGATCATAAATTCTTCAAAACAAATTGAAAATATGTGATTCTTTTTTTGAAATGATAGAGAAAATAAATTCCAACAACTTTCTCATTGAGTTCTTTTTGAAATTCCGTGAGTAGGTAGCTCAAAAATAAGTTTCAAAATGACCTATTTTCGGGTTTATTATTGAAAATTCGATGTTTATCTGAAGTCGCTCCACCTTACCAAAACAAGTCTCGCTTCCTCTTCCCTTCAAGGCTAAATTAGAACATGACATTTTTTGTTTTTCTATGAACTATTTAATTTAGGGTTAAATTTAAAATTTGCCTACCTAATGCATTTAGGGTTAAAGACTCCATCTTGTTGCTTAGGAATGAAAGTGCTATGTCATGTTCTAATTTAGCGAGAGTTTGGATAGCTTTCGGTGAGTAAATTTCTAATCTTTTGGAAAGAACTTTCCTTTATATATTGTGTTGATCCTTAGCTATATGTATGTTATATATATGTTGGATCTTGACATGTTTGAAATGTGATGATAAGTGTTAATGTATGAGTTAGTGTTAGCACTCAAAGTTAGTAATTGTATATATATATATATATATATATTGGTATATATATATAATTTGTTGTATGAATGTGATATGTAAATATAAATCATTGATGATGAACTTGACTATAGTCATGATGGGTTGAAAACAAAGTTGAAACTTTGTATGTAGTTGCGACAGATTTGAGGTCGAATTTGAAATCAAACTCGTTTCAAGAGTTTAAAGTTTAGATTTTGGTTAAAGTTTGCGTAATTGGTTTTAAAGTGTGAAAATTTACTAAGGTATGTTTAAATCATGAAATAGTATGGTTTTAATAAAGTGGCTTCACTTAAAGTTGAGTTAGAGCAAAATGCACCCTTAACGAATGGATGCAGTTTGACAAAGGTTTGAATTTCTATTTCAAATTTGTTTAATTTTGAAAGTAGTTTACAAAGTTTTTCAAACTTAATTAATAATATTAAAAAGTAATTAAGTTGTAATATAATTAATTAATTAAAAGGTAATTAGCACCTAACGGGTAATTAAGAAGGTGATTAGAGGTTAATCACCACTTAAGTTAAGTTAATGACTATTAATTAATTAATAAAGTTTTAATTAATGTTTTATATGGTTAAGAGGAAATTAAGTGATTAATAATTATTTAATTAATATTAATAGTTAATTATTTATTTATTTAATTAACGGATTATTAAATTAATATTGATTAATTAGGGTTTATCTTTTAAACAATTTGTTTTAACCTTAACCAAGTTGCATTACGAAGTTAATTAGTACTTAATCAAGCCCATTAAGACTAGTTAGAATTTATTTAAATAGGGTTTAAGCTGATTGAATCTATTTAAATCTTTTAAAAGGTGATTTAAAACTGAAACGACTGTGTTTTAAATAAATTTCCTTTTAAAAGCGAACTGATTCCAAATCAAAGGATCTCTTGTCTGGACCCTTAAGTAACCCATATGATTAGGAGAATTAAATGACACACGTTAGCAGAATAAAACACCATTCTGCTATAGTGTAAGTGATTTGATTGTGTGGACATGTGTTAAACAGAATAAATCCTCATTCTTTTATAAATTGATTGAATTGTTTGGACATCTATTTAGCAGGATAAATCACCATCCCATTGTTATGTTATTTAGACTTGTATATGCCAATTAGTTATATTGACAAGTTATTCCCTGATTGGATATGAACTGTATTTACATATATGGTAGCTTATGTAAATAATCATTATGTGATTTGGGAATCGAATTGAAATTAAATGGTAATTTAAATTAGTATCATTGGGATTGCTAAGTCTCATTTGGAATTTATAAAGTATAGTTTGAATTTACTTTAATTCTTTAATCAATTTGAGGCTAACGTTTTATAAATGGTTTTTCAAGTTATATAATTCCTATAAAGGTATTTATGAATGATAACTTGTTTGTAGAAAGGGGTTTTCCTAACGAAAAGGGTTATTAAGGTGTTTTACAAATGATGTTTTTGTAAATGGTATTTATAAAGGATATTTTATAAAGGAGTATATAAAGGTTTATATAAAGAGTTTTAAAAATAGGAAAATGGTTTATAAATCATTTCAGAAATTTGGAAAGAGGTTTATAAATTAACTTAAAGGTTCATAAAAGTGGGTTATAACTTTATTTTGAAAGTTATAAGTTAATTGAAATATAAGATGAGCTTTTGAAAAGGGAATTTTTAATAAAGGATAAGCGGAATGTTTTATTTGGAAGAAATGTTTGGTTATTTAATATGGGATTTGGAAAGAAGAAAACTTTGAAAAGTTTGTAAATATACTTATACTGACAAGATAAGTATATGATTTGTTTCAAGGCATGAAAAGTAAAATGTTTTGGTATTGTACTAATAACGTTGAGATAAGTGTATAAATGTTTCCAAGTATAAAGGAAATGTAAGGGGTTTGGGAATATTATTTTGAAAAGATCTTGTGATTAGATTTATAAAGTGGTTTTATTAATTAAAGAGCATTAATAAAGGCTTAGTAGGTCCCGTATGGAAATTAAACCATGATTGGATGTTTGTTTATTTGATAAGTAAATAACCAACTATCAAATCTGGACAAAACGTAACTTTGGAAATATCTAGGAGAAACACGAGTATTATATGGTACAGTTACCGTCGAAGGTGCTATATTGTACGTATAAACAAGTTTCGTTCTTCTAGGATGAATGATAAGGAAATCCGTCCACTAACGGTTAGGAGGTGAACTTCGTTTTTATCTTTGCCTGTTTATTCCCTAAAATACCGGGGTTGAGTTTACCGAAAATTATCAAATGTTGTTTCGAGTAGACCGGCATAAAATATGTTATCCGAAAACTACTTCGATCCAACGAATGCTTTCCGAAGTGAAGGCATAGTGGAGAGCATGGAATCGAAGATAGAGATGTGAAGTGCAAGGGCTAATTGCTACTAATCCTAAGGGTGATTCCAAAATGGTTGTAGTAGGAATAGTGCCTTCGGTTTTGTTCAGACCTAGAACGAACTTTTATGGATGAATGCTATTACACATTGTCATTGAAAGGCAATGAGAATTCTAAGTATAAATGTTCTTGAAAGGTAATCGTAGCCTCAAGCCTCATCAACCGGGAGTGACTAAAACATGGGAGATGCAGCATGGCTAAGTGGGTCGCTCACAAGTAGGGTATGATCATCCCTATCTAGAGTCGCTATTATCTCTCATTTGTATGCTCCGGGGCCCATTAACGGAGGGGCGATCATATTCGGTACTATCCAGTAAGGGGTAAGCTGACCCTGTGTTGGTAGGGAATCCAAGCGAGGTCCTCGGTGTTATTTTATCTAGAGATGCACCGTGACGGATGGTACCCTAATAGCCCAGCCATTAATTGGAATCCATTCTCTGATACGAGATTTACGGTTTTAATTGTATACCAAATATGTTGGAACGTGAGATGCAAGCATTCCAGATATTTTAATATTTTACTTTGAACCCTTAGACATCATTATAATATCACTGGATTTTCTATAAAAGTGTTTTGGTTATCGTAAGGTAAAAACCCATCCGTGTTTATGTGTGGCGAGGTCTTACGAGATACATTTGATTTCAAAGGATTTTTAAAATTAATAAATCAATAATGATTTGAGTTTACTCACGCTGGTATTCCAGACTGACCTGGGAGTTATTTCCTTATAATTCTCGGGTCAGACCGGCATGTTTGCCAGGTTAGCTTTAGATGCTTTGGAGCTATGGAGTTGAGTTGGAGGCCCAGGACGTACTCTCGTTTTTTGATATCTTCTGTTGTGTATGTGTTATGTGTAGTTTGTCTGCTGTTGTAAGGATAGGTGTTATAACTGTCCAACTCTGATATATATATATATATATATAAATAGGTCTCAAATTTTGTAAAGACTTGATTATATTATATATAATTTGGTTGTCGTGTTTGTTCCTAGTTCTTTTATCTTCTATCTCTTTTCTTTCCCCTAACAATCTATCTTTCCGGCACTTAGTTGTTCGACATGTTAATACCGTGAATGTATTAGTGTCGACTTCTGGGTTCATAAACATGGGTTGTTACACTAACAAAAATATTACGAGTTGGGTCTCCCTTTGCACTAGAGAAGCATTGAGGCTCAAATGTAGACTCGACTTATGGAAATGGCAATAATAACAGCACATAAAATAGCAGTAATGGTAATAATATTGAAAATGAAGAACAAAACAAATAAATTTAATAGTGCTAAATAAATATGAATAATTGAAGTTTGTGGTGTGCTGTTTGCGATGTATGATGTGTGAGGTGTGCGATGGATTTTTGATGGATAATGGATGTTTGATGGATGTTTTAATGTTTGATGGGTTATGGATGTTGTTGGATGTGCTGTGGATGTCTGATTATTCCTTCATGATTGGATTTCTTATTATGTTAAGTCCTTGAAATATCATTATATTCTCAACATTGAATCTAGACATAGTCTGACCTGTTTATTATTTATATACTACTCGAATAAGTCCGAGACATTTCAGGTTTAAGGATGATAAGACCAGATTTGCTTATTGGGCTTAGTTGGAGGCTGTATTACTAGATGTATCGTATTTTGTGTATTTGGACTCATGTATGCATATGATGTTGGATTAGATGTATTGAATATATCTTGTATAATTATTTGAGATTTAGCAGGAATTCGACTTATTTTTGTGTTCCACTCACACTTATGTGATGTACTATATTTTCGCTGCTACATTGATAACTCTATGTTCCTTTTGATTTATTTATATTGTATTGTTTTATCCTCGAGCATCACACGTGTTTATTGCTTTGTACTAAGACTTTTTACGTCAAGGTGAGTGATTTTATATTATGAGATGTATTCAATGTTAGTTCAGGGGAATATTCACTTGTGCTTCACCTACATCGTCTCCTTCTCCATGACACTCGACAGTATTACTCAGTAGTACTCTTGGATAATATGTGTATAGATGTGGGGTATTTTATGAGGCTTGATATACTATACTCAATATCACCTATGAAGTTAGATTCTGCACACTCCTTCATAAAAAATTGTTGTTTTTTATAAATAATTCTATAGTATTTTGTAAATACTGTAAAACACTATAAACTATCATTTTGGCAGCGTCCACATAACAAAAATGCACATTAACCACTGGCGTCACGTCAAACGAGTCTAAATGGCAGATATAGGACCTACATATATTTCTCATTCGATAAAACCACTAGATCCGAGCTGTTCATAACCATCAGCGTTAAATCTGTCTGACGCTTCAGATGCGTCCTCAATCAACAGTTATTTTTTGAATGAACGGTAAAAAATTAAACACATCGTATAGTATTGCTCATTCTTCTTTCTCTCCACCATAACCAAATTAAAAAACCAAAAGTCTAACCCAAAAAGCAATTGCATTTTGTGGTATTTTCGTAGTATTCTTCTCTATCTCAATTTTGTTTAATTTTCATATTTACTTTGAGTTTTTTTGTCTTTTTAGCTAGAAATGGCCAAAATTGGATGGTAAAACTCCCACCAAAGTCCAAAAAATTGATCTGAAAGAGCGATAATAGAATTTTAGTACTTTGTAATTTTACATAAATAGAAAAATAATAAATTTCTATAGGAGATGGAATTAGGCTTCGGGACCTATCCCATTGCTTTTGGAATGTCATTGACAATTACTAAACATACATAACTTACTGAATTTGGTTACATGCTAGAAATTAGTAGACGTCAAACGCCATGGCATTTCCACAATATATTAATTTCGAGATTTTAGGCTAAACATCCATCCTATAAATAGAAGTGTAGACCATATTTCTAATCCTATTTTAATATAAACACTTTACAACTAATCTCCATCCAATCGTAAGCATATTTAAAGCAAAAATCTTTTTTTTTATTATTTCATTTCTTCTTCCTCTTCCCTCTTCACCACTAAACTTTGAAAATTCATAACTTCTCCATTTCTCAATGGATTTCGATGATACCGGCAGTAAATCAAAGGGTGCAAAAAATACTATCATTTTAAAGGTGGAATTTACAGGATTGGAGGTGCAGCAGATACTGACAGTGAAGAACAATGATGAAATCTCGGATACCATTTTCATCCTTCTTTCTCAAACCACAAAAAGGCGTATCTTTCTCGTTTCTTAATGGATTTTGTCAAACATAAGTAAGCCTATAGAAACTGACAATCCAGTGATCTAATTCCTAGGTTGATCATTAGTGCTTAGATTTTAATTGTTACAAATTTTTTATTGCATTCAATGGTTTTATACATATGATTTTTGCATTATTGTTTATTTTCTCATTTGGGTGAATAAATTTCATCAACATTTCGTACATTACGAATGTGACTGTTCACCTTACAACTTTTGTAGTGATCTAATATTGATAAACATCCATATCCTTATATTTCTTGGGAGT
Source organism: Allium fistulosum (assembly GCA_030737815.1). Taxonomy (NCBI): domain Eukaryota; kingdom Viridiplantae; phylum Streptophyta; class Magnoliopsida; order Asparagales; family Amaryllidaceae; genus Allium; species Allium fistulosum. Next base: position 131,325,979 of record CM060903.1, on the reverse strand, counting down.
TCAAAACTCATATAATGCAATATACAGTCTCGGATAAATAAATACTTATTTGACCAAGGCATGCGTGTTTTTATCAGTTGTATAACTTCGTCACTTGCATGGGTCTTAACATGTCAAAAGAATTATTGGTAAATACATGTTACATTTCTATTTTAATCTTAATTTAGTTAAATTGTATGGTTCAATGATAAATATTTTAGCAATTATATTAGTTGCACAAACTTATCAAAATATATTATTTCAACTCGTATAACATACATTCTTACCAAGTTATATAGGTTAAATATTACCATTTCATTTTTCTATCAAGGCTCCCACTAGATTCTTATGTTTCTCAAAACCCTGAGAAAAGCATAGAAATATTTTGATCCCTCTAGTGGGTGATAATACTCACTTGTGTTGGAATTCTGACCTTGAGTTTGATCGACAAATCGCATGCTCATAAGCGATGAATAACACTTTGTCGATTGTATCATATACAACTCTTAACCCATGGTCTTTGTTCTAATCTCAATCTTGGCCTTGAGTTTTCTCAACAAAACAAATCGAAAGAGATTGTTCACTCATACCTACCATTTCATGCCGACCTAAGTATAATGCACATAATTGAGTTTGCACAAAAAAAACATGCATATATCTTACTTATGTAGTTAATATGTTAATAATACTACACATAACATCCCTAGCTTGAGCTTGCTCGAAAATGAAAGAGTATGCCAGTAATCTATTAATACATAAATGGTAGAGGACAACTTATATATCGGGGATTCATAATCTTTAATACACAAACACACTGTGATGACTGCCCTACACCATCGGCACGTAATAATGATAATAACCCATAGAGTGTGCTGCAATAATGTCCAATCGATATAGGATGGGCATCAAGTGTTGTAGTAAAGCAAATCAATCACATAGGACCTATTGTATATCACATAACACATTGAATAAAATATAATAGCCATCAGAGATATAAACAACACGAGACAGTAGTAACTGAATGAACCATAGAAGTCTGAGTACACAGATCCATATAGCTATACAACATAACTGATAAAGTTTATACAACTAATAATAAACTCAAATAAGTAACTGTCTTTAAATAGACAATAGCACCAGTAAGCTCTGAAGTGCTATACGACGGAATAATAAGCAATAACAGCTAAATATAATAAGACATGAGAATGTGGCCTCCTACTCTTCATCTGTCCAACTCCATGTGCTCACCAAACCCGATATCCTTAATCTACTCATTTAAGAGTTCCTGGATAAATAGTATGGAAAATCATACCTAACATGTCCACGCATCCATAGAGTTAGCACATAATACATGATATATACTACTTTATATCATATTCATCATGGGTGTTCTATACATCGAAGTACTAATGGGTGTCTAGACATCTGCATCGATGATATCAACACCATATGACATCTTTAGGGAGACAAACAACCAGGCAAATATAGCATCAACCATCTATCCTCACATCCACTCACTTTTTGTGTAGGATATATGATACTCGTATGACTTCCCCATACAGTCAAGGACTACTTAAAGTCCTAGTTTCTCGATACTCGAATCCATGCCACTCAGTATGCCAAAGACTGGACCGCATCCCTATAAACATCTTAAGGTAAATGATCGAAACATCATGTGATCTTGGGCTTTCCATATGCCTAAGTGAGCATCCTCACATACCCTAGCTCCACAAGTACATATCGAAACCTATGAGTATCAGTGATCCCTTTGCGTACGTCATCCTAGTAGAGCACATCCTGGAACCGTTCTTACAACTCCCATCTAAAGTCTTCGTGGTTTATAGACGATTCTCAACAATCATCAATAGTTATAGAATATCATCATTTGTCTAATAACCTTTCTCCAACAATTCCTTTATTTTGACTCGTTGTCCTTTTCTCTATGTTACACCCATATTTCTCAAACTATGTTAAAGGGGAATTAAATAAGGCACAAAGCCGAGTAAGCTACCCTCAGAATAAAAGTTAAGATGAAAAGACAAGAGGTTGAAGCGATCTAACTTGTACTGCACAAAAAAAAGATGACCTACGATCACGACACCTGATCCTACCAAAGGAAGTGCAGCTAAAAAGAAGAACGTTGCAATAGAAAAAAATACTGCGCTCATAAGATGAGCCACAAAGATATCTATATGCGCCCTTCCCTTAGTTTCAATATTACATTATATTACTAAACCCAAAATCTGACATAGTTACAATAAACAAGAAATAGTCCGCAATCATAATACACGGGACCAAAGCAAGACATAGATATTGCGCAGCGATACATATCTTGATCCAAAAGCTATACACAAACCAAAATACATGGACAATCAGACTGCACCATCAAAATCCCTAAAACCTAAACTTTGTTATCACCCAAAAGAGAAGATCTGCATCGCACATACTGAGGGCTACCTAAGCAGTACTGCTCGGAGTCCAAAAGGGTTCCAAAGACTACACATAAGGTTACTCAGACTTCGCTCCAATGAAGATCCATACTTATGGGTGATAGAGAAGATATAAATCACTCGTATCAATAATCATGAACAAAGGCAACTCAGGTTATAGTCAGCTTAGATCATGTTCGTACGTGTATCGAACTACTCCATAAGTTCAGCAAATCATGCAGCTTGAAGCCTAAAGCAGCTCAAGATGATCACACCTAAGTATTAGGAAAATACCGCAACATCATGCAAAGTATCACACGCCAACTAATACAGCCTCACTCCAAACATGTCGTCGGTATCGCAAAACCAACAAGTCATTATTACTATCCTTCCAAGGACTCTTATGCAAAGTCAATTCAAATTTTAAGTCTCTCACCATGATTTCAAATATCCCTGCTCCAATTTCAAGAGTTCCGCCTTCCCTTAAACTTTACACTGAAGACATTTCCGCAATTCGAGTGCATCAAACATACGACGTGGATAGATGACACCTCCAGAATCTAAAGGATGAAGCACAATGGCAGGAGGAGTGTAGTGATCCATGTACATCTCCATACTATTAATAGAAAAAGCGTTGTAGCAAGAAAGAGACTTTTACCTTTTCCTCTTTTTGATACTTTTAAGGTTTTACCCTCTACCATGGAGATCTGTATTAGAAAATATAAGGGAAGAAAGAGAAATTTTCTCTGTGCATGTAGGATTCCTTAATATCCGAACCACGTAAATTTCATATGTTCTTTACCATTTCCTACATTTTGTTATTACCTACCTAGTTTTAAGTACCAGATCTTAACTTATTTGTATTAGAATTAAATATTATTTGGATTTAACATTTTAATAAATAGTTAAAGTGCAACTACCTGATTGTGTAAGAATCCAGCATCATAATTACTATTTAACGGCAAATTTAATACTACTTTTTATTTTACTACTTCAAAATCATTGAGGTAATTAGTATAATAATACTTCATCATCAGTTTGAGTGTTGTAAGATGAAATTTTTTACTAACTTTCTACATCTCAAAGTACAATTATCCCATGTCGAAGCCGTCACTTCCCATCATAGATCATCATTATCAAGTCACATATCGTCTTCCTTGAAAGTTCGCCATGAGTAAAGCCCGAAGAAAACATGCTAAAAGTTTGAAGCAACATTAGTTTCCCCATTACCGGACCAAGCTTCCATTGAACCGTGATGATCACCGACCCAAGCTGCCACTGAACCATGATGATCACTAACCCAAGCTTTAGAATAACCATAATCACCACCAATCTAAGCTACCATAGAACCATGATCGCCATCGATCCAAGCTACCCCCGAACCATGATCACCACCGATCTAAGATACCACTTGTTATCCGGTATCCTGATCCGGCTATATGGACTCATTGCGCAAGACATATTCGACTGTTGACAAGAAGGATGACCATGGAACAATGGCTATAGGACCCGGAAGTAGAGTTCAGATGGCTATATGAAGTCAGGATTGAATGGGATTGGTAGATAGAAGATATAGGATGCTAGAAATATGGAAATTAGCTTGGACAGGCAAGGGATCGGCATAACTAGGTAGTACCCTAGGGATCGACATAGTCAGTTGGATGAAGGGTCAACATGGATGAAGTAACGGAGGGATCGACATGGTATTATGGAAAAGGAGGGATCAGCATGGTATTATGGAAGAGGAGGGATTGGTATAGTTGGTTGTCAGATGGACCGGCATGGCCTTATAAAACAAAATGGATCGGCATAGTAGAATAGGAGGGATTAGCACTATATAATGGAATTCAAAGGATAAGCATAAATGAGTATGCATGGATCGACATATTTAGATAAGTAGATGGATCACAAGAGCATGTCATAGGGATCAACATAGGAAATATGGAGTTAACCATAAGGGATCGACATGATCTATTAGTAAGGGTTCGGTAGAAAGTGATTTGCGAGTGGGTTCAAATCAAAGATCGATCAAAAGCATGAGCTCCATTTGTCCAATCAATATGATATTTGGAGAGCCATCATATCTAAGCATGAGAAGCTATCATAGGGATCACTGCCTTAGAATCACCAATAAAGGATCGATACATATCCCTATTCATTGGGATTTGGGCCCTATGGTGGGCCCAGCGACCCCTATGGTGGGCCCTTATGAGTAAGGAGGTCCTGTAGCCGAAGTTTCAGAGAGATTGGTGGTCGCCTTCACCTATAAATACTGGCCTAGGAGGTCATTCTGAGGATCTTTACGCTGCTGGTTATATAGTTCTTTATCGTAATCAACTTTTTTCCTTGCTTCTTGTTGTTTGCTGCTATAATCAACTAGATAGTGAGTCAATAAAGAGAATATTCAAAGTGGATGTAGGCATATTATGCCAAACCACTATAAATCCTGGTGTTCTTGATTATTGTTTTGATTTGCTTATTGGTTTACTTTATCCCTCTGTTTTAAATTTAATTTTCTTCATTTAGTTCTCTACATAATCCTATTCTTGGGTGTTTGTGACCAATTTGGTTGCAAACATTTTGGTGCTTTCACTGAAAAAACCTGATTCTCAGTGCGTTAAGATCCCCTTTGTAGCTACTGGATTTGACAAATCCCTTAAAGGGGATCCATAGTCATCTTCATAAACCTGCATACACTATTTAGACTTGCTAAAATCTAAGCAAGAAAATCGATAATGGTGAGATATACCCGGTCAACTTCTCAGAATGTGGATGTGAATGAAACTGCCAACATTCAACTAGGAGCCCCAAGCAACCAACCTGCAAATCTGAATGTTGATCATGCTGAAGTCCAGAATCATGCTGATTCTATAACCAAAGATGAATTTAATAACTTGATGAGGGAGTTGATGGAAAGCCTAGATAGCTGAATGAACAAATTCAGACTAATGTTAACCTAATGAACCAGATTGCTTAACAATAGCGTGGGAAGGCCAGAAGGGATTCCACTCCTTACTCACCATCGGAGAGTTCAAGCTCATCGGATGGTCGAAGGAGATCACGCTAAAACATCAGAGCGCCGCTTGATAAACCAATATGGTCTGCCAAGACCAATAGGTGCCGATACCTCCCTAGTTATCGATACTGATCCCTCCTCCAGAGTAGGGATTCCCCCGCCACACTTGGGGAATCGAGCATGAGCTATTCTCGGAAGCTTGGATGCTGGAGTTCGATTAAATGCCGACTAAGTACCCCACTAGAATGACGACGAGATGAATGTCAAAGGTGCATATTAAGAGGATTGTGGACCACCATCCTAACACTGGATTTGTCGGCAATGGTCAGACCGTTGGTGAGAGAGAACCAAGGTTTGACTAATGATGACTGGGGAATTTCATGGAGCATACCCTATATACTATCAACGTTTTGCATGCAGAATATCCGAGAAGGTTCAACATGCCATCGAGGCTTACCTATAAGGGAAAAACCAACCCCAGGCAGCACATTTTGAGATACGAATGGCTGATGGTTTCTGCAAAAGTCAATAACATGACCAAATGTAGATGCTTTCCCATAACCATCTTTGGAATAGCGACGATGTGGTTTACGAGACTACCCCCACGATCAATTTCAAGGTTCGATGAACTGGCAACTAAGTTTGTGGAGCAGTTCCGAATGCATGCTACCCGTCCTAAAGACATGATGTCACTTTCCAACATAATCTAGGCTCCGAGGGAATCATTAAAGGACTATTTGGAAAGATTTCATACCACCACCATGAAGGTCTATAACCTAAATGACCATGCTATACTTATGACCATGACAAGAGGGATTGATCTGGAATCTGGGTTTGGTGTTTGGCTAGCTAGAAAATCACCTGCCATGTTGGAGCGCTTTTATTCAAAGGCAACTCATTTTCTAGGAAGGAGGAAGCCAAGTCCTCTGGGAAGAAGAATGTTGCAGGAATGAGTGGAGAGGTAGTACAAAGAAATATTGCAATAAAACAGTCTAATGATAGTTCCAGGAAAATCCAGATTAGTGTTCAGGATAAGCCGAATCAACAAAAGAGAAATAGAGACAAGAATCGAGACTGGAAGAGGGATTCTATCAGGTTTAAGCCTAGGATTTCAATGTATGACAACTACACCCCGCTAAACGCATCCCTAGATAATATTTATCTATCCAGTTGCAATACCGTGCGATATAGGAAGCCGCTTCCAAAGAGTCGTCAGAGAGACAAAAATAGACTGGAAATATTGTTGGTTACAGAGTGTTATGGGCATAATAAAAACGATTGCAGGCACCTCCAAGAGCTATTGAAAAGTTGATTCGAGAAAAGAAATTGTAGCAATTTGTGAAAACTACGCAGGATGGTGGACATGGGACTTAAGGACAAGCTCCACGTACGGTAGTGGAGCCTGCGCAGATTGATGGAAGACTAGTGATAAACACGATAGTTGGAGAACCGCACCCTACGGATAAGAGTTGGCAAGAAGTGGTGCGTTATGCTAGTGCGATAAGGCATGCAGACTTTGAATATTGTTCAAATACGACGGATCACTACTAGAAAATAGGCCATTTATGTCGGTTGTTTACCCCTTGTTGCGTCGGTTCAACAACCGTAGCTAATGCAGATGTCGCAACAGACATGAACCTATTACTGCGATTTTTAAATCATCGTAAGAAACGACCCTTTTGGCTATGGTTGTTTATGACAACCAACGCAATAGGCCTATTTTTTGCTACAGTTCTTCATAAGAACCATCGTAATAGACTGGCATTTGGTTTAAGTGTGGCCTGTTGCTACGGTTGTTTATAACAACTGACACAATAGACCTATATTTTGCTATGGTTCTTCATAACAACCGTTGTAATAGACTAGCATTTAGTTTCAAAAGTATGACCTGTTGCTATGATTATTTATTACAATCAACGCAACAGGCCTATTTTTTGCTATGGTTCTTTATAACAACTGTCGCAATATTGACATGAAATCTAAGCCAAATTCAAACATGTTTGTTCCTTTATACTTGAATAAATAGCAAAATTCCAAGCCAAATCCGACAAGAATATCAAGTTTATTTGATTGCACCTAGATCAAAACAACCCATTTCCACTTCTAGTTTTCGCATCAAATCTATCAAACACAACCGCAAATAAATAAATAAATAAAACGATATATTATATGCTCTAAGTATATATTGCTAACTCCTAAGCACTTGAGTGAAAAAAGTCAGCAATCGATTTAATAAGATAACGCTAAGTATCACATCTTATCAGCAATTCTTCCAAGAGCATCCACGACCTTAGTCAAAACACCAAGAAGTACCTTAGATTGTTCCTTTCTCTATTCTTTGTCGAACTGGTTGTTTCCGTTTTGAGCTTCTAATTGCAAATTCAACATTCTACTATTTTTATCCAGCACCTTGATAAATTTTGCTTGCAAATTGGTATCTTCGTGACTTTCTTCATCCTTTGATGTTCTTTGTCGCTTTTGTGGCCCTTCTTGGAACGTTGAGGGAGATTTCTCTGTGATGGTTTTATTGTCCGTTTCCCTTTCTTCAAACCTGTAAAAACAATATCATCAACAATGTGAGTAAATATACTGAACATTCTTTACTGATTTCATTATGCCTATGACCAGTTGTAAACAGAGTAGGTGAACTTATAATATTTAGGCAGTTGCATTTAATTTGGTGTAACAATCAAAGTGCAGACTAAATGGGCTTATTTTTTACTTTATTGAATTTAGGCAGGTCCATTTACTTTATTGAACATATAGTTAATAAATACAAATAATTCTCTTACTTAGGAGATATGCAAGTTCTACTTGCTATTGTTATGTACTTGCATGCCATTAACTTTGTCAGATTTTGAAAAAAAAATACAAAAACAAAATACAGCTCATAATAAGAGGTTAACAACATCTGTTGTGGGTATAAACTATAACTTATACGAAATGTATTATGGACTTGAAATCAAAATGTTTTAACCTTGAAATAAAAATGTTTTACCGATATTGACGTTGTACGTACAACTTTATGATTGATTAATCAAAATCCCACTCTTTATACACATCCTGACTTGGCTAAAATGTCAAGTCTTTAAATTACCATAAAGTTGAATCCTAATATAACCAAAATTCCAGTGTTTATAGTACTACACTATTGTACCTTAATTACAAAATGGTCGCATCCAGCTAGCTTGAGAAACAACTCAAGATTGGTCAAATAATAAACTACAACATGCAGTTACCTTGTAAGGGTAATGCTGTAGCACTGCCTTGTAAGTCAGCGCATGCACTGCCTTGTAAAAGGCAGTGCAATGCATTGCCTTTTAAGGCAGTGCTATAGAACTGCCTTTCAGGTCAGTGCGTGCACTACTTTGAAAGCAGTGCTGAAGCAACGCCTTGTAAAGGCAGTATTGTGCACTACCTTGTAAAATATAACTGTAATACCTTTAGGCTTTAGCCTTTCATAGTTTGAAGCTTTAATGCACCATATATCTCATAAGTGTATCAGGCCAAGTATTATTACATCGTACCTACATGAATTCAAAGATCAAAGTGAGAAAAAACAATATGGAAATTTATGAACATCATAACTGAAAAAGAAAATCAAGATTGACTTAGGAATATGGCATTATGTGAAAATTTTGATAGCTTGCATATGCATATGTTTACTTTAATAATAATAGGGGAAGATCACCGACTGAATGGTTGTCAAGTTTGCATTAATCATAGGAAAATTTTTAGAACATTTTTCATTTATAAATAGTCTATCTATTTTACCAAATTACATAAGAATTTGCCATAGAAATTACACAAAATGGGTGCCAAGGCGTGTATTTAACGTAATTGGCTATGTAATTATATATTACCTAATAAAAAATTATATACAACAAACTTTTCATTGTGTAGAGTTCCATCTATTTTTGACTGTCAATATCAGTCTGTATAATATGATTAACCTGAACAAACGTTTCTACTTGTAAAACACTATTTAAAATCATTTAGAGCTACTAATCAAACCTAAATAGTTTCAGAAAAATTATTGCTAAATGGACTCTAGAAATAGTTCCTGGTTAAATTGAATCATTCTAAAGTAATGCAATATGTGAATTAACATGTAATGATAGTGCAATTGATTTATAATATGCAAGGCAGAAAAAGGAAACTGAACGTGTCATTCAGTAATGAAATTGCCAGTGTTTTGGCCCTCAGCTCTGAAGTAATTGTTGCCAGCATTTCCATGAATGCCTGCTGGAATCTCTTTCGGTTTCTCTGTACTTGTAGGAGTTGCTTTCTCCACTTGTTTATTGGGCCCTGGTTTTTGTGGTTCTGGGCTGACGAAAAGGTAATCCAGTGAACTTTGCCCTCCTCCACAGCTAACTCTGCGACCCATTCCTTTTTGATTATCTATACAGACTTCTGTTCAACTGAGACATAACAACTAGATTTAGAAGTACACTTAGCATGCAAAAGATGACATTTTAAAACACACACATTTTATGTGAGATCGACTATTTTGATACAAAATAAAACATAGTTGAGACACAATAGATCTGAACTGTGTTGAGATCTATTTGTTTTTACATTGTTGAAATCTAGGAGCAATCCAAAAATTGAAATTTATTGTGTCATCGATTGTATTCTTAAATTGCAATGAGCTCTAAATTAAGGTTCTAGAGGTCTTTTCAATACTTAAAACATCCAAAGACATCAAAATGAATTCTTTGTTTAACACAGTACCACTTATTTTTTAGAAAAATGAATCATTTTGGATCCAAATTTGAAGCTCATAAAAGAATAACATAAATTTGAAAATATGTCATTAAGAAAGGTCATATTTCGACAACATGGAAAAAATTGACATGTTTGTATTAATGCAATTTTATGTAGTTCTACTTCAGTTATTCTTTCTTCAAAATTTTACGTTGGCTGGTACGTAAAATATAAACTTCTGAAAAATCAGCTGCATGGTCACGCGATTACAAATCTTACTAGCTAACAAGTATTTCATTATTGTTTGCTCAAAAAGGGGAAAAGCATGCTTTAACAAATATATATATATGCCATCAATATTTATTTTTTATTAGGTAATATATAATTTTAAGGGAATAAGAGGGGTGCCAAGGTCTGCAAAGGTATATATTGCTTGCTTACCTATCAACACTATGCCTTGAAATTGCATTCTGCTGAACAAATTTTCTTTTCTTCGAATGAAAGCTTTAAATTGTTGAACTAGACCACTTGGTGTACATAATATCAAGGCTGCTGTATAGAAACAATGTGTAACAGCCCGCCATTTTGGACCATTCGCATCCATTATAAGTGTATAGGTAGACACTCATGCTGGAATTGAATTGCTCAAAATACCGCGTTGTTAATTTAAATTTGGCAAAACTGAACATATACAGTAAATAAATAATCACAGATCACAGACACAGAGTAATAAATGCAGCGGAAATAAAAGAGATAGTAGTTCATGAAGCTACTATATGAATATATAAAATACATCAAAGTTTACAACAGAAGAGTAATACGATACATCAGATACAAATCAGAATACATCACTGGAATCATCGAATACTGAAAGCAGAATAGATGGCTGGATCTTCAAGCAAAGCTCCAACTTCAAAGGTGAGTCTCGAAAGCTGAACCATTCAGTCTGACCCGAGTGTAAAGCAAAAACACAAGACACTCGAGTCAGGATTAACATTCTTATATTAATAAATCCAACTCAAGTGAAATAGCAATTGAAATACAAGTAACTTAAAGGATGTTTGGAATAACCATCCTTTAAGGATCCGTCAAACTATCTACTATGTAGTAATGTACGATAAGTAGATAATGTCTATCAGTAATAATAAAGATATCAAAATAGCGTTAAGTCATGGCCCATTCCACCCTTAACACATTTTTATTCCCAAAAGCATATACAAGACCGTAGTTTCCCCAAAACCGGAAGTCACCAGAGGGCAATCCATATACTAAAGGTACAAATCAAAATCGTAGTGGTCGCGCATAAATGGAATACAAGTATGACAAGGCACATGAGGCAATACCCAAGGTAGTGATACTACCGTTCGCCTGATCCGGACTGGTGAGAACGCAACGCCGCAGCGCCCGCAACACCGTGAAACAACACTCCCAAAATCAAGGGTGCACCAATCGACAACAAGTATAAGTAGTTCGAAGAAGTGTGTCCACTTGAGGTAGCTAATCCTCCATTGGCCCGGCACAGCTCCTGTTTTAGTCATTTCCAATTTGACACAAGTGTCAAGGCTATCCATCATCGTTCTCTTTCTTCAGTCATCACGTACATCATTCCAACCACTTCATTCTGGATCATCACTCCGCGCATAGTTATTAAAGTGGTTTTCGGTTTAGATAGAGAGTATATCCATAACCGAATTCCGGTCTCTTTAATAACCTTCGAAATTATTTCACCGATTGGTCGTTTATTTATTTCAAAACCAAATCAATTTCAATTTCAATTCGTAAATCAACATTTCATTTGTCTTTCAAAACCAATTTCCAATAATTTACGTTTCAAAACTTCCAAATTATCATTTCAAAACCTTATAATTCAATTCCAATCTTTATTTAAAACCATTCAAGTATAGATTCAAGTTCGTATATAAGTTTCGTTTCGAAATCATTTACATTTAATTTACTTTATCCTTCAAATCAATTCCAAATTCATTTATCGATTTCATCCAATATTCGTTAAGTTACTTTATCATTCAAAACAATTTCTATTAAATTTCCAATTCATTAAATCAATTCTTAAGTTCAACTTCATTAAATCAAAATTTACAATTTTGAATTAAATTAAATTCGTCAAATCAAATTCTTTAAATTTCAAGTCTTACATTAATTCAATAGATCACATTTTATTTCTTGTTAAAGAAATTCAATTTCGCTTATTTACTTACCTAAATAATTTCCAAAACTCAATTTCAATTATTTACGAAGTAAAATTCACTTATTCAAAAGTTCAATTTTCTTATTAAAGAATTCAATTTTTATTTAATCATTAAATAATTCATTATTAAATAATTCAAACTTAATTATTAAATAATTTCAAAGTTTAATAATTTCAAACTTAATTATACTTTCAAATTTAATTATTAAATCATTTCAACTTTAACAATTTCAAACTTAATTATAATTTCAAACTTAATTCAATCATTTCAACTTAATAATTTCAAACTTAATTCAGTCGTTTCTCAAATTAAACAACATTCTTTCATCAATTTCATTTTTATATTTTGTTTCAGATTTTTAAATATTAATGTTTTCCTTTCATAAAAATTTAAATTTCAAATTCATTTCAAAACCATATTATTTATTCAAATAAAATCTTCGTTTTATTTTAAATCAAATTATTGACCAATCGGGTTTTATTTAATTTTCTATCCTAGGTCAAAGTTCAATTTGGGTATTTATCATTTCAACCCGATTCCAATTCAATTCAAAATCAAAACATTCAAAGGGAACTTGCAGTGTGATAACTGGGATGGTGTCAAAGTAAATAAACAAACAATAACAACAATCAATATCAATCCAATAATCAATTCAAATAATCCCGAAATAACCGTATTAATTCGCATTGTTATTTGTACGAATTAATATAATTATTTCTAGAATCTACACTATCATTTCATGTAGATTAAAGATCATTACATTACGGTTTTTACTTGTCATCTATTTACAATTTCATACATCATCAATTTAACAACATACATTCAGTGGTTCAAAGTGTAATTAAACAAATCCTACGTGTCAATAACTTTAACAGTTAAAAGGGGTCATATTATACAATGTCATTAAATCAAATTTAACATTTAACTATCCCATATCAAGTTCAATTTCATACTGTTTATCATTTTAACATTAACAGTTTACCGTCCAATATAAACATTAACAATAAATCAATTATCAGCCAAACTGTATTATCATCGCATAAATAATTAACAGATAATGGTGTCAGATGTCACAGGTGAACTGATACAGGTATTAGCATATATAACAGTGTAATTAACTAACAGCAGCATATTTCAATTGTCGTTTCAAATGAAATCAAATCTAATAAATAAAAGAACGTTAATCGTGAGTGAGTGCTCACCTTTCGAGGCTAGAGATGAATGAGAACACGATGAGTTACAAATTCCAAGCACAAATTCCAAAGCAAAGCTAGATGGATACGGATTCGACGGACAAGCTGATGAATGGAAATTGACGAAATCAATCAGAATTGAATCGATGATGATAAATAGTATAAATAAATCCATATAAATATATAACTATATAAAAATATATATATATATACACACACACGTTATATTTTGAAACAAATCCATATAAATGCGAAGTACTTACATTTTAAAACACACACACACACATATATATATATATATATATACAAAAAAATGCAGACTTTAAAACAGGGCACAAGAATCAGGCCCGGCCCAAGTTAAATTTTTGGCCCTGGGAAAATGTGAGAACTTAATTTGGGGTCACTGTAAAAAAAATAGTCTGGTAAATAATGTAGAAGCAAAGATTAAAACCTGCACCCTTAATTCCCCACTGCTTCTTATCAAAATGTTGCTATCTTTTAATTTACGTTGCAACCTGCTAAATCGGGCCCTTATTTCCTACTAGGCCCTGGGCGGTCGCCCAGACAGCCCAAGCACAGAGCCGGCCCTGACAAGAATATGAATACAACTTATATAACTACACAGGTATGCACATACATCTTTCAAATCCCAAATATATATCTATCATTGTAAAATCTAACATACGTAGCTTTACTGACGCAAACACATTCGAAACATTTTCATATTCATACTTATAAATTAACTAGCTAATATATATACGTTAGGATTTAATAAACAAATAATGCAAAACACCGTAACATATATATACAGCATAAATATATATATTTTTTATTTTTATATTTTTTTTACTTACTTCATCTATATAGTCTACTAACTTAAACACTCGGCCAAAATAACTCAAATATAAACTTATATGATCTACTGTAACTATATTTATAATATTAAATATCAAAACATGTTTCAAGCAACGTATTTTCTTCAAACAAACATGCTTCGGCAAAGTAATCCTTTAATATTTAAAACAGGCTTCAACAGGCATTACATACATTAAGATTCGATATTTTATAAACAACATATAGTGCAAATCCTATAATTTATATTATAACAAACAACACCTATATTCTCATGCAACACACATACATACACTACACACGCACCTATATATAACTAAAGCCATAACATACTTTTTTTTAAGATAATATACTTATAATATAGTACGCAATACATACAGGAAAAAAAAGGAACCCTCAATCTAATAACACCCAAACACCTAGATATATTAAACTAGCATATGTATATCTTTAAACACGTATAAAATATGGTCTATGTACTAAATATAGCTAGCATATCCAAACCTATTATCATAAACTATATATATATCATAAGTATACTCAACTGCAATTATACAAATTATATACAAACTAACTATACTAACATATCAATTAAATATACCACTTCGCACACTAGCAGGCAGCAGATAGGGGAGGCATGCACCAGTATTCTCGGCAAGGCAGAATGGCTTCGGCCTCAGGCACTCAGGTGGGAAGAGGCGGATGCACTGTTCGGTGACGGGAGGGGCTTACGGTTGAAAGGAAGAAGGTGCATTGGTGGTGGATGGTTGCGAGGTGAGGTGGTTGGCGAGCTGTTCAAAAGGATGGAGGCGGAGATTAATACTTTGGTGAAGGAGCAGCTGGTTGGCCTGGGGACTAAGCATGAAGAGAGGGGATGGGTTGGTCGAAGCACGAAGGGAATGAAGGTGGGTTGAGAAGGCTTGGTGGGTGGAGAAATTTTAAGGGAGTAGGATGATATTCAGCCATATACAAAACGTATAAGAGGAGTAGGAAATAAAATGAGGGGGAGAGGAGAAGAATAGGCACTGCAGAAAGCTCTTTATTATAATAAATGTAATCTTCCTTTTAAAGTAAGGTAACCGATGAAAAAGCAAAAACGTGAAAGGACAAACTCATATTTAACTTCGGAAATAGAATTAGTCAAGCATGAGAATTCAGGGGAATCATCAAAAGCAATGTCGTTCGAAATTCGACCGTTGGAAATCATCAATACCAATACGGTTACCCGTTTTATTGACTTTGCCGCGTGCCAGACTCCAAATCCCACAAACAAATATATTATCGAGATCAGTATGACGAGATGATCAAAACGGTATAAAGTTATCAGTGGCACGATCGAATTATAAAAATTTGAATTTTATAATAGCGGAAAATGCAAGAAAAACGCTGAAAAATAAGATCGACGGAGCCAAAGATGTCCGAATTTGGAAAAACGACAAACTGACATCTTGCTCAGAAGATGGTTTAGAATTTTTCTATGTAAAAATATTTTGGTTTTGAAAACGTTTTATTTTCAACGCTTTTTAACTGATTAAATTGAAGTGAATTTACGCGCGAAATAAACTTTCATATTTTCGGACGAAAATTTACCAGTTGCTATGTTTAACTAGACGTATTCCAAATATTAAATTTTTATTTCAAAATTTTATCGTTTAAAATTTCACAAAATTTCAACTAATTACGTTATTAAAACAGTTGAAATTTACGGGTCGTTACACTCTCCCCCACTCAAAACTTTTCGTCCCCGAAAAGGAACGAGGTAGAAGAATGGAAACAACCAGAAAGAAAAACAGATTTGAAATACAAAATAACAATTAATTTAAACCATATAAATTCAAATTTAAATTAATTGATATTCAATAACTGATTTAATCCATTTGATTTCACTAAAATCAGTCTCAACTATTTCTAAATTCATTATCTTATTATCCAATTATCTCAACTTTACAATTTCTAAACCATAAATTTGAATAGTCTTTTATTGTAATCATATTTTTTCCAGCAATTTAAATTCTTCTTTTATTCCAAATTATATTTAAATTTGTTTCATTAAATATATCTTATTACATATATTTAACCCATATAAATTAATTTAAACATAAAAGTTTCGATTTAAATTAATTTATATTTACTAATTGCTTTTAAATTCAAAGTATTTTCATAGGTTGATCAAATTTCATTTTATATATTCTTTCAAAACAAATTTATTTCATTATTGACTGAGTTTACTAATTATCAAATCTAACTCTATTAACATCAAAATTTAGTGTATAACATTTATTATAAACACTCAAATTTTTATTTATAAATTCAATTTATCTTATATGTTATCCAATTACATTTTAACTTCTGAATGATTTAGGTAAGTTATTTTGAAATGTAATTTAGTACTATACAAATAAAATTTTCAAATTCAACTATTTCAAGTTTAAATATTTATCCAAAATTTAGCTTTATTTATAATTGAAAACATTCTTTAACATAATTTTAAGAATTAAATTTCCGTTTAACTTTAAACAATTTAGAGATATATATAATAAATTTATACCAAATCAAATTAAATTTTAAAATAAGATACCTATATATATGTAAATCAAAATATACTGAAGAAATTCAAATCAAAATATTTTTTTTTTCTCAAAACAAAACCGTAGCAAAGCTACAGAATGGTTTCTCCACTTCGAAACTCAAAAATGAACGTCGATGATGCGGCCGCCATCACCGAAATTATTTTCCAGCGACAAAGAGAAGAGCACTGATTTCAACATTTTATAATTTTTTGGAAACGATTTCTATTCGAAAATACTTCCAATAATATATACTTTAAAATTATAAAACCAAAGTTCGAAATCACCGGAAACTAAATTCTAAAATTTCTGAATTAAATTCATTCCAAATTTCAAATCAATTTATAAACCGTATTTATAAATTTATTTAGAACAATAAATGATAATCAAATATTATCATTTCAAACAACAATTTAATTTACCTATTAAATTCCAGAAATTTTTTTACTTATATTTTCACAATATAATCAAACAAATTTATTTCATTTTCCAAATTTGAAAATAATATTGTGTCAGTTTGCTCTGTTCAAGTGTTTTAGAAATCCTATCGATAGCGTTGATCAGATGAATCGATCGAAAATCCAAATCACATCAACAACTCAAACAACACAATATATAAAACATTTTAAATATTAATTTACAAATACTCTTCCTCGCTGACGATACAAGAATGGATTTTAAAGCAAGGGTAGAGATTCAAATTTTTGCAAGACTCAAATCAAAAAGAATTCTGATTCGAAGATAAGTTTGAAACAGAAGATGAGATAATTCAATTACCACAATCGGGAGATGGATGAGTTTATTTAATTCACGGGCAACCTTAACCGAGTTGTCCGTAACTTCAAGAATAAGATCGATGCTGGATTCCGAGGTAAATCGACATTCGATCTCAAGAAATAGAATTCAGGTATAGCAGAAGATAGATAGCATTATAAACCGAGGATACAGAAATCTTCGGTAAATCAATGCCTATTGTAAAGGAGTTTCACCCCTTTACAAATCATTCGAAGATTGGCGAGACCGCCGATCTGTTATAAATATCAGTCAAAATGGAGTTATGGGGTGCTCCAGAATTGAAAGAAGACGAATAGTGAGGGACACGAATGAATTTTTGGAACCGCATGGAACGTTCCAAAATTCAAAGGAATTGAGTCAAGGGAAGAGATTGAAACTCGAATGAGAGTGATTCTGAAAATACATTTACCCTATATGTTGAGTTTTGCCTAGAGCTACCAAAGCTCTGATACCAACTGTAACAGCCCGCCATTTTGGACCATTCGCATCCATTATAAGTGTATAGGTAGACACTCATGCTGGAATTGAATTGCTCAAAATACCGCGTTGTTAATTTAAATTTGGCAAAACTGAACATATACAGTAAATAAATAATCACAGATCACAGACACAGAGTAATAAATGCAGCGGAAATAAAAGAGATAGTAGTTCATGAAGCTACTATATGAATATATAAAATACATCAAAGTTTACAACAGAAGAGTAATACGATACATCAGATACAAATCAGAATACATCACTGGAATCATCGAATACTGAAAGCAGAATAGATGGCTGGATCTTCAAGCAAAGCTCCAACTTCAAAGGTGAGTCTCGAAAGCTGAACCACTCAGTCTGACCCGAGTGTAAAGCAAAAACACAAGACACTCAAGTCAGGATTAACATTCTTATATTAATAAATCCAACTCAAGTGAAATAGCAATTGAAATACAAGTAACTTAAAGGATGTTTGGAATAACCATCCTTTAAGGATCCGTCAAACTATCTACTATGTAGTAATGTACGATAAGTAGATAATGTCTATCAGTAATAATAAAGATATCAAAATAGCGTTAAGTCATGGCCCATTCCACCCTTAACACATTTTTATTCCCAAAAGCATATACAAGACCGTAGTTTCCCCAAAACCGGAAGTCACCAGAGGGCAATCCATATACTAAAGGTACAAATCAAAATCGTAGTGGTCGCGCATAAATGGAATACAAGTATGACAAGGCACATGAGGCAATACCCAAGGTAGTGATACTACCGTTCGCCTGATCCGGACTGGTGAGAACGCAACGCCGCAGCGCCCGCAACACCGTGAAACAACACTCCCAAAATCAAGGGTGCACCAATCGACAACAAGTATAAGTAGTTCGAAGAAGTGTGTCCACTTGAGGTAGCTAATCCTCCATTGGCCCGGCACAGCTCCTGTTTTAGTCATTTCCAATTTGACACAAGTGTCAAGGCTATCCATCATCGTTCTCTTTCTTCAGTCATCACGTACATCATTCCAACCACTTCATTCTGGATCATCACTCCACGCATAGTTATTAAAGTGGTTTTCGGTTTAGATAGAGAGTATATCCATAACCGAATTCCGGTCTCTTTAATAACCTTCGAAATTATTTCACCGATTGGTCGTTTATTTATTTCAAAACCAAATCAATTTCAATTTCAATTCGTAAATCAACATTTCATTTGTCTTTCAAAACCAATTTCCAATAATTTACGTTTCAAAACTTCCAAATTATCATTTCAAAACCTTATAATTCAATTCCAATCTTTATTTAAAACCATTCAAGTATAGATTCAAGTTCGTATATAAGTTTCGTTTCGAAATCATTTACATTTAATTTACTTTATCCTTCAAATCAATTCCAAATTCATTTATCGATTTCATCCAATATTCGTTAAGTTACTTTATCATTCAAAACAATTTCTATTAAATTTCCAATTCATTAAATCAATTCTTAAGTTCAACTTCATTAAATCAAAATTTACAATTTTGAATTAAATTAAATTCGTCAAATCAAATTCTTTAAATTTCAAGTCTTACATTAATTCAATAGATCACATTTTATTTCTTGTTAAAGAAATTCAATTTCGCTTATTTACTTACCTAAATAATTTCCAAAACTCAATTTCAATTATTTACGAAGTAAAATTCACTTATTCAAAAGTTCAATTTTCTTATTAAAGAATTCAATTTTTATTTAATCATTAAATAATTCATTATTAAATAATTCAAACTTAATTATTAAATAATTTCAAAGTTTAATAATTTCAAACTTAATTATACTTTCAAATTTAATTATTAAATCATTTCAACTTTAACAATTTCAAACTTAATTATAATTTCAAACTTAATTCAATCATTTCAACTTAATAATTTCAAACTTAATTCAGTCGTTTCTCAAATTAAACAACATTCTTTCATCAATTTCATTTTTATATTTTGTTTCAGATTTTTAAATATTAATATTTTCCTTTCATAAAAATTTAAATTTCAAATTCATTTCAAAACCATATTATTTATTCAAATAAAATCTTCGTTTTATTTTAAATCAAATTATTGACCAATCGGGTTTTATTTAATTTTCTATCCTAGGTCAAAGTTCAATTTGGGTATTTATCATTTCAACCCGATTCCAATTCAATTCAAAATCAAAACATTCAAAGGGAACTTGCAGTGTGATAACTGGGATGGTGTCAAAGTAAATAAACAAACAATAACAACAATCAATATCAATCCAATAATCAATTCAAATAATCCCGAAATAACCGTATTAATTCGCATTGTTATTTGTACGAATTAATATAATTATTTCTAGAATCTACACTATCATTTCATGTAGATTAAAGATCATTACATTACGGTTTTTACTTGTCATCTATTTACAATTTCATACATCATCAATTTAACAACATACATTCAGTGGTTCAAAGTGTAATTAAACAAATCCTACGTGTCAATAACTTTAACAGTTAAAAGGGGTCATATTATACAATGTCATTAAATCAAATTTAACATTTAACTATCCCATATCAAGTTCAATTTCATACTGTTTATCATTTTAACATTAACAGTTTACCGTCCAATATAAACATTAACAATAAATCAATTATCAGCCAAACTGTATTATCATCGCATAAATAATTAACAGATAATGGTGTCAGATGTCACAGGTGAACTGATACAGGTATTAGCATATATAACAGTGTAATTAACTAACAGCAGCATATTTCAATTGTCGTTTCAAATGAAATCAAATCTAATAAATAAAAGAACGTTAATCGTGAGTGAGTGCTCACCTTTCGAGGCTAGAGATGAATGAGAACACGATGAGTTACAAATTCCAAGCACAAATTCCAAAGCAAAGCTAGATGGATACGGATTCGACGGACAAGCTGATGAATGGAAATTGACGAAATCAATCAGAATTGAATCGATGATGATAAATAGTATAAATAAATCCATATAAATATATAACTATATAAAAATATATATATATATACACACACACGTTATATTTTGAAACAAATCCATATAAATGCGAAGTACTTACATTTTAAAACACACACACACACACACATATATATATATATATACAAAAAAATGCAGACTTTAAAACAGGGCACAAGAATCAGGCCCGGCCCAAGTTAAATTTTTGGCCCTGGGAAAATGTGAGAACTTAATTTGGGGTCACTGTAAAAAAAATAGTCTGGTAAATAATGTAGAAGCAAAGATTAAAACCTGCACCCTTAATTCCCCACTGCTTCTTATCAAAATGTTGCTATCTTTTAATTTACGTTGCAACCTGCTAAATCGGGCCCTTATTTCCTACTAGGCCCTGGGCGGTCGCCCAGACAGCCCAAGCACAGAGCCGGCCCTGACAAGAATATGAATACAACTTATATAACTACACAGGTATGCACATACATCTTTCAAATCCCAAATATATATCTATCATTGTAAAATCTAACATACGTAGCTTTACTGACGCAAACACATTCGAAACATTTTCATATTCATACTTATAAATTAACTAGCTAATATATATACGTTAGGATTTAATAAACAAATAATGCAAAACACCGTAACATATATATACAGCATAAATATATATATTTTTTATTTTTATATTTTTTTTACTTACTTCATCTATATAGTCTACTAACTTAAACACTCGGCCAAAATAACTCAAATATAAACTTATATGATCTACTGTAACTATATTTATAATATTAAATATCAAAACATGTTTCAAGCAACGTATTTTCTTCAAACAAACATGCTTCGGCAAAGTAATCCTTTAATATTTAAAACAGGCTTCAACAGGCATTACATACATTAAGATTCGATATTTTATAAACAACATATAGTGCAAATCCTATAATTTATATTATAACAAACAACACCTATATTCTCATGCAACACACATACATACACTACACACGCACCTATATATAACTAAAGCCATAACATACTTTTTTTTAAGATAATATACTTATAATATAGTACGCAATACATACAGGAAAAAAAAGGAACCCTCAATCTAATAACACCCAAACACCTAGATATATTAAACTAGCATATGTATATCTTTAAACACGTATAAAATATGGTCTATGTACTAAATATAGCTAGCATATCCAAACCTATTATCATAAACTATATATATATCATAAGTATACTCAACTGCAATTATACAAATTATATACAAACTAACTATACTAACATATCAATTAAATATACCACTTCGCACACTAGCAGGCAGCAGATAGGGGAGGCATGCACCAGTATTCTCGGCAAGGCAGAATGGCTTCGGCCTCAGGCACTCAGGTGGGAAGAGGCGGATGCACTGTTCGGTGACGGGAGGGGCTTACGGTTGAAAGGAAGAAGGTGCATTGGTGGTGGATGGTTGCGAGGTGAGGTGGTTGGCGAGCTGTTCAAAAGGATGGAGGCGGAGATTAATACTTTGGTGAAGGAGCAGCTGGTTGGCCTGGGGACTAAGCATGAAGAGAGGGGATGGGTTGGTCGAAGCACGAAGGGAATGAAGGTGGGTTGAGAAGGCTTGGTGGGTGGAGAAATTTTAAGGGAGTAGGATGATATTCAGCCATATACAAAACGTATAAGAGGAGTAGGAAATAAAATGAGGGGGAGAGGAGAAGAATAGGCACTGCAGAAAGCTCTTTATTATAATAAATGTAATCTTCCTTTTAAAGTAAGGTAACCGATGAAAAAGCAAAAACGTGAAAGGACAAACTCATATTTAACTTCGGAAATAGAATTAGTCAAGCATGAGAATTCAGGGGAATCATCAAAAGCAATGTCGTTCGAAATTCGACCGTTGGAAATCATCAATACCAATACGGTTACCCGTTTTATTGACTTTGCCGCGTGCCAGACTCCAAATCCCACAAACAAATATATTATCGAGATCAGTATGACGAGATGATCAAAACGGTATAAAGTTATCAGTGGCACGATCGAATTATAAAAATTTGAATTTTATAATAGCGGAAAATGCAAGAAAAACGCTGAAAAATAAGATCGACGGAGCCAAAGATGTCCGAATTTGGAAAAACGACAAACTGACATCTTGCTCAGAAGATGGTTTAGAATTTTTCTATGTAAAAATATTTTGGTTTTGAAAACGTTTTATTTTCAACGCTTTTTAACTGATTAAATTGAAGTGAATTTACGCGCGAAATAAACTTTCATATTTTCGGACGAAAATTTACCAGTTGCTATGTTTAACTAGACGTATTCCAAATATTAAATTTTTATTTCAAAATTTTATCGTTTAAAATTTCACAAAATTTCAACTAATTACGTTATTAAAACAGTTGAAATTTACGGGTCGTTACACAATGATTCAAAATGTATTGTTATTTTGCATTGTACTAGGCGTAGTAATCCAAATGACTTCTCCTTCCTAAGTTTATATATATAGAAAAGAGTACGTACTGAAAGGGGTTGGAAAATTATAATTTCTACCTCCTTCCATTCAACTGAGCATTCCTTATCACTTTATTATTTCCTGAATCTTCTCCTCCATAAGTCTTGTTCTTTCTACTGCATTCTCCTGTAATTTCTTCAAAACGTGAAAAGTGCAAAGAGCAATTAAGTAACACTTTAATCCATTATCCTATAATCATCAACAATTCTCCTGAAAACTTACACGATTTTGTTGTGCTGACATTGTGTTGTCTATATAAAACTCATGCAAAATTTAACTTCCATATTTGATGAACCACTTTCTTTAGGGTAACTTTTCAATACTTCAACAATAATTTGTTTTCTTTGCTAACGCAATAGTTGATTATGAAGGGATCATACTCCCTTCTAACAATAGCTGCAGTAAATAATTATTGTAATATCTAACTTTTGCAACTATTAGTGAAACACAGATGTTATTTGTTTTATATCAATTTTCAAAAGTGGCATTCTTGATTAATCATAAGGAATATCATGTATATCAACACAATGCAATGCCCCTCTCCCTCTCCGGCTCCCGCTCTTTCGCTCTCTCTCATATATTCCATTCCAAATATATGATGTATACAAATAGGTTTTGAATGTAAAACAAAATTTAATTTTTAAATGAATGTATATCATTTAGTAAAACATTTTGGCTAGTTAATTTAATAATGTCAGGATACAGATACGCACATGCACATGAATATTTTTCTGCTACACAGTAGAAGTAAGTTTACATTTTAGGTTGATTAGTATTTTAATTTAAGCTAAGGCTCTAATATATGTTGATTTACATCGTTAAATATAAAATTTCAAGTGAAGTGGTCATCCATGAAATTAAAGCCCAAACCTTCATGGTGGCCGACATGTATCCACCTGACACTCTACTTATATGAGTTGAATAATAATAAAAATATGCAATCTATTGTAGGTAGACTACAGTTGAATGTGACTGTGTGGTCTCCAGTGAATACTTATATAACATAATTCTTGGTATAATCTATTATGTGGTGGACAATTTTAGTAATTGTACTAACTGTATTGAGTGTCATATCCTATTCCTCTTATATGACAAATAACAAAAGTTCCAAGGTTAACGTTGGTTTCTTGATAATTTAGTGGACTCGACTCATAAATACCTACTGTGGTTTTAGCATATGTGAGAGATAACTTAATGACCCCCAAGTTTTTCCAACCATCAATTTGACACGCAATATAAAATTGTAGCTTATAAACTTATATATAAAAGTTGGTTAACATAGTTGTTCATTTTCATAATGATTTTAGCAAATGGATCTTTATTGCCCAGAACTTGCCCACCCCACGAAAGTTACCCTGCACTAGGTAGATGATTTTTCTCTTACTGATTTATAGTGAAATTTAATTCTTTAGTTTAGAAGTAAAGTGTAAACTCAAATAATGACAAATATAATGTATTGAACAATTTTGAGCGTTACGGTAAATTTTTTTTAAGAAAACTAGCATATCGTATATTTCTAATGACCATAATGCAAATAAACCATTTTTTCTCATTATTTATTAATAACAATAAAGAATATAGTTTTCAGTCTAACTTGATTCTTCACTCTCACTTTTTACCCTTTCACTTGCTCAGTCTTGAAATTGTTGCATTCAATCTCAAGATGCAAGTATACAACCCACTGCTAAAAGAATATAAAAAAGAAGAGAAATTACCCCCCTTCTTGCCCTGATCACCCATGAAATACACCATCAGAATTTACAACTGAAGGATAACTTGCATTAGCATTGAGATAGTAACCTTTAACAGCCATGATTGCGTATATTTAACAAAATGTATATTTAATAAAATGATAAAAATTGTATAAAGATCAACATCTACTTATATATTCAGCAATTTCAGGATCAAAAAACAGAACCGATAGGGAAATGTATGATCAGTTACCTTAAAATTATCCGACAATGGCCTTTAAGCATGGACTACTTTTCTGCAAGCTGAATGTTCATTGAAGATAATTCAAATCCTTCAGCTATGATTGTGTGAATAACCATCGTTGCAATTTGTATTATATGAGCAGTCGAGCCCTAATGAAACAACGAGTTTAGGATTAGACTAGACAAGTGCATTCCAAAAAGAAACAACCACTAAGTATAAATGCAGTTTGTGATACCTGACATATAGAATTTACAGCTTGTCATTCATGTTGCATCTCTTCAAACAGTGTAATGTCTAACTGTATTGTACATAGTAATACCAATGTGGCACAACCATTAACCGTCACTTCGATCTAGCATCAGGTACTTGTAATATCCATGAAGCTGAAAATATCCTAAGAAAAGGAAATCACAGTGTCATACTACAACTAAGTATAGATTTTAGTTCTAATTTAAATGAAGGCAAGAAATAAAAGTAATGTGATATTCTATAAAATAGAAAAAAATATTTACCTACAGAACAGTTAGCAGGAAAATCACACTAGTGTTCCAAAAAGCATGAATACTGATAGGAGTCATTAGAATCTGAGTTTAAGCATATGAAAGACCCAAAGTAGTTCATGTTTTAAAGTGTATGAAATGGTAGAAATGAGGAACAACGTCTTAATGACATTATCAAACCTGGAAATTCAGAGTAAAACATTGACTGCATGTCTTTACGGAAATTGTCTAGGCATGAGATAAGCAAGAGCAAACAATGCAGCACTAATAGCAATAGAAATTGGTGGTTCCAAGTAATGAACGGAAATTTAAGATGTAATATGTATAAACAAGTCATAGCAGATATCAAATATAAACAACTCAAAACATTTAAAACAGCGACGTGGATTACATATGGGAAGTAACCATACCACTTAGTCAGTGAGGCCATTAAAAATCATCGGAACAAGGTCTCTACAAGAACCGGTGCTAAAACAGTGACGTGGGTTCATTATAATAAACAGGGAAACAGCAGAAATAAATAAAAAAAACAAGTTTAGAAGGATTGTACAGTGCAAACTCTCCATGGCCATAGCAACAGCGGGTGTCGAGGTCCACGCAACAGTGGGTGATGCTAAACTCGCAGTAGCGGAGCTCGTTGTCGAGCTTGTACCGGCACATGACTACTCAGAAGAGGAAGCGTTGCGAAGGTGGAAGGGGTATGAAGAAAGAATAGGTTGAATGGAGGGAGCAGGGATTTCAATGATTTAGGGACGAATGGTTTCAGGCTTACGAATTTAGGGATTTAATTTCATTAATGTGAAGCGGGATGATAAAAAATGAAAGCGGGAAGTAAATTTTGTTGACCGCTAACTAAATAAATACGTATACGTTTTTGCTACGGTTGAAGCATAATGGTTGCAATTTGCTTATGTATTTGCTATTGTTGTAGTATACAACCGTCGCAAATTATTTTTTAATTTTTAATCGCATTTGCGATAGGTATTTGCTACGGTTATGAAAATAACAGTCGCAAATAACAACTTATTCGCTACGGTTATAGACAAAAACCATCGCAAATTGCTTTTATTAAATTTTCTTCTGCATCTCATAGATCAACCGCTACAGTTTTTAAGAAGAACCGTCGCATATTATACTATTTGCTACTTTTTTACTTAAACCGTCGCAAATAAGGCAACGCAACAGACAGATTGTGCACTAGTGGATGGAGCTCCGGCGAAGCAGCAACGCACGCGGATGATATTGTGTTTAGAAGTAGGGATGCAGATAAAGTAGAGGCTCCTACAATTGACCCTATGGTCATTTTTTCCTTAATTGGCCCTGCTTTGGTGAGAAGGATTTTAATTAATTGTGGAAGCTCCGTGAATAAAGTTTTCAAGAAGGCGTGGGAGAGTGCGAATCCTACCATTTATTGTTTTGGATGTTGACTCGCCGTATAATATTTTTTGGACCGACCGGCCATAACTGAATTTCGAGCAGCTTTTTCCTCGTGGTGTTTAACTTTAAAGTTTCCAATGGATGATGGTGTAGGAGTGGTTCATGATGATCAATTGACTGGATGTGCCTGTTATGTAGCTGAGTTGAGGGAAGCTCAACACAAAGAGAAGGGAAAGGGTGTGGACAAATCTGTCCGCATCCAAGTTACTGAATATTGACAATTGGCGCTTGAGCCTTGGCTTGGACGCCACAATTGGTTCTATAGAGATATAGATCCGAGGGATGACAAAACGGAGACCAAAGAGACTAAGGCTACGCCAGCTGAGCTGACGATTGGTATCACGGTCAGCCACGATGACCCATCAAGTGTCTTGAAGATTGGGTCGTAGCTCATCCCCACGATGATGGAAGAACTTGTTAATTTTCTCCGAGCAAATCTAGATGTATTCGCTTGGACTCATTCTGACATGTGTGGGATCTCGATTTCCATTGTGAGCCATGCATTAAACATTGACCTAAAGTATGTTCCAGTGAAGCAAAAAAGGCGAGGCATGGATCCGGAGAGATCCGTCGCTCTTAAAGAGGAGGTGGATAAACTGAAAGTCAACGGTTTATTTGCGACTTCCTCTATCCTGAATGGATATCCAATCCCGTATTGGTGAAGAAGGCAAAAGGGAAATGGAGAGCGTGCATTGACTATTCAGATTTGAACAAGGTGTGTCCTAAAGAGAGTTTTCCCCTTCCAAGGATTGATCAGTTGGTTGATTCGACTATAGAACATGAATTGTTATCTATTACGGATGCTTACTCGGGGCATAACCAAATCCCGATGCATGTCCTTGATCAGGAACACACCAGCTTTATTACAGATGTTGGATTGTATCGTTATGTGGTAATGCCATTTGGATTGAAGAACGCTGGAGCAACCTATCAATGATTAGTTAATAGGATGTTTAAAGATCATATTGTTAGTTCGTGAGATGATGGTTTTGATGACAACAACCTTAGGACTTGTTATAAAATATAAATACTAATATTCTTTCTAGATATATATGTATATGCAGGATATATATATATATATGCAGGTACTGAGAATGAAGACTGTACAGTATAAAGATTCAAGACTGACGAATTCAAGATTGAAGAAACCAAGATTGAAGAATCATGAGTATCAAGAGTTCAAGATTTCAAGAGTTCAAGATAAGTAATAGTGTCTAGATTTATGTTAAAACTTCATAATAGCACTAAAATCTATATTCAGATTTTAATAGTGGAATGGAATCCACCTTCTCGCTTTAATAGTGGGATGGAACCCACGACCTCTTTAGTGGGATGGAAACCACGACCTTCTCTAGTGGAATGGAATCCACGAAATTTTCAAAATGATTTATTTTAAATATTTTTCCAAAAACTTTTTAAAGTCATCTCTCTCAGTTTAAATATTTTACCCTTAAACTATTTTTATTATCTTTTATATTTTGATTTCAGAATCATCTCTTGTTTTTAAACTATGTCCTGGTTTTAATATTATAAAGCTTTAATCTCAAAAATATACTATATACTTAGTTTTTAATATTATTTTTATATTATAGATTATATATTTTTAAAATTACTTTTTAAATCTCTTTTATAAGTTTAAACGATACTCAAAATGGTTTAAAAACTTCAGAAATTGTTTTGACAAATTTTAGAAAGAAAATCTCTTTTAAAAACAAAAATCAATTTTCAAAATTCACTAGGGCATGTCGACATACCCTATCCCCCCATGTCGACATGGTAGCCTTAGAATTTAAAATTCAAATTTTCAAATGAAGTGTCTATTCTTCATAACCTTTCACGAAGTGACATAACTGTTGTTCTTCTATAAATAACAGTTGTTTTCAACGAATTTTAAGTTAGTTTTTCTTCATTTCTCCACTCCTTCTTCTCTACTCAAATATTCTCTTAAATTTTAACAAAACTCCGCCGAAATCTTAAGTGAATCAAACTCGATCATCTCTAGTTTGATTCTCTTCCACTCTTTCTCAAAGACCTCAGTGCTACTAAGAGTTATAGGATCATTTGTAATCAAAGAAGTGTATCGAGTCTCTCTATCTGTCAAAGTGATATTGGAAACGGTATGATTGTGGCCCGTAAATCAATTGGGTGTGATTGTAGCCCGTAAATCAATTAGGTGATCTTGTAGCCTGGTTAAATCAAGAGAGTTTGCCCTGGACTCGAAGACAAGAGGGTGTATCTCGTGGCCTTGAAATCGAGGTTGTAATATCGACATTATATTTGAAAAGAAATCTGCACAAGAAATTGTGTGGGACTGCATGTAAGGTAACTCTAAACTAGTATAAAATTCGGGTGTGTTCTTTCCATTTACTGCTTTTTATTTACTATTTGCTTTTGTGTCTGATTCTGTGATTGTCTCTGTGATTGTCTCTGTGTTTGTGAATTGCATCCGTCTGTGTTTAATTTCAAAAGATTTCAAAAATTCCATAAAATCCATTAAACACTATTCACCCCCCTCTAGTGTTAAACCAGCCTTAAGATCCGTAATCCGCATTTCCAACATTTGGTATCGGAGCATTGGTTTTCAAAGTTTTCATAATCTAATTTTTGAAAAGTTTTCAAATGGATGCCAACACTGGTAATGTCAACACTATCACTAGTTCATTTGTAGAAGGTCGGTCTACTACCAGACCACCACTTTTTAATGGCAGTAACTATGCATATTGGGCATGTAGGATGAAAATCTATTTACAATCAATAGGATTAGACACTTGGAATATCACACAAACTGAGTACATTGAACCCACAACAAATTCTGCACAATGGACCGTTGAGAAAAAGAATGTTGCACAAAACAATTCCAAAGCCATGAATATTCTATTCTGTTCACTTGATAGGAATGAGTTTAATAGAGTGTCTGTTTGTAATTCTACATATGAAATCTGGAAAACTTTGCAAGTTACTCATGAAGGAGCAAGCAAAGTTAAACAGACCAAAATATCCATCTTGACCAATCAGTTTCAATTATTCAAGATGAATCCAAATGAGTCCATTTCAAACATTGTGCACTCATTAATTTCATTAGGAAAGAACTTTTTCGAAGAAGATCAAGTTAGAAAAATTCTTAGTTCACTCACTCCGGAATGGGATCAGAAGACACTAGCAATTGAAGAGGCTAATGATATCAGTACGCTGAAAATTGAAGAATTAATTGGGAATTTGATGTCGTTTGAAGTACAAATGCAAGGGAGAAGAGAAAGCAAGACCTCAGAAAAGAATTCAATAGTGTTCAATGCAATAACAGATGGCTCAGACTCAAATAGTGATGATGATGAAGAAATAGCCTTGATGAAGAGAAATTTTAGAAAGTTTCTGAAATACAGAAAGATGAACAACTACAAGAGAAATGATCCAAGAATTCTGGAAATAATAACGAGACTCTCAACAATGTCAGATGCTACAATTGTGATGAGCCAGGCCACTTAAAAAGAGATTGTCCACAATCGAATAAGAAAAAATTTCCTCCAAGTAATGATTCGTCAAAGAAAATGAAGAGAGCATATACTACTACACTAGACGATTCAGACTCATCCTCCAGTGATGAAGATCAGAAGACGGAAAATTCAAATATGTGTTTTACAGCTATTCACGAATCTGATGATATTGGGAATATGGATCTAAAAATAGGTATGCATTTAAATTATATTAGTTGAAATTTTTTGCTTGAATGTTTGATTGTTTGCATGTTTTGAAATTGCTTGCTGTTGAATTTAAAATTTTGATTTTCAAAATAATATTATTTTAAAAATATTTTTAATATTAAAATATTAATATTAAAGTGTTATTATATTTATATTATTTCAGATAAAATATAAATTAGATTATAGGATATATATATATATTAAACAAATTAGAAAAAAATTAGTCACATGTATTATAGGACCCATGTCAACATGGCCCTACCCCCTATGTCGACATCCCTACCAGAATTTTGAAATTCAAATTTGAATTCAAAACTTTGAATTTCCCTCCATCTTTTCACCAACTCCAAAGCTCTGAAAAGGTGTCTCTTGACCAGAGAACATGACTATTGAATATCTATTTATCTCCTTAACTTTACCCGATCTTTTCACTTTCATTTCAAAATTCAAACTCTCTTTCAAACTCTCAAGCTCTCTACTCCCTTCAAAAATGGCTTCCTCAAGCACCCCATCCATCATTAGGTTGTCCAAAGCCATCAAAGAATACCTCTACAATGACCTGGAAGCTATCAAAGCTTACATAAGCTGTGCAAACTTTGGAAAAGTCCATACGGGAAATTTTTATATCTTTAGTGATTTCCTTCATATGAACTCAATGTTCTTTTCGAAGAGAATCAAATTCTCATTTTAATTGATGATTCTCAAAATGATTATGTTTGTTATCCAAATCTTGTTAAAATGTTTTATGAAAATTTGAATCGTGGTTTTTATGATGGTAATGAAAGGGAAGTTTGGAGTAGTGTTAAAGGAACACGAATTGTTTTAAATAGTGAGATTTGGGGAAATATTGTACGTTGTAAGTATACGGGAATGAGTCTTTTGGATTTTCAAATTGATGAACATGATCGTGAGACATTTCATCACATTTTAGAAGGAGACGATAACTTTGAATTTATAAATCAAAATTTCCGTCCTAAAGCAAGAATTGTTAACCTTCTTTTGCAACATACCATAACTCCAAGATCGGGAGATTTCAATCACCCGACCTTAAAAGTTTGTAAGGCTCTTTTTGCTATTTATGGGCACTACGACATTAATTAGGCGCAAGTAATTTTGGATGAACTTCGTATTTTACTTTAGGAGAAAACGCTTTGTATCATGGGATTTATCTTACTCAGATTTTTAACCATTTTGGAGTTGATTATAAGAGAGAGGAGTTTGTTTCTCGGAAAGTGTTTAACCATGCAAATATATCTCTTATGAAAATCCCACTTATGTTTCAACCATATGAAACACTTACCGAAAAAGATAAAAGGTTGGCTCATGAAGAAAATAAGAAGAAGAAGAAGAAGAGGAATAAGGGAAGGAGATGGAGATTGAAGAAGAAGGAGAGGAGGAGGAAGAGACATCTTTGGAAAGCATTGAATACCCTATCACTCCTAACAATCCATCCAACAAAACACTTCTCAAGAATCAAAAGATTATTGTGGAAAACCAACGGATTCTCAAAAGACCCGTTACTAAAAGGTTGGACAAAATTTCCACCAAAATGAACAAGTTCTTTGGAAAGTGAGTCGCAAACTTGGATATCATCATCTTCATCATCCTCTATCAATTCTAGTTTTCATTTCATGTTGTATTAGTTTGTATCTTTCGATTAGTTAATGTTATGTAATGTTAACTAAAATTTATCAATGAAAATCCTTTATTTCTATTCATTAGCTCTAAAATATCTTTGGAATGCTTGCTTTTATATTATATAAGTTTATATATATATAGACTTGTACAGAATATAAAGAAACAAAGCAAATTGCCAAAATAAACAGGGGCATGTCGACATCCCCCTACCCCCCATGTCGACATGTAACAGCGGAAAGTAATTTTTGTTTTGAATTTGATATTGACATAACTACCTTGTGTCTTTTCATTTCAAATGAATTTCTATCTATTTAAATACCTGTTTCTTCCAGAAAAATTCACATTTTCAATTCTCCTTATTTTCTACTGAATTTCTTCATATTTTTATCAAAAATGGCTTCTCCTATTCAAAATCTAAGTGAGAATCTTGAAGAAACTCTCAAATCTTTCAAGAACATACATACTTTTATCCTTGGCAATCAACGACACTTAGAATTAAGCCAAATGTAGATGATAAAGGAACAAGAAAGGCACTTCGATGCCATTCGATGGATGATTTTAGCCCTCAACAAAGAAGAACTCGAAGCGAATCCAAAAGAAACTCTGAACAAGGATAATGAAGAATAGGATGCTATAAAGTCAGATCCTGTCTTAGGTGAAGAAAGATGGGTTGAAGTTCCAAGAAATGTTTTATTTGACTTGTATGGTTTGATTTACTTTGATTTGATTTGGTTTGATGTGGTTTGAATTGATTGTTTTGATTTGACTTGATTTGAATTGTTTGAATTGATTTGAACATGGTATGTAATATATGATTGAAATGGTGTGGTTTGATAAATATACTGATTGATTATGTTTGAAATTTTCATATCTCTCACATTTACCTTACTATATTTTACTCATATTATTATTTGTCTCATTTATATTCTACTATATTATATTATTATTATTTTAAGGTAAACGGGTTTTATACTGGCCCTACCAGATTTGAATTACTGAAAACGTAAAATATTTACAAGAAGCAAACAAAACACAACAAAGACCAAAATAATTAAATAAGGATTTCGACCCAACAAGCCCAAATACCAACTGAATTAAAACGCCATCTATTATCCAATCTAGTAGTGTGAATGATGCTCATTCTTTTATTAACCATACCTTTAATTCCTGCAAGAAGCTCACTCCTGCTCCTTTTCTTGTTTTCAAAAATACATTGGTTTCTTTCTCTCCAAACAACAGTAAGGAAACACTTAAGAATAATAAGCATTCGATCACCGCTCTCTGTCCTCCACCTCGATCTCTTGAAGATCTCAAACCATTGTTAGCTACGATCAGTATTGCCATAATAAATACCCGCCTTTAAAAGAGTTGCTTTCCACAGCCTATATATAATCGTACATTGAATGAGTAGAGGATCTATACTCTTAGGTAGATCATTACAGAAAGTACAAACATTATCAACAATTAGGCCCCATGCCATTAGCTTGTCTCGAGTGAGTAAAGAGTTGTTTATGGTTTTCCATAGAAGAAAGTTATCTTTTTCCATGCCCGTACAATTCCAAATTCTTCTAAACCATGGGGAGTTCAGTCTAATATTGTCAGGATGTAGTGCCTTATATATAGTAGCAATGGAGTGAGTACAATGTTTATTAGTCCACTGTATATTAAATGCAGTGTCAATATGTTTTTCAGCGGTGATATTATCCCAAACCCTCCTAACTGCCATTGATCTAGCGGTAGGCATAATGATCTTGTTATGGAATATGAAGTGTCGAATAATGGCATTGTCAGGGATGCCAGTGGTGCTCTTCTGCATGTTATCCAATATGTCGTTAAGAATAACACCGGTGGATGACCATGGGGAATGCCAAAAGGAAATCTGGATGTCAGAGAATATATTGTATTTGACAATTGGTAGAATAATATCTCTCATGTTAAGTATAGATTTCCAGAACTAGCTAGCAGTGGATGGTGCAGAAACAGTCCAGAAATTTTTCCTGAATAAGTAATTCTTAGTAATCCATTCAATCCACAAATTTGATTTGTTACATAGAATATCATTGATATACTTTGATGCAGCTGCTTTGTTCCATAACTGTAAGTTAATAATACCAAGTCCTCCCTTCTTTTTAGGTCTGCAAAGGTTTTTGAAAGCAATAGGGATGGGTTTACGAGAGTGATAGTCCCCATGCCACAAGAAATGATTCATAGCAGCGTTGATCATATTTATCAATTTCTTAGGTAAAATAAAAATTCGAGCCCAGTATGAAGTCATACCAAATATGATAGATTTAACAGCAGTAGTTCTCCCAGCCTGAGACAGTAAATGTGTAGGCCAATTTCTTAGTTTCGATACAATTTTTTCGTACATAGGCAGGCATTGTGCCGTTGAAATTCTTGATGTGGTAATAAGGATACCTAGGTAAATAGAGTTCTTTGGCATAGAAAGAAAACCGGAGAGGAAGGTAATGTTGTCTCTTTCATTTGCTTGAAGTCTAGCGGTGATGGTGTGTGATTTGTTTTTATTGATATGAAGGCAAGTTGTGTTCTGGAACAGAGTCAGAGAAGCATTGATAGTGGAAATGGTATTAGGGTCAAGCTTGGAAAAAATAACAATATCATCCGCAAACATCAGTGAAGTGATGAGCGGGTGTTTGCACTTTGGATGGGATCTCAATTTATTAGCACGTGCATGGGTATTAAGGATGGAGCTCAACATTTCCATAACCATGATAAATAAATAGGGAGATATAGGATCACCTTGCCGGATCCCTCTAGATGATTTGAAGTAGCCAGCACCAAGACCATTGACAATCACCGTATATGTAAGACTGGATATACGTGTGTGTATCCTGCCATGTCTATTTCTGGAAAGCCCATCTTAGTCATAATGGCAATTACGGAAATCCACTCTATAGAATTGAATGTTTTTTTATATCCAATTTCTTCATACATCTAGGAGATATATTAACCTGATTGTAGCCTCTTAATAATTCATGTGTGAGAAGTACGTTATCAGTTATATTTCTGCTAGTAAGAAATGCGGTTTGGTTTGGAGATATAATGTTGCTTAGGATGGGCTTTATTCTTTTGGCAAGAATCTTAGTAATGCAGCGGTATATAACATTACAACATGAAATGGGGCGGTATTGAATAACAGAAGTTGGTGAATTAATCTTCGGAATGAGTGCAATGTTTGTAGCGTTAATACCACCAAGAATAGTATTATTTGTGAAAAAATGTTGGACAACCTTAACAAAAACCGTATCAATGATATGCCAAGTAGCTTTAAAATAATGAGTATTGAATCCATCCGGTCCACCAACACCACATTCACTGGTCATCGTATGTGATAAAGTTGATAAGGTTTATTACATCAGTACCTGTGATTCTAGGTAAGTCAATATATGAAATTTCTCTGAGGCTCGGTGCTGTAAGTGATGCAGAAAAACATGACTTAAAATATTCAGTAAATGCCTTGTTAATTTGTTCCTCCTTGGTTTGAAGCAAATCATTCTAGTCTTTAATTGCTCGAATAATACCTTTGGATCTTTTAATAGTTAAGGCAGTATGATATAATGCATTGTTTCTATCACCATGAATGATAAAGTCTTTTCCTAGTTTTTCTTTGATCATATCAATTTCATTTTGAAGAGTGTCAATGAGTTGTTTGTTTTTATTGTGTTCTAGTTCAGATAATACTTCATTGTGTGGATCTGCCAACATATCAGACTGGATTTTATTCAATTCTTCACGCAGCTGGTTGGATTTAGTATCCCCATGCCCAAAAGTTAATTTTGCCCATGGTTTAAGAAAATGTTTGACATTCTTAAGCTTCTTCTGCAGAATGTACATAAGGTTCCCGAAAGTGTCAATGTTCCATCCCTGAATGAATATGTAGTGATGGTTAGTCCAAAAATTAAAAAATTTAAATGAGGCATGGTACTTATTCGATTTCATACTCCAAGAGAGGATAAGTGGGCTACGATCTGATAGGCCGGGTTGAAGGATTATGGATGATAGGTTAGGCCAGGTAGTTAAGGCATGGAAGTTGAATAGAGAGTGATCTAAGGTGCATAAGGTGCGTTTACCATGTCTACGATTATTCCATGTATGCAATGGACCGATAGAGGGGATTTTATATAATGATGCAGTGTGAATAGTTTGGGATAGTGGGCTAATGTCATGAATGGTTAGTGGATTGCCTCCTATTTTCTTAGAAGAGTCGTACATGCAGTTGAAGTCACCTATAAGGATCCATGGAAGGGTGGAATTATTTTTTGATTGTATGAAGGAGTGAAGATAGTTCCTGGTGTCTCTATTACATGAAGCATAAACGAAGGTAATGTTGAATTGTGTGGAGGAAGATAAGTTTGTAACATGGAGATGAATATATTTATCAGAAGACATGATAGTGATGGCATTGAATATGAGAGGATTCCATATTACAACAATTCGACCATATGGAGCATGTATCAAATTATGGACATATCTCCAGTGAGGATTGATAGTAGTGCACATATTGGAGGTTAACTTTTCATTAAGCTTGGTTTCTAATATGCCAATCATTTGTAATCTGTTTTGAGAAATAAGATGTTTGATTTCCTACAGTTTTAAGGGGAGATGTGCACCCCTTATATTCCATGAACCAATATTTTCAAGCATTAGAAAAAAGAGTTTTTTTCTTCTACCCGATTGTCTTGGCTCAATGTTGGTTTCTTGAAGTGAATTTTCTTCATCCTCCTTATCATTCGATTTGTGTAGCAGTATATCTGTTATCTGGTACTCATGGCCATTGTCATTGTCATCAATTTCCTTTCCTTTTCTACTTTTGTTATTGTTTTTCTTTTACTTTTTCTTATTCTGTTGTTTTGATGGAGAACTGTGAGCATGGGTAGTATGGGAAGTAGATTGCAGGTTTGGATTATGGTGCAGTGAAGCAGGAGTAGGGGAAGCATGTTGAAAAAAAAGTTGTAAACCCAAGTTTTGATCTTCAAAATAATCTTTGTGGACGATGCTATGGTAAATGAGTTGGTCAGTGATGCCATGAGGGAGATGGATATGTTTATATGGTGGAGTATGAGAAAGAACAGGAGGACTAGTAGTACAGTGTTCAAGAGGATGGGTGGTGTTAGTCGAAAGTGGTGGGTCACGAGTGGTAGTGGTATTAGGAGGAAAGGTTGGTAGAGGAATGTCGGAAAAATTGGTAGAATCTGTAAGGGTAGAGGTAATGATAGTGGTGGTTTGATCAGAGAGTATATCAAAACTATTTGATAAAGGAATGGTCGGTTGAGATGGGAGATGTTCAGAGGAAGTGGAAATGGGTTGAGTATAAGATCGGTTAGTGGAATGGTTAAAAGAAGGTGGAGGAGGTATAGGAGAAGTGAGTTCAGTGGTAAGAGCTATAGTATTATTACCATGCAGAGGATTTGGTACATGCACATGCACACAGTCGGTCATGTTATCTGAACTTGCAATGTTGACATTCTAGCCTTCCTTATCATGAGACTTTCTTTTTATCCAATGTTTTTATGTCTGTGTTTTCCAAATATCAGTTCTTTGTTTTTGTGTTGCATGTTTATTAATCTTGTCCTTTGTAGTGTCACTCGTTACTTGATTTTTTTTAAGAAGCAGAGAATCAACCTCATTTTTTCTGTGCACAGAGTATCAACGAGCATGCTTTGTTGCTTATCAATGCAACTCGTTACCTCATGACCAAAACATTTACAATGCACACATATTTTAGGTCTCCAGTCATAATACACCTCTACATAAACCACATCTTCACCTTCACCACATTGTATAATCTCCGGCAGTTCTTTTTCCGGTGTAATTTCAATCAAACACTTTGAGTATTCAAACCTTTGCGTTTTTCTGGTTGCTTCATTGTAACAAACCAAGGTACCCAAATGACACGCAAGCCAGTTGATACCCAGTAATGTCCACGTAGTGGTCGGAATTTTGTGAAAGTGTACCCAA
Organism: Allium fistulosum; assembly: GCA_030737815.1. Classification (NCBI taxonomy): domain Eukaryota; kingdom Viridiplantae; phylum Streptophyta; class Magnoliopsida; order Asparagales; family Amaryllidaceae; genus Allium; species Allium fistulosum. The sequence goes on along the minus strand of CM060903.1, from coordinate 131,287,099 downwards.
ACCGGCACCGATTTAATTTGTGATTGAGCACTTTTAAAAGTTGGTTTCCACGACGTGATTATAAACATCTTTCCTCTAATAAAAATAGGATCACTTTGTAGAATCTTTTGTCTATCTGTGACAGAGAAACAAGAACAATTTTATTACTACTTGAAGATAAAACAACTCAGTACAAAAAGCAGCACTGGTTACTGCAAGTGAAAAAGTGGACAGATAACAAACAAAGGAAAATATGACTCCTATTTATACTGACATGCCTAACGTATCTTAGACTTATTCTTTACGTAACAAAAGCCTTATTTAAGCATTAAGTAACTCCCACTACTTCTCATCACTGCTGAAGAATAGGTCAGTCTGCACTAACTTTCAACACTCCCCCTTAGTGCAGATTCTCGTTTGATGAGACCAAGAGCCATGCGGAATTGTGTAAATTTAGGTAGTGGAAGTGCTTTAGTAAACACATCAGCAACTTGATCTCTGGTACATAAATGCAGCAGCTCAATCTCTTGGTTTAGAACCTTTTCTCGTACAAAATGATGATGAATCTCTATATGTTTTGTTCGAGCATGAAACACGGGATTTTTGGCCAGTCTTATAGCACTTTGATTGTCACAATGAATAGGAATTGGATGATCTGGTGCAGTTGTGATCTCCTGAACTAATCGCTTCAGCCAGATACATTCCTGAGTTGCCATGGTTGCTGCTACATATTCTGCCTCGGTACTTGAAAGAGCGACAGTAGATTGCTTTTTGCTACACCAAGAAACAATAGCTGATCCAATAGTGAAGCAGTAGCCTGTGGTCGACCGCCTATCATTTATATCTCCAGCCCAATCTGCATCAACAAAGCCATGTAAAGATAACTGGTTATTCTCTCGATACATCAATCCATAATCAACTGTTCCTTTTACGTAGCGTAGAATTCTTCTTGCTGCAATAATGTGACCAACACATGGTTTTTCCATGTACTGAGATACAATACCAACAGAATATGAAATATCAGGCCTTGTGATAGTTAAATAAATTAAACTACCCACAAGTTGGCGAAATTTTGTTGCATCAGGTAGTAGCTCTCCTTCAACTTTCTTTAGCTTGAGGCCAGGTTCCATAGGAGTTGCCATGTGCTTTGATTCACTCATATGGAAACGGTTAAGCAAATCAGCAGCATACCTCCTTTGAGATACAAAATACCCATTTCGTTTTTCAACTTCCAGACCAAGAAAACAGTGAATTTCACCCAAATTTTTCATCTCAAAACGGACAGATAGCTCATTGCAGAGATGTGTAATTTTTTCATTGTTGTCACCTGTGATGATCATGTCATCGACATAAAGTAGAACCAACATGTTCATTGATGATTTCTTACTTACAAACAAACTAGGATCTGAATTTGAGGGAATAAATCCACAGAAAGTAAGGTATTGAGCAATTTTACCATACCAGGCATGGGGTGCCTGCTTGAGGCCATATATTGCCTTTTTGAGCCGACACACATAATCAGGAAACTGCTTGGAAATAAAACCTGGTGGTTGTTCCATGTACATGCTACGATCTAACTCACCATAAAGAAATGCATTTTTCACATCAAGTTGTCATAAATCCCATCCATTTTGCGCAGCCAAGGAAATGATTGTACGAACCGTCACCATTTTAGCAACCGAACTGAATGTCTCATCATAATCTAACCCGTAATTTTGAGAAAAACCACGTGCAACGAGGCGAGCTTTATATCTTTCAATGCTGCCGTCTGCTTTTCTCTTCGACTTATAGACCCACTTGCAAGTAATCAATTCAGTTTCACTTGGTTTAGGAACAAGTTCCCAGGTGTCATTTCGAATTAATGCACTAATTTCATCATGCATAGCATCTTCCCATTCAGCCAAACCTTTTGCTTCTCTGTAGCATTTGGGTTCATCATTTTGCACAGCTTCTATGAGAAAGCAACTTGTTATTGTGGAAGGATTCAACTGAACTTCATAGTCCCTTAGATGATCAGGTTGTCGTCTTTGTCTCGTTGACTTTCTAATGGTTGTCTCTTCTAGTTGAGCATGTTCATCAGTTAAGGAAGTATCTGCCCTTTGTATGGAGCCAACATCGTTAGTGAAAGGCTCCAATGCTTTTGTGCTACTTCCAGTTATTGTATCTTTTATATTGGCATCAGAGAAAATTGTTGATGCTTCATCAAACACGACGTCTCGAGAGACAACAAACTTCTTTGTTTCAGGATCCATGCATCTCCATCCTTTCCTATGAGAATCATAGCCAACAAACACACATTTTCTAGATTTTGGGTCTAGTTTAGTACGACTTGCTTTAGGTATGTGAGCATAACAAAGTGAACCAAAGACACGAAAATAACTAACATTTGGCTTAGTGCAATACAAGACCTCAAAAGGAGATTTTTCGATACCTGACCATGGTGGTAATCGGTTGATCACATGACAAGCACGTTGAATGGCTTCAGCCCAAAGCTCTCTGGGGAGGTGTTTTTCATGTAACCATGATTAAACTGTTGCAGTGAGGTGTCCCAACTTTCGTTCAGCAACTCCGTTCTGCTGCGGAGTCTTTGGACAAGTCATTTGCCGACGGATTCCCTCTTTAGCACAATATTGAAAAAATTGTTCAGACATGTATTCTCCCCCATTGTCCATACGCAGACACTTGATTGATGATTGAAATTCATTCTTCACCATTGTGTTAAACTGAATGAATTTTGCAAGGGCTTCATTCTTTTGCTGTAAAAGGTAGACCCAAGTGTATCGAGAGAAGTCATCCACAATGACCATTGCATAGTGCATACCACTATAGCTAGGTGTTTTCGTAGGTCCCATTAAATCAGAATGAACTGACTGAAATGGAGTAGTTGCTTGATTCACTGATCTATGAAAGGGAAGTCGATGTGATTTTCCGTATTGGCAACCCGAGCAAACAACATTTGTATTAAGATCATAAAGAGGAGGAACACCATCAAGTAGCTTCTTTGTCGAAATTTTTTGCAGCATCTGATAGCCAACGTGGCCTAATCGAGCATGCCATAATGATGCGCTGGCATTTTGATTTGCCTTTTGAACATATGCTTCAATAGTTGACAAAACAAATAAAGAATCTTTCTTCTTTCCAGTAAGAAGCACATCAGCTGTAATATTTTTTATATTTGAAAGAATCTTAACATCATCAGGACTAAAGAGTACGTACCTTCCAGAGTTGGTTATCTGAGAAACCGAGAGTAAATTCTTTTTCAACCCAGGAACATGGTATACATTTTCAACAGAAACATCATCACCCTTCGCATTATCCATCTTAACATGCAGATGGCCTTCTTTCTCCACTGGATGTATTGAGTTATCAGCAGTAACAATGGCTCGTTTTCCGTCATGTGGATGTATTTCTGAAAGCAATGATGAGTTACCAGTTGCGTGATGTGAACAACCAGAATCGATAATCCACTCTTTCTCATAATCAATGGCAATATTAACATCTTTATATGTGTCAGATTGATGTACAACAGAGGCAACATCTTCAGATCGTTGAATAACCTGAATTGACAAACATTGTTCCCAGTTTGGATGATCTGATTCTTTGTTTTCATGAACCACATTTGCTTTCTCATTCACAAGCTTAGTTCGACAATTTGGCTTGATGTGACCGGGTTTTCCACACCTATTACAAATAATCTTTGCTCGGCAATTTGATTTGATGTGCCCTTGCTTTCCACATCTAAAACAACCATTAGAGTTGCTCCTAGGCTGCCATTCATTTTTGGGCTGACTGCTCTTTCTAGATTGCCATTCATTTCTGGGCTGATCGCTATTTCGAGACTGCCATTCAGTTCGGGGCTGATTCCCATCGCTTGATGAAACTTTCGAGTTATTTTTATGTTTCCACTTATCCTTGGTGAACAGCACATCATCAACCTCATGGAGTGAACTTTTAGTCATTTGCTTAATTAAGGCTTCTTGGTTCGAAAGAAGATTCTCCAAGTCCACGATAGACGGCTGGTTTGCCCATCCTTGGATAGAAGAGATGAATGGCATGAATTCTTTGCGTAATCCACGGATCAAGTAACGACGCAGCCGTGCTTCCTTGATAGGCTCTTCCGTATCCAATTCTGAAATTTCAGCACACAAATTTTTAACTTTAAGAAAATATTCAGAGACTGACATGTTACCTTGTGTCACTAAAGCAAGCTCATTCTCCAAATATTGCAACCGCATTGTGTTTTTCTGAGTGAACAGCCTTTCAAGAGTTTCCCACACCTTTTTAGGTGAATCCATATCACGAACATGATCAATGTAATCCTTATCAATCGATGTTCTCAAGGCAAACATAGCTTTCCCACATTTGATCTTCCACTTTCTCCGCACCTCGACATTTTGTGGAGTGTCTTCCGGAATTACCATTTCAGCACCGGAGATTAAGTCCCACAAATCTTGTCCTTGAAGATATGCCTCCATGCACAACCTCCAGTATTGGTAGTTGTTGCCGACAAGCTTTTCAATAGAGGATTGAGGATCACTATTACCACTGTTCATCTTCAACAAGCTAACAAAACACTTCAACAAGTAAAATGAAGAATAGAACTTAGACAACCTTTTTCAATAACCCTCTCGCTCTGATACCATGTGACAGAGAAACAAGAACAATTTTATTACTACTTGAAGATAAAACAACTCAGTACAAAAAGCAGCACTGGTTACTGCAAGTGAAAAAGTGGACAGATAACAAACAAAGGAAAATATGACTCCTATTTATACTGACATGCCTAACGTATCTTAGACTTATTCTTTACGTAACAAAAGCCTTATTTAAGCATTAAGTAACTCCTAAAGTAACTCCCACTACTTCTCATCACTGCTGAAGAATAGGTCAGTCTGCACTAACTTTCAACACTATCACTATCATCGGAGAATTCAAAGTAAAAATTAGAGTTATCTAATTTCACCTTGTATGTACCCCTGAGTCGCCAAATCTTCTTTAAATGATATAGCACTACATTGTAAGGCAGTTTATCATCCAAGAAGAATCCAACTAAATGTTGGCTCCATAATTTTTGACCTTCTTGCTGTACTTCATGAGGCATCGGTAGAGCCAATCCTTCGTATGACAAATCAAAGGCATGCAGAATGTATCGGCCCACATTACGTGGCATAGACTTGAACAAGGAAGTCCACGGTATAGGAGAAATAGTAGCATCAGAGGTGGAGTTAAGATTCATGGTGATGGTAATGGAAGGATCAATGGTAAATGGTGGAGGGACATGAATGGTGGAGGAAGGTGGTGGCGAGATGTCAGGTGGAACTAGGTCAGGTGGAGTAGAGGGTAGAGCCAGATGAGTAGAGGATGAAATGATAGTGGAATGAGCAGATGGTCGGGGAGGGGTACCAGAGATGACAGTAGGTAGAGAAGGCGGGTCAGAGTGAGGTACGGAGTTGGTAGTGTGGTTAGGCGACAGAGCAAAGAAGTGGGTATGGGGTAGGTACGATGAAGTGATGTTAGGGGAAAAAGGAATGGGTGGAGCAGAAACCATCATCTTGAAATAACATACGTGAATATGACTATACTGTATTATTATCCTATATAGTGCTATAGTATTAGTTTAAGGGGGAGTTATGTAGTTTAGGATTAGTTTTTGTTAATGACAAAGGGGGAGAATTATAAAATAGGTTAGATAGGCTTAGATTAAGGGGGAGTTAGTATATTAAAGGGGAGTTGTTGGAATAAGGGGGAGTTAGAGTAGAATCAGAGTTTTGTGGAGTGGATTTTATAAACAAAGGTTGTCATCATCAAAAAGGGGGAGTTTGTTAGTTCCTGAGATGATGGTTTTGATGACAACAACCTTAGGACTTGTTATAAAATATAAATACTAATATTCTTGTCTAGATATATATATATGTATATGCAGGATATATATATATATATATATATATATATGCAGGTACCGAGAATGAAGACTGTACAGTATAAAGCTTCAAGACTGAGTATAGAGATTCAAGACTGACGAATTCAAGATTGAAGAAAGCAAAATTGAAGACTCATGAGTATCAAGAGTTCAAGATTTCAAGAGTTCAAGATATCAAGATAAGTAATAGTGTCTAGATTTATGTTAAAACTTCATAATAGCACTAAAATCTTTATTCGGATTTTAATAGTGGAATGGAATCCACCTTCTCACTTTAATAGTGGCATGGAACCCATGACCTCTTTAGTGGGATGGAACCCATGACCTTCTCTAGTGGAATGGAATCCACGAAATTTTAAAAATAATTTACTTTAATTATTTTTCCAAAAACTTTTTAAAGTCATCTCTCTCAGTTTAAATATTTTAGCCTTAAACTATTTTTATTATCATTTATATTTTGATTTCAGAATCATCTCTTGTTTTTAAACTATCTCCTGGTTTTAATATTATAAAGCTTTAAATCTCAAAAAAAATATTATATACTTAGTTTTTAATATTACTTTTATATTATAGATTATATATTTTTAAGATTACTGTTTAAATCTCTTTTATAAGTTTAAACTATATTCAAAATGGTTTAAAAACTTCAGAAATTATTTTGACAAATTTTAGAAAGAAAATCTCTTTAAAAAACAAAAATCAATTTTCAAAATTCACTAGGGCATGTCGACATACCCCATCCCCCCATGTCGACATGATAGCCGTAGAATTTAAAATTCAAATTTTCAAATGAAGTGTCTATTCGTCATAACCTTTCATGAATTGACTTGACTGTTGTTCTTCTATAAATACCAGTTGTTTTCAACGAGTTTTAAGTTAGTTTTTCTTCATTTCTTCACTCCTTCTCCACTCAATTCGATAGTGCTGAATTTAATGAATTTTGTCGAAGGTATCGTTTTGAAAAGAGGTTTGCAGCGGTCGCTCAACCTCAGGCTAATGGACAGGTTGAAGATGTAAATAAAATTATCAAGTCTATTCTGATATTCGTTTGGAGAGGCTAGAGGCAAGTGGGTGGATGAGCTTCCTACGACACTTTGGGCCTATAGAACCACTCACGAGTCCACGACTGGCCGTACTCCATTCGCCCTTGCTTACGGTTCTGAAGCCGTTTTCTAGTAGAACTCGAAGTCTCTTCCCATTGAGTGACTTACTGTGATCCTAAAACAAATAAAGATTTTCTCTTATAATCTTTGGACTTTATTGATAAGAAGCACGAGGATTCTGATTTGAGAGAAACTGCATACCGACATCAAGTCGCCCGATATTACAACACTAAAGTGCGATCAAGAACCTTCGAAGTTGGCGATCTCGTTCTGAAATGAGTTTTTCCCACCCATCACACACGAATCCGATTTGGAAAGGATAGTATGTCACTGAATAAAGGCTTGGAGAAGGAACTTTCAAGCTAGCGACTGTCGATTTCATTACACTTCCGAGAGCATGGAATAGCGAGCATTTATGATGCTATTTCACTTAGATTATTTCCTTTAAATTTTAGTTCTATTTACTTTCGGTGTTTTGCTTTAGCATTTGACTTTTTGAATATGTAATAAGACAGATTAGTTTGTTCCTTTCCATTTAATGAATAAAGTTTCAAGATTCCTTTGTATATATGATTGTTATTGCATTTTATGATAAATACTTAAAAAAAATTATTGATATCGATATGTATGAACAGGCTTCCGAAATTGATCAATATACTAATCCCCGATGGGATCAAATAAGATGAGCTCCATTAATTTGCCCATTTCACAATTTCCATAAATGATCCAAAGTAAAAGACACGCAATAAGGAACAAATATGGCCGACAATCTGGAGATTGAAAAATTCCTGCTCGGACTGGGGGCTGAAACGAAATCAAGGCGACTTGAAGGAGTATGACTTAATTGCTCCCGAAATAACTCAAAGTTCCAAAAGTGTGGACTAGAGTATGACGATAAGCCAGGCGAGACCTACTGCCCGCAAAATAACTCTAAGTCCTCAAAGTGTGGACTGGAGTTTAAACACAAATGAATAGATAAGTGGATTCCGACCGTTCTCTATTCCGCGAAATAACTCTAAGTCCCCAAAGTGCGGACTGGAGTATAAACACAAATGAATAGATGAGTGGATTCTGACTGTCCTCTATTCTGCAAAACAACTCTAAGTCCCCAGAGTTCGGACTGGAGTATAAACCCAAATGAATAGATGAGTGGTTTCCGACCGTTCTCTATTCCGAAAAATAACTCTAAGTCCCCAAAGCATGGACTGGAGTATAAACACCAACGAATAGATGAGTGGATTTCAACCATTCTCTATTCCACAAAACAACTCTAAGTACCCGGAGTGCGGGGTAGAGTATAAACATGAATGAATAGATGGGTGGATTTTGACCATTCTCTATTCCACAAACTCCGACCTGAAATCGATAGGAGGAATACAAACTACTAAAAGCTGAATACGATAGCTCACTATTCTTTACGACTTAAGGAAACGACCGCAAGGAGGCCTTGAGATGGAGATAGTGAATTATTAACAGAATTTGCAATCAATGAATTATAAGTACATTGAATGGAAAGTCATCGTTCAACTATTTAAATAACAATTCACACGAAACTTAATCGAAAACAAAATCTTTTATTTACAGGTGCCAAAATTCCAGTACAAGTTATGTCAAAAGATCGGGATTCCTCCCCGTACAACTACGACCAGTGAAAGAAGTAATTATGCAAACTATTTACAAGGACATGAAGTAACAACTACTTCTTCGATTTTCTTTCCCTTTTGGAATTTTAAGGGATGAAGCCACTCGAATTTCTCTTTCGCGACCATTTACCGCTTTTGACTGGAGAACTTGTGGAAGTACGAGCGATTTCATCAGGAATAGACCCACGGTGGAATAATCTGTAATGGTACAAGATGAGGATCTTCAATTTTCACCTCGGCAGGCTCACTTTTAACTTTTTGTTCTGACTTTTCGTCCTTCTCGATCCTCTCCCTCATGCTAGTTTTATCAGCATGCTTCGAAGCACCAGTAATTATTACATCATAAGAATCATCGATCGGGAGGGAGCTTTGATCTCATCTTCATCAAGGCAGCGATGACTTGGGCATCAGGCCCCGGAACACCAGCGGCGGCCAGGTCTTCGGCCGTTTTCTGATGCTGGAAAGACCTATAAAATTTGTTAAAACATAGATATTAGCCAAAGCCATTGTGCACGATGAACAAAAAATGTTAATATACAGAGGAGTATAGTATGATACCAACATATGGTTGACTTTCCATAGTCTTCGGGTGCCTCCTTCAAGCATGGGAGATAGCATTTTTTATTCAAATCCAGGCTTATCCGGATCGTAACCGAGATTCTTCTCTGTGTCAAGAGAGTTTGATGGTCCGACTACTTGGGTTGGAGAGGAACACTTAGGATTAGTTCCAGAAGTCCCGACAATATCCTCTCCTTCTTTAGTAGGTAATAAAGCCTTGAAAAATTGAAGTTTTGCAGTAGCCAGATCCGAAGGCTCGTTTCCTCAAAGAACCTCCCTCACTAGTTCTTCCTTACTAAATTTAGTTATGCCCAACTCGTCCTTCTTCATATTAACAATATGCTCCCAAGCTTTAGCAAGCGATTCGAGGTAACCCTCGCCAAGAAAACTTAAGTCGCGTTGGAGTAGGACTTACGCATTGTCTTCAATAATCAGTGGATCGAATAAGTCCTTGATCTAGTTCCTACCAGTCATAGTGGCTTCCACCTGGGAGTTAACTTGTTCGATCATCTCTATTCCTCCTTCTTCTCGGGCCTCTTCTCTCAGAGTTTCCATTTTAGTAAATTGTTCGTCAAGTTTTGTTTTCAAGCTCCTAGCCTCAACCACTTCTTCACATTACTTCTATGACTCCTTATGGGCTTCAACTTTTTCCTCCTTTTCCTTCTTTAACAATTCTTCGAGTTAGTTAATGAGAGGAGCTAAAGCATATTCTCCTTTTGCAAGGAGTCCTTTTCTAAAGCAAGTGACCCGTTGCGATGAAGTGCCGCCGCATCGAGTTATTTTTTATGAGAAGTTTTCGGATGGCTTATTGCCTCTACCATCTCTTTGTCATTCTTTTTCGCCTCAACAAGTTGAGTGTTGAATTCTAGCAACTCAAAGTCCCGGTGCTTGATTATATCCTTGTCATGTATGGTTTCCAACTTGAGATGATCTATTTCATGTTGTAACTTGATAGAAACTTCAGAAACTTTTTCTGCCAAATGTATGAATGATTCATATTGAACAAATACATCGTTCACACACGCTAAAGAGCTTTCCTTGACATGCCCTGGGATTATATGAATAGAAGGGAGAAATTTAAGACCATCAAAGCAAATTTTCGGGAAAGTGGCCTTAAGCTCGGCCAACTTCTCTACGATGGAAGTATCAGGGGCAGTAGCCGACATGAGTGGATCAGAAGTAGCGAGTGGGAGTTTGTCCGATCAATGCTCATGAGATTGTCTCGAACTTGAAGATCCGTAGTGTTGCTTGTGAGATGCAGTGATGTGTGGGCCACGATAAGAAGGTTGTTCTCCACTCTGAACCGAAAAATGAGATTGTTCGCTTTCATGAGACATGTGAGATTGAGACTTCATTTTAAAGAGGAAGATGACTCCCTCAAGTGATAATTCTTGTCCCATCCTTCATCCTTTTCTCTATGTCGGGTGGACTTGGAATCCTGGCTTGGACGATAGTATGCTGAGGAGTTTCGAAGACGATCAAAGGCTATATATTGAGACATTGCACCTATAAAGACCAAATAAGAGCGTATTAGAAATTGTCGTACGAGATATCAATAACAAGTGTATAGTGGAGTGCAAGTGATCATGAGTATCCTAGTGTTCCCCTCAACATACTGGTAATGGTAGCATTTCTCATCAGTGTGTTCTCCCCTTTATTAGAAGATTGGATGCCTTTATCGCTTTTTGTGGGGGATTTAAGTCCTTTGGTGTTAATGTTCGAAAAGTTGTAAGATATGATGTCGTCCGTAATTTGAAGATTAGAGAATCCTTTTAAGGAAATTTCCATATATTGAGACGATGATTCCTCTTCAAGTGGAGTAGTAACAAATTCCGAGTCCGATGCGGTCTTTCTTCTACGTAGCCTATACGCCAACCTCTTTATTCTCTTTGCAGGTGTTTGGGATTGTCCGACTTGCAATGGTTCAACCCTTAGCACTTTTCCAAGTCCCGCATCGGTATCTCCCAGTTTTTCGACTTGAGAATATTTAATTCTCCCTCTCGGTATCTTCTTGAGTCCACTCAGCACGGAGCACAATGGGGTTAACTAAGTCCCTTCCTCATTCTAGAATATTCTTTGATACTATAGCACTTCCAGGAAGTCTGATGCTGCGACCGTCTTCCAATAGCCCGAACAAAGATAGCAATTCGTCGGTTACGAGGAGTTTGATGTCCTGACCCTCAACGGGGGTAGCGCGGCTGGCAGTAGTGGCCCTAGAAAAATTAGCACCTTTAGGACGTGGGCGAACACATGAAAGAACTTCGGATGTTAGTAAATTCAAATGAAAAGCTACGACTTGGATTTGTGAACTTGAGAGAAAAGTGGAAGTAATACTTACGTCCTAACCATTGTCTTGCAAATTCAAGTGGGCACCGCACATAGATCCATTCATGTTTAAATAGTGAAAGTTTGTTCCAAGCGCCCGTCAAAACCTGGCAATTTTGTAAAGGTACGAGGAAAACGTAAGAGGGGCTTCCCGATCGTTTTTTGATTTTATAAATGAATATGATGTCTTTAGGATTAGGCGGACAAAACAGAACATTCATGAACATCAAGAAAGTCCCGTGAATAAATGCATAACTATTGGGTTGTAGTAGTGTAGGGGCAATCTCAAGATATCTCAACATCTCCTAGACAAAGGAATTGAAAGGTGGAATGCATCCAGCCCATCACATAAATTTGTTGCATGTTGTATATCCGGCTGGGGGCAAGTGAGGTCTATCTTGTCTGGTAGAAACCAAGACATCCTTAAATGGAATTTCATGGATGGAGCATAACCGGTGAAGAGCTGCTTGGCCCTGAGGATCGGCATAGTCAGTTGGAAGAAGGGTCAATATAGATGATGTAATGGAGGGATCGACATGATATTATGGAAGAGGGTGGATCGGCATGGTATTATGGAAGAGGAGGGATCGACATAATTGGTTGTTAGATGGATCGGCATAGTAGAATAGGAGGGATCGACACTATATAATTGAATTAAAGGGATAAGCATGAATGGGTATGCATGGAACGACATGTTTGGATAAGTGGATGGATCACAAGAGCATGTTATATGGTTCGGCATAGGAAGTATGGAGTCAACCATGAGGGGTCGACATGATCTATTAAAAAGGATTCGGTAGAAAGTGATTTGCAAGTGGGTTCAAATCAAAGATCGATCAAAAGCATGAGCTCCACTGGTCCAATAAATATGATATTTGGAGAGCCATCGTATCTAAGCATGAAGAAGCTATCATAGGGATCGCTACCCCAGAATCAACCAATGAAGGGATCGGTACCGATCCCTATTCATTGGGATTTGCGCCCAGCTACCCATATGGTGGGCCCATATGGATAAGAAGAACCTACAGCCAAAGTTTCAAAGAGATTGGTGGTCGCCTTCACCTATAAATATTGGCCTACGGGATCATTTTGAGGATCATTACGCTGCTGGTTACATAGTTCTTTATTGTAATCAACTTTTTGCTTACTTCTTCCTATTTGCTGATGTAATCAACTGGATAGTGAGTCAATAAAGAGAATATTCAAAGTGGATGTAGGCATACGACGCCGATCCACTATAAATACCGGTGTTCTTGATTATTGTTTTGATTTGCTTATTAGTTTACTCAATCCCTCTGTTTTAATTTAATTTTCTTCATTTACTTCTCTACATATTCCTATTCTTAGATGTTTGTGACCAATTTGATTGCAAACACCACTAAACCATGGTCACCACCCGTCTAAGCTTCCATTAAACCTTTCAAAACCTTGAAGTTTAACATGAATCCATGCTTGGACCTTCTTGGATTAGTACCAATCCATATAACTTAGCAAAATTTTGACTAGGGCGATCCAAATGCGTTACCTTAGCTCATCCTAAAGCATTCCTCTTTGAAGCCCAAAGTTAAACTTGAAGCAAGGCCACCGATCCAAACACTAGAATACCATTGACGATCCACACTTCTTTGGGTCATTCCTTGAGCATGTGAACTCTAAACAACTTGAAACTTTAAGTGTAGTTTTGTGAGGCTTTCCTTGTTGCCCCATATAATTTGCATCAAATTTAGGCGAGGTCAAGTTCTTGGATCATCATCAATCTATGAACCACCCCTTAATCTTATATCACTATTCGATCGACATTTTCAACCAAACAAACATCATACATTGAAGCAATTAACCTATAAACTATGTTCAAGCAAACATTCATCAAGTTAGAACCTAAATCAAAGGCTAAAATTAGAGAATAACTATAAGAACAAGGGGGATTCATAAGAACACAAATTTACCAAACTTTGTAAAATCATTTCAAATTAACATACGTGATTAGTTAAGGTTTAATGCATGTTTTAAGGTTCAAAACTAATTTTAAAACATCATTTTCATGTGTATATTAACTAATTAGCAAGTGAGAAGTCCTAACCACTCAACTGGAATCCAAGCAGTCCAAAAGAGATTAAATCCCAAGATGAAAAGAAGATCTAAACCTTTTTCCCTCCTTTTCAATTTTCAATTTTCAATGACTGCTTTCCCTCCCTCTCCCACCAACCTTTCTTGCCCTAACCCATTGAATTTTGTTCCATCTCTTGTCCTTTCCAAATTATCCTTTGTCCTTTCCTTGCTCATACCTGCACTTCCTCATATCCCTCCGTCCTTTGACCTTGACCCTCCTCCTCTCTCTGTTGCTTCTGACCTTGTCCCTCCTTCTTCTCCCTCTACTCCTTTGAATTCTGCTTTACATGGTACTGAACTGGGTCAATTGTTACGGACTTCCTTATTCAAGTGAAATCCACACAATATACGAAAAGTAACATGTTAACCTCGTGAATGAATTTACTGGTGATGCTTTGGTCCCTTCTCCCTCTGTGCTTGAGGGTGGCAATGTTGTTTGGCAAGACTACCTTGTAGGATTTTTACTGATTTAACCATTATCTTATACAGTAGTTATACAAGAAGATATGGAAGCTTAAATGTAGTATCAACCGAAATATGATGCTAATGTTTTTCTTTTTTCGTTGTCGAATGAGGAGGATATGAGGAGAATAATGGAAGGAGACCTTATATTGATGAGAAATAAAATGTTTATCCTGAAGGAGTGGGATCCTTCAGTTAGTAATGTTTGTGGTACAATCAAATCAGTTCCCCTTTGGATCCATTTGTTTAACATTCAAATTATTGCTTGGCCTTCAGTTAGTGAAGATATGGAAGGTTGTTATGCTTAGATGAAAGCACTAAAAGAATGGAAAGGATAACCTATTCAAAATGCCTGATTGAGGTAACCCCTCTCTCGGACATGATGATAAATTTTCCTATGTCGTTTAAAGATGGAACGAAACAGTATTACTAGTGGAAACCAAAAGTATGTAGCGCTTGTAAAGTCTTTGGGCATTCTAATGACTGTTGTTTTAATGAAAAGATTGAAGGAGATGAAAAGGCAGAGAAGAAGGAGAATAGGAAAGTTAGTAACAAGCATGCAGACAATTGTAATACTTTTAATTTTAGTTTAACATTATTCAAAAAAATTAATTGGATAGGTTAAATAGAATTATGTAGTGGGACGGGGAGATGAGATTTGAAAATTTATGAGGTTGAGCCATCACAATCAATTAAGCAAGATTGTTTAAACTCGATCTATGAAGGAACCAATGAAAAGGGTATTTTAGGAATAGATCTACCTTTTATCTCTAAAACTCTCACCCTCTCATTCATTCTCATTTTAGAACATCAAAACACTAAAACCTAAGGGAAGAGGCCAGCCATTACTAGGGGATCTAGAAGAGGAAAACTAAGGCAAATTAAAGAAGAAACCAAGGAAATTAAAGGCTTTATCAAATCTCAACTCCAACATCAAATCTAAGATGAATAATAAGTAGACCATCTCTATTTCTTGTTCTTGAATTCGACTATGGATAGTATCCGAATTGATTAGATAGTTTTTGCCAAGTTATAGATGTACATCATTGTTTGGATAGAATAGTGATTTATGAAATTTATTTGAGTGGGTTTTAAGAGTAAAAACCTAAATTTTTAATCTCCAATTGCTTTAATTTTCTAATATGTTATGTAAAACAAAATTTTGGAGATTGATTTTTAATTTTATAATTTTCCATGATAAAATAAGTATTTTATGAATTTCCTAAGGTAGAAATTAGGTTTATTTCAGGTTTAATTATTAAAAATAATAAAATAATGTTTTTCGTCCCAAAATTTTTATATGGTAAAGAATATGAAAATTCAGGATTTTTATGATTTTTGGAGATTTTTTCCAAGTGCTTATAATTACTATGGATTTATTAAGCTAGAAAAGCATTTTTAAATTAATAATTAATTAAAGAAATTAATTAATTAAGTTGATGAATGATTTGGGAAAGTAAATTTTGTTTCCGCAAATCTAAAAAGAAAATGTAAAGTTTTGTTGTTGACCAATCATATTTTGACAAGAATTGGGTGTAGGTAAAAAAGAATTTACTTAAAAGGAAGAATACAGTTTTTGTGACAACCGCCACTATTGCACTGATATACGACATTCCCATGTTGTTCGGTTAGTAATAAAAAGTGGCATTGACGTGGAACAACACATGGGATACTTATTGTAACAGCCCGCACCTCACTTAACGCAGATATTGTCCCCAACTTAGTCACCTCCGCCTCATGGGCCAAGCCAAGGTGTGGGTTTTTGTTCTTCAAAAGGCCTCGACGTTGTTATGAGGTGAAGGCTTTGGTATATAAGCACCCATTTTATAGTATTATCCACGATGTGGGACTATTATTCCCATTTTGAAGGGGTGTTACAATCTCCCCCCTTTAGAGTCCAACGCCCTCGTTGGCTCATGAACACAACACCACCCAGGCGTTGTGGCTGTAACACATACAGACCACAATTCCAGCTGGGTATGGCTTTGATACCAATGTAACAGCCCGCACCTCACTTAATGCAGATATTGTCCCCAACTTAGTCACCTCCGCCTCATGGGCCAAGGCAGGGTGTGAGGTTTTGTTCCTCAAAAGGCCTCGACGTTGTTATGAGGTGAAGGTTTTGATATATAAGCACCCACTTTATAGTATTATCCACGATGTGGGACTATTATTCCCATTTTGAAGGGGTGTTACACTTATATCATAAGTATGGGATGCGTTGGGACATGCGCACGACATCGTCGGTATGGGAATAACCATCTCAGGGTTGTGGGAATCATTGATGGCGTAAGTCATCAGTGTCGACACTACATGTTTTGCAACATAATAGCCGAAGTACCATGCTTTCCCTATTACAGTAATAACCTTGTAAGTAACTATTTTGACTTAAAATAATAAAGCCGTCGTTCATCAGTGTCGGCATCCTATAATCCTTTTTTTTCGATGACCTTGTCAGGTAGTATTGGTGCCACATTTCTTCTATATCATCACTGACGCTTTATAGGCCGTATTGCCTTGTTTTTATGTTATCAAAAGTTTTTTTATAAAAGGTGGATAGCCTATATCATATGTGTGTCGACAACCTCATTATTGAAATGAAAAAATTTACTCAAAAAACTTTAAGCTTTTGTTCCTAACCTTGGATAGAGGCTCGGTGTTGCATAGTGCGGCATAAATGTCATATATCTTCTGTATTATCGGATGGGAGCCATAGGTTTTGTTTCGACATTTATTGGGGATACTAATGTGGATTAACTTCGACGTATTATATACTTTAGAAATTTGACATTAACTATTGGAGATACCAATGTATATTATATAGACTCCATTATTTTATGAGTTGCGACCTTGATCACCGGGGATACAAATATGTTCTATTTTATGATTTTCAATATTAATCATGGGGAATATCAATGTATTTCATTCTATAACTTCGACATAGATCATTGGGGATACCAATATGTATCATTTTTAGATGTTCTAAGTTAAAGGGAACACAACCTAATAAGTACACCAACAAACATAGGTCAAACACTTGATTTTAATATGAATTAAATTAATAAGCGATGGGTTCGCAGTCATCCTATGAAAACTATAGGATGTGTGATGGGTTGTCCACATCATGCTAGAAATGGATAGTCCCCATATGGTTATTAAAGGGTTTATAGTCATCCTAGGAAAACTATGAGATGCCCGATGGATAGTCCACATCATTTTAAATAAATGAACCATATATGATGGCAGTCCATATGGGAGAGGATGAATAATCTATAAAAATGTTTATACGTGAGATGGACAGTCCACATAACTTTGATAATGAAACCATGTGGGATGGATAGTCCATATGGTTGGGGACGGGTAATGCAAATAATTATATGTGAGATGGGTAATCCACATAACTTTGATAATTAAACTATGTGGATGGGTGTAGTCCATATAGTAGGGGAGGGGTAATCCAAATAATTAAATATGCGATGGGTAGTCCACATAAATATAAGATGGATAGTCAAGTGTAATTAAGACAGATAGTTAGATGGGAATTAGGATTATCGTCTAGTAAAATTGGAATAGGCAGTCCAATATATGTTGCATGACTACAAATACCTATTTTCTATGTTCTAACCATAGTGGATGCAGAAGCACAATATATGGTTAATGTGTTTTGATTAAGATACTAGTGAGGGGAAAACCTATTCCGCTCAGCGGCGTAGTCACACTAGATATCAATTTTGGTTTGAGATGGTAAGTTATTATCACACCAGACTGTTTATCTGATCCAAATTTTTTGCTTTTTCCCTTAAACTCTTAGGTACTCATTTGAGTAGGTCAGGAGTAAGGGTTTTCAGGTTTTCAATAGGACGAATAAGCTTCTGGAGACCTGCAGGAGGTAATTTAGATATTTAGGATTTCCAAAGTATTCTGCCGCGTTGTTTGATTTTGCCTGTATGGATGTACTGGCAAGTAATATAATTGCCAAGTATTAAACTCTGATCAAAAAGGGGCATCTTCATAGTTGCTCTTTGAGTATTTTGTAATATTATGTCTTCTCTGAACATGGAATTGTGAATGAGATTATGTAAGGAATATGAAATATTTTTTGTAAATTAAAATGTGTAAGTTTGCAATTAAATTGTGCTTGAAAATTTTAATATTTATGTGCTTTCATTATTTATATGATTAACATAGCCGTATTTTGTCATAGGAAATTAATACTATAGATGACTACGATATCCCTAGCACTTACTTTCGGGCCTCAAAGTGCGACATGTTACAAGTTGGTATTAGAGCATAGGTTATGTAAAATTTAAAAGATAAAAAGATTTTCTGAAAACATAATCCTAATGAATCATATAATAAAACTGGGGTATGGGATAACATAATAGTAATATACTTTTATTTGTTTTATATACATATGTATTCACCCCTCTCTCTTAAACTGTTCTGCTATATCTTATTAAGGCTCGTATGCAGATTATAAGAGAGCAAGATATGAAGAAGGAAATGAAAGAGTGAATCTTGATGGAGGAAGCACTACAACCAACGGAAATATTCAACCCAATACCAAAAGGAACAAAGTTCGACAAGTAAATTATAATAAAAATGCAAATGCCAATGTAGGTGCTGGAATCCCACCAGTAGATATAGGGACTATGCATCAGTTCTTTGCCAATCCGATGCAAGCCAGAGCTGTTGTTGGTTTAGTTGAAGGAAATGCTGCTATGATTTGAGGAGTTGATCCCGTGGCACCGATTGGTAACAACTATGCTAAGCTAGACCAAGTTTAAACTTGTCTTTGTAGGAAGCCTTTTCTCTAAATTGAATATTTTATTGAAGTGGAGAAATGGCTGTAGCATTGTGAAAGAATTTTTGCTGATTTGGGTCCAAATGTCAAGTAGAAAAGAAGGTGAGCTTCGAGACAGTTGTAAAGAGCTGCTTTATTCTGGTGGAACAGGGTGACCACAGTTGTACAGAGGAGGAATTGACTTGGGCTAAATTCCAAAGTAGATTCGAAAAAAGTTTTTATCTAAGGTCGCCAAGTCCGCCCTGCTCAGAAAGTTCATGAAATTGGAGCAAGGAGAAATGTGTGTGTTGGAATACTCTGCTAAGTTTGATAAGCTATCTAGGTATGGATACACTACCATCGACATCATGATCAAGAGGAATGAGAAGTTCATTCTGGGGATGAGTCTAGAGATTACTAGGGCAATTATGCCACATCTTAGGAATCCATCGAATTTAGTGGTGGAAATGGCTATTAGGAATGAGGAAATGCTTTCAACCTTCGAGAAGAAGAAGTTAGTGGAGACTCAAGGTTCCGAGAGTAAGAAGAGGAAATTCTTTAAGAAGAATGGAGCTCGGAAGGGTTGAGCTGCCAAAAAGGGGAAATCAGATATCGTTTGTTATAAGTTTGACAAGAAGGGCCATTATGCTAATGACTGTTGATCTGGTGGTGGCAAGGTGGTTGTGGAAAGGTAGCATGTAAAGTTCTTTAACTGCGACCAAGTAGGCATTACAAGAACAAATGTCCAAAAGCAACCAAGGTAAGAAAGGGAAAAAGTGTTTGCTTTGGAGTCGTCTACATCGAGACCGAATGCAGCTAAGAAAGGAAAGTCTACGATGAAAGGTATGTTTTTGGTTCGTAGCACACTAGTTAAGTATTTGTTTGATACTGGAGCATCGCATTTCATTTATCTCGTAGTGTTTAGTATAAGTTTAATTTAGGACCATCATACCTTATTACTTCCCTAAGGGTAGCTAATCCAATAGAAGGTTATGAAACTCTTAGGACGAGATGTGACTAGTTAGAGCTTGAGTTGCTACGATTACTTTTTCCTGTAGTTTGTTTGTGTTTGATTTTGTAGGTTATGGGATTACTTTGGGTATGGATTAGTAGAGCAGATATGATGCTAGGATATTTTGCTAAGATAGGAAAATATCATTGAGACACCTTGATAGCGATGATCGAATTATACACTCAGTTGAAAATTCGAGTCCAAAAATTTGTGCTTTATTGGGTGCCACAAAAGTAGAAGATGAGTTAAATCGGGTTTATGTTGTAAAAGAATTTACAGATGTTTTTGAGCCTATTACATGACTACCACCAAAACGAGCTATTGAGTTTTGAATAGTTCTTGTGCCTAAATCTGAACTCGTAAGTAGACCCCCTAACATGATGACAACTACTGAGATGAAAGAGTTAAAGGTGTAGTTAGTGAATTTAGAAGGAAAGAGTTTTATTAGACCAAGCAGTTCACCTTGGGGAGCGGTCGTGGCGTTCGTGAAAAACCCGGATGGGTCGTTGCTATTATGTATTGATTATCGTAAGCCGAATGAGAAGATAATAAAGAATAAATACCCTTTGCTAAGAATCAATGATTTGTTTAGTTAGCTGAGTGTAGCCAAAGTATTTTCTTAGTTGGATTTGATTATAGAGTTCCATCAATTGAGAGTGGCGGAGGACAGTATTCCTTTAATGGCGTTTTGAATAAGATATGTTTCATATGAATGGTTAGTAATGCCATTCAGATTGACTAATGCATCTCCTTTCTTTGCGGACTTGAAGAACCAAATTTTCCGAGAGTACTTGGATATGTTCATGTTGGTTATTGATGATATTTTGATATATTCTAAGGATGAAAGAGACCATGGGATTCATCTTATAATAGTGCTTGAGAAGTTGAGGAAACATCACTATAGGTGAAGTTTTTGAAATGTCATTTCTGAAAAAGAGAAGTGAAGTTTCTTAATCGTGTAGTTTTAGAAAAATGGTTGTCTATGGATCCAGCTAAGATTGAAGCTGTAAATAATTGAAAAAGATTGAAGACATCGACTGAGATAAGAAGTTTTCTTGGATTATCTGGCTATTATCGAAGATTTATTAAGGATTCCTCAAGGATAGCAGCAGTCCGAACTAAGCTAACCAGTTTATTTGGTCCGATGAATGTGAGGCAGCACTCCTTAAGTTAAAATATTTTTTCCCAATACGCCCATGTTAGTTGTGCAAGATGATAATCAGGATTTAGTTGTGTATATAGATGCATGTGGAAGAGAATTAGGAGCTGTGTTGATACAAAAGGATAAAGTAATTTCCTAGCTTCCCGTTAGCTCAGACCACATGAAGTTAGATATCTGACTCATGATTTGGAGTTAGAAATGGTGATTTTTGCATTGAAAGTGTGAGTATATGATCATAAGTCTTTAAGGTACTCTTAGAAAGAGATGAATTTGGGATAGAAGAGGTGGTCGGCGTTTTTAGTAGCTTATGATTTTGGTATTGAGTGTAGCCAAGGAAAGGAAACAAAGTGGCGGATGCACTTAGCATAAAAAATTAGAATGTGGAGTTAGCTATGTTGGCAGAATGGAAGGATATAGTGGCATTGACTATTTGCAGTGTGCAGCTAAGATCGACTGCTAGTTCTAGTCAATGTATTGCTATGTTTTCTTGCTTGGAAGTTTGACCAGTATTGATCGAGAGAATTGCTTCTAAGCAGAGAGATGATCCATTATTAGCTGAAAAGATTAGAAGATTGGAAAGTGTAACCGAGATTAATGATTTAAAAGAATTTTGACTTAACCAAAGAGGATGGTTAAGGAAGAAAGGATGGTTATATGTTCCAGATGTTGGTGACCTAAGGAAGTTCTTAGGGAGTGTCCTCGATCGAAGTTTTCTATACATCTTGGAGGAACTAAGATGTATCAGAATATGAAAAGAAGTTTCTTCTCGAAAGGTATGAAAAGGGATGTAGGCTTATGGGTGGGGCATTGTGTTAATTGCCACCAAATAAAAGCCAAATATTAGAAGCCAAGTGGGTTGCTTCGGCCTTTAGATACCCCAGTTTGGAAATGAGATTCTATATCCATGGATTTTATTGATGGGTTGCCAAGATCGAATAGAGGAAATGAAAGTATTTGGGTTATAATGGGTAGACTGGCCAAGAGTGCACATTTTGTTCCCGTTAAGTGAACAAGGATGGCACTTGTATTGGCTAAGTTGTTTATGAAGAATATTGTTAGACTACATGGGATTCCTAATAGTATAGTTAGTGACAGAGATGCTTTATTCACTAATGAATTCCGGAAGAATCTACAGGAGGTATTAATACCAAGATTAAGATAAGTACCATTTATCACACACAGATGGATGGGAAGACAGAGAGATTCAATAAGGTACTTGAATATTTGTTGAGAGCTTGTGTACTAGATTTTGGTGGGTCATGGAAAGACCATTTGCAATTAGTTGAGTTTTCCTATAATAATAGTTATCAGACTAGTATAGGAATGGCGCCTTTCGAATCGTTTTATGGAAGGTCGTGCAAATAACTAGCATGCTGGTTAGAGACCAGAGACAGACTGGTCCTTGGTCCAATATGGTAAGATAAGCCACCAAAAAGGTTGAGTTAATCCAAGTTAGGGTTAGAGAAGCCCTGTCTAGGCATAAAAGTTGAACAGATAAAAGGCGTAAAGTTTTAGAGTTCTTAGTTGGAGATTATGTTTTCATTAAGGTATCGTGGATGAAGGGTGTTGTACGATTTGGAAAGTTAAGAAAACTGGCACCGAGATATGTTGGACCATTCCCTAGTACAGAGAGGATCGGGAAATTCGCGTACCAAGTAGAGTTACCGAGTAGTTTGGTAGGAGTCCGTAATGATTTTCACCTTTCTCGTCTTAGAAAGTATCTGCTCGATCTGGAGACTACTATCACTCTGACTGCATTGGTAGATTTAGTAGTGGAACCGGATTTGACTTTTGTGAGACAACCGGATCATGATGTGGCCAGAGATGAGAAGAGGTTAAGGAACAAGACATCAAATTAGCGAAAGTCCAGTGGGGTGACAGTGAGAAATATTGTACTTGGGAGACAAAGCATAGGATTAGAGATACTTACCCTGAGCTGTTATGATGATATGTTCTATATTTGTTGTTTATAGACTTAGTAGCTGGTAGGATATACTAGACTTGTTTGCATGTTTGATATGCTTGATATGTAGTTCTCACCGAATTTCGAGGACAGAATTCTTTAACGGGTAAAGCATGTAACATCCCTAATTTTAGTTAAATATTATTCAGGAAATTTAATTAGATAGAATAAATAGAATTATGTAGTGGGATATGGAGATGTGATTTAATTTTATAAGGTGGAGCCATCATTAATCAATTAAGCAAGATTGTTTAAACTTGATCTAAGGAGGAATAAATGAGAATGATATGTTAGGAATAGATCTACCTTTAATCTTTAAAACCTTACCCTCTCATTCATTCTCATTTTACAACATCAAAACAATCTTAAAACCTAGGGGAAGTGGGCGGCCATTACTAGGGAAACTAGAAGAGGAAAACTAAGGCAAATCAAAGGGAACAAGGGAATTAAAGGCTTTATCACCAACATCAAACCTAAGATGAATAATAAATAGACCATCTCTATTTCTTGTTCTTGAATTTGGCTATGGGTAGTATTCAAATTGTTTTGATAGTTTTTGCCAAATTATGGATGTATAATCATTGTTTGGATAGAATAAAGATTCGTGGAAAATTTATGAATTATTTAAATGGGTTTTGAGGGTAAAACCTAAGTTTTTAATCATGCTTTGACTTTTTTGATATGTTATGTAAAATAATATTTTGAAGATGGGTTTTTAATTTCATAACTTTCCAAGATAAAACAAATATTTTATGAATTTCTTAAGGTGGAAATTGGGTTTTTGTCGAGTATAATTATTAAAAATAATAAAATAATGTTTTCGGGCCCCAAATCTTTATATGGTAAAGAATATGAAAATTTCGGATTTCTGAGATTTTTGGGGATTTTTTCAAGTGTTTATGAATTATTATGGATTTATTGAGCTATAAAGGTATTTTTAAATTAATAATTAATTAAGGAAATTATTTAATTAAGTTGATGAATGATTTGGAAAAGTAAATTTTGTTTCAGCAAATTTGAAAAGAAACTGTAAAGTTTGTTGTTGACCAATCATATTTTGACAAACAATATGTAAAAAAGAATTTACTTTAAAAGGAAAGAAAACATTTTTTTTTGTGATAACTACCACTATGCCACTGATATGTGACATTCCCATGTTGTTCGACTTCAATAATGACAAGTGACAACGATATGAAATAATGCATGGGATACTTATATCATAAGTATGGGACGCATAGTATCATGCGTGCGGCATCGTCGTTTTGAGAATAGCGTATCTCAGGGTTGTAGGAATAATTAATGGCGTAAGTCGTCAATGTTGACATTATATGTTTTGCGGCATAATATCAAAAGTACCATGCTTCCCTATTGCTTTAACAATGATGTAAGTAACTGTTTTGACTCAAAGTAATAATGTCGCCGTTCGTCAGCGTCGACATCCTATAATCCTTTGTTTTCGGTGATCTTTCCAGGCGGTATTGGTGCCGCATTTCTTCTATATCGTCACCGAGGCTTTGTCGACTATATTTCCTTGTTTTTATATTAATAAATTTTTTGTTTTAAACGGTGGATAGCCTATATCATATGCATTTCGACAACCTCATTTTCGACATAAAGTTTTATACTTGAAAGAATTTAAGTTTTTGTTCCTAACCTTGGATAGATGTTTGTCGTTGTACAGAGCGCCATGAATGTCGTATATCTTCTGTATTATCGGTGGGGAGGTATGGGTTTTATTTCGACATTCATTGGGGATACCAATGCAGATTAACTTTGATGTGTTATATACTTCAGAAATTCGACGTTGACCATTGGGATACCAATATATACCGTATAGACTTCTGTGAATTGCGACATTGATCATTAGGGATACCAATATATTCTATTTCATGAATTTTGACATTAACCATGGGGAATACCAATACATTTCATTTATAACTTCGACTTAGATCATTGTGGATACCAATGTGCATCATTTTGAGATGTTCTAAGTTAAGCGGCATACAACCTAATTGGGGGCACAAACAGACATAGGTTGAACATTTGAGTTAAATATAAATTAAATTAACAAGTGATGGGTTCATAGTCATCCTAGGAAAATAAAGGGATGTGTGATGGATATTCCACATCATGCCGGAGATGGATAGTCTCCGTATGGTTATTGAAAGGTTCATGGTTTCCTAGGAAAACTATGGGATGTGCGATGGATAGTCCATATCAGTTTAAATAAATGAAACCATATGTGATGGGCAATGCATATGGATGGGGATAGATAATCCGTAAAAAATTTCATATGTGAGACGGATAGTTCACATACTTTTGATAATGAAACCATGTGGGATGGGTAGTCTATATGGTAGAGGTTGGGTATCCAAATAACTATATGTGAGATGGATAGTCCATATAACTTTGATAATGAAACCATATGGGATAATTAGTCCATATGGTAGGGAAGGGGTAATCCAAATAATTACATGTGAGATGGATAGTCCACATAAATATAAGACAAATAGTTAATTGTAATTAAGACAGATAGTCAGATGGTTAGTCTAATACAATTGGAATGGGTAGTCCAATATATGTTTCATGACTGAAAATACTTATTTTTTATGTTCTAACCATTGTGGAGGCACGAGCACAGTATATGGTTAATGTGTTTTGATTAAGATTCTGGTGAGGGGAAACCTATTCCGCTTAGCGGCGTGGTCTCACTAAATATCTAGTAGGTTATTATTTACACCAGATTGTTTGTCGGATCCAAAGTTTTTGTTTTTCCCTTAAACTCTCCCGTATTCATTTAAGTAGGTTGAAAGTAAGGGATTTCAAGTTTTCAGTAGGGCGTCCGAAGATGTTTAGGAGGCAATCTAGCTATTTAGGAGTTCTTAACTAATCCGCTATGTGGTTTGATTTTGTCTGCATGGAAGTAATGGCAAGTTATATAATTGCTGAATATTAAACTCTAATCAACCAATGGGGGCATCTTCAAATGTTGCTCTTGGAGTATTTTGTAATAATTATATTTTCTCTGAATGTGGAATTATGAATGAGACTATTTAATGAATATGAAATGTTATTTATGAAATGAAATTAAAAAGTTTGCTATTAAATTATGTTTGAAAATTTTCATATTCACGTGCTTCTGATTATTGATATGATTAACATAGCCGCCTTTTGTCATTGGAAATTAATACTATGGATGACTGCAGCATCCATAGCACTTAGTTTCGGGTCTCAAAGTGAGGGATGTTACCGCATTAATGTTAATGAAGCTGTTAGGAAAGTTTTTTGAACCAAATATATTTGGAGAAGAGTGGGTAACGATTCAAAAGGTAATGCAAGTTAGGAGAAGATTTGAATAAGGAGAAGGCAAGTATTTCTAAAGAGGCAAATGAATTGGTGTCTTGTAAGAAGGATGTTATCAGGGACTAACAAGTTGTATTAACTAGTGTGGATGAAATGATTATTGAGGAGGTGGTGGTTAATTCTAATGTGGATGAGGATAAAATTCTAATCTCAAATAAGTTTCAAGCCCTGTAGGATTTGAATGGGGATGAAAGTGAACCATGTGATGTGCATGGTGATGTTATAGTACATGAATTAGTGCATTAGGTTGCTCATTTATTACAAGCAAGTAATGTTGGATCAGATTGCCCTAATAGGCTCAACCCTCTGGTTGCACCTGGTCCTGTAGTGATGAGATCGTTTGAAAACAGTAAGCAGTTGTGCACTTTTGCAATTCATAACGAAACTTCTCCTTTCCTAAAAGTTTCCAATGTTGATCTGCATGATCTTGTGCATGCACAAATAGTTGAAAACAATTCAAATGTCTCAACCAACATTATTACCCTACATAACTCCCCCTTCCTCAATCAAACAGTTAATTTGCAGTCTAGTGATTTACCCTCCCAGTCTCCACCTTTAATTCCAATTCTTGAATCAAATCCTTATTTACATATTCCTCTCCCTCTTGGTTGGATGACACCTCCTTCTAATCCAGCTGATCTTGTTTCTTTGGTAACTAATCATGCCACCTTTGAATATCCTTATAACTCTGGTTCCAAAAAAAGAACAAATCCAGGAACAAAATGAAAAAAAATCAAGGATCATTGCAAGGGACTTTCCGTTGACTTTATTGAAACAGTTCCCGAGTCTAGTACTACCACCTCTTCTTGTTATCCAGGTTTTTAACCCGACAGAATCCAAAGGAAGTTGAAACAACTCCATCGAGGCAGAATAGCTTGAGAACCAACCAAAAAGACCAGAACAACAAGCCAAAGAAAGTTAGAGAAGAAGAAAGCGAAATTTGCTTTAGGCATGGATTGCCTGCTTTCCATAGCCTATAGATCGCTAGCGATCCATAGTATTTGCTTGTGGGTCCATCAATCTTCTTGCATCATAATCCAGTGTGTATTCTGGGAACAATGGCCAAGTTTGATGAGATTTTGAGCTAGTTAAATAGAGAGACAAGCATTCGCCTTGTTCAATCAGCAGTCTAGTGCAACCAGCAAGCAAACCGTCATCAAAACAAGGCAACATGTAATGAGACTACATAAACAACATCGACACAAGATAAAAAGGCTATCCAGAAGTCAAAATCTAAAAGTACGCTAAGTATATGGATCGCTAGCGATCCATACATTGTCTTAGATCATTGTGACTCTAACAGAGCAAAGGGAAATGTAGAAGGCATTGGATCGCTTTCGAGCCTAATCTATGGATCACTAGAGATCCATAGCCTATGGATCGCTAACGATCCATCATTTTGGCTTGGATCACGGTGAACTTCCCGTGAATCTTTATATGATTATTTGTAAGCATTTGGAAAACAGGCTTGGCCCAGTAGCTCTCCAACCTCTATAAATACTCTCTTATATACAACATAGAGGGGATCCTTGGGACTGGCTGCTGAAACTTTGCGGAAAGGTTTCTTCACTCTTCTCCTTCCCGACAACAGTCATCCAAGGAGTCTACTGTGATTCTCCAGTGAACTTCTACATTGGAGACTAGTCTAACTAAGGATATTCAAGAACATTGTAATTCAATTCACCTTGTAATAACAATCAGTCAATAATAAAAACTATATAGTGGACGTAGGCTTCATTAATAGCCGAACCACTATAAAAATTTTCTTGTTTTCTTTCTATTTCTTCTTTTTCTATATTTATTCTCTATATTATTGCTCTGTAAGAACAAGGCTGGTGCTTTCAAACTCAATCCAGGGTGCTGATCCATTTTTTGGGTTAACATTTTGGTGCTTTCATTGAGAACCCAACTCAGGGTTCAGATCTAGCTATCTACTTTGGATCAGATATGTCCAGAAGTTAGATCCTCAATCTTTGTTTGAAAAATTTGCTACTTAGAATCAATGGCCTCGGGAAGGAAGGGAACTGCCTCGCGAAGGTCCATATGGTCAATAATAGCTGGAGAAGAGATTAATCATCAGCAAACCAAAGTAAAAGGTGCCAACATAGGAAATCAGGTGTCAGCATCTTCCAATCAATGCGAAGTCGTTACAAGAGACGAGCTGAATAAAATATCTGATGAAATCAACCAAAAAATGGAAAGCAGTAAGAGAGCTCTGATGAATAAGCTTAATGCTCTCTTAACCTTATAGTTAAATCCTGCTCCAAAAACTATGGCTGAACCCGCAGTTGCAGTAGAATAAGAAAACTCTTTCATTTCTGGCCTAAATAGAGGAAACGAAAAGCAGCTGCAAAGAGGGGTGACAGTAGGAATTGTGGGAATCAACAGAGAAGGAAACACAAGTAATCCACTTGCCGCAAGGCAACCAATTTTGAACGAGAATTAAGGAGTGAAGACTTCACAGGAGGGTATAGCTACGAATCCTCCGACCTAAAAAAAGGAGAGCAATTTAATGACGGCAAGTTGTAGGAGAATGTGAATGCATTCGATAATGGTAGGAATGTCCAAACTGCCGCAGTCAGGCCAACCACAAGCCAACAGGATCCCGAAGGAGTGACTCTTCCAAAGACAGGAGAGCCTAGGCTTCATCCCACTCACCAAGACCGTTTGCAAAGCCAAACACTTGGTGTAGTGACTGACAGCCGCCCCCAAGACTACCAGACATTAGAGTTATTTATCGCAGGTATGGTCAAGCGACTGATGGACAAGAATAAAATAGGAGATATGATGAATGTGGATCCGCGCCAAGTCGGACTCCCTTTACTGATGAGACCTTGAATGAAGGATACTAGAAAATTTCATGATGCCAACTATTCCTTTGACGAGAAAAAAGACCCAAAACCCTATTTTTATAAGTATAGTTGGTACATGGATGGTGCAAATGCTTCAGAGGCTGTTCGGTGTAGATGTTTTCCCATTTTCTTGGAGGGGGTTGCTTCCATGTGGTTCACTAGGCTTTCGCCGAGATCTCTCCACTTTCGACTAACTAGCAGCAAGATTCCTCGATCAGTTCAGGCTCCATACCGCGCAGCCTAAAGATATTATGTCCCTATCCAGACTATTCCCAGGATGAAATGAATTGCTGAAATCTTTCGTGAAACGGTTCAATACCGCAATGACAGCAGTGAGCAATTCAAACGAGGACATTGGTTTTAGGGTTCTGGTCTGTGCCATGCACCCTGAAAATGAATTCGAAAAGTGGATTAAAATGAAGCAAACCATTACAAGGAAGGACTTCAATCGTAAAGCAAGTCAATACTTGAGATTGGAGGAGGCGCAAGAGATAGAAAGGAAGTCTACTAGTGTGTAATCGATGAACACCGGGCAAAGTGACATGGCAATGAATCAGAACACAAACGCTTCCGGAACTGCTGAAGGAATCATGAGAAAAGATGAGAATCAAAAAAGGAAGAACCAAAATTCCAATAAACGAAATGGTAGCAATAAATGGCTTAAAGGCTTTAGGCCTAAAGATTACACCCCTCCCAACAATACCCCATAAAACACCTATCTCGCAACACAGAGGACTGAGGAATATAAAAACCCCTAAGAAGGAAGCAACTGAACAATAAAAGCACTCAGCGAAGTTCTGTCGCTTCCACAAGATGCATGGCCACAACACAAACAAATGCCACCATCTAAAGAACTTGATTGAAGAGCTAATCCGGGAAAATAGGCTTCAGCAATGCGTGAGAAAATCATAGAATCCTGATCAGCCCGTGGCTCCTTATGTTCCTAGAGAACAAAGAAACCAAGCCGGAACCAGTGAAGAGGGATCAAAGCGAACTAACTAAAGGCTTATTATTGGGACGATATTTGGAGGACCACATCCCGCGTAAAGAAGTTAGGAAGAGAAGGAGCGGTATGCGAGTTCGTTGTAGCACACTTCAAAGGAATCATGTCTCACTATCAAAGATGGAGCTCCAACCAAGCAGCAGAAATTTTGAATGATGATATAGTGTTCTGAAATCGGGATACCGAAGGGATTGAAGCTCCAACTCTCGGTAGGAATCGGGCCCGTTGTGGTTCGGCGAGTATTTGTTGATAGTGGCAGTTTTGTTAATATTATTTTTAACCTTTGACCAAATGAAGATTGGCATGAAAAACATGTCTGCATACCAAACAATAATCCAAGGATTCACTGGCGAATCCAAACAACCTATAGGGACGATTGACTTGCCGGTAGAACTTGGAGAGGGTGATCGAAGAGTCACCCTCGTTCAGAATTTCGTAATTGTGGACGAAACTTACGCGTATAACTCCATCTTGGGATGGCCTGCACCAGCAGATTTCAGAATCACTTTAGGCCAATGGTGCCTTAGCATGAAGTTCCCAACAGAAAACAGAATCTGGGTGGTTAAAGGAGATTAGTGTGCCGCCAGAGAATGTTACATTACAGAGTTACACGAGTCTAAAATAAGAGAAAAGAGGAAAGATGTGGGGAGAACGATTCGTGAACCTGTTGAATAACGACTACAAAGCCGCCCTAGCCTGGGGACCATAGACGATTCGACAAGGCTTTGGACCTTAGAAAGAAGAGTTCAGAGGAGGACCGGGCAGCACTGATAGAATTTACGATGTCTGTCCCATCCGACATGGATGACCCAATGCAGGTCTTGAAAATTGGATCGCACAAGATGCGATTTGAACTTACTATATTTCTTTGCGCCAACTTGGATGTGTTCGCTTAGATGCATTTTGACATGTGTGGAGCGTCACCAGAAATTGCATGCCACACACTCAACATTGACCCTAAGTTCACATTGTTAAAGCAAAAGAGGCGCAGCCTAGGCCCTGAACGATCCATAGCGTTAAGTGAAGAGGTGGACAAGCTAATGGCCAATGGTTTTATCCATGACGCAACTTATCCTGGATGGGTATCTAACCTGCTCTTGGTCAAGAAGTCCAATGGGAAGTGGAGAAATTGTATTGATTACTCGAACTTAAACAAAGCTTGCCCAAAAGATAGCTTCCCTCTGCTCAGAATCGACCAACTTATGGACGGAACAGCGGGACATGAACTTATATCATTCATGGCTGCATACTCGGGGTACAATCAGGTCCTGATGCACGAACCTGATCAAGAAAACACCAATTTAATCACCGATCTAGGATTATACTGCTACAGGGTAATTCCATTTGGTTTAAAGAATGCTGGGGAAACCTACCAAAGACTAATAAATACCATGTTCAAGTGCCAGATCGAGAAAACCGTAGAGGTCTACGTGGATGACATGTTGGTCAAATCGCGAGTAACTGCCAACCACCTGGATAATCTCGCTGAAATGTTTGAAATACTCCAAAAGTATGGAATGAAACTCAATCCACTCAAATGTCACTTCGGGGTAGCCTCCAGAAAGTTCTTAGGATTCATAGTGAGTGCCAGGGGCATCGAAGCAATCCAGAGCAAATAACTGCCTTATGTGAAGTCCAAGCTCCAAAGAACAAGAAGGAATTGCAAAGCCTGAATGGTAAAGTCACATCACTAAGCCGATTTATCTCGAAAGCCACCGACAAGTGCATACCATTATTCGATGCATTAAAAAAAGAGGAAAGAAAAGCTTCGAATGGAGTAAAGCATGTCAAACCACATTTGAAGAATTGCTGCGGTACATGGAAGCCCCGCCAATCCTATGAAAGCCAGTGGATGGAGAAGACTTATTCATTTATTTAGCAATCTCCCCTCATGCTTTAAGCGCTGCCCTTGTGCGTGAAGAGGCGAAAATCTTGCGACCCGTATACTACATTAGCAAGCGGTTTATAAAGAGCCAAGAAAAATTACTTGAAGTTGGGAAAACTAGCATATTGCCTCCTGATTGCGTCTAGGAAGTTACGATCGTATTTCCAAGCATATCCAATTCAAAGTACTGACTTATCAGCCCTTGAAGCAAGTGTTGTACTGACCCAAAACTTCCGGACGACTCCTCAAGTGGAACATCGAACTGAGCCAATATGATATCGCTTACCATCTGAGAAAAGCTATCAATGGGCAAGCGCTAGCGGATTTTATCGTCGAGTTTACCATACGTGATAATGAAGAAGAAACACTGTTGGAAGTGGAAATGTAGTGGAAACTCTTTGTTGCATCTAATAACCTCTGTTCGAGGCAGGGGTAGTGTTTGAAACCTCCAAAGGATGTGTGTCCAATGACGAAGCTCGATGGACCTTGAAGGAAGTGCACGAAGGCGAATGTGGAGACCACAGTGGGGCACAAACCCTTGCAAAAAAATTCTCCGGTACGGATACTTCTGGCCAACAATAAACCGCAATGCAGCAGACTACGCCAGACTGGGTGGTCGTTGCCAAAGGTTCGGCAAAATTAAAAGAACTCCCTCAACAGAGTTCAGGCAGATGTTCAGCCCATAGCCATTTGCAATATGGGGAATCGACTTGATTAGAATATTGCAAATAGCTAAGGGAGGGTCCAGATATGCTATAGTTGTCGTTGACTATTTCGTGAAATAGGCCGAAGTGGAATCGCTGGCCACCAATACCATAAAGAAAGTCATTAGTTTTGTTACTAAAAACATTATTGCAAGTTTGGTGTGGCACAGAAAATCCACACTAATAATGGAACCAAGTTTGAAAGTGCCGAGTTCAAAGGCTTTTGCAGATTCTTCCGAATCGAGAAAAGCTTTTCCGCAGTCGCTCATCCGCAAGAAAACTGGCAAGTGGAAGAAATAATCAAGATCATCAAGTCCACCATCAAAAAGAGACTAAATAAAGCAAAAGGGAACTGGGTTAATGAACTTCCACTCACACTATGGGCTTATAGAACAACCCACAAAGCGGCAACCGGTCATACTCCGTTTGCCTTAGCATATGACTCAGAAGCAATGATTTCTACCGAACTAGAAGTCCCCTCTCGTCGAAGGTAAATTTTAATCAAAAAAATGAGCAGCTCCTATTTGAGTCGCTTGATATGATTGACAAAAGGAGGGAAGAAGCTGAGTTGAGGACCGCTGCTCACCAAAAAAGGGTCGCGCGGTACTTCAACTTTAAAGTTCACAACCAAACCTTCAAAGTGGAGACCTCGTCCTCAAACAAGTCTATTCCGTGCTGGGAGCCTTCGAACCAAACTGGGAAGGGTCGTATGTAATCAATCAAAAGCTAAGGGACATAACTTTCAAACTGGCAACCATCGACGAAATCCAAATTCCAAGAGCATGGAACAGCGAATCATTGCGATGTTACTTCATCTGGAAAACTAACTTATGTACTTTCCATTTTTCAGCAAATAAGCCGTCCCAGGATGCCAAGGGCATTGTAATAGGCAAAACTTGCCCAACTTTTCTTAATAAAATTGATTGGCTTTCCAAACCAACAAAATGGTGTTCATAATCCTACTGGGTCGATAGGGTCAAATCGGCTAAAAACTATTCAATTGCTGCTTGAGATAGTAGAATCAGGCTCAAGTACGCCACACTTATCGGCAGGGTCGAAGGAAGCAAATCGACTGAAACTGTTGGATCGGCTGAACCGATCCCCGCCTTCTAAGAACCGATGTTGCCTCGGCAACATCGGGAAGGCTCAAGTAAAAAGCCACGCATCTCATAAACCACGCATACTTCTAAAAAGCCGCGCATCCCGCAAGTCGCACACTAACTTTTTGAGTTGTGAAATCATGCTCTTAAAACATAAACTCCTCACGTTGCCTGAAGATAGGCAACATCAAGAAGTATCAAAACCGAATTGGATCGATGGGTCATATCGATCCCAAAAGCCGCGCATCCAATAAGACGCGCATACTTCCAAAAAACCCACGCATTTAATAAGCCGCGTACACTTTTAAGTACCAAAATTGCCCCGGCAGTACTGGAAAACTTATCCATTGTAGGAATAACAAGGACAACCCCCTTCCATTATCAGGAGTAACTGGCACGAATCCAATAATTAACTTTAACATTTAAAGTGGATAACATTTAACTATCTACAATTAACTCATGTAATGTGCATGCTCTAAGCAATGAAGTGCATGTTTGAGGACAGAAAATTTAATATGCATTTGATCACCACATCAAACTAGCTATATTAGACTATTAAAAGCTATATCAAGGTAAGATTGTTGACATCATAAAGAGTGTTTGTGAACTTTTTAATATTTAATCATATAACTATATCTGCACTTAGTTTACCTTTTTATGCACATTTTTAACATGTACATGTTACACATTTTCCAGAAGTGCTTAAAAAATATAAACTGTATACTAAAGTTACAAAACTTGCAAAAGAAAAAAAAAACTATTTGTAACTTAGTTTTATTCCAAGTTTTGTTATGCAGACCACTTAAACTATAATTTACCGGTCGTTTGTCAAGTGTTCGAAGTAAACAGCCTTGTGAACTGGGGGCATATACTGGTACTCAAATAGAAATGCTCAAAAACAAAAATAACACTTCACAAGTTCTAGTACTCCAAACAAAGAAATTTGGCAGTAATCATGGGACCAGATAAAATAGAATAGACATAAGTACACAAAACACATGTAAGCAAATAAGTAAAGTTGCAGTCAAAATATTAGCAATGTATAACTTATAACTTTTTTCTGTACAAGGTCAAAATATGGGGGTTGTACCCACACAATGCCGGCCAACAAAAAAAAGAAAAAAAGAGTACAGACAGCATAACAAAAGCACTAAATGCAGACTCTGCACTTGAACAAAACAATACAAAATGACTCAAATCAGCTCAACTACCATCCATGCTTCCAACGTCTTTTTCCGCCACTTCCCTTCCCGCCTTTGGTTTGAAGTTTTTGCTTCCCCTGAGGAGTAGTGTCACTATCGATGATGTCAACTATCTCCCCGATTCTGATATCTCCTTCCTACTCTTTAACTTTTGGAAGTCTCCCTTTTCGTCTTGCGCTTCTAAGATCGGCGAGAGCTCTTGGAGGACTTTATTGCTTCAACTTTGTCTTTCTTGATGGCAACCAAATGTTGTTGAGATTTACGCGGCCGCTCGATCTGAATTTCCTGATCCTGAACTTCGGCGCCGTGAAGTCACCCTCCAAAGATCGGAAGGATCATCCAAGTCATGCAATGCAGCTATTTTCTCAAACTTCGGCACCGGCTGTGAACCGGACATGGACACGACAACTAGAGCAGCTACAAAGACGAGCATGGAAGCGGTTGAAATAGCAATGGGTCGAGGCATTGAGGAAACCGGCGGATCGGCGGATAAGAAAGACGGACCTATAAGATCAAAAATGAAAGTGTTAAGTTCATCTTTCTCTTGCAGCGTAAGTTGAAAGTTCTCGAACTCGGGGGAAATGAAAAGATTACCTGTACCAAAGGAGTGACCGAGAATGTCGACCTCATATTCATCTCCTTCTCCCTCCTTGGACGGTTTCACAATCTGGGGAGAGGCTTTAGGCCTAGAACTTGTTAATGGATCGCGGGGCTGCATCGATGATTCGCCAGGACCAGAAATGAAGGGCTCCCAAACCACATTCCACAATCTGCAGAGAGGCTTCAGGCCCAGAACTTGTTAAGATAGGCATTCTCTAGCTGCCGCTCGATGTTGACATTCCGCTATCACGGAAAAGGGTCAGAATTTCCTCCCAAACCACGGCGAGAGTGCGCGGGAACTTAGGGCCCAAGTAATTGAGAATCCCCTGGTGCAGTAGGGAGTTGACATAAAAGTTTAAGATGGTCTTATCCATCTTCTCCATCTTCCTTTTAAAGGTGTTCTGTAGCTCCAAATAATCTGCCAAAACGATGGCATTTTCAACTTTGCCATGATTTTTATCGACGCTAAGTTGTGCAACTCGATCCTGGAGCATGGCGATCATCTCAGCCTGATCGAAGATGGCCTTATCGCGCTACTTCACGACTTCTTCATATTTCGTGATCGTTTTATTATGCCCCTCTACGATCTTGTCATGGTCGGAAATGGTCTTCCTCTAGGCTTCGATGATCGTGTTGCAAGCTTCAAGTTCTTCTTGCAACTTAACTTCTTCGGCATGCACTTTCTTAATTTCGTCTCGAAGGACGATCTTGATCTTTGCATGTGCCTCCTTTAGCTCTTCTAGCAAGCCGGCGTTGTTCTTGCTTTCTTGAAGCCACGCGTCCCTTTCTTCTTTCAGTCGTTTGATTCTAGTATTGTGTTTCGCCACCGGTTTCTCGAAGTCATCCTTCTCTGATTCAAAGGAGAGGATTTCTTGGTGTTATTGCGGTTCGTGTCTGCCAGCTGTTTACAAAAAATTTCCCATCCCTCGGCTTTCTCGAAATCATTCCGGATTTCCTGAAGGTGGGGCATGTACGTATCTTTTTGAACTGGATGAAGATCGCGATTAAATTTAACCCTTCTTAAAAACTACCCGGAGAGCGCTGCTTCAAGCCTCGGAGGACCAGATGGAAGAACATAGACAGATCTCTAGTGAGGGTGTGAAGAACTAGGGGCAAGCGCCACATGAGATGATGGAACTTGAGATGAAGATGGAAGGTGGACAGAAGAAACCGGAATTTCAGGACCGATTGAAGCAGGGACCGGAGCGAAGGACTGTTGTTCTGAAGAATGAGAGCAACGATCAACTTTTAACTTTTTGGGCGGCTCCTCTCTCTCATCGAAAGTCTTACTTTTCTCGTAACCCCCTTTGTACACTCGACCTCATTCCCTCTCATCTTGACGACGAGCTTTAACCTCTATATCCTTTCGTCTTCTCTATTCCTCTTCTATTTCGTGAGGGTTGTGATAGCTGGAGTATCATTTCGACCAGCGTTGAGAGTCGGTGAATTCCTCAAGGTCGTCATAGAGATTGCATTCTCTCATGGTACCTGACATGAAGAATAGATAAAGAGCCTTAGTAACAGAGAATAGGCATGAAAATTATGTGTATAAATGAGTGTAACTCTAGTAAAACGTGTAATGTGCCTGGGGAGGGCCTAAAATGACGTCAAAAACCAGATTGGGCAGCCATCGTGATGGAATCAGACTGATTTCACGAGCAACATGGCCAGGATGAAGAGACATCTCTTCAAATCTGAAATCTTTCCCCATGAGTACATCAAAATCGACATAGACATTGCTCAGATCTCCAAAGTCTACACCCACGTCTTTAATCGGGGACCCAACGTCGTCCGACTTCTAGAGCATCATCTTTATTGCTTATCTCTTGGGGAGGAGACTCAGGACAACATGACTCATTCCCGAAGTCTCATCGAACGATTCACAATCTCCATCATCCGAATCTGCATTGAAATCGTCATCATTACTGGAGGAGGACTCATGCTACTGCTCTCAATTTCACCCTTCTCCTTTTCTTTTGCTATCGTAGCCTTGCCTTCTCTCTGTTTAAACTCCTCTTCCTCCTCTTTCGGAATCGGGGGCATTCTAGCCGGGCAACTGGCTTCGGTCGTGGCATCGTGAGTCTCTTCACTCGACTCGCTAGACAAGCCTTCCCTTTCTAGAAAAGCACCCTCTTCAGAACCATGAGATGGAGAAGTGGATCACGTACGTATCCTGAAACAAGAAGGGGATGTGACCTCAACTGGGACTGCAGATCTCCCTGGATGCAACAGTCCGTACCGAAGCAAGTTTTCTTCTGTCAACAAGAATATAACTGATCTTTCCCAAGCATCAACAGCCTTCAGGATTTGGAAAGTTTCATCAAGATACAAGTCCTTGTTCGGCCTCGGAATAACTGTAGGAAGTATTTGACTTGTTAAAAATTCTGTAGCGACATATCGGAACTCAATAAGTAAGGAAGTGAACTTACCTCCCGTTGTCCAAAGACGATTGAACCCCTCAGGACATTTAACAAAGAAGTATTGAGTCTTGAATTGAGATAAACTTCTCCACGGTTGCAACACGATTTTATGGTTTCACTGAGCCTCAATCACAACCAAATATGGACACTCATCTCTTCTTTTGAACGAGAGAAAATATCTCAACTCGTCGAAGCTCGAGGCACAGTTGATTGTCTGCATAAAAAGGACATACATGCAAGTTAATATAGCGTATCCGTTGGGGTGAATCTGGAATGGGGCGATTCCCAAGTTCGAGAGGGTTTCTCTCAAGAAGACATTGAATGGGGGCACCATGCCATTTAGGCACATATACCGATGACAAGCGGTATATCTAGGAGGCGGCATACGAGCGAATTCATCCCTCTTTGAGAGATGCGCGTTTTCTTAAGGGATGTCGTGTTGTAAGCGGATGTTGTGTGAACTTTAGTAGAAATCACGGAGGAGGCTCTCTCTAGTGGATTGAGAAGAACTCTGAAGTAAGGAGAAGTTCGATCCAAGACCGGACCAACTGGAACTAGCTGGCCGTACCCAGCCTGTGAAGCAGAAGAAAAAGGGGCAACAAACGACGACTCAGCCTCCGAAAGTGCTGGACTTCCTCTGATGTACTTAGGTGAGAATATGAGTACTTTATTCTAAACTACAGGACTTGCATCCCAAATGTTCAGGTAATTATACTCTAAACTAAGAATTCCCCTACAACACTTAAATTTCGAAGAAATATCGATTCATGCTGACATGTAAGATTTCAAGTATATACCGGGGAAAGTGTGGTAAATTATCTATGAGGGGTGAGATCGGTGTCCTGAACGCTACAAACGATCTATCTCATGTAGATAGTTCACTCGTAGCGGAAAAGGATTTCCATATCGATTTTCTAGAATTACTTTTCTACACTTACCTGTTATCGATCAACGATCGATAATGGGTCTGTTGTTCAAAGCGACGCGGAAAGTTCTTCTCATAATAGGTGCAAAAGAACACAAGACTAATCCAAATCCTCCGGAAGGACTAGAGCTGATTCATGATACGTCGCATAGTATCATCAGCATAGCTTGGTGCAAGTCAATTTTGATTATCGGGATGGAGAAAGCAAAACGTGTCAAGTGCTGGGGCAAAACCCGAATGCCATTCCATAAGGAACTCGAGACTTGGTTTACTAATTTCTTCCAGATAATCGCAATCAACTCAGACTTTCCACTACAGACATCACGAATACAACTTCATCGCCAAAACAATAAACGAACATCATAATTACCACACCCAACTTGAATTAGTAATTAAAAGGTAAGAATAGTCTAAGTTCTCGATCTAGCGATCTAAGCGGTGGGTCGGCGGTGATCCAAGGTGGGAAGGATGGAGTAGAGGTTTGTTCGACGGTGGCTAGAAGGGACTAGAAACAATGGCGAAGCAATGGCGGTGAGGCTTTGGAGTCAACGGCGAAGTGAACGAATGGCGCCGTAAATGGAATCGCAGATGAAAGCTTGGACATGGCAGAAATTGGATCAAATCGCCAGAACGTGATGGATCGAATCGCAGAAGGAAGCTCGGATCGCAAGGTAAAAGTGAAGTAGGTCAGCTTGAAGAGTTTAAATAGGAACAAATAAGAAGAAAAAAACCTTAAGTCATTAGATCGCAAGTGATCCATCGCGATGGATCGCTAGCAATCCATAGAGTTGCTTGCGTTTGATCTCAAATTTGCCTAGCAAAATCTACATGCTACTACAAGGCATTCTCGAAAGATATAGAGTAAAATTTGGTCTGTTATGACAAGCACTGGCAGTCCACGTCAAAATTTAGCAAGCGACAGTATAGCCTATTTCAAATTCATATGGCCGTAACACGACTACTTGAAACTCGACAAGCAGAAACTGAAAAGTGATTACTTCCAGAGCATGCCTCGTTTTCAACGAAGACATACTCTGGGGGACAAATGTTATCCAAGTTTTTAACCTAGCAGAATGCAAAGGAAGATGGAACAACTCCATAGAGTCAGAATAGCTCGAGAGCCAACCAAAAGGACCATAACAACAAGCCAAAGAAAGTTAAAGAAGAAGACAACAAAATTTGCTTTAGGCATAGATCGCTAGCGGTCCATAGCATTTTCTTGTGGGTCCATCGATCTTCTTGGACCATGATCTAATGTGTATTTTGGGAACAATGACCAAGTTTGATGAGATTCCCAACTAGTTAAATCGAGAGACAAGCATTCGCCTTGTTCAATCAGCAATCTAGTGCAACCAGTAAGCAAACTGTCATCGAAACAAGGTGACGTGTAACGAGACTACATGAAAAACATCAACATAAGATGACA
The DNA here is from genome assembly GCA_030737815.1 of Allium fistulosum. Classification (NCBI taxonomy): domain Eukaryota; kingdom Viridiplantae; phylum Streptophyta; class Magnoliopsida; order Asparagales; family Amaryllidaceae; genus Allium; species Allium fistulosum. The sequence continues at coordinate 131,246,600 of CM060903.1, read as the reverse complement.
AAGGCTCTCCGAAGATAAAGTCCAACAATAGTTTAAGTAATGAATCGCTAGCAATCCATACATTGTCATCAGATTGATGCGATTCTCATGCAACAGAGCAAAGGGAAATGTACAAGGCATTGGATCGCTTTCGAGCCTAATCTATGGATCGCTAGCGATCCATCATTTTAGCTCGGATCGCTGTGGAACTTACATTGTATCTTCGTACGATTATCTACAAGCATTTGGCAAACATGCTTGGCCCAGTAGCTCTCCAACCTCCATAAATACTCTCCTATCTACGACATAAAGGAGATCCTCGGACTGGCTGTTGAAACTCTGCTAAAAGCTTTCTTCACTCTTCTCCTTCCCCACAACAGTCATCCAAGGGGTCTATTGTGATTCTCTAGTGAACTTTAACATTGAGGACTTAGTCTAACTAAGGATATTCAAGAACTTTGTAATCCAATTCACCTTGTAACAACAATCAGTCAATAATAAAAACTATAAAATGGACGTAGGCTTCATTAACATCCGAACCACTATAAAAATCTTATTGTCTTATTTATATTTCTACTTTTTCTATATTTATTCTCTATATTATTGCTCTATAAGAATAGGGTTGGTGTTTTCACACTCAATCCAGGGTGTTGATCCATTTTTTGGGTTAGCATTTCTGCAATTAGAAGAACAAGGAATAATGCTTACCCTCTCTCCCATTAGTTAATTATGCTTAAAAACTTTTGAAATTGGAATATTAGAGGAGCTCACAAGGACATTAAATTATTACAAGCCAGGCAGTTAATCTCTATAAACAAACTTGGCATCCTTGCTCTTACCGAACAAAATTAATCATCAACTCACCCTTCAAGCTGCCAAATTCATCAATCCACCTTGGGATTTGTACCATAACTTGGAGCAAGCTCCTTATCGTAGAATAATGATCCTCTTCGATCCATCTGTATATAAACTCAATTCAATCATTTCTCATATGTAATTTATCCACTTTTATGCTATCCATCTTCCCTCCTCATCTTCTGTTGACATCACCTTTGTGTATGCTGACAACCATATTGCCACTAGGCAGATTTTGCTTGATTACCTCCCTTATCTTTGGTAGGAGACTCACCCCTAGTTTGTGATGGGTGATTTCAACTGTATGCTTAGTGCATTTGCCAATATTGGTGGCACTCCCCTTAGTCTCAATGATATTGCCCCTTTTAATAAAGCCATTTCTCTTTGCAATCTTCATAAAGCCAGCTTCATTAGCCCCAAATTCACTTAGAATAATAAAAGCAAATCTGGAGTTAGAACTATGAGCCATGTTGATCTTTCCTTCATCAACTCTCTCACTCTTATTAAATGGCCGAACCTTGTATCTAATGTCATCCCTCCTCTATTATCTGACCACACTCCTATCTTCCTTTGTTGTGAGGAAAGTTCCATTGAAAATAAAAAAAATAATTTTAAATTTTTTGACACTTGAGTTTAGGAACTTGATTTTTAACTATTGCTCAAAACTCTTGGTCCACTATATTTTATGGTAATAACATATATACTTCAGCGAAAGTTTAGAGTTACAAGAGAAGCTCTCTGGGCAAAAGCAAAATATGGTAATGGTGAAGGTCTATCCAAGAGCTTGGTAATGCAGCTGAGTATGATGCAACTTAACTTGATGGATCATCCTAAAAGTATACCTCTTTCTGATAAAGAATATGAGCTTTTTAATCAGCTGTCTGAGGCCCTTACAACTGAGTTGTAAATGAAGAAGAAGAAACTTAGGAAGTAGTGGGAAATTCAAGGTGACAGGAACACTAAAACTTTTCATAACTCTCTTAAACTCAAGATGTCTTAAAGTAATATTTTCCAAATATCTGATGAATCTGACTTGCTGCATGAAACTCCTAATTCTAGTGATAATGCCATGGAACAATGAACAAGTTTTATAATATTTTTAAAATTAGTTCATATTCCATGATCATTTCTATCACCATCATCCTTCTTGCAATCCATACACCAAAATTTAATAGAGTGTGCGGAAGTTGGTATTTCAAAAACAAGGAATTATATGTTCTTACGTAATTTATAATTTTATCCCAAATATTCACTCTCATTTAAGAGTCCTCATGGTTATACGTGGGAGAATGGCTTTAATCTCTATATAGATGCTTCCATTCTTATTTAAAAGTCGTCACGGTTATATATGGATGAGACCTGTATACAAGCGAGGGATAAATATTCAAGTATTTCTAGACTCATTTAAAGGTCCTCATGTTTATGCATAGTTAGAAAATGCTTGACATTCTTTTTTAAGTAACTACTAACATCATTAAAAAGTCCTAAGGGTTATGCATAGTACGAAAGTACTTAACATTTTTTTGCATAATATTTAAAAGAGTAATTTACAAATTTATCCTTTATTAAAAATATCACACTGCTATCACCGTATAAAATTCCCCTAAACTATAACTCAATCATCACTCTAAAGTGGAATTTGTGTCTAATGATTAAAATATTATGATTTTTGCTTGATTAATTGAAATTTGCATATATATATATATATATATATTTCTCTATAAGATTTACGGTTTCATCAAAATTCATCACTATATTAATTGTTGTTATTATTTTGACGAGCATTATGGCACGCGCATCGCGTGTAAATTTGCAAAGCCAATTTTTTGTTAGATCCTATTTTAAGTGATATGATTTGATTTGGTAATGTTTAGAGAGTGGCGTTTTGAATTGATAAAGAAAGTTTGTTTTTTAGATTCCAACAATCCTTTCAAGAACTTATCAACGTTGACAATGGACAAACCAAGCTCCTCAAAGGATAATGGTGAGCTCCTCAAACGAATCAGGGGTTTATAAAAACTGCCATCAAAATTTGAAGACAACTGCAAAAATGCAGTGGTGATAATTTGCAATATTTAAGTTACATAACATCAAAACCATATAAAATATACGCCATCAGTATTGCTCCTTAAAAGGGTTTAATTCATATACGCATAGGCTTGTGTTCAAGCCACAACATTTACATTGCAATAGGCTTCTACTTGTATTTATTATCATTTTTCATCAATTAAGGTGATGGAAAAATGTTAGAACTACCGGATATCAAATAATTGAACACAGAGAAATCTAAACAAAGGAGTCAATGCTATAAAAAAAATAGGAAGCAAAACAAATACAACATTATCAAATGTGCTACATTATGAAACTGAAATACTAAAAATTAGCACCATTGCCTTGCATACTTGGATACGAAAACGTAGGTAAAACAATAAAAGTTGGTTATGCATTGTATTTATTTTGTTTAAAGGCCAAGATAGTTAAAAATAATTTGCTTAGATTCATGAAGTAAATCCATTAAGGAAAAACAATAAATTTTATAATACAAAACAGAACTATATAAAACTAACCATGATCATATTTTTCCTTGCACATGGAATTATATTTTTCCATTACTCATGGAGTCATATTTTTTCTAGTTTACACTATAGCCTGTGATCATGTAACAACGATCTTCACTCCAGCCAATTGAAATTGCATTGAGCCAGCCTAGAAACCCATTAAATTTCATAAACTCTTCACCCTACTACCCACTTCCTTGCAACAAAATTGAGCTTATCTGCAGGTGATCTTCCCAAAGTCTAATACTTTCTAACCCTACGGCCCAAAACATATCCAGAATGTTGAAGCACTCTTCATGCTCCGGTAGGAGATCCCCCACTGCGAAAGATTTACTCCCCCAAGTTGGCCTTTTTCCAATCTCTTCAGCCCGAGATGACAGCCCTAAAAGTCGACGTCGATCCTCCTTTGACAGTAGCAGCATCTCTGTCTCCAATGCATTTGAAGTGCTTCAAGATGAGCTGCAGTTTGGAACGACGGATCCCCCGTTTCATTGGTCAAATGCAAGCTTTGGGGTCAATCCGTTAAGCCTAGTCGACCACTGAAATAATGGAGACGATCTATTGGATGATGAACCTCCCGATGAGACTCAATTAATATAGTTTACCCATCATACAAAATAACTTGGTTATACATTTGAACAACATAAGAACAACTCAATTCTTATGTTCACCTGCATCAAAAGTCATGGATTTAGTGATAGGACTCGTCACCAAATAGTGCTAGTATTATGAATCAAAGTAACATGATAGTTTAAACTTTTAATACGTGATATTCACATGCTAATATGATATTTTCATATCAAATAAAAAAGGCAAACATGTTTCAAATGATTTTTATGTGTACGAAACATAAAATGCGGTAAGTATGAATATTTGAAGTAATAAAACAGTAGTAGATATGTAAGTAAACCAATTTTGGGAATCTACAAAATTAATATTAAAAATATGGCATAAAAGTTGTCAAAATATTTAATAAACATTTAAATGACAATTTAACATCAATGTAGGATGACATGCTAAGTTTTATGCACTTAAGAAAACATAATTTGATAATCATTGGAACCTTTTATAGTTTACAGATTTAAAATGAATCTATACTGAAACATAATGTACATCATGGCCAAGGTGTGAATATGATCCAATACACTAACAAATCTATGAATTTCAGTAAAACAACATTACTTAGCATTTTCACAAACATATACTTCAACATCATACATAACACAAAAGCATACATGTCCAAGTACATATGTCATTACACCAACAATATCGTATTTCCTTTACCGAGGCAACAACTATAACAATTATGATCTATGTACAAAAAGAAATTAAATAGTCATAAAATCAATACGACTGCAGCCTATCAAAATAAAAAATAAATAGAGCAGCGAAGCGAATAATTTCAAAAAATTTAAGAGTAAAAAGCTCACAAACCATGTAAAAGAGCAGAATAACTATACCGTTAATTTAGTTTGGGAAAAGTATGTGTAAAATGAATGGGAAACTAACCTTCGAAAGCAATATTTTTCATTTGCAAAATGTCGTAAAAATCTTAGAAGTCAAAATAGAAGATGATAGCTTGAAACAATATTTTGTTGAATTTATTTCTACCAAAATATACCTAATCTGTTTCCTATTTAGGTACTATTTTATTTGATAAAATATGTAAAGTCTAATTATGGTATTGATTCCTATGAACTTATGGTAATAAATAAATTATTATGGTAGCTTTTGTACCATTCCAAGGAAACACAAATTGTTCGCTTACACTATAGGTAGTAAAGCTCTACTCATGCTTTATAATCATCAGGTTATTTGTAAACTAATTACTTATTGAACCTAAACATATCAAATATTCATATTCATGCATGCCCATGAGGACTTGCAACCACATACTTGGATATTTGGACTTAACATATAACATTTATAATATTGTTTTTAATGAGAGCGTTGCTTTTTTCCTTTTGTTACGATCTATTCGATGATTGCAATATTCTCCAATCTTGTCTCTACATAGCATGTTTTGACTTCACTAAAGTATACTCCCTTTGTCGAATAAAATAATATGGAATGAACAATTCCAATTTCCATCATGATGAATTCTCAGTGATTCTGCAAACTTCTTCACTAAGGTATGTTGAATAATTGGTACTTTAAGGGAAAGAAGAAAAAATCATTGACCGATTAACACTCAGTAGATCACAGAGTTTATTAGGCTCGGTTTACAGACAACCAACCAATTGTACTTCATATATCATGCCTAACCAAACATAACGATAACATGTTTCTTATGGTAGCTCTACTTCCACCGCATTCTAACTATTTGGGAAAAAGTCCTGAACCCCCAATATTTTGTAAGTCTATTTGCATGCTACTTTTTTCCCCTTCATAACTATATTTTAATATTTATCAATTTTAATACACTTCTGGTTATGGTTGAAACTACTGCTAACGGCTTATAAGGCATATGTAATCATTTAAATGGATTAGACAGAAATATATGATGATTTAGTTATATTTCCATCAATATAATGTGGTCATTGGATAATAAAAAAACCGTTTTCCTCGCGCATATTGTTTTAGACTTGTTACGGGTCAATTTTATACGTATCAATACTTGGTCATGAACCTCTTAATTTACTCCTTGTGACTCTTTCTTACACCATGTTTTGAGCTCTTAGTTCTACCTTCAGGACCTAACTATCATTCACAATTTCAAGTAGGATTATAATAAATTATTGTGCTTATCTTCATTATAATGAAATGTAAGTTTCAGTTATTCTCAAAGGTCTTTGGTTCAACTCCTTGGATATCCAATAGAGTCAATTTTGAAAAATAAGTATATGATGTTCATCTTCTCAAACTTCACACTTGATGCCTCTCAGCAGTACATTTATTTGCACTTAATCTTTCCAATTTTATTATTACATATTTTCTTAAGACACAATAAAATACAACTAACACAATATAAAGTTGCACATTTCCACACTTTGTTCAACTCCTTAGATATCCAATAGAGTCAATTTTAATATCCATCAATTTCTACTCATGTATTAGGCTCAGTTTTAGATATGACTTAAAAGTATTCCAGTTTGTATTTATTGATCCATCAAATAATATGGAATACTGAAATTGCCACAGTGACCAACTTATATCCATGCAAATGCAAGTATGCAACCTAAAAGAAAAATAAGATCTCGATACTCGGGCAGCCTATACACATGCACATGTAAGTAAAGGGGATGAAATATCTCAAAGCAGACAACTATTTTATCAGTTGAGTGAATCTATTTTCAGCTAAAAAATGTAGCAACACTTGGAGAAATGAAAAAAAAAATTACAGAAGTTATCCATTGAGACAACTCCAGGAAAATCAATAAAAAACCTAAAGTTGTCATTCAGTATCAAAAGAGATTGATATCAGCAAAATAGGAAATAAAATTAACCTTGAATTTAATTATAAAAGATATATTGTTAAGGAACTCAAATACTACTCCAAATTTGAAGGAACTAATGAAAATAAACAATACTTACTGATTTTAAGTTAATAATGTCGCTTGAAGGATGACCGAGCTTAATTCTCTATCAACGATGAATCAAAAAATCCAACTTAATTACGTGCTTAGTCCATAATCGAAGTTTGAGAAGATGTTATATCAAAAACAAAAACCACGGTTTAACGGATAATCCTTAGTTGATAATCGAGCAATCGATGATCCCGAGCTTAATTCTCCATCAACGCTGAATCAAAAAATCCAACATAATTACGTGCTCAGTCTATAATCGAAGTTTGAGAAGATGTTATATCAAAAACCGCAGTTTAACGGTCAATCCTTAGTCAATAATCGACCAATCGATGATCAATGATCGAATGGAAGGTGGAGAGGATGGTAGATGTGGAAATTCAGCAAGCTAACCCTAGTTTCTAGTTGTGGAACTGCAAAGAGATGAAATCAATAACGATGGGGTTTTTTTAGTTTTGGGAAGGCTGCAAAAGCCGATAGAAGAGAGATACGGTGAATTAAAAATAAAAAGGGTATAATGGGCATTTCAAAAAGACATGGTTGATTTCAATTCAGTGAATTCTTATTATTAGTAGTAAAGATGATAATAAAAGGGGAGAGAGGTTAAAATTTTAGTGGTTGAGTAATAACCTTACTGGTAATCAAGAGTTATTTTTATCTTTCGAAATTATTTTGATAATCGGTTTTCTTTTTTAATTTTTCAATTGCATGCATCTATGTAGGGGGTCTAGTTGTAGGGGAATCTGTTCACAACACATCAAACGCATTTACTTGACATGTAATCTTAATATATGTTTCTTATGTCAAAAGGGGAGATTGTAAAATATAATAGTTTATGATTTTTGTTTGATGATAATAAACACACAGGCGCGCGTGCACACACACAGATATATGCATATATATATATATATGCATATATATATATATGCATATATATATATATATGTCAAAAAGGGAGATTATAAAATATAACAGTTTATGATTTTTGTTTGATGATAATAAACACGCGCACGCGCGCGCACACACACACACATATATAACTGTGTTTGGTACAATACTATTTTAAAATCACAGTTTGTTTCATTACAATTTTAAATAGTACACATTTACAACATAGCTTCCATTATACTTTACATTTTCATATACAACACTATTTCACACTCTCATATACAATATTATTTTAAATTCTCATATATAACTAACTTACTCAGTCACTCATTCATTCACTTACTCGACTTCAATTTGTTATCTTCTTACTTTGACTCTCTTCTCTCCAATTTTCTATTTTTCTTGTAAAATAACAATGCAGTAAAAAGAAAAAAGAAACAAATTCAAACTGCAAATACAGAAATATTTTTGAACTCAACATTGCCTCAGTCTATTGGCGTTATTATTTTCATATTCTCAAATAGGAACCAAAATTAATTAATAATGTACACATGCAACTTAGGACATGCACAGTTTTCACTATACATGCCATAATGACGAGTATACAAAACACATTTGCACATATTAAATTTCAAGCACAAAATAATGGTTAAACCCAAAGGCTCAACACAAGCATAGCAAGGTCAAGCCTCGATGACTTGACATTTTGCACATGGTGGGGCAAGCCAAGGAAAGAGAAGTTCAGCATGCACACACAGGTACATGCACTCAGGCATGAAAAACACAGGTTAAAACAATAGGCAGTGAACATAAGCCAGAGAGGGAAGGTTGCAAAACACACACAAAACAAAAATGTTCAAGAGCATGAGCACTGATACATGTACAAGTGAAATAGTCAAGTGAAACCAAAACAACTCAGAGAGAATTTACCACCAGCAAGAACATAGGTATAAGTAGAAAAAACACAAGGGACACACAGACAAGCAAAAGGTCATACACACATCATGTTGCATTCCAGTATCAATTTTAGATCAGTATCAGTAGCAGCAATAAGTCAAGTAGCATAAACCTTCATATCAGTATCAATTTCAAATCATATAAAGCATGAATAAGGAGAAAGCACACAAACTTAGAGCGCACACACAGAGAAGACACACAACCCAAGCTCATTGTACAACCAACACACATAATCAACATCACTCAACAACAACGACAGTTTTTTTTCTGTCAAACAAACACTTTAGTTTTTCCACTCAGGAGCATCATGAGGCAAAAAATATAACACTCAGACGCAAAGTACAGTGTTGCAAAAGGATTCGAAAATTAATCAAAAGATAGTAGTGTTTAAAAAAATGAAATGCACAGTTTAAAAGCAATAAGGCAGAAATATGTCCAAGAAATCCAAGTTGAACATATCAACTTTTTCATATCAAAGAACAAACCAATCAAAATAGAAAAAAATATCGGGTTGAAATATACAACATATATGGAATTAGAAAATTCAATATATATATCAACAATGAACAAGTCAGAAGATCACAAAACCATTCGACCAGAAATCAATGACCAAATTTAAAAGCTGAAGTCAAGATCTAAAATTTAAAAATTTAAAATTATGAAATCTATTTCCAAAATCAAACCTATATATACCCATATCATCACTGGCAATTGGGATAGTCGAGTTCAAAGTATAAAAATAAACCCAAATCAGAAAGTTCATACCAATGTTCAGATCGATCAAAACTCGACAGTGAAGTAGCCAAAGGGGTAACTCATTACGTGAATCAAGCAATCAATCGACAAAGGAACGCATCAACTGTACTTCAGCTGACCAACAATTGATGCTTCAAATTGAAATCCTAATTTCAGATCGTAAGAGCAAAAGGAGAATTAGCTTAGAAATAATGAATACGGGCTAAAGTGAAAGGGGAAGACTTCTTTTCTAATTTAATATGGTCGTATTTTATTTGTATTAGATTTGTATATTAGGTTTCTTTTTATTATTTACCTTTTAATTACAAAAACTCAAGTTTATAACTAAAATCGAACAACGGGGCGTAATTTGGGAAATTCTCAACTCCGGGATAGAGTTAAGGTAAGGTTTTGAGGGTAGGATTAGAATAATCAGGGTAGCGATATTTGCTGTTTACAGGGTCTGTATGCGGTCGATTTTTTAATTCTTGTAGAAACCTTGGGGGCAAAAGTAGGTAGGTTTTTCCGAAGCTATTAAATTGTATGTTGCTTTTATATCCACATTTACCATGTTATTACCTGTGCGGTAATTTTTATTATCATGTGAATTTATTATAAACCATGTTCACCCCTAACCAGGGTTAATTCGATCCTACAGTTTCCTCATAGGAATGGGTGGAAGAATGAAGCTGGAGGTGCGGATCAAAATGCAAAAGTGCAACCAGATGAGTATATGTCGAAGCCTCCCTGTTGGAACAGGAGGCAAAATATAACTATGGGTCGAAGACTTCCACTAGACGACAACGACCGGATCGCCGAGATGATTAGAAGGATAGTGAGAGGTGGACACCCAGACTAGAGTTTGGAGGACGTAAATAGGAATCCATTCATCCCTAACATTCGATATGCAAGGAATCCATCCGATTTCAAGCTACCAACCTGGACCTATACAACCGAAGGACAGATCTGACCATTCTTCTGATGAGATTCATCCGACTATGGAGGTGTTGGGTGCTTCCTCATAAGCAATGGGTCATTCTTTCCCATTGTACTTGACGAAGCTAGTTGCTATGTGGTTCAGATAGTTAAAGAATGGGTCCATAAACATGTGGACCAGATTGGTAGACAGATTCTTAATCCAGTTTAGAGTTCACATTTCTTGAATGAATAATGTGATGACACTTTCAAATGTGAAGCAAAGGGCCAAAGAGAGCTTGAGAAATTATCTGACGTTATTTAATGCAGCAGCCACTGCAGTCGATAAACAAGGTCCATCGATAGTCCTGATGGCAGCAGTGTCTGTAGTCGCGAGTAAGACCGACTTCAAAGTTGCATTGGAAAGGGATCCACCGATGGATCTCATGGAGTTTTATCAAGAATCTAAGAGATATTTGCATCAAGAAGATGTTGAAGTTGATAATGCTGACGTCAATGCTATGGATGACAGAGGACCATCCAGAGCATGATATGGTAGGGACAATGGGAAGCGAAAAGCTGATGATGGCTTAGGAGGAATAAAGCGACAAATAAGGAAATAGAAATTCTCTTCTTACCAGTCTGACTGAAACCCTGGGGAGGATTTATCATAATACTAGGAGGCACATCCCCTATAGGAAGCCTGCTAAGAAGATATCCACGGATCAGGAGAAAAGGTCTAGAAATTTTTTCCTTTTCCATAAGATGGATGGAATGAAATGAACGAGTGTCGATATATCAAATATGTAAGCAACTAAACTGCAGTGGTGTAGCCGGAGCAGCCACCATCTGCAACAAATATATCAAGACACGATAATGGATCTATGTTGAGATTAGCAATCCCATAATCAGAATGGATGAGAGTCGGGTTCGATTCCTATGTTTGTCTTTCTATTTGTAATAAATAAGACAGTAATAACCTCGAGCTGCTTATACGTGTACGGGACCTCGATTGGTCTCTAGGCACGCTTTGAGTTGAACGTCTGAGATGAATGTTTAGGATATTTGTTTGATGCTTTGATTTGAATATTGATTTTCAAAACCATTAGATGTGATGACTGATATTGATTAAATATGGTTGTCCCGTTCGTAGGGACGGGGCGATGACCATAAGATGCAAGTCCCATTGCTGGGGAGCAAGTGGATTGGGCTTGTATGAGAGTAATTCCCCTCATTGGAGAATGAATGGACGGACTTTCTTGGACGTTGGGTCCCCTCGCCAAAGAGCAAGTGGATTGGACTTAGCAAGGATCCGGAGAGATCATACCCTAAATTGGATGTTAAACGATCCATAGAGATCAAACCCCATATTGGATGTTAAAGGCTCCGAGAGAAAAAACCCTAGATTGGCTGTTAAATGATCAAGAGATCGACTACTGTTAAAACTTGTTTTGAGCAAGGCACACTTTACATTCATAAGGTGTACTTTGGAGGGCGAGTGTTAAAGCCAAATTTTCCATGGTCTCGGAATAGACTCAAAGGATGAACTGGACATCAAGATAAAGTTGGAATGGATCAAGAACTTGGATTCATGCATAAAAGAACAAATGAAGTAATTCAGGAAAGGTGGAAGCAAAATGAACAATTATAAGAGGTCGGTACAAACCATTTTGTGGTTAGTACCGAGATGAATTTTTCGAGGCAGTGTCCACATAAGAGCTTTGGAAGATGAAGACTTTCAAAAGCAAATGGGAGCTCATGACGAGGTGAAGCAAAAGCGCTCAATACTGTAAGGGCCTAAAATTTGGGACACGTCGTATTTGAATATCTAAATTGTTTAAATATTTGAATCTTGAATTAAATATGGTAAAAGTGTTGACCGCCTTTTAAGTAACAATTAATGATGGTAAACTTGTTTTATAAAAATGTTTACAAAAATATATAGTTTGAAGAATACCGATAACTGATTGAAAATCTTTCTATCGATAAACAGTTTTTTTCTCAACGGAAGTTGTTCGAACATTTTGTGCTTATCTAATTAATCAATATTTAAGCAATTAGAAACTAAAAATATTGTGTGTAAAAATTAAATAAAGCTTCTAGAAGGATTAAGAAAAAAATATTTTGATGAATAGCGATTTAGATATTTATTTATAGAAGTAGGGTGTAAAGTAAAATCATGCAAAGGAGATGGAGGAGGTTCTTTGTGGTTGGCAAAAGAGGGGCATAAGGTCCTTTTACACTTCATTATTTTCTAAAGCTAGATCAAAAATGGTAGAAGTGGATTAGCACTAATCCACTTTGTTCTTCACTTCTTTAATTGGTTCAAATCTTCTCCAAACTTTTATCAACACCTTAGAAAACCTTAGGAAGCATGGATCTAAAGTCAAAAGTCGAAGAAGCGAAAAAGAAGTGAGGTTCCTATCTTGGGCCGTGAGTAATGGAAGGGAGGGGGAGCTTGGCTTTGTGTTGTGAGAGCTAAATGCGATGTCTTTAGGCAGTTAGGTGATGGTAGAAAATGGTTCTTTGTTCTTATGTGCCTGAGCTTGTGTTTGGTTTGGATTTGGGTGAGTTATCTCACCATCTGACATTAACTAATTAAAGTTATAAACTTTGGACCCTATTGCTTTTGAGAGAAAATGAGAACTTTTTATTGTATAAAATCGCTCTTATTACCTTCTATAACATGTAGCATGGCCTTGACTTGATGTTTAAATGGTTATTTGGATTGTATGTTGAATTTGGAATGATTATGAAATAGTTTGTATAGTGATAGTCGCTATAAGTGTACTTTGAATCCTCGTTTGTTTAAACTTGTTCTATGTGATTAGTTGGGGAATATATCGTGATATAATATATTTCAGTTGTTCTTTACACATATTTTGGTGTGTGGGGCAGCACTAAATTTGTTTGGAAAGTTATAGGAATTGTGAAACAAAGTTGTGAAAGTTAGAAGCGAAAAGGTCGCTATGGATGCATTTTGAAAATGCCTTGTGTTCGGTGATTTTTTAAATAAACTTTGAAAGACATCATAGGGGCTTCTTTGCATTTTTAATAAGTATTATAAGTGTATTTATTACTGGAAAAATATGGAATTATAAATCATATATTAATTTATAAAACAAAGTAGCAAAAATTTATAGCGAGAAGGTCGCAGTATGAGCGCTTTGAAATGTCTTGTTTTGGGAATTTTTGTAATTAAATTTGAAAGATATCCTTAGTGATTTCTTTGCATTTTTAATAACTATTATACGAATACTTGTCACTATAAAAATTTCATGGTTTAAAAATTTACATAACTAGTTTAACAAAGTAGCAAAAATTATAGCGAAAATGGTCGATATATGAGCACTTTGAAAATAACTAGTTTTTGGGGAATTTCTATAGAATTTTGTAAAGACATCCTTAGGGGTTTCTTTACTGTTTTAACAAGTAAATTATATTTACCTCCTATTGGAAAAAATTGAGTTTAAAAGATTTTTGAACTAGTTAAACAAAGTGGCTAAAGTTAGAGTAAAAATGTGGTTATAAATACACTATGAAATATAACTTATTTTCAGGAATTTTATATATAAAAAAAACTGGCAAATATACTTAAGGAATTACTTCCATGGTTTTTAAGTACCCTAAGTGGAGTACTTACTGTAAAAATTTAAAGTCTTAAATCATTTCTTTAAGTGGTGAAAACTAATCGTAAAGTTCATGTTTTTCTATATTATTCTTTGTCAAGGACTTTTAACAGCATTTATAAACACTGTAGTAGATTGCTTGAAATTTAAAGTGTCTAAAAATGATATTTAAATTTGGTATTTTTTCCCTAATCTTTTTAGGGATGTTTTCTAACTTATTTTTAGTATTTTAATTTTTTTTTTGAAGTTTAAATGAATTTTTAATAACTATTTATGGCTTTTTGAAGTAAAGGAGTTTTATAATATCAAACATGTTTTTTTTGTTGATTTTCGTCAAATTCTAAATTAGTTATTTTTAAGTAATATTTTGCATAGATATTTAAAACCTATTTATAAGTACTTTTAAAGTACTTATGTGTGTATATGCGTGTGTGTAAGTTTGGAAAATTGAGTTAAATGTTCTATAAAAGAATAAGAGATGGTTTTGGATTATAACACTTATGTTATAGTAAATGGTTTTGCAAAGTTATTAACAAGTATACTACCTTGTTTAATAAATGTTGACATACTTAGATTTGTAAAAGAATGTTTTTAAAGATAATGACAAGTATGGAATGGTTCTGGATTTGTTGTGACAATGAGTTAACAACATTTGTCTTTAATCCTTTTTTTATCATACTTATGAATATAATTAGATCTTTTAAAAAAATGTTTTAAAGATGATTATAAGTAAAATGGTTTGGCTTTGTTGTGACAATGTGTTGGTGACATTTGTCTTAAACCCTTGGAAATAGATTTGTGAATGTAGTTTGACCTTTTAAATGGATATTTTTAAAGGCAATAACAAATATGGAATCTTCTTGAAAAAAGATAGAAATAAAGATTTAAAGTAAGAAATCTTGTTAAAAGATTTGTGAATATACTTATAACACTTGAGATAAGTATATGAATACTTTTTGAAGTATTGAAAGAGTATAAATGATTAGAAAATAGTAATATACATGTATATATCTTTTGTAAAGATATTTCAAATATATGTGTGTGTGCGCGCGCATGTATAATATCTACAAATAGGTTTTAACTAATAAAAGGCTTAATTAAATAAAAAAGGATTAGAAGTGGCTTATGTGACTTAATCTAGCTTTGTGTGACTTAATCGTGCTTTGTATATTACTTGTTATGAAAAGTAAATAAGTATGCTTAACACTAAATGCCAACAAAGTAGACTTATCTATTTTTGAGAGTTAGGATTGATGTTCGAGTAGGGTTTAGAAGCAACGGTGGTCTAACTTACCGGCTCCACACTTGACCAAGGAATAGCTAATATGAAAAGATCGAAAATGTGTTAACCGTGTTCTTTACTTACTTGTTTATGGAAAGTATTTAATTATGTACTTAGTAATAAGCCGATAAAGTAGGCTTGTCTATATGTGAGAGTTAAGACTGATGTTCGAGTAGGGTTTAGTAGCAACAGCGCTCTCACCCACTGGCTTCACTCTTGATCAAGGGATAGTGTGAGACGACAAAGTCAGAAACGTGATAAGCATACAAGAGTTAGTTTTCATGTATGGTCATCTATTTTGAACTAGCTAGTCGACTATCGAATTTGACCAAATTAACTTAGGAAGTATCTAAAAGCTTCACGGCTTCATACGATTTGAGATCCCCCAAGGAGGAGCATTAGTATATAACGTTTCTAGTTTTAAGAACTTGTATATATGAGATCCCCATAGAGGACTACTCTTTATATATTATCTGCTTACTTCAAGAAGAACTGGAATTTAGTTAATCGAAAATACATTGATTTAATTTTGAAAAGACGGGGATCGGTAAGTGTTTTACTTATCGAATACCACTTCAAAATTATTATACGGGTTCTATGTTTTGGAAGCGGTTTGTGAAGTGGAATGCTATAGAGTTGAATTGTCTATCCCGAGGTTAAGTCCAAGGAACATGTCGGCATTAGCATTCGTCGAAGGATCACGGTGGAATCTATGTGAAGACTCGAGATCTATTCAAGATGCTCGAACCAATGTAGAGATTCGTGATCTGTTCGAGATGCTGGAATCCATTTGGGGATTCGTGTTTGTTCGAGTGATGAAGACTCGTGTGAAAGATGCCGAACGTAACCTCGACATCGAAAATGGCTAAAGACAAAGTAGGTTGCACAACCCGAGATTCAGCTAACTCACGACGGGGTATATCAACTCCATATCTAAAGTATGTTCATCGATGTTGTGCTCAGGAGTTGATAGTTCTTGGTTCCATGTGGTTCATATTATGTTCAGACATGGACTAGTTGTGTTTACCTTATTATATATTTTAACTAGAGATAAATGACGCTCGAAAGGTGGATTCTGATCCTTGTGCGTGAAGATCCACTTCAGTTTAGTAGAGGTGTCTCTATGGAAAATCCATATATGTGCGTAGCTTAGTGGTTTTAGTTGTACTTCAATATTGTTGTGTCGTGAAATGCAAGCAGCACGGCTATTTTCTGATTTATATTCTACATCCTAGACATTATTTATTATATCACCTTATATACTTATTAGATGGGTGGTTTTTGATGGGATTACCGTTACAGCACTTCGTGCAGTCTCAAAAGTACTGTTATATGTTGTATACATATTTCTTGAGTTTCTCACACCAGACTTATGTATGAATCTTGGTTTATATTTCCCATATTTTCATGGGTGCTCTTTCGAGTAGTCGGAAAAAGGTAGATTCTCATTGATATTCTTTGAAGCTCAAGGAGTCGAGCTGGATGTTCCACCTACCGTAGTATTCTTATTTCTGCTGATTACTATCACGTATATATCAGCGTTTGTGATGCCATATTGTTATATTGTCCATGTCGATGATAGTATTTAGTACTGTAACTCTGAAATGTTATCTTAAACTGACAGCATTGTACCGTCTTTTGATATTATATGTTATCGTTCGTATGAGATTTTGATACTGTGTTCTCTTCTTTCTTGTTCTATTTTTTTCTTTTTAGACATTTGAGTACTTACATAAAAATACCGTAAATATATTAATGTCGATATTTGGAGCGAAAAGGCAGATCGTTACAGCAACCGACCATCACTTTTGTGGTCGATACCGACATGATTGTCGCGTCGGGACAAACGTGTGATGTGACATGTTCTTCCTGCTGGTTTTGCGGATTTTGGACAAATTCTAGCGATTTCAAGATTAGAGGATGGAATCACATATAGATATGAAGCTACTTGCAACTAGGCCTTTTTTGGACACTTCGATTCTTTTCTATATTCTTCTTCCTTGAACACTCTCAAATCTGAGATCTGATAGATTATGGTCAGATTTGAGTTAGTCATTGTATTCCAGAGAGAATCAATCAAACAATAAAATTATAATGGACTTATACCGAAGTATTTGGTGAACCATTGTAAAAAGTGCTTGTGTATTCTTATTTTCTTCGTATTTTTGTTTGTTTGTTTTGGATTCATCCACTTTGGGTAATGTAACATTTTCCGTGCAACAGTTCCGTACAAAGCATTTGAATCTATTGCAATAAAGTTCAACATGGTCACATAAACAGTGAAAAAGATGAAAAAGAGAAAAATCAATGAAGGGTATTTTAAGTGATAGTGATGGAGTTACGTTTTAAAAAGTAACATGAGATTCTAATCTCTTATCTTCATATCCAGGCAGGTGAGAAAAAAAAATCCTCTAATTGTTATCTATTTCCTTACAAAAGCCAAAAGGAATTAGCAAGAGTACGCTTAGACAGAAAGTAATCAAAGCAGAAAGCACAGGTATAAATCTGGAAAGGAGCACCACATTATACAAATCAAGCAAAGGGTTTAGGCATAAATATGAAAAAGAGCACCAACACAGTAAAACTACAGACATGCATTCAACCTGATTCCATAGTTCGATACTAAAACGCAAATGAACTACAACAAGGAAAGAGAGTGTCCTTTTTAAACATCTCAACTACAAAAAGGAAAGAGTGCTTTTCAACCAATTTGATCCTGAAAGATCATAAAAGTGGCAGCAGGAAAAGATCATAAAAGTGGCAGCAGGAAAAGATCATAAAAGTGGCAGTAGCAACAGCAGCTAAAAGGAAAAGATCATTGTTCTTTCGAAATCCTACAAGTAACTGCAAGATAAAGTTTCTTGGGATCGCCACCAGAGAAGGAAACTGCAATGTCCCGTCCTATAAGGAGTCCATCGTAACTATCACGGACTGTTCTATGGCTATCTCGTATGCTTCTTGGGACTCCTTGCCATGTCATTCTGCGACCACTGCCCCCAACCTCTAGGGTATACCTGTACTCTTTAGCCTCGCTATCCTCTCCCATGAAGCGCAAGAATACCATGTAGAAGGGATCCTTTCCTAGCTGGAGTGTTTCAAAATGCAAACAAAAGTATTGTCCTAGACAGCTGCATACAGTGGGAACCCAATTACTAGATTTAAATGTAGAAGAATACCGATGTACGATAGTTCTTCCTTCGAGTATCTTAACTTTAACTTTATGAACATCTTTCAAGTGATTCACCAAATAAGGAATGTCGCCTACTACAGTACACTTTGATCCAGGGTAAGGACAAATGAATGGTCGGTACCCACACTGTGACTCATGCATCAACTTACAACTGTAAGGGTAAATGCCAACACAACCATAGCATTGGTATTTGCAAGGCAGTTCAAGAGAAGCAGCCACTTTTTCTAGGGCAAGGCACCTGATATTGCCCAATTCATGTCTGCATATAGGGCATCGATCATGCACACATGGTTTGCAAGAGGAGCAAATTGTGTGGCCATTTATACACTGATGAATTGGTGGGTACATTATATTTGAGCATACTGGGCACTCCAAGAGATCGCGAACGTTTTCGATCTCTACATTCTTTTCTACTTTTCTTCTTTTCTTAGAGGTGGCTACATCGTTATCATCTTTTCTTCTTTTCTTAGAGGTGGCTACATTGTTATCTTCTTTTGTTGGAGGGTCAGTTGCCATTATTCAAGAGAATAAAAGTCTGAATCCAAACAAAGTCTACTGAATATTGAAACAAAATTATGTCTTAAACTGAGCAAAAATTTTCTAAACTTTTTTGCTAATATTCTTCTTTACCACATTTTACTAAATTTATTTGAAAACAGAAAATAATAGGAATTAACATTGAATATCATATCTTTGGGCATAAACTTTTTTGTGGTTGATCGTATTAATGCTTAAGTGATAAAATCCAGGATGTGTTGTTTTTTGTGTTCATTTTTATAACCTTTTCTCAATTCACATACAGAAGAAGTTACTTCAACCAAAAGTAATGCAAGACTCAAAGTATATAGCCAGTCAAGCACTAGTGACCATACAATCATACTGTTCATTTTACAGAGCTAAGATATTGTTATGGAAATTTCCAATCCGAGACCGCTCGAACACAATTCCCAAACGCAGCGGAAAAGCTAGATCGCGATAGACGATGCAAAACAACCAATCGATAACCCAAATCAATCTCAACCAAAACCAAGATACGATCACAACACCGAGATAAGCAATATATAAGAGCAATAACAATAAGTAAATCACACACCGATTTATAGTGGTTCCACTAACAACTTGTTAGTGTACGTCCACTTTGAAAGAGAGAGCTTTTATTATTACCAATGAAAAGAGTACAAGAGATTGTTTACAATGATCAACTAATCACTCTAGAATATATTTGTGGAGAATAGGATTAAAGAGATTAGGATTCACCAAAACCCTAATAGAAGAACTAAACCCTAGATTAGAAGTGATTAGAATGCCTTCCATAGGCAGCTGAAAATAGCTTTTATAATAGGGTAGAGATCAAAACCAAATGACCAAAATACCCCCCAATATCAGCACAAGCAAAATAGAAGACCCAGGCCCGAAACTGGAAAACTGCCGAAAAACGGTCGACTGGTCATTTTTGGACCAGTCGACTGGTCCAGAGACCCCATGGTCTCTGGACGAAACCGGTCGACCGGTAGAAATGGACCGGTCGACCGGTTTTGGGCAGCAGTGCACAATAGTGCACTGCTTGCTTCCGGAACTCCCCCCCGAGCTCCGCTACTCCGGCCGCTTCCTCCTACGCCTTGCTACTCCACTCCTCTTCAACTCCAACATATCGTGTCGCCAAAATTTAACACTCCACCTCGACACTATATCCATCTTCATCACCAATGGTACCATACCATCATCAACACCGATAGCTCCAACTATCGCCACTTCTACCTTCACCAAACATGAATGCTTCCTCAATGGGTTCCGGCAAGGCCACCCCCCATTGCACTTTACCAACGAGTTCAGGCACAAAGCCCCCACCCGCTAATGAAGTGTTGGAAACACCCAAAACCAAAACGATCTCACCAAAGACCCGAACACTTAGGAGTGTAAACTAGTGTTCGCCAAGAAGATAGAACCACAATCTCACCCCAATACTCTTCTTCATCTACCAACCAAGCTCCTCTCTCACCCGTGCCACCCCGTGGCACCTAGCACTCCTCTAAGCAAATCAAGTTCGAGCAATGCTCGAACTTCCCAAACGGCAATGCTTTAGTAAACATATCCGCCGCATTATCCTTTGTGTGCACTTTCCGAAGATATACTTGCTTATCCTCATCCATGGCTACCAAGAATGACTCCCTCATTTCAATATGCTTAGTACGTGAGCTAAACGCCAAATTCTCCGCCAAATGGATAGCACTTTGGCTATCACAATGAACATCGATACTATCGTGTCCAACACCTAAGTCACACAACAATCGCTTCAAATAGAGTGCCTCCTTAGCCGCCTCCACCGCGGCTATCAACTCCGCCTCCGTAGTGGATAAAGCTACTACGGTTTGCAATCTCGATCTCCAACTTATGGCCGTGCCACCAAGTGTGAAGACATACCCGGAAGTTGACTTTCTCCTATCCCTATCACCGGCGTAGTCCGAATCACAATAACCAACCAACTTGCAATTCATTCTCCCACTACCGCCAAAAACAAGACCATGAGATGACGTACCTTTGAGATATCTTAAAATTAGCTTTACGGCTTCCCAATGCGATTTCCCCGGATTAGCCATGAACCGACTAACCACCCTGACGGCATTTGCAATATCGGGTCTTGTACACACCATGGCATACATCAAACTACCAACCGCACTTGCATATGACACCGTTGCCATATAAGCCTTGTCCTTCTCCAAGATAGGTGAACCTTTACTCGAAAGCTTGACATGCAAAGGTAAAGGTGTAGTTGTCGCCTTTGCATTCTCGCTAAACCGGCTAAGCACTTTCTTGATATAATCCTTTTGAGTTAATTTCAACTCAAAACGCTTCCGATTCCTTTCAATCTCCATGCCCAAAATTTTCTTTGCTTCTTCAAGATCCTTCATCTCGAACTCCGATTTCAATTGTAATTTCAACTTGTTGATTTCATTCTTGTCCTTCGAAGCAATGAGCATGTCATCCACATACAAGAGTAAATACACCCAACAATCATTTCCCAACTTCTTGAAATAAACACAAGCATCTTTGATGCTTCTATCAAAACCATTTTCAAGCATAAAATGATCAAACCTCTTGTACCATTGACTAGGTGATTGCTTCAACCCATATAGTGATTTCTTCAACTTGCACACCATATTTGACTTTCCATTTACTCCAAAACCTTCCGGTTGCTCCATGTAAATGTCTTCATCCAAGTCACCATGCAAGAAGGCGGTTTTCACATCAAGTTGCTCCAACTCCAAGTCGTGAATAGCAACTATGGCAAGTAATATCCGGATAGAAGTATGCCGCACAACCGGTGCGAATATCTCATCATACTCCTTTCCCTTCCTTTGTGCAAACCCCTTAGCCACTAGCCTAGCTTTGTATCTCTCATCGTCCTTTACCTTGTAAATCCATTTGCACCCAATAGCACGGTTTCCTTTAGGAAGTGGAACCAAATCCCAAGTTTGATTCTTCATTAACGATTGCATCTCTTCCTCCATGGCACAAACCCATTTCGAGCTATCACTCGAATTCATGACGTCATCAAGGTCCATCGGCTCATCTTGGACTACTATAAACGCATAGTCCATATTATCACAAAAGCTAAGATAATTCCAATCACCATATCTCTCGGGTGGTCTTATAAGACGATGACCCACCCGAGTAGCAATACCATCACCCGGACTCCTTTCGGCTCCACCTTGAGTCGAATCTTCTCTAGAATCGTGCACATCACCTACACTACTAGAGGCACCTTGTGGACTATGTGATGTACCATCAACCGCTCCCTCCTCACAAGCATCTTCTACTACTCTACTCTCTCTACCCCTTGGACAAAATGTGGGAATAACTTCCTTCTCCTTCGATTCACCATGAACCAAATCCGGAACTTCCGATGAGCTCTCATTCTCCTTGAACATTGCCAACTCATCAAAAGTAACATGACGAGAGTTTATTACCTTCTTCGTTTCCGGATTCCAAACCCGATAGCCTTTCACTCCTTCCGTATAACCAAGCAAAACCCCTTTGAAAGCTCTAGGTTCAAGCTTATCATTTCCCGGATCATGCACATAAACGGGACTTCCAAAGACACGAAGATAGCTCAAGTCAATACTCTTACCTCTCCACACTTCCTTCGGAATTTTGTTATCAATAGCCGAGCACGGAATTCGATTAATAATGTGTACCGCGGTTGACATAGCTTCGGCCCAAAATCCCTTAGACAAACCCGATGTCAATCTCAAGCATCGAGCTTTCTCTAGTAGAGTACGGTTCATCCTCTCCGCAACTCCATTTGATTACGGATCTCCCGGTGTAGTAAAATGTCTCCGAATGCCATGATGCTTGCAATAATCTAAGAATTCTCCGGAAACATACTCCCCGCCATTATCGGACCTAAGAACCTTCAAAGATTTACCACTCTCATTCTCAACAAGAGCCTTCCATACTTTGAACTTAGCAAATGCCTCCGACTTGGCCTTCATTACATACACCCAAACTTTGCGAGAAAAATCATCAATAAAGGAAATATAATACTTTGCTCCACCCAAAGAAGCAACCGGTGCCGGTCCCCAAACATCCGTGTGCACATACTCAAGAACGCTTCTTGAGTCATGTTTCCCTTCACCGAATGAAACCTTTGTTTGCTTCCCCATGACACACTCTTCGCAAAACTCTAGCTTGTTGAAACTCTCTCCACCAATCATCTCCCTTTTCCGAAGAATCTCCAAACCCTTCTCCGAGACATGACCCAATCTCAAATGCCACAACCTAGTCGCATCCAAGTCACGAGAACTATCAACGCCAACACAAGTTTCACCTTCTATGGTCACTCCTTGAAGCAAATAAACACCATGAACTCTAGCACCTTTCATAACCACAAGCGCCCCCTTCGAAACCCTCAAGCAATCTCTCTCAATAGTGATCTTGCACCCCAAAGAATCCAATTGCCCCAAAGAGATAAGGGACTTCTTAAGTCCCGGAACATAGCGTACATTAGTGAGAGTACGAACTACTCCGTCAAACATCCTAATTTGCACGGAACTGATGCCCTTTGACTTACACATAGCACCATTACCCATAACAATCGAATTTCCCTCTCTAGCTTCGAAAGAAGAAAAACAATTCCTATTAGGCGTCATATGATAAGACGCCCCCGAATCGAGCACCCATTCGCTACCCGAAACATCCGATGCCACCGTCGTCAATACATCAACTTCTCCCTCACTATCAACACTCTCCACCGCAACCGATGAAGACGCCACTTCCTTCTTTCCTTTCTCCTTGTCCGGACACTCATTCTTCCAATGACCGGGCTTCTTACAAATATAGCACTTGCCTTTCTTTTCCTTCGACTTTCCTCTCCAACCGGGATTCCTAGATTTGGAACGACCCCGGTTATCCTTCTTCCAATGTTCCTTCTCCACAAACAAACCTTGACCATTCCCGGCACTACTACTTCCTACACTCAACTCCTTCATTTGATCTCGCAACTCCTCACTAAGAAGACCCGTCTTGACATCATCCAACGTCAATGTATCACGGCTATAGATCAAACTATTTGAGAAACCCGTATAACGGTCCGACAACGAACATAATAATATCATCGCCTTTTGCTCTTCCTCAATCTTCAAATCTACCGCCTTCATCTTCATTAGCAAATCATCAAACACATTTAAGTGCGCCTTTAGCGAAGTCCCCTCTTTCATCTTATAGGTGAAAAACGTTTGCAACAAGATCAATCGGTTAGTTAGAGATTTCTTCATATACAACTCCTCTAACATCTTCCAAATTCCCCCAGCGGTGACCTCACCACTAATTTCGGAGATAACATTCTCTCCCATAGCAAGTTGAAGTGTAGTAAATGCCCACTCTTCCATTTCGTCTCTCTCAACCTCCGATATGTCCGCCGGCAACAAATGTGTATCAAACACCACCCTATGAACCCGATTCCTCCTTAGAACCGCTTTCATCTTCCATTGCCATTTTTCAAAATCATTATCGCCATTCCACTTATCAATAACCAATTGCGATCCCGAAGCCGCATACGAACCACGTACATACGGCGCTACACCACTTGGACTAACCATTGAGGGAACACTAGAGTTATTATCCGATTCCGGCATTTCAACAAACACCTACCGACTCCAAAGCTCTGATACCAAATGTTATGGAAATTTCCAATCCGAGACCGCTCGAACACAATTCCCAAACGCAGCGGAAAAGCTAGATCGCGATAGACGATGCAAAACAACCAATCGATAACCCAAATCAATCTCAACCAAAACCAAGATACGATCACAACACCGAGATAAGCAATATATAAGAGCAATAACAATAAGTAAATCACACACCGATTTATAGTGGTTCCACTAACAACTTGTTAGTGTACGTCCACTTTGAAAGAGAGAGCTTTTATTATTATCAATGAAAAGAGTACAAAAGATTGTTTACAATGATCAACTAATCACTCTAGAATATATTTGTGGAGAATAAGATTGAAGAGATTAGGATTCACCAAAACCCTAATAGAAGAATTAAACCCTAGATTAGAAGTGATTAGAATGCCTTCCATAGGCAGCTGAAAATAGCTTTTATAATAGGGTAGAGATCAAAACCAAATGACCAAAATACCCCCTAATATCAGCACAAGCAAAATAGAAGACCCAGGCCCGAAACTGGAAAACTGCCGAAAAACGGTCGACTGGTCATTTTTGGACCAGTCGACTGGTCCAGAGACCCCATGGTCTCTGGACGAAACCGGTCGACCGGTAGAAATGGACCGGTCGACCGGTTTTGGGCAGCAGTGCACAATAGTGCACTGCTTGCTTCCGGAACTCCCCCCGAGCTCCGCTACTCCGGCCGCTTCCTCCTACGCCTCGCTACTCCACTCCTCTTCAACTCCAACATATCGTGTCGCCAAAATTTAACAGATATCAACCTTTACTTATGCTTGTTGGCGAACCAACTTGGAAGCAAGCATAAGTGTCAAATGTTTTAAGCTCTTAATTGTTGAAATATAAAAAATTGAGTAGCATGAAATTAGTTTATAATGAAGTAACGTAAGAGTATAAAGCACCTTCGCATGATTTTGAAAGTGCATGATAACATCTATTCATAGAAACGTCTTTTTTTTCAAGGATCAAGCCAATTTAGATATTAATATGTATAGTTTATACCCAACAGAATCCAATCCGTCTAGAACCGAGATCCATGAGATCAGATTCGGGTGCAACCCATGGATGAAACAAAAACCCCTAGTAAAACAAGATAAATTTCATATTGAAGTAACTTACTATACCAAAAAAATAATTAAAGTCATAATTATTAAATTTCAAGAAGAAAAATACATGCAAATTGACAAGTATAAATCAATAGATTGAAACGTGTAAATGTTCACTTCTATAGCCATAAATTGTTTGTTATTCTAATACTTGTATAATACATCTACTTGTCTGATTATTAGCCAGAGTTAATATTTGCTTGAGAAAAAAATACAATATCTTTGTACACAAACATTATTTTTTAAATACAAAGCCCCATTTGGCAACAACTTATTTTGAAACTCATTAAAAGATGTTTTGATAATAACTTTTAAGATGTTTTGAAATATAATTTATGTCTAAAAGTATGTGAAAGTAATTTAACTTCTAAGTAGAAATATTTAGTTATGTCTACGAAATTGATTTGCAAGTCATAAGTAATGTTTCTCAAGTTTGCTTATTAGCTAAAGTCTTCAAATATTAAAATTGAAATTGACTAGTGTTCTGCATATTGAATGTACTCAAACATTTGATTTCCTAACTACTATAGTATGCGGGTGCTCGTAGAGGTAAAAGAAGTCAAAAAGAAAGCAGTAGTAGTAACAATAGCAGCAGCAGTGGTAATACCAGAAAAATCAACAGCTTGATAAAATTTTGTTGGAGAACGTAGATTTTAAAGGCATGTGATGCTTAATATTTCCTAATTCAGCGGTCGCTTTCTAAAAACAAAGTTATTAACAATGAATAAATTAGCATGTCGCGGGTTGAAGGGAAGAAACACCTCAATTGCTGTTATGCATCCTTAATGAATATTTTACACTCAAGAGCTTAAATTCTGAAATGAAATTATCAATTAAAATTCACAAAATTTTAGGATTCTAAATCAGATTATAGAAGTTCAAATAAACTTATACCATCTTGCATCTAAATGACTAGGAAATTTCAGAACTGAAATCATTGCTGAGCCATAATATTATCTTAACTCAGGAGCCAGTACACATTACCAAAAGTTAGGGTCTCAAAATCAAATTTTATAAACTTCAATAAAAAACAAAATGGAAGGTTGAAACATAAAATACCTTGACTACAAGTTAATGCAATTCAAGCGACCTTGCAACTGATCTGAGCCCCTTCTCTAATGCCTTGAGATCAATGAGAACTTAAATTCGGTATTTATAAATGTAGAGATATGACGCGCAAAACAAAAGAAAAAAAAAGAAAGAGGAATACGAAGGAGTGCAAGGAAAGATGATTTTTGGAGGGCTAAAAAAATGAAAACCTGAAAAGGTAAAAACAATGGGTTTTTTGGAACTTAAAGTTGAAACTTTTTATGAACGAGAAAGGAAAGCAAAGCTCTCAGGAGTAAGGCACCGATTGCTGACAAAATATTTCCCTTCAACTTTGACCACAAGCGTCCGATGTCCAGTTACAAACGGAGTATTTGAACTAGGAATGACAATGGGGCGGGTTTTTAGTGCCCCATACCCGACCCGGATTTTTTAAACCTTGCCCCAGACCCGCCCCGTAGACCCGGTGCGGGTCTGGAATTTTACCCCGTACCCGAGACCCGTACGGGTCAGGATAGACCCGACCCGTCCCAAGACCCGATGAGTCTCTATGCATTGATTCAAAATTATGTAGCAACGTGCATACATTTATTTGTTTATACTTGTTATCACCAAATATACATGAAATACAAATAACAATGTGTCTATGGGAAGTTAATAAAAATGATGTCTACAATAATAATTCAGAAAATATATACATATGTTATTGTATAATTATCAATGACGCAACTTAATACTCTAATTTTTTCTATAGATATTGAATGAGACATTTTAATATCCATTCTAGAATCACTTATATCTAAAAAGATTAATAAATCATTATAGTAATAAAGCGGTTTCATAAGATGTTAGCGGGTCGGGTTGGGGCGGGTCGGCCAAGCCCCAACCCGACCCTAGACCCGGAGTACTCAAGAACGGGTCACGGGTCTACCCGCCCCAATGACCCAATGGGGCGGGTCTTGACGGGCCAAAACAGGGACGGGTCGACCGGGTTTGGACCCTAGACCCGCCCCATTGCCATCCCTAATTTGAACCGTTGAAAAAATTGTTGGAAATGAAACTTTGACGTCAGACGAGTTGGACGCAGCATTCCATTTTTCACCAAAGGCTTCTTTTCTTCTTCCTCCTTCCTTTTATTTATTTCTTTCCTCCTCTCTTCCACCTCCACACCCCAAAACCGAATTTTCTTCAATTTCTACAACACAAACTGCTTATCAACTCGGGTAAATTTTACGTTTTTGTGTTTATTTTGTTTGTATCTATAACATATATTTTTTGTGGATTTCTTTTATTCTTTTGTAATTTTCCATTTTCAGAATGTTGCACGATCTACTGCTTTGATTTCTCTCGGCCGATTGTGTTAAGATTTTAAGAAGAATTGTATGATATAATGATACGGAGAAGAATTGAGAAGAAAAATCTTTACTGCAATAATTGTTTGATGCAATAATTCTTTTGATCAATATGATACAGCAGTTATTCAAAACAATATATACAGAGTTACATGGGCTTTAAATAAACAGCTCATAAAGTAGCAGTATCCAATATGAAGCAACGACTGTGATTTCATCTGAGATAAAGAATGAACTGCTGTGATGATATAATACTCGTATACTGCTGAGCTTTATTCATTTTCTTTCCCCTCTTCGAACCCTAATCCGATTTCTACGGTTAGTGTTAGAGAGCGATTATACTCGAATATCTGAAATTGCTAAAATTATTTGATGCAATCTGTAAATTCTGAAGCCGACTTCATTTCTCGATCTTCCTCTTCCTGATTTGAGCTAAGTTGAGGTATCTTCAGAGATTTTGAGTTGTCACGAAAGTTTGAGTTGAAGGCAAGACAACTCTTTTGAGATTGCTTCTCCTTCGGCTTCCTGATTTGGCTGAAATTTGAAAGTTTGAGCTCCAAGGGAGTCTGATTTTCTTTGATACCCAGCTCGGATCTGAACTTGATGAAGTTCGTTCTTGACAAGGGTTTAGTGAGAGTGTCGGCCCTCTGGTAGGTAGTAGGTATATAATTTACATGTAAGTTCCCTTTTAAAATTTGATCTCGAACAAAGTGTAGATCTATCTCAATATGTTTAGTTCTGGAGTGTTGTATTAGATTAGCAGTCATGTAAACAGCGCTTTGATTGTCACACCACAACGTTGCCTTGATGCTTGAATTTAGTTTTAGCTCCCTTAAAATTGATTGTAACCACATTATAACTGCAGTTGCACTTGCTACACTCCTGTACTCTACTTCGGTATTGGATTTAGAGATAGTTGATTGCTTTTTTGAACACCATGATATTAAATTTTCTCCAATGAAAATGCAATATCCAGTGACAGATTTTCTGTCATCTGGATCTGTATAACCTGTAATGTTGAGATTATTGCAAGCTTTAAGCGATAGACCGTAATTAATGGTTCCTTTTAAGTATCTAAGCACTCTCTTAACCGCCTTCCAGTGCTCACTTCGAGGATCCTGCATAAATTGAAAAAGTTTGTTAACACTAAAAAGCAATATCTGGTCGTGTTATAGTAGCATACTGCAGTGCTCCTATAACACTTCTACATTGTTTAACATTGTTTATGGCTTCTCCCCTGTTCTTTGACAAGTTCTGATTGCTTATCATGGGTGTTGGCATGGGCATTGCATTCTTCATTTTTGTTTTATTGAGCAGTTCTGATATGTACTTTCTTTGACACAAGATTATTTCAGAATTTTTTGATCTATTCACTTCAATTCCCAGAAAGAAATTGAGATTTCCAAGGTCTTTAATTGAGAACTGCCTGTTCAGATAGCATATAATTTGATTGATCTCGTCTTGGTTGTCACCCATAATAATTAAATCATCAACATAGATTAGAATATATATAGTTGATGATTGACTAATTTTGATGAACAAGGATGAGTCTGATTTGGTAGACTGATATCCAATTGTCATTAGAGTTGATCTCAGTCTGTCAAACCAAACTCTAGGTGCTTGTTTAAGGCCATTTATTGCCTTATTTAATTTGCACACAAGGTTTGCATTTTGTTCATAACCAGGTGGTTGCCTCATGTAGATTTCCTCTTCTAATATACCATTTAAGAAGACAATATTGACATATAACTGTCTTATGCTCCACCCCTTATGTAAGGCTATTGTAAGAATGAGTCTTATAGTTGAGGTTTGATAACTGGAGAAAAAGTTTCAATGAAATCAAATCTGTATTGTTGGGCATAACCTTTGGCAACTAGTCTAGCCTTGTATTTATTGATGGTGCCATCAGGGTTCCTCTTTATCTTGTATGTCCATCTGCACCCTACTACATTTTTGTGTGCTGGTGGACACACAAGATTCCATGTTTTATTCTTTATAAGAGCATTATACTCTTCATCCATTGATGTCTTCCAGTTGTTGTTTTTGATAGCCTCCTCATAGGTGGTTGGTTCATTTGAGCTTGTAGTGATATTATATATTTTGGGTTTAAAGATGCCACTCTTAGCTCTAGTAATCATAGGATGGCTTGATCTTTGAGGAGGTTCTATGTGAGGTAAGCTGTCAGTTTCACCAGAATTTGTGTTATTTCTTGATTCACTTTGTTGACCTTCTTCACAGTGATCTTCTTCATTTGTTGTCTGTGCAGGTGAGTGACTGGCATGGCTGATATCATCTATCCACTCATGATTTTGATGAGCATATACAGTGGGATGAACTGGATAACTATCAGCAGTCCTCCTCACCTCAGCTGGAGTCTCATCATTAGAATATATAGGTAATTCAGGTATGGAAACATGTGGATTGTACACTTTTCTAGTAGTCTTAATTCCAGATCTTTTAAAAGGAAAAACATTCTCATTGAATACAACACGTCTACTAATGAAGAGTTTTCCACTATCATCAAGACATTTATATGCCTTTTGATTTGTTGCATAACCTAGGAAAGTACATGGCCTGGATCTGAAATTTAATTTGTTGTTGTTATATGGTCTTAAGTAGGGAAAGCATAGACACCCAAAGGTTTTAAGACTGTGGTAGTCTGGCTTAACCCCTTGAGCTTTTCTATAGGACTTATTCCATCTAAAACTCTGGTTGGCAGTCTATTAATAAGATAGACTACTGTGTTAAAGGCTTCAGGCCAGAATTTTAGAGGTAAATTTGCATGTGCTAGTAGACTAAGCCCAAATTCAACTATGTGTCTATGCTTTCTTTCTACCATCCCATTCTGCTCAGAGGTATAGGGACATGTGTATCTATGAATTATTCCCATTTACTTAAAGTAGTCTTTAAGGGTTTTATATTCAATCCCCCCATCAGACACATATTGGGGCTGGTCCCTAGAGGTCAGTTGCAATATGATCAAGGGGTTTAGAATACTTAGTTAGAGAGTCATTAAATGGTAATTTATGACTCTTACCTATTTGACAATAAGTGCATACATAAGGAAAAGTGATATCATCATATGGAATACAATTTTCAGAAAGTACTTGTTTCACAACTTTAACACTTGGGTGACCAAGTTTACAGTGCCAAAGGTCAAATACACTACTGTAGTCATTCTTTTCACACTGACTACAATAATTTTGCTATGTTGCAGGGCTAGCACTGTTGACAGATTTAAACCTATACAAACCCTTTTCTGCATCACCCTGCAAGAGAATATCTTTAGTCAGTATGTCTCTATCAAGACAATATTTTGGATAAAATTCAAAATATACTTTATTGTTATTAGCAAATTGAGTCACACTTATAAGATTTTTCTTGATTTTTAGAACTCTTAATAAGTTATGCAGAAATAATTGTTTCTTTCCTTTAATAACAGCACTGCCAACGTGAGAGATTTTGATACACTTACCATTGCCCATGCAAATTGACTGTTTACCTCTGTACTCTTTGTTGCCAAGATTCAAGTTATCAAAATTATTTGTCATATGATTTGTTGCACCAGAGTCTGGATACCAACAGTCATCTTGCACATGTTCTGATTGAGCATTTTCGTTTAAGATGTAATCTTTGTTGTCAGTTTGATTGCTTGAGCTTGCCTGAGCCATATTAGCACTGTAGTTTCCACTTCTTTAGTTGTTGTTGTTGTGTTGGTTTGAGTATCTGAAATAGCATTTTATAGCAGTATGTCCAATTTTTTCACAAATATGGCATTTGGGTCTATTGTTATTGTTCCACCCGCCTCTTCCCCTTGACTTGTTAGAATGTCCCCCTCTTTGAGATGATTGATCTCCTTTGTTACTGATTTGATTCTTGTTTTTGGAGTTTGTGGTATAGTTGATTGTAAACTCGGGTTATTGAGGCCTTTTATTATCTATTCTGGCCTCATGTGCTTGAAGAATTGAATGGACATCATCAACAGATGGTAAAACTTTATTAGATGCTATAACTGCCACCACTGCTTCATAATCGTCACTTAAACCATTTAATATGGTTAATATTTGTTCAGATTCAGATACTTTGTGACCTGCAGCCTCTAGCAGATCACAAAGGGTCTTGATTTTATACAGATATTCCCTCATATGATGATTGTCTTTTCTAATGTTTTGAAGTTGTCTCTTATAATACATCACTTTGGCAGCAGACTGAGTGTTGAAGACTTTTTCAATTGTTGCCCATATTTCACTTGCTGATTTGCATCCAATAACATAAGATAACAAATTTGAGTTTATTGATGATAATAACCAGGAGCATATAAGTCTAACCTGTCTGTGATGTTTAACATACTCTTCATTGCTGATGATTTTGTTTCCTTCAACTATGATGCATTTTGGTGGTGTAGGTATGGTGCCAAGAAGAAAGCCTTCGAGCCCATATCCCTAAATTGCAGTTTCGACTTGAAATTTCCATAACAGATAATTATTCTCATCCAAATGGATGGCGATCAATTGGCTTTGTGGGCTCGTAACAGTCTTGATCAACTTGGTTGTTGCATCAGTTTGCTGCTCAGTATTAACGTGATCTTAAGTGGCTGAAAGATCATCACCCATGATGATAATTCTTGAATCAAGAACCAGAAGAAAGAAAAGAAAAGAGGTTCAGGAATAGAAAACACCTCAAAAAGATAATGAGAACAGGTAAGTAGCAGCTAGATCTAGATGATGAATATTTTTCTGATGGATCTTGGCGTGGCTCTAGCCTAATTTTCAGATTTACTGAGATGATTTTCTGGTTTCTTGAATCTGTTTTTCAAAAGGCTTTCTTAAACGAGTTTGTCTTCTTGCAATTCTTGAGTGCAGCCAATGTAATGGCTCGACAAGGCACCAGAATCTGATAGCAAACTCGAATTCCCAGATGATGATATTGAATATGATGAGAAAAATAATTTCTCCAAGTGATGAAAACACTCTGATGGAGAAAGAATCGAATTCTTCCTTGAGGATGATTTTATGCTGTTAAGCAGAATCAAGCTCTGATACCATGTTAAGATTTTAAGAAGAATTGTATGATTTAATGATATGGAGAAGAATTGAGAAGAAAAAACTTTACTGCAATAATTGTTTGATGCAATAATTCTTTTGATCAATATGATACATCAGTTATTCAAAATAATATATAAGAGTTACATGGGCTTTAAATAAACAACCCATAAAGTAGTAGTATCCAATATGAAGCAACGGCTGTGATTTCATCTGAGATAAAGAATGAACTACTGTGATGATATAATACTCGTATACTGCTGAGCTTTATTCATTTTCTTTGATTGCTTTATGGACATCCGAAAGGGTGCTTTACGGACGTCCGAAAGGGAGGGACTGTTCATAGACTTATGCATGAATTTCTTACCAAAAAGAAGGAGTCTTGTCAGCTTGTTTTATGCGTCGGTCACAATCGCATTTAACAGCAGAGTGGGCCTGGACGGGTTCTGAACACAAACAAAGAATAAATGAGAGAACCTGAAGCGTTCTTGGGTTGACTGAGATAGACTAGTACAGCTAGAATGAGGGATTTGGGTTATAGAATCCAAGTACTTTGGCGGTCCTTAGGAGTGGTGGAATACGACTGGACGTAGGTTCAAAAGATTCAGAAAAGATACTCTTTTCAAATTCAAACAGCTAGATCAACGTTTCAGAGGCTGCATAGGAAACGAGACTTACAAATATCTAATACCTTCTAACTCACCCACTCAGGCTTTTACTGTTCTCGATATGGATTACTACTCTGATTGGGCAGCCAGCAATATTCCATTTACTTCGCAGCCTAGACGCAATAGGCATACCGACTATGCCAGCTCGAACAAGCATGACGATATATGGTAGGTCGTACATACATATTGTTTTAACAATGTCATGCAGCGTTATTATGATTTAGTAGCTCTTATTATGTCTGTTGAGCGGTGGGAGCTTATGTTAATTTTTCCTAACGAATTTACAAGCTTGGATATCATCGAATAATTGAGTGATGAAGAAGTACCAAGATTTATAATGTACGAGTTAGAATTGTTGCGTGCTCATGGTCGTCGTCAATAGTTTAGTTTGTTGGAATCGTTTCCTTATATTTATGTAGTAGTTTGTTTGTTGGAATGTATTTGAATTTAAAAATATAACAGTTCTATTTATGTAGTAGTTTGTTTGTTGGAATGTATTTGAATTTAAAAATATAACAGTTTGGTTTAATGAGATCGAGTAGCACAACCGAGACAGCGATGGATTCTCTACCCCTGCGGGGATGGAGCGACGGAAGTATTGAGAATCCAAGATAAGGTCACGGCGAGACGAGATGTTTATCATTACGATAGGTGTCATGTGGAACAGTTTTTTTATTTGTAATTATTAAATGCATATTACACAATCAAAACAAATAATTAATTAACTATAGATCAATTAAATTAAAAATCACATGTAAAATACTCTGCTCAAAGTCTTTGCTCAAATGTCCCCTTCGTTCCGTAAAGAATGGACCCTAAGGTAGGACGTTAGCATTAACCTTTTATCAACTTCCCTCAATGACCAATGAGAAAAATTAATGATGAAGGGTTCTATTCAACCCCCGCTTTCCTCCTTTCATGCCTTGCTACTTTATCAGTTTTTAACGTTTCAAAATTGCTCATATCTTCAAGTCGCAACAAATTATATTCAAGAGAAACAGTCATGAAAATAAGCTCTAATAGAGTGAGGTTCATATAAAATCATCGTTTGATTCAAGTGAGATTTGTGTAATAACTTCGCTCCGACCGAACTAGGTTCATATAATGATCTAGTTAGGGTCGAGCGAGGTTAGTATAATAGTCTAGTTTAGACCGAGCGGGATTTGTGAACTAACCACGTCGTATTTGAATGTGGTTTAACAATAGTGAAGGTATTTTCGACATGAATTGGGAGACGAAAGGACAAAAGTAGGGTGTGACAATTATTTCAAACTGACTGATATGTGAAAAGAAGAAATTCAGGTGAGAATAGAACCAACCATTAATGATTGCATCGTGAAACCATTCATGTCTATCCATGCTCTCCTACAGAAAAGGTGTTGTGCTATTTCTCTTTTATTAAAAAATGCAAACTAAAGAAAGGAAGCTTTTCAAAATGAAAGAGGAAATTGGTAGAGCCAAATTTTTGTATTAAAATCTCAACCATAAGCCAAAATTTTGTATTAAAATCTCAACCATGAGCCAAAATTTTGCTTAAATTTTTTAATGTTCCTTGGTTTCGAAATAATATTAGATTATTATGTAGGATGTTCATAGGAAATGTGGTTGGAGGATAATATTAACTTATATTTAATCTCCTATGGTTTTTGCAATGTAACACCGAAGATTCACTTGTTCTTGATATGTTCGCTGACCGTACATTCCAACTCTGGCAGCTCAATTGTTTAGGGAATTGTTAACAAAACATTAATATTGTCATTTTAAATTAAAATTGCATGTCAAGGACCACTAGCTCAATTGGCAGTGACGTATACTCTAGATTAAGGTTATGAGTTCAAACCTTTGAGACATCAAATTGAGTGCTCTGTTCGAATAAAGTACCACTCCTGTTATAATAATAATAATAATAAAAGCACGTTGTTTACGATTTGATTAAAATGGTAGAAAAGAATCTACATTTTATTATGTACCTCCAATGGCCAAAAACGCCTAGTTTTCAAATATTATTCTATTTTTTATATATAATCCTTCATTGTTATGTTATAAGACGATAAAAATGGCTAGTCTTATTATTTGTTCAACTACTTATACATTCTAAAAAAATGGGAAGAAACCGTCATCGAATAAAAAATCTTGTAGTAAAAAAGGAAAAACAAAAACAAATTCCTCCTCTACTCAACCAATAATCCTACCATACTTGTCTTTTGATTACCAACAATTTGATCTTCTCAACAACATGAAATCATTTAGCTTCATCGTCAATATGGCTACACATTTCATTGTCGACTATATCATAACATTCATTCTCTTCCACATCATCAAACTACCACTTCACAAAACCTTCCTCTATAAAATCATTATTATAACATTGCTGAGAAAGTTAGTGGTATGCTATGGGCAATTATGTTATTTGTTACATATATCTAACTTTATGACCAATCTTGTTCGTAATAAAGGTGTTTAAGTTCTATTATATACTTATTATATTGTGATATTTTAATTAAGCAATTAACTTAAGTATATTAAATAGAAAATCCTTTTATGACATGCCATGTTATAGTAATTACAAGGAGTTATAATCATGAGAAAATTATCATAATAGTATAAAACAACATATTATTTTAAATATTTATGGTCAAGATATTTCGAGAAATGATATCGATCAATACATCTACGGGGACCAGAGTACGTAACGCTCTCCAAATGTTGAACAGTGTATTACTTATGCTTATTGGGGGCACTAGAGGTCACGTACTAATAGTTATTGGATACTTATGGATAACTCACCTAAGAGTTTCTTGTTAGTTAATAACAACTAGGTCAAACATGAAATCTTAGAATGTAGATATTACACGAGTCTCTTGATTTGAGAATACTGTTGAGCTTCATTGTGGATACTCCACTATGATTATAGTTAAATCGTGGCATGACAACCATCGAGTGACTATAATTGGGTCTGAGTGGAAGTAGTAGAATGAAATACTATTCACTAGAGATCTGTCTTCTCAGTTGTATGAGATTAGTATTACGATCAATTATAATCAACTCAAAGTCAAAATCTCTGGTTAGAGTAGTATAGTTAATAATAAATATTATTATTGAACCAAGGACTTTATTTATGAACTAATCAAGTTGAATACAGATAATATTGAAATTTTGATCAAATCCAAATTCAGTAAGACCTAAAGTGTTATAGTGTTGGCAAAGAGAATTGATGTAAATAAATGTTACTAAAAGGTACCGCTTAGGCTATAAAATTGGAGTTTACGATAAAGTCATATAAGCAATAAATTTGGCCAAATTGTCACACCACTAGCTAACGTAACATGTGAACACTAATACTCGAATTGTTTGATAATAATCGTTGATTGAATTTGCACCTAGAGTTGCACAACTATATTGGTGAATTATCCAGAATACCACATGGTTTAATTGATTAATAAGTTATTATAAATTAATTAACTTAATTAATATTTATGAAATATTTATTATTTATTTGTTTGGTGTTTTGTGTGTTATTAGTTATTATTGGAGTCATTAGTAATTAATTGGATGTGTATATAAAAGTTATATACATATGCATCGATATATGATATCGACGCGCATCTAAATACGATTAAGTGGCGTTATTTATGGATTTGTATTGACCTACTTAGCCTTATATGATGGCCGACCTAGGGAGAGTGTGGGAGATGATGGTTTTGAATTTTGGATCTAGATCTTGGATTGGTAAATGGAAAAGTAGTAAAAGGAGAAGAACTTGTCTCCTCCCTTTCTCTATTTAAACAAGCATACCCCTCACTTTCTCTTCTTGATTGCTCTTTATCCTTGGTCACATGCAACTTCCCTCCACCTAGCCATTGCCAAAATTATAATAGCCATATATCACATAAAAGTAAACGCAGTGGTACTTCGGGTCATTGTAACGTCCGAATGTGGATTCAAATGAATATAGGAGATACCATCAATCAATGTGTATTCAAATGCTATACATCCCAACGGTATTGAATATCATTTATTTTTTATATCATATTCGTCATGCAATATATAGATCAAATAATGATTTTGTATGCACGATAATTATCTCCCTTTTATCTGCCATTAAATTTTATGGATCTATCTATATTAATCAAATTAGTGTTTATTGTATAAAATTAAACAACAAAAATTAATAAAATTCCATTCTGTCCATGATATTTATTTTTAAAATTTTAAATTGTTTTTAATAATTTAACATATGTTATTTACTATTTATAATTATATATATCATATACTTAAAAGTGTTTTTCTAAATTTATACATAAAAATATGATTCGATTTTATAAAAAAATCAATTTTGAAACATATATATTTTAAATAATAATATTATATTCATGTTTAACAATTTAAACATGTTTATATATATATATATTTATTTAATTTATAGTTTCATATTTATATTTAAAAAATTATGGCTGAAAAGAAATAAGGTTGTTTAAATATTTTAATATTTAATTTTATTAAAAATTACGTACATTAATTATTTTAAGCATTTAAATAGTTTGTGGATATAATTTGTTTCAGCACTGACAAAATATTATTTAAAATATAAAAAATATTTATTTTAATTTAGTAAAAGGTATTTTTAATTGATTTTTATAGATCTAGATTTGAATTTAAAATATTTTACCAAGTCAAAATTAAATATTTTAGATCTTAAATACGAATTTAAATTTTATTGACTTGGTCAAACTCTAATTAAATAATTATTAAGTTTATTTTATTTAGTATATAAATAAATTTCGAAATAACATGTGTATATTTATGTATTTTAAATAGTATTTTGAGGCAACCGATGTTCAAATGAATGACAAATGTATATGTTGTAAATGCAAATCCCAAAAATATATATGTATATATTAACTATGTACCCATTATATATGTTGCACATGCATGATATACATATGAGAATATAACGTTATACTTATAAACTATATAAATATTAATCAATTAAATTCATTAATAAACTAAATTGGAAAATTAAATAAATGTATTTTATTTAAATTAATTAGATTAGACCTAATAAAACTCATTAGACTTCATAGATCCACTATGATCCAAATAGGGCTTTTTTTAAGAAAGTCATCCAACTTACCCGCTGTAGATTGACCCAGTTCACCAATTGCTTCATAATATTATTCTTCCACTGCACCTCAACAACATCACTAAACTACTCTCATTAGAAAGAACAAGGTTTGTTCACTCAACTAGTGAATGAAGATGATCATTAAAAACATCATTAAACTACTCTCAGCATGCTCTGGTGGACTCTATAAGACCAACCTGATGAAATTCGTGTTCGCCGGTATGAGCGCTACATTCATTTGGTTGTCCTCTAGTTTGAAAATTGTGTCGATCCAATTGGAGAATTGAGACCGATCCTCCCTTTATTCCCCTATATGAACTACATCAAAAAGGCAAGCGTATTAGAACAAAAGTGGAAAGAAAATTTATTTTAAGACTTGAATTCACAAAGAAAGAATAATTTACCCGGGTTTTAAACTCCAAAACGCGGAGGTTAGGATTGATAGAAGCAACAAGGAAGAAGTAGCAATCTTCTTAGTTGACATCCTTGTCCAACAATCCAAAGATCACAGCTAAATTAACACAACTCTACAAGTAGTGGTATCATCCATCAGAGGAGCTGTAGTTTTGGAGCTTATAAAGGGACCGAGTGAAGAGGGGGTAGGCTCCAGAAAGCCCAGATCATGACAAATAATGTAGAGAGCAGCTAAAAGTCTATATGTGCCTATTTGGTGCAAGTTGAGGAGTAACCATCTGGTGCAAGTTCAATAAGGAGAAGAAGTATAGATGGAGAGGGTCAACGGGCTGCACTTCATGTACAAAAGTGCATGAGGAAAGAAGCCAGGGGAGGTTTTTTTTGCTCAATCAACCTATAATAAGCCGTAAATTTGACATAATTAATACCGAATTAATTTTTGAGAGAAATGTGTGATCCTCTACAGTAGAGGAGAGCACACATGTACATATACATAGCACCAAAAGTAAGGAGCTGTCAACAAGCCTGGCAGGTTGCTAAAAAACCCCCAATACAAAAAGAAAAGAAAAAAAATCCTCCCAAAAGCCTAAGAAACTAAGGACACTCCCTAAACAAACAAATCTAACAAGAAACTAAAGCCTGAAACGTCTCCAAAAGATAGGTTTCCATTCAAAACAGCATCCACAATTTCAACCTCAACAACCAAACCTGAAAAAACCTCGGAATAACATACTGCATCTGCTCAAGCCACACACAGTCTCCAAAACAACAAACACCATAATTATTCCCCAAACTATCATCAACCCTCATGCATAAGACTTAGAAGTTTTAAACGAGAACTTCTCTTAATATTAACTAATGAATAACTCCTACTATATCTCCTACCAGATTTGGATGCATGAGTCGAATCACAAGCATGTTTATGAGCAAGAGGAAATCTACCTATAGATGCAAGACAACAATACATTACAAATCTGAAATCCCCAGTATGATAATAAAACGATTGCTCAAAACTCACTTCTCCAAACAAACTGGAACCCACATCTTTTCTACGCCTTCCTCTCTTAGATGATGAAGAAAAAATAGAAGCACATTTGCTAATATTACAATCTCTCCCCTTATCTTCCGAAATAGTAGAATTAATATGAACAAACTTTGAATTTATATCATTTGAAGTTTTAATTTGCTTTTGACAACTGGCCACTTCCGCCAACCTATCACCATAGCATTCCAATTCATTAAGAATCCCAACCCTGGGCAAATCAACGATTATATCGAGACTCACCTTGAACAAAGGAACATCTTCCTCGGCTAACCCATCTCCAAGGCAAGTAATCCTCTTTAACACTATAGAATTCCCCACCCCTTCACAGCTACTAATCCCACAATACATCAGGATATCAGAAACAACATTGTGCAAACTTCCTTACGCATATCACCTCCATCCAGATCGTCAATAGCCTCCAACCCTTCACCATCTTGAACACTACAGTTTTCAATAATGTAGATCTCTGACATACCAACCCCATTCACCAATGCATTAGAAAAAGACTGAGCATCCACTTTTGCAACAAGATGATAATCTGACTTAAGTGAATTTTGAGAAGCGATTGCACATTTTGATATCTCTATATTCACAAATCCACCAACAGTTACGGCAAAGTCATCCCTATCCTTATCTGATCGATGATCTATAACAGCTGATGAATTATTAAGAGCATACAAAGAATGATTAACCACCAAATCACCTTTGTTAGGGGAAACAACAACAACATTAATATTTTTAAAGTCATCCTCAAACTGTAATTCAACAAGACTTTTGGAAGGATTAAAAATAGAAGCTCCAACCACTACACCATCTTCACTCACACACATATTAAAGTCATCAAAATTGGACAGTGTTTCCACCTTTGCATCAATTTGTAAATCCTCTGACATATGTGCACAAAGAGATACAAGTGCACAGTTTGATATCTCTTCAGTCACAAGACAAGCACAAGATATGACAATATCACCACAACCCATCACTTGATGAGATTCGACAAAAATAGATGATTTACTCAAAGATAGCAAGGAGTCATTCACCACTATATTGTCATTGTCAGATAAGTTCACCTCTGCATCTATACCAGAGTCATCTGTTGACTTAAGACAGTTAAATTTATTATAAGTGGATAACTCAAAACATTTCACTTTACCATATTTTGAACTGAATCTATTCTTATGAACAAAAGAAAAATCTATGCTCAAATCACCCAGATGGACATCAGAACCAGTATCTCCAGAAGAATGATCTGTATACTTACAATCCAATACATCTTTCAATATTTGAGAATGTGAATCCAAGTTACAGCATATTATAGTAGGGTCCAAAATTATAGGATCAAAGAAACTACACTCTTCTCCCTGAACTGAAGCAACGATAACAGAAGCTTCATAAACATCATCAGAATAGTTCGAATTACCAATATTCCCATTAGACATATCTCCCAAATCAACATCTATAACATCATCATTCATAGAATAACCAATTTTCCCAAAGTATTCTTCTGGATCCCCAAATTTCATACTATAACCCTTGCCAATATTATCCGCATTAAATCTTATCAAAATGAAAGAACAACTCCTCCAAGAAACCAATACCCTCTTTCCTCTATATCCATAAATGATCTAACGAAACCCTTTTAAGCTTCATACATTTAAGAACAAAAAGGAACACATGATTAGATAACGAGGAATTAAGATCTCTATTAGAGCAAGAATTTAAAAACGTCGAACATTCAACTTTCTTATGCCCAAACTCGCCGCACGTAAAAAACCTAACAGGGACACGACATTCCTTTGCCAAATGCTTAAAATCCCCACATCTATAACAATATTTCCTTCCACTTCTGGATTCGACCCAATTCTTCACCTTAGAATTCTGATTAAAGAGCGCGGAGAAGGGTAATGGAAATCCTTGATCACTTGAGCATAGGTTTGATTAAAGGATGAATCTCGATCAATGTACGATAAAGAATTGGGTGAATTTGAGGATAAGGAATGAAAGAACGCGAGAGAAGGATACGGGATAGAAGAAGCAGAAGACACCATTTCTTCATTTAAGTATTAAAAATCTTATAATTGATATCGAATTAACTAAAATGTATTTTTAATGAAAGAATGACCTAGGTGTTGTATTTATAACTATTGCATAGAAATTGTTATCCACATAATTTCCAAAGGGTATGAGCAAAGACATTTATGTCCAAAGAGAAGGATAATGACACAATTAATAATGCCGAAGGTTTACTAACCTTCAAAATATATGACTCCAAAGCACAAAGTCATGTTGAAGTGAAGACCCTATGTCAAAGCTAAATGCTTCGTGCTGAAACTGAGGAATTCATGACAAAAACCTAAAGCAAGGAAGAGATGTGAAGACATTCAAAAGTGCTACATCATATTAATACCGAATAACAACATGTCATAGATCATTAATATAAAAATTAGCATCGTATATTAATTAGTGTCGCATGTCAGCAAGACAGTGACGATATTAGGGAACTGTATAGTACAAACAATTCACCAAAACATG
This sequence comes from Allium fistulosum, assembly GCA_030737815.1. Taxonomy (NCBI): domain Eukaryota; kingdom Viridiplantae; phylum Streptophyta; class Magnoliopsida; order Asparagales; family Amaryllidaceae; genus Allium; species Allium fistulosum. The sequence continues at coordinate 131,203,572 of CM060903.1, read as the reverse complement.
GAATCCTTCACCAAAGCAAGGGTCGATGTTGAATAAATGAATGCCAAATGTTGCCTCTAATCAATGTCGCTTTTGGCCAATATCACACCTCTTCCATATCACCTATTAAGTAATACCGTATTTTATTTATACTGCACCTCATCAATCAAGGAAACGCACGAGGAAGTATAAAGCGATTATGCACTGTTAACGTTGCATCTCATTAATGTCGCATATCATCTCTAAATGATGTCATATAACTTTAACAATCGATATCAGATTCCAGATAATGCTGCACTGCTCCAATGCTGCCTCTTATTGATGTCACATCTCATCACTAATGCTGCATTCCAGGTAATACCGCTTCATCATTGATATAGCTTCTTATCAATGTCACTTCCTTCTCATGTTGCTCTGCTTTGATGCCGCTCATCACCAATGTCGTCCCTTATCAATGCCATATGTCATCAATGTCGCATGTTATCATTAACGTCTGTTATTTATGCCGCCTGTTATCAATGCCACTTATTATCAATGTCGCCTGTTACCAATGTCGCTTATTATCAATACCGCGCCTCAATGATGCCATAGTTCATCAATACACTAGGGTATTCCACAGGTCATCAAATCAAAGCAATATCCTTAGCGCCATCAATATGAACCTCAATGCCGCAGAACAGGCATGCCCCATAAAATCCATACCGCATCTTACCACCCGCCTAAGGCGCCTCCTAGAGGGAGGTCAACGTAAGCCTTTGGTCCCGTCTAAAATGGCCTGACCAAAGCATCCGCAAGCCATCTGCCCCCGCCTATGTGGCCTGGCTGGAGCGCCTCCCAGAGGGAGGATAGAGTAACCCTTTGGTCCCATCTATGATGGCATGACCAAAGCACCAAAGCAGCCTTCAGTTCATCTCCAAGGCCTTACTAAAGGACCTCACAGAGCAATGTTGGATAAGTCTTTAGTTATGCTTAAGATAGCCACCCAAAGCACTATACTAGCCTTTAGTACCATCTCTAAGGCCTTACTAAAGTGCCTCCTAGAGGGAGGTCGGGTAAGTCTTTGGTTCGGCTTAAGATAGCTAACCAAATGTATCGGATGGAAGACCAAAATCATTACCTAAGACGGTGATAAGCGGTTAGATCCAAGTTGAGACCATCACCTAAGATGGTGAAAAAGAAATTAATTGAGTCAATCGAACTCTATAAAGGATCAAAGCAATCTTCTAGAGGAAGATCAATCAAGAATGAGCCATTTGCACTCCAAAGCAAGATCAAGCAAATATGCTTCTAGACAAAAGCAATTTATTATTTGTAGATGGTTTTCCGGTCTTCTATTATTGTTAGATGGATTTCTGATCTTCTATTATTTCCAGATGGGTTTTTTTGGTCTTCTATTATTACAAGATGGATTTCTGGTCTTCTATTATTATCATAGGTTTTTCTGGTCTTCTATTATTTCCAGATGGATTTTTGGTCTTCAATTATTTCTAGATGGTTTTCTGATCTTCTATTATTGCCAGATGAATTTTCGGTCTTCTATTATTTCCAAATGGGTTTCTGGTCTTCAATTATTTCTAGATGGTTTTCTAGTCTTCTATTATTGCTAGATGGATTTCTGGTCTTCTATTATTTCCAAATTGGTTATTGGGTCTTCTATTATGGCTAGATGAATTTCTAACTTCTATTATTTCCAAATGGTTTTCTGGTCTTCTATTATTGCCAGGTGGATTTCTGGTCTTCAATCATTTCCTGATGGTTTTCTGGTCTTCTATTTTTGCTCGATGGATTCTGTTCTTCTATTATTTCTAGATGGTTTTATAGTCTTCTATTATTGCCAGACAATTTTCTGGTCTTTTAATATTGCTAAATGGATTTTCTAGTCTTCTATCCCGATGGGGTTTTTGGTCTTCTATTATTGTTAGATGGATTTTATGGTCTTCTATCCAAATGGGCTTTTTGGTCTTCTATTACTGCCATATGGATTTTTGACCTTCTATTATTTCCAGATGGTTTCTGGTCTTTAATTATTGCCAAAGGGATTTTCTGGTCTTTTATCCAGGGGTTTTCTGATCTTTTATTATTATCGGATGATTTTCTGGTCTTCTATTCAGAAATTATTATTGGTAGATGAATTTTTTGGTCTTCTATTCAGATGGATTTCAGGTTTTCTAGTCACGATATTGCCAGAAGAGTTTCTGGCCCTTCCTCCTATGATATTTCCAAATGGTTTTCTGGTTTTCTATTCAAGAAATAATAATTCATAAGTGGCTTTCTAGTTAATTTCCAAACAGTTTTCAAGTAAAGTTGCTGCCAAATAGATTTTTGGCCTCTTCAAGTAAATCTATAACTTCTAAAAGCAAAACTGGATCACAAATGGAGGACCCTTTGTGTTTTTGTCAAAATCTTGAATGGTTTGCCCAAAATTAAATTTAAAAGTAATAACGAAAATCATTTTGCTTTGTGTTTTGCAATATAACAGGGTAAGAAAGGAAACCTTGTAAAGAATTAGAAAAGTGAGGAAATTCTTGGTTTTACACTAAAGTGTAAAAGGCTTTTTCTATACAAGGAAGGGGGCAAATGTTATCTACATAATTTTCGATTGGTATAAGCAAAGAAATTCATGTCAAAAGTGAAGAATAATGACGCAGTTAATAATGCCGAAGGCTTACTAACCTCGAAAAATATATGACACAAAGCTCAAAGTCATGTTGAAGTGAAGACCCTATGTCGAAGCTAAAAGCTTCATGCCGAAACTGAGGAGTTCATGACAAAGAACCTAAAGCAAGGAAGAAACATGAAGACATTCAAAAGTGCTACATCATATCAATACCGAATAGCAGCGTGTCATAGATCATCAATATAACAACGAGCACCATGCATTAGTTAGTGCCACATGTCAGCAAGATGGTGATAATATTTAGGAACTGTATATTGCAAGCCAATCACCAAAACATGGAATCCTTCACCAAAGCAAGGGTCCATGTTGAATAAATGAATGTTGAATGTTTCCTCTAATCAATGTCGCTTTTAGCCAATATTGCACCTCTTCCATATCGCCTATCAAGTAATACCATGTTTTATTGATACTGCACCTTATCAATCAAGGAAACACACGAGGAAGTATAAAGGGATATGCACTATTAACGTCGTATCTCATTAATGTCGCATATTAACTCTAAATGATGTCATATGATTTAATGATTGATATCAGAATCTGGATAATGTCGCATTGCTCCAATGCCGCCTCTTATTGGTGTCGCATCTCATCACCAATGCCGCATTCCGGATAATACCGCTTCAACGTTGATACAACTTCTTATCAATGTCGCTTCCTTCTTATGTTGCTCTGCTTTGATGCCGCTCATCACCAATGTCGTCCCTTATAAATGCCGCCTGTCATAAATATCGCATGTTATCAATGCCGTCAGTTATCAATGCCGTCTTTTACCAATGCCGCCCATTATCAATGTCACTTATTATCAATACCACGCCTCAATGATGCCATAGTCCATCAATGCACTAGGGAATGCCACAAGTCATCTTATCAAAGCAATATCCTTAGTGCCATCGAGATGAACCTCAATGCTATAGAACAGGCATGCCCTATAACATCCATGCCGCATCTTACATCCCTATATATACCGACCTAGGGGCGTGGAGGAAGGGATGATTTTTTCCTTTCTCAACTCTCAAAATTAAACCTTTGTAACCATAAATTGAATTGGAGAAAATCTCGATTTTATTATAATCATGCATAATTTATATGAACAAGGATTTGGACATGCCTATTGCTTTGATTGTGCACTTTAGAAATTTTGGGACATGGATATTCATAAAATAAATCTCTTTGGTCCTAAAGCTTGTCATGATTTTATAGTATCACATGAGCTTCGGTCTAAACTAGTGTTTATATGCATAACCTCTATCTTGCCTGCTACATATGAACATTGGACCATGAACCATGAATTGTTTATCTAGTCTAACATGCTTAAGAGCTATTGCACATATTTGTGGCTTATTCTTTCTCTCCTTTGATCATGTGATATGGGTTTTCAAATATCTTTTTCCAAAAGACCATAAGGGCTCTCGAATATCTTATTCCAAGATACCATACATGCTTTGAGTATCCTATTCCAGAAGCCCATGGGCATCATGGAACCATTTCCTAATGATATCATCTTGTACTTAGCCTTGAATGTTAAGCCTATTCTTTGTCCTTTAGCACTATTGGTCAACACCAATTAAGCCATGCTTAGTCGTGTCATCACATGTGTTAATAATCAAGATTTGGTTCATCATACTTGGCATCATAGGTGTTATATCAATTTTTGGTTTAACATTTTAGCGTTAAAAGGAGGACCCGAACCTCCACTTCTTTATAACTCACTCTTTAAACTAATTACGCAAAGTTTTTTGTTTTAGGAAAATGGTGAAATCAAGGCAAATTAATGCTTCAAATGAAAAGGTCATGCAAATGGCGATATTGGAAGAAAACATTATCCCCTGCTTCAACTTAAAAAATATGGAAACTAGATAGCCATTAGAGCTAGTGAAGCCCACCAGTAGTGAAACTAAAATCAAAGATCTAACACAACAGGTGGCAATGATGCAAGAGCTATTGGAAAAGATCCTTGCATAGAAATCTTTCAAAACTTCCAAACTCACTGAAGGGGAGGAAGTTGAATCTCTGAGAAGAAATTTGGAAGCTTCTTTGCTTAGGAGTAAAGGCAAAGGCAAACTCATCGTAACTCTATAAAAGAGGAAAGGAGATTAAGAAGCTGTAGCAACAGAGTTCTCCTCTAGATTGGTGGCAGATAATAAGGCTAAAGCAAATTACCAAGGAAGATTAGTGGAGAAGTTGAATGAGAAATCTGAAAGTTCGACCTCCAAAGAGTACAAACCTTATAGAAGCAATTACCACAGCGATGAGGCTTATCTAAGAGACATGGCCGAGAAAATGGCAAAGGATATGCTTGATCTTAAAGGAAAAAGAACTCTTGATAATAGAGTCAATAATAATCACCGAGAAGCCCCATTCATAGACGAGATCATGTCCACAAAGATCCCATCCCACATCAAAATTTCATCCTTAAGATACAACGGGAATACTAACCCAAATGATCATCTAATGGCGTTTGAAAGTCAGGTGGACCATTACAACACATCTAAAGTAGTGTATTGTAAAACGACCTTCCAGGGCGCAACAGCTAAGTGGTACATACATTATTATGAGAAGACCATCTACCCTTGAAAACAATTCTCTTATGAGTTCTTGGCACAATTTTGTATTTGCAAAGATCCCAAAATTGACTATAGCGTACTAGCTAATGTCAAGTAAAGACATTGGAAGGTATTGGAAGCTTACCTTAAGAGGTTTAATGCAAAGGCACTGAAGGTGGAAGATATGACAGACAAGGATAAATTAATAGCTGTGCGCTCAGGGTTGATCGAGCATACACCATTTTGGTGAGAGCTCTATATTCACAGATGCAAGGATTTACAACATTTCCACTTTGAAGCTGATAAATTCATCCATATGGATGAATTGTATCACAATAAGAAGAAACTCAGACAAAGAAAGAAATGGGCAAAACTGACTATGACCGCAACAATAGGAAGTGTAGATGGGAGGAGGACCCAAACACCAACTATGTTTCTTTGAACATACCGATATCCTACATATTCTCTATAATGAAAGATGGTGGCAACCTTCCGGTTTCTTACAAAGCTAAAACCAACCCTGAACCAAAAGGTGGGGAGGACTATTATGCCTATCATAAGACAAATGGACATAAAATAGACGAATGTCGAGTATTGGCGAGCATAATTCAACGCATGATTTTTTCTGGACACCAAAAGGAGTTCATCAAGGATAATTAGAAAGCTGCTTGTTTTGAGGATAACAGTCAAAAGCTCTAAAACAATGCTGCAAATTTAGTAGAAAATAATATTCCACCAGATTTCATTCTATCCCTCAATAGAATTGATGTTATCCATAGAGGTGCACATCTAGCTGGAAGCAGCAAAGGAGCTAGAAATCGCTACATTAAAGAAGCAAAAGATGGGATTTTCTCTATTTAGGAAGAACCATGGCTCAAGTATCCCAGGTTCCAAATTTAGATGCACAGCTTTACCATCACTCCACAAAGGCTAAGAGGAGTTCATCATCCCCATAATAATCCACTTATGATCACTGCTCAAATTGAACTCTCTGCGGTTACCAAAATCCTGGTGGATACGGGAAGCGCAGTCAACATGAATTTTAAACATGCCTTTTACCAATGGGAATCCCGGAGGAAAAGATAGAGTCAAGCTTTGAACCCATTTTAGGTTCAATAACAAAGGATCAACTCCTATTAGGTAGATAAGACTTTTTGTGCAGATGGGAATTCTACCGCATTCACGGACCTTTGAGACACTCTTTGTTATCTTGGATCAGCCTTCTTATTACACTGCTTTCTTTGGAAGGCCAGTTTTGGATTAATTTGATGCTTTTGTTTCGCCAAAATACTTGATGGTGAAATTCTTGACCAAAAGTGGTTAGGAATGATAAAGCAAGAGCAATATAGCACCCATGAAATGTACATTGCAACACTTGAGCAATACAAGCGAAACCATCTTTCTTGTTATAACTCAAAGCAAAGTGAATTTATCAGAATTTTGGATGAATTCGATGCTTTTGTGTAGCCAAAATAATTGATGGTGAAATTCTTGACCAAAAGTGGTTAGGAACGATAAAGGGAGAGCAATTTAGCACCCATGAAATGTACATTGCAACACTTGAGCAATACAAGCGAAACCATCTTTCTTGTTATGACTCAAAGCAAAGTAAATTTATCAGAATTGATATTACATAGCCTTTAGATGAAGGTTTTTCAGGCTATTCATCAAAAGCAGAGGCTGGTGGAAAAGTTAAAAGTGCACTTAGAAAATTTAACTCTTCTGAAAGAAAAAGAAAGAGGAAAAGCAAATTTCCAGAAGGTGAAGTAGAAGATGAAGAGATCATTGCAGGATTAGATTGTAGAAGCGAATATGGATAGATGAAGCTCATATAAAATCTTGAGGAGATATGTTTAAATCCAACCGATCTAACAAAAAGGGTAAAAGTCGGAAAAGAACTAGATGATAGACTTAGGGGAGACCTAATTTGGTTCCTTCAGTCTAGCAAAGATGTATTTGCCTGGACCCATTCAAATATGGTTGGAATAGTTCGAACCATCATGTGCCACAGATTGAATATAGACTTGAGTATCACACCTACCCGGTAGAAGAAGAGGCAGCTTGGTAAAGTTCGATCCAATGCTTTAAAAGAGGAAGTAAAGAGATTGCTTGAAAATCGGTTCATCTGAGAGGTGCTTTATCCAAAGCCAATCCAATTCTAGTCAAGAAACCTACTGGAAAATGGAGAACATGCGTTGATTATACTAATTTAAACAAAGCATGCCTAAAAGACTGTTCCCCCTTTCAATAATAAATCAATTAGTCGATGCAAGAGGGCATAAACTCTTATCTTTGATGGATGCTTATTCAGGATATAACCAGATTCCAATGTTTAAACCGGAAAAGGAGAACATCAATTTTATAATAGATAAGGGAACATACTATTACAAAGTAATGACTTTTGGGTTAAAGAATGCCAGAGCAATATACCGAAGATTGGTAAATAAAATGTTCAGGAAGAAAATTGGTCGAAACATGGAGGTATATGTGGATGATATGTTAGTTAAATCTCAATAGTAAAGCAACCATTTAAGAAATCTTGAAGAGATGTTCAGGGTATTATGAAAGTATCAAATGAAGCTCAACCCACATAAATGTTCTTTTGGAATTCAGTCTAGAAAGTTCTTGGGATACATTGTCAGTGGTCGGGGAATTGAAGCTAACCCTGAGATTTAGGCTATTAAGGACACGACGGAGCCCAAAACTTGTAAGGATATAATGAGCTTAAATGGAAGAGTGGTAGTGTTAATAGATTCATTTCCAAGGCCACCGATAAATGCATCACATTCTTCGATGTGATTAAGAGAAAGAAAAACTTCGAATGGGGAGAAGACTGTCAGAAAGATTTCAAGGAGTTGAAAGACCATCGTGAGAAACAACCAATCCTATCTATTCCTATATAAGGGGAAAGCCTATACCTTTATATGGAAGTTTTCGAGCATGCAGTTAGTTCTCTTTTGATTAGAGAAGAAAATGGAATTTAACTGCCAGTATATTATACAAGCAGAAGGCTAAAAGATGTAGAAACTAAATATCTGGTTATAAAGAAAATAGCATACCGTTTAATGCTCACTACACGAAAAATAAGAGCTTACTTTCAAGCACATTCGGTCAAGGTCTTAATCGACTTCTCAATTAAGCAAGTTTTTAGTAAGCCCGAAGCCTTAGGAAGGTTGGTAAAATGGGGAATAAAGCTTAGTCAATATGACATTGAGTTTCTATCTTAAGTGACAATCAAAGGATAAGCTCTAGCTAATTTTGTCAATGAATCTATGCAGTTCATTAATGAACAATCAGAAAAAGAAAAGGATCTAAAGCCTAAATGGTAATTATTTGTAAACGGAGTTTCGAATGAGCAAGGCATTGGAACGGGATATGTGATTTTTACTCCCAATGGACATCATTTACATTATGCAATGAAGTTGGGATTTCCGGCCACTAACAATGTGGCAGAGTACGAATCAATGGTGGTGGGACTTACTTTGGCCTATAGTTGAAGATTCCTAGAATTGAAATTTTTAGTGATTCCCAACTAATGGTAAATCAATTGAAACAAACATATCGGACAAAGGATGCTAAGTTAGTCTACTTAAAGAAGGTGATAAAAATGTTGAACCAATTTGAGGATTTCTAAATACACCAAGTACCTAGAGGGAAGAACTCCCAAGATGATTCTTTGGTTAAATTGGTCAACTCACGAAGGGCACTAGAAACCCGAATTGTGCTAGTAGGCTATCAGCCAAATCCCAGTATAGAGGAAAAGATCATCGAATCAGGAAAAGAATCAATGGTATTGACCGGATCTCAAGTTCTAACATATAGAGGGGAGGAAAGTGAAAATGTAAACGAGACCCTTCAAGAGAGATTCTCCCATTCAGAGACAAGTGATCAATATAAAAACAATTGGATAACGCCCATTGTTAAATACCGTATAAATGGAGCATTACAAAATAACAAGAAGGAAGCGAGAAGAATAAAACATCAAGCTCCAACTTTCACAATGATGAGTGGAATACTTTATAAGAAAGGATATTCTCTCCTATACCTAAGATGTGTGAGTCCAAAAAGTAGATCAAGGTTATTAAGGGAAGCTTATGAAGGGTTTTGTGGGGAACATTCTCATGGAATAAATTAGCCAAGAAAGTTACGCGACAAGGCTTTTATTGGCCTCAAATGACTAGTCATTCTATTGACTATGTAAAAAAAGTGTGATAAGTGCCAAAAGTTTCTAAGATCCCACCTTTACAAGTGAATTGACTTCAATCTCAAGCCTATGGCCTTCGATGTATAGGGAAACGACTTGATAGGACCACTACAATATCTGAAGGAGGAGCTAAATATGCCACAGTAGCCATTGATTATTTTACTAAGTGGGTAGAAGTGGAAATGCTACCAAATATCACATTAGGAGAAGTACTCAAGTTTATGATTAAGAATATTGTCACCAGATTTAGAATTATGCATAAGATAATATCCGACAATAGAACTTAATTTGAAAGTGAGAATTTACTTGATCCTACAATAGAAATGGAATTATTAAGAGCTTTTCATCTATGGCTCACCCCAAGGCTAATGGAGTCATTGAAGCAGCTAATAAAACTATTAAGACCATCCTTAAGAAACAATTAGATAAGGAAAAAGGAAATTGGGTAGAAGAACCACCTCTTGTACTATGGGCATATAGAACTTCTACTCAAACTGCAACAAGACATACCACATGTTCCTTAACATATGGATGTGATGCCGTGCTTCCAATTGAGGTCGAGGTACCTTCTCATCGAAGGATCGCATATGCATTTAGTCCAAATAGGGAATTGAAGAGTGAATCTCTAGACTTGATCAATGAACTAAGAGATGAAGTAGCCATACGAATGGCTAAGTACCCAACGAAGAATATCCAAGTATTACAATTCTAAAGTAAGAGCAAAATCATTTCAAAAAGGAGATTTGGTGCTCTAAAGTGTTATGGAAAACACTAAGAATCCAGCGAATGGACCGCTTAGGCCGAATTGGGAAGGACCCCTAATCACACAAAATAATCCCACCGGGAATCTATAGATTATGCCGACCTGATGGCAACGTAATTGCGAGAACATTGAATGCTAAACATTTGTAGCCATATTTCCCGACAATGGAATAATAAAGAGGTTGAAACAAGAGTATCTGTAGAATCAATCATGAAAAGGAGTAGGATTCTCCTTAAATAAAGGAAAAAGCCTTTTTCCTACCAAGATGGCCTGGACCAAGCACCTCCTAGAGGGAGGTCGGAATAAGCCTTTGGTCCCATCTCAAATGGCCTGACCAAAGCATCTACAAGCCTTCAACCCCTGCCTATGTGGCCTGGTCGGAACACAAGCCCTTATTCCCGCCTTCATGGCCCGTCTAAGGCACCTCTTAGAGGGAGGTCAGAGTAAGTCTTTGGTTCCGTATGAAAAGGCCTGGCCATAGCATCCACAAGCCTTCTGCCCCCGCCTACGTGGCTTGGCTAGAGTGCCTCCTAAAGGGAGGACAAAATAAGCCTACGGTCGCGTCTAAGATGGCCTGACCAAAGCACCAAATAGCCTTTGGTACCATCTCCAAGGCCTTACTACAGCACCTCCTAGAGCAATGTTAGATAAGTCTTTTGTTCTTCTTAAGATTGCTACCCAAATCACCGGACTAGCCTTTAGTACCGTCATTAAGGCCTTACTAAAGTGCCTCCTAAAGGGAGGTCACGTAAGTGTTTGGTATGACTTAAGATAGCTAACCAAACACATCGGATGGAAGACCTAAATCATTACCTAAGACGGTGATAAGTAGTTAGATCCAAGTTGAGATCATCGCCTAGGATGGTGATAAAGAAATAAATTGAGTCAATCGAACTCTATAAAAAAATGGATCAAAGCAATCTTCTATAGGAAGATTAATCAAGAATGAGCCATTTGCGCTCCAAAGCAAGATCAAGCAATTGTGGTTCTAGACAAAAGCAATTTATTATATTCATATGGATTTCTGATCTTCTATTATTGTCAGATGGATTTCTGGTCTTCTATTATTTCTAGATGGGTTTCTGGTCTTCTATTATTGTCAGATGGATTTCTAGTCTTATATTATTTCCAGATGGTTTTTGGTCTTCTATTATTGCCAGATGGATTTTTGGTCTTCAATTATTTCCAGATGGTTTTCTAGTCTTCTATTACTGCCAGTTGGATTTTTGGTCTTCTATTATTTCCAAGGATTTCTGGTCTTCAATTATTTCTAGATGGTTTTCTGGTCTTCTATTATTACTAGATGGATTTCTGGTCTTCTATTATTTCCAGATGGGTTTTTCTGGTCTTCTATTATTGCCAGATGGATTTCTAACTTATATTATTTCTAGATGGTTTTATGGTCTTCTACTATTGCCGGATGGATTTCCAGTCTTCAATTATTTCCAGATGGTTTTGTGTTCTTCTATTATTGCTCGATGGATTTCTGCTCTTCTATTATTTCCAGATGGTTTTATGGTCTTCTATTATTGCCAGACGGTTTTTTGGTCTTTTATTATTGCTAAATGGATTTTATAGTCTTCTATCCAAATAGGATTTTTGGTCTTCTATTATTGTCAGATGGATTGTATGGTCTTCTATCCCGATGGTTTTTCTGGTCTTCTAATACTAGCAGATGGATTTATGGTCTTCTATCATTTCCAGATGGTTTTTGGTCTTCAGTTATTGCCAAATGGATTTTCTGGTCTTCTATCTAGGGTTTTTCTGATCTTCTATTTCTATCAGATGATTTTCTGGTCTTCTATTCAGAAATTATTATTGGCAGATGAATTTTCTAGTCTTCAATTCAGATGGATTTCTGGTTTCTAGTCATGATATTGCCAGAAGAGTATTTGTCCCTTCCTCCTACGATATTTCCAGATGGTTTTCTAGTTGTCTATTCAAGAAGTTACAATTCATAAATGGCATTCTACTTTATTTCCAAATAGTTTTCAAGTAAAATTGCCGCCAAATAGATTTTTGGCCTCTTCAAGTAAATCTATAACTTCCAAAAGCAACACTGGATTACAAATGGAGGTCCTTTGCGTTTTTGTCAAAATCTTGAATGGTTTGCCCAAAATCAAATTTAAAAGTAATAATGAAAATCATAACTTGCTTTGTGTTTTGCAGGAAAACATGGTTAGAAAGGAAACCTTGCAAAGATTAGAAAAGTGAGGAAATTCTTGGTTTTACACTAAAGTGTAAAAAGCTTCTTCTATACAAGGAGGGGCAAATGTTATCCACGTAATTTCCAATGGGTATAAGCAAAGGCATTTGTGTCGAAAGTGAAGATAATGATGCAGTTAATAATGTCGAAGGCTCACTAACCTCGAAAAATATATGACACCAAAGCTCAAAGTCATGTTGAAGTGAAGACCCTATGACGAAGCTAAAAGCTTCATGCCGAAACTGAGGAATTCATGACAAAGAACCTGAAGAAAGGAAGAGATGTGAAGACATTCAAAGGTGCTACATCATATCAATACTGAATAGCAGCGTGTCATAGATCATCAATATAACAACGAGCACCATACATTAATTAGTGCCACATGTCAGTAAGATAGTGATAATATTGGGGAACTGTATATTGTAAGCCAATCACCAAAATATGGAATCCTTCACCAAAGGAAGGGTCGATGCTGAATAAATGAATGTCGAATGTTTCCTCTAATCAATGTCGCTTTTAGCCAATATCGCACCTATTCCATATCACCTATCAAGTAATACCATGTTTTATTGATACCGCACCTCATCAACCAAGAAAACACACGTGGCAGTATAAAGGGATTATGCACCGTTAACGCCGCATCTCATCAACGTCACATATCACTTCTAAATGATGTCATATGCTTTAACGATTGATATTAGATTCTAGATAATGCCGCATTGCTCCAATTCTTCCTCTTATTGATGTCGCTTTTCATTAATACCACTTCAACATTGATACAGCTTTTTATCAATGCCACTTCCTTCTGATGTTGTTCTGCTTTGATATCGCTCATCAGCAATGCCATCTCTTATCGATGCCACGTATTATCGATGTTGTATATCATCAATGCCGCTTGTTATCAATACCGCATGTTATCAACGCCGCCTGTTGTTAATGCCACCTGTTATCAACGCCGCATATTATCAATGCCACTTATTATCAATGCTACATGTTATCAATGTCACTTATTATCAATACTGCGCCTTGATGATGCCATAGTCCATCAATACAATAGAGAATGCCATAAGTCATCAAATCAAAGCAATATCCTTAGCAGCATTGAGATGAACCTCAATGCCGTAGAACAGGCATGTCACATAACATCCATGCCGCATCTTACCACCCCTATAAATACCAACCTAGGGGCATGAAGGAAGGGGCGATTTTTTCTTTTCTCAGCTCTCAAAATTGAAATTTTGCAACCCTAAATTGTATTGAAAATATCAATTTGATTGTAATCATGCCTAATTTATATGAACAAGAACTTGGATATGCATATTACTTTGATTGTGCACTTTACACATTATGGGACATGGATATGCATATAATAAAGCTCTTTGGACCTAAAGCTTGTCATGATTTTATAGAATCACGTGAGCTTTGGTCTAAACTAGTGTTTATATGCATAGCTTCTACCTTGCCTACTACATATGGACATTGGACTATGAACCATGAATTGTTTATCTAGTCCATTAACATGCTTAATGAGGTATTGCATATATTTGTGTCTTATTCTTTCTCTCCTTTGATCATGTGACATGGGGTTTTGAATATCTTACTCCAAAAGACCATAAGGGCTTTCGAGTATCTTATTCCAAGAGACCATACGGGCTTTTGAGTATCTTATTTCAAAAGCCCATGGGTATCATGGAACCATTTCCTAATGATATCATCTTGTACTTAGCTTTGAATGCTAAGCCTATTCTTGGTCCTTTAGCACTACTTGGTCAACACCAACTAAGCCATGCTTAGTCGTGTCATCATATGTGCTAAAAATCAAGATTTTGCTCATCATACTTGACATCATAGATGTTACACTAAATTTTGGTTTAATAGAAATTTTCTAGCTAATTAGTTTAAAGTATAAATTTGATAGTTTTGAAGCTAAAGTTTGTCAAATAATGGCATTCTACTGTTAAAGTAATTGCTTTTAGGTAAAATGATTGTAAATACCAAACTCATAAATTATCTACACAAATGAAATCATAAGGCCATAGGGAGCAGTCTTCACTTTAGAATTTCTTCCCTAATCATGGGATTCTTCTTAATTACCTTTTGATATCGAACAATTTTCTCTTGTTACAAATTGTCCCAAATTAAAAGTGTTTAAGCCCTACCATATAAAATATTAGATCGATGCACTCGACGAGGAAAAGATATAGGTGTAATTTATTTCGCATCAAGCGCTCCAATCGATCAAAATTCGATGAAATATATTCTCGACCTACTATGTTTGTTTTGATTCAACGATGAAATGACGACTAAACAATTATCAAAGGTACCATATCGTAGAAGTAAATGAGGGGAGTCGATCCATGCAGTTCAATCAAATCGGAGACGGCTATATTGGCCATAATTTTTGGTTAAAGGAGTAGCGACTTGGGTATTGTGCAAGCCACTGGTAGCGAGATGGTTGACCTGACAATAACGGTTGGGAAGGTGGTGGTATTAGTTCAAAAGTGGTGGTTAATCGATGAATGATGGTCAGAGGAAGGAGCAACGATGACCCAAAGGTAGTCATCAACAACCATGAATGAGTGTAGGTAAATTTTCATAAAAGCCTCTGTAATTTTAATAAATATAATTACATCTTGAAAGTTCTAATTGATATAACTTTTGGATACAACCACCATTTCACATGCAATTTTCCACATTGGTTTCATGACGAGGTTCTGGAAAATTTGGCTTATAGTTTGCTAGTTTTTGAGACTTCTGGTGAGAGTGCCTTAGCGAATTTCAAAGGTCCTAAGTATCTACTTTTTTAAATATTAAAATATTAAATAAATACCCATTATATATGTGCGTATGTGTATCCCAGTAATACATAGTTATGCTCATTTGACAAAGGTTTTCATGTTTTGATATTTTGCTTGTGAAATATGATTGAATTGGATTTGGTTGTATTGCTGCTATTTAATCATTATATTAGTTGAATTGATGTTTACATAGTAAAATATTAAATAAGTAAAATTGTATGGTTAAACGTGATAGTTGTGATATAGTGTAGTTGGTTAGTTGTTATAGTACATACCCTATAATGATGGCTAGCAGTATATTTTTTGAATCTCATATAAAACTATCATAGAAAAAGACCTCATATAATTATTTATAATGCCGGAAATAAGATTATTTAAAAGGTAAGCTTTCATAATATTATTGTTTATGAATTTTTGGGGAAATTCATGAATAATAATAATAAATTATTATTGAGTATAAATTAATATTTTATATTAAAAAGTTGTTTAGTGTCAAATAGTAGAACAATTACTAAAAAGGTTAAGATATAGGAAACAATCGTATATTTTAAATAAATTTTAGTAAAATTACATTCAAGTAGGTTAAGTGAACTATTATTGTATAAATGGTATATCTGTTAAATAAAATGGACTCTAAAGGGAACTCATACCTTTGGAATGTACTATTATAGATATAAGTTTTAATATATGAATGTAAACACTATAGTCTTTATTACTACTACTACTGTGAGGGTAGCAACAAATTAAAAAGATTATATAAATTATAATTGAATGGTTTGCCGTATTGGGAACCGTCTATTATTAGACATTGTCTGTGCGAGTCGATGATTATTACTATGAACTTGATGATTTGGAGACGATTACCGTTTGTCAGAATTTGGATGAGTAATTGCTATTTACTACTACTTATTCGATGATGGTATACATACGATTATTGGAATTTACCATTTGTTAGCATGTATGGTGTTTGGTGCCACCAACGGTAGTTACTGTCAATTGATGTGTGACTATTGTGATTATTGTTTGTGGATTTACATAGTAACATGTATGATCGATGATTATGTTTGGTTGACACTTGATTGAGAATCGTCGAGGTATGGATTGATGGCTTTTGTATGTGCATGAGTCTTAAGGTATTGTTACTAATTTTGTACCGTCGTATTATGGATGATATGATGGATGTGCAATTATTATGTTAATGTGTTAGTGATATACTATCATGTACTAACACTATAGTTGTAGGATAATATCATATTCAGGTATGAACATGGGCTTGATCCCAAAAGGGTTCGTAAGCAGTCTTTATCATATGCAGTAGCCACCAACTCCCTTAAGTTGGACTGGTGTATATAGGAATTGGCACAGTCCTAAACTAGAACATCATTTTCCTCTTTTACTTTATATGTCCATATGTTCTTAAAGTTTCCACGTAAAAGTTATAGAATGAGAATGAAAGCCTAGTTGATGGTCGCCTCTATAAGTTGACCATTTAATACATTTCTTTATAATGTTTATAAATGCAATAATGGCTGATGCAATTTGATATATGGATGGTTGGAGTTATTTAGTTAGTTGTACCAGTTCTTATATAATTGAAGTAATATTTTTTTTAATTTCACTGTGTGGTAAACTGACTGTATCAGAAATAGAATTTTAAATTATTCACCTAATGACCTGAGATTTTTAATACCTAAGATTGGTGTTTATATCATCCAAGTTTGACACTAATATTAGATTTTTAATACCTAAGCTTAGGTTACAATTTCCTAAATCCTTGGTCAGATTAAACTTTCTAGAATAAATAAATTTACAACCTAGATTAGGTTAAAATTAAATTGAGAGAGCATATTTGTTGATTTTCATATGCTTTGGTGGTACGTATAACCCTACTACTCCATATTAGATGATGTTTATTTATGATGACCCATGTTTGAAAATAAAAGTTGGGTATAATAGACATTTGTAAGAGGGGTGGGATGAACATAACGTTAAATTTTACAAAAGGATTAATGAAAATTGATTTATCAAAAAATATTTATATACACACGCATATTTAATAATTAAAGTGATTCCTTTAAAAGAAATTTTATATGCGAAATAAAGAAAAAGTATTTAATTCATGAAATAAAATATTTTTCGTACGAAGTTATTTAGGGAAAAAGTTTTTGACTATGAAATATCTTATTTAGAAACATTTTGTAAAAATATACCTGGTTCAGAATATTTGGAAAATATTTTAGTAGAAAATATTCTATTAAAATTTTCTATTGGGTTTGAAATCATTTGCGAGGAAATTATTTAACTAGAAATAGTATGATTTGGGACATTCAGTTTAATGTATTTTTGTTGAGGTAATTTGGAAGAAATTTTATTAAAACAAAAGAAAAATGCTTTTGACTTAAAAGTTGGATTGTTAGGTGGTAGTACATAGTTGTACTATAAGTCATAGGTATTATAACTAATTAAGTCGGAATATGTTCAGTGGTTTGGATTGTAGGATCAAATTAACCCTATAAGGAGGGTAAATAGGGTTTATTATAAACTAACAGAATAATAAAAATCGTAGCATAGATAATAATAGAGTAAATGTGAAAATAAAAGCAGCAAATAAATTTACCTTACTTCGGCAAAACCTACCTACTACCACCCCCAAGATTTCTACTAAGTTCAAAACAATCGACCGCTTACAAATTCATTGTAAACTTGCAATTATTGCTAACCATACTGTTCTAATCTTATGCCTAGAAATCCTACCTCAACAGTATCCTCGAGTTGAGAATTTCTCGAACTACAAACCATGGTTCAATCCTAGTTAAAAACTAGGGTTTTTAATTTTTAGAACTAAAATAAAAAATTAAATAAATAGCCTTAAATATATAGCCGACCTTAATATTAAAACACTCCCTTTTATTAATGTAGGTCGTCTCTCTTTTCTGCTCTGGTCTTCTTCTAGGGTTTTCTTTTCTTTGATTTTTAGATTTCTTCGATTTTCGAAAGCTGCCGACTTGTAAATTGTTGATTGGATTGCGCATTTGCTCCTTTATTGGTTGCATTCTTCCGTTGCTTGGCGATGGTTGATTGCGATTGCTTCCGCTGTCCAGCTCCTTTGCAATCGATAATTGGGTACGAATTTGGTTCTCTGATTATATATGATTATTTGTTCTTTCTCGACTTAATTTCATTGCCAATGATAACTTGGATTTTTATAGTGACTAATTTGGAAAAAATCTCTCTAGATTTACATATATTTCAGGATAATTTGTTTCAATATTTCAACTTCGATTTCTGGCTTCTGATTTGTCAACCTGGCACTTTAATTTTACATGATCTATTTTGTGTTCTTTGGCCTGAGATTATTGACTTGTTCATACTTATGATTTGTGATGGCTTCGGCCTGACATTGTTGACTCGTCCAATATTTGCTTTGGCCTGAATTTATGGATTCGTTCAACTTATGGTTTCAGCCTGATATTGTGGACTTGTTCAACATTGTGAATCATCATTCTGAGTTTCACCTGTACACTTAATTATTTTTTAAATTTCAATCCTAACTGGTTTTGAAAATTTTGCTTTGATGTCCCATGTATTTGAATATCCCTTGTGTGCTTACTTGCCTATTTGTGCACTGGCTATGCATACGTGGTCACTTGCACATTAATACCGATTTGGTTATGCATGTCTTGTGTGTTTGAGTGTTTTTCCTAGTCTAACAATGGCTGCACTTTGTTTTGCTTCGGCACTTTTGATTTGGTATTGACTTTCCTTACATGATTAAAGCTTTGTGTGCTTGTTTGTGCACACGCCTGATATGCTTTCTTTGCCTGTGAGCTTGTGAGCTTGCATTAACTTGTGTGTTGTGGTATGCTGCTTTCATTTTGAGCACTAATTTATGCTTGTCCTTGCTTGTCTGTTATGTGAGTGTGCCTTGTGCATGCCTTGCCTGATCATTTTGCTTTGCCTAGGCTGTTTTTCTGAACCCGACTTTGATGTTGGCTTGGATTTTTGCATGATGTTGCACTTTGTTGTATTTTCTGCCTTATTTATTTGGAATAGTGCACTTGCACTTAAGCATGGCCTGTGCACTCTAATTTTGCCTTCTTGTTTTGTTGTCTACTTGCACTTTTAGCCTGGCTTATGCATTTTGACTTTGCCTTCTTGTTTTCTTATGCACTTTGCATATCTGATTTGGACCAAAAATAATTTCTGAGCCTAATTTGATACTTACTGGACCTTAAGGCTTATACAGTGATAGATTATGCATGTCTTAAGTTGCTCATGCACACTTAGCTTGATTTTGAATTTTTGTCCCACACGTACATGTTAAACTGGTCCTTGTATATTCCTATTGTAGCGATCCATGTTCATTAATTTTGGTGCACGTTTAAAATATGAAAAGGAAAAAACCAATAACCTGAGGCAACATCGAGTTAAATTATATTTATATTTTTGCTATTTCAATATTTTCTTTTTTGCTTTTTACTACTTCATTATTTGTCAGGTAACACAGATTTCTATTTAGACAAAGGCTGGAGCAAGGTGACAAAATTCGAGTGAGTGAGGATAAAGGTAGAGTGGTTACTGTATCGAAAGTGTTGTGAGTGAGAAAGTGCAAATTGATGTAAATGAAGAAGTACAGTGTATATAAAATATAATAGGAGTTCTTGTTGTAATTATTGTACTATTAAAAAATTTATTGAAATAAAATATTTATTTGTTTATTTCTTTCTGTTATATTATAATAGTACTACAACAAACACATTTAAAATGTATGTGTGTGTATATGTTTATTGGTATCAAACAAAAATCATAGACTATCATTTTCTGCAATCTCCCCCTTTTGATGATACCAAACATATATTAAGATTTTGTTACCGTGGACTAAGAAATGTTTTATTGTGCTATGATCATAAGCTCCCTTTATTTATATGCTCTCCCCTACATAAATACTTCCCCTACACAGATGCATGCATTAAAAATAAAAGATGTCTAAATGTCACAGATGCATGCATTAAAAATAAAAGATGTCTAAATGTCAGAGAGAAAAAACTTGAGAAATACTTGCTTTGAAACCAAAAGAGAAATAAAAAAAATTGAATTTCGACAAGATTTTTCCTCAACCACCAAAATTTTAACCTCTCTCCCACTTTTATTATTATCAAAAATTAAAATAATAATCAACATAGTGAAAGATTTTGATTGATACTATGGATCATGTAGGGATAAGATTATGAGATATATCAATCAACTAAACAAAAGTCATAGTATCCATTAATTAGTCACATACCCCACTTTAGAGTAGTGATTTGATTGTGGTTTAGAGAGAATTTTATATAGTAGAGTTGTATGGTATATTTCGATAAAGAAATTTTTGGAAAAGAAATGCCAAGTACTTTTCAACCATGCATAACCGTTGGGACTTTTAAATAAGATTAGAAGTTACTTAAAAGGAAATGTCAAGCACTTTTCAACCATGCATAACCGTTAGGACTTTTAAATAAGATTAGAAGTTGCATAAAAAGAAATGTCAAGCACTTTTCAACCATGCATATCTATAGGACTTTTAAATGAGGTTAGAAGTTGCTTGAGTATTTACCCCTCCCTTATGTAAGCATTACATCCATGCATAACCATGAGAACTTTTAAATGAGAGTGGAAGAAGATATCTTGTGATTAAAATTTATTCACCCATGCATAATCACGAGGACATTTAAATGAGAGTGGACACTTTAGGATAGTTTATATTGTTTAAATCAAATCAAATATATTAATAATTGAATTTTTGAAGTGCCAACTTTAGCTCACTGTATTAAACTGGAATGTATGGATCGCAAGAAGGATTGCATAAATATCATGGAATATGTACTAATTAAGAAAAATACTATAAGGATTGTTCAATTTTGAAGAAATGTCCATATCTCTTTTCTCGTCATGAAGTATAATTCAATCATCACTATCACTTACGTAACCACTATTAATCATTTGTGATAAATTTCAAAGGTTCAAGCAGCCAGACACAGTCTTTTTAGAGTAAATTCCTTACTGGTAAAACAAGAGAATTATTAATCTTATTATTTTAAGAAAAAAATCTAAGTTATTTGTAAATTCCTAAATCCAAACGAAGTTGTGAAAAATCTATTTTTTGGAAGAGGTTTGGTGAAAATGCCTGCTAATTGAAATTCGGTTGAAATGAATTCTATGCAAATATCTTTCTTTGAAAGATGATGTCGAATGAAGTGATGTCTCACATCTATGTGTTTAGTACGACAGTGATGCACATGATTATTTGACAAATCAATGATGCTTTTTCTATCACATTTTAATAGGACACGTTTAAGTACTAGGCTAAAATCTAATAGAGTTTGCATCATCCATAAAATTTAGCAGTGCAACTACCTAATGCAATATATTTTCGCTTCTTGGTTGATAATGCTACACAATTTTCCTTTCTACTTAACCATGAAACTAATGAACGTCCTAATATGAAACATGTTCCACTAGTGCTTTTTCAATCAATAAAAAAAGTAGCATAATCTTATCAAAGTAACCAACCAAATCAAAACTGTTACTAGATGGATACCATAAACCAAAATTCTATATGCACAAAAGATTTCTCAAAATTCTTTTCACGACTTTTAAAGAGATTCTTTTTTATTTGCTTGGAAACGTGCATATAAACATACAAAAAACATAATATCAGGCCTGGATGTAGTAAGGTAAAGTAGAGAACCATTCATACCTCGATATTTCTTTTGATTTACTACAATACCTTTTTCCATCTTTATCAAGCTTGACTGAAGGACTCATAGGATTCTTTAATTGTTTTGCATTTTCTGCTCCTAATTCTTCCAATAGCTCTTTCATTTTATTTTGTGAAATAAAAGTTCTCTTATCGCTTTTCTTAGTTTGAAATTTTAGAAAGAATTTCAATTCTCCAACCAAGCTCATTTTAAATTTGCTCTAGATGAATTTTTCAATTTTTCACACAAAAGATTATTAGAAACACCATAGACAATTTCATCAACATAAATCTGAACAATTAAAAGATCATCTTTATCAAGCAAGAGAAATAAGGTAGTATAAGCACAACCCGTTTTAAATCCATTTTTCAAAACATATGTACTAGGACAGTCATACCAAGCCTTAGGAGCTTGTTTTAGAACACATAATGCTTTATTCAAGTTTATACACAAGATTTGAAAATTCTTGACTTTCAAAACTAGGATTGTTCAACGTAAATATTTTCTTTTAAAATTCCATTTAGACAAGCACTTTTTATGTCCATTTGTTTAAATTTAAATCCCTTAAAAACATGCAAAAGCTAGCAAAATTCTAATGGATTCTAATCTAGCAACTAAAGAAAATGTCTCATCAAAATTAATGCCATCTATTTGGTTGTATCCTTTAGCAACTAACCTAGCCTTATTTCTAATTACATTTCCAGATTCATCAAATTTATTGTTTAAAATCCATTTTATTCCTATAACTGGACAGTCACTTGGTCTAGGAACTAGTTTACAGACATCATTTCGCTCAAATTGATTTAACACCTCATACATAGCCATAATCCAACTTACATCACTAAGTGTTCTGTCTATATCTTTGGGTTAAATTTTTGAAATGAAACACTACAAATACACAAAGCACAAAGATTTTTATTAAATGAAGATCGGGTTTGAATACCTACTGTTGGATTACCTGTTACCAATTCTGGAGGATGATCTGCTTTGAACTTTAGTTTTTCAACCTTCAAATTTCCTTCGGCTGCTCTGTAGTTTCATTGCTTTTGGTGGCATTTTCTGTTGATTCCTCGATTCCATTTTCCTTCTATTTATTACTTTTGTTATTTTCCTCACTTCCATTAGCTTATATTTCATCAAACTTGACATTCATTGATTCTACAATGGTTTTAGTCCTTTTATTGTATATCCTATAAGCTTTGCTCCTTGTTGAATAACCCATGAATATTCTTTCATCTACCTTGGGTTCAAATCCGCTGAGCCGATCACTATGTTTAGGATAAAACATGGACATCCAAAAACTTTGAAATATGAGATTTTGGGTTTTCTATCACACCATAACTCATAAGCAGTTTTATTAAGCATTGGTCCAATCATTACTCTATTCATTATATGACACAAAGTATTTATTGCTTCTACCCAAAAAGATAAAGGAAGTTTATATTTGTTTACAGTCGATCTAGCCAATTCTTGTAAAGTACGATTCTTTCGCTCAACCACCCCTTTTTGTTGAGGTGTCCATGGAGCAAAGAATTCATGTTTAAAACCATTTTCATCACAAAAATTTTCAAAGTCATACTTTTCGAATTCTCCATTGTGGTCACTTCTTAAAGTAATGATTGAAACTCCTTTTTAATTTTGAAACAGTTTTGCAAATTTTGAAAAATAGTTGAAGGTTTCTGACTTTTTGCAAAAAAATAGACCCATGTAAACCTATAGTAATCATGGACTATCACTATATCCTTACCTCCTAAACTAGCAACATCATTCAGACCAAATAAATCCATATGAATCAGCTCAAGAACTCTAGAGGTACTTATCGTGTTTTTGGCATGGAAAGACGATTTACTAAACTTACCCAACGTGCAAGCTTTGCACATCTTACCAGATTCAAGGTTTCCTTGCGGTAATCCTATCACCAAGTCTTTTCCTTTTAACTTCTTCAGTAAGCTCATACTAGCATGTCCTAGTCTTCTGTGCCATAAGGTAGCTTCCTCTTCCTTAGCTACTAGACATTTTGAAAGAGTATGTCATCAAACAATAAAAAATATGTATTGCCTTTCCTCTTACCTGTGAACAAAACTTCACTGGAATATTTATTTATTATTTTGCATAGATTAGCTAAAACACAACATTCATACCTCCGTCCCTTAGTTGGCTGATAGAGATGAGATTATGATGTAAGTTATCAACAAATAAAACATCGCTTAATGTAAAGTATTGCTACTTACTTTTCCTTTACCGATAATCTTACATTTACCATTATTTCTCAGCATTACACTCGCAACTTTGTAATCTTCTAGGCTAAGGAACTTTGATTTGTCATCTATCATGTGTCTAGGATAGCTTGAATCCAAGAACCACTCTTGTTCTTTCTTAGCCCACCAACGTACCTACACGAGAGAAGAGTAAAATGACCTAGAAGACTTCATTGGTCAATTAATGTCAGCGATAAAGTATTTAGGTACCCAAACTTGTTTAAATTTGAGAAAATTTATGTTTGTACTTTTTGAAACCAAGATCTGTTTAATAGTTTTGTTTTTGTTCCTATTCCAACATTTGTTTTGTTTATTCCCAATTTTTCCACAAATTAAACATTTTGATGATTCTCTATGAAATTCGATCTTATCATAATTCTTTTTCATAATTTGTTTAACCCTATCATATCCAAGTCCTTTTCTATTTTTGGTGACAGTCAAACTACCTAACAGCATATACAGTGATTTTTCTCCTTTAATTGAGGTGCATCTTTTAATGGAATTTTCTCTTTTTGTGCCATCTCTGTTTTTCAAAATCAAGTTTATTTTCGAGGGTTTCAATTCTAGTCTTAGAGCTATTTATTTCATCCTCTAGAGACTGACACTTCTCACATTCTGAGTTACGTCTTCTAATGTTTTGAATCATCAGTTCTAACTCTTTATTTAAACCAAGTAAACTGTTTTTCTTAAATTCTAGGTGGTTGTATCTTCATCTAATTCTATCAAGATGTTTGGAATGTTTAGATCTAAAAGAGATTCTAGATTGTTATATCAAGATTGTTAAACCAAGTAGCTTGATCTTTTTGCTTTGCTTGGACTGTTTTTATGAACCTGACTGTGATGTTGTAACACCCCGTAAAATCAACTATAGGTAAATTACGTGAATTGGATTAAATAAGGTAGGGTTGAAAATGAAAATTTTATAAAATTTAGAATTTGACCACAAAAGTTATTCCATTGCGTTCGCAGAAAAATTCTGATCTGTTTCCATATATAATGTGCTAAAAACGGAGCCCAAATGAAGAAGTTATGAGCATATGAAATTTTCAGATTTAAATTAATTTAGTTTAAATTCAAATTCAAATTGTATTTAAATTTAGGGTTTGAATTTCAAAAATTAACTATAGGTTTAGTTGGGGGTTAAATTAAACATTATGTTAAATAATTCATGTTAAAAGTTAATTACGAAATAAAATAAATGAGCAACGGAAACAAACCAGCACACCCCAAATAAGTGAAGAGGTCGACAACTCCGACCCCAAGCGGTCGATCGATCTATGTGGAGTAGTCGATCCCTATTCAGAGTGATGGATAGGGTTTTTCAATGTTTAAACATTCCAGATTTATCCGTTTTTCACCTAACTTCATCCTATGGTTCTGGTGCGTTTCAACTCCTATAAATAGGACCCTATCCTCTCCACTTTTTATTAATAAATATTTAAAAAATACCTCGAACCTCTTCCATTTTCTCTCTTCAGTTAGATTCAGAAATTCAAATAGAAATTCAGGTAAGGATTCAAATCCTTTACTAATTATTTTTTTAATCTATTCACTTCTTCTCCAACCTCTCTGAATCCAACAAAATTATATATATATATATATCATCTACTGTGTATATATATCAAAAGAAGGAGATCTAGAAAAGAGTTGTGTAACGACTTGAATTTTCGACCCTCGAATGCCGACACTAAATACATCCACGATATTCATGTGCTGAGCACCCAAGTGCTGGAAAGGAAGAACACAACATCATAATCTCATAACAGAACAATAATATATAATATCAAAGGTATAGTATAAAGTGTTACTTTGAATATAGAAATTTCAGAGTTACTAAAACCTAAGTACTATATCAGCATGGACAGTTATAACTGCGTGTCCTCACAATGCTGATACATACAATACATAAATGCAGCGGAAATAAGAATACTATAGAAGGTAATCATCCAGTTTCTCTCCATAAGCTCCAAAGGCTCCGTAGCTAAATCTGGAAACATACACGGGGCCGACCCGAGCATTATAGGAAAATAACACCCGGATCAGTCTGGTAAACATGTGTAAGAAACTCAAGAAATAAGAGTGACATATAATAGAGCCTTTTTGAGACCGTATGGACTACCGTAACGGTTTTCCCCTCAATTGAAACCAACCATTCATTAGGTTTAACATATAGTGATATGATAGACAATATCTAGAGTGTAGCACATAAATTATATGAATTAGCCGTTGTGCGAACGCCACAACAATAATAGGTGTACAATCAATACCGCTAAGGCACGTTCATATATGGATTGTTTTTCGTGGATACGCCCCTAGTAAATCAAAGCGGATCACCATGACAAGGGTCAAACAACCTTCCAAGCATCGTATATCTCTAGATATGATATACTTTAAGGTAAACACAACTGGTCCAATGATGAACTATGTGGCACCAAGTATAACCAACTCCCGGGTCCAATAATCGAAAGCATACTCTAGATCTGGAGTTGATATACCCTCATAGGTAAGCTAAACCCTAGAACGTGCATCCTACTTTGGTTGTAGTCATTCCTAATATCGAGGGTATGTTTGACATCTCTCACGTGAGTCTTCATCACTCGAGCAGAACACAAATCTCCATATGGATTCCATCATCTCGGACAGATCACATATAACTACATGGATTCGAGCATCTCGAACCCCCACATAGGTTCCCCGCATAAGTCCTCCAGCAAATGCTAACGTTGTCCTCTCTCTTGGAATACTCCTCAAGATAGGTAGTCCCACACGATAGCATCGTTCGAAATGTTAATACTGACATCTCCTTTGGACTTAACCGTATGATTGACAGTTCAACTCTATAGCATTTCATTTAACAACCACTTCCAAAACATAGAACTCCTATGCTAATTTAGAAGTGGTATTCGATAAGTAAAACACTTACCAATCCCAATCTCTTTAAAACTAATTCGATGAATTTCTGGTTAACTCAATTCCGGTTCTTTCAAAAGTAAGCGAAAGTTAGAGACATTTTTTTACCAATACTCCTCCCTTGTTGGTATGAAATCGTGAAGCCTTTCGATAACTTCTTATGTCATATTTGGTCAAATTCGATAATCAACTAATCGATTATCTAGTCAAACACAATTGCTTATACGAATCACGATTCATACGCTTAACTTGTTTCCGACATTCCAACTTAACTATTCTTATCCAAGAGTAAAGCCATGTAAGTTAGATCACTGGTTGCATCAAAGTCTTTCCTAAACACTTCACTCTTGAATCTCACAAATAGATAAGTCTACCTCGTCGGCTTTTAGTGTTAAGTATAGTATTAATGATTTCCATAAACCAGTAAGAAATCAACACGATTAACACATTTTCAACATTTTCTTACTTACTATTCCTCGATCAAAAAGGAAACCGGTAGGTTAGAGCTCTATCGCTTCGTCACTACTCGACATCAATCTTAGCTCTCATAAATAGATAATACTTACTTCTTGGGCTTTTAGTGTTAAACATAATTAATTACTTTTCAAAAAGTAGTTACGTAATAAAACCATTTAGCCACTAAGAAATTCTTAAACCCTTTTCAAAAACAATTGTATATACTTTTAATATACTCTAAAATACTTATGATAGGTTTTAAAACATTTATCCAAAATATTACCTTAAAATGACAAGTTTGTAAAATCTATAAAACTTGGAAATGAACACGTTTTTTTATAAAAACTTCTTCTTTAAAAATTCACAATTAATTCTTGAAAATTCATACAACCTCAAACCACTTTTAAAATACTCTAATAATAGTTAGTAAATGCTTGTAAAAAGGATGAAACAAAATACTTAAACTTAAATATCTTTTCAAACGTTTTAAGTCCAAAAATGAAGTCTAAACGTGGCAGTTTTGCAGAAGTGAAGTTTTGGTCATTTTCGAGATGTTACTTAATGTTTTACTATCCAAGATTTTAATAACAACAAATATACATATAAAACATTATAAATATGGTGAGAAACCCCAAAGGATCTCTATACAAGGTTCTATAAACATTGCCAAATCAAGGAAATTCACAACTGCTTTTATAGCAACTATCGGTATAAGTGCACATTCAAATCAGAGTTATATTCAAACCTATGTTACACTACAACCTATGTGCTTTGTTCCAAGGCATTGTCACATGTCGTACAAGTCAATTCAATTCCATTCCAAGTTTATTCAAGTCCATATACATGGATCACATATGTCATTTACTTTTAAAGTAAGAATCTAAGCCAATGTTCTAACATATGCCAATAACAATTCAACACTTAAGCACAATCAAAACACAACATACATATGTTATATTTTGGATTCAAAGTAAGGTGTTAACTCACTTTTAACCCAACAACAACCAAGATCCATGCTAAAAAAATCCAAGCCCAACCTTGCAATCATCTTTCCCTTTTTCTTCTTCCTTGCTTCACCTTGCTTCGGCCTTCCCAAACCCCCTATTGCTCATGGCCATTTCAAGTGAGCAGTGCATGGCTTTGCTTCTTCAACTTTTGGCATAGTGGAAGGTGTTTAATATTGTACTAAGGCTTTGGTAAAATTTGAAGTGATTTGGAGTTAATTGCAACTATTTCATTTAGAACATAAGAGAGAGAGAGAGAAGAAGATGAGGCCATATAGAAAAGCTTGGTTTTTTCTTAGGAAATTTGTGATTTATTCTTAAGGGTGTGCCCCTCCTTTTATAGGATGAGAATGATGTCTTTAAGCTTGTATTCACCCCCACCATGCCATGGAAGCCTTACATGCCATCACTTCTCCTTTTAGTCACTTCTCATTTATGCTAATTACTCTTATACCCTTCTCATGATAATATCTTTTATCCTAATGGAAGCTTCTAGAATGTTCCATGCTTTATGAAGAGGAGAGTGTGTTAATTAGTAGCTAATGCATTCATTTTATTATTAGACAAGTGCACAAGAGTTCAAACAACTTATATCGATCGACAAGATATTTACAGATAAACCAGTTTTCGGTCGCATTATCAATTTTTCTTTGAAGAATATATTTTTATAAACAATTTTTGAAAACAAGTTTCTTATGATTATAAATTAACTAAATGATGTTTAATAAGGTTATAGAATCATATTTATAACACTTAATTATACTTCAAAACGTTAAGATATTCGAAGGCGAAGTGTTCGAATTTTAGGGTCACAACATTCTCCCCAACTTAGAACATTTCGTCCTCGAAATCCAAAAAAGAATGATAATCGAAGGAGATAGATGAACAAGATACATATATAGAGCATTGTTGAAACTATGTACAAGCTAAACTACAAACCAATATGCATACTTAGCGACTCCACCTCAAGTGGTGAGCACACTACAAAAGATACACGATGCTAAAATAAGGAATCCTATTCTATATAAGCAACTCTGGATGGGTCTCCTTCAAAATACCCTCCGTCTTCTTATACCATCCCATGCATCCTTGTTCCTTTGTGATTCTAACCTTCACAAAGGAACAAGCACACAAATACTCAAATAGTATTCACAATTACTAGCGGCCAATTCACATGGTTCGATCAGGTTCAAAACTCTCCCATCGTCCAAGAACGATAAACAATCTACTAAGCATACCTTATGCTCAACAGCCTCAGGTCATTATTTAGAAGCTTATTCATTCTACCTCATAATAAATCAAAGAGCCATTCCCCAAACTCTTCATAAGCTAACAAACATAGTATACAAATGTACTACCTATCTGATGTACATATATCATTTATACCAATATCTGATCTAATGACATACTCAATTACATAAATTTCACTTCCAAACTAGCATAGATCACTTGACCTCACTGTGCGGACTCTAATTTAGTTCCTTAATCAGGAACCTCTTTCTCCTTGCATAGCTATATGCTAGATAGAAAACATCGGATCATATCACAAACTCGTATCAAGTGTTCGTCGTCAAGAATCGATTAAAAAATCCTTGTTTGGATCGGTGTAAACCATCTTGAAAACATGTACTCATATATTGGATCAAGAAAGTTATGCAAATAAAACGATCTACGTACAACTTACATATTTATCCTATTGGTTTCTTAACTCACCACTTCCTTTTTAACCATATTCGTTTATACAATTAGTGTGTCTTCAAAACTAAAACCAATTATGAACCATTTCATAAAACATAACTTCAAGTTTATCCAAATTTTATAACTTAAGTTCATACTTGTATAATACTCCATTACATCCTAAGAGTATATACAAACATCAAATTTGTTTTACTTAACAAGGATGATCTACAATTTAAAATTGTTTCAACCTACTACCTTCTCACTTCAAGTGTTATATAAACTCAACTTTATATTTTCAAAACACTTATTTTCAAGTTCTGTAACAATCCAGAAGTTTACAACTATCCAAAATCGCTAAAAATCTCATTTCATTTCATTTCATTTTAACAAATAAAAAACTATCAAATAACATATCATATTATGATGCGCCTACCATACTTTCATAATGCATAGGCTATATGTGTCCATGAAATAACTTAACAAGAAAAATTTAGAACTAAACAACGGTTTCATTTCAAATCATCTTGAAATAATATCTACATACAACTTTTGTATATCAAATTATACTTTCGGGACTAAATCAAAATCCATTTCCAAAGCGGTATTAAATACTTCGTATAATAATACTAAGTATCATGACCTCAATCTCCTAAATGAATTTCCTGAATATTTACTTTCAAATAATACTTTTATTATTTTAACCAAAATCTTAAAAAACATTTTCAAAGACATCGGGATTTAACTTTTCTTTGTTTAAATCCCTTTTGTTTATAAGCCATGTTTTATAAACCATACTTTTATAAAATCACTTTCTTGTATAAATGTTTTCACAAAAATTTATTTCCAAAATATTCTATATTTCCTTTTGTTTATAGTAAACATCTTTTTACTAAAATGGTAACTTCTACCCCAATATTATCATCGAACGCCTTATAGTCAAACCGTGAGACTTAATTCACAAAGTGTTCGTTTCAATGTATCCACAATTACTGTCTCTCTAACCCATAATGTAGAAAGGTAAATTTGTTCATAAATTGGTTGAGCACTAATCAATAAATAGCAATGCTCCTAACTGATCGAGCATGATTTTTATCAATTTTATGGGATATGAACCTATGAGAAGCACTAGAGTCAAACAAACATGAATAGGAAAGCAGTAACAAATAGTATACCCTCAAGAACTTGCTTTCTCTTCTCGGCTGCAATAATAGCAAAGACCCTAGGTTGCTCCCCTTTCCTGAGCATAGGACAATCTCTAGCAATATGACCAGGCTAATGGCAATTGTAACAACTGTCTGGTGCAAGTTGTGCACTAAGCTTTGGTGACTCTAATAATGGTGCCTTCACCACTTGTCCTCCTCCTCCAGACCTGCACTTATTAGAAAAATGACCCTTCTCCCCACACTTGTAGGAGACGAGGTTAGACCTATTCTTTGACGAATGAAACTTACGTTTATTATCCTCTGTCGATGCAGAAATAGATGGCTTTGGAGCCAAGCTCTCAAACCTCAAAGCCTTGTTCACCAAATCAACAAAAGATCCCATGACATGATTAGTCATATCCCACTGGAACTCAGAGCGCATACCCGCAATGAACATCTCATTCTCCTTCGACGGCGTATCAACCAATCCTAACCCGAACCGAGACAATGCAATGAACGGGTTATCATACTCCGCTAAGAAGCTCCTAAATAACAAAGTCTTTTTGGCTTCTAGAACAAACTTCATCTCAAAGTCATCTTTAAATTGGGTCCAAGAGAAGTCGTTCACTTGGATGTCAGCTGTAATAGAACTCCACCAATCCATGACTGCATCTGTTAGATGTCGTGATGCTAACCTACGCTTCATTGCGTCATTTAGCTCATCCGATCACATAATTTGATCTAAGTCCGGACTTCTATAATCGTCTCAAGCCACTAAACTCTTACTCCCTAACCTCTCATAATCATGACAGAGTGAAGAAAAACTCATATGATGCCTAACCTGCACGACCTCTTCTACGACATTCAACCTTAGTCCCTCAACTGAAGCAACATTCCTCGGTGCTTGATCCCTGCAATTCATGACAGTACTACCCCGACCACCTCTAGCATTGGCAGCTCTGGTACTCATAGTTCTTACTACCTAATCAAAGTGGAACAACTTTGAGAAACCAAAGGATAGAGTTACTCCAAAGAGAAGGTTACAAAGAAAGAGAAATTCCTAAGGAATAATTTTAAAAGTCTAGTTTTCCAAATACAAATACGCTCTTATATGTATAATGCTGTCAACTTATTCTAGGGTGTCACTTACCTTATATCTAATAAGCCATAACATACTGAAATCCAAGGTGTTCGTTCAACCTCGAGCTCTGATACCAAATGTAATGACCTGACTTTTCGACCCTCGAATGTCGGCACTAATTACATCCACGGTATTCGTGTGTCAAGCACCCAATTGCTGGAAAAATAGAAAGTTAGGGTTAAAAATAAACAGAACAGGAAAGGAAGAACACAACATCATAATCTCATAAAGGAACAGTAATATATAATATCAAAAAGATAGTAACAAGAGTTACTCTAAATATTGAAATTTCAGAGTTACTAAAACCTAAGTACTATCATCATTCTGGACAGTTATAACTGCATGTCCTCACAATGTTGATACATACAATATAGAAATGCAGTAGAAATAAGAATACTACGGAAGGTAATCATCCAACTTCTCTCCATAAGCTACAAAGCGTCCGTAGCTAAATATGAAAATATACACAGGGCTGACCTGATCATTATAAGAAAATAACACCCATACCATTCTGGTAAACCAGTGTGAGAAACTCAATAAATAAGAATGACATATAATAGAGCATTTTTTAGACCGTATGGATTACCATAATGGTTTTCCCCTCAGTTGAACTAACCATTCGTTAATTTAACATATGGTGATATGATAGATAATGCCTAGTGTGTAGCACATAAATTATATCAATTAGCCACTATGCGAACATCACAACAATAATAGGTATACAATCAATACCGCTATGGCACGTTCATGTATGAATTGTTTTCCACAGAGATGCCCCCAGTAAATTAAAGTCGATCTCCATGACAAGGATCGACCAACCTTCCAAGCATCGTATATCTCTAGATATGATATACTCTAAGGTAAACACAACTGGTCCAACAGTGAACTGCATGGCACCAAGTATAACCAACTCTCGGGTCCAGTAATCAAAAGCATATTCTGGATCTGGAGTTGATATACCCTCATGGGTAAGCTAAACCCGAGATCGTACATCCTACTCTAGTTTTAGTCATTCCCAATATCGAGGCTATGTTCAACATCTCTCACATAGTCTTCATCACTCGAGCAGAACACGAATCTCCAAATGGATTCCATCATCACGGACAGATCATGAATTACTACATTGATTCAAGCATCTCAAACCTCCATATAGGTTCTCCACGTAAGTCCTCCGACGAATGCTAACGATGTCCTCTCTCTTGAAATACTCCTTAAGATACGTAATCTCACACGATAGCATCGTTCGAAATGTTAACGTTGACCTGTCCCTTGGACTTAACCATAAGATTGACAGTTCAAATCTATAACATTTCCTTTCGCAACCACTTTCAAATCATAAAATTCGTATACTAGTTTGGAAGTGGTATTCGATAAGTAAAACACTTACCGACCCTGGTCTCTTCAAAACTAATTCGATGAATTTTCATTTAACTCAATTCCAGTTCTTTCAAAAGTAAGAGAAAGATAGAGACGTTTCTTATCAATACTCCTCCTTGGGGTTCTTATTGGTATGAAATCATGAAGCCTTTCGATAACTTCTTAAGTCATATTTGGTTAAATTCGATAATCGACTAATCGATTATCTAGTCAAAAACAATTGCTTATACAAATCATGATTTGTAAGCTTAACTCGTTTTTTAGATTCCAAATAACTATTCTTCATCTAAGAGTAAACCCAGGAAACTTAGAGCACTGGTTGCATTAAAGTCTTTCCTAGGTTTTTCACTCTTAAATCTCACAAATAGATAAGTCTACCTCATTGGCTTTTAGTGTTATATATAGTATTAATGATTTCCATAAAAAAGTAAGAAATCAACACGATTAACACATTTCAGACATTTTTGACTTACTATTCCTCGGTCAAGAGGGAAACCAATAGGTTAGAGCTCTATTGCTCCATCCCTACTCAACATCAATCTTAACTCTCACAAATAGGTAAACCTTACTTCGTCGGATTTTGGTGTTCAACATAGTTAATTATTTTTTAGTAAGTAATCGCATAATAAAACCATTTAACCACTAAACAATTTAACCCCTTTTCAAAAAGATTTGTATTTAATTTTAAAATACTTGGAAATACTTATGAGAGGTTTTAAAACATTTATCTAAAATATTACTTTAAAATAACAAGTTTGTAAAATCTATAAAACTTCAAAAAGAACATGTTATATTATAAAAACCACTTCTTTAAAAATTCACAATTAATTCTCAAAAATTCATAAAGACCTCAAACCACTTTTAAAATACTATAATAATAGTTAATAAACACTTGTAAAAAGGATGAAACAAAATACTTAAAATTAAATATCTTTTCAAACCTTTTAAGTTCAAAAATCAACTCTAAATGGGGCAGTTTTGCACAAGTGAAGTTTTGGTCGTTTTCGAGATGTTACTTAACTTTTTATTATCCAAGATTTCAATAGCAACAAACATACATATAAAAAATTATAAATATGGCAAAAACCCCTAAGGATCTCTCTACAAAGTTCCATAAACATTGCCAAAAACAAGGCAATTCACAACTGCTTTTATAGCGACTATGGCTATAAACGCACTTTCAAATCCGAGTTATTTTCAAACCTATGTACAACTATAACCTATGTGCTTTGTTCCAAGGCCTTGTCTCATGTCATACTAGTCCATTCAAGTCCATTCCAAGTTTGTTCAGGTCCATATACATGGATCACATATGTCATTTACTTTTAAAGTAAGAATCCAAATCAGTGTTTTAACATATGTCAACAACAATTCAACAAGTTAAACACAATCAAAACATAACATATATATGTTATATTTTCCATTCAAAGTGAGTTGTTAACTCACCTTTAACCCAACAACAACCAGGCTGCAAGCTAACAAATTCCAAGTCCAACCTTGCAATCACCTTTCCCTTCCTCTTCTTCCATGCTTCACCTTGCTTTTGCCTTCCCAAACCCCCCTATTGCTCACGGCCACTCCAAGTGGAGAGTGCATGGCTTTGCTTCTTCAACTTTTGGCATGGTGGAAGGTGCTCTAATATTGTACTAAGGCTTGTGGCAATGTTTGAAGTGATTTGGAGTCGATTTGCAATATTTCATTTAGAATATAAGAGAGAGAAGAAGAAGATGAAGCCATTAGAAAAGCTTGGCTTTTGCTTGGGAAATTTGTGATTTATTCCTAAGGGTATGCCTTTCCTTTTTAGGATTGAAATGGTTCTCTTTAAGCTTGCATTCACCCCACATCATGTCATGGAAGCCTTACCTCCTATCACTTCTTTTTTAAGTCGCTTCTCCTTTATGCTAATTACTCTTATACCATTCTCGTTATAATATCTCTTATTCTAATTTAAGCTTCTAGAATGTTCCATGCATTATAAAGAGAAGAGTGTATTAATTAGTTGCTAATGCATTCATTTAATCATTAGATAAGTGCATAAGAGTTCGAACTACTTATATCGATTGAAAAGCTACTTACCAATAAACCGATTTTCGATCACATTATTAATTTTTCTTCGAAGAACATATTTTCATAAACAATTTTCAAAAATAAGTTGCTTATCATTATTCATTTATTAAATGATGTCTAAAAGGTTATAAAATAATATTTATAACAATTAATTAAATTTCAAAATGTTACGATATTCGAAGACGAAGTGTTCGATTTTTTAGGTCGCTACAAGTTGCTTGGTGTTGCAAATTCATACAGGAAGAGCTAAGGATAATCTGCGAGTGGAAGCCTTAGCACTTCTTTTTCAGTAATTGATTATTATGATTATATGGATTTGAATATGCATTAAGGATTTTGGAATTGTGAAAACAAGATAGATAAAATACCCTAAAATTCCTTTTTATTCTGAAATGTCAATTCTTGATGGAGATTCTCAAATATTATGTTAATTTGATTGAATTTATATGGTTTATGTGATTTTTGATAATTTCGTAGTCTATTTCACTTCTCCTCTTTATTTTTCTTCAGTATTAAAATAAGGGTTTAGAGTATGAATTCTGTTTGTATTTTACACTACTTATTCCAAACAAATTTATTCATTTATCTCTTTGAAAAGAGGAGTTGAAGAAAATACAAAGTTAGAATTGCAATTCCTATTGTTTAGGATATTCCATTGAGATGGTTTGAAATAAATAGATACTATTATTATTAATTTATTTTATTCGTTCTTCTGTGAGTTTTGAACAAATAAATAGATAGCTCTGTATAGTTTTTCTTTTTACCAACCAACAGCCAGCTTTGAAACGGGCATAACTTTCGATAAGCCTTTCATAGGTCGGAATTTAGGTATATTCTGAGGTGGGTTGGTACATTTGGCATCAGATCTTAGGTTACCCGATCAATGGGGAAACTATACGTATGAGTGACGTACTTGTTATTTTTGAAAAGGATTTTAAAAATTCTAATTATATATATATATATATATATATATATATATATTGTTAGTCCATGAGTTGATGGTTTTGATGACAACAACCTTAGAATAAGATTATAAAATATAAATACTAACATTATAGTTTAGATATATATGTATATGCAGGATTTAACCATGCAGGTACCAAGAATGAAGACTATACAGTATAAAGTTCAAGATATCAAGATTGAAGACTCTTGATTATCTTGATACTCATGAGTCTTCAATCTTGATATCTTGAACTTTATACTGTACAGTCTTCATTCTTGGTACCTGCATGGTTAAATCCTACATATACATATATATCTAAACTATAATGTTAGTATTTATATTTTATAATCTTATTCTAAGGTTGTTGTCATCAAAACCATCAACTCATGGACTAACAATTTCCCCCTTTTTGATGATGACAACCTTTGTTTATAAAATATTACTTCTATCCTATTGACTCCCCCTAAATCTAATAACTCCCCCTTAATCTATGCCTAACTCTCCTATTTTATATTTCTCCCCCTTTGTCATCAACAAAAATAAACTCTAAACTGTACAACTCCCCCTCATTCTTGTACTCAAGTACCTGCATTAATAAACTATATAATAGAGTATATAAGAAATAACTATACTTATAGACATGATATTCAATCAATGATTATAAATATATTAATGTATATTTATACAATCATCAAACCACACCAATGTATAAATCAAATCAATCAAAACAATCAATTTCAATCAAAACAATCAATTCAAACAAATTAATAAAACAAACAAATTAAACATTACGGGGAACTTCCACCCATCCTTCTTCTCCGAAAATAGGGTCTGCTTCGATGGCATCCCAATTTTCATTGTCATTTGTGAGAGAGACAGGAGGATGTGCTTCGTTATCATCCTTGTGCAGGGAAGAAATCATCCATCGAATTGCATCGAAATGCCATTCTTGCTCCTTGATCATCTGCATTTGACTCAACTCTAAGTGTCGCTGGTTACGAAGAATGAACGAGAGAATATTCTTGAATGAATTAAGAGTTTCTTCAAGATTCTCGGATAAGTTATGAATTGGATTAGCCATTTTTGAAGTTGAGAGAAGAATGAGAGATAGAATAGATAAGAAATAATACTCAGCAATGATTTCTGGAAGAAATTGGTATTTATAGGTGTAGAAATTCGTTTGAAATGAATAGACATATGGTAGTTATTCAAATTTCAAATTCAAAATGAATTGTCATTTCTGACCAGTATATGTCGACATGGTCAAGGGGGGTATGTCGACATACTACAGTGTATTTTGATGGTAATTTTGACTTTGTGAATAATTGTGTATATATATAAATTTATATAATATACTAACATTTATTCAAGAGATAAGATAGGCTAGATAACAGAAAGGAAATTCAATTTCATTGCATAATAGGATAATACAATGATTAAACATAAAGAACTACATAAACACTCAAATTAAAACAAACTTAAACTAATTCGATATGATATGAAGATATAGAACTAGTTAGAGGATGATGAAGATAAAGATAATCCAAGTTTCTTGCTGACTTTGGAGAAAAACTTGTTCATCTTGGATGATATTTTGTCCAATTTCTTACTAACGGATCTTTTAAGAACCCGTTGATTCTCAACAATAATCTTTTGGTTTTTGAGAAGAGTTTTGTTGGTAGGATTGGAAGGATATTCAATACTTTCTAGGGATGTTTCACCTTCTTCTTCTTCTTCTATTTCCATTTCATCCCTTTCTTCTTCTTCTTCCTCTTCCATTTCTTCATGAGCCAGACGCTCTTCCTTTTCGGCAAGAGTCTCATACGGTTGAAAAACATATGGGATTTTCATAAGAGAAATGTTTGAGATATTAAAAACTTTTCTTGAAATAAATTCTTCTCCTTTGAAATTTACTCCAAAATAGTTGAAAATCCGAGTAAGGTAAATTCCATGATATAAAGTGTTTTCACCCATTTCAAAATTTTTAGGACGAAGTTCATCCAAAATAACTTGCGCCCAATTGATATCATAATTTCCGAAAATAGCAAAGAGTGCTTTGCACACTTTTGAAGTAAGATTGTTAAAATTTCCCGATCTTGGGGTCAAAGTATGTTGTAAAAGAAGATTGACAATTCTTGCTTTAGGACGAAAGTTTCGATTTTTAAATTCAAAGTTTTCTTCTCCTTCAAAAATATGATGAAATGTCTCACGATCATGTTCATCGATTTGAAAACTAGAAAGATCCATTCCCGTGCTTTTGCAATTGAGAATGGTACCCAAAAGATCACAATTCAAAAAAATTCTAGTGCCTTTGACACTACTCCAAATTTCATTATCATTTCCTTCATAAAATTCTCGATCGAGATTTGCATAGAAAATTTTAACAAGATTTGGGTAACAAACAAAATCATTTTGATAAGAATCAACAAGACTAAGAATTTGATTGTTTGCAAAAAGAGTATCCACTCCATAAGAAGCAAAATCTTGAAAAATAGCAAACTTTCCGGGATGGACTTTTCCATAATTAGCATAATTGATGTATGCTTTTATTGCCTCCGGATTATTGAGGAGTTGCTCTTTCAAGTTTCTGGAAAGTCTCATGGTGGAGGGGTTGCTTGAAGAAGCCATTAAAGTAGAGAGTAGAGAGCTTGAAATTTTGAAGAGAGAGTTTGAATTTGAAAATGAAAGTGAAAGGTTGTGATAAAAGATAGTGACTAAATAGATTTTTGAAAGACATGTTCTCTGGTCAAAAGATGCCTTTTCAGAGTATTGAATGAAGTGAAAAGATGGAGAGAAATTCAACCATTTGAATTCAACTTTTGAATTTCAAAATTTGTACCCATGTCGACATCATGGTAGGGACCATGTCGACATGTGCCTGTGAATTTCTAAGATTTATTTCTCCTAAGAATTCTAATATATATATATACTTATTATTCTAATGTCTATATATATATATATTTGGAGTATTCTTATAGTATATTCCAGAAAATATTATATTAAAAATAATAAAAATAATAATAAAATTATAATAAAAATAAAAAATAAATTTAAAATACAATCAACACACCAATTCAAAATCAAGCAATCAATCATCTAATTCTAAGCATGCAATTTCAATCAATTACATTGTAAATGTGTACCTTTTTCTGAATCCGTTTCCTTGAATTTGTTGAAGTCATGAACTGCCGTAAAACACAAATTTGAGTTGTCTGTCTTCTCATCATCATCGCTTGAGGACGAGTTTGAGTCATCTAGAGTAGCAGTAAATGCACGCTTCCGTTTCTTTACTGAATCATTGTTTATATGAGGATTCTGCCTTTCTGGATACGGACAGTCTCTTTTGATATGGCCTGGTTCATCACAGTTGAAACATTTGACATTGTTTGGATCTGCATTCTGATTTCCAGAATTTTTATAGTTGTTTCTCTTGAGATTATTCATCTTTCTGTATTTCAGAAATTTCCGAAAATTCCTGGTCATAAATGCTATCTCTTCATCATTATCGCTGTTTGAGTTTGATCCGTCGGTTAATGCATTGAATGCCATTGATTTCTTTTCAGATGCTTTGCTTTCTCTTCTCCCAATCATTTGAACTTCAAACGACATTATATTTCCAATCAATTCTTCTATCTTTAAAGTACTGATGTCATTTGCCTCTTCAATTGTAAGTGTCTTTTGATCCCACTCTGGAGTGAGAGAATTTAAAAATTTTCTAACTTGATCTTCTTCCGAAAATTCCTTTCCCAAAGATATTAAAGAATGCACAATATCTTGAAATCGACTATACATATCTGAAATAGACTCATTAGTATTCATTTTAAATAACTGAAACTGATTTGTGAGCATGGAAATTTTGGTCTGTTTAACTTTGCTTGTTCCTTTGTGAGTCACTTGCAAAGTTTTTCAGATTTCATATGCAGACTTACAAACTGACACTCTATTAAATTCATTTCTTTCAAGTGAACAAAACAGAATATTCATTGCTTTAGAATTATTTTGTGCAACTGTCTTTTGCTCAGTAGTCCACTGTGCAAAATTAGTTGTGGGTTCAGAATATTCAGTTTGTGTGATATTCCAAGTATCTAATCCAACAGACTGTAAATATATTTTCATCCTACATGCCCAATATGCATAGTTACTGCCATTAAAAAGTGGTGGTCTGGTAGTAGACTGACCTTCTACAAATGAACTAGTGATAGGGATACTAGTGTTAATAACAGTACCAGTGTTGGTATCCATTTTGAAAATTTTTCAAAAATCAGATTATAAAACTTTTGAAATCCTTGCTCTGATTAGTTTAGATATATATGTATATGCAGGATTTAACCATGCAGGTACCAAGAATGATGACTGTACAGTATAAAGTTCAAGATATCAAGATTGAAGACTCATGAGTATCAAGATAATCAAGAGTTCAAGATTTCAAGATAAGTATTGAGTCTAGAATTATGTTAAAACTTCACAATAGCACTGAAATCTTCACTCCATTTTTCTTTTGGGATGGAACCCATTTCTACCTTTTTAGTGGCTTACAAACCCACGACAAGTAGCTTACAAACCTACGACAAGTGGCTTACAAACCCACGAACATCCTGGTTTTGTACAAGTTCTCGAGTCTTGTCATGATGAGATATTCTGTAGGAAGAAGCTTGCAAAACTACTTCAAAATGATTTTCAAAACTACTTCAGAATAATTTTCAAAATTGTTATTCAAAATGTTTTAGCCTTAAAAATTATCTTTTCAAATGATTTTCAAAAAGTTGTTTTAGCCTTAAATATTCTTGTTTTTAAACTTCGGTTGTTTTAAACTATCTTTTAATTATAATATATTTATACTTTGATTTAAATATAAAATTATAGTAAAATGTTATATATATTATTCTTTATATTCATCTATGTATTTTATCTATAGTCAAGTATATTTATAAAGTTTAAAATAGTTTTAA
Organism: Allium fistulosum; assembly: GCA_030737815.1. NCBI lineage: Eukaryota > Viridiplantae > Streptophyta > Magnoliopsida > Asparagales > Amaryllidaceae > Allium > Allium fistulosum. The sequence continues at coordinate 131,161,735 of CM060903.1, read as the reverse complement.
TATAAGATAAAGGTTATTTTCAAAGAAAAACAAAACATCAAAATTTCCTTTGGGATGTCGACATGCCCTAGTACTCCATGTCGACAGAGTGTCAGTTAGATTCAAAAATTTGAATTTCAAAAGAAGTGTCTATTCGCCATAACCCTTCACGAATGGACATGACTGTTGTTCTTCTATAAATAGGGGTTGGTTTCAATGAATTTGATATCAGTTTTTCTGGTTTTTCACTTCTCTTCTTCTTCCACATTTTCTTAATCAAAATCCTATCATTACTCTGCCGAAATCAACATTGAATCTAACTAGATCATCTCTGGTTTGATTCTCTATCACTATCTCAACAAGATCTAAGTGCTATTCAGAGTTATAGGCTTCTTTGTAATCTATCTAGCGAGAAAAGGTGTGATTGTAGCCTTGGAAATCAATCAAGCGAGAAAAGATGTGATTGTAGCCTTGGAAATCAATTGGGTGAACTTGTTGCCCCGGAAATCAAGTATCTCTACCCAGAGGATTGTGATTCTGGAGGGTGTACCTCGTAGCCTTGAAACCGAGGGTTGTAATTGTTGAATTGCTTTTGAAAGGAAATCCGTACTTAGTTGTGCGGGACTGGATGTAGGGTAACCCCGAACCAGTATAAAATCCGGTGTGTTCTTTCCTTTACTGCATTTACTTTATTTCTACATTTGTGTTTGTTTCTGTGATTATATCTGTGTCTGAATATTGCATACATTGGTGTTCAAATTAACATAAACTCAAAAAGATTTAGTAATTTCTTAAAAACACTATTCACCCCCCTCTAGTGTTATTCCTAGCCTTAAGATCCGTAATCCGCATTCCTCATATATATATATATATATATCAATACCCTTATTTCCTTAAACATACGCACACACTAGGAAACCTTTTTTCTTTCAGCATATAATACTATCTTAGGAAATCGTCACTAAAGATTTAACCTACAAATAGTTGATATGGCTGATAATTAATCTTCTTTCAGAAATGGGATCCCTGCCCACTTAAGACCTTAAATTCGTGGAATGCCCGAATGGTTTAATCAATATCTTAGGACCGTTAAGTGGTTTGCTATTCCTCCAGCTGCACCGATAGCACCTATTTCCCCGCTTGCCGATGCAATACCCCGCCCTATTGAATTTCCTAAATTGTGTAAGGACTTTCTTAATATAGGAGGGAAAACATACTCTAGAACTGAAGGATATCTAGAGGCTAAAGCATGGGTTAATGACTGCGAAAGGATATTTAGAGAGATTGGTTGGGAAGATCAGCTAATGAGGAGGATGACAGCTTGACACCTCAAAGGAGAAGCTTTGGATTAGTGGAACTTGGTGACTGAGGAAAACATTGGAAGGATTTTCTCATAGGAAGAATTCAAGAATAGATTTGAGATAAGGTTTATGTCTAAGGTAGAAGTTAGTCTACAACTGGAGAAATTCATTCAGCTTAGGCAAGGAGATTCCACTTTTAAGGAGTAAACAGCTAAGTTCACAGAGCTGGCTAAATTCAGGATGAGCTAGATAGATACACCTATGAAAAAATTCATGAAGTTCATGAAGGGACTAATTTCCCCATTGAGAGAAATTTTATTGACCGAAGTACCCATTGGTGCCACGTATGAGATGTTGGTGGAGATTGCAATGCTATACATGGCCAATGTGAACGATAAGGACGTAGAAAAGGAGAAGGCTGCACCGACCCAAAAATAAAGAAGGTCAAAGAAGGGAAGCTTTTGGGTTAACAAGGAGTCAAATTGGAAGTTTAAGAAGGATGGTAAGGTGTGCAAGCGATGCTAGAAGAAAGGTCATGAGGCTAAAGATTGTAGGATGAGTCCGATGAAGGAAAATTTTAAAGGGAAGTGCTTTAATTGCCACAAGGAAGGGCACCTCAAGCATCAATGCCCTAAGTTGGCAAAGGAAGGATCAAGTGGACAAGCTTATGCTATTGAAGCCGTCCCTATTGCAATTAGACCACCAAAAGACAAAGGGAATGCAGCATCAGAAGGTATAACTCTTATTTTAGGGGTTACAATTCATACCCTATTAAATTTATGTCATTGTATTCCTTTATAGTTAGGAATGTAGTAAATTTCTTAAACCTTCAAAACCAGACCGTCACCAGCCCAATAGTGGTCTCTAATCCTATTGGGGGTTCGACACATCTCTCTTTTATTTGCAAAGAATTAGTGTTGGACATATGCAAAGTTGATTTTATATGTAATGCGTACATTCTAAATTGTGAGGGGTATGGACTTATCTTAGGTAGGGATTGGTTAGCATATTATGTAGTAGTTCTTGATTGTGATAAGAGGGTTGTACGATTAAGAAGTTGTAGAGGTCATGACCTGGAAATTCTTTGTACAACCTAAGATTTAGTTGAGTTAAGCCATCTATAGTCACTAAATCTATCTGTTGGAGAGCTATCATCCGTACCTATAGTTTGAGAATTTCCTGATGTCTTTGAGGAAGTCTCGAGTCTCCTACCCCAAAGTGAGATCGAGTTACGAATAGATTTGGAGAAAGACGCAAGGCCAGTTGCCCTACCTTTGAGATACACGACCCCCCAAGAAAGAAGTGAATTGGATAAGCAAATCTCGAAGCTATTACAGAAAGGATTCATCCGTAGGAGTACTTCGTAGTGGGGAGCCCCTGTTGTTTTCACCACTAAGGTAGAAGGTTCTTTGAGACTTTGCAATGACTATAGGAAATTGAACAAGTTAACAAGGAAGAATGGGTACCCTTTACCTAGGATAGATGTCTTGTTCGATCAACTTGGAGGAGCTAAAGTCTTTTCTCAATTAGACTTAGCAACTGGATTCCATCAATTGAGGATTACTGAAGGAGGCAAGTTGAAGGATGCATTTCATGCACCAAATGGACACTATGAGTGGTAAGTGATGCCTTTTAAATTGACAAATGGCCCAGCATACTTTGTAAATTTGATGAGTAGGGTATTTATGGGGTAACTCAATAAATTTGTTGTTGTGTATGTTGATGATATTTTGGTTTTCTCCAAAAGTAAAGAGGAGCATGATGATCACTTAAGAGAGGTATTAAGAACCTTAAGAAGGCACCAGCTTAAGGCCAAATTTTCTAGATGCCACTTTTGGATAAAAGAAGTTAGATTTCTTAGGCATATTGTTTCTAAGCAAGAATTGGCAGTAGACCACGCCAAAGTAAAAGTTATTCAAGGATGGAAGACTCCTAGGAATGCATCGGATGTTAGAATTTTTCTTGGGTTGGTAGGCTGCTGTAGAAAGTTCATCAAGAACTTGCAAGAATAACAACCCCTTTAACCCAATTGACTAAGAATAACCTAGTCTTTTCTTAGGGCGATAGATGCTCTAAGGCATTTGAGAAGCTTAAGGAGTTATTGACTAGTGCACCTATGCTAACTATTCTTGATGGAACCAAACTGTTTACTATTCTAATAGATGCTTTTGGCACAAGGTTAGGAGAAGTTGTAATGCAAGAAGGAAAAGTAGTTGCTTATGTTAGTAGTTATTTTCTTTGCCTTAAAGACGTGGAGGCATTATATTTTAGGAGAAAGATTTGAGTTATTCACCAACCATAAATCACTCAAATTCCTCTTTTTCCAAAAAGATTTGAATCTTAAGCAGTAAAGATGGATGGAATATATAGCATAATTTGAGTTAAGTATTCAGTATACCCCTGGAAAAGGGAACATGGTCGTAGATGCTCTTAGTTGGAGGCATGCTATCCTAGATGCTATATATGAATGGAGGCGGTTGGAGTTCCTCTCAAATTTGAACTTTCAACCGCCAACAAAACCCATCCAAGGCTTTTTAGCAGTTATAGAGATAAGACCAACCTTGATAGACAATATAAGACTTGAGCAAGTGAAGGATGAAAAGTTAGGAAAGATTTTGCAAAAGATGATGTAACGACTCAGATTTTCGAATGTTTTATAACTAAATATTGGGATTATTTAGATATTTAAATCATGGATTTAATGTGAATAAAAATATGATTTCGAAAGCTTATTTCATTTTAAAAAAATAATATATGATAATGGAAAACTTTTAATTTAGAATTAAAATTGATTAATCTTGTTTTAATAATAATTTATTATGTTTAGTAACGGGTTCAATTATCATTCTAGGGCACTATCTTGGATTTCGATGAAACTAGTCCCATTGGATCCCCAAAAAGGAATTTTTATACGTCGACGAGTTTCGTTACGATCAGACATGTTATGTGATCGTGCGTGCTCAAAATGCGTAGCGTTAAATTTAAAAGAATAAAATATATTATTTATTTTCCTATAAATAATGCTTAACTACTCTCCTTTTTCTCACTTTATTTCATTCATCAATTTTCATAGTCATCACCATGATAGTTCCTTTAACCAATTAAATAGGGAGAAATAGTTTACGGATTCGAGTAATTTTGGATTCATCAGCTTGGTACGATCGACAGCTCAATTTCGCTGTGCTTACTTTTACGTGCAGCGTTAGTCCATAGTGTTCTACTTGCCACAGCCGAAGCTAGGGCTGAGTACTGGAGGAGTTGTAGGTGGCGACAAGCGAAGGGGTGAATGTCATTGGGATGCTTGAGGAAAGCCAATGGTGTTGGAGGTAGTTAGAGGTGGCTCGGCTACCTAGTGCAAATTGAGACATGTTGATTGTCGCATACTGGTTCACAATCGCGATTTGATTTGGTGGGCCAGTGGTCAAATCAGTGATGCCGATGGACTCGTAGATGCGGTTGGAGAAGAATAGCGGTGGTTTGGTTTTCCTCGTGGATGAATTCGAATCGTGACCTATTACATGGGCTTTTGGGAAGATGGTGTCGCTTTTGGAAAATGGGTGCGATGGAGATGCCAATGGGTCAAGGAGGTCAGGATCGCAAAGAGAAAGAGGTTTGTTGAAGGCTGTTCGTCGAAATATGGTCCGACGCTTTGTATCAGTGGTGATCGTGCACGCATGGGATGGGTTCACGTATCACGTGCACGAATTTGAGAAGATGGAAGGGAAGGATTAAGGCAATTAAAGGGATTAGTGAATTAATCAAGTTAATTAATTTAGTTTATAATCCAATAACTTATAAAAATCGTATCTTATTTGTACGAGGTCCGATCGAAGCGCTGTCTTCACCGATGGTGCTCGTAACAGAATTATCCATGTTTGGGATTGATTTGGGGCTAGGGTGAGTTACTCACCAATTATGTTTATATTGTTATGTATATAACTGTTTTTGTATTAAAGTAGAAATTGTATAACGAACAATGCAAGCTATTACTCTTGGACCCCGCCTTGTTTGAAAAACAAGTGACAACATTATTCTATAGTATAATTTTTCTTGTAATCGTCTATAACATGTATCATGGCCTAGACTACTTGTTTACATGTTTGATATTGTTATTTGATTAAGTTGTAAATTATATTGTGAATGTTTGAAGCGATATAATCGTTATAAACATGCTTTGAAATCCCTAATATTTGACATATGTTAAAATTGGATAAATTGTGATATATTATAGTTATATTATAGATATATATATTTAGCTACACACGTTTTGGTGTATTCGACATAGAGGAATTCGTTTGGACATTTGTGGAAATTGGAATTGGAAGTTGTAAATATTAGAAGCGAAAACGTCGCTATGGATGCACTTTGAAATCATTATGATCGACGATTTTAAAGTTAACTTTGAAAGACATCATAGGGCTTCTTCGTATATTTAATAAGTACTACGAGCGTACTTATTACTGGAAAATATAAAGGTTTAAATATATTACTGATAATCATTTACGGATTTTTAAAGTAATGGTTTTAAATTATAAAACACGTTTTTATGGTTTTTAAATAAATGTTTTAAATATAGTACATGTAACCACCCTGTTGTTAGTTACCTGATTAATTAAATCTAGTTAGGGATAATTAATTTTAAATTATGATTTGTGAAATGTAGCTGTGAAATTAAATCTAGTTTTGTGAATAATTGAATTGTTATCTTAATTAATTTTAAGATAACTTTGGAAAATGTTGTAAATTTAGTTAAGTGTTAATATTGTGATTTATTATTTTATTTGTAATTAATAATTTATTTTGTTTTAATTAAAAATAATAAGAATAACTTGTATTTCAAAAGTTACATTTAATTGTACAAAACATTTCTATATTTATATAAATGGGAATTTTTATCTTGTGAATGGGTTTGATAAATTTTGAGTGGTTAAAACTATGTTAAATAAAACCTTAGTTAAAATGTAAAATAGTGCTTTATAAATTAGTAACACTTGGGATTTTTGTAACACTTAGCAATTGGGTCTATATCTCAACCCACTTAGCCCATTTAAGAGAAGCTTCCTTCTCATTTCATGTATATAGCACGTTCAATTCTAAAAGCTCAGAAAACCAGAGAACTCCATTCCTCTTTCAAAACCTAGAAAAAAAATCAAAGCTCTTCTTCAATTCATGATAAATTAAACATCTTTAGGAGCTTATTTGTTCAGGTAATCATCTCTAGCTTAAACACATCCCAATTGTGATTTGAATTCCCAATTTACAATACACTAAATTAGGGCTTTTTGGTGTATTTTGGATTGATTTTTGTTTAGGGTTTGCTGGTTTGAAAATGGGCTGAAGTGATAATCTTGATTGTTGAATTGAAGGAGAGAGGTGAGTTTATTACTCACATATCTATTTCTAAATTTTGTTGTTGTACTTAATTGTTTGAATGATTTATTGATTGAATTGTTTGCAAATTTGATTGTAAACTTGAATGATTGTTTGATTGTTGTTTACTAGGAATTTAGTGTGAAATTTGCTGCAGTAAAATAGTGATATTATGGTGTTTAAAAATCCAAAACGGCTCAATCACTTTGCTGTAGAAAGATTTTTCAACTAGCCAAAACTTACCTTTTAGTCACTTGTCGAAATTCTGCTGTTTCAGTGGTCTAAATTGAGTTAGAAACCGTTGTTGTCGCGCTATCATGTTTAATTGGCTGTGTTAAAACTTGAAATTAATTACTTTTATGTTCCTTATCAATATTTGATAATTCTTGATGTTATGGAAAGCTTAGACTATGTTATGTTTTGATTTTTGCAAAATTTTGAGGTTTATATTTCTTTGTCGCTGAGAATAAACGACAACGATAGTGAATTTAAAATCTGAGATTTATTTTGGCCTTTTGAACTATAAGTCCAAATTTGATGACCTTTTTCCTGTTTGAAAGCTTAGTCTTTTATCTTAAACAATCATGTTTTGAGTTTTGCAAAATTTTGAGGTTTATATAGTCGAAATCATATTTCTTTATCGCAGTCCTGAGAATAAACGACAGCGGTAATGAATTTAAAATCTAAGAATTTTTTGGCCATAAATTTTGAACCGTAAGTCCAAAATTTGATAACCTTTTTCTTGTTTGAAAGGTTAGACTTTTATCTACAACTTTCATGTTTTGAGTTTTGTAAAATTAAAAGATTTAAGTGGTCGTAACTACAGTTATTTAGACCCTAAATTTGAGTTAAATGAAATAAGTTGACAAGATTCGTATAAAAGTAATTTTATGAAAGAGAATTATTTTGATTTATAAATGTTAGAATTGTTTCTAAATTAAGTTAATAGATATTAAAAATGAATTTTAGCAAGTTATTTTATATATTAAGCATGGTTAGTAAAATATTTATGGATTTGGAAATATGACATTGGAAATACAAATCTAATATTTTTTTACATAAAAGTGATTATGGATTTGGAATATAAGTATTACGGTTTTATTAAATAAATAATATAGGATTCATGGAATTTGGAAATGTGATTTTGAAAAGTATAAACTTATTTTATTTCTAAGTAAAGTGCTTATATTTTAATATGGCTTTAAAAATATAGTTTTTTGAATAATACAACTATATGGAAATTTGAAACAACCCCCTGTATATAAGTGAAATCTTGGAAAAACTCGGGTTTATGGAATATTTTATTGAACAAACGAACACTTATTTAAATTTAAATAATAAGTGGATTTGTGGAAAATTATAACTAGTGTTTTTTTATAATAAAAATCAGAGAGAAAAATTATTTTGAGAACCTTAATTCTATAATTTGGGAAATACTATTATTCGACTTAATGTTATTGATTGTTTAAAATGCTTTTGAATAACGCTTCGTTGAATACGGTATAACTCATTGAATTGAATGTTTGAGTGGAATTTACTAACCCATTAGCGAATACTCGAATTCCAACTGGTAGTATGGGATGCCTTGGTTAAATTCTTGTGATCGTATTTGGGAAAGTACATAACATTTTGAGTTGTATTCTCTTCTGGTATGCAATAAGTGGTTACTAGATCCTTAACAGAATGTAGTTTAAGTCTTCCAGTGGTATCCGTAATAAGTGATATTTACTAGCTTTTATTAAATACGTGGATTTCACCATACGGTATGGGATGTATTGATTAAATCGTAGTAATTACTGAAAGCGGTAGTATTTGGCACTTTAGAGTTTACTCTCTTTTAGTGTGCGACAAGTGGCTGTACTGGATTTCTTTTCAAGTGGAATAATCTAAAATAAACTAAAAGATTCGGTGATGGCTGTTATCCTTGAGATTGTCTTGTGACCTGTGATTCCCGTCCTGTGTACGATCCTCGGTATCAGATCGGTTCATGTGATACCAAATTGTTTGTTTGTTTGCTACGGTTGTATGTATGATCATTACGATCGTTTTGAGTAAGATCTCTTGGATTCTGGATTTTTGGATTCTGTGACTATTCTGTGTTCGTGAAATAAATATATATATTCTTGGGTCTTGTGTTCATGAAATAAATACATATTCTTTTGTCTTGTGTTAGTGAAATAAATATATATTCTTGTGTCTTATGTTCGTGAAATAAATATGTATTCTTGTGTCCTGTGTTTGTGAAATAAATATATATATTCTTGTGTCTTGTTTTCATGAAATAAATATATACTCATGTGTCTTGTGTTAGTGAAATAAATATATATTCTTGTTTCTTATGTTCGTGAAATAAATATGTATTATTCTTGTGTCTTGTGATGGATGCTAAATTAAGTTAATTCTATTATTCTGTGTTTAGTGACTAGTTCATGTCTGTGACTTAAACTTATAACCCTGTTCTGAGTTAAATTAATTCCTTAACTTGTTATATCCTGTACATCTGTATTTTCTTATATGTTGTTTATTCTTGTGTTATATTCTGTTCTCACCCTATTGGATATTTAGAGATAGTCTGACCCGGGTGTTACTTTCCTCGGGTCAGGCTGAGACTTTTCAGGTTACAAGACAAGTTGACCTTTGGATGTTTGGGCTAGCAAGGATGTAAACACTTTTGACTTTTTAGTTTATCTCATTTAGGAAATTTGTGAATATGTTTATAAGATGTACAATTGAGATTAGAGAATTGTTAAACTTGTATAACAATCGAGTTTAGTATTTCATTTTGTAAACTCAAAATTTGTATATGTGTATATGAGATTATTATTCCGCTGTGAACTATGATTGATGTTTATATGATATATTGCTCTGATTTTGAAAAATCGGTGTGTCTATTACTTTGTATTAATACTGTACACGTCAAATTTCAGTTCAGATATTAAGTAAAAAGTTATAAATGACATGTCAGTGTTAGTATAAAGATATATTCACATTCGATCGCCCTTAACAAGCCGTATTCTCTGGATTAGCAAACAATATTACTTGTAATGTTCTTTGCTAATATGGGTATCATGGTGGGGTCATTACAGTTTGTTATCAGAGCTATGTCAGAACATTATAGCAAATAATACTATGGATCCGAGACCTAGATAACTTAGAGTCCTGTCCCATGAGGTGTGTAGTTGATAGTTATATCAATTATCTAATTATGGATAAGAATATAAAATGATTATTGAGATAATCATTTGGGGCGTAATTTGATTTAAAAATTATAAATTGATAAATTGGAATTTGTGACATTAAAATCTTTGGAGAATAATGAGTAAAATCTTTTAGAGTTGAGAAATTTTTGGAATTAAATTGGACTAAATCAAAATTAAAGTGAACTATTTTTTTAATAGAAAATCTGGAAAATTTGAGTGAATAAGTTTAATATTTAAATGATCTAGGAATAATCAGGGTTGCATAGCGGAATTTCAAACATTGAATTGTTCCGCTGTGAGTTATTATGTGTGTTTTGGTTGATTGGTTGCTAGAAATTGATTACCTGGTTGCATTTATTTAAAATTGGATGCATGTGTAACGACCCAGAATTTCTGATATTTGAAATTCGTATATATAATTGATTTTAAATATTAATAAGTAGAATTAATAAGTCGAATAATTTAAAATTCGAATATCTGGATTTAATTGGGAAATTAAATCGATAAATTAATAGTTGAAATTCCAGAAACAATTGGAAATTGGGTTTAATGTGATTGAAAATGATTTATGAAGTTATATTAAATCATGTTGAAGTTATAGTGATGTTATAGAACTTTTAAAATTGAATTTAAAGTAAATTTGTGAAAATTGAATATTTTAATATTTTATCAACTAGTGAAATTAGCCATTTTTGGGACAGTCTCAGAATTGGACGAAACTAGTTCCATTGGATCCGTAATAGTTTGTTTTTATCGGATTTCAATTTTCATAGCAATCAGAGTTGTCGTGTGACCGTGGCAGCTCGAAACGCATCGAAATTGTTTTAATATTAATTTGGCGAGTTAAAATAGTCATTTTTCAAAAAGTCTCGGATTTCAACGAAACTAGTTTCATCGGATCCGTAATATGATATTATTGTAGGGTTTCAAATTTCGTGTCAATCCGATGTACGGTTTGTCCGGGGCAAGCCAAAACGCATCGAAATCGGTTTAAATCGATTTGATTTAAAATTGATCGTTTATTTCCGTAACTCGCACAGATGATCGAATTAGCTTCCGAAACACGTTCCATTGTGTTTGGAATGCGGGGTAAACCTTACGAACGCCAGGTGGCATACGTTGTTTGGAGATCGTTTGGAAAAGTCGTTTAAAACGAATTTAATATTATTTTTATACATATATATATATGCCCGAACGAGAAACCCTAGCTCTATTTTCTCGTGGCCGCCACTTTCGTTTTCTATGGCCGAGAATTCTCGATCTTCTTCCACTAATTTCTTCAAATCCACACTTCGAATCGAAAAACTCTCAACTACAACTTCGTGGAGTACGTCACGGACTTCAAATCCATACGGATACGATCGAGTTTGGAGCAGCGAATCGAGGGAAAATTGAGCTCGAATGGCTGATATTTGTTCGCGTTTTTCAACGTGATTGTACGACCGAGCATGACCGGCCTCTGGGCGTCACCGAGGGGGAGTGGGACGAGTGCAGAAGCGTTGTTCGATCGACCTCTAGTCGATTGGATGAGGAGCATAATTCAAACAAAGGTTTCAGCGGCAAGGGTTCAAACGCGATCGTGTTTTACTGATGGGGGAAGAAGCTTGTGCAAGCGGCCACGATTTTCTCAACTGAGATTGACGGCAGAGATGAATTTTAGGTTTAAAAAGAAAATAAAATTGTAAATTATTATATTTATAAATTCGTGTAATCTTCGTAATAGCATATCTTGTTCATACAAGGTCGAAAAATTACGAAACCAGTTGCGTTGGAATCATATTGTCGAGCACTACGCAATGGAGCTGGATTGGAAGCAATTGGAGTCAGTGAAAATTTCAGGTAAAATTAAACGCACGTTTAATTTTATTCGAAATAAAATGCTGCAACCGTTTTAAAAGCAAAGGTGAGAACTCCTCACTCAATCGAATGTTTTGTTTCGATTTAAATTTTAAATAGTTGAGATTTAAAATTGTTGATAGTGTTAATTGTGATGATTGAATGATAATTGCTATTTATTGTGATAAATAGACATTATACGCCGTATATTAAGCGGAGGTTATTTATTAAAAACATATACCGCGATAATTTCACATTGAAGTGGAATTGGTATTATATATGAATACAGCAATATATATATATATATATATATTGGAATATGTATATATTGGAGTTGTTGATTTCCCGCATTGTATAGCGGATGAGACCCTATTGCGCCGCATAATAGGGGATAATATTTATAAATCCCATATACCGCGATAACTTCACATTGATGTGAAATTGGTATTGTGCTAACATCTGTGGATGCAGGGAAATAGGTTGGAGGGATTCGACTGGATTCCTCACCGTAGTGATTTATTTACAGATATTGTTGTATATTCTGTTATCATATGATGATATATGATGTTTGGATGCTGTGATTGACTATTTGGTGCTGTTGCATCATCGGATCCATTTTTGAAGTTTAAGATAACGATTTTGATTTTAAAAGGATTTTTAAAGTGATTTTTGAAAGTATACGTTTTATTGAATTGGTTTATTTAAATTGAGATTTTTGGAATAATTATAAACGGTTTATATAAAAGATTTATAAAATTGATATTTATAAATTAAAATATTGGAATTATAAAATGAGTTTTTTTTAGTGTTAAAAGGAAGTATAAATGGATTTCATAAGTGAATGAAATTAATAGATTTATAATGTGAAGTTATAAAATGAATAGATGTTGTAAAATAAAAGATTTATAAGTAATTTACTTATAAATTAGATTTTTGCACTTAAAAGGGGATATAAATAGAATTTGCTAATAAAATGATTTTTATAAGTTGAAATTGTTATAAAATATAAATGTGATTTATAAACGTTGTTTATAAATCCGAAATCACTTATTTTGATAAGCGAATTTTAGAAGTTAATTAAAGGAATTATATCCATGATTTTAGACGATGGATGATCTTTTAATAAATGTGTAGAAACATTGAATTGGGTAAATAAAGTATATTCACGATTTTGGACAGCGAATATATTATTAAATAAAATGGATATGTTTTGGAGAAGTGATATTACGAAATGAAGTAATTGTTTTAAAAGATGTTTTAAAACGTGTTAAGTATCGAATACATAGATTTCAACATTTATTGTTGAAATAGACGTTTCGAGGAATAAGGAAATGGTGGACTATAACACTGTTGTTATAGTAAATGATTTCCGCAAGGAAATATTTTATATAGTATTGGGATTTATATATCTATCTAAATTTCGAATCCCTATACTAGTGATTTTGAGTTGTCGTAACAATGTTTTACGTAACATTCGTTTTGACTCAAATAGATGTGTTTAAGAAAATGATTTCCTTAAAGAATGAAATATATACTTAATTTTGATTTAAGTACGTTGAATATTTTCAAATGTTGAAAATAAATGGATTTATGAATTACCTATTATTAAATAGGTATGGAAATGTTTTTCCAATATAAAGTGAAATGTTTTGAGATTTTATCTTCAAAGATAAATTGAAATGTGGAAATTGATTTGAAATTGTTTTCAAATAGTTGAAGTGTGGAAATTATATATCTTGTAAAGATATTTTTTGGAAGATAAATAATTTGGAAAATTATTTGGAATCCGATGATGCTGTGCAGACCTATTGATAGTTAAATAACCGACTATCAATAATTACCTTGAATGGGTATTTGTTGTGATTTGCTTGAATTTGAATGCCACACTTATTTTTGAATAAGCGCTCACTATTCGGGTTAGCCGGGAAAAGACCTTTGTGTCATATAACCCATTCCGAATTTGTGATACGACGATATGGATCGTATTGAAGACCGGTGGTGAAGACCGGGTATTTGTGAAAACGATAGGATGACCTATCGATTGTCTCTGCACCGTTAGCTACGGTATTGAGATTTCCTTTGTGATGGGAAGTTTTATCGGGATTGTGAATATTCGGATTGCAAGGGCTTCTTCAAGAGTGCCTTCGGTTCTGTTCGAACCCGGAACAGACTTGTATGGTTACGTGTCTGACATTACATTTGGAGATGTAAAGCCGATTTCTTTCAAATACATATCTGTTGGTGGCGGAGAATTTATTCTCTTAGCTTAACACCCTTCTCTGAGACATACGAGCTCAGAGGTTATGTAGTTAAAATTTATCAGCGATATATTCCCAATTTGGTAATGTGGCATGTTGAGTGTTGCTATGATGATGATCATTTATTGATCATTTGTGATCAAAGCGTGGCTTTGTGAAAAAGCGTAGCTTTGTGGACGAGACTTCGTCAGGGCCTCACAACCCGGAAATGGTCGAAACAGGAATGTTGCGGCAATGTTATGAGGGTCGCGCCCTTTAGGGTATGTCATTTCCTTCTAGAAAGGGGTGGTATCATGGTATGGAGCCCAAATACTTACTCATGTGGACACACCTTATTTATTATGTGTGATGTTGTTACCGAGCGCTCGGATAAAGGTCCCAAAAGACCGGGGAACGGCATATTCGTGAGTTACCTAGTTACAGGGGTAACCCGGCCTTGTTGGCAGAGAGCAGTTTGTCTCTCGGAGCGTCCAGCCAGAGGCGTTTCTTTCGTGGCATAGGAAGTTCCTTAGCCTGACCATTTGTTGGCAAATCCATTTTCCAATACGAACCCTGTACGGTTTTAGTTGTAGAACCTGCCATTTACTTATGGTGGTCACCACTGTTTAGATGGTAGTTATAGTAGGCATACGATACTAGTCGTATGTTGGCTAAGTATAATATTATACTTTCAAAATATTTTCTGCACTATGCACTAATAATAATAATCCAATGATTTGCGTAGTAAGCATATTTTACTATCATAAGAAGAAATCTCCTCCAATTCTGCGTTTGCATTGTGTGTGTGGCGGGAGGTCTTATGGTAGTTTCATTTTCCAAAAGCATTGCGAATATTTTTCTACTTGCTTTGTTGTTGTTGTTTTAAAAATAAACTGTTTTAGTTCTCACACCAGTCACCATGACTGACCTGGAGTTTATTGTTTCCTTCCTAAACTCTGGGTGCCCACCAATTTCCACACGGGCAATCTAGAGTCAGGTTATCAGGTCATTTTGGATTCAGGCGATGCTGTGGAGCTCAGTGACGAGCTGGATGGCGAGACGTACCACTTGTATATGATATTAATTTTCCGCTGTGTATTCTATATATGGACAAGTTCATATAACTGTCTAGTTGTGTTGTGTTGTATATTGCTGTTGTAAACTCTGATGATGATGTAATGTATAAAATGATATAGTTCTTTGATTTAAAGATTATTCATTTATCTATTATATGTTGTTCTTCTGCGAATGTGAGATTCTGATATTGTTTCTGTTTCTGTTGTTTCTTCTTTCTTTTTCTTCTGTTTTCTTCTACCTCTTCTTTTTCTCCATAACAATTCGATTTTCCGGCATTCGATTGCTCGGCAGTTGATACAGTGAATGTATTAATGTCGATTTTCGAGCGACGAAAAATCGAATCGTTACATTTGGTATCAGAGCATATGGTTAAGCGACAACCATGGTTCTATTGGGTGTTACTCATTATAGATAGAGTCAGTAGTACTCTAGAATGAGTTGAGTGTAATAATAGATACGAGCGTGTATTTGTTAGTGAATATAAAATTGTTTTATATTGTGATGATTGATTTGTTGAGTGGTATATGGATTCTGATCGGTATAGTCCGTACAACTCTATCGATAGGGATCTCTAAACACTTGTTCAGAACAACTCAGCACGATATTGTTTTAAATTGGGTAAATGAAATAATTTTACCTTGATTATATTTTGTATATAAAGAAATAATTTTTCGGAAATTATTAAAGTGTATATGATTGATTGTTTCGTTGTTAAAAATGTAAATATATATAAGTTGATAAAAGTTGTTGAATAAGTTAAATGAAAACAATAATTGTAAAAGAATAAAGTGTATAAGAAAATGAATTATAATGTATGAAGTTATAATTAAAATGATTTACAATGGTAAAATAATCTTATATATAAAAGTGAAATTTTATAAGTAAAAGATTTGTAAATGTGATTTATAATCTAAAATAAAAATTCCAGAGAAAGGTTTTTGAAAGGATTTGATATTTTGGAAAAAAATTGTTTTGGAGAGATGAAAGCTCTAAACTCTTTTCAGGTCGCTGGAAAATATTTTCGATGATGACCGCGACATCATTGGTGTTCATTTTCGGGTTTCCAAAAGAGGAATTGGTGCCAGATTATTTTAAATGAAAGTTGGTTGGAAAATTGGATTTGGTTTTAGAAATTCAAAAGATAAATTGAATTGATTTCAAAATGGTTTTTGAAAGGTTGAAAAGACTCTGGAATCCTATTTAAAATATTTATGGGAATGATAAATGAGTTGATAACTTGTACAAAATTGAATTTTGATATAATAAATTTAACTTAAAGGAAGGAGTTAAATTAAAGTAAGTATAAGTGAATCAATTAAATCCAAGCTGTAATTGTTAAATATAAATAATTAAGTTTGAACTTATAATATGAGACAATAAATTTTGCCTTTGGTAAAAGTTAAATAGAATTGGAATCTGAATTGGATTTATAAGTGGAAACTTAAGTTAATTTAAACAAATGATGTTTGAAATGGAAAATAACTTAAGTGATATTGAACGAAGTTGATTTTGATATCAAAGTAAATTAATCAAGTGAATTAAATGAATGTAAACATGAGTTATATAAATGAAATTCAACTTTATTTGTTAAATGAAGTAGCAATTGAATTGAATAAATGGATTGAATGTTAATCAATTGAATGTAAATAAATTGAATGGAAGATCAATTTAATATTAAACCAATTGGAATTAAATGTGTTGGTTATACATTGGTTGTTATATGGTTGTTAGTTGATTGTATATAAATTCATTAAGTATTAATGAAATTGAATTAGTGAAATTGAAAACTATGTAATTGAATTTAAATTGAAAGTGAAGTAAATTTAAATAGAAATTGATTTGAATTGAAAGTGAACCAACTTAAATGTAAATTAGTGAATGTAAACTAATTGAAAATGGACAATTGAATGTTGTTATATACGAATTGGTTGTAAACAATTGCAAGTAATGTTGAAATATCATAAGTTGCTTATAAACCTTGTTTAGTATGCATTTCTTTTGATATGCAAATGTTGTAGTTGTTTAAAAGAGTAAATTGTTAATAACCTTATATATATGTCACTTACATGTTTAAATTGAGTAAGTACAGGTGCCGTGGCTACCGTTCGGTTGGTTTGGTTGCGCAAATATGCTAATAAATAACTGCTTTGATTAAAAATGCTAAAAAGGTACGCCTACGCAATAAAAATAGAAAATATGAACTGTTTTTCTGTTTTTCCGACCGGGTGGGTCGATGTATACATATTTATGTCTATTGTGATCCTACTACGATCGAACCGCGCAAAAGAGACGCTGGCGAATTTTTCTGAAAATTTTTGAAAATTTTGGAAAATTTTTGTTAATGAAAAGTCAATTTCCAAATTGAAATGAAAGAGTAGGAATTGAACTAGAAAATGGAAACCATTGTTTTAGTTGAAGTTAAAGGTTTTGAAAAAGGTGAATATAAAATTTTCACAAAATGGATTTCTGAAAAGTTAATGGATTTTGTGAATTTTTCTTACTTGGTAATTTCGAGGACGAAATTCTTTTAAGGGGGGAAGTTTGTAACGACCCAGAATTTTTGATATTTGAAATTCGTATATTTAATTGATTTTAAATATTAATAAGTAGAATTAATAAGTCGAATAATTTAAAATTCGAATATCTGGATTTAATTGGGAAATTAAATCGATAAATTAATAGTTGAAATTCCAGAAACAATTGGAAATTGGGTTTAATGTGATTGAAAATGATTTATGAAGTTATATTAAATCATGTTGAAGTTATAGTGATGTTATAGAACTTTTAAAATTGAATTTAAAGTAAATTTGTGAAAATTGAATATTTTAATATTTAATCGACTAGTGAAATTAGCCATTTTTGGGACAGTCTCAGAATTGGACGAAACTAGTTCCATTGGATCCGTAATAGTTTGTTATTATCGGATTTCAATTTTCATAGCAATCGGAGTTGTCGTGTGACCGTGGCAGCTCGAAACGCATCGAAATTGTTTTAATATTAATTTGGCGAGTTAAAATAGTCATTTTTCAAAAAGTCTCGGATTTTGACGAAACTAGTTTCATCGGATCCGTAATGTGATATTATTGTAGGGTTTCAAATTTCGTGTCAATCGGATGTACGATTTGTCCGGGGCAAGCCAAAACGCATCGAAATCGGTTTAAATCGATTTGATTTAAAATTGATCGTTTATTTCCGTAACTCGCACAGATGATCGAATTAGCTTTCGAAACACATTCCATTGTGTTCGGAACGCGGGGTAAACCTTACGAACGCCAGGCGGCATACGTTGTTTGGAGATCGTTTGGAAAAGTCGTTTAAAACGAATTTAATATTATTTTTATACATATATATATATATGCCCGAACGAGAAACCCTAGCTCTATTTTCTCGTGGCCGCCACTTTCGTTTTCTATGGCCGAGAATTCTCGATCTTCTTCCACTAATTTCTTCAAATCCACACTTCGAATCGAAAAACTCTCAACTACAACTTCGTGGAGTACGTCACGAACTTCAAATCCATACGGATACGATCGAGTTTGGAGCAGCGAATCGAGGGAAAATTGAGCTCGAATGGCTGATATTCATTCGTGTTTTTCAACGTGATTGTACGACCGAGCGTGACCGGCCTCTGGGCGTCGCCGAGGGGGAGTGGGACGAGTGCAGAAGCGTTGTTCGATCGACCTCTAGTCGATTGGATGAGGAGCATAATTCAAACAAAGGTTTCGGCGGTAAGGGTTCAAACGCGATCGTGTTTTACTGATGGGGGAAGAAGCTTGTGCAAGTGGCCACGATTTTCTTGACTGAGATTGACGGCAGAGATGAATTTTAGGTTTAAAAAGAAAATAAAATTGTAAATTATTATATTTATAAATTCGTGTAATCTTCGTAATAGCATATCTTATCAGGTCGAAAAATTACGAAACCAGTTGCATTGGAATCGTATTGTCGAGCACTATGCAATGGAGCTAGATGAGAAGCAATTGGAGTCGGTGAAAATTTCGGGTAAAATTAAACGCACGTTTAATTTTATTCGAAATAAAACGCTGCAACCGTTTTAAAAGCAAAGGTGAGAACTCCTCACTCAATCGAATGTTTTGTTTCGATTTAAATTTTAAATAGTTGAGATATAAAATTGTTGATAGTGTTAATTGTGATGATTGAATGATGATTGCTATTTATTGTGATAAATAGATATTATACGCCGTATATTAAGCGGAGGTTATTTACTAAAAACATATACCGCGATAATTTCGCATTGAAGTGGAATTGGTATTATATATGAATACAGCAATATATATATATATTGGAATATGTATATATTGGAGTTGTTGATTTCCCGCATTGTATAGCGGATGAGACCCTATTACGCCGCATAATAGCGGATAGTATTTATAAATCCCATATACCGCGATAACTTCACATTGATGTGAAATTGGTATTGTGCTAACATCTGTGGATGCAGGGAAACAGGTTGGAGGGATCCGACTGGATTCCTCACCGTAGTGATTTATTTACAGATATTGTTGTATATTCTGTTATCATATGATGATATATGATGTTTGGATGCTGTGATTGACTATTTGGTGCTGTTGCATCATCGGATCCATTTTTGAAGTTTAAGATAACGATTTTGATTTTAAAAGGATTTTTAAAGTGATTTTTGAAAGTATACGTTTTATTGAATTGGTTTATTTAAATTGAGATTTTTGGAATAATTATAAACGGTTTATATAAAAGATTTATAAAATTGATATTTATAAATTAAAATATTGGAATTATAAAATGAGTTTTTTTAGTGTTAAAAGGAAGTATAAATGGATTTCATAAGTGAATGAAATTAATAGATTTATAATGTGAAGTTATAAAATGAATAAATGTTGTAAAAAAAAGATTTATAAGTAATTTACTTATAAATTAGATTTTTGCACTTAAAAGGGGATATAAATAGAATTTGCTAATAAAATGATTTTTATAAGTCGAAATTGTTATAAAATATAAATGTGATTTATAAACGTTGTTTATAAATCCGAAATCACGTATTTTGATAAGTGAATTTTAGAAGTTAATTAAAGGAATTATATCCATGATTTTAGACGATGGATGATCTTTTAAAAATGTGTAGAAACATTGAATTGGGTAAATAAAGTATATTCACGATTTTGGACAGTGAATATATTATTAAATAAAATGGATATGTTTTGGAGAAGTGATATTACGAAATGAAGTAATTGTTTTAAAAGATGTTTTAAAACGTATTAAGTATCGAATACATAGATTTCAACATTTATTGTTGAAATAGACGTTTCGAGGAATAAGGAAATGGTGGACTATAACACTGTTGTTATAGTAAATGATTTCAGAAAGGAAATATTTTATATAGTATTGGGATTTATATATCTATCTAAATTTCGAATCCCTATACTAGTGATTTTGAGTTGTCGTAACAATGTTTTACGTAACATTCGTTTTGACTCAAATAGATGTGTTTAATAAAATGATTTCCTTAAAGAATGAAATATATACTTAATTTTGATTTAAGTATATTGAATATTTTCAAATGTTGAAAATAAATGGATTTGTGAATTACCTATTATTAAATAGGTATGGAAATGTTTTTCCAATATGAAGTGAACTGTTTTGAGATTTTATCTTCAAAGATAAATTGAAATGTGGAAATTGATTTGAAATTGTTTTCAAATAGTTGAAGTGTGGAAATTATATATCTTGTAAAGATATTTTTTGGAAGATAAATAATTTGGAAAATTATTTGGAATCTGGTGATGCTGTGCAGACCTATTGATAGTTAAATAACCGACTATCAATAATTACCTTGAATGGGTATTTGTTGTGATTTGCTTGAATTTGAATGCCACACTTATTTTTGAATAAGCGCTCACTATTCGGGTTAGCTGGGAAAAGACCTTTGTCATATAACCCATTCCGAATTTGTGATACGACGATATGGATCGTATTGAAGACCGTTGGTGAAGACCGGGTATTTGTGAAAACGATAGGATGATATATCGATTGTCTCTGCACCGTTAGCTACGGTATTGAGATTTCCTTTGTGATGGGAAGTTTTATCGGGATTGTGAATATCCGAATTGCAAGGGCTTCTTCGGAAGTGCCTTCGGTTCTGTTCGAACCCGGAACAGACTTGTATGGATATGTGTCTGACATTACATTTTGAGATGTAAAGCCGATTTCTTTCAAATACATATCTATTGGTGGCGGAGAATTTATTCTCTTGGCTTAACACCCTTCTCTGAGACATACGAGCTCAGAGGTTATGTAGTTGAAATTTATCAGCGATATATTCCAAATTTGGTAATGTGGCATGCTGAGTTATGCTGTGATGATGATCATTTATTGATCATTTGTGATCAAAGCGTGGCTTTGTGAAAAAGCGTAGCTTTGTGGACGAGACTTCGTCAGGGCCTCACAACCCGGAAATGGTCGAAACAGGAATGTTGCGGCAAGGTTATGAGGGTCATGCCCTTTAGGGTATGTCATTTCCTTTTGGAAAGGGGTGGTATCATGGTATGGAGCCCAAATACTTACTCATGTGGACACACCTTATTTATTATGTGTGATGTTACCGAGCGCTCGGATAAAGGTCCCAAAAGACCGGGGAATGGCATATTCGTGAGTTACCTAGTTACAGGGGTAACCCGGCCTTGTTTGCAGAGAGCAGTTTGTCTCTCGGAGCGTCCAGCCAGAGGCGTTTCTTTCATGGCATAGGAAGTTCCTTAGCCTGACCATTTGTTGGCAAATCCATTTTACAATACGAACCCTGTACGGTTTTAGTTGTAGAACCTGCCATTTACTTATGGTGGTCACCATTGTTTAGATGGTAGCTATAGTAGGCATACGATACTGGTCGTATGTTGGCTAAGGTTAATATTATACTTTCAAAATATTTTCTGCACTATGCACTAATAATAATAATCCAATGATTTGTGTAGTAAGCATATTTGACTATCATAAGAAGAAATCTCCTCCAATTCTGCGTTTGCATTGTGTGTGTGGCGGGAGGTCTTATGGTAGTTTCATTTTCCAAAAGCATTGCGGATATTTTTCTACTTGCTTTGTTGTTGTTGTTTTAAAGATAAACTGTTTTAGTTCTCACACCAGTCACCATGACTGACCTGGAGTTTATTGTTTCCTTCCTAAACTCTGGGTGCCCACCAATTTCCACACGGGCAGTCTAGAGTCAGGTTATCAGGTCATTTTAGATTCAGGCGATGCTGTGGAGCTCAGTGACGAGCTGGATGGCGAGACATACCACTTGTATAGATATTATTTTTCCGCCGTGTATTCTGTATATGGACAAGTTCATATAACTGTCTAGTTGTGTTGTGTTGTATATTGCTGTTGTAAACTACGATGATGATGTAATGTATAAAATGATATAGTTCTTTGATTTAAAGATTATTCATTTATCTATTATATGTTGTTCCGCTGCGAATGTGAGATTCTGATATTGTTTCTGTTTCTGTTGTTTCTTCTTTCTTTTTCTTCTGTTTTCTTCTACCTCTTCTTTTTCTCCATAACAATTCGGTTTTCCGGCATTCGATTGCTCGGCAGTTGATACAGTGAATGTATTAATGTCGATTTTCGAGCGACGAAAAATCGAATCGTTACAGCATGAATGTTAGTGATAATAAAATAAATGCATCTAAACTTGTGATTATATATTGTGTTGACTTATCTGAATGTTGTATAAGGATTCTGATCACTATGTGGGACGCCATGTTATCGATAGGGGTTCCTAAACATCGAACGTCACATTTTGACATAAGTAATAATTGAACTTAGAAATTTAAGTACAGATTTCTTTCGTTATGTAATATTATGCTGTCAATCTAATTAAAGTGTAATCATGAATTGTTAATATCTCCTACATAATATGAATTTGATATTAAATACTAATATGAATTTTTGAGATAGGTGCAGGTATCTGACGTTAAGTAGATATCGTTTAAAAGATTATAAATTGTTTGCTTAAGGAATATTAGTGGACTCGCTAATATTTCGAATATAAGGTACGTATCTCAGATTAAATATTGCATTTTTATGTTTTTTCCTATGGGGTGCCTCATTCTTGAGATGAGATGTATAATATGTAATTATATTCATATTGTGAATTTTCGAAACGCTAGCCGCACAAATGAGACACTAGCGAAATTTTCCACAAATTTGAGGCGTTAGAATATTTTTGGGAATTTTGAGAAATCTTGATAACTAAAAATTTGAGTTTAGTGTTATAATTTGGAGTGATATTACATGAATGTTTTGGAAATGAAATTAGAAACCAGTTAGCAAAATAATTGTTTTAGGAGAAAATTTGTATTATGGATTTCTTTCGTTAAGTAAATTGCGTAGACGCAATTTCTTTAAGGGCGGGAAGTCTGTAACAATTACCAGATTAATTAAATCTTATTAGGGATAATTAATTCTAAATTGTGATTTGTGAACTGTAACTGTGAAATTAAATCTAGTTTTGTGAATAATTGAATTGTTTTATCTTAATTAATTTTAAGATATCTTTGGAAAATGTTGTAATATTAGTTAAGTGTTAATATTGTGATTTATTATTTTATTTGTAATTAATAATTTATTTTGTTTTAATTAAAAATAATAGGAATAACTTGTATTTCAAAAGTTACATTTAATAGCACATAACATTTCTATATTTATATAAATGGGAATTCTTATCTTGTGAATGGGTTTGATAAATTTTGAGTGGTTAAAACTATGTTAAATAAAACCTTAGTTAAAATGTAAAATAGTGCTTTATAAACTTTTAGCACTTGGGAATTTTCGTAACACTTGGCAATTGGGTGCATATCTCAACCCACTTATCCCATTTAAGAGAAGCTTCCTTCTTATTTTATGTAAACAGTACGTTCAATTCTAAAATCTCAGAAAACCAGAGAACTCTATTCCTCTTTCAAAACCTAGAAAACAAAAATCAAAGCTCTTCTTCAATTCATGGTAAATTAAACATCTTTAGGAGCTTATTTGTTCAGGTAATCATCTCTAGCTTAAATACATCTCAATTGTGATTTGAATTCCTAATTTACAACAAACTAAATGAGGGCTTTCGGATGTATTTTGGATTGATTTTTGTTTACGGTTTGCTGGTTTGAAAATTTGGGATGAAGTGATAATCTTGATTGTTGAATTGAAGGATATAGGTAAGTTAATTACTAACATATCTATTTCTAAATTTTGTTGTTTTACTTAATTTTTTGAATGATTTGTTGATTGAATTGTTTGCAAATTTGATTGTAAACTTGGATGATTGTTTGATTGTTTTTTGCTGGAAATTTAGTGTGAAATTTGCTGCAGTAAAATAGTAATATTATGGTGTACAATAATCCAAAACGGCTAAATCCTTTTTCTGTAGAAATATCTTTCAGCTGGCTACAACTTCTCTTTTAGTCACTTGTCGAAATTCTGCTGTTTAAGTAGTCTATATTGAGTTAGAAACCGATGGTTTCATGTTGTCATGTTTAATTGGTTGTGTTAAAACTTGAAATTAAATTGGTTATACCTTTTACCTTACTTATTAAAATTTGATAGTTTTTGATGTTATGGAAACTTAGACTATGTTCGAAAACTTCCGTGTTCTGACTTTTGTAAAATTTTAAGGTTTAAATAGTCAAATCAAATTTCTTTTTCGCTGCCCGGAGAATAAACGACAGTGACAATGAATTTAAAATATGAGAATTATTTTGGCCATAACATTTGAAATTTAAATCCAAATTTGGTGACCTTTTTCTTGTTTCAAAGATTAGTCTTTTATCTAAAACTTTAATGTTTTGAGTTTTGCAAAGTTTTGAGGTTTATATAGTCAAAATCATATTTCTTTGTCGCTGCCCTGAGAATAAACAACAGCGACAATGAATTTAAAATCTAAGAATTATTTTGACCATAACTTTTGAACCGTAAGTCTAAATTTGATGATCTTTTCTTGTTTGAAAGCTGAGACTTTTTTCTACAACTTTCATGTTTTGAGTTTTGTAAAATTATGAAATTTAAGTGGTCGTAACTACAGATATTTAGACCCTAAATTTGAGTTAAATGAAATAAGTTGATAAGATTCGTATACAAGTAATTTTACAAAAGAGAATTATTTTTATTTATAAATCTTAGAATTGTTTCTAAATTAAGTTAATAGATATTAAAAATGATTTTTAGCAAGTTATTTTATGTATTAAGCATGGCTAGTAAAATATTTATGGATTTGGAAATATGACAATGGAAATACAAATCTAATCTATTTTTACATAAAAGTGATTATGGATTTGGAATATAAGTATTACGGTTTTATTAAATAAATAATATAGGGTTTGCGGAATTTGGAAATGTGATTTTGAAAAGTAGGTTATATTTTAACATGGCTTTAAAAATATAGTTTTGTGAGTAATACAACTATATGGAAATTTGAGACAACCTTGCGTATATAAGTGAAATCTTATAAAAATTTGGGTTTATGCAATATTTTATTAAATAAGGGAACACTTATTTTATGTTAAATAATAAGTGGATTTGTGGAAAATTATAACAAGTGTTTTTTTTATAATAAAAATCAAAGAGAAAAATTGTTTTGAGAACCTTAATTCTATAATTTGGGAACTACTATTATTTGACTTAATGTTATCAATTATTTTTGAATGCTTTTGAAAAACACTTCGTTGAATACGGTATAACTCATTGAATAGAATGTTTGAGTGGAATTTACTAACCCATTAGCAAATACTCGAATTCCATCGGGTAGTATGGGATGCCTTGGTTAAATTCTTGTGGTCATATTTGGGAAAGTACATAACACTTTAGAGTTATATTCTCTTTTGTTGTGCGACAAGTGGTTGCTAGATCATTAAGAGAATGTAGTTCAGGTTTTCTAGTGGTATCCATAATAGGTGATATTTACTAGCTCTTATTAAATACATGGATTTCACCATACAATATGGGACGTGTTGGTTAAACCATAGTAATTACTAAAAGCGATAGTATTTGGCATTAGAGTTTACTCTCTTTTGGTGTGCGGCAAGTGGCTACTAAATCCTTAAGAAGTTACTCCTGGATTTCTTTTCAAGTGTAATAATCTAAAATAAATCTGAAGGATTCAGTCATGACTGCTATGAAAGGGAGTGCGGATTAAGGATCTTAAGGCTAATTTAACACTAGAGGGGGGGGGGTGAATAGTGTTTAATGGATTCTAAGACTTATATGGACTAAATTAAAATTATGACACAAACAAATGCAGAACTTAATCACAGAACAATCACAAAATCAAACACAGATGCAGAAAGTAAATAAAAAGCAGTAAAAGGAAAGAACACACCGGATTTTATACTGGTTCGAAGTTACCCTACGTCCAGTCCTGCACCAAGGCAAATACCTCGTACAGATTTTTATTATACCAATGTCGAGATTACAATCCTCAATTCCTAAAGGCCTTGAGGTACCCTCCTGTCTTCGAGTCCGGGGCAAACTCTCTTGATTTACAGGACACAAGATCACCCAATTGATTTCCAAGCACAACCACATCTTATAAAGAGACTCGATAAACTTTTGATTACAAATTGATCCTATAACTCTGAATAGCACTTTGATCTTCGAGAGAGGGCAGAGAATCAAACAAGAATGAGATTCTAATTTGATTCGCTTGAGAATTCGGTAGAATTTCGGCACGATCTTAAAAATATGAAAATTTTAGAATATGGATTTGTGGAGAAGGAGTGAAGAAAATAAGAAAATAGTTAGTTAAAAAATTCGTTGTGAAGGCTATTTATAGACCAGTAACAGTCATAACCATTCGTGAAGAGATTTAAACGAATAGACACTTCTTTTGAAAATTAAAACTTTTGAATTTAACGGCCACCATGTCGACATGGGGTATCCCATGATGTCGACATCCCTTAGTTAAAAACAATGTAAAATTTGTTTTGAAAATGGTATTGAAAGGAAAACAAGATGAAATGATTCTGGAGTAAAATAAACTAATTTTCCTATGTTTTAAAATAAAGAAGAGTAGAAAAATATATTTTTAGAATGTATATAGAAATTTGATTTTACATCTCAAGTATATATATTATAAAAGAATATTTAAAAATCAGAAGATAGTTTTAAAAACAAGTGAAGTTTAAAACAAGAGTTTATTTAGAAACAAAAACAAAGAATATTTTAAGGCTAAAACATCTTTTTGAAAATCATTTGAAAAGATAATTTTTAAGGCTAAAACATTTTGAAAAGCATTTTTGAAAATCATTTTGAAAAACCATTTCGAAGTAGTTTTGCAAGCTTCTTCCTGCATAATATCTCATTAAATCAAGACTCGAGAACTTGTACAAAACCAGGATGTTCGTGGGTTTGTAAGCCACTTGTCGTAGGTTTGTAAGCTACTTGTCGTGGGTTTGCAAGCCACTAAGAAGATAGAAATGGGTTCCATCCCAAATTAAATTTGGAATGAAGATTTCCGTGCTATTATGAAGTTTTAACAAAAACTAGACACTTATCTTGAATTCTTGATCTTGATACTCTAGAGTCTTCAATCTTGATATCTCCATTCTAAATCTTGAGTCTTGAGTCTTTATACTGATTAGTCTTCAGTAATCAATACCTGCATATATATATATCCTGCATAGTTCCTACATATACATATCTATCTAGACAATAGTGTTAGTATATATTTTATAATAAGATAAGTTAAAAAGGTTGTTGTCATCAAAACCAACATCTCAGTTCCTAACAATCTCCCCCTTTTTGATGATGAGTGCCTGTATTTATAAAATATACTTACCATACCATAACTCCTATCATAACTCCCCCTTACTCCATGACTCCCCCTTACTCCAAGCCAACTACTATTTTATAACTTCTCCCCCTTTGTCATCAATAAAAACTTCTTACTAATAAATTCCCTGAACTTGATATAAGATAATCAACCATAATACAATAGAGTAATCCATATATAAGTGTAATAAGTGCTAAGTGTGATCATAAGTATGAAATGTGATCATAAATGTGATCATGAGTGTGATCATAAGTGTAATCCAGAAGTAAATCAATTATCATTCAATCATATCTACAATAATTATTCAATCCAATCATATATACAAACCACACCAAATGTTTTAAATAAGTCAAGTCAATCAAGTTTAAAACACACCAATCAAATCAAACAAATAACATACAGAATGACTAGACATTCCTTGGTACTTCCACCCATCCATCTTCTCCAAAGATAGGGTCTGCTTTGATGGCATCCCATTCTTCTTTATCATTGTTGAGAGTGACGGGTGGATTTCCTTCGAGATCGTCCTTGTTAAAGGCTGAGAACATCCAACAAAGGGCGTCGAAATGTCTCTCTTGCTCCTTGATCATCTGCATTTGACTCAATTCTAAGTGGCGTTGATTACGAAGTATGAATGTAAGGATATTCTTGAAGGAAGTGAGAGTTTCCTCAAGATTATTACTTAGATTCTTAATCGGAGAAGCCATAATTCAAGAAATAGGAAGAAATATGAAAGGGAGTGATTAGAAATGAAGTTTGATAATTTATTCTGGAAGAAAAAGGTATAAATAGGGGTAGAAAGTCGTTTAAAATGAATAGACACAAGTTAGTTACATGAAATTAAAATTTAAAAGTGTAACTACTTTCTGCCCGTTGCATGTCGACATGGGGGGATGTGACAATTTGCTTTGTTTTGAATATTTTGAACAAATCTATGCAACTAAAATTTGTATAATATAAAAACAAGCAATTACAGAGACAAGTGAAGTTGAATAACAGGAAATAAAAGATTTCATTAATGAATCTAGTCAACATTACATAAAATAATATAATATTAACTAAAATAAAGGAAAATACATGGATAGAACTTGAAGCAAACAAGATAACATGAACAAAAACTAATTAGATGAAGATGAAGAAGATGATAGTCCAAGATTTCTACTAACTTTCCCGAAGAACTTGTTGATTTTAGTGGAAATGTTATCCGTTTTCTTACTCATTGATCTTTTGAGTGTCTTTTGATTTTCCACTATAATTCTTTGATTATTGAGAATGGTCTTATTGGATGGATTAGCGAGATTAGTAGGATATTCAATACTCTCTAAGGAAGTTTCTTGATCTTCCTCTTCCTCCTCTTCAATTTCCATTCCTTCCTCTTCCTCTTCTTCTTCTTCTTCCTCCATTTCTTCCATCTCTTCGTGAGCAAGCCTTTCTTCCTTTTCCGTAAGTGTTTCATATGGTTGAAACACTAATGGAATTTGCATAAGGGAAATGTTTCCATGGTTGAACACTTTTCTAGTTATAAATTCTTCCCTTTTGAAATCAACTCCAAAGTAATTAAAAATCCAAGTGAGATAAACTCCATGATATAATGTGTTTTCACCCATAATAAAATTCTTGGGCCTTAGCTCATCCAAAATAACTTGAGTCCAATTGATATCATAATTTCCAAAAATTGCAAAAAGAGCTTTGCAAACTTTCAAAGTTGGGTTGTTGTAGTTTCCCGATCTTGGTATAAGGGTGTGTTGAATAAGAAGGTTAACAATTCTTGCTTTTGGACGAAAATAACGATTTTGAATTCAAAATTGTCATCCCTGTTTGCACCAAAATTGGTCACAAACACCCGATAGTCGTTGAAAGCACCAGTATGCAATCACAATTCATAGATAACAAGTATGTAGAGAAACAAAAATGAGGAGCACTCAAGAAATTGAAAAGAACAGCAGTAAACAACATAGATTTTATAGTGGTTCGGCGATCTTGCCTACGTCCACTTTGAAGATTATGATTTTATTGATTCACTTGATAACTTCGATCTGTTACAGCGGATTACAATTGATGATAGCTTCTAAAATTCGAATACAACAGTGATCATAAGATGTAGAATTGAATCCGGCAGAGTCTGGACGTTGAATCGCAAAAAGATCCCCTTTTCTGTAGGCTTCAGGAGGCTATTTATAGGTGTAGGAGGCTCAAATCTCGCCCAAACTTCAGGAGACTTTTTCTGGCATGTGAGTGGGCCCACGCGACCGGTCCCACCAAGTTTCGACTCGATCTGCGATCGATACGAAGTGATTTCGTATCCATCAAGGATTAGTCCAATCGAGCTGAAACTTGGCAGGAACATTCTTTACCTTGTATGGAAGCTACTGTGAAAATTTCATAGCATTTGGCCTTGTGGCTTGGGAGATATGATCGATACGAGCTGGAGTCCCTGGGTTGGCTGTTCGCTTCGAGACGATTGCTTCGAATCCATGCCTCCGAATCGATGGAAGCACGTGTCTTCGAGACGACGTGGCGCGCATATCTCGCATCGATCCGCCTTTTGCTTCGAGTTGACCGCGTCGTATCCATGAATTCCGCATCGTTCGTGTTGAGTGCTATGGCCCAGTTTGCATCGATGGATACGAATCATTGATCAATACGAACTGGATCGAGACGAACTGAATGGATACGAACAGGGCAGAGTTTATGGATACAAAACAGCAACTCGTCACTGTTGTGGATGCGAGGGCGATCGTTGCGAAGCAGTGCTTGGGGATAGATACGAAACCGAACGACTCGAAGTATGGTACACCGATGGATGCGAAGCGGTGTGGATTGATCGATGCGAACGTCATTGATTCGAACTCAATGGATACGAATCTGATGGATTCGAACTGCACTGAACTCTACCGATACGAACATACTGAGACGATGCCGGCCTGATGGTACGAACCCGATGGATTTGAAATGGGCACCTCCTCGGCCTATTTGATGGATACGAACAGTGCACTTTAGCTAACTTGCATCGATCATATCTTGTTCATACGAATTTCGATTAACCTGAAATTTGGACTGCTGACTTTCATGGCTTTGCTTGTCGTGTCCTATCAATTGTGGCCTCATCCGGGCTCGGACAAATTTCATCGATATCCATGGTGAAACGGTGTATAACAAACTTTACGACGAACTGTCTTTAGTTTTCCAGTCAACTTTTTGGTGTCACGGCCTTGCCAAAAGGCGGGATAACATTTGCCCCCCAAAACATGCCTTGTGATTAGAAGGTGTGTTTTGTAGTTCCATAAGCTGGATGTTCATATCCTGTCATCGGCTTGTAAAGAACTTGATAGTCTTTTCTGACCGTGAATGATGATCGTTCGCGACCGTAGGTCATTTGAGGTAATATGGGACCGTTCGAGGCCGGATGCTGTTCGCGGCAAATAAAGAAATTGGACCGTTCGCGGTCGGATGCCGTTCGCGGCAAATAAAGAAATGGGACCGTTCGCGGTCGGATGTCGTTCTAGACGAGTTGTGACCGTTCGCGATCGGGTGTCGTTCTAGACGAATTATGACCGTTCGCGGTCGGGTGACGTGGAAAGAAGAATGAGATCGTTCGCGATCGTGTGCCGTATGAGGCAAAAATGTGATCATTCACGATCGAATGTCATATTAGGTGAATTGTGACCATTCATGGTCGGGTGCCGTACGAGGCAGAGTGTGATCGTTCGCGATCGAATGTTATACTAGATGAAGTGTGACCATTCGCGGTCGGATGCCGTACGAAGCAGATTGTGACCGTTCGAGGTCAGGTGCCGTTCGAGGCTAATGAGTGTGCCCGGGGGGACTTAGTATTATCAATGTCAGGTTCACGTTCGGGTGAACTTCTGAATCAGCGATTGTGGCGGTTCGTCGCCATACAAGGTGTGCTTGTGGACCGTTCGCGATCCAAAGCATACGCAAGTAACTTCTTCTACAGAATTGTAGATATCAAATTAACGTTCACATGAATTCCATAACAGAAATGTCCAAACAAGCAAAGTCTAAATATCCAAATCAACATGAAACAAAAGCAAAGCAAGGATGTCAAAGTGTAAATTCTCACTACGAAACGGTCAATAATCATTCAGAGCATGCCTGTGGATCGTTCGTGATCTCATACATGTGTAAATGGTTTGATGGCGTTAGTGATAAGTTTACGACTCGTTCATCGTTATTTAAATCAATTGATAACCATACGGTGCCTCGGCTCGGGGTCACCCCTAGCTGATGTGGACGGTGGTCGCTCTGGTTCAACCGCTGGAGCTCGCCTCCTTACATACTGAAGTAGCCTACCGTTCCTGATATGCCCTTCTACCTCATCCTTCAGGTGTCTACAGTCATTTGTGCTATGTCCATTCAGCTCGTGTAACAAGCAATATTTGTCTGATTTTCTCTCGTCGGTAGTTGGATCCCGTCGTATTGGTCTACGATAGGCGACTTGCTCTCGGGTGTCTTGGTAGATTCGCTCCAAACCCTCGTTGAGTTCTGAATAGGTGGTAAATCGCGGCTCTCTCCGTTGCCGCTTTGACCTGTCATCGTTTTCTTCAGCCTTTCGCTTCCCTTTACCAGTCTCTACACCTTTTCCAGGTGAATTACCGCCTCTAGCTGCGTAAACATCGATTTCTTCTTCTCTCTCCGTACGAGCATCCTCTAATCGCAAAAACTTTTCGGCTTCATGATAAAACTCTCCCAGGTCCGTAGGTGGATCCTTAGTTAGTGAATTCTTAAACTCCGTGCCATCAGATATTCCAGATACAGCTGCCATCATGACCATAGATGGATCTGGTCGATCCACTGATGCTGCTGCAGCATTAAATCGCGTTAGAAAACTCCTCAAAGACTCCCCAGCTTTCTACTTCAGAGTCGCCAAACTCATCACATTCTTGGGTCTCGAAATATGAACCCTGAATTGTCTCATAAACCTTTCTGTCAAATCTGTCCAAGTCCTAATGGAGCCACTCTCCAGTTGTCTAAACCATAGCGCTGCAATGTCCGACAAATACAATGGAAAGCACCGGGCCATGACTTCCTGTGATGCCCCCAGCACTTCCATGTGCCTCATATACTTCGTTAGATGGACCGCTGGATCTGTCCGCCCATCATACATTTCCACCGACGGTAGCTTGAAGTTTGGTGGATTCCTAGCATGCCTGATCGTAGGAGTAAAGGGACTCCTATGTACATCCTCCAAATCTCTATTGACTAGTCCACCTCTCATGGCCCGCCTGACCATTTCTGCCAACCTGTCGTTGTCGTCAGGCTGTGATCTTTGAGTGTCACCTTCGTTCTGCCCCCCTGGCTGAGCGTTCATCCCTCTATTGCCACCAGGTTGCTCGGATGTCCCTGAACTTCTTCCCGGGATTGGATCAACATGCTCTAAGTGTGTGCCCCCTAGCTCCGGCGCTGCGCCAGATGGTCCTTCCCCGTTCTGGACTCTAGTTGTTCCTTGATTTTGCGCTCCAAGTTGTCCAATCTGTTGAAGCAAATTCTGGATCATTTCCTCCTGTCTCTTCATCATTGTCTCCATCTCATCCCTAGTGATGAAGATCGATGCTTGGTTTGTCCCCGAGGAAGCCTCTTGACTCCCTTCATGCTGACTTTGCTCTGGCCTTTGTCTTCTACTAGTTTGCCTCGTCATATCTTCTCAGATCTGAGCTCTTAAGTCTTCGAATTCAACTTCTAAATGATAGAACTCCTGAGTTAGCCTTCTCAGTGAAAGCACCAAAATGTTTGCACCAAAATTGGTCACAAACACTCGATAGTCGTTGAAAGCACCAGTATGCAATCGCAATTCACAGATAACAAGTATGTAGAGAAACAAAAATGAGGAGCACTCAAGAAATTGAAAAGAACAGCAGTAAACAACACAGATTTTATAGTGGTTCGGCGATCTTGCCTACGTCCACTTTGAAGCTTATGATTTTATTGATTCACTTGAGAACTTCGATCTGTTACAGCGGATTACAATTGATGATAACTTCTAAAATTCGAATACAATAGTGATCATAAGATGTAGAATTGAATTCGGTAGAGTCTGGACGTTGAATCACAAAAAGATCCCCTTTTCTGTAGGCTTCAGGAGGCTATTTATAGGTGTAGGAGGCTCAGATCTCGCCCAAACTTCAGGAGACTTTTTCTGGCACGTGAGTGGGCCCATGCGACCGGTCCCACCAAGTTTCGACTCGATCTGCGATCGATACGAAGTGATTTCGTATCCATCAAGGATTAGTCCAATCGAGCTGAAACTTGGCAGGAACATTCTTTACCTTGTATGGAAGCTACTGTGAAAATTTTATAGCATTTGGCCTTGTGGCTTGGGAGATATGATCGATACGAGCTGGAGTCCCTGGGTTGGCTGTTCGCTTCGAGACGATTGCTTCGAATCCATGCCTCCGAATCGATGGAAGCACGTGTCTTCGAGACGACGTGACGCGCATATCTCGCATCGATCCGCCTTTTGCTTCAAGTTGACCGCGTCGTATCCATGAATTCCGCATCGTTCGTGTTGAGTGCTATGACCCAGTTTGCATCGATGGATACGAATCATTGATCGATACGAACTGGATCGAGACGAACTGAATGGATACGAACAGGGCAGAGTTTATGGATACGAAACAGCAACTCGTCACTGTTGTGGATGCGAGGGCGATCGTTGCGAAGCAGTGCTTGGGGATAGATACGAAACCGAACGACTCGAAGTATGGTACACCGATGGATGCGAAGCAGTGTGGATTGATCGATGCGAACGTCATTGATTCGAACTCGTTGGATACGAATCTGATGGATTCGAACTGCACTGAACTCTACCGATACGAACATACTGAGACGATGATGGCCTGATGGTACGAACCCGATGGATTCGAAATGGGCACCTCCTCAGCCTATTTGATGGATACGAACAGTGCACTTTAGCTAACTTGCATCGATCATATCTTGTTCATACGAACTCCGATTAACCTGAAATTTGGACTGCTGACTTTCGTGGCTTTGCTTGTAGCGTCCTATCAATTGTGGCCTGATCCGGGCTCGGACAAATTTCATCGATATCCATGGTGAAACGGTGTATAACAAACTTTACGACGAACTGTCTTTAGTTTTCCAGTCAACTTTTTGGTGTCACGGCCTTGCCAAAAGGCGGGATAACAATCCCCTTCAAAGATGTGATGAAATGTCTCTCGATCATTTTCATTTATTTGAAATTCTGAGAGATTCATTCCGGTATACTTGCATCCCAAAATATTTCCTAAAATTTCACAATCCAAAACTATTTGTGTTCCTTTAACACTACTCCAAATTTGTCCATCTTGCCCATCATAAAAACCATGATAATTCGCATAAAACATCTTAACAAGATTTGGATAACATACAAAATCATTTTGTTTGTTATCTACTACACTAAGAATAGAACATTGTTGAAAAAGATTTTCAATTTCATAAGAAGGAAAATCTTCAAAAATAGCAAATTTCCCCGTATGAATTTTACTAAAGTTTACAAAGTTGATGTAAGCTTTGATAGCTTCCGGGTCATTAAAAAGAAAGTTTTTGATAGCTTTTGGAAGCCTAATGGTGTTAGGAGTGCTTGAAGAGGCCATTGAAGGAGTTTGAGAGGAGTTGAAGGTAATGAAGATGAATTTGAAATAAAAGTGAAAAGTGATGATAAGGAGAGTGAATTAAATAGAGATTCTATAGACATGTTCTATGGTCAAGAGGCATCTTTCCAGAGCATTGAAGTTGGTGTAAAGGTGAAGGGAAATTCAAAAGTTTGAATTCAAATTTTGAAATCAAATTTGTGAGGGGCATGTCGACATGGGGTATCCAGGTATATCGACATATGCCTATTGAATCAAAGGGCAAGTGTTTATTCCTAATTTCTAATAAATGTATATATTATATCCTATATTCTACTTATATAATTCCTGTGATAACATTAAATATAATAATACTTAAATATTAATAATTTAATATTTAAAATATTTTTAAAATAATATTATTTTTGAATATAAAATTCAAATTTCAAGGGTTAAATTTGAATTTAAAATTCAAGGAATTTAAAAAAAATCAAGCAAACAAACAACCATCCATTCAAACAAGAAAAACTAAAAATAATGTAAATGCATACCTATTTTTAGATCCATACTCCCATCGTCGTCTGATTCATGAATAGCAGTGAAACACAGATTTGAATTATCCGTCTTCTTTTCATTGTCACTGGATGATGAGTCTGAGTCATCAAGAGTTACTGTGTATGCTTTCTTTCTTTTCCTTGATGAATCATTGTTTGGAGGGAACAACTGTTTATCTGGATACGGACAATCTTTCCTATGGTGCCCGACTTTATTGCAATTGTATCATCTATCATTGTTGATGTTCTTCGTATTATTTCTAGAATTCCTTTGATCAGTTCTTTTGTAATTATTCATTTTCTATATTTTAGGAATTTCCGGAAGTTTCTTGTCATGAAAGCAATCTCCTCATCATTGTCTGGTTCTGAATCTTCAGTCGTTGCATTGAATGCTAATGACTTCTTCTTTGTAGCCTTGTTTTCTCTTCTTCCTTGCAGTTGAACTTCATAAGACATCAGATTCCCAATCAATTCTTCTATTTTCATTAGACTGATATCATTTGCTTCTTCGATTGCAAGTGTTTTTTATCCCATTCTGACTTGGTCTTCCTCCGAAAAGCTTTTTCCCAATGCAATTAGTGAATGAACAATACCCTGAAATCGACAAATACATGTCAGAAATGGACTCATTTGCATGCATTTTAAACAATTGAAACAAATTAGTTAATATGGAAATTTTAGTCTGTTTAACTTTGCTTGTTCCTTCATGAGTAACTTGCAAAGTTTTCCAGATTTCAAATGTAGACTTACAAACAGACACTCTATTAAACTCATTCCTATCTAGTGGACAAAATAATATATTCATGGCCTTTGAGTTATTTTGTGCAGCACCCTTTTGCTCAGCAGTCCACTGGGCAAAATCGGTAGTTGGTTCAACATACTCAATTTGTGTGATATTCCAAGTGTCTAATCCTACTGATTGTAAATAAATTTTCATTCTACAAGCCCAATATGCATAATTACTGCTATTGAAAAATGGTGGTCTGACAGTAGACTGACCTTCTACAAATGAACTAGTGTTAGTGTTAACAGAACTAGTGCCAGAG
Organism: Allium fistulosum; assembly: GCA_030737815.1. Lineage (NCBI taxonomy): Eukaryota > Viridiplantae > Streptophyta > Magnoliopsida > Asparagales > Amaryllidaceae > Allium > Allium fistulosum. The sequence continues at coordinate 131,124,738 of CM060903.1, read as the reverse complement.
TTGACATTACCAGTGTTGGTAAGCATTAAAACAATTTTCAAGTTTCAGATTATGAAAACTATGAAATCCAATGCTCTGATACCAATTGAAAGGGGGTGCGGATTAAGGATCTTAAGGCTAATTTAACACTAAGGGGGGGTGAATAGTGTTTAATGGATTCTAAGACTTATATGGACTAAATTAAAATTATGACACAAACAAATGCAGAACTTAATCACAGAACAATCACAGAATCAAACACAGATGCAGAAAGTAAATAAAAAGCAGTAAAAGGAAAGAACACACTGGATTTATACTGGTTCAGAGTTACCCTACGTCCAGTCCTGCACCAAGGCAAACACCTCGTACATATTTTTATTATACCAATGTTGAGATTACAATCCTCAATTTCTAAAGGCCTTGAGGTACCCTCCTGTCTTCGAGTCCGGGGCAAACTCTCTTGATTTATGGGACACAAGATCACCAATTGATTTCCAGGCACAACCACACCTTTTAGAGAGACTCGATAAACTTTTGATTACAAATTGATCCTATAACTCTGAATAGCACTTTGAACTTTGAGAGAGGGCAGAGAATCAAACAAGAATGAGATTCTAATTTGATTCACTTGAGAATTCGGCAGAATTTCGGCACGATCTTTAAAATATGAAAATCTTAGAATATGGATTTGTGGAGAAGGAGTGAAGAAAATAAGAAAATAGTTAGTTAAAAAATTCGTTTATGAAGGCTATTTATAGACCAGTAACGATCATAACCATTCACGAAGAGATTTAAACGAATAGACACTTCTTTTGAAAATTGAAACTTTTGAATTTAACGGCCACCATATCGACATGGCGTATCCCATGATGTCGACATCCCTTAGTTAAAAACAATGTAAAATTTGTTTTGAAAATGGTATTGAAAGGAAAACAAGATGAAATGATTCTGGAGTAAAATAAACTAATTTTCCTATGTTTTAAAATAAAGAAGAGTAGAAAAATATATTTTTAGAATGTATATATAAATTTGATTTTAAATCTCAAGTATATATATATTATAAAAGAATATTTAAAAATCAGAAGATAGTTTTAAAAACAAACGAAGTTTAAAACAAGAGTTTATTTAGAAACAAAAACAAAGAATATTTTAAGGTTAAAACATCTTTTTGAAAAGATATTTTTTAAGGCTAAAACATTTTGAAAAGCAGTTTTGAATATCATTTTGAAAAACCATTTTGAAGTAGTTTTGCAAGCTTCTTCCTGCAAAATATCTCATCACATCAGGACTCGAGAACTTGTACAAAACCAGGATGTTCGTGGGTTTGTAAGCCACTTGTCGTAGGTTTGTAAGCTACTTGTCGTGGGTTTGTAAGCCACTAAGAAAATAGAAATGGGTTCCATCCCAAATGAAATTTGGAATGAAGATTTCCGTGCTATTATGAAGTTTTCACAAAAACTAGACACTTATCTTGAAATCTTGATCTTGGTACTCTAGAGTCTTCAATCTTGATATCTTCATTCAGAATCTTGAGTCTTGAGTCTTTATACTGATCAGTCTTCAGTAATCAATACCTGCATATATATATATCCTGCATTGTTCCTGCATATACATATCTATCTAGAAAATAGTGTTAGTATATATTTTATAATAAGATAAGTTAAAAAGGTTGTTGTCATCAAAACCAACATCTCAGTTCCTAACATGCTATCCTTGAGATCGTCTTGTGACCCTGTGATTCCCGTCCTATGTACGATCCATGGTATCAGATCGGTTCATGTGATACCAAATTGTTTGTTTGCTACGGGTCTATGTACAATCATTACGATCGTTTTGATTAAAATCTCTTGGATTATGGATATTTGGATTCTGTGACTATTCTGTGTTCATGAAATAAATATATATATTCTTGGATCTTGTGTTCGTGAAATAAATACATATTCTTATGTCTTGTGTTGGTGAAATAAATATATATTCTTGTGTCTTGTGTTCGTGAAATAAATATGTATTCTTGTATCCTGTGTTCGTGAAATAAATATATATATTCTTGTGTCTTATTTTCGTGAAATAATTACATATTCCTATGTTTGTGATGGATGCTAAATTAAGTTTATTCTGTTATTTTGTGCTTAGTGACTAGTTCGTGTTTGTGACTTAAAATTATAACCCTATTTTGAGTTAAATTATTTCCCTAACTCGTTATATCCTGGGTATCTATATTTACTTATTTGTTGTTTATTCTTGTGTTATATTCTGTTCTCACCCTACTGGATATTTAGAGATTGGCTGACCCGGTGTTATTTTGCTCGGGTCAGGCCGGGACTTTTTAGGTTACAGGACAAGTTAACCTTTGGATGTTTGGGCTAGCAAGGAGATAAACACTTTTGACTTTTTAGTTTATCTCATTTAGGAAATTTGTGAATATGTTTATAAGATGTACAATTGAGATTAGAGAATTGTTAAACTTGTATAACAATTGAGTTTAGTATTTCATTTTGTAAACTCAAAATTTGTATATGTTTGTATGAGATTATTATTCCGCTGTGATATGTGACTGATGCTTATATGATATATTGTTTTGATTTTGAGAAACCAGTGTGTCTATTACTTTGTATTAATATTGTTCACGTCAAATTTCAGTTCAAATATTAAGTAATAAGTTATAAATGACATGTCGGTGTTAGTATAAAGATATATTCACATTCGATCGCCCTTAACAAGCGGTATTCTCCGGATTAGCAGACGACATTACTTGTAATGTTCTTTGCTAATATGGGTATCGCGGTGGGGTTGTTACGGTGTAAGTATTTTAAAGTATATTTTAGTATATTTAGTTTTAGAAAATTGGTTAAAGATTTTATTGAGGGAAAAAATGGCTTTTATATTATAATATCTATAAAATTATTTATAGTATTTTATTAAAATATCTTAGTTTTATAAATAAATTAGTAAACGTATATGTGTGTGTGTATCTTTTTAAAGGTATTTTAGTATATTTCGAAATTTGGAAAGGTAGATTAGTATTAGTAAAAGAATATAAAGGATTTTTTAGATTATAACATTTATGTTATAATGGATGGTTTTGTAAAATTGATTAAAAAGGTATATTACTTGTTTACTAAGTGAAGATGTACTTAGAGCTTTAAATGAATGTTTTGAACTTAATGACAAGTACAAAAGTGATTTTGGGTTTATAATAACAATATTTGGGCAACATTTGTTTTATCCCATTTAACGATACTTTTGAAAAGTAATTGGATCTTTGAAGGGGAGTTTTAAAGATAACAATTAAGTGAAGGGTTTTGGGTTTGTTGTAAACGATGTTTTAGTAACATCTGTTTTTAAACCCTTGAAAAATATTTTAAACTGGTAAAATATTGTTAAGTGATTTAGGAAAATATTTAGATCTTTAATAATAGAAATTTTAAAGAGAATAACAAGTATAAATTGGTTTTGGGTTTGTTATGACAATGCATTAATAGCATTCATCTTTAACCCATTTTGATTGTACTTATAAATGTAAATAGGTCTTTGAAAAGAACGTTTAAAGGATAATCATAAGTGAACTGGTTTTGGATTTGTAATGACAAAGTTTGAGCGACATTTGTCTTAAGCCCTTTGAAATTGATTTCTGAATATACTTATATGGTTGAGATAAGTATACGAATACTTTTGAGAAGTATTGGAATATGTAGAAATGAACATGGAAGTTTTAATTAAATAGTGAAGTTTAATTAATAAGTGGAGTTTCATTAATAGGGAAGTTTATTGAGTAAAAATGAGTTTTACTGATAAAAGAGGTTTTTAATTAATAAAGGAAGATTAATTAAAAAGGGAATTAGAAGTCTTTTATATGACTTGATCGTGCTTGTGTGTTTCAATCATGCTTTATGTGTTACTTGTTTATGCATAATATACGTGTAGCGACCCATAAATTAATCGCTTTGTATTTGAATATTTAAATAATAGATTTTAATAACCAAATAAACAAATTTTAAATACTAATTAATGATATTAAAATCATTTTAAGTTTCGTTTACCAAAATAATTAGTTCAAATAAAAATAGAAAATATGAACAAAAAACATTTTTCGAAATTTTGACTTTTCGGTATCGGAAAGCTGTCGAAAACGGTTTGCGCATTTTGTATCACACATATACACATGAACACATATGGATACATATCATGTGATAAGTTAATCCATGTGTTAAGGTTAATATTCAAGCTTAGTTTAAAGATAAAAACATGATTTGACATAAAATGCATAAAAATATATAATATAACCTTAGAAAATTAATAAAGTATCACACCATCACCTAAATCACCCTAGGTAAGTACAAAAAACATGCTAAAGAGGACCTGGGGGGAAACATATGTAAGGAGGGTATGAGAGAGGATGGAGCTTCCATAACTCATGAACACTTTATATTATTTATTTCCTATGTCAATTTACTAAAATACCCTCCGCATTTGCCTATAAATACCTCCATCCTAACACATTTCTTCACTTTAAATGCTCTCTCCCATTTTCTAAAACCTATTTTACATATTCTTAAACATTCATGGCTTCTTAGTTTCTAAAAATCCAAAATTTCCACTATTTCCTTATGTTAGATTGCTAAAAACTAGTTATTTCCATCTCTACATCAATTTGCATTCAAAGAAGACCCATATTCCCTCATTTTTGACCATGGACATGCCCTATAGCCCACTAGGCTAAGCCCAAAGATCCTATTAAGGGTCCAAGACACCAAGATTCAAGTAAAGAGAGGTGTTGTTGAAGTTAGTGCTAGTAGTTGTAGCGATTTGACTTGATTTGGTAACATTCTAGTGAGTAAAGCTTCCACCTTCAAACCAAATGTTTTCAAACTATATTTGTGTTTATGTTATAGCTATTGAATTCTTGTTGTATTAGTGAAATAATAGTTGGTTGTTGGATTGGTTTGTTGTTTGAAAGTTAGTCGCTTTGAATAGTTAGTAATCGAATCACAAGACATGAAATTTTAGTAGTTAAACTTATGCCTTTGTTAATAAATGTTTGATATATGTTGTATTATTGTAAATCACCATGTATATATGCTCATACCCTTGTTATGTGATGTGGTTGTATTGCAAATGACATAAACTTGAATTCCGAACTGCCCGTATAGAGATAGTCGCTACATTGGCACTTTCGGAAAATCACCTTTTATCGAAACCGTTTGATTTCATTATCGTGTTTGAAATTATTTTACAAGGAAGTTTTTGCTTAATGATGTTTCCAAAAATAATTAATTATTTTAATAATGATTATTTAATTTAATTAATTAATTAATTAATTAATAAGGATTAAGGTTAACTAATTAACTATTAATGATGTGTTTTAAATTTAACTAATTACTTGGTTAATAATGTTTTAAATTTAACTAAACATTTTATTTAATGATGTTTAAGGCTAATTAATCTTTTGATAATGATGGATTAAGATTTATTAATTTAATGATGTTTTTAAAACTAATTATAGTCAAATTATGAAAATTAATTCACAAGGGGTTCGTTTTAATATACTTAAAATTATCAAACAACAAACGTTCATAAACTGGTTATGCATAGATTAACAACCAACAAACAATAGTTAATGCTCCTAAATATCCAAGCATGACGATTCAAATAATAATGATAATAAACAAATGTTTTCATTTTCAGACAATCACATCATAATAACTGCATAAATTCTGAAAAATATTCCTTTATGTATATAAAAATATAAACCAAGGTAAAGTATTTTGTTCGCTAATTTTCATAACAACAACAAATAAGCTCTCGTATATATAATACTCTCAACTCGTTCTAGGGTGCCACTTACCCTATCTCTAATGAGCCATACCCCACCAAAGCCAAGGTTTTTGCTTGACCTTCAGCTTTGATACCAAATTGTATGGACCTGCCTTTTCGACCATCGAAAATGGACACCAAATATGTAACAACCCTAGTTTTGTGATTACCTGTGAAGTTAAATTATAATGGTGGTTATAATTTAATAATGGAGGAATAAAATAAATTGGAGATATAAAATTTGTTAATATTGTTTATTTTAAATAAACAATGGATTTTGGTAAAATAAAATAGAATTAAGATTGTTTGGTTGGTAATAAATTGTGAATAACGGAATTATGTTGATTTGGTGGTTAATAAATTAATTAAGTGAGACAAAAGAATTTAATTCAAAATTATTTGTTGTAAATAAATAAATAATGTGGGAAATAAAGTTTTAGAAACTTTGTTATTAGAATTTGTGATAAATATAAGCATTGGATGATTTTATTTTGATAAAATATAATAATTGTGGAAATAGTGATAAAATGATGGTTTTTGTTAATTTTAATGAAGTATTAGAATTTAATATGGTAAATATTGTAAATAAAAAGGTGGAGTTTTGTTCAAAAATAATATTTGGATGTAAAAATAATGTTAATATAGTTTGCTATGTTTGATTGGATAAGAAAATGATTTTTGTGGAAATTTTGGTGTTAAAAATATTATTTTATGTAAATAATGGTGTAAATTGAAGTATTTAAATAAAAATAAGAATTTAATGATGGAAAATAGTTTCTAATGGATAAACTAATTTTTGTATGTTGGAAAGCATTTTTGTAAACATAGAAATATGGTTGTATAAATTAAATTAGTGAGTTAAAGTGAAAATAGTGAAAAAAAAGTGTTAACATAAATTAACTTAATTAAAATTTAACTAAGTATTAACATTTAGGCTTTTAGAGTAATGGGTTAAGCCCAAAACCCATTTCTGGAATAATTTGGAGGGAGGAAATGCATTTGTACGTACTTTCCTCACTTCCTTCTCTTACCTAAAAGAAATTAGAAAATGGCTTCCTCTGTAATTCTATTCCTCCACAAAATTAAACCAAAAGTAAGTAAAAACTAAAGAAAGAAAAGTGTGAACAAAGATTTTTAGCAGGTAATCACTTTCAACCATAATCTATTTCATAAAATCTCCATTTTGAGATTAGCAGTATACTGTAACTTTTGTTTTATGCTTTCATGTCCTCTTTTCCATCTTCTACAGGTATCTGAAGTTTTTCCAAGGCCAAAAGACCACCGCTTGCAATTCAAATCGCTAATAATCTTAACAAGGTGAGTAGTAACTCACTCTTCTAGCCAAACCAATCTGCCTGTAAAAATTTGTTTCAGTTTCTGTTGTTTTTGATATACTGTAAACTGTATATTGGAATTTCTAGTTTATAGTAAAAATCTTGTCTGGGTTCAACTTTGTGACCCTATACCTCTTTGGTTTCATACCATAATTGAGTGAAACCTTTTCGGGATCATAGACCATGTTTAGTAGTAGTTGCATGTCAAATTTCATAGCTTGATTCAATCCGGAAGTCCGAAATCAGTGCTCGAAGTTGGAAATGGAACAGGAAAAAATGCTTGTAGCATTCACGACTTCCAGGTCGACCCAGGCACTCTGGGGGTTGACCCTAGGATCGACCTGAGCCATATATGGGTCGACCCTTACTTTCAAAATTAGTCCAGGTCGTTTTTTTGTGTTCCTGTGCACTATTTTGGTTATTTTGCTTATTCTAGTGATTTTCGTGACCAATTCCTGTAATATTTTGAAGTGTTTTGAGGGGCTTAAACCTATCAATAGGTAAGCCAACATTATTGTTGATATGTACTCCAGATTGACCTATTTTTGACTAGATTTCATATGCCAATTTTATGGTGTTTTCGATGATTTTTGTTGTTTTCAAGCACGTGTTTTCTAAACCGATTTTGGAATGATTTTTATAATAAAATAGCTTTTGGAATAAATATTTTACATCATTTATAATTATTTTTGAAGCTATTTAAATATATATATTCTCTAAAATAAAGAGAGTTTCAAAGCCATAATTTCCAAACGATTTCAAAAATTTATTTTTAAAACTAGTTTTCTCGTAGCAAAGTATTTTCTGTATAAAATACACATTTTTGCACTCTTCGTGTGACGACCGCCCATGACCCCTGCACCGAATCTAGAGATAGTGCGCTGTAAGGTGTGCCAGGCGACCATGGACGATTGTCAAGGTAAGATTTAAAACAAAAGAATCTATCGTATTACTCACAGCGCATGGACAAAATACAATAGAACATATGTATAGTGAAGCTTTACAGAACAAAATGACATCATATAAAACTCCATAATAGTTGAATACAAGCATCCACATAGTCAATACATCCAGCCTCACTACAAATCTCTCAGAGAATACAAAACAGCGGAATATCCAGTACATATAAGAAAATAATATGCAACCCTCTATCTCGTCTTTGATATCAGCATCGTGAGAAGAGAACAGCACCTGTCACCTGCTACCTAGTCTGCCCGTCCCAAAATGGACGAACAGCCCAAGGCAATAAGAATTTAAAACAAAAAGCCTTGAGTCAGACAACAGTCTTAGTGAGCGGTAAATTAACTAACAACATACCAAAAGAGCATAAAGGAAAAGGAATAGGAATACAACCCTCCCACTCCAACCTCATTCTATAGTGATAGCCCCCAGACACACACTAAGCAGAAGCAAACATAGCAGAGCATACAATTTAAAGTAAACTACTATCACTCGAGTCAAGGGCGATGTTTTCCAAGTACCAAGGCCTAAATCAGATAAGCACCCAGAAAATACCGCTCTTGAGTCCGAATGACGATACAACCAAACATCCATGACTCTGGCTATCACTGTTATCGTTGCTTCGATATCACCGTTAATTGAATGACCGGCACATTCTTTCAGCCGTCCGTCAAGGGCTAATGAAAACCCCGGTTCTAGACATAACTCCCGCACGTCGTCGCAGCCCGTGCCTAGGACTATCGAATCTGCCCAGAGTACTCGACCATCAACAGTTGGCCGTTGAGACTATCGAATCTGCCCAAACGTACTCTTGCTTAGAGCATGCTAGAACCTTCAACAACGATGCTATCCAAGCCTCCTAGTCATCCTCCTCGACGACTATTCTCATATCCATTCATTATCTTCAACTCGAATCATATCACCGAGTTATCAACATGCTTGGAATGATCCCGTCTGGACTAGACCAAGTCTTCATCATATGATTGCCTCGCTTCATTACATCCTCGCAAAGCCTCATCTCTACATCACATCGTCAAATCTATGCATAAGAGCTTCATCATCCCGCTACATATGCCACGAGCAACTTCCCCAATTCAAGAGCCTTTCCCTTAGCTTTTGAATCATCTTCGATCTAAATCTAATCATCAATCATCTAGTTCATAACAAGCAATCAAATCAAACATCAATCCAAGCAATCAAGCATTCAAATATGATCTAAGTAGACAATTATAACAATAATGGCATTTTCGTAATTAAAGAATTGAAAGTCCAATAAGCATGAAAACATGTATTATATCTCCACAAACTTGATGAATGAACTTGCATAGGTTAACATATGATAAAATGGATGCAACATCATCATGAACAATGGATCTATATGGATCTACACATAGGATGAAGAAAATGCATGGAAATCTCTATTTTAACACCAAAACGAGCCAACAATCCGATATACTCCTTTGGATCCGTGTGAGAGATAATCACCACTCACCAAATCACCTAAACAATCCAAAAGATATCAACTTCAGATCTGGACAGCGAAGAACTAAGCTAGATCCGACAAGATCTCACTTCAAACGAAGAAATCTCTCTTGAAAAGATGAAGATCTTCAATCTAAGCTCTTGAATCTTCAATCTTGATCTTCGATTTGGATGGATGGAAGCACTAGATTAGAGTGGAGAAAAGAAGTGAAGAAGTGTAGAAGTCGAGCTCTCAAAATGGCAGCACTTCGTCGCTTCAAAATCCGGATCCCAAAAATGAAGAGAAGCTTTCCTATTTATAGCTGAAAACTGCCCTTAAGTCGTAACTCGGCTATCTCCTTAAGTCGGTGCCGACTTAACACCATGCCGACCTAGTGCCTTGCCGACCTAAAAACTCATCTGCCTATGACTCGCAACAAAACAGCTGTCTCCTAAGTCGGTTACGACTTATGGCATGCGCCTACGACTTAACTGAAAAGGCCTCCGACTTAACCAAGCTTCGACTCAACACATGCGCATATACAAACCCCGTCTACGACTTAATGCGCACGCGCCTTAACTAGTTAGACGACCTACGACTTACTGCTATGCCGAGTTAACCAGCCTATACGACCTAACGACTTAACTGCCTCGCCGACCTATGACTTAACCATATGACCGACCCAACGAAGCAGACTCATCATACTGCCGCAAAACCCAAGTCCTAAGTCGGTTGACGACTCAACAACTTAACACAGGAGACGACCTACCGACTCATAACTCAACACACACTGCCGACCTAACACTTAACACCCAAACACTTAGGTCGCTCACAACATGTCCTTAGGTCGTTGCCGACCTAACTCTACTCCAGAGTACTTAGGCTGCCTACTATTCTTCCTTAGGTCGCCCTAACCTCTTAAGTCGGTCAACCCCACTTCCTTAACTCGTCAGCCGACTTAACACTTAACTCACCACTATCCTTAAGTCGGTTAATACTATAAGTCGGTCACTTCCTTAGGTTGTTATCCCTTAACTCGGCAATGACTTACAACCTACGACTTAACACTTGCCGAGTAAACTTCAACCTACTAACCTAGCCCAGCTACGACTTATCTCCTTGAGTCCTTAACTCGCCCAGAACTCCTCTCCTAAGTCGTATACGACTCACGACTCATGCTAAGTCGTGAACGACTTAGGACTTAGGCAAAATTTGCCTAAAATCTGAAATGACTTAAAAATGCAAAAATTCCAGATTTTGACGAACTTGTCGATCCGTAAAAATACGGGTCGTTACATTCTCTCCCCCTTAGGAATTTCGCCCCCGAAATTCCAAGCAATCAAAAACTATTCTGTACGCCTACCATCCATAGCAATCAACAAACCATGCATCCAATTCTAACTTAGCGTACAGAATTCTAAAATTAGAACAAGTTACAATATCACGAGATGACACGACACCTTAGGGCCATACCTTGAAGAGTTCAGGATGAGCTGCTTTCATCCTCTCTTCCACCTCCCACGTACAGTCGTTATCATCATCACTCCATTGTATCTTGAGCAACTTAACTACCTTCCTCCTAAGTCGTTTCGTGTCGGTTTCCACAACACGAAGTGGCTTACGAGGTCTTCTATCAACTGGATCAACTTCTAAGTCTTCACAGCTATCAGCAGAAACCACTGTTCTCGAGTCGTGCACATACTTCCGTAGATACGATACATGAAAAACATTGTGCACACCCGACATCTTCTCCGGTAACTCCAATCTGTAAGCGAGCTTTCCAATTCGCTCGATAATCGGGAATGGTCCGACAAATCTCGGAGTCAATTTTCCTTTCTTCCCGAATCGAATAACATTCTTCAGTGGAGAAATCTTCACAAAAACCATATCTCCTACGTCGAATTCCAAATCCTTTCGACGCTTATCCGCATAACTCTTCTGACGGTCTTGGGCTGCCTTCATTCGTTGCCGAATGATCTCTATGCAATCCGAAGTCTGTCGAATCATCTCTGGCCCAAGCATCAGCTTTTCTCCAGTTTCCAACCAACATGTCGGAGAGTTACACGGTCTTCCATATAATGCCTCATACGGTGCCATACCAATGCTTGACTGGTAACTGTTGTTGTAGGCAAACTCCACCAAATGAAGGTGATCTTCCCAAGATCCTCCGAAATCCAAAACACAAGCTCTGAGGAGATCTTCCAAAACTCGGTTGACTCTCTCAGTCTGACCATCTGTTTGGGGATGATAAGCTGTACTCAAACACAACTCGGTTCCCAAAACTTCCTGGAAGCTCTTCCAAAATCCACTAGTGAACAATGGGTCTCGATCGCTCACTATGCTCTTCGGAATACCATGGAATCGAACTATCCACTTAATATACAACTCAGCCAACTTTGATGCAGTCCTAGTCGATCGAACAGGAATGAATCGTGCACTCTTAGTCAGACGATCCACAATGACCCAAATCCCTTCATTTCCCGTTCTGGTTCTAGGCAATCCATCGATGAAATCCATCGACACTTGTTCCCACTTCCATGTAGGAACTTCTAATGGCTGAAGCAATCCACCTGGCTTCTTCTGTTCAGCTTTAATCAACTGGCAGTTCATACACTTGGAAATAAAATTTCCAACATCCTTCTTCATACCTTCCCAATAGTAGGTTCTCTTCATATCCCGATACATCTTATTTCCACCTGGATGAATTGTCAACCTCGAGTGATGACTTTCCTTCAGAACTTCACTCCTCAACTCATCTATATCGGGAACAACTAGTCGTCCTTGCTTCCGAAGCCAACCCTCTCGATCGACCTCGAATCCTTTATCCTTTTCTGGATCCAATCCAGATTCCAACTCACGGATAATCTTGACAAGCTTATCATCTCGCTTTTGGCTCTCACCAATCATTTCCACAAGAGTGGGTCTTATTGATAAGTTTGCCAGCATCTCAGGTTCCAATTCGCATCTAGGCCTGAAGTCAAATCCAGCTAAATACTCGAGACTCTTCCATTCTAAAAACATGGCTCCCAATCCTGCATGTCTTCGACTTAACGCATCTGCCACTGCGTTACCTTTTCCCGGAGTATAAGCTATTCCAAAATCATATGATGCCAAAAACTCTAGCCAACGTTGCTGCCGAAGATTCAAATCCTTTTGGGAGAAAAGATACTTCAACGACTTATGATCCGTAAACAACTCGAATCGAACTCCCAACAGATAATGCCTCCACATCTTCAGAGCAAATACAATCGCCGCCAATTCCAAATCATGAGTTGGGTAATTCCTTTCATGCGGCTTCAGTTGTCGACTGGCATACGCAACAACTTTATCCTTCTGCATCAGCACTGCTCCAAGTCCCGTCCCACATGCGTCGGTGTAAACCACCATCTCATCATTCCCACTTGGAATAGTCAAAACAGGAGCACTCGTCAATCGCTCTTTCAGGATTCCGAAAGCTTGCTCACACTTAGCATCCCAACTGAACACTTGGTTCTTCTTCGTCAATCCTGTTAACGGTGCAGCTATCTTGGAGAAGTCTTTGATAAACCGTCGATAATATCCTGCTAGTCCAAGAAAACTTCTCACATCAGATGCATTCTTAGGTCTAACCCAATCCTGGATTGCTGCCACCTTAGCGGGATCAACCGCTATTCCATTTCCAGAAATCACATGGCCTAAGAACCTCACTTCACTCTTCCAGAAGTGACACTTCGAAAACTTAGCCTTCAGCTGATGTTTCCGTAAGATCTCCAAAACAATACGCAAGTGCGTCTTGTGCTCTTCCTCCGTTCTGGAATAAATCAGAATATCATCCACGAACACAAGTACGAACTTGTTCAACTGATCTCTGAACACTCTATTCATAAGATCCACAAAATATGCTGGCGCGTTAGTCAATCCAAACGGCATTACCAGCCACTCAAAGAACCCGGATGGTGTCCTAAAAGCAGTCTTCGGCACACTATCCTTAGCCACTCTCAACTGGTGAAATCCCGTTGCCAAATCCATCTGAGAAAACACCTTAGCTTCGTGAAGCTGATCAAACAAGTCGTCTATCCTTGGCAATGGATACTTGTTCTTCTTAGTCACCTTGTTCAGCTCACGATAATCGACACACAATCTCAATGATCCATCTGCCTTGGTTGCGAACACAACTGGTGCACCCCACTCGGACACACTACGCCGAATGAATCCTTTCTGTAAAAGGTCGTCAACTTGCACCCTCAACTCCTGCTGTTCCCTAGGCGCCATCCGCCTAAGAGGCATCACAACAGGTCTGGCTCCTTCAACTAGATCTATACGAAACTCGATCTCTCTATGCGGCGGCAACCCTTTGACTTCGTCAAAGACATCCTCGAATCTATTTGCGATCGGCACTAAAGACAGTCCATCCCGTGGAACAACTAGCGAATACATGAAGCTCATGAAGACGCCTTCTTCATGCTTACATCGTATCACAATCTTTCGCCCCTCCACATTCTCGACTGTCACCTCCAGCCTCTCACAATCAACCTTAGCCGCATACTTCCTAAGCCAGTCCATACCCAAGATAATTCCGAACCCCGCAAAGTTCAGAACAAAGCAATCACAAACAAAAGAGCAACCATGACTCGATACAACTAGACCACGGCATAACATACACAAACAAGACGAACCCCCAACTGGATTAGTCACAACCAGTGGCCTATCAACAATATCCGGCTTCAAATTTAACCGGCCTACTAGTTCATTACAAACAAACGAATGCGAAGCTCCAGTATCAAACAAAACTCTAACTGGAACACTACATAGGAAAAGAGTACCTTGAACAACCACACTCTTTCCCTTCTCTTCAGCAGTAGGAGCTTTCGAAGACGACGGAACAGCTCCTAAAGCATAGGCTTGCACAATCTGCCTGTCCTTCCTTGGTTCTGGACAATTCTTCCTGAAATGCCCCGGCTTGTCACAGTTGTGACACTTCATCGGTGCCTTCGGATTCTTACAATCCTTAGAGAAATGGCCCTTCTGCTGACAATTGTAGCAAGTCACCTCGCCTTTCGGCTTCTTTTGGCCATCCTTGCCTTTCTGCTGCTGCTGCTTCCTCTTCTGGTTTCCACCCTGCTGTGGTTTAGATTCTCCCTTGGTAACAGCAACAACAGGTCCTTCCTTAGGAAACAGACTTTCATGCCTAAGAGCTTTCTCCACAAGCTTCTCAAATGAATCGTCCAAATGATCCACCAACTGTCTCCCAAGATAACTATCTAAGCCGGTCACAAACTTCTCATTCTTCTGATAAGCAGATTCAATATATGACCGGGCATACTTGGACAAAGCTTCGAACTCAGAAACATACTCAAGAACTGATCTTCCACCTTGCTTGAGCTCCACAAACCTCTTGAACAGAACAGACTTCTGAGCTGTAGAAATGAACTTAGCTTCAAATCTAGCTTGGAATTGCTCCCAAGTAATCTCTTCTTCCGGAGTAGTGATGGTAATAGAGTTCCACCAATCAGAAGCTCTCCCTTGAAGCTGTCTCGATGCCAACTTCCTCTTAGTTGCATCATCAATTCCCAAATCACCAAAGATCCTTCTACAAGCATCTATCCATCTCTGGACCTCGATAGTTGATTCTGTTCCCAAGAAAACCTTCCCTCCAAGAGCAGTATAATCCTTGCACAACTTAGCAAAATCCACTGGTTTCGGAGTTTGGACTTGAACTCCAACATCAACTGCCGCCCCCGGAACTGGTATCCTTCTCATGATCGAAGTCATCATAGCTTCGAACATGGCTGCATAATCAGCAGTCTCTTCAGTAGCACGACCTCCCCTAGCAGCTGGTCTCCCTCTTCGACTCATTCTCAATATCTATAAAAAGGAATGATTAGAACATCTAGAGAAACAACTGCATAAAGGACTCAAACTCTACTAAGCTACTATATTATATATAGTAATCATCCATCAAAATACAATTACGTCTCTCATACGTAGTTACGACAGCGAGCGTTGGGTAAAACCGATTAACCTCGCTCTGATACCAAATGTGACGACCGCCCATGACCCCTGCACCGAATCTAGAGATAGTGCGCTGTAAGGTGTGCCAGGCGACCATGGACGATTGTCAAGGTAAGATTTAAAACAAAAGAATCTATCGTATTACTCACAGCGCATGGACAAAATACAATAGAACATATGTATAGTGAAGCTTTACAGAACAAAATGACATCATATAAAACTCCATAATAGTTGAATACAAGCATCCACATAGTCAATACATCCAGCCTCACTACAAATCTCTCAGAGAATACAAAACAGCGGAATATCCAGTACATATAAGAAAATAATATGCAACCCTCTATCTCGTCTTTGATATCAGCATCGTGAGAAGAGAACAGCACCTGTCACCTGCTACCTAGTCTGCCCGTCCCAAAATGGACGAACAGCCCAAGGCAATAAGAATTTAAAACAAAAAGCCTTGAGTCAGACAACAGTCTTAGTGAGCGGTAAATTAACTAACAACATACCAAAAGAGCATAAAGGAAAAGGAATAGGAATACAACCCTCCCACTCCAACCTCATTCTATAGTGATAGCCCCCAGACACACACTAAGCAGAAGCAAACATAGCAGAGCATACAATTTAAAGTAAACTACTATCACTCGAGTCAAGGGCGATGTTTTCCAAGTACCAAGGCCTAAATCAGATAAGCACCCAGAAAATACCGCTCTTGAGTCCGAATGACGATACAACCAAACATCCATGACTCTGGCTATCACTGTTATCGTTGCTTCGATATCACCGTTAATTGAATGACCGGCACATTCTTTCAGCCGTCCGTCAAGGGCTAATGGAAACCCCGGTTCTAGACATAACTCCCGCACGTCGTCGCAGCCCGTGCCTAGGACTATCGAATCTGCCCAGAGTACTCGACCATCAACAGTTGGCCGTTGAGACTATCGAATCTGCCCAAACGTACTCTTGCTTAGAGCATGCTAGAACCTTCAACAACGATGCTATCCAAGCCTCCTAGTCATCCTCCTCGACGACTATTCTCATATCCATTCATTATCTTCAACTCGAATCATATCACCGAGTTATCAACATGCTTGGAATGATCCCGTCTGGACTAGACCAAGTCTTCATCATATGATTGCCTCGCTTCATTACATCCTCGCAAAGCCTCATCTCTACATCACATCGTCAAATCTATGCATAAGAGCTTCATCATCCCGCTACATATGCCACGAGCAACTTCCCCAATTCAAGAGCCTTTCCCTTAGCTTTTGAATCATCTTCGATCTAAATCTAATCATCAATCATCTAGTTCATAACAAGCAATCAAATCAAACATCAATCCAAGCAATCAAGCATTCAAATATGATCTAAGTAGACAATTATAACAATAATGGCATTTTCGTAATTAAAGAATTGAAAGTCCAATAAGCATGAAAACATGTATTATATCTCCACAAACTTGATGAATGAACTTGCATAGGTTAACATATGATAAAATGGATGCAACATCATCATGAACAATGGATCTATATGGATCTACACATAGGATGAAGAAAATGCATGGAAATCTCTATTTTAACACCAAAACGAGCCAACAATCCGATATACTCCTTTGGATCCGTGTGAGAGATAATCACCACTCACCAAATCACCTAAACAATCCAAAAGATATCAACTTCAGATCTGGACAGCGAAGAACTAAGCTAGATCCGACAAGATCTCACTTCAAACGAAGAAATCTCTCTTGAAAAGATGAAGATCTTCAATCTAAGCTCTTGAATCTTCAATCTTGATCTTCGATTTGGATGGATGGAAGCACTAGATTAGAGTGGAGAAAAGAAGTGAAGAAGTGTAGAAGTCGAGCTCTCAAAATGGCAGCACTTCGTCGCTTCAAAATCCGGATCCCAAAAATGAAGAGAAGCTTTCCTATTTATAGCTGAAAACTGCCCTTAAGTCGTAACTCGGCTATCTCCTTAAGTCGGTGCCGACTTAACACCATGCCGACCTAGTGCCTTGCCGACCTAAAAACTCATCTGCCTATGACTCGCAACAAAACAGCTGTCTCCTAAGTCGGTTACGACTTATGGCATGCGCCTACGACTTAACTGAAAAGGCCTCCGACTTAACCAAGCTTCGACTCAACACATGCGCATATACAAACCCCGTCTACGACTTAATGCGCACGCGCCTTAACTAGTTAGACGACCTACGACTTACTGCTATGCCGAGTTAACCAGCCTATACGACCTAACGACTTAACTGCCTCGCCGACCTATGACTTAACCATATGACCGACCCAACGAAGCAGACTCATCATACTGCCGCAAAACCCAAGTCCTAAGTCGGTTGACGACTCAACAACTTAACACAGGAGACGACCTACCGACTCATAACTCAACACACACTGCCGACCTAACACTTAACACCCAAACACTTAGGTCGCTCACAACATGTCCTTAGGTCGTTGCCGACCTAACTCTACTCCAGAGTACTTAGGCTGCCTACTATTCTTCCTTAGGTCGCCCTAACCTCTTAAGTCGGTCAACCCCACTTCCTTAACTCGTCAGCCGACTTAACACTTAACTCACCACTATCCTTAAGTCGGTTAATACTATAAGTCGGTCACTTCCTTAGGTTGTTATCCCTTAACTCGGCAATGACTTACAACCTACGACTTAACACTTGCCGAGTAAACTTCAACCTACTAACCTAGCCCAGCTACGACTTATCTCCTTGAGTCCTTAACTCGCCCAGAACTCCTCTCCTAAGTCGTATACGACTCACGACTCATGCTAAGTCGTGAACGACTTAGGACTTAGGCAAAATTTGCCTAAAATCTGAAATGACTTAAAAATGCAAAAATTCCAGATTTTGACGAACTTGTCGATCCGTAAAAATACGGGTCGTTACACTTCGAGAGAACGAGGAAGTGATCTAAACGATATGAAAAACCACGTGGTATGGGACACATAGGTTTGCTATATCTGTTAGTTTCGGATCTGTTCTATTGAAGCTACACTAGTGTGTTATTGACGATCTTGTAGTAAACTGATAAGTGAGAACGTGTGGTATAGGACGCATTGTTGTCACTATTCGGCTTACTATTTGGGAGTTGGTGACACATTTCATGGACCTTTGGGTCGTTTGCCAGTACTGGGCCTTCGGGTCATTTGGGCTTTCTAGCCGTTGGACCTTTGGGTCGTTTATATTTGGCGCCATATTTTTGATACAGGTAAATAGGCACAAGGAAGAAGTTGCAAAAAAAATTAGTCTCGGGGACAACAAGTTTGTTTTTTAGGCTGAAGGACACTTTTTAGTATAAATTGAAAATGATAGTTACAACTATCATTCTATGATTTACACTAAAAAGTGTCCTTCAGCCTAAAAAACAAACTTCTTGTCCCTGAAACTAAATTTTTCTCTAACTTTTTCCTTGATCCTAAAAACCCCTTTGTGATACAGTACTTGGCGGGCTTCGGCCATTTTGTTGAGCACGTGCAGGCGTAGCTTAGACTCGCCATTTGTGATATGGATCCATCTTTTGTGATATTTCTTTATTTATTTGTGATTTCGAAATGTTTTCGCCGTTTCGCAATTATTAGGCCTTTGAGCCATTTGAGGATTTATTATATGGTGATTACATTTTGGAATTTGAACTCTTAACTGAGTTCTACATATTGTGATTTGTGGTATCCATCCTTTGGCTTTTTTGAGATTTGTGATTTCCTATTTAGGAGTTATGGTGTTGATAGAAGCCATTATATTGGTTATTGTTGATGCTGGTGATCTAAGGCGATTATTTGTGACTAATTGTTGTTGTAGTTGATCTTGCCTCTTACGAGAAACCCTCATATCATATTTTGGTAGTTGATATATATATTTGGTTTTGCATCTTCTCTTTCGAAAAGAAATATTATCATTTATCCCTATACTTCATCTATCTTATGCTAATCAGTTTATTTAAGCTAGATTGACCCATGTATTTTATATACTCGGGTCAGACCAAGTTATTTCAGGTTAGTCACCTGATGTAGATTACCGCTATGCTGCTTCCACTATGGATTTTCTTGCTTTCTTTTGGATGCTAGTCATCTTTTGTGTAGCCTTGTAGTTATTTTGCGTACTCTAATACGTACATATTCTTTTTGACTCGATGTATATATTGTGGTCTATGTACCACTGGTGTATCACTATGTAGTCTACTATGATGTATCAGTATATATGTACATATATATGTGTGTGACTGCTGTTCTATGATCTATTGTATTTGTTGTTGTTATATTTTGTTCTGATAGATCCATTAGCCACCATTATTTTGTGTTAAACATTTATTGAGTATGTCGATCCACTTGAGAAAGATAAAAGAAAAAAATTAGAGCTACCAATCGACATATTCAATACTTGTTTAAGACAAATCTTATGGATGGTCGCTCCTAACCAGCCCTATTTTCCGCATTAACAGACAGTATTACTCCGTAATGCTCTTTGTTAATGTGGGTCTCGGGACGGGGCGGCACAGCTTAGTATCGAAGCAGAGTTCAGAATAAAATATGATAAACATGGAACAGAACATATATTACAATACATTAGAGTACAGTATAAGTGTTACATATTCCCTAATCATTGTGTCCATAATCTTTCCGTGTCCTTGGGGGTAGATATAGGTTGGGAATGCGTCTAGGAATGCATTTTAATTCCATAGTATTTCATAATTAAATTAATGATATCTTACCCTATGAATAATCCTTATCTTATCTTATACTAACAAGCTTATGGCTGGAAGAGGCAAAGGTCACCGATCTGATGCTGGGTCGTCCAGTGGCTCACATCCAGACGGTGTATATATGTCTACTGATTAGTTCATGGAGTTATTCAGGAGCACTCAGCCTCCAGCTCCTACTCCTTCGTCCCCTCTGCGTAAGTCTGCTTTTGCGCGTATGTGCAGTGATTTCTCTCATCTTGGAGGCAAGCCTTTCAAAGGCTCAGAGTCTATTCTTGAGGTGCAGGCATGGCTTCGTACATGTGAGCGTCTTTACTCGCATAGATCTTTCCGACCATCACCGGCTTCTTATAGCATCGAGTATGTTGCAAGAGCGTTCTTGATTGGTATGAGCTTCTTATTGCTGGGCTTGATGAGTCTACTCTTACTTGGACCCAGTTTAGGGAGCGATTCAAACTTAAGTTCGTTCCCGAGTCCAAGAAAGCCGCCCGTCGCTTCCTTGAGTTGAACCAAGGGAAGTCTTCAGTTTTCGAGTATGTTTCTTCATTCGAAGCCTTGTCCAAGTATGGTCTCGAGTATATTAGCACTTCTTATAAGAAGAATCTCAAGTTTGTTTCTGGCCTCAAAAAATATTTGAAGAAATCTTTGATGCTTCAGCTTAAGCTTTCATTTGAGGAGTTGGTGACTCGGCGCTTCACCTTGAAGAAGTCGAGAAGGAGAGAGATAGTAGTGATGAGACTGAGGTTTGTAAGAACCCCAACAAGAAGAAGTTTCCTTTTTAGAAGTCCAAGTCTTTTCCTCATAGCAAGAAGAAGAAGTCTGTTGGTTCTAGCTCTTAGCCCAGTAGGGCACCTCCTAGTCATAAGGGGTGTTTCAATTGTGGTCCTTTGATCATTTGATTCGAGATTGTCCCAAGCCTCATGTGTGCCGTTATTGCAAGAAAGAGGGACATCGGGTTTCATCTTGTCCCATTGCTCCTAGTAATGTCAAGTCGGGCAAGATTAATGTGGTGGATGCTTCTGGTGGTTCTTCTCGACCCAGAGGTACTTCTCCTTCTATTCTCGAAGGTTCTATATTATTTCATGATCGTTCTATTCAAGTTCTCTTCGATATAGGTGCTTCATACTCATTCGTATCGAAGGAGCTTGTTGATGATATACCGTTGGATGTTTCTTTCCTTGTTACTTCTTTGAGGATTGTGAATCCTATTGGGGGATCCGCAACCCTTAGCATGCTTTGTAGTGATGTTGAGATTATTCTTTGTGGTTTTTCTTTCCATGCGAACCTGCACGTTAATCACTATCTTGGATTTGATATGACTTTAGGGATGGATTGGCTTGCTTGTTATCAAGCCCGAATCCTATGTTCTGAAAGGATCCTATATCTTAGGCATCCTAATTCGGCTGATCGGTAATCTCTTGTTCTTCAGAATGTTGATGGTGATTCTAAAGCATCTTTATTTTCTCTTGAGTCTCGAGATGATGATGATGTATCTCGAATTACATTCATTTGTGATTTTGCTGATGTATTTGAGCCTATTTCGAGGTTGCTACCCAAGCGGGCAATTGAGTTCCATATTGACCTCATTCCTGGTGCTCAGCCTGTTGGTTGTCCTCCCACAAGGATGTCCACTAAGAAAAATGAGGAACTCAAAAAGCAATTGTTGGAGCCTGAAGCCAAGAAATTCATTCAGTCAAGTTCTTCACCGTGGGGTGTCGCAGTTGTCTTTGTTAAGAAATCTGATGGTACTCTTAGGCTTTGCATCGATTACCATAAGCTTAACGAGTTGACCATTAAGAACAAGTACCCATTGCCCAGGATCGATGACATGTTCGATCAGTTGAGTGGTGGTAAGGTCTTTTCTCCGCTCGACCTTGCCACCGGTTTTCACCAGCTACGAGTTACGAAGGACAGCGTTCCACTTACCGCATTCCGCACTCGTTGTGTTTTTATGAGTGGCTTGTTATGCCGTTCGGTTTGACGAACGCTCCAGCTTATTTCGTCGATCTTATGAATTGAGTATTCCGGGAATATCTCGATAAGTTCGTCCCTGTATTCATTAATGACATCCTTATCTACTCTAAATCCAAAGTCGATCATGCTCATCATTTGAGGATTGTTTTGAATACTCTTCGTCAGCATCAACTTAAAGACAAATTCTCCAAGTGCCACTTTTGGGAGAATAAGGTGAAGTTCCTTGGCCATGTTGTATCTTTTGATGGAATCTTTGTCGATCCATCGAAGATAGAAGCCATTCAGGATTGGAAAAGGACAGAGAACGTTTATGAGATTCGCAGTTTTCTTGGATTGGCGGGTTATTACCGTCGGTTCATCAAGGATTTTTCCTGCATTGTTCTTCCTCTCACTAACCTTACTAGAAAAGGTGTTCAATTTATCTGGTCGGATAAGTGTGAAGTTCTTTCCAGAAATTGAAAGAACTTCTCACTAATGCTCCTATCCTTGTGGTTCCCAAAGGAAATCAAGATCTTGTTGTCTACACCGATGCTAGTAGATGTGGTCTCGGTGCCGCGCTTATGCAGAGAGACCGGGTAGTTTCCTATGCTTCTAGGAAATTGCATCCGAATGAGGTTTGCTATGCCACCAACGACTTAGAGTTACCCGCCATAGTCTTTGCCTTAAATATTTGGCGCCATTATTTATTAGGTGAGCGCTTCATTCTTTATACCGATCATAAATCATTAAAATATCTGTTCACCCAGAAAGAGCTTAATATGCGGAAATGGCGTTGGCTCGAGTTCCTAGTCTCTTATGATTTTGATATCCAGTACACTCCTGGAAAGCGGAACCGAGTTGTAGATGCACTAAGTCGCAAGCACTCAGCTATTGTTTATGTGATGTTAGCTGAGTGGGATATGTTGGAGACTCTATCTCTTTGTGATATTCGTGACCATGCTCCAGCTTCAGATTCTCCTATCTTATTATTTAATTTGGAAGCTTGTCATAGCTTATTGGATCGTATTGTTGATGCTCAGCAGCAAGATCCAGATCTTGTGCGTCTTATTCAGCTATGTAAGACTGAATCCCGTGATGATGAGTTGAGGGATTTCAGCATTGATATTCATGGTTATCTTCGTAAGAAGAATCAATTGATCGTGCCTTGTGTTTCTGATCTTAGGCAGGACATCTTGATGATTGTCATCGTTCTAAGTATACTATTCATTCCAGCAGTATCAAGATGTATGCCGATATGAGACACTTGTATTATTGGGATGGCATGAAGCGTGATGTTGCAAGTTATGTAAGTAATTGCATGACTTGTCAACTCACTAAAGCCGAACAACATCAACCCAGTGGTCTTCTTCAGCCTCTTGAGGTCCCATTGTGGAAATGGGATCAAATCGCTATGGAATTTATTGATGGCCTGCCTCGTTCAAGATCGGGTCATAACAGTGTTTGGGTTATTGTGGATCGCTCGACTGAATCCACTCATTTTATTCCTATTAAATCTAATAGAACAGTTTCTCATCTATCTAAGTTATATATTAAGGAGATCGGGAGACTTTATCATGTTCCTAGTTCGATCATTTGTGATAGAGATTCACTTTTCACCAGTAATTTCAGGAAGAGTCTTCAGAAAGCTTTGGGTACAAAGCTTAACTTCAGCACAACTTATCATCCGTGGTCTAATGGACAGACTGAATAGGTGAATTGTATTCTTGAGGATCTACTTCGTGCATGCATTCTTGATTTTGGTGGTAGTTGGGAAAACCACCTACCGCTTGTTGAGTTCTCTTATAACAACAGTTTTCAGTCTAGTATCGGTATGGTTCCTTTTGAAGCCCTATACGAAAGGCCATGTCGATCACCTTCTTCTTGGTTGGAATGCGGGGAGAAGTTGATTTTAGGCTCTTATTCTATTCGTGAAGCTTCAGAGAAGATTGATCTTATTCGTCAGAGAATGAAAGAGGCACAGAGGTGACAGAAATGCTATGCGGACAACCGTAGGAAGCCTCTTGAGTTCTCCATTGGTGATCTTGTTTATATTCGTGTATCTCCCTTGAAGGGGGTAATGCATTTCAGTAGGATCGGGAAATTGGCTCCTCGATTCATAGGACCATTTCCTATTACTGAGCGTATTGGCCCAGTTGCTTATAGAGTATCACTTCCGGCCCAGTTTTCTGGTACTCATGACGTGTCTCACGTCTCTCGGCTTCGGAAGTGCCTTCGTGATTTAGATTCTGTTATTGATCCTCCTATTTTGCAAGAGCTTGAGATGTCACCTGATTTATCTATTATGCAAAATCATATCCATGTTCTTGCTGCGGAGGTGAAACGCCTTCGAAATAAGGATGTACCGCTCATGAAGATTCAATGGTCCGCTAATCCCAATAACTGTACATGGGAAACCAGAGAATTTATCGAGCGATCTTATCCTGGTTTTCTATCTTCTAGTATTGAGGGTGAGAATTTTAAAATCAAGCTTATCTATTTCCCTTTGCTAGATGAAATAAATTGTGTTGTTTACAGCTCTTCTCTAGGAAATTACGAGGACGCAACTTTTATAAGGAGTCTGTAACAACCCTGGTTTTGTGATTACCTATGAAATTAAATTATAATGGTGGTTATAATTTAATAATGGAGGAATAAAATAAATCAGAGATGTAAAATTTGTTAAAATTGTTTATTTTAAATAAACAATGGATTTTGGTAAAATAAAATAGAATTAAGATGGTTTGGTTGGTAATAAATTGTGAATAATGGAATTATGTTGATTTGGTAGTTAATAAATTAATTAAGTGAGATAAAAGAATTTAATTCAAAATTATTTGTTGTAAATAAATAAATAATGTGGGAAATGAAGTTTTAGAAACTTTGTTATGAGAATTTGTGATAAAAAATAACCATTGGATGATTTTATTTTGATAAAATATAATAATTGTGGAAATAGTGATAAAATGATGATTTTTATTAATTTTAATGAAGTATTAGAATTTAATATGGTTATAAAAAGGTGGAGTTTTGTTCAAAAATAATATTTGGATGTAAAAATAATGTTAATATGGTTTGGTATGTTTGATTGGATAAAAAAATGATTTTTGTGGAAATTTTGGTGTTAAAAATATTGTTTTATGTAAATAATGATGCAAATTGAAGTATTTAAATAAAAATAAGAATTTAATGATGGAAAATAGTTTTTAATGGCTAAACTAATTTTTGCATGTTGGAAAACATTTTTGTAAACATAGAAATATGGTTGTATAAATTTAATTAGCGAGTTAAAGTGAAAATGGTGAAAATAAAGTGTTAACATAAATTAACAGTTAAAATTTAACTAAGTATTGACATTTAGGCTTTTAGAGTAATGGGTTAAGCCCAAAACCTTTTTTGGAATAATCTGGAAGGAGGAAATGCATCTGTACGTACTTTCCTCACTTCCTTCACCTACCTAAAAGAAATCAGAAAATGGCTTCCTCTGTAATTCTATTCCACCACAAAATTAAACCAAAAATAAGTAAAAGCCAAATAAAGAAAAGTGCAAACAAATATTTTTAGCAGGTAATCACTTTCAACCATAATATATTTCATAAAATCTCCATTTTGAGACTAGCAGTATACTGTAACTTTTGTTTTATGCTTGCATGTCCTCTTTTCCATCTTCTACAGGTATCTGAAGTTTTTCCAAGGCCAAAAGACCACTGCTTCTAATTCAAATCGCTAAAAATCTTAACAAGGTGAGTAGTAACTCGCTCTTCTAGCCAAACCAATATGCGTGTAAAAATTTGTTTCAGTTTCTGTTGTTTTTTGATATACTGTAAACTGTATATTGAAATTTCTAGTTTACAGTAAAAACTTGTCTGGGTTCAACTTTGTGACCCTATATCTCTTTGGTTTCATACCGGAATTGAGTGAAACCTTTTTCGGATCATAGACCATGTTTAGTAGTAGTTGCATGTCAAATTTCATAGCTTGATTCAATCTGGAAGTGCCGGAAATCAGTGCTCGAAGTTGGAAATGGAACATGCAAATTGCCTATAACATTCACGACTTCCAGGTCGACCCAAGCACTCTGAGGGTCGACCCTAGGGTCGACCAGAGCTATATATGGGTCGACCCTTGCTTTCAAAATTAGTCAAGGTCGTTTTTTTGTGTGTTCCCGTGCACTGTTTTGGTTATTTTGCATATTCCAGTGATTTTTGTGACCAATTCATGTAATATTTTGAAGTGTTTTGAGGGGTTTAAACCTATCAATAGTTAAGCTAACATTATTGTTGATCCGTACTTCGGATTGACGTGTTTTTGAGTAGATTTCATATGCCGATTTTATGGCGTTTTCAGTGATTTTTGTTGTTTTCAAGCACGTGTTTTCTAAACCGGTTTTGGAACGATTTTTATAATAAAATAGCTTTCGAAATAAATATTTCACAACATTTATAATTATTTTTGAAGCTATTTAAAAAAAATATTCTCTATAATAAAGAGAATTTCAAAGCCATAATTTTCAAATGATTTCAAAAAATTATTTTTAAAACTAGTTTTCTCGAAGCAAAGTATTTTTTGTATAAAATACACATTTTTGCACTCTTCGAGAGAACGAGGAAATGATTTAACGATATGAAAAACCACGTGGTATGGGACATGTAGGTTTGCTATATCAGTTAATTCTGAATTCGTTCTATTGAAGCTACACAAGTATGGTATTGACGATCTTGTAGTAAACAGATAAGTGAGAACGTGTGGTATGGGACACATTGTTGTCACTATTCGGGTTACTATTTGGGATTTAGTGACACATTTCATGGACCTTCGGGTCGTTTGCTAGTACTGGGCCTTCGGGTCATTTGGGCTTTCTAGCCGTTGGACCTTCGGGTCGTTTGGCCTTCGGGTCGTTTATATTAGGCGCCATATTTGTAATACAGTACTTGGCGGGCTTCGGCCATTTTGTTGAGCACGTGCAGGCGTAGCTTATACTCACCATTTTTGATATGGATCCATCTTTTGTGATATTTCTTGATTTGTTTGTGATTTCCCAATATTTTCGCCATTTCGCGATTATTGGGCCTTTGAGCCGTTTGAGGATTTATTATATGTTGATTACATTTTAGAATTTGAACTCTTAACCGAGTTCTAGATATTGTGATTTATGGTTGCCATCCTTTGGCCTCTTTGATATTTATGATTTCCTATTTAGGAGTTATGATGTTGATAGAAGCCATTATATTGGTTATTGTTGATGCCGATGATATGAGGCGATTATTTGTGACTAATTGATGTTGTATTTGATCTTACCTCTTACGAGAAACCCTCATATGATATTTTGGTAGTTGATATATATATTTGGTGTTGCTTCTTCTCTTTCGAGAATAAATATTATCGTTTACCCCTATACTTCATCTATCTTGTGCTAATCAGTTTATTTAAGCTAGACTAACCCATGTATTTTATATACTCGGGTCAGACCAAGTTATTTCAGGATAGTCACCTATTGTAGATTACCGCTATGCTGCTTCCGCTATGAATTTTCTTGCTTTCTTTTGGATGCTAGCCATCTTTTGTGTAGCCTTGTAGTTATTTTGCGTACTCTGATATATACATATTCTTTTTGACTCGATGTATATATTGTGGTCTATGTACCACCACTGGTGTATCACTATGTAGTGTACAATGATGTATCTGTATATATGTACATATATATGTGTGTGACTGTTGTTCTATGATATGTTGTATTTGTTGTTGTTATATTCTTTCTGATAGATCCATTAGCCACCGTAGTATTATGTTAAACATTTATTGAGTATGTCGATCCACTTGAGAAAGATAAAAGAAAAAAAATCAGAGCGCCCATTCGACGTATTCAATACTTGTTTAAGACAAATCTTACAGATGGTCGCTTCTAACCAGCCCTATTCTCTGCATTAACAGACAGTATTACTCCGTAATGCTCTTTGTTAATGTGAGTCTCGGGGTGGGGCATCACAAAATACATCCATGGTATTCAAATGTCGAACACCCTTTCGTTGAAAAGGAAGATTGTTAGGGTAAAATAAAAGGAAAGAACAATGAATGGGGAAAACAGAATCTCATAGCGGAAATGACAACATATAATATAATAAAGACAGTATAAACTGTCGCTCCAAAATACAGAGTTTATCAGAGTTAAAAACGAACCTTATCAGTTGGACAGTTATAAATTCCTAACCTTACAATTGCTGATAGGAATATAATATAATACAATGGAAAACAAAACACTACGATAGGTGAACATCTAGCTCTTCTCTAAAAACTCCAAACCACCAAAGCCAACCTGATAGAATACTCAGTTTGACCTGAGCATTATAATAAAATAACACCAGGATTAGTCTGCAAAACCAACGTGACAAAACTCAAGTAATATGATGAACATATAAAAATTCTATGAGACCACGCCGCTAAACGTGGAATGGGTATCTACCTCACAAGAAAACCATCCATACAGGAAAGAGTGGAAATAAACAACATGAAAAAAATATAAATATAAAGGATGAGTACCATGGAAAAAATCCAATAATTACGGAATGGGCATAAATAATATCAAAATCCAGACTTGAAAGAATGGACACAAAAAATAAACATAGAGAAGAGCAAAAGGCACTTCTCAATTCAATTAAGGAAACAATTCAAAGATTTGAATTAACAACAAGGAAAAGAGAAGTTTTTCCAATAATGACTAGGAGGGTGCACCCTCTTACCAAAAGTATACCTCTAGAAATATACTTGAGAACTCCGATGGCTCTCAAACATGTCCAAGCCAGACCCCGCCAGCTGTTACTAAGTATCCAAATATTTCACATCTCTATGCACAAAACCAAATCCTTTCTAGAGTAGATGTGAAAATACTCTAATGGGAGCAACCCACCTAGCTTAGATTCCACTCGCTCTTTCAGTTTAGCCATTTACGACAAAGGATAACAAAGCTCAAATGAGCAACACATTGTCTTAGAGTGGTGAAATATAAAGAAGATAGCATAATCGAAATCAATAGTCGATAAATCAACTATCGGGAATAATAAAGTGATATGTGTACGAATTTAAATCGCATACACTTACCACAAATAAATTAATTAAACTTTTTAAACGTTTGATTCACACTTGTGCTTGATTTCCACATTACAATATTGGTAAAACTTTATAAAAAACTCTTTTAAAATATTCTTTTAAAAGGAGCAAATTATATTACTGAGTGTATTAATACAAAAGTCAAAAACAAATATCATTAACTAGTTATTTACTATAAACCCAAAACAATTTACACTCAGCTTTATTTTTAGAAAATTCCTTTTTAAGGATTTTCTCATTTATAAACTATCATTTATAAATTTAAAACAATATTTATTATCCCAAAATATAATAAATCAATTCAAATTACTTTTATAAATTTTTAACTCAAATGTTAATAACTTGAAGGATAATTTATAAAATCCTTTTATGACTTTAAAATCACATTAATTTTCCCCAAAGAAAATAAATCAAATTAAAATCTTTTTTTAATTTAAAAATAACATTAATGATCCCAACGGATAGTAGATCAAATCTATGATCTTCTTTTAATAATCCAATTAATTATCTTTAAACACCTTTATTAAATTAATTAATTAACTTTAGACATCTTTATTAAATCGGTTAATTAACTTTATAACACTTTTTTAAATCAGTTAATTAACTTTAATACACTTTATTTAAATTAGTTATTAACTTTAAAACATGTCTATTAGACCAGTTAATTAACTTTTAAAACACCATTAATTAAAATTATTAATTAAATCCAAATATCATTAATTAAAATTATTAACTAAGTTCAAATATCATTAATTAAAATGATTAATCAGATTCAAACATCATGAATGATTAATTAAAATCAAACATAACTAATTAAAATGATTAGTTACAATCAAATATTATTAACTAAAATGATTCATTAACTTTTATGAAAAGACAAGCTCAAGTCAACACACATAAAAGTTTAGCGGGATAACATTCAATAAGTAACGATATAGCGGAAATCGCTATAGCGATACTTAAACAAATCAAATAGAATGTCACAGTTAATTTTAACCAAACATAAATATAGGCAACATAAGAGGATAAATAAATAAATATCCATGAGAAAACCCATAGGGTCTCTCCACAAATGTTCCCTATAAACAATGGTTACGGACAATATATATATTGTCATATGGGTTCACTGCAAACTAGATAATATATCATCTGTTTTCCAAAACAGAAATCCAACCAAACAATCAATCAAACAACAATATAAACTAACATCCAAGCATTCAACAATAATCTATAGCATCATAGATATTATTTAAAGATGAGTAAACTCATCGAAATACCAATTATCGTCGAAGTGTTCCGCTTTAAACTAAAATCGAATAGGCGTTCGATTTTAGCATAAAATTCTACAAGCTCCAAACTCCCCCAATTCCATTCCATAACGTAGATATCATCACTACGAATCTAACGCGACTGATCGCGTTCAATTTGGGCCTAGTATGAACACGATATTGGTTTTATAAGAAATCACATCAATTTAATTAATTAATATTACACTAATCCCCAATTAAAATTCCATTACCCTTATTAACAACATTAATCCATCTTCCTAAACTACTAGTCCCTCTCCTGTACACGCAACCAGTGTTCGACCGTGCAACTGACATGCCACCTTGGTCCATGAATCAACGAATGGACAGCTCCATCGCATTCCTTATCACCTCCTCTTCGATCTGCACCCAACCACCCATGCTCCTCCGCCCTTAGTTGAAAAGTGACATGGAACCCTAAGTGCGACAGTACCAATGTCACGATGACCAAACGATAGCCGCACCTCCTAAAATTTTGGTCGTCGATGCCATTTCGCACTCGAATCGCATCTCCATGCTCCAATTTGCTAAATGATGCCTCCATCTTAAAACCCCCTTAACCCTAGAGCGCTACCCTAAAGTCGAGATCCCCCAAATCACTATAGCACCTACCCATAAGACCATGAAGGTGAAGCTTGACTTCATACGATTTTAGCGAGCCCATTATCCTGATTTTTAGATGAGTATATAATTTGATTTGGATTTTTAACTATGCGACCATATTATTTATCTCTAGAATGAAGAACAAAGGGAAAAGGAAAGATTCAAAAATGGGAATACATGTTGACTTGTTCCATTTTATAACAAAATAAAAAAAATGATAATGTTTTATAAAACATGTATACACAAAACAAGGCAACATGTTTTCAAAGGACACGAAAAGATGCTTTGGTAATTGTGTTTTATTTTGTTTTGAAAAAGTTAGTTTTGGAGTACTTCGGCTACACAATATATCGTTCGCGTTCGAATCGCGAACGACTGAAATAAAAATACGATCGTTCACCAAAATATGACACGATCACAAATCAATAATAAAATACATATATTATATAATTCTGTGAAATTTTAAGAATATCATCATTTTCCGTAAAATCGTCAAACGATAATTTAAATATCTTCCAGATTAAAAATTATGGAAAAAATCAAATAAATTTAATTAAAATTACTACAGCAAAATTTAAGTCGTTTTATTGACAATTTATTTTTTTGTTATTTATTCGAACCATTTGTTATTGTAAATAAATTAATAAAATGAATTCACGATTACTATTTAGTAATTTAAAGCACTTAAATAATTGCTATTAAATCCATTAAATTAATTAATATTTAATTCACAATCCAAATATTTAAGTAATCCATATATTTGAATATAAGTTGTTAAATTCTGAAATCCAATTATTTAAATATTTAAAATTAATTAAATATTTAAAATTTAATGACCAAAATTCAGAGTTGTTACACAAGCTGTAATAGGGTTCAGACCCTTTTACAACTCTTTATGACTGTTACAAGTGAGCGTTGTAATAAGGTTTTTTACAACTATTTTTCCCTAGTGTAGTAGGTCATTTTATCTTCGATGTAATTTGGTTTTACTAAAATGTGATATTCTCCATTTGATTTTAATTTCTAGTTCTCTTTGAAAATTTATTTTCACCTTTAAAACATCCATATAAGTTTTCAAAATTCATGTTTTAATTACCTAATGAAAAACCACTTTCGAAATTATTTGCATCACATTATAATTTGGCCTCAAGCATAAAATCAATGGTTATAAAGTGCTAATTCCTCTTCCTTTGCCAATATGTTATAATTAAATATAAACATTCTAGTGACATTCTATCACAAACCCAACAAAGAAATCAACTTGAAAATTATCATACGTAATCAAATATGAAGCATTTAAGTTCAAATTATGGTAAGATTACTTGCCAAAATCCAAAGATGAGCACATCTTTATGAATTCATATCTTTCTTTTTCTTAAAGTTGCTCTCTTCTTCTTAATGATAATTTTCGACTATGAAAGATAAATGGAATGCTATGGATTGAAACTTCTAATTTTCTTTTGTTGCATGACAATAATGAAACATGTATGAAGAGATTTGAGTATTATTTGGCCTATATAAGCTCCAACTGGGATTATTTATTGTCCATTGAGAATTAAATCCGTATGCACACATAAATATATCATTCAAATTTTGTGTTCTTCTCATTTGTACCACTAATTAACCATTTTCACACATAACTAATTACTATCGACTTAACATCAACACCCCAAACCATATTAACTTATTGCTACATCACCTTATATCTATGTTAACTTGATGCTTAGAACGTGATTAAAGTGTATAAAAAATGGGTCATTGCATTAGCATCAGTAGCCACGGTCCTCTTACTACTCTTTCGGTCAAGTAAACCCATAAATATTTCCATTTTGGTTATTCTTTTGAGACCCTTGGAATTCAAGGCTAGTTAGTAATTATTTTTCTTGATGTCTTTATCGTCTTCTCCATCGGCATCTTCGACTTCGTCTTCTTTATCATTTTCTTCATCTTCAACCACATTTTTTCAATATTTTGATTTGCCAAATTATAAGTTATAGTAAACTGTTTTCTCAAGTTTCATGTAACTTCTTTATCTTGAATTGCTAGTTCTTGAGCACAAAATTGTGGTCCTTTTTTATGATCATTTTCATTCATTAGTTGATTGAACGAACCATCATCTTTAGTGATGTTATTGAGGTGAAGTATAAAACAATATCATGGAACAGTGTTATAATAATGATGTTATGGAGGTAGGTTTTGTGATGTGATAGTTTGATAATGTGGAAGAGGATGAACATTATGATATTATTGATGAGGAAATGTGTAGCCATATGTATGATGAGGCTAAGGTATCATTCGTAGACTTTATTTTCGCCTATTTATGCTCATGCTACTTTAGATGCATCAAGTGAAGGGCCCACCAAAGTGTTCAGTAGGGTGAACAGACCAAAATCTTTCGTTAACGTCTTTCGCATTAGATGCGTTTGATGCGTCAGACGCTAACCATCAATTACTCTAATGGTCATATTCAAACCCTTATAAACTCCCCTTTCTCTCTTCTGCACTTCACCTCCATCTCCATTTCAACTTATCATCTTCTTTATCTCCATTTAAATGGTCAAACCATTCAATGAAGGTAGTAATTCAGATTCTAAAGCCAAAGATATAGCTGATATATAAGCTATTAGGAGAATTAGATCACAATGAAAAGCTCCAATCATCCATACATCCAAATACAAAGGAATCCACTAGGTTAGCGATGTATTGTGTGGCCGTGTAGAATGTCGCCAATGAAACTTATGAATGAAAAGATTTTTTTTCTAACATTGTGCAAGCAGTTGGAAGAAACGTCAGATGTTTGCATTAGAGAAATACTAGCCATCTTTTCGATACAATCGCTTTGGCTCTTCCTAATGCTAACAGATTTCAACGATCGAATAGCACAGTTTGTGTTTATTTTCACGAAGTTTTGAAATTTGTTCTGTTAATGTCTAAGGATATTATTAAGCTGGTAGACCGTCAATTTAATAGAGTCGTAGAACAAATAAGGACCTCAAACCAATATTATCCATTATTTAAAAATTGTATTGACGCTATTGATGGTACATGTAAGGACCCGATTTTTCGACTTCCGAAAATCGACATCGATACGTCCAGTATATACTAATACGAATGAGGTAAAGGTTTGTATATACTAATAGATTGGAAAACAGTTTTAAGAAACGAGCTTTGATATTGAAAATAGAGTTGAAATCGTTTTAATGAAAGGGTTTTGATATTTACTACTAGTATAGAAAACCTTTATATTTAAAGTGACAAATCATAGAAGTGATTGTAGAAACAATAAATCATAAAAATTCACATTCGAAGACGTGAATCGAATCCAAAGAAACCGATAAAGAATCCATCGAAATAGATATTCAAAAATCCCTAAAAAGGAGTCATCAAAGTCATAATAAATGATAACAACAAATAGGATCATCACGAATCGTTTCAAATTGGAAATTCAATCCCAAAATGCAAAGAGGGCTGAAATAGCAAATTCAGTTGACTAAACAGAGATTTCAGTTGACTAAACAGAGATTTCAGTTGACTGAACAGAGAATTTCAGTTGACTAAATTCTGCCTGGAAACTTTCTGTTCCAGGTTCAGTCGACTAAACAGAGATTTTCAGTCGACTAAACCCTGCTTGGAAACTTTCAGGTTCCAGATTCAGTCGACTGAACAGAGAATTCAGTCGACTGAATCATGCCTGGGCTGTTTTTCAGCCTATACAAATGAAGAGCAAACTCTTCCAAAATGCAACCGGACGAACATTGGCTCTAAGGGATTATGCCAATCAGCAACCCGACCCTATATGCTCCACGGTGCATCACCAAAAGCATGATCAAACATCCATAAAAAGATTTACACACAAATTTGACTTCAAAAACCAAAAATTGGAATATTCACAAAACCAATCCAAATCAAGAGCAAATGCACATGAAGAAGTGTTAGGAATTCATACCTAACAATCAAAGATAATTATAAACATAGATGTGAGATAAAAATCTCACCTTTATACACGAAAACACAAGAGAGAAGCTTTGAAACAAAGGATAGACCGATTCCTCTTCAATCTCAACTCAAGAAGCTTGAATCTAAGCTTAAAAGAGAAATATCTCCTAAATTAGGTTTAGGAAATTTCTGAAATTGAAAGGAGAAAGAGTTGGAGAAGGAGAAGAGGATGCTTACCAATAGCTTCTTCTTGAATTTGGAGCAAGAACATGAATTTGCAAATGAAATTAGGGCTTAGGAATTTCCATTTCCCATCTCTCCCACCATTGTTGCTAAAGCTTGAGTATTAGGAATTAGAAATGAAGTAATGAAGAGTTGGGTGGAGTTGGGTTGATAAAACCAGAATTGGGCAAATGGGCTGAATCAAACCCAAAGTCCAAAGTGAAAAAGTAGCAAAATTCTACTAACTCCAAACATATCGAAGCTTATACTCAAAAAGGTCGCAAACGGCATTTTGAACTCAATGGAAGTGGTCTCGAGTCCCAATTCGACTGTTTGCAAAAAGTAGCTTTTCGGACTAAAATCCGACGAATGATGAAATATTTAAATAAAATATTTAAATATATAATCGTAAAATATGCGGGTTGTTACAGACTCCCCTCCTTAAAGAAATTGCGTCCTCGCAATACTTAAGAAGAAAATAAAGAGTAACAATCATATAGGCATATCAACACAAAAGAAAATTTGAAATAAGAAGTTTACCATAAAGAGCATGAAAGAGTAAGTCCGAACGTGTGCGCTAAATGAATCCTCTGGATTTCCAAGAGCAATCCTTAGGATTTGAGAACCATTGAACTTTCACAAGAAAAACATCTTTATTTCGAAGGAGTTCAACCTCCGAAGCAATGATGTGTATAGAATGTTGCTCATAAGTCAAAAAGGAGAAACTTCAATTTCCTCAACAACACCGGGCTCAAGAATAAAATCGGAATCCCTAAGGTATTTCCAAAGTTGAGAGACGTGGAAAACGTCATGAATAGTAGAAGATTGAGCTGGTGCAACGGCGTAGCACAAAAGCGGTACACCCAAGAAACTAGAAACTCGAATAATTTGGAACAACGGCGTAGTGCAATAACGGTACGCCAGATGAACCAAAGCTCAAATAATTCGAAACACCGACGTAGTACAAAAACGGTACGTCCAATGAACCGAAGGCCATAAAAGAACATCGGACGCTAGTCCATATAAGAAATGAGATAAAACTCAATAAAACGAAGTATATCAAAACGTCCGATGAACTTGATAAAAAGATAATTCCATTCAGACATCATCAAAGAATCAACCACTTGTTGCTTACGACTAAGCGCATTGGCAACACGATTTCCCTTCTGGGAATATACGAAGAATATCAAGATCATAAGATGCAAGGAACTCGATCCAATATTAAGTTCCTTATGAGAAAATAAATATTCCAAAGATTTATGATCAGGGTAGAGAACAAATTTCTCACCCAAAAATAATGATGCCAAATTTTTTTAAAAGGGAAAACAATAACCGCGAGCACTAGATCATGAGTGGCATACATAGTCTCGATCGGCTTTAATGATTTAGAAGCACAAGTGATAGCACGTTCTCTTTTGCAAGAGAACGACATCTAAACCAATACGATTAGCATTGGTACAAAAGATAAAGTCTTGGTTCCCATCGGGAATCACAAGAATAGGAATATCGAAAAGAAAGAGCTCTTTTAAATTGATCCTCTTTTCCCAAAAGCTAAAATTTTCAAAATTACAATTACCTTTATGTAATTATCTTTTCAGAAAAAACTTTTATTTTACAAGTCAATTTACTGGGTCTGATTGTCTCATCAAAGCGTTTAGGAGATTCCTATCGATAACGTTGATCAAGCGCATCGACCAGAATTCTTAAAGCACTTAATGGGCAATACAATCACAAAATCAATCTTCTATATAATAAACATGTTTCTTAACAAAAAACTTTAAGAATATTCTTTGCTTGTTTAAGAGCAAAAGTCAAATTGTACTTATAAATAAATCTTATGAAAAAGATTTGCAAAATTTTAAATTTCTATTTTCATCCAAAATCAATATATACAAGAATGGAGTCATCGAGATCGTAGAATACTCGATTCAAAAAATGGATGAAATAAGCTGGACAAACTGAATGACATAATAAGTCATTCATAAGAATCATAACGAGTACGGAATGCGGTAAGTTGAAGGCTAACTTCCGCAACTCGTAGCAAATGAAAACTGGTGGCAAGGTCGAACTAAAAAGACCTTAACACCACTCAAAAGATTGCTTAGGTGATATTCCTAAGACAAACTCAAAAATACCGGAAAATTCTCAAACTACATGAATGAGAGAAATAACACTTACCTCATCATGTGAGCTTAAAGAATAAAATGATGCCACCAAAAATTTGAAATCGGATTCACAAAGAAAAAATAGAAATCTACTTAACAGATTGAAAATGTCGAAGATGAATAGTCCACACGGGACAAAGGACATGGCTTCATAATAATTAAGCCAATCCTTACAAAAGTCAATTCCGAAGCGTAAGTAAAAATCGGCTCGGAAAGAAAAATCACATAAAATAATTTCAACATCAATAAAAAGCAAATTGAGTGTTGCGGATCCATCAACCCGGATTCGCAATCCTCAAAGAAGTCATCATGCCCAGAAATGTTTAATGAAAAAGAATCACAAGTTCTTTTGATATAAAAATAATGAGATGAAACCCATATCAAAAAGAACTCGAATAAGATAATCATAAAATAAATGTCATCAAGGATAGAATGGATACCTTGACTAAGAGAAGAGTTGCTAGGGGCTTGCACAATATTTAGCTTTCTCATGTCCTTGTTCAAAAGTTTGGGACATGCAGATAAAAGATGACCCGGTTTCTTGCAATAGCGACAAGAATGATGTTTCAAACACATATTCGCATAGTGTTCCTTAGAATTACAATTGTAGCATCCTCCATGATTAGGGATTGGAGTCTTTGCTACAAAAGTAGTTTGCTTCACTCTCTTATTGGGATTAAGGCTCTTGAACTTAATATGCCTCTTCTTGGAAGTCCCAATATCACAAACACTTCCTTTACCAACCTCTTCATGTCGAAGAGTGATATACACAAGCTGATTGAAAGGAACTTCAAGTTTCAGATGTAGAACCATTTCGGGGTTCTTACACAAAGCAGAGATAAACCTTTGATTCTTAGCAAGATCCAAAAGTTGTTATGCAGACATGAATGCGCCATCCAGAGAAGAACTACTGGATTGACCAGCGCTAGGACTGCCAGAACTAACCATCTCTTCTTCTTTAAGAAAGAAAGAAAGAAAGAAGAAGAAAAAGGTTATTCTCAGAATGAATATCAAGCAATCTTGATAGATAAAACAAGGAATCATAAAAGAAAATAGGATGAATCGGTTCGAAGACTCGAATTAATCCTAAGGCATGACTCCTAAGATGGACTTAGGACGATGATCCTTGTTATAATATCCTATATTGTTCCGAAGTTTGGCTCTGATACCAAGCTGTGACGCCCCACCTCTATACCCACGCTAGCCAAGGACACTGCGGGGTAATGCCGTCAACTAGCACGGAGAATAAGGCTGTTGAGGAGCGACCATCTGTATAATTGCTTTGTGCGAGTACCGATATGCCAGATAAAAATATAACTTTTCATCTCAAGAGGAAATCCGACATACCGATACAAACTCAAAGCTACTACACAGTGGCTATATAGACTTCGGAAACAAATATAGAAATAAACGTAACACAAATCAGTCACAGACAATTCATATCACAAAGGCGGAAATAGATATGAATATAACACATGAAAGTGTACATCAGAGTAGTGGTCAAATAAGATCCACAATAACACAAAAGAATAGATACAAGTGCAAGACAATAGAATATGTATACATCAAGGAGTCTAATCTCAAAAGTATACAACAAAAACTACTAAACTAGAGTAGTTAGCCAAAACTCAGATGATGGTTCCAGATAGGAAGTCAAGAGGAAGCACCTGTAAAATCTCAGTCTGACCCGAGTATTATTTAAGAAGAAAATAATAAACGGATCAGTCTAGCTATAAATATCAGATAAAGTGATATAGAATAAGAGATATGACATTAAAACGTACGATAACCAAAAATGTCATACTACGACTA
The DNA here is from genome assembly GCA_030737815.1 of Allium fistulosum. NCBI lineage: Eukaryota > Viridiplantae > Streptophyta > Magnoliopsida > Asparagales > Amaryllidaceae > Allium > Allium fistulosum. The sequence goes on along the minus strand of CM060903.1, from coordinate 131,085,379 downwards.
GTATACATTAGAGAATCACGAAAGTCATACAAAATCTCAAGAATCTCATAGCATCAAAAAGAATATCATATTCTTTATTTAATTCACCAAGCCACAATAAATGACATACATATCAATGCCAACTGAAAAAGGTGGTGAAACATAAATTCCAGAAATCATCAATTAGAAATCCAGAAATCACAATAAAAGGATGTCCAATCCCATAAAAATGAGCCGAAGCTCCTCCTGACAGGGTATAGTCCCCCATTGCGGACTTTGAGCCGAAGCTCCTCCTGATGAGCCGAAGCTCCTCCTGACAGGGTATAGTCCCCCATTGCGGACTTTGAGCCGAAGCTCCTCCTGGTGAGCCGAAGCTCCTCCTGACAGGGTATAGTCCCCCATTGCGGACTTTGAGTCGAAGCTCCTCCTGGTGAGCCGAAGCTCCACGAAGTAAACAAGCATCGACGCACCTAGAAAGATACGCCACATGCATAAATTGAGACGAAGCTCAATAAAAAGAAATACAGTCCTTCACACGAACAAAGAGACATCGCACATTGCTAGTCTAAATCACAAGAATGATCGTCATGATCATAAGGAAGTGTCGATTACACTAAGCTAGTAAATATAAGAGTTTAGCTTCATGTCCCATAACCACTTGCTTGACTCAAATATTTACGAACAGATTGTAGATCTCCACTAGAAAATTGTCACAAGAGTTTCAATCGAACAAGTCCATAAATTAATCGACGAAGTAAACGCAAGCGTTTCATACCACTTGTTTTGCTAAGCCGTTTAATTAGATTTTCTCATACGAATGAGGTAAAGGTTTGTATATACTAATAGATTGAAAAACGGTTTTAAGAAATGAGCTTTGATATTGAAAATAGAGTTGAAATCGTTTTAATGAAAGGGTTTTGATATTTACTACTAGTATAGAAAACCTTTATATTTAAAGTGACAAATCATAGAAGTGATTGTAGAAACAATAAATCATAAAAATTCACATTCGAAGACGTGAATCGAATCCAAAGAAACCGATAAAGAATCCATCGAAATAGATATTCAAAAATCCCTAAAAAGGAGTCATCAAAGTCATAATAAAGGATAACAACAAATAGGATCATCACGAATCGTTTCAAATTGGAAATTCAATCCCAAAATGCAAAGAGGGCTGAAATAGCAAATTCAGTTGACTAAACAGAGATTTTAGTTGACTAAACAGAGATTTCAGTTGATTGAACAGAGAATTTCAGTTGACTAAATTGTGCCTGGAAACTTTCTGTTCCAGGTTCAGTCGACTAAACAGAGATTTTCAGTCGACTAAACCCTGCCTGGAAACTTTCGGGTTCCAGATTCAGTCGACTGAACAGAGAATTCAGTCGACTGAATCATGCCTGGGCTGTTTTTCAGCCTATACAAATGAAGAGCAAACTCTTCCAAAATACAACCGGACGAACATTGGCTCTAAGGGATTATGCCAATCAGCAACCCGGCCCTATATGCTCCACGGTGCATCACCAAAAGCATGATCAAACATCCATAAAAAGATTTACACACAAATTTGACTTCAAAAACCAAAAATTGGAATATTCACAAAACCAATCCAAATCAAGAGCAAATGCACATGAAGAAGTGTTAGGAATTCATACCTAACAATCAAAGATAATTATAAACATAGATGTGAGATAAAAATCTCACCTTTATACACGAAAACACAAGAGAGAAGCTTTGAAACAAAGGATAGACCAATTCCTCTTCAATCTCAACTCAAGAAGCTTGAATCTAAGCTTAAAAGAGAAATATCTCCTAAATTAGGTTTAGGAAATTTCTGAAATTGAAAGGAGAAAGAGTTGGAGAAGGAGAAGAGGATGCTTACCAATAGCTTCTTCTTGAATTTGGAGCAAGAACATGAATTTGCAAATGAAATTAGGGCTTAGGAATTTCCATTTCCCATCTCTCCCACCATTGTTGCTAAAGCTTGAGTATTAGGAATTAGAAATGAAGTAATGAAGAGTTGGAGTGGAGTTGGGTTGATAAAACCAGAATTGGGCAAATGGACTGAATCAAACCCAAAGTCCAAAGTGAAAAAGTAGCAAAATTCTACTAACTCCAAACATATCGAAGCTTATACTTAAAAAGGTCGCAAACGACATTTTGAACTCAATGGAAGTGGTCTCGAGTCCCAATTCGACTGTTTGCAAAAAGTAGCTTTTCGGACTAAAATCCGACGAATGATGAAATATTTAAATAAAATATTTAAATATATAATCATAAAATATGCGGGTTGTTACATACCCATTCAAGGTAATTACTGATAGTCGGTTATTTAACTATCAATAAAGATGTGCAACATCATCAGATTCCAAATAATTTTCCCAATTATTTATTTTCCAAAATATCTTTACTAGATATATAATTTCCACACTTTAAAAATAAATCAACGTTTATTTTTCTAAACAATTTCCCTTTCCTTTATAAATTCCATAGTGAATTTATATTTTCAAATATCTACTGATATACGATTTTCAATCGATTTCAAATATTCACTTTCAATTTATCTTTTAAAAAGATAATTCTCAAAACGTTCATTTCATATTGGAAAAGCATTCCCATACTTATTTAATAATAAGTAATTCACAAATCATTTATCTTCAACACTTGGAAAATATTCGATATACTTAAATCAAAATTAAGTATATATTTCATTCTTTAAGGAAATCATTTTCTATAACAACATCTATTTGAGTCAAAATGAATGTTACGTAAAACATCGTTACGACGACTCAAAATCACTAGTATAGGGATTCGAAATTTAGATAGATATATAAATCCCAATACTACATAAAACATTTCCTTTCGGAAACCATTTACTATAACAACAGTGTTATAGTCCACCATTTCCTTATTCCTCGAAAACGTCTATTTCAACAATGAATGTCGAATATGATTTCGATATTTAATACATTTTTAAAACATCGTTAAAACAATTAACTTATTTTTTTAATGTCACTTCCCCAAAACAATATCCATTTTTCTTAATAATATATATTCACTGTCCAAAATCGTGAATATACTTCACTAACCAAATTTCACTATTTTCTACACATTTTATTTCAAGAATTATCCACTATCCAAAATCGTGGATAAAATTCCCTTAATAACCTCTTGTATTAATTTCATCAAATTTGATTGATTTTTTCGAATTTATAAAACAACGTTTATAAATTCACCTTTATATTTCATAACAACTTTGATTTATAAATCTCCTTTATAAACTTCTATAATTCACTTATCAAAATAAGTGATTTCAGATTTATAAACAACGTTTATAAATCCTTTTTTACTTTATAACAATTTCAACTTATAAAATCATTTTATTTGCAAATCCTATTCATATCCCATCTAAGTGCAAAAATCAAATTTATAAGTAAATTACTTATAAATCTTTTATTTCACAACATCTATTCATTTTATACTTCACAATTTATAAATCCATAAATCTCGTTCACTTATGATTTTTATTTCATCTCATCCTAATACTTACAAAACTCGTTTTAAAATCCCAATGTTTTAAATTTATAAATGTCAACTTTTAAAATCTTTTAAGTAAACCGTTTATAATACTTTAAAAATCTCAATTTAAACCATTTTATAAATAAATCAACTTTTATTTCAACAATCACTTTGAAAATCTCTTTAAAATCAAAGTCGTTATTTTTAAACTTTAAAAATGAATCCGATGATGCGACAGCACCAATTAGTCAATCATGACAACAAACATCATATATCGATATGATAATCAACAAATATCACAATATCTGTAATCAAATAAATACTGGTGAGGAATCCAGTTGGATCCCTCCAACCTGTTTCCCTGCATCCACAGACGTTAGCACAATACCAATTCCACTTCGAGGTGGAATATCGCGGTATATGGGTTTTATAAAAATCATCCGCTTACTAACGGCGCAATAGGGTCTCATCCGCTATACGGTGCGGGAAATCAATCAATCCAATATATACATATGCCAATATGTATATATTGCTATATATATATAGATATATCCTACTATATCTAATATCACATCCAAACAGTCAATCAAATCAAATCAATAACTGAAAAATCCAATTTTCATTCGAGTGAGAAAATCTCACCTTTGAATTTATTTTGCCATCCATTTTCCATTTTCGGCTGTTTCTTGATTTTAAACCTTGTATAAATAATTATACAAATTCATTAATATTTGAACAGACGAACAAATAAATTTCCAATTTTAAACAGATTGAGTTAACTAATTATTAAATTATTTCATTAACTAACAATTTTATTCAAACTAACTTCCTTTTTACTTTAAACCAAAATCTCATTTACATAAATATTTCAAACATTTTGCTTATATAAATTTCTTCAATATTTTAAAATTCCTTTGTAAAAAAATTCTTTTATATATTATAAACTTCTATAGTTTTCAAAATCTTATATACTTATTTATTTTATTCCTAACTGCTTATAAAAATAAGCTATTAAAAATCTTATCTTTATATAATTCATATATATATATATATATTTTTTGTTTGAATAATTAAATTTCCATATAGATAAATTTTCAAAACTAAAAATTTGACATTAACAAATTCTTTTCTTGAATATACTTTCTTTTAAAAGAACAGTAGGCTGGATATATAAATTTATATTCACTTCAATACTTATATTTTCCAAAGATAAAATAATTTCTATTTTTCTTTTCTATATACATATAAATATGTATATTATCATTTATTCCACTGTAAATTTACAAAACAGCAATCCTCTTTCTGTATCAAATATGTACGTGTACTTATGTATATACACATCCACCTATAAAAAAATTTAAGCTTAAAATATATATTTCATACCTTACTGTTAACTGATGAACTAACGAACTCATCCCTAACTCGCGCTTGCCGATGCCGAGCCGTAGCCTACTCGATCGTCATGCCCTCCAGTATGCTCGCGCACGCGTTCCAGGCCGTCGCCGTCTCGTTGTCGTTCCACGCGCCAGGAATTCGAATGCGAGCACGATTTCATTCGCTCGACTCCCTCCTCGCCATCGCGTGAACGCGATCTACAGGCGCACCCTCCCCTCGATAGTCACGTGCGTGCGCCACCTCCCCTCAGCTTCGATTCCAGTCGTCGCGAACGAGAAAAGGAGGGCTTCGAATCTTTTTTTTATTTGAATTGAAACGGGGACGTGAAATAACAGTTCGATTTGGGGATGGGAGTGAAGAATACTGGAGATTTATATTTTGAAGCTCGGCCATTATTTTTCTCGTTTGGATTTGTTTTGGAACGAGACGGGTTTGATTTCGATTTTGAATTGATTTTGTCTGAGATTTGTTTCACAAAGAGGGAACAGAGAGGGTATTTTAAAATTAAAGGAGCATGGTGGCACGATTTCATTCCATGATCTTCTGCGTGATTTTAGGGCGTGATTTAAGGAGATACGTGGTGATGTTAAGTAATATAAATTAAAATTTTTAAATTGAATTCGCTTTAAAATTTCAACGCGTTTTCTAACCGTACGGTCACAAAACAACTCCGATCAATACGAAATTTGAAATCCGATAATAATTCAATATTACGGACCCAATGGAACTGGTTTCGTCGAATTCCGAGACTATGCCTCGGACGGCTATTTTCAAATATCGATTCGAGCGATATAAATTCAAAACTAATCAAATCAATTTCAAATTCGATTCTGAAGTCTCAATTATCTTCAGTATTATCAATATGAATTTTAAAAGCTTTGAAAATATTTTTCTTCAGCTTAAATTGAAGATACAAATTTTTATTCAACTTCAATAGATTAAATTCTAAAATTTAATCGCCAATTTATTTTGATAATTTGAAATTCAAGTCAAACCATCATTCAAAAATTTAAAATTAATTAAATGTTTTCAATTTAAATCGTTCAAAATTCTGGGTCGTTACAATCTTCCCTCCTTAAAAGAATTTCGTCCCGAAATTACAAGTTAGGAAAAATGGCCCTTAACTCGTCTACTCTTTTTCACAATCTAAATAGTTTTATCAATTTATCAAAACAAATCTTCCTACTAAAGATTCGTTATTAATTCATCTAGTTTTCCAACTTCAATTATAAGTTTAAACAACATTGTTTTACTAACAATTCAAATTTAAATTTTAAATTCAAAATTTAAACTTTCAAAATTTTCTAACACTCGAAATTTCCAAAAAATTTCGCCAGCGTCTCCTTTGCGCGGCTAACACGGTACGACTACAAAACGTCCCTACGGACTCTCCAATTTCAAAAAGAAAAGAAAAAGCCAAGCGGCTAGACAAGAAAATCATCAAATCTCATATTAAAATTCAAATACTTACATTTTTGTCGAGCAATTCAAATTTATCTTTGAAATCAAATCCAATTCCTTTTATAACACCTGTATATCCTACTAGCCATAATATCCAATTACAACATTCAAATCATTTTGCACATTTCATTACAAAATTTTCAATATATACTTCTTATACATTTTTACTTCACTATTCAAGTTATATCTTCTTTTTCATTCAATTTTACATTTCGATTTTCATTTGAATTCAATTTACCATTTCAATTCAATTTGGATTCTATTTATCTTTCGAATATTGAATTTATCAATTATCTTTCATTCATAACTGCACTGTTTTAAATTAGTTCCAATTACTAATTTATTACAAATTCTAATCCACTTTATTTAAATTTGTTTTCAACATTCAGTTTCAATTCTAGTTTTATTCTTTTGTTCATTCCCAAAATTTATTTTCAATTCACTATTTTTGGTTTATAACCACTTATATTAAACTGGATTTCAAATTCCATATGAATTTTAATTCATCTTTCATTTATAATTATTCAATTCCATTCTATTGCTTACAAATTCGAAATGAATCTCAACTTTCAATTTCACTTTCATTAAATTGATTCACTTGTACTTACACTAAGTTTACTCCATCCTATAAGTTAAATTTATTCTATCAAAATTCAATTTGTATAAGTTATCAACTTAATAATATTTCATAAATATTTTTATACAGTATTCCAGAGTCTTACCAACATTTCAAAATCATTTTGAAAACAATTCAAATTATCCTTTGAATTTCCAAAACAAAACCCAAATTTTCCAAACAACTTCCATTTAAAACAATTTGGCAGCAATTCCTCTTTTGGAAACCCGAAAATGAACACCGATGATGTCACGATCATCATCGGAATTATTTTCCAGCGACTGAAAAGAGTTTAGAGCTTTTCATTCATTCAAAATACTTTTCAAAACCTTTGAAATTCATTTTCAACTCCAAAAAGGATTTAAACTTTCCAAATCTCCCAAAATTTTCAAATTCTTTTCAAAACATTTCCAAATACTTCTCTGGAATTCCGTTTCAAATTACAAATCACATTTATATTTACATTCTTAAATTTCATTTGTACATGGATTTTATTTCTTAATTTTTGGAGTTATGATTTCAATTTCTTATTCAATTTCATATAATAATGATAACATTTCAATATTATCACTTCCTAACAACCATGCAACCATATACTGTAATAATTTATAGAAAATCATTTCTTTTATATACAAAAATAGTTTTAGGTAAAATTATCTCATTTACCTGTTTTAAAATCAATACTGTGTCGGTTTATCTTGTTTAAGAGTTTAGAAACTCCTATCGACTTCAGTTAGCTAGACTGCACCGACCAAAATTCATAAACAATCAACCGATAAGTCAACACAATACAAAACAATTTCATATTCACTAACAAATACACGCTCATATCTATTATTACACTCAACTCATTCTAGAGTACTACTGACTCTATCTCTAATGAGTAACACCCAACAGAGCAGGGTTGTCGCTTAACCATATGCTCTGATACCACTTTGTAAGGACCCGATTTTTCGACTTCCGAAAATCGACATCGATACGTCCACTGTATCAACTGCCGAGCAAACGAATGCCGGAAAACCGAATTCTTAGGGTTTAAAAGAAGAGGTAGAAGAAAAAGAAAAGAAGAACAACAGAACAACATCAGAAACGGAAACAATATCAGAATCTCACATATCGCAGCGGAACAATATATAATAGATAATCATTAGTCTTTTAAAACAAAGAACTATATCAGTTTATACATACATCAATCAGAGTCAATATACAACTCAATACAACATAGCACATCAATGGACAGTTATATAAACTTCTCCTCATACAGAATACACAGCGGAATAAATACAAAGTATAGTTGATACGTTTCGCCATCCAGCTTGCTTCCAAAGCTCCAGAATATCCAGAATATCCTGATAACATAACTCTAGGCTGCCCGTGTGGAAATTGGTGGGCACCCAGAGTTTAGAAGGGAAACAATAAACTCTGAGTCAGTCATGGTGACTGGTGTGAGATCGTAAAACAGTTATTTTTCACAAAGAAAATAAAATATATTCGAAATGCTTTTGGAAAATGAAACTACCATAAGACCTCCCGCCACACACACAATGCAAACGCAGAATTGGAGGAGATTTCTTCTTATGATAGTCAAAGATGCTTACTACGAAAAATCAAATCCTTTTTTATATTATTATTAGTGCATAGTGTAGAAAACATTTCGAAAGTATAATATTAATCTTAGACAACATACGACCAGTATCATATGCCTACTATAGCTACCATGTTCAATAGCAGGTTACCGCCACATTCCATGGCAGGTAATACAACTAAAACCGTACAAGTCACGTATTGTTTCTTTGGATTTCCAACAAATGGTCAGGCTAAGGAACTTCCTATGCCACGAAGGAACGCGTCTGGAAAAACGTCCCGAGAAATAACCTAACATTACGGTTAGATCTCTGCCAACACAAGGTCGGGTTACCTCTGCAAAAGTAGGTAACTACTGACACGCGTATGCCATCCCCCGATCGTAACCGATCTTCCCGAGGATCCTCGATTTCCAAATACCACATAATAAGCAGTATCAACATAGGTTAAGTATCTGGACTCCATACCATGATACCACCTCTATCCAGAAGGAATGACATACACTAAGGGGCGCTACTCCCTAGAACCTTGCCGCATCCTTCCTGTTTTGACTATTTCCGGGGTGTGAGGCTCGACGAAGTCTCGTCCACAAAGCTACGCTTTATCACAAAGCCATGCTTCGGGTTAAACAAATGATCAAAGAAATGATCACAAAGATAAATGATCAAACAAAAGATCATATCACAAATGATCAAACAATGATCATTTCACAGCAACACTCAGCATGCCACGTTACCAAATTGGGAGTATATTGCTGATAAATTTCAACTACATAACCTCTGAGCTCGTACATCTCAAAGAAGGGTGTTAAGCTAAGAGAATAAATTCTCCGCCACCAACAGATATGTATTTGAAAGAAATCAGCTTTATATCTCAATCTGTAACGTCAGACATGCAATCCATACAAGTCTGTTCCGGGATCGAACAGAACCGAAGGCACTTCTCACGAAGCCCTTGCAAATCCGGATAATTTTCTAATCACGTTCGGACTTCTCGTCACTAAGGGTGATAAAACCTCTAAATCGGAGATCAGCCGATGTAGAGTAACTCGACGGTAATCCTTCCGTTTTCAAAAATATCCGGTCTTCAACACCGGTCATCAAATGCGATTCATAACGACGTATCACATATTCGGAATGGGTTATACGACCCCATGGTCCTTTCCCGGCTAACCCGAATAGTGAGCGCTTATTCAAAAATAAGTGTGGCATTCAAATTCATCCAATTCACAACAAATACCCATTCAAGGTAATTACTGATAGTCGGTTATTTAACTATCAATAAAGATGTGCAACATCATCAAATTCCAAATAATTTTCCCAATTATTTATTTTCCAAAATATCTTTACTAGATATATAATTTCCACACTTTAAAAATAAATCAACGTTTATTTTTCTAAACAATTTCCCTTTCCTTTATAAATTCCATAGTGAATTTATATTTTCAAATATCTACTGATATACGATTTTCAATCGATTTCAAATATTCACTTTCAATTTATCTTTTAAAAAGATAATTCTCAAAACGTTCATTTCATATTGGAAAAGCATTCCCATACTTATTTAATAATAAGTAATTCACAAATCATTTATCTTCAACACTTGGAAAATATTCGATATACTTAAATCAAAATTAAGTATATATTTCATTCTTTAAGGAAATCATTTTCTATAACAACATCTATTTGAGTCAAAACAAATGTTACGTAAAACATCGTTACGACGACTCAAAATCACTAGTATAGGGATTCGAAATTTAGATAGATATATAAATCCCAATACTACATAAAACATTTCCTTTCGGAAACCATTTACTATAACAACAGTGTTATAGTCCACCATTTCCTTATTCCTCGAAAACGTCTATTTCAACAATGAATGTCGAAATCTATGATTTCGATATTTAATACATTTTTAAAACATCGTTAAAACAATTAACTTATTTTTTTAATGTCACTTCCCCAAAACAATATCCATTTTTCTTAATAATATATATTCACTGTCCAAAATCGTGAATATACTTCACTAACCAAATTTCACTATTTTCTACACATTTTATTTCAAGAATTATCCACTATCCAAAATCGTGGATAAAATTCCCTTAATAACCTCTTGTATTAATTTCATCAAATTTGATTGATTTTTTCGAATTTATAAAACAACGTTTATAAATTCACCTTTATATTTCATAACAACTTTGATTTATAAATCTCCTTTATAAACTTCTATAATTCACTTATCAAAATAAGTGATTTCGGATTTATAAACAACGTTTATAAATCCTTTTTTACTTTATAACAATTTCAACTTATAAAATCATTTTATTTGCAAATCCTATTCATATCCCATCTAAGTGCAAAAATCAAATTTATAAGTAAATTACTTATAAATCTTTTATTTCACAACATCTATTCATTTTATACTTCATAATTTATAAATCCATAAATCTCGTTCACTTATGATTTTTATTTCATCTCATCCTAATACTTACAAAACTCGTTTTAAAATCCCAATGTTTTAAATTTATAAATGTCAACTTTTAAAATCTTTTAAGTAAACCGTTTATAATACTTAAAAATCTCAATATAAACCATTTTATAAATAAATCAACTTTTATTTCAACAATCACTTTGAAAATCTCTTTAAAATCAAAGTCGTTATTTTTAAACTTTAAAAATGAATCCGATGATGCAACAGCACCAATTAGTCAATCATGACAACAAACATCATATATCGATATGATAATCAACAAATATCACAATATCTGTAATCAAATAAATACTGGTGAGGAATCCAGTTGGATCCCTCCAACCTATTTCCGTGCATCCACAGACGTTAGCACAATACCAATTCCACTTCGAGGTGGAATATCGCGGTATATGGGTTTTATAAAAATCATCTGCTTACTAACGGCGCAATAGGGTCTCATCCGCTATACAGTGCGGGAAATCAATCAATCCAATATATACATATGCCAATATGTATATATTGCTATATATATATAGATATATCCTACTATATCTAATATCACATCCAAACAGTCAATCAAATCAAATCAATAACTGAAAAATCCAATTTTCATTCGAGTGAGAAAATCTCACCTTTGAATTTATTTTGCCATCCATTTTCCATTTTCGGCTGTTTCTTGATTTTAAACCTTGTATAAATAATTATACAAATTCATTAATATTTGAACAGACGAACAAATAAATTTCCAATTTTAAACAGATTGAGTTAACTAATTATTAAATTATTTCATTAACTAACAATTTTATTCAAACTAACTTCCTTTTTACTTTAAACCAAAATCTCATTTACATAAATATTTCAAACATTTTGCTTATATAAATTTCTTCAATAATTTAAAATTCCTTTGTAAAAAAATTCTTTTATATATTATAAACTTCTATAGTTTTCAAAATCTTATATACTTATTTATTTTATTCCTAACTGCTTATAAAAATAAGCTATTAAAAATCTTATCTTTATATAATTCACATATATATATATATTTTGTTTGAATAATTAAATTTCCATATAGATAAATTTTCAAAACTAAAAATTTGACATTAACAAATTCTTTTCCTGAATATACTTTCTTCTAAAAGAACAGTAGGCTGGATATATAAATTTATATTCACTTCAATCCTTATATTTTCCAAAGATAAAATAATTTCTATTTTTCTTTTCTATATACATATAAATATGTATATTATCATTTATTCCACTGTAAATTTACAAAACAACAATCCTCTTTCTGTATCAAATATGTACGTGTACTTATGTATATACATATCCACCTATAAAAAAATTTAAGCTTAAAATATATATTTCATACCTTACTGTTAACTGACGAACTAACGAACTCAGCCCTAACTCACGCTTGCCGATGCCGAGCCGTAGCCTACTCGATCGTCATGCCCTCTAGTATGCTCGCGCACGCATTCCAGGCCGTCGCCGTCTCGTTGCCGTTCCATGCGCCAGGAATTCGAATGCGAGCGCGATTTCATTCGCTCGACTCCCTCCTCGCCATCGCGTGAACGCGATCTACAGGCGCACCCTCCCCTCGATAGTCACGCGTGTGCGCCACCTCCCCTCAGCTTCGATTCCAGTCGTCGTGAACGAGAAAAGGAGGGCTTCGAATCTTTTTTTTATTTGAATTGAAACGGGGATGTGAAATAACGGTTCGATTTGGGGATGGGAGTGAAGAATACTGGAGATTTATATTTTGAAGCTCGACCATTATTTTTCTCGTTTGGATTTGTTTTGGAACGAGATGGGTTTGATTTCGATTTTGAATTGATTTTGTCTGAGATTTGTTTCATAAAGAGGGAACATAGAGGGTATTTTAAAATTAAAGGAGCATGGTGGCACGATTTCATTCCATGATCTTCTGTGTGATTTTAGGGCGTGATTTAAGGAGATACGTGGTGATGTTAAGTAATATAAATTTAAAATTTAAAATTGAATTCGCTTTAAAATTTCAACGCGTTTTCTAACCGTACGGTCACAAAACAACTCCGATCAATACGAAATTTGAAATCCGATAATAATTCAATATTACGGACCCAATGGAACTGGTTTCGTCGAATTCCGAGACTATGCCTCGGACGGCTATTTTCAAATATCGATTCGAGCGATATAAATTCAAAACTGATCAAATCAATTTCAAATTCGATTCTGAAGTTTCAATTATCTTCAATATTATCAATATGAATTTTAAAAGCTTTGAAAATATTTTCTTCAGCTTAAAATTGAAGATTCAAATTTTTATTCAACTTCAATAGATTAAATTCTAAAATTTAATCGCCAATTTATTCTGATAATTTGAAATTCAAGTCAAACCATCATTCAAACATTTAAAATTAATTAAATGTTTTCAATTTAAATCATTCAAAATTCTAGGTCGTTACACTACACATGTAGTTGCACATGTGTCTACTGCAGAAATGCAACAATATATTGGATGTAAAGGATTTATTACAAAGAATATTATGGTTAGATGCACATTTTGATTTAACATTTATGTTTGTAAAGGCAGAGTAGGAATGAACTGCACACGATGCTCAAGTTTTTCATTCGGTTTTAAAAGTGGAAATTAGAATTTTCCTTATCCCCTAGTAGGACAATATTATTTAGCATGCTCAAGTTTTTTGTTTTATTGGTCGCAGTTTGTACGCGATTGAAAGTTTGTGCGACGAGATGCTGGAATTCGGGATATACACTAAAACAAACAATTAAGCAAAACCAATACCATACTCTTCTCTCTTTTACTTTTCACTATTCCATCAAAATCAAAAATCAGTGAACAAAGTAAGAAAAAACTTCAAAATTTTAAGTCTCAAAATCTATTCATCGAAAATATAAAACAAGTATCTTTGGAATGAGATCTTTGATTTAGTGTAGGTGTTTGAGGGTACAGTGGCAATTGGTGAAGCTCATCATTTAGGGATGTGAGCTAGGGTTACGGTTTATAGGAGAAGTTAGGACTTGGGGTTTTTGCTATAGTGTTTGTTATGCCGAGGGGCTTCGGTGGTGCAAAAATTATGAGGTGTTGTTGAGTATAGGGAGGTCTGACATTTAGGTCAGTAATGGAGTGAGAAGCAGGTCGGTCTTCTAAGGAGGCAGCCGAGGATTTCATATTTGGGTCGGGCTTGTCGAGTACACAGAGAGCAACACGTCGGCAAAGTCAGTTGCCGTTTTAATCGAGTAATGAAGGAGTTAGGGTGGTGAGAAGGTCTCGTGCATATGTCAGTGGGTATCTGGTGTGCATGGCCATTTATTTTACTTTGGGGAAGATGGATTAATAAAGTGATTATGGTTAATAATTATTTAAGCAAGTAATTAATCATTTCAATTAATTCAAAATCTTATAAAAATCCTATTTTGCTCATACGAGGTCGGATTGGGACGCGGTCGGTTGTATTGGACTCGTAGGAATGTTAGCTACGCATTGGATTTGGTTTGGTCGAATTTGGAACAAGTGGAATTTTGGACTAAAATCGGACGTCGTTCGATTTTAGTTCAAACCGTAATGCTTCGGCATCAACTGGAATTTCGGTAGGTTTACTCACCTTTAAATAAACTATATGATATTTGTGTTGGTATAGATTATTGTTCATGCTTAAATGATAGTTTATATTGTTGTTTAGATGTTTGTTTGGATTTAAATTATTACTTGAAAAATGGATGACATAAATAACCATTATGTTGTAGGGGAAAAAAATAAAAGGAAAATCGGAGTGTACATAGCGAATAAGTCGCTATGGAATACTTTGAAATACACATACATATGTGTGATTTATAGAGCACTTCTGTAGAGAGAACCTAAAGGGTTTCTTGCCAATATTTATTTATTTACTTATATTCTTATGCTTCTTATATTATTGTTTAGTTGAAATATTTGTGACATACCGTTTAATTGTGTAAGTGTAGTTACAACGATTATTACTGTACCATCACTTATGAAAACCATCCCCTTAAACCCTTGTTGTCTATTGAACTTGAGCTTGAATTTCCACAAAATAAATGTTTGGCCATGTTCTACACTTTGAAAGTAGTTTAGACTATATTTTCAAGTAATCTGAGAACTGTGAAAATAAATGATAAGTATTGATTAAAATTTATAAAAGAAGTTATAAATTTGATTTATTATCTTTTGAGATAATGTTGTTTTAAATTTATAAAAAGACTATAAATTTGATTAATTATCTTTCGGGTAATTAATGTTGTTTTGAATTTATAAAAAGGTTATAAGTTGGATTAATTATCTTTTGGGATAATTAATGTTGTTTTAAATTAATAAAATAGATTATTAATTTAACTAACCATTTTAAATAATGATGTTTAAAATTATTAATCATTTTTAATTAAGATGTTTAAGATTAATCAACCATTTTCAATAATGTGTTTAAAATTTATTAGTCCTTTTTAATAATGATGTTTAAGATTAATTATCATTTTAATAAAAGATTTTTAAAGTTAATTAATTGATTTAAGAAAGGTGTTTAAAATTAATTAACCAATTTAATAAAAGTGATTAAAGTTAATTAACTGATTTAATAAAGATTTTTAAAGTTAATTAATGGATTTATTAAAGGAGTTATAAGTTGGTTAATTGTCTCTTGGGATAATTAATGTGGTTTTACATTTATAAAAGAATTATATCAATTATATTTCTAGTTGATTAAAAACATTTTAATTGGTTTATTATCTTTTGAGATAATAAATGTTGTTTGAAATTTATAAATGTTAGTTTATAAATGGGAAAAATCTTTTGAAAGGAATTATTTTCAAAAACTAAAGCCAAGTGTAAATTGTTTTGGGTTTATAGTAAACAATGATTTAATGATAGTAGTTTTTGACACTTCTTTTTTTTAATACACTTAGTAATATAACTTGCTCTCTAAAGAATATTTTCAAGATATTTTTAAAGTGTTTACAAATATTTATGATGTGAAAAACAAGCACAAGTTCATATTTTAAAAGTTTAAAAGTTTGATCCGGTTATGAGAAATTTAACTTCTGTAATTTGTATCGCTTATATGGAAAGGATTTAGTCATACTTGTAGCACTAAATGTCGAGGCATGGAAATTTGTTTCTATCTCGAACGTTAAAATTTATGTCAAGACAATGCCTAGAGATAACACTACCTTAACTTGCCTGGCTTCATTTTCAACCGTGGGATAATACAAGTTTGAAACCAATGAGTAGTGGTAAGAGTATAAGATTTAATTTCCATATACAATCATTTTGATTACTCCCGATAGTTGATTTATTGACTATCGATTCAGCTTTCTTCTTTGTGTATCGTCAATTTAAGATGATTTGTTGCTTTATTGAGCATTGATATCCTTTGTCGAAAATGATTAAAACCAAAGAGCGAGTGGAAGCCAAGCTTGGTGGGCTTGTTCCTATTAGGGTATCTTCACATATACTCTAGATTGGATTTGGTGGTATGCGAATGGAGATGTGAAATACTTGGATTCTCGATAAAGGTTGACAGGGTCTGGCTTGGACGTGTTCGAGAGCCATCGTAGTTCTTATGTATATTTCTAAAGGTATACTTTTGGTGAAGGGGATGCACCCTCATAGTCATTATTGGAAAATTCATTTCTTTATTGTTGATTCAAAATTTTGAATTGTTTTCTTAATTGCATCGAGAAGTGACTGGAGTTCTTCTCGATGATTAATTATTGTGTCCATTCTTTAAGTTTGGATTTTGACCTTGTTTATACCCATTCTTTCAAGTTTGGGTTTTATTTAATTGTGCTTCTATTCTTTCATGCATGGATGTTGTTCTTGTGAGGTAAAACCCGTTCTGTTTTTAGCGGCGTGGTCTCATAGAATTAATATACATTCATCATGTTACTGGAGTTTTCTCACGTTGGTTTTTCCAGACTGGTCCGAGTGTTATTTTACAAGAATGCTCGGGTCAGACCATGTATTTTTCTAGGTTGACGTTGGTGGGACATGGAGTTCATGGAGTAGAGATGGATGTTCACCTGTCATAGTATTTTATTTCCGCTGCATTAGTATATATACCAATCAGCAATTGTAAGATCAAGAAGTTATAACTGTCCAAGCTGATGAGATTTGTTTTCAACTCTGATATACTATGTATTTTAGAGTGACAACTTTTACCGTCTTTGTTATATTATAGTTGTCGTTCCACTATGAGATTCTATTACTCCTATTCTTTTTCTTTTTATTTTTACATAAACAATCTGTCTTTCCGACAATTGGATGTTCGACATTGGAATACGGTGGATGTATTTGGTGCCGACTTTTGACGGTCGAAAAGGCGGGTCATTACATTTGGTATTAGAGCTGAAGGTTAAGTGATTTGGTAGGATATGACTCATTAGAGATACAGTAAGTGACACCCTAGAATGAGTTTGAGAGTATTATATATTCAAGAGCATATATGTTATTACTATTAAAAAAATGTACTGTGTTTATTGGTCAATTGAATTGTTTACGAATTCTGGTCAAGACGTGAGACACCACGGTGTCAATAGAGATTTCTAAACTCTTGAATAAGGCAAACAGACACGATATTAATTTTTGAAAATTGGGTAAATGGAATATTTTACCTAGGATTATATATTTTTTTAAATATAAAGGAATAATTTTCAAATTTATATAATTATTTATAATGTTTGTTTGGTAATGATAATGTTTCTTTATTATCGTTATTGTTTCATTTGTCATGCTCAGATAGTTTTGAGCATTGACAGTTGTTTGTTGGTTGTTAATTTATGCTCAACCAGTTTGTGAGCGTTTTTTGTTTGATAATTGTAAGTACCTTAAAATGAACCCCTTTGTGAATTAAGTTTCACAATTTGACTACAATGTGTTCGGAGAAAATGTTAAGTTAAAAGTCATCTTTTAATAATGTTGAGTAAAAGTAAAACTTTTAATAGAAGTTGTTTAATATAATATAAATGGTAAGATAAGACATTTAGAGGATAAATATTTGAGACAATTTTGTTATAATAAAGAGAAGTTATTATAATATAAGAAATTTTTTAAAGGCTCATTTTATGTGAGCATGGTATATATAAAATGATTTATATGATTTATAGACGGTGTTTTATAGGTAAAAAGGAGTTTTTGAGAATTTCAATCTCGGTATTGTTTGGAATAATTTTAAAAGGATTTGAGTAAGCAATGGTACTATTACTTGGAAGTATTTATGGGAATAAATATTTCAAAGTGAAATTATACAAGTATAACTTATGAATAGAGTTTATAAATAAAAAGGGATTTAAGCAGAGAATTTGAGAACTTAAATCCCGGTGTTTTCGAAAGTTGTTTTCAAAGTTTTGGAGAAAATAATAATAGTATTATTTAAAAGTATTTGTGTATAGAAATATTTCAAAAATGATTTTAAAAGAGATAAGAAAGCAATGAACTCACTTCTATTACTGGAAAATAATTTCGGTGATGACTACAGCATCATCGACGTTCATTTTCGAGTTTCTAAGTAGGGGAATACTACCATAGTAATTTGCTATAGGGTTGTTTTGGTAAAAAAAATTTGCTTTAAACTCCAATAGTATGATTAGATATACAGAAGGGAGATATGTATATTATTATTTCAAAAAAATGATTTGAAGAAGAAAAAAACATTGTATTTAGTTCTTAAGTTTTCTTAAAAGAAATTGATTTAAAATAAAAAAGGGTATTTTGATAAATAATCTAATAAATGAAAAACTATTAACACTTGAATAGAAAAGGAATAATTTAACTCAAGTTTTAAATGGGTTAAATTGGATAGGGAGGTTTTAATAAGCGTTGTTTTATTAAAACTGCAATTTTTATTAAACATCTAAGTCATATAAACTATTTGATGTTATAGAGCCGACTAGTAAACATCTTTCCTTCAGGCACTCTAAAGTAAAAAAAGTCGGAATAGTCGACTTGATTTTAATATACATATTTAGTTTGAGCCTTTATTCGAATTTTGAAAATAAAAATAAATTAATTAATTAAAATTACCATATTGTATATACTCTTAGGATGTAAAAGAGTATTATACAAGTAAATAAAAGTAGAGTAAGATTTAATTTAATGTTTTATAAAGTTGTGTCTTTATAAAATGATTATAAATTTAAGTGAAAATTTATGAAATAATTCATAAATAACTTTAGTATTGAATGAAATACTAGAAATGAAAATGAAAGGGATTTAGAAAGATTGGTGTAGTTAAGAAACCAATCAGATTAAGTACGTAAGTTATATGTAGATCATTGAATTCACACGGTTCTTGATCTAAGATTCGAATACATAACTTTAAGGTGATTCACACCATCCCGAAAAAGGATTTCTCACTTGATAGTTGTCAGCGAGCACTTGATTTGAATTCTTGATATGATACTAAGGTTTTCTATCATAGTATATGACTATGCAAGGAGAATGGAGGTTTCTAATGGAGGAACCTGATCGGAGTCCGCACTAGGGAGGTCGAGTGAAAAATACTAGTTTGGAAGTGAAGTTTATGTATTCGAGTGAGTAATCAGATCAGATATTGCGTATGGATGATTTATGTACATCATACGGGCTTAAGTATATTTGTATACTTGTGTGACTTTTGAAAGTTGTGAATCTATGCAAAATTTTAAATCCTGTTTGATGGTCATTTAACATTTTTAAATAGTGTTAAGTGTTAGTTTATTCCTTTACGGAATTTGATTTGATTTGATTGATAGTGTGATTTTATATACTATGATTTATAAGGTTGGTGTTTATTAGGACTTAAATCCCGGTGCTTTCGAAAAAGTGATTTCAAAAGGATTTGTGAAAGAAGGAATAATATTATTATTTTGAAAATTTTGGGTGGAGTATTGTTGTTTTAGAATATTTGAAAGGAGTTTTGCTGAATTGATTTTTCAAATATTTTGGTTATGACTAAAGTTGGGCGATTGGGAGTTTTCCAATTAGGAAGACTGGTCAAGTATATTTGTCTACTCTAGTTGTTATTTTAGGAGGAATCGGAATACCAGTGGATGCTCCGTGTTGTTTTGATTCTAGAATTATACTATGCTTCGCTAGGAGGAGCCCCCTCCTTGTCGTAATTGATTTTGTTTTGATTTATTTCTCTTTGGAGGAATTTGAAATTGTATTTGAATATAAGAAACCAGACATTTAATTCTAAGTTTATCATTTGAAAAGATTGGATGCTTAATATTTTATTACAGAGTATTGTCTGCACTTTTGTTGCTTTTGGTTGCATAAGACTTTATATCACAATAGAGTTACCTCATTATTAAATGTTGCATCATATTGACTTGTTGCATATGGTTGTTATATTGTTTATGTTGCTAGTGTGTTTCTCTTTTATCGGCATGATTCTCTTATGTAAGTGCAGGGAAACAAAAGACTGTTATTTGATTTCTTGCGCACCTACATTCGCATCAAGATAATAAATTGCTTGCTAAATAAAAACCAAACGCAAAAGAGGTATGCGGTAGATTTAGAAATCAAAAATTGATTGATGATTTTATGCCCAGATATGGGAGGCCATTTGGCTTTTGTTTTCTTTTATTGATTTGGGCCAACTGCGGCGAGTTGTGGTTTTTCCGGATCAGCCACGCAAAGGAGGTGCGGTTGAAAATTTTTCGTAATATAAGGAACTTTAAGATTTTAATAACTTATTTTAATTAATAGTTTTAAACTTAAGGGTTGGAGACATTTTCTTCCTTTTGGAATTTTGGGGACGAAATTCTTTTAAGGGGGAGAATGTAATAACCCAGAATTTTGTTTTTTGATTTTGTATATCTTATTTATTTTAAATATTAGGTTAATTGGTTTTAAGGTTTAAAACTTAAATTCAAATATAGGGATTATTTAAATATTTGAATTGTGTAGTGATCTAAATATCTGAATTTTGAATTAAATATTAATTAAATGGATTTAATGGTCTTATTTAATTCCTTTTAATTAGTAGATAATAAAGGCGAATTCATTTTGAAAATTTATTTGCAATAATAAATGGTTCGACTAAATAATAAGGAAATCAACTATTTAATATTATGACTCGATGTTTATTGACGTATTTTTAATTTAAATTATTTGATTTTTTCATAATTTTAACTTGGAAATTATTTAAAATTATTGTTAGATGATTTTTTGGCAAACGATGGTATTTTTGTGATTGTACAGAATACGTTAACCAATGTATATTATTATTGTTTTGAGGTCGCGTCATTGTTTTGAGCGCGATCGTGTTTTCGTTTTGTCATTCGCGGTTCGTACGCGAACGAAAATCTGTGCGGTGAGATGCCAAAATTTGGGATATAAACTAAAACAAACACTTAAGCAAAACCAATACCACACTCGTCTCTCTTTTACTTTACACTTGTAACACCCCATATTTTTAGTAACATTATTTAGGATATTTAATTAGCTAAATTAAATAAAGTAATGTAATGTGATTAGTGGATTGAGATTTGTGATTAATAAGGGGTAGTCGTGCCATGTTAATATGTAAATCAAAATGACATAGCATGAATAAAATATGTTAGGAAAATAAGTGTTATAAGGGAAGGGTAAAATAGGAAAAAGGGCTCTCTAATACCTTAAACCCTTAGGAAACCAAACACACGTTCATATCTTATTCTCTCAAGCAAAAACATTCTAAGGTCGACCACCATTAGCAATCTCAAGAGAAGATAAAGCTTGGATTTTCAAGAGGAAGAAGTAAATCAACTTAATCAAAATAAAATCTCAAATCCTAAATCTCAAGCTAAGATGAATAATTACTACATCCCCTATTTTTTATAGTTTTCGATTTTATTGATAATCCGAAATTATTTTGCATGATAATGCCAGGTTTTGGATGATTAAAAGTTTATATATGCTTGTTGATGATTTATCCATTTTTAAATTGATTTTTATGATATGCTTGATATGATAACCCTATCAAATGACATCCAAATGCCTTGCAAATTTAAACATAGATCAGAAATGACATTTTAGAGATGGATTTCAATTTTCATAATTTTCTGAATTAATGTGGATTTCATATTAATTTTCTAGTGAAGAAAATGATTAATTGGGTTTTAAATTATTTACGGCAAAATAATAAATTATTTTGGTCTGAAATTTATATATGTTAGAAAACATATTGAAAAGGATTTTATGCAATTTTTATAGAATTTTCCTAAGTGTTTTGATGAATATATAAAATTATTTAAGGTATGAGACTTAAATGTTTTATATATTTTATTAAGGAGAAGAGGTATTTTGTAAAATAAAATCATTGTTTATTTTTGAAAGTTTTGGCAGCACTTTTGGAAAAGGTATTTAACAACCAATGAAAATTTGACAAACAAAAGCAGGTTGGTTGAAAAGTTTTTCTTTTTAAGTTAAAAACAAAAATAACACGTTTTAAGCATGTTCCACCACTTTTGGCATCAAGGGGTTCCGACTAGGACGTTTCACCACCATGCTTTCAAAATCAAAGTGCATGGTATCAATCTATTTGGTACGTTGCGTCTTGGATAAAAAGCGGAGGATACATAGTCGAAACGTTAGGTTCCGAAGGGGTTGGAGTATGTTTGTGTTTTTAAATTAAAGGTGGCGCCTGCATTGCTTTCGAAAGGTTAGCTTTCGAATCAGTTGGCTTTCGATTGGGTCAAATGTATTTAAATAAAAATGTTTCGAATGGGTTGCACACTTTTGTTTTAAGTAAAGCTTTCGAATGGGTCGAAACCCCTAGCTGCCGCCTTTCTGCCTTTCGAAGTCAATGGTTTCGAAAGGTATACTTATCTTTTTAAAATTTGTCACTTCTCCAATGCTTTCGAAAGGTTGGTTTTGACACCATCACTTTTTACTTAGGAAAAGCTTTCGAAAGGAATGCTTTCGACTTTATTGGGTTTCGTATCCTTTTGCTCTACTTGAAGGCATGATTCAAATGGTTTCAACCGTGTTGGTTTTTTTAAAGGTTTCCGCATATTTTAAATTGAATCCAAAGGCTTTCGAAAAGGTCGTTTTATGTGAAGACCCAAAAGTTGGCCTTCGAAAATCGGCACCCGTACTTTACATCGTACTCGAATGCCGTAGATTCAAATGCCAAATCTGGTTCTCCGGAGCTTATAACACAGTTAAGTAAATAACACAGCGGAATAAAAAGAATAATACATTGATATACATTATCTGATACAACAGAGTGATACAATGAATATCAATATACATCAGAGATATGATACAAAAAATAGCAGCGGAAAAGAAAACGATAACATCAGCAACGGATAATCTTCATCTTCAAAGCACCAATCCAGAAATAGCTTGAACTCCCAATAACGAGGCACAAAGATAAGCAAGTGCAGTCCGATCCAAAGACTGAACTAGCTCCAGATAATCTACTAGATCTGAATATCTGAAAAACCAAACTCTAGACTGCTCGTGTAGAAAAATTTTGAGCATCCAGAGTTTAGGAAAGAAACAATAAACTCCGGATCAGTCATGGGACTGGTGTGAGCAAAAAAACAGTTTATCTTTAAAACAAACAGCAAAGAATTTTAAAGTCAATTCGCAATGCTTTTAGAAAATGAAACTACCATAAGACCTCCCACCACACACACAATGCAAACGCAGAATTGGAGGAGATTTCTTCTTATGATAGTCAAAGATGCTTACTACGCAAAATCAAATCATTTTTGATATTATTATTAGTGCATAGTGGAAAACATTTCGAAAGTACAATATAAATCTTAGCCAGCATAGGCATTCCGCACTATGCCTACTATAGCTACCATCTAAACAGTGGTGACCACCATAAGTAAATGGCAGGTTCTACAACTAATACCGTACAAGTTCGTATTGGAGTTTGGATTTCCAACAAATGGTCAGGCCAAGGAACTTCCCATTGCCACATGGAAACGCCTCTGGAATGACGTCCCGAGAAATAACCTAACATTACGGTTAGATCTCTGCCAACACAAGGTCGGGTTACCTCTGCAAAAATAGGTAACTGCTGACACGCGTATGTCATCCCCCGATCGTAACCGATCTTCCCGAGGATCCTCGATTTCCAACAACCACATCAGAATAATAATGCAGCAACCACATAGGTTAAGTATCTGGGCTCCATACCATGATACCACCTCTATCCAGAAGGAATGACATACACTAAGGGGCGCTACTCCCTAGAACCTTGCTGCATCTTTCCTGTTTTGACCATTTCCGGGGTGTGAGGCTCGACGAAGTCTCGTCCACAAAGCTACGCTTTGTTCACAAAGCCATGCTTCGGGTCAAACAAATGATCAACCTATGATCACAAAGATATAAGATCAAACAAATGATCATATCGCAAATGATCAAACACTGATCATCACACAGCAACACTCAGCATGCCACATTACCAAATTGGGATATATCGCTGATAAATTTCAACTACATAACCTCTGAGCTCGTATGTCTCAGAGAAGGGTTTTAAGCTAAGAGAATAAATTCTCCGCCACCAATAGAAATGTATTTGAAAGAAATCGGCTTTATATCTCAAAGTGTAATGTCAGACATGTAACCATACAAGTCTGTTCCGGGTTCGAACAGAACCGAAGGCACTTCTCACGAAGCCCTTGCAATTCCGGATAATTTCCAATCACGTCCGGACTTCCCATCACAAAGGATGATCAAATCTCTATATCGGGGACCAATCGGTGCAGAGACATTCGACGAGTTGTCCTTTCGTTTTCGTAAATATCCGGTCTTCAACACCGGTCTTCAAATGCCATCCATATACGACGTATCATTATTCGGAATGGGTTATATGACACAAATGTCTTTTCCCGGCTAACCCGAATAACGAGCGCAATATTAAAAACATATGGATATTGGGATTTCAATTAAGTCACAACTTATTACCCAAAACCTTTCTTTTGAATGGTTAAAACAAATTACCAATTCAAATCTTTAAACAAAAAGATTTATTTCACAAAGTTAACCCCATTCACAAAGATACATTCATAGATTTCAAAACAACTTCTGTTTCAATTGGATTAACTCGTTAAATCTTTAAATTAAAGATTCAACTTATAGCTTTCAAAACAATTTCATTTCGAATGGTTTAAACAAATCATCATTTTAAATCTGTTAAAAATAAACAGATTCAATTTATAGCTTTCAAAAACAATTTCATTTCAATTTCAAACTTGAAACTTCTCAACCCAAATTGGAAGTTCATTACTTACGTGAAAGCTTTAATTATTTGAAACAAACAGTTTTTATTTTTAGAAAAAATCCAATTTTATCTACGCGAGTTAAAACTTTTGAATTTAAATTCAAATTCCCAAATCAATACTTTTAAAATAGTTTAACCCATATATAATTGGTATGACATCTTTAATTCCTAGTTTCAAATCTTAAGATTCAATTTCAAACTTGAATTCAAATTTAAAACCAATTATTTAAATTTTCAAAACTCGATTAAGTTATTCAAAATTAAATTTCATCTTTGAAATTCCATTTCAAAAGCTTTTCACTTTAAACCCAAATTTCTAATTTCAAAATCGATTGAAATTAAAATTTCAATTTCAAAGACATCAAATTTAAATCATCTGTGACTTAACCGATTTCCACGTGAAATCCATATTTGTGTGTGTATGGTGTAGTCCAGGGGTTTTAACACAACAGTGCAACATCAATCATCACAGATATATCGATAAGCGGTATAATCGATAACGCTTATCTTTATTCACAGATTCATAGATAAAATAAATTTATCAGTCACAAGGATTCACAATTATAATTCGATGTGGGTTTCGGATAACCAACGGGAATCCGACTCCCTGTCGCATCGAAATTCAAGTGCCATGTTACGGGCCAAAGGTTTGCATATTCATATAACAATATATACATCACAGATAAGTAAATTACAGATCACAACATAGATCAAAGTATATCACAAAGCATCACAAATCAGGGATATCAAACAATCAAATCAATAGAATCCAAATATTCATAAGTAAGGTCAGTTAATATCTAACTAATTCAAATCAGATTAATTTCTTATGAATAAATTTCTAATCCTGGTTAATTAACTTCAATAATTTACAAATCATCTTGGTAAATTACCCTTTAATCATTTATTTATTAACCGTTAACAATAAATTAATTAACTTTTAATTATAATTCATCAATCTTTAATTATTTAAATAATTAATTTTTAATTATAAATTTCACCATTTAATTGATTGTCTTCAATTAATAATTTAACCTTTAATTAATTACCATTTAATTAATTATCCTTAATTATAAATTAATCAGCTTTAAGTTAATAATTTAAAACATTAAATCCACTTCTCAATTACTTAATTAAGTTTTCTTTAAAATAAATCCCTTTCGAATATAAGTTTAAAACATTTTAATTAACTTAATTAACTTCAGAAATATTGTAATTTCAAAACCTTTCAAAACAAATTCATATTTGTACTTAACAACAATCTTTATTTTTAAGAAAAATAAGTTTAGAAATTAAATTGACTTAAATTGTTCAAGTTACAAAAACTGGAAATTACAACCCGAGACCTGCTTCGGGTATCCCCGAGAAAAATGCCTACTTGCTTCGAGTTCTCCTCCAGATCAACCCGAGACACTTTAAATTTTGTTTTAAAATTTGTTTACGTTATCTTTACCCGGTACTCCATCATTCAACTCGAGTAAAATCCTATGCTGCTTCGAGTCCTACACCTCAAAATCTCGAGTAAAACTCGAGTCAACCCACGGAAGCAACCTGGAAATACTTCAGGATATGAACAATTCCCAGATCATCAAACTCGTGCACGGTGCATGTGCACAGGCGAAACGTTCGCCTGCGACCATCGACTCCGACGCCTATATAACGTCTCCGATCACCCCTCACGATTTCGATCACCAGAATCTCGACCAATGACCCCAGTCGAATTCGAGACACCTGTCACAAGCACAGGAATGAAACCCAACACCTGGAACACCATCGAACTCCGTTCTCCGATCACCAGAGCATCTGGGCTTCCGGCTATGCCTTCACCTTCCTTCCAGTTTCCCATTCCCAAAATTTCGTGGAACTCGATCCACCATGGAGGTCGAGACGAACTCGTTTCCAACGCTTACCAAAACTAGGTCTACAGAAAAGATATTGTCGCCGTTGCCACCACGACGAACTACATCGCCTTCGACCATTTTTCCCTGCCTCTCCGTTCACTATTCCATCGCCACAGTGAACGCCAAGTACTCCAGTCCACTTGATCACCCAAAATCGACGAAAAACTCATTTTTTGTTCTACCTCAAACTGCACCTTAAATACTATCTTAAAAATGGTGATGTTTGTTTTAAAAATCATGTTACAGTGTAGAGATTCAATCTGTGATCCTGAAACAACAATTTAAAATGTTTGAATTTGCTCACTATTTAAGCTTTCCTGTTGTTTGTAAGGTTCCAGTGATATTTAAACTTTAATTCAACTTAAATAAAATTTTAAAAACTACACTATGATAAAGCATACAAATTTTGTTTGAATCTTAAACCCTATCACAGACCAAATCAAAAGATATGAGTTTTTAAACTAAAAACTGAAGCTTGAAAACAAAACAGAGAGAGACATATAATCATGTACACATATACAATCACTTAGGTAATCACATAAACATATCTATACCCTGATGTAAGCATGCAACCATCATACACTTAAGTAGTTTTAAACAAAAATTGTTACTCACAAGCATCAAGTCATATAACAAATTCGAGGTTAAAACAAAAGGTTGCTCACCTTGATGTTTAGGAAGAAGAACAGAACTTTTCTGTTGAACCAGGCTTTGAATTTCTAGCTAAAACTTGCCTCCCTACTCTCTGGCTTGTTTTGATCAATTTGTATTGTTTAAAGTTGAAGTTTGAAATTGTTGATCATCTTTTAGTTTTCAAAATGATGTTTGCTTTTTATTTTCTCAGCTCGAATGAATAAAACTGAGATGGAGAGGCTTGGTGTATAAGAATGAAATGTACAGCAGTTTTTTTCTTTTTTTTTTCTTTGATTACTAGTTTGGCCATGCTTGCATTTAATGTTTTGTACAATCAACACTTATACTATTTAGCATTGTACAAATTCATTTTTTTCTCTCTTTGATTTCGGCTGAGAGGATTTTTGTTATGGTGGGGAAAGATATTGACATTAAATGCCTTGGTACCTTATGTTTCTACTTAATCTTGTATCTTTTTATTTGGGCTGATATGTATGTATTATATTTGTACTTGTTTTACTTTGCAGTTTATTTTGGGTGGCTGCACTTATTATGTTGGCCTTGTTTTATATTTTATTTTAAATCTACATACTTTGTTTACTTGTATTGAATTTATATTTATTTCTCATTTATTTTAACTTAATTTATTTATTTTACTTTTGTTCAAGTTGTATTTGTTATTTTATTTATTATAGTTATATATTTTTATACTTCATTTATGCTTTACAATAGAAATGACATTTTATTTTATTTATTTGCTTAACTTAACATTTATTGTCTTGTATTTCTAGTTTAAATTTTTATTAAACCATCAATAATAAATTAAAAATATTTATTATTATTTATATTTTAAAACATCTATCTAAGATTCAAATCACCTATATATGTAATATTTACAACTAAATGATTTAACAAATTTTAATTTGGATCCGGGGAAACTCGCTCTAATTTTCTAATTAAATTAACAAATATTTATCCAAAAATTTATTTAATTACTCAATTTAATCCAAAAATTCAATAAATTATTAATTTAAATTAAATTAAAATCTGGGGTCGTTACATTTTATTGCTTTCGAAAGGTTTCAAGGAAAGGTTTTGAAGGGGTAGTTCCCTAATGGTTTCGAAGGAGTCGAAAGGTAGTGTTTTCTGATGGTTTCGAAGGGTTGAAATGGAAGGTTTTTCCAAGGTTTTCTAAAGGCAATGTTTTGAAGTGTTTTAAGATATGATGTCTAAGGTTTTAACGCTTTCGAAAGGATGATTTTCAAATGTTTCGAAAGGGATTTAAGAATGGTTTCGAAAGGAAGGTTTTGGCCTTTCGGCCTTGATAAATGAAGGGTTTTACTTGGTTTCGAAAGAGACGCATTCAATGGAGTCGAAAGGGGTACTTTCAAATGTTTATAAGTTCTCATCAACTAAGATTTAAGTAAAGTATATATATATGTGTAACATGTCAAGGTGATTTTGAGTAAAGCATAGAATATATGTATTTTCCTTGTGTAAGTTTGATTTAAAGGTTTTAAATCATTTTGAAAAGGTTTTCAAGGAAATTAAGGGAAAGGATCCCTAAGTGAAAATGACTTAGATATTAGAATACCAGATGGGACTGATATAGGGTCGCGCCCTATACATTAGATGTTGGCCCTAGCTAATTTTTGTCCAAAATTCCAGTGTGTAGGACTTTGTCACAAGTAAGACTAAAATTATGATTACACACAGAATGGCATATATTTGTATACAGATAGGTTATTGGTGAGCCCGTAAAACCATTAGGATCAGGTGGACCTAGGTGATGTTAAGTTAGGGACAGACCGTCCAAAAGAAAAGTATTTAACAAATAGTTAAGGACAGACCGTCCAGAAGAGGAGTGTCTAACTGATGTTAGATTATTTTGTTATATTTTATGGTAGGCCCGAGTCAGCCTAAGGTTAATAGTTAGCCAAACAAAACTAAAGAGTTTGAACAGATAGTTCTTTTATTACCTGATATGTATGTTTACATAATGATGCTTTACAGTATTTAACCAGTTTTGGTTACAGGAAAAGATTTGCAAAAGATAGGTTTTAAAAGGATGTTAGTAAGGGGAAACCCGTTCCGCTAAGCGGCATGGTCTCACTTAACATTAATAAGGGGGATTTATAATATTATTCACACCAGGCTTTATGTCTGACTCGAGGTTTATGTTTTTCCCCTTAAACTCTCGGGTGCTCAAAATTGATTTGAGTAGGCTGAGGGTTGAGGTTCTTCCAGGTTCTTAGTAGGATGACGAATAAAGCTACCGGAGGCGAGCAGGAGGCTAACGGATAGCTATTTAGGAGTTGCAGTTCTTGTTTTTTTTTTGTTTTAGTTCCGCTGTGTGTATTGTGTCAGTTATGAAAATATTACTCTGATCATCCAAGGGAGCATCTTTATATGTCGCTCTTGGCGTATTTTGTAATAAGTATATTTCATCATTTCCTAGGAAATGTTTTGGGATTATGTAATATGAATATGGAACATTTGTTTTGAAATGTAATGGAAAATTCTGTTTTGAAATCTGTGTTTGGTTTCATATTCATGTGCTTCTGATATTATAGATACCATTAACATAGCCGTATTTAGTCGTCGGAAGTTAATACTATAGGTGATTACAGCATCTGTAGCGCTTAGCTTTGGGCCTCTAGATAGGGGATGTTACAACTTGGTATCAGAGCATGGTTTATGAAAAACTTTAACTAAATATGATTTTTAAAAACATAATCCTTAGGAATTAGAGTTAAGATCGGGGTATGGGGTAACGCTATAGTAGCGTACTTGTATTTGCTATATATAAGTATACGCTATATCTCTATTCTCCTATCTCTCTTAGACTATTCTTCTATATCTCAAGAGGCTTGAATACAGATATGGACGGAAGAAGAGGCAGAGTTAATCTAGGAGGAGACAGCACCACCACAAACAAAAATGCCCAACCAAATGCTAGAAGAACTCAAGGTCAGGCTTAGGCTGAAAATGTTGGTGCTTGGGTTCCCCAAGTGAATATGGGAGCCATGTATCAATTCTTTATAAACATGATGCAAGTTGGGATTGCTGCTAGAGTTGTTGAAGGGAATGCTGCTGGAGGTGGAGTTCAGGAAGCTCCAGTGGCCAATCACTATGCCGATTTGAGCAAAGACTATTCCAGGTTTGGGGGAAAGCCATTTATTGGGACAGAAGATGATATAGAAGTAGAAAACTGGCTATTACACTATGAGAGGATTTTCGTTGTTTTGAGGCTCAATAATAAGCAGAAGAGGAGGTTGGCATCAAGACAACTTCAGGGAGCTGCTTTGTTTTGGTGAAATACTGTAACTACGGGTGTGGATAAGGAGACTATGACGTGGGCAGAGTTCAAGAGGAGGTTTCAAGAAAGGTTCATGTCAGTAATGGCATGGTCTGTTTTGGTTCGAAAGTTTGCTGAGCTAGAACAAGGGTAGATGTCAGTTCTGGAGTATGCTGGTAGGTTTGAGGAGTTAGCCCGATATGGGTATGCTACTGTTGATACAGTGGTGAAAAGGAATGAAAAGCTTATTAGAGGTTTGAAGCCATAGTTGGCGAGAGCTACCTTACCGCACATCAGAGATCCCTATGATGTGGTTGTGGAAATGGCGTTGAGACATGATGAGATGTTAGCTTGTTTAGAGAAGAAGAAAGAGAAGGAGTTCCAAGTTGGACAGGGCCAAAAGAGAAAGTGTTTTTACAAGAAGAATGCTCAGAAAGGAGGAGTGGCAAGGAAGGGGAAATATGAGGTGGTTTGCTACAAGTGCGACAAGAAAGGACACTATGCTCATGAGTGTCGTACCGAAAAGGGAAAAGGAAAGGAGGTGATTGGAAAGAAGAAAATCAGGTGCTTTAATTATGATCAGATCGGCCATTATAAGAATCAATGCAAGGATCCCGCAAAGGATGGGAAGGGCCAAGTGTATGCATTGGAACCCGCTGCTTCGAGGCTAGTAGTGCAGGAGAAGGGAAATGCGGTTCTGGAAGGCTCACTACAAATTCATGGCATGTCTGTTAGCGTTCTGTTTGATACTGGTGCATCACATTCTTTTATATCTCGATGTTTGGTAGATAAGCTTAACCTAGAACCCTCATATTTAGTTACATCCTTAAGGGTTTCAAATCCGATAGGAGGGTATGCGACACTTAGGATGAAGTGTGACCATTTAGAATTTGACTTGCTAGGTCACACTTTTGTTTGTTGTTTGCATGTATTTGAATTTATGCATTTTGGGATTATTCTTGGGGTGGATTGGTTAAGCGAGTATGATGCTAGGATATTTTTCCATGATAGGAAAATATTACTTAGACACCCTGACTGTAGTGAACGGATAGTTTATACCATAGAAAACCCTAGTCGTGAAGTGAACGCTTTATTGGGTGTTGTGGAGTTTGAAGACGAGCTGAGTCGAGTTTTTTGGTTAGAGAATTCGTGGATGTCTTTGAGTCAGTAGTTAGATTGCCGCTAAAACGAGCCATTGAGTTTTAGATAGATTTGGTGCCTGGAGCAGAACTGGTGAGTAGACCGCCAAGCAGGATGTCACCTACAAAGATGAAAGAGCTGAAGGTGCAATTGGTGGATTTGGAAGGCAAGAGTTTCATTATGCCGAGTAGTTCTCCTTGGGGAGAAGCCACCGTATTTGCTAGGAAGCCGAATGGATCGTTAAGGCTATGTATCGATCATCGTAAGTTGAATGAAAGGACGATAAAGAATCGATATCCATTGCTGAGAATTGACGATTTTTTCGACCAGTTAAGTGGAGCCAAAGTATTTTCCCAATTGGATTTGATGATGGGGTTCTATTAGCTCAGAGTAGCGGAAGATAGTATACATTTAACGGCGTTTAGGACAAGATATGGATCGTAAGAATGGTTAGTTATGCCGTTCGAACTAACTAATGCACCTGCATTCTTTGTGGATTTGATGAACCGGATTTTCTGAGAGAACTTGGATAGATTCGTGTTAGTTTTCATAGATGATATTCTGATATACTCTAAAGATGAGAAGGAGCATGAAATCCATATTAGAATGGTGCTTGAGACACTACGGGAGCATCAACTGAAGGAAAAATTTTCAAAGTGCCATTGCTGGAAGAGGGAAGTGTAGTTCCTTGGTCATGTAGTCTTAGAAAAAGGGTTGTCTATGGATCTGACTAAGATTAAAGCGGTGAATAATTGGGAGAGACCCGAGACGGTGACCGAGATAAAGAGCTTTATTGGATTGGCTGGATATTATCGAAGGTTTATAAAGGATTTTTTGCGAATAGCTGCACCGATGACTAAGCTAACGCGAAAGGATGTGAAGTTTGTATGGACCAATAAGTGTGAGGAAGCATTCCAGAGCTTGAAACACTTTTTGACCAATGCACCGGTGTTGGTGGTTCTAGAGGGGAATTAGGATTTAGTTGTTTATATTGATGCATGTGGAATATGATTGGGAGATGTGCTAATGCAGAGAGGTAAAGTGATTGCCTATGCTTCTAGACAGCTTAGACCGCATGAAGTTAGATATCCAACGCATGATTTGGAATTAGCTGCAGTGATATTTGCTTTGAAGGTGTAGAGGCATTACCTTTTGGGAGACCGATTTGACCTTTATACGGATCATAAGTCGTTGAAGTATTTGTTCTCTCAGAAGGAGCCAAACATCAAACAGTAAAGATGGTTGGAGTTTATTGTTGCTTATGATTTTGGAACTGAGTATACACTTGGAAAAGGAAATAAGGTAGCGAATGCACTTAGCAGGAAGCATTAGAATGTAGTATTGGCGATGATTGCCGAGTGGAAGGATTTGGAAGCATTGTCAACTTGTAGAGTTCAGTGGAGATCCGAGGTTGGGTCTAGCGGAGAGGGTGTCATGTTGTTTTGTTTAGAAGTCTGACCGGCAATGATTGAGAAGATAGCTTCTATACAGGAGGAGGATCCGGTTTTAGCTGAACGGATTAGGAAGATAAAAGAAGAACGGAGAGCGATGACTTGAATGATTTCAGTTTTAAGCAGAATAGGTGGTTGAGAAAGAAAGGATGGTTGTGTGTTCCGAATGTGGGAAGCATAAGGAAAGAAGTTTTGGAGGATTGCCACTGTTCGAAGTTCACTGTTCATCCAGGAGGAACCAAGATGTATCGAAATATGAAGAGGAGTTTCTTCTGGGAAGGTATGAAACGAGATATTGGCTTATGGGTAAAGCCATGCTTGAATTGCCAAGAGGCAAAAGCTGAACACCAGAAGCCAAGTGGATTGCTTCAGCCATTGGATATTCCAATTTGGAAATGGGATTCTATTTCTATGGATTTTATTGATGGGTTGCCAAGATCTAGAAGAGGAAATGCAAGTATATGGGTCATAGTAAATTGACTGACCAAGAGTGCTCATTTCATTCCAGTTAAGTCAACTAGGACGGCACCTATTTTGGAGAAGTTGTTTATGAAGAGTGTGGTTAGACTGCACGGAACTCCTAGTAGTATTGTTAGTGATAGAGACTCCTTGTTCACTAGCGAGTTTTGAAAGAGTCTACAGGAAGCTTTAGGAACTAAGATCAAGATGAATATCGCTTACCATCCACAGACTGATGGGCAAACAGAAAGAGTTAACAAAGTCTTGGAGGATTTGTTAAGAGCTTGTGTATTGAATTTTGGCGAATCATGGGAAGACCATCCACATTTAGTCGAGTTTTCATATAACAACAGTTATCAGACTAGTATTGGGATGGCACAATCTGAAGCTTTGTATGGAAGGCCATGCAAATCTCCCGCATGCTGGTTAGAGACCAGGGATAGATTGGTTCTTAGTCCAGATTTAGTGAAAGAAGCCACTGATAAGATTGAGTTGATTCGAGTTAGAATGAAGGAGGCACAGTCTAGGTAGAAAAGTTATGCAGATAGACGAAGAAAAGACTTGGAGTTCTCTATTGGAGACTATGTGTTTATTAAGGTTTCACCAATGAAGGGTGTAATCAGATTCAGAAAATCAGGAAAGTTAGCACCAAGATTCGTTGGACCTTTTCGTATTGTTAAGAGGATCGGAAAACTCGCGTATAGAGTAGAGTTACCGAGTAGTTTAGCAGGAGTACACGATGTTTTCCATGTTTCTCATCTTAGAAAGTATGTTAGAGACCCAGAGACTACTATAGCACCGACAGTGTTAGGGACTTAGTAGTAGAACCGGACTTGACTATAGTTAGAAAGCTGATTCGGATTGCGGCGAGAGATGAGAAGAAGCTAAGAAACAAGACAGTCAAACTAGTGAAGGTCCAGTGGAGCGACGATGAACGAGACTGTACTTGGGAGACTGAGAGAAAGGTTAGAGACGCTTATCCTGATTTGTTTTGATGGTACGTTTTACCTTATTGGTTGATTTGTTGTGTACCTTAACGTATTTTCGAGGACGAAATTCTTTAAGGAGGGGAGTTTGTAACACCCCATAGTTTTAGTAACATTATTTATGATATTTAATTAGCTAAATTAAATAAAGTAATGTAAGGTGATTAGTGGATTGAGATTTGTGATTAATAAGGGGTAGCCGTGCCATGTTAATATGTAAATCAAAATGACGTAGCATGAATAAAATGTGTTAGGAAAATAAGTGTTATAAGGGAAGGGTAAAATAGGAAAAAGGGCTCTCTAATACCCTCAATCCTTAGGAAACCAAACACACGTTCATTTCATATTCTCTCAAGCAAAAGCATTCTAAGGCCGGCCACCATTAGCAATCTCAAGAGAAGATAACGCTAGGATTTTCAAGAGGAAGAAGTAAATCAACTTAATCAAGGTCAAATCTCAAGCTAAGGTGAATAATTACTACATTCCATAATTTTTATAGTTTTCGATTTTAATGACAATCCGAAATGTTTTTGCATGATAATGCCATGTTTTGGATGATTAAAAATTTATATATGCTTGTTGATGATTTATCCATGTTTATATTGATTTTTATGATTTGTTTGATATGAAAACCCTATTAAATGACATCCAAATGCCTTGCGGATTTAAACATAGATCAGAATTGACATTTTAGAGATGGGTTTCAATTTTTATAATTTTCCGAATTAATGTGGATTTTATATTAATTTTCTAGTGAAGAAAATGATTAATTGGGTTTTAAATTATTTACGGCTAAATAATAAATTATTTGGGTTTGAAATTTATATATGTTAGAAAACATATTGAAAAGGATTTTCTGGAATTTTTATAGAATTTTCCTAAGTGTTTTGATGAATATATACCTTTAGACTTAAATGTTTTATATATTTTATTAAGGAGAAGGGGTATTTTATAAAATAAAATCATTGTTTATTTCTGAAAATTTGGCAGCACTTTTGGAAAAGGCATTTAGCAACCAATGTAAATTTGACAAACAAAAGCAGGTTGGTTGAAATTTTTTTCTTTTTAAAGTTAAAAACAAAAATAACATGTTTTAAGCATGTTCCACCACTTTCGGCATCAAGGGGTTCCGACTAGGACATTTCACCACCATGCTTTCGAAACCGAAGCGCATGGTATCAATCTATTTGGTATGTAGCGCCTTGGATAAAAGGCAAAGGATACATAGTCCAAACGTTAAGTTCTAAAGGGGTTGGAGTATGTTTGCATTTTACAATTAAAGGTGGCGCCTGCATTGCTTTCAAAAGGTTAGCTTTCGACTCAGTTGGCTTTCGACTGGGTCAAATGTTTTTAAAAGAAAAGGTTTCGAATGGGTTGCACACTTTTGTTTTAAATAAAGCTTTCGAAGGAGACGAAACCCCTAGCTGCCGCCTGTCTACCTTTCGAAGTCAATGGTTTCGAAAGGTATACTTATCTTTTTAAAATTTGCCACTTCTCCAATGCTTTCCAAAGGATGGTTTCAACACCATCACTTTTTACTTAGGAAAAGCTTTCGAAAAGAATGCATTCGACTTTATTGGGTTTCGTATCCTTTTTCTCTACTTGAAGGCATGATTCAAATGGTTTCGACTGAGATGGTTTTTTTAAAGGTTTCCACATGTTTTAAATTGAACCCAAAGGCTTTCGAAAAGGATAACGTTTTATTGCTTTCGAAAGGCTTCAAGGAAAGGTTCGAAGTGGTAGTTCCCTAATGGTTTCAAAGGAGTCGAAAGGTAGTGTTTTCTGATGGTTTCGAAAGGGTTGATGGAAGGTTTTTTCCAAGGTTTTCTAGAGGCAATATGTTTTGAAGTGTTTTAAGATATGATGTCTAAGGTTTTAATGCTTTCGAAAGGATGATTTTAAAATGTTTCGAAAGAGTTTTAAGAATGGTTTCGAAAGGAAGGTTTTGGCCTTTCGGCCTTGATAAATGAAGTGTTTTACCTGGTTTCGAAAGAGACACATTCAATGAAGTCGAAAGGGGTACTTTTAAATGTTTATAAGTTTTCATCAACTAAGGTTTTAGTAGAGAGAGAGAGAGAGAGTGTGTGTGTGTGTGTAACATGGCAAGGTGATTTTGAGTAAAGCATAAAATATATGTATATTCCTTGTGTAAGTTTGATTTAAAGGTTTTAAATCATTTTGAATAGGTTTTCAAGGAAATTAAGGGAAGGGATCCCAAAGTGAAAATGACTTGGATATTAGAATACCAGATAGGACTGGTATAGGGTCGCGTCCTATACATTAGCTATTGGCCCTAGCTAATTTTTGTCCAAAATTCCAGTGTGTAGGACTATGTCATGGGTAAGACTAAAATTATGATTACACACAGAAGGGAATATATATTTGTATACATATAGGTTATTGGTGAGCCCGCAAAACCATTAGGATCAGGTGGCCCTGGAAGATGTTAAGTTAGGGGCAGACCGTCCAGAAGAGAAGTATTTAACAGATAGTTAAGGACAGAACGTCCAGAAGAGGAGTTTCTAACTGATGTTAGATTATTTTGTTATATTGTCTGGTAGGCCCGAGTCAGCCAAAGGTTAATAGTTAGCCAAACAAAACTAAAGAGTTTGAACAGATAGTTCTTTTATAACCTGATATGTATGTTTACATAATGATGCTTTACAGTATTTAACCAGTTTTGGTTACAGGAAAAGATTTGCAAAAGATATTTTTTAAAAGGATGTTAGTGAGGGGAAACCCGTTCCGCTAAGCGGCATGGTCTCACTTAACATTAATAACCAAGATGTATAGTATTATTCACACCTGGCTTTATGTCTGACTCGAAGTTTATGTTTTTTTCCTTAAACTCTCGGGTGCTCAAAATTTATTTGAGTAGGCGGAGGGTTGAAGTTCTTTCAGGTTCTTAGTAGGATGACGAATAAAGCTACCGGAGGCGAGCAGGAGGCTAACAGATAGCTATTAAGGAGTTTCAGTTCTTGTTTTTGTTGTTTTAATTCCGTTGTGTGTATTATATCATTTATGACAATATTACTCTTATCATCCAAGGGGGCATCTTTGTATGTCGCTCTTGGCGTATTTTGTAATAAGTTTATTTCATCATTGCCTAGGAAATGTTTTGGGATTATGTAATATGAATATGGAACATGTGTTTTGAAATGTAATGGAAAATTCTGTTTTGAAATCTGTGTTTTGTTTCATATTCAAGTGCTTCTGATATTATAGATACCATCGACATAGCCATATTTAGTTGCCGAAAGTTAATACTATATATGACTGCAGCACCTGTAGCGCTTAGCTTTGGGCCTCTAGATAGGGGATGTTACAGCACTGTTCCATCAAAATAAAAAATTAGTGAACAAAGTAAAAAGAAGCAAACTTCCAAATTTTAAAACTCAAAATCTATTCATCGAAAAAATATAAAACAAGTATCTTTGGACTCCTTGGAGTGAGATCATCGATTTTGGTATAGGTGTTTGGGGGTACGGTGGCGATTGGCGGAGCTCGTCATTTGTGGACATGAGTTAGGGTTATAGTTTATAGGAGATTCGGGCGTAGTTAGGATTTGGGGTTGTTGCCATAGTGTTTGTTATGTCGAGGGGCTTATGTGGTGCAAAAATTATGAGGTGCGATTGAGTATAGGGAGGTCAAACATTTAGGGCACCGAGGGAGTGAGGAGCGGATTGGACTTCCAAGAAGATGCATGAGCTTTTCATATTTGGGTCGGGCTTGTCGAGTATGCGGAGAGCAACGGGTCGGCGAAGTAGGTTGTCTTTTTGTCGAGTATGAAAGAAGTTAGGGCAGAGTGAAAGTCTCATGCATATGTTAGGGATATTAGGTGTGCACAGCCATTTATTTTAACTTTGGGGAAGATGGATTAATAAAATGATTAAGGTAAATAATTATTTAATTAAGTAATTGATTATTTCAATTAACTCAAAATTTTATAAAAAGCCTATCCTGCTTATACGAGGTCGGATTTGGACACGGTTAGTTGCGTTGGACTCATAGGAACGTTAGCTATGCATTTGATTTAGTTTAGTTGAATTTGGAGCAAGTGAAACTTTAGGCTAAAATCGGACGTCGTTCGAACGCTTCAGCGTCAACCAGAATTTCAATCAGTTTACTCACCTTTAAATAAACTATATGATATATATGTTGCTATAGATTATTGTTAAATGCTTAGATGATGGTTTATATTGTTGTTTGTTTGTTTGGATTTAAATTCCCGCTTGAAAAGTGGATGGCATAAATAACCATTATGTTGCAGGGGAAAAAATAAAAGGAAAATTTGAGTGTACATAGCGAATAGGTCACTATGGAATACTTTGAAATACACATACGTATGTGTGATTCACATAGGACTTTTATAGAGTGACCCTTAGGGTTTCTCGCCAACATTTATTTATTTATATTCTTATGCTGCTTATATTATTGTTTGGTTGAAATATTTGTGACATACTGTTAGATTGTGAAAGTGTAGTTACAGCGATTATCATTGTACCATCACTTATGAAGTACCATCCCCTTAAAGTGTTATTGTGTGTTGAACTTGAGCTTGTATTTTCACAAAATAAATGTTTGGTCGTTTTTTGCACTTTGAAACTAGTTTAGGCTATATTTTCAAGTAATTTGAGAACTTTGAAAATAAATGATAAGTATTGATTAAAATTTATAAAAGAAGTTATAAATTTGATTAATTATCTTTTGGGATAATTAACTTTGTTTTAAATTTATAAATATATTATAAATTTGATTAATTATCTTTTCGATAATTAATATTGTTTTGAATTTGTAAAAAGATTATAAATTGGATTAATTATCTTTTGATATAATTAATATTGTTTTAAATTCATAGAATAGATTATTAATTTAATT
Source organism: Allium fistulosum (assembly GCA_030737815.1). NCBI lineage: Eukaryota > Viridiplantae > Streptophyta > Magnoliopsida > Asparagales > Amaryllidaceae > Allium > Allium fistulosum. The sequence goes on along the minus strand of CM060903.1, from coordinate 131,045,394 downwards.
AACCATTTTAAATAATGATGTTTAAAATTAATTAATCATTTTTAATAATGATGTTTAAGATTAATTGGCCAATTTAAATAATGTTGTTTAAAATTTATTAATCCTTTTTAATAATGATGTTTAAGATTAATTAATCATTTTAATAAATGATGTTTAAAGTTAACTAACTGATTTAATAAAGGTGTTTAAATTAATTAACTGATTTAATAAAAGCGATTAAAGTTAATTAACTGATTTAATAAAGATGTTTAAACTTAATTAATTGATTTATTAATGGAGTTATAAGTTGATTAATTGTCCCTTGGGATAACTAATGTTGTTTTAAATTTATAAAAAAAAATATCAATTAACTTTCTGGACGATTAAAGGAATTTAATTGACAAATTATCTTCCGGGATAATAAATGTTATTTGAAATTTATAAATATAGTTTATAAATGGGAAAATTCTTTTGAAGGGAATTGTTTTCCAAAAATAAAGCTAAGAGTAAATTGTTTTGGGTTTATAGTAAACAATGATTTAATGACGTTCGTTTTTTACACTTCTTTTTTTAATACACTTGGTAATATAACTTGCTCTTTAATAAGAATAGTTTCAAGGGTATTTTTAAAGTGTTTTACAAATACTTGTGATGCAAAAACCAAACACAAGTTCAGATTTTAAAAGTTTATAAGTTTGATCCGCTTATGGAAAGGACAAGAGATTTAACTTCCATAAATGGTATCGCTTATATGGAAAGGATTTAATCATACTCGTAGAACTAAACGTCGAGGTATGGAAACTTGTTTCTATCTCGAAAGCTAAAACAAGGCAATGCCTAGAGGCAACACTATTTTAACTTGCCCGGCTTTATTTTCAACTCAGGGATAATACAAGTTTGAAATCGACGAGTAGTGGTAAGGATATGAGATTTAATTTCCATTTATGATCATTTTGATTATTCCCGATAGTTGATTTATTAACTATCGATTCAGCTTTCTTCTTTGTGTATCGTCAATTTAAGATGATTTGTTTCTCTTTCGAGCGTTGATATCCTTTGTCGGAAATGACTAAAACCAAAGAGCGAGTGGAAGCCAAGCAATGTGGGGTTGCCCCCATTAAGGTATCTTCACATCTACTCTAGATTGAATTCAGTGGTATGCGCGCGAAAATGTGAAATACTTGGATTCTCGGTTAAGGTTGGCAAGGCCCGGCTTGAATGTGTCCAAGAGTTATCGTAGTTCTCAAGTATATTTCTAGAGGTTACTTTCAGTGATGGGAGTGCACCCTCCTAATCATTGTTGAAAAATTCCTTTCTTTATTGTTGATTTAAATCTTTGAATTGTTTTCTTGATTGCATCGAGAAGTGAATGGAGTTCTTCTCGATGATTAATTAGTGTGTCCATTCTTTAAGTTTGGATTTTGACCTTGTTTATACCTATTCTTTCAAGTTTGGGTTTTGTTTAATTGGGTTTCCATTCTTTTGTGCATGGATGTTATTCTTGCGAGCTAAAAACACATTCCATGTTTGGGGGCGTGGTCTCACTGAATTATTATATGTTCATCATATTACTTGAGTTTTCTCATGTTGGTTTTTCCAAACTGATCCAGATGTTATTTTATTATAACGTTTGGGTTAGACCGAGTATTTTTTTCAGGTTGTCATTGGTAGGACAAGGAGCTCATGAAGTAGAGCTGGAATTTCACCTGTCGTAGTATTTTATTTCCACTGTATTAGTATATATACCCACCAACAATTTTAAGATCGGGAATTTATAACTGTCCAGGTTGATAAGGTTTGTTTTTAGCTCTGATGTACCATGTATTTTAGAGTGACAGCTTTTACTGTCTTTGTTATGTTATACGTTGTCGTTCCACTGTGAGATTCTGTTACTCCTGTTCTTTGTCCTTTTCTTTTTACCATAACAATCTTCATTTCCAACGATTGGATATTCGGCATTGGAATACGATGGATGTATTTGGTGCCGACTTTCGATGGTCGAAAAGGCAGGTCGTTACAGTGATTGTATATGTAATTCGAAATTGTTCTGCTATAATTGTACTTACACCATTATTGTAGTTGAATTATCAAATTTTGTATTTAGTTGTATTATTAAATTACATGCTCTTTAAAATGATACAAATTGATTAACGAAATAAGCAGCAATAATAAAATTATTGTTGTCCCTTCCAAACGCTCATTTCTTGGCATAGGAACACATTTATCTTTTGCAACCCATTCCCCTTTCGTGCCGCTTTCTAATGCCTCTTTTGTGCACCGAACAAATGCTCGCTAAATGATTTGATGCAGTTGGGAAGGTCGATGAATTCAAACGAAGAGCATGGTAGATTATTAGTTGAGTATAAGAGAGATTGTTTTCATTTTTTCTTTTGTACTGTAAGATTTTAATTTGACGATGGTTTCTTTTTTTCCTTTTTTGTGGAGAATGTACAAATAGTCAAAGAAATAATAAGACTATCCATTTGTAGCCATTTTACGATATAACGACGAAGGGTAGATTTATTTATGATAAAAATAGAATAGTAGCCTTTTTTGATCGTTGAAGCAACGTAATAAAATGTCAATTAGTTTACTGCCTTATTATGTAAAATGGCATTCGTTTTTGCTGTTGTAATCAAATGGAAAATGACATTCCATTTTAATTTAAAATAACAACAGTTATGTCAAACATTAGCATGTTCCCTAAGGGCACATGTTAAAGTTGTTAAATTATCAATATAAACACCATGAGTTCCACCGTTTTTAAATTTTGTAAGGATAATATAGGCATTTGAAGAAAAAAAATTGACTTTTAGCAAATAATTATCTTTCGTAACCCATGTTCTTAGGGCACACATTAACAATTGTATGGTTTGCTTAATGTAACTAACCAAATTAAATACTCTAAAATCATACAAACAAAACATACATCCTCTCCGATTTTCTCTGCTCCTCTTTTCTCTACTATTTTCCTGCTAATTTTCATTTCCTCTCCTACACTTATTCAAATTTAATACTCACTCCACGTTGTTTGTCGATAAGTCCCATCTTCCCTTCTTCGAATCTAATCCCAAATTTCTCGATCCAATATTTTAAAACTAATTTTCGAAAATTTGATTTAGTTAATCCATCTTTCATCCATTTCCATTTTTTGTTCTGTGTGATGCATACAAGATTCTTAATTTCCAAATAAATATTTAATAAATTTGTGCAATGGTGGAAAATCCACCCGTTTAAACGTGTCACCATTTCTAAGCTTCAATTATTGAATGGGCGCCCATCTCCAGAAAGTAGTAAATTTCTATTTTAGTTCAAAGTAAAAGCTTTTATCTAAAATGGGCATAAACTTTATCAACATTTTGTTGTATATATCTAATTTGGTTGATCACATACATCTAATTTAACTTTGGTATTTTTTACTTGATTTTTTCCTATCGTATCTAGTTTTGAAACCAACGTTTCGTACTTTTAACTAAGATTGTTATTAAGTTCTTAAATATGTACCTATGGTTCGAGATATTTCAATATCTTGTTCTAAAATGGAGCTTCCGTTTTTCAATTGGATTGCTTGTTGCTTGTGTTGGCCTTTCTAATAATCTGGCGATTGAGAATATAGCCGGTGTTAAATTTGTGATTACTTTCAACATGATGCTCACACAAAAATATGTAATTTCCTTGCCCTGAACATGTTAATTTGATGATTTTGAATCATATGACCAAGTATGCATAGGCATTTTTGGGTATTTTCTGTGTGAAATTTTGGGTTGACCATGTTTGTTGATGTTACTACATTAATTGCTCCTACGGATGCGGGTTTAGGTATACCAGAGGTGATGGCTTATTTGAATGGAGTCAATGCACCATAAATATTAGATGATGAAGACTTGATTGTAGTGGTGCACTTAATTTTTGAACCGATCATTAGCTTAATTGGACTGATGCATCAACTTTTCATTTTTATTTGTAAATTTGAACTGCTTTACTAGATAGTTCATTACAAATATTCATCCTTGTTGAAATTATTGAAATGAAACAACATATAATATGTAGAAGAAGAGGGGAAGAAGAAGAAAGGAGGAACCATTAAAGAATACATCTTTATTAATTACTTGATTCATAATTCAACAATACATAGCTGGTATTTATAGCTAAATTGCTTGGAGGCTAAGTAATTATATAGTAGAAAAACAACTATAATATTGGAAAGTGAAGATATTAGAATATCCTTGATTTATTCCTTGACATATAATAATGACCTCTTAACATCCCCTCAAACTCATGGTACGTAGCAACCGGAATTTGCCAATTAAAGAAACAAATCAGATGATAACTACTAAGAAATAATGTCATCCGAGCCTTTCAAAGAATGTAAAACCAATTATCAAATGCTGCTATTGAGTAACATCAAATATCAGTTTAGATCTAATTGGTAGGTAGCGTCTACAAAGACGGCAACAATGAATCAAAAGTCCGAAGTTGAAATTCAGGAGATGATTAAGCGGGAACATGAAAAGAAATTCCTATGGGATTGGAAGTAGAATTCCAAATCGGGATTGGAAGAGTAATTCCAATCGAAATTACAGAGTCGAAATCGAGAAAAGAGAAAATAGGAATAAGGAATTCCCGTGGGATTGAAAGAGTTATTGCAATCAGGATTTATTACTGTTGTTGTCGGTAGACTAACGCCAATCAGAGAAGACCTGGAAAATGAAATCCGAAATGAGAATAGTAGCCATAAATAGTTTTGCAGGAAAGTTCGGTAACATTTTTGTGGAAGCTGCGTGGCTCGGATCCAAAGGTTTTGTATTCATGTTGAGGCATGCATGATGAAGATATGATTTCCGGAGATATGAGTAAGGGCATACTTTGATAAATCAAATCACATAATTTCTAGTAGGATTGAAACTTTCTCTGATACTATGTTAAAATTGGAACATAGCTATGATACCATGTTGAAATTATTGAAATAAAATAAAATATAATATCTTGAAGAAGAAGAAGAGGGGAAGAAAAAGAAATGATGAACCATTAAAGACTACACTTTTATTAATTACTTATTCATAATTCAATAATACATAGCTGATATTTATAGCTATATTGCTTGGAGGCTAAGTAATTATATAGTAGGAAAACAACTGTAGTCTGTAATATTGGAAAGTGTAGATATTGAAATATCCTTGTTTATTCGTTGTCATATAATAATGACCTCTTAGCAATCATATCATTAGTTTCTGTGCATTTCATACTTAGTTTATTGAAATATATGACTGTCGTCATGTCACCATGAACACTTTCATTTTTTTATGACTCCTCCAACATCACTTACAAGTTTGGTAACTAGTACTAATATGCCTCAACTTTTAGAAGAAAACCAATATCATAAGAGGTATCATAACTATATAATGCAATAGTTTCCAATTTCATTTGTAGTCTTTTCCCTTCTTAGTTCAGCTCATGTTTTATTTTTCATATTAACAAAAATATTAAATGAAAAATAAATAAATTTCAGTTGCTTTTGTATCATCAACAAAAAGTAAATAGATAAGTATGTAAACAAAGGGGACAAAATGAAAGTAAGGAAAAGATGGCGGATGCACTAACTGAATTTTGAAGGCCAGGCATTAAGTAGGAATTGGTCCATTAAAATATAAGAGATCATTATTTTTTTTTTTTTAGGAAGTAAACATATTTGAACATACTTATAGATATATGAGTTTTTTTTTTAAACCAAGATTATTATAACAAGGAGAAAAAAGTCTTTCTCCAAAGGCTCACAGAACAAGGCATACGAAAATATGCCTCCCAGACAACCGAAAATAGATACAGTACAATAAAGAACACATGAAAATGAATAAGCTATGCTAACAGCAGCACCATAAAACACAGCTGAAATAGAAGGAACAAAAACCCGCTCAACCATCTTCCCCGCTACATCAAAAATGGTGTAGGCCAGACCATCAGATAGAAAACCAACCACCGCCAGTAGGAAAGAATACCAATAGAGGACCGCAAGCAAAAACACGCTAAGCAAAGAGACCCAAAACATGCGGCCTCAAGCAAACCCTTCCTGCCAATCGACAATACCCGATGAGCTCCGATTGCCACCACCCGAAAAGAAGGTCGAAAATCTGATGTGCGAACCAAAGAAAAAACCCCAGCAAAAGACAACGACCAAATCTCCCTACAAAGCCTAAACCTGAAAAACTAGCAAATTCATCAAAACAAAAAAGGGAGGGGGAGTGAGAGAATCAAGAGCGTCGGATGATGGCAAACGCCCCGACTGGATCACTCAACCAACGCCTATTCTAGCTGAACTCAACACACAAGTAATAGACAGAAGGCCCGCGAGTTGTTGAATACGGGAGCTCATGGGTCCCTTGAATGGCCGTCCTCGGAAAGCAAGGAATACGTCATTCCTAACGTGCCGAATAATGGCCATGGGATCCATCGGAGAACTATCGTAGATTAATATAAGAGATCATTAATTAGTAGGAAAATTCAAATTTGAATTCCTTAATTGTTTGCTATCAGCATATTTTTTACTAATTGATTTTATTGAAGTTCTCTTATTCAACTCAACTATGTGCTTAGTGTACAATCATTTTTCTTCTTCAAATTTTGGTTCGCTTCTAAATGTTCTACCTATTCCTTCAGTTTACCTATTTTTCCATGCATGTTCGTAAAAAGTAATCAACTATAGACTTTGTCCTTTTTTCTATTGTGTGCATATCTTTTTAGCATCCGCTTGTGTATTACATAGTTTTTCTACAGCAATCCATTGATATTTACATAGCAAAATAATGTGCATGTACATGCCGCTGCATCATGAAACTTCAATGCATCATTGTCCCCTTGGTTGCTTGCTATGGCTTCTTATATCACTTTCACCAAAGCTTGTTTCAGAATCTTAGAGCCCTTCAAGTGTTCAAACACTGAACTTACAAAGATATCTCTCTTCCAATTTCATAATTCAAGCACTAAACTTACGAAGGAGACGAGCTTTAGTCTATAGTGATAGAGCTATTGATTGCAAGAGTGGTGGTGAAGATATCTATTATGAAATGTTTGTGTTATATTATCTTTTAGGCAGAAAGTCATGTATATGCTACTTTGGTTATTTTTTTATACACACTTTGCTTAGTTACTTTTGTTGCATAATATTTCCCTTATGTATGAAATGTTCTGTCGGCTGTCCTATATCTTAATTGAGATGTTCTACACCCTTTTTGTATTGGTATAACAAACAGTTCCATCCAGTTTTTTCATCTTAAAAGTTTTTAGTACAGATTGGGTTTTGTTATTGAGAGGCTGTACAGACATATTTTGTACATTATATCACATGTCAACACTGTGAACAAATGGATATTATTTTCTAGATTTCGATGACGATGGTACTCTTGATTACTAGTATAATCGCAGAACGATGGAAAAACCGACCGTTAAGTTCTAAAATACTAGTACAGCCATGCAATGGTTGAAAAACATATATACCGTTTGTTGTATAATTTGAAAAATACGAAACTTTTATACAATTATCCTTAATTTCAATTAATAAAATATAATTATAGTATGCTGAGTAAAAGTATTTTTTCATTTTAGAAATATAAAATATCAAAAAAAATATATTACAGAGCAAGTACAGTCGAGTGTTGAAAAAGAATAGATATGTAAATACATATATACAGAGAATGTATTTAAAAAAGAGGAACCAATCTATTAAATAATAGTAAAGCAGAAGAAATTAAAGCTCTCTCATTACTTCTAAGAGTTTTCTCCTCTCTCCTTAATTCTCTCTAGATATTTTATTTTTGCATTCCACAATTTATTGTTATTATAATTATTACAATGTTTCTACTGGTTCTCTCTTCTATTATTAAAATTTAATACTAATTTTAACAATTATGTACAGATTTCTTCCACATTTTTTTTGTTATTTTACATTTAAGTCCATATATATTAAATTTAGTTTGCTGATCTTAAATTTAAGCTCTTTAAATAAATACAATTAACGAGTATCCGTTAATTGATCTAATAAATTTTAAAAATGACAATTCAATATGTGTACCGCATTCATATTGATAAAAATAGTAAAATTAATTTTTCATTCAAGTCCAGATAGTTTTAAATTTCCATAATTATATACAAACTATTACAATGTTCTACTAATATTCTCTCTTATCATTATGCATTTAAATGCCAACATTCAATAATTTTCACAATTATTTATGGATTTCTCCGAAGTTTTCTATATTATTTTAAGTCCATATATTTGAATTTATTAATTGATCTTAAATTTATTATTTTTAACTAAATCCAATTAATAAATATGTATTAATTGATCTATTAAATCATAAAAAATGATAATTTAATGTGTACACCGTATTTGTACTGACATAAATGGTAAAACTATATTTTCATTCAAGTCCATATAATTTAATATTTTCATAATCATATACAAAATTATCTTTGATACTTTTACATTTTTCTACATTTAAGTTCTTAAATTTCATTATTTCTAAAATTAGTTATTTAGTACAAAGAAATATATACAGTTTTTCTTTCTAAAGTTGGTATTTCGTTACAAACAAATATATACATAAAATTGGTTTTCAAAATTGGTACATCATTACAAAAATACATAACATTTTTCCTTCATAACATTGGTACGTCAAATGCACTCTTATCATTATTAAATTATATTGTTTGAAGAATAACATTACAATTAATGATAAGTGATGAATGTTTATATTATGTAATATTGAAAAAAGAATTTTTTTTTTGGAAATGGTACGTTTTTGTATAAAAAGTTACCTTTTAATTATTTAGATTCATAATCTGAGTTAATGAATGGACAAAAATTATACCATATTTTGATTAGAAATATTTTTCTTCTATATTTTATTATCTTTTTACATAAATGTTAAATAATTTTTAAAATGTTTTATAATAAAATAATAGTAGAAATGTATGAAATCATGGATTAAAAATCATTTTTATACATAATTATAATGACAATGTGATTTATAACGTTTCAGGTCTTATTTTCACTTGATATATCTTTTAGTAGTTAAATAAATATTTTTTATCACTATGGTAATATCATATAATTATTTTGATAAATACGTGCTAGGAGAACTATAAATGCACACAAATACATTGAGCCTTTGGTATCACACTTCTATTTTTAGGTATTTGTCGTCATTCTTTCAAGTAATATTTGAAATTTAATGTATACGTCGTATATCTTTTAGTCAAATGTATCAGAACCTAAATGTCAATTTCATAATATATCCACATAAATATTTATTTATGAAATTTTATAAAAATATTAATTTCAAAATTTATTAAGAATACTTATTTTCATTTATTTGATTGATAAATAATGAATCCTAAAAATTAATAACCTGATATATAACTCATTTTTACAACAAAAACGATAATTTAATTTTTATTTAAATATAAAAACATATGAATCTCATAACAAAAATGCACAGTTATAAATATAGTAATTTCAATTTATAACTCATTTATCTTAACAAAATTCATCAAATATTGCATAATAAATTATATTCTTCAAAAATAATTATAATATTATTTTTCTATAATTACCGTGTGCAACGCACGGGTTACACACTAGTATAATATAGAGACAATGATGAGTAAAAAGAGTAGGAATCAATAGAATACATCCGCAAAAGTGAATGAAACGAAAGTACAATCCAATCTACATTCCAATCGGACGAAGAGTAACATGATACATTTTCATACATTGCATTAATCATTGCTTGATATAAAAGGAAAAAAGTACATGAGTTTCCCCTTTATAAAAATGTGTTTATTTAAAAGAAAAACCTTTTAAGAGGTGACAGGCAAAAGTATAAGCCCCGTAATTTATTTATTTCCAGAGCATAAAATAGCCTGTCATAGCTCATACAGAAACCATGATGCGGTACGAAGTTATATAGAGGATGATTCCAAAGACGTAGGATATATCAAGATAAAATTGAGCTATAAAGTACAATTACCTGAAGAACATGATCGATATGACCATCCTTACTCCTAGTAAGTCTTTGAATCATAAGGGATCCATATGAGACTTCTTCATCTTTGTTTCCACGTTTTCTTCATTAAGAGTATCGAAATAATATTTAGAGCAACACAAGACTTAATTACAAAATATTGTATCAATCTTTGACATGAACATGGGACCTGCACCTTCCATTTCATCTTTGTTTTCGGGTTTGAAAACACTGACCACTTTAACATGTTAAGAAAGTAAGATGGCTCAACTATCATGAGAAGCGGAATATGATGATACATGAATTTATTTCAAGTGAAAGCAATCTAACCATGTTTCAGTTTCAATTAGTTCAAAACATATTATGTTTCATACAAGAAAACTACCTTCATAGAGTTAACTTGGCTTGCAACGGCTTGAGATCGTGCTGCCAACTTCTCTTTGAATTCCTGCATTGGATTCAAATCAAAAGATCTATGATGAGATTAAAATCAAAACAAAGTGCCAATTCTGTCTTATATCGTATTACTTGAAATCCAATATGCAATCTCTTTCCTCCTCTGTGATAGGGTATGATGACAGGACGTCTGCTGACGTACTCTTTGCATACCAGTGGTTCTATTCTGTGATATTGAACAACTTTGTAATTATACATCAATGAAGAACAATGTTGGGAAGAAATGGAATATGGATGATAACATATATCAAAACCGGTCGGTAAAAGTTACACCTATATGCCACAGGGTCATAGGGATGAAATATATTGAACATCAGACTGCACTCTGCAGCATGGCATTTCTTCGGATATTCTTTCATCTTGCCAATAATCTTGACCCTTGCCAAGAATAATGGAAAAGTAACAAGAACAAAACATCATAACCATAAAAATAAGTAACACAAATGTAATCAACAAAACTGCATAGCACTAGAAGCTAATGATTGAATCGTTATATTACTTTATCACCACTAGCAAATTGCCACAATTTAGTCAAGTGTTTGCATAGAGGCCAAGGAGGCTAACCAAATTGGGCCAACCTTATAACAGTATATCAATGAAATAAACAAACGTTTCTTCTAAATAGCTGTGACACATTCATAATTTTCTGTCCGACCATATACTTTCAAGATGTCAGTCAAACACAAATGAGATCATGTATTCAAGTAACAGTTCAAACAAAATTTGTCCTTTACTTTTAGTTGGAAAATTTTGTATATATAAATAAGGTTAGATGTCCAAATCCGGATCCTGAAAAAACAAAGTAGAAAACTTTTTTCTATCTGTTTATCCATTTTTTGTATTTTTTGTCTTTGTTTTACACTTCCCTTCTAAGAAAACAGTTTAGTTTTAGACTTAAAATCTTGCTTATTTTATTCTTCATTTTATTGCGCAACAACTCTCATATTAAAAAACAATGTAAATTCAGTTTTGTCTCATTTATATATATATATATATATATATATATATATATGTGTGTGTGTGTGCGCGCGCGCGCGCGCGCACGTTGCCAAAGTAGTTATTATGTAACATTGTAACTTGATTTGTATAATTTTTGTGTGGTTGCAAGTGAGGACATCCCAAAATGTTTCGATCCATAGCTCTGGCCTAGATTCAAATTAGTTGTTAAGATCAGAGCACCCAAGTGTGCCTAGATATAAAATCTACTTAAACCAAAATGATTATAAAAAAGATTGTATTTTGCATATATTACACAATAATAAGTAGACTGTATTTTCACATGCTACTATTCGTAAATTTATACATTAGGTAAAAAAAATCAAGGATGGAGATTCATTTACCAATTCCAATGTGGATGTTGCGAAGAGCAAGAAAGACACGGTGAACCGACGGCAAAAAATGTATCAACCTGGAGGAAAAAAACACCTTGTATAAAAATGAAATGTTCAAAACGCTCTCAGCATTCCACCTTGAAAAGTCAAAATATTAAAAAATCTGAATCAATAACACATAAGAAAATTTATTAGTTTAACATAGGTTTGGGAAATCATATAAACTAGAAAGGTCAAACCACATGTACTGGCCCAGGGTGGGGGGGGGGGATGTTGGGTAATGTTAGAAGTTAACCTTTCCTCGAATTTAATATAATAATTTTTTATGTCCCAGACTAACATGCAACCGGTAATAACACACTGGTTGTTAAACCCTACGGGAGTAGAATATTTGAGCTGGATTATAGCAAAAGGTATCGTAAGTTACCCTGAAAGCAAGCTTAGTGTAACTAATATGCGGTTTATAGATTTTTCTTGAATCTTCACCCAGCTGAGAATGCTCAACAGAGAACTCATCTACAGAATACTTTTCTGCAATAGACATTTCGAGAATCAGACAACTGATTACAAGGAAAAAGGGTATTATTTAAATGATGCCATTTTCATTCTTTTCCACACTTTCATTGTTGGGAGAAGTTGCACCAAGATGCTTTTGTTCAAGCTCTGCAATTTTCACATACTTGAACTATAGAACGCCATTGGAGCTTATAACAATGTGTTTAGCATGGCTAATTGGAGTTTAGCAATTTGAAGAAACTTAGAACGCCATTGTTTAAAGAACTCCCTAAATCTTATGAATGAAACATGTTAATCCAGAACTGTAGCAGTTGATCTCATATATAGAAGTGTTTCTGCCCCGTTTCATATTTCTAAAAACCCAAATATAGTAAACAGCTTATTAACTTAAAATCTAATTCAAATCAAAACAATAAATGTTGAGAAAGATCATTACCTGCAAATTCACATAGAATCGATTTGAGCTAGAAAATCAAAGAGGATTGCTAGCAACCGAGATAGAAGAGGCGTCGACCAACTGAGATAGAAAAGGTGTCGATCAAGTAGAATCCCTAAATTGATTTTTGCTGTATTTGAACGAGGCTTGTTGGACCAATTAATTAACTAAAAATGAAGAAATATGGTCTTAATCGAACTGGATTTGGATAAAGTTGATTGATAAATTGGGGGATTTTTTTTTTAAATCTATAGCTTACTGAGAATAAGTTAGGCTTAATAGAACTGCAAAAAATCATGGAGAAGAAAGTGGAAGGAAAAGTAAACAAGAAAAGATATTTCTATCAACCGGCGAGCGAAACGAGGAGCATTATTTTGGCTTCAGAGTATTTTATTTTTGCTAGTAGAAGTAAGCAAACCTCCATAACGGTCGGTTTGATGAGTATAGATTTTATATTAGTATCATGAAATAGAACCGTATACGAAGCAATGTTACTTCAAGTTATCTGAGCGACCTTCATGATAGTGTGAATTTACAATTCCTAATTATATATATATATATATATGTATGTATGTATGTGTGTATGATATGAGGGTTGATCTGTTGATGATTTTGGGGTCCGTATGAATAGTTTCTTTTGATGATTTGCTTACATCAGTTGATGTACATGTTTCTTTTTTATTTGGTATTATCCATATAACAATAATTTGTGTACATAGATAGCTGAATATAATATTTTTCTTGGTATCTTTTCCGTCTTCTTGTCATTTTTTTTGGAGATGATACACATTTTTTGGAATTTTTACTCTATTGAAATCACATCTATGTGCGGTTAATATATATATGTACTTAGTTACTTATATGTATTTATGATTTTGAATGAATTTTAAACTTCAAATTATGTGTAAATGATTTTGCTAACAAGTAGTTAATCAAATTGATGTTTGTTTTACCATAGGTTCTTTTTTTACTACTAATACATTTATTATTTTAAGTTTTCACTATTGTTGTTGTTGTTGTTATATTGTTTTAATAATGGAAATAACTTTTTATCAACATGTTATCATTATACCGTTATGTGGTTAATTGAAACGAGTCCCAATGGAATGCGCTACGCATGTGAATGAGAAATTTTAGTATAAACAACATATGAAATACTATACATTTAGTAGGAAGATGTGTGATTTGCAAGTGCAATTCAAAATAATTAGTACAAGCGGCATGGGTGTTGCTAAACATTTAAATATAAAATAACTAATAAAATATAGGTGTATTCCACTTTTTGACGATGTTATTCTCTCAACGTATAATAAGAAAAAAATTAAGTATTGAAATTTGTTCAAAACATTTTTCAACCGTTATGAAAAGAATCATAATTAAACAGAAAATAGATATCAAATTTGTCATTTTCATTTTTACATACGTAAAAATCCATGATGCTACCTAAATTATAAAAACGGAAATAAACTTTTATGTAATTAAAAATAAAACATGACTAAGATAATTATCTATTTTTTTAACATATAATAACATGGATAACTACATCAACATCAAGGCAAAAGAATTTATTAAAAATGTTTAGTAGTCTTATTTGGTTTATTTGTTATAAACTGATATAGTAGATGTAGTTTCAGATAATTGTGCAAGAAGGAACTGCCATATGAATTAATTTTTTTATTTTGAAATACTAAATAAGGATGCGCTTTTATTTACTGTTAAAATTAAAATGTGCACAAAGCATAGAGAGCGTATGTAAATTTGCGTACCTTTAGTTGAGTTGCTTCAAAATGATTTACTTCAATAGAATTGAGAATAAGAGAATACTTAATTGTGAATAAGTAACAAATGATAAATGAAAGAAAAGGTGATCATCAGTATTTCTAAATTGGTTGATTTTTCTAGAAAAATCTTGCATATATATTTTAATGTAGCCATAATTTGACATGCTCTTTAAAGTTTAATTTCAATTACATTTGAACAATTTTACTTTAGAAATAATTGGAATCAACATATGAGTTTGAATACGTCTAAAATAATTGTAGGGTGATTTTATCACCTAGTTTATTCAGATAACACTATGAAATAATAATTTAATATTTAAAAAGATATATATAAAAACATTTTAGGAAGCTCACGGTCGGATCAAAAAATTACGTTTATATTTCAACTATTAATAAAGTTTAAAGTTTAATTAAAAGATCACAATAAATAAATATTTATGAAATTATATAATTGAACGGTCGGTTTTCCACCGTTATACGGTTGTAGTAGTTAACCAATATCCTGAACAATTGGATATAGGCTTAGTAAACTAAGCAAAACAAGTCAAATCTAGGTAAAAAAAAATCCGGGAGACAAAACATGAGTTAATATTGTCCTCCAAATATTACGATAACCGAGTACCATTGGAACTTTTAAACAAAATTTTGGCTCTGATTGAGATTTTGATACAAAATTTTGGCTCTATTAATTCCCTCTTCCATTTTGAAAAGTTTCCTATCTTTTATTTTCATTTTTAGTAAAAAATGTTCCGCGTTCCAAATCCCTATCCCATTATTTTCCATCCTTTTTGGCTTCCATTTTTTCGTCTTCCAAATCATCGTTTCTTGCACTCCTCCATATTCCTCTTATTTTTTGTTTGGCGCATCACATCTCTACATTTATGAATACCGAATTCAAGTTCTAATGGATCCAAGTGTATTAAGAAAAGAGCTCAGATCAATTGCAAGGTCGCTTGAATTGGATTAACTTGCAGTCAAGGTATTTTATGTTTCAACTTCTTATGAGATTGCTATGCTTTTTCCTCCTTCCATTTTGTTTTTTATCGCAGTTCATAAAATTTGATTTTGAGACCCTAACTTTTGGTAATGTGTATTGACTCTTGAGTTAAGATAATATTATGGTTCTGCAATGATGTCAATTCTGAATTTTCCAAGTCATTTAGATGCAAGATCGTATAAGTTCATTTAAACTGCTTTAATTTGATTTTTGAATCGAAATATTTAGTGAATTTTAATTGATAACTGAATTTCAGAATCTAAGCTCTTGAGTGTAATTTTTTTATTAAGGATGCATAACAATAACGCTAGTTCTATTAACCCTCCATAATTTATTTTATGCACCCCACTAGAATTACCAAATAATTTCTTATCATTTTACTCTTATCAAATTGGAAGCAGTGGTTGTTTGTTTTCAAATTGATATTTTAAGATGAATTAAAAAATAAAAAAATGTTTGTTTCTAGTTTATGTTTTGGGGTAAATAAAAAACGACAACAACTCCAGGATAATAAAAATGCATTTGTTATTGAAATGATTTTCTTTAGTAAAATTTTCATGTTCAAATAATAATTCAACAATGATTGTCATTTTTTTCATTAGAATCTAACACAAGCTATGTATTTATCAAAAATCCAACGAGAATTGAGCTTGGAATTGAGCAATACCTAGTGTAGAGCAAACTAGGAGTTGATAAATACCTAGTGTAAAGCTTACTAGGAGTTGATGAATACCTAGTTTGCTTCGCACCAGGAATTAACTAAAATCATGATAAACCAACGGGATATTAAGTTCAAACAACAATAATCAGTAAATGGAAGAAAAACACAAGGGTACAGTTGGTATAAAACGGGGTGGAGAAGGTAATTAATATGTTGAAAATTTTATTTAGGAAACATTGGGGGAGAAAAGAAATAACTGGGGGTGAATGGATGCATTGAGATATTTTTTCCCTTCAACATGCTGCCTGCTAATTTTATTCACTGTTAATGAATTTGTTTTCAGAAAGCGATCGCTGAACTAGAAAATATCAAGCATCAGAAGTTTAAAACCACTTGTTTTGAATAAAAGCCTTCAGTTGTTAGACCCAAATTTCAGCGATTACCTTTCAGTGATGATTTCATGACTTTTTCCCTCGTAAGCAGGGATTGAAACAACTACTCTTCTAGACCCAGTACCCTCACTTGCCTTTAAAATCTTCGATGTCCAACAAAATTTTATCAAGCTGTTGTTGATTTTTCTGGTATTAACCTTTTATTATCATGATCATCATCATTTTTATTATTGCTGTACTACTTTCTTTTAGTTTATTTTTACTACTACAAGCACCCACATATAGCTTCCAAATCAAAACTTATATTTGATTCATTTGTAGATACTACATCAAGTTAGAAAATCAAATGCTTAATGTAAAATAAGTATGTAGAACACTAATCAAAATTAGGTACAATAACTTGTTTCAATCTTGATATTTGAAAAATACTTACAAGTAGCTTGAAAAGGTAGCTAATAACTAGCAATTTGAGAAGCATTATTTATGACGTAGGAAGGAATTTCATACACAATTTTAACTAAACATTTCTTTTTAGAAGTTAAATTATACCAAAATACTTCTAGTTATAAAAGTGAGCGTTCCATGGCATCCCTGTTTTGGAGCATTGCAATTGCTCTCTGTTTTCAGCTACAAGTCTCTATTTAAATAATAGTTGGAGGGGAGAGAGAATTAGTGGGAAGAGAGAAAAACGGAACTATGAAGTGGATATTAGGGGCTGTAGGGGTACTGCGTTGTTTGATGTGCAGTTGAACGCTTTTCAGTTGTAAGTTATATTTAGAACTATTTAGAAATTATTATTTAAAACATCTTTTAATGAGTTTCAAAACAAGTTGTTGTTAAGAGGGCTTGTAGTATTTAAAAATATCTTTCTGTTTACAAGGATATTGTACTTATTGTCAAGCAAATGTTAACTCTACCTAATAATCAGACAAGTAGATGTATTATATAAGTGTTAATAGAACAATCAGAACATTTACATGTTTCAATATATTGTTTTGTACTTGTCATTTGCAGCGTGTTTATCTTCTTGAAATTCAATAATTTAGACTTCAATTATTTTTCTTGTGTGGTAAGTTATTTCAGTATGAAATTTATCTAGCTTTACCAAAAGTGTTAATTAATCCAGGATGTGCTTATATATAGATGTTATCATGCACACTCAAAATCATAAGAAGCTGCTTTATACCCTAAAGTTACTTCATTATAAACAAATTGCATGCTACACAATTTTTTTGTTTCAATAATCAAGAGCTTAATACATATGACACTTATGCTTGGTTACAAGTTGCTTTGCCAACCAGCATAAGTAAAGGCTGGTATCTTAGCTCTGTAAAATGAACAGTATGATTGTATGGTTACTAGTGTTTGTCTGGCTATATATTTTGAGTCTTGCATTACCTTTGGTTGAAGTAACTTTCTCCGTATATGAGTTGAGAAAAGGTTCTAAAAATGAAAACAAAAGGCAACACATCCTGGATTTTATCACTTATGCATTAATACGATCAACCACAAGAAAAGTTTATGCCAAAAGATACGACAATCAATGTTAATTCCTATTACTTTCCGTTTTCAGATAAATTTAGTAAAATGTGGCAAAAAGTATATATTAGCTTTGTTTGCTTTTGAAAATTTCACTCAATATAAGATATAATTTCACTTTAATATCCAGTAGGCTTTGTTTGGATTCAGACTATTAGCAGGACGAGCTGAGGCACTTTTATTCTCTTGAGTAATGGCAATCGACCCTCCAAGAAAAGAAGATAATAATGTAGCCACCTCTAAGAAAAAAAGAAAAGTTGAAAAGGAGGCAGATACCGAAAACGTTCGTGATCTCTTGGAATGCCCGGTCTGCTCAAATGTTATGTACCCACCTATTCATCAGTGTGTAAATGGCCACACAATTTGCTCATCTTGCAAACCACATGTGCATAATAGATGCCCTACATGCAGACATGAATTGGGCAATATCAGGTGCCTTGCCCTTGAAAAAGTAGCAGCTTCTGTTGAACTGCCTTGCAAACACCAATGCTATGGATGCGTTGGCGTTTACCCTTACAATTGTAAGTTGAGTCATGAGTCACAGTGTGAGTACCGACCCTACTGTTGTCCTTACCCTGAATCAAAGTGTGCTGCAGTAGGTAACGTTCCTTATTTAGTGAAGCACTTGAAAGATGTTCATGAAGTTTATTTGGATAATGGAAGCACTTTCAAGCATAGGTATTCTTCCAAGTGTGATTCTGGTACTTGGGTTCCCACGGTAATCAGCTGTTTAGGACAATACTTTTGTTTGCATTTTGAAGCACTCCAGCTAGGAGTGGATCCCTTCTACATAACGTTTTTGCGCTTTATGGGAAACACCAGTGAGTCTAGTAAGTACAGATACACCCTTAAGGTTGGGGGCGGTGGTCGCAAAATGACATGGGAAGGAGTCCCAAGAAGCATACGAGATAGTCATACAACAGTTCGTGACAGTTGTGATGGACTCCTTATAAAAAACAACATTGCGCTTTTCTTCTCTAATGGTGATCGCAAAGAACTTAATCTTAAAGTTACTGGTCGGATTTGGAAGGAACAATGATTTTTCTCTTTATTTTTTTTAAGCTGTTGTTAGCCTGTTTCTACTGCCACTTTTATATGTATATATAGGTTGAAAGTAATTGCTTATGGTTATGATGTTTCAAAAGAACACTCTCTTTCCTTGTGGTTGTCCATTTGAGTTTTAGTATTGAACTATGGAATCAGATTGAACTTATGTATGTGGTTTTACTGTTTTGGACCTCTATCAAATTTATGCCTAAACCCTTGGCTTGATTTACTATGATTACTTTATGTTCAAGCTTTACTTTTTTTTTTTTTTTACTTTCTTTTAACTTCTGTATGGAAAATTGTAAATAGATAACAACTGAAGGATTTTTTTTTAACGTCCTAGTAAATGGATATAAAAGATTAGAAGCTCCAGCTGCTTCTCCAAATATAATGCAGTCTCTATCAGTGGAAATTGCCATCCAACATACATAATGAAAACAAGTAGTGATGATGAAATGCAAAAGCTGAATTTCACTATAAATAATGCAAGTCAATTATGTTAATTCACTGCACATTGAATTTCATTATGTATAATATTGCAAAACAGTATCGATAAAGAACTGCACAATTAGATTGCAATATATATAATGCAAGCCAAATTGGATAAATAACTATATAGATTGACATGTATTTGTGTATGATCAGAGCTAACCTTGATAAATAAAGCTGTACAAATTGGATACTATGTATGATGCAAACTAATCATGATAAATGTATTTAATTAACAGGAAATTATTGTCAAGGACAAAATTTCTCAGCGTTTTTGCCTCATGGACAGACCTTCAATATTTTATCCTGAAGGACAACTTCATTTAGGTATCAGTTTTTAGTCATTGATAGCAGTTTTTAGGTATCAGTTTGTAGTTATCGGGTATCAGTTTTTAGGTATCAGTTTTTAGCTTGGTAGCAGTTTTGTTGTCCTTATGAATAATTTTGAAAAATATTTGTCCTTATGAATAATTTTTAGGAGAATGTTTGTTCTTGTGGTAAAAATATTGAGGTTGTGTCCTTGAGGCAAAAAATATACAAATCTTTGTCCTTTAAATTAATTCCCCCTTTAATTAATTGGATGCCTTAGTAGCAAGGTAAAAATAGCAAATTAGACAAAAAAATTCGTTCATAATCATTGCACTAATCCTTTAATTTGTTTTACTGTGAATAATCATGTAGCATTAAAGCATATTTACCATTACAACATTAATAGAGTTTTATGCTTGAAATTTAATGTAATTTATTTATGATTATTTTAAACTATTTTTTTTATTTCACATTATTATATTAAAATTTAGTTTTATATTTACATTATTTGTTGAGTTTTGTTTGCGCCAAAATTGGTCACAAACCCCGAATGTCGTGAAAGCACCAGTGTATGAATATAAATTAACAATATTCACACACAAATCTCAAATCTATGTAAACAGAGTATCACAATTCAGAAATAATGAACAGAAACACGAGATTTATAGTGGTTCGGCGATCTTGCCTACGTCCACTCTGAATTTGATGATTTTATTGATGTTCACTCGAAGATTACAATTTCTTGTAATGTAGTACAACTGATTTTCTGAGCTAAGTCTGAATCTAAGGAAGCAGTGGTGGTTCTGAGTAAATCTGGCAGAGTCTGGGCACTCTTTAACTCTCAAAATTGTCTGACCCCTTTTTTGAATGACCAGGGGCTCTATTTATAGGTGTAGGAGGCTGATATTTCGCCTAAACTGAAGGGAGACCAGTTCCAGTACGTCAGGGGGCCCACATGCCCGCTTTCTGGAAATCCGGGCCCACTTTGGCATCGATTCGAAGCTATGTTCGAATCGATCAAGAAATCGTCCAATCGAGCTGAAATTTGGTGAGAACATTCTTCAATGTGTATGTAAGCTTCTGTGAAAATTTCATAGCATTTGGACTTGTAGATCTCGAGTTATGATCGATTCAAGATTGTATTTCTGGCAGATTATCTTGGTTCGAATCGATCCCTTCGAATCGATAGGGTCGACTCGATGGTTTCGCGCGTGGCATTATTGACGTGGCGCGCTTTCTTCGTATCGATCCTACTTTTACTCCGGGTTGACTGGGTCGAATCCATGTTTCAAGCTGCTGTGACTTAGTGGATTCGAAGTGATGGATTCGAAGGAATGCTCCTTCGAATCAATCGAATGGGTGCCCTTCGAATCGATCCGACTGGTGGATATGAAGCTATCTTGATAGGGTGGATTCGGAGGTCTTCAACATGGTTGATACGAAGTGAAACAAACCCGTGGACTCAAAGCACTTTGTCTTGATGGATTCGAAATCACTCATGGGATGGAGTCGAATTGAGTCCAGTTTATGGATTCGAACGTTGAGGGTGTTTTGATGGAGTCGAAGCAATGGACCTGAAGGCAATCATAAGATGGAATCGTAGCTTCTTTCATTTCACCGATTCGAAGGTCTTCTACTTCGTTCGATTCGAAGTGAAAGCATGTTTGATGGAGTCGAAGGCTAAAGCACTTCTCAGGGATTCGAAGCAATCAGGGGAATTTCGTTGGAGTCGAGCTTGATGGATTCGACCTTAGGGGATTCGAACCATATGGAGACGAATTCAAGGCTATGTCCTTCACTTGCGTCGATGATATCTTGAGCGTACGATCTCAGATTGTCTTGAAATTTAGAATGCTGGCTTTCATGGCTTTGCTTGATATGTCTTATCAATTGTAGCCCGATCCGGACTCGGACAAAATTCATCGATATCCATGGTGAACTTGTGATGTAACTGTCCTACAGGATGGACTGTCATTGATTTTTAGTCAACTTTTTGGTGTCACGGCCTTGCCAAAAGGCGGGATAACAAGTTTGATCACCGAACATCATATGTTCAATAACAATGTATATGGTGTTGATCCAATAAAGGATTGAATCTATATAATAAACTAAATAATATATGATATGCTTATGCCATCATACATGCGACAGTAAAAATACAATATGTCATGTTATCATCTATTAAATGGTATATGGCTAAACTTTGAATATATACAGACACATACACACACTGTTGGCATGTATCAAATACATTTGTATGTGTATAGTGCATGTGTAGTATATAAGAAGCCTACATGGTTAATACAACCATGTATAAGTGTTAGGATTTACATTGCAACATATACATTTGTCCCTTTGTTTAAACCTTCGTTCATAGTTCATATGAAAACAATATATATATATATATATATTGAATAATAATTGAAGATGTTTATTTAAATAGCTTTGACCAATTCAAAGTACTTTGAATTTATATCTTAGAATATATTATGTTAGTTTAAAATTCAAAGTTAGATCTAGAACTAAATAAATATCTACTTTAAATTTTAAATTAAAATTATAGATTATGTAGAACGATAGGGAAAGGAAGTAGCCATATGCGAGAAAACAGCTCAACGTGTCTGATGCATTCGAACACCAATACGTCGTTTCCCACCAATTCCCTCAGGGATCCCCAAATCTTCTTCCCCCCTCAGTTCCTCTCTCCATACTATATAGCAAAAGGGTTCATTTTGGTCAAATCGATAATGAATTATATTTGTAGGAAGATCCATCTCTACAATGTTACGATGGGCTTGTACATGCTCGATTAGTGGGAGCGCTACCTCTTTAGTATCCTTTTCCTGCTACTTTCTCATTTTTAATTCGATGCTGTAATTTTGTCTGAATTTGTCATCCTGAAATATTTCCATCCTTAATCTGGAAAACTATAGATGTATTGATTCTGGTGCTGCTATGATTTGTTTTGTATAATGGATTTTGATCCACATTCAACCTTTACAACAGGTACAAACCTATTTTTTTTGGAATTTTCTAATGACATGCCTATGTTGAAATTAGAAAGGTTTGATAGAAAGAAATTGGTGACTCAAGGTTATTTGTTGTTGTATACTTCCATAAATTACTTGCTAAAGCCATTTAAAGAGATTAAGTTAAGTTCATAATTTACTCTCCAAAAAAATGGTACGGAAATTAATTTGAAAATCGATCTGAATCGAATTAGTGATTGCTCTAATTTTGGTTTATTTAATTTGGGATGAATTTTGATTGGATTGATAATGGTACTTTAATAATTTTAAAAATAAGTTTGAGCAGGAAATGAGTATCATAGAATCAAATTGATGAAGATTTGATCATGTATTTTGAAAAATAATAATACCAATGTCAATCCGATTTAAACTATTGTAAAAGTTAGATCTTAGCAACTTAATACATCTAATGAGCAACCCTTAATTAAGGCAACATATATGTCTCTTGTATTGAAATTTAGGGTTTCCGCTCAGCCGTGGGGGAAAACCAAAATCCTCACAAAAATCTCTCTAAATTCTTCCAATCAAGTTCTCAAGTCAGACAACTTATGGTATCTCACATCACAAAGCCACTGGCTGGGATCGTCATTGATGGTGATGGGTTCCAATTGGTCCAATCCAGACTGCAAAAGAGGAGAGAGGCCAAGAAAGGTCATGAGTTTCTACCGACTCACAGTAAAGGAAATTTGAAGGATAAAGAAGGTCAGAAAACAACCATTCCATAGCCAAATAAGGGAAATCCGCCTGATGCGACCAAGGAAGCCGGCAGCCTTCTCACCGAACAAGGAGTAGACCATAAAACATGGGCAGATGTAATAGCAGAACAGCCTAAGCAACCAATGGAGGATGAGTGCAATCTTGAGAGTATAACACCAATTAAGATCAATAACAAGAAGTATGGTCTGGTCAAAGAAGCAGTCTGTAAGAGAACAACTGAATGTTGGAGTAGTTCATTTCTTGTATATGTTGTTGGTACCAAACCATACTACTTGTATTTCAAATCTTACATTCAACGAGTTTGGAAACCAGTAAGTGAATTTGAAATATATAAGAGAAAAACAGTTTCTTCCTCGTGAAGTTCAAAGAAACTCAAGATTGCAACTCAGTTCTTAAAAATGGTCCCTTTTTTTACAATGGTAAACTCATCATAATGAGGAGTTAGTCTGAATCTTTGAAAATGGATAGAGATTTATTAACAACAATGCCGATTTGGGTAAAATTACCCAGTGTGAATTTGAAGCTATTGGATCATCAGGCGTTTAGTGTTATGGCTAGTATCATTGGGAAACCCATTAAATGGATGCAGCCACAAGAAGATAAGATTGAATTATGCTCGCCTCCTTGTTGAAGTTTCTACGAATGGTGAACTTCCTGAAGAGATTAATTTAACATTATACAACGGTGAAAGCATTATGCAAAAGGTAGAATATGAATGGGTTCCACCGAAGCGTAATGTATGCAAATGTTTTGGACACACTAGTGATCGATGCAATCTAAAACAAGCATGGATGCCCAAAACAAGTAATCAAGAAGCTCATGGTTATACTCATAAGAATCAAGAAAGTGATTCTGATAAGCAGTCTAAAGATCCAAAAAGTAATAAAGAGTCACAAAATCATTTAAATCCACTTAGGGAAAGTTAAATCAACCAAGAAAGAATAATTTTCGATCAAGAAAAGAATCCAACGAAGCTCACTGATCAAGGAGACCAGATCCTTGCCGAGGAAGTTCATCTTTCAAATTCGTGTAAAGAAAACAACTCAAAAGAAAACATTCGGAGTACTTCAGAGGAGGGGCAATATAATACAATGGTCAATGAATCTGAAACCCCTCTTGTTTCAGATTCATGTTTAATTACAAATAACATTGATACAATTATAGATAAGACCCCTTAGCAGTGCAACTTTCAGAAGTCGGATATGATCATGGAAAATGATCCTTTACCAGAGCATGCTACAGAAGCTGAGGACAGGGAATGCATCGACTCAGCCTTGCCACGCATTTCTGGTCAGTTTGATATCTCACCGATTCGAGTTCCAATAACTGGGAATACTGCAGGCAACGAATTAGAAATGGCTGGCATAGCAGACCAATTCAATATTTCAGAAGTGCACATTCCAAAGGTAAAAGCAGCAGGTAAGAGTATGGGTAAAAAAGAGAAAAAAGCTTTCAGACAGAAGTACATTTCAGTTAATCTAGAATGGGGCGAAATGACTACTAGACTTAAAGCTAAAAGTGCATAAAACAAAAAGAGAGGTAAGGGTACCAATGTGTCAAGTACAATTTAAAACCCTTTTTTTATTACATATTATAATGTCTATACTTGCTTGGAATGTTAAAGGAATGAATTCCCCAATAAAAAACTGATATATTATATATGTTGAGAGTTTATAAGCCTTCTATTATTGCTCTTATTGAAAATAAACCGAATGATGAAAATACAGAGAAGTTTTGCTTAAAACTGTCTAGTAATTGAAAATCAGTCAGAAATAATGATTGTGGTAGTAAAGGTTGAATTCTAGTAATTTGGGACTCCAATATTTGGACAAATATTAACATTAACAAAGATATGTAGTACATAGATTGTAATTTCAGAAACATTGTGGGATTTTATAAACAAGTTACTAGTATATATGGTAGCAATTTTGAAAGTGAAAAGAAGGGTATGTTGTGTAGGTTAAAAGCTATGAATCAAATTTATAATTTTCTTTGGTTAATTATGGGTGATTTTAATACTTTTCTGCATGCTTCTGAAAAATTTGGTGGAAATAAAATTCCTCAAAGCTAAGTAGAAAGGTTAAACAAATTTTTACTTAAGACTGGTCTATTTGAACCTAATATAAGTGGAAATAAATGTACTTGAAAATATGGTATTGAAAAAATATTCATTGTAAATTGGATAGAATTTTGATTAACAAAGATTTTTCTGATATTTTTCCTGATTTTATTTGTAGTACTCTTGAACAAAACACTAGTGATCATACACCTTTAGCTATCAAACTTTTTCAAAGTGTGGATTTTGAAAAAAGTGCTTCCTTTTAAATTTAAAAGTGGTTGGGTTTTGATGATGATTATAAAGCTCTTATGGAAAATTGCTTTAATTTTTCATGTAATGCTACTAATCAATTCCAGTTCAATATCTTTTTAAAACATGCTAAAAATAAACTTAAAAACTGGAATAAGATAATAGTCAGAACAAAAATAAGGTGGATCTGTTGAGAAAAGAAGGGAAAATTTTACAAGACCTTGCTGAGAAAAATCCTGATGATTTAAAGATTACTGAATTTTTTTTTGTTAATCAGGAAATTTTGTTTAAAGAATTGTATATTAATACTACCATTTCAAAACAAAAGGCTAAGGTAGACTGGCTTACCTTAGGTGATGATTGCATAAAAAAATGCTAAATGAGCAGCAGAAAACATATTAATAATATAGGAAATGTTATTGACAATTTAGAAAATTTATCTGATGCCTATGATAAAGTTGCAAAAGAAGTTGTTGATTTTTATGATAAGTTATATTTCATTGATTATAATGAAACAAAGTTTCCTCATATTGTATGTAAAAATATGTTGAATGAGAATGCTTGAGAAATTTTACCTACTTCTGTCACTATTAAGGAAATAAATATATCATTTTTAATGCTGGAGATGGTAAAAGTCCTATTGAGGAAATAAATATATCATTTTTAATGCTGGAGATGGTAAAAGTCCTAGCCCTGATGGATTTAATGCAAAATTTTATAAAATTCGCAGGGAAAAAATTAAAGGCTAGGTTTTTGGAGTTATTAATGTGGGAAAAGACAAAATCCTTAAGAGCTTAAATCATACCTTCGTTGCTTTAATACCTAAAAATAAAAACCCCACTTGTATTGGAGACTGTAAACCTATCTCTTGTTGCAATTTTATTTACAAAATTATTGCTACTGCATTAAGTAACAAAATCAAAGTGTTTCTGCCTTTTGTTATTTCAGAAAATCAAAGTGCTTTTGTGCCAGGTAGACTTATTTATGAAAACTCTCTATTGGCACATGAAATGGTTAGAAAATTTGATACTAAGAGTGGTGATAAGGTGTGTCTGAAAATAGACTTGCAAAAAGCTTATGATAAAGTAAACAAATATTTCATATATCATATCATGAAATGCATGGGTTTTCCTATTAAGTTTTGTGATTTGATCTTTGAATGTATTAATACCCCTACTTTCTCTACACTTATTCAAGGCAAAGCAGAGGGTTTCATCAAAAGCAATAGGGGTATTAGATAAGGTGATCCATTATCACCTTATCCGTGTACTATAGTTATGGAGTATTTTTCCAAAAGGAAATTGAGGCTATTAAGGGTA
The DNA here is from genome assembly GCA_030737815.1 of Allium fistulosum. NCBI lineage: Eukaryota > Viridiplantae > Streptophyta > Magnoliopsida > Asparagales > Amaryllidaceae > Allium > Allium fistulosum. Next base: position 131,018,069 of record CM060903.1, on the reverse strand, counting down.
TTATTACCCCAATAAATAGAGTTCAGCCTTCAATTACTCACCTTATTTATGTAGATGACCCAATGCTTTTTATCAAGGCTAATAAAGGCAATGCTGAAGCAACTAATCACATTTTTGAGTGCTTGTATAAGCATGCAGGGTTACAGATAAATGAATTTAAAAGGAAAGCATACTTCAGTAGACATGGCAGATATAAAATGAAAGTTTTAGATTCTTTACAAATTGCTGAAGGTAGTCTACTTATAAAATACTTGGGTTTGCCTTTATCTGTTAATCAGATTAAAGATAATCATTGTTCTATGCTTACTGAAAAAATTCAAGACCAAATGAAAACTTGCTCTAGTAAGTTATTATCAATTGCTGGCATAATGGAACTTATCAAAATAGGTAAAAATGCTATTATTTTGTATTGGCTTCAAATATATCATATTCCAACCGCGTCTATTAAAAAAATAGAAAGTAGATGTAAAATTTGGGGAGACTATTGTAAAGTTAGTTGGGATAAAATTTGTAGGCCTAAAAAAGAAGGTGGTATTGGCATTAGAAACATAAATGATCTTAGTTTAACTTGCTATTATTTTGAAGATTTATTAGTGCCAATTCAATGTGGGCCGATTGGATGAGATATAAATATCTTAAAATGCCAATTTTTGGAATGTCATGCCAAAGAATAACCAATCTAATGCTTGGAGACAAATATTAAAATGTAGAGAAATTAGCAAATCATTAGTGGAAAGAAACTTTAAATTTGGTGAAGAAACTAGTTTATGGTTTGATCCTTGGTTTCAAAATGAAACTTTTATTAATAGAGTGGGATGGGACAATTTAATTATTTGTGGTGGTGCAAATGCAACCGTGGCGATGATCATCATAGATAATCAATGGCGACCACATTTACATCCTATAACAAACCCACATAAGCATAATATTTGTAAAATTTCCTTAGATTCTATCACTGAATGTGATTATTGGGAATGGATAGCTAGCGGCAAAGGAAAGTTCTCTTTTACAAATAATTGGGAGATTATTAGAAATAAACAACCTAATGTTGAATGGTATGATTGCATTTGGAACAAAGTGAATAATCCCAAGATGACATTTTGTTCTTACTTTGCTACTAACAATAGATTGCCAATTTGGGACAGAATTAATAAATGGGAAAATAATGTTAACTCACTTTGTTCCTTATGCAACTTAGAGAATGAATGTGTTAATCATCTATTTTTTGAGTGCAGCTATGCATACTACATTTGGAATCGCATTCAGTCTACTCTGGGTGTTACGAGCAGTGGATGTATGATCTCAAACAAGCTATACAACATATAAACAACAATTTCAGGTCAAAATCTCTTGAGAGAGACTCGGCTCACATCATGGTCACCACTATAGTATATCACATATGTAAAGAAAGAAACAATCGAACTCATAATAAAGTTAGTTTAACTAGAGAGAAAAATGATTACTTATCGAGACTGATAGCAGAATCATTCTTCATAAGTCAAAGAAAAAAAATTAAAGATCAAACCAATTTTTCCTATTTAGTTAATTACCGGAAAAGAGAAGCAGGTAGCAAGTATGTGGAGAACTATCTATACCACCCGAAAGACTTTCAAACCAAGCAGTTCCAACAAGGCAAGCAGACTACTGATATTTATAGAAACTCAATAAATCGTACAGCAGTGTTGGTTTCGAGCATCACCATGAATTAATCTTCGATAGAAAGCTGGGTCATGATAGTGGATCTACAGATCTGGACCGCTATTATAACAGATCTGCAAATCACCCTACTAGCTAAACTAAAAACCGGCCTTTTCCAACTATCTTTCTTAGTCTGTAAACTATTCTTTTGTACTTCACATGACCAAAATTGTAAGCATGAAGTGTGTCAAAAGCACAATAGTCTGTCATAAGCAACTTATCGGGTTGATAAATATATTAATATTTCAACCTTTGTTGCTGGTTAGCTACTATTTATTTTTGTGTCACTGAATATTTTACTAATCAACCACTTTTGTTCTTTTCAGTTATGTAAAGCCTAAAGTCTTGGTTGGTATATTAGTCTTTTTTGGATGCATAGTATTATTCTGTTTAGTCTGCAACTTCACTTGGTGATTTCTTTATCCTTGTCTAATGATGTTTGTAAACGTAGATATATATATCGGTATATTCTTGCACTTTAACTTTGTCATGCTGATCTTTTCTATAGTTAAATTTTATAGTCATATTAATTTAATAAGATATTATGCTATGATTGACGTGTTAATAAAACATGCCCAACCATGTTATTTATTTGTGTAATTTGATTTATATGGAAATGAGCCTTTACCTAAACTTAGTATTCATCGCCTATTGCATTGCTCTAAAATGAATATGTTATTTTGAGTGAACTTCGTTGTTACTTTGGACGAATGGAAATACTGCCAGGTTTAAAAAGTATATGTTAACATGTTATTGGTTGGCTGTGATTTGTTGGTTATAAGATACACGTGAAAGGCTTTTTACAATATGTTAATTCATTATTATCGAAAGTTAATAACTTAAATAATCATAGATTCAAATCACAATCCTCCAAATCAGGTGTCACAACAAAGATTTGAACATATCCAGTGGGATCACAAATTATTAACCTAAATCATAAATTCAAATCACAATCCTCCGAATCAGGTGTAATCACAATGCAAAACACAATAAAAGTCATCAAAATAACACAAATGAATTTTACTTTGGAAATATAATTCTGTAATATAATATTACCTCAATAAAACAAATAATTTTTGTAATATAATAACTCAACTATACAAACATTTCAATGAAACATGAATAAATTATAAATCCTCACATGTTTGCATTGTGCATAAAAGAAATACAACAAAGCCTTCAAAATTGCACAATCAAATGTGAATTTGAACGTTTGATAAGTTGTATCATTTATCAATATAAAACACATACTTGATAAATTGATAAAAGAATGATCCGGGTTACATTGTAGAAAATGCAAAACCGAATAGAAACAACCGTAATTGCATAAGAAAATAAAAATATAATAATTTATATAATTTGTAATGAACCAGGTTTTTCGTCCCTCGAAAATTAACATTACTACGTCCATTGTATTACATGCCGAACATTTAAGTGTCGGAAAGACCGATCGTTATTGGGAAAAAAGAAGATAGAAGATAAGAAGAAACTAAACAACCACAGAATATCATAATGCAACGGAATAACATATGTTAATCAACAATCCTTTACAAAGTCATTTCCAAATTGATACATCAGAGTCATACTAATACAAATTCTACCATATAACAGTTATAACAGGTTGTCCCTACCTAACTAATATAATATACATATAAACTGCGAAACAAGATAATAACTAGCTATCGATGAAGCCTCATGCTCCAAACACCTCCATGATGCATCCGGGAAAAACCCTGAACTACTTGGCTGTCCATAAAATTTGAGCACCTAAGAGTTTTAAGGAAAGAAAATAAAACTCCGGATCAGACATGGGTCTGGTGTGAGTAAACTCAAATAACTGAATTATTATGTTTAAACCCCTTTTAAAATCAAACGTATCTCGTAAGACCACGCCGCACATAAACACGGACACGGACGGACTTTTATCTTACGATAACCAAAACACTTTTTATAGAAAGTCCAATGATATTATAATAATGTACAACAGTTCAAGTAAAATATGAATATAGCTGAAATGTTTGCATCTCACATTTCAATTAGTTGGGTACATCTAAAACCGTAAATGCACGTATTAGAGAATGAATTCCATATTATGACAAGGTAATGGACTACCTTCTGATGACACATTTCTAAATAAAATGCATCAGGGTTTGACAAGAACATCTTGTATCCTTACCACACAGGACCGGCCTACCACTTGACTAGTAGTACTGAATACGATCACCTGACTTTGGGCCCTGAAGCATACATGAGTAGATAGTAATCGATCTAGATTTGAGATGACCATACCCTGATGTGGGCGACCCACATAGCCTTGATGCATGCTGATTCTTGTCATTTCCGATTGATGAGGCTTGGAGCTACGTTTACCTTTATATAACACTTCTCACTTGAAATGCTAACACTGCCCTCCAGGCAACAATGCAATACCAACATTCATCTATACAAGTTCGTTCTAGGACTGAACGAAACTGAATACACTACCTCCACTACACCCATTTTAGAATCACCCTCTGGATTAGTATCAAATATCCCTTGCACTTCAAAACTTCGTCTTCGATTCCATACTCTTTAAGATGTCTTCAGTTAGAAACGCTTGAGTTGGATCAAAGTGGTTTTCAGATAATATATCTGTCCCGGTCTCTTCAAAACAACTTTTGATAATTTTCAGTAAATTCAACCTCGGTTCTTTAGGAAATAAATAGACAAAGATAAGAGCGGAGATCACCTCCTAACTATTAGTGGACGTATTTCCTTACCATTTATCCTAGAAGAACGAAACGAGATTTATACGCATAGTACAACATCATTGAGGATGATTGTGCCATATAACTCACGTGGTTTCCCTAGATATTTCAATTGTTACGTTTTGATCGAGATTTTGATAGTCGATTATTTAACTATCAAAATAAACAATCGTTCAAACATTGATTTAATTCTATATGGGATCCACTAAGCCTTTATTAATTTAATATTTGGTTAATAAAATCACTTAAAACTTGATCAAAAGATCTTTACACAACACTATTTCCAAAACTCTTACTTCCCCTTTATACTTGGGAAAATATTTATACTTATCTTAGGGGTATAAGTATATTATCAGAACATTTGGAAAATTCTCCATTTTCAAATTCCTTTTGAAAACATTACTTCCAATAAACCGATCCACTTATCATTTATAAAAGTTCCCTTTTAAAAGCTCCATTCACATTTAAATACCTTTATAAATTTCCAAAATCAATTTATAAACACTTTTATAAGTCTACAAGTCAATTTACAAAACCTCTTTACAAACCTCTAAAATCATTTATAAAACATTTCCCCATTTAAAACTCCTTTGATAAATCTTCTTTAATAAAAATCCTTTACAAAATACCTTTTGCAACCCATCCTTTTAAATCACTTTAAATAAATCTTTTTACTTAGTAAAACCCACTCTTATAAACAAGTTATTATTTATAAATACCTTTATAAAATAATAATACAACTTGAAAAATTATTTATAAACCTTAATCCCAAATTGGTTAAAGAATTGAAATTAATTCAAAACCATACTTTATAATTTCAAAAAGAGCTTAGCAATCCCAATGGTAGTAATTTAAGTTACCATTTAACATCAATTTCACTTTCAAGTCACTTAACCATTTATATACATAAGTCAACATATATGTAAATGCAATTCATATCTAAATCAGGGAGTAACATGTCCAGCATACACATGCCCAGATAACATAATAGCAAGATGGTGATTTATCCTGATAAATTGATGTCCAAAACAATTTAATCAATTTATAGGAAAACATGAATTTATTCTGCTAAAACACATGTCCACACAAAAAATTACGTATAACAAAACGTGGATTTATTCTGCTATCAGATATCCAAACGATTAAACAATCAACTTATAGTAGAACCGAGAGCTATTCTGCTAACACATGTCCACACAATTAAACCATTTACTGTAACATCCTGAAATTTTCAACCATTCGCATCCATACATGTCGGATTTGAATTGCTCAAAATATCGGATTGTTAATTTAAAATTTGGCAAAACTCAATATATACAGTAAATAAATAATTACAGAATCACAGACACAGAGTAATATAACAATAATGCAGCGGAAACAAAGAATAGTAGTTCATGAAGCTACTATATATAATATAACAGAGTTCAACAAGATACAACAGAAATCACGGATACATAGATGTCTAAATACAATAGTCAAATACAAGATCTGAATACATCAATGGAATCAACTGAATGACTAAAAGCAGAATCAATAAATGGATCCAAGCGAAGCTCCAACTCCAAAGGTGAGTCTCGAATACTGGTACAACTCAGTCTGACCCGAGCGTAAAGCAAAACCCAAAACACTCGAGTCAGGACATACATACTTATACAATGTAAACCAACTCAAGTGAACTGTAATAGAAATGCTCAAGTAACTTAAAGGATGCTTGGGATCGCCCATCCTTTAAGGATCCGTTAAACTATCTACTATGTAGTAATATTCGCTATTATAATAATGTCTAAAGTAAAGTAAACTTACTTAAAAATAGCGTTAAGGCTTTACATTTTCCACCTTAACACATATATAGTGCCAATAGTCTATACAGTACCGTAGTACCTCCAGATCGGGAGGCTACCAGAGGATACTCCATAGGTACGACACAAATCAAACTCGTAGTAAGGCTCGCTATGGTAGGTGACACGGCACAACGAGGCAATGCCAGGGTAGATATACCAATTACGCATTCGGGTTGGTGGAAACGCATAGGAGCTACCATCGCCCACCTCGGAACACACTCCCAAATCAAAATCAAGGATGGCCATCAAATCAATCACAAAGTCAGAATATAATATCGAAGGAATGTGCCCGATCAGAGGAATGACCTCACTTGGCCCGGAATCGCTCCTGTTTTAGCCACCTTATGCCAACTCATGGGAGTCGGGTCCACGTATATACCTCAATAGGATCGTCGCCACCATCCTACTTCATTCTAGAATCTCCACCGCGTACATAGTTGTTAAAGTGGTTTTCGGTATCGATAGAGAGTATGCCCATATCCGATCTCGGTCTCTTTAACAACCAATCGTTATTATAACCCATGGTTATAAATTTCAAAATGGTTTATATTTCAAATCAAAACATATTCATTTAAACCATTTAAATCCAATGTCAATATCTTTTAAAATAATATTCATTTCCAAAGTTGTAGCATTTCTAAGTTCATTCATTCAATTATAACAATTTAAAAAACATTGTATTTTAGCATTTGTAGCACTTGGAAAGTGTGATAATACATATAGCATTTGTAGGTATAAAAGAAATCTAGAAATACAGTTCATTTCAGAAATAGCAGCACTTATAAAATATTATAGTAGTTATAATAGTAATTCAGAAATACAATTCATTTCAGAAACAACAGCACTTATAAAATGTTACAGTAGGTATAATAGTAATTCAGAAATACAGTTCATTTCAGAAACAACAGCACTTAGAAAATGCCACCTTAAAACCACAGCATTTTGGAAATGCCGCCAATACAAATCTAACATTTATTATAACATTTCAGAAACATTATAATTTCAGTTTTCACCATTTTTAACATATAAAACATATCTCACTTTTCAGAAATATTTATTTGGATATCATTCAACATATGATTTAAATAAAATAAAATTTTATAAATAAAATATCCAAATTTAACCAAAATTCATTTATTAAGTAAAAATTACATTTATATTGCTTAACTTTACTTTAACAAATAACTTGATACTTTATTTACTTTTAAAAATATCCATTCCATAAATAAAATATTTTAATTTTAATTTAAAAATCCAACCAAATTAAATCAAATCAAATTATTAAGTTAAATTAAATTTTAAATAGTTTCTTATGTTACAATTTAAAACCGTTTATCATCTTATAAAATTTTAACTTATAAAACCAATTTATATTTAAATCACTTAAATCAACCTTAAATTTTAAAATTATTAAGTTAGATTAATTTTAAATAAAATCATAGGTTGTACAATAAAACCATTTATAAGCTATAAAATTTTAACTTATAGAAACCAATATATATTTTATTTAAACCATTTAAATCAAACTTAAGTTCAAATCTACATATAACTAAATTTCAAAATACTTAATAAATTTCAGAAAACTATTATTTAAAAATTAACCACGGGTCTGTATAATATTTTCTAACCTAGGTCAAGTGATACGGATATATATCATTTCAATCCGTCAAATAATAATCCTGGGTTCTATCATTTCAAACCCGCAATCCCAAGTCAAATAAAAATAAAAATAAAAATCGCTCGAGCCTATCATTTCAGCTCATAACGATTTTTCTCTATTCTAAAGTCTGTCCGGGTATGTATCATTTCAACCCATAGTGAAAGGGAACTTGCAATGTGAGAAACAGAAAATAAAATAAACAGTATAGCATAGCATATCATATCAGGTGATGCAACAGGTATATAATCAGGTTATAACATCATATAATCATATTACAGGCATATATGAACATATATCAACATAACATATCAACCACTACACATTCACATGTCATCGTTTCACAAATATATAAGTACGAATGTCGAGAGTGATAACTCACTTTCTAAAACTAGAGATGACAATTTCGAGACACACTACCAAATCAAGTAGACTTAAACAAAATCAAAATATGAACAAAGTGAAGCAAGAGGACTTAACCAAATCAAGTGGGCTCTGCCACTTTGCAAATTGACTAGCCACCATCAAAACATGGTTCGGCCATGACTGATTTAAGGCACACATGCTTGGCCATGGTCACCATAAGGCACGGCTATGGGCTAGAATGTGAAGAGATAGGGTTATGGAATGCAAAAGGCAAGGCAAGTGAAAGGTCAAGAGGCTAATTGGGTTCGGCCCTAGGCAAATGGGCTCGGTCTGGGTTCATGGTTTAGGTCAGGTCTGGTCATGGCCTGGAGATGGATCTAGTCATGGCAAAGCAAGGCAAAGGAGGTGGAGGAATTGGTGGTGGCCGAGGCTAGCAAATAGGAAAGGGATGATGTGGTGATCAAGGAAAGCTCGGCTAGGGTTTCTAGCAAGGAGATGCGGTGATTGTTTGGATCAAGGTGGTAATGGCCTGACTGGGATGGTGATGGTGGATGAAGGCCGATCATCATGGTGGTGATGGAGTGGAGATTAGGTTGGCAAAGGGAATTGTTAGGGTCGAACTATGCTTGAAACAAAAGAGAAAAGAAAACTGAAAAAGAGGAAGAAGGAAGAAAGGATTTACTGGAAATCTCTTTGTCAGGAAATGAAAATGAGAGGAGAGATGAGAAACAAAAATTTTGAACGGCTATGGGAATGAAATGAACGGCTAAGGAAATGTAAAGGCACCACTTCATATTAAATAAAGGAACTCATGCCTCTTGAATTTCCTAAGCCCACTTACAAAGCCCATCAAAATAAACAAGCCAAAAATCCAATAGAAAATCAAAGCCCAAACCAAAATATAATAGAAAAACGAAAATAGAAATTAGATAAATGAAATATAGAAAATAATTGCGTGTAAAACGCTGAATTCTATCAGATTTAACAAGTATAAAACAGAATTTGACAAAACGAAAAGCAGAACGAAAGTCAGAATCAAGTACAGCTTAAAAGAAAAGGATTGGAAATTTAAAATTCAAATTTAAAAATTTCAACTGAAAGTCAAAGTTTGACCAAAGTTGACCAAAATATAAAATTTTCAGAAAATCATTATTTTATTATATTTGGAAAATAAATTATAAACAAAATCCAAAATTTCACTGTTAAATTCCAAAATTCCAACTTTTAAATGATTTAAAATCAAAGTTTCAAATAAATTCTATTAAAAATATTTATTAAAAAAATATGGGTTGTTACACTCTCCCCCACTCAAAACTTTTCATCCTCGAAAAGGAACAAGACACGGAAGGACAAAGAAAAATAAGATAGAACAACGAATAATACCTGAAACAAACAATTCCGGATTCGAAGCACGTATGCTCTCCTCCATCTCCCAGGTACAATTTCGATCATCAATACTCCACTGTACTTTGACCAGGTTGACAGATTTCCTTCTCAGCTGCTTCGTACCTCTATCGACAATACGAAGTGGCTTCCTCTCGACAGTAAGGTTTGGCTCAATATCCAAATTCCCAAGAGCAAAAGATTGAACAATAAGAGATGGATCATGAAGATACCCGACGAAGATGCGAAACATGGAATACATTATGCATCCCAGAAAACTTCTCAGGCAAATCCAGGCGATAAGCTAAAGAATCAATCCTTTCTAAGATGCGGAAAGGACCAACGAACTAAACGATTACCGAATTCAATCCAGCAAGATGGAGATCTGCAAGGTCGTCTGTAAGGTCAGCAAACTAAGACATTGCAATACTAGCTAGAATATAAAAGATAAAATGAGGTAGATAAAGGATTAAGACAAGATAAAACAGAAGATTGAAATTATACCTAATAACGGTTGTTATAGGTAAATTCGACGAGATGGAGATGATCTTCCCAAGATCCTCCATAATCAAGAACATAAGTACGAGGAAGATCTTCCAGAATCCGATTCACTCTTTCCGTTTGACCGTCGGTCTGTGGATGGTAAGCAGTGCTCAGATTCGGGTAAGTACCTAAAGATTCCAGAAAGACTCTCCAAAACTGAGTGGTGAACATGGGATCTCTATCATGAACAATACTGATAGGAACACCATGAAGACGAACAATCTCCCTCACATAGATCTCAGCCAAACAGGAAGCAGAGCGAATAGACTTGACCGGAATGAAATGAGCGAACTTGGTCAGTCTATCCACCAAAAACCAAATACTCTCGTAAAACTTAACATTCTTACGAGTCAAAGCAGGAAAAGTGCAGCAATCCGAGCAAAATTCTTAATGAATCTCCGATAATAACCGGCAAGGCCTAGAGAACTACGAATATCAAAAGGGTCCTAGGAGTTTCCCAATCCTGTACAGAATAGGGAGAGATATAAGGACAACAGAAAAGACAGAATGATTGAATGATAAAGAGAAAAAGAAGGAAAAGAAAGACTTATATTGATCGCAGCGATCTTAACTGGATCAACAGAAACGCCATTACCAGAAATAATATGCCCAAGAAATCGGACTTCATCCTTCCAGAAATGGCATTTTGAGAATTTAGCTTTCAACTGATGACTCCTAAGAGTCTCCAGAATAAAGCTCAAATGAGATTTATGCTCCTCCTCAGACTTAGAGAAGACGAGAATATCATAAACAAAGACTAGAACAAATTTGTTAAGCACATCATGGCAGACATGATTCATAAGATCAACAAAGAAAGCAGGAGCATTAGTCAAACCAAAAGGCATGACTAACCATTCATAGAAACCATTCTCAGTACGGAAAGAAGTCTTGGGAATTCTTTCCTCAGCAACTCTAAGCTGGTGAAAGTCTGAGGCAAGATCAAGCTGAGAGAAAACAATAGCTCCATAGAGCTGATCAACATATCATTGATACGAGGCATAGGATATCAGTTTTTTTCATAGTGAGCTTGTTCAACTCCCTATAATCAACATACATCCTCAAAGAACCATCAGACTTGGTGATGAAAACCACTGCCGCTCCCCATTCGGAATGGCTAGGTCTGATCAGACCCTTGGAGAACAAGTCCTCAATTTGCTTCCTCAACTCAACCTTCTCACGAGGTGCCATTCTTCTAGAAGGAAGAATTACAGATCGAGCTCCGGGAATAAGATCGATACGAAATTCGATTTCCTGCTTAGAAGGTAAAGCAGTGACTTCACCAAATACATCGGGATAGAGTTTGACCGTAGGAGTCAAATAAAGATCACCAGGAGAAGAATCAAAAGAATAAATAAAGCTGCCAGCAAAAATCCCGAGGCATACGACACCGAATAACCAAAGAATTACCAAAATCATCAACAAGAGAAACAGTTTGGGTTTTACAGGAGATACCGGCTTCATGCCTCTTCAGCCAATCACCTCCAAGCAACCAGTCAAAAGCATCGAAACCCCGAACATAGAAATTACTAGAAAAACGATGGCCAGAATAGAAGAGTTTCACCCTTCTACAATTCCTACCAAGGTTCGCGGGACCCCCAAATAGGATTAGAAACACACAAAGGTTCGGGAACATACTCAGGAGAAAGGGATCTTCAAACTTATCACAAAGATCTACAGATCTAAAACTATGGAAAGCTCCAGTATAAAATAAAACATGAACAGGATGATGAAATAAAGAAAAGATGCCCGGAAGGGTACCTTGGGTATCACTAGGAGTGGGAGCAGAAGGAGGAACAACAGTACCAACTGAAGCAGGGCTACTATTAGCATAGTGTCCCTTCTGATCATACTCATTATAACCACTCAAATTATTTAAAATTTCTATATCATCATTTTATATTGTATAAAATTCCGTTACATAGTTAACCTTTGAATAATTAAGGTAAGTTATATTTGAATGCAATAGAAGATTATACAAGAAAATTTTCCAAATTCAATTATTCATACTTAAATATTTATTCAAAAATATTGGATTTATCTATAATTAAAATCATCCTCTAATATAAATTAAAGAATTAAATTTCCGATTCATTTCAAACCATTTTGAGATAAATGTATATACTATATATATCAAATCAAATCAAATTTAAAATAATATACCTATATATATAAATCAAATCATACTTAAGAAATTTAAATCAATTAAATTTCCAAAACAAAACTGTAGCAAAGCTACTGAATGGTCTCTTAACTTCGAAACTAAAAGATGAATGTCGATGATGCGGCCGTCATCACCGAAATTATTTTCCAGCGACAAAGAAGAGAGTACTGACCTGAAATGATTTCTATTCGAAAATACTTTAAATAATATACATTTTAAAACTTTAAAACCAGATTTTGAAATTATCAGAAATTAAATTCTCAAATTCTAGATTTAAATTCATTTTAAATTTTCAAATCACTTTATAAACCGTGTTTATAAATTCATTTATAGAACAATAAATGAAAATCAAATATTATCATTTTAAACAACCAATTTAATTAACTTATTAAATTCCAAAATTTTTACTTAAATATTTACAATATAAACATACAAATTAATTTCATTTATCAAATTTGAAAATAATATTGTGTCGGTTTGCTGTGTTCAAGTGTTTTGGAAATCCTATCGATAGCGTTGATCAGACGAATTGATCGAAAATCCAAACCAACATCAACACTCAAACAACACAATATATAAAGCATTTTAATATTAATAACAAGATACAAAATACACTCCCTCTTCCGATGATTCAAGGATGGTTTTCAAATCAAGGACAGAGATTCAAATATAGAGAGATCCCAACCAAAAGAATTCAACTAGAAGGTAGGCTCGATATGAAGATAAATATATCTCAAAGAGAGAAGAAAATGGTTAGACTTATATAAATCGCGGGCAACCTTATCCGGTCAACCGTGACTTCAAAATAAGATCGAGGTAGAATTCAGAGGCAAATCGACATTCGATCTCAAAAGATAGAATTTCGAGTATCGCAAGAGATAGCAGCATTGTAAACCGAGGATATAGAAATCTCTGATGAATCAATGCCTATTGTAAGGAGTTTCACTTCCTTACAAATCATATAGTGGGGCTACGAGATACTCAAAAATCCGGAAGAATACGAATAGGGAAAGACAAGAATGGATTTTGGAACCGAGGGAACATTCTAAAAATTCAAAGGAAACCAAATCGAAGAAGAAGGAATTCAAGCTCGAACGAAAATGATTCTGTAATTTAATCTACTCTATATGCTGAGTTTTGCCTAAAACCACGCTCTGATACCAACTGTAACATCCCGAAAGTTTCAACCATTCGCCTCCATACATGTCGGATTTGAATTGCTCAAAATATCGGATTGTTAATTTAAAATTTGGCAAAACTCTATATATACAGTAAATAAATAATCACAGAATCACAGACACAGAGTAATATAACAATAATGCAGTGGAAACAAAGAATAGTAGTTCATGAAGCTACTATATATAATATAACAGAGTTCAACAAGATACAACGGAAATCACGGATACATAGATGTCTAAATACAATAGTCAAATACAAGATCTGAATACATCACTGGAATCAACTGAATGACTGAAAGCAGAATCAATAGATGGATCCAAGAGAAGCTCCAACTCCGAAGGTGAGTCTCGAATACTGGTACAACTCAGTCTGACCCAAGCATAAAGCAAAACCCAAAACACTCGAGTCAGGACATACATACTTATACAATGTAAACCAACTCAAGTGAACTGTAATAGAAATGCTCAAGTAACTTAAAGGATGCTTGGGATCGCCCATCCTTTAAGGATCCGTTAAACTATCTACTATGTAGTAATATTCGCTATTATAATAATGTCTAAAGTAAAGTAAACTTACTTAAAAATAGCGTTAAGGCTTTACATTTTCCACCTTAACACATATATAGTGCCAATAGTCTATACAGTATCGTAGTACCTCCAGATCGAGAGGCTACCAGAGGATACTCCATAGGTACGACACAAATCAAACGCGTAGTAAGGCTCGCTATGGTAGGTGACACGGCACAACGAGGCAATGCCAGGGTAGATATACCAATTACGCATCCGGGCTGGTGGAAACGCATAGGAGCTACTATCGCCCACCTCGGAACACACTCCCAAATCAAAATCAAGGATGGCCATCAAATCAATCACAAAGTCAGAATATAATATCGAAGGAATGTGCCCGATTGGAGGAATGACCTCACTTGGCCCGGAATCGCTCCTGTTTTAGCCACCTTATGCCAACTCATGGGAGTCGGGTCCACGTATATACCTCAATAGGATCGTCGCCACCATCCTATTTCATTCTGGAATCTCCATCGCGTACACAGTTGTTAAAGTGGTTTTCGGTATTGACAGAGAGTAAGCCCATATCCGATCCCGGTCTCTTTAACAACCAATCGTTATTATAACCCGTGGTTATAAATTTCAAAATTGTTTATATTTCAAATCAAAACATATTCATTTAAACCATTTAAATCCAATGTCAATATCTTTCAAAATAATATTCATTTCCAAAGTTGTAGCATTTCTAAGTTCATTCATTCAATTATAACAATTTAAAAAACATTGTATTTTAGCATACGTAGCACTTGGAAAATGTGATAATACATATAGTAGCAGTTTGAAAATATTATCCTTTCAGAAATATTGTCTTTTCAGAAACAGCAGCACTTATAAAATGTTACTGTAGGTATAATAGAAATCCAGAAATACAGTTCATTTCAGAAACAGCAGCACTTATAAAATGTTACAGTAGGTATAATAGTAATTCAGAAATACAGTTCATTTCAGAAACAACAACACTTATAAAATGTTACAGTAGGTATAATAGTAATTCAGAAATACAGTTCATTTCAGAAACAACAGCACTTAGGAAATGCCACCTCAAAACCACAACATTTTGGAAATGTTGCCAATACAAATCTAACATTTATTATAACATTTCAGAAACATTATAATTTTAGTTTTCACCATTTTTAACATATAAAACATATCTCACTTTTCAGAATTATTTATTTGGATATCATTCAACATATGATTTAAATAAAATAAAATTTTATAAATAAAATATCCAAATTTAACCAAAATTCATTTATTAAGTAAAAATTACATTTATATTGCTTAACTTTACTTTAACAAATAACTTGATACTTTATTTACTTTTAAAAGTATCCATTCCATAAATAAAATATTTTAATTTAAATTTAAAAATCCAACCAAATCAAATCAAATTATTAAGTTAAATTAAATTTTAAATAGTTTCTTATGTTACAATTTAAAACCATTTATCATCTTATAAAATTTTAACTTATAAAACCAATTTATATTTATATTTAAATCACTTAAATCAACCTTAAATTTTAAAATTATTAAGTTAGATTAATTTTAAATAAAATCATAGGTTGTACAATAAAACCATTTATAAGCTATAAAATTTTAACTTATAGAAACCAATATATATTTTACTTAAACCATTTAAATCAAACTTAAGTTCAAATCCACATATAACTAAATTTCAAAATATTTAATAAATTTCATAAAACTATTATTTAAAAATTAACCACGGGTCTATACAATATTTTCTAACCTAGGTCAAGTGATACAGATATATATCATTTCAATCCGTCAAATAAAAATCCCGGGTTCTATCATTTCAAACCCGCAATCCCAAGTCAAATAAAAATAAAAATAAAAATCGCTCGAGCCTACCATTTCAGCTCATAACGATTTTTACCTATTCTAAAGTCCGTTCGGGTATGTATCATTTCAACCCATAGTGAATGGGAACTTGCAGTGTGAGAAACAGAAAATAAAATAAACAGTATAGCATAGCATATCATATCAGGTGATGTAACAGGTATATAATCAGGTTATAACATCATATAATCGTATTACAGGCATATATGAACATATATCAACATAGCATATCAACTACTACACATTCACATGTCATCGTTTCACAAATATATAAGTACGAATGTCGAGAGTGATAACTCACTTTCTAAAACTAGAGATGACAATTTTGAGACACACTACCAAACTCCGAAAAGCACGACTAGATTCGAGTAAATGGAGAGCCAAGATCCAGGTCTTGTAAACAACAAATATACAACATATATAAGTATATGATTGTACAAAAGAATTTAGACTTAAACAAAATCAAAATATGAACAAAGTGAAGCAAGAGGACTTAACCAAATCAAGTGGGCTCGGCCACTTTGCAAATTGACTAGCCACCATCAAAAAATGGTTCGGCCATGACTGATTTAAGGCACACATGCTCGGCCATGGTCACCATAAGGCACGGCTATGGGCTAGAATGTGAAGAGATAGGGTTATGGAATGCAAAAGGCAAGGCAAGTGAAAGGTCAAGAGGCTAATTGGGTTCGGCCCTAGGAAAATGGGATCGGTCTGGGTTCATGGTTCAGGTCAGGTCTGGTCACGGCCTAGAGATGGGTCTGGTCATGGCAAAGCAAGGCAAAGGAGGTGGAGGAATTGGTGGTGGCCGAGGCTAGCAAATAGGAAAGGGATGATGTGGTGGTCAAGGAAAGCTCGGCTAGGGTTTCTAGCAAGGAGATGTGGTGATTGTTTGGATCAAGGTGGTCATGGCCTGTCTGGGATGGTGATGGTGGATGAAGGCCGGTCATCATGGTGGTGATGGAGTGGAGATGAGGTCGGCAAAGGGAATGGTTAGGGCCGAACTATGCTTGAAACAAAAGAGAAAAGAAAAATGAAAAAGAGGAAGAAGGAAGAAAGGATTTACTGGAAATCTCTTTGTCAGGAAATGAAAATGAGAGGAGAGATGAGAAACAAAATTTTGAATGGCTATGGGAATGAAATGAACGGCTAAGGAAATGTAAAGGCACTACTTCATATTAAATAAAGGAACTCATGCCTCTTGAATTTCCTAAGCCCACTTACAAAGCCCATCAAAATAAATTAACAAGCCAAAAATCCAATATAAAATCAAAGCCCAAACCAAAATAAAATAGAAAAATGAAAATAGAAATTAGATAAATGAAATACAGAAAATAATTTTGTGTAAAACGCTGAATTCTATCAGATTTAAAAAGTATGAAACAGAATTTGACGAAACGAAAAGCAGAACGAAAATCAGAATCAAGTACAGCTTAAAAGAAAAGGATAGGAAATTTAAAATTCAAAATTAAAAATTTCAACTGAAAGTCAAAGTTTGACCAAAGTTGACCAAAATATAAAATTTTCAGAAAATCATTATTTTATTATATTTGGAAAATAAATTATAAACCAAATTCAAAATTTCATTGTTAAATTCCAAAATTCCAACTTTTAAATGATTTAAAATCAAAGTTTCAAATAAATTCTATTAAAAATATTTGTTAAAAAAATATGGGTTGTTACATTTACATAACCCATTCACAATTGTTTGTCTACTTAATGGTATCGAAATTTGCATCCTTTGTGTTCAAAACCATTTTTTGGAAAAGAAGTACCTTTAAAAGCAATTTGATTCTCGAAACAAAGGATTTAAAACTTAAAACTCCATTTTAAAATGATTAATTACAAGTTAAACTCTTTATTAGATCATAATTGATCTTTATTAAATTTGAACTTAATTTAATTATAAATTAATAAATAATTAAACCTTTAATAAAAAATTATTTATAAATTAAACCCTTAATTAATCCTTTATTAACTATTAAATAAAAATTAGAAACCTTTAGTAATAATTAACTATTAATTAATCTCAATTAATTAATTAATTAATCTTTTAATTAAAACTTAAATAATAAATTAACCTTTAATAAATAATTATGTTAAATTAAACCTTAATTAATTTATAATTAAAAATAATTAAACACTTGATTAATTAAATAAATAAATAATTAACCTTATATTTGATTAATAATCAATTAAAAATAAATCATATACTTAACTCATAATTAATAAAAAATTAATCTTACTTTTTAAAGGATAATTAACTAGTAACTAATCTTTATTTACTTAAGATTAATGAACCTTGTTTAATACTTAACTAATTATTAATTACCAACCTTAATTAATTAATAATTAATTATTAAAACTTAGTTAGATTTCTAAAACATTTAAATTAAATTTATAAAACCTTTCCAAAATAATTTTAACGTATGAAACTGAATTTAAAAAAAAAATGGACTTTTATCAAAACTGCATCTATAGCAATTATCGATATGGATACCATAACTTCCAAACTTGACTCAAATAGTCTTTTAAAATACCACTTTTCAACTTTAACATACTTTATGAACTTAATTTAAAGTTTTGTAAGCAAAACAAAAAGTTAGAAATTCATTTTATTTAAAACAAAGTAAGTAATCAAATTTAAAAACTCAAAGAATCGCTATGACGAACACAAACACCTTTCAAGTGCTAACCTTGCTCACTAATTTTGCCATTAACTAACTTTACTTATCACATCCAATCATAAGACAAAGATCATAACTTTATAACCAAAAACATCACTTTAACATTCAATTCACAAATCTACGCCAAGCCATAAACTAGCAACATATGTACATCCAAACCATATGATAATTCAACCAAACAATCAAATTATTTTATCATCAAATGGTCAATAAATACAAAGGTAAAAAAAATTTCAAAAAAATAAGAAGTTTACTCACCAAAATTTGTAAAACTCTTTTGAAAACTTGAAATACATTAGAACTTGCAAAGCTTGGAAAATCACAAAATCAACTCGAAAATGGGTCATCTTTTCCTTGATTTTTAGTCATGTTACTCTAGAAATTTGGAAAATAGTCAATAGAAATTTCTTAGAAATTATTTTCTCTATCATTTCAACAAAAGAATCACTCAATTTGGATTTGTTTTGAGGGAGAAATGGTCAAAAGAAGAAGAGGTATTTTCGGACTTGAAAATATGGGTCCGAAAATGGGTCTGAAAGAAATGGGATTTAGACATAGCTAAGCTAAAACTTTGAAGAAGTAATACAAATAAAAGTTGTAGCTACTGAAATTTTACATGATTTGAAAAAATTAAATCCTCCATTTGGATCGGAAATGAGGAAAATATGAATGGAGGAAGAGGAGGAAAAATGAAGGAATGAAAGGCTATTTATAAATAAGAGAAAAAAAGAATTACCTACCTACCCTTATACTTCTACCCTCCACATTATTATGCCACCTCAACACCCTCCACCAAACATGCCATTTTAGGCCCCATAGCCTCCCTTCCCATCATATCAAAGAAAACATGCATTTAATCCTCTTGTACTTAATGTTTAAAATGTTTCATTAATATGATGTTTGCTTTTACTAAATGTTTATATTATATTGTCTTAACTATATATACATACATACATATACTTATCTAATGCATACATAAATGAATACATACATATCCTAACTTATTTTCAAATTGAATTTGTATATTTATAGTAAAGGGTTCATAACATTTTTGATAACTTTTAGCCGATGAAAAGTCAAAAATTCGAAAAAACAAATTCCGACCATATTTTCTGTTTTTCATCGAACTAAATATTTTTATAAACTAAATTTGAAAACTATTACATCATCATTATTTATTATTTAAAAGAGTTTATTTTTATTATAAAATATATATATTAAATATATAAGATTAACTAAATATTCGCAAATTAATGTAGTAAAATTCATGGTCTTACATTCTTTCTCGCTTTAAAGAATTTCATCCCCAAAACTACACCAATACCTAACCAAGAAAACAAACCAGCCTAGGAATACATAACACTATACATCAGCCCGTATAATGTACATAGATCATTTATATGCAAAATCTTACTCGAGTACATTACTTCCCTTCCGAACCAGTATCGCTCACCCGATTTTCATGTGCGGACTCCAATCAGGCTCTTTGATTTGGAACCTCTGTTCTCCTTACATGGTTGTAACTATGATAGAAAACATTTGTCCCATACCAAAAATCCTCATCAAGTGCTCGTCGTCAAAAATCGAGGAATAGATCCTTATCCGGAATGGTGTGAAACATCTCAAAGTCATGTACTCGAATCTTAGATCAAACTATATGAAAACGAGAAATGAACTATGTCCAACCTATGCACTTCTTTAATTGGTTTCCCCTAATACCAATTCTATTTCCACTAAATTATTTATGGAAACATTTCATAAAACTAAACTTAGGTTCACTTCGATACTACAACCTAAGAGTATATACCCCTATCTACTTCAACTATTCCATTTTTCATTTATCTCCCTAAGAAAATTCAAGATCCAAATACCTGGTCTTATTTCAAAACTTTTTTGAAATGATACTAAAATTTTAGTTCTTAAAAAATTTACGTATAACTCGAGTAATTCCGAAATGATACCAAGGAACTGGGTTATTGTGATATTGTAGACACGTTATTGTGATGTGACTATTGTTATTTTTGATGTATTATATTTTATTTCCTTCTACTGTGAGACTTTATAATAGAAAATTATTATAAGCATTAGTTAGAACTATATTTTTAATATCTGATATATGTTAGTAGTTGTATATATTTTATCTCAACTTCCAATGACTCGCTCTTTTGGTTCTCGGGCTATCAACGCCGGTTCTTTGAATATGGGGGTTGAAAAGGTGGATTGTTACATTTGATATTAGAGCATAGGTTCTGAACTAGGATAATAATAGGAATGGACTAAGAGAGCATAGTTTATTTTTATTATATATATAATATCCAGGAATCAAGTACATATGCACACACCCAATTAAAATTCTAGTTTTGTAGCTACCTATTGTGAAGTTGCCAATGAATCCCATTTTTACAGATAGTTAAAAAGAGTAATTCAGTCAAAACAAAAATATGGACCAATATAGCCAATGCTAGTTGGGGAGAAACCACAACAAGGACTTGTAACCGAGTAGAAGTATTGGTTATTCTTGAAGTTAATAATCTAGTACGGTTCATACGTCTAGCGATGTGATAAGCTAGTGTCAACCCCACTGAACCCATAGCCACCACTACCACTACCATCCAAGGTGTGCTTCTAGCCCCAGCACCACCAACCATTGACTTTCCCAAATTGTGTAAGGATTTCTCCAGCCTTGATGGGAAGTCTTTTCTCAGGACAACATCATATTCAGTGACTTGGGCATGTATGAAATATATGAAAAGATTTTCAACCTATTTGGACTTTGTGATGCTACTAAGAGATAGTTAGCTAGTTGACATCTGAAAGGTTAAGCAACATGTTGTGGGAGGTGGTGGAAGTTGAAGTAGATGAGAATACCATTACTTAGAGGATGTTCAAGAAAAGGCTTGAGATGGAGTTCCATTCTGGTGTTGAGAGGGATCTATTGCTGGATAAGATTATATATCTAAAGCAAAGAGAAACTAATTTTGGAGAGCTTGTTAGCCAGTTCAATGTATTAGCTCAATTTGGATTTGAGTTAGTAAATACCTAGGAGAAGAAGACATTGAAGTTTGTGACAGGTTTAAGTTTACCCTTGAGAGACTTGCATTGAATCAGATACCGTATGGAGCTACTTTTGAGGGATTCATATAGACAGCATTACTGAATACTTAGAGTGGAAATTTGGCTAAGGATTGGTCCAAGGAAAGAGAGGGACAATAATAGGGAAAGTGAAAAGGAAACGGACCACAAGGAAGGCAAGGAAAAAATTAGGTGGTTACTTGTCATTGATATCAGAAGGTGGGACACCTTGTAAAGGATTTTAGAATAAATCTTTCAAAAGGGAAATGTTATAACTGCAACCAAGTGGGACACATAACAAACGATTTTAAGGCATCCCCAGCTCAGAAGAAAATGAAGTGTTATAATTGTGATCAGTTCAGACATATGAAAATGGATAGCCAAGCTCAAAAAATTAAAGTTCAGATTGCAAAGGCATATGCTCTGGATGCCGTTCCACCTTTAGTATTAGACTACCATCGGCCCAGGAGAAGGGGAAACAGATTATGATGGAAAGTGTCTTGACTTTACCTGATTCTCCTATTTGTACTTTATTTGACACATGTGCATCTCATTCATTCATAGCAAGTACATTAGTTGATAGTTTAGCCCTTAGACATGACATTGTTCATGAGTCTATTTTGATGTCGAATCATGTTGGGGGATCGACCCATTTATCAATGATATGTTATAACTTAAGTTAGTCATCCATGTTGTGGAGTCCCATTGTGAGCATATGTACTAAAATCTTTGGGGTATGGGTTGATTTTGGAAATGGATTGGACATGTCGCTATGGAGTAGTGTTTGATTGTGAAAGGAGGATGGTTTGATTGAGGAAGGGCAAAGGACTTAATTTGATTCTATGTTGTAAGATTGATATTTCTGTTATGGAGATATATTTGTATACACTCAGCCCATCACATGAAGAGCTATCATTTAAACCATAGTGTTGGACTATCCATATGCATTCGAAGGAATTTCTGGTCTTCCTCCCCGAAGAGAAATTGAATTTCACATTAATCTCGAGAAAGATGGAAGATCGGCAATGACGTTTCTTCGGCATTTAGCTCCGAAGGAGATAAGAGAGTTGGATAAGAAAGTTTCAAAATTGTTAAGGAAAGGATTTATTCGGAGGAGTATCTTTGAATGGGAAGCACCTGTCGTTTTCGCAATTAAGGAAAATGGTTCCTTAAGGTTATGTGTCAACTATCGAGAATTAAACAAGCTAACAAAGAAAAACCGCTATCCACTACCTCGCATTGACGACCTTTTCGATCAGTTAGTCGAGGTAAAGTTTTCAATCGGCTTGATTTGACAAATAGATTTCACTAGTTGAATGTGGCTGAAGGTAGTATCCAGAAGACCGATTTTATTCTTGATGGATTGTTCGAGTGGCTGGTCATGCCATTTGGTTTGACAAATACTTCAGCTTATTTTGTGGATTTGATGAGTATGTATTTCGAGAGCAGTTGACTATGTTTATTATGGTCTTCGTGGATGACTTTCTTATATTTATTCCAGAAGTGGGGAGGTGCATGAGATTCATTTGAGAGTAACAATGGATGTGTTAAGGAGAAATTGATTAAAGGCCAAATCCTCTAAATGTCACTTCTGTAGGAAAGAAGTTCGTTTCCTAGGGCATGCTTTATCAGTAGACGGATTGGCTACAGACCCTAGGAAAGTAGCCATAGTTAGAGATTGGAAGGTGCCGAAAAGCACTTCAGAGGTCCATAGCTTTCTTGGTTTAGCTAGATTCTATCGAAAGTTTATTAAGGATTTTGCAAAGATATCGGCACCTCTGACCCATTTGATTTATAAATGGAGGACCGCAGCTTTCTTGATTTATGCTTGGAGTCTAGAGTGTGAAGTGGCGTTTGTTAGATTGAAAGAGTTACTGATGAGTGCTCTATTTTTGGAGATTCCCATGGTACCAAACATTTCACCGTGTATACTGATGCATGCAGTACTGGTCTTTGTGTTGTTCTTATGCAAGAAAGAAATTAGTGGCGTATGCGAGTAGGCAATTGAAGAATCATGAGAGGAATTATCCAATGCATGACTTGGAGTTAGTTGCTACTGTATTTGCACTAAAGTCATGGAGGAATTATTTGTTGGATGAGAGATTCGAGTTATTTACGAACCATAAATCTCTCAAGTGTCTGTTTTCTCAAAAGGATCTGAATTTAAGACAACGACGATGGATGAAGTTCTTATCATCATATGACTTTTGAATTCCTTATACTTCAGGGAAATGAAATGTAGTCGTTGATGCTATGGGTAGGAGGCACGTTGAGGTGAATGCTATGTTATTAGTGTGGAGGAATTTGGACTTTATATCAAAATTTAATTTCCGACCCCGATTGGAGTATACACCAGGATTATTATCAATGATGGAGGTCAGACCTGGAGTGATGGACTATATTAGGTTGAGTCAAGAGCAAGACACATCATTGGTTATTGTTATGGAGCATCTAAAAAGGGGTGAACGATCGATCATTTGGTTCGTCACTCCAAAGACCAAAAGGGTTACTTGAGAAGAGATGGAAAGTTATGTGTACCATAGGTTAAACAGTTGATAGAGGAGGTCTTAGGTAAGTGTCATCACTCTAGGATAATGTGACGCCCCACCTCTATACCCACGCTAGCCAAGGACACTACGGGGTAATGCCGTCAACTAGCACGGAGAATAAGGCTGTTGAGGAGCGACCGTCTGTGTAATTGCTTTGTGCGAGTACCGATATGCCAGATTAAAAATATAACTTTTCATCTCAAGAGGAAATCCGACATACAGATACAAACTCAAAACTACTACACAGTGGCTATATGGACCTCGGAAACAAATATAGAAATAAGCATAACATAAATCAGTCACAGGCAATTCATATCACAAAGGCGGAAATAGATATGAATATAACACATGAAAGTGTACATCAGAGTAGTGGTCAAATAAGATCCACAATAACACAAAAGAATAGATACAAGTGCAAGACAATAGAATATGTATACATCAAGGAGTCTAATCTCAAATGTGTACAACAAAAAAACTACTAAACTAGAGTAGTTAGCCAAAAGTCAGATGATGGTTCCAGATAGGAAGTCATGAAGAAGCACCTGTAAAATCTCAGTCTGACCCGAGTATTATTTATAAGAAAATAATAAACGGATCAGTCTAGCTATAAATATCAGATGATATGGTATAAAGTAAAAGACATGGCATGAACATGTAATAACCATAGTGGCATATTACTATAAGTATATAATTGAAAATCAACAAGAGATTAATCAATATCACAAGAATCTTCTCAAAGATTAAAAGAATGTCATATTCTTAATTTAATTCACCAAGCCACAATAAAATGACATACTCATCAATGTCAATGGTAAAAGCTGGTGAAACATAAATTCCAGAAATCACAAGAAAAGGATGGCCAATCCCAAACAGGAGCATGAAAGCCGGAACATTGACGCAGTGCAAACGGTACGTCCAATGAACCGGAAAGCCGAGACATCGATGTAGTAAAAACGGTACATCAGATGAATCGAACATTGACGCAGTGCAAACGGTACGTCCAATGAATTGAACATTGATGCAGTGCAAACGGTACGTCCAATGAACTGGAAAGCCGAGACATCGATGTAGTACAAATGGTACATCAAATGAATCGAATATTGACGCAGTGCAAACGGTACGTCCAATGAATTGAACATTGACGCAGTGCAAACGGTACGTCCAATGAATCGGAAAGACAATACAATTCATAACATTGATGCAGTGCAAACGGTACGTCCAATGAATTGAACATTGACGCAGTGCAAACGGTACGTCCAATGAATCGGAAAGACATTAAAAGTACATGGGTTGCCAGCCCACAAAGAAATGAGACGAAGCTCAATAAAATGAAGTACAGTCCTTCACATGGACAAAGAGACATCGCACATTGCTAGTCTAAACCATAAAATGATCATCATGATCATAAGGAAGTGTCAATTACACTAAGCTAGTAAATATATGAGTTTAGCTTCATGTCCCATAACCACTAGCTTAACTTAAATATTTACGAACAAACTGTAGATCTCCACTAGGAAATTGTCACAAAAGTTTCAATCGAACAAGTCCATAAATTAACCGACGAAGTAAACGCAAGCGTTTCATACCACTTGTTTTGCTAAGCCGTTTAATTAGATTTTCTCATACGAATGAGGTAAAGGTTTGTATATACTAATAGATTGGAAAACAGTTTAAGAAACGAGCTTTGTAATTAAAATAGTGCCAAAATCGTTTTGATGAAAGAGTTTTGATATTTACTACTAGTATAGAAAACCTTTATATTTTGAAGTGACAAATCATAGAAGTGATTGTAGAAACAATCAATCATAAAAATTCACGTTCGAAGACGTGAGTAAAGTCCAAAGAAATCAATCCCAAAACCATCATAGTAGAAATTTTGATGAATGTTTTTCAGATAAGATCGCCTACGCAGAGGTGTACGGGGTTCGACCTAGCATGATATGGCAAAACAGGGAATTTCCAGACGTCTGAGGGGTTGGTCCAGACGTCTGGATTTAGTCTCTGGAAATATTCTAGAAAACGATCCAGACGTCTGAAACCTAGAATCAGACGTCTGAAGGCATTCAGACGTCTAGGGAAAAGTCCAGACGTCTGGATTTGGTTTCTGGGAATATCCCAGAAAACCAACCAGACGTCTGAAAACATAAATCAGACGTCTGACATCTGTTCAGACGTTTGGAACAATAGTTCAGACGTCTGAAATTAGTCACTGCCCTTTTTATTTTTCTACTGTATGTTATTTTTCACCAGGAGGCAAAACCAGACGTCTGGCATAGACCTCCAGACGTCTGAACAGCCAATCTGGGCAGAAACTTACCTAGGCCAAGATGGTCAAAACGTTATCGGAAGCGATCGAGCAAGCAATGACAACTAAGGATTTACGTCTAGCGACAACCCGGCCTTAAAGGCTGCTAGATACACTCCGAATATCAATGTCCAAATGTCCATAGAAGGATTTTCATAAAATTGGACCAAAACACCAAAATTGAAGAATTCACTAAACCAATTCAAATCACAACAAGTGAACACGAAATAGATGATAGGAATTCATACCTAACAACAAAGATAGATATAGACAAAGATGTGAGATAAAAATCTCACCTTTGAACCCGAAAACAATGAATGAGAAGCTTGAAGACAAAGGAAGATCAACCACACTTCAATCTCAACACAAGAAGCTTGAATCTAAGCTTAAAAGAGAAACATTTCCTAAATTAGGTTTAGGAATTTTCTGAAATCAAAGTGAGAATGAGTTGGAGAAGAAGGAGATGATACTTACCAAAGCTTCTTCTTGAATTTGGAGGTAGAAGCTTGAATTTGCAATTGAACTAGGGCTTGAGGTTTTAATTTCCCATTCCTCTCCCCATTTTCAGTTTTGAGCTAGAGTGTTTGCAAAATGAAATGTGTGAATGGAGAGGAGAGGGGCTGAGTTAGGATATAGGGCTGAAACCCAAACCCAAACACAAAGTGAAAAAGTAGCAAAATTCTACTAACGCCAAACATATCGAAGTTTATACTCAAAAAGGTCGCAAACGTCATTTTGAACGCAATGGGGGTGGTCTCGAGTCCTAATTCGACTGTTTGCAAAAAGTAGCTTTTCGGACTAAAATCCGACGAACGATGTTATATTTAAATAAAATATTTAAAATATAAAATCGATAAATATGTGGGTTGTTACAGATAACTATTGATCCACAAGGGGATAAGATGTATCGAGATGTGAAGAGGATATTCTATTGGCCAGGAATAAAGAGACAGGTAGCTGAATATGTGGCAAAGCGTATGCATGCCAAACGGTGAAGGCAAAATATAAAAAGCTGAGTGGGATATTACTTCCATTAAACATGCCATAGTGGAAGTGGGAGTGCGTATCTATGGATTTTTTGGACAAATCATCCTGGAGTAGAAGAGGAAACATGATCATATAGGTTATAGTGGATCATCTCACGAAGAGTGCTCATTTTATTCTAGTTAAGAGTACAAGAATAGAGACGACATAAGCAACATAGTATATCAGAGAAGTACTTAGACTACATGGACTTCCAACTAGTATAGTAATTGATTGAGACCCACTTTTGACAAATGAATTTTGGAGGACTCTTCGGAAGGCAATAAGAACTGAGTTGGATTTGAGCTTGACATTTTTCGTAGGCTAAAGAACATACAAAGAGGATAAATAGGCATTGGAATTTTGTTGAAAGCTTGTATATTGGAGTTTGAAGGATATTGGGAGGATAATTTACTTCTTATGGAATTAGTGCATAATAATAGCTACCAATTGAGCAAAGGCATGATATCATTTGAAGTGTTATATTAAAGGCCATGTAAGTCAACTTCGTGTTGTTGGGAGTCTACATATAAGATATTTTGGATCCAGTGATGGTTAGCGATACTGTAGAGAAGGTGAAGCTCATAGGGAAGAGGATGAAAGCTGCCCAAGATCGGCAGAAGTTAGACGCTAATAGGAGCAGAAAAGATTTGGAATTCAAGTGAGAGATTTGGTTTTTATTAAAGCATCTCCATTGAAGAGGGTGGTAAGATTCAGAAGTTTAGGGAAGTTGGCATATAGATTTATTGGCCTGTTTCCAGTGTTAGATAGGATAGGAAGTTTAGCACAAAGAGTGAAGCTTCCAGAGAAGATGGAAGAAGTCCATAATATGTTCCATATGTCACATTTGTAGAAATGTATACACGACCTGATGACTATGATTGTACCGAGTCAGTTGGAGGAGGTAGAATTGAATTTTCAGCTGAAATTATCTTGTGGTCCAACCCATATTATGAACATAGGTGAAATAACCTAGAAATAAAGTCATGGTGTTAGTTCGAATACAATGAGGGAACGGTCTAGTGAAGAGTAAATGCGAGCATAAAGAGAAGATGAGGGCTACTCATATGCAACTCTTTTCCTGTCTGATTTGGTTTTCTTAGTTTAGACTATTCTACAATTAGGATTTGGATGCCTTGAGTGAACTAGCTGTTATATTATATATATATAATTGGATTTGAATTCATAGAAATATATACTTACGTACATATATATATATATATCTGTGTGTGTTTATATGTGTGTGTATGTGTGTGCGCGCGCGCTTATATTAGGGTGTTATGCATCATGCCCGATATGCCATCTTATTGCATTCATGTAGGTTGCATTAGCTACATTTATGCATTGTAGGGGTAGAAACTGCAAGTACATGGCATTATTCATACTTATATATCGTCTTTATTATTTATATCCATTTTTTTGAATGAGTTGGATGATATGTTTGCTAACTTAATTGATATATGTTTGATAGCGAGCATTATATTACATTTTCCATTCTTTAGGAATTTAGGAAATGAAATTCTTTTAGGGAGGAGAATGTAATACCTCGGAAATTTGAAAAATATTTAATTTAAATATTAGTAATATAAAACTGTGAAAATATTTGAATTTATCGAATTAATTAGAAAATTTAAAAAAGGGGGAAATGGTCATATTTCCAACATTGGAATTTTATAATAAAACCAATGCTAGTGTAGCCGTCTTGTTTTTCTGATGCGCGTTGTATCTTGATTTCCATCATTTGGAGTTCGTATGAAGGGATTACAGTTAAACTAGTGTTAACTTGAGCAGGCATCAAAAACTTGGGTTTGAATTCAAATTTGAAAAGGAGCGAACAATTTTCCCTCCTTCCTTAAAAACAAAACACGTACTTCCAGTTTTTAGAAATGAACTAACTTCATTTTCTTCCTCCTTCCTTCTTCCGCCTAACCTACTAAGAAACAAAACATCATAGCTCGCTCAAAACTTGATGAAAATTCACCAGACTAGAAGCGCTGCAAAGCTATTGAAGAGGACTGCATACTAGTAGCAATTTGAAGGCGAAAATCTAGAGCATGGAGGCATAATAGTCTAAACAACGTGTGTTCAATGGAAAACATTTATTTGGCGAGTGGTTCATTCTTTCTGCTCATATGATGCAATCATAATCTTGTAATAATGATATGCTGGCTAATTTAGAGTAAATAAACATTTATATAAAGTTAAATTCGAATTAAATTGGGAGTTGGGAGGGGTTTTCTTAATAAAAGAAACTTATAAACAAGGTTACATTAAAATATAAAAATTTGATGATTATTTGTTTAATTTGATGAAATAGTATGCTAAACCAGACTATGAAACATTGGGTTAGGTATTAGGGACGTTCTATGGTGACTAAAGGTGGAGCGGAGGTGGTCGGAGGCAGAAACGACAACGAAAAGCACCATTTCTAAAACCTGACGATTATTAGAAATTACGTGCATCAATCCACTGGTGGAGATGACCGGGGCACCAGTGGCCTTTCTAGGCTTGAACTTGGACTGGGAAGGGCTCGTATAAATATTAGATAATCGAATCGAGTCTTGTTTCTCTTATGTTCTCAAAGACGATTAGAGGCTATTAATGAGGAAAATGATGAGGTTACAAATTGAATGAATGTGTGTGGTGGTTATTTGCTATTTGAAATGAATATATATTTATATATCTATGTTTGTGTGTGTTATTGCATCACAGAGCGTGACACAGTGGTGAATGTGAAATGTCAATGAGTCTATGGTGTTGGTAGACGTAATAAGATATGGATATGGATACAGATATGGATGTGTGTGTATGTGTGTATGTATGCGCAGATATGGATGAAGATGCAGATGTCGGATATGGATATGGATTCAGATGCGAACATATGCTTTTGACACAAGTAGGTGTCCAAGCATTATGTTGCTCCTCTATTGTGCTTCAGTTGGCCAGGTGGAGGAGTGAATGTTAAGCGACCCTGTAGGCTACCGGCGGACCATAGCATGAATCCAGTTAGCATGAGAACAATAAGCTTTCCTGCACGCTTTGGAGTGCACAAGGAAGTGAGTCATATACGTGACTTCCGTGACAATATGCAACATGCAACTCTATAGGGCATAAGGCCGGTCCAGGAAAGTGAGACCATATAGTGATGATGTAATACGACAAGATGCGTATGACAGTTAAGCTTCGCATGATGATAGGATGTGAGTGATCGAACGATGGATTCATATCATGTTGTAGTATTATTTATAGAGTGAAAGCATGATTCACTAGCTGGACTTATGTCAGACCCCCTCCTATTTGTCCCTTATATATATATATATATCTCTGTGTGTGTGTGTGTGGAGTTTGGAGACAAGATGGTGTTAGAGATAGAAACTTATTTGCATATATTATGTATGATGTAAATAAGTGTTGTAACCAGGATTTGACTATTGGTATAGATTGGGTTGTAGTTGTACTATTCAAACATATGTATTTGACATTGTAGATATATTATGGTGATGTTACTATGGCTATTTTTGATATATTATATATTAGTTCCTTTCACCGTGAGACTATGAAGTAAACAGTTATTAGATAGTGGTAGTTAGAATTATATCTAATATCTAGTATCAATCAGTAGTTTTATATACTTTATCATAACCCCAACGAGTCCTTCTTTCAGTTCTCAGTTTGTCAATGTCGGTTCGAACGTTGAATCTGAGGTTTGAAATGGCGGGTTTTTACATATAGCTTTCAATAATCCTTTTGGAAATTTTTTAAATTTTGAAGCATTAAAATTTTCATAAAATTTCTACGTGTCGAAATTTTTTGATAATGTCTTTTTTGTGCAGCATGGATTTCAAACGATTACAATATGAATATATATAAGTATACATGATCAAAACATGATCGGATTCACAATATATAACATTATATATATATATGTATGTATGTATGTATCAACACATATATGCATAAAACATAGACTATTTTCAAACGAGTTCTCTAATTTATGTGCAAATATGCGCCAAAAGTTAGCCCAACAACTCTTCATTTACCTAAACTTAATTCAAATTGAATACATATTCAAATATACAAATTTAAATAAAATGACATGCATTCAACTAAATTTTTATATAGATAAGCAGCTTTTCAACAAAATCTTAGTGGTTTATAACACAAAATCATTCAATAGTTTCAAAATTGAGTTGTTTCATAACTTAATAGGTTTCCAAAATATTTTATGGATAAAAAAATATGACTTACACTAAAGTTATTGTGGTTTTACTAAATAACGCAAATTTTGAAATGAATTCAATCCGCGCAGTTGATAAAACTGCAATTTTCACTTAGAAAACATCAAAATTTCATAAAACTCTTAAAACAAAGTTATTCCTTAATGTCTTAGATTTCCATGAGGTATAAGATCATCTAAATCAGATAAAACGTTGTAAAGTTATGACGAAAATACTTGGACGCTGTAGTTCATAAAATGTGTACAAAGTCTAGAATTTTAATTCAACTTCTAATGGATTTTAACTAATAAATTTCAAAATTTCAAGAAATGATCAACACAAAAGCTGTTCTATTTTAAAACATCTTTCAAATGAAATAAGAATCATCAAAACCGGACAAAATAAATCTAAAGTTATGACCATAATAATAGAATACATAAAATTGAAAAATTATTACCGTATAATTGTCACTTTCTATTCACACATCGTGTCGCAAAAATAAACCTATATGAAACCTCATCTAGTCTCAAATTTCATTTTTTTTATTACTTTCGCAATGCGAAAATTGGATTATCAAAAGGCAAAATATTAGAAATAGTGAAATACAATATTAATTTACACTTGATAATAAAAACCATAACAAAAGAACATTGATTCTCATAAAATATAATTTGGTGATTATTATTTTTATATTTTGAGAAATTCAGTATATAAAATACAATTACTTGAACATAGAGCTATAAAATTATAACACTGAACTATGGAAAAAATCATAATAAATGGCAATCTTTACTAATAAAATCAATAATTTTCTTCACAGCCAAGGAACATTTATCATTTCCAAATAAGAATCAAAAAAAGTATCTTCCTTTTGAAGAAAGATGAAAACCAGCTATCATTATTAAATACAAATGTGTGAAGCCAGTAAATAAAAAATACAATCATTGTTATAATATTCTCACCAAACTGTCACTCTTGATATATATATAAATAGTACTATGTAACTGCCACTACTTGCATATCGAATTTAAAGAAATGCAAATGAAGAAAAAACAACCCATAGTTGTGAATTACCTAACACTTGATTCATAATTTTTTCTACTCTGTATAAAATGTTAAACCAAATACATTGCATATAGTATGCCAAGTTCCAAGACTTTAACAACAAATTTTTTGCCAGTAACTCTGTTTTGAAACATTAATTTTTATATGCAGCTCGATCTTAATGCAACTTAGGTGGAAATCATGCCATGCCAGTCTTCCAATTTCCTTATTCTTGTCTTTACATCATGTAAAGTGGTGTATAAGTCAAGTCCTACTAGTTTAAATTTCATAAAATACATTTACAGGCCTGTTATGATCTTTAGTTTCATGATCATTATCTATATCAACATCTAAAACAACAAGAGAAATCAAGAAACAACCTTAAACTGTAATGAAGCCTCCTTAAATTTTATCACAAAATTCATATTCAAACGATTATAAATTCATAAAAACATCTTTATTTGACCTGATATTTTTATATCATTTTGATCATAATAAGATAGAAATGGCCTTTATCCATTCAATCTTATGACTTATTATGCATACACAACCTATTCACTTATATAGGTACATGGTATATTTTATATATTGTATTTCACTGAATTTATTCATTTTCTTCTGTTGATTTAATTACAGTTTTTATTAAACCAATCACCATAAATGGGTTTCAGACCTTTCTCGTGTCTTAGAAAAGAAAGAGAGCATTGAACACTTCGTATATATTAAGTAAAAGGAGTTTAACCCATAATATGTCTTCATGTATTTATATTTTGAATAGAACTTTAAGCTTATAAATAAGTACTCCATTTTTGGATTAACAACACGACACACTTTATTTTAATCTCAAAACATCATTTGTATAACTTTTTTCCTCCAAAATATTATTTTGTCAAATCAACTTGTTTAAGTATTTAGGAACCTCTCGATAATGCGATCAGATGTGTGGATGACGGATTGTATATAATACAATGAGAAATGGATCTTAAAGCTATTTATACATTAGAAGGGGTGATGTGTGTGATTCAACTATTTAAAACTTACTTATGAATTTAAATCTCTATCTACTCAAATTGAAACAAAAATAAGTAATCACAGAATAAGTAAGTAGTAAAGTAA
This sequence comes from Allium fistulosum, assembly GCA_030737815.1. Classification (NCBI taxonomy): domain Eukaryota; kingdom Viridiplantae; phylum Streptophyta; class Magnoliopsida; order Asparagales; family Amaryllidaceae; genus Allium; species Allium fistulosum. The sequence continues at coordinate 130,984,061 of CM060903.1, read as the reverse complement.
ATAATACTATGGATTTTTATATTGGTTTGGATTGACCAATCCTACATCCAGTCCTGTATTGTTCCATAGATAATTTCACTATCACTGCTTGCTTTGCATGGGTGGCAATAACAGCTTTATAATCTTGATTTCACAAGCTATAAGGTGCACCCTCTTGTTTTCATAGTCTACAAGAACACCTTCGTCTTTTTACAAAAAGCAGTAAAGTATGGCAAATAGCTGTATCCTCAATATAGATTCTCGCAGATTTGGTAATGATCCTATAGACCTCCAATAGTAATATATCTTTGAATTCTTTGAGTAATAAGATGAAATAAAAGAGAGAATGATATTAATTCAAGTATGAACTCTCTAATCTTATATGGTTTGCAAATCCTTGAAGAATTGGACTGAAAGAGTATAGATCCGCAAAGAGGTTGGATGAGTATGCAATGGATTTCTCTCACAAATATATGGATATGAAAGATTAAGAGAAAATAAGAATTTTTGTTGTGAAGATTCATTTTCCAAAGCCTTTAAATAGTGGTTGAAGAGACGTATTTTGGTGAAGAGGTGGTGGGAATAATCCCTTTATTTGAATTTAAAAAAAATGAAAAAGCGCATATATTTCGACATATTTAAGAGGGATATGTCGATATACATGTGGATATATCGACATACTTAAGAGGAATATGTCAACATACATGCGGATTTTCATATTTCAATTTTTTTCATATTTATGGATATTTGTGATAATGATTGAGGTTGATGGTTGATGGTCTTCAAGTATGATTGTCATAGGGTCTTTAATAAATATTCTAAGATTCGATCAACTACTCATCACTTACAGCATTTGCATTACATTCTTCTTCAATTAGTTTTGTTCTTTCATTTGCTCTAATTTAATCTTTATATAAGTATTTCATTTTTCTTCCACTTAGTCCTTGTTTATATCTATAAAATGTCTCCATAATATATCTGAAAGTACTACATAACTTAAACAAATGTCAGTAGTAATATTTATATGGTTGTTGTCATCAAAATCAATATCTGAGGTATTAACAATCTACCACTTTTTATTGATGAAAACCATATAAATATTTGAGAGATAAAATATAATAGTTTTATATTTGACTCCCCTAACTCTATGCACTCCCATTCGTTTTTCCTAGTATATTTATACATTTTCTCCCCCTGTCATCAACAAAAAGGGTGAAAAAGAATCGCATAATCATAACTAGACAACATGTACAAAGTTATATGTATGTATGTATGTATATAAATGGAACTCGTGTGGGGATTCAAAATCAATACAAAATCATGAAACAAGTTAATTAAGTAAATTTTTTAAAATGAAAGTACTTTTAGAGTTATCGACATTGTCGATGCCAATAACATATCCTTTTAAATTATATCCAAAGTTCAATATGAATAATTACTACTATCAAATAGCGGGGGTCTAGTGGTAGATTGCACTTCTACAAAAGTGTTAAAGAAAGTGTTGCTATTGTCGTTAGTCATTTATACTTATCAAAAACCAAGTTATGAATTTTTGAAAACCAGTGCTCTGATACCAAATATGGATGATGGGTTGTCTGTAATACAATTGGAAATGGATCTTAAGGCTATCTATACACTAGAAGGGGTGAAAGTGTGTGATTCAACTATTTAAAACATACTTATGAATTTAAATCTCTATCTACTCAAATTGCAAATAGAAACAAGTAATTATAGAATAAGTAATTAGTAAAGTAATATGCAGCAAAGTAAAGACCGCTAGAGATTTTTATAGTGGTTCAGATTGATTAATCCTACATCCACTCATGTACTACACCGTATATAATTTCACTATTACCACATGCTTTCCACGGGTGGCAAGAACACATTTCAACCTTGATTTTACGGGCTATAAGATGCACTGTAACGACCCAACTTTCTACCACCAGAAAGTTGCATCATCTTTAAGAAAGAAAAGGGTGAGAAATAGAAAAGATAGAGAAGAAAGAAGAAACAACATCAGAATCTCAACAGCGGAACGAATAAATTATATTAATCACATATTATTACATAATATACAACATCAATCAGAGTTACACAGATTATACGTCACATACTAGACAGTTATAAACACCTGTCTAGTTAATACAACTCGATACAACTCAAATACAACACAGAGATACCAACACAGCGAAACACTATACACATCTATAACGCTGAAGCCTCCTGCTCCATTGCTCCTCCATAATTCGTCAAAGTTAACCTGAATCCC